>OX940952.1:38782438-41492805 GCA_954870475.1 Euphrasia confusa
AGGTCAGAAGGCAGGAGGAGAATGGATCATAGTCGAGCAGCAGCAAAAAGATTAAGAAGTTAAGTGGTGAAGTCTCTTATGGTGTTTTACAGACGGTGAGAATCCACATGGAGGTGGTAGAGCCACAGCCCAACAGGCCGAAGCTTGAGCTTACCCTTATTTAGTGTTGTCCCATTACCTTGATCTTTTAAAAATGCTTTTTTTTTTCCTGGTTTCAACTGTATTTTTTTCCTATTTTTTACCAAGACTTCAAACTCATATAGAAAGATATTTATTGAAACCGACAATATTTGAAAAAATCCACTCCGCTATTCAAGGTTTTTCACACTTGAATTAATCTCTTACATTAAAATTTGAATGCTTTCACCATACAAATTATTCACACTTTTTCGATTTGATTTCATTTTTTTTACTTCATCAATAATTTACGATTCATCAAAAATTTATTAAAATGAAATGACAGTAATAAACCTGAATTATATGTCATAATTATATATTCACGATAATTAATTATTGATATATATTAACAATTTATACAAAATAAATTAATGATTTTATTTGTAATAATTTCATGGTCCGTATTTTTTATATTACTAAAAATCTTAATGTTAATGATGATCTTTATTTATTTTTTTTTTTTTTTTTTTGAGTTAAGGGCATTTTGAAAATAAATTTAAAAGACATACTTAATTATGAATAAAATATAATTTCATAGTAACAATGTATTGTTGAATAATAATAGTATTTTACAATTAATATGCATATTCAATATAAATGATACGTAAAACACAAAAATATTAAATGTGGGGAGCATGAAGCACAAATATAATATAATAAATGTGTGAAGAAAATAAATAAATGTGAAAAATAAAAATTGAAAATAAAATTTAAAGGGAGCATGAAGCACAAATATAATATAATAAATGTGTGAAGAAAATAAATATATGTAAAAAAATAAAAATTGAATATTTAATTTAATTTTATATATCGTCAATCATTTTACATATTATATAAAAATAAATTATATTTAAAATAAAAAAAATATGTGAAGAAAATAATAATTAATCAAACAATCTCAGTAAATATTTTAAAGAAATTAATTTTTTATTTTAGAGACTTAATATTTATTAAATATAACCAAGAGCTTGGGAGGATCCAGGCCTTAGTGTAACATTATCTTCGATAAATTTTCGAAAAAATTGGAGCACAAAAAATAATAATTATGTAATTTATTTATTTAATTTGGAGATATTTTAGCACAAATAATTCTATAAAATATATAAACTTTAGCACAAATATTTCTATCCATTTAAAAATATATAATTTTATTAGCACTATAATAATTCTATTAATTTAAAAATAAATTATGTGTGAAAAAATAAATTTATAATAATATATAATTTTATATTTAGTTTAAAATAAAAAAATATTTTACATATTTTATATAAAGCAAATTATATTTTGAGTAAAAATTAATAAATATACAATTATTAACTAATAGTACCGTAGCACTGTCTATAAAACTATTTATAATAAATCTATTAAACAATTAAAAATCAATAGAAAAAAATTAAAAAAAATAAAGATGATTGTTTCTTTTAATTAAATTACATTACATAAAAACTATATAATACATTGATAAAAAAATAGGACAGATTTGTGGAGAGAGTCAATTTCTACATTGGTGACTAAAAAACAATAACTCAGGAGTCTTTAAAAATACATGTGTGATATTACATAAATTATTTTATGTGTTTAAAATTAATTAGACATTTATTTTTATAATATTAATTATTAGACATTTATTTCATAATATTAATTATTAACTTGTACTTGGTCATGTTGATTCAAATACAATTTGTAACCCAAATTAATTTTGATCAACCCCAACTTTTATATATCATCCATTTTATTTACTTATAAACACATTTTAGTAGTATTGTGTTGGGTGAGACTCTTTATTTTACATTAGCTTGTAAATTCTTTTACTTCATTTATATACAAAACATTTGAGGTTTTTGAAAAAAAAAGGCAAGAAAATTAATCACCTTCTATTTAATTTCTTTGTCAAGTTTTCATTATAAAAACCTTGAAAAATTGTTGTTCCTCGTTGAAATTTAGTAAGACATATATCAAAGTGTTCAAGAAAATTAGTCACATTTCATTTAATTTCTTCCTCAAATTCTCATCATAAAAACCTTGGACAATTGCTTGTTCCTCGTCGAAATTTGATAAGACATATATCAAAGTGTTCGTTATTTTGAGTAGAATTCTTTGTCTAATTAATTTTTTAAAACAATGAATGGATTGTTGGATCAGGTTCTCGAACCGCCGTATTCCGACTTATTTCCCTTTTGTGGTTTTAAGCTTTATAATATTTATACTACTTGGTAGTTTTTGTGAAAACTTTATCTAAGTCTTGTGCTAGTTTGTGCAGTGTGTGTGCGTTCTGACTTTGTGTGTATGTATTATTTGTTGATGGAGTTCGACAAGGATCTCATGGACTGATATTTGATATGGAAAAGGTGTAGGTATTTCGTTTACGATATTTGATATGTCTGTCTTATAAGGTTAGTGGAACTTTTTCTAGAACTTGAAAGTTACTAATTTTCAATCATTGATGCATTACTTTGATTTTATTTGTATTGCATACATTCGTAAAAATAAATTATCTTTATCGTGTATAAGGTTAGTGGAACTTTTTCTAGAACTTGAAAGTTACTAATTTTCAATCATTGATGCATTACTTTGATTTTATTTGTATTGCATACATTCGTAAAAATAAATTATCTTTATCGTGTATGAAACACTTCTAATTAATTTCTAAAAAAGATATTTTGTTTCAAAAGAGAAATGAATATTAAATATTGGGAATACTGTTTTGCAACTTGAAAGTGTACTTAGTAACTTCAATTTTGCAAAAATGTTTAATAAAAACAATTTCTTGTCTGATCATACAGTGAGATTAGTTTTAAAAGCAAATTATGTGGAATATTATTCTGGGAGAGATAAGGTGATTTGTGGCTTCGGCCTAACTTGGACATCTTTTATGTTGAGTGGGAGAACGTATAATAGGTTTTGGTGTTTGATCAAAATTAACTTTACGTTTATTGTGGGTTGAGCTAGTTCGGAAACTAAGTGCTAGCCACCTCTAGAGTTTCGTACTAGGATCTCAACTATTTGATTGCTTGCTTGAATTGAGTACAATATATAATCTTATATATGTTCTAAATGCTTGATTGTTTGATGCTGTATCTTGAGATCCTCACAAATGTCATTACATGTTTTGAATATGAGTGATTTATAATTTGACTTGTTGCTTGGACCAATTTTGCCATTGTAGTTTAATTATTTTACTAGTAAACGTGATAATTCTTGTTTCAAACTTATATTAGATGACTAAAATGTGATTCATATTACATACACATGTTTCTTTAATTTTTTTTAATAATAATCTTGATTAAGTATTTTACTTACAAAATCTTGTTTCATTCTTATCACTTTGATTATATGGAGGTTTAATACTTGCTATAATATATTTTCTTAATTTTCAAAATTACTGTCGTTTACCTCTTACTGAGCTCTTTTAGCTCACCCATCTTTTAAAATAAAATTTTCAGATGGCTTGAAGTAAGAGCGGATTCCTCTTGAAAGGTTCGTCTCAAATCAAAAGTTTTTATCAGCGATCGTTCAATTTATTGATTTTATTCATTGAAGTTTGTTTTCGAATTTCTAAATTTTCTTGTAAAACTTTCGTTACTTAAATTTCAAACTCTGTTAAAAATCGTCTTTTTTTTCAAATTACTATTATATTTTTTCTCTCATTTTTGGGGCGTTACAATGCCATAGATTAAAGAACTCATAAACCTTCGGAGCTAAACTAGAGTCATAATCGCGCAAGCGCCTAGGCCAATTTTGTTGAAGGTTTTTGTGGTTTGGAATTTATAAAAGGGGTTCCTTTAAAAAAATTGGCCACAAATACCTTCTACAAAAATTTCAAATCACAAATACCTTCAAGAAAATTGGTCCAGGCGCTTACACGGTTATGGCTCTAGTTTGGATTCAGAGGTTTACGAGTTCTTCAATCTCTAGTAGCGCATGTCTCCTTCAATCTCTGGTAGCGCATGTCTCGTAGATGATTGTTACGATCGTCTAGAGTTGTTTGCATGTATACTCGGGCACTATGACTTTGTACCCGTTTTATTCTACGAGGATTATTAGTCAATTAGATTCGTAAAGTTTTAATTTATTCGATTTTATCTATACTACTCTGGTGGAGTACATCATGTACATATTTATCGTAAATTCACACAATTAAATACACACATAATTACATATCGTAAATTTAATATTAAATACACACAATATCATACTTAGTGTGTATAATATATATGCATCTAGTGTTAATATAAAAACTAAAGTAATACTTCAAAAGTAGCAACTATAGTACTAAATCTGATTTATTGAACCTGAATTTTAAAAAATCAATAAAACAAACACCAACACATACCCACGCATACTTATGACTAACTAAAACAAACACGCAACACATTCTACTCAACCAATAAACACTCACACAAGACATACTACAGTATCTCTCCATTTTTAAACGTAATAGCCGAGAAAACGAAAATGTCCGTATTAAAAATTGACTGACTTTTACACTACTAACTCAACCTCACTATCACAGCACCGCGCCACCACCTTCGTTTTCCGTGTTCGAAATCAAGCACTTGTCATGTCAGTCCTTCCTTTCCATTCCAAAATCGAATCCCTAATTTTCCTGCAGATAGGTATCGGCGAACAGATCATCGAGAGAGAGAATAGACGATGATATACCTTTTGTATATTCACAATTACAGTCTATTTCAGTGCTCAAAATGTAAATGCGAACGACGTATTTGTGATTTTTCCGCTGTACGTTATTCTCGCCGTTCGTTAACGAAACCTTTTTTGGTTTTTTTTTTCCAGATGAGGAGGATTGAACGGTTGCCCGAAGCCATTCACAACTCTGTGCGTTCTGGGGTCGTGATAAGTGATTTGACGAGGGTTGTTGAGGAGTTGGTTTTCAACAGCATCGATGCCGGTTCCACGAAGGTAAGCTATTCTTCGAAAGTGCCGTGTTTTGGTTTTCGATTGGTTGCTGAATATATAGAGATGATGAACCTGGTATATGATGGGGTTTTTGGTGGGGAAAGGTTTGTAGGGGTAGTTTGTTAAATTTGTCTGTTTTGGTTTTACAACTTTATCAGTGAAATCACTATGTTTCTATAGAGAGGGAATGGAATAGAAAATGTTGATGAATTCAACTTCCGCGTACCCGTTTATAAGAAACGTTAAAACTAACTTATTAGACTGCGTCGAGATTGTCATTACAGCATGTATTAGTTTGTGATTAAAAATTAGTTGTCGTTCCTCCTTGTTTCGTTTGAATACAACAGTGGTCACTTGACTACGAGGGCAATAATGTGGGATTAAGTCTTCTAGCTGGACCCTCTGTTATTGTAACCGTAATTCTTGTTATCTAAGGCTAATAAACTCATGTAATGATCCTCTTCTAGATATGGTTTACCTATGAAACTAACACCGATTGCTCTGCTAGGTTTCTGTGGCAGTCTGGGTAGGTAACTACTATGTTAAAGTGGATGACAACGGTAAGTTCAAGTTTTCTTATTCTTGGAATTATTTCCTCTGTGGATTGTAATGGGTGAAATTGTGTGGAGAAAAACTTCCGTATTCGTACCAGAAAAATAGATGAGAAGAGAGTCCTCAATAAGTTTGATTGTTTCTTATGTTTCAGAAACATTTTTAGTTAGCTCAAGATAATTATGATTTTCTTTCCCTTTTATTCCACCCGATTTAATGAGTGATCAACACCACTTTTGCATTACACAAACTCATACCTTTTTTCCTCATGGCATAGATAATTGATCAATATCCCATTTATATTTTGTAGGATCTGGTATTACACGGGATGGATTGGTGCTCTTGGGAGAACGATACAGTAATTTTTATTTACAGATATCACTTTTACTTTTGGTTTATCCTTGCATATAAATCTTTTACGTATTAGTGTACTTTATTCTCTTGTAATGTTGACAATAAGAACTAACTGATCCTATGTTATTTATGTGTTTACTGTTAAATGAAAATAATCTCAGTTTCGGAAAAGTTTTTTATATACTACTCGAACCAATTTCTTGAAAATAATCTAATCTCAGTGTTGGAATAGTTGTTTGTTTGTTTGTTTGCTTGTTGATTAATCATAATATAAATTTTACACAGCAGTTTTGAGATTTAGTGATTTACTAGTGTTATAAGTTCATTGCAATGTTGTTAGATATATACACTGCATTTTCTAGGTCTATGAGAACTGGAGAACTCTGAACAATGTTTTATTTCACTGTTTGATGACAATTATGCTAAGGCGTTAGGAGTTTGGTTGAAGCATATCTATTTAAACGTTGGTAATGAAGTAGGATTAATCTAGAACTATGCATTTCTTAGAACAATCATTATTCTTTTTTTCTTGTTTGTACTGAGTCTTGTTGTTTATTTTGTTACTAGCAACGTCTAAAATTGAACATTTGGCCTTGATGGATACTAGTACCGAAAACCTAGACTTTCATGGAGAAGCTCTGTGCTCAATTTCTGACATCTCGTTGTTGGAGATTGTGACAAAAGCACGTGGAAAGCCAAATGGATATAGAAAGATTATGAAGGTATCAAGATAATTGAGCTGTTTTATATACTGTTATACTGTATATGTTATTTCTAATGAAGTTGTTATTGTGGGTAACTGACTTAATTATATCCAGAACTGTAAGTGCTTGTTTCTTGGGATCAATGATGATAGACAAGATGTGGGCACTACAGGTATTCTCCTCCATGGTTCATTAACATTACCAGTTGAATTATCATTCCTATTATTTCCGCTAAGTAGCATCACCTCTTATATAAATATTTATGGTCATCCAACTAATATCTGATACTATTATTTTTATAGCTCGACTTAATATAGGTAGAAAACCATTAAGGAGAAGGAAAATGGGACAAAATTTTAGGACTTTTTTTAGGAAAGTTTGTTTGTTGCCCCTAGAGAAGAACTGAGATCATGACTCTCAACATGCTGCACTATTATATGAACCATAACTTATTTAAAACTTAATAGCTCAATTTGCTGTACTGAATTCATTTGTGCTTGCTATCCATTGTGAGTCTGGCTTAAGTTATTGTTTTGTTTGTTACCTCTTGGACATTAGAGGCTGTTTTCCTTTTACTCCAACAACTACTTTTCCATTTACAGTCACCGTTCGTGATATATTTTACAATCAACCAGTTCGAAGGAAGAACCTGGAGTCCAGGTTTGTTTGTGTATGAAATCTAATTTTTGGCATTTTTATGATGTTTCACCTTACATTTAAGGTTTGTACTCACTTTATGTGGTTGCATGTACCTAAAACGGTAGCCCCAAGAAGGTGTTGGATTCAATTAAATTGAGTGTACTGAGAACTGCCCTTGTTCATGTCAATGTTTCCTTCAAAGTTGTGGATGTGGAGAGGTATCATCTTTCTTCACCATCTCTTTCTAAGTCTATCTATTTATCACTTTTCACTTTTGTTCCATGTAATGCAGTGCAGATGAACTCTTGCATACTGGACCTTTATCTTCTCCACTACCAATACTTTCTAGTTATTTTGGGATCGAGAATTCAGATAGTTTAAAGAAAATGAAATTCTCTGACGGTGAAATGAAGCTTTCTGGTTATATTTCTGATCCTCATGAAATTTGTTCGCCAAAGGTATGCCATTGCTCATTTGGTTCCTGACCATGTAATATATGCACTAGCTTCTGTTTACTGATCGCTGGTTGTTTATATGCAGTCAATCCAGTATGTCTGTATCCATATGGTGGTCACTGTAATGTTATTTAGTGGAATTATTTTTTACAAGATGTCATTTATATTCAAGTGTTTGTATTTCTTAATTTTTAATATAGACATCAACTCCAGATTTGTGAACAAGGGACCAATTCATAAACTACTGAATCAGTTGGCTGCTAAATTTGACCTTCTAAGTTCCTGGAGGCAAAGTGAGAAGCGAAATAAGTATGATATATGCCCAATGTTCATTCTGAATCTACATTGCCCGAGATCTTATTATGATATTCTTACTTCTGATCGGACTTCAGTGGAATTTAAGGTAGTATCTTCTTCTATTTTATTCATGAACCATGAGCCATTTACGTTGCATTGGGTGTGAAAAATCTGAATGAATCTTGGATGTAACCATATGACTCTGATAGAGTTGGAAGGTACTTACTTGAAAGGAAATCAATAATAACCAAAATTATGAAAATTAAATAACAAGGCATAAGGTTCTGCTTGAGAAATATCACTCCCAGCATTATTGCTGCCAAATATTCATTCCAAAAGATAACCATACCTTATGACAATAATCTACTGAAATAGAAAATAGAAAATATAACTCTAAACAAACCATACGGGCCTAAAATACACTAATTACTAAAATAATTGAAACCTATGTATTCATTGGACTAATTGAAACCCTATGTATTCATGAATGGCAATCGTTATCTGTTCCCTGTTGGGCAATTTTATAGTGAAATTAGATCTGAGTCTTTTGTTGTCGAGACTTGCTAGATTATGATGATCCTTGTACTTATTTTTTACATGCTTTTCTTCTATTAGGATTGGGGCCGTGTGCTTACTTTTATTGAAAGCAGGGTCATGTGCTTTTGGACTGAAAATGTATCTCCTGGTAATGAACTTTCTTATCTCTTATGTGCATATTGTAAGCTCAGTCTTTACAAGCAAAGTCATGTTCCTTTCCTAAATAGGACCAACCATATGGACTCACCTTTACATCCTCATTGTTGATGATCCATTGCTTACTTATGATAAGAAGCTCATACTTTTACTTCTAATTAGGGACGAGAATTCCCTAGACCTGATTGGGAAGTTAGATTGCATAGCATAATACTTGAAAAGATTGGTGGTATTACAGAATTTCTTAGTCACTCCTGATTTAATTAAACTTACGTAAACATTAGATAAACATTTGTTACTTACTCAATTTAGGTATAGTATTCAAAATAAGATTTTCATGATGACTAGATATAAATCAATTTGCTCTGGTTGTTCTCATCCCTCAAGTGAATTTAACTCACCTCTGATTTAAGATGCTTTCTTCGCAAACCCACGTTCAAATAAATGATTTCTTTCCATCATTAACTATTATATCTAGAAGTACATTTACCGTGTGGATACTTTTCTGGAACTGTGATTTGCATGACAAAGCAGTAGTAAAAAAATCAGGCACTATAGTTCTTAGCTTCTAAATCTTGGGCCTCTTCGCAACAACTGTTGTTCTTAGAATATGCTCTTGAAGAGTTCCTTATTGATAACTGTTTATCCTCATAATTTATTTTTAAGGCTCTGTAGTTGTAGTGAATATGAGAATTCTTGTCATTGTTCTCCTTTTGATTTCTCCTTGTGCTATGTTCTATTACACGAAACATTGTCTGAAGGTACTATTCTAATACTTCTATTTTTCCGTACTACATTTTAGTGCCCGATACCCTTTTAGTCACATCAGATAAATATATTGGAAGTGGAAAAAAGAGGTGCAGAAAGCAGAACTTTCAAACTTCTTTGCATCTTGACTCCCCACGGAAAAAGAAGCTATGCAACGAGTACTGTGATAGCATACCAGATTTAGAAGGGTATGTATCTTCCTATGGAAAGGTTTGCACAAAAGCTTCTGAGCTAAGTACGGATCATAAAGAGGCAAGCTTACTATCTGAAAGGATCTATCAAAGTCGAATATGTGGTAGTTCTGATGTGATTTACAGTGAAACTACGGATAGAGAGATCAATAATGATCCATCTCCTTCCAGTGCTTACTCTAGGCTGCATGTGCCGTATACATTTGGTAAAGACGAGGATGACATATTTTCAGCTCTGGAGAATTCATTGCCGACATTTGATGTTAAAATGAATAACATGTCAATAGAGGGTGGTGTTGCGGCCGATTTTCTTAAATTTAATGACGTCGTTCATCTTGACCAGGAGCCAAGTAGAGAATTTCTAAGATCTTGCTCCTTTGGAAGGGACTTGCTTCATGAAAATAACTCATCTTCTATAGATGCAAGATTTCAACTGGGAGGTGATGACATCAAAACTGAAAAGTGGATAGATTGTGATAATACCATGGGTGATAAAATCAACTTTGCCATGCACGGAAGAGATCTACATTGCAGGGAAGCAATTCTACAATCCTCTCCAATGACTCAATATGACATGCCTGAAATATTAGAGTTTCCCATGTGGGACTCAGTAAAGTCATCTTTAGTATTTAGAAATATTAGACCCGACTCCTCTGAACTGTGTCCGAAATGGAGTCCCAGTAGGCAGTGTTTCAGGTCTGGATGGTCTCCTTCAACCGCAGGTGAAAATATTGGGATCAAGTTTTTTGATGATGACGAGGCCCGATTGGGAAATTTAATTGAAGGTGGCTCTGAATTTGGTAACGATACACGACATGGATATTATGCTCAGAGAAAAGGTGAAGATATCAAGCTCAGCAGTTTTAATACACAATATGGTTGGTTGCAGCAGAAGGGCTCTTTTATAAACCTTTTCCCTGATAGTAGTGAAAATAGTGAATTTCATCGTGGAGATTTTGGGAATGTGTTCTCTCCGAACTCTTTCAAAATATTTCGTGAAACAGATTTGTCAACTTTACCCTCCTCACATGGCGAAGAAAGTCCCTTAAATAACTCATCATTGTATGACACATCACCAGCACTCAATATTAGGAATCAAAAGATGACACTTGACAGCAAGAAAATGTTCAGAAGAAGCCATTCAGCTCCGCCATTTCACAAGAGGAAGAAGAGATTTACGGATTTGACCAATTTTTCCACCATGTCCACAAAAAGCTATTTTCAGAACATCTCTGCAACACTTCCCACGACTGGTTTGCTATAGTGCTACTTATTGCTATATGTATATATAATTTTATATTGAAGATAAAAATTAGACCTCTATGTTATGCAGAGCCTATCAACTCCAGTTGTGGAAAATTTCATTCAGAAACTAGGAATTTGAAATTTTCCCAGACATCATTTGATCAATACGAACCGTCTCTAACGGAAAGACCAGTCATAGATTGTCCTATTGCTGAAAGGTTTGTAATTTTTGGACGTTCTCTTAATCATTTAGATAAATGTTCACTCTATGATGTTCGTCTTCTCGCAGACCAGTTCTGAAAATTACACCTGAAGTTATCACTATTGAGAATGGTGGGACGCAAGAAATGGAGAAATCAGTGTCTTTTGAATGTAATTTTTTTCTTTCTGCCTATACCAATTCACTTTTGTTATCTTCTCTGATAAAGGTTTTGCTTGAGTAAGACATGATGTCATGATGAAATTAATTGTTGTATTCTCTGAATATGCTGATCTTTGTCTTCCCTCAACTACTGCACATCTATATGCCTTGAAATCCAGAAAATGTAGTAATCATCCTTTAAATAACTTTCTCCAGGTCTAGATTCCATGGAAAATCAGGATTCCCTAGACTCTGGGTGGAAATGGCGGAATCGTTCTTTACCCTCTGCAGTTAAGTAACTTACTGGCTGTTAAATTATGAATTATCAGCATTGTTGTTCGTGTTGTGTTACAGATTATTTGATTCTACTTTCAGGAAAAGAGCTTTACCATACAGGGTGGAAGCAGATCAGATAATATAAAGGACCAGGACATTATAATTGACCTCTCCTCCGACACCCTGCATCTTGCTGGTGATCCTTTGGTTCCTGATTCCATTGATCGGGCATCACTTGAGGATGCAGAAGTTCTCAATCAGGTTGATAAGAAATTCATTGCAGTTGTGGCTGGAAAAATTCTTGCTATAATTGACCAGGTTCATGCATTTCTCTAATAAACCTTTTCAATTTTTATTTTGGGTGCCTTTAGTTTATCTACATTGCTGCCTCTACAATATTTTTAGTTTCATCAATTTATATAAACATTTATTTTGTTACTTTCTATTGTACAGCAGAAGAATTTTTAGGGAACAAATTAAATATTCTCATTCAATGTTTCATTAGATTAAATGCATACACAAAATATATAGAAAAATTAAGATTTAGAAATTAATCTCAGCTTATCTTAGAATGAAGATTAAATCTTAATTATCAGGAACAAAGAAGAAAACCTAACTACATTTCTATATTCTGAATATTACATTTTGATTGTTTTTTTTACATTGTTTACTATGTCAATCATTACGCACTAACATAATTTAACCTTCTTTCCACACTCATCCTCAACTTAGTGTTTCGAAATTTTAAACTAACCTTGCACAGCTAGTTGACCAGATGCCCAAAGTTATCTCTTGGAAGCCCTTTTTCAGAATATCATTTTCGCTTTTTAACATTTAATTTCTTTCCAATTGTCAGCATTTGATATTAAATTATGTATATCGGTATGAAGGAACCTAGGAGAGTGTTTAGGGATTTATTGTTTGTAATTAGTCTATACAAGTGTATTATCATCATCTGAATAAAACATCTCATCTTTAGATTCAAACTCGTTCATCTCTTTTTCTTTGCCTTCTTTGTAATCATTTAACCTCTTTGTAATGATAGTTATGATCACCCTTGGACACTTAAGAAGTGCCCTACATCAAATGACATTTTTATAATAGTTGCTAGATTAGAATCAAACCGAGCATAAACCCCCACTTACTCATTTTTTGGTTGGTGATGGTCTACATAACAGCATGCTGCTGATGAAAGAATTAGATTGGAAGATTTGCGTGTCAAGGTAGAATTATCAGCTGATTCCAGGTGTTCTAGATTTTTTTTTTCTGGTGTGATTTAGTTTGTTCGACTCATCCTTTGAAAATATCAGGTTTTATCTGGCGAAATGAAGACAATTACGTACCTGGACGTGGAACAGGAAATGGTAGGTAGTACTTGTTACATGTGGGAAAATTATGGTTTCTATAGTCTCAGAGTTCTCAATGCCATGGTTCGTCTCAAATTGATGTTGATGTTACTTTCACTGGATGTAGGTCCTGCCTGAAATTGGCTATCAGTTACTGCAAAATTATTCTGCACGGATTCAGTCTTGGGGTTGGGTCTGCAATATTCATTCCCGGGATACAAGTTCATTCTCAAAGTAATCATTAAACTAATACATCAAAATGTTTCACATGTTTAATTTGAATGCTTTTCAGCAGAATTTAATCAGTAAAAGCCCCTATTTGTTCAGGGGTCCTACTGTTGCATAACTTTCTAATATCCATCTATAGGCTATGCTCACCCATATTATGATGTACTTGCATGCAGACATTTGGATTCCCTACACAGGCAGCAAACTTCTGTTAAACTTCTTGCGGTAAAATACCCTTTACTCCACCTCTTAAATTTAACCGTTGACAATCATTTATATTTCTAACTTTACCATATCTATATATAGATGTGTCTGAAGTTGTTAAATTATACTTTTAGAAAATATTGGGAATGTCAAGAAAGTGTTTGACAATGAATGCTCACGATCATGAGTTAAAAATATCATTCTCTCAACAAAGTAAGAGGTTGACAATCATATTCTTAAATGCTTTTCATAATTCCATCCAACAACTCTTTAGTCAAGGTGAGACTTCAACACAACCTATGTACTACAACTAGCTAATAGTTTGACAATTAAGCAGCCACATGTGACCTTAATTAATTTCATACATAATGTAGCAGCACCAAGAAGTATTCTTATGATAGTAACTGGTAAAAATAATCTGTGATACAAATAGTTATATTGAGAAACATTAACTAGCATTAAGAGTTGCAAAATTTTAGGATAGTTCCTTATTATTTGATGGTTTATCATCTTATCATTTCGAAATTTAATCAATGACTGACGACTAAGGGGGTGCCTGGATGAGCTTATTTTAAGATCTTATAAGATGTTTTTTTCTTATTTAAAACAGGTCGTTAAAGTGTTTGGATAAAATAAGATGATAGAGTCTATGGAAGGCCACTTTCTAAACTTAGAAAATTCGAAGTTTAAAGAAATTTTATTTATAATATTCTTTTTCTGAAAACAAGCTGGGACATCTCGCCTTTCTTGTGAACTACTACATAGAAACAAGTTTAAAGAAATTTTATTTATAATTTTATTTATTATATTGCTAGATATGGTTGTTTTAATAAAGAAAGATACCACACTTTTAAGGGGCTTATTATCGTAATAGCTCTCAAAGTTTTTTTATGGTGTTTCAGAGAGCTTATAAGCTCAACTAAGCACCCTCTAAGTGAAATTTACTAGACATTCTCAACTCTTTCTAACCTCATCATTTCTGCTTGTCTATATTACTCCTTACAGTATTTGGTAGGATTAGAATCTTCTTTATCCGAGGATTTCTTTTATTCATTTTTTGTAGTTATAGTCTTTACTCTATAAATCCAGGAGTATTTGTACTAGGAATATTCAAAGTAATACTCCCATATTATCATTTAAACACCCACATTCCTTTTTAATCACCCACTATCTGGAACTTTATACTAGGAATATTCAAAGTAATACTCCCATATTATCATTTAAACACCCACATTCCTTTTTAATCACCCACTATCTGGAGCAAGTTTCTTTACTCTTGAGAGAACTTCATGTATTTTTGGTGTTTCAGTATCAGTACTGTAGGGATTCTTTTTCGTATATACAGTATTTCGTTAGGTTAATAGACTTGTATGATTATTTTTTTATTTTGGCCCAATTTGCCCGACAGCAATATCATCTTTATTTATTTCAGGTACCATGCATTCTGGGTGTCAATTTAACTGATACAGATCTCCTAGAATTCCTTCAACAGGTGATATTATTATTACTGTTTTCACTTTTTCCTATTTATTAATTTATGGGATAATTTCAAAAATTACCACTCAGGTTGTGTAATTTCATAATATTCAACTAATATCTTAAGTGACAGAAACCACAGTTAGATTACATTTCCATCTTTAAGTTTTTCCTAAACCTTGACTTGAGTGAATTTGTTAACGTCATAAAATATTTTTCAATTACACCCTTCAAATTTTTGCCCAGACATTTGTAACTTCAGAAATTTTTAGGGCTGTGTTTTAAAAACATTTGATGACATTGTCAATTTCTGTTAGCCCCAGTAACGCCAGATGCAAAATGTGTAACACATTTTTTTTTGTAATTTTCAGTGTTACCCTTTTTGTTGTGTAATTCAGCCAAATATCAAGAGTAGCTTTTTTTTAATGACATCGTCAATTTTGTGTTAGCCCCAGTAACGCCAGATGAAAAATGTACAACACATGTTTTTTTTTTTTTTTTTTTTTGTAATTTTCAGTGTTACCTTTTTGCTGTGTCATTCAGCCAAATATCAAGAGTAGCTTTTGTATGGATCCCTTTGTCTACTTATTTATTATACTTCACCTCTTCTGAGCTGGGCAGTGTTTTGCATAATGCAGCTTTCTGATACAGATGGATCGTCAACCATTCCTCCCTCTGTTCATCGTGTCCTTAATAACAAAGCATGCAGAGGTACTTCTCAACATCTTTAAGTTCTACTAACTAAATTTGTGTTTGTTTCATCAATTTTTTGATAGACCTAATGAAGGAATTAGCTTTTCTACACTTTGTAACTTGATCTCTGGATACGATAATATATAATGCAGGGGCAATTATGTTTGGAGACACATTGTTGCCTTCAGAATGTTCCCTCATTGTCGAAGAGTTGAAACGGACTTCACTTTGTTTCCAGGTGAGCCCATCATAGTAATAACATGAAATTATTAGTATGTTTTCTAATCTTGCTTACCCTAGGTTTTCGTTTCTTTTTATGTATAACCAGTGTGCTCATGGACGACCCACAACTGTTCCTCTAGTCAACCTTGATCTGTTGCATAATCGGATTGAAAAGAATGCTACACATCAACCGTGGCATGGCTTACGCCAGCACAAACTCAGTTTGAAGCGTTGTACGATGCGTTTAACCTCTGCTCGATGATAAATTTGGATATCCATTGTGTGGTGTACCATCGGAAAATACAAGTTGTGTAGCGGTACAAGT
Source organism: Euphrasia confusa (assembly GCA_954870475.1). Taxonomy (NCBI): domain Eukaryota; kingdom Viridiplantae; phylum Streptophyta; class Magnoliopsida; order Lamiales; family Orobanchaceae; genus Euphrasia; species Euphrasia confusa. Next base: position 38,798,562 of record OX940952.1, read on the forward strand.
TGATTGACATAAAATTAGGCCATCTATGAAATCAATATATGCATGTCAAACCATAGATAGATAGGTCATAATAGTAATACATACGCAACTGATTATGCAATACAATTTCTTTAGTGTTATAATTAAGCCTCTCCTGGACACTTTGTTCTATAATTAGGGATTGAGTTTTTAAAATTTTAATTAATACATTAATGCCCTCAATCAAATTAATTTGTTTATACTCTTGTCTAATAAACCTATTTGAAATCACAAAGCAACAAGCTTTTCAATACAGAAAATCACTAATGTCTTCTTTGTTTTTTCGAGTTCTTTCTCCAATCCTCCTTCCTGTGCGGATTAAAGAATATGGCCATTTGATGTCCATATTCATACATAGAGTTAGGAGGTCATTCCATTGAAACCCAAACCCATCTAAAGAATATGGCCATCTGATGTCCATATTTATACTTAGGAGGTCATTCCATTCAAACCCGAACACATCGATCGAAACCAAGCTCCCCACAAAACCACAAACAGAGCCCACGTGAATGTAGAAAAATAATTTTCTACTCCTTCCAACATTCCAGTCGACGGCGTGTCACACAAGGCTAAAACCGTATTGTGTGTGAGTACCAGTTTATCATTCACAATCCCTAAGCATTTGTGCAAGGAAAAAGAATCCAAGCAAATTATGAATTTCTTTGTTGGATTATAATCCCTTGAGAGGGTCACTGAATGCATTCACAATATATACCAAACTACAATGTTCAGTTTCCAAATATACATAGGAAATCATGGGATTTCCGTATCAATCTACCTAAGCTAAAGGCAATACAATATATGAAAATATTTCACAATATTTACTAATATTCTTGATCCAACCTTGAGCTAGCTCTGGTGTCGTCGTCATCCTTCACCAGAGTCCACACGTCGTAATATCTGCCTTCATCAGACGATCTAAGTGCCACCAAGACAAATTCTCCGTTCAAGAGTCCACCAAACAAGAGTGAATTAGTAAGTCCGTTGCGAGCCTTCCAACGATAATTGTTCCGCATCGTATACCATTGTGGAACGAACATGTTCAGTGCAAGTGTTTTGAGATCGAGCGACACTACAACGCTCTCGTAATCACGTTCATAACCATCAATGGGATGATCACAGATCCAATAAGCAGCAACTCCTTCGACAAGGACATCACAAGCCTGGCAATGGTAAAGGTGGAAATGAAAACTGGATTGAAGGGTAGAAATCAGAGTCCAAGTATTAATAATAATTTATTTTTTTAATACAAATTTTCAATTTTTTTTTTCAAAATTAAGTACAAATTGAAATTAAGTACAAAAATGTAAAGAGCCAATGAAATGCCGGATTGAAAGTGACGTGACTATCACATGTCGTCGGGTTCAATCAAAATCGTATGAAAGTGCAGTTTCATGAAAGTTCAGATATTGATGTGTAGGAGCTCGTTTGGGCGAGCTTATTTAAAAGAGCTTATAAGATATTACAGTTTATAAGTTTTTTAAGAGTTGATAAGCTATTATGTCTTATTTAATAAATAAGCTATTATGTTTTAATCGAGGGATGTGCCCGAGTAGCAGACACCTGTGCGAGAGAGCCAACAGGTCGAACCCCAGGACAAATCTTCATAATATTTCAATGAAAATTTGCCCCACCCGATCGAGGGACCTCCGATCAGGTGGGGGTGGAGTTTCTCGTCTCTCCTCCTTATCAAAAAAAAAAAAAAAAAAAAAAAAAAAAAAAAAAGTTGTTAAATCGTTTGGATAAAATAGATATATAAAATGTTAATTTGTTTGACAATTTAAGATCTTATATAAATAAAATTACCAAAAATAAATTGTTATATATGGAAAAAATATTTTAAAATAATTATATTAACTAAATAATAAATTTGGAGTTTTTGTATATATATATAAAATAATAATTTTAAGGTTACAAGACCTTATAAGGCCATCTCCAACCGAACATAAAAACCTAAACTAAAAAATAAGTTTAATTTTAAGTTTACAGTAATTTTGCTCCAACCGAGATTCCAAAACTCAAACTTAAAAGAATATTCTCAAATTATTCTTTTTATACAACTTTTTATATTATTTTTATAAACAACCAATATCTTTACAAATTTATAATTTAACCCCGTAATTTTTGATATTAAATTAAATAATTCTAATAAATATTATTTTCAATTTAAAATTTCAAAAATAATAAATATAAAAGATATGAAATAAAATATTAATTAAATATAACAAAATTGCGCTAACATGAAATATTAATATTTCATTATAAATATTTATTTTTATTTTTAAAATAAAATTTTATTTTAATTATTAATGGTATGATTATTAAAAAAATTACATTACAAAATATATTAAATAAAAAATTAAAATAAAAGGTTAATAGGTTTTTTTTATTATTTTGTAAAATAAAAGGATCATTTTATAAATAATAAATAGTTTTTGGTTTGAGTTTAAGGTAAACGTAAATCTAAGTATTTTTTATGTGGGTCCCACCATAAAACCTATAATAAGGTTACGTTTTGGTATCGGTTGGAGCATCTTCCTTACTCCAAAATAGGTTTTTGGTATCGGTTGGAGATGCTCTAAGTTGTTTAAAAAAGATACTTCCTTTTAATTTTTCTTTTATTAAAATTGATTTAAAAGTATTTCAAAAAGTATAATTTTATTGTTATACTTAAACATCTTCAGCTTGATGAGAAACGGGACGTTACAACATTCGAGGTGTGCATCCGAAATCAAATTAAAATAATTCGGCAGAGAGAGTAAGTCTAAAAACTTGTTAATAGGATAAACAAATACTCCAACTAACCATAACCATAACGCTCGACTCCTCAATGCATAAAAAGCTCTGATACCAATTGATGGGATTGTATACACCGGGAAGGCGGGCGGTGCTTTACGTCAACGAGACCACCGACTACACGTCGGACCACCGAGACCCGCTCCTAGAGCACGAGGAATTTTTCCTTGACTCGTCGATACCCGATCGACCGGACACGCCCAATGCGTGACGGAAACTCCGATCGATCTCCAAACGAATCCACCCCGTACTCGATCACCAATCTCCCGAGAACAAACGACTTCCAACCGTTGTCGGGAATCCACTCAACCCGAGTGTACCGAATTCCCGACCAACCAACAACGACAACAATTCACTAGCAATACGTATATATCCTCAATGCACCAAAGGATATATACGTATTGCTAGTGAATTGTTGTCGTTGTTGGTTGGTCGGGAATTCGGTACACTCGGGTTGAGTGGATTTCCGACAACGGTTGGACGTCGGTTGTTCTCGGGGGATTGGTGATCGAGTACGGGGTGGATTCGTTTGGAGATCGATCGGAGTTTCCGTCACGCATTGGGCGTGTCCGGTCGATCGGTTATCGACGAGTCAAGAAAAAATTCCCCGTCCTCTCTAGGAGCGGGTCCCGGTGGTCCGACGTGTAGTCGGTGGTCTCGTTGACGTAAAGCACCGCCCGCCTTCCCGGTGTATACAATCCCATCAATTGGTATCAGAGCTTGGTCGAGAAGCTTAGACGAGGATACAATTGTTGCTAGGAGCATCAATTGGTATCAGAGCTTTGGTTGAGAAGCTTGGACGTGCTTCGGTTGAAGCGGTCGGAGGACAATGACGGGCAACGACATGGTATGGAGTGCAATCGAAAGGTTCAACGGGTCGGATTTTGCACATTGGAAGGTGCAAGTGATGAACTACTTGTTCGGGAAGAATCTTCATCTACCGTTAGTAGGCGAGAAGCCGGAGGGTATGAGCGAGGCGGAATGGGCTCTCCTAGACCGACGAGTACTCGGGATAGTCCGTTTGACGTTGTCGGAGAACATCGCTAGAAAGGTGATGATGGAGAAGTCGACCTCGGGGATGATGAAGGTGTTATCCGACATGTACGAGAAACCGACCGAGAAGCCGTCGACGAGGAACAAATGCTCCTTGTTGGAGCGGTTCTTTCATTTGAAGATGGAAGATGGAGAAGTTGTTGCGACTCACGTGAGCGAGTTCGAAACGATCGTCAACGAGTTGTCTTCAGTTGAGATCGGGTTCGATGATGAGGTTCGGGCCCTTAGTCTATTGGCGTCTTTACCGAGTAGTTGGGAGCCGATAAGAATGGCGTTGTTTAACTCCGTTGGAAGTGATAGGTTGAAGTATGCCGATGTGAGGGATCGTGTTCTTGCCGAAGAGGTTAGAAGGAGGGATTCCGGAGAGACATCGACTTCAACGACTAAGGCCTTGAGTTTGAGCCGAAGTAGAAATCATTACGGAGGTTATAATCGCGGGAAAAGGGTGGAGTCGAGCAACGGGAAGAAAAAGCTATTCTTATGTTGGAATTGCGGTAAATCCGGTCACATGAAGCGGCATTGTAGTGAGCTTCCGAGAATTGGAGGCGATGCCAAGGATGTGACGGGTGACGAGAGTGAAGATGACTTTTCGGTATCTTCGGGCTCTTGTGAAGTCTCTCGGGTGGTCGACTCGGGAGCGGTGTCTCACACCATGGCGAACCGTGATGGCATGTATGTTGTCGGGGGTCATGGAGAGGTGCATCGTGAAGATGGGGAACCTTTGGAGGCCGTGGGTGTTGGAGACAAAATTGTGGAGACGTCGTGTGAGACGTCTCGATTGTCGAAGGAGGTGTGCGTGCCGAAGTTGACGTGGAGTGTGATCTCGGTGAGTCGACTTGAGACGGAGCACAAAGATTACTTCGATGATGGGTCTTGGAGAGTGTCGAAGGGTGTGGTGATACTTGCTCGTGGTCGAAAGACGAGCACCCTTTACACTACGACGGGAGGTCGTGAGATTGGTGTACCCGACAACACCAATGGGCTAATGCATTGTGGGCTAGGTCGTATGAGCGAAAGGTGGTTGCAACTAAGAGCGAGTTCGGGTGTTCCTCATACGGATCGGAGTCCGGTTCTCGAAAGGAGACGAGTTCGATTCTCGGTGATGGAGAAATCGGATATTGGAAAGCGGAGACATGATGATGGAGGTGTTCCGGTAGAAGACCGACCGGTGGAAACCTTGGAGATCAATCATGTGCTTTCGGTTCGAGATGGTAGAGCAATGCGGCCGGTAAATCGAGCAAGTGGGAGTTGAAAATTGGAAGCGAGTCGAACTCGTTATTTTCACTCGGAGACTCGTCGGTGAGAGACGAGGTATCGAAGCCCGACATTTCCCATTCGGTGGGAGTTGCTAGACGATTCGGGTGCTACTCGGGTAATCGTTTCGGAGAGAGTCCCGTGGAGAGGATTCGGAAAACGAGGAGTAGGCAAAGGAGTCGTAGAGCTAGCAACGGTAAGAAGGTTGTAGGCTATCGGTTGAAATCGTCGGTGAGAGACGAGGTGACGAAGCCCGACATTTCCCATGTGGTGGGAGTTTCTAGACGATTCGGGTGCTACTCGGGTGATCGTTTCGGAGAGAGTCTCGTGGCGAGGATTCGGAAAACGAGGAGTAGGCAAAGGAGTCGTAGAGCTAGCAACGGTGAAAATGTTGGTGGCTATCGGTCGAGATCATTGGTGATAGACGATGGGCATGTGAATGCCGACGTTGCTCATTCGGTGGGAGTTAGCCAGTTCACGAGCAATCCGGGGAGACGACATGTGGGAGCTTTGAGAAGCCCGGGTTCCATGTTGCGGTTTCGGAGGTCCGAAAGGGGATTGCGTGGTGACGGAGAGGTTGACGGAATGGGCGATGTTGTTGAAAAGAGGAGAGCATCGAGGGTTTTGATGAGAAACCCGGAGATCGATGTTCGGTCTAAGCACGAGGTGCTTGAGACGTTCCGGGGAAGTCGGATGTCGACCGATGTGTCGAGGAAGAAGGCGGTAATGCCTTTGGAGCCGAGGTCAAGAGAGACTTCGGTTGGACTTCTCGGATGATGAATGTGGCCGCCGCCACGGATGATGGGGAGTGTAGTTTGGTTGTTTCTCCAGGTGGGAGATTGTTGGGTTTGGTGTAGCCAAACCAAACCGACGAAGCCACGACGAAAACGAGCGCGGATGGAGAGTTTCTCAAAACTCAGGAACTGGCACGTTCGTGCTAGAATGTACCATTCTTCCAAAACTTCAGAGGCAGTAGCACGTTCGTGCCACTTCCTGGAAGCTTTTGGTCCAACTCGTTTTTTGGGCTTTTTTGGGCTTTTTTTGGGGCTTTGACTAGGTCTTGACCCTAGTACTATATATACTACCTCTCCCCTCACATGTATCTTATCCAAACATTTGCTAGCCACCATAGAGAGAGAAAAATTGGGAAGAGGGTTAGAGTTAGATTTTTTGGGAGAAAAATCTTGTAAGCTCTTGGAAGCTCTCGTTTATTTTTCGGTGTATCTCGTAGGTGGGTTAGAGTGTGAGGATCCTAGAGAGAGTCGAGAGAGTTAGAATTCGAGGGAGAATTCTTGTAAAGCTCGGTGTATCTAGTGAAGAAATCGTGGCGGCAAAGTGGATGTAGCCTATTTAAAGGTGAACCACTATAATTCTCGGTGTCGTGTTTGTTTGCTTTCTCGTTTCGTATTGTGTTGATTGCTTCGATTGTGGATAGCTCTATTTTTGCTTGAATATGTATATTGTGTATGCTTGGGTGCATTGAGGATATATACGTATTGCTAGTGAATTGTTGTCGTTGTTGGTTGGTCGGGAATTCGGAACACTCGGGTTGAGTGGATTCCCGACAACGGTTGGACGTCGGTTGTTTTCGGGGGATTGGTGATCGAGTACGGGGTGGATTCGTTTGGAGATCGATCGGAGTTTCCGTCACGCATTGGGCGTGTCCGGTCGATCGGGTATCGACGAGTCAAGAAAAAATTCCCCGTCCTCTCTAGGAGCGGGTCCCGGTGGTCCGACGTGTAGTCGGTGGTCTCGTTGACGTAAAGCACCGCCCGCCTTTCCGGTGTATACAATCCTAACAGCCTCCAGCTCCAACCATGAACCGCTGCATAAAATATCTCTTGGGTATTTAAACATGACGATTGAGTTAGACAAAAATAACATTATTCTCTTGCGCCATCACAAACTCTACCCGATGATAACTTTGGATATCCATTGTTTGGTGTACCAAGAGATATACAATTGAATGAGAATGGTAATATTGATATCCATTGTTTGGTGTATCAAGAGATATACAATTGAATGAGAATGGTAATAAAACAAATACTGTATATATCTTGTTTTCATGAAGGAGGATTATTCTCAATTTAATCTTATAAAAGCTCTTTTTTTTTTTTTTTTTTAATTTAATGAGTTCTAAAATTGGGTAAACAAGGTGTATTCTCGGATATTGCACAAAATATATGGATTCAATTGAGTCAATAAATAATTTATAAGTTAATTGATTAAAAAAATTAAAAAAAAAAAAAATATATATATATATATATATATATATATATATATATATATATAATTTTGATTTTTGAGTAATGTATCAAATTCAATAATCAAAATTATACACTAAAATTTATCAAAATTAGTATTATATGTGCCTACTATTATTCATAATTAGATGTTGTTTTGGCTATTTGAATTAGAGGCCTGTGGATTTTTGGTCAAGTTAGTAAGAATTGTGAGTTTTTTGTGCTCAATTATAAGAGCATGAGTTTTTTACACCAATTGCATTTGAAGTACCTATTATACCCTTGAAAGTAAAAGAAAAAGACAAGAAATAAAAATAATATTGGTCCCCACTTTTTTTTCTCTCTTTTCTCTCTTTCTCTTCCGGAAACCCGCCCGCCCCCGTCACCGTTTTTTTTTTTCAATCGAATCAACCGGAGCAATGTCATCGTCGGCGACACCATCTGATTCCGAGCATGAGGAAGAACAACAACAAGAAGAACCGCTGCTCCAACCGCCGGTAAATCCCAAATCCGAAACCCTTTTTTTCGATTTTTTTTTCGAGAATTCGAGCAATGTGATGGATTATATGGTGCTTTAGATGCTTGGTTGAGTTCTTACTAGTGTTATAAGTGATTTAGAACTGTAATTTGAGTTGAATTGTCTGAAATTCTGATTTCTGAAATGTGTTCTTGACTGCTCGAACGCGTTGGTCGATGGCAGTCGATTAGTGCCATCGACTAACCCCATCGATCAACCAATCGAGCAACCAATTCGATTAACCTCATCGACTAGTCAGATTGGTTGGTCGATTTGGTTGGTCGATGTGGTTACTCGAAAACGTTGGTCGATGGGGTTACTCGAAATAGGTTGGTCGATGGGGTTACTCGAAATAGGTTGGTCGATGGAGGCAGAAACCTTTTTTTTTGTTTTTTTTTTTGTTTTTGATCCTATTGATATGTTTTTAATTGCTTCTTCTCCATTTGTGCAGGCTGGTTTCCGATGGAGGAGACCGGATTTCGTCAACATTTCGAGAGCGATAAATTGCGGAGATCGACGCGGTGTACTGAAAATCGTACAAGATACACTGAGGGATGTGGGTGGGGAAGATGGCCTCGCGGAGTACGAACAGACGTTTCTGTTCAGTCAGTTCTTTCCCATTTCCAGTGCAGACCGATCGAACAAACCTCTGCACAAGCTGCTATCGAGAGAGATCGTTAGCAAAAGCAGAATACCGGAGTTTGAGCACTGGTTTGCTATAGGGGATCGTATCGTAAAGTTCCGAGCACAAGAATACGCCCTGATCACCGGCCTGAGCTTTGGGGATAGTAACTTCAATCCCTCAGACCAAGGTCATGTCGCTCCCAGTACAGGCATCCATCGGAGGTTATTCCGATGCAGAGTGATGAAGATTGAAGCACTGCTCAGTTCGTTCAAGGATCAGCGGATGGGCCACGAGCTAGGTGATTATTTCAAGGTTGCCAACATCCTGATTCTCTACTTCATTCTGATTGGTCGAGAGAAATTGGATGTCGAGAACTGTGTCTGGACACTGGTGGAGGACAACGATGGCTGGGAGTGGTTTCCTTGGGGTTCTTATACGTTCCAGAACTTCTCGCACTACATCAGCACTGCTGGGATGGCAGCTGATCAGGTGGACAAACCTGCTTATCACTTTTACGGTCCAGTTTGGGCCTTCCAGTGTTGGGCCTTCGAGGCCTTTCCTCCTTTAGGGAGACTGTGCGGTACCCGGAGCGGAGTGACGCAAAGGCCCCGGTTTTTGCATTGGACGCCGAGGAAGACTAACTTCGATTTCGCTGATTACTTCGAGGATGAGCAGGTAACCGTCAATCTGTTTCGTTAATAATTTTGAATTAATAATCTTATCGAATATCTAATAAATATTTTGTTATTGTTTTCTTTTAGCTTGAAGTGCACGAGACCCTCACACCGACACCGGAGGAGGAGGAGATGTTGTATTACAGGAGTTTGACTGAGGCCGGTGAGTTGTATGGCCTCCTGTACCAGCCTCCCGTCCGCTTAGCTCACGCAGCGGGGCCGGCACGAGCACCTGCACCGAAGAAGCAGATGGAGAAGAAGAAGAAGAAGAAGCTTGTGGACCGTGTGGCCGAAAGCGTGGCCAAGACATTCAAGAAGGCGACGACACATGTCCGCACGCGTGACGATATCACGCCCAGCTCTTCAGCAGAGAGACGTACATCTCGGAGAGCTCGACATGATTCTCCGCCTCCTCGACATGCCACTCCTCCTCCTCGACATGATTCTCCGCCTCCTCGACATGCCACTCCTCCTGAGTCTCGAGCTGGACCTGCATCTGAGACAGTGGTGGACGATGATCCACCTATTTATCGTCGGAGTGACTTCGAGAGGATATTGTTCGACACATCCGAGAAGGGATTCACGACTCACATCGTGAGGCATGTCACGGAGAGCGTCACGGAGAACTTGTTCTCTAAAATGAAGGCATTCTTCGGCTTCAGTCGTCACTCTCAGCCACGGCCTTATCCCTCGAGGCCAGTGTACGAAGAGCCTTCCTCTCCCCCTCGGAGTTCACCTCCTCGTCATTCCTACCACTGCGAGGACATTCAGGAGACTTCTTCGCGCAGAGCACCAGCTCGATTCTCGACGTCGGCGATGCCTGACCCTCGGTATTCATATGCAGACGCTGAGGCATGGATGCGTTACTGTAGGCAGCAGCCCCCGGTGCCTCCTGTATTTCCATTTGACACGTGGTTCCAGGGTTACCAGATGCCTCCACCGGCCTATGGATTTCAGGGCCCCCAGATGCCGCCACCGGCCTATCCATTTGAGTCCTCCAGCTACCGCACGCCTCCGTCGATTGTTCCTTTTGATCTAGGGATGTCCAGCACGCCGAGACCAGCTGTTGTGGTCGATGTCGAGAGCTATCCTGAGAGGAACTTTGATATCTTCTCAGAGCCAGCTGCTTATGACGAGGAGGCTGACGAGGATGAGGTGTGCTTCACTGACGAGGATGAGGGCGACGTGGAGCATGATGATGACGAGCAGGATGACGGGGAGAGCAGCCTCGGACCTCGTGTTGTTATGCCTTCCAAGTACTTGCGTAGCCCTTTCATCCAAGATTTTAGTAAGGATCGCAGTTTAAGAAGCGCGCAGATGTACAAGGTGTACAGACAGTCGGGGCCCGATTCCTGCGTGAAGGTGAGGTGCTGTGATGATTTGATCCTTGATCAGAAATTCTTCGACGATGTCGAAAGTCCCTCCGTTTGGTTCACCTCTCAGGTAATATTATAAATTTTAACTTTATTAATTTATGTTTAAATCTTAACAACCTGTTAATATTCAGGTACTCGACTTGTATGTTGCTTTTCTGAGACAAAAACTCAGAAACAAAGAAGGGGTGAAGGCGCACGTGCACGACTTTACGCACCAGATCTTTGGTCCCGACTTCTTTGTAAGTGAATTTCTTTTATCTATGTTTGTTATATTTTATATTTTTATTATGTTTTTACTGACATAATTTATGTCCTTTCCAAAGCAAACTATGTGTCGTGAATACGGGAAACTGAGGCATACAGGGAAGTCGGATAATTTCGAGCAGAGATACAAGAATTGGATACCACCTCTGGATTTGAGACAAACTGTATCGGGTCCGGGTGGTGGACAACGTAGTTGGTACAATATCTGTAAGGTATGTTAAATGAATTTTAATAAACTTCGGTTTCTCTGATTTCTTATATTTTCATTGTTTGTATGTAAGGCGGCCTTGATTTGCAACTTGGATAACATTCACTGGATCGTGGCGGTCATTGATTTCGACACCTGGACTGTCGAAGTGTATGATTCCTTGTTGCATACTCTCCCGAATCCCAAGATCAGGGTTAAACAGCTTAAGCCAATCACAGATTTGTTGCCTCGACTGTTGAAAAGCGCAAACTGGTGGCAACAAAATTCGATGAGGTATGATTCAATCATTTAATTCATTTCGTAGTTTTATCTTTTTTCTTATATGATATTGACGTGTGCTTTCAATCTTTTATTTTTCAGGGAGCGTAAGACGTGTGCTTTCAAAGTTGAGCTAATGCCCACGGAGCAACAAATATCGCAAGAGGACGGGAGCTCGTGTGGGCCGATCTGTTGCATGTACCTGGATCGCTTAGTCAACAAGAAAATGACTCACGAGAATAAGACTATTGACATTGGTTACATCACAAAGTACCGTGCATATATTGCTAGGATGATTTTTTGGTTAGCTCGGGAAGGGGTAACAAATGAAGAGTATCGTTAGGATTATTTATTTTCGACACTTTAGAGACTTGTTTAGTATTGTTTGGTATTAGACTTGTTTTGGATGAAATATTGTTTAGTATTGTTGGTATTTTTGTATTGGATGTTTGGTATATTGAATGTTTGGTTAGAATGTTGCAGGTTTGGGTTTAAAAATGTGTAAAAAAGTCATTTTTCATTCTGCCCAGAGGTTACTCGAATGGACTGTTCCATCGAGTAACCATCGAGTAATCAAGAACAGGTCCATCGAGTAACGTAGAATGAGGCCTGAATCTGCAAGAGTACTTAAAAAAGGTTAGTCGAAATGGTTAATCGAAGGGTTACTCGAAATGGTTAAGCGAAAGGGTTACTGGAATTGGGTTACTCGAAATAGGTTACAGGAAAAGGTTACTCGAATTGCCATCCTGTAATCATAAATCTCCAAGGTTGGTCGATGGAATGTTACTCGAACGACCATCGACTAACCATCGACTAACCTTTCAAAATTAGTATTTTTTGGCCTTTTTTTGGATAATTAAGTTGTTTTTTGCACTAATAAGTTCAATTTAGAGCAATAAAACATTATTAAAACAGTTTAGATAATCAATCGATTCGTTTAGAGTGAAAACAAGTGAAACGTGGAACATTAGTCATATTTTCTAAATATCTTAAGTAAGTTTACAACAAACAAACTATGATATTGTTCAATGTTGAGATGTTATGGATTAGAACTCCAAAATTGAACATCAAAACATGTTTAATGAATGTTTTTTATCATTAAAATGAAGTTACATACGCAAAAACACAATTAGAAATTGACGAACGACCTTAAAATTGAAAAAAATGGGTCCTGTTCATGGTTGGTCGATGGGCATTCTTAGTTACTCGAACGGTTGGTCGATGGTAACCCTAATGTACTCGATGGAAACCCTAATGTACTCGAAAGGGTTAATCGAAGGCAGGGTTAATCGAAGGTAGGGTTAACCGAATAGGTTAATCGAACTGGTTAATCGATGGGGTTAATCGAAAATAGGTTTACAAAATTGGGTTACTCGAAAATAGGGTTACAAAATTGGGTTAATATGTTACAGAATTGGGTTAATCGATGGGTTACAAAATTGGGTTAATCGATGGTAACCCTAATGTACTCGATGGAAACCCTAATGTACTCGAAAGGGTTAATCGAATGAAGGGTTAATCGAATGCAGGGTTACAAGATAGGGTTACTCGAATTGGTTAATCGATGGGGTTACAAGATGAGGTTAATCGATGGTGTTACAAGATGGGGTTAATCGAATTGGTTACAGGATGGGGTTACTCGAATAGGTTGCAAGATGGGGTTACTCGAATGGGTTACAAGATGGGGTTACTCGAATAGGTTAATCGATGGTGTTACAAGATGGGGTTAATCGAATTGGTTACAGGATTGGGTTACTCGAATTAGGTTAATCGATGGGGTTAATCGAATTAGGTTACTCGATGGTGTACAGAATATGCAGAATGCCTTTTCTGTTTTTTTACATCCCCTAACCTGCAAATCACAGGTATAACAACAACCGCAAATATCCAAAGAAACACACTGCATATATCCAGAAACAAGATAACAAATCAATCCTAGTTATACGATGTAACGAGAAACACGATAACAAATCAACCAAACACAAGAAGAGCCCTCAATCCACACGCATCGGACATTTTGTTTTTGTGTGTCCCTCGATTCTGCAAATGCTGCACTTTTTCTTCTGCCTTCTTCGACCCGATTCTTGCGTTCCTGAGGCTTCCGGAGGGACATTCAAATCAACGCCTGCAGGAGGGATGTAAGCCTTGCAGTTGCGTATGTTATGTCCTACGCCCTTACATTTCGTACACACCTGCACACAAAGACGCGGTATTAGGTCTTTACTCAAACTAATGACGACACAATATTAGGTACGAAGAACAAACCTGAACACGACGAGCAGACCCAGATCCCTCAACTGCAGAACGAACCCGACTCATCCGCGGACGTCCAGCCTGACTAACCACTTCCGGTGGAAGACACACGTACGAAGCTACTTCTGGAGGGACAACCCAATCATCAACGTGTGGTACTGGCACAATAGGAGTCGCATACATCTCTCTCAAGCTGCTTTGCTTGAAATAGGGGCCGACGAAATCGTACAATGAAAATCTAGCCCGTCTACACAAAGTATCAGGTTAGTGGCATTAATTAATTGAATGTTTAAAATTAAAAAAGAAGATGTAAGGAAACCGATACCATACCGTATAGCGGCAGCGGCATGACGACACGGAATAAGGTCTAAGTCGAACTCCCGACAGTCACACGTGCGTCTCGCGATATCTACGAGATAGGACCTGCCGTTTTCCTCAACTCTGAACACGGTCCCCGCACTGACCTCCCGAACAGGAAAATGATGACTCAACTGATTCTGATTAGACACCTTTGCGAATGCCTCTTCGGTCAGCTCATCCTCTCTCTCGTTAGCCTTCCTTCGTTTCTCGTCAAACCATCTCTCAATCATCGCACGAATCGACTCGAGCATAGCACAAACAGGCAATCGTCGTGGCCATCTGATAGCAGCGTTGAAGACTTCGGCCGCATTCGATGTCATGAAACCATATCGTCGTGCAGCACATTTCGACCTTGCCCAGGTCTCAACACCGAGTCCAACGAGGCGCCTATAAGCACCGTCTCCACTGGCTTTCTCCAAATCAGATAAATACTTTTCAAACTCATCCTCTCGATAACAGTAGGCAGCTTTGTGTACAATTGTGACCACATGAGAGCGGTACATTGCTAGATTCTTCTCGAGGTGGTGACAGCACAACGCACGGGTTGCGTGGGGATAGGCACTCCGAATGGCATTCGCGATGCTCTTGTGCTGGTCGGACACAATGAGCAGATCGTCTCCATCGTAGCAAAGCCTGAGGTTCTCTAGAAACCACGTCCACTCCAGGTCATTCTCAATCGGACCGATACCAAAGGCAAGCGGGAAAATCTGCTCGTTTCCGTCCTTCGTGACGGCAACAAATAACACACCACTGTTTTTCCCCTTCAAATGAGTGGCGTCGACTACTATGATGGGACGCAGAGTGCGCTGCTGAAATGCACTAATGCACTGCCCAAGTGCAACAAACATGTGACAGAACACGCCCTCACTGGTCGTCTGAATCTCATACCGAGTCCCTGGATTGCATTCTTTCAGCACGTGCAGATATGACGGGAGCATCTGATATGAATCCTGATAGTTGCCGTACCTCATTTCAACGGCCAGGTTCCTCGTCCGCAGGGCGAAGCTGTAATCGATCACTACTCCGTACAATCTCCTCAGATCAAAAATCATCGTCTTCGGCTTCAGTGTGATCTCATCGTCGACTAGCTGACGTGCAAAGTAAGTAGCGGCAACCTTGCTCGACACGTGACGATCGGCAGTCCGACTCAAATCATTGACACACTCGTGATTCAAGTTCAGCCTCGTAATCTTCCAGAGTGTTTCGTCATTCCCAGTAGCACACAATTTGAACGGGCACTTCTCAGAACCTTGCTTGCAGACGAACGCTACCCGTTCAGTGGTCGAGCGTTTAGTGGCACACTCCACCATATGCTCCATGTGATACATCCCCACCGCTATCTTCAGATCCGATTTCGTTCGGAATGTCGAGCCGACTGCAATGTGACCATACACCAGTTCGGGAGGCTCGACCGATCGCAATGGAACCGCGGGGTCAAACTCCGGCAGTGGAATGATCCAGTTGCGCATTGGATTATTCTGAGCATTCTGAGCTGCTTCGGGATGCTCGCCGGCTCCCACACTAGAACTCGAGGACAGATTACGGCGTGACAGAATATTTGTGATGACCCGCGGCTGTCTAATCCATTCTGTCCATTCAGTGGTCAACGACTGCAACAGATCGGTCTGACGAGCTTCTTCGTCGTCCTCGGAATTCTCAGCATGCCTCTCGCCCTCGGTCGGTACATCCGGATCCACTTCTGGAATATTCACCTCGGGGGCATTTGGTTGTGCCTCCTCTAGCATCTCGGTGACGAAAATGAAACAATCGTCCTTTTGCTCGTCTAGCATGCGGGATACATCGTCGTCGCTAAGCAAAGGACACCGCACGCTCCTAAAATCAATGCCTCGTGTTAAGATGAACAACATGTACTCGATATTCGGCGGAGGGCGCAAAACGGCACGAATCTGTCTCACAAGACCATCGAGGGTAAGTTGATCCCTCCTGAAGAAAAGGCACATATCTATCCCGTCGACGTAGACCGCTCGTTCCCAACGACCACCGTAACGTATCGTGATTCGTTGATTCGACATCTACATTCACAAAAAACATTATTGAATTAGGTTAACTAATAAAACATATCCATATAAATCGACGAAACAAACCAAAAAATACGAAAAATGCATTTTTTGGCAAAAAACAGGCCATGTTACTCGAATGGACTGTTCCATCGAGTAACAGGATGGACAGTTTTATTCGAGTAACAGGATGGTCATTCGAGTAACCTCCATTCGAGTAACCTCCATTCGAGTAACCTCATCAGTTCGAGTAATCTCACATTACTCGAATCAGTGTTCCTGGAATGAGGTTAGTCGAAACATGTTACTGAAATTAGGGTTAATCGAAAAACTACTCGAAGGCATTTCGGGTAACCTCAGTTCGATTAACCTCATTTCGAGTAATGTTTCGCTTCATAAATTCATAGTTACTCGATGGGTTACTCGATGGAGCGTACCATCGAGCAACCCATCGAGCAACAGACGCAGAAAATAAAAATCAAAAAAACTTGAACACGTACCTCTCGTTTTCGCTCGTTGAGGCACGCGTATATCCGACGGCTTTTTCCAGAATTTAACGGGGCAACATGATGGAATTTTTTTGAGAGAATTTTGAGAGAGTTTTGAAATTTTTTTGGTAGGTTTGGATGATGAATATGGGGGATATGAATGCACAATTAAACCTACACCAAACCCTCAACTCAACAAAAAATCTGATCTCGTGGGCCCCACAAGTTATTTTGATTTTGTTTTTATTTTATTTGAGATTGTTTTTGTTTATTTTGGATTTATTTAAATAGTAAGGGTATAAGAGACATTTTATGTTCAATTGGTGTAAAAAACTCACACTTTTATAGATGGGGACTTTAAACTCATCTCTTTATCAATTGTGACTAAAAAGTCACATTCCCACTATAAAGAATGACTCGAATTATGATATAAATATATTTTGACAAAGGAACTTATTTTCTAGAAGTGGTCATTGTAAATTACAAATGAACTTTGACAACTTTCTATGGGTGTAATATAATTTTTTATTTATTTTTTAATTATAGGGTGAGATTTTCTCTAATCACAAAGTAACTTTGACAACTTTCTATAAAAAATGACAACTTTTTTTTTTTAATTCTAGGGTGAGATTTTCTCCAATTACAGTAAAGAGTATTTGATTCAAATTGTTCTTCACATTCAATAAAAATGGAAAAATTAAAGACCTCAATCATCATCTAATTAATGATAGTTTTTACTTATAGACATAAAAATATTGAGTAAAAATATTTTTAGATTGAAGTACAAATAAGAATTTAGTGTCAAAATAATGAATTATTCATATGAAATATAGGGTAAATATGATATTAGACTATAATTTGTTCACAAGATGTACAACATGAGATCGTTGAACACCTGTTGGGTGAAATTTTTGGATTAATCGAGATGATACGTACATGACACATTTTACTAGATATTGATCTCTTAAAATTTATAGGGTGAATATGATATTAATTAGACAACAATTTGTTCACAAGATGTACAACATGAGATTGTGGAACACCTGTTGGGTGAAATTTTTGGATTAATCGAGATAGTACGTACGTATATGACTCATCTTTACTAAATATTGATCTCGATCTCAAAATTTAAAGAATGTATAAATTGGAAATAATTCAAAGTGGGAATGTGACTTTTTAGTCACAATTGATAAAGAGATGAGTTTAAAGTCCCCATCTATAAAAGTGTGAGTTTTTTACACCAATTGAACATAAAATGTCTCTTATACCCTTACTATTTAAATAAATCCAAAATAAACAAAAACAATCTCAAATAAAATAAAAACAAAATCAAAATAACTTGTGGGGCCCACGAGATCAGATTTTTTGTTGAGTTGAGGGTTTGGTGTAGGTTTAATTGTGCATTCATATCCCCCATATTCATCATCCAAACCTACCAAAAAAATTTCAAAACTCTCTCAAAATTCTCTCAAAAAAATTCCATCATGTTGCCCCGTTAAATTCTGGAAAAAGCCGTCGGATATACGCGTGCCTCAACGAGCGAAAACGAGAGGTACGTGTTCAAGTTTTTTTGATTTTTATTTTCTGCGTCTGTTGCTCGATGGGTTGCTCGATGGTACGCTCCATCGAGTAACCCATCGAGTAACTATGAATTTATGAAGCGAAACATTACTCGAAATGAGGTTAATCGAACTGAGGTTACCCGAAATGCCTTCGAGTAGTTTTTCGATTAACCCTAATTTCAGTAACATGTTTCGACTAACCTCATTCCAGGAACACTGATTCGAGTAATGTGAGATTACTCGAACTGATGAGGTTACTCGAATGGAGGTTACTCGAATGGAGGTTACTCGAATGACCATCCTGTTACTCGAATAAAACTGTCCATCCTGTTACTCGATGGAACAGTCCATTCGAGTAACATGGCCTGTTTTTTGCCAAAAAATGCATTTTTCGTATTTTTTGGTTTGTTTCGTCGATTTATATGGATATGTTTTATTAGTTAACCTAATTCAATAATGTTTTTTGTGAATGTAGATGTCGAATCAACGAATCACGATACGTTACGGTGGTCGTTGGGAACGAGCGGTCTACGTCGACGGGATAGATATGTGCCTTTTCTTCAGGAGGGATCAACTTACCCTCGATGGTCTTGTGAGACAGATTCGTGCCGTTTTGCGCCCTCCGCCGAATATCGAGTACATGTTGTTCATCTTAACACGAGGCATTGATTTTAGGAGCGTGCGGTGTCCTTTGCTTAGCGACGACGATGTATCCCGCATGCTAGACGAGCAAAAGGACGATTGTTTCATTTTCGTCACCGAGATGCTAGAGGAGGCACAACCAAATGCCCCCGAGGTGAATATTCCAGAAGTGGATCCGGATGTACCGACCGAGGGCGAGAGGCATGCTGAGAATTCCGAGGACGACGAAGAAGCTCGTCAGACCGATCTGTTGCAGTCGTTGACCACTGAATGGACAGAATGGATTAGACAGCCGCGGGTCATCACAAATATTCTGTCACGCCGTAATCTGTCCTCGAGTTCTAGTGTGGGAGCCGGCGAGCATCCCGAAGCAGCTCAGAATGCTCAGAATAATCCAATGCGCAACTGGATCATTCCACTGCCGGAGTTTGACCCCGCGGTTCCATTGCGATCGGTCGAGCCTCCCGAACTGGTGTATGGTCACATTGCAGTCGGCTCGACATTCCGAACGAAATCGGATCTGAAGATAGCGGTGGGGATGTATCACATGGAGCATATGGTGGAGTGTGCCACTAAACGCTCGACCACTGAACGGGTAGCGTTCGTCTGCAAGCAAGGTTCTGAGAAGTGCCCGTTCAAATTGTGTGTTACTGGGAATGACGAAACACTCTGGAAGATTACGAGGCTGAACTTGAATCACGAGTGTGTCAATGATTTGAGTCGGACTGCCGATCGTCACGTGTCGAGCAAGGTTGCCGCTACTTACTTTGCACGTCAGCTAGTCGACGATGAGATCACACTGAAGCCGAAGACGATGATTTTTGATCTGAGGAGATTGTACGGAGTAGTGATCGATTACAGCTTCGCCCTGCGGACGAGGAACCTGGCCGTTGAAATGAGGTACGGCAACTATCAGGATTCATATCAGATGCTCCCGTCATATCTGCACGTGCTGAAAGAATGCAATCCAGGGACTCGGTATGAGATTCAGACGACCAGTGAGGGCGTGTTCTGTCACATGTTTGTTGCACTTGGGCAGTGCATTAGTGCATTTCAGCAGCGCACTCTGCGTCCCATCATAGTAGTCGACGCCACTCATTTGAAGGGGAAAAACAGTGGTGTGTTATTTGTTGCCGTCACGAAGGACGGAAACGAGCAGATTTTCCCGCTTGCCTTTGGTATCGGTCCGATTGAGAATGACCTGGAGTGGACGTGGTTTCTAGAGAACCTCAGGCTTTGCTACGATGGAGACGATCTGCTCATTGTGTCCGACCAGCACAAGAGCATCGCGAATGCCATTCGGAGTGCCTATCCCCACGCAACCCGTGCGTTGTGCTGTCACCACCTCGAGAAGAATCTAGCAATGTACCGCTCTCATGTGGTCACAATTGTACACAAAGCTGCCTACTGTTATCGAGAGGATGAGTTTGAAAAGTATTTATCTGATTTGGAGAAAGCCAGTGGAGACGGTGCTTATAGGCGCCTCGTTGGACTCGGTGTTGAGACCTGGGCAAGGTCGAAATGTGCTGCACGACGATATGGTTTCATGACATCGAATGCGGCCGAAGTCTTCAACGCTGCTATCAGATGGCCACGACGATTGCCTGTTTGTGCTATGCTCGAGTCGATTCGTGCGATGATTGAGAGATGGTTTGACGAGAAACGAAGGAAGGCTAACGAGAGAGAGGATGAGCTGACCGAAGAGGCATTCGCAAAGGTGTCTAATCAGAATCAGTTGAGTCATCATTTTCCTGTTCGGGAGGTCAGTGCGGGGACCGTGTTCAGAGTTGAGGAAAACGGCAGGTCCTATCTCGTAGATATCGCGAGACGCACGTGTGACTGTCGGGAGTTCGACTTAGACCTTATTCCGTGTCGTCATGCCGCTGCCGCTATACGGTATGGTATCGGTTTCCTTACATCTTCTTTTTTAATTTTAAACATTCAATTAATTAATGCCACTAACCTGATACTTTGTGTAGACGGGCTAGATTTTCATTGTACGATTTCGTCGGCCCCTATTTCAAGCAAAGCAGCTTGAGAGAGATGTATGCGACTCCTATTGTGCCAGTACCACACGTTGATGATTGGGTTGTCCCTCCAGAAGTAGCTTCGTACGTGTGTCTTCCACCGGAAGTGGTTAGTCAGGCTGGACGTCCGCGGATGAGTCGGGTTCGTTCTGCAGTTGAGGGATCTGGGTCTGCTCGTCGTGTTCAGGTTTGTTCTTCGTACCTAATATTGTGTCGTCATTAGTTTGAGTAAAGACCTAATACCGCGTCTTTGTGTGCAGGTGTGTACGAAATGTAAGGGCGTAGGACATAACATACGCAACTGCAAGGCTTACATCCCTCCTGCAGGCGTTGATTTGAATGTCCCTCCGGAAGCCTCAGGAACGCAAGAATCGGGTCGAAGAAGGCAGAAGAAAAAGTGCAGCATTTGCAGAATCGAGGGACACACAAAAACAAAATGTCCGATGCGTGTGGATTGAGGGCTCTTCTTGTGTTTGGTTGATTTGTTATCGTGTTTCTCGTTACATCGTATAACTAGGATTGATTTGTTATCTTGTTTCTGGATATATGCAGTGTGTTTCTTTGGATATTTGCGGTTGTTGTTATACCTGTGATTTGCAGGTTAGGGGATGTAAAAAAACAGAAAAGGCATTCTGCATATTCTGTACACCATCGAGTAACCTAATTCGATTAACCCCATCGATTAACCTAATTCGAGTAACCCAATCCTGTAACCAATTCGATTAACCCCATCTTGTAACACCATCGATTAACCTATTCGAGTAACCCCATCTTGTAACCCATTCGAGTAACCCCATCTTGCAACCTATTCGAGTAACCCCATCCTGTAACCAATTCGATTAACCCCATCTTGTAACACCATCGATTAACCTCATCTTGTAACCCCATCGATTAACCAATTCGAGTAACCCTATCTTGTAACCCTGCATTCGATTAACCCTTCATTCGATTAACCCTTTCGAGTACATTAGGGTTTCCATCGAGTACATTAGGGTTACCATCGATTAACCCAATTTTGTAACCCATCGATTAACCCAATTCTGTAACATATTAACCCAATTTTGTAACCCTATTTTCGAGTAACCAAATTTTGTAAACCTATTTTCGATTAACCCCATCGATTAACCAGTTCGATTAACCTATTCGGTTAACCCTACCTTCGATTAACCCTGCCTTCGATTAACCCTTTCGAGTACATTAGGGTTTCCATCGAGTACATTAGGGTTACCATCGACCAACCGTTCGAGTAACTAAGAATGCCCATCGACCAACCATGAACAGGACCCATTTTTTTCAATTTTAAGGTCGTTCGTCAATTTCTAATTGTGTTTTTGCGTATGTAACTTCATTTTAATGATAAAAAACATTCATTAAACATGTTTTGATGTTCAATTTTGGAGTTCTAATCCATAACATCTCAACATTGAACAATATCATAGTTTGTTTGTTGTAAACTTACTTAAGATATTTAGAAAATATGACTAATGTTCCACGTTTCACTTGTTTTCACTCTAAACGAATCGATTGATTATCTAAACTGTTTTAATAATGTTTTATTGCTCTAAATTGAACTTATTAGTGCAAAAAACAACTTAATTATCCAAAAAAAGGCCAAAAAATACTAATTTTGAAAGGTTAGTCGATGGTTAGTCGATGGTCGTTCGAGTAACATTCCATCGACCAACCTTGGAGATTTATGATTACAGGATGGCAATTCGAGTAACCTTTTCCTGTAACCTATTTCGAGTAACCCAATTCCAGTAACCCTTTCGCTTAACCATTTCGAGTAACCCTTCGATTAACCATTTCGACTAACCTTTTTTAAGTACTCTTGCAGATTCAGGCCTCATTCTACGTTACTCGATGGACCTGTTCTTGATTACTCGATGGTTACTCGATGGAACAGTCCATTCGAGTAACCTCTGGGCAGAATGAAAAATGACTTTTTTACACATTTTTAAACCCAAACCTGCAACATTCTAACCAAACATTCAATATACCAAACATCCAATACAAAAATACCAACAATACTAAACAATATTTCATCCAAAACAAGTCTAATACCAAACAATACTAAACAAGTCTCTAAAGTGTCGAAAATAAATAATCCTAACGATACTCTTCATTTGTTACCCCTTCCCGAGCTAACCAAAAAATCATCCTAGCAATATATGCACGGTACTTTGTGATGTAACCAATGTCAATAGTCTTATTCTCGTGAGTCATTTTCTTGTTGACTAAGCGATCCAGGTACATGCAACAGATCGGCCCACACGAGCTCCCGTCCTCTTGCGATATTTGTTGCTCCGTGGGCATTAGCTCAACTTTGAAAGCACACGTCTTACGCTCCCTGAAAAATAAAAGATTGAAAGCACACGTCAATATCATATAAGAAAAAAGATAAAACTACGAAATGAATTAAATGATTGAATCATACCTCATCGAATTTTGTTGCCACCAGTTTGCGCTTTTCAACAGTCGAGGCAACAAATCTGTGATTGGCTTAAGCTGTTTAACCCTGATCTTGGGATTCGGGAGAGTATGCAACAAGGAATCATACACTTCGACAGTCCAGGTGTCGAAATCAATGACCGCCACGATCCAGTGAATGTTATCCAAGTTGCAAATCAAGGCCGCCTTACATACAAACAATGAAAATATAAGAAATCAGAGAAACCGAAGTTTATTAAAATTCATTTAACATACCTTACAGATATTGTACCAACTACGTTGTCCACCACCCGGACCCGATACAGTTTGTCTCAAATCCAGAGGTGGTATCCAATTCTTGTATCTCTGCTCGAAATTATCCGACTTCCCTGTATGCCTCAGTTTCCCGTATTCACGACACATAGTTTGCTTTGGAAAGGACATAAATTATGTCAGTAAAAACATAATAAAAATATAAAATATAACAAACATAGATAAAAGAAATTCACTTACAAAGAAGTCGGGACCAAAGATCTGGTGCGTAAAGTCGTGCACGTGCGCCTTCACCCCTTCTTTGTTTCTGAGTTTTTGTCTCAGAAAAGCAACATACAAGTCGAGTACCTGAATATTAACAGGTTGTTAAGATTTAAACATAAATTAATAAAGTTAAAATTTATAATATTACCTGAGAGGTGAACCAAACGGAGGGACTTTCGACATCGTCGAAGAATTTCTGATCAAGGATCAAATCATCACAGCACCTCACCTTCACGCAGGAATCGGGCCCCGACTGTCTGTACACCTTGTACATCTGCGCGCTTCTTAAACTGCGATCCTTACTAAAATCTTGGATGAAAGGGCTACGCAAGTACTTGGAAGGCATAACAACACGAGGTCCGAGGCTGCTCTCCCCGTCATCCTGCTCGTCATCATCCTGCTCCACGTCGCCCTCATCCTCGTCAGTGAAGCACACCTCATCCTCGTCAGCCTCCTCGTCATAAGCAGCTGGCTCTGAGAAGATATCAAAGTTCCTCTCAGGATAGCTCTCGACATCGACCACAACAGCTGGTCTCGGCGTGCTGGACATCCCTAGATCAAAAGGAACAATCGACGGAGGCGTGCGGTAGCTGGAGGACTCAAATGGATAGGCCGGTGGCGGCATCTGGGGGCCCTGAAATCCATAGGCCGGTGGAGGCATCTGGTAACCCTGGAACCACGTGTCAAATGGAAATACAGGAGGCACCGGGGGCTGCTGCCTACAGTAACGCATCCATGCCTCAGCGTCTGCATATGAATACCGAGGGTCAGGCATCGCCGACGTCGAGAATCGAGCTGGTGCTCTGCGCGAAGAAGTCTCCTGAATGTCCTCGCAGTGGTAGGAATGACGAGGAGGTGAACTCCGAGGGGGAGAGGAAGGCTCTTCGTACACTGGCCTCGAGGGATAAGGCCGTGGCTGAGAGTGACGACTGAAGCCGAAGAATGCCTTCATTTTAGAGAACAAGTTCTCCGTGACGCTCTCCGTGACATGCCTCACGATGTGAGTCGTGAATCCCTTCTCGGATGTGTCGAACAATATCCTCTCGAAGTCACTCCGACGATAAATAGGTGGATCATCGTCCACCACTGTCTCAGATGCAGGTCCAGCTCGAGACTCAGGAGGAGTGGCATGTCGAGGAGGCGGAGAATCATGTCGAGGAGGAGGAGTGGCATGTCGAGGAGGCGGAGAATCATGTCGAGCTCTCCGAGATGTACGTCTCTCTGCTGAAGAGCTGGGCGTGATATCGTCACGCGTGCGGACATGTGTCGTCGCCTTCTTGAATGTCTTGGCCACGCTTTCGGCCACACGGTCCACAAGCTTCTTCTTCTTCTTCTTCTCCATCTGCTTCTTCGGTGCAGGTGCTCGTGCCGGCCCCGCTGCGTGAGCTAAGCGGACGGGAGGCTGGTACGGGAGGCCATACAACTCACCGGCCTCAGTCAAACTCCTGTAATACAACATCTCCTCCTCCTCCGGTGTCGGTGTGAGGGTCTCGTGCACTTCAAGCTAAAAGAAAACAATAACAAAATATTTATTAGATATTCGATAAGATTATTAATTCAAAATTATTAACGAAACAGATTGACGGTTACCTGCTCATCCTCGAAGTAATCAGCGAAATCGAAGTTAGTCTTCCTCGGCGTCCAATGCAAAAACCGGGGCCTTTGCGTCACTCCGCTCCGGGTACCGCACAGTCTCCCTAAAGGAGGAAAGGCCTCGAAGGCCCAACACTGGAAGGCCCAAACTGGACCGTAAAAGTGATAAGCAGGTTTGTCCACCTGATCAGCTGCCATCCCAGCAGTGCTGATGTAGTGCGAGAAGTTCTGGAACGTATAAGAACCCCAAGGAAACCACTCCCAGCCATCGTTGTCCTCCACCAGTGTCCAGACCCAGTTCTCGACATCCAATTTCTCTCGACCAATCAGAATGAAGTAGAGAATCAGGATGTTGGCAACCTTGAAATAATCACCTAGCTCGTGGCCCATCCGCTGATCCTTGAACGAACTGAGCAGTGCTTCAATCTTCATCACTCTGCATCGGAATAACCTCCGATGGATGCCTGTACTGGGAGCGACATGACCTTGGTCTGAGGGATTGAAGTTACTATCCCCAAAGCTCAGGCCGGTGATCAGGGCGTATTCTTGTGCTCGGAACTTTACGATACGATCCCCTATAGCAAACCAGTGCTCAAACTCCGGTATTCTGCTTTTGCTAACGATCTCTCTCGATAGCAGCTTGTGCAGAGGTTTGTTCGATCGGTCTGCACTGGAAATGGGAAAGAACTGACTGAACAGAAACGTCTGTTCGTACTCCGCGAGGCCATCTTCCCCACCCACATCCCTCAGTGTATCTTGTACGATTTTCAGTACACCGCGTCGATCTCCGCAATTTATCGCTCTCGAAATGTTGACGAAATCCGGTCTCCTCCATCGGAAACCAGCCTGCACAAATGGAGAAGAAGCAATTAAAAACATATCAATAGGATCAAAAACAAAAAAAAAACAAAAAAAAAGGTTTCTGCCTCCATCGACCAACCTATTTCGAGTAACCCCATCGACCAACCTATTTCGAGTAACCCCATCGACCAACGTTTTCGAGTAACCACATCGACCAACCAAATCGACCAACCAATCTGACTAGTCGATGAGGTTAATCGAATTGGTTGCTCGATTGGTTGATCGATGGGGTTAGTCGATGGCACTAATCGACTGCCATCGACCAACGCGTTCGAGCAGTCAAGAACACATTTCAGAAATCAGAATTTCAGACAATTCAACTCAAATTACAGTTCTAAATCACTTATAACACTAGTAAGAACTCAACCAAGCATCTAAAGCACCATATAATCCATCACATTGCTCGAATTCTCGAAAAAAAAATCGAAAAAAAGGGTTTCGGATTTGGGATTTACCGGCGGTTGGAGCAGCGGTTCTTCTTGTTGTTGTTCTTCCTCATGCTCGGAATCAGATGGTGTCGCCGACGATGACATTGCTCCGGTTGATTCGATTGAAAAAAAAAAACGGTGACGGGGGCGGGCGGGTTTCCGGAAGAGAAAGAGAGAAAAGAGAGAAAAAAAAGTGGGGACCAATATTATTTTTATTTCTTGTCTTTTTCTTTTACTTTCAAGGGTATAATAGGTACTTCAAATGCAATTGGTGTAAAAAACTCATGCTCTTATAATTGAGCACAAAAAACTCACAATTCTTACTAACTTGACCAAAAATCCACAGGCCTCTTCTTTATATCATCATAATTTGCAGGTCACATGCATGAACATATACAAGTTGATTGAAAATATATATTAAAAACAACAACAATACAAAAAACAATAGTATCATTTTATTATTATCGGAGGGATCTTATTATTCATAGAACTCTAGTATCATTTTATTATTATCGGAAGGATCTTATTATTCATAGAACTCTATATGAATCATAAAAGGAAGGATCTTATTATTCATAGAACTCTATATGAATCATAAAACGAAGTAATACGCAAGTGATTAAGCAAGGTCGTTAATATAAAGTGAACTCTGAACACATTAATGCCTCTCTTTATCACACTATCACCGCTCTAAAACTTTCTTTGTAAACATCTTCTTTTTTTCCGGTTCTTTCGCCAACCTTCCTTCCTGCAAATTATGATGATATAAAGTAGGAGGCCAACTGATGGCCATATTTTTACGGAAGAGGTCATTGGGCTCAACCCTGAACCCATTGATCGAAACCAAGCTCCCCACAAAGCCGAAAGCCGAATCCAGAGTAACGTCATAGAGTGTAGAATCTGTTTCAGAATCTGTTTCCAGTACTTCCAGCATTCCGGTCAGCAGCTCATATGTGTGAGTAGTATTTTATCATTCACAATCCCTAAGCATTTCTCATAGGTAAATGAGTCGAAGCGAATCGTGAAATTCTTGATCCAAATTGCAGCTCCAGCGTCATGAGTCCAGACATCATAATGATTAGAAAATCTATCTGTTACCAGAGCAAATTCTCCGTTCAAGCTTCCACCAAAGAACACGAGGGGCTCAAGATATCCATCTCGGGTCTTCCAACGATAACACGCCCGCAAATCCAATTGTTCTTTGGTAAGTGGAATGAACTTGGTCAGTGCTAGTGTTTTCAAATCGAGCGATACTACGACAACTTGATCATCCCTAACCCTAATTTCATCATCGCTTTCTTCATCACTCGCATAATCCCTCTTATAATCACTCTCATAATCACTCTCAACACCACTTCCATATTTATCATAATTCTCATAATCACTCTCAACACCACTTCCAGCATATTTATCATAATGGCAGAGGACGATGATCCAATAAGCTGCAAGTCCTTCGATAAGGACATCACACTCACGGATCCCCGGACGAGAGGGCAACTCAAAAGCCAATTTCACAATAGAAATTACAGTCCAAGTATCGGGAGATGTCGAAACCCAGAGCTCGAGTGTAGATTCACTCGAGCGATCGATAAAAATTTTGGCGACCTTGTAGACACCGCCATCAGATTCACCGTCACACCAAAAGGCGAATTTCACATTGTGCACACTACAGTCACCGAAAACACGAGACGAATTTGGAAGTTTCTTAGAAAGGCCGGTGACGGGGTTCCATATCCAGATATCATCCGGAGACGGCGACGGCGGCGCGTCTCCCTTCCCGGCGATACAGACCAAGCCGTTGACTGAGCCGACGATTAGCAGATCGGAAGCTGAGAAGCAGATGAAAGATGGCAGGGGGACTGCTACTGGCGCTGCTTTTTTTCCACCGAGATCGATCAAACTGTCACGAACAAGGAGGTGGTGGCTCGGCGGATCGGATTTCGCCTGTCGGAGGTGCGCAGCCGCGAAATCGGCCGACGAGATCAAGGACCGCCATCCCTTGCAAACGCCCTTGAATCGGACGAGGTCAAACGCAGGTACTCCGAGTAGGATTTTCTCTAATACTTCGTCTGGTAGGCTGAGGCTCGACATTAGATTTAGGAGTTTTCGTTTTAGTTTTTTTTTCTAAATCAAATCAAAAAATTCATTATTTATAACCATGGCAATCGGCTAGCCTTAATTAAAAAAAAATTAAATATGTTAAGATTATTTGGAGATTTACTTTCAAAAAATATATATTCTTTCGGGAGAAGCTGTATACCTACAGTTTTCAAAACTATAGTAGATTCTTTCGGAAGAAGCCACAATTAAATCGATCAATCATTTTTCCCACATCATTTTTTTAATAAATAGTAAAATTTTATACTCCTATAATAATCATGAATTTGATAAGAGTAATTTAATTAAATTTTACTCTTGATTTATAATTTAATTTGATTTTTATCATTATTAATTTTGGTAAAAATATTTATAATTGTCTAAAACAATTGATAAAAATAATTTCCTAGATGGTAAATTTATTATAGAAAAATTAAATTAAATTAATTAATTAGATTTTTTGAGTTAGAATCGCAAATGGTCCCACCGACCCACATATTCAATTATAAGAAAAATAATCAAAATTTGAACCCTCCAAGGTTTGAACCTGGGTCTTTGGGTTGAAAGAGTTATAAGAAAAATAATCAAAATTTGAACCCTCCAAGGTTTGAACCTGGGTCTTTGGGTTGAAAGAGGGCATATACCATTGAACCACGTTTAACACTTGTTAAAATTTTATAATTTCACTGATTATATTATTGTGTTATTATTATTAAATATTTTAAAAATAAATTATTCAATATATAATTAACTAACCAAACATGAAATTAAATAAAAATAATTACTACTCCTATATAATAAAATAATTCATTAACATATAGAAAATAAAAATAAATGATAATTAATTATATTTTTATAATTTAAATTAATTTATGTTAATTGTATTTTTATTATTTAAATTTATTAATTTATGTTAATGCATTATATTTTTATAATTTTTATCATGTTAATTACATTAATTATTTTAGGGAAAATTTTGGAAAAAAGATATATTAAATAATTGCTAATAATTAAATATATATAAATTTTTCTAAATTATAAATTAAATTAGCATCTCAATAACATAGGTGGGTAGTTATTTAGTAACCGTATTTTAGTAATTATTTTACTATTTTTTATAATTATAAAATTAATAACACCTTAATTAGTTATCATTTATTTTTATTTTCTATATGTTAATGAATTATTTTATTATATAGGTGTAGTAATTATTTTTATTTAATTTCATGTTTGGTTAGTTAATTATATATTGAATAATTTATTTTTAAAATATTTAATAATAATAACACACATAATATAATCAGTGAAATTATAAAATTTTAACAAGTGTTAGACTTGGTTCAATGGTATATGCCCTCCTCTTTCGACCCAGGTTCAAACCTTGGAGGGTCCAAATTTTGAATTTTTTTCTTATAATTGAATATGTGAGTCCCACCTCCAGCCTCCACGTCAGCTTTCCGGCGCCAAGTAAGCAAGCACGTGCGATTTCTTGCCGGAACAATAGAAAAAAGATGAACAGTTTTCAGGTGGGATTTCTTGCCGGAACAAATAAAAATAATACAAAATCAGATGAATATAATTAATTATTATTCAAAATTTCATTGTTTTGATAAAATTAAAAAAATAAAACAAACAATAAACTTAGTATTACAAAACTTAAAATAAAATGTGTATGTAGTAAAAAAGAATTATATTAATTAGTACTACTCTACTTAGGAGTCTAGGAGTACATATTATTATATTAAATTGATACTCTTCCTAATTGTTTGTTAAGTTTTTCCCCCAAAAAAAAAATGACAAACAATTTAAGGAGTGATAGAGTAATTAGGCTGTGTTCTATTGGTTTTAAAAAAATAAAACAAACAATAAACTTAGTATTACAAAACTTAAAATAAAATGTGTATGTAGTAAAAAAGAATTATATTAATTAGTACTACTCTACTTAGGAGTCTAGGAGTACATATTATTATATTAAATTGATACTCTTCCTAACTGTTTGTTAAGTTTTTCCCCCAAAAAAAAAATGACAAACAATTTAAGGAGTGATAGAGTAATTAGGCTGTGTTCTATTGGTTTTTGGATTTAAACTGAAGTGAATGGAATTGACTGAATGAACAATGTAATTGACTGAATGAAAAAAAAATGACAAACAATTTAAGGAGTGAGAGAGTAATTAAGCTTTATTCTTTTGGTTTTTGAATTTAAACTAATTAAATTGAATTGAACTAAATGGACATGAACTGGACTGAACTGAATTGATTATTTTATAAAAATAATAATAATAATTTGTATGAGTTGTTAAATATTTTTTAAGTATACCTAAAATTATTGATTCGAATTATATATTTTTTTATATTTTTATTAATGTTATCTTTTCAAGTCTTTTAAATTTAGTTTTAGTAAGATAATTTAGTTTTTTAAATTATAAGTCTATATAATAAATTTAGTTCTTCTATAAAAAATTTAAAATATAATAGTAAGAATAGATAAAATACTTAACAAATATTAAATTAAAAACCATTTACGCATGCATTGAAAATTTATGCATGCATAATAATAAGTATTTAATATGCAATTAAGTGAACTATATATACTTTCATAAGGGTATTATTAGTATTTTTTTATCAATTTTCTTTTAAAATTTAATTAATCTATTTTTTCCATCAAATTTTATATTTTAAATAATTATTCTTACTAAATATTTTACTTCCAAAATTATGATAATTAAAATATTTTTACCAAATTTAATTATGTTATGAAATCTCATAAAATTCTTCTTAATTATCAAATGT
Organism: Euphrasia confusa; assembly: GCA_954870475.1. NCBI lineage: Eukaryota > Viridiplantae > Streptophyta > Magnoliopsida > Lamiales > Orobanchaceae > Euphrasia > Euphrasia confusa. The sequence continues at coordinate 38,829,936 of OX940952.1, forward strand.
ATAATAATTATATAAAATTCAAATAATATATATAATATGTAATATTTTTATGTGTCGAATTCTAATTTGTAGTGTATCGAGCGCTCGGTACATCTGGTGTAATTGTAGCATTTTCCTTCAATCATGGACTTTTGTATAAAATATCTCCTAGGTATTTAAACATGACGATTGAGTTAGACAAATATAACATTATTCTCTTACACCATCACAAATTCAATTTGAAGTGTTGAGTTAGACAAATACGGAGTATAACATTATTCTCTTACGCCATCACAAATCCAATTTAAAATGTTGCATAATGTATTTAACCTCTACCCGCTGTAGTTGCGGAGCCAAAAAATAATGTTGGTGGCCGGGGGCTGAACTTAGGGTTCCAAACAAGTCATTATCTATTGAGCTGCTCGATTTAAAGCTTGACTCGAGTTCAGTCCCGTTATCATAAACGACTAGCGCGAGCACAATAGTACTTAGCTAGTTGGCTCGTAAGTTTGAATAGCAGCTCTTGTTAATATATACAGTCTTGTTAATATATACAGTCGTATCAATTTCAAAATAGTTGACGCATTTAAAAAAATTATAAAATAAACTTTTGTACTTTAAAATATATTTTTTCTTCACTAATTTATCAATTTATTTTTTAAATTTTACTACAATTAATTTACTTTTCAAAATAAAAAAATACATTTTTATTCTTAATTTTTTTTAATAAAAAATTAAAAAAAAAAACATTTTTTAAATATCGTATCATGAGAAGTGTATCAATGTATCAATTCTTCATAAACAGAAAATATTACTTTATATATACAACTTGAAATAATGCTCCAACATCCACTTAAAAAAAATTTAAAAATAACTAATTTTTCAATATAATTACTTAATTGAGTAGTTGCACTGTGCATTTAATTTACAATTCGTACATTATGAAGTTTTTGTTATAAACTCAAATAAATTGAGAGAGAATAATAGAGTAGAAAGAGAGACAATATGATAGGTGAATAGAATTGCTATCTCATTCATATAGGGAGACCCTTTTATATAGAATACAAAGTAGGGTTTCTGTCTTGTTCACCAAGAAAAGGTAAACTAGTCATTCACTAATTAATAATATTTATAACACTCCCCTTGAATGACTATTTACAGGATTGCTGCCTCGTTAAAACTTTGTCAGGAAAACTCAGTGGGACAAAACCTGAGCGAAGGAAAAAAAGTACAACTTGCTCCCCTGATTGTAATCACCGAAGATCTTTGACTTTTGAAAATAGTTATTGGTGATCAATCCATCTCATTAAAACCTGTAACTAATAAACCATATAGGAAAAACTTAGTTATTCAAATATAAATTTTGGTCTTGGACACAACATTCGAATTGTCGAGTTTCACATTCATTTTTATTATTGTATATTTTTCGTCCTTCTGGGACATGCCTTTACCAGACATCTATTGACTAGAGCATTCGCAATTGGTATAACCGGCCGGTAACTCTTCTGGAGTATTTTAGATGCGTCTAGTGTTCAATATACATGTCCTGACAAATGAACAATCATGTGAACTTCAATTCACAATCATTTGAACTTCAGGTTCAATATCTCACTTTATCTCGAAAACAAACTCAAATGGAAATTCTGATGTCCTCATTAATTATTATCGAGTGATGTACATGCTTCGTTAAAAACCTCGTTATAAAACCTTGTAGGAAAAAATACTCGAGGAAAAGAGTACATGACATTAACATGTATATTGTGGTGATTGTCTCATTAAAACCCTTTAACTAAGAAAACCCCGTGGGAAAAACTTAGTAGAGGGAAAAAGAGTGCAATCACTGGTCTTCGGGACCAATCACTGGTCTTCGGGACCTTATATTCAATATCATTTTTGTCCATATGTAATATGATATTGTACATGTTCTGATTTTCATTTTCTTTCATTTCAGGAATCTTAAAATTAATCCAAGATTTTCATGTATGTACCTTTCTAATGACTTCTACATGGTTAAATCATACATTCATGCATATCTATATTTATCGTTGTTGCTGCCAGAAGTATAAGGTAGCGGAACTTAATGTCATCCTTAAAAATATCGAGTTTCTGCGAAAAACTCTTGAGCAACTAATCTCGCTTTTATATCTCACCACATCATTACTCGTTTTTCTTACGAACACTCACGTATATCCTTCTGGGATTATATTTTGAGGTGTGTACTATAGAGTCAAAATATATATCTTTATTTAGCGAGTCATGCTCAGCCTCAATTGCTCATTTCTATTTTCTTGAGTGCTGCTGGCACACTATTATAGATATGAGTTTTGGATCCAGTTTTTCTAGAGCAACTCTTGAGACAAATATGTCGTTGACGACTTTCTATTTTTCCATGTTGATGACAATTCAATATATCAACCAAATCTTTAATCATTTCCCAAAATATTTAATTTGGTTGTTCCGCAATCTCATGATTTTCTATTATCATGTGCACATGCTTTTTCAATGGGATTTTTATCTAACTCTCTTCAGGAGATTTGAGGGTGGCTTAATTTCTTTGTTTTTCCGCGGATTTATTTTATATCTTGAGATCGATCTACTACGCTTCAGGCGTATATTATAATCAACATTTGAGTTGATCTCTTTGGTATTTGAACTCTTATAGATCAATTATCACAAATATATGTGATTTTGTCACACCTTCATTAATATGTAAATGAATTCGGCAGATTACTTGCTGAATATTGCAAGTCACTTATTTTCATGAACTTCGGGTTCAATTGATTGATGCGTGGATCTAGAATTGAAGATCTTTTTTCATTCAATGAAATTTCTCGGCATTTATATCTTTATATTCTTATCTCCCCCTAATGCCGGGAAATGATCTTCCTTAAATATGCAAACCATCATAATTGCTATAAACCGATCTTCTGGATCGTGGGCTCGAGATATTATGTCGTTCATAAAAAATACACTTTAGTGGTGATATGAATATAAGTTGCATATTTCAAATTAATTCGCAGATGGGAAATGTTTGATTCATTTCCACGCACAATCATGATATGCATCATCTTCATGTTTAAGTACATTTGTAGTACTTGTGGGGATAATTAGTAAAGCTCTTCCGGAGCCAACTTTTAGTATGTCATCATTTGCGTAATAATATATTTACCAATAATCCTCTGGGGATACAATATCTTTACCAATCATCTTTCAGGGATACAATATCTTTACCAATGATCCTTCGGGAATCAAAATACTTGTGTCATTCAAACATTATTGACGAATAATCAAATCAAATATTCTTCAAGAATATTTATTAAATTTAATAAATTAATTGTGTATTCTTCAGGAATAACACGTCAACCATTAAGAAAATAATCGATTTTTTTCGATATTTCATGAGTACCCACATATATAAGATACATTTGTTCTTTATTTTCAAAAATATATCATCCTTCAGGTTTAATTCATATAACGAGAACAATCAAATTTGACGTTTCTATACGAGTATCATCATATAACTTTATTCAAAAATATTTAATGTTTGAACCTTGCTTCTTCGGGAGCAATCAATAAAAATATTATTTCACGAATATTTTGTATAGTATCAATATTGATTTAAAATATTTAAATTTTAATTGTCCATAAATAATATGTTTTGATATTTCTGCGGGAATATCATATCATGATGTTCTCCAAGAACATTTAAAATTTAATTTTGATATTTATTCATGAATATCATATCATAATGTTCTTCTGGAACTTTTTAAACTTATTGCTACTACGGGAAGCAATTTAATTTGATATTTCCAAATTTATTTCTACTACGGGAGCAATTTAATTTATTGCTACTACGGGAAGCAATTTAATTTGATATTTCCAAATTTATTTCTACTACGGGAGCAATTTAATTTGATATTTATCGAATATTATCAAATCATGATGTTCTTCCAGAACCATCAATATAAAAAAATAATTGACAATTGCGTGAGAATGGTGATAAAACAAAAACTGGATCTTGTTAATCTTGAAGTTAATTGATTAAAAAAATAATTTATAAGCTAATTGATTAAAAAAAATCAAAATAAATTGTAATTTTGTGTAATGCATCAAATTCAATAATCAATACAGTATTATACACTAAAATTTATTAGAATTAGAATTATACACTTGTTTATTGATAATTAGATGTCATTTTTGGCTTTTTGACTATTTGAATTATTTTCCATTTATACGTTCTTTTAAGTTAAGAGATTACTAACTAGTGAAGATGAGTCATCTCATATACCATCTCGACTACTAATCCAAAAAATTTCACCCAACGCGTGTTCAACAATCTCATGTCGTACATTTTGTGAACAAATTATTGTCTAATATCATATTCACCCTATATCTCATATGAAAAATCCAATATTTTGACACTAAATTTTTATTCATACTTTTTAATTTTGTTCAAACTTCAAACTAAAAATATTTTTACTCAATAGTATTTTTTTATGTTTGTTAATGAAACCCAATCATTAGATGATGATTGAAGTCTTTAATATTCTGTTTTTATTGAATGTGAAGAAGAATTTGAATCAAATAATCTCTTTATTTATTGTGAATCCAAAAAATATCATCCTACAATTAAAAAAAATTACTATTTTTTATATTTCCTTCATCTTAAGAAATGAGAATATGGAGGTGTGCACTGTTTAAAAAAAAATGCTTTTAAAGTATTTTCTTTGTTTTTAGAAGTATAAAGGTTTTTAGGATGTAAAGCATGTAAATGAGGGGAGTATAACTCATTAGTTTTGGATATCAATAAAAGCAAAACGTGACATTTTTTAAGAAACAAAGTACAAAAGTATTACATTAACATCCAATCTCACCTTAAAATTAAAAAAATAAGTTATTATTTTTTATAGGGTAAAAAGCATTTAACCTTCAAAGTTTTCGTAAAAATTGCGCTTACCTTTAAAGCTTTAATAAAATACATTAAACACTCAAACATTTGATAAAAAGTGTAGTTTACTCAAATTTTATTATTTTAATATCTAAACCATTAATTTATTTTTAGTAAAAAAATATATTTTAAGTAAAAAAATCATAAGTAAATAAAAATAAAAATAAAAATAAAAAACATTTTTTTTATATTTTTTATTTTACTAAATATTAAAAAAATTGTATTGATAAATATTTTAATTTATACTAATTTTTTACAACTATTTTTTTAATTTTAATAATAATAATTAAAATAAAAATTTTAAAAAAATAAAAACGATAATATGATATTGTAAGTATTAGTTTCAAATTTCAAATTAAATATTATTAAAAAATGTTTTTTAAATATGAAATATTTTATTTAAATTTAAACATGTATTAATAAATGATATTGCCATTTTAATTTAGGTTTTTTTTTAATGTTTTGAAATATTATTTTAATTTATATTATTCAAATAAATAAAAATAAATATATTATTTTAAATATATTTTTATTTATTTATGACTTTTTTGAAAGTAAAATAATTATTTTACTAAAGAATTTAATATTGTAGATATTAAAATAATAAAAATGGTGTAAAGTGCAATATTTATTAAAGATTTAAGTGTTTAATGCACTTTATCAAAATTTTGGAGGTTAAGTTCAAATTTTATGAAAGCTTTGGGGGTTAAATATTTTTTAACCTTTTTTATATTACGTTAACACCCAATTGATTATATGCCATTCATATAATGTGTTTATACTGTATTATCTAATTAAAATGTTCATGTTCATTTATATAGTACAATTTATTTTTAATTCGAATCAAGGAGAAAAATTATATTTTTATGTGCGGAATCAATGAGAAAAAAATATATTTATATCAGGTCGAGAGGACAGGTTAAAGACGAAAAGGCATTGTGTTTGGCTCTGATACCAACTGATGTAGCGGAAGCTATAAAGTGTTTGGTTCTAATACCAACTGATGTAGCGGAAGCTATAAACAGGTTAACCAAGGTATTGTGTTTGGTTCTGATACCAACTGATGTAGCGGAAGCTATTGTATCGTGTTGATTCCCTAAAAATATCGAAATACGATAAAAACGAAGTGAGTAAGAACTAAGAACCCTCTTATTCAATAAAAACAAAAATACCGAAATATGATAAAATCGAAGAGAGAAAAACTCTTTTTATTCAATAAAAAGCAAATAATATTGTTATGTTCGGTATCCACATGATAAGGTGGACTCTTAACACTTTAATGCCCCTCGCAATCTCACCAACTTTTCTCTTTCTTTGTTAATATCTTCCTTTTTTTCGGCTCTCTCGCCGACCCTCCTTCCAGCAAATTATGATGATATAAAGAACGAGGCCAACTGATGGCCATATTTTTACGGAAGATGTCATTGTGTTCAACCCCGAACCCATTGATCGAAACCAAGCTCCCCACAAAGCCAAAAGCCGGTTCCAGAGTAACGTCATAGAGTTTAGAATCTGTTTCCAGTACTTCCAACATTCCTGTCAGCAGGTCATACGAGGATACCTCCGCATTGTCATAACGTACGAGTAGTATTTTATCATTCACAGTCCCTAAGCATGTGCCATATTTAAGCTCATCGAAACAAATCGTGAAATTCTTGATCCAAATTGCAGATCGAGTGTCATAAGTCCATACATGATAATATTTACACACGCTATATGCTACCAGAGCAAATTCTCCGTTCAAGCTTCCACCAAACAACATGAGGGCCTCAAGATATCCATCCTCGTACTTGGAAAGATAACCTTGCCGCAATTCCAATTGTCCTTTGGTAAGTGGAATGAACTTGGTCAGTGCTAGTGTTTTCAAATCTAGAGATACTACACCAACTTCATTCCTATCTTCATCCCTAATTTCATTTTCCCCTTCATCATCCCTCTCATAATCACTCTCATAATCACTCTCAGCACCACTTCCAGCATATTTATCATAATGGCTGAGAACGACAATCCAATAAGCGGCAACCCCTTCGATGAGGACATCACATTCACGGACCGCGAGACGAGAGTGCAGCTCATAATCCAATTTAACATTAGAAATCAGAGTCCAAGTATCTGGAGAAGTCGAAACCCAGAGCTCGAGCGTAGATTCACAACCCCAATCGAAATTTTGGCGACCTTGTAAACACCACCATCAGATTCCTCGTCACACCAAAAGGCGAATTTAACATTCTGGCCACGGAAAGCACGAGACGAATAAGGGAGTTTCTTAGAAAGGCCGGTGACGGGGTTCCATATCCAGATGTCATCCGGCGACGGCGAAGGCGGCGCGTCTCCCTTCCCGGCAATACAGATCAAGCCGTTGGCTGAGCCGACGATTAGCAATTTGTAAGATGAGAAGCAGATTAAAGATGGCAGGGGGACTGCTACTGGTACTGCTTTATCTTGTTCACCGAGAAATATGATGTCATGAACAAGGAGGTGGTGGCTCGACGGATCGGATTTCGCCCGTTGGAGGTGCGCCGCCACGAAATCGGCCGACGAGATTAAGGACCGCCATCCCTTGCAAACGCCCTTACATCGGACGAGGTCAAACGCAGGTACTCCGAGTAGGATTTTCTCTAATACTTCTTCCGGTAGGCTGAGGCTCGACATTAGATTTAGGGCTTTTCGTTTTAGTTCCTTTTTCTATCAACACAAGTATTTCATTATTTATAACCATGGCGATCGGGCTAGCCTTAATTAATTTCTATGTAAATATGTTAAAGATTATTTGGAGATTTACTTTCAAAAAATATATTCATTCTTTCGGAAGAAGCTATATTTATATAGACAACTTTCAAATTTAAATTGATTCTTTCGGAAAAAGCTACATTATCAATCATTTTTCCCGCATCATATTTTATTTTTATTTATATAAGTAAAAATTTATATAATAATCATGAATTTGATTAGTTATATATAGAAATGCACATGACATATACAAGTTGATTGATGAATTCATTTTGGGAATAAATCAAGAATTTTCTTAGGAGACAAAAATAATGTTCTCTCGTAATTCGAGGACATATAGTGCTGTATAGGCAGTATAGCAATGCACAATTAAGCTAGAGGCGATGATTGTATTGCCTCGAATGGAGTTAGTTACCTTCGCTTGAAGGGTTTGAACTTATTGCATTGCGTGTTGAGGCTGACAAAATTTTACTTATGTTTTATCTCAGATTATCTCACGCTCTATGAGGAGCAATTGCTTGAGTTGTCGACGACTCAAATTTAACTATGTTTTTGTCAATGTTAAGACTTCTAAATTGACAGATGTCTTTGCAAGCATTTGGTCGACCGACTCGACCCGACTAGAGCTGCACATCCGGGTCGAACCGGCCGGTTCTGGGCTATCCGGTTAAGGTTCATAAGGTTCAGGTTCGGAGTTTCGATTAACCGAACCCGAACCGTTGAAAACAGGTTCAAGGTTCAGATTCAAGTTCTGAATCGACCGGTTCAGTTCAGAACCTTGAAACCGATTATTTTTTTTTTTAGTTTTTAAAAAGGTTTTTGAGAATTAACATTTTTAAAAAGGTTTTAAAAAAAATAAAAGATTTTACGTAGTTAACTTATTTTTAGAAATTATGTGAAAAAATGAAAGTTAAATAAAAATTGTACTTGAATTTAATTTTAATATCGAAAATAAAATAAAATTTTTATTTTTCGATACCAAATTAAAGTGTCTACGTATCCTCGTTTAGAAATCAAAATCCACGTAGTACTTACTTACCTAACTTACTTAGCCGGCTAGTTTTTTCAAATTTCAAATTCAAATATTTAGTAAATTCAAATTTAAAAATTAAAAATTTTAAGAATATTGTAAATAATTTAAAAAAAAATTACCGGTTCAGGTTCGGAACCGGACCGGATCAGCCTTGAACCTAACCCGGATCGGTTAAAACCGGTCCAAGGTTCAAGTTCCGAACCGACCAGTTCAGGGTCGAACCGGACCGGATGGGCAGCTCTAGACCCGACTAACCAGTCGGACTCACTAACCTCTGAAAACTCACGACCCACTAATGTTGAGGGACGTCAACTCTCTCCAAAATATTTATTTACATACATATACACGTTTTTTTAATCCATATGTAAGGTGGACTCTTTGTTCTATAATTAGGAAATGACACGAGTTTTTTAAGATTCTAATTAGTACTGTAATACATTTATGCCCCCCCTCCATCAAATTAATTTGTTATACAATCTAATACTGCTATGTTAGTATGTTAAATCCCAAAACAACCGTCTTTGTCTTTTACAGTTCCTTCTCCAATCCTCCATCCTGCAAATTCAAAAACAAAAAAAACTCATTTAGGAATTGGAATCAACATACACTCTTATAATGATACAGTAGTTAATTAAACTTACCGGGCGGAAGGATATAACGAATATGGCCATTTGATACCCATTATTTTGTGAATGAGGAAATTCCCTTCAAACCCGAACCCATCCATCGAAACCAAGCTCCCCACAAAGCCAAAAGCAGAACCCAAAGTAACGGCTACAGATTTAGAACCCTTTTCTACTACTTCTAACAATCCGGTCAGCGGGTCACACAAGGCTACTTCCTTATCGTCGTCACATGTGAGTACTAGTTTATCATTCACAATTCCTAAGCATTTTTCAAATGGAAAAGAATCGAAGCAAAGTGTGAATTTCTTGATCCAACAAGAAGCCGCAGTGTGATCCATCGTAAGGGCCCATATGTTATAAACTCTGCCACAAGCCGAGCTAAGTGTTACCAAAACAAATTCTCCATTCAAGTTTCCACCAAACAAGACGTAATTAGGTTCTCCCTCACTAGCCGTCAAAAGTCTACACTTCAGCATACGCAATTGTCTTGTGGAAATAGGCATGAACTTGACCAGTGCCAGTGTTTTCAAATCGAGCGATAATACGGTAACTTGATCATCACTTTCAATTTCATATCCACTATCACTATCATAATCACCTTCATAACGACTTCGGACAACGATCCAATAAGCAGCGAGTCCTTGGATAAGGACATCACAAGCATGGAGCTGACGAGAGCCGTAATCATAATCGAATTCGAAAGTAGAAATCACAGTCCAAGTATCGGGAGATGCCGAGACCCAATGCTCGAGGACAGTTGGACCATCGAAATCAGTCAAAATTCTGGCCACATTGTAAATATCATCTTCGTCACACCAAAAGGCAAGTTTAATATTGTGACGATGGGCATCGAAAACACGAGACGAATAAGGAATTTTCTTAGAAAGGCCGGTGACAGGGTTCAATATCCAGATGTCATCGGCGTCTCCCTTATCGGCAATACATATCAAGCCGTTGACTGAGCCGACGATTAACAGATCCAAAGATGACAAGCAGGCAAAAGATGAGAAGGTACCTGCTGCTGCTGCTGCTGCTTTTGGTCGACGGCGGTTATGAACAAGGAGGTGGTGGCTCGACGGATCGGATTTCGCCCGTTCGAGATGCGCGCCGACAAAATCGGCCGACGAAATTAGGGACCGCCAAGCCTTGCAAACACCCTTGCATCGTACGAGGACCACCGCAGGTACTCGGAGTAGGATCGACTCGATTACATCGTCCGGTAGGATCGACATCAGATTAACTTGGGGTTTTCTTTTTGGGGGAGATGGCCTATTCATAAAAAAAATTGTAGGACAGAGATTATATTTAATCTCGGCTTTCCTTTTTTAAGTAAAACTAGAATTAAAAATAAACTAAAATTAATTAAATTAGTAATCTAATTATGTGTAGGAACTTCATTAATTAAATTTGTTTATTTATCAAATTGATAAATTTTGTTAAATTTTATTTTTTAATTAATTAATTAAAATAATTAATTTACTTTCAAATTTTTAGTAACTAAAATATTTTTATTAAATTAAATAATGAAAGGAAATTAAATAAAATTTAATTTGATTTTTATTACCAAATTTATATATAACATATCAAAACTAATAATAAATATCTTAATTAATAATGCCACATGTTGTAATTTTATTGGCGGTGTAAAGAATCATCTCTACACCTGATGTAAATGTAGCGTCTTCCTAAAAAATTATACAAAAAATTATACGGGCTACTATAAGAAAGTGACCAAATGGAAAGAAATATAAAAACTCAAATTTGTTTATGTGAAAAAAACTATGCCATGTTAATTTGTTAATTTAAAAAACTGTATACTCCATCGATAGAAAGGCAGCTAAGAATAAACCCCATTAACGACCATGGAGGTAGACCATACAAAAATAATTAAAATTAAAAAAATAAAATTATAATTAAAAGGAAAAGTCAGTACTAATTAAAATCAAATTAGAAATAAAATCAAGTGTTAGATGTTGATTTTGATAAACGCAGAAACGGGAGAGGAAATACTCCTCGATCTCTATGGATCGAAAAATAAATATATGTATTGATGAAAATAATGGAGATTACAACTCATATGTATCCGTAGATGTATAGACATATTTATACACCAAGGAAATATAAAAACACCAAACCGGACTAGGAATCAATAACCCTAAAGGAAAGAAATTCATGTAAATATATATAAGATCCTATTTCCATATAAATAGGATTCTCCAAAAATAAACATGTACGTTGCATGCACGCATGCAGCTCGGTAGCTCGATCAATATTAGAGGTGCATGTGTACATCGAAACGGTTATACACCATGCATTTAATAACCGTAAATTTAATATTATTTTATATAAGTGCACACACACCGACGTGTATGGTGTATGCATCAATGGTTAAGATGCTAACAGAGTAAATTTTTTTGTTTTGGTTTTACAACTTTATCAGTGAAATCACTATGTTTCTATAGAGAGAGAGAATGGATAAGAAAATGTTGATGAATTCAACTTCCGCATACCCGTTTATAAGAAACGTTAAACTAACTTATTGGACTGCGTCGAGATTGTCATTACAGCATGTATTAGTTTGTGATTAAAAATTAGTTGTCATTCTTCCTTGTTTCGTTTGCATACAACAATGGTCACTTGATGTGGGATTAAGTCTTCTGGCTGGACCCTCTGTTATTGCTACTGTAATTCTTGTTATTCAAGGCTAATAAAATCATCTAATGATCCTCTTCTAGATATGGTTTACCTATGAAACTAACACCGATTGCTCTGATAGGTTTCTGTGGCAGTCTGGGTAGGTAACTACTATGTTAAAGTGGATGACAACTTATTCCTGGAATTATTTCCTCTGTGGATTGTAATGGGTGAAATTGTGTGGAGAAAAACTCCCTTATTCGTACCAGAAAAATAGATGAGAAGAGAGTCCTCGATAAGTTTAATTGTTTCTGAAACATAACAAACAATTATAGTTATCTCAAGATAAATATGGTTTTCTTTCCCTTTTATTCCACCCGATTTAATGAGTGAGCAACACCACTTTTGCATTAAGCAAACTCGTACCTTTTTTCCTCATGGTATATATAATTGATCAATATACCATTTATATTTTGTAGGATCTGGTATTACACGGGATGGATTGGTGCTCATGGGAGAACGATACAGTAATTTTTATTTACAGATATCACTTTTACTTTTGGTTTATGCTTGCATATAAAACTTTTACGTATTAGTGTACTTTATTCTCTTGTAATGTTGACAATAAGCAAAAAGAACTAACTGATCCTATATTCCTATGTTATTTATGTGTTTACTGTTAAATGAAATAATCTAAGTTTCAGAAAAGTTTTTTGTATACTACTCGAACCAATTTCTTGAAAATAATCTAATCTCAATGTCGAAATAGTTGTTTGTTTGTTTGCTTGTTGATTATTTATACTCCGTAATATAAATCTTACACAGCAGTTTTGACATTTAATCGTGTTATAAGTTCATTGCAATGTTGTTAAATATATACACACTGCATTTTCTAGGACTAGGAGAACTGGAGAAACAATGTTTTCTTACACTGTTTGGTGACAATTATGCTAAAGGCGTTAGGAGTTTAGTTGAAGCATATCTATTTAAACGTGGGTAATGAAGTAGGATTAGTCTAACTAAGCATATCTTAGAACAATCATTAATCTTTTTTTTTTTTTGTTTGCACTCTAAGTCATGTTGTTTATTTTGTTACTAGCAACATCTAAAATTGAACATTTGGCCTTGATGGATTCTAGTACCGAAAACCTAGACTTTCATGGAGAAGCTCTGTGCTCGATTTCTGACACCTCGTTGTTGGAGATTGTGACAAAAGCACGTGGAAAGCCAAATGGATACAGAAAGATTATGAAGGTACCAAGATAATTGAGCTGTTTTATATACTGTTTTATATGTTATCATGTAATGAAGCTGTTATTGTGGGTAACTGACTTGATTATATCCAGAACTGTAAGTGCTTGTTTCTTGGGATCAATAATGATAGACAAGATGTGGGCACTACAGGTAATCTCCTCCATGGTTCATTAACATTACCAGTTGAATTATCATTCATAATATTTCCGCTAAAGTAGCATCACCTCTTATATAAATATTTATGGTCATCCAACTAATATCTGATACAATTATTTTAATAGCTCGACTTAATATAGGTAGAAAACTTAAAGGAGAAGGGAAATGGGACAATATTTTAGGACTCTTTTTTAGGAAAGTTTGTTTCCCCTAGAGAAGAACTGAGATCATGACTCTCAACATGCTGCACTATTATATGAACCACAACTTATTTAAAACTTAATAGCTCAATTTGCTGTACTGAGATCATTTGTACTTGCTATCCATTGTGAGTCTGGCTTAAGTTATTGTTTTGTTTGTTACCTCTTGGACATTAGAGGCTGTTTTCCTTATACTCCAACAACTACTTTTCCATTTACTGTCACAAAAATTATGAAAAAATTACTTAAATAAAATTTAACTATTAAATTTTATTTTAATAATTTTTTCATAATTATTTAATAAATCGACAAAAAAAGTCAATGTTGACCACACTATTTCTGTGGGACGGATTGAGTAATCTATGAATTTCCTTTTTTTTTAATATATTTAATTTTTTTTTATGGACGATAACACTCAATTCTCATATGATCGTCATTGAGTTGTGACAATGAAGATGTGATCCTTATTTACAATCTCTAATGTGAAATTGTAGAAAAGTTCACAGACGAGAAGTTTAATTTTTTTTTCTCCGTGCTACAGTTCGTCTGGTGGGCTGAGGCTCGACATTAGTGCTTTTCGTTTTAGTTCATAGGATATTTTTTTAAATTAAATCAAAATATTTCATCATCGCAACTCGTGATCGGCTAATTAAAATAATTTAAATATGTTAAGATTATTTAAAAAATATTTTTATTCTTTGGGAAGAAAGCTAACACACTTTCAAAATTATAATATGATGAAGAAAGATTTAATCCACTAAACCTTTATTAAAAGTTATTAATAACCCCCAAACCATATATAAAATAAATTAACCCTTTCAAAATATTATATAAAGTTATATAATTAAAAATTGGGTTAAGTGCAAATAATTTCAAATGTTTAGAAGGTTAATTTATTTTATATAAAGTTTGGGAGACTTTTAATAAAAGTTTGAGGTTTTAAAGTTTTCTCCTCAATTATAATTGAATTTTCTAAGTACATTTACACTTTTCAATCATTTTTTCCACATCATATTTTTATTTATACTATTACATACCTAAGTATGCAATTCTTTTTTATAATTTAAAAAGGCCCAATGTATAATTAATTGGAATAAAATATATTAATAAAATTATATATAATAATCATGAATTTGATAAGAGTAATTTAATTTTACTTTTACCATTATTAATTTTGGTAAAAATATTATAATAGTCATATATTTGGAAGTAAAAAAATTAATAAAAATAATTTATCAAATGGTAATTTTGGTAGAAAAATAATAATTTATCATTTTAGTCTTATAAAGATGAACTTTTTATTTTTTTTGTACTACAAAATCATTGATTTTCAATTTCATAAGCGATAAATCGATTCAATTTAGTACTTCCTTTTGTTCAAAATAGATGTAATACATTTTTGTGGAAGAAGATTAAGAACAATATTATTTTTTTGACTTTTTGACCAAAAAGTAAAAAGTTTAATGTATTTTTAAATTGAAAAATAAAGTAGTTTAGGTAATAAAGTAGAATTAAATTGTATTTTAAAATGAAAAAATTAAAAAAAAAATTGGGTGTATCAACTATTATGGAATATCTCGAAAAGGAAAGTATTGCAACTTTTATGAGAGTGATAGAATACAATTTTTGAAGGAAAATTCAAAATTGACCTGAAATCGAGCACGTGACAATTAATTTAGGGCTTTCTGGCGACATAGTCCATGTGGCACAGTCTGATTGACTGAAGTAGTTAAAAAAACAAAAAAAAAAACTTAGACTGCCACGTTATATATTACGGTAGTCTGAAAACCAGTCAAACTTGCCCGTTTCTTTTGTCGTCGCCTGAAAACCATCTCCTCAGTCCACTTAATGCGACTTCACCAATGAGTATGATATGCATAGAGAAAGCTTTGAGTGTGATGAATTTGAGGGAGAATTCAAGAATTAAGGTTTTTAGTGTTTTGAGAAGTATTTGGGTAAATATGTTTCTGAATATGATAGGAAGAGAACCGATTATAAACTCCGCTTTTCATCCACCGCCCATTTTTTTTCTAATTCTGTAATATATGATGTGTCAGTACAATTGAATTTTTGCCACATGGACTAGGTCGTCGGACAGCCCCAAATTAATTGTCATGTACATCTCATGTGCTCGATTTCAAGTTAATCTTGAATTTTCCGACGGAAATTGGACTAAATTGAATTGATTTGAAAAAATCGTGTATGAAATTGAAAATCTATGACTTTGATACCAAAAAAAATATTAATATTTATAAGACAAATGATAATTTTCTCATTAAAAATATAATCCGTCAATAGAAAAGCAACTAAGAATAACCCCCATTAACGACCATGGACGTAGACCAAACCAAAATAATTCTAACACGTCTCAAAACCAAACCCGAAACACAAAGAGATCTTACTACTATCATTTTATTATTCTGGAACAGATCTTATTGTATTACAGCATTACTCTCTATGCCTCAGATAAGAAGTAAAGCCCCTCTTTCCATTACATTATCACCACCCGGTACTTTCTCCGACTCTCCTTCCTGCAAATGAGGTTATAAAGAAAGAGGCCAACTGATGGCCATATTTTTACGGAGGAGGTCATTAGGTTCAACCCCGAACCCATTGATCGAAACCAAGCTCCCCACAAAACCAAAAGCCGATTCCAGAGTAATGGAATAGTGTTTAGAATCTGTTTCCACCACTTCCAACATTCCTGTAAGCGGGTCATAGGAGACTACTTCAGCATCCTCATAACGTTCGAGTAATATTTTATCATTCACAATCCCTAAGCATTTCTCGTAGGTAAATGATTTGAAGCGAATCGTGAATTTCTTGATCCAAACTGCAGCTCCAGCATCGTGAGTCCACACATCATAATAGTTGTTGTCACCAGCAGAGAAATTATATGCTACCAAAGCAAAATCTCCATTCAAACTTCCACCAAACAACAAGACCGGCTCAGGATTTTCATCGCGAGCAATCGAAAGATAACCTTTCCGCAACTGCAATTGCGCTTTGGTAAGTGGAATGAACTTGGTCAGTGCTAGTGTTTTCAAATCGAGCGATACTACAACAACTTCATCCCTACTTTCATCATCGCTTTCAGAATCACTCTCATCATCACTCTCACCATCACTCTCACCATCACTTCCATAATAATCGCAGCAGACAACGATCCAATACGCAGCAGGTCCTTCCATAAGGACATCACAACACAGAGAGGGTAAATCAAGATCCAATTGGAAAGTAGAAATCACTGACCAGGTATCGGGAGACGTCGAAACCCAGAGCTCGAGCATCGATTCCCCATCCAGATCGGACACAATTTTGGCGACCTTGTAAGCGCCATCATCATCGTCACACCAAAAGACAAAGTTAACATTGTGTGGACTACTATCATCGAAAACACGAGACGAATAAGGGAGTTTCTTAGAAAGGCCGGTGACGGGGTTCCATATCCAGATGTCATCCGGCGACGGCGGCGCGTCTCTCTGCCCGGCAATACAGATCAAGCCGTTGACTGAGCCGACGATTAGCAGATCGGAAGATGAGAAGCAGATAAAAGATGAAAGGGGACCTGCTGCTTCTGGTAGACGGAGATGGAACAAACTGTTGCAAACAAGGATGTGGTGGCTCGACGGATCGGATTTCGACCGTCGGAGGTGCGCGGTGACGAAATCGGCCGACGAGATCAAGGACCGCCATCCCCTGCAAACGCCCTTGATTCGGACGAGGTCAAACGCAGGCACTCCGAGTAGGATCGTCACTATTACTTCGTCCGGTAGTGGTAGACTCGACATTATCAATTAGGGCTTTTCGTTTCGGTCATACTTTTTTCTAAATTAATAAATCAAAACATTTCATTATTTATAAAGCGATCGGCTAATTAAAATGATTTGAACATTTCTAAATTAAGATTATTTGGAGATTTAGAAATTTTAAAATACTGTATTGATTATTTCTAATTGATTATCACAATTTAAAAAATTAATACTTTATTAGTATAATATACAAATAATTATACAAAAAATATTTTAAAAAATCTCATTTTTTTACTTAAATATTTCAAAATGTGTTTTTAAGCAATTCAACATTGATTTATTGAGGAATTAGTCATTGATTTTAATATTATTGATATTTTTAAATAAAATAATAATAATTTGAGGTGTTCGTTCCGCTCGACAATAACGAATATCGCCTCAACAAAACTCAACAAAAAAACGCATCGAATACGAGTTTCGTTTTTTAAAACATTGGCAAAGAGAAATCAACTTGTCATCCTAAACTACCGCAAAAGCTTTTCTAAACTCTCCCTTAATGTGCATCATGAATCAATTAGTCATTCCATAAGATCTATTATTTATAGTGGGAATCGTTGATTTTGGAGTTTTTTTTTGTCTTTCGAAATCTGGCAATCTAATTTGATTTTTGTAATCGGAAATGATTGTTGAGGATTTTGTTTTTGAATTTATTACTATTTATTAATTAATTATTTTAAAAAATCTTATTTTTTTACTTAAATATTTCAAAATGTGTTTTTAAGCAATTCAACATTGATTTATTGAGAAATTTTAGTCATTGATTTTAATATTATTGATATTTTTTAATAAAATAATAATAATTTGAGGTGTTCGTTCCGCTCGACGATAACGAATCTCGCCTCAACAAAAAAACGAATCGAATACAAGTTTTTTAAAACATTGGCAAAGAAAAATCAACTTGTCATCCTAAACTACCGCAAAGGCTTTTCTAAACTCTCCCTTAACGTGCATCATGAATCTCAAAGAACTTAAACCGAAAGAGACATTGGAGAAATACAACCTTGAAATAATTGAGTGGTAACCTGCCGGGATTCGCAATTTTTAATTTCTGTGAATGAAAAACAATGATTGAATGCTGAATTTTGGTTCTATCTAATTAAAATGTTCATGTTCATTTAGTATATGATATACATGTATAATTAAACAGAATCGAAACAAGGAAAAAAAAAAGTTGATTGACAAAAAGAGTAAGAACAAAAGCAGTTCTAAAAACAGTAGTATCATTTTATTATTATCATAGGATCTTATTATTCATAGAACTATCTTATTATTCACAGAACTCCCTATGCCTCAGAACGAATACACAAATGATTATGCCCCTCTTTATAACAAGATCAGGAGCCTAAATTTTCTTTGTTAATATCTTCTCTTTTTCCGATTCTTTCGCCGACCCTCCTTCTGCAAATTATGATGATATAAAGAACGAGGCCAACTGATGGCCATATTTTCACGGAAGAGGTCATTGGGTTCAAACTTGAACCCATCAATCGAAACCAAGCTCCCCACAAAGCCGAAAGCAAAACCCAAAGTAATGTCTACGAGTTTAGTTCCCGTTTCTACTACTTCCAACTTTCCGGTCAGCGGATCACACAAGGCTACTTTCTTATCATCGCCATCACATGAGAGTACTAGCTTATCATTCACAATCCCTAAGCATTTTCCGAAGGGGTAACAAGGGAAGCAAATCGGGAATTTCTTGATCCAACATGCCTCCGCATTGTGATCCATAAGGGCCCATATGTTATAAACTCTGCCACGAGCAGAGCTAAGTGCTGCCAAAACAAATTCTCCATTCAAGTTTCCACCAAACAAAACGGGATTAGGTTCTCCATCGCCAGCATTCAAAAGGCTACATTTTCGAATACCCGATTGTGCTTTGGAAAGCGACGGGAGCTTGGCCAGTGCCAGTGTTTTCAAATCAAGCGATATCACGGTAACTTGATCACGATATCCAAATTCATTGATCCAATAAGCAGCGAGTCCTTGGATAAGGACATCGCAAGCATGGTACTGGCGAAGGCGGAAATCAGAATCGGATTCAAAAGTAGATATCAGAGACCATTCATCGGGAGAAGTTGAAACCCAAAGCTCGAGCATGGTCAAATAGTAATCAGTCACGATTCTGGCCACCTTGTAAACACCACCATCTTCGTCACACCAAAAGGCGAGTTTAATGTAGTAACAAGATTCATTGAAATTACGAGATGAATAAGGAAGTAGCATGGAAAGGCCGGAGACAGGGTTCAATATCCAGATGTCGTCGGGCGAAAGAGTCCCAAACGGTTTGCCGGCGATACAGATCAAGCCGTTGACTGAGCCGACTATAAACAGATCCGAAGACGAGAAGCAGGCGAAAGATAAGTAGGTACCTGTTGCTGCTTCTGGTTCATGGCGGTTATGAACAAGGAGGTGGTGGCTCGACGGATCGGATTTCGCCCGTTCGAGATGCGCGCCGACAAAATCGGCCGACGAAATTAGGGACCGCCAAGCCTTGCAAACAGTCTTGCATCGTAAGAGGTCCAACGCAGGTACTCGGAGTAGGATCGTCTCGATTACATCGTCCGGTAGGATCCACATCAGTGGGGTTTTCCTCTGGGGGAAGATGGCCTTTTCCTAAAAAAAATTTGCTAGGGCAGAGATTATTTATAGATAGGTACCATAGTATTTTTAGTGATTATTTAGTAATTTTTACACTCACTAATCTAAATATTTTCTCTTTTTATATATATATATATATATATATATATATATATATATATATATATTAGAAACTTCGTCGTATCTTCGTCGTATTGTTAGACCATAAAAAATATTACTGAAAGTTATTCTTATATAAAATTTTACAAAATAAAAATATTTTTTCGTATAAAAAATAATATACATATAATATTATAAAATTCAATTTAATAGTTTTAAATAATAAAATTTGATCATATATGTATAA
Organism: Euphrasia confusa; assembly: GCA_954870475.1. Classification (NCBI taxonomy): domain Eukaryota; kingdom Viridiplantae; phylum Streptophyta; class Magnoliopsida; order Lamiales; family Orobanchaceae; genus Euphrasia; species Euphrasia confusa. Next base: position 38,850,252 of record OX940952.1, read on the forward strand.
AAATTGTGTTTAACATACAAAATAAATAAAATATTAATAAATTTAAGGATTATAAACTTTGACTATATATTATTTTGATAAATATTTTAATTTATCTTAAACATGTTATTGATTTTAATAAATAAAAATATTATTAATAAATATTTTTATTATATATTAATCATTTATTATTATATAGAGGTATAAATCTGAACTTAAAAATGTATGACTTATGTGAAGTTTATTCCTATTTATAACCGGTTCCAAGTTATTGTCTAATATCATATTCGCCCTATATTTCATATGAATTGAATAATCCATTATTTTGACACTAAATTCGTACTTCAATCTAAAAATATTTTTACTCAATATTTTTATGTTTATAAGTAAAAACAATCATTAGATAATGATTGAAGTCTTTAATTTTTCATTTTTATTGAACGTGAAGAACAATTTGAATCTAAAAATATTTTTACTCAATATTTTTATGTTTATAAGTAAAAACAATCATTAGATAATGATTGAAGTCTTTAATTTTTCATTTTTATTGAACGTGAAGAACAATTTGAATCAAATTGTAACGCTCCAGAAAATTCAAAGGCTTAAAGGAATTAGATAATGATTGAAGTCTTTAATTTTTCATTTTTATTGAACGTGAAGAACAATTTGAATCAAATTGTAACGCTCCAGAAAATTCAAAGGCTTAAAGGAATTGAATATGCTACTCATACCAACAGATGCATCTACTTTTCTGGGCATCCTCCTATAAGAACTCCAAAGTTAAGCGTGCTGACTCTGGGGTAATTCTAGGATGGGTGACCCCCTGGGAAGTGTCCCGGGTGCGCACGAGTGAAGACAAAGTGCGCTGGAAAAGACAAGTGTTGGTACAGTGGGGCCAGTATATCACTCCCGAAGGCAGTCATTGATAACCGAGCCGACCCATTAGGGTCGGGCTTCGACCCCTCAAAGGGCTGGGGCGTTACACAAATACTCTTTACTTTTTTAATGTGATTGGAGAAAATCTCACCCTAGAATTAAAAAAAATCATTTTTTATAATATTACACTCATAGAAAATTGTCAAAATTCCTTTGTAATTTACAATAACAACTTTTAGAAATCTCACCTTAGAATTAAAAAAAAAATTCATTTTTTATAATACACCAATAGAAAGTTGTCAAAGTTTCTTTGTAATTTACAATAACAACTTCTAGAAAATCTCACCCTAGAATGGGGATAGGTCGCAGTTGTATCTGTGGAGGGACCCTTGGCACACTTTGGGTCGATTGAAGGAGGTGTGTTCGATGGGGCCAGATTTGACTGGACTGCAGATAGCGGTACAGTGGGGCCAGTATATCACTCCCGAAGGCAGTCATTGATAACCGAGCCGACCCATTAGGGTCGGGCTTCGACCCCTCAAAGGGCTGGGGCGTTACACAAATACTCTTTACTTTTTTAATGTGATTGGAGAAAATCTCACCCTAGAATTAAAAAAAATCATTTTTTATAATATTACACTCATAGAAAATTGTCAAAATTCCTTTGTAATTTACAATAACAACTTTTAGAAATCTCACCCTAGAATTAAAAAAAAAATTCATTTTTTATAATACACCAATAGAAAGTTGTCAAAGTTTCTTTGTAATTTACAATAACAACTTCTAGAAAATCTCACCCTAGAATGGGGATAGGTCGCAGTTGTATCTGTGGAGGGACCCTTGGCACACTTTGGGTCGATTGAAGGAGGTGTGTTCGATGGGGCCAGATTTGACTGGACTGCAGATAACCTCGCCTCTCAGCTCCTTCATTGTTGATGGGGAGTGGCAGTGGCCATTTGACTTTGCTGAGGAGTTCGTTGGTCTTATGGAGGTGCTTCCGGCGATAGTTCAAATGAGAGATATCATACGATGGAAGCTGCATAGGTCTGGGAGTTACACTTCTGCCTCAGCCTATTCACTTTTCCGTCCTGAGAGAGTTAGGGTTCCGTGTGCAGGTCTCCTTGCTGGACCTGGGCGTATACCGAGATACTGCTCCATTCTTTGGCTTGATATCCGTGGTCGGCTGCCGACGCGTGATAAGCTGTAGATTGGTCGGGGGATGATTCATGTGTTTTATGTAGAGGAGAGAGTAGATAGACGCATCCCCATCTATTATTTGAGTGCACTTTTTCAAATGATTGCTTGAGTAGAGCTGGGAGGGAGGTTACTAGGTTCCTATGGCCACGTATCAGTTGGGAGTGTGTTGTACTCCGTGCTGCTAGACGGTGGCGAGGGAAGTATTGGATTTCATTTACCTATCGTGGTCTTCTCGCTGCCCTAATTTATTTTATATGGCAGGAGAGAAATACACGTATCTGGGAAGCGCGCTCAGAGTCAGTAGAGGAGGTGGCTATCACCCTAGAATTAAAATAAATTATTACTATTTTTATATTTCCTTCATTCTTAAGAAATGAGAATAGGGAAGTGTGCATTGTTTTTAAAAAAAATGTTTTTAAAGTATTTTTCTTTGTTTTTTTAGAAGTATAAAAAATATTTAAGATGTAAAGCTTGTAAATGAGGGAAGTATGATCATTAGTTTGGGATATCAATAAAAGCAAAATGTGACATTTAAAAAAAAAACAAAGTAAGTATTTACATTAACATCCAATCTCGCCATAAAATTAAAAAAACAAGTTATCATTTTTTATATTTACATTAACACCCAATTGGTTATATGCCATTTATATAATGTGTTTATACTGTATACTGTATTATCAATTAAAATATTCAGGATCATTTATACACAATATATTTTTAAATTGAAAGAAGAAAAAAATATATTTATATCATAATTCGAATCGATTTAGCTATATACATATATAAATGACGCAGGGAAGCAATAAACACACAGATTAAAACTCGTTGATTCTGAGAATACCCGAGAATTAAAATATCAACTTTCGTTGATTTTGAAAAATACCGAAACCCGATAAAAACCTCAACAGAGGAACCTTTTTATTTCATATCAATAATCAACTTATTAATTGAATGAGAAAACAGACAAATTGATGCAGATATAAAAGTAAAAATTGTGTCTTGCTCTCTAAGTTATTACTATTATTTTATTTATTTTAATTTATTTTATTAGGGTTTTAGTAGTACTATTTATATGTCGTTTTTCTTGTTTAGTTGAATAGTTGTTTATGATGAAATAAAAAGGTTCCTCTGTTGAGGTTTTTTATCAGGTTTCGGTATTCTTCGGAATCAACGAAAGTTTGATGTTTTAATTCTCGGGTATTCTCAGAATCAACGAGTTTTAATTTGTGTGTTCTTGCTTCCCTGCGTCAGTTGGTATCAGGTTCCAGGCACGATGCTTCCTCGTCGCCAGTATGCTCGCGAAACCGCCGTTGAGGCCGCAGCTCGTCGCGACGCCGACGTCGCCGCCTTAAGCCGCCAAATCGCAGTCCTTGCTGTCGAACTTGAGGAGCTTCGCTTAGCTATCACCACTGGTCTAACAAAATCTATCCTCGTGGCGCACCGATTCATCCCCGTGGCGCCGTTGGCACGTGAACCACGATCCATCCCCGCATCGATGGATGTGAATTTCGATTCAGAAGACGAATCGGTCCCGATCTGGGAAGATGAGCCGATCTGGAACGACGAACCAATCCAAGATGACGAGCCGATCTGGGACGACGAGCCGATCTGGGACGACGAACCAATCCAAGATGACGAGCCGATCTGGGACGACGAACAAATCCAAGATGACGAGCCGGTCTGGGACGACGAGCCGATTTGGGACGACGAGCCAATCTGGATCGACGAGTCGTTGCCTCAAGTCGCCGACCTGGCGTTGATTCCTGATGCTACACTGTCGTCGCTTCATCAGACCACTGCTCCAACGCCACATCCTAAATTTGCTGCCCCCGTGATGCATCGTCATGTCCTTGTCCTTGTGCTGCATCCTGACGTCGTTGCCGCTGCCCTTGCGCTACTTCCTCACGTTGCTACTCCTGCGTCGATTCTTTCAGTCACTACCCTTGTGCCACATCAACGTGTGGATGCGCTTGCGCCGTGCCCTCTGGTTTGCCGACGATTGGTATTTGATCCCGGCATCTTCGTGCTCGATTTTCAGGTTCGAGGTCGAACCTTCTCCTAGAGGGAGAGAATGATGCAGATATAAAAGTAAAAATTGTGACTTGCTCTCTAAGTTATTACTATTATTTTATTTATTTTAATTTATTTTATTAGGGTTTTAGTAGTACTATTTATATGTTGTTTTTCTTGTTTAGTTGAATAGTTGTTTATGATAAAATAAAAAGGTTCCTTTTTTATCAGGTTTCAATATTTTTTCGGAATTAACGAAAGTTTGATGTTTTAATTCTCGGGTATTCTCAGAATCAACAATACTAATAGCTTGGCCAAGAAGATATAATTTTTTCCTTATTTGTCTCTCCATCAATAAATATTTAAATGTTCATGAACATATACAAGTTGATTGACAAAAATAAAGAGTAAAACAAACAGCAAGAGTAAAAACAATAGAATCATTAGAGATCTTATTGTTCATAGAACTCTCTATGAATCATAGAACCAACACCACAGAAAGTAATACACAACAACACAGAAAGTAATACACAAGTGATTATGCAATGCCGTTAATATAAGGTGGACTCTGAACAGCAACCAAGAGATGTGGCCTCAGCGGCGGGGTCGTGGATACGCTAACGATGAAAAGGCATCGTGTCTGGCTCTAATAGCAACTGATGTGACGAAAACTATAAATACTCAGATTAAAACTCGCGATTCCAAAAATACACAAAATTAACGAATCAATTTTTTGTTGACCCCTAACAATTAATATCTATAAATACTCAGATTAAAACTCGCGATTCCAAAAATACACAAAATTAACAAATCAATTTTTGGTTGACCCCTAACAATTAATATCGAAATATGATAAATGCAAAAGAGTAAGAACTTTTTTATTCAATCAAAAATAAAAGAAAGTAAAAACTCTTTTATTCAATAAAAAACACATTAAATCGCAATATCACCACTCTAAACTATTCTCTCTCTTTATTAATATCTTCTTCTTCTCCTTCCTGCAAATTATGATGATATAAAGAACGAGGCCAACTGATGGCCATATTTTTACGGAAGATGTCATTGTGTTCAACCCCGAACCCATTGATCGAAACCAAGCTCCCCACAAAGCCAAAAGCCGATTCCAGAGTAACGTCATAGAGTTTAGAATCTGTTTCGAGTACTTCCAACATTCCTGTCAGCAGGTCATACGAGGCTACCTCTGCATCGTCATATTGTACGAGTAGTATTTTATCATTCACAATCCCTAAGCATTTCTCATAGGTAAATTCATCGAAGCGAATCGTGAAATTCTTGATCCAAATTGCAGCTCCAGTGTCATGAGTCCATACATCATAACGGTCAAACAAGCTATCTGCCACCAAAGCAAATTCTCCGTTCAAGCTTCCACCAAACAACAAGAGGGGCTCGTCATATCCTGCACCCTCGAGCTTCGAAAGATAACACGCCCGCAAATCCAATTGTCCTTTGGTAAGTGGAACGAACTTGGTCAGTGCTAATGTTTTCAAATCGAGCGATACTACAACAACTTCATCCCTACTTTCATCATCGACTTCTTCAACTTCATCCATACTTTCATCATCGACTTCTTCTTCAACTTCATCCCTACTTTCATCATCGACTTCTTCGTAGTCACTCTCGTAATCACTCTCAGCATCACTTCCATTATATTTATCATAATTGCTGAGTACGACTATCCAATAAGCGGCAAGCCCTTCGATAAGGACATCACATTCACGGACCCCAAGCCGAGAGTTTAACTCAAAATCCAATTCAACATTAGAAATCACAGTCCAGGTATCCGGAGATGTCGAAACCCAGAGCTCGAGCGTAGATTCACCACCGCTATCGATAAAAATTTTGGCGACCTTGTAGACACCACCATCATCAGATTCATCTTCACACCAAAAGGCGAATTTAACATTGTGTACACTACAGTCACCGAAAACACGAGACGAATTAGGAAGTTTCTTAGAAAGGCCGGTGACGGGGTTCCATATCCAGATGTCATCCGGCGACGGCGACGGCGGCGCGTCTCCCTTCCCGGCGATACAGATCAAGCCGTTGACTGAGCCGACGATTAGCAGATCGGAAGATGAGAAGCAAATGAAAGATGGCAGGGGAACTGCTACTGGTACTGCTTTTTTTCGTCGACCGAGAGCGTTCATACTGTCACGAACAAGGAGGTGGTGGCTCGACGGATCGGATTTCGCCCGTTCGAGATGCGCCGCCACGAAATCGGCCGACGAGATCAAGGACCGCCATCCCTTGCAAACGCCCTTACATCGGACGAGGTCGTCAAACGCAGCTACTCCGAGTAGGATTTTCTCTAATACTTCGTCTGGTAGGCTGACGCTCGACATTAGATTTAGGGCTTTTCGTTTTAGTTTCTTTTTCTAAATCAAATCAAAAAATTCATTATTTATAACCATGGCAATCGGCTAGCCTTAATTAAAAATAAATAAATATGTTAAGATTATTTGGAGATTTACTTTCAAAATATGTTAAGATTATTTCGGAAGAAGCTACGTTTTTATACTTACAAGTTACAACTTTCAAACTACACTACAGTACTCCGTACAGTCATATTTTCAAAATATGTTTAAGATTATTTCGGAAGAAGCTACGTTTATACATACAAGTTACAACTTTCAAATTACACGACAATACTCCGCACAGTCGTACGGTGGTGAGAATTATTTTTATACCGAGTTTTACAAAATAAATATAATTTTTCCGTATAAAAAATAATATAATTAAAAAAATAATATACATACAATATTATCTATTTTTAAATTTATAAAATCAATTTAATAGTTTTGAAATAATAAAATTTGACTATATATGTGTAAAAACTGTATTTAACATACAAATTAAATTAAATATTAATTAATATAAGTACTATAAACTTTGACCATATACTATATGTTATTGATTTTTATAAATATTTTAAGTCATCTTAAATATGTTATTGATTTTAATAAATAAAATAAATATTTTTATTATATATTAATCATTTATTATAGGCAGAAATACTTAAACGAGAATGTATGACTTATAACAATGTGGAGTTTATTTTTATTTATAACTGATCCTTAATTTATTCTTATTTATAACTGGTCCCTTGAGACTTAGATATTTTATTATATATGGAGTTTCTAATATTGATTCTTAAAGAAACTATATATTGATTTTTACCATTATTAATTTTGGTAAGAATATTTATAATTATATAATAAATTTGAAAGTAATATAAAAATTAATAAAAATAATTTCCTAAATGGTAAATTTGGTAGAAAAAATTAATCAATTAGATTTTATTAAAACTAATTATATTTACGTATAATGATTTTGTATAAATACTATGCATATTTTTATATAAGTATTTTACGAAATACACATTTTCATACAGCAACAGCCAACAGCATACAGCCATACACTCTTTTATAAATCCACTTATAATACTACTAATATTTTTTACAAAAAAATACATCTTCTCTAGAGATTTTATTTACACCCCAAAAAGTCAAAAACCTATAAGTAATTGTATTAGTAATTAATAAGTATTAAACTAATATTAAGTTTATTAAGTTAGAGTATAAATATTTTGTTTTTTTATAAGTGCATTATAGGTAAATTAAAGTAGTGAATTAAGTAAATATAATAAAATAAATATAATATTATGAGGTGTATTTAGTAAATTGGTGTACTCTTATAAGTTTTTGGGGTGTAAATAAAATCACCCTCTTCTCTATCTCATTAAAAAAAAGTAATCAATCGAATGTTGCTCACCCTCTTCTCTATCCCATTAAAAAAAAAAAGTAATCAATCGAATGTTGCTCATTCAACCACATAATGATCATATTTAAAAACTCTAACACGAGAGAAATTGAATTGTCAAACAACACTGAGAGCTCAATTGTCGAAGTCTTCCACGTCTCTACTTATTACCTCCGGCTCCTCTGTCCTAGAGTTATAAACATGTTGAATTTTTTTTATACTAACTTTTTATAAGTTGTTTTGAATAATGTCGAGGGACTATGGGTGGACATGAGCCGGGCAGAGCCCCAAAATTTCGACCTAAACCCCGTTCTTGCGGTCCGAGCTGAGTTGTGCTTTTTTGGAGTCAAAGCTCGGTTTGGGACCGAACTCGCGGTCCGAGCCGGGTTTGGAGCTTTTTTGAGCTAAATTTTTTTAATATATTTTATATCATTTTTTATATTTTTGAAAATTATAAATTAAAATACAAATAATCATATAAAAATATATTATTTATTAAATATAAATTAAAAAATATTAATAATAATTAAAAAATTAGGCCGAGATTGCGGTCCCATAAATTTTAGGACCCGAGCTTGGACCGACTTTTGAATTTCAGATGGAATTTTTGACGGTTGGTCCCAAAAAAATTGAAAAAAGCTCATTATTTTAATACTATTTTTATGTTTTGCTTTATTGTTTCAATTTCAAGTAATTGATTCATTTTAATACTATTTTTAGACTATGTTTCAAAATTGAACACCTTACTATATTATTTTACGTTATCTTCTCTTTTTTCAGTTTTTTATTCAATACTCATTCAACATTTATACTCTACGAGACTACAATAGTTTCATTTAATAAAATTCAACACTCCACTCAATCACTTGAGTCTACACTTGTCAAAATAAATTACACTCCACTCCATCACTCACAACACTTGTCAAAATGATACTCTTGCATTTTTCATTCAACTAGTTAACACCAAATAATTCAAGTCCATTTCAACACCTCCATTACAGCTAGTTGAATTTTTTATTCAATAGTACCCTTTGTAAATAGTCTTATGCTTTGATCTGTATTGTTTCAATTTCAAGTCAGTGATTCAAGTCTTGTTTGCTCTTTTTTGTTATTCTAATTATTGAATACGGAGTACATATATTAAAAACATTTACTCAAAATTTGAATTGAAAGTGTAAGGCGGACTCTTTGTTATCTCAAAATTTATCTCAAAAATATTCCCCAAAATTTTAACTCTGAGAGTTCGATTTATTTAAGATGTTAGGTTATTTATGAAATCGATATGTAAGGCGGACTCTTTGTTCTACTTCTATAATTAAGGAATGAACTTTTTTTTTAAGATTCTAATTAATGTACATATTTATATACGTTCTTATACTCATATTTTGTATCCCAAAGCAATTTTCTTCTTTGTCTTTTACGGTTCCTTCTCCAATCCTCAATCCTGCAAATATGAAAAACAAAAACAGAAAAAATAAAAACTCATTTTGGAATTGGAATCATTATACACTACTATCATCATACAGTAATTAATTAAACTTACCGGTCGGAAGGATATAAAGAATATGGCCATTTGATACTCATATTTTTACGAAAGATGTGATTCCATTCAAACCCGGACCCATCAATCGAAACCAAGCTCCCCACAAAGCCACAAGCAGAACCCAAAGTAATGTCTTCGAGTTTAGAACCCGTTTCTACAACTTCCAACTTTCCGGTCAGCGGATCACACAATGCTACTTCCTTATCGTCATAACATGAGAGTACTAGTTTATCATTCACAATCCTTAAGCATTTTTCAAAGGGGTAAGAAGGGAAGCTAATCGAGAATTTCTTGATTCTCAGCGTTGTCTGTTGTCTGTTGTCTGTTGTTGTTGTTGTTGTTGTTGTTGTTGTTGTTGTTGTTGGTGGTGGTGGTGGTGGTGGTGGTGGTGGTGTCGTCTTCGTTCATGATTAAAGTTGCGGTCTCATGTTCGGTGTCGGTAGTGGTAGAATCAAACGAGGTGTCGTCGTCTAAGTTCGTGTACCGACTGATACTCTTGCGTCTGTTAATGTTTAATATTACGGGTGCAAACTCGGTATTTCAACTTCGTGTATCTACCATGCACCAACAAAAACAAACAAACAATCAAACGCGCCTGAACAAATAAAATAAATAAAAAGGAAATTGTTGCAAACACCTAAATACTAATACTAGTGCCTAAAGTGTTCTCCGACAACTGCGTCAATTTGATTAGACGTTGTAGTGCGTCAAAAATCAATTAAAAATAATCGAATTAGTTGTCGAAACAACTCGCCCGAGTCGGTCTCGAGGAACACTACTATCGGCGTGTAAAAGAGTTTATTTGTTTGCAACTAGAAAGAAGAAAAGAAATAGCATATTGCATGTTGTTGGTTGGTTTTTGTTTTAAATAAACTAATCTTAAACTAATAAAATAAGACAAGTAAATAATAGAAGCAATAAAAGTAAATGGTAGAAACAATAAGAATAAAGTGGTTCAAATAATAAATAGAAGACTAGGGATCGGGATAATTAATTTTCAACTTCGAAACTAAATTAAAGTTTGCAAAATTACATTAGCACGTCTGTTTTCGGTTGGTACTAACGCAGTCGTGAACTTTTTATCAAAATAGAATTTTATCGAACACCTTATGTGCGCACTAAAACTCAATATCTAAGTCCAAAATTAGCTCTCCCTAACCATAGTAGAGAATTCAGCTACTCATAATAATAATTGAAATCAAGCATATGAAAATCGAATAATTCATGATTAAACAAGCAATCAATTAATCAAACAAAATAATTAAGAACACAAGAACAAAGAAAATGAATAAGTGCTTATTAATAATTAACGTGTTTGAAATCGAAGTCTATACCGATTAAATTCACCAATCCAAGTAAGAAAATCAAAGTCAAAATCGACTTATCGAAACACGAGTTGTTGTCTCCAAAAAGCGTAAAGAAGAGAATCTCAGGAGTTGTCGTGTGTGACAACCCTATTCTTATACAATTTCAATCGGTCAAAACTTGGTCAACACTAAGAATTTCGCCCAACAGGTGCTGAAGTGTTCAGCGGCAGCGGAGCTGAGTGAATATGACATTCTGAACCTCCAGCCCAGCAGGTGCTATGTGCCAGCTTCGGTTCAGCAGGATATTTTGACTATGTGAGTCGGCGGGTGCTAGGTGCCCTGAATACTTAAGTCGGCACCCGCTATGATACTCGGCGGGTCATGCTCGTTTCTTCGTCTCTTAGCTTCGTTCCTATCATGTTCGACTCACAACCTGCATACTCAATAAACACGTCAAACGCACCAAAGCCAACGAGGATAAGACACGACACGACACAAAACGAAACAAAATGACACAAGAAAAACATCACAAAACCTAATACGTGGTGTATTAAGTAAAACAATAAATAATTAGAATTAAAAATATGTGGAGGTGTACATAGAGGAAAAAGGAGTGAGAATAGTAGACACCCTTAAAACATTTATAAATTTGAATTAAAAGTGTCACTGTCTCAAAATTCCCCAAAATTTTAACTGAGTTCTACTTCTATAAATAGGGAATGACTTTTTTTTTTAAGATTCTAATTTATTTACATTCTTATTATCTTATACTCATATTTTGTATCCCAAAGCAATTTTCTTCTTTGTCTTTTACGGTTCCTTCTCCAATCCTCAATCCTGCAAATTTAAAAACAAATACACACAAAAAAAACTCATTTAGGAATTGGAATCAACATACACTACTATAATCATACACTAATTAATTAAACTTACCTGTCGGAAGGATATAAAGAATATGGCCATTTGATACTCATATTTTTACGAAGGATGTCATTCCATTCAAACCCGGACCCATCAATCGAAACCAAGCTCCCCACAAAGCCACAAGCAGAACCCAAAGTAATGTCTTCGAGTTTAGAACCCGTTTCTACAACTTCCAACTTTCCGGTCAGCGGATCACACAATGCTACTTCCTTATCGTCATAACATGAGAGTACTAGTTTATCATTCACAATCCCTAAGCATTTTTCAAAGGGGTAAGAAGGGAAGCGAATCGAGAATTTCTTGGTCCAACGTGCCTCCGAAGTGTGATCCATAAGGGCCCATACGTTATAAACTCTGCCGAGAGCAGAGCTAAGTGTTACCAAAACAAATTCTCCATTCAAGTTTCCACCAATCAAGACGGAATTAGGTTCTCCCTCGTAAGCCTTCCATAGACTACATTTCCTCATACGCAATTGCCCTTTGTTAAGGGGCGTGAACTTGGCCAGTGCCAGTGTTTTCAAATCGAGCGATACCACGGTAACTCGATCATAACTTTCGATATCATATCCACTATCAGTATCGGAATCACCTTCATAACGACTTCGGACATCTATCCAATAAGCAACTAGTCCTTGGATGATGACATCACAAGCATGGTACTGGCGAAGGCGATCAGAATCGGATTCGAAAGTAGATTTCAGAGTCCATTCATCGGGAGACGTTGAAACCCAAAGCTCGAGCACGGTTGGCCCATCGTTATCAGTCACGATTCTCGCCACATTGTAAACACCATCATCTTCGTCAAACCAAAAGGCAAGTTTAATACAGTAACTACGTTCATCGAAAACACGAGAGGAATAAGGAAGTATCCTGGAAAGGCCGGTGACAGGGTTCAATATCCAGATGTCGTCCGGCGAAAGAGTCCCGAACGGTTTGCCGGCGATACAGATTAATCCGTTGACTGAGCCGACGATAAACAGATCACAAGATGAGAAGCAGGCGAAAGATTGGAATGGAGCAGCAGCTGCTTCTGGTCGACGGCGGTTATGAACAAGGAGGTGGTGGCTCGACGGATCGGATTTCGAACGTTCGAGGTGCGCGGCGACGAAATCGGCCGAAGAAATTACGGAGCGCCAAACCTTGCAAACAACCTTGCATCGGACGAGGTCAAACGCAGATACGCCGAGTAGGATCGTTGTAAAATAATGAAGCATTAATCTTCTAGAAGTCTCCACTCTTTTCCACCTTCTTCATGTGTGGACTACACAAGTCTAAGTAAGGCCCAATATTATCTAGAATATTCCTATTCTTAAGTTAGTAATAATTAATTAATTAGATGCTAGAATATTCCACCACTTTCAAGTACGACGGTGGAGTTAAGAACTAGAATCTTCCATAGAGAAGATGATTAGTATAAATAGGAGGCTTGAGATCACTTTGTAATAATCCAAGAATTGTAAACAAACACTTCTAATAAAATTCTATTTTCTAAACACTACTCTTCTAAATATTTTGGAGATACGTACTCCAATTCTAAAATATTTCTAACAAGTGGTATCAGAGCCCCGTTCGATCATCAAAGGCGATATGGCGTCATCCAACATCTCAGTCACTACTCCGATGTTCAATGGAGAGAACTACGATTATTGGTGCGTCCGTATGAAGACTTGCCTAGAGTCCTACGACCTTTGGGACATAGTTGAAGAAGGGGTCACCATGCCGGAGGAAGAAACCGACAAAGCGTCTTCGTCCGAGGTACGTAAGAAATTAAAACAACAAAATGCTAAAGCTCTCTACCTCCTCCAACAATCCGTTAGCGATTCTATAATGTCAAGAATTATTCAAGCTACTACTGTCAAAGAAGATTGGAACATCCTTAAAGAGGAGTTTCAAGGTAGTGCTAAAGTTCGAGCCATTAAACTACAAAGTTTAAGGCGCGAGCTTGAAAATCTAAAAATGAAGGATTCCGAGGTGGCTAAAGATTATTTCTCGAGAGTGATAGAAATAATCAATCAAATGAGATCTTATGGAGAAAAAGTCTCAGACGAGAGAATCATCCAGAAGGTCTTAATCAGCCTCACCGAAAAATACGACCCGGTAGTAGCGGCGATCGAAGAATCAAAGGATCTATCAACCATGTCCGTGGCAGAATTGATGGGTTCTCTGGAGGCACACGAGCAACGGCTAAACAGAAGGCAAGAAGGTTCACTCGAGAGCGCTTTCCAATCCAAGCTCAACGTCAAAGGAAACAAGCCGAGAAATGGTGGAAACTACAAACAAAGATGCTCCGAAAACAAAGAAAGGGCGAACTTTTCACCATGCGGGATTTGCAAGAGGACGAATCACTTGGAGAAGGACTGCTACCATCGAGGCAAGCCGCAGTGCAAAAATTGCAAAAGGTTCGGGCATGCAGAAAAAGACTGCAGAGATAAAAGAAACCATCAGGCCAACTATACCGAAGACCAGAAGGAGAAAGATAACATGTTCTATGCATGTCACTCGGCAACGGAAGCAAAAGAAGAAGAATGGTTCATCGACAGCGGATGCAGTAACCACATGACATCCAACGAGGCCATCTTCCGTGAGCTAGACGACTCCGTCCGTACGAAGGTCAAGATAGGCAACGGAGAACTAGTGGAGACGAAAGGAAAGGGTACCATCGCTATAGAAACGAAGAAAGGTACGCGCTTCATTAAAAACGTTCTCCTAGTCCCACGCCTTGCTACAAATCTACTAAGTGTCGGCCAAATGATGGAAAATGGATATGCCCTCCACTTTGAGAAGAATTATTGTCGGATCTACGACAAGAAAAATAATCAAGAAATTGCCGAGATAAAAATGGGAAGTAACAGAAATTTTCCCATCCAATGGCAATATCCACAAAAGGCCCTGGTAGCTCAACTCAACGATACGAGTCTGTGGCACCGAAGATTTGGGCATTTCAATCTCAATGCCCTAAGGCTACTCCATCAGAAAAATATGATGAGAGATATGCCTCTTCTAAATGAAAAAGAAGGAGTATGCGAAGGATGCATGACCGGGAAGCAACACAGGCAACCATTTCCAAAAGAGAAGACATGGCGAGCCAAGAAGATTCTAGAACTTGTCCACACTGACGTCTGCGGTCCAATGCGCACGCCTACCGTAAATCAAAACAGGTACTTCATCCTCTTTATCGATGACTACTCTAGGATGACATGGGTTTACTTCCTTAAGGAAAAGTCGGAAGTCTTTAGAATCTTCCAGAGATTCAAGAACTTCGTGGAGAAACAGAGTGGTCACAAAATAAAGAAGTTAAGAAGTGATCGAGGTACCGAGTACAACTCAAAGGAGTTCAACAAATTCTGTGAAGACGAAGGCGTAGAGCATCAACTAACCGTGGCCTACACTCCTCAACAAAATGGAGTATCAGAAAGGAAGAACCGGACAGTCATGGAGATGGCAAGATCTATGCTAGCAGAGAAAGGATTGCCAAAGAAATTCTGGGCAGAAGGAGTCTACACCTCGGTCTACCTACTAAACCGGTGTCCAACCAAGGCGGTTCTAAACAAAACTCCAATAGAAGCGTGGTCGGGACAAAAGCCTTCAGCCAAACACTTGAGGGTTTTCGGAAGTATCTGCTACATTCACGTCCCCTCGGTAAAAAGACACAAACTAGAGGAGAAGACGGAGAAGGGCATCTTCCTCGGCTACAGTACAAAATCTAAAGGATATCGTATCTACAATCTCGAGACCAAAAAACTGGTAACAAGTCGGGATGTAGAGATTGACGAACAAGCGTTCTGGAATTGGGAGACCGACACCGTCGAGAGAAAGACAACTACTACACAAATCCAGGAAATTCCAGAAGAAGAAGAACAAGATCACCAAAGTCCGACTTCAACGCCAAGAGCCTCAGAAGTCGATACTACAAATGAATTTGACTCCTCACCAGAATCTCCACCTCTTCGAGTAAGAACTCTAACCGATCTATATGATTCCACTAATATCATCGAAACATGCAACTTCTGTTCTTTGGAGCCACACAACTACGAAGAAGCTTCAAAAGAAAAAGTTTGGATTAAAGCAATGGAGGAGGAGATCAAGATGATAGAAAAGAACGAGACTTGGGAGCTGGTGAATCCTCCAAGTAACAAAGACGTTATAGGAGTCAAATGGGTCTACAAGACAAAATTAAATCCCGATGGATCAATCCAGAAGCATAAGGCGAGACTAGTCGCAAAGGGATATGCTCAAATACCAGGAGTCGACTACACAGAGACATTCGCTCCAGTCGCTCGGATGGACACAATTAGAGCGCTCATAGCTCTAGCAGCTCAAAAGAAATGGAAAATATATCAACTCGATGTCAAGTCAGCCTTTCTAAATGGAGAGCTGAAAGATGAGATATATGTAGAGCAACCAGAAGGCTTCCTGCAAGAAGAAGGTAAAGTCCTACGACTAAAGAAAGCATTGTACGGGCTTAAACAAGCGCCAAAAGCATGGTACACCAAGATCGATGGGTACTTCACTCGTCAAGGATTCAGGAGGAGCATAAGTGAGCCCACTCTCTACATCAAATCCCAAGGTAACAACATCATAATCGTCTCTCTTTATGTTGATGACTTAATCGTCACGGGAAACAATACAAGCCTGATCGGAGAATTCAAGAGAGACATGATGGATACTTTTGAGATGAGTGACTTGGGATTGATGCACTATTTTCTCGGAATGGAGATAAAACAAGAAGAAGAGGGCATCTTCATATCTCAGAAAAAGTATACTGAGGATATGCTAAAGAAGTTCAGGATGCAAGACTGCAAGCCTGTCGTCACTCCTCTAATTCCAAACGAGAAGCTAAAGAAGGAAGACGGGACGAAGCCGGCAAATGCTACCAACTACCGAAGCCTAATCGGGAGTCTGCTCTACCTAACGGCAACAAGACCGGACATCATGTATGCTACAAGTCTGCTATCCAGATTCATGGAAAGTCCAAGCGAGACTCACTACGGAGCAGCAAAGAGACTCCTCAGATATCTACAAGGAACGATAAATTACGGAATTTGGTACAAACCAAGCCCCGACTCACATATCGTCGGATATACAGATAGCGATTGGGCTGGATCGCAAGATGATATGAAAAGCACCTCAGGATATGCTTTTACGCTCGGTTCTGGAGTTTTCTCATGGGGATCGAAAAAGCAAGACTCGGTTGCACTCTCGTCAGCAGAAGCAGAGTACGTCGCAGCAGCCGGAGCAGCGTGCCAAGCTATATGGCTTAAAAGAATATTAGCAGACATGGGAGAACTACAAGACTCGGCGACAGAAATCTATTGCGACAACAAATCAGCTATTGCGATGGCCAGAAACCCAGTCCAACACAATCGAACCAAGCACATCGACATCAGATATCATTTTCTAAGGGACGTCCAAGCAAAGGAGCTTATCGAGATGAAGTACTGCCCAACAGAAGAACAAATGGCGGATATCTTCACCAAAGCTCTTCCAAGAGACCGATTCCAGTTTCTACGCACGATGCTTGGAGTTACCGATTAATGCTTCAAGGAGGAGTGTAAAATAATGAAGCATTAATCTTCTAGAAGTCTCACTCTTTTCCACCTTCTTCATGTGTGGACTACACAAGTCTAAGTAAGGCCCAATATTATCTAGAATATTCCTATTCTTAAGTTAGTAATAATTAATTAATTAGATGCTAGAATATTCCACCACTTTCAAGTACGACGGTGGAGTTAAGAACTAGAATCTTCCATAGAGAAGATGATTAGTATAAATAGGAGGCTTGAGATCACTTTGTAATAATCCAAGAATTGTAAACAAACACTTTTAATAAAATTCCCCATTTTCTAAATACTACTCTTTCTAAATATTTTGGAGATACGTACTCCAATTCTAAAATATTCCTAACAATCGTCTCGATTACGTCGGTCGGAAGGATCGACATCAGATTACTTGGGGTTTCTTTTTGGGGGAGATGGCCTTTTCCTAAAAAGGATTTTGGTAGGGCAGAGATTATTTACAATCTCGTTTAATGGCTTTTCTTTTTTAAGTAACTAGAATTAAAAATAAACTCAAATTAAAAAAGAAAGTCAGTATACTAATTAAAATCAAATTAGAATTAAAATTAAAATTGTTTATATAGTCTACAAATGTTGGAGTTTCAATTAGTAATAGATAAAACAATGGGTTATAAAGAATTTTAAAAACAATTTATTAAATACTATAACATGGTTATAAAGAATGAGGCCAACTGATGGATATTTCTACGGAGGTCATTGGGTTCAACATCGAACCCATTGATCGAAACCAAGCTCCCCACAAAGCTGAAACCCGATTCTAGAGTACGGCATAGAGTTAAGAATCTGTTTCAAGTACTTCCAAATCCTATTTCAAAATTAGCATCCATTATCCACCAATTAATGTAATCAACCAAATGCTACTCAAATCCTTCAACCACGTAATCATCATCACTTAAACGAGTATCTATAAACCCAAACACCGCAGAGAGAAATTGGATCGCCAAACACTACCGAGAGGCCGATTGTCGAAGTCTTCCGCTCCTCTACCTATTATATAGTTTCACGGACTGAGTAACAATTCGACGAACTTGAAACTTAACAAAATTTCAACAACGGTTGCAATGATGTGTATGACACATTCACTTTGTGTAAATAAATTATTTTCACTGTATACTTTGTCTTTCGATTTTCAAATATACAATATGTTGTGATATTCACGCCCAAGAACTTCAAACTTAAGCTCTGAATACCATTTGTTGCGATTATTGAACACTCTGAATCGCATATCGCTCTCGAATATATATGAGATGACGAATAAAAAAATATATGAAAAATAAGAACACACAAATTTACGTAAAAACTCAAATCACGGAAAAAATCACAAAAAACAATGGGAAGAATAAAAATTCATTAAATCGTTGAATACAATTAGAATTGAGAATAAAATCATTTCTTAATACGACGCGCGTGTGAATCCATCTATTGCACGTACAACTCACTTGCATCACTTGGTGTGTCATCAATGACATCACCCTCCGCTCAACATAATTTACCGAGTACACAATTAATTAGAGAGGTCTTGATTTCAAGCTGGTTCTCTTCCTTGTTCTGGTCCCGTTTTTATCCCAATTCGAGTAGCACTTTAATACAATAGTTTATTCATTGGAAAATAGTTGACAGAATTATAATATTTTTAAAATAATTTATAAAATATTTTAAAAATTATAAGCTATTATAATTTGTTCGGTAATATTTAAAAAAATATATATAAAATGTAAAAATAAGTTGTTTTCTAAATCTTTTTTCTTCAATAACATTTCTTTTTTTATTGATAATTATATTTATACTCTGGTTTAATGACTTTCCTTTTTACTCGTAGCGACCGTCCGTGACTACTATGCAGCGCCCGCTACGTTTCCTAGCGAGCGCTAGACGCAATTTTCAAACAATTGACTTGTGTTTTTGAGCTATTTTAATTTGGAGTACTAGTATAAGAGTAAGAGTTTGCTCTACTTGGAAAAAACTAGTACAGAGTACTTTTGCACGTATTTCGAGACAGAAACTATAAGTAGCTCATAAGATAATTTGGACTTTGATTTTTCACTTGGTTTGTAGATTCAATCTTTGTAGATTCAACAGGTGTAGATTCTGGTTCTTACGCTTATATCACTTTAATTATTAGTAAGTTTTTTCTTTTCTTATTGCTTTTTCAATATCAGTTATTTGATTTTTGCTTGATTATGATTATGTATTTTTTGATTATTTCATGTTTGATTTTAATTACGATTATGAGTAGCTAAATCATTTATTTAGGATTATGGTGAAACAATTCTCAACCTAAGGTTAATTTGAATTTATGTTTGATATCAAGATGTTTGATTAAATGCCAAATTAAAATTAAGGTACATGTATGAAGTTGTTAGGGGAGTACGTGATTAAGATTAATTGAACTACCCTAATACTTACGGGGAAGAGCGTGTTAATGTAATTTCGTGAACTTGAATTTTAACTCGAAGTAGAGAATTGTGTTAATACCGTTTTCACTACTATGTGATTTTTATTTTTTTTCTCTAATTTTCAAATTCATTAGCTAGACTTTAGTTGAAACACAAAAATCAACTGAAACAATGCATTAAGCTATTTTTAACTAAAAAAAAAAAAAAGCAACCGAAACAATGCATTACGCTATTTTTTTTTCAATTCTCCTTTGCTAACAATTAAACACGCTTACTAGTCGATAGAAGTGTTCTTCGAGACCGACTCGAATGAGTTGCTTCGACAATTAGTTCAGCTATTTTTAATTGATTATTAACGGACTTGTCAATCACAATTTAAAAAATTAGTAGTTTATTAGTTTAATATACAAATAATCTCACGTTTTTTACTTAAATATTTTAAAATATTATTGATTATGTTAATATTTTTACAATTTAATTTTGAAGGTGTCAAGACCAATAAAAAATACAAATCAAACTTTCATGCAATTTTGAGGCGGGCAAAAGTGAGGATGAAGATGTGATCGTTATTTACAACCCTAATTATGTGAAATTGTAGAAAAGTTTACAGACGATTCACTCAATTCGATAAACTAGTTTAACTCAATAGCTTCCGAAAACTCTCATGACCCGGCCACTTTACTCGAAGGATTTCAACTCTCTGCAAATTCTATTATATTCAAAGGAAACAACATTGGAAGTGAAGAACCGAGCTCAAATCAAAATAAGTTGGCAGAGAGTAAGTCTAAAAACTTATTAATAGGATAAATAAATACTCTACACCTCAACGCATAAGAAACTCAAAAATCCTGGGTGAAAAGAAAGTAATATAAGTGTACCAACCATGGACCGCTCATATACATATAAATGCTCATGAACATATACGTACAACGAAAATAAAGAGTAAAAACAACAGCAATACTAAAAACAATAGTATCATTTTATTATATATTATCAGAGGGATCTTATTATCCATAGAAGTTAGAACTCTCTATGAATCATAGAACGAACACATGAAGTAATACACAAGTCATTGAATACATTAATGCCTCTCTTTATCACAATATCACCACCCTAAAATTTTCTTTGTAAATATCTTCTTTTTTTTTCCTGGTTCTTTCGCCGACCCTCCTTCCTGCAAATTATGATGATATAAAGAATTAGGCCAACTAATGGCCATATTTTTACGGAAGAGGTCATTGGGTTCAACCCCGAACCCATTGATCGAAACCAAGCTCTCCACAAAGCCGAAAGCCGATTCGAGAGTAACATCATAGAGTTTAGAATCTGTTTCGAGTACTTCCAACATTCCGGTCAGCAGGTCATACGAGACTACTTCGGCATCTTCATATTGTGTGAGTAGTAGTATTTTATCATTCACAGTCCCTAAGCATGTGTCATAGGTAAATTCATCGAAGCAAATCGTGAAATTCTTGATCCAAATTGCAGCTCCAGTGTCGTGAGTCCATACTTCATAATAGCCAGAGAAGCAGCTATATGCCACCAAAGCAAATTCTCCGTTCAAGGTTCCACCAAACAACAAGAGGGACTCGTCATATCCTGCACCCTCGAGCTTCGAAAGATAACCTGCTTTCAAATTCAATTGTTGTTTGGTAAGTGGAATGAACTTGGTCAGTGCAAGTGTTTTCAAATCGAGTGATATTACGACAGCATCATCCCTAATTTCATCATCGCCTTCATCATCACTCCTGTAACAATCACTCTCATAATCACTCTCACCGTATTCATCATAACCGCAGAGGACAACAATCCAATAAGCGGCGAGTCCTTTGATAAGGACATCGCATTTATGGATCCCGCGACGAGGGAGTAAATTAAAATCCAATTCGACACTACAAATCACAGTCCAAGTATCGGGAGAGGTCGAAACCCAAAGCTCGAGCGTAGTAGATTCACCATGGAAATCGGTGAAAATTTTGGCGACCTTGTAAACACCGCCGCCATCGAATTCAGATTCATCGTCACACCAAAAGGCAATTTTAACATTGCGCGGAATACTGTCACGGAAAACGCGAGACGAATTGGGGAGTTTCTTAGAAAGGCCGGTGAGGGGGTTCCATATCCAGATGTCATCCGGCGACGGCGGCGCGTCTCTCTGCCCGGCAATACAGATCAAGCCGTTGACTGAGCCGACGATTAGCAGATCGTAAGATGAGAAGCAGATGAAAGATGGCAGGGGGATTGCTACTGGTACTGGTTTTTTCCGTCGAACGGGATCGATATTGCCACGAACAAGGAGGTGGTGGCTCGACGGATCGGATTTCGCCCGTCGGAGGTGCGCGGCGACAAAATCGGCCGACGAGATCAAGGACTGCCATCCCTTGCAAACGCCCTTGCATCGGACGAGGTCAAACGCAGGCACTTCGAGTAGGATTTTCTCTAATATTTCGTCTGGTAGGCCGAGGCTCGACATTAGGGATTTTCGTTACAATTCAAAATTTAATTAAAATAATTCATTATTTATAACCATCGAATCGGACAATATCTCATTTTCCTAAATATTTCTTAATGGGTGATTAAAGGTAGATTTAAAAGTTAGTATTAAATTTAGGATATTAGTTTTTTTTTAATTATAAATTAAAGAAATGATGCTTGATATGTAAATTAGTAAACTAAATTATTCATTTTCCTAAATATTTCTTAATTAAAAGAGAATTTAAATATGTTAAGATTATTTGGAGATTTACTTTCAACAAATATATTCATTCTTCGGGGAAGGAACATTTATACCTACAACTTCCAAAACTATATTTTTATTCTTTCGGAAGAAGCTACGTTCCACATCATATTTTATTTATATTAGTAGTATCATACTGTATATTAATTAAATTTTACATGACTTATTGATAAAAGTAATTTAATTAAACTTTACTAGGTACTGTACTTTTTAGAAAATTTCATTGTTTCGGCGAACACCACTGAGAGCCCGATTGTCGAAGTATTTACCTCCTCTACATATTGTATATAGTTTGACGGACTCAGTAACAATTCGATGAACTTTGTAACAATGATAGTATCTAACTATCTATGACACATTCACTTTCTTAAAAGTACGTCTTTGTGAATAAATTATAGTATTATCACTCTTTTCGATTTTCAAACACACAATAGTTTATTTAATATTTTCATTTGAATTTAAAACAGTTAATATGATGTTTAAAAAATTATAAGCTATTAAAATTTGTTTGGTAATATTTTTTAAAAAAACTTAAAAAAATATGAAAATAAGTTGTTTAAGTTACTTTGATTGCAAAATTATTATTCTCATTACTCAATTATTTTTTTAAACATCTTATAAATTGTTTTGAATAAGCTCACTCAAACACCATCTTTATACACCATATATAGAGAAAAACTAAATTCTCATATATAGAGAAAAACTAAATTCTTATGTTTTACTCTTTATTTCAATGATGTAACATTTGTCTATCCCACAATTGGTTCTTTTTTTATTCGTAAAATCAAAAGTGGTCTTTATCGGTCAAAAATGACCGAATGATGCACGTGCAGCGCGTTGAGTGTATATATAGTTTGTTAAGTGATGATCGAGTAAATTTGTTGAGTATATATATATATATATAGTTTGTTAAGTGATGATCGGGTGGATTTTTAAGATAATATCACATTATATATATATATATATATATATATATATATATATTATATATATAATTTCACGGACTGAATAACAATTCGACGAACTTGAAACTTAACAAAATTTCAACAACACTGTCACAATTATCTAAATGACACATTCACTTTCTTAAAATTATCATTGTGTAAAATTATTATCACTACTTTGTCTTTCAATTTTCAAATATACAATAGTTTACTTAATAGTATATTCATTGGAAGATATTAGACAGAATTTATAAGGTATTTAAAACCGTTTATAGAATGTTTTAAAAGTTATATGCTACTATTATAATTTGTTTGACAATATTTGTTAAAAATAGTATAAAAGGTAAAAATAAGTTGTTTTTTAAATCATTTTTGTCAATAACATGTCTTTGTCTTTTTTTGATAATTTGAGATTTTATAATCCCAATAATACTCATAATTTGAATCCCAAAGCAAATTTTCCCTTTTTCTTGTACAGTTCCTCCTACTATCATCCATCCTGCAAATTCAAAAACAAAAACAGAAAAAACAACTCATTTAGGAATTGGAATCAACATACACTACTATAATCATACAGTAATTGATTAAACTTACCGGTGGGAAGGATATACTGAATATGGCCATTTGATACCCATCTTTTTACAAAGGATGTCATTCCATCCAAACTCGAACCCATCGATCGAAACCAAGCTCCCCACAAAACCATAAGCAGAACCCAAAGTAATGGCTACGGGTTTAGAACCCTTTTCTACAACTTCCAACTTTCCGGTCAGCAGATCACACAATGCTACTTCCTTATCGTCAAAACGTGTGAGTACTAGTTTATTATTCACAATCCCCAAGCATTTTTCAAAGGGGAAAGGCGGGAAGCGAACTGGGAATTTCTTGGTCCAACGCCCTGTCCTCGTGCTAAGGGCCCATATGTTATAAACCCTGCCACGAACAGAGCTAAGTGTTACCAAAACAAATTCTCCATTCAAGTTTCCACCAAACAAGACGGAATTAGGTTCTCCCTCAACAGCCTTCAAAAGACTACAATTCTTCGGCAAAAGCAATTGTCTTCTGGAAATAGGCATGGACATGTTCAGTGTCAGTGTTTTCAAATCGAGCGATACTACGGTAACATGATCTTCACTTTCAATTTCATATCCACTATCAGAATCACATCCACAACCATCATGGACATCGATCCAATAAGCAGCGAGCCCTTGGATAAGGACATCACAAGCATGGAACTGGCGAGAGCCGAAATCATAATGGGATTCGAAAGTAGAAATCACAGTCCAAGTATCGGGAGATGTCGAAATCCAAAGCTCGAGGACAGTTGGGCCATTGTATTCAGTCAAAATTCTGGCCACATTGTAAACACCATCTTCGTCACACCAAAAGGCGAGTTTAATACAGTAACCACGTTCCTCGAAAAGACGAGAGGAATAAGGAAGTTGCCTGGAAAGGCCGGTGACAGGGTTCAATATCCAGATGTCGTCCGGTGACAAAAGACCACGACCCTCTCGATTCCCGGCGATACAGATCAAGCCGTTAACTGAGCCGACTATAAATAGATCCGAAGATGAGAAGCAGGCAAAAGATGAGAAGGGAGCTGCTTCTGCTTCTGGTCGACGGCGGTTATGAACAAGGAGGTGGTGGCTCGACGGATCGGATTTCGCCCGCTCGAGGTGCGCGCCGACGAAATCGGCCGACGAGATTAAGGACCACCAATCCTTGCAAACAGCCTTGCATCGGACGAGGTCAAACGCAGGTAGTCGGATTAGTATCGCCTCCATTACATCCAGTGGTATGCTCGACATTGTTAAGATTATTATTTAGGTTTTTTTGGAGGCAGAGGAGTTGCTTCTGCCGATTGAATTAATATACAACAGTATACTCAAGTATCATACCTTTTCCTAATTGAAATATGACTTGCGCAAATTGATCGTATTAATAATTGCTTTATTATTAATAAAAAAATTAAAAAAATTAATATTATTTAATTAATATTTTCTTGGATTGTGATTATTTAAAATTTATTAGGTTTGTCAAGGTTAATGCAATAGATGCCACAACGAGTTTTGTTTAAAGATTTTCGTTTGCAACAATATATACTGTGTATCAATGCTTTGAGTACGTTTGCACACATCAAAGTGTCCAACTTAAATACAGTAAATAACAAAGGACATAAGATTTTTGTTTACAACAATATATACTGTGTATCAATGCTTTGAGTACGTTTGCACACATCAGCATGCCTCCTCTTTCGCCAACTCGCCAAGCCTTGCAAACAGCCTTGCATCGGACGAGGTCAAACGCAGGTAGTCCGATTAGGATCCTCTCGATTATTTCGTTTGGAAGGCTCGTCATCTTGGGTTTTCGTTTTGGGGAGATGGATCTATTTATTTATACAGGCGAATAAAAAGTTTTTGGTAGAGATTATTTATACTAGTAAGTACTAATACGACTTTCCTTTTCTTAAGTAATTACGAAAACATTATCCAAAGAATAATTCGGCCTAAACCAAAATAATTCCACTTCAATCAAGTCTCAAAACATGTTAACTGAAATTCGACCTCAATCGAGTCTCAAAACATGTTAATTGAACGCCGTTCAAAACCTCACGGCAGAAGAAGCTCAAAAATCTCGAGCAACAAGGCAGTGTTATAGGTGCATCCAACCTTATGGACAAATGCTCCTTTAAGTATTTAACCTAGATGATTGACTCTGGGCAAACAGGAACACAAGGAGAAATATTTACAACCCCGATCGTGAAATTGTAGAAAAGTTCACCAGCGAAAAAATATTGAAAAAGTAAAAAAATGCTTTTTTTTCCTTCTCAAACTAAGAACATGAATCTGTGTGTATATAATATGTGACTTGATTGAACCCTAACTCTTTTGTGTGTTCTCTTCTCCATCCTAACAAAATTATCCAACTACAACTATTCACTTTTATGTGTCTCCTCTTTCACTGGCTCAGATGTTGCAGTGTCCAAATCCTGATCATCGGCCAAGGCAGATATAGCAGTATCTGATACTGATGCTGGATCATCGATGGTGAAAAGTGATATTTCAGAAACAATGGAGCTAACCTCTTCTTCACTCACTGACGGCGTCGGTGAAGGAATAGGAGTGGTGGAATCTGCATAGTCATTAACGGAAGGTGAAGGAGATGATGCATCAGTAGTGGTGATGCAAGAAGTCCCGTCATCGGAAGGTGGTGGCTCAGGTGATGCCCCACGACTCATGGCTGCGGGGGAAGAATCCAAGTCTTCCACAGGCTGCTGAAGGCTCCAGTACATAACACTAGCTGTTAGGGTCAGGATCATTTTTTGGTTTACCTGCCAACACTCAGCACATGATATGTATGTTGTCAAATACTGTATACACACAAACCTATCTCATCGGAACACATCCCACCTTACATTATTTTATGCAGAACATATTTCATTAAAATCTAATGAGAAAGGTACCAACCCCTTACTATAGTTTGGGATTCTCACCTCTATTATATCTTCAGGCAACAAGAAAATTGAACAACCAAGCTTCCTTGCAACGCTGATTATATAGGTAGCATTCAACTTCTTCTCATCATCTATTAGAAAACAACTAAAGTTAAGTTTGAAGTTCCCAACGATAATTATCAAATTAAAGATAAAGGAGATGCATAGCTCAGATGATGTTTTTTGTTGATCCATCACAAAGAGTTCACCTTACCCCAATCAATTAAGATTTGTAAATTTCCAATGAAGTTATATTGGCAACTTACCACTTTCACCTTTCGTCACAAGGTTCCAATTAAGCACTCGTGGCTCAACTGCACTAAGAAGTTCAAGAAAGAACAACCCACTCGAAATACTCTTATCCTGCAGTAGAAAAACCCATCATCCACAACCAGTCAAAAATTGTACAACATCAAAATCCATATATATACTGAGTTAAAAATAGAAGCTTATTCTCGACCTTGAAACTTTCTATTTTAGACTTTCGGCCTGAACTCTTCACTTTTTTGTTTGCCCAGTTTAGTATATCTGCATCAGTAATTTCCTTTCCTTGGAAACGGGATCTTAAGTTTTTCAGAAGTTGAAGCATATTGAACCTCATCAACTGCCAAAGAAAAGCTGCTAGCAAACCAAAATTTAGCAAGAGAACCAAGCACTTACCATCCAGAATTGAACTTCAATATATAGAAGGTTGAAATGAGTTCGTAATAGTTAACGTTGTCAGCTCATCAATTCCTAAATAGACTATCGAAGAAGGGAAAACTATTCTTCTGTTGGGCAACGATTATCAGATAACTGATTGCATTAGCAGTTTGTTCAGAAGTGTTCAGTAAATGGTTCATAAGCATAGCTACTTGATTGTGAGAAATGACCAATAAGAACTTTCTAATTAAGACTTTCTGGAGATTATTGAAACAATTAGTTAGTTATTTTAAAATTATTGTATACAAATTATAGAGTTGCTAATTCGCAAATATATAAAATAAAAATGTAAGATGCACATATGAATATTACTATATCAATAAATTAGTTGTAAATGACCTCACAGTGACTAAAACAGCCAATCTAGCAACTGACATACTGTATTTTTTTATTTCCTAAGCAATATACTGTAGTTATATACATAGAGACATAAACACACATTCATATTATGATGTTCAATATTTTCTATGGGAATTGATTATTTTGTTGGGAATAATTTTGCCAGTTTTCCAAAACAATATTGTTATGTATACTGTTTATTTAAAGTCCAATCTTATTATGGGGACTTATTATTCTCTGTCCCTATTTTCGCTGATCAATGAGCTACAGTACAAAAGATTAAACACAACCAAGATACGTCACCAAACAAGAAATTGGCTTGTGTGCATTAAGACCCCTTGACATATGCAAAAAGTGTTTTTATTTTTTCAATTTACAGCTTTACAATGGAATTGACTTGTACGTTGTAAAAGGCGAAAGCACCAGACAATTCTCAACAGGAGCTATCTGGTATTGAGTTTCATGCTTCCTATTGGATTATCTTTTCAATGATCCTATATGACAACGACATATAGATTTTTTATCACAACACTGAGAAAGTAAATACTTACCAAGTATAAGCTTCTTATTCCCTTGCACAAAATCATTTCCAGCAACATTTACTAGGGATAGTCTCAACAGTTTCCCTATCTTGACAACCTGGTTGCAGTTTTCTACTTTCCTAAATGGCATTTTTATAGGAGGTTTTGTTGCCTGCTTCCAGTTGACAGATCCTGGATAAACTTTATCCATCACTTCAAGAAGAATCCACCTGCAGAGGTGATAAATTCGATCGATATGCATTGAAGAAGCTAACATGATGGATTCCACAAAGTGCTCACCAAATTGAAAATCTAGTTTCCAGAATCATCCAAATTTTTATGCCAGCAACATGCAAGACAACTATAAAAGGTACTCCCTAATGTCTAGCGACTTTCATAAAGCTGGAAAACTAACCCATTTCTAACGTCCTCAAATAAGTTGTTGACATAAGTGATAATTCCAAGACTGTTGATCCACAGACGGAAACACCTCTCCTCTCTAGACATTACTTCATCATCTGTCATCATCTCTGCGAAAGATATCTTTTTGTTGTCCGTTGACAAGCCATTCCTGGGAGAGAAAAAAGGTTCCCAGAGATTTTAGCCACAGAGATAAATCTAAAAGATTATACATAAATATATTTTTACTTTGTTAACGAAACAAATTATCCCAATAAAATAGTAATTCTGTAAGCGATGTGAAAATCATACATCAAGAGTCCCCTACAAAAGACCCAAACGCAAATGGTTATAGATACTAGACTGTATTTTTTTCTTCTTGATCCATAAAGTAATAATGAGCCACAAGTACTGAAACCAAGTTCAGCATGCACGAGCTGTGTTACAGTAGGATAACTGGTAGATAATTGGCCAAAATAAACCAGAATAATGAGTAGCTCTCACCTCTGGTGGAATATTTGTGCAACAAAAGCAAGATTCAAATTGGATGATCCCTCCGCAATATCCTTAGGAGATAGATATCTTTTGCAGTCCATTTTCTCAGCATGTTCCAGAACCAAATTAGCCCTTTCAATGGGATCCTTTGTATCTAAGGTGACAGGACTGCAGTGCTCTGGTGCAAGCACATTCAGCAGGTAAGCATATGCCTCGCCGTCCTACAGCATATAAAAGATCAATAAAGTACTGACAGCTGAATTTTATTGTGAATGGTAAGAAGAAAAAATAATTACAAATCTGAATGATATATTTAAGGGAACAAGCAAATCCCACACTGCATCAATGAATTTGCAAAAGAAGTCCACAATTAATCTCCAACTTAGAACCCAATCAAAATCAGAAGAAAAAATGGCTAATACTGTCTGGTATAGAATTCAAGTTCGAGACCAGGTTGTGTACATATCACGTCTTTTAACTTCAACACAATAACCTAAGCCAACAACACAATCTCCAACATTAAGAAAGCTACAAGGCTACCTCTAAAACAGTCATACCTTCATGTCAGAAGAAAAATTTGATACTGTTTTCTTGTAGCCGCCTTTCTTGAGATGGAAATTCATCCACTTCAGCAGAACTTTTTCTGGAGCAAGCCCCATAAGCTCCTCAACATCCTGCATATATCAATGACACCTGATCAAAGTGTACTATAAAACTCAGATCTAAAAAACAAATATGACTCTGGAGATTGTTTAGATTTTAAGTGAAATGTCGCCAATTACATTGTTGTCCTCCACCAATTCTACAAGCTGTGGTGTCTTTCTGAGGTTGAGATCTGCCAATAATTGGATCTGAAGGAATGCAGTTGAAAGAGTTTCTATTAGTAAAGATCAAAGACAACAACAAAGCTTGCTATAGTCTGTTCAGCATAAACAATTCTTTACTTCATCAAAGAAAATCAAACTGAGAATCTAAGAAATGTGATGGAGCCCATATATGCTAACCTTTATAATTTGAGAAATTAATCCAAGCACGAGATGCGGCTGCAAAGGAATGAACAAAACACAAAGATCTTAATAATACCAAATGATCTTAATAATAACAAAGATCTTAATAATACGAAATTTATCAGCACACAAGCTCAACTTACTCTTCCTTCAACAAGATCCTGAGTGCCAATATTGACTACTGTGCATCCAATCGCCTTTGCTGAGTTGAGGCAGAGTGTATGATTTTCATTTCTTTCCCATGGATTGAGTACTCTTTTTGTGTTGATAGCTCGCTCATCAATAGTACCAGGTACCGCAACATTGATCAGTTTACTGCGATAATCCAAGTAAGAAATAGATAAATAAAAAACGAAATTATCACTGTACGAAGTCACTGAAACCGAAGCTGTTAGGCCTAATAAACTTTTTAAAGTACCATAGTAGGACCCCATCCTTAGCAAGATCAAACAAATCATTTGAGTACAGGTCGATTGGAAGGAACTGCTTCAGAAATGGATCGTCCCTGAGGTAACTGTTGATATGAGCGACATAAGAGGCCCTTTCAGACTCACTGATAGTATGAAGCAGGGTCGTCGTGGTGGCCTTCAGGAAGGAGCCCGAGTTTTTCGAATTTCCCCTTTTCACATTGGCTCTACTTTGTAAATCCAAATATAACTGCTCATTGAAAAACAATAACATTAAAATGTGCTTATCATTCTGGGAAGCAAACAACAACACTACAATGGATAGGAGGAACACAAAACCTCACCCTGAGGAACCCTTCGAAATCGATCTCACTCGTCGTATCACCGTGGGATTCTGCCAGTCCTTCCCTAACCCCCTCCTCGTCAATTATTTCATCGACGCCCTTCAGTTTCATCATCAAAGGGGGTAAATCACTCACTGTAACTTTGCCATTCTGGTTCTTACTTGCTACGAACTACAGAAAATATAAATAAAAATCCGTCAACAAAAAACACCCACCACATACTCAATACACCGATTCAATTCACACTGTAACAAGCTCGCTTGGATTCTCAAATTCAATAAACACGCAATAAAACAGGTGCGCGATAAAGGGAAGCTTACTTTGGATTTCAGGCCGCGAAGCTCGAACTGCGTGAACTGGGTCTGAAGCCATTGATCGGAAACCAGAACTCCGACAAAACTAGACATCTCCTTTACCTGCAAACGTGGGGAAACCCTTGTAAATCAAACTGAACTCCGAAGTAGAATACTAAACCCAGAAACGACGGGTTCTGAATCTCCGTCTCAATTCAACAATGCAGCAAGTATATATATATATATATATATATATATATATATATATATATATATATATATTATTTATTAATTTATACTGAATGAGAAATTCCGATGAACAATATACACTTCAGTCCTGCGTATTGAAGGTTTGAGTGTTGAGTATTGAATGGAGGTGGAAATGAAATTGCTTCGGGTGAGGACACGGAAACACGAGGAATGTGGAAGGAAAGATTATTAGAATAAAATAAAATATTTAGAAAAGGAAGTTAATGCGGGAGCGTGTGGGGTGGGGCCGTGGGGGTGCTTGTGCCTACCCTGGGCGGCGGTCTAGGTGGCTACGTGCACCTAAATTACTTCGAAAAAAAATAGGTTAATTAATCAACACCTTTTATATTTTGTGGATTTCAATAACTTCAAAAACAAATCTAATACTTTCTCTCTATTTCAGTAACTTCATATGATAATTGTATCATATCATGTACTCTCATCTTAATTTTTTTTATCTCAAATTAATGATCAAACTATATGTTTTTTTTGTTTTTTTTTGTTTTTAGGTTTAATAGCATCTTCAATAGTGTGACTAAATATATATATATATATAATTGTTTAATACCATCTTCAATAGTGTAACTAAATATAATTACAACTTAATAGCATATCATATGACACGTTATAAATAATTGATGCACGTAGAACAAACACAATAAGCAATATTTTAATTTATACTTTTAGTACAAAATATTTGATATTGTTTCTCTCTTAATTTCTAGCGGTACATTGGATAAATTTCTGACACTTGTAAAACATATAGGAGTATCTACTATTGACATTTCAGATATACTTTGTAATTAATTTCTATTCACCTGTACATGTGAATAAATTACACCGGTAAACAAAAATATCTACCATTGACATGCTATAACTTTTTACTCTTTCCCTCTATAGTAATGAATGTTCTTTGTAATTTACAAAAAGACACGTGACTATTACTCTAATTCTTAATTAGAGAGACTACCTTTTATTTTCAATCTATTTTATACTATAGTCACACCACACACACTTAGATAATGAGTTTGGTAAAAAGAAATGATCAAACCAATTACGATGGAAGGATAAACTAACATCACAAAACTTGCAAAACTAAAGTGATTTTGTTGAGAAAAGAGCAAGAACAACATGCTCCACCCTCGAGATCTCTAAGTTGTGGCAAACGGCCCAAACACCGTGAATATTTGAAAAATGAGCAAATAACTTGATATAAAAAATGTGACTCGAACATCCTAATTTTTTTTTGTGTATTTTTCAACATATATACGACTTATAGAATAAACATACACACATTACACGATTTCATAAAAATATTTTTATTTAGTTTAGGAAAAGAACATTTTGATGTACTGTAGTTTAGGAAAAGGAAAATTTATTTTGATTTAGTTTGAGTACTTATATATTGATTCCGAATTTCCTCCGTCTCTCCGCCCTCCAAAAAATCAAAACAATAAACCTACTAAATTAATAGTAATGTGGATCCTACCTGACGATGTAATTGAGACGATCCTACTCCGATTACCTGCGCTGGATCTCTTCCGATGCAAGGGTGTTTGCAAGGCTTGGCGGTCCTTAATCTCGTCGGCCGATTTCGTGGCTGCGCACCTCGAACTGGCGAAATCCGATCCGTCGAGCCAACACCTCCTTTTTGTTAACGGTTTATTCGGTGTCCACCTTCGACCAGTAGCAAGTCTGTTCTCATCTTTTACTTGCTTATCATCTAAGGATGTGTTTATCGTCGGCTCAGTCAACGGCTTGCTCTGTATCGCCGGGAAGGGAGAACTGACACCGGATGAAATATGGATATTGAACCCCGGAAACTTCCTTATTCCTCTCGTCTTTTTTTGGTCACTGATGCAAATATTAAATTTGCCTTTTGGTGTGATGATGATATCAATGGTGTTTACAAGCTGGCCAAAATTGTGACTAATTGTAAAGGTAAAATTGTGTTCGAGCTTTGGGTTTCGACATCCCCCGATACTTGGACTGTGATTTCTACTATCGATTTCGATAACGATTGCAACGCTCACGATAACCATCCTTGTGATGTCCTTATTGAAGGTCTTGCTGCTTATTGGATCAATGTCCGTTGTAGTTATGATGGTGATTATGATAGTGATTATGATAAAGAATATGAAAGTCCTGATCAAATTAACGTATTATCGCTCAATTTGAAAACACTAGCGCTGAGCAAGATCATGCCTTTTCCCAAAGGACAATTGCGTACGCGCAAGGGTTGTCTTTGGGCGGCTAGCAGAGGAGTTGCTAATCGCAGCTTGTTTGGTGGAAAGTTGAATGGAGAATTTGTTTTGGTTGTACTTAGCGCTGCTCGTGGCAAAGCTTATGACATATGGACTCTTACAGATGACACTGTAGCTGCACGTTGGACCAAGAAATTCACACTTTGCTTCGATTCTTTTCCCTTTGAAAAATGCTTTGGGATTGTGAATGATAAACTAGTTCTCTCAAGTTGTGAGGGTATGATAGTAGCCTTGTGTGACCCGCTGACGGGGATGTTGGAAGTAGTAGAAACTGGTTCTAAACTCAAAACCATTCATTTGGTATCTGCTTGTGGCTTTGTGGGGAGCTTGGTTTCCATGGATGAGTTCGGGTTTGAATGTAATGAGTCTAATGACCTCCTTCGTAAATATGTGAGCATCAGATGGCCATATTCTTTATATCCTTCTGCTCGGTAAGTTTGATTTATTATTATGTATAATTATACTACGTACTATATGTGGATACATATAGTAGTGTAATATGATTTGCTTATAATTTTTTAAAATATGCAGGAAGGAGGAGGGTTGGAGAATGAAGTCATGTAAAAAACAAACATGGAAGGAAGAAGGTTGGAGAATGAAGTCATATAAAAAACAAAGAAGACAATAGTGATTTTCTTCTTGAGTCTGTATGTTTTATTTATCAAATGGTTGTGTTGTATTGTATTGAGGGATCTTCAAGTCAGACATTTTAGTCATCAACCAAAATTAATCGGCTATGTTATATATTTTCAATTGGTATTCTACCACATGCATGTTTTGGTGCTGCTGTCTACTGATATCTCAAACTCACTAATAGAATCTGACCTCTGCTTGTGAATCGTGAAACCGAAAAATGGATTTTAAAATAAAATTAACAGGCTTGATATAAAAGCAGCAAAAAAATTAAAAATATTAACAAGCTTGATTACTTTGCGGACCCCCGAATGCTGGTCTCATGTAGGCATCGTCGAATCTCCGCCAGAAGGAATGTATAGTGTACACAGGCCTCTCTATTAACCTCGACAAACTATTTTTTGCCCGGTCAAGGTTCGTTGATGCTGATTCCTCGAACGAAAGCAGAGGGAGCATCATATCTTCCTTGGAAATAGTCGGCTCGCGCTCTAACGTGTTGCCATTATTGTTACCACTGTGAGGAAGTAAATAGTTTATCAGCGGCTTTGTTAAGAAGCCAAAAACCTGCGATAACGAGGAACATGTTAGATGAAAAAACAAACATTGTAACTAAGATTTTGCTCAATTATATAATTTAGGAACTTTTCGACTCACTAATGTGCTAAAGAGCACTATGATAACCGTTGATGCAACCATTGTTGCGTTGACAGGATCCCACGGCACGCCAAAATGAGTAAACTGAATCCGAGAACAAAAATTAGCGAAACGAAGATTTTCCCCATGCACAACTAAGTACATTACCTCTTTGAATGCCAATGCGATGGAAACCGCTCCTCTCATAAGCCCGGCCCACCAAATTACAACCTAGTTAAACATATGAAAGTCATCTCAACATATAAACTGGTGTCTTAATAAGATAAAAACCCGTTTTTGTGCTGACCTGGTGATTGAATGTTATCGTTGATGATGATGACCTTGTTGAAGATCGGCTCATGTAGTTTGATAAAGCGGAGAGAGGAAATACAAATGCAGCACGTCCAATCATTATCAGGAACATGACGCTACTGTATACACCGATCGAGTCCCAAACACTGTAAATATATATACATTAAGGGTGATGATGAATCGGCTATAAAAAAAAAAACTCGTGCAGCGATTTAGAGTGATTGGGAAAAAAACGTTGTACTGTACCTCAGCTTGTTCATTTTCCATTTCTTGATATCCAGAGCATCCATTCCCACATATAAGAATATAAACGTCTCTGCTATAAAGGACATCATTGCAAATACATGCCTGCACGAAAAAGAAGAGGTATGAGTTTTCGTTTGCTAATGAATCTTAGCCTAATGAATCTACGTACTTGGTGGTGATTCTTGAACTGTCGGTCACATTATGCCAAGCATAATGTGACATAAAAATCCCAGCGAAAAATACGGTCAAGATCCCACTTAGTTCAAACAGCTGCAAAAATACGCAAGGTAATGCTTGTGTTACGAACTATATATGTTTATTTGTTTCGTTTTATCTCTATTATATTACCTCGGCCAGCATGTAGGAAAGGTAGGCCATGAGAATCATAAGAGCGATTTCACGAACACTGGAATGTCTGTCGACACAAATAAACACCTTTGAGTTCGTATAAAATGTTTTACCCAACTCGATTAATCCTTTTAAAAACCTCATTTACGAGCAAGAGTAAAAAATATACAAATTCTACCTGCCGAAGTAGAAGCCCTTCAACACCAAGGCAGTCAAAAGTCCGGCCTGATCTCAAACGCATAAAGGGAAATTAACACCGACGACTAACTTAAGGAAAAACTAAAATTATGATCAACGAAATACGAACTCACAGCAACTCCTAAAGCAGTGCTTGTGGAAAACAAGTAGAGAAAATGAACTAGCACACTGACAGCTGTCCACCCATCGACTCTGCTGACATCTAACCTTTGAACGGCATTGAACAGAACAACTGACGTGGCATCATTCACTACTCCTTCTCCGAAAACTAGGCTGTATAGAAGAGGAGTTTCTTCTTGATGCAGCACCTATATATATATAGGTTGGAGACTCAAATAATTATAATTAAATCGTTAAATCGTTTTCTAGAAAGTTCCGGTTAGTGTTGTAATACGTACCTGCAGAGTGCATACGGTGTCTGTTGATGAAAATATTGTTCCGATACCGAGATAATCTCGAGCTGACAAACCGATAAAACCCAACTTAGGAAACAACAACCAGCTGCCTGTTGTGATGATGGATGATGATATAAAAACTCCAACCACTCCAAACAACATTATTGTGAAGAAGTTATGGAAGAATTGTTTCTTCTTGACCTGAAAACTGTGGGAGGGAAATTAAACTAGAAGCGACATTTTAAAATGATGCGAAACGGCTATAGTTGTAAGTTGTAATCAAAACTCACCCTGCATTGAAAATGATAGGCGGAAGGAGATAGATGAAAAAGATCTCTTCGTCGAATCTAAGTATGTGTGAACTCTTTCCCTTGCTTATCAAAAGAACTATTGTCCCGGTCAAACAACCCTAAGTACATACACAAAAAACTAAATTGAAAAGGCAATTTCTGACATAATAAACATGAAATTTGATATATACCGCTATACCAAATTTCGATAAATATTCGATTTTTCCATCTCTAGTTGCACCAAAAACTCCAATTAAAACATACTAATAAGCAATGTGAAAAAGGAATGGGAAAACATTTACAATCAGAAGGGCAGTGATTGATTCGTTGACCCATCGGTTTTCTTCGAGTAAGTGGCCGAAGACTAAGCACAAGCAGAGCACCGCGATAAACAACGTTAACGGAACCACCTGCTCCGCGTGCTCCTCTCCGATGTTACCTGTTGCTACTTCCCATATCCTCCACATGGATAATATATAATATTATTTAATTTGTTTCAATTCTCTGACTAATAAATAAACGATATGAAGAAGAAGAGTACTTATCAAAAATATGTATGAGCAGTGTGCGCATGAGAGTGAAGATGCCACCTGGCACAACATACTGACACGTGTCCACAGGTGGCGATTACATCCCACCGAATCATACTTTTATACATTTAAGGTATATTGGTCAAGTCACATACTGTACTCTATTAATTATACACACACGCTGACACGCATAAATTTTTACTATATAAAAGGCACGTGATTAATTTTGAAATATGTCATTAATTATCAATTAATCACACGTCCAAAAATATAACGTGCCAATTGAAATATATTAATGTACAAAATATAACATGCCAATTCAAAGATATTACTATTTGAATTGTGGATTCTAAAAATAAAAAATAATGAAAAAAAATAAATAACAAATTAAGGAGTATTTTATTTGGCTCAATTTTAATATATATTAATGAATGCGATACTTACACTTTTAAAAATAAAACAACTAATTTTATTTTTATATTATTTATTAATTTTTAAAAATCAAATAGTTAATTTTACTTTTACAATTATTATTTTATTTTTAATTTACAAACACATTTTAATTTATTCTTATTGATTAAAAGTCAAAATTTGTAGTACTTCCAATTAGAACATTTTCAATGATGTCATGTATCTAAACATAAGTACCGAGTACAATTTAGTGATATATAATAAGACAAATCACACATGCAGTAAAATCTCTATAAATTAAAATTAATAGCCTCTAGACCGTAAAATTTTATTAATTTAGAAATCACACATGCAGTAAAACTTCTATAAATTAATAGCCTCTAGACCGTAAAATTTTATTAATTTAGAGAGGTTATTAATTTATCGAGGTATTTTTTTCATTTAAAAGACCAAATCGCGATCGAAAGATTCTATTAATTTAGAGAAGTTATTAATGAATCGAGTATTAATTTATAGAGATTTTACTGTAATTTTTACCAATAAATTTGTTGATCAACATCACAATAGTTAGATGTACAATAATTCAACTTTAAATTAATTGTTATACTTACCATAATTCAACTTTAAATTAATTGTTATACTTACCATTGAAATCGTCTTA
The DNA here is from genome assembly GCA_954870475.1 of Euphrasia confusa. Lineage (NCBI taxonomy): Eukaryota > Viridiplantae > Streptophyta > Magnoliopsida > Lamiales > Orobanchaceae > Euphrasia > Euphrasia confusa. The sequence goes on from OX940952.1 coordinate 38,888,691, forward strand.
ACCAAAATATTAACTTTTTGAAAATAAAAATAATAAAAGATACAAATTTATTTTAAGTTCAAAAATAAAATTATTTAATAAATTTTAAAAGTAAATAAATAAAATAATGATAAAATTGTATTTTTTTTAAAACGTGATTATTAAATTCCTGATGACGTAAGAAAATAAAATTGTGCATATTTGTTTTTGGAAAATTGGGAAGGAGAGAAGAGTACTAATTATCGGTTGAAGTCGATTCGAGAAGCTATTTTTGTGAAACTCGATACAGAGGCAAATTACCATGGTGATGATTAACCTAACAAATTAGGGTTTTTCGTGCCATTAGTTTGCTCTGAAACTCTCTCCCCATATAATCCGGTGGTATAAAGTAAGTTCCATGCTAGTTTTTGAAGTAGCGAATTACATTTGATTTTGAATTTAATTGAATTTCTTTCCGTGATAATTCAGACGGTTAATTTACTTCATCTGAATTGATAAAAATGTGATTTTTTTCTTCTTCTTATTTATGGTTTCAATCAGGGCGCCTGGCAATTTCATGGTGTAAAGCCATACCTAGTTTTCTGGGAGAACCCATAATAATACTGAAAGCACTGTCAATTTTGATTTTTGATGATTTTTTTTATTATATTATATAGGTACACAAGCGACGTCGAACAACGTGTGAACTAAGCTGACCGAAATGATGGATTCTTCCGATGACGAAGGTGAAATGGTTCTAACCAATGTATCCGATTACGAATTCCTCTCAGGTGGCAACGAGCTGATATCATTTGCCACGTTACCCGTGGAGTGGAACAAAGGCGAGAGGCACGAGGCAAAGGAGGGGCAGCTCTTCGTGTCTGGGAAAACTGATAATGGGCTTCGTAAAATCTATAAGAAGGTTGTCGCTTGGAAGTTTGATCTTTCATTCGATAAGCCTGAGATCTCAGTGTTGTCGCAAGAGGGCTACTGGATCACACTTCTGAAGCCACGTAATCGTTTTGAGGTCATAATTAGAACGATCCTGGTCGCAGTGCATTTTTTGCACTTTGTTAGGTGGAATCCTCAGCGATCAAAACAAGCTTTGTGGGATCATCTTAACAGATCTTTAAGGTTAATATGGAACTTGATTTAATATATTGTTTCGTTGTTCTCTATTCTTAAATATGTGTATACTTTTGCAGCATGTTTGAAAAAAGCCCTTCTGAGGATGATCTGGTCGATCACTTGTCTTTAATTCGTGAAGCTGTTAAGAGGGATGAAACATTGGCCAAGTCTAAGGTTTGTAGCCCATCATTGTTGGGGTAGATGACACGACAGCATATCTGAGTCAATGTTTCTTCAATTTTATTGAGTGGTTTGGGATAATATTTATAGTATTTTTTTCATATAAATTTTATTTTGTGAAAAGAACATTGAGGTGGTATTTGCTCTGACGGTGTGCGTCATTCGCCGTTTTAGGTGGTGTAGAGGCTCACCTCTTTAACATGACACTTTGCAGAATGTTTTTTAGTTTTCTATGGATTGGAGTATGGAAACAAAGTTTGCTATTGTTAATTGTTTATTTTGTGATGGATGATTATTATGAGTCGAACATTAATCATCGAGACAAACTAGTTTTCTCAACAATTTGCATGAATGGGATAAATTTATCTACAATAACATTTTGTTTCCCTTGAACAGCTATTGACTACTTTTCTTGAGGAACCTATGAAGAGAAAAGCTTTAAAGGAGGTTCCTTTCTAACTCTTCCCCACCTCTACGTTCTCTGAAACTGCAACACGTAGATTTTCACACTTGCAGTATAATATTAACACGTCTCTTAGATTGTTATTGATCACAAACGTGCTGTTTGCCAGGTTGAAAAGCTACCATTTATAGTTGATGATGTCGATGAAAATGATAATCAGGAGGATGGATTGGACAATATTGACGAAGACGGGGATGGCGACCCTGATGAGGATGATTGCTTTGATTCTGTTTGTGCAATTTGTGATAATGGCGGCAATCTATATATGTATGTTGATCTTGGCTCTGATTTTACTTTTTATGTTTTAAGCATAATTTATAGTTAGTCTAGTCATATGAATCACCATAGATCTCTACCAATTTTCTGTTTATGCTGGCTTGACCTTATAGATTTCAGATTTATTATTTATATTGTAAGATTAGTGCTGTACATTTTATAAAGCAGTACAACCGAAGTACATATAGAGTTTTAATGGAGATTGAAAATGGAAGCGCACTGGCAAAATAAAAATTGTCTTATCTTGTGCTCGATAAATTCACAAGTAGTATTACTGCTTGCAGTCTCACTGGTGCACAATCCAAGTCTAAGATTTTAATTATTTTAGAGACAAGGTCAAAATACTACCCTTTCACTCGGTCATCCTGGTTTACAGAACACGTTGTTGTTTATTGCTTATTTTTGCACAATTTTTTACATAAATGATAACTTCTTTCCAAGAATTTTTTTCAGTACCTTTCATATTGACATCCCTTGTGTACAGTGTATGTTTAGATAGATTACTGCTACTGGTTCATTTGATTTTGTACTCCAATTTCCATTTTCTTCCTTAATGCATCAAGTGTCTACTTCCCTAGGCAAACGATGATCTTGTTTTTAAATAAGACATAATCAAGGGACAACATTAAGTCTTCCCTGGCCATCTACATTTCATTTTTATGAGCATTGATAAATGAAAACTTGTTAGTGATAAGTTCTTTTCAGTTAGACTATAATGCTTCAGGCTTTTACGTCTTATGGTAGATTTCTGGAAAGTGATTGACCTATCAGGCTATCATTATACTAATATTTTGCACTATTATTTTGTAAAATAATTTCGCGCATCCTCCTTTCCGTCTTAAGTAACTTATCTAGATGATGATGCATTCTCGGCCTCGGGCACCTTGTTATATTGAGTTGTATGTATATAATTCTGTCTGGTACTACTCTTTCTTTACGGGCGCATGTGATTTAACTTGTGTTTGGAAATGTGTTGGGTGATATCAATTAGATGTGATGGCAAGTGCATGAGGGCTTTCCATGCAACTGTTGAAGATGGTGAAGATTCTCAATGTGAATCTCTGGGCTATACTGAAGAACAACTAGAAGTATGTTTCATATCTCTGTTATCTTTCCTTCAAACAGTTTGTAAGTTACTCCCTTGTGGTGTTTGCTTCAATGTCATTCAGTTCTAATGGTGTTTGTGTTCTTAATCTCAGATGATGAAAGACATCTCCTTTATTTGTAAGAATTGTGAACATAAACGGCACCAGTGCTTTGCTTGTGGGAAATTGGGATCTTCTGATGAGTCATCTGGTCCTGAGGTATTCGACTGTTCATACTTTGTGACCACTAGTTCTCCTTGATTTCTTTGTGTTGTTGAAAAGGATTTATGTTTTTACCCTTCTCTACGAGGCATTGAGCAACAAAGTGGGTTTTCAGGTGCTCTTTTTTGTCTATTTTTCATCCATCGGGAGTCCGGGACATATTTTGTGTATGTATGAAGATACATCTTATGTAAAACACGCAACTCATCTGATACGAGTTAATGAGTTATTCCATTTCTTTTATTTATTTATGTTTACAAAAGTCATTACATACTAGGTGTTTGTATGATTTGCTTTATCACTATAAAACATGACTTCAGTAACAAAGGACATGTTTAAAGAGAATTGTGCCTTATGTTTCATATAATATGGAGTAACATTTACCTTTTATATCTTTATCTTCATTTTTATAATTCTTCGCACTTTTTAAATTATATATCCCATTGACCCTGCTCCTTGGAGGTATTCTAATATCTTGCATGTAATTAATCTGCAGGTCTTTTGCTGTGCTAATGGAGCTTGTGGGTTCTTTTATCATCCTCAATGCATTGCAAAACTTCTCAATCCCGGGGATGGCGCCGCAGCAGAAGAACACAGACAAAAGATTGCTGCTGGGGAAAAGTTTGTTTGTCCAGCTCACAGATGTTGTATCTGTGAAGAACTAGAAGTAAGGACAACTCATGAGTTGCAATTTGCCTTGTGTCGTCGTTGTCCACGTGCCTACCATAGAAAGTGTTTGCCAAGGTGCTATGGATTCTTTTTGCTAGTTCATTTTTGGGTTTGTTTCAATGTCTATTTTAGTTCATAACTTTAGATTTGTTGATAGAGAAATTGCATTGGTAGAGGATGATGATTTTGAACAAAGAGCGTGGGAAGGTTTGCTTCCTAAGCGTATACTGATTTACTGCCTGTGAGTCTCGTGATCCTCCCTAGCTTATTTATTGGTAGAAATAATGTTTTCCCAATTTTCACATAGTTTTATTCTTGTCATCAGAGATCACGAGATCGATCCAGATATTTCTACGCCTGTCAGAAACCATATAAAATTCCCTGGTTCACAGCGAGTGGAAAAGAATAAGGTACCAATAGAAAATATTAAGAAGAAAAATCAGTTGAAGGACAAGGGTTTTCCTTCGGATGCTGCAGCAGGGAAAATGGTTTCTACAAAACAACTTAAAAGGTTTAACAATGTGGCTTCTTATCCAAAGCAAAGTGGTCTTTCTAGAAGAAGAGTGGAGGAATCGTCTGCAGCAAAAATACAAAGACCAACAAATAGGAATTATCTTGGGAAGTTGAAAGAGCATTCTACTGATGAAAAGGAGTCATTAGGAAATAAGTTGTATACTACCTTTTTTGATAAGGATTCCGTACCGGTGAAATCTAATAAAGGGGGTAGTGTTTCTCGTGACGAGAAAACTCAGAGGGTTAATCCTGCTGCAAAGAGAATAAGTGCTTCTTTTAATCTTGATGCTGATACCAAAAAAAGGTTGTGCACTTTTCAATTTGTTTACACACACACACACCTTCCACCCCCACCCCACCCCCACCCCCACCCCTTCCTTATTATTACTGCCTAGAAATACTTGTCCAAAATATTTCTATTATTCTAGTTTTATCTTCTCTTCACTAGCTTTAGTCCGGATTGCTAAAAGATGATATTTGTTAATTCTATCTCACTGTTCTGTTCTTTGCAGAATAAGTGAATTGATGAAATATGCATCATCATCATTGACGCTTGACCAAGTTAAAGAAGGATATAACCCAAAGCATACCCAGAATTCAAAATTTTCTGCTGACAATATTACACTGGGAAGAGTGGAAGGTTCGGTTCAGGTATGCGGTTATTTCTTCAGAAAATATTGGTCATCGTAATCTTAGTGGAAGTTAATAATTGAGACGCTGTTTACTTCAGTCCTTACGGGCTGCATTGAAAAAATTGGAAGGAGGAGGCAGTACTCAAGATGCAAAAATGGTTTGCGGGAATGATCTTCTCAAACAGATGTTGAGATGGAGGGTAAGTATTCACGATTGAACTGCAGTACTGAACTATCCATTATTTCACATTTCCCGCAGTACTGAACTGCAGTACTGAACTGCATTATTCCATTGTTTATAATCAATGGATTACAGGATTAGTGTTCCATTTTCCTGTAATATAGAACTCTTCTTTAACACTTCTATAGATTGGACTTCTCATTAGGATTTCTGAAAAATAAATCAACTCAGGAAATCTGTAATGTTTTTGTATGTTCACTTCAAATAGAGGAACTCTGTTGAGAACATCCCCATTAGAAACATGATACTATTGCTTGAAGAGGAACAACTTATTGAGGAATAGTCACTAAATAGCTGACCTAGTTGCATGCATACGATAGTGTAAGTTGGTGATCTTGGCTGAATGTGGGAAGTTGTCGAAGGTGTAAAAACTATAATTGCTTGCTTGTGTAGAGGGGCTGTGGAGGCTTCTGTTGATGACATGGATTTAACTTATAATTTCCCAGGGAGAAAATACAATCGAAGTCTGATGGAAGATTTTTTTTTGTGTGAAAATACCAAAAAAAAAAAAATCTGATAAAGTATTAGGCATGTAAAATTAATATATTTTTAATGATGTAATTTGAATGTCTAAGTGTAAATGTAAATGTGCGCTTCCTTTTCCATTATTTTATCACCCGCCTTTGGATGTAAAGGGGTATACCAGGCTTCGAATTTTTTGAGTAATTATGCATACAAATCTGGAAAATTTTCTGAGCGTTCCTCGTGTATTTTAGACACTAAATTTTCTTTATTTTTGTGGCATTGTTAGTTTGTTACAATGTTGTTTTTTTGTTTCTGCAGGATAAGATGAAAGTGTATCTTGCCCCATTTTTGCATGGAACGCGCTATACATCTTTTGGCCGTCATTTCACAAAATTGGATAGATTGCAAGGGGTTAGTCACTCTCTTGATGTCTCTGGCCATTTTGTACGTTTTTTTTAATCATAAATAGGTAAATATGTGATTAAAGAACTGTCCCGATTATAGTTTGCTGCCTCAAAATGGTGAATTTCTGACCTGCTACTCAGCCATGTAGGGTTGTAGACTTAGTTTGTCATCTTGTTTCTTTTTATGTCTATTATTCATGGATGCAACTTCTTTTTCCTTGCATACTATGCTTATGTTAAGTCGGAAACAATTCAGTCTTTTATAATGGAGGTAATACAGTTAATATTTTTTGGTGAAACATGAACAAATTGGTTTCAGTAAAAGTAAAGTACTAGAAAATTTGTGGGGAAGTATTCTATGTGTAAAGTTTGCTGCTTATGATAAAAACAATGACTTGTTATACCAACACAATCCTGCGTGTCTCTGTTGTAGCCTATATCCATCACCTTCTTCAGGGATCCTCTATTTTATGGATGTCCTGTGATAATTTGAATCAACATATCTTTAATAGTCTCTGCATTTGTGATTCTCCTTGCAGGTAGTTGATATTCTCCATTGGTATATGGAAGATGGTGACATGGTAATTCAGTTTTCAAATTTTTTCATGAAAAAGATTTTCTCTCTATTTCAATCATTCTCTTTTTGTTTATCATATTCATGTGTAAGGGTTGGTCTATGTGTTTCACATGTTCTCTGGCGACTTTTTCATTAGTCTTTGACGTTGTATATGTCAAAATTAGTCGGTGTTCTATATATTTCAAAATTATAATGATAGTAGTGTGTGAGACCTCATTTATAATTTAATTTTTAAAATTAACTTGTTATCTGTGAGTTCTGATCTCACAGTTTCTAGAAATCAGCTTTTATGGATCTTTGTGCCTCTAATATTTCCTGTTTCTTTGATCAGCTAGTTGATTTTTGTTGCGGTTCAAATGACTTCAGCTGCCTTATGAAAACGAAACTTGACGAGATGGGGAAGAAGTGCTCATTCAAAAACTATGACCTTGTACAAGCAAAGGTGAAAACCATTTCATAGTAGTATTATTAATTTCCAAAAGGACTACTAAATTAAATGAAAATTAAGTAATCCATGGATGCAAAATGTACTTGTTTCTTGACGTGTTTATCTATGCCCTTTACTTATTACTTATTATATCATTGGCCAATGCTCTTGGAGAGAATTATTGTGTTGTTTCTAGAACTGATTTTAACTGTCTTTGACTCTTAGACATGATTTTAGGTTGCTTCGGAACTGGTATTTTGTATGTATGAGATAACTGTTTTTTTGTCTAATTTTTACATTGCAGTGGTTGCATTTTCATTGTCTTCTAAATGTAAAATGTTGATGACTGCTAAGTATCTTTGAAATTTCTGTCCGGTCTTTCAACCTCTCTCTTTTGGTCTTCTAAAATTTAAGCCTTGGTCATCTTTTACAATTTGGTTCTCAAACTCAATTTGTTTGTAGAATATTTAGATCTTACATGCAATTTGGCTCTCAAACTCCATTTGTTTGGAGAATATTTAAAATTAGGGTTTTATTAGTATTTTACTTGCATCAGATGCAACTTACTTGCAAGCTGTACTTGTTAATGTTCTCGTTACCTTTTTCTCCGGTGACTGAATAAAAAGTTGGTAGTCCTGTAAATTATTGATTTAACATGAACACTTTTTTTGTATAACTATCGATCATATTCAATACAAAAAGTAGAGTACAGCCAATGTGCATTAGGGAAACCTTTACTGCCCAACAGAGCAAACATGCTAGCTTTATATCACACAGAAATAAATACACATTTAATAGCTCTTGATTGAAGTGAGTTGATCTAGTTCATACTATAAATTATTCACACTTTAATAATATTAATATCTCAAACAGCTACCATTTCTGGATATGTTTTCTTGTTTTCATTAATGCTCTCATTCCTCACCTGCCAAGATTTCACTTCTTTATTACAATTTTATAGATATTGATATTGATTTAATTTCATTCTGGTTTGTTTTTGCAGAATGATTTTAATTTTGAACTAAAAAATTGGTATGATACAACACCTGATGAATTGCCAGATGGATCACAGTTGGTGAGAATATTTTTATAATCACATTAATTTCTGATCTGCCTGCTGTTTCTTTACTAAGGATTTGCTTTGTTTGGAATAGATTATTGGGCTGAACCCTCCCTTTGGACTTCACGCTTCCCTTGCCAACAAATTTATAAATAAAGCTCTCGAGTTCAAACCAAAACTTCTGATCCTCATTGTTCCAAGGGAGACAGAACGGTATATTTCCTTCTCGGCTTCTTTCTTACTTTTGAAAACATGTAGAAAAGATGGAAGTACAAAAATCATTTGAGAAAAGGCTGAACTTTTATTAATTTTCTACTGACCAGGTTAGACAAAAAGGAATGTCGATATGATCTTGTTTGGGAGGATGGTCAGATGTGTGCTGGCAAGGTATGTTGATATTCTTCTGATGATTCCATTTTGTATATATGCATTAGTCATAATTCTCACTAGTCACTATTGTGGTTTGCAAACTGTTTTTGATGTGCTTTTTTTTTCCAGTCATTTTATCTGCCTGGATCTGTCGATATACATGACAAACAAATTGAGGACTGGAACGTGGATCCACCTGTAGTTTACCTCTGGAGCCATCCGAGGTTTACCTCCAAACACAAGGCTATTGCCGAAAAGCACAGGCACCCGTCTGGTGGTCAAACGTGTGAATTGGAAGAAAATCAAAATGCAATCCATGCCACTGGTCCTTCACAGGAAGATCTCAATCTTGATAAGAATAAAACATTGGAGTTAGAAGATCCAGCCAAACCCGAAAGACGTGAACAAGAGATTGTGATTGCCAGCAACCAAGAAGATTTGCCACGCGATTGGGATAATAAGACGAAGAATAATGCCACATCTGAGAAGAACCATTATGAAGAAAATCCAAACAGGTTGGATGGCAAAAGAAAAAGGAAGAAGAAATCAAAAATGGGTATGTCACAGGAGTTGATGCCCGCCAACAAACGTCCTACTTCCCACCACCCGATGCCAAGTGTTGCTGAAACTCGCTCACCTCAACATCTTGAATACCCTGTTCAAGTTCATCCCGGAAGGCATCAGCCGTTGGATCAAATGACATATCCTCCATATCATTATCAACATACCTATGCTCCGAGGTATAATGATAATGAGACGGTAGACGATGTGGCGAGGAGGTATACTTCGAGTGGTGAAGAACCTCAGCGGGCATATGATCCATTAAGCCCCAGTTATGGTTTCCAGAGCTTGGCTTATAGCAACAGATCATCACCTAATTCATGGAGTCAGAGAAGTGCATATTCTCCATCCTATATGAGGCCTGGTGTTCAACCATCTTACTTTGGACAGGTGAATGCTAATCCCAATGCTTATGGTGAGATGACGAATACAGTAACTTCTGTGATGCAGAGATATGTTCCTCCTCCAGCCTTGAATAATCATGGTGGAATGAGCTATAATGGCCGTAGACCACCTATCCATGATGCTTCTGGATTGTCTCAATCATCTAGCCCTTTAGAGTTTGCTCCGGGCCCGTACCGCCCCTACTCACAGCACAGCTCTTCTGGATGGCTTAATGAGTAGTTTTGGGCAGGCACGTGGGTAACTTTTGTTGGTTTACCTTACTATGTTTTTTAGTTCACTGTACATTATGTATTAATTTGACATTGTTCAGTTTTCTTAGTAGATTTTGTTAAGTTAAATCATAAAACCATCCTTTTGTTAGCTTTCTTATTGTTTAGTATTTTATGATTTCAAGTGCATGAAAGATTTTCGATCCAGAAACACTGTTACCCTTGTCCTGCCAAATGGCTCTAGCACTTGAGTTACCCCATGGTTGAATGGTGTCCCTCTAAGAACATGTCTCAAAATCAAGTGCAAATCAACTCCAATATCAATTTCGCCTGTTAAATGTGTTGTGTTTGGACATTTGAGGGAAATGCATATTTATCAAGATTGTGGGAAAGGCAATTTATCTCACAAATTGTGGGTCTCCATTTATCTGTATGATGTTAGATTTTATTCAATTTGTTTATATATGATGGATGCATTTTTTTTATATCAAACCATCATCTTACACAATCGATTATGCAAGGCCATTTCCATACTGTTATAATGAAGCCTCAGACTCTTTGTTCTACTAGTACTATATACTGTAATTATAAAATGAGTTTTTAAGATTGTAATTATTACATTAATCTCCATCTCTTTTGATTACAATATCACCACTAGTTATCAAAAGCAAGTTTTTCAAACGTAGATCAATGCTGTCTTCTTTGTTTTTTACACGACTTCGTTCTCGAAGCCTCTTCCTTCTTTGAGTGTTTTTTACATGACTTCATTCTTGAAGCTCTTCCTTCCTTGAGTGTTTTTTACACAACTTCATTCTACAGCCCTCCTCATTCCTGCAAACGGAGGGATGTAAAGAATAAGGCCAACTGATGCCCATGTTGTTACGAAGGGGCCTTTCCATTCAAAGCCGAACCCGTCCATCGAAACCAAGCTCCCCACAAAGCCATGAGCAGAATTTACATTAAGGGTTTTGAGTTTAGGACCTGTTTCGATTACTTCCAACATTCCGGTCAACGGGTCACACAAGGCTACTAACATACCGCCACAACTTGTGAGAACTAGTTTATCATTCACGATCCCTAAGCCTTTGTCAAAGCGAAAAGAATCAAAGCGAATTGTGTATTTCTTGACCCAACTTGCAGATACAGTTGCATCATCCATCATCATCGTTGGAAGAGTCCAGATGTCGTAAACTAAACCAATGTATCTGTATGCTACCAAAACAAATTCTCCATTCAAGTTCCCACCAAACAAGAACGGATTGGGATCTCCGTTGCAAGCCTGCTGAAGATAACTGTTGCGCATGTGCAATTCACTCTTGAAAAGTGGAGCGAACCTGGTCAGTGCTAGTGTTTTCAAATCGAGCGACACCACAAGGATTTCATCATCACTCCCGTAACCACTTCCATTGTAACCTAAATCATCACTATCATAACCACTTTCATAATCACTTCCATAATCACTTTCATAATCACTCTCATCATCGTCACAGAGGACAACGATCCAATAAGCGGCAAGTCCTTCGATGAGCACATCACAAGCATGGAACCGACGAGGGTGTAAATCAAAATCCAAATAGAAATTAGAAATCACAGTCCACGAATCGGGAAATGTCGAAACCCAAAGCTCCAGCGTCGATTTCCCATAGAAATTGGTCAAAATTCTGGCGACCTTGTAAACACAATCATCGTCATCGTACCAAAAGGCGAATTTGATATTGTGACGACGTTCATCGAAAACACGAGACGGACGAGGAAGTTTCATGGAAAGGCCGGTGGCGGGGTTGAGAATCCAGATGTAATCCGGTGACAGAATCCGATGCGGTGTGCCGGCGATACAGAGCAAGCCGTTGACCGAGCCGACGATTCGCAGATTCCCAGACGAGAAGCAGGCAAAAGATAAGAAAGGACCTGCTACTCGGCGATTGCCATCGAAGGAACAGTTGTGAAAGAGGAGGTGGTGGCTCGACGGATCGGATTTCGCCCGCTCGAGGTGCGCGCCGACGAAATCGGCCGACGAGATTAAGGACCACCAATCCTTGCAAACAGCCTTGCATCGGACGAGGTCAAACGCAGGTAGTTCGGATTAGTATCGCCTCCATTACATCCAGTGGTATGCTCGACATTGTTAAGATTATTATTTAGGTTTTTTTGGAGGCAGAGGAGTTGCTTCTGCCGATTGAATTAATATACAACAGTATACTCAAGTATCATACCTATTCCTAATTGACATATGACTTGCGCAAATTGATAAAAATTAATCGTATTAATAATTGCTTTCAAATTATTATTAAAATAAAATAAAATAAAATAATTAATAAAAATATATAAAAAAAACATTTAATTGAAAAGCGTGTTTTTTGAAATTAAATTTCAAAATACATAAATTTTCCAATAACTTCTAATAATAAATAATTAATTACTTTTTTTATTTTTAAATTTAAAATATTATATTTAAAATTATATTTAAATATATATAATACAAATATCATATCTTTGGAATATGTACTAGATTGTAGTGATTACTGACTCGTGAGTGTCTTGTTGGTTCAACTTCTCTTTTTTTTTAGAGAAAAGAACATGTTCAATATATTTTTTACACAATATTTGAAAATTTGAATTTTTCAATTAAATTAAATTAAATTCGTTAGAGACTAAATTATGTATACTTTTTTTTTTCCATAAAAATATGAATTTCTCAATCAAATTGAATTAAATTAACAAGTGACTAAATTAAAATTGAATTTTCTAATCACATTAACTTATTATATTGACCAGGAATTAAATTGAAACTGATTTCTTCTAGTAAGTTTGACACTTTTTGAGAGACTTGCAAATTGTTTTTCTACATGAAATGTCGAAAAATGTATAACAAATCAAATACTAGCGTAAATAACTACCAACCAATGATTTTATTAATCAATTTAGCTTTCAATATTTGCAGATTTTTTTTGTAATGTCAATTAATTATTTGATGGTTTAAAATAATATTTACGGTTTAAAATAATATGAGTCTTAAATGACTCTAAACAAATGACGTAAATCAAACTTTTAAATGTAGGAGAAAATAAATCATCACATTTATTATTATTTTACAAAATCAATTATAAGTATTTTACATAAATTCAAATATTTTAAAAAAATTATAAGAAGTTATATTTCAATTATTTACAAAATCAGTTACAAATATTTTTTTTATTTTAATTATATTTTATTGAAAATCTTATGTTTCAATTTTATGACTTAATGCGATTAAAAATAATTAATTAATACGGAGTATATACTACTTCCCCATCCCCTAAAACATTAAAATATTAATGTATACTTTCATTTTTTTTGTTATACTTCCTGTCAACACACATTTATTTACCTCTACTTTATATTATAAAACACACAAAATAATTATAATGTTAATAATTTGAAAATTATAATGTTAATAATTTTAAAAATAATGTATTATATAAAATTTGAAATGTTAATGTTTAGAATGGCGTGTAGAGAAATGAAGCTATAATATTATTACCCTTATTTAATTAAAATTTTCTGTTAGGATTGTGATTATTTAAATTTACTAGGTTTGTCAAGGTTAAGGCAATAGATGCGACAACGAGTTTTGTATAAAGAATTTCGTTTTCAACCATATACTGTAGTATATTGTATATAGATTGTTCATTCTTACATTTTAAATCAATTTGGCATATCCTCTGTAGTGAATACCTGAATTCAACTGAAGCAATGCTTTGAGTACGTTTGCACACATCAAAGTGTCCAACTTAAATAATACAGTAAATAACAAAGGACATGTATACTGTATATCTCAGACTCACATAAGATCCATCAATACATACATTCATTTCATATCACTAGTATCGTCGTCTTTGTTTTTTATTACATGACGTCATCCTCCAACCCTCGTCCTCCTCCTCCTTGACTAACCGGGACGAAGGATGTAAGGAATAAGGCCAACTGATACCCATGTTCTTACCAAGGATCTGTTCCCATTCAAAACCAAACCCATCGATTGAAACCAAGCTCCCCAAAAAGCCATTAGCAGAATAATGAGAAATGATTCCAAGTCTAGTATCTGTTTCTACTACTTCCAACTCTCCGGTAAAAGGGTCGTACAAAGCTAGTTTCATGTAGATTTGACTTGAGAGCACTAGTTTATCATTCACGATCCCCAAGCATGTGGGAATGGGGAAAGAATCCAAGCAAATTCTGAATTTCTTGACCCAATCTTGAGTCCCAGCCTCGTCATCCATCACCGGAGTCCATATGTCGTAATCTCTGCCATACTCTATGCCATCATCAGAGTAGCTATGTGCCACCAAAACAAACTCCCCATTCAAGTTTCCACCAAACAAAAAGTAATTAGGTTCTCCATTGACGGCCGCCAAAATATATCTCTTCCGCAGATGCAATTCTTCATTGGAAAGCGGAACAAACTCAGTTACTCCTAGTGATTCGAAATCCAGCGATATCACCACAATTTCATCATCATACCAAATATTTTCTTTTTCAATTTCATCATCACTATAACCATCATCACTATCACTATCATCATCATCACCACAGTCGAAAACAATGATCCAATAAGCAGCAAGCCCTTCGATAAGGACATCACAAGCATGGAGCTGACGAGAGTGGGAATGAAAATCGGCTTCGAAAGTAGAAATCACAGTCCAAGCATCGGGAGATGTTGAGACCCAAAGCTCGAGCATAGATACACCGTTGAAATCGGTCAGAATTTTGGCCACATTGTAAGCACCGTCTTGGTCGCACCAAAAGGCGAATTTAACGTTGTGATGATTGTCGTAGAAAACACGAGAGGAGTAGGGAAGCTTCCTTGAAAGTCCTGTGACGGGGTTGAATATCCAGATGTCGTCCGGCGACAGAGTCACATACGGTATTTCTCCCTTCCCGGCGATACAGAGCAATCCGTTGACTGAGCCGACGATTAGCAGATCTTCCGATGAGAAGCAGGTCACAGATGAGAAGGGACCTGAATCTTCTGGTCGAGGGAGATCGAGCTTACCCCGACGAATCCGAGATGACAAGTGACCTGCTACTGCTTTTGGTCGACGGGGCTCGAAGTAAGGGTTATGAACAAGGATGTGCTGGCTCGACGGATCGGATTTCGCTCGTTCGAGATGCGCAGCAACGAAATCGGCCGACGAGATCAGGGACAGCCAATCCCTGCAAACAGCCTTACATCGGACGAGGTCAAACGCAGGTAGTCCGATTAGGATTCTCTCTATTACATCGGTTGGAAGGCTCGCCATCAGATTCGTTGGGTTTTCGTTTTGGGGAGATGGATCTATTTATTTATATATAGGCGAATACCTATTCCTAAAAGAGTTTGGTAGGTAGGGAGAGATTATTTGTACTAGTAAATTATAATTTCGTTTGTAATGAAAGAATATTTCGACCTAAACCAAAATAATTGGACCTCAAGCAATTCTCAAAACATGTTAACTGAAGGTTCAAAACCCACTTTTCCAAACATCTCCGCCCAGCTCCGTCTAGACCCCGCCTAAGCTCTAGAGTGTACCCGATTGCTTCGATTTTAGGTTCTAAGTCTCAAAGCCGCCTAAGCATTTTTTTTAATTATTCGCCACGTAGACAATCACAAGAAAAAGAAGAGAAATAGTTATTTTTAATTATTTTTTTAATTATTTAATTGTTTGCAACAAGAAAAAAAAGAGAAATAGCATAATGCATGGTTTGAGTTGATTTTGATTATTCTAAATTCTAAATTATCAAAACAAGAAACAATAATGCGTTAAAATAATAAGAGAGGGGATTAGGGATCGGCGTCTCAATTCTCAATTTCTAAGTCAATCCAAGTTTACAAAAATCACACAAGAACGTCCGTTACCGGTTGGTTCGAATGTGGTTCGATTAATTTCAATCACATAATTGCCTAACAGCCTCAAACGTGAATTAAATATCAATTGAGCATTTAATCGAACACTTTATGAGCAACTCAAAATTCAACTTCTACTTTCAAAAATTGAGTTCCCTAACCCTAATAAAATTAATTAGCTACTCATGATTTCAAACGAAGTACGATAATCGAAGAACAAGGAATTCATATTGATGATTTTATTGAAAATAAAAATAAGAACAATCGAATAAAAAAATAATAATCTATCAAATTAAATTAAAAGAAAACTTACTAGAATTTGAATGGAAATTCAAACAAACTAAATCGAGCTACACTATAGATGATCTAAGCAATTCAAAGTAAACAATCTCCGCGTGAAAAAGTAGCCTAGGTCTAGTCTCCAAGCCTCCAAAATCGTGCGTGATGAAATATGTATGAAATTAGGGCCAAAACCTATGTATAGTACATGAAAAATGAGGGTCAAAACGCGGGTCAAAGGCTGGGCATCGGACCAAGCGGGCGCCAGGGAGCTAGGCGGGCGCCTGGAGGACAGCGCCGGCGAGCGCTTGGCAAGGGAGCGAGCGCCTGGTGGAAATCATCAGATTCTGGACTCAGGGCCAAGCGGGCGCCTGGTCATCGAGCGCTCGCCTCGTGGTGGTCGCGAGCGAGCGCTTGGATGGCTGGGCCATGTAGAGCACTCCAAGGGCTTTCCTTAGAGATATAGATCATCGGTATAGGTGGTCTGAGTTGGGAGACCCAAGCTCTCCAAGTTCGCTGCGCATACACTCAGGGGCAGCTGCGTACTGGGATGGAAATTCAAGTACTGCGACTATATTACGGAGATATATGATAATAAAAGGACAGGGCCTCGTACAGCTCTTCGAGAGCTTTCCGACAAGGTATGAACCATGCATGTATGTGGTCGGATCTGGGAGAACCAAGCTCTCCAAGTTTGCTGCACATACACCCCGGGCAGCTGCATACTGGGCTGGAAACCCTAGAATTCCGGATTTATGATGGGGAACCTTGACAACAAACTGGTAGAGCCATGTAGAGGATTTCAATATCTTTCGGACAATCGTGTTTTTAGGTGATCGGAGTTGGGAGAACCGAGGTGGCCAAGTTTGCAGCGCAATGTCGATAGTTTGTCGGCCAAATCACTTTTACCGTTTTTCAACTCGTTTTCGCATCGAACATGCTCATACATCTGCACACGCCACAAAACATCAAACTTACCATAATCCATGAGAATGATGCACAAAATGACACAAAATGACACGAGACGACACAAAACATCAAAGGAAAAGTAGCACAAAAACATGTAAATCAGTATTTCTTTTCTTAAACGCAAGGTTAATATATAATGCAAATCTTTGAAAGTAATGTTTTCACGGGATGATATGTTGTTGTTGTTTTCAAATTTCCATACTCTGTTTATGAACGTATCGACCAAGGCGTTAAACGCGTCTGCTTCTAACGGATACTTTATCAACTCTTGTTATGCACATTGCCAAATATGTCTACCAATAAAACAGGGCTTCTTTCAACTGCAATGAAGAAGACTAGTGAATGGTTTTTATTATTTTATTAATTTTTTAATTACTTTCCTTTTCTTTAATATAGTTAAGTTGTTTTGTAATATTTATTTTATTTCAGTGTTTTTTTAACGATATTCTGTGTTTTTATGAAATTCAGTGTAAAAATTTGAGGACAATAAGTGATTTTTTTAATAATATTCAGTGTTTTTATAATATTCAGTAGTAAAAATTTGAGGATAATAAGTGTTTTTTTAATGACATTCAGCATTTTTATAATATTTAGGGGTAGGGCAGAGTGGGGTGCGTTTAGTAGAAAAAACAATTTTTATAATATTTAAGGGTAGGGCAGAGTGGGGTGCGTTTAGTAGAAAAAACTTAATTAACACGTGCAACTTGGTTTTATTGGTAAAAAAATGTGGAAAAAAATCTAATAGACATTATTGATTATGTTAATCCTTCCACAATTTAATTTTGAAAGTGTCAATCTAATCTCGTAAAACAATAAAAAGAGAGACCAATCGAACTTTCATATGCAATATAAATTTTTTGTTTTACAAATATAGTTTTTGCAAAATTATGCAACGAGAATATTAATATCTCCAATTGTTTTCATATAATTTCAAATATTAATATAAAATTCTAATCATACATGTAAAATAATTTACTTAAAAAATAATCCAATTTTTTTGAAAAATGAGTTATTAAGATATTAATCAACAATTTTTTTTCAAAATTCATTGTAAAAAATTTAAAAAAAAAAAAAAAAACTCAAAGTACATAGATGTATTGAGTGTACGATAAAAAAAAACTCAAATTAACCCATTAGCTCATAAAAAAACTCAATATACTTAAATGTATTAGAGTATACGATTAAAAGAACTTGGACACAAGGAAATTAACACATTAGCTCATAAAAAAAACTCGAAGTACATAAATGTTACAAATTGACCGCTTTATAGAATCATAAACGAGATTAACATTCTCTCCAATCGTCTATTTGGTGACAAGTTGTGCTTGTGCATAGTAACGTGAGAGGTCTAAAAAAATGCATATTTTTGTGACTGTGATAGTACTACAGTATATATTTGTAGAACTTTAAGAAATAAAATATTAGTCTAAAAATAATTTACAATACCCAACAATATACACAAACCACTGTCTTTGATATGTAATCAAAAGACTCGCATATAGTTTATAGTTGATTACCCGAATGCAACGCAATCCAATCCAATCCAATCAAATCCAATTTTCGTGTCATGCTATTCAAAGTTGGAGTCTTGATGCTATAGAAAAAGCATATAGTTTATAGTTGATTACTCATGCTATTCAAAGTTGGAGTCTTGATGCTATAGAAAAAGCATATAGTTTATAGTTGATTACCCGAACGCAACGCAATCCAATCCAATCCAATCAAATCCAATTTTCGTGTCATGCTATTCAAAGTTGGAGTCTTGATGCTATAGAAAAAAATCAGCGTCTTTAACTAGAACACAACACTAAACCCAGAATCATTTCAACAGTCTAAACACACAGGTTAGATTCTACTCAAACAACTCTGTCTCAAGCAAGAAAACACAACTAAACTCTCGTGAGCATTTTATCTTACACTAAAAGACTGATTTTCTCGACTGTAAATCAACGAATGTGATTCATTCAATGCCAAATAAAATCCAAAACCTCGAGTAACATTGAATATCCAAAACCTGGTGCATTGTTTCGTAGCAATAACATCTCTAAGGAAAATGTAAGTAACAAAGTGTGAAAATAGAACATGTTGATGAAATGTACAGTACAGTATGACTCAATGGATCAAAGAAACAGCAGGTGGCTTATGAAATGTAGAAAAATCACTCACAGGAACCTCTGCTCTGAATGGAATCTCGATCAAAGCTCGGATCCAAGAAGCACTCCAAGTTCCTGTTACACATGCCGTCATCCCAAGCATTAGCCAAGATCTCGTACACACCGATGAAATATTTCGGCATTTCGGTAGCCAAGAACAAGTCGAAGCCCATCCTGACGTCAACATCAAATCGCGTGTACACGTCTATCCCATGCACTTGGTCCGAGGAGAAAGGGGCATGCACAGCGAAATTTCTCGTCTTCTGGAGAAATTCAATCGCTGAATAAGGTACAGGCACTAACCTATTCTGTCCTTGTGCAGCATTCCCTGCAGCAACAGCAACTCGCTTAACCCGTGAGCGATTCTTCTTCAGAAAAGCACGCTGTGAGGAGCGATTCTTCTTCCGAAAAGCACGCTGTGAGGAGCGATTCATATTAAAACCACGCCGAGAGTGACTCACAGTTGCTCGATCCCCCACGACGTTGGCTGATGAAGGACCAGCTGGTTGGGTATTCACAGATGCTTGAAAAGCACGATTCACAGATGCAGTAGGAGCTGGTGGGCTAATCACAGATGCAGCAGGTGCTGGTGCGCTATTCACAGATGCTTGAAAAGCACGCTGTGAGCGATTGACAGATGCATGATCGCCTGGTGGGCTATTCTCAGAAGCTCGACCCCGTTTCACAGATGCATGATCGCCTGGTGGGCTATTCTCAGAAGCTCGACCCCGTTTCACAGATTCATGATCGCCTGGTGGGCTATTCTCAGAAGCTCGACCCCGTTTCACAGATGCATGATCACCTGGTGGGCTATTCTCAGATGCTCGACCCCGACCACACGGGTTATTCACAGATGCAGCAGGAGCTGGTGGGCTTTTCACAGATGCTCGACCTCGTGGGACGTTTGCAGATGCACGACTCTGCTGGTTATTCGCTGATGCACGACTTTGCTGGCTATTTGCAGATACACGACTCTGCTGGCTATTCGCAGATGCACGACTCTGCTGGCTATTCGCATATCCACGACTCTGCTGGCTATTCGCAGATGCACAACTCTGCTGCTTATTCGCATATCCACGACTCTGCTGGCTATTCGCAGATGCATGAATCTGCTGGCTATTCGCAGATGCACGACTTTGCTGGTTATTCGCAGATGCACGACTTTGCTGGCTATTCGCAGATGCACGAACCTGCTGGCTATTCGCAGATGCACGAACCTGCTGCTTATTCGCAGATGCACGACTCTGCTGGTTATTCGCAGATGCACGACCCTGCTGGCTATTCGCAGAGTCGCTGCGACTCTGCTGGTTATTCGCTGATGCACGACTCTGCTGGCTATTTGCAGATGCACGATCCCACTGGTTATTCACAGATGCAGTAGGAGCTGGTGCTCGACCCCGTTTCAAAGATGCATCGCCTGGTGGGCTATTATTCTCAGATGCTCGATCCCGTTTCACAGATGCATCGCCTGGTGGGCTATTATTCTCAGATGCTCGACCCCGTTTCACAGATGCCCCGCCTGGTGGGCTTTTCTCAGATGCTCGACCCCGTTTCACAGATGCATCACCTGGTGGGCTATTCTCAGATGCTCGACCCTGTTTCACAGATGCACCGCCTGGTCGGATATTCTCAGATGCTCGACCCCGTTTCACAGATGCATCACCTGGTGGGCTATTCTCAGATGCTCGACCCCGTTTCATAGATGCATCGCCTGGTCGGATATTCTCAGATGCTCGACCTCGTTTCATAGATGCATCGCCTGGTGGGCTATTCTCAGATGCTCGACCCCGTTTCAAAGATGCATGACCCCGCGGGTAATTCGCAGATGCAGCAGGACCTGGTGGGATATTCGCTGATGCAGGAGGAGCTGGTGGGCTATTCGGAGGAGCTGGTGGGCTATTCGGAGGAGCTGGTGGGCCAAATCCTTCTTAACACCAGCAGGAAGATTCGACCACTCCAGTCCCACATAGCCTAAGAAATCAGGCATTGCGTTGATCGAGTAAATAACAATATGATTATTCGCAAGACCGCTACACCACTCCCAAGCGCATTGCAGAAACAGTAGCCTTGTCTCCCAGTCCCAAAACAGCGGATCATTCTTTATATTTTTCAAAGGAGAATATTTTAAGTTGTTCACTGGGAAAAAAGAGAGGCCGAGTTTCAACAACTTCCGGATGAAATTTACAACCTCTTCCTCGTAAGCCGTCTTTCCGTCAATAACAGGAACATGGCGTATGACAGGCCTGTTCGATCCTTCGCGCGTGAAAAAGAACTGTCTTATGAGAGTCACCAAATCGAGTATATTCGACGCTTTTGAATGCCGGCCAACGAAATCGGACTTCAGCGACAAACAGCGGAACGGTTGCAACTTAACACTCACACCATCTTCGTCCTGAAATAAAATAAAATAACTGTAAAGATTAGGAAACTTGAAACAAAGTAACATACAATATACTTATGAAATAATTAAATAATCCTAACCTGACTGAAAAGAAATGTCGACGGACGGGCTAATCCTTCCACCACGAACCCTTTTGAGTGAACGTGTGTGACCGACTCCAGAATTTGTTTCACAACAGAAACCGTAAGACCAAACGATCTGTTTCGAGATTTGAAATCGAGCAGGCTTTGTTCTGAACCCTGGAATGCATACACGTTGTAATCTTTTTGTGTTTCTTCCGAACGAACCGTGTCATTGCCCAGAAAAACAGATAAGCTCTTGTGCTGCAATTGCCCCCTAAAGCTAGCAAGCCTGGTCTCAGAAATCAAATCCAAATCGGCATCGTACACAAGTAAAGTGCAGAGGCGGCCATTCACATATCCTCGAACAGGACCCATATGAGATGCCTTTGCTATCGACGCGTATCCAACGATCTCGATAGATACCTGAAAATCAAGAAAACAGGGGTCACGACATAAAAAAACCAGGGGAGGGGGAATCTCTGATTCTCTGAACTGAATGAAGAGTGGGATCATCTGAAATACCTTTGACCGTTCCATGGTCGGAGAAGAATAAAGCAAGAAGCCTGGTTCGCGGGCGCAAAAGATTGAAGAAGAGGGTGCAGGATTTTGATTTCTGAGATTTAATAAAAGGATCAACGGGTACGTTTCAGATTGACATGTTTTAACTTAAACATTAACAGGAAGAAAATAATACGAGAATACACCCAAAGATTTCTATCCAGAAAACAGAAACAAAAAATCGATAAAAAAATTCAACAGAAAATCATACGGCATGTAAGGGATAATTTTTGAATCAAACGGGTTTAGAAATAATCGACATAGGAATTACATTCGATGATTTTCAGTAGATAAATGATCGACATAAGAACCAAAAGTAAATAACTTTCTCAGGAAAATGAACAGGGTTACGGATAATCAAGAAAGCATGGTTTCCGATAATCAAGAAAGCGATATAAGTTTCAAATAGTCATGTTTTAATTTTCATATTAATATGAAGATAATATTACGAGAAAGAATTTTACCAGAATGAAGAACAAAAAAAATAGAGAGTAGAGATCAAGATACGAACCGGCGAGCGGAGGAAGGAGATGACGAAAGAGTGAATGAAGGAGATGGCGAAAGAGAGAATGTGTGTCTGGCGCGGAGTTCAGATTTAAGTGTACGTCTTGGGCCGGTTCACAAATGGGCTCATATGGGCCTAAGCAGGCCGAATCCATGTGATCCATTAGATAACGTTCGTAGAGGGAAAAACAAAAAAAAAAAACGAAAAGAAAAAAAGATCGAAAATAATTAAAAATTTTCAAATAGGCAAAAAATACAAATAAAAAAGTAATTAAGGGCAGAAAAAAAGTTCGAATCCTTAAGATAAATGGGGTTGAATGTATGAAATAAAAAGTTGCTGTATAAGTTTTTATGAAAAAAAAAATGAGGAAACGATCTGGAAAATAGTTGTCTGGGTTTTATCAGTCAAAAATTACGAAGCCAGGTGAAGAAAGAAATAAAAAAAAAATTACATAAGCTGTGTGTGAAGAAAGAAAGAAAAAAATTACGATTCTACAATAAATTAGAGGGGGTAGAACTAGGGTTTATGAAGCTCCCCCATTTTACACATAAATCGAGTGCAGAAATTTTGACGGTGATTTTGCGAAATGGGATGAATTTAAAACACTACCAGTGCATACGGGCCGGCCGGGCTGGGCCAAAATCGGCCTGGACCCGGGTTATTGGAGTTGGGTTAATTGGGTTATTGGAGTTGGGTTTGGCTGGGAATAGATTTGGGCTAATTGAAATATGAGCCATGAAATTTGGATTATTGGGCTGAGGGTGTAGGAACATGGGCCTAGGGAGTGGGTTTGCATGGGCTAAGACTATGGATGTGAATCTAATTCGAATATGAGTCAATTTGAAAAAAACAAGATTAGGATCGAATATTTTCAACTGGCGTAGGATATTTACACCTCCATGATTTATTTCTACACCACCCTGATTAGTACACCTATCTAAATTTAACTAGTTGATTAGTACACCCCTGCTGAATTCCCCATTTTATCCTTTAAACACAAAAACTAGTTTAATTACTATTTATACCCTTTTTATTAATTCAAACTTTTATAATTAAGTTTTTTTACGATTTGTTCTAACTTCTTCATCCTACACACGATCAATCTTCTTTCTCGACCCGAATTCAGAGTCCCTGCTCTTGAATTTTGATATCTCTCTCCAGGACAGGGACAATAATGGCGACCTTTTTCAGCAGCTTCGTCTTCAGACGCGACGGTGAAGCCATCCACGGTAGCGGCGGCGGCGAGAGGTCCGATGGCTGGGTTGCGACTGTCCCGGTGTCTGGCAATTGAGGTTCTGGCCTTCAAATCCGGGGTTCGGCAGCGGTGATTTTCCGGCGTCGACAGTGGCATCGTGCTCGGCCTGGGGCTGGGGTATAGGTAGGGTTTCTTGGCGACTGGGCATGGGACAATTGACTGGTAGATTACGATCTGAACGGAGGGCTTAGATGGAGCTCGATTGTTCGGAGGATTTCCGGCAAAGGGTTCGGGCTTTATTACAGGCTGGGAATAAAAATTTGTGCGTGAATATATGTATATATTGTATTGTATTGTTGCGTTTAAAAAAGAAAAAATAATATGTACTGATTATTTGTTCTTGGGTTTGCAAATGATTTTGTGTTCTTGAATTTGCAAATGATTTAAAAACCTTCACCACAGTCCACCAGCCACCGAAGCACCATTAATGAATTTATTAATTTTATTTAATAAGAAATGTAAAATTAACATGTTAAAATAATTATTAGAATGAGTGTATAAATATAAAATTATAAAATGGACAATTTAGACATTTTACATTAGTTAAAAAAATAAAAAAATTGAAGAGGGGTGTGTAAATGAATAAGGGAGGTGTAAATATCCTTACCCTTTTCAACTCAAAAAATCGAAATCAAAATATACGTGAATTGAAAACTGAGCGAGCCCAACTTGATTTATTTCACTACATGAATTTATTGTAAATATTAAAACAAATATTTGACTAAATAAAAAAATATTTAAATATATAAAAAATATCAACTCAAATTGTCATTTTAAATATTAGAATATAAATATTTGAAATTTTAAACAATTTTAATATTATATTTATAATAATAAAATATATTTAAATATAATATTTTATTAATATTAAACTTAAATTCTCATGAATAAATATTTTTTATTATAAGAATATTAGTTTTCTCAATTCAAAATTGTTCGAAATCAAAACTTTAGAATTAAAGCTATTAATTTATATTATTTTTGTCCCAGACCAATAGTTATATCTCTTTTATAATTTGTAAAGAAAATGTTATCATTAGTTAGGGAAGAATGGAGTAATTTGAAAAAAATTCAGCTCGAACCAACCCTAATAAAAAATAGTCCGACACAATCTGAATGAGTTGAATAAAAATCGAGTTGACTGACTCGATTGACATCTCTGGCTAGGATAAACGACGACCTAACGACTTGGGTCGGGTTATGAATTGAACGAGTCGGGTTTGAATTGGACCTTAAGAGTAGAGCTATCAAAATGGGCCCAACCTAACCAATTCAACCATCAAGATGTGTTGGGCCACATAAATAGTGGCCCAAAAAGAGTTTGAATTTTTTGGCCCGGCCCAATGTCTGATGAGCCGACGAGCTTGGCCCGATGGGATGATGAGCCGTTCTACAATAAATATATTTTAATTTTTATTTTGTTATTGATTAATAATATCAAAATTAAATATACTGTATTGTGTACTTATTCAGTATTCAAGTAATATTATTATTATGTGTTACATGTTTAAAAAAAATGTAATAGAATCACAAAATTTATTTATGTTCTTATAATGTTGTTTATGTAAATAGTAGTATTAAAATTTTATTTGAATTGATTTTTAAAAAATTTGATTTTATTTATTTATTTTTAAAATCATGAATTATGCATATAGCTAGTACTAAAAAAAGCATCACCTTACACAAACGATTATGCAAGGTCATTTCTATATTCTATACAGACTACTGTTATAACGAAGCCTCGAGTGTGCAAGATCCATCAATATGATAATAATGAGAATAAAAAAAAAAACATAAATCTACAACATATCCTCCCTCCCCAAGTTCACAATTGTCTTTGTTTTTTACACGACATCATTCTCCAAGCGTCCTCCCTTCATTATTTTTTTTACATGATTTCATTCTCCAACCCCTCGGTCCTATAGCGAGCATGTTTTATCAAACCATATATAGGACTAAAAGATGACCAAAAGCAGTAACAGGTCACTTGTCATCCCTTGCAAACAGCCTTGCATCGGACGAGGTCAAACGCAGATACTCCGATTAGGATTCCTCTCTATTACATCGATTGGGAGGCTCCACATTTTTGTTTGTTTTTGGAAACGGAAGATTTGTTAATTAGGTTAACTCTTAATATTTTTATTATAAGTAGCAAATGTATTTGTGTCAATTAAAAATTAAGACAATATTCAAATTTAACTTTTTCAAAAAATATATACTCCTACAATATATATACAATATGTGATTAAACAACCATTAGTTCTGTTTGCGTTACTAATAGGTTACTATTTACTAATGATTCACAAGCAGAAGTCGGCTCCTATTAGTGAGTTTCAGATATCAAATTAATACAAACCTTTCTTATTTATTCTCTCTTGTTTATGATTAGATTTCGTTTTAAGATTTTCAATGTAAATGTTAGAAAAATTGGAATAAAATATTTGATTTAACCAATATTTGACTGATTTTGTATGACTAAATAATAATTCAAAATAGAATTAATTTGTTGATAATTGTGATTTGCGTAAACAATTATAGTATTTTATTGGGAAATTTTTAAAAAGGGTAATTATCTTATTATATATTATACATTAATATCAATCTTTCCACTATTTATAAAAAAACAAGATTTACCTAAACAACCCTTTACTTGTATTAAACTATCTAATACTATTTTATATATAACCAATATTATATGGAATCACTTAACTAAGGAATAATACACTTTCGGTAAAATATTATACTACCGAAAACCTTATAAAAAATCTCACTTCATACTCTTGAAAGAAACAGACGCACAGTAGTTTTTCCGGCGACATTGTATTTGCAATGGTGGTGAATTTTGAACTTTCTGATTTTCTTCAAATTAGGTAAGGTCTATGTTTACAAGTTTCACTCTCTTTGAATTTCTTTTCGTCTCACGGTACAATGACTATGTAAATCAATTAGTGCATAGATTGCCTTCAAGAATTAGGGTTCTCCATTTTTTGGTTAAATTATACCGAATTTAGCACTAATTTTTTGGGGAATCAATCTACCCATTGAAAGTTCTTGGATTTGTAGCTTAATTCGGCCGAAATTGATAGTGTAAAAGGTGTTTTTAATGCATGTCATTATTTTCAGGAATTAAACCACATCTGGAACGAGTAGAGTGATCGGAAGAATATGAGTGTGATAGATTGTTCTTCTATTCATTGTTCACTTGCATTTGGGTTGTTAACTGTTTAATTAAAAATTTGATTGCACTGTAACTCCAAAGATTTACACAGTTTAGTAGCTTGCAACAAACTAGAATATGTGGTTTCTATGTTTATCATTCATATTTGGTTGATACACATACATTAATTCAATGTATAATAGATTTTACATGGAACAATCAAGTGCTTGTAAGATGGATTACGATTGAGGTAGATCTCAATGTGTTTCCGATGATAAAGTAAGAAACTGAACAATTTCGGCAATGGAAGGCATCTCGAGAAAAAGAATTACTGCAAGTAATTTTATGTGACAAAAATATTTTTCCTCGGAAATCCAATTTTCTACAAGGTTATTACCATTTACTATTAATTTTTATGCCTCACCTAATATTCATTTTCAAGTTTGATCTCGTGTTCATTTGATGCTTATGTTACCTTTTAACATTATGATTTCATTTATTGTTTTTTATAGTTAAGGAAAGAGGGAAGAAGAAATGAATACGAGAGACATAAGTTGCAAGCACTTAATCAACGTCAGAAAATGGTGAGTGTCTTTTTGAAAATGAATATATCATATAAAGATGCTTGTAGTCTGATATTCGGTAAAGAAGCTTAGTTTCGGTATGAAGTGTGTCGAATATTAATGAAAGTCCTCTTGAATAAATCTTACTGCAGGTTCTCCAGAGAAAAACCGAGGAAGCTGTTGTAGCTACCAAGAGGTTGAAAGAACTTCTAGAAGCACGTAAATCTTCCCAAAAAACATTATATAACACTACAACATACACTATAGTATATCCAATAGTGTAAAAATTATACCAGGACATTAGCTAATGAACAAGTGTCCACTTGTTTCATTTGTGAAATAACAGAATCTAATATCAACACTGATCCAACCCTGTTCAGTGTATATGGTAGTTGTAGATTCATACATTTGTTTAGTGGCTGCTGAACAAATAGTTTAATATATTAATAGATCAACCGACTAAAATTCTTTCATACCACATACACTATTAGTGCCAATATGTATTAGGTTTTGATTAAATCAACAGTGTTGAACCTTGCGTATTTAGGTGGTGATTAAAGATTGTTAAACCATTCAAACAGGGTTGGATTAGTTGTTGATCTGTTACATACACTAAATGGTTATCTAGTGTATCTGGTTGATTTGTGTTAATGAATGTGATTAATAGTTGTCATGTGTAGATGTTCATAACCAATAAAGCTTGAAATTATATTGTGGCTTGTTTTATATATATATATAATTGTTAGAATTTATTATGAACACTAAAAATCATGGTAATATAACTTAATTTATTGCAAACACTCCCTTTTTTTCGGTAGTGTATATTTTTCTCTATTATATGTGGACACTTCGTGCACTGTTTCAGTAGGGTGAATTATACACTAGTGTAAACTTGTTCATGGACACTACGAAATACACGTTCAATTAGTATAAGCTTGATAACAGTGTTTATAATGGTTTAGTACTGCCAAAAGTTTAAACATGATATCAGGACAATAGCTAATGAACAATTGTCCACTGTTGTCAAGCCAAGACTCTTGTCATAGTGAATCAAAATATAATTGACGATTATCTAGTGTATCTGTTTGATTTGTTAGTGAATGTGATTAATAGTTGTCATGTGTAGATGTTCATAACCAATGAAGCTTGAAATTATATTGTGGCTTGTTTAACACTGGAAGGCGATCGGGACGGAGGGGCTCGTGGCCGGGCAGGTGGTGGACCTGAGCTGCACCGGGAACAACTCGCCGGAGGTGGGGCTCGACACGCTCGAGTTCATACACGTCCATAAGACGGCTGCTCTGCTGGAGGCCTCAGTGGTGCTGGGGGCGATTCTGGGCGGGGGAGCGAAGAGCAGGTGGAGAAGCTGAGGGTGTTTGCTAGGAAAATCGGGCTGCTTTTTCAGGTGGTGGACGATATACTGGATGTGACGAAGTCGTCGGAGGAGCTGGGGAAGACGGCCAGGAAGGATCTGATGACGGATAGGACGACTTACCCGAAGCTGATGGGGCTGGAGAAGGCGAGGGAGTTTGCAGAGAAGTTGAATGAAGAGGCGAAGGAGCAGCTGGAGGAGTTTGATCGGGAGAAGAGGGCTCCGCTCGTGGCGCTGGTGGATTATATTGCTCGGAGACAGAATTAGATTTTAAGTTTTTGTTTTTGGTGTTTGCTTTGGGTTGAGTGA
The DNA here is from genome assembly GCA_954870475.1 of Euphrasia confusa. Lineage (NCBI taxonomy): Eukaryota > Viridiplantae > Streptophyta > Magnoliopsida > Lamiales > Orobanchaceae > Euphrasia > Euphrasia confusa. Next base: position 38,917,981 of record OX940952.1, read on the forward strand.
GATAGAGCTTGTGTTGGATATAGCTTAAGATGATTGTAGTGTTGTATTGGAATTTTTTTGATACTTGAAGAACTTAAATACAGAATCGTGTGGTTTTCTGTTTTATGGCTATAGAATTTCTAAGTAGCATTTACAAGCAAGAATACTTATCATTGTAATATAAAAAAAGCTACCAAATTCTAAGGCTATGTTCTTTTTAAACTGAATAAAAATGAAGTTATATAATAAATGTAAAATATCAAGAGTAAAATACAAAGGTTAAAATAGACAAATCAATTTTGAAAAACTTACCTTCATTATGAATAGATTTAATATATATACATTAAATTATAAATACTCAATAAATTAATTACTTTTTTTATTAGAGAGGTAAACTAGGTTACTTATTTTTAAATCATAAACTCATTTTAATTTTTTCTCTAAATTACTCTATTTTATTTCGTCAATTTTTAGGGGAGTAAAAAATAAGGGTGAACCTAACATCCATATTCTGGATGTCCAGAATTTCAAATTTTCATGTACAATTACGTGTTTAACTTTTATAATTAAAATAAAATTTAAAATATTACACACACCTTCATACATAATATAATTCAGCTAGAAATTGCACCCGTGGACTATCTATACACCATTAGATCTAAAACATGTTCACACTATGAAACTTAATCCTAATCGTCCGTTTAATTTGTTAATTACATTTTAATTACATAAATGAAATAAATTGGCCGGTCTTTTTAATTAGCGTAATTTAATTAATATTTATATATTAACCGAATATTAAAATTAAGTAATTGTATTAAAAATCTTTCCTTAATCCCGGATATTTAAATTAAGTAATTTAATTATACAATCATTCCTTAATCACGTTATATAATTAAAAGTATTTCCTTAATTATAGGTCAACTCAAATCAAATCTTTATATTATATTATTATTTAACCGATTTTTTATATAAACATAATTATCCTTATTATTTGTTCCTATAATTAAGCATGATTTGAATTTAATTGCATATTTCAATTATTGACTAAATAATAAAATACCAAGATTACCAATTTTATACAAACCCTATTTCAAATCTACTCCTATAAAAGGCTCTCCATCTTCACTCATCTCAACTTCATACGCATCGTTTTTTTATTTTCTTATACTATTATTCTTATACTATTATTATATTTAATTATTGTGAATGTTTTTTTTGCAGGTAACAAGGTACGTTCAAACATTCTTTTTGCATTTCACTTTCATTTGTCGTTTTTTTATGCTATATTTTTCCGTTTTTTGTATTTTTTTTTTGCAGCTACCAAGGTAATTTCTATTTTGCATTTCTATTCTTTGTTTTTCGTCTAATATTTTGGTTTTTCTTTTTTGTAGCTATCAAGGTACACATCTTTATATTTATTTACTTTCTAAACTATTTCACCTTCGTGTATTTCTTTTCAAGCATAATTTGTATGTTATTTTAGTATTTGATTTTGTATTACTAATAGGAAATGTTTATTTTTGCAGGTTATCAAATCTTCCTAACTCTATCTCTAGCTATTTTTGCAGGTTATCAAATGTCTATCTCTCGCTCCTCTCGATAAAGTCTGTGTGCTCAGTTGCGGGATCTCAACAGGTAGTGCTTCTACCCCTTGATCATCATCGGTTCGTTTCTTGAAAATTAATTCGATTGTGTGATTGGTTTTAGGCCTTGGCGCTGCGTTGAATGTTGCTAAACCGACAAATGGCTCTTCGGTTGCTGTTTTCGGGCTTGGGGCAGATGGCCTTGCTGTATGTCTCCCTACTTACAGTAGTGCCTATGAAGAGTTTCTTTGTGTCGTTTATTTGTGTTGTTTTTTTCAGGCTGCCGAAGGAGCGAGATTGTCCGGTGCTACAAGAATCATTGTTGTTGTTTTGAACGAGTCCCGATTCGAAGATGGTATTGAATAATAGTTCACATTCGCATTGAAGAAGCATTTTTGTTCATTTTAAACCTGCCCGAGTCTTCGATTGTTGATCCCTTATTACAACATCAAGCAGCTGCAAAATCTTAATTATCTCTTGATCTGCAAAAGGATTTGCAAAAGGATTTGTATAAAACTCAGTTATAGTATTATTGTGAAAGGATTTGCAAAAGAATTCATACTTTATTTTTATTATAATGATATTAGTTATTCTGTATCTTCTTCTTTATTAATTAAACCCGTATGAATTCTTTTCCGTGATCATGTTTTTTTTTAATATTATTGTTTTTCTCTTAGGAAGTTCAAGATTTTTTTTTTACACAATTAAATATTAGAAAATAATAAAACATTATTGACTTAATCTTTTAATTTTAATTTTATTTTAACTTAATTACTTAATTACAACAGTCCTAAAAAATTATTGGTAAATATAGATCAGTTCAAAGTTGAAACGTTATTATTCCTTTATTATAGGAAGTAAATTAATATAATTAATTCCTTGTTTATATGAAATAAATAAATATAATTAATTTTATTACCTTTAATAAATAATCAATCGCATTAAAAATTATAACTTACAATTTAAGGTAATTAAGAATTTATAACTTGCAAGAGTATTTTTAAATTAGGAATATTTCTAATGAATTTAGAGTTAATAATATAATTGCATTATTTCAACAGTATTTTAGCAATCGGCCGACTCTTCAGTTTCTTCATAAAAATTCGAACCTTTTTCAAAACAGACTAGGGTTTTTAGTTGTTCTTCTTTTTCTTCAAAAATTGAAATATACTCCGAATTGACATGAATTTCACGTATCCAGAAGGTGGAAATTCCAGAAGTACTTCGCCAGAGGGTCGCAGAAAGTTCAATATTGGTAGCTCTTCCACTACAGTTCGCGGAAAGATCAGCCCCGGTGTCGTTGATTGTGAGTTTTCTTTTCTATTGTTATTGTATCGAATCTTTTGTTTGTGACTTTGTTTTAGATTTTTCATATTAACTTATTGTTGTATTGTTGCAAGTCTGGGATAGGGTTTCATCGATTTTTTAATAAATTCATATTTCTTATATCAACTTTTAAAACATTTATAAACAGATTCGAATATCTGTTTATATCATTTTTTTCTTATTTCTGTTTTTTGTATTATACTTAATTCATTCAACGATCATATTAGTTGTTCGGTACTTTTAAGGTTTTAACCTGATTGATCTATTTATTGGGTTCTTACCTCATTTTTTACTAAATTATTCTTTTAGTTCTCTAGAAATTGTTCCTAATTCTGTTAGTCTATCATTAAAACAATCGTGTGAACATTGTCCACTTATGTTTTCTTCATATTCTATAAGTTGTTATCATCTTAATTATTGTCTACCTAATGCATTTTTTGTGTTTCTCAAGTAACAAGAAGAGTACCATGTCCAATGAGATTCCACATTACTATAAACGATGGAGATATTGATACTGTCGTGAGTATATATACTATGTTGTCTTCATGTTTTGTGGTTATATTTAACTCTGAATTTGACCAATTCTGTCTTTTGCTAAGCAAATACCTACATCGTTCCTTGAAAAGTGCTCCTACCGTATGCCGTCCTTCGGCCAAATCAAAACACCTTATGCTCCTATCCATTCGGTTGCCTTGGGTGAAGACAGAGACGGTCGTCTGCATATATTCAGCGGTTGGCGAGAGTTCCGGGAAAAATATGAAATTAGAACGGGGATGATGCTCACTTTCCATTTTAAGGATCCAATCTACTTCAATGTACATGTTTATGATGTCGATGGTGTTGAAATAACATATGATGCTGACCACAGAAAAAGAGTTCGCGAAGTAGACTTAAAGAGTCTCTCACACAAGTTTTCTGAAAGAATTACCAAACGTCAACACACTCGATTGGTAATTTCTACTACAAACTCTTATAATGCATCAACTATGTTGACATTAACTTTTAAGTTTTTTTCATGATTTACAGACGATTCCGAGGCCGTTCGCCATTGAGACTAAGCTTGAGGATAAAACTGAGTTGAGTCTCTCAAATGGAAAAGGAATCAAGATGTCAGCCTCCTTGATTAGACAAAGTGACTCGGATAAAAATAAAAGCATTTTTATCGGCGATGGGTGGAAGGACTTTTATGATATGAATAAGTTTGAAGTCGGCTCTATGTTGGACTTCTACTACGATAGTACTTCAACGACGTTGTACGTCGTTCGACAACGTGAAATGTTCTTCGATTCTGACTCCGACAGTTGAAAGGAGTCCTTTTGTTTAAAATATTTCTTCTCTTTGGAATTTGAACTGATACTTTTTTTATTTTCTATAATTGTGCTATATGAATTTGACTTAAACCACATTATTTTGTGGCATTTTGAGTTAACTGTTATTTATTTTCTACATTTGGTATATATTTTTTCATAGACCATGCTTTTTAACCCATTTTTAGATGATTCCTATTATTCTCCATGTTTTTTAATATTTATAGTCAATTAATTATATTGTTATTTTTAACTAATTATATTTTAAAAATGCATATTTTATACACATATTTTTTTAAACTCTATTATGTTTCGACTTTTCAAGTTTGAAGTGTAATTTACATATGTTGTAACATTTTGAAAATATTAAATAATATTTTTTGCCGAAGTAGATTTACATGTGTGATTTTATATAAATTTTTTGCCAAAAATGTACCCGATTTTTAAGTAACAAAATCATATCATTGATTTAATCCTTTGTATATATATTTACTTAACATATTAATAATACTAATATATGTTAAAGATTTCAAAAAACGAGTATAAAACAAATCACAATTAAAGTCTTCTCACTAATCTAAATCCAAAATATTGCATTGTGTATTATAAATATAATAGAGTAATTTCGGTTTTTTTTTCAATTCATTAGTCATCGTTCTTGTAAGCATCTATGTCTCCGTTATATTCTTCTTTATCTGAAGTCAGTCCCTCCGAAAAAGAATTCCGTTCACTTATACTAGAGGTATATATTTGAATTTCATGTGTATAGAGCTAAATTTTATTTTGTTAATATATGTGTAGTAAATAGATGATTTATATTTATTGTTGCGTTTACTGCAGGTTACAAAGATTTGTACAACAGTGAAAGTCTATGAGAAACTGTCCAAACGATGTTGGTATCACTTAATTTGTCCCACGTGCGATCATTCACAGTACGTCAACTATTGCAATTTTGTATGCTATTTCTGTAATCGTGATCTTATTCGTCACATCAAGATTAAAATTCATCTCCAAGTTCATGACGGAAAGGACTACGCGAATTTTGTATTGATGAATGACGTTGCATTATTTAAAAATCAGACTTCAGCTGATCGATTGGTTCTTTCGATTCTCTCGGTATTTAATTCTTTTCTACATAAATATATTTTTTATATTTATTAATTAATTAATTAATTTCGTGTATCTTTATGTATACAAGGAAGTACGTGCCGACAATCCTATTGTATCTTCCGCCACTGAAAGTATAAACAAAGTAACTCTTGCGATTGTATCCTCTCCTATTGGATACGAGTACATGATAAATGTCAGAGTTGACGGAAATAATCTTTTAGGAAAATTTTGTAGTTACATTGTAAGTATGCCAAATGTGGATTCTATATTATTATGGCTACACAAGGAAAGATTATTCCGTAATCCATCCTACTTTGCGATTCGTGATGGGGTCCTGGAGTCCAGTGAGAAGTAGACGGGTTGTTCTACAAATGATCGTTTCCTTTGAATCGATCGAGAATCATGTCACTTTTGCATATTAATGTTTTTCTACTTTACATTATTGTTTAGCTACAATTTATTTTAATATTTACTTATGGATATTGTATTTGTTTTTAAAATGAATCGTTCATGCATTTTTTATGTTCTTCAATTTCGAAAATTATTCCAAAAACCCTTATTACATATTTAAATACTATAAACGTGCAACATTATATTTCTTAATGTACAATAAAATATCAAATTAATATTTAAGTAATGTAAAAAAAATCCGATTAAGAAAAGAGTAAATCTTATTGATTTATCAATTGAATAACTAACAAATATAATACTAATATATTAAATAAATAATAAGATTGTTGATTAATCAAGTGAATAATTAACAAATATAATACTCATGTTTAATTGAATAACACTATTTTCTATTTATCAAGTCAATAATTTTCAATTATACAACTCATATATTAATTAAATAATTAGATTTTGATGCGCCCGTTAATATTGGATACATGTTGATTGGAGATATATATAAACCAGTATTTTATTTATCGTACAATATCTTTTTAAAGTTGTTATTAAATATTTAAACAAGGAATAATTATCTTTTGTTTATCTATTTGATTTTCTTATTAGTTTTACGGTGCAAATTTGGAATATTTAACAAGTGAAACTTTGCAATGCACGGTATATTACTCCTCGGCAGATTGTTTTTTTTTTCCTTAGAAATTATCTTCGTTTACTCTTTTCATATTTACAGAATAAACTCTACAATATCAGTCATGGCACCCGTCTTGATTTCTAATTTAACTACTGTTCACAACAACTTCAGCATCGTTGTTCGCATCTGCAGAAAATGGATGTCTCCGGGTTCAAAATTGATTCCTCAAAGTTTGGAAATCGTCATGATTGATTCAGAGGTAAGATTTATGAAATTATCAGTTAATATGTTTCTACTTATCGTGTACAATTTGTTGTTAATAATATTTTTGAATTGTAAAACAAATATGTATTTTAAACAGGGAACTCAAATTCATGCTTCGGTTCCGAGAGATGTGTGCGTCAAAGATTTTGACCAAAAAATTATCGAAGGTGGTCTCTACACCGTGAAGTACTTTCGCGTTTTGCCAACTTCCTATACAAATCTTATTGTTGACAGCCCTACTATGATCCGCTTCGTCAAAGGAACATCTGTTGAATCAACGTACGACCCAATTTTTCCCAAATCGATCTACAATTTCCATCCCTTTTGGTGCATTAATGAGCAAGTCTTTACGGGCTTTGGACCTCTCCTCGGTATTTTTTGTAGTTAAATTTTGTCTTTCAAAGTTTCATTTTACAAATTATATTACACACTAAACAATATTGTATTATACGATTTTTTATTTTTCAAGATATAATTGGTCATGTTCTGGATGTTGATTACACGATGATGAATGGCGATTCTGGAAGAGGACCCAAGTACATTAAGATACGTATTGGAGATCTCAAGTATGATTTATTTCATTTATTTTACATTTTCAATTTATACTTTATATTTTTTCATACAATAATAATCTTCATTCTTTATTACAGTTATAAGAACATTGTCTTTGTGCATTTCGGACCTATCTCGAGTGAACTTAGAAAAATTGTGGAAATGGCTAAAGATAAAAGATTGGGTCATGTTGTTATAATTGTTCAACTTGCCGCCACTATGATATTTAATGGTAATTACATATTTTATAGTACATTACTCTACATGCTTTAAAGTTATTATTTTGCTAATTATTTAATTTTGTCAATTATTCTAACAAAATGTAGATGAGTTTGTATTGCACAACACTGACGGCGCTACTAACGTCGTTATATATCATCACGTTGATGAGGCAGTTGAATACCGTCAAAGGTATTTTTATGAATTTAATTTTATATATTTATGTAATTGTTGATTATTTATATTTGTAACTGTATTTATTCTTTCATTTTAATAGGTTTGTGGATAAGTGGCGGAAATCTTCCAATGTAATCGACATCCCCTAACACAACTAATGTGTTGTATTTTGGACTTTGATTTTGGTTCCTTTTTTATTGCAAATTTATTAATAATAGTTATTTGAGGCATTAGATGGATTTTGTATTTAATTGTATTATATTTTGAACAATTTGTTAAAGCTATTTCCATTTGAACATGTATCATTAGTCATTTGTTTTTGGAAATTATTGAAGTTTTATCGGTTGGCCTTTTTTACAATTTATTAACCTTAATTTTTATTGGTTGAGTTTTACGTCACTTTTTTAATGAAAGTTACAAAATTGAAATATTCATTAATTTAGGATTATTTATTACATAAACTTTAAATAAATTGATTATTTATGACATGAACTTTAAATAAATGAAATATTTATGAAAAAAACTTTAAACAAATGCAACACAAAGTAAAAATAAATTACTGTTAATTCTAAAAATAAAATAATATCACTTCTAAAATTATAAATAGAAACAATCTAATCTGAATTTACTTCAATTGCATCATGAACATTATCTTCAATTTCAGTCATCCGACGTTGAGCTATTAAAGGGAAGTTTGTAACTTCGCACGCGCTATGGTTAAAAACGATAACTTCGAATTTGTGCATTGGAAGAGTCTCGACGTAGCGAAACACAAGAAACCAACCTTCCCAGATGCCGTGTTCCCTATGGAAACGCCTCCATCCTCGACGAAAGCTTATATCACCTTCTACTCTACCGATTGTTATTTCGTAACGATTGTTGTGTACATCATAGAATTCAACAACTTTATTGTCTAGGTGTTGAACATGTTGTGCAAATTGAGGAGGTAGTCGGACATACCTTTGCCAATTACCGATCATAACTTTAAAGAACCTTGCTTCCATTGTAGTCGATTTTAAAAATATAAATATAAATTAATTTGTAACTTGGTTTTTGACTGACATGTATTACTATCAAAAACTATGGCCTTTAAATAGAAACATGAGGTGTAAGGTTTCGGTAGAGTTCTATTGTAGATTATTCTATATTAAATAAAAAATTAATTATTACTTTCTTTAAATTAGGTAACAATTTCTGATTTCAATTTTGGAATTCATGTATTATTCTTAACATAATTTTGGAATTCATGTATTTTTAATAACCTTTTTGCCTTTGCAATATTCTAAGTATTACACTAATTTATAAATTATATTATAATTTGGAAACGTATTAAAAACAAATACTGACATTGATGTGATTCCATAAAGGAACACGGTTACCACGGTAACAGATCATCATTGCAGTGAATACAAAGAGTTGTATTCTTTTGTTGTTTATCCCCGTGCGCCTCTTTACTTTTTGCATACTACAGATTTGTTTCCTATTCTCTCTTGAACATCACACAGGAAAATCACATCCAAAAAAATCTCTCTTCTTCCATTTTCTTCAATCGTTGCGTTCCAAGCAAGATGGCAGCATACAACAAGATTGATGAACTTACCACGGCTACTGAGGATTGGTCTTTGTTGGTTCGAGTCTGCAGGAAGTGGATCTCACCAGGGACACATCGCAACTCGAGCAAGATGGAACTTTTGCTCATGGATATAGAGGTTATGTTATTCCAGTTTATTAGTTTTCGTTTTTATTAAAACTTAAGAGATCTACTTTTGGAAACCGTTCATTTAATGTAAACCCTAATTTTTTGTTGATTTTCACAGATCTGTTATCAATGTGTTTAATGAACTGTACAAAATGTATGCATGTGAAATATTGTACCGAACTCTTTTGTATTCTTGAAAAAAATGTAAAATTTTTTATTTTTCGAAGTAGATCCACTTTTGGTAATTGTTGTTTATGATTTCCGCAACCGATTTGTACAAATACTTTGGTTATGAACAAACAAAATGTTGCTCAGTAGTGCATTGTACCGATGAAAAGATGTTCCTTATGCAGACAAATTTTATTTTGACAGCTATTTTTGGTTGATATCTAAATGCGTTTTCATGTTTGATTGCCCAGGGTAAGCAAATTCATGGTGAAGTTTATGGAGATTTGGTTCAGTATTTCCATGAGCGTATGGAAGAAGGCCATGTCTATTACATGAGAAAGTTTAAAGTGCTTCCTAGCCCGAAATCCAATCCTGTTTTGACTACACCGGTGACTTTCTTTTCTGGATGATACGTATGTTGCCCGTTCACTTGACATGTGTTTTCCAAAATCACCATACAACTTTGTATCTTTTCCTGATATCAGAGGTGATGTTTATCATGAGAATGGACCACTGCTAGGTATGTCATCTTCTAATATTTATATTGATGACATTCGCTTTATGTTGAACCTTCTTTTTATCATATATGTTGTGATATTTTTGATGATGAATTTTTTAATGTTTTCCAAGATATCATTGGTCATGTGGTTGAACTGGATGATAGCATGATGCAAGGTGATGGTGACGGAGGAGATGAATACATACGGTTTGTTATTCAAGACATTGAGTAAGAACTCTACTTTTATTTTATAGCTACATTGCATTATAAAGAATTTTATTTTGGCACTTAACTTATGCATAATTATTCTGTTTTCTTAACCAGCTACAATTTGATGACGTTTCTGATGTTTGTACCGTACTCAAATGAAGTCAAAGGTTATGTTGACATGCATAGGGAAAACAGATTGAATCAACCTGTTATTATCGTGGAACTTTGCCAAGGGATGATGTTTAATGGTATTTGTACTACTATTTTAAATATGATGAGTTCATTTGTAATCTTTATACTAACTTAATCAACATGAGCACCAACTTCTGTTTTTTCAGATGAGTATGTTCTTTGTAACACTCACATGTATACCCGTATGTTGCTTTACAATGATTCCGATGAAGTCGTCAAATACCGAAAAATGTAAGTTTTATGCGCTTTCAAGTTATTTGAATACCATTACTTTTATAATGATGCTGTTTCATTCAGTGTTGTTTATTTGTTACAAAGCTCACATTTCCCTTTGATTTTCTTAAAAAGGCTGTCTTCCGACTATGTGATGGAGTGCGATGAAGTTGATGTCTATTAAGCTCTGATGATTGCGCCTAAGTTTTTGAACCATTATAATTAAGTTTTTGTTAAATATGAACAATTATATTATGTTTTTGTTATCAGTTGTAGTTTGAACGGATAATGTTCATCTTTTGTTTATATTTTTGGCTTAAGTTTGAACATTTATAAATATCATTTCAAAACTATTAATGATGAAGTTTTTGTACTTTAACTAATTTATGTATATTCAATTAGACTTCATTTAAATGTCATGTTGACAAAATTAATATTGCTTATAAATGTGATTTTATCAACAACTTGAACAACAATAGTTTGATTGCGTATAACCAATATATTTAAAATTACATATACAAACAATTTGAGCAAGATATATATACCAATAGTTTGACCTGACAAATTATTCACTCATTGTTTATGCAGGGATGGAAAATGTTTTCTATAAATTAAAATATTGACTTATTCAAAATAAGACTCGGGCGATTAATTTCTTAATAAACAACATTTAATATGTTAATGTTTTCTATATTTTGATTTATCATATAATATGAATATGAAACCATTATTCTTTTCCATAAATAAAAATTGATTTAATTAAATGTTCACTCGAATATACCCAATTTATTAATAGACAATATATACACAAGATCTTTTTCAAGAATATATTAATATACGATAAGTTTATCACTCTGCATGCCTTTCCTAATATCTATCTACTAAACCGAAATTACGTATTCGTCTAGGATTCTCTAACTTTATTTAATAAATACCATGTGTTTTTATAGTTGAATTTAATTAATTCCATATTGACTATAATTTAAATATAATTTTAAAATTCATCTTTTTTGACGAAAGATTACGATGCAATTAATTTTTCGTATCTCTTGATTTATATAAAAGATTTGGTAGCAGTTCATAACTCCTATAAATATTGGAATCGTTTAACCTAAGAAAACCACTTCTCCATGGCTTCGAGAGTATTAACCCAACAATATGCTTCTCTTTCTAATATTAACAAAAATAGGATTGATTGGAGTATCAAGGTTCGAGTGTGTCGTAAGTGGAAGACTGCAGGCAATGGAAAAGCACCCGAAACTCTTGAATTTTTATTTGTGGATGGAGAGGTAAAAACATTGTTTATGAATAAGAGCGTTTTATACTTTTTACATATACTCATTAATACTTCTTTTTTCAAGGGTACGAGAATACAAGCAAGCGTGAGAAAATTTTTTATTGACCGTTTTGATAATATCACTACCGAAGGCGATCTAATACAAATCCGACAATTTTCTGTTGTTGATAGCCAAAAAAGTTTTCCAGTAGCTGATCATCCTTATCGCTTGATGTTCCAAAATAATACCTATATTGCTCCGACTAAAATTCCACAGTTTCCGAGGTCGTTGTTTGATTTCAAATCGTTTTCTGAAATCAAAGAGAACATGCAAAAGGAGGATGGCCCACTGTTTGGTATGGAATGCATTTTCTATATATAATTTTGAACCATTTAATTCGCTTTCTTTTACTTGATAATATTTGGTTTGTAACCCTTTTAATTAGTTTTAATGTTTTATTTTTGTTCGATATGACTCTAGATATTATTGGAAATGTTGTCGATATAAACGACGCTAGAATGAAAGATGACCCGACTCAAAAGGGTGGAAAGAGTATGCAACTCCTCTTGCAGGATTTGGAGTGAGTACTGTTTTTTGGTCTTATTATTTTATATTATTTTAAAAGTATTTTGTAATTAAAATTGTTTAACATAATACTTTTTATATATTCTCCATAGAGAAAATACTCTTCAGTGCGTGCTTTGGGAACCCTATTGCAATCAATTGACTGATTTTGTCGAGGCCGCAAGAAGGAATGAAGATAGCGCTCACGTAATCATTATTCAGTTGTGTCGGATGAAGAAGTTTAGAGGTATGACAAAAAACCCGTAATTAATGAAGTTAAAATTATTTTAAAGTTGCTATTAATTTATACTTAGAATTGCTATTAATTTATAATTAATGATTATGAAGGCGAAGTTGGTGTTTCAAACACGTACCATGCAACCAAGCTCATAGCCAATCCAAACATCGAAGAGATTGTTGAATTTAGAGCCAAGTGAGACAATTCAAACTTGCATACTGCATAATTTCTTTGCTTTCTACATAACATTTATTATTTAGAATTTGTTAATTTGTATGAAATGCAGGTTACCTAAAACTGGAAATGAGAACAATTTCGATGGATCCAAGATCTCCACTTCATCCTTTGTGAGCGTTAAAGACGAATTGCAGAATCCTGCCACATATGTTTTGAGCGTCTTTGATTTGAAAACTACTGACGTGGTTAGTATATTTCCACTACGTGATTGACTTTAAGATTACATGTATCATATATACGGATTGATTATATGTGATAACCCCCTGTGTAAATTGATTAGCTTATCTTCTTACTTATTAGGTTGGAAAATATTGGATCGTGGCTTCTATATCCGAAATATTGTATGACAGAGGTTGGTGTTATACCAGTTGCCTCAAGTGCAAAAAGAAAGTGACGGAGAAGAATTCCAAATTTTTCTGCGAGCATTGTGATAAAAGGGTAGTTGGTAATACAAGGTATAAAATCCATGCAAAGGTTGTTGACGGAACTGATAATGTTGTCTTATTGTTGTGGAACGATGTCGTTGCCTCTCTTATTGGGAAGAAGGCGACAGATATTTGTGAAGGGTTGACTCAGGTAATCTAAACTATCGATTTATTTATTATACAATATACAATTAACTATGATTTTTTATATGTTTTATAATAGATTTTAATTAAAACTAATTTTTATTTTTGTAGGAAACTTATACTATTGAGGATGCGGAAGGAAATATGAAAGAAGTAACTAAGCTTGAAGTTCCACAACAAGTCGATGATCTAATTGGGAAAGAGCTTATGTTCAAGGTGAGTGTGGAAGCAAAGCACATCGAGGGCAGGGATGAGGTCTACGTGGTTGACAAATTTTCAAATGATGTTAGTCTTATCAACTTGCGCAAAAAAACTGATCACCTTATATGTGGAAGCTCCGTCCGACCGCGTAAAGAAATTGTTCAAGATACGGACGCTTCGGATAAGAACAATGATGAGATGAAATTTGACGATTCCTTCAAGTCGCCAGATTCAGTCAAAAACTGCAAAAGAAGGGTTAATTTCATTTCGGATGATGATGAAGAATCTGTCAGTTGCAAGGGTTCTACAAGTGCCAAGATTAAGTTGGAGAAGGATCCCATTGATTAGTCTTTATTCAATAATTTCATTGTTTTTTTTTATGCTTCTCTTTTATTCCGAATAATGTTTTGCAATATTTTGTTTAATTTTTCGTATTGATTTCATTTGGATTTTAATAATAATTGTTTTCTGGATTATTTTATTATTATCTCATCAAGTCTTTTTAGTTTTTTATGATATAACGTTTTAATTTTCATCCTTTAATGTTGTAAAATTAAAATATACGGGACACCTTAAAATAGTGATCATACGATCAATTAGTATTACTATTAAATATATTAATTAATTAAACAATGAAATTAATTACTATTAAATATGAAGAATTAATTAACTACACGAGTTTAATGGAATATATTGTCGTTGAACAGAATAAAAAAGATTTTACAAAAAATTAATACTTATCTATTGCTGTTAATATTGCCAAAAGTTAATTAAATTTTCGTTCCTAATATGTTGGTAATATTTTGTTTCTAAATATATTGACCTGTATATGGTAAATAATTTGATTAAAAATATTCAATTATACCTCTATATTGATATATTTGGTTTGATAGCTTCACTATACAGCAAACATACAGTTGTTGCAAAATATTTTAAAGCTCATTTTTTAATGAGCATTTTATAAACCCTAATAAACTTCAAACACAGAAGTCACTCGGATTTCTTCGCAGAGGATTGTCATTTTTTATTGTTAAATCTTACTATTTCGATATGATGTTTTAATGTAAGATTTTGTTTCTTATTTTCATTTTGTAATCGTGCTTTACATTATTTTTGTAGAATTTCAAATACATTTAGTTTTTATTGCCAATGTCGTCGAGCCGGAACAAGCAAAGCCAAGGTTGGTGATTCTTAAATCGTCTTTTTCGAATATTTTGCGTTGTTTAATTACTCAAATATTTACTTTTTTTGTGCAGGGAAGGGAAAAGAGAAAAATACTATATTATATCGAATGTCTGAGAACAAACATGAACGATTCCCCTGTAAATATATACCTTTGATCATTAATTTGCTAATTGTTGAATCAGAAGTTTATAATTGTATAGAATGCTCATGTTGCTTTGTTTTATTTATATTATATAAAAACAGATGCATTTGTGATGGAGCCTTTATCCAACAATAACAGTGCAGTCGTGGACAATCCACTTTCAGGTATTTCAATTTCTTCGTTGCCTATGCCAAGATTATGTGAGTATGTTTACGATTTTAGCTATGTGCTGCAATATTTCTTTAGACGTGGAAATATTTGCGATACTTCAGAATTATTTTTTAAAATTAATATGCATTTTTCTGTGTTATCATCCGTTTCATTTTAAAATATTACAGTGCCGACCACAACTCCAACGCAAAGAAGAAATTTTGGCGATGCCCTTCAAAATGTATCTCCTTATCAAGGTTCATGCGTTACCGAACAACGCAGTGGTAAAAGAAAAGTGCATGTTAATCCGTTTCAGGATATAACGAACAAGAAAAAGACTACCCGTCCTTTAAACGACATAACAAATGGTGAGAACTGAATTGAACAGAGTTTTTTTTTACAATTTACCATGGCATGAACATTACTTCAATTAGTTATGTGGTTTTCTTAACTATGAAACTTGCTTACCAATATAGGTTTGTATTCAAACCGATCTGGGAATACAAATCAGTTGTATCCTTATGTTTTGGAATCCAGTCCGTTGTCCATGTCGGCTGATAAAGAAAACCAAATTATTGGCTCGGTTCGAAATTTGGATGTTGAATTTTCCGCTGTTCACTCTAGAGGTATGTTTCGAAATATTAATTATTTGTCTTCTTATGTTAACCGATATTTTTGAATTTAATTTTTTTAGTGAAATGTAGTTTATTTTATTGTAATGACTCGTGTCTTTAAATTTATTTTCTATGATACCAGGTAAAAAACCTATCCAACTACCAATAAGTTTACCTTTGGTGAATCAAAGTCTAAACAATGGTAATGAGGGGTCCTCAAACGTTTTTAATGTTGTTGATGAAGACGGTTCACTTGATGAAGAACCTGAGAATAATGTTCCATGGGAACCAACAATAGAGCCTCCATATAATAATACATTCATTACGGAGTCGGCAGGTTCCTCACTTTTGATAGACGATGTTGTTACGTATCCAAGTATGGTGTTAACTGCTTTTTTCTTTTTTATAATTTTTAATGTGATCCGTATTAATTAATGCATTAATACGCTTTTGTTTCTTTTCCAAAAGGTTACCACGATATGGGTGATCCTATTTGGGAATGTTCTCATTGTAAAGCGGTATTCTGGTACGATGAAAGAATAGAAAAGTCGAAGAAGACGAAAGCGCCACCTTTGTACAATAATTGTTGCATGCACGGTAATGACGTTTTCTTTAAATTCAGTGAGGGATTTTTACAAATATTTGTTGTGCATATTACTGTAAAATTTCTATAAAGGATCATATTGTTGTTGTGTGATAGTTAAAATACAACTACCAAAAATGAAGGCACCTCCACAGGATTACAAAGAGTTATTGTACGGAACAACTAAAAATAGCAAAAAATTCCAAAACGAGATCAGATTCTACAATATGATATTTTCGTTTACTTCGATGGGAGGTAAAGTTGACAACTCTTTTAACACGGGGACGTCGGCGCCCATTTTCAGACTGAACGGAGAAAATGCTCATCTAATGGGTACTTTGATGCCTTCGAGGGGTACAAATAAACCGGCTTTTGCACAGCTGTACATTTACGACACTCAAAATGAAGTACGAAATCGTATTACAGCCGCAAGGTAATCATCTTTTGTGATATTCGATTTATATCGAAGAGTAAATAATTAATATTTATATATTTTTCTTAAATCGACGCTAAATAGTTATCTTAGAAATTTCTCGATTAACCATTTTCTTTGTTTTATGGGAACAGGAAATTACCAGTTGTTTCAGATGCAAAAGAAGAAGAAGAAAAAGAATTGAAATTACATACTGATATAGTAGGTGAACTTAAGAAAATCCTTGATGCGCATAATTTATTGGTTCAAGCGTTTCGTGCTTCTGGCGAAGAATTGCGCAATGATCCAGATGCCGATATTAAGTTGAGATTAGTTTGTAAAAGAGCTTCGGACGGAAAATTATACAATTTGCCTCAAGCTTCTGAAGTTGCTGTTTTGATTGTTGGAGATATTGAAAATCTTCAAGACCAGCGTGATATAATTGTCAGAAAAAGTAATGGTGAATTGAAACGGGTTGATGAATTGCACGTTTCCTATCTGCCTCTCCAGTACCCATTATTGTTTTTATATGGAGAAGACGGATTTAGAGACGACGTTCCTCATTGTGAAACGGCTAGAAGCAATGAAAAGACCGAAAAAATGGTTACTATGAAAGAATATATTTCGTACCGTCTTCACGAGAGGTCTGATGAGACGCCTCATCTACTTTTTGGACGACGTCTCCTTCAGCAATTCATTGTCGATGCTTATACCATGGTTGAATCTTTTAGAATTAGATACATGAGGCATCATCAGAAAGAATTCCGTTGTGATTCTTATGCTGCGTTGGATGATGCTTTAAACAAGGGTGACCTCGATGCATCGACTACCGGAAAGAGGATTATTTTACCTTCTTCTTTTGTTGGTGGAGCGCGCTATATGATACAAAATTATCATGATGCCATGTGTATATGCAGGTGGGTTGGGTATCCAAATTTATTTATTACTTTCACCTGCAACGCCAATTGGAAGGAAATTCGGAAGTACGTTCAGAAGAGAGGTTTGAGTCCAACCGACAGACCAGATATTGTTTCTAGGGTATTTCATGCTAAACTCGATAATATGCTGAGAGATATTCGACAGGGAAAATTATTTGGAGAAACAAGTGCCGGTAAAAATTATCTCACATTTTGACGTATATGATATTTTACTCTATATTTTTTTCAATTAAAGTTTTTTAAAAGATACAACCGTGTAAATTTCATTCTTATTGTTTAACAACATTTTATATTTGCAGTCGTGTACACCATTGAATTTCAAAAGCGCGGATTGCCTCATGCTCATATATTGTTGTTCATTAAAGATTTAACGGAAGGTGCGTTATGTGGTTGCATCGAATATGGTGGAGGGTAGGCCAAATTTTCTTCAACATTTCTGGCCATCGCCACTTCATTCGCTCTCATCGCCGCTTCATTTGATTTCATTATGTGGTTGGCCGTTTGCATGAAATCCTGAAAAACTTCATCCAATGATGGTTTGTATGGAGGCTCAGGTTGCATAGAATAATGTGGAGGGTCCATCATGTTCTGAGGAGGCCATTGTTGTTGAGCCCATTGTTGGTGAGGTGGATCAAAATAATAACTCGATCGAGAATCCCACTCCGGACTGAATGCCTGAGACTGATAGCCAAAATGTGTTGTCGTGTCATATTGGGGAGGCTCGTAGTATGTGCTCGTCTGAGGCCTTGTGAACTCCCACGGATAGTTATCATATGTATTCATCACTTCTAACACAAACACTTGACAAAAACATTAAACGCACCGGTGGGAAAAATAATACTCATATCAAAAAAAAGAAAAAGAAAAAGAAAGTTACAAACACTAAAACACTAATACTAGTGCCTAAAGTGTTCCCCGGCAACGGCGCCAATTTGACAAGACGTTGTAGTGCGTCAAAAATCAAATAAAAATAACCGAACTTATTGCCGAAGCAATTCGCCCGAGTCGATCGGGGTTTGGATGGCTGGTGGGAAGACGGGCGTTTGGTTTGGATCGGCAATAAGTCGCCCGAGTCAAATAAAAATGCGTCGCGAGCGAGCGCCTGGTGGGAAGACGGGCGTTTGGATGGCTGGGCCATGTAGAGGACTCCAAGGGCTTTCCGTAGAGGTATAGATCGTCGCTGTAGGTGGTCGGAGTTGGGAGAACCAAGCTATCCAAGTTCGCTGCACATACACTCAAGGCAGCTGCCTGCTGGGATGGAAATTCGTGAAATACGGCCATATGACGGGGAACCATGACAGGAAACAAGTAGGGCCGTGTAGACAATGTCAAGGGCTTTCCGATAATGTATGGATCATGTTTGTAGGTGATCGGAGTTGGGAGAACCGAGGTGGCCAAGTTTGCAGCGCAATCTCGAAAGTTGTCGACCAAATTGCTTTTACCGTTTTTCAACTCGTTTCTCGCTCTTCTCACACTAATCACGTCAACTAGCCTGAACACTCAACAAAACATCAAACCTACCACAAATCATGAGGAATACACCAATAAACAACTAAACACGACACACTCACACACAAATAAACGACACAAAAACGTGAACATCAAAATCCTTGTACGGATTAAAACAAGCACCAAAACAATGGCACGAAAAATTTGATTATGCTATGTTAGAATATGGCTTTCGAATAAATGAATGTGATAAATGCATTTATATAAAAAATACGGACGATGATTATTTAATCATGTGCCTATATGTTGACGACATACTTATCGTTGGAAGTAACGATAATATGGTCAAATCAGTGAAAAATATGTTAAATTCAAATTTTGACATGAAAGATATGGGCAAGGCTGATGTTGTACTTGGAATTAAAATTCATAGAACATCAGACGGCTTTGCTTTGAGTCAATCTCATTATGTCGACAAAATCTTAGAGAAGTTTAGCAAAGATGATACGGGTCTTGCTAGAACTCCAATAGATACAAGTCAACACCTTGCTAAAAATAGAGGTGATGGAGTAAGTCAAATAGAGTACTCAAGAGTGATCGGCAGTCTAATGTACTTAACCAGTTGTACAAGACCAGACATAGCCTATACAGTAAATAAGCTAAGTAGATACACTAGCAATCCAAGTGAAAGTCACTGGAAAGCTATTGTACGATTACTTAGATATTTACGCTATACTCGAGATTTTGGGTTGCATTATACTCGATATCCAGCTGTCATTGAAGGTTACACTGACGCAAATTGGATTTCTGACATAAAAGACTCCAAGTCCACAAGTGGATATGTTTTCACTCTCGGTGGAGCTGCTATTTCTTGGAAATCGTCTAAGCAAACAGTAATTGCTAGATCCACAATGGAATCAGAGTTTATAGCTCTAGATAAATGTGGCGAAGAGGCCGAGTGGCTCAGGAATTTCCTAGAAGATATCCCAAAGTGGACGAAACCTGTGCCTCCAATTCGTATTCATTGTGATAGTCAATCTGCAATTGGACGAGCACAAAGTAATATGTATAATGGTAAGTCTAGACATATACGTCGCAGACATAATACCGTTCGACAACTACTCTCGACTGGAGTTATCTCAATAGACTACGTAAGATCTAAAGATAATATCGCAGATCTATTAACCAAAGGGTTAAATCGAGAGTTAGTATTGTCGTCATCTACAGGAATGGGACTAAAAGCCTTAAAGAAAGAGAGTTGAGACGATGGAAAACCTTACCTATATGACTGGAGATCCCAAGAACTAGGTTCAAAAGGACAACCTAACCGTCTAAACTCCGTTATCACTGTCCTGGGGGGAATTTGAATTCCACCAAAAGTCCATTGCCTAAAAGATGTTACAGTGATTGTGTGTGAGGATTAGCAAATGGCTATTAATGATTCATAAGAGATATTATGAATACTCTTTAAAGAAATCACCTATGTAAGAGAGAAGTGGGGCCGCTTCGAAGAGAATACAGTAAGGCATATTCTTAAACACTCTTACAGAACCAGGCTGATGTTCAGGGCCAAAATGAATATAATCATGAGAACTGAGAGTTGTTAGAAAGAACGTGAGTGTAGTATATTATCGTTTACACAAATGGGGAATAGTTCAAAGACATCGTGTCTACTATTTAATCAGTAAAGTTGGTATGCTTTCACAAGGGAAGGTTCAAAGGGTAACACCTACCTATCCTATGCACGTTTCTAACGTTGATTGATTTCACCAAACTACTTTTGGTTTATGTGTAATTTTCATTCATGGGGGGGACTGTTGGAAAATAGAGAGCTCGGAGAGAGCTTCGAAACGATAGCTCATTCGCTCAAATCGGAGTTGAAATGAATGAGAAATTAATTTGTAAAATATAATCAAAATAGAAGGAAAAGAAAAGAAAATAAAAGGGATATTAGTTATCCCACATTGGAAAACTATCAAAAGGCAAGTGGGTATATAAGATGCTTGGCCTTTAGTAGCTTATGAATCAATTAATTATAGTATTGCTCCGCCTCCTACGTGCGCGCAGGGGGGTGCAAAACTTGGCGAAAATAGCCTACGAACCCCGAACTTGTGTGCGAGCGCGACCTGCGTACACGAATGTCGCTTCGATTTGGGGGCAGTCAACCAAGCTACTTTTTGCGTTTTTCTTTTCCGAACCGTTACAAAGTAACGGTTATTTTGACTAATAAATATTGTGATTTATTTATTTAATAAATAAATAAAATCAAATTATATTCTGATTATATTTTGAATTTCGAAATGGCCATTAAGGAGTCCTTAATGCACAGCCATAATGGTTGGACCGTTACGGTCAACCTGTCCAGGTTCATCCAAGAACTACAGCAGCTCCCTATGCTCGCCTATAAATACGAGTTTCATGTTTGAGAAGAAATACATCAAAAACCACTCCAGCAAATCTGCTTCTTTTCCTCTCGACTTCCTTTTCTTTGGCCTCCGGTGAAATCAGTTAGGCAATATCTCGGTTCGACGTGCAACGTAGTTGCGTAAGACGTTGTATCCTGGGAAACAAACGATCGGTAGAGGTCGAATTTTGTTTTAAGGAGATCGTGTCTAACACGAGCCTCGTCTTCTTTCTGTTCTTAGCCATCTCCATAAAACCGATCCATACATCAACTATTTTCAATCCAAAAAAATATGTCCTAAGTGTTTTTATTATAAATAGTACGTCTCAATTACAACTTAAAACAAAATTCAAATTTTAACATTTTTCAATAATATATATAATTGTACTCCATACATTCTGGTCAAGATTTTATCATTGCATAGTAGATCATTCTAGCAAAGGCGAGTCAAATTTTGTTTATTGCAAGTCGATCATTACACAATCATTAATTTACTTGTTAAGATTTTTTAACTCTTGATTTTTCGGTTTCATGATTTACAACCCGAGGTTGACTCTTATTAGCGAGTTTGATATACTAGTAGACAGCAGCACCAAAACACGGCATATGGTAGAATACCAATTGAAAATATATAACATAACATAGTCCAGTAATTTCGGTTGATGACTCAAATGTTCGACTTGAAGATCCCTCAATACAATATTACAATACAACCATTTGATAAATAAAGAGAAAATTATTAATTTAGTCCCAAGTAAACGAGTTTCGTTTTGGTACCTAGTACCACGCAAACACGCTTTCAATTTCATACATTATTTCTTAAAATTTGAGTCAAATTCATAAATTATTTCTAAATTGACTCGAATTTATGAAATACTATATAAAACTGAAAAAGTATGTTTATGTGGTACTAAAATGAAACTCTACTACTTTTATGGTACCGAGTTAATAATTTTCTCATAAATAAAACATATAGACTCAAGAAGAAAATCACTATTGTCTTCTTTGTTTTTTACATGACTTCATTATCCAACCTTCTTCCTTCCCTGTTTGTTTTTTACATGACTTCATTCTCCAACCCTCCTCCATCCTGCACATTTTAAAAAATTATAAGCGAATCACACTACACTACTCTATGTATTAATAACACATATAGTAGTATAATTATACATAATAATAAAACAAACTTACCAGGCGGAAGGATATAAAGTATATGGCCATCTGATGCTCACATATTTACGAAGGAGGTCATTAGACTCATTACATTCAAACCCGAACCCATCCATGGAAACCAAGCTCCCCACAAAGCCACAAGCAGATACCAAATGAATGGTTTTGAGTTTAGAACCGGTTTCTACTACTTCCAACATCCCGGTCAGCGGGTCACACAAGGCTACTATCATACCCTCACAACTTGTGAGAACTAGTTTATCATTCACAATCCCAAAGCATTTTTCAAAGGGAAAAGAATCGAAGCAAAGTGTGAATTTCTTGGTCCAACGTGCAGCTACATTGTCATCTGTAAGAGTCCATATGTCATAAGCTCTGCCACGAGCAGCGCTAAGTACAACCAAAACAAATTCTCCATTCAACTTTCCACCAAACAAGCTGCGATTAGCAACTCCTCTGCTAGCCGCAAAAAGACAACCCTTCTGCGGACGCAATTGTCCTTTGGGAAAAGGCATGATCTTGTTCAGCGCTAGTGTTTTCAAATTGAGCGATAATACGTTAATTTGATCAGGACTTTCATATTCTTTATCATAATCACTATCATAATCACTATCATAATCACCATCATAACTACAACGGACAACGATCCAATAAGCAGCAAGCCCTTCAATAAGGACATCACAAGCATGCTTACCGTGAGCGTCGCAATCAGAATCGAAATCGAAAGTAGAAATCTCAGTCCAAGTATCAGGGGATGTCGAAACCCAAAGCTCGAACACAATTTTACCTTTACAATTAGTCACAATTTTGGCCAGCTTGTAAACACCATCATCACACCAAAAGGCAAATTTAATATTTGCATCAGTGACCAAATACAGACGAGAGGAATAAGGAAGTTTCCGGGAAAGGCCGGTGACGGGGTTCAATATCCAGATTTCATCCGGTGTCAGTTCTCCCTTCCCGGCGATACAGAGCAGGCCGTTGACTGAGCCGACGATAAACACATCCTTAGATGATAAGCAAGTAAAAGATGAGAACGGACCTGATACTGGTCGACGGAGGACACCGAATTTACCGTTAGCAAAAAGGAGGTGCTGGCTCCACGGATCGGATTTCGCCCGTTGGAGGTGCGCAGCCACAAAATTGGGCGACGAGATTAAGGACCGCCAAGCCTTGCAAACAGCCTTGCATCGTACGAGGTCCACCGCAGGTACTCGGAGTAGGATCGACTCAGTTACATCTTGCAGTAGGATTGAGATCGACATCAGGTTTTTCTGGTTTTGTTTTTTGTTGGGAGGAGTGGGGATGGGGAGGCGGAGGTGTTCAGCTCCCTATTTATAGCCTAATTTCCTTAAACTAATTCAATTTCCTTAAACTAATTCAACTATGTGTGTATACACATACCGAGTAATTAATTTTATAATAGAAAAAATTAGAGAAAAAATTAGAATGAGATTATGATTTAAAATAAACAACCGTATTTTTCAATTTTATTAAAAGAGGTAATTAATATATTACATATATATAAATAAATGTATTGATATTTAATGTAATCACAATTTAGGTAGTCTTTTCAAATTTGAATTGTCTATTTTAACCTTTATATTATATAAGTTGTATATACTTTTTATTACGTACCTTATATAATTGAATGCATACGAATCTTAATAGTTTTAAGACAAAAAATTTCAAATCAATCACGATTCTATTTTCGGTAAGTATTTTGGTATTGATATTTGTATTTTTTTCAAAATTCTCACCGTAAGTAGCCGTTCTTCGTCTAGTAGTTTGTATGTTCTTGAGACGCGTTTAGGTAAATCATTTTTTTTTCAAACGAATCGGTTGTGTTAGTGTTTCATTCTGTTCAATTTCTCGAATGTTTAACCAAACTCGTAGATGTGGAATCCTTTATTCTTTTAAATAGGATTTCTTGATTTTATTTTTCGAATCGGTCAGCTGCTAATCGGAATTTTTTCACAGCTTTTCAATTTGATTTATTGTGTATATTTATCAAATCTATCGATGAATGAGTTATTCGTGTGTCCTTGGATGGGAATTCTAGCAAATGTTGATGGCGAAAGTATCTCTGGCTTCAAGACTGACCTGGCCAAGAGAGGGTTTGACCCGGTCAAAGTTCGATCACTGTCGAGCGGTGGATATGCGGTAGTGGAATTTAAGAGGGACTGGTCTGGATTTTACAGAGCAATCATGTTTGAGGAGGAATCTGAGGTGAAGCATCCAGTTAAGAAGGATTACGATGTGGGGGCAGATGAGTTGTGCGGTTGGGTTGTTCGGGCTGATGATTACAATGTTGAAGGTCTCTTAGGCGAGTATCTTCAGAAAAATGGAAACTTGAAGACTCTTGAGGACTTGGAGACCGAAGAGAAGCACAAAACTGCTCATTGCTCAAATTATTAACACCATTGAAGGATTGAGTGCTCGTCTGGATAAGCTTGAGAACAATTGCCATTAGCCCTCAGCAGTTGTTTGTGTGGGAAGTCAGAAATACGAGACATATTATGTGTGACTAATTTTCATTTCCCATAATTTTCCTTTCCCAAAGACATCTTTAGCTTTTGCTAGTAGTATTTGGAATATGACTTGTTATATGTAGCTCTTCTCTTGTTGCCTTCTCTTCGAAATTTTCATGTGTATTGACTTTTTGTATTGTTGTAAGTACTCGGATAGTAACTGCAAGTGAAGAAGGAGCCTATGTTTTAGTTTCTGTAAATTATTCGTCGTTTCAAGTTGTTTCTATGCTTGCTCAAATGTCTTTGCAGCATTTGTTTATTAAATTATGTGCAAGAATACAATACAATTATATGAATCAGGACAACGTTGTATGCTAGTACATAATACAATAAGGAACACAACTTTCTAACAAACTAAAAACTGCCAGTCGCAGTCGGTAAACAAAAAACAGCTTGAATGCCTTCCTGTACAAGATGACTGAGTCAACGAAAAATAAGGCAGGGTATTTTCCTGCATCATACATCCATCTTTGGCATCTACCCATGGAACGAATTAAGTAGATGCGACCATACACCCATTTGCTACCGGGACTCGAGACTGATTGTTGCAGTCATTAAACAGATGACAGAAATCAAAAATAAGTGACCAGAAAAAATATAGCATATTCTATAATGACCTGAGCATTAGAAAGAGGCTTGCCTTTCCAAGGTTTTTGCAAAAGTTAAAAAAAAAAGGAAGCTGGAACGGGACAGTTGAAGATGAACAAAACAACCGAAGCCCCTGTTTGAGATAGGTATTGGTACATCGAGTACACAGACCAGATTCTCATGAGGTTACCGATAATGTGGATGATTTGCAAGGGAGTTTGCCTGACATTAAGAAACATACATGTATCAGACTATCAGTTCAACCAAATGAAAAGGTTTAAAAAATCTACCCAACATGATATATTAATGAAAATTAAAACATGCTACTCGATACTCGACTCAAGATCGACTGTTTAACATTAAGAACCAAGCCTTAACACATTTTCCCGTCAATAAAATATAAAGTTATGTTCAAGCTCAACTCATATTCGATTGTTAATAAAGTTCAGACAGAATTCTGAAAGCTCGAGTCATACTAAAACAAGCTTGGATGTCAATATGTTCCAGTCCACTCAACTCATTTACAACCCTATAAATTCAAACTGGAGGATACTTATCCTGGAAAAATACTTGTATCTTCCAGCAACAGAAAAACTTCAGAAAAATAACTGGTTGCTTACCGACTCTCTTGTTTCACTCTCATGTCATAATTTATATTAACCAATACGTTTAAACTACCAAATGGACTGCCTAAGCCGGTACGTGTGTGTAATAGATTATGACATGCAGGTAAACCATTATTTATCATAACCCAAGGCAACACTGTAATCAAGGTTAAACTATTGGAACTAATATGTGTTATGTCCATGAACAAGTTTTAGTTAGTGTAGCTATTAATATAGTAAATTACATGTGCGTAAACGATTAAACCACTTTATGAATCTAAAACTACAAAATACACTGTGCAAAAAGGTACACTGTTTGTAATAGATTCTGAAATTTATTTATTACACTACTAAATACCTATTTGTTACCTAATATCCCAACTTATGAATTCTGAACTACCGACTACAGTGTCAAGGTACAATTTATAAATTCTGAACTACCAACTACACTGTCCAATGCCTTGAAGTGTATGTAATAGATTCATACATGCACTTTAAACTATTATATGATTAACAACCAATCCAACACTTTTATGAAGCTTAAAAAATTTACAATAGTGTTTTGTCTTTGAACAAGATTGGGTCAGTTCAAAAATTAATATAGTAAACTACTTGTGCGTAATATAATAAACAACTGAATGGATCTTTAACTATAAAATACACTGAGCAAAAAGGTACAATGCTTGTATAGATTCTGAACAATTTTGAACTAGTGGAACTAATAGTTCTTGTGTCCATGAACAAGTTTGAGTCAGTGCAAATATTAATATAGTATAATGTATTAATAGTTCACGAATAAACATAAATATGAACCAAGAACTACAAGATACACTGCCCACAATGGTATAGTGTTTTTAATAGATTTTGACCACATAGTTACTTGTGCGTAAACGATAAAACAACATCATGAATCTTGAAATATTAAATACACTGAGCAAACATAGGTACAGTGTGGGTAATAGATTCTGAAATTTATTTATTATAATACTGAACACTTTTATATTGCTAATGTCATGTTATTAAGGTTAAACTAGTGGCACTAATAGTTGTTGTGTCCATGAACAAGGTTGAGTCAGTGCGAATATTAATATAGTAAACTATATTAATAGTTTACGAATAAACCTAATTATTAACCAAGAACTGCAGCATACACTGCCCACAACGGAACATTGTTGCTAATAGATTCTGACACAACAACCTAAGATGAAACATGATTTTATTGTAAATTTCTCAATTAAAGCACTGGCTTGTTAAGTACTAACACACTTTTGTCATTTTACCAATCAGTTACACAAACCAAATATTGTGTGCTACTATTAATACAAACTACAATAGACGAACTGCTATGAACAACGTCTTCTTAATTATGTTCTCCAATTTTAAGTTCATAGTTTGCAAATATTTATAACTCAGCAGATTACTCAGTGTGAATAAGTTGAACAAAGTGATTGAAAATATTTACAAGTGTTGTTTGCAAACTATTGGTAATCAAGAATAATCTATAACTGACCTACTAAACTATTAAGCAAAAAAATGATACAATGGCTTTTGATGTAGTACACTAGATTGGTTAACAAACACACCCATATAGGCTATTCATCAAAAGAACAAATGATAATTAAAGTGTGGGAGCTTACAGCTTAAGATGACTATGGTTATAGTAGTTTGTCTTGTGCGGTTGATATTTAAAAATCCAATATGTGCATTTGGTACAATATATCAGAAAAAAAATAAAAAGTACAATCGTGTTTTCAATAGACCAAACAACATGATGTACTGTCAGAAATACTTACCCAGACAGTGAATAAAGGGACTTCGTGACCAGTGACCAGGGCAATATCCTCACGGACGATCCATAATTTTAGGCAAACTATGAAATACACTTGCACAAAAGGCATCAATAATTTTTAAACTATAATCAGATTTGGAATTCATCAACATGCACTGATTTTGTAGGAACATGGATTCAAAAGCAAAAAAAAAAGCAAACAAAATGTGTAGAATAAAAACCCAAATTCAAATAAGAAACAAAATACTTTATTTGTAATGTATGATAATTGAAAATTTTTGCCAACCTGAAGAAGAGCTAGGCCACGTACAATCCCTTGGAAACACCAGGATATGTGACCAGCCCAATAGGTTTATCAATGAGAATCTATTAAGAAATAATTAATGTAAAAAATAACACTGTAATTTAAATTGAAAATATATGTGATGCCCAGCAATTAGTCAAGTACAAAGGACTTGTTTCTTATATTGGATATTCTAATTATCATCATTAAAACATCAAGATAACAGGTTCACTTTTATCACCTCATATTCAATAATCAATCCACTTAGGTACGATATAATTTTGTTATAATCCTCGTTCCTTTCTGCTGCGTATCATTCTCCTGTAAATATATCAAGGATAGTGTTACATCAATGTTGTGCATACAAAAACAAAGGATAAGGATCTAGCGATGTAAACATCCACGTAGAAACCTCGAGGTCCGAACTGAAAACACAGAAGTCATTGCTACGTTAAAGATGAAATAGAAGATGATAAAAACACAAGATCAAATAGTTGGTTACTCACAGACATGCCCCAACAAGTGACGTCCCAACAGCAAAATATTCAGCAAGACGAGATTTTGCCATTTTTTTTTTTCACAAAGTAGTACTCCTATTTCCATAAAAAAAAGTGGTAAATAAACACCGAATTGTAAATTACAAAAACAATTCTTGTATTAAAATCAGAAATCACTACATGTCAAAAAATCGATCTAAAAAACTAACCAAGAAAACAAGCGGTGGAATCATACCTAATTAAAGCAGACTTTCTAGTTTGTTGCAAGCATTAAAATGTCTAATTATTGGAGTTACACTGCAATCATGTTATTTGATTCAACATTTAACAACCCAAAATCTTTTAGAAGGATAAATTTTCAAAAAGGATAAATTTCAAGAAGAGATTTTTAGTACTAAAAATCAAGGTGAACAATGGATACAAGACCAATCTACCAACCCACCGATTCTACTTATTAATCTACTTGTTCAAGATGTGGCTTAATTTTAGGAAAATAACGACGTGCAGAAAAAACATATTTTACACTATAACAATTTCTGCCGAATTAAACTACAAATCCAAGAAATTTCAACGGGTAGATTGATTCCCCAATCAATCATTGCTAAATTCGATTGAATTTAACCAAAAAAACGTAGAACCCTAAATCTTGAAAGCAATCTATGCACTACAAGATTTACACAGTTATCAC
This sequence comes from Euphrasia confusa, assembly GCA_954870475.1. Taxonomy (NCBI): domain Eukaryota; kingdom Viridiplantae; phylum Streptophyta; class Magnoliopsida; order Lamiales; family Orobanchaceae; genus Euphrasia; species Euphrasia confusa. The sequence goes on from OX940952.1 coordinate 38,947,632, forward strand.
CGGGAGAAGAAACGAAAATCACATAGACTGTAACCAGTAATCATAAACCTTACCTAATTTGAAGAAAATCAGAGTGTTCCAATTTCACAATCGTTCCAAAGACACTGTCGCCGGAAAACTATTATGCATCGGTTTCTTTCACAGAGCATGAAGTGAGATTTTTGGTAAGATTGTAAGTGATATCCTTGATTTATTTTGGTAGTGTATTATTTGACCACACGGTAAGTAGTGTATTATTGTCCCTCTAAATAATTAAGTGATTTTATATAATATTGGTTATATATAAAATATTAGATAGTTTAATATAGTTAAAAGGGTTAATTAGGTAAATCTAATTTTTTTTTTATAAATAGTGTAAAGATTGATCTTAATATATAATAGAGAGTAAAATAATTACCCTTTTTGAAAATCAAATACTGAGTAATTAATATTAAATTAAAAATATACTATATTACTCTCAAAATAGTTGACATATTTTCATTTTCGAAGTTTCTAACAATAATTGATACACAAAAAAAAATCTAACTTTTTAATATTAATATAAAATTTTATTTTATTTTATTCACATACTTTTTAAACACTTATCCACTACTATTTTATTTTTTCACTTTAAAAATATATTTTTACTAAATTATTTTTTAATTAAAAAAATCAGAAAAATAATAATTTTCTTAAATTTCATCCTCAAAAAAGTATGACATCTATTTATAAGTATAATTTTATGGTTTTGAACCTTTAAATTATCTAAGTATTTATTCAAAATTTGCCTTCAATATTAATTAAAATTATTTAAATGTGAATTATTTTAGTGTTTGATTTAAAATTTTAAAGTAATTAATTAAGAGTAAAATAGAGTAGATATTTTTATTAATAATTATGCACGAGAGATAATAAATTAACCATTAAAAAATAGCAAAAAATAGTTACATTAAAATAATTGATTAATCACTACTATATAGAAAAGTGAAGATAGAATGTTATAAAACATTTTCAGCAACTTTAATACTTAGCAGCAAGCATAAACTTAAAACTCCTCTATCATCTGGTTCGCTTATCGAATTTGATCAATAACCATACTGAAAGATATCATGCAAAATACAAGGTCAACTTGAAAAATGCAAACGGAACTGTAACGAAGAAAAACATAATGAGGACGCGTGGAGAGCCCATCACACAAGTCAACAGCCAGTTCAATTAGTAATTGATTGTATAACATAACCAGCTTCCAAGTTCCATCATAAACTACTCGATCATCTGGTTTTTCATAGAGGGTACAATGTAATGCATCATCAATGCCCCTGCATCCTACATACACCAACCGAAAGAAAAAAAAAACCATAATATATATGAAATGAGCTTTGTGCAGGGGCACTAATAAGCAAGGGCTTTGTACAGTTGCTTATTAAACTGTAGAACTTTGTGCAGCATTAAAGACCAAAGAGTTGTATGCAAAAGCAAAATACCTGAAGACACGTAAAATGCGCAAGTCCTACCTAATGGGATTTGATATATCTTCAGCAGAAAAAGACCAAGGTAAGACAACACTTGAAAGGAAAATAGTCTCTGGCGCCTATATTATTTTCTATCAGCACCACCTGCAAAATGAATCTAGGAGACTTTAAGACGCCCTCTGCATAATCATGAAAGCATCTGCCTACAAGATCTCCAAGCCAATTCCCTAAAACCTTTCCTATCATTTGAGAACCTGTCTCTACATGAATCTCGGTCTCAAGGGCTTTGTTTTTGTTATCTCTGCCATTCGTAACAAGTAAAACCAATAGCTGAATAAATCATTTTATTGTCAAAAGAACATTGATTTTAAAAGAAAGAAAGTTCAGAAAAATATTAACTTTTTTACACCAAGAGGACTTTTTACTAGAACAAGTAGAATTTGTTAATACTTAATATGGCAAACAAAATGAATATTGAACATTCAAATGACAAAAACAAATTCAACATGATATTATACTCAACTGGCTTTGGTAATATTCCACACATTACACTAAAATATTCAAATGCCAAAATCCATACACAAAGCCAAGCCTCCTACACCATCAGGTCAACACAAAAAAATTCAACATGATATACTCAACTGGCTTTGGCAATATTCCACACATTACACTAAAAGATTCAAATGCCAAAATCCATACACAACTGACAAAATCCAAATTCAACATGATATACACTCAACTGGCTTTGGTAATATTCCACACATTACACTAAAAGATTCAAATGCCAAAATCCAAATTCAACATGATATACTCAACTGAATTTGGTAATAAACCACACATTACACTAAAAGATTCAAATGCCAAAATCCAAATTCAACATGATATACTCAACTTGTTTTGGTAATATCCCACACATTACACTAAAAGATTCAAATGCCAAAATCCATACACAAAGCCAAGCCTCCTACACCATCAGGTCAACACAATTTGACCTCAATTCTTAATGAAAAAAAAAACTCTAAAAACATGAAAAACTAATATGAACAAACAAAAGCCATCCTCCAATGCCTACCCCAAGCTCATGCCAGCCTCAACAAACAGCTCCATACAACTCCCAAAACACTGATCTAAGTCGGCCGAGGAACGTGGGCATACTTCAGATACCGGTCCAACGTCCGGTCAATCGGCTGACCCTTCTTCTCCCTGTCTTCCACCCTAGCCTCAACAAGAGCTTCATACACAGTAATAAGAAACTTGGGCAAATTCATTGACATAAGCACATCAAAGCCTGCTTCAACGTCAGAACTGAAATCATATTTCCTATAAATCGATGCCCCAAGGAGTCCCTTGTACCCTGGAATTTTGAAGCTGTGGGCTTTCAAATTTCTGATACAGCGTAGCATATCACATGGTGTGAACAGATCTGGAACGAACTTTGTATTTTGACCAACCCGGCCCTGAGAAGCTGAACCTTGGGAAGTTGGATTAAAAATAAGATCCATCTTTACCTTATAATCAAGCTTCCCCCAATCGAAACCTACAGCCTCATAAAAACCTTCCATAGAATTAATTCTTACCACCACATCGTGAAGGCTGTGCAGATGCTTAATGCTTTCCCACCCGTCTTGCTGGAAATCAAGTCGCTCCCCACTCGACCAAAATAGCGGCTTTTCGACCATACCAACTGCCGGAGAGTCGCACCTCGGGGGGTCCATAGCGGATTTGACAGCATGTACGACCTCATAAGTGAACAGCATTACAGTAAAACCCTTCTCGTTAATGCATGGCACATGACTGATCGGAGGCTCGTTCAAGACTGGATCATAATTGAACACAGCTGCAACATCCACATGTTGACCGAAGAAAAAAGAAGAAAGGAGTCTGCCAAAGGATTTCATATTGTCTCTTTTCTTCTTAGCTGGATCTGAAACGATCAGTCGACAGAGATGAGGCCTCAACTTTACTGTCACAGTAGAGTCATCCTGTTACATAAATACAAGTAAATCTTTAGAAAAAGATAAATAAGAAAAATAGAAATGTTGCATAAAAACAAAAGAATTACAGTGTACCTTAATGAAAAGGTATGACGACAGCTTGTCGATAGAGTCGATCTCAAACCCGCGGTCATGCACAACCACTATTGCCTCCAAAATCTGCTTAAAAACAGATTGAACCAATGCGAATTCTTTATTCGAAGGTTGAAAGTCCTCTAGTGTCGTACCAATATCTTCAAACCCGTACACAACTAGACCAGACTCTCGAACCTCCTTCTTCCCCAAATAGACCGCAAGACGCCCATGAACTAGTGTAGTGTAAAAATGTTTCTCTTGGATGTCAGTAAATGAAGTGATCCCACTACGTCTTACCAAGATCCCAGCTTTTCGAAAATTGAAAGTCCCTGGCAAGATTCCCCCATCTACAACACGGCCTCCACGAAGATTACCAATTTCTATCGTAAAATCCATCTTCCAGCAAGAAGAGCTGAAAAGTAACATTAACATAATAAGAATACTGAGTTTTACAGGCATCCTTTCAGAATCAGAACCAAAGTATTCAATTTTGAAAATCTAATCTCCTTTAAAAAAGGAAAGGTTACAAATATCCAGAAGAAAATTCAACCTAACTTAAAGAAAAAAAAAAGAAAAAATCAGAAACTTTTCATTATAATCACAAGCAAAGAAAAAAAAATAATGTTATTTATTAAATACAACATAAGTACGAACATCATTCAATTTTAAGATAGAAACAGTCTTTGTTAAAAAAAAAAAAGATATTCAGCAATTACAATTCTGGATCAAACCCACAATTAATAAATTGAAAAAATCAAGAACCTAAAAGTTGTGAGACGTTTGTCCAGCGAAATAGAAGACAAGATTCTCTAAATCAAAGAAAACTGTAAATAAATGTTAAATGTTGGGTCGATAAACTTACGAATTCAGAATTCGGTGAATTCTTCAACGAGTAATAGCCTTGCGGAGAAGGTGACTTTACTTTCCTAACTCTCGAATAAATGTAGAAACAGGGCCAATTGAAGAAATTAAATACTAATATTTATAGAAAATAAAAATATAAATCAAAAGCCAACGGTCGATTTTTTTTGGGTATTTTTGTAATACAGACCCAGTTGGGCTTCTAACTAATGTTTGGGTTTACCAGAAAAAAAAAAGAAAAAAAAAGGATTTAAATAAAAAAAAAAAAATCAAAACAAAAATAACTAAAAACGATTAGAAAAATAAAACACACACAAAAAAAAATTGATTTATCTAGGATGAAAAATGATTTTAAATTGTAATTATTTTTTTATTTAACAATGAAAAACTAATCATTTAATCAATAAAACAAAAATATTTGTTAAATCAAAATATATCAACTTTCAATTATTTTTATTTGCCATTGTTACAACATTGTTTTTTCTATACGTAGTGTATATATCATATAAAATTATTTGTTTGGTTATGCATACTTTCATGACTTGATAATTTAAATTATATTTATTTTAGTGTGTTATTTCATAACCAAGTTGAGAGTATTCTGTTATTTTTCAAGAGTTATAATATAATAGTATTCTACTGCTCGGGTAATGTATCGAGATATTTTCTGAAAGGGCGATGCACCGAGATATTTTTTGAAAAGTTATCCGTTATATATTTGTAATTTAATATAAGATTTTTGTAAAATTTTATAATTTAAATAAATATGATAAAAAAAATTATAAATTCGAATTCAATTTGATATATATAAAATTGAATATTATTATTAATAAATATATAGGTTCAAGGTTTCTTTTCATTCAATTTTTTATTCGAAACTTAACGTGTATTTAAATACGACTCAATATTTATTAAAATTCAAACATTTTCTTGATATGTGATAGATAATTGTTTTATTTGTGTTTCAATTATACTACTCAATTTATTCGGCCCTTGGGATGCAACGTGATAATCTCTGAAAATTTACCGGTTATTTTAAATTAATAAAATAATTTTTTTAAAACGTAATTTTTTTCATATGATAATAAATCTTATAAACTTGATCATATTTGATATATGAAATTGAATAATATAATTAATAAATATATAGTTTCTAAGTTTCTTCTCATTAGCTATAAAATTAAATTATTGAGTACTTGTTTTGGGATTAAGAAAGTTGAATGATTATATAGTCAATAAAATTAAATTATTGAATATTTGATTTATTTATATATTAATCATTTTTTAATAATAATATTTTATTAATTAATTTGTATTCTTAAACATAAAGAAAACAAAATGACTTGAAAGTGTTTTTCAATAATAATTTTAGTTGTTTTTATTGGTTAAGTAATCATAGAACCGTGTAAATTATTAAATTATAAAAGTGTGATTAAATAGTTAACAGTGCGCTTGTCTGATTAAATAGTTAATATTCACTAACAAAAAGGGTTTTTGCGACCATAAAATGTGGTCGCAAAAATCAGGTTGTGATCGCAAAAGCTGTATTTGCGACCAAGCGTGGTCGCTAATATTTTGTCTCAGATGTTTTTTTGAGGACAACAGCGCGGTCGCTAATATTTTTGCGACCACGCTAATATTTTTCTCATAAATAAAACATATAGACTCAAGAAGAAAAACATAACTGTCTTCTTTGTTTTTTACATGACTTCATTCTGCAACCTTCTTCCTTCCATGTTTGTTTTTTACATGACTTCATTCTCCAACCCTCCTCCACACATTTTAAAAAATTAAAAGCGAATCACACAACACTACTCTATGTATTACACATATAGTAGTATAATTATACATAATAATAATAATAAAACAAACTTACCAGGCGGAAGGATATAAAGTATATGGCCATCTGATGCTCACATATTTACGAAGGAGGTCATTAGACTCATTACATTCAAACCCGAACCCATCCATGGAAACCAAGCTCCCCACAAAGCCACAAGCAGATACCAAATGAATGGTTTTGAGTTTAGAACCGGTTTCTACTACTTCCAACATCCCGGTCAGCGGGTCACACAAGGCTACTATCATACCCTCACAACTTGTGAGAACTAGTTTATCATTCACAATCCCAAAGCATTTTTCAAAGGGAAAAGAATCGAAGCAAAGTGTGAATTTCTTGGTCCAACGTGCAGCTACAGTGTCATCTGTAAGAGTCCATATGTCATAAGCTCTGCCACGAGCAGCGCTATGTACTACCAAAACAAATTCTCAACTTGGATCGTAAGTTTAATAAGTAACATGTTAATCAATTGAATTGTAGAATAGACAGTGATGTGTTTACATACTAACATTTTATTGCAGCCACAACCTGGATTGCAGTGTCTATGTCATGCACTACTTGGGCTTCCTTGCTAATGAAAAGTACGTGTGTTGTGAGTTTGACGAGAACGATGCACTTCGTTTCAGAGCTGATCTTGTAAACAGATTATCGAGAAGTTCAGTGCTGGAGAGCAGCCCAATAGAAAGATCGTGGAAGCTGATTTTGAATTCTGAAAACAATATTAAATAGCAACTAGATTTAGTTTTATGATCACATTATTAAGTAGCTACCGGGTTTTGTTTTTGAATCTTTGTTTTTTTAAACTATTTGGATAATGTTTTTTTAGATTTCATAAGCAGTCTAAAAATGCATTTGTAACAGTGTTGGATACTGAAAGCAATATTGAGTTGCAGCGACATTTTGTTGATTTATGAAGTCATTGTTAAGTAGCTTCCAGATTTTGTATTTGAATCTTTGTGATTTCTTTTACGGATAATGTAGTTGAAGTTTTCATAAACAGTGTAAAAGGGAATTTGTAACAGTGTTGGATACTGAAAACAGCATACACCATTTCCAAACATATTATAATGTCTTCATGAAATACAAGACACTACATATTTAACTGCAAAAATAATATGGTCATATACACTGTCCTAATGCTGCTGTGCATACAAATAGTTTGAACAAGAAAGTAATATATTGACAACTTACAGTAGTTGAAATAATATGGTCATATACACTGTCCTAATGCTGCTGTGCATACAAATAGTTTGAACAAGAAAGTAATATATTGACAACTTACAATAGTTGAATTACAAAACAATGCACATTTAAACAGCTCAAGTAATATGCTCATCTGAGTTCTCTAATGCTCATCTGCATGTGAAAAGTTTGTACTCGATATTGGATAATGAAACAAACACAAGTCACACGTCATCAACAGCCACACGTTTGTAGAGCTTCGCGTCGTTTAACCTTGGCGTAGGTATCACCTCCAACGGAGTCCTCATGTAGGTAACCATACCCGAATTCTCTCCCATGTCGATCTTCTCCTGCCCACTCGAAGCAGCCTAATCGAAGTGGTGAAGAAGTTGTCCTATCATCGACGTCACCAAATTAATTCCCAACTGTGCCCCTGGGCAAACTCTCCTCACAGCCCCAAATGGCAGAAGCCGATGTCCACATCCTTCTCCGGCCTGAACTCCGATGGGCTCTTCAACACCTCGGGGTCACGAGCCGCAACCCACACATTGACGTGGACGTTTGAACCCTTGGGGATGTCGTAGCCCCCGATCTTCACGTTGGCGTTGTCTCGGTGAGGGAGCATTAGAGGAGTCGAGGGGTGGAGCCTCAAAGCCTCCTTGGCAACGCACATGAGGTAGGGGATGTTCAAGAAGTCGAGCTCCGTCATCACTCATTCGTGCCCGATCACTCGATCCAGCTCCTCCTGCGCCTTTTTCTGGACTCTCGGGATCTTGATCAGCTCGGCCATGGCCCACTCGACGGATATCGCTGTCGAGTCCATTCCCACTGTGATCATGTCATGTGTACAAACGAGCTGTAGCATTACGCTTTCGAAACACTTGATATTTCGAGAATCGAAACTCGACTCACCGAAAGAAGCCTGATTATGGTGTCCTCGATGAGATCGTATTTATCCTAGAGCGTGAGCAAGGCGTCGAAAAAGTGCTGCTTGCCCCCTTCGGTCTTGTGACGAGCACGAGTGTGCTCTTCTTGCAATTTGTGGGTAATTTAAAGTCGCTGCAAAATTTAATTGACGGTTAGAAGATTTTGAAATAAACAAATACATTATGCCGATTTTAATGTATTCCTCCGGTCTTGTCATAGTGAACCAAAATATAATTGACGATTAGAAGATTTTCAAACAAACAAATACACTATGCCGATTTTAATGTATTCTTCAAGAAGTATTCTACATAGCGACACAATAACTGAAAACGAAAAAAACACTGCTCATAGATTTTGAATCGAAAATTTAAAGGCACTACACTATTCTATTTTTCATGTCGATTTGGGCTTGATTTATAGATCTATCAGAGAGACGAGGAGGAGGCTAGGCAGATGAATAAAACGATATACCTGAGGGTTAAGAGGAAACACTACCCGGATGAAGAACAAGATCAAATACCGAGATTGAGAAAAATACTACGGTAAGAAACACTACCTGCGAAATACAATAGAAATACCACGACTAGTTAGTGAAAAAATTTGAAAAAAATAATAATTCAAATCTCATACTAAACTATTTACTGAAAAAAGATTCGTGATTATTATGAAAAATCTTCAGCTCAAACAGCTTAATCGTTTAATAAGGTATGAAATAAAAATCAAATAAAATTTATTTAATACAAAGGTTAAAAATGACTATTCAAATTTCAATCCACTCCCTTAATTGTGATTGTATTAAAGTTTATGGTATTAAATTATATAAATATCATAAATTATTTAACTTTTTTTAGTAGAAAGCTAAATTAAATTCTTTTTTTTTAAATTTAAAAACCATTCTAATTTTTTCTCTAATTTATCCTATAAGATTTTGTTAAATATTATTTAAATTTAAATTAATGTTGTTCATATTTTTATTTTTAATTTTATAATTTTATTTAAAATTTTAAGAGGTCTCGACCCCGTCTCGATCTCGACCCCGTCTCGATCTCGACCCAAATATAAATTATCGGGACGGGACGAGATTCCCCTAATCTCGTCACATCTCGTCTCATGTTCACCCCTACAAATTATAGTGCGAGTTGGATTATGAAATAAAATAAAATTTTCGTGCGCATCAATTTTTAATTACGTAATGAATTGATTTTTAATAATTTAAAAATAATTCAAAATATAAAAATTAAAAAAAAACATAGTTATAACAAATATGCATCAAATTAAAATTTACTACATTAAATAATTTTATTTCATTTTATTTATTTTCGATGGTTAAATACTTAAAACGTTTATTCTAGTTTATCAGGTCGATGCTGACGTGGGCTTATTAGCCCACGTAGATATGTAAGTAAATAAAATGCCAAAATAACTTCTTATTATGAAATCTCACAAGTCATTCGCTGAGAAGATATTGAATCTCGTCAGGATCGAGCTGCCCCACCGGATAGCTTAGCCGGTCATCGGATCCTAAAGGTACTTACTAATTCTCAACGCAGCGATTGTTATTCAGTTATGTATCTTCAATTCATGATTGATAATTTTGAGGGCTCTTATTGATCTACGGATCCCTTTGATTTTTTTTTGGTACAATAATCCCTATGGTAATTTTTAACCCGATTGATGGATCTGCTTTTATAATTTTTGCCCAAAAATCCCATTCGCAGGTATAGTTTTGATTATTGTTGTCTCGAAAAAGAAAAAAAAAAGATTTTGAGATGGGGTTCCTGGTGACTACCCTTATCTTCATAGTGGTGGGGATCATCGCATCACTATGCATCAGAATCTGCTTCAACAGAGGGCCTTCCACAAACCTGTATGTTTTTTGTTTCTACGTTATTTTCGTTTTCAGCTAGTCTCTACTTTGATTGTTTGAACAGTGTGTTTGTGTGTGTTTCTGAACTAGGCAACTGAGTTTTTGAATTGTTTGATTGACACCGTTTCCGAAATCAGTTTAAATTCGATTTTTGTTTGATCTAAGTTTGTGGAAATTAGGCTTTATATATGTTGCTTGATATTATGTAATCTACTTAGATTGTGTGAACTTTGTGTGTGATTCTGAAATCTGAACTAGGAACCTGGTTTCTTGGATTATGGGATTGCCATCATTCTGAAATCGGTTTTAATTTTTAGTTTTGTTTAACTTTGTGGGCAGTGAGCTTTCGTGAGTTTTCGTGTGTTATTTGATAATACTTGTATCGTTTGATAATTGTAAAAATTATTTGAATTCTTCCTGAATAGGGGAATTTCATTTATGATAAATCACAATTCTTGTTCTTCAAGAGTTTAATAGCTAATTCTTTTCTTCTATGCAGGTTACACCTGACTCTGGTTATTACAGCAACTGTGTGCTGTTGGATGATGTAAGTTCGTTTTCATTATTTACAAAGAAAGACAAAAATATGTTGATCCAATGATGAATATGCAATAATATCTCTTTTATCTGGTTTCTCTTGTTGGATTTATCACGATTCATCGTTCTGACTTATTACAAGTGGTAAACTTGTTAACTTGTCACCTTATGGCACCTTGCCTCATGAGGGGTGGTAACACAACTGGATTTTCTTTATCGACATTTTCATAAGGTCCACGTGTATCCCCAACATAAAAGGAAAGAAACTTCTTCTAGGAAAATAATTTGGTTTAGGAAATTTTACATGACTAGACAGTCTGAGCTAATATATTGCAGCTTCTTATCCTAAATGTTAATGCTATTGTTGTAAACCTTAAATTTTTCCTGCGCTGTATATTTGTTAATTTCTGGAGAATTTTACTTAACATTAATGAATGTATCATGGGTTCCCTTGAAGTTACTAGGTGATAGTAAAAACGCAACTTGAAGGTTTTACTGCTAGATTCCAATTGAGCTAGCATATAGGGCTTGAACATGTAGGTCACATCAACCTACTTGTAAGAGCATAATATCTTGGTCTCTTGAGTTTATTGCAAGTTTTTTATCGAGCAAATTTATTTATTGAAATTTGAAAGATGATAAACATGATTAAAGGGACATAGCCGAGTATAAATAAAAATCGATGTTTTCTTGCTATTCAGTATCCTTTCCTTCGTGTTTCTGTTATCTTGAAAATAACTCAGTCAGCCTACTACTATTTCCTTGAAAACTCAACATGTTTTATGCTGTTTGTTGTGTAGGTGGGCAATTGTGTACCTGGCACAGATGAATCCTCTAATTGTTCCGATTTTGAATGAGTCGGAATAGTGTTTTTTATTTTTATTTTTTCTCTACAAGAAGAAGCATGTGCGATAGTGTTGGAGAGCTACATTATTTGAGTGTGGATGAAAAATTCAGGAGCAATAACATTTGGGGTGTATACGAACACCCAGACTCCTCTCTGTCATATTTGTATGAAGCTTTTCTTATCAGTTGAAACAACTTCATGATCATTTTCCCAGTGTCTTCCATTTTCTGTTCTGTAAAAACATTCGTTTATCAATTGAAGTTTGTCTGCTTAAATTGAAGAGGATATATCTACTGTGTCGTATAACTTTTTACAGCTCGAGTGATACAATGCAGCTCCTATATCTCTTTTATGCGTTTTTTAAATTGCTTAGTCAGTTAGTTTGCTTTACAAGAATCACAATACCATTTTGAACAACATTTTATGGCAATCTAATCATCAATTCTTAGCACACAAGAAACTAGTAAAATGTTAAATAATAGAATTAGAAAATTGCAAGTCAGCTACAAGGTCAGTATTTTCATGAACTTACAACAAAAACCTACTTTAGATATAATTTGTTTTGACATTGGAAGTCAGTGTACAAATAATCACAAAAATAAATTGATTTCAGGTAAAGGGACAAAAGACAACATGCTTTCACCAAAATACTCGTAAGATGAACGCAAAAAATTGCCAGCATTTACATCCCCCTTCCATGCCTGATCAACTAGTGTCTTCATTAACCCTCGACCACCAATCTTCATCTCTTTTCTCCTGCTCGACCCTCCCCCTACATTGCTATTCACCATTGTTGATGGTTGCACCAGATTACCAGAGTCCGCTCCTACTGTCATGTTGTCCGTTTGCAGTGAGTTACCAACGCCCACGGAATTACCCGTCACTAATTTCTTCAGTGGCGGCTGCTGGTGTGTCGTGATGTTATCCATGCTGCTGGCTTTACGTTTATCTTTGACAGGTTGGAAACACTCAAAAGAATCAGCAATTGATATATGCTGCTGATTTTCATCAGTAAAACCTCTCTATAAATTAGAAGAAATGTGACTATTACAATCTACTAATTTTGTAAAAAAAAATAAACAACCGAGATACTAATTAGCATGTTGGTTGCAAGTCTGAGACCGAAAAAATAAATAAATTGAAAGGGGTTATTAAATTATTGAGATTTGGCTGTGAATAGGCTCTCATTTACTACTCACCAATTTCAGAGTTGATATTTTTTTTTACTGTGGAGTTCCTTTTATTTAACTTGATTTACAATTGCAGCAGTGTGCCAACAAAAGAAGATGAAAGTAAAAACAAGTAAACAAAGGCCGTGAACGAACATATTCATGTGAGCATAACCATTAAAAAAAGAAGAATCATACTTGAAACTACTGTGGTCAAGACTTTGCAATTACTCTTCAAGAAAGTATGTGCTGGTGGAGATGGTAGAGAAGGTAGCATCTTCAGACGGTCATAAATGCACAACCCAGATGCACGCTAGTAAGAGTAAGTAACTTCATAGTCAGATTGAAGAAAATTTGAAGAGAAGAAAAAATTGTAAAATACTAAAATGACCAAGTCACTCGGCCATTTGTGTTGGGACACACAGCTATTTAATATTAAATGAGAATACTCTAACTTTAAAAAGTCGCTCAAAATAAATTGTGGCTCATAAAATATTGCTATAACCATTCCCTTTGAACACCTGAGGGGCTGTATCTTTAACCATCCAATCATCCTTTACTCATCTTCGACTATTAAGAAAAACCGTAATAATTCCAGGGTCTTAAATCCCAATTCACTATTTTCACAAAATGAATTATAAACTAAACTCACACCTAGTAAAAAAATAAAAATAAGAACGTGAAACTCACAAGAGAAGCAAAAATGTTAAGTATTTGCACAGATAACATAGAACTTACATGAAGATCTATCAAATAACTGGAAACATCCAGAATATGAAACTTAATGTAACGATTTTTAAAGAGCAAGTCAGCAAGCTGTGGGCAACAGATGAACACATTCTAAATCTTGGACGCTAGAGTCTTTTTGCTAACGGAAGAACAAAATTATGAATATTTTCAAGCAAATCTTACCATTAAGGCCCCATATACAAGCCAAGCTTCATGTCTCTTCATCTCATTCTTTTGCTGCTCAAGTTGCATTTCTGGCTCTAAAAGCAGTAAATAAGATTTTAGATTCGGAAGCACATGTGATCGAACCTGGCCAATATTTTGAAAAGAATCAGATGTGTATAACACAAAGAAAACAAAATGTATGGTGTTGTGCGCAAACACACACACACACACACACACACACACACATATATATATATATATATATATATATATGTGTGTGTGTGTGTGTGTGTGTGTGTAGTGTGCATGCATACACAAATAGATAGAGAGGGGAAGACGAAATTAACATTAAATACCACATTAGGCCCAAGGGCTGCTAGCCCTTGAATAGCGCCATAATGTTGAGGGAGAGATCTTGAAGGGTCCATGAAGGCTTGGAAAAGTGTACTAGTCACACGTGACTGGAGATCATGATAAACATGGCCAAATCTGAAAGTAGTACAACAGGGCAGATAAATTCTTATTATTTAAGATCCAGATCTATCCTCAGTAGCATGGTAAATTCACAGTATAAAATGTAATGCACCAGATTAATGAATATAATCAACAACTTAACAAGTCATATTTTAATGTTGGGGGTTTTATCAGCAAAAAAGGGGAAATTTTAGGGAGGCTGCAGTCTCAGTAGTGATGTGGTACATCTGGTCAGAGAAAATAATACTTTTGAAGATATTGTAATTGCAAGAAAATATAAAGAATTCTCACCTCTTGCATATTGATGCAACCAGACTAGCAGCAAAATTTCTAAGATCCCAGTGGCTGTCAGATATTTTATGCCCTAATCTTTTGGAAACCAGGCACGTCATCACCGATGGCATTAATTGGTGCAGCTAATAATAATAGAAGCCAGGTGTAAGAAAAGCATTCTGGAAACATTAATTTTGAATTGAACAAGGAAACTTAAGTTAACTTTTAAAACCACATGATAGAAGGCCATTTATCAAAGTCAATTATGAATAGACGAAATTTCATTCCGTCAATCCCTTTCACCAAACAATATGTCATGATTATCTCTAACCAAAAATGCTGGGGGTAAATCTTACATTAAGGACTCCCACCACAGAAAGGTCAACAACAAAGGCACATAAAAAAAGTATAATTGATCCCAGAGCACGATTTCCCAGAGACAAAGAGACAAGGGCAGAGTTGCAACAAGATAACCTTGTTACCATTAAAATTTTACAAGTGATCGAAATCAGTCACTAGACTAACTCTAAGAATACTAAGAAACGGATTATGAATAAATCACAAGGAAAAAATTAGACACCACTTGCTACATAAAAATTTAAAGTGACTTACATATGGCTCAATGTGTATGTGTGGATTTCGAAGAAGACTCCAAACAAGACGCATCAAAGCAAAAAGGAGAGGAATCTTATTCATGTTCCGAGAAGCCTGTCATTATTCACCAATTGTTGGTCATCTTCCAATTCTGCTATATTTTCATTTTATTCACAAAGTAACTTATGTTTACCTCGCCCTTTACCTCACTCTCTACGAAAAATGTAAAGTAAGGAACCAAAGGATGAATTCCTGAATCAGTTGCCAAGCTCACTAAAGCTTCTTTAAACAGAGGGGACTCGGATCGACTCACTGTCAACTCAGTTATTTTCTCATAGTAAAGCTGCACAGCCAATTAAGAAAACATCTGAAAAATGTGGTTTTAATAGGCCTAATGAAAGCACAATAAACTTTCAGCAGTACCTGAAGTTCTCGGGAGAGAACATGCTTAATAGGTAACTTCATGTCAACAGGTACTCCGTCCTCTTTCACTGCAGTCTTTCTGTAATCAGCAGGCAGTGCTGAAAGCACTGGCATATAAAAAGAACTGATCATGTTATTTCTGGATCAATATTTTTTTTTAAAATCCTATACACATTGATATTAGAACTAATTTATTCAAACAGAAAAAGGTCAAATAATAATTTTCGTAATTGAGTTTATGTTGGGCCTGATTGTCCATACTCTGAAGTGCTTCAGGAGGGGGATTTTCTGGAATAGCAGGTTGAACACCTTCAATAGCCAACCAGTGAGCAACCACTGCAGTGTCTAATGGAGCCTTAGGCAGAGGAGCTTCAATCACCTAAATGCGTCAAAAGGAACGGTGTTACTGCTACAAAAACTATTACCCGGAACCCCAGGAAAGATGATATCTAAATTCCACACCTCCTTAAATTCCACATCCCTTTCTTCGATATAGAATAGATCCTTGTGCCCCGCAGCTCTCTTGAACCGCGTGGGATCTCCAGATGCAAATCCGTAGATCGGCTAAATGATTTTCGTCATTATCAAAAATCAAGATCCATCCCATGTAACACAAAAAATAAACATATAATCAGTATACATTGAAAATATTCTACTATGTTTCACAATGCAGACAGTATATTATCACATTACCACAAAACCCTCAAGAACAAGCAAGGGAAAAGACAAATGAGCTTACACACGCACCTCGACGTTTCTCAAACCGAGGGCGCTATCAACGTCTTCCGTAGTTAAAGTAGTTCTCCGCGAATGACGCATGCATTTGATAGCTTCCTGTGGAAATTCGGAACGCGAAATATCACACGCAAATTTCTTAAAAAGCGATAAAATCGAACACTTCAATCAACAGCTTCTAAACTACAGATGAACTCAATGTATTTGAATTGGGCCAAAAAAAGGGGTTTGAACAACCTGCATAATCTCGCGAAGGCGGTACTCTACATCAGCAGCTAGAGCAGGCAACACGTCAGGTGATAAATTGGTAACGCCCACGCTATGCCCGATCACCTCGATTGTTTCTTTCGGTACTATACTCATTTCAAAATCCCTAATTACCAAATTAAAACGAAGAGCGAGTAATTTTAATTTTCCTGACTGTTTTTGAAACTGAATATAGGGATGATGAGAATCCAGGTGAGGGATAATACCGGCAGTAATTTATTGCTCGTCTGCACCTCGCTTTCTCTGCCTTCGCCGGAATCGTCGATGGAGGACAGAGAAACTGGATTTGGGTTTAAAATAATCTTTAAATAAATGTTTTTATTTATTAGAAAAAATAAATTATGATCGAGTACGTATATTGAAACGTGATTTTTTATTATTTATTAGAAAGAATAAAATATGATCGGCTCTAATGAGAATTTGATAACTTTTGTAGTGGTGTTTTTTTTGTTTTATTACTTATGAGTGTGCTTATGAGTATGCTTGATGATGTGAACGATAATTTTTGTTTTTGGATTTCGACGAACAATAGGGTTTTTGTATATTTTGTAAGAGATACAAAATATGAAGTTTTGAAATTACTTTTTGTTTGATGTGTGAAGGTTATACGATAGGTCACATTAGATTTGTGTTAAGTTGAAAATTGTTGTAACAAGATTCAACTTTTATATGAAGATTGAGTTGGGCTACCATTTTTTAATTTGGAGATAAATCAATATTTTTTTTGGTGATTTTGGAGTTATATTTAAAATACAATTATTAATTATTCTATAAATATACACACTTACAAGTTACGAATAGAGAGACTCGGAGACCTACGTACTCAAATTTTATGTGTAAAGATAACTTTGAAGGCGAAAGAGTGATAATTTTTTTTTATTGTCGTGTTTCACTCCATTTTTTAGTTTCCACTAATATTTTGTTTTATTTTTATTATTGTCATGTCTCAATAAATTATGCATATTTGTTCACAAATAAAATTTATAATGTATAATTTATTTGATAGAGATAGAAAGAGTATAATTTTTTATGTCAACAATTAATTCATTCTTGGGTGGGAAATTTTGAGCTTAAAATACTAACATGCGAGGCAATAATATAAGAGCAACTCATAAGAAATAAATCTAATGAGCTCTTTTAAACAAGTTCGAATAAATGAGCTTATAATATAATTTAATATCTCTTCAAATATGCAATTATGAAATTTGTATAATTACTACTCCTAAATATCTTTTTATCTACTTTTCTTCCATAGATTTATTATTTGACTTAATTTATTTAGTTGTTATGGAGATTTATTTGATTTTAAATAAATAAATTGTTTTATTATAAAATAAAATACATGTAAAAATAAGACAAAAAATAATCTTTAAAAGAATTAAAACCGTCTAAGTAATATTAGGAAAATTAATTCAAAAAAATGTAAAAAAACCTTAAATAAAATACAACTAAAATAAATAATTTCACGTAAACAACTTAACTCATTTTAAATAATAATATATTATTTTTGTAAAATATTTTAAAACTATTTGGGCCGGTTTTATCCACTGAAAGTTATCAGTTTTTTATTTGGGCCGAGTTCTCCTTTTGTTTTCTCAGACCATAAAAAAAAAAGAAAATAAAAAAAAGGTAGACTCGATATAACTCTCTCTCTCTCCTCTCCCTTGCCCTGCTCAAGTTTTTTTTCCCTTTTTTTTTGTTCGCTCGCCAACGCCAACACTGACTCTCACTAACAATTTACTCACCACTCATAGATTATTAGCTTCTTCGAGTATTTACCCGCCAAAAAGGTTCAATTTTTAAGTTTTTAAGGATTCGTAATTTCACATTTCCCTCTAATTTCCCCCCACCCCCCCTCTCTCTCCCTCTAGGGTTTGTTTTCTCACCCCCCTTGTCATGTCTGCTTCGCCCCTCTCTCTCTTCCTTGCAGGTCTGCGCGGATTTCTGCATCGACACGGCGCCGCCAGCGCGGCTTTGATTTATGCTGTAGCAGCTCGTTCGGGGTTCTTTCTGTCGGATGGAATCCGCGGCCGGGGTTGTTGAGTCCGAATCGGCGGTTGTCAGCGGGAAGAGGCCCGCCGATGGGGACGTGGATGCGGCGGGGTCGCCGGCGAAGAGAGTCAGGGGAGGGAGTGACCGGAATTCGGTTGTGGATGTGAAGAAGGTGGCGGAGATGGTGTTGGTTCTGGCGGCGATGGGGAAAATGAGGGGAGGAAAGGGCCCCACTGATGTTGAGAAGGAACTCATGATGGAGGCACGAAGAAGGCTGGCCGAGGTTTGCGGGGGTTTCGCACCCAAGGACGTTTTCCCGAGTGATGCTTTTGGGGGGGTGATGGAGGATTTGGGGCTCAGTAAATCGACGGAGCAAAGGTTGGGGATTCGGCCCCCTAAAATGTCCATCGCTGAGAAGATATTGGTTTCTAAAAGAAAGGTCTGCCTTTTATTCTTCTTTGTTCATTACATATTGTGATCCATGGAAATTGAGTTTAAGATATTTGAGAGATGTGTGCTGGAATATGTTTGTCGAGTTCGATTCGAGATATTGATATAAGGAAGTTGACACCAGTAAGGATTAGGAAAATGCATTCGTCATATCTTGTAATTTGTACTGAAAATATCTGTTTTGGGGGTCTAGTTAGTTGAGCAATGGGTTTTGCAAATGCATTATATTCCTAAGTACAAGTATTTTCTAGTTCTGGGCTGTTAAAAAAAATGAATATTGTAAATTATCTGCTGTCAATGAATACAAGATTATTTCCTCCTTGCATAATGTAGATTGTTTAGTATCTACCATCGGATTGCGTCCTGTTCAAAATTGCTACTAACTATGAATGTTTGTTTATGGATTTGACTTGATCAAGTAATGTTTGAAATATGGTAGGTGAAGATATAAATCCGACATTTGATGAATCAGATAAATTTTATTAAATGTGTGCAGTTTGCTGAATAGTTTGAATAGTATAGGCAACAAACGTACCAAGTCACTTTTTTTAGTTTGTCGATTATATTTGAAGGACATGCTTCTGGCTCCTATTTTTTTGAAATATGGTTCACGTTCAATATTTACTGTGACAGCTTGCATACTCTAAAACTTTGCTTGAAATACTGTAAGCATATCCTTGTTACTTGTTAGTGTCTTGTGATATTCTTTATTAATTATTATTTGTCTCCTAGGCTAAATTTAATATTTTGTATACTACTATTAATTGGTTGCTCAGTCTCATTGAGGGGGTGAAGTGTTAAAAAAGTTCTCCCTATTGATTTTCTCTTACTTTGGCTCATTGTCTTGTGTGTTTCACAACTTTAGCATATGAACAAGTTTTGTGTGTTTCACAACTTTAATGCTAATCCAATTTTCACTTATGATTTGCTGGAAATTATTTTTATTGTCTGTGTTAGATGGAAAAAGCAGATGAATTTGCTCTGCCATCTACTCTACATTCATCTCGTCTGCATCTGAATTCTGGCTCAGCTGTTGAAAATCGTAGCGCATCACATCCTATTCGAATTTCTCATCCAGATAAACCAAGTCACATGTCAATGCCTTCTGGAAGCTTCCAATCTACTCCACCTTTAGCCCATAATAATACAGCTTTGTCATATCAACTTCCAACTAGTGAGATAAGACCAATAGGTTCCAGTACAGTGTCTTCTACTCATTTGACTTCACCAGCTTTTTCAAGAGTTGATCAGTCGCTTCTCAGACCAGATGGAAGGCCAAATGGTTCTCCACACTCTGCACAATTTCAAGGTAACACAAATTATCATTTAGTTGCTAGAAGATCTGATTCTCGAAATGCCATGCCGATCTTCGTCTGTCAATTTATGGTTATAACTTATAGTATATGCTATAACATGTGTGTGTATAGATTAATATGCCATTTGTTGAAGTCCTTGCTCTTCTACATCATCATCATCATCATCATCATCATCATCATCATCATCATCATCATCATCATCATCATCATCACCAGTACCATTATTATTATTATTATTATTATTATTATTATTATTATTATTATTATTATGAAACTCTTTCTTCACAAGGCAAGTTATACTGTCGATTGTTGATGTTCATTATTTTTATGTGAACCTGAGAAGACAAATCTTTTGACTGAGTACTACACTACTACTATGTTCCATGGCACATCAATTAGAAGTTGTTTGCACCAAGTTTTGTACATCTCATTCTTCATATCTGGTTATTTGATGTCCAACCTTTTATGCTGATCTATATTGCAGCAAATAACTCTGTTGTGAGAAATCCAACTTGGTCAATGCAACCCCAGTCTGCGTTGTCATCAAAATCTACATCAGATAGTAAGGTACCCGTGAATATGCCGCATAAGGTTGAGGGAGCTGGTGGTGTTAAATCTGGATTCGCCCCTCAAATGATGTCTAGGACAGTTGCTGGTCAGACAATAGGGGGACTTCCTTTGCAAGGTACTGCTAACCATGCTCCTCAGCCTACTGTGGGAAACTCGCATGCTGAAATTGGTAAGATGGTCCAGAAGTTATTACTACCACGGGTTTCTGAACGACCTGTTTGGATTCCACCGTCCAGGGACTATATGAACAAGTCTTTGACTTGTCAGATATGCATGTCTACGGTAACAGAGATAGACACTATACTTATTTGTGATGCTTGTGAAAAAGGATATCACTTAAAATGCCTCCACGCAACTAACCAAAAAGGGGTTCCAAATGGGGAGTGGCATTGTGGGAAGTGCTTGTCTTTGAGTAATGGAAAAACTTTGCCTCCTAAATATGGCCGCGTCATGAGAAATGCCCATACACCAAAAGTGTTGAACAATAATGCCGCTGTTCCATCCGCTTCATCTAACCAAACTGGTGCTTCAAATGAGAATGTACTTGGCCAGCCAAAGGTAGTAGGCAATGGGCACAATGCAGTGGAAAATACTCCTGAAGTTTCCAGCAGTAATTTTAGCCATCAGACATCTGGGTCAGAGAGAAAAGAAAGTAAAGAGATCCAGGAAATTGATGATGTCTCGAGTAGGGGTAAGATGGATGATAACTTGTCTTCTGTGACTCGCTCAAATAACTTGATGAAAAATACCAGTTCTGCTACTGTTTCATCTATAGGGTCATTGGTTGAGAAAACCAGTGATGAGAAAGTAGAGAATACACCTGCAGATTTACCGATAGTCCCGAATTCATCTGATTTACCCCAGACAATCGTCAATGCTGCAAATGCTAGTCCATCTAATCAGTGTCTAGAAAGTCCCATTGCAAGGGACTCAAAAGAATCCCATGCTGATGAGTCATTGAACAATGCAAAGCAACTGAAGGAGGAAGAAGATGCATTGAACAATGCAAAGCAGCTGAAGGAGGAAGAAGATGCGTTGAACAATGCAAAGCAGCTGAAGGAGGAAGAAGAGGCATTGAACAATGCAAAACAGCTGAAGGAGGAAGAAGTTGTACGTGATACTCCTTCAGAAGTTGCTGAAAGTGATGCCGCTATGAACCAGAGTAGTAGTAGGCCTTCATCAGAGGGCTTGCATGATGTCAACTGGGTTGGTGACCCAATTCAAGTTTTGGATGAAAAAATATATTATGCTTCCTGCTGCATCAATGGATATCTGTACAAACAAATGGATCATGTTCTTATTCGCTTTGGCGATGGCAAGCTTATTCCTTCAAAACTACAGGTGAGCAACATATTATATGTATACGTATTGATGAATGAAGTCCTATCATATACTAGTATTTTGATTGCATAGCTCGTTTATTGTTTCACTATCTAGTGTCAATAAGTGGGTGTGATAGAGTCTGCTCTGCTCATAGGTTTTTGTCTAGCATTTGGTATGGAAAAGATGATGTTGCTAAACTATATTTGGTATTTTGAAAATCAAAAGGATAATAAAGTGCCTAGAGAGATATCGGGATTGGTATGGTGGCTAGTCTAGTAAATTTGGACGTATTAAGGATGATTTTCTCATTGATTATGGTCGCTGTGCGGATGTACATTCATTCATGCAATTCATGAGTATCAAATGGGCTTCATTCTGAATGTGAAGTGGACATAAGGTTAGAAAATTGTGTAAGATCTATTGTGGTGCTTCAGCAACATTGTGTGTTCTATGAAATAAACTGTAGTGCCTCTTCGTGAAGTTCGAGATTTTTAGCATGTGCACTCTAAATTTGTTAAATTTGTTAAATTGTCTGGTATCAGAGTTTCACAGAACTGTATATTGAGGGGCCCAGTTATATGTTACATAGCTTCAATTTTGACGGTTGCATTAACTTTTGAAGCAAACCAACTACTTTTGTCTTCTGGCATTGCTAATATTGAGTCTTTGTTGCAGACTATGTGGGAGGACAAAAATACTTCCGCAAAGTTGGTAACAGTAAACCAATGTTATTTTCCTGGCGATTTGCCTGAAGCTGTTGGCCGTCCATGCGGCCTGGAAAGCAGTGAGGTGAAGTATATAATTTTCCCATGCTTGTTGAGCTTCGTGTGTAGTTTGATCGTTGGATTCGTAACATGGTTCAAGCATCATTGAACTTAAAAGATCTTGTAGCTGTTGGTGTCATACCTTTTGAAACTTGTATATGTATTTCCTTCTTATTTCATCAGGTCTACGAGTCTACTTGTGGTAGAACATTGCCTGCTGGCTTAATAGAAAGTTCTTGTGAAGTCCTTACTCCAAGAAGATTTGCTGAAGAAAGTGAAAAGAGAACTCAATTAAGAGAACAAAATGATCAACTGCCTCCACTTTATGTGTGCAAGTGAGATCATTGCTTTATGCATCATATGTGTCCTTGTTGTTTGCATGCTGCTATATTTCTAATGTTCTTTTCTAATAAATGTCATTTGACTCGTTTAGTTAGTAATAACTTTCATCTTTATGGGGGTATGTATGGCTTTTTTTTATTAGTTTGCAGTGATAACTTGCATAAGTAATTTGTTCAAAGAATCAAATAGTACTGATGTAGGCTACTTTTACGATATAATCAATCTACAAACTTGCTTTCGTTGCTGTGTGCTAAATTTCCGATCCCCACTGGACACAATGGTAGTTAAAAAATACTTACGTTTGTAGAGATACTAAAATATTTCCAGGTTTGTTTTCGAAAGAATGGAAATATGAAGAAGAGCCAGGGTTATATGTTAATACAGTATTTTCACTTCTTGATATGAGTTTTCCTTGTGGCAGGTGGATTTATGATGAAGCAAAAGGGCTATTCCGGGATATTTCCTGCTAAGTATGGCGCAAGCATATAAGGTAAGACAAACGTGTATGCTGACCCCCCTGTTTGTGAACTTTTTTATCGTACACAATTTTATTAATATGCATATGCATCTCTTGCTCAGAAGATAATTATGCCTGAGTTGATGTATTCAGCAAAGTTAATTAACATCTCGTCTTGTCTGACATCTGTAAATGCAGCAAAAGAAATTCTCAAATATAACCCGGATTTTTAACAAGAGCATTTCCCCTTCGCAGAGAAGCACGATGCTCAGAATGAGTTCTTGTGTACAATATTGTAGCGCGAATTATAGTCTGTATCATTTCATTTGTAGATGGCGCTTTTCGTAAACACCCGACCTCTGGTGATTCTCATTCTCGAGTCGTATACACTACATGATTGTTTGGATGTAAATGTTTGTTTAGTCTCGACCCTATCGTTCCTATCATTGGGGGTACTATCCTAATCCTTCAAAACATCGACTTTTTTTAGCATTTTATTTATTTATTGTTTAAAATCTAAACTAGTATTCACATTTGATTACTTTGAACAAAAAACAATTATAAAGTTCAATGAATTTGTTCTCAAATATATGTAACCTTCAAATTTTGACAATGGTGGAATGCAATTTGTTTTAGCATATGAATAAATTCGATCTGAAAGAAAAAAGCTCGTTATCTTACGACAAATTTAAGATCGAAATTTGATGGACATGTTTGTGTCTATCGATCAGTTAACCGGCTTTGATGTTTGTGTCTATCGATCAGTTAACCGGCTTTGATGTTTGTGTCTATCGATCAGTTAACCGGCTTTGAATTTAGCCTCGAGATTCCTAGTGATGATCAATCATGAAGGCAATTTTTCTTAATTTTTTTTTATGCTTCAACATAAAGTTTACTCATTAAAACCGCACAAACCACACTATAATGAAGGAGTAATTATATTTTAATTAGCGGAGAATGTGATTATGTTATAGGATAGGGTTTATGCATGATCAATTCCTTGTTTTTCGTTTTCATGATCCGTTGACGTTGAAATTTACTGCAGGTAAATTCAATTAAAATGAAGGGCAAAGAAGCAACAATAAGGGAAATATGTTCCTTGGTCCACCCCCGAATAACCGGCATACTGAATTAGTTGTCCCCTTATAAAATGGGACCGTATGTATATCGTACCGGTGCATAGTTCGCCACTTCTTCATAAAATGTGCAACTTTAAAACGTTGGAATTTTTATAAGATCAACATTAAATAATCAAAGTAGAAAAAAGATTAGTAAAAGTTTAGCATTTTAAGTAAAAGTCATGTAGTTCAATACTGATATAACATTCATATATAATAGTACTTCCGTCTCAATTAATTATGCACTTCTTCTTTTTAATTAAAAAATAAAAATTGTGCATAGTTAGTGGAAATATAGGTAATATATTATACTTGTGATTTTATGTTTTGTAAAGTAGTTTTGGGATTAACTTTGAACAATTGAGTAGGAGAGAAAAAAAAATTAAAGTGACAAAATTAAGTGTTTTATTATTATTATTATTATTATTATTATTATTATTATTATTATTATTATTATTATTATTATTATTATTATTATTATTGTTGTTATTTTTATTATGGGACTTTTTTATTAATTAAAAATGGGCATATACTAGTACATTTATAAATTTAGTACAATGTAAGATTTTTGTTGTTCACTATAAATGAAACTCCTAATAATAGGCTATTTTTTTACTTGTCCCAAAAATATAGTGCATTAATAAATTTAGTAAAAAATATGATTAATTAGTTTGTTGAGTTCATATTATATATTCTAATTAACATAATAAGTTTTGGAATAATTAATTATTTTTGTAGGGTAAACTAGGAAATGTTATGGTAATTTCATTTCTTTTGTAATAATAATGATCCTAAGATCGATAATTGGAATATTGGATGATTATCTATCCAATCTTAAACAATATGAGTGTGAGCGAGAAGAGACAACACTTGAAGGTTCCTTGAGAAGTGATACTCAGATAATTAACGTACGGATTTGGGAATTCATGGTTAGAGAAGAATGACTTCAAATATAGTATAGTACTATACTATATTTCGAATTGAGACATTAAATATTACATCATTTCTTCAATTTTAACCTAATTATGTCAAATATACAAATTCGACGTTTTCTCCGAATGAGCATCAATTTTGCGTGCGTGTAATATTCCGAAGCTTTGACACAATTTAGTTGATGCATGTAAACGTGGAGTGGTGTAATATTCCGAAGCTTGGACACAACTTAGTTGATGCATATAAACGTGGAATGGTTGATTTATGGGACAAATAAATTAAAATTTACTCTTTCTGTTCGAGACTAATGGGCATAGGTGGTCAACTTTAATTTTTTTTGTTCGTTCAATACATATGACAAATAGTATACAAAAATTATGAAAAATAACTAAAATAAAATTTAACAGCTAAATTTTATTTTAGTTATTTTTTTATATTTTTTTTATACTATTTATTATTAAACGGACAAAAATAATTAACTATGACCATTGGTGTGTGACCGATGAGTAGATGATTATATATTGAATTATGGTCATTTTGTATTGAGGTCTTTTATGATAATATTTGAATATATTAAATGGCGTACACGTTTGTTGAATATTTAGATTTTAATATTACTATATAGTACCAGTAGGTATTTTATTTTAGTAATAGAGTTGAGCTTAATTAAGTTGTGTGTATGTGCATGAATTACGTTAAATTAGACCTTGATTTCTGGGTTAGAAAAACATGGATCGATCGTTATCATGATTTAGCCTTTTGTTGATTTGTCCAATCTTCTTTAATTACTAAAATATAAAGTGTCGTAATCGAGATCAAATAATTAAATAGCAAGACTAATATTAGCCGATTAATTAGTCTCTTAATTAATCATTACAAAATCAAGTTTTTTCCGTTGGTAGTTTAATATTTTTCTTTAATAAAGCCACATGCACCCTTTTGCCTTTTCCAAACATTTCAAAAGCCATTTCTAACCCTAATTTGGTTGGACCGGATTTATCTATATAGTATTTTCTATTATCTTTTAATTTCATAAAATTAGATATATATATATATATATATATATATATATATATATATATATATATATATACATCAATGTTTTAGGGTATATACTATATAATATTATAATTGGGTAAATGATGTGGATATCAGAATCGAAGGTCCAAGTTATTTGTTTAATTATTTATTTAATAAGGTCCAATCACGTGTTTAGAGTTTTAATGTTATTTATATTTCGTCATTTTCATTCATGTAATTCGGTTGTTATTTTGATGAAATAAAAAAATAGAGTTTTCTCGTTATTCTTATCAATATTCGGTATTCGTATGAATCAACGAATTTGATTGATTGATTCTCGGTATTCTTCGAAATCAACGAGTTTTAATCTCGTTCTAGCTATTGATTCCCTGCGTTAGTAAATGTTCACCAAATTAATAAAAAACAATTACTATATTTTTAATAAGATTGATGCCTTGACTTGTCGTTATAAACTCGAACAGTAAAACTTGTCATCGTATTCATACTAAAATTATCAAATTAATTTGGTTGATAGTATATATTTCTAAAAAATATGTCACTGATTCATTTGAAGACAATTTTTTTAGCAAAATTAACTACTTTCTACTAATTGATATCTTTCAACAAACAATAATTATAAATATAAATTTTCAAATCAACACAAATATTGTTTGTCCATTAGAACATCAAACATAAACTTTTTATTCCATTCTTGTTTGAAACATTTTAAAATGTTTTACTAGAATATATATATATGGCATGCATATATATATAGATAGAGTTACCAATGTTAAAGGACACAACATTTGAGTTTATTTTATTTATTAAACGCGAGTTGATCGAATTAAATTTCAAAAAGAGCAAGTAGATTCGTTTCGGAATTCTGACTCATTTTCTTTCTTACTTCTTCTGAAAATGTGTAAAATCACGTTATAATATTTTAACAATGTTTATTTGACTGTTTAAAAAATCAAATGTTCAAATATATTTATAAAATTTTCTTGAATAAATAAATTAATTATTCAAAGTATTATTAACATTGAATGAATTATATACAGTATATGGATTAGTTAGCTTAGATACTTTAATGTTGGGCAGAAGGTAGACAAATGTTTTTTGACTATTTCTGTGTTGGATTACGTACAGATTCAGACAACGCCAATCCGGCGTCAATCTTGGGCCGCTTTCTAAACTGCATGTGAGGCCCATCACCTAGCTATGCCCTCCTAATTAATTACCCCTTTTTTATAGCTATAAATTATTACTACTACGAAAGCATATGCTCCACGTTATATAATTCATTTTTTAAAATTAAATTTCATACTTTATATTGATATTATTTATATGAAAATTCAAGAATTTTATGTGATTAAATTATTTACAAAATGTATATTACTTAAAAGATTACCATAGAATTATATTGTGCGTGTGTCCAGATACAATTTCGCTTAACCAATTTGGGATAAAATATTTTTTTATTGATAATTACGATCGTATGGGATAAAATTCTTATCTAAATAAAATTAAACAAATAGTAAATTGGACATATCTTTAGAAAAATACGGACAAAATATTAACAATGCATGCTGGAGGAATTAAAATATTTTATCATATTTAAAATATATTAAAGTTTATCATATTTCAATTTTTTGTTCCAATTCATAGGATGATTAATATATAAGTACTACACAATGATAATGATGCATTCATATGTACATAATCGTGGGGTATATATATACTATGTATTATTTAATCTAGATATATAGCTTTTCTTTTTGACCGGGATTCATCATAACTTTCATGACATTTTTTTCCCTCATATTGACATTGAATGATAATAGGAATATTAAGATATAGATTAGATATGGAGTACGAGTATATAGAGTATATAGTACTATCTCTGTCTCATTTTAATAGTTATACTTTATTGTTATTTGTGAACAAAATGTGATTATTGTGTTGGAATAGAAGTAGTAAATACCGATTTCATAAAAAAAAAAAAAAACTCATAAATTTCTTAAATAGGATCCTAATGTGAGCAACCTCAAATTAATTTCTTTCATCCACCTTGTATATTTTATAAGGCTTGCTTCAAAAGTCTCAATAAATTTTACCCGAATATACCACTTCATCTATCACCAAAGAGTTTTTTTTGACAAAACATAACAACTTTGTATTGTTTTTCACTAACATCTCATTGTTATCCATTTTGTTATTTCACACGCTTTCGGTAATTCGATTAAAAAAGTAATTAATATCCGAGAATTTTATCGGTTAGTCTATCAGATAATATATATTTAAAACATGCATATTTTTGTTATGTTACTTGAATGATCATTCATGGTTCGATTATCTCACAATCACCAAGAATGATTAATCTTGAGAATCGAAATTTGTTGCAGATTGAGACAATATTATTTACTTATTTATGTTATTTATTTATTTCTCTTTTTAAAAGTTAGTATTTTAGGGTTTGAGTATTATTTATATCGCGTTATTGTCTTTGTGTTGGAGAGTTGTTTATGATGAAATAAAAAGAGATTCTTCTCGTTTTTTAAGGTTTTTTTGAAAATATCAATTTTCGGTATTCTAAGGAATCAACAAACTTTGATTTTAATTAATTCTCGGTATTCTGCGGAATCAACGAGTTTTAATCGTGTGTATACGCTTCCGCCTGCATCAGTTTTTATCAAGTTTCGGTATTCTTCGGAATCAACGAAAGTTTGATGTTTTAATTTTCGGGTATTCTCAGAATCAACGAGTTTTAATTTGTGTGTTCTTGCTTCCCCGCGTCAGTTGCTCACAAGGTTCCTCTATTGAGGTTTTTATCAGATTTCGGTATTCTTCGGAATCAACGAAAGTTTGATTTTTAATTCTCGGGTATTCTCAGAATCAACGAGTTTTAATAGTGTTCTTATTGTTTCCGCCTGCATCAGTTGGTATCAGATCCGGAACGATGCCTCCCCGTCGTCAGTATGCTCACGAGTCCGCCGTTGAGGCCGCAGTCCGTCGTGACGCCGACGTCGCCGCCTTAAGCCGCCAGATCGCAGCCCTTGCCGTCGAACTCGAGGATCTCCGTTTTGCTATCACCCATGGTCTAACGAAGGCTCAACACCTACCCCGTCGACGCTTGGAGTCCCCGCCATCAACGTGGAATCGACATCGGCTTCGGTCGTAGTATGCTGCTTTGAGTGTGGCGCGACCGACTTCCGTCATGAGACTTGCCCGTTCTCTCACCCTCACACGCTATGTGTGGATCAAGAGTCATCCACGTATGATGGTCCCCCTAAATTTGATGAAGAGCCCGTACTTTGGGATGAGGAAAATTCCGAGAACGCAAACGGTATTTTTCTGTCTTTGTTTGATTCCCAATTTTTTGTACATGTCAGTGATATAGGGGAAGACGAGGAACGTGTAGATCGAACTTTTGTTTCTGATGGCTATCTCTTTGAAACTAAGGCTGCACAAGCTGATGGACATAATCTTTCAAGCCCCCCAATGATAGGACTCATCACTTCTTTCCCAGTTGCGAAGGTTATTAGTTTCGTGACATCCTGTGCTGCTGCTCATGCGTTGCCTCAATGTGTCGTTGATGAAATTACGTCTTCAGCGTAGGATACCAATTTTTCGTGAAATTGGTCTTAAACTCGAACGTCAGCAGCTTCAGTCGATGAATCTCACAAAGTGAAGATAAAGTTTATGAAGACAAAGTTTATGTAATATATTTCATTTCATTTAAAACAAAACGAAACTATTACACGGAGTATGGTAGGCAAAGTGATTACAAGAAGTTTCCCGAGTGTCGCAACACTCCCACTTACTAGTAACCTAGCACTAGTGCACCTAGAGTTGATGTCACTTCTCCATGGATGACATCACTATTGTAGAACTTGGATTCTTGAATCTTGGAATCTTGAATCTTTGATTCTTGAATCTTCGAATCTTGAATCTTCAATTTCAAAATCAAACTTCAATTTCAATTCTTGACTCCATCGATCTCAAATCTTCATCTTCAATTTCTTGTGAAAATCACTAAGTGTTGAAGCCTCGAATTTTCATCGTCTTCATGGTCGTCGAATGTCATTGAGGTTGAAATACAAAAACGCTGAACTCAAACACATGAGTCGCCGTTCGCTGGATTCAGGGACACGGGTCGCCAGTCGCCGAGTCGCCAGTCGCCGGATCGCCTGTCGCCAGTCGCCGATTTCTTGCGTGTTCGCCAGTCGCTGGATTATGGGGCAGTCGCCGGGTACGGTGCAGTCGCCAGTCGCCGGGTACGGGGCATTCGCCAGTCGCCGGGTTCAAGTGCGTTCGCCAGTCGCCGGATCCAAGGATGTTCGCCAGTCGCCGGTTCCTAGGGCGAGTCGCCAGTCGCTGGATTCAAGGGCATTCGCCAGTCGCTGGTTCCTGGGACATTCGCCAGTCGCAGGTTCCAAGAGCGAGTCGCCAGTCGCCGGTTCCAAGGGCGAGTCGCCAGTCGCCGTATCTAGGGACATTCGCCAGTCGCCGGTTTTGATGCAAGTCTTCAAAATCGGCGACTTCAGCTATTTGCAATTGGACTTTAACCTTCAACCCTGAAACCAAAAGCAACAAACCAAACACGAAATATGTTGTCGCCAAAATCAACATTTACAGTTGCCCTTGCGTCGCGCTCTCAGGGTTATCGTCGGTTGGTGTTTGATCCCGGCATTTTCATGCTCGATTTTAAGGTTCGTGGTCGAACCTTCTCTTAGAGGTGGAGAATGATGCAGATTGAGACAATATTATTTACTTATTTATATTATTTATTTATTTCTCTTTTTAAAAGTTAGTATTTTAGGGTTTGAGTATTATTTATATCGCGTTATTGTCTTTGTGTTGGAGAGTTGTTTATGATGAAATAAAAAGAGATTCTTCTCGTTTTTCAAGGTTTTCTTGAAAATATCAATTTTCGGTATTTTTAGGAATCAACGAACTTTGATTTTAATTAATTCTCGTTATTTTGCGGAATCAACGAGTTTTAATCTGTGTGTTTACGCTTCCGCCTGCATCAAAATTAAATCTATACGGAATTCACATGAACTCACACTTGACTACAATTGTTAATTTCTCTTATAAGAATATAATTCACAATTCCTATGCTTATATTTGTGTGATCGACCACACCAATATCATCAGGGCCGGCCAGAGGCTTAGGTTCAGGGAGCGACCGTCCAAAACCCACACTTTTATATAGGACCCCATTTAAAAAAAATATTGTTTATATTTATATAAAAAATATATAATAAAAAATTAACTACCATGTAGAGGCATAGATTACCTGCTATATTAAGAAACTCTAATCTTAATTTCTAATTAATTATTAATAACTAATCTTAATTGAAGAGGGTTCCCAAATTACTCTAATTAATTATAACCAATATAGCTAATATTAATTGTAGAAACTCTAATCTTAATTACTACTTAATTATCAATATAACTAATCTTAATTGTAGAGGGTTCTTAAATTACTCTAATTAATTACCAATATAGCTAATCTTAATTGTAGAGAGTTCCCAATTTTTTTTAATATACTACTATATATATTATTATAAATGGGCAGCTCATGACGTCCAAATATATATATTTTTTTATTTTTTTAAAGTTAATAAATACTCATATTAAAATCAAAAATTTATGTTTTATAATTATATACTAAAATATTTTTTTCTATTCAATTACTTTTTTAATATAAATATGAAGATATGCATTATTTTCAATTATAATTTTTATTTTTGTTTTCTTGTGCAATATATATTTTAGGTGTTTTTAACGTTACAGACCCATTAATTGTTATTATTAGAATGAAATCTTATTGTTTTTATCTTTTGTATATTAGGGTTTCAAATTTTTTATATTTTGTTGTGTACGAGTTTTTATATTTTTATATTTATATAATAGGGCATCGTTAAAAATATAGAATGACTAAACTACCCTAGAACTACTTGAATTAGTATTAATTATTCAATTAATATTTAATTAATTATTAAAAAAAATATAGTGCGCATAACTTGTTTCTATTTATTTAATTAATATTTAATTAATTATTTTAACACAAATATAGTCAGCGTGTGATTTATTTTAAAAATAACTGTGTTTCTATTTATTCAATTAATATTTAATTAATTATTTTAACAAAAATATAGTGTGATTTATTTTAAGAATAACTGTGTTTCTATTTATTCAATTAATATTTAATTAATTATTTTAACAAAAATATAGTTAGCGTGATTTATTTTAACAAAAATATAGTTAGCGTTATTTTTTTTTTTAATTTGCATTAATATTTATTAATTATTTTAACAAAAAATATAGTAATTTTATTTTTTTAAATTTACTAATCTCATGTACAGTATTCACATGTGTCATAAAAAATTTTAAACAAATTTTTCATGGTTACTTTATAGTGAATCACAAAGTAAAGTACTAAATATATGTAGTAAATCTGCGTAATCAAACATAGTATTCACATATGTAATTGAAAAGGGTATTTTGGGTATGGTGCCCTAAAATACTATTAGCCTAAACAATGGGATGGAAATATGATATAAAATGTGCAAGTGCCCCCATATATGTATACCCTATATTTTATATAGTATAACTAACTAGGTCAAAAAAATAATTAAAATATTTTTATATACGTTAAAATAATATTTTTAATGGGGTTCTGTCCATTCTGCCCATTCTAATTAGCAGACCCTATATATTATTTGAATTGTTAAATTTTAAGCATAAAATTTATTACTAAATTTTTTTTTATTAATTTTATTAGTGATGTTCTTTTTTGTGGTAGAATAATTGTATTGGAGTATTTTTCATCTATGAAAGATTTTATAATTTTATCAATGAAAAAAATATGTTGAAAAATATTGATATTGATATAATTATAAATGATTTTGCATCTCAAAATATAATGATACGAGAAATATTTTAAAAGTTATATCTTTCTCATTTGATTTATTAATCTTAGTCTGGAAAAAATATATTTATTTTTTTAGAGATAATTAGAATAAGGCCAGGTTAATTGAGTTTTTAAAATTAGAAAAAATGAAACAAATTTTTAGATACTAGGATAGTTATTGTGTAAACTTTATATGAATAACTATATACTTTGTAATTAATTATGTAAATAACTTATTGTATAACTATGTAATTATACTATGAATGACTACTTATTAATTATGTAAATAACTATTCTGTAACTATGTAAATAATTACGATAAAACTAACATAATTATGTCATTTTTTAAAAACATACTTTTTATTGAATAATTAATTATCGTTTTTTCTTGAATAATTTTTTCAATTAAAAAATTATATTATAATATAGTAAAATGGCTAGGGTCATATTTTGATAATTTGCCATGTACTTGAATAACATGAGCAAAGTTCGTAACGTAATGAGTACCCATTTGTCGACCTCAAAAACAATCACTGCATCATTTTAATGCCCTTGATTCAAACATCCAAAAGTACGTCAACAAGAGGTTCCAAAGACCGCTATCAAGATGTCTTCAATCTCTTCACCGATCACCATATTGCCCTCACCCTTCTCTCTTAAGAACTCTCCACAATGCCGATTGATGTGAGTATGTGACGTTGTTTCTTGAAAAGTTCTAATACTCAAATTACTTTTTCATGCCATTTCGCGACTCCAACCCACCCCTATAAGGATTATAACTTTTTGTACGTCATGATTTCTTCGATCTTTACTCTCTGCATTGATGAATAGAATTGTCACTAAAGCTTAATTCTAGTGTTGGAATTTTTATAACTAGAATTTGATTTAATCCCAAAAACAATCAACAATAGTAAAAAATAACAAAAAAAATTATTATATATTGTCTCGGTCTCAAATCAATAGTCACTTTTTTCACAAATAACAAAAAAAGTGTGACTATAAAAATGAGACAAAATAATAATTTATATCGGTTCACCGTTAATGAAAGTTACATTCAATTTCGTTGCAGCTGCAAATTAAATCTCTCTATAATAATCAATGAACTTGTTCACAAAGTGTACAATTACACTTGTTGTCTTATGTTTTCTTAATTTAAGAGGAAGTATGACTTTTTCCCTCCAAAACTAATTCATAATATATACTGTATATATTTTTTTAATTTTCTTCAACGTGATCTTTTTATTGTAAGCATAATAATAATTATTAGTATTTAAATTAAGAGTAATTTTGGTAAAATAGCACATTTAAGTAATGATTTATAATGCTTTAGATTTTCCTAATAATAAAAAAGTGTAACATTCCAAAATTAACATTTGGTGTTCAAACACATGGGTGGGTAGTTACGTAACGATCAAGGGTATTATGGTAATTAATTTTTTTATAATTATAAAATTAGTAATACCCTAAATAATAAAAAAAAAATAAAAAAACATATCCTTAATTCAAAAGTGTATTTTATAAAATTTAAATTATAAATTAATAAAGTCCCCAGGGGCATAGCCGAGTGGTAAAGCCTGTGATGATTTGAGTGAGATATTCCCCGGCGACGCAGGGTTCGAACCTTTGTCCTGGGGTTCGACCTGTTGGCTCTCTCGCACAGGTGTCTGCTATTGGGGCACATCCCTCGATTTACATCCTAACTCGATCGAGGGACCTCCGATCGGGTGAGAGTGGAGTTTCTCCTCTCTCCTCCTTATGAAAAAAATTATAAATTAATAAACCAAAATACCTTTTTAATCAATTTACTCTCAAATTAATTGTGTTCACACTTGTTTCATTTCTTATATAACCTCATTTCCGGTTTTAAAGGTTAAAAAGATTTAAAACGAAAGAATCAAGACTTTCCGGTTTTAAAGGTTAAAAAGATTTAAAACGAAAGAATCAAGAGATAATACATTTTGATTAATATAGTAGTAATTGTTAATTAAAATAACCAAAAATTAATATACAGTAAAACCTCTCTAATGGAAAATGAAATTTTATTAATTTATAAAATGAAATTTTATTAATTTAAAGAGGTTATTAATTTATCGAGTGTATTTTTTCATTTAAAAGAACAAATCAGAACCAAAAGATTCTATTAATTTAAAGAAGTTATTAATGTGTCGAGTATTAATTTATCGAGTGTATGTACTAGCATAGATAAAACGTATGTAGTAGTATTAAGTGTTAAATTGTTATTTTAATAATTAATAATATGGTAACTACAACACACACATCATTAATAACATACTATATAACACGTTAAAAGTTGGTACTCTCATATTATTGTTATAATTAATAATTAATGTATAGCTATCCAAACCCTACCAAATGAATTCCTATCTTCCTCCCTCCGTGTATAAATACTATGCTTCTCACTCAGTGTTTCTCACTCACTCACACACATATACATGGCTCCCATCAATGGTGATCATAACGTCGTCGTTTCGAACATCAAGCTCGAAAAAATGCTGAGCATGACCGGCGGCAACGGAGAAGCTAGCTACGTCAACAACTCTCAAGCTCAGGTATCAATTTCTCATTCGTTCCATAATTCGGCGAATGCATGAAAATAAAATAAAAAACGTCTCTTTAATTTAATTATTATTTTTTAATAATTTCTCGCAGGCCCGCCACGCTCGATCGATGCTCCACCTCCTGCGAGAAACCCTCGACGGAGTCGAGCTGAGGTCTCCGGACGACAGCCTCCCCTTCGTGGTGGCCGACCTGGGCTGCTCGTGCGGCTCCAACACCATCCACATGGTGGAGGTCATCATCAAGCACATGGCTGACCGCTACTCCCGGGCAGCATCTGCCCGCCTGCCCGAGTTCTCTGCCTTCTTCTCCGACCTGCCCTCCAACGACTTCAACACCCTGTTCCAGCTCATCCCGCCCTACTCCGCCACCATGGAGGAGTGCCTCGCCTCCTCCGGCCACCACCGCTCCTACTTCTCCGCCGGAGTTCCCGGCTCCTTCTACCGCCGCCTCTTTCCGGCGAAATCCGTCGACGTCTTCTACTCCGCCTTCTCCCTCCACTGGCTCTCCCAGGTCCCCGATTCTGTTCTCGACTCGCGATCCCCTGCTTACAACAGGGACAGAATATTCATCCATGGAGCGAACGAGTCGACTGCGGATGCCTACAAGAAGCAGTTCCAATCGGACCTCGCCTCTTTCCTTGGGGCCAGGTCCACAGAGGTCAGGCCCGGTGGGTCCATGTTCCTGGTCTGCTTGGGCCGGACTGGGCCCAACCCGACCGATCAGGGCGGGGCAGGAATCCTCTTCGCGACCCATTTCCAAGATGCTTGGGATGACCTAGTCCAGGAGGGGCTGATCAGCCGGGAGAAAAGGGATAAGTTCAACATACCTGTTTACGCGGCTAGCCTGGAGGAGTTCAGGGAGGTGGTGGAGAAAGAGGGCTCGTTCGAGATCAGGAAGCTGGAGGTGTTTCGGGCTGGAAGCCCGCTTGTGGTCGACCACCCGGAGGATGCGGCTGAGATCGGCCAAGCTCTGGCCAACACCTGTCGAAGTGTCAGCGGAGTTCTGGTGGAGGCGCACATAGGGGATCAGCTCAGCGGGGTCCTCTTCGCCCGCGTGGCGAGCCGAGCCGCGGCTCAGGGGAAGGAGCTCAGGGAGAAGCTTCAGTTCACTCACATTGTTGCATCGCTTTCTTTGCCTAAATAAAGTTTCTGTAGTGTTGAATGATTGTGTCTCTACCTATAAAGACTGTGACAACAGTGGTATTATGGTGTGTTCCATTTGCTTTTTCAAGCTGTGTGTCTGGTTGGTATCATGGCATTTGGATTCTAGACAACATCAATCAACAACTTCTGTATCATATCACTGAGTTGCACTTCCTGGACTAATGATGTCTGAAAGTAAATATCTCAAAGAGCTAAGACATTATAACACTTCAAACTTTGGTCTCAATCTGTTATAAAGACAATGGCAATATATGCTCTCATATCATAACAAATTCGGGATAATCCAAAAGGGGGCTCACAATGTCAAGATTTATATACATCGAGAAAGCTAATCAATCAATAAGTACGGAGCAATCATGATTTTCAGTGGCTTGCTGACGGATTAGTCAACAACTCAAGAGAGTTTTTAAGGTGCTCAACTGCAGTAGAAACATCATCAAACGCTAGAGCCCCAACTGCAAACCTGGCAGCCTTGTGTGCTTCAGCAATTTTCTCCGGTGGAGGCTGGTAACTGCTGTCATACTCGTACTTGTGCTTGACGGGTGGGGATGGGACCTCTGAAACATTCCCCTCGTTACTTCCGTTATAATTATTATACTGAGGAGCAGAATCATATGGTGGTGTGTTCGGATTGGGTTGATAGAAAGAAGGATAGTGAGTTGGAGCTGTGGGAAGACCAGTCTCCGTGAAACCAGGGTAAGACTGGAAATTGGGGTATGAGTAAGGGGGTGCGTCTTGGGAAGGGAAGTGCTGGGGAAGTTCCGGATGGTACTGATGATGAGGATGAATAGAATGTTGGTCCTCAGAGGTGTTGTTAGTAGGAGGTGGTGGTTGATGATGAAGGATCTCGGGTGGGTAATAATGATCAGTAGGAGGAGGAGGAAGTGAGTGGGAAACATTTGAAGTTTGTCGTGTGAAGTTAAAAGGTTGCTGCTGGTCAATATTATTCTTATCTTGATTGTCTGCCTGATCAGGTGGAGTTCTTGCAGCAGGATCTACTCTGGTAGGGTCGGGCATAGTGGGAAAATTGGTTCCTCCTCTGGGTTCAAGATCCTGCAGGGAGTATTTAAAAAATGAGAGAAATACAAAGTGATCGAAAGCAGAAGGAAGGCGTCAGAAAAATTCCACAATTTTTTTATCTAAAAAAAATCACCAAATAGAGCACGATCCATTCTATTT
Source organism: Euphrasia confusa (assembly GCA_954870475.1). Taxonomy (NCBI): domain Eukaryota; kingdom Viridiplantae; phylum Streptophyta; class Magnoliopsida; order Lamiales; family Orobanchaceae; genus Euphrasia; species Euphrasia confusa. The sequence goes on from OX940952.1 coordinate 38,986,168, forward strand.
CTCACCACATAGCAATAATTAAATCGATTGAAGAAAATCATAGTTTTAAGTATCGTACATATTCGTCACTAGATGTCTGTGATGGCACCGAGAGATCTTTATTACCACCAGGAGGACCTGGAAGGGGCTTCCTCCCTTCTTTCAAAGCCTTTCTTATATCTGCTGCTTTCCATACTGCATACTTTTGTTTCTCCTCGAGCTGTAACAAGGGTAATTAGAAAGTAATGATTATAAAAAAAAAACGACATATTTATGAGTGGATTAGGTAATGCTCACATCAGGCTGAAGTTCACCAAACTGATTCAAGATTTCAAAGAAAATACTTGCAGCATAAAATGTTTTTGCAGTATTCCTGTAAAAACCAAACGGTATGATTAGTAGCTTGAAAACCCATCCATTTGCAGCATCAAACCATAGTGTTCATGACACTGAATTAGAAGAAGACATTCCCAAGCAGCAATTGGAAAAAAATTGTCAGTACAAGCCCCCAAAGTAAACATAAATCAGCTAAATACTTCCAAGTAGAAAATTAAAATCACTTATTCCACCTACATCGTATTGATTTGTATTTTGTCCTAAATCAAATTCATATATTTTGGGCAAGGATTTTTTAAAGCAAGCCACATATCATCGTGCGAATCCGATCCAACAAACAACAAAGCAACATCCCATATTTTTATTACATGAAAAGCATAAGCAAAAGCAGTAAAAACTCGTAAAAGTAATAACACAGCATGCATATGCAACTGCCATCAGTAAATCAACAATCTGTTGACATAATATCAGGTAAGAACCTAATAAGTCGATGGAAATTGTCCATCCAAAACACTTCAAATTCAAGAGGGTTTTGCCTAGGGAAAGGACACCATGTGATAAGCCCTTTTTTGGGTAAGGGTGGTCTCCAAACCCAAACACTTTGGGGAGGGGATAGGGACTACGTCACTAGAGAAATAAAATAATTTATTGATTTCATTCAAAGAGTAAATGGCTACATATATATATATATATATATATATATATATATATATATATATATATATATATATATATATATATAGGCTAGAAATAACCAACAAACTAATTGCTTAATAGTTAATACCAAAAAAATAGTATTAAGGGGTTGTATCACCATAGTATCTAATACTAGGCCTCCAGAAAGAAAGAAAAACAGTTCATTATTTCATTGTTGTTCGTACTTCTCTATTTATGAGTTATGACTTATGACCTCATGTCAGAGTTTGATCTTTCGGTGAATCTCAAACTTAAAAGAGGTTATTTTTCTTGAAAAGGATATTTTAATATTCTAAATGAGGCATAAACTTTGTAAAAATAAAAGAAGCACAAAATCGTAATTAAGGATTTCAAGCATGTTATCAACAAAAGACTTCCATTGCATCTATACGCTTTCAACTAAATACTATACCTCAACATCTCAACTCGATTGAGCAGCGTTATACTTATTCCCATACAACAGTAATGTATGAGGACAAATGAAAACTAGGACTAACTAAAACAGTTGCAAAGAAGGTTCATACAAATCAGCTCTCTCTGCTCGATCTTGCTTGTCTGCCCTTGCAAAGACATTCAATGCAAATCCCTCAACGTGTAGATGATCATCAGGCCCTAACTTCAGCGACTTTTTGTCCTGGAACAAAATTCCAATATTTCCATACAATGAGTCACCATCAATATGATAACCAATAATCTAGCAATAACAACTAGAACCGGCTCAAACTCTAAAACACGTAATCGTTAGAATGTTGATTACAAGAAACTGAGCTCTCTCTATAGACACACAAACTACATAGATGATTGAAAAATGAAGGAATTCAATGAACTGAAAAGTGAAGAATTTGGCCACAACTTTGATAATTGAAAACATGAAAAAGTGAAAAATATTAATATCGAAAACCTTTTCCAGCTGTTTCATGAGGGAAACAAGGAGGGCGTTGGTAGTCTTAGTACGATCGCTCTGAGGGATCTTCAGTCCTCTTTCCATGGCGTACAATCGACCTGATAAAAAATTGTTAAAAATATATATAAACACACACACACATATATATATCTATATATATATATAGAGAGAGAGAGAGGTTTTACAGTAGTAGGCAACGAGGGGTTCGTGTTTCTGCAATTCATCGGCTCGTTGAAGGTATGGCAAAAGCAACTTCGCCGGTTCATTCTCCGTCGCCATTGACGATGCCCTTCAGAATCAAGGGTCAGATTGGCTAAACGATGTCGTTTTTGTTTACTTGCCCCTATTCGTTACTTTTCTATATAGCGTTTTCCACTCTTTAATAAGAGCACGTTTTTTATTTTTTATTTTATTTTATTTCCTGAGGGATTCACATACTACATAAATAAATAAAATTATTTTTTAAACGAACAAGTGTGTAAAACATATGTACTTCGTTCATTTCGTATTCTAATAATCTAATTCCATTTAAACTTTACAAATTAATCGCGTTTAAAATCAAAATATTGCATTAACTTCATCACAAATTTATTTCTTGGATCCAAAAACCCAAAAACGGTTCTTATATGGAGTGTTACTATGTATACCAGTGGGAAGTCCACAGTTAAAAACACACAAGTAGCTATCGATTTAGTGAAAAAGCAATTACTCTTTTATGTGTTTAGCAAACAATCATCATTTTATGTAAACTTCATTTTTATTACATTTGCAGTACTTTTACTGTGTAGTCGATTTTGCATGTATAATTAATGAGCAAATATATTACATTTCATATGAACACAGCTGAAAATTGGTTGTTCTTGTGTAGTCAATTGTGTGCATGCTTGATGATCAAACACGTTAGTTCATATGAAGCACAACCAAAATTTGAATATACTGTGGATATCTTGCTCAGGCAGAAGTCATATGAAGCAAATACATGCCTTGTGTTATAAGATTGAGTAAATAAAAAGGTTCATCTGCCACTTACAAGACTATATCAATAAACTTGTAGCAGTGACTGTAGTGTATAATTATGCAGTAGAATTTTCAAAACTGGTCCTCAAGTTTGATAAAATAAAATAAATAAATTAGTTGCAAAATTAGTCTAAACCTCTCTGTTATCAAGATTCTTGATAGAACAAAGAACTAATTTTTTTTAGAATTTTGATCTTGAATGTTTCTCTGTAAATAAGTACAGCGTCGTTTAGAGACTACTTAAAATTTCACCAGCTCAGATTTTCATTTATTTCAGCAGCTCAGATTTTCATTTAGTAATCGACATTTAAAAGTAAAAAAAAAAATAACCAGAACATTTAGATTAAATGACAAATCTTCATTTCAGATAGTTTTTTCCTAGAGAAATTAAAAAGCATATAGAAAGCAACAAGATCACAAGCAACAAGAGTCTCAAAAAAGTTTACTTAGGTTTCAAAATCCAAGGTTCCTCGACGACAAACTTTAAGATTCAGTCTGCTCCCTCAGCCTTCTAATGGTGCTCCTCACTGTCACAGCGCTCGCAGTACTGCAAAACCATACAAAAAACAAGAACATTGTAAGACTCGTACAAGAAATGTTAATTAATCGAGAATTTATTGTAAACAGTAATGAAAAGTTACTTCAACGTGTAGGCACCGCCTGCTTTCACTTTGCCGCAGTCCTTGCATCCCCAAATGCCAACGGCCTTTCGCTTCACTGCATACTGTTACAGAAGTTTTGCACTCAGTCTGTGAAGAAACGAACAAAACCTCTGAATTATGATACTAAACGAAACCGAATGCTTACCTTTCCGCAAAATTCGCAGAAGTACTTGCTGTGCTGGCTGACCTCCATTTTCTTGATCTGCTTTCGCAGACTAGCACCGTAACGAGTGCCTGAAGTGATGCAACATACAAAACTTAGACATAATACTAACAATGATTACTCCAAAAAACAAAATAACAATAGTGAAAAACCGTAAAAAGAAAAGATACAGCAAACAAACCATATTTCCCAACAATGCCAACTTTCTTGGTATGTTTGGCCTGAAAAATACAATAATCAACAGAGATCAAAAGCTAAAGAAATGAATTTTTGGGTGAAAAAGAACAAAGAAATCCTTTTTAATTCCATGATTTTTTTTGAAGGAAAATACAGATCAACGATGAATTACTTCAAAGGGCAACCAACAAATCCTAATAATCTGAATTCTAAAATATTGCAACAAGAGAATGAGAATAAGATCGTGAATCCGATCTGTGTGAAATCAACGAACTCGTTAAATACATAAAATTGAACAGAACTAAAAAAAACGCATATTGCTAATCCATACAACCGATTAAAAAGGGCAGTCAATAGTTACAAAATTAAAAAATTAAATCTGAGAAAATCATGGATGGGTTTATACTTTATTTTACCGTAAAGGAGAGAAGGAGATGGAGAGAGAACGTACCATTTGAGCTGAGGCGAATGAAGAATGTGCGGCGCGATAAACCCTAGCTCTGCTGAAAATGATTTCTTAATTTTGTTGGTGATTCGTTATATATATGTTGAAGTCTGTCTAACGGGTCTATTCTCTTTAGTCAATCCGGCCCAAACCCGAAAATGTAATTAGTTAAAACTTAAAATAAATTACGGAGTACTCCATGTTTATGTTTTCGTGGATAATAATATGACCCGGACCGGCCCGCCAGGGGCTAAAACCAAAAACTGAATTCATCTTAACTTTTCTTCTAAATTCACTTTAATAATTATAATTTTATTTACTCGCCTAATCGATTGCAAAAATTTAAATACTCACACATGTTTTGAGTTCGAACGCTTGAACATAAAATTATCAATTTAAGTGATCAACCAACTAAACAAACAACATTTAACAATAAATAATCTTTTACAATATCAATTTCATCTTTGATGTGTAAAAAACCTGTTGTACCCAATCACCACAAGCATTCACCTACTCGACGAGTCCCAAAAGAAGTCGTGCTCTAAAGTGGTTTATGTTTTTTTAATACTGTCGAAATCTAGATCTTTCAAGAATAATCCATCATAAAAAAAACCAGTCTTCCTTCTCATAGTAAAAACATTGTTTTTTAATCTTGAATTTTCGAAGTGAGAAATCATATTTCGTAACGCCCCTATCAATTCAAGTGCTTAAAAAAATTGAATATACTACTCATACTAACAATTCCATCTTATTTTCTAAGGATCTTCCTATAAAAACTCCAAAATTAAGCGTGCTAACTCTGGAGTATTCTATGATTGGTGTCCTTGGAAAAGACAATGTTGGTACAGTGAATCTAGAGTAATTTTAGGATGTGCGAACGAGTGAAGAAAAAGTGCGCTAAAAAGACATTGTTTTGGTACAGTCAGGCCAAAATATCAGAGTGCGTTGGAAACGACACTATTGATACAATGGGCCAAAATATCACTTCATGTGGTAACCGAGCCGGTTTATTAGAGCCGAGCTTTGGCCCTCAATGGGCCAAGAATCATATTTCAATTTTAGTTTTAATTAATTCTTTTTTTTTTGTTATAAAGAATTACTTTCAAATTAAAGAAGATAGATGGTCGAAGCCTCTTAAGAGCATCTCCAATGGAGAGGTAGAAGTCTACGTGTACTTCTACCTCTCACCCAAAAATGTGGTAGAAGCCATTGGAGATGCGATGACGTGTTACGATTAGGAGTTCCTAAAACATCTGGGTACAAGAACTTCTACCCGGGTAGAAGTAAATTATATTATTATTTTATTATAATTATTTACCATTATTAATTTATTATTATTATTTTGTATTATTAATTAACAAAATTAATACTGTCATTTTAATTTTTAACGTAACGAATTATTATTTATTTTTTATAAAAATTATTTAAAATTAAGAATTTTGAAATAAATTAAATTTTAACTTATTTTTTATTTTAACGAATTATTCTATTTTATATAAAAATTAATATAAAATAAAAAAATTCAAATAGTTAAATTTTTAGCGTTAAAAATTATTTATATAAAAATTAATTATAAAAAATAATTTTAAATATATAAAATTATTTAAAATTAAAAATATTGAAATAGATTAAATTTTAACTTATTTTGTATTTTAACGAATTATTCTATTTTATATAAAAATTAATACAAAATAAAAAAATTTAAATAATTAAATTTTTTGCGTTAAAAATTATTTATATAAAAATTAATAAAAAATAAAAAATTTGAAATAGTTAAATTTTTAGTGTTAAAAATTATTTTTTATTTTATATAAAATTTAATTAAAAATAAAAATTTTGAAATAGTTAAAATTTTAAAATCAGTATATCCTTGATTATTTCTATAAATATGAAATAAAAAATAAAAAAATAAATTAGTGGTTTGACTTTTGTAAGTAGAATTATTGGACGAGGTAGAAGTTTTTTTAGGTAGAAGTAGAAAAAGTATGAGTTGGCGAATAGGTGGTCTACATCCTCACCCAAAAGTTAAAACTACCATTGGAGATGCTCTAAGGATTGAATCGAAATGAAGAACGAGAAAAGAGGTGTTACAAGTGATAACTGAGTTTTATTATTAAGGGTAAAAGTGTAAATAAACTCATCCAAAATAAATAGTCCATATGAGCTTGTATTAAATAAAAATTGAGATCGGATCGATTTTTTTTATTGTTTTATTTTATTTTTGTAATTAATTTTATATATAGTTATATAATTTTTGATATTTTTATTTTTAATTTAAAATTATAAATTTAAATTATAAATATTTTATATCAATTTTTTTTACAGGGTTTCATACTATATTTTTTACTAAAATATTATAATAATCTGGAAATCCTTGTAATCAACATTCTAGATAAAATGATAATTTAATAACCAATAATTTGGTAATTCATATGAATAAAGTTAATTCTAAGAAAAAATAAGATTAGTAAATTAAATTTATACTTATTGTATTTGAAATAAAAATATTTTACAAAAATATTTAATTTGATCAAATAATAATTATTTATATACTAAAATTATTTATCTTGATGTATATAACTCTACAATATACTTTCTCCTATTTTTAATAGATGGCATCCTATCCTTGACCATATTAAAATAATTAATTGTAATTAATATGTATTGAAAATTAAATATATAGAAAAACAATAAAAAATGATTGGTTGAATAAAAAACATTAAAAAAAACATTTACATAAGAAAATAATTTATTATAATTAATATGTATTGAAAATTAAGAATATTGAAAATCATTTTATTATTTATTTTTTACTACATGCCTAGTTTTTGTAATTAATTATTTTTTAAATTCGATTTATCATTGTTTGTTAAACTTTTCATATTTCTTTCCATTAAATATGAAAACATCTTCTTCAGGATTGTAGGATGCTAGAACCATTCCAAATTGTTTGTTAGACTTCTCAAAGTGAATGTAGTCGTTCATGATGGCGTCAAACAGAAGACCGAATGGTGTGTTTTGAATGATTTTTTGAACACCATCTAAAATGTGCTTTCTGTATGGTGTAAAATCTGCTAGCCCACACCTGAATTGTAAGACTTGTATGAAAAACATATAACTAATTTAGAGAATTACACATACTCAATTACACATACTCTGCGTGTAGTTTCAACATATGATAATAAGTAATGGTATTTATACTTCTAATAACTAAGCTAGATTTTCCTAGACAGCAGCATAAATAGGTGAAAGTTGTTTAACGTCATGAGATAAACAATTTGATTTTTTGACAATTAGACAATTTGGGAAACCTAGAAACCAAAATCGAAACAAAATCCTTGTATGGTTAACAAATATTTATGAGTGTTAGCAATTTTCCAGAGATATAGAATGTTGTATATTTCGGGTGTTACTGAAAGAAGAGAGACTTGGATAATATTGAATCGCGTAGCAACGCTTTCCTTAAAGAGTATTTCGACCCTATAAGCCTGGGTATCACGAAATCCCTCGCAGGATAAGACAATAACGACACTCGCGTCTTAGGCTTAGAACACGAGCAACTTATGGAACTTTATGTAATATTTGTTGCTTCAAAGCTCTCAAATTCGTAGGTGATGTTGTGTGTATTCAGAAAATGAATTACACTCCCTTATATAGGTTTTAGACACCCCTTCCTTTGAACATAAGCACCCTTTAGTTGAATAGGTACCTTTTAGTGAAAGCACCCTTTCAAATGGCACCTATTCATGTTGTTTTGCATGGTTATTCATGCAATTTCGAATTTGCATACAATATATGATATTAAATCATTACTTAGCCATGCAACCATGCAACCACGAGATTAATCTCGACATGCATCAACATGCTTATTCAAAGTATTAATCCGTATCAATTTTATATGAACGTGTACTCCACACTTCTCCAAATTCATATTCTATTGACTAGGATTAATCCGAAGCCTTGAATGATTCCAACTACATTAAACGGACAATGATTTCACTTAAATCATCAACATTCCTCCCCCATTTAAGTGTAATCCTTGAATAATACAAAATCAACAAATAAAACCAAACTCGTGCATAAAATGAAAATGTCTTAAAGATTGAATTTTCATCTTAGTGAATTATACTTTACAAATATTCGAGAATCACGGTGTCTTAAAGATTGAACCGTTCAACTCATCTGAATACATGAAGACAAAACACACACAAGTTTATTACAATTCCATAAGGAAAACCGACACAAAATTAGGCCTTGTGTCCCTATCCATTCTTGAGCGTATATAGAGCTTAGCCACGACTCTTGAAGTTGCCACACTTCCCACTCATATAGGTGAATCTTTTCTTCGTGCACCTGCACAATTCACTTTGTCAAAAGACTCATTAAGAATTAAATTCAACCTTAACATGCAGGTTCAAACACATACCTTTGGGATAATTTCCATGTGTTTCAATCTCAAATATAGGCTTCCCAATTGAATTCTGGTTCTAATGTAATTAGAAATGAATTTGGTATCCCATATTTGAAGATTCAGAGAGGCTTAAGACCCATCCCAGTTACCGACTTTGCTACCAAGTCCCTCGCTAATCCCTTGGTCAAATGATCAGCGAGATTATGTTGAGATCTCACAAAATCTATTGAGATTACTCCATGAGTGATCAGCTCACGGATCGCGCTATGTCTAACGCCCAAGTGCCTTGACTTGCCATTGTATACTTGACTGTATGCCTTAGCCAAAGTGGCTGCACTGTCACAATGAATAGAAAATGCCGAAATAGGCTTCGGCCACAAAGGAATTTCATACACCAAATTCCTTAGCCATTCAGCTTCTTTACCAGCTGCCGCGAGTGCTATAAATTCCGATTCCATAGTGGAACTCGTAATACAAGTTTGCTTCTTTGAAGCCCAACTTATAGCACCGCCTCCGAGTAGGAACACCCAACCAGTAGTAGAGGTATGGTCCTCTATATTGGTTATCCAACTCGCATCAGAATACCCTTCTAGTACCGAAGGATATCCGACATACGTCAAACCAAGGTCTTTGGTTCCCTTTAAATATTTCAATACACGCCTAACAGCCTGCCAATGATGCGTGCTAGGATTACTTGTGTATCTACTTAGTTTGCCCACTGCAAATGCAATGTCCGGTCTTGTGCTAGTCATAGCATACATAAGACATCCGATTACCTTGGAGTATTCCAACTGGGACACCGCAACACCCGTATTAGGCATAAGTTTCACACTTGGATCATAAGGGGTGCTAACTGGAGAATAGTCATCGCAATGAAATTTCTTCAACACTTTCTCAATGTAATGAGATTGTGTTAAAGTAATAGCATTGTTCTCACGTTTGATTTTTATTCCCAAAATCACATCCGCCTCCCCCATATCCTTCATGTCAAAGCTTGATGATAGAAATGCCTTAGTAAGGTCCACTTGTCTTTGGTCAGTACCAAAGATAAGCATATCATCAACATATAGACAAATGATGACTCCTTTCCCAAAGTCATCGAATTTGCTATACACACACTTGTCCGATTGATTTAATTTAAATCCATTCGACAAGATTACTTCATCAAATTTTTGATGCCACTGCTTAGGTGCTTGTTTCAATCCATACAAGGATTTAACGAGTTTACAAACTTTATGCTCATTACCAGGCATAACGAACCCTTCGGGTTGTTTCATGTAAATCTCTTCCTCTAACTCACCGTTAAGGAATGCCGTTTTTACATCCATTTGATGGATCACTAGATTATTTATTGCAGCCAAAGCTATCAATAATCTAATCGTAGTTATTCTCGCAACAGGGGCATACGTATCGAAATAATCAATGCCTTCCTTTTGCCTAAAGCCTTGAATAACCAATCGGGCTTTATACTTGTCGATTGAACCATCGACTTTCATCTTCTTTTTGAAGATCCACTTGCATCCTAATGGTTTACAACCGTTAGGTAAATCAGCAAGCACCCAAGTGTTGTTTCCCATAATGGAATCCATCTCATCATTGATGGATTCTTTCCAAAATGCAACATCTTGCGATTTCATGACTTCCTCGTATGTTTTAGGCTCATCATCAACATGATAGCAATACGAGTATTGGAAGCCAACTTCGTCCCTTGATCCTTCAACCAGAAAAGTCTGGAAATCGGGACCGAACGATTTCTTAGTCCTTATCCTCGTGCCTCGACGAGGTTCAAGCGACTCAGGTTCAGGCAAGGTTAATTCCTTGCTTTCAACCACCTTAGGCACTAGATCCTTGGGCCTAACCATTGATGAAAAACGAGTTTCATCAAATATGGCATCCCTCGATTCTATGATTGAATGAATCGCAACTGAATCATTTGGTTCAATCACATAGAATCGATATGCCTTGGAATGCACAGCATATCCAACAAAGATGCAATCAATGCCTCTTTCTCCCAAAGTTTTTCTTTTGGGATCCGGTAGTCTTACGACTGCCCGACAGCCCCAAACCTTAAGATAATTCAGGTTAGGCTTCTTTTTGTACCAAAATTCATAGGGAGTAACCTTGTTCCTTTTGTTAGGAACCCTATTTAATAAATAGCAAGCCGTTAACACGGCTTCTCCCCAGAATCCACTATTCAAACCCGAATAGGACAACATGGAATTCACCATTTCCTTTAGTACACGATTCTTCCTTTCAGATATACCGTTTTGTTGAGGAGTATAGGGCGCAGTTATTTCATGAATAATACCACATGATTCAAACAAAACAGGATCATAATATTCGCCTCCCCTATCGGTTCTCAACTTTTTAATCATGCATTCTTGTTGTAGTTCAACTTCAGTTTTAAATACCTTAAACTTTTCTAGCGCTTCATCTTTAGTACTTAGCAGAAATACATAGCAAAATCTAGAATAATCATCTATGAAAGTTACTAAGTATTTCTTATTTCCCAACGAAGGGGTAGCATGGAAATCACATAAGTCGCTATGCACAAGTTCAAGCATACTAGATTCACGTTGAACATCTTTAAATGGCTGCCTAACAATTTTAGTTAGCATGCATGTGTTACACTTATCTTCTTCTAAGTTAATGGCAGGAATTAGATCAAGTTTAGACATTTCAATCATACGCTTATAATGAACATGTCCTAGTCTAGCATGCCATAGTAATGAATCATTAACATTAGAAGAAATCATAAGCACCGAATCAGAATTTTTATTTATAATATTCAACATGAACATCCCATTACATTGATATCCAAAGCCGACAAACACACCGTTCTTAGTCAATACATATTTATTAGATTCATACACTTGTTTATATCCGTACTTGGATAAAACACTACCGGATACAAGGTTTTTTCTTATTCCGGGTACATGTAATACATCTAATAATACTAAGGACTTTCCGGAACTAAATTCCAACAACACTTCTCCGCGACCAAGAATAGGGGCAGTTGACTCGTTTCCCATGTAAAGCACTGATCCATCTTCAACCGGTTCATACTTCTGAAACCAATGACGATCTTTGCATACATGCTTGGTTGCACCCGAGTCAATCCACCATGCCACCGAATCATCCTGCATATAAAATGCTTCAGAAACTATAGGCACATAATTTATATCAACAACTAAATTATGAGTCTTAGTCTCACCTTGATTGGTGTTCGGACCCTGGTCATTAGACCTTTGTCCCGAGCGATTGTTCATCGTTCCCTTCTTATTCTTGTTTGCACGGCAATCACTTTTAAAGTGACCCGCTTTTCCGCATATCCAGCAAGCGCCCTTAGGCTTCTTACTACCAGCATTGTTGCTGTTGTTGTTGTTGTTATAGGGACGCTTTGTCCCTCGGTTCTTATACGAACACTCCCCTGCTTCCATCATATTGATAGTTGCAGACCTTATAGGTTCCTTGTCCTTGGGTTTTTCACCCTCTTGCGCCCTTAGAGATTCCTCTATGCGTAAGTGACTACCGAGTTGTACTAAAGACAACTCTTCCTTTTTATGCTTCAGGGTGTGCTTGAAGTCTTTCCACGACGGCGGTAATTTGTCTATAATACTAGACACCGAGATGGACTCATCCATCTTCATATTATGTTGGGAAAATTGACCCAAAATCCGTAGCAATTCATTATATTGCTCCATTACCGGCCTTCCGTCGCACATTTTGTAATTCATAAAATTACCAACCAGGAACTTCTTACTAGAAGCGTCCTCGTCAATGTACTTGGATTCAAGACTATCCCATAGTTCTTTAGCAGATTCAACGTTTTGATATATGTCGAAAAGAGAGTCAGACATACCGTTTAATATATGCCCACGACATATATAGTCGTCGTTTTCCCATTTGCACCTTTTCCGAGTTTCCTCCGTTGTTTCGTTATCCTTTGCTTCCGGTTGTGGAGTGCTCAGCACGTACACCACCTTCAATGTTGTTAGCATGAAATGCATCTTCTTTTGCCACCTTCTAAAGTCTACGCCTTCAAATTTCTCCAACTTGCCGAACTTGTTGGTCATTTCTCGAACCGCATCCATCTTTCAGTATATGGAAATACTCTTTAAGATTGTTGTATATTTCGGGTGTTACTGAAAGAAGAGAGACTTGGATAATATTGAATCGCGTAGCAACGCTTTCCTTAAAGAGTATTTCGACCCTATAAGCCTGGGTATCACGAAATCCCTCGCAGGATAAGACAATAACGACACTCGCGTCTTAGGCTTAGAACACGAGCAACTTATGGAACTTTATGTAATATTTGTTGCTTCAAAGCTCTCAAATTCGTAGGTGATGTTGTGTGTATTCAGAAAATGAATTACACTCCCTTATATAGGTTTTAGACACCCCTTCCTTTGAACATAAGCACCCTTTAGTTGAATAGGTACCTTTTAGTGAAAGCACCCTTTCAAATGGCACCTATTCATGTTGTTTTGCATGGTTATTCATGCAATTTCGAATTTGCATACAATATATGATATTAAATCATTACTTAGCCATGCAACCACGAGATTAATCTCGACATGCATCAACATGCTTATTCAAAGTATTAATCCGTATCAATTTTATATGAACGTGTACTCCACACTTCTCCAAATTCATATTCTATTGACTAGGATTAATCCGAAGCCTTGAATGATTCCAACTACATTAAACGGACAATGATTTCACTTAAATCATCAACATAGAATACCTTTCATGTTCTGTCTCATTCAACTTTTTGGAGGAGGGGTGCCTGAATTATGCTTTTCTACGGTTTTAAAAAATGATTTGCATTAACCGTCTAGCTAGTTTGATATTAATTTAATATATTAATAAATATATTATAACGAAATAAGGGTAATAGTGATTAGTGACAAGACAACTGACAATGAGTCCTTAATTTTAATGTAGGAAAACTATTGGAGGTGATTTTATTATTTAACAACACTAAAATTGTCATTTAAATTGAAAAAAAAAATTGAAAAACCAAAACATAATTTAAATAAAATGGGAGGATGTGTAATATAAATAAAATATTCCAAATAAAATTTAAAAAATATTTAAAAAATGTTATTAAAATGTAAATTTGGATTTAATAGTAGTATTACTTTAATAGAGAGAGAGAAAATAATTTAGCCTTGTTCATCACACCTATAAAGGGGCCTTTTTCTTCAAAAGACATTATTTAGCAAGTGATTTTTTTTTGTCATTTCATGCTTTCATTTATAAGGGCTCATCATGTTTCCCTAAACTACTTCCACCACTGGGAGATAGTCATTACTTTCTTTCAAATCTAACTTCTCACTTAGTTCTACAATGCCACCATTCTCGAGACTCCGGCAGATGGAAAAAGGAGGCTGCTCACGACTGTCGGTGTACACAGTTCTCGTTTGGGATCGATCAAAGCAAAGCATGAATGCCAATGAGTGGTGTCTTGTTTCGTTGTTCATTGAAGTTTGATCTTCAATCCCTCGATCTTACTGTGTGCTTATATATTGTACCTCCGCACGCTCTCTCAGCCATTCCAGCACTTTTGCTCCCTCGAGTACCTCTTGTACCTGACCAACAATAAAAACATTTTTAAATAAATGTCCTTTCGTTCAAAATGTGTGTTTCAAGAATTCAAGACATCGTTTTATAAGATTTTCTAATGTGCTGAAATTTCTAAAACGAGTGTTATTTTACCAATTATTAAGAATATTAACACTTGAATGGCATGAGAGTAGTAACCTGTCCTCGGACTCGTTCCTCGTCATATTCTTGGTTGTGGCGCTTAAATTCGCCAATTGAATTCTCTACCTCCTTCACAATCTCCTCTGTATTAATCTACAGCAAAGAAAATAAGACGAAACATCACCAGGCTAAAGACAATATATAATAATAATAATAATTTAAACTCATCCAAAAAAGGGCATCTCTACTGACCTGAAGATTTTCGCGTTTGAAAATGTCACCGACAGCTAGATTCTGTTTTATAATACCTATTATGTTATCCTTTTGTTTTTCCAGGTAATCCTTCACTGCCTTGGGACTTGATAAAGATGCCAACTGTTGTTCGTTAAGTTTCATGTTTGCCTGATACAGAAAATCACCGAAATATATTATAAGTATCGATTTCATGAAAACAAATTTTCCTTTTTGCAGCTAAGATGATATCAAAAAACGGTTTTCAAGTAATTATAAATATCTCCCTCCCGTAAAAATAATGTCTTAAACCTGAATTTGCAATAGCTGTGCTCCATAAAGCTGTCTTCCTTGTTCCTCGAACAAAGATGGAGGGATAGAAACTTCAACCATCTAAAAATTATAAGTACAAGGCAATGGATTAAAAACAAGGACAAAAGACAAGGTTGCAATAACTGAGCTGAGGTCGATAATCCGCAAGGAAGAAAAATAATTGCCCCCTAAAAGATTTAGAAACTCGACCCCTTTCTAAATGTTACGAGAGCAAACTATGTAACTGCATTATGATTGTTATATGGAGAATACGTACTTTGTGCAGCTGGTCCAAAATAGCGTTATCTGTGGCTTGTTCTTTAGCGGTTTGCTCCACTTCAATAAACTTTTGCAGAAAAGTTTCCTTCACCTGCATATTAACCGAATACCGACAATGAATTTTGAGCGATTCACTATTTATGTATTTATACGAATGTGAAAATAAAAATAGATCAGTGACAACTAACAACATGCCTCCTCAATAGTAGAGCATCCGGATAGAATCTTATCAGCAATCGAGTCGTTTAAGTCAGGCAGATCTCTGTAGAACAGTTCCTTGCAATACACCTAATAACAAAATTATTGTTATCCTGTAGATATAGGCATCGAGAACCAATTTGGAGTGTTCTGAGGATTAGAGACAATTTGTAAGAAATTGGTGTTACAATGATATTTGTTAATTACCTAAAATCAAGAAATGGACAGCAATATGTTTGTCGTCTCGTCACATACGGAAAATAAAATGGACACCCCAAAGTTTGTGATTGTTTCAGTTTTTAAAATCCGAGGATATTACAATATATTCGGGTCTCACAGCTCCCATATATAAGACAAACAATTTAATTACTGTTAATAGACCAACTATTTGGATCATTAATAAGTTTATTGTGAGGGACAATCTCAGAATCGATGTTGGAACTACGTAAAAACAAACTCTGAGAAGATTTGAATGGAACCAAAAAACGAACTCACTGTGAATTGGGCACGAACTCCGCGAAGATCTTCTTGTTTCCAGGAATCAGGAAACACATACGGAAATGACTTCGTTTCACCACGTTGAATCCCAATAATTGAATCCAGAAAATCTGGAAGGACTTTATTATCATCTTCTGTGTCGAACTGAAACCCTGAAAAAAAAAGGTAAAATGTTATCTTATGCCGTTAAGTGGAATGCGTAAACGGGAATGCCTTCCACAATCTCCATATCGACCATGTACATACAGGCATTAAAAGACCATCAAAGATCTTCATATTAAAAGACCATCAAAGATCTTCATATTAAAAGACAATTAAAGATCTTCATCCAATTTAGCTATAAAAATCATCCATTTTTTCAAGTTAGCAATCAATTAAAAACATATCTCCTCTCCCAGCAGTCTAAACATTTCTCACCCATGAGAACAGATAAAAACACAAATCCATATATATATATATATATATATATATATATATATATATATATATATATATATATATATATAACGGACAAATATTATTTTTTCTAAAGTACAATTTCGAAAAGAGCAAAACTGATGATATTCATGAGTTGGCTATAACATAAATAAACATTAGAACAACAAGAACACACCTTTACTCTCCGCAGAAGGTATGCTTTGCGCACCAGCCGATCCGTCTTGCTCGATTGTTTCTGCTGATACATCAAAAATCGCAACATCACCCACCTGCAGACCACATGTTCTAGAGCTCGTAAGTAACTAAAACCCACAAATTCATCTATTATTATTTTATAGTATTCACCTCAAGACCTCTGTCAGTTACGATTCTTAATGCACCAAGAGCCTTGTGCCGACGGCGTAATTCCTTTTCAGCTGCATTCACAGCATCTATTTCCTTGTCCATCTCAACAGAAATCTTCAAATTCTTGTAACCATCTTCAGGAATCCATTTGACTTCAGGTTCAACATCAACAATAACATCGTACCTAAAACCACAAGTTTGTTGGAGGAGGAAAATCAATTCCGGACAGCAAGACTAATTTCCTAGATTAAATGAGCTTCTTCAATAAAGCAAAGAATAATAGTACTATTTTTTTGGAGAAACGATGCACAACAAACCTTAAGGATTTCATAGAAGAGTAAGTTCTCTCCATCTCTGGAAAGTTAGTTGATATGCGGACTGAATCCTCTAAGGCTCTTCCACTTACCTATGAAGGTAAATAGTGCAAGCAATAAGAAAGTACAGCATTGCTTTTCGAATGACGCATACATAAAACAAACTAAAAGACCAATTGTTGAATGACTGTGCAGTTACTTATCTTCGTGAAAATACGTGTTGGTGTTTTTGTAAGTCATTTAATAATTGTAAGAAATCAGAACAAATGAATCGAAGACATATATATAAAGTGGAAGGCACACCGACGACATGGCGTGTGGAAGCGTTCGCTTCAATATTGATTCGATGGTAGCCTTCTTCACAGCTTCCTTTCCGACGAAACCGACAAGAATACTCTCTGGAACATTCTTCCCGGGACGAAAACCGGGGACCTGTTATAACATAAACAGTAGTAAAATCATTTGACCAATTGAATACATGTAGTAGATGAATGCAATTTCAGAATGAGAGGGTTACCTTAGATCGTTTCGTGAACTCGGCGATGACCCTTCTGTAACAGTCATCACAAACCAGTGCAGGAACTTCCACGCTCAATCTAACCTGCGCGATGTCAAATGTCAATTGAAACTCAAAACCCATAATCTAATTTAAAATTCCAGAAAAGAAAACTGACTCTGGAATCGGGTTCTGGGGTTTCTGTAACTTGAATGTCAGCTGGGAGCTTTTCAGAAACGGCGTTATCGGCGGTGGTCGGAGCTGCGGATGCTACGGAGAGACTCGGTGGGGTTTTGGGATGATTGAATTGGCGGGAAAACAGTGGGTGGTGCTTGATTTTGTCGATGGGTTTTAGGAGGAAATAAGCGGAAGAAGGAGAAGGCGCGACGGAAGCGTGGCGGAAATGGAAGAGTGTTTGAGGCGTGGCACTGCAGCAGACCTCCATTGTTGGAGTTACTAAGCTTGGATGGGGGATGTGTGGAAACTGAAAAATACATACTCTGTATATACTCTGGTTTTGACAAATTTAAGGAAGAAGATAAGATATTTTTATTTTTAGCGGAACGGCGTCGTCTTTGATTATTTGATTTATTTGTTGGGGGTTTGATAATCTTAGCATGTTATTTTATCATATTCGATTATTGTAAATTCAAATGTTAAATTATGTTGGAAAGATTTCATCAATTTAAAAAAGAAAAAAGAGAGAATTGGCGAATCTTGTTTCACCATAAAATAATTAATTGATGTTTGTTGGGAATTATTTTCTCCTTACAAATAAAATATTTTTTAAATAACGAAAATTGACAATAATGTACCTTCATAATTTGTTTTAAATCTACATGTTTTGTAAAATTATCATTGTGCAATATTAAAACAATAATTTGAAGATTTAAATTCTTATGTTGTTTTGTATTATGTATATTATTGTACCTGCTTATTTATTGTTTGTCTCTTAAATTAAGTCTTATGTATTAGACTATCTACAATGGTTTCAACATTCAACACCCTACTTTATTACTTCACATCATTTTCTCTCTCTTCCACCTAATTATTCAACACACATTCAACTTATATACCCTACAATGGTTTTATTTAATAAAATTCAACACTCAACCCCCACCGATTTTATTTATTATTATTTTTTTTTATAATTTTATTTTTATTAAAATTTAATAAACAAATATTATAGAGAAAAATGTAATATTTTTTTATGTCCAAATTAATTGAAACATGACTCTATTTATTGAACATAAAAAATGATAAATTTTGGTGTAAAAATAAAAAAATAAAAAAATCATTTACTATAAAATAAGTGAGTTCAATAGAAAAAAAAATGTTATGAAAATCTTAAAATCTAAACTACCAATCACAATGGGACAAGTGCCCTACAATCTACCCATTCTTTTGATATTCAACCGGTTGAATTCTTTCAACACCCAAAAATCCACTTCATTTTCAACACATGTTTCAACACCCTCATTGCACTTGTTCAACAGTTTAATAATTTTTTCAACACCCCCATTGTAAATAGTCTTAGTTCTGCTTATGTATTGTATGTATTTTTGAAAAGAATAGTTTATTGTTTGTCTCTTAAATTAAGTTTTTTTATGAAAAGGATTCTTGATGTTTTTAAATTTTATCTGTTTTTTAGCATATATCAGATTTTTTTGTTTATGAAACTTATACTCGTAGTATTTATATACTCATAATATAGATGTGTGTTCATCTGTGTTCTTTATTGGCTATTTCATAGTCGAGAGGATCCTAATTTAGGAACTGTGGTTGATCGTCAATAACTCTCCAGTTTCCACGTCTTCACTTTCCTCCATCTCACTCCTCTTCAATGGCCGCTATATCTGAATTTGAATCCGCCGGTAAAAAATGGCAACCGCAAGTGAAAATGGCAGCCGCAAAGTCGCTCTGGTCAACGAAATCACCGACCAACTCACCGAATTCCTCCTCTAAAAAGGCTACGAGGTCCACGGCCTCATTCGCCTATCCTCCAATTTCAACACTCAACGCATTCAGTGTAAAAAATTTGACATTCAATGTTTTTTTTATGATATTCAATATGGTCTTTTGTTGTCGGTGACATTTAGTGTGTTTATGACATTCAATGTGAAAATATGACATTCAGTGTGTTTTTATGATATTCAGTGTGAAAATTGGGACATTCAGTATTTTGACATAATGTGTGTTTTTATAATATTCAGTGTGGTCTTATGTTGTCGGGGACATTCAGTGTGGACAAAACCAGGGTGGTCTTATGTTGTCGGGGACATTCAGTGTAAAAATTGGACATTCGGTATGTTGTCATTCAGTGTGGTATTCCAGAGCTGAAAGCAGAGGTATTTTTGTCTTCACATATTTTGTTTTTTTGTGAAATTACGAAAATATCTCCAGCATTATTTACTCTTTTTAAAATAAATAATGACATTTTGGATATTTAACTATAATTTATTTGTCAATTTTGGAAAATATGAGTTATAATTGGTCAAAAACATTTATAAAAAAACTCTTACTAGTACAGTGGTTTTATCTATGCTACTCGAGGTGGAGTACACCATGTACATCTTGACCGTAGATTTAATATTATTATATTAAATACACACGCAATCACCCACACCCGACGTGTATGGTGTATGCATCTACGGTTAAGATGTCACCAGGAGTAATGCTCCAGGAGTAGCATCTCATAGACCCTAGTACAGTATTTGTCAATCTTCCCTTAAAAAATTAACAAATAAATATTAATTCATGCCCACTTAAATACCTATTATACTCTCCAACAAAAAACTACTCGTAATTTACTACTTTCACGTTTCACCCCTTCATTAGTACGGTTTATTCTATGCTACCCTAGGTTAATTCTATGCTAACCAAGAGTTACTACCCTATCCATACACACATTTACATGTATACATACTTTAGTTTTTTTATTTTTTTCATTGGTTGTTTTTGTTTGTAATGGTTACATGTTACATTTTGAGTGGATTAGTGCACTACCCTATTAGGGTAGCGGTTTATTCTATGTTACCCTAAGGGCAACCCCAATGGTCATGAAATGGCCCTTGCCATTTTTAAAATTTGGCAAAAATAAAAAAAAACCTACCCCAATGGTGAAAATGGCAAGGGCCAAAAAATAGCTATGGCCAAAATTCTAGCCATTTATCCTATTATTTGGGTGGAAAAATGGCTAGGGCTATTCTTGCCACCTCACACTACACATAAATTAATTAATAAAATAGTACATTTTTTGTTTATTTAATTATTATTAATAATAAAAAATGATTACTTTTAAATAAATTCAATAATTTCACACACAAAGAAAAAATCAAACAAAATTTACGTAAAAAAACTATATTTATTTAATAAATTATTTTAGATTTTACTATTGTATATATAATTTAAAGATATGAATATGATAGACAATTTAATTTGATTGTTGTAGGGTTGGTTGAGTTGTTCAAGGTGTAGGTTGGTAGTTGATACTTGGTAGGTGATAAATTTAATAAATTATTTTAAATTCTAATATTGTATATATAATTTATGAAAAACATTATATTAAAAAAAAGGTCAAAAAGCTAAAAATATTATTTTTTTAATAAAAAATGACCTTAGCTATTTTTATACCATTGGGGTATATTTTAAAAATGCCAAATGACAAGGGCTATTTTTTGGCCAAAATAGCAAATGGCAAGAGCCATTTTGGCAAAACCATTAGGGTTGCTCAGGGTAGTGCACTAATTCACCCACTAGTACACCCATTTTTTTTTTGTTCACACAATATTTCCCTCACTTACTAATAGGCTCCAAGAACCTCGAGCTAGACGGGGATGGACTTCGCGGAATCGCAAGGAGCATATATGACTTGGAGCTCCGAACGAGGGGTGTTTGTGTGCTCAGTGGCAGCGGCACAATCGCCAAATTAACATCACCCTCCAACAGCCGTACAACTTCGGTTGACCACTTTGAGACGTACGTCGCTGCCTATAGGCTATAGAGAACGGGTTACACATCGAAAAATTGACAAGTTAAAATAATTAAATTTAATAAAAATAAAATATGAGTAATTTAATCTCAATTTTTTCATCGATTCACCGTCATCTAGTCTATTAAAAATAAATATAAATTGTATATAAATTCTATGTCATCTTCTTCAATTCACATTTGGCACCAGAAACATAAATCAATGGCGGCGACAAAAACGTGGAGTTGAACGTGGAGTTGACAAAAAACGTGTGCGTCGGCCGCTGATGATTGTGGAAGTTGGTGGCTTGCCGACTTTTAGAAACCGTTTTATCTAACAGCTTGAACTGTTAGAGAAGTTACAGTGTAAACGGTTAAAGAAGTTGGACAACTTAATTTATAATGGGCCAAATATATTCTAACAGTTGGACAACTTAATTTATAATGGGTTTTATCTAGGTGGAATACACCATGCATTTAATAACCGTTGATTTAATATTATTTTATACAAGTGCACACACAATCACACACACCGACGTGTATGGTGTATGCATCAACGGTTAAGATGCTAACAGAGTAATACACCAGGTATAAGCATCTAATAGACCTTTATAATGGGTCAAATATATTCTCCCGCTAGATTTTATAGAAAGAATAATTTAGACATTTTGTATTATTATTTTAAAAAACAAAAATTAAGGGGTGCGTAGAGTAAATGTAGGTGTAACTTTACCCACCCTATTTTGATAAAACTATGTATTATCAATTTCAATGTCATTTTTAAATTAATATCCATCATACAAATAAATTATTTCTTAGAACTTGATTTAATGTATATTGTTTTTGTTGTTTCTATTGTTACAAAGTTAATGTATAACTTTGTAGCATGTTTGAGACAAGGACTTCTAAGGATGATTGTTTGCCTTTAATTCATGAAGCTGAGGAAAATAATTTTAAAGAAGAGTGAAATATTTTTGTATGAACATTATAAAATTTATATATAATTAATAAATAATAAGCCTACGCTCACGTCACTTGCATGATTTTTGTAAAACAACTCTACTAAGAATAAGAACTATATGTTACTACGAGTCGGAAGGAAAAGCAAGTCAAATCAGGTTCCTCTCTCGGCAGAAATGCTATTTGCACATTGACAAGATGTGTGTCAATGTGCAAATTTTTATTTATTTTGTTAAGATATAAGAATATATTAATTTTATAATAAAAACACGTTTTTCGAAAATATTAATTAAAATTCATTTTAACCAAATGTAAATATTTTTACATTTTTGAAACTTACAAAATGCGCACGTAATATAAATATCAATATTAAATATCAATTAAGTCGTGCGTTTCTACTTATTTGTGCACGCAATTAAATTCGTCCCAATTTCAAAACATACTAATATATTTTTCGTAAAATTGTGTGTACGAGTAAGTAGAAACGCATAACTTAATTGATATTTAAAATTGATTTTTATATTACCTGCGAATTTTATAGATTTCAAAAATATAAAAATATTTACATTTAGTAAAAATGAATTTCAATTAATATTTTCGAAAAACATGTTTTTATTATAAAATTAATATATTTATAAAATATAAAAAAAACAAAAACAAAAAAAAAAAAAAACATCACCTCTCACCGTCCAATTAGTGTGCTATAAAATTAATATATTTATAAAATATAAAAAAAAAAAAAAAAAAAAAAAAAAAAAAAAAAAAAAACATCACCTCTGACCGTCCAATCAGTGTGCAAATAGCAGCACTCCTCTCTCGGTCTCTTCCAAGTTCCAATGAACTATATGTGACTATGAGTAGAAAGAAAAGCCATCAAAAAGTTTCCTCTCGTTCTATTATTGATTATTAAGCTCTATCTTATAAGACATTATTTACGCAAAAAGTATTTTCCAAATTTTTAGTATTTTTGAATTCAAATGTACTTAAGTTGATATAGATTATTTGATATATTTATATATAATAAAATTTGTCAAATGTGATTAATCTAATAATTGTAAATTATATTCTAAACTTGTAAATATATAATATTCTAAAATATAAAAAATTAGTATATAATGAAATTGTGTAATTTGTACTTGGTTTTATTTAGTATTTTTGAATTCAAATGTACTTAAGTTGATATAGATTATTTGATATATTTATATATAATAAAATTTGTCAAATGTGATTAATCTAATAATTATAAATTATATTCTAAACTTGTAAATATATAATATTCTAAAATATAAAAAATTAGTATATAATGAAATTGTGTAATTTGTACTTGGTTTTACCTACATCTAGAATGTAAAGGGTAACACGATAAAAAAGTAAGTTTATGTAGCACTAATCTAGCGATGGGTACTACAAAGACTAAATAGAGGGTATGACCGGAGCTTTCTAGCGAAGTCTCTCGGTCTACAATATTTCGCTCTCTAAAATATGTCAAATCAAAGCGTGAATAATGAATTTCAACTACCCGCTATTTATAGGCTTCATAAATTAGGGTTTCCGGAATTCACATTTAATGGGCCGAGCCCAAACCATCTTCATGGAATATTCGAGATTCCATTTTTTGGTACTTGACGAACTCAGCTCTACGCACTCCCACACTAGCGTGTCATCGTGCTTCAAGCTTGTCGCAGGCATATCAGGTATACTTAGTGATTTTCACTTGAACTAGAATCCTTGTAGCAAAGTCTTCCAGTCACACCCATAGCTGGCTTCGTTCCTTAGCAGTCAAACGTCCAACTCTATGTCTAACTATGCTTGCTCCGCGTTCGGCAATGAGTTAGCTCTTATTCAAGGTTTTCACGGTAAGCGTTGAACTCTCTTGTTGGTAGTGCTTTGGTGAACAAGTGAATCACGTTGATCCACGTTGAAGTTATTCGAAACTCCACGTTGACGCACTACGTGAACTCCATGTTGTTTGTAGAAGTCAAGTCTGCTTGCTCGACGCTGAGGGAACTCTTCATGTTGTGGTCCCACGTTGGATCACTTGTATTTTCCTGATCCACTCAGTTAGTTCAACCCTAACCTAGCAGACTTGTATGAATTAATAAATTTGAAACATACAAACATTAAATATGAAGTTACTACAAAACAAAGTGTATAGTTCAGCGTAGTTCAAACTTCATACAAGAACAAAACAAAGTGTATAGTTCAACGTAGTTCAAACTTTAAACAAGATCAACGTGGTTTTATATTGAACTAGGAAGAACTACACACTAATATATAATTTTAAAATATTGTACGACTAACAAATAATTTCAAAAAAGAAAAACAATTTAATAACAATTTATAAAATATTAGTATGCACCACAGACATTATTAATTTATTATATATTATTATTTCACTTTATTTATATGCTTGAGTGCTTGACCGTTTAGTAATGTCAATCCAAAGTCAAAATTTGTGAATCGAAAAAACGTAAGGTTAAGATCAATTTTTATATTTTTTTGTTAAATTTGTGAACTGACTCATATCAACTCGAAAAACATGGTAAAATTAAGATCAAATATTTTTAGCTAATAATTGAGTTTAAATCAACTTGAATAGAAAGAGTTCGATAATTCGTTGACTAACCCAATTAATTTCATTATATTAAAATTTATTATAAGCATTGATATAAATATTATAGCTAAATGCAAATATATATATTAAAAAAATTACTTTTTAAATAATTTAAAAATTAAATTATTTATGATTTATATCATAATTTATAACTATAATAATTACTACTCAAACTATCTATGTTTCATAATTATATGACATTAAACTTAATACAAAAAATATTAGTCAAATGATTATTAAATATTACTAACATTTAATTTTGTTGAACAATTATAAAATATATAACTATAAATATTAAAATTTATGTTATACTTTATTCACTCTATCTGGTACTATATGTTTACATTTTTTTAAAAGTTGTTTCACACAATTTTTTATATTTTAAAAAGAAAACAATTATTTATTTTTGTATTTCAAAATACAGTATACTTTTAGTATAATACTCCCTCGTGTTTTTTTTAAATGTCGTTCTAGCCTTTTTCACACTAATTAATAAAAAATATGTATGACTAAGTTACCCCTATTTATTGTACAATAAAACTAATAAATAAATATTAAATCATATTATAAAGAAGTTTTTATATACAAAACTCTTAAACTTCCTTAATCATGCGGTTAAATATATTTAACAAAATACAAAATACATTAATTATCATTAATATTGATATATTTAATAAGGGTAGGTAAAATAAACATTTGCTAAAACGACAACTAAAAAATAAATATTGAAAAACCCAGAACGACAAATATAATGAATGGGAGAGAGTACCGAATAGTCGAATACTAGTCTAGTAGTGAATGTTTGATTAGGTTGACCGAGTAAGTATAATATAATTATAGTGGGAATGTAATAATCTAAAGAGCTGACCGTACTAAAAGAAGAGACAGCGACGTCATCCGCAGCTTTATTCTGCCACGACATCCAACTTCATTTATTCCGACTCCTCTCCTCTGTTCCTCCTCTCCTCTGCTGCTTCATAATTATCTGCTGTACTGTACTACTCTTTTTCTCAAAAATTAAAAATCAATGGAAGGTGGTGTGAGACCGAGCCGAACATCCTCCAGGTACGCTTCGTCCGGCCCATCGCCGCCGCCCTTCAGCGGTCCTGTCCGAAAGTGGAAGAAGCAGTGGGTCACCACCGCCGCCCCTCCTCTCCTTCTCTGTCGGTGGACCCCAATATCCGCCGCCGCCGCCGATCAGCCCTCCGCGCGCCGCCTCCGTTACGCTCCGGTATAATTGAAAATTAAACCCTATTTCCTCGATAGATAATTTCTCAACCCTCACTCGTTAAATGAAATGAAAATTGGTTCTGAGAATTAGAGTATTCAATTGAACTGGTAATTAATATATTTACTGTGTGGTGTGGTGAATTCTGGATTCACATGGTAATGGCAGGTTGTTCCCATAGAAAGGGGAAATGCGAAAGCCCTGGAGAAGGAGAAGCTTAGTAGTAGTGATGGGGGAGGAACAACTCGATCGAATCACGATATTATGATCCAAGACGAGGTTTGATCCGATTCACTCATTGTGCTTTTTCTGTGATCATCCTGAAATTGGGTTTTCCTTTGTTGCAAAGAGAATGAAAAATTGTTAATTAATTGCACACACTATATATGTCGATACTCAACGTGTCGTTTTCTATATTCGTTATGTATATCACACCTTCTTGATGTAGAATTCCCGGGTTTTGTTGTGGATTTCCATACAAGCATATATGCACCTAATCTTATAAGTTCAATTACTTTAAAGTTTCATTAACTCTATTTGTTGAGGGTGTGTTTACTTACTGCTTTACTCTCAAGAGATCGAGTTTATGGTTTTGTGTATTGTCTGTACTGCTACTTACTGCAGGAAGTGAGTGAAGATGAAGAAGAATCGAACAAACGCGAGGGCAATGTGTACTCTTTTTCTGAAAAGAAAAGGAAATTGAGCCCGGGCGCCTCTAGTGCTAGTGTAATAGGGTTGGGAAAATGAATTCGGATTATTTATAACTAGTGTGTCGTCTGATGTTATGTTATGTTGTTGTAACAAACGTATGAATTAGGCAAGTGAATCTATGTATGATTATGGAATAAGGCTACTGCACAGGTGTTGTCCTGGTTTTTTTCTTGTTTAGCCGACTACTTCTCTTTGTAACGAATCTACATGACTTGACTTGGCTTGCTGTTGTACACAAATCACTGCTTGTATTTCTGTAGTTTTGATTAGTGTCTAACAGTAAAGCTGCACGATCCATCAAGTTCACCGTAAACATGTTGAATTAGATGATGCAAATTGAATTATATTAAATCTTATTAATTCGATTGTTATAATTCAATGAAAATAACATAGTTCAAATCTGAAAATAATTACTTAGCTATAGCTAGCTAAGCTACAAATTAATAAAAATTTCTTTTTGGGATGAAGAAGAGACATGGTACAACATCCCAAGTCCAATCGGTCTAAACCTTCCAAGTAGATTTGACCATTGTAGTGTTCCTCGTAGAGTTTGATTATCGAGTATTTAGGACACAGTACAATAGAGTAATTCGTCACCTGCTCTAAATCATCCTCACAAGTAATTCCGGGCATCCAAACCAGAGCAATTACATATTTTACCATCTCCAGAACCGAAGTTTCTGCACGGTATAACTTCTTTCCCTTGTATTTTTGCATTAACCATGACGACCCTATCAAATTAAAACACAAAACAAAGCAAAAAATGAACTTAAAAAGTTTAATATAACTTTAAAAATTAAGAAACATGCATCTGATATATTTTCGTCGTTTACAAGTACAAACATATATATAAACGGTGGCCCTGACTTTTTAATTTAATTGCAACTCCAAACGGTGATGTCGTCGTTTATATTTTCGTCGCCGTCTTTTATTCAATCTACTACTTCGAAATCTTCTTATCCCCACCGATGTTTCATGGCAGCCGCCGTCGTTAATTCTCCTTCGCGGATGAATAATATTGTGACACTACCAAAATTTATGAAACCTCATAATACTTTGTCTCTGAAGGTATGCTTAATTAATGTTCTAATTAAACATTTTTTCTTAATATAATATCTATATAAATGTTTTATAATTACCAATCAATTAATTAATTTGCTGCAGGGTAAAGGCCGTGAAGCCCTTAGAGCATGTACAATGGTACCAATTTTTTTGAGTTTGAACTCATTTAATAGAACTGTAACCATTGCAAGAGTGAGTTCAGTTTAATTTATCCATATGGCCCACTCTACTGCAAATTCTGAAATGAACCGAGTTCAAAGGTATGAACTCAACTTTTTTATTTATTTTTTACAAGGGTAGCGCTATTTGCACCCCTAAATACTTTAACTACACCAATTTTCTAAATACACCTATTGAAATTATATATATTTTATTATTTTTACTTAATACACCACCTAATATATCAATTTTACCCTTTTAAATTAAAATAAAAATACAAAAAAATACGAAGTTCACCTCCTTTATAAATACAAGTAATATTAAATTAATTATATTGTAAATTTATATCTAAAAAAGAAGAGTATACAATGAACGGCGGCAAGGTAGATCTAGACCTCAAAGTGGAAGAAAGGTTTCATAAAGAAATTGGTTTTACACACGTTGCAGATCTAGAAAAGTTAATTTCATGAGCTTTCACCTTATATATCTGTAAGAATCTCCATCTCTGTCCATAATTTTGACAGATGTTTGCACAATTGCAGCTGATTGTGATGCAGTACAAATATATGAACTGAAAAATATACGCAATTTAAAAAAAAAACATACAATACAGAAATAATGTAAAATCCGCAATTCCGCAGAGAGAATAAAATATACAGTAAAATATATGATCTCAAAAAATAACTAAAATTTAAATACTACTACAAAAATAAGAAATAAAAATGAAAAATATGGTTAATTTCAAATTTATAAAATTGTAAAAGTACAAAATTTTCTTATTAATTTTAAGATTATGTTATAGAGGAAAAAAAATTTAAACAAGAAAAAAACGTCTGATATAAGATGGTGTTGATATGTAACAATGATTTTTAAGTTTAATTTTGTTATTATTGACTTTTTAAATTAATAATATAATTGTAATATAAAAAAGAGGTGTATTAAGAGTTTTTAGAAGTAGAATGGTTATTTTAGTATTTTTAAAATAGTGACATAATTGTAATATAAAGAATGAGGTGTACTTGGAGTTTTTAGGGGTGCAAATAGCGTTACCCTTTTTACAAACATTAACACATGTTTTTAGTTAATTGGTCTGTCAAAAGAAAGTGTATCACACTCTCCATGTTGGCAAGTAAAGCTTTAATTAAAGTTGCAATTTTTATTATTAATATTAAAAAGTAGTGGGCTCATAAAATGAGTTCAAACCGAAAAACCAATGTAAATGATAATTAGTTCAGTTCATTTATTGATTAAATTGATTAAATTTTTTTTTAAAAATAATCAATTGGTATGAACTGAGTAACCATTGTATATGTCCTTAAAGCTAAAGTGAACGATGATGAGACTGCAGAATTCAATAAACGTTTTAAAGAATCCTCCCAAAGTAAGTTAAATTCAAATTTTTGTTTTTTTTAATGTTATATATATATTGAGCTTAGCTTATATTTTGTTAACATCAATATATATTTTTTTTGTTTTCATCATATTTGTGACCCTAGATAAGGTGCTTATATCCTACGAAAATTGCAATAGTGTGATTGTTTCCGGTGCAAAAAGTTCGATTCTAGAGACGGAAAAATGTGTGATTGTTCTGTTTTGGATGCATGGAATTACTTCAAAGGAAGATGTAGAGCAGATCTTGACGAATGACTCTATCCTACTCTTTCCGAAGAAGTTGATAATTAAACTCAACAATAAGGAACACTACATTGGGCAAATCTTCTTGAAAGGTTTAGAAAGATTCAACTTGGGGTGTTACACCAAGTCTTTTAAGGAGAAAGAGTTACTAAAAGTAGTTATTCCAAAGAAATAAAATATTTTAACTAGTTCCATGTTTTTAATATCTATTTTCTGTTTTTTTTTATGAACTACTTTTCATGGAATAATAAAGATCCAATCAATAACACGTTGATGGTTTAATTTAAAGGTTTGTTGTTATTGTTGTTGGATGTTACACTAGCAGTAGTGTTTTTAGTAGTACTAGTATACATCATCATTCAGTATTTTATTTCTAAATATATTTATTTTCTTATTGATTTTTCCATTTTGTTAAATTTGGAACTATTTTGGATTGTCTATATCTCTTCTTCTGTCATGGTATATCCATTGGCAATAGGAATCAATTGGATTATTAATTACATTGCCAACAAAGACGACTGATCTTTCATTCAACTATAGTCTATGCTAGGATAATATTTGAAGATGATCACTTGAAGGAACATTGTCATATTTCTTCTATTCGTAAGGATTACGGAAGTTCTTCAAAAGCTCGGGGATGTCGTATCCGAGCATGTCATCCACATTTTGTATCATCTTTGGTTTCATCTTCTCAAACTTATCAATGTTGTAGCCACTCAGAACATCCCTAAATTGCTCAACGTTGGGGAAGTCCCCAGCCGGCAGATGGTGTTCCCGCTGAACCTGAGAAATGAACACGAAGAGAATAAGCATCTCGAGCGTGTGTGTGTGTGTGTGTGTGTGTGTGTGTGTGAGAGAGAGAGAGAGAGAGAGAGAGAGAGAGACCTTTGCAAATTCATCAGCCAGGTTATCAATGAGTCTCTGCTGTGTCTTAGCTTTGCCCATCATTGCAGGCATCTCTTTCTTCAGATGACTGATGATGTAAGCATGTATCTTAGCAGCCCGAGCTCGTTTCACGAATTCATTTATCTGCAAAATCAATGCAAGAAATAAGAAAATTTCTGCCAAATGCAGAAATAGAAACCCCATAATAATAATATACTATGTTGATTCCATACTCACCCGGCGATCACAAGCTTTCTTTGGTATATCTTTCAGATCTGTAAGAAGATCATCCTGTTCTTTCTCAAAAAGTTCCTTACCAAGAGGACCAGCAGCAGCCTCATTTATAGGCTTGTCATTAAATGAACTGTAAAACCAGAAGAATAAATGACAGACAAGACAAAAGCTGGTTTAGTATTCAACAAAGAACTCAATGAGAGTCAAAATTCATAACTTCATTTTTCCTTTTAATTGGTAAAATGAAGACCTTTGAAAAGGGGGAAAACACTAATGGCAGCTAAAAACACTAACGGCATCCAAATAAATCTTCCTAGAAGACCTTTAGGACCAAAGGTAACATAACATCATAGAGAATTGATAAAGCTTCCCAAACCTACTTTTCAAGTTCACAATCGAAGCCCTAACATCAATGCCTAAATTATCGAATATCGCAATGCCCAGCAAATACTACAGCCATATTTCGTAATAAATGTGCTGAATACTGTAGGAAAGTGTTGAATACTCCCGAAGTTAACATAAGTATATTATTATTATTATGGGGTTTCTATTTGTACATGTGGTAGAAATTTCTTATTTCTTGCATTGATTTTGCAGATAAATGAATTTCTGAAACGTGCTCAGGCTTCTAATTTACATGCCTACAAATAGAAACCCCAGCAAATACTACAGCCATATTTCGTAATAAATTCACATAACGGTTCACATAAAAAAATAAAAGCAGAAAGCCTACCCAATATAAACACGGTTAACTTCGGGAGTATTCAGCACTTTCCCGAGGGACCACATCAATGCTCCATACACCCGCATAAGCTGCAATGACAGAAGGTAACCAATAAAATGTATTGCATTTTTTTGCTCGCAATTGGAGGGCAACAAAATGAGTCAAAATAAAAGTATCCAAAAATACTCGTACTTGTTGTGTATCAACTTGGTCAGCCTTGTTCAAAACCACACGTATTTTGTCATCATGACCTCGTAAGGATCCAATGACTCGTTTAAATTCATCGCTTATATCAAGTTTGTGAGGATCAAACAGAAGCAAGATGAGATCACATTTTGCTGCAAACCAAGAGGTCACACCCGTAAAGTCATAGCTTCTCTGTGTCCGTTGTTTTTCTCCAGACAAGACTCCAGGAGTATCCACAAATGTAATATGCTCCAGCAGCTTTAGAATTTAAATTAAAACAATTAACAGATGAGTCAGTAAAGAATATTCTTTCTTACATTATAGAATCAATTACTGATGAAACATAATAGTGTGTCCTCACAGGATGCGGCATCTGAGAACACTCAAATTTTGACAAAAATGCAGATCCAAAAGTTGTTAAACCGCTGTAAGGCATATCGGCTTGGACAGCAATGGTGTTCCCTGGAATACTTCTATCATCAGGTCCATTCTGTACTTTCAAAAAAGAGAAAAGAAAATAACATAAAAACTAAATAATATCAATGACAGGAAACGTTTACCAGCTCAAAACTAAACCCAATTTATTAAGAGCAGTTGCGTGGAAAAATGGCAAAAAAATGATGTGGCAAAAAAAATTGAAAGACAGTGAGACAGTTACAACTAGTCACCACTTGTAAACCAAATAGCTGATTAGATCACATAAAGTATACAAGTTGACACTTGATAGCACAAAAGATAAATGGAAGTATCATATATAACGGTGTAAGTATCTTAATAACTAAAAATCCATCTATGGATGAAATGACAAAGATACGACAATGACATACCATCACAACAACAAATCTATCTGTAGTAGGCTCTGGTCCAATGTGAGCACCTACCAACAAGGAAATGAGTAATAATAATAATAATACTAGTAAATAACAATAATAATTAAAAAAAATACAGAAGGTTGATGAATGTTTGAAAGTTGTAAAATACCTGGATAAGTTGATCCAAGCAAGTGTTTGATAAATGTCGTCTTCCCAGTGGAGTACTGACCCAGTAACATCACCATAGGTTTCGCATCAAAATCACTATTGCCCTTCCAAAATACAATGTTTTACCACTAAGTGTCAATCCCAAAATACAATGCGATCATTTGGAATATATATCACTACATAATATACTTCAAAATGAGGAAGATGGAATACCTACCAGTAAGGGAGAAACAAAATCGTTAAACCGATAGGTTACTTCAAGGGGCTTAAGCTTCTGAATATACACCTTCTTCAAGCCATCAATAATCGAAGTGACAGAGTTTAAAGGGACCTAATAGTAAAATGAAGAGAAAATAATATAAACGGAGCAACAAAATTTTATATAAAAAATAGCAGGGAAAAAGAACTTGAAATCTAGGCATTAGTAATCTTAAAGTAAAATAAAAATCATAAAAACTTGAAATGATTGATATGTAGGAAAGAAGATGACTACAGTACTTGAATGCTATTTCGGGTACATGCAACCCAAGGAAATTAAAATTTTATTCTAGATTCCCATCCCTAACTTCCTAATTGTATACCTGCTACAGCAAAATGAAAATGAGCAATAAACGCCTAGGAAAATAACAGCATTATGATCATAAGTAGGACTAGCCAAGCACTAGGAAAACAGGAAAAGATGCAACATGTTTGTAGAAAACAAAAATTAGTTTGAAGTTTGAATGCACAATTAAAAAAACAAAAGGAATATAAGAGGAGTTGAAGATATTGCGAGGAATTAAAAATGTGGAAGAACATGGATACGTATAACTATTAGAATTGTTGAGTAGAAAAGTGTCTACGCATACTCTAAATAATGCCTCTTGAAAAACAACAATAAATTGAGGAGTTTGACTAACACTGGAGATGTTATATAAAAATTAAATAAACAATACAAAAGGAAGAATGTTAAGGTATCCACAAATGTTATACCTTCTTTGCTGATTTGGTAGAAGAAAACCATCCAGCTGCAGGCGAAGATTGCACTTCAGAACTTCCTAAATCATAAGAAAGTCAGTGTCACATTATAAATACTAATCTTCTTGTAGAGACAAAACATTAATCATCTCACCATTCTGTTCATGAGCACCTGATGAACGCCTTTTCTTCTGCAATAAAGAAAAAGCTCCGACATTTGGTATCTACATTTAATTATAGCACATCCAACAACAATAACAGGGAAAAGAGAACTTACAGCAAGGAGCACATCCAGACCTTCCATGGTTGGAGGTTGCAAGTTCTCAATGTCCACTGCTGATAATTTATGGAATTATAAAATGCCACAATTGCTTTACAATTATGAGTAATGAAAGGGGTAGAAGACCCGTGGCAACATTAATTCGCCATTTCAATATAGTAAGTAGATGTGACCATATAAAGATATTCCAGGCTTACCTTCAGAGATTAAGACATCACTGGTGATACTATGCCCAGCTTGCGCCAATGAGATTATCTACATAGCCGAAATGTGAAACAGATTATCGTCATCCCATTGATCACTTTGCACAATAAACAAGAAATGACTAGAACCTTACCTGCATTGCTGTGATGAATTCTTTAAGTCCAAGGAACCCTTGTCTTTTCGAATCAGCAACCGCCCACACCTTATTCAATTGAAAATAAAATTATTAGGAAAAACAAGAAGATTGGGAGAGGAACCGTTCAAAAACACAATTTATGTAGGTAAAACCCATTAATATATTTCAGGACATATGTCAACCCCCAACAAACATACACACACACACACAAAGAGACAGTTATTCAGAGGGGGAAAACACAACAACAATATGTCCATGATATTATCAGCAAGTTCCCGACCACCGATCATTATGCATCCAGCAAAAATGAATTATACCATTGAATAGTTAATTGCACCCAAGAAAATTGCACCAGAAATCAATAAAAAAATCAGTAATATTAATAACTGAAACCCATTGAAGTAAATCATAAATTGCCAATAAATAGAAGAAAAAATTAGAATTGAATAAATAAATTACCTGTTTCAGGTCTTGGCGAGACAAGTTCGACATGGAGAAAAACTTGGTAGCATCGGCCCCCGTGATACGCCCATCTCCATCTAATTTTGCACCAAAAAAATCACCATTAACATCATTATTTTAATTTTTTTGCTGGTTCAGAATGAAAAAATGGAACAAAATTAAATAAAAAAAGGAAACCAAAATTCGAGGATGAAACAACCTGAATCGGCGAAAGAAAACCAGTCCTGATATATCTTCTGGTGCTCCTTCGAGCACCGGCTGATCGTGGCTGAATCTATCTCCATATCTCCGGCAAAACTCGAAATTACTGTACTATTTTTGGGGGATATTTTGTCGGTCGTTCTCTTCTGTTATGCGGGAATGGCAGGGTAGTCGGGTAGAGACAGTTCAAGCCAACGCTAAAAACGACGTCGTTCCACAATTTGGCAAGGGCGTCCCTTTCTTCGTATTTACTTTTACAAGATTTTATTTCATTTTTACAAAAAGCCGTGGCGCAAAATATGGGTGAAAAATTAGGGGCTTCAAGCCTTCAATGATCGTTTTATTTTGTTTTTTCAAATGTAGATTTATTGCTCCATTGTATAAATGTATTTTTCTCATTTAAAATTAAACAAGTGAGTGTGAAATTTTTCCTTACAATAAATTTAGTATATGAGTGAAAATCAAATTATGTTTTCAATTGCATTTCATTTTTTTTTCTAATTGTGTGTAGATGAATTCTCTCATCCTACTTTTAATATTTCAAATTATAACTAAAAAATAAATATATAAATTTTAATATTTTATTCAAATGTCACTTAAAATTGTATCGTAGTACTAATTGACTTGTAAAACAAATTAATGGGCACGGAAAATCCAAAATCACTCGGACTTTCTGTCAAAGTCCCACTCCAAAAAAACTCGACTAACCAACCCTACCTGTGATCCCATCGTAATTCACGTTTGATGTACAACAGATCACAGCTCTGCCAAACAATTAATCAAGTCTACCATTCCATGCCAAATTAAACTTCCTCACATAGTGATAAAAAAAGAGTACGTTGACTTACAATTGACTTTTCAATTTCTAATAAGGTTTTAAATATTGTTATTATTAATTAATTAAACAGAGTGCAATACTGGGTGCAGGTTGAACGAAGGTAACGCGAACGAGCGAGTTCTACTTGTTTATAAAAAAGCCTTTTGCCAGCTCACACATACTCCTGTATATATATATAGTCATTGTTCTACACCACAAACAACATCCGAATCCAATACACTAATATTACAACACAAATCAACTAATTAAGCTAGAATATGGCCAAATTCGCGGTTTTTTCAATATTGTTGATAGTGACTTCCCCTTCGACTGCTAATTTCTAACGAGATGCCGAGATCACATGGGGCGACAGCCGTGCAAAAATACTCTCGAAGCCGGTCAAGGCCTTTCCCTGTCGCTAGACCAAACTTCCGGATCAGGTTTCCAATCGAAGAAGGAGTACTTGTTCGGGAGGTTCGACATGCAAATCAAACTCGTCCCTGGAAACTCCGCTGGCACCGTCACCACATTTTTCGTGAGTACCAACTTTTCCGATTTTTTTTTTTTGATATATATATATATATATATATATATATATATATATATATATATATATATATTGTAAGGGAACATTAATATTAACATGCGAAAAACATGTGCAGTTGTCATCTCCGGCTGGGGCAGGACATGACGAGATCGACTTTGAGTTCCTGGGGAATGCGAGTGGAGAGCCTTATACGGTCCACACGAACGTG
Source organism: Euphrasia confusa (assembly GCA_954870475.1). Lineage (NCBI taxonomy): Eukaryota > Viridiplantae > Streptophyta > Magnoliopsida > Lamiales > Orobanchaceae > Euphrasia > Euphrasia confusa. The sequence continues at coordinate 39,022,937 of OX940952.1, forward strand.
TACTCGAAGGGCAAATGAGAGAAAGAGCAGCAGTTCAAACTCTGGTTCGATCCAGCAGCAGCAGCACTATATTGTTAATTAAGATATTTCATATCGATTAATTAAAAAAAAGCTTTGGACTAAAATATAAGTAAGAAACACTATTAAAAATTAAAAAATATATAGAAATACTCTATTATTTTTTTTACGAGAAAGACCGTATTAATTTTTGATTTTTTGGATCAAGTAAAAATATTTATATATTAATTTAAATTAAAATATAAATACAGTATTCTCATGTAATGGAATTAATTAATTTAAGTACGAAACTTTTTAAGGTGTAATTGGCTCAACTTTGACAATGGGCTCAATCCGATGTGGGTTTTCGGTCGATGAAATTTTCGATTGTGGGCACTTCTATCGATGGAATTTCCGACCACGAGTAATTCCGATAAAATTTTTGACTTACTCGTGAGGGGGAGTGTTGTATCCTTCATCGATTGAATAAAGAATTTTGAGCTGACATATAAGTTGGACAACCTTATCACTTTAACAAGTTGTGTTATTGACCCAATCTATTTATACATATAAATTTCAGGATTCACTAATACTATTGGACCAATAGAAAACCAATAATAATGTTGTTTTCACACTATAAATTATTAAATTATAATATTATTAAGCATATTTAAATTATATGTAAATTATAAATACTAATTTTAAATTATATATTTTAATTTGAAATTATATATTTTTGATAATAATAATTAATCATCATTTTAAATATATAAGTTTCTATTTCTCTTCTCAAAATTCTTTTTTATTCAATTAATATTAATTTTATTTCAAGTAATATATCTTATAAAAATCGATCTCTTTCTATTCACTAATCCACCATTTAAAAAATAATTGATCAAACTTTTTAAATATATTAACAATTAGGTGTCAAATGAAGCCCGCCCATTGGGCCGGCCCGAACATAAGGCTGGGTTGAGCCTCAATATTTGAGGCCCAAAAAAAGTCGGGCTTTTTTGGCCCGGCCCAACTGACCCGATGGGCCGATGGGCTTGGCCCGACTTTATGGGCCGTCCCGACTCAATTTTTTTTTTAATTTTATATTTAGAATTTATATTGTTATTAATGTTAAAATTATATATTTTTATATATTTCTTTGAATATTTTATTCAGAATTACAATATTTATTTATCTAGCTATATTTTTGTTACATAAATATTATTTTTAGTATAAAATAAATATTAAATTATTATTTAAAATTTTAATATTTCAATTAAAATTTGTCATATTCGAAATTCGAACTCTGCGTCGTCGGGGAATTACACCAACATCATCATAGATCTTACCGTCCGGCTATGCCCTAAAATTACATACTATAAATTACATCAAACAGACGTAATCCTTGAAAATAATAAAATTTTCATAATTGAGATAACGATTAATAATGAGATTAATACGAGTTTACAATTTTAACTTTTAAGTGAGAGTTCAATTATTAAATAAAATATTTTTTAGTTCATTAATAAATTTTTGGCGAAATACTTGAAGATTAAATAAAATTTTAAATTATTTCAAACAAATAAATACGGTTGTACTAATTTTATAAAAACTAATCTCCTAATTAATTTCAACAAGTGAAACAAAACAACAAAACATCTCTTTATATTTGCAAAAATTGTGAGAAAATTACATGCGAGTAAATTACAATACAACACCAACTCTCCGGGACTCCGTATGATCCGATAGCATGTCATTCAATATTTTCTTTGTTTTCTCAATTAGTTTTTTCTAAAATACTACTCCACTTTTATCTAAACAATTTATGCAAATTTTATCTAAACAATTTATGCAAATTTTCTTTTTGTGGCGTACCTTTAAAATAAAATAATTATTTTACTTTTTTATTTTAAATATTATTTTACTCCTAATATTTTCACTTACTTTTCAAATTTTAATAATTGTTTTGTTACATAAAAGGGGTTGATATATCCAAATAATTCTCATATACCAAATTCATTTTTTTATTTCTGAAAATTGGGGTGTGGTTATATTCATAATACTAAATCTAAATCAACTTCCTCACATAGTGATTGAAGGGCGCACGTACCTGTCTGGTTCCAAATGGACTTTTCAATTTTAAAAAGGTAAATTATTTTATTAATTAATAAGACTGCAATTTCTAATATATAGACGATGGAGTATTATTATAGTAGTTGACTGACAACTAAGTACAAAAATTAATAGTAATAAATTATACCTCCAATATATAGATATACACTATTATAATGTTATTCGGTCCATATAAAGCCTTTGACGGAGATAACGGGAACCAGCGTTTTTTTTTTATTTACCTACTTCTGGTCCAAATAAATAAGCAAACTTGCTGTAACGAGATATACTAAATACTCTCCGTTTCATATTAATTTTCACCCTTTTTTTTTCGATTTATCTTATATTAATAATTACACATTATTTAAAAAAATAATTATTCTTACTATTTAATTCCAAAAATACATACCAGTAGTACTCTCAACTCTAGTAATTACTTTACTAATTTAAAAATAAATCATTTTTACTCTCAGTTTTTTTTTGGTTAAAAAGTTAATAACATCATATTTTCTCACTACTTTACTAGTAGTACTCTCAACTCTAGTAAGTAATTTACTAATTTAAAAATAAATCATTTTTACTATCAGTTTTTTTGGTTAAAAAGTTAATAACATCATATTTTCTTACTACTTTGAACAATATTTAATTTGCTAGCTGTTAATTCCTTGATAAATCGTGTAGCCAACTCACACATGGAGTTCTTAACTAATATGTCTCCCATGGCCATTCCCGCATTGGATATACCTACTATATATATAGTAGTGATTGCATGATCAAACACATCACACAAACAACAACTAAACAACTTATATATACCTATCTACTAATTTCACAATGTCTAAATCCTTAATATTTCTACTCGCAGTGGTGACTACGGCATGTTTTCCGGCACCTTCAACCGCTAATTTCTACCGAGACGCCGATATCACATGGGGCGACGGCCGTGCCAAAATACTCGAAGCCAGTCGAGGCCTTTCCCTGTCGCTAGACAACACTTCTGGGTCCGGTTTTCAATCGAAGAACGAGTTCTTGTTCGGTAGGTTCGACATGCAAATCAAACTCGTCCCTGGAAACTCCGCCGGCACCGTCACCACATTTTACGTGAGTACATCGATCTCGATCCTTTATAGAATCTTATAAATGATTATTACGTTAGAAACAGCTCGAACTGATAGATAAGTTGGACTTCTTTACATTTATATGAATGTGGGTTGAATATATATTCTCCAATAATAGATTATACTTCATTTTTAATTACGAATAAAGTGTGACCATTTCTTTGTACTGTAGTTGTCATCGCCAGCTGGCGCAGAGCACGACGAGATCGACTTTGAGTTCTTGGGCAATGCGACGGGAGAGCCATACACGGTGCACACGAATGTGTACTCAAAGGGCAAAGGAGAGAAAGAGCAACAGTTCAAACTTTGGTTCGACCCAACCGCAGCATTCCACACCTACTCCGTCGTATGGAATCCTCAACGCATAATGTACGTATAATTATTAATCATCGTTTTTTCATCAATCAATAATCTGTTAGAAGCCGTTTCATTTAAAAATATATATACTGTACTTTCAGATTCTTGGTTGACAATAGTCCCATAAGAGTTTTCAACAACCGCGAATCGAGCGGAGTTGCCTTCCCCAACACGAAGCCCATGAGGGTGTATTGCAGCTTGTGGAATGCGGATGACTGGGCAACTCAAGGCGGGCGGGTCAAGACGGATTGGTCCCACGCTCCGTTTGTGGCCAACTACAGGAATTTCAATATCAACACGCAAACGAATAATACTCTTCAAGATCTTGATTCTAACGGAAGAAAGAGATTGAGATGGGTGCAGAAAACATGGATGATCTACAACTATTGTGCCGACGTACTTAGGTTTCCGGGAGGAACATCCATAGAGTGCAAGGGCTCTAAGTTCTAATTAAGTAACACACTTTCGATACGTACTTCATGATGATCGATCCTCTGTCAATTCTTTGGTTACTGATTTGTTTATTTAATTTTCAATCATCATATCGGTGTTATATATATATATATATATATATATATATATATATATATATATATATATATATATATATATATATTGTATGTGTGTTCATTCTTAATTGATCAAGTCTCTTTTTATGTAATGTGTATCATGATATTTTTTACTGTACGTGTTTACTATTTACTGAAGAAAAAAACAGAACTAATATTTTTTTTTAGAACTAATATTTTTTTTGTAAAAGCCAACAAATGTGAAAAATTAGAAAGTTCTTGTAAACTTTAGCCTTATAACAAACCTAAATGAAATGCTATTGTCACGTAGCCTTCATGAACGATCCGCGTACCAAATTCAACAACAAAAAAAAATGTTAAATAAGAAAAATATTGAATAAAGTTGTGCTATTATCTACACACGTTTTTATAAATTATTCATTTTTTTTTCTATTTTATTGAAATGCATAGTATATCAACAAGTATTGGAGAATATATTCGGTCCATTAATATAAGTGTAAAGAAGTCCAACTTCTCTACCAGTTCGAGCTTTTAGATGAAGCGGTTTCTAACATGGTATCAGAGTCTAGCCTTTGTGGCAGGTCTTGGGTTCGACTCCCGCCATGTGCGACTCCACCCGATTTAATTATCCACTTGTTGGGCTCCCCAAAGAGGTTGAAATCGGCCCACAAGTGAGGGGGAGTATTGGAGAATATATTCGGCCCATTAATATAAGTGTAAAGAAGTGTAAACCGGTTGAGGTTTATGTGAATTATTGATTTATAAATTTAATTTCTAGATTATGATTAAACCCACCTCCAAATACATCCTTTAAAGAAACAAGACACATGAGACATGACAATAGTAATTGATATGTATATCACACCCTTCAAAGAAACAAGACACATGACAATAGTAATATAATGTTACAAAAATAAGAGATACGTACTAAAAATTTGAATGCAGAAATAGTTGCTCTCTTTCTATATGGTTTTTCTTCAAAATTGAACAAAAAACCACATACGAAACTCCATTCAAGATATTCCGATTGTCTTCCCGAGCAGCCAGAGCACGAGCGAGCGAGAACTCTATCTCAAATATAGTGTGAAGAGAGCATTCAATATAGTATATGACTTGATTACCTATATTTCCAAAAGCAACGTAGGTACCCAAGGCTTGTCTTTTCTGAAACGAGATTGTGCTCATGCATGAGAGCATACTAAGGAACAAACTTCGTGTTGTCGAGTTCGTCATCTTCGTTGTCAGACGATCCATCCGTGCTCAAACCGAGAATCCGCTCACTAGACACCACGTCAGCAAATGGGGTCTCGGTTTCTGCTGTATCAAACGAGTCAATAGTGGCGCACACGTGCCACTTGGCCGCGAAGCTCGTCACGGCTTGTGCTTTGTGCGGCACTTCTCAATATGATCAGGAGCCCCGCGACGAGGCTGACCGAGCAAACCTGTTGCATCAATACTCAAGACCAAATATCTGTTCAGTTCAGACCAAATATTAGTCCAGTCCAGTTCAGTTCAGTTAATCGAAACGAGTCGAGTCGAGCTTTGAGCTTATCGAGCTGGCTCGTTAAAAAAATTAGCAGGCTCGAGCTCGAAGAGCCGCTCGAGCTCAAATCGCGATTTTTTTTCATGCTTGAGCTCCACTCGATCTAGCCTCTCTCGATTTTGCTCGTTCGATTAGTTCATGACTCGACTGGTATTGCTCGAGTTCGACTCGACTCGATATATATACACATATTAAGAATATTTAATTGAAATTTTATATATTCGAGCGGCTCGCGAGCCGCTTGATTCTTTAGGATTGAAGCTCGATCTCGGCTCGTATAGAATAATACTCGACTCATGCACGAATTTGACCAAACTCGAGTGGACCGTTGATTCAAGCAGCTCACGAACTGTTGAGTTCGCTTCCAGCCCTATCTTAGCTCGTGGGAACACAATATTACTAAAACAATTTTCTCTATGGTTATACACTTATACATATTCGCGAATAAAACAATTTTCTATGTTTCTCATTTACATATTTGTGATTTTTTTTTTTTAAATTTTGTTACGTATAAATGTTGATCTAGTAAAAACTTTATAAATTAATACTCGATTAACATTAATAATTTTTCTAAATTAATAGAATCATTCGGTCTCGATTTTTTCTTTTAAATAAAAAAAAATACTCGATAAATTAATAACTTCTTCAAATTAATAAAATTCACCTTCCAAAAACTATTAATTTATAGAAGTTTTAGTGTATCATTTATTCATTGTATTTTGTCACAAATTAAACTTCCTCACGTACGTAGTGATTGAAGAGTACGTTGACTTACCTGCCTAGTCACTTCCAAATTGATGACATGCACCTTTCAATATTTTTAATTAAAAAGGTCAATTATTTTATACTCTAATTAATAAAAGTGCGTGCAATTTGGAATACATAGTAAATAATTAAATGGGTGCAAGTATTTATAGTGGGGCGGGTGAACGCGGGCGGGCGGCAAGCAAAGATGGATTGTTATTCGGTCCACATAAAAGCGCTAAATGAAGCTAACGCGAACGAACGCGTTTTACTTGAATGAATGAATGAATGAATGAATGAATTAATTAATGTTGTAATTGTTCATTTCTAATTCCTAGTTCCTACAGCCTTTTCCCAGCTCATACATTACAATATATATAGTCATTAATTTCATCTACACACCATATAACAACAACAACATCCCAATTGAATCAAAACACAACTAGCTAGCTAGCTAAGCATACAATGGCCAAATTCACTATACTCTCAATGTCGCTACTCGTCGTACTTGTAACGACCACCGCTAATTTCTACCAAGATGCCGAGATCACATGGGGCGACGGTCGTGCAATAATACTCTAAGCCGGACGAGGCCTTTCCCTGTCGCTAGACAAAAGCTCCGGCTCAGGTTTCCAATCCAAAAACGAGTACTTATTCGGGAGGTTCGATATGCAAATCAAACTCGTCCCCGGAAACTCAGCTGGCACCGTCACCACATTTTACGTGAGTTCCAACTTTTTTTAAACTCTCTTTTTTTTTTTTTTATCAACTACTATGAAATATCAATATTAACATATATATGCGATAAACGCGTGCAGTTATTGTCATCTCCGGGTGGGGCAGGGCACGACGAGATCGACTTTGAGTTCTTGGGAAATGCGAGTGGAGAGCCTTATACGGTCCACACGAATGTTTACTCAAAGGGCAAAGGAGAAAAAGAGCAGCAGTTCAAACTTTGGTTCGATCCATCCGCAGCATTCCACACCTACTCCATCGTATGGAATCCTCAACGCATCATGTACGTAATTATTTATATAATTATTCGACCGAATTAAAATAAATTTATTCATGAGTTATAATTTCTAACAAATGAAAAATATGTAATTTGTGCAGATTCTTGGTTGACAACAGTCCCATAAGAGTTTTCAACAACCGCGAATCGAGCGGAGTTGCTTTCCCCAACACCAAGGCCATGAGGGTGTATTGCAGCTTGTGGAATGCGGACGACTGGGCAACTCAAGGCGGGCGGGTCAAGACGGATTGGTCGTACGCTCCGTTTGTGGCCAACTACAGGAATTTCAATATCAACACGCAAACGAATAATACTCTTCAAGATCTTGATTCTAACGGAAGAAAGAGATTGAGATGGGTGCAACAGAAACACATGATCTACAACTACTGCGCGGACGTACAAAGATTTCCGGGGGGAACGTCACTCGAGTGCAAGGGCTCTAGGTTCTAACACACTCATTCCATGGATATTATTGATCTTTTGTTATTGATTCTTTTATTTATTTATTTTATTTTTCAATCATGCATGCATCATCACTGTTATATTTGGTATTCTTTACTGATCAAGTCTCTATGTATGTGTATCATAGAGACTTCTCTATATATTGAATGTCATTTGTTTTTTAAATCATGTTTTTAATTTGTGTCACTCATGAATCTATTGAATAGACGTCTCACTAGACGAAATGCAAGAGTGAACTGCCACATAAGTCTCATGAATGATCTATGTACGAAAACTATCAAAGTAATTAAGAAATTCAACAAATTAAAAATCGTGAAATAAGAAAAAGTATTGATTGTTTTGAAAAATAATGGATAAAGTTGTGCTATTATTATCTTATACTGTACACTAAATCACTAATCACACGCTTTAATAAATTATTCATTTTTTTCTAGATGTACCAAGATATATCAACAAGATGCGTGCAGACCAACATTATTTATTTTATTTTAAAAATACACGGGGAGTATAGTTTTAGGAGTGTAAACCGGGTGAGGTTTATGTGAATGATTGGTTTATAAAATTTAGATTATGATCTTTCAAACCCAACACCAAATACACCCTCTTCATAACACGCTCAAAAGAAACAATAACAATGCACATAACAATAGTAATACAATAATGTTACAAAAATAAGAGATAAAAAATTTGAATGAAGAAATAGTTGTTGCATCTTTTTACGGGACCTCCGATTCAAGATATGCCGATTGTCTTCCCGAGCAGCCAAAGCACGAGCGAGAACTCTATCCCGAATATAGTGTGAAGAGAACTTCTGTCCAGCATGAATCCGAACACCGTGATTCCAGCTCTGTTGTTCTCGAGGTATGCAACTGCAAACCCAATCGAAAAATCAACATATATTATGATCACTCAACGACGCAAACAACAACAAAGTCCGTACGTACCCAAGGCTTGTCTTTTCTGAAACGAGATTGTGCTGAGAGCATACGAAGGAACCAACTTCGTGTTGTCGAGTTCGTCATCTTCGTCGTCAGACGATCCATCCGTGCTCAAACCGAGAATCCGCTCATCAGACGCCACGTCAGCAAATGGGGTCTCGGTTTCTGCTCCATCAAACGAGTCAATCGTGGCGCACACGTGCCACTTGGCAGCGAAGCTCGTCACGGCTTGCGCTTTGTGCGTGATTCTCGCGGCACTTCTCAATATGATCAGAAGCCCCGCGAGTAGGCTGACCGAGCAAACCTGTTGCATCAATACCCAAGACCAAATATCAGTTCAGACCAAATATCAGTTCAGTTCAGACCAAATTTCAGTTCAATACAATTAGAATACTGAGGTCATTAAATGAGATCATATATATACCGCTAGTTCTCCGCTGTGGTATACATCGACATCCGCGTTGGGTCGTAAGGTCATGAGAAGAGACGCAAACTGGCTAGCAGTGATGATCACCAAAGCCCACAATATGAATACTCTATACCTATGGCTTATGATCTTCAAATGCCTCCTGATTCTGAGGTGTTCCCTCAACACGGGCTCGACGTCGGAGTTGACTTGGAAGACGAGAGCGAAGTCCTGCATTCGAAGAATCTGAAGATAGCATATGAGGCGGAAGAGAACACACACCAGAAAGAACACCATCGTTCTGTAAAACCACGAGCAGAGTTCCAGCACGCAGGCGACTGTGTTGCTGACGACGACGTTTCCCAGGAAGGGAATGCGGGTCCCACCTGAAGCGTACCACCATATCTTGTATGCACTCTCGGCTGCGAAACAGGGCAGCACGAAGATGAATAGTATCTTGAGCGATCTCTGCGCGTGAAGGGTATAATAGTCATAAACGAGCATTTGGGAGAAAATCGATTTTAGACTCGTAATCTGCTTAGAGCTACTACCACATATCGGGGAATATATTTGACCTACAGATATAAATGTCAAGTTGCCCAATTTTTTTGACTTCTGACACAACTTGATTATCGAAAGGAATGTAGTTATAAACGAGTATTTTGGAGAATAATTTTTAGACTCGTTTTCTGCTTAGAGCTGCTACCAAACGGTCGAGCTGTTTAGATGATATCGATAAAGTAGTCGAAACTCGAAAGTAAATCGATGTCGATTAAGCATTTTCGATTGAGTCGAATCGAACATCGATTATTGAAATATCCTAATTACTTATATCAATTAAAAAGGGGAGAAATAGAGATGGCGTACATTGAATTGTAGGGTGTATCCGTTTCGGACGGTCTCGCTCTCGTCGCGGAGCTTGTCGAAGAAGAGGAACCTGCGGAGGCCGTACCGGCGGACGAAGGTGGAGAGGGAGATGAAGGAGAGGGTGGCGACGGCGCTGAGGGAGAGCTGGGCGACGGCGTCGTAGGGCCGGCTGTGGAACCTGTCGCAGGCGGCGCAGGATAGCACGAAGTGGGAGAGGGCGGGAACGATGACCCCGAGGAGGAGGAAGACGAGCCAGGAGAGGGCGGTGGTGACGGCGTTGGATTGATCGACGCAGAGGCACTTGAGCCAGGTGCGGAAGGTGTGGAGCTCGTCTTGCGCGTGGGACACGCAACGCGCGTACGCCTTCCTCTTGTCGGAGACTAACTGAAGTCGCCGCTCATCGTCGGAATCCCCCATGGCGGCGACACCGATTCTATGGCCGTGGATTGAGGAATGAGATTTTCTGCGTGTCGGTGTTTAAGTTGAAATTTGGGTCTTGATTGATCAGATTCGAATTGAAAGTTGATTATTATATACATATATGGAAATTTTGATTCTCCAATGTGTTTGATTTTGATTAGCTGTTTTGTTTTTTGTTTATTTATTTATTTATTTAATCGGATGAACCAATGGGAATGTGTGAAGTGGACAATAAGTTCGCCAGAAATGGGGATAGAACATGGAGGGAGGGTGACGAATCAATTTCATACTTATGTTATAATTAAATTCAATAGTACAGTAGTATTTTTTCAATTCATTTTTGTTTTTTAGTTCCAATTATTTAATCCATTTCATAAATTAAATAGTTCCTTCGATTCAGTTCAATGTATAATTGCAGATCACTATATGCTTGAAATATACTTGGAAGAAACTTTTTAAGAATATGATTTATATTTGATTTTTAATACTCTTTTGGGTTTCACAAAAGTATGCACATTTCTTTTTCAAATTGAAAAAAAGTGTGCATTTTTTTTACCGAAAAATATTAATCTTTGACAACAAATGAAATTGCATTTGTAATTGATTTTATGATGAAATTATGAAACTTTTTGCACTAAGCATGAAACCGCACTTACATTTTGTTCTCACTAGCAAGAAATTTTGCAACATAAATAAATTTAGAAATGGCGTTTGATTTTGTATATGACAATTAATTAATTAATTGAAAAAGAATAATATTCACTAAAAAAAACCGCGGATCCCCTACGGGGATTCCTTACGGCCTTTTTTCCGTAGGGATTTCCCTACGGCATCCCCTACGGGAGCATATTTTGAGATCCCCTACGGCATCCCCTACGGGAGCATATTTTGAGATCCCCTACGGCATTCCCTACGGCTCCAGCCGTAGGGGTGACTCCCGTAGGGGACTGCGCGCGAATTCGCGCGCGCATACCTTCCCTCCAAGAGGCCCTACGGGGTCCCCGTATGGAATAATAAATCCCCTACGGGAACCTCCAAGAGGCCCTACGGGGTCCCCGTATGGAATAATAAATCCCCTACGGGAATTATTCCCGTAGGGATCCCTACGGCAAATGCCGTAGGGAGTATTTTTTTTTTTAAATTATATTCAATTAAAGAAAAATTCCCTACGGGTATTTTTCCCGTAGGGTCCCCTACGGCATTTGCCGTAGGGAGTTTTTTTTTTAATAATACAATTAATTTATATAATAATAAATTCTTTAAATGTTATTATAAAATTACGTTAAATTGTTTTAAATGTTTTTTTTAAATCAATATTTTACTAGATAATAAAATTACAATTAAAGTTTTTTTAACCATTTACGCACTACGCAATTACAATTATGCAACTACGCAATTACACAATTTTATAAAAATAGTTAATTAAATAATACAATTAATTTATATAATAATAAATTCATTAAATGTTATTATAAAATTACGTTAAATTGTTTTAAATGTTTTTTTTAAATCAATATTTTACTAGATAATAAAATTACAATTAAAGTTTTTTTAACCATTTACGCACTACGCAATTACAATTATGCAACTACGCAATTACACAATTTTATAAAAATAGTTAATTATAAAAAATATCGCAATTACGCAAAAATTACGGAAAAATAATAAAAAGGTATTACAGTCTAAACAAATTTCAAAAACTACTACTAAATAATATTTAAATCTACGTAAAACTTGTAAACGCAAAAAAGTTAAAAAATAAAAGACCTTAAATATTAATAAAAAAATATTGAAAGTTCTATTTAATTTAATATATTTAAATTCCCTTTTATTTAAAATTACCTTTTTTTTAAACCTATATATATATATATATATATATATATATATATATATATATAAGTTAATGGTACATATATATTATCTTTTAAGAATTGGACATATAACTCAGATAGCCTAGCGATTATCATCATCTTCTTTCTTCATAAGGTCAAGGGTTCAAACCCTGGACTATGCAATATACATGAATAATTATTACAAAGCCCTCAATTGAGGGCCCAGGCCTCGACCCGTAGGGATCCCCTACGGGAAATAACGGGCGCGGAAAGCAGTCCCCTACGGCCAGCCCCCCGTAGGGATCCCCTACGGGAAAGAACGGGCGCGGAAAGCAGTCCCCTACGGCCCCCCCCTACGGGAAAGAACGGGCGCGGAAAGCAGTCCCCTACGGCCAGCCCGTAGGGATTTCCCCTACGGCTCCAAAACTCGACCCGTAGGGATCCCCTACGGGAAAGAACGGGCGCGGAAAGCAGTCCCCTACGGCCAGCCCCCCGTAGGGATCCCCTACGGGAAAGAACGGGCGCGGAAAGCAGTGATCCCCTACGGGAAAGAACGGGCGCGGAAAGCAGTCCCCTACGGCCCCCCGTAGGGATCCCCTACGGGAAAGAACGGGCGCGGAAAGCAGTCCCCTACGGCCAGCCCGTAGGGATTTCCCCTACGGCTCCAAAACTCGACCCGTAGGGATCCCCTACGGGAAAGAACGGGCGCGGAAAGCAGTCCCCTACGGCCAGCCCCCCGTAGGGATCCCCTACGGGAAAGAACGGGCGCGGAAAGCAGTCCCCTACGGCCAGCCCGTAGGGATTTCCCCTACGGCTCCAAAAATCCCGTAGGGGATTTGTTCCCTACGAGGCAAACCCCTACGGCGTGATTCCCGTAGGGGATGCCCGTAGGGAACCCTGTTCCCTACGGATTTTTGTGGATTTCCCTACGGGAATTGCCGTAGGGAATCTGCGAATTTTTTGTAGTGATTGGTAATTTAGAAAATGTCCAATTTAAACATAGAAGTGTAGTATTTAAAATTGTACTAACAAGTAGTTATAGAAGTGTAAATATATTACCCCTTACAGTTAAAACTTAAAATTGGTCTGGCAGTAAGCCACTAACAATAAGAAAATGGTAAAGAGGAGAAGAAATTTTGAATGTAGAAGTTCTCTCTGCAGGCTCAACATGGTTGGTTCTCTCTCATCCACAACTCAGCAATCACATAGGGACCCAAAATGGTTGATTTCACAGATCAAGAGTCACAAAAAACTTCATTCAAGATATGCCGATCGTCTTTCCGAGCACCCACATAACGAGGGAAAACTCAATCCCAAATATAGTGTAAAGATTACCTCTGTCCAGCATGAAGCCGAATATAGTGATTCCAGCACAGTTGTTCTCAAGGTATGCAACTGCAAAGCAGCAAAAAAATTAACTACATTCAAATTTCATATTCGTGAAGTGATTTTGTATAAGTGGGGTTGATGCAAAGCTGCAAAAAGTTCCGAAAGAAACACATACCCAAGGCTTGTCTTTTCTGAAAGGAGATTGTGCTGTAAGCATGCGAAGGAACCAACTTAGTATTTTCGAGTTCGTCATCTTCTTCATCGTCAGCATCTTCATAATCAGATGAATCATCGGCATTGAACGCGGACGTTTCTTCATTACCCACCATCCGAACCACTGCAGTCTTGGTTTCTGCAGCTGCATCAAACGAGTCTATCGTAGCACACACATGCCATTTGGCTGCAAAGCTTGTCACGGCTTGCGCTTTATGCGTGATTCTGGCTGCACTTCTTAGTATTATCAGGAGCCCCGCTAGGAGGGTGATCGAGCAAACCTGTTTTTGTGTCATTACCAAATGTCAGAACTCTCGCTAGGCAGTATTAGGCACACTAACATGTATAATTGTAATATACGACTATACTGACTAGGCAGAAGAAGATCATTGTACAACCTCGGTTTCTAAACATTTGTTTTCATTTTTATCTACTTTGAACTACTTTCCTTGAAATTATTAGTGTTCTGAGTGCAAAGAATGTCACAGAACTTTTATGTTAAAAAAATAAAAATGAAGATAGATGTGCATGCATTAGCAACTACACAAGAATTAACGTGGACTTTTATTATCCTGTACTTTGATGTCCAATATCAACCAACTATAAGCAAAGATTGAGGCGATATTATGTGTCTAAATATATGTTTGTGAATGAGGTCTAATAGGACAAATAGAGCAATCCAGAGTCTCCTTTTGTATTCATCACCTAACGCTTTTAGGACATGGAACGCCAAGAATTGCGAAAATCGGTTCTTCAAAATGGCAGCTAAAAGTGTTATATTGTGAGCATTTAGAAGATAAATTTCTGTGTGGGCCTTTATATACATGTGAAAGTGGAATAACAAAAATGAAAAAGGAACAACGAAATCTCCATTCAAATAACATAGAAGTTAAAATTAGTGGCATATATAACAAAATCGAATTGAGCAATAGGATAACGTACCGCTAGTTCTCCACAGTGATATAAATCAACTTCTGCATTGGGCCGTAAGGTGATAACAAGAGAAGCAAACTGGCTGGCCGTGATTACTATCAATGCCCACAGTATGAACACTCTATACCTATGGCTTATAATCCTCAAGTGTCTTCTGATTCTGAGGTGTTCTTTCAACACGGGCTGAACATCGGAGTTAACTTGGAAAACGCTCGCGAAATCCTGCATGCGGAGAATCTGAAGGTAGCATATGAGACGGAAGAGAACGCACACTAGAAAGAACACCATTGTTCTGTAAAACCACGAGCACAGCTCCATAACGCAGGCAACTGTGTTGCTCACGATAACATTTCCCAAGAACGGAACGCGTCTGCCTCCAGAGACGTACCACCACACCTTGTAGGCGGTTTCGACAGCAAAAGAGGGTAGCACGAAGATGAACAGTATCTTAAGTGATCTCTGCATGTGAAAAGAATATAATACAGTCAGAAATGCCCGTTCCAGATGATTTCTATGATTATCGATTAATAGGTACAGGTTTAGTATTCTTCCAATTAATCGAAGTTAGTGGGAAAAGGGCATTAATTCAGCACATCAATTTCAGATCCGTAATCTCCCATACCTAATCACATTAATTCACCCAAATCCATGGATGAGATCGGAACAAATCGATGATATCCTAATTATAAATCAAAAAGGGGGCAGGAATTACTGTAGCAAAGGCAAAGGGGGCGTACATTGAATTGTTGGGTATAGCAATTTCTGACGGTCTCGCTCTCGTCGCGGAGCTTATCGAAGAACAGGAACCGCCGGAGTCCGAATCTCTTGACGCAGGTGGAGAGAGAAATGAAGGAGAGGGCGGCGACGCCGCTGAGAGAGAGCTGGACCACCTTGTCGTGGGGCCTAATGCGGAAGCGGTCGCAGTCGGCGCAGGATAGCACGAAATGGGAAAGGGCGGGAACCAGAATCCCTAGGGCGAAGAAGACGAACCAGGAGAGGCTAGCGGTGACGGCGTTCGATTGATCGACGCAGAGCCACCTGAGCCATCTCCGGAAGCTGTAGAGCTCGTCCTGGGCATGGGACACGCACCGCGCGTAAGCCTTCTTCCTGTCGGCGACATGGCGTCTATCGTCCCTCATCACCGCAACAAAACTATACTATGACCATAAATTACTGTGTAATTTAATTATCAGATTATGGGTGGATTAGGGAGATCGAGTGAGATTTACGTGGATCTTCAGCTCAAATCTGATCAGTGATCAGTGAGTGTCTTTTTTATGTTAAAGAGTATGGTTTTTGTTTATTTATATATTTATTTATTTTTAAATACCGAGTACTAATTATTACTACAAAGATTAAAATAAAATAAATTATTTTGACACTATATTAGAAAAAAAAGATAAAATGCCATTTTAAGTTAAGAAGATAAACTTCTAATATGGAATTTCCAATTAGACTGTACATGTATTTATTTGTGGTTTGTGGACAAGAAGTTTGTTTATTTTGTCTAATCTATATATATATAATTCCTGAATCTCTCCGTTACCAATCAAAAAGGTTTAATATTATTGTGTTCGCACTATAAATTATAAAAAAAACAATAATATTAACTATAAATTATAAATAAAAATAATAATAATATTATTAAGTCAAAATTTATACATTAATATAATTTTTTGGTATGTTTTTATATTCATTAAATTTCCACGGTAATATGTAATTCTAATTAATCATATGTTTTTTTATTTCTTTTCAATTGTATAAATATTTGTTTATTCTCATCAAACTCATTCTCTTCGTATTCCCAAATTTCAATCATCTTCCAAAGAAAAACCATCGCGTTTCATATAACATCTCAAGATTAATTCGCCGCGAGGTATTTCATGTTCTCATGCTTCAATATTTCTGCGTATATATTAGTCGATTTTTTTTATTTTTTCCAGAATTTCATTTACGCTTTAATTGTTTTATTATGAAATTTCTTCATTTTTTTACCTGTTTTTTTGGAATGAAACCGACTGAACTGAACTGAATTTAAGCGATATGAACTGAACTGAACTTAAGTTATCTGAACTGAAATGAATTGGTTTTTTTATAAAAATAATAATAATTTTTATAAATTATTAAATATCTTTTTAAAAAATATTAATAATATTATGACATTAACTAAATTTGATATTTAAAATTATAGATTGAAATTATTATTTTTTATTTTTTTTAATTTATTTTGAAATTAATTGAACTGAAAAGAACTAAAGTGATCTGAACGGTAGTGAATTGAACTGAAGCGATCTGGACTGAACTGAACTGAAGCGATCTGAACTGAACTGGACTTGGTTCAAAAGAACAGGTCCTAATTTAAATTTGGATTTTTTCCCATAATCAAATTCAAGTATAATTTATTAGTAGATTTTTTTTTTTTTTTTTTCAATATCTCATAAATTAAATTGGAATTTGTAGCCTACAATCTGTTTAAATGTGATTCTTTTCAGTAGGTACAGAATTGATACAACTATGGAAAGATTTGCATATTTTAATTGCAATGTTAATCGATCGGAAGAGAAATAAATTAATTTTTTCCTATTTTATAGTTCTATTTTCGATGAGGTAATTACGTACGGGCCGCAGCCGCGGTGGTTCTCGACCTTGACCTGCCCCCATCACAGCTTAATCATGATTCTCGACTCTTGCTCTCTTTGTTCTATATTTTTTTCAGTGAGATCAATATGATGGTGTCGAATTTTTAAATATTAAAATTAATCAAATAAATAAAATATCTTCTATAATGAGATTTTATATTTTATTTTCATAATTTTATTATTATTTCGTTAAGAATGAAATATAATTTAACTATAAATAATAATAATTATTATTTATCAATTTAATTTAATAAATCACCTTATATACTTATGAAGTTTGAATTATAAAAAAATATAGTTGGCTTCTAGAAATAGTAATTCAACAATTTAATTTATAAATCACATGAGTTATATGATTTAAAAGATCAATAAACACTTTAAAAAATTTAGTAACGAGATAATATAAACACAATAAAGTCTTTTAAATTGAATAATTAAACTTATTTCTCTCAAAAACTAAAAAAATAATTTTTTGTATTTTGATTATTTTATAAGTCGATAATATTTAATTTAATTTAATTTTTAATTTTATTGTTAATTTTATAATTTTATTTAAAATTTTGGGAGGTCTCGATCCTATCTCGGTCTCGACCCGAATATAAATTATCAGGACGAGACGAGAGTCCCCTAATTCCCACCCCTACAAATTAGAGTGAGAGTAAGATTATGAAATAAAATAAAATTTTCATGCGCATCAATTTTCAAAAAAATACCACGTGCATAGTGGTACTAGTTTGAAGCAAACAAAGACAAAAAGAAAGAGAAAATATTTTGTGAAAAATATTTATATTTGACAATATAATATCGAATTATTGTCATTTTTCCCTATATATTTTTTTAAATCCATTGCAAAAATCAAAAGCTAAGCATAATCACTCCCGTTGAAAATTGTACTTTAATCGACTACTCTTTTAAGTTTTTATTTTTCATATAGTAATTCATTAATTCAATCTATAAATCACACAATTTTGATTAACAATAGCACTTTAGATAGTTTTATTAGATTTAAGTTTTTACGTTTTACTTTTGCAACGTAAATTGTCTATCAAATCCATAAAATCACACATTCTGTATTGTGTATGATTAGAATGAAGACATGGTTCAATTAGTCTTATCCAAGTGTAACGGTTAATCGATTTCATTAGTATACAATTAAGGGAAAAATGGCAATAAGGCCATTTTTCAGCCTTTTTCGACCAATAAGGCCAATTTGTAATTTTGGTGTCAATTAGGCCAAAATGTTCCAATCAGGCCACAAAAATGTCTATGGAAGGACGAAATTACCCTTCCATATTACCTTTCACAAATCGAGCTGAGGGAAAAAAAAATTCGGGCACATTCAATTCTGCTCTCTCTCTCTCTCTCTCTCTCCCTCAGCTCCGCCGTCGCTGCTGCTATTCACAATCGAGCCGAGGGAATTCATCTCCGTCGCCGCCGCGTTCAAGCAGTCCGTGTCAGATGCGCCGCCGGTGAGCAGCTCCAATTCTCAGCCGCGATAATCGATTCCATGCAGTCCGTGTCCCTTGGCATCGATCGATCGATCGATTTGCTCGCCGCCGCCGCCGTTCCTGTCTCAGTTCAGATGTCAGATGCGCCGCCTCCCTCCTTGCCGTCGATTTCGAATCCAGGTACGCGATTTTCGAAATCCACGTACCCGATCAGTGCTTAAAAGATTCATTCAGCATGTTCATGCACAGTGTGTGTGTGGATTGATTCAGTGTGCATTGTTCATGCATTCAGTGTTGATTGTTTTTTATTATGCATGTTCAGTGTTTTTTCGTTGCATTCAGTGTCTAATTCACCATGCACTCGTGTTCAGTGCGCATGCATTCAGTGTTCCTGCACTGAGCTTGCCATTCAGTGCTTATTTTGTTCAGTCAGTGTGTAATTCACCATGCACTCAGTGTTCCTGCACTGAGCTTGCCATTCAGTGCTAAATTGGTTCAGTCAGTGTCTATTTCCTGTAACACATTGTGTGGATTGACTGAGCTTGTTTTCAGTCAGTGTCTAATTGCTTGATTCAGTGTGCATTGAGCCGGACTAATTGCTCATCCACACTGTAGACACCTGTTGTCACACTGAATCCATCCATATTCAACCATGTGGATTCAGTGTTTGTTTGATTCATTCAGTGTTTAATGGCTTTGTTCAGTGTGCATTTAGCTTGGCTAATTGCACTTACACACTGTACCCACCTTGTTGCACACTGAATCCATCCATATTTAGCAATATGGATTCAGTGTTTATTTGATTCATTCAGTGTCAGAATGAATATGGTACCTGTTATTATCTTGTTGGAAATGCAATGTGTTACAGGAATCAGTGTGTGTTGACTTTGTTTCCTTTGAGGCATTGACCTGTCTCCCTTTCAATAAATGCCTGCCATGTTAGTTGAGGGTTGAGGCATTTACTGCCTTGTTAGTGTGATTACGGTTATAAATACCTCGTCATTTCTCTGGTTTCCTCATCTCATTTCTGTTCGTTCGGGGGGAGCATCCAGCGACGATGCCGAGGCGAAGGGGAACACTCGATCGAGAGCCAGGACCGACACCAAGCGAGGCGGAATTTTTCAATAACAGTCCTCCCTCGTCGCCCGAACAAAGATTCAATGCCGGGCCAATCAGTCGGGGGCCACCAATGATGCCTAGGCGACCGGGCACACTGGATTGGGAGCCAGGACATACGGCAAGAAGTCGGGGGGTTGAATCTTGGAATGGTTCTCACTGGACCGAGCAAAGATTCAATGGCCGTTGGCATAAAGAAAAGTTTCCCCTCCCGGCTGCCTTTGTTCGTCCGATCAAGGACGAAATGGGGAATTTCATCGTTCTGACGGACTCCCTGGACCAGAAATGGCACGTTCCTCTCACCACTCATCGGAATCAAACGGCCATCCACGGATTCAACTGGGAACGCCTCGTTCGAGAGTTTGGAGTGCATGAAGGCTGGAACATCCGGGTTACCTGGACCGGAGGAAGAAGTTTCTCGGTTGGCGTATTCGATCAAAATGGCCAGTCGATGGTGCGCCCGGTCAGGGACCCCCCTCGTCGTGACCCAAGACTTCCTCCGTCTCATTATTATTGTTGTTAATCTTGTTTTTTTGTCGTTTATTCTGTTTCCTTTGATTTTGACGACGACTTGTCTTCGTTGTACTGCTCGTGATTGAATTACTTGCTGCTTGCTTAATAAGACTCTTTGAGTTTTTTTAAAAAAAAAAAAAAACAACAACACACTGTCTTGTCTGACTTTGACACTGAACAGGCCTCAAAAACACTGTCTGTTTGACTGTGCATTTAACACTGAACAGGTCTTAAAAACACTGTTTGAGGCAACACACACTGAACCACACAATCAAACAAACACTTTTATGGCACTGAACACACTCCAATAGCACTGAACAGACAGGGACACACTGTAATAGCACTGAACACCCTTTTTTAGCACTGAACAGACAGGGACACACATTGAATCACACTGTTTGAGTTCAGTGTTTCATTTCATGCATTCCAGCCGTTCGTTAAAAAAATCGTGCGCTGACTGTGAGTCGTTATTTTTTGTGTTTTTTTTTTTCAGCAGGGGCCGATGTTTTTGCGTTTTGTGCATTCGGCGGTGAGAATTTGGTGTCCAGAATAGATTCCTCCCGTGCGGCCGCCCTTCACCAGCTGAAGGAAACAGTCGAGCTTCAGTGGCCTGAGCTCCGAGACGTCGCGTACGGCATGCATTACTCTGTACCCGATTTCCCAAACTGTGTGCTCTCAACCGATGCGGACATGTCGAACATGGTATCCCTAGCTGCGCTTCACAAGCTGCCTCGGGTGAGCATCGACATTTCCGTCGCGACTGAAGACCACACCTCTAGTTCTGTGTTCTCGACGGTGTCCAACAGTACCGCTGTCAGTGCGACTGGAGCAGAAAACAACGAGGGATTCGAAGCAGAAGATATGCTCCGCCTGTTTGGTCCGTCGAGTTCTAAAGTGCTGTTAACCGATGGCTGGGACAAAGAGATCTCGGGTGTCGGTCAGATGTTCAGAGGAGGTGCCCCGGACTTTCGAAACGCACTCTGTAAGATGGCAGTCGGAGTGGGATTCGATTTCGAGTACGTGAAGAACAGAACCGAAAAGGTTTCTGCCGTGTGCTCGAAGAAAAGCAGCACGGGATGCGGCTGGTCTGTGTGCGCCGTGATGGATCGAAGCAACGGCTTCTTCTACGTCAAGCAGCTGAGTAACGAGCACAGCTGCGGCGCGTGCTTTCGATCCCTGAAGCACAGGCGCGTCTGCTCGGACTTGGTTTCCAGTTTGATAGTCGAGGAGGTACGGAAAAGCACACTGACTCGTCCGATCCAAATCGTGAGAAACTTCCAGCATCACTACGGCCTGGAGATATCGTCTGGCCTCGCTCTGGATGCGCTCGAGAAGGCCAGGAAGATGATTCACGGCGACGATAAAGATTCCTTCGGCGCGCTGACTAAGCACCTGCAGGCAATATCGGATTCCAACCCTGGGTCGCACCTGCTGCTCGAATTCAACGAGGCGTCCAGGAAGTTTCGCAGAGTCTTCATCTCGATGAAGGCTTGTATCGACGGGATGAACCATTGTCGCCCTTTGCTGTTTCTGGACGGCACATTTCTGAAGGGAAGGTTCAAGGGCCATTTGCTCGCTGCTACGGGCAAGGACGGCGACGGAGGTATTGTGCAGTACAGTTTTGAGCACGCACTGAATCCATCTTTTTAACACTGACTGGTCTGAAATGCACACTGAAACTGACCCTTGTTGCTTGCAGCACTGAATATGTATTTTCAACACTGAATGAGTGATATTCACACTGACTGAAGTGTTTCTCACCTTTTTTTTTTTTTCTTTTTTTTTTTTTTTTTTTCGTGTCCCTCGCGAATGCAGGTTTGTACCCGCTGGCTTACGCAGTTGTCGATTCCGAGAATTATGCGAACTGGAAGTGGTTTTTGGACAACCTGAAGCACATCCTATCTCCTTCTCGCACTGTCACGTTCGTGTCGGACAGGAATCTCGGGCTGCTCGAGGCGATGAGCAGGGTGTTCCCAGGGTCCCCGCACGGCTACTGTATCCTTCACTTAAAGATGAACCTGAAAGACAAATTCAGAGGCAGATGGGCGACCAAGGTTTTACGAGACAGCTTGGTGTGGAATTTCCTGAAATGTGCCTACGCAACCACCGTCGAAGCCTACCAACTGAGCATGGACAAGCTGTTGGAAGAGGGAGGCCAGACAGCGAAAGTGTTTTTCGAGAACATGGATCCAAAGCATTGGGCCAACGTGTACTTCTCGGGGAAGAGATACGGGGAGATGTCGTCCAACGCCGCGGAGTCGTTCAATAAATGGATCTTGGAAGCCCGGCATCTTCCGATCACGGCGTTGGTCAACAACATCAGGCTGAAGATGATGACATTTTTCCACGGTATGAAAAAAAAAAAAAAAATACACATCTCAAACACTGATGGCTCTTTTTTAACACTGTTGGCCCTTGTTCAAACACTGACTGGCCTTGTTTAACACTGTTGGCCCTTTTTTAACACTGTCGGCCCTTTCTCAAACACTGACTGGCCTTGTTTAACACTGAATCAGACAGGGGGGCCAGGAGCAGGGGATGGACTAAGGAATTCTGCCCGTCCGTTGAGAAGAAGCTGAGTGAAGCCGTCAACGAAGGCAGGAAATGGGTGGTTGTGGGGTCGTCCGAAACTGTTTTCGAAGTGCAGTGCGTTCCGTCCGTCGTGGTCAACATTGCCGATCAGACGTGCACCTGCTGTCAGTGGCAGATTACGGGGGTTCCTTGCTCCCACGCAGCTGCATGCATTCTGCGGTCCGGGAAGCCGATGGCCTCGTTCGTGGACAAGTTTTACCGTGCAGAGAGCTACGTCAGGTCTTATGCCGATCCCCTTCAGCCGGTTTCCATGTTTGATCAACCTTCGAACGTACCAGAGAACGTCCTGATCGAGCCGCCGACAACGAAGAGGCCTCCTGGAAGACCTAAGAAGAAGAGGATTCCGTCCAGGGGTGAGCACATCCCGAGAGCCATGAAGTGTGGGAGGTGCGGACGTGTCGGCAATCACAACAAGAAAACGTGCACGGAGCCTGTACCCTAGTTAGTAGGCTTTTTCTTATTTGGATTTTTGTTGTGTTTTTTCGACATGATTTCTGTAATCAGTGACACTGAATGGCTTGAAAAAACACTGACTGTCAGTGACAGGCACTGTTTGGCTCATAAACACACTGACTGCCTGTCATCTAAAAAAAACACGGGATTTTAACATTATGTGATTTGTTTCTTGTTCAGTTATGCTCTTGGGGTGTTTTTAATTGTTCTTGTATTTGTAATATTTGCATATGCTTGTTTTTTTTTTTAGAATGTTTCAATTCAATAAGTCTTAATTGGTGACACTGAGTGGACAAGATTAACACTGATAACACTGAATTGGAAGAATAAACACTGCCAACACTGAACAGACAGAATTAACACTGAACAGACAGAATTAACACTGAACAGACAGAATTAACACTGAATAGATATTATAAGCACCGAGTTCAACTAAAACTGCCCAGAAATATGAACAAAAAACACAATTTCTTTACAGAAACTAAATCCAAACACAATCACATGATTCATGTTCATAGAAATAACAGAAAAATACTTCTTGTTTTTCTCCAACCAAAACTAAACAAAAAACGCGCACAGCCCCACGATCGCTACTTTTCCTTCATGGTCAGGATGGTTCGTATCACGTGAGCCTTGAATACTTGGAACTCTTCCGTCCTGACCTTGTCCGGAATTGCCTCTTTTTTCAGAATCTTCTCCATGTAGTAGCATACGTACAAAGCACATTCATTCCTGGACACACACACACAGACGCAGAGTAGTTAAAGTTAAAAAGAAACACTGACACTGAATGCATAAATATAACACTGAGTGCATAAAATGAAACACAGAAACACTGAATGAGTTTAATTATGCACTGAGATACTTACAGAGATGGTGCTTGCTGTGGGAGAGGCTTCACGGCCTCGATTTCATGTATCGGGAAACCAGACTTCCCCGCTTTCTCAAGCCTTTGGTCCACGTTAGTTTCTACCTTTTCCTTCTGAAACGTACGAAACAAACATTTTATCAGTTATCATTTAAAAAGGGAACCCACATTTTATCAGTTATCGACTAAAAAAACAGTACACGTACCAATTCCGCTGCATTCGCCATGTAATGGTCCTTAAATTTCGACCCCCTGGGTTGAATCGAGTTGTAGAATCGCCATTTCCGTTGGACGAAGTCGCAGACGAGCAGCGTCCAATGGTTGGGAGTTGTATTCTTTCTCATCCCAGGTGACAAAATCGGGAACATTATAATCCCTTCCCGCACGCATGGAATCATTTCTGTGATTTTTTCATACAACTTGTCGTGGTCCAGAGTTCCCAAGACAATGGAGGTCTGCGAGAAAAAAAAAACAAAAAAACATAGCATAAGACAATGAACATGACATGAAAGACACTGACTAACACATAAAAGCACTGACTGAATATGATAAGCACTGATCAACCATCATTAACACTGAACAGCCCTAACAGCACTGATCAACCACCAATTACACATATACACTGAACAGCACATATAATGGCACTGAACAGCCCATATAAACACTGACTAACACATAAAAGCACTGAATGAATCAATTAAACACATATAAACACTGACTAACACATAAAAGCACTGAACAGCCCATATAAACACTGACTAACACATAAAAGCACTGAACAGCCCATATGAACACTGACTAACACATAAAAGCACTGACTGAATTTAAAAAAAAAAAAAAAAAAAAAACTCACCCAACAGTGCCCAGGAAGTATCAGAGCCTCCAACTTCTTGTTGTAAGCTCGATTCAGCGACTCAGCAAAGGCGTCGACCACGTGATTGCTGATGAAGGTGCATCTCATTATCTCAGTCACGTCAGACACCGTCACAGCCGTGGATATCTTGGGAAAGTACCTCATTGTGAGCCTGATTGGTCAAAAGCACACTCTTATCAAAAAGAAAGAAAAGAAATAAAGAAACAAAGACAGAATGTGAAATAAAAGAAACTTCACTTACATGTTTTTGTTGCTGCTGTGGTCCATGATTTTGTCGAGGACTTCCGGCTCCAATTCGAAACCGCAGTTCTTGTCAAAGTCCTTGTTCACGTCGACCAAGAACTTGACATGTGCGTCGTTGAAATCAGCCCGTACCGGTTTCTGGCTTGCTTCCAACTTTTTACCCTTCTTGATCGCCTTCTTCTTTGCGGCAGGGGCAGGGGGATCGTACTGAAAATCGTCGTCATCGCCGTTGGCTGGCTTCCTTTTCCTGCCCTTGACCAGTCGTACCATCGACCTGGTCTTCGCCTTGCTCGAAGGCTCTATTTTTTCGGCTTCCTGTCTCAACGGGCTCCCTTCTTCTTCATCGTCCTTTTCGCCTTCAATCTCGTAGACGCACAACTCTGCCTGGAGACTCGAGATTTCCTCTTCCCGTTCCTTGATGATTTTCTGCAGAGCCTCGATCTGGACTCTGTGGACGGTTTCTTGCGCTTTCATGTCCCCCTCCAGATTCTCGAGCCGGACTTTGTCGTAGTCGTTCATGTATGAAGACAACTGAAAGTCAGCCAACTCATCCTTCAAATTTGTCACTTCACCCTCGAGCTCTTTGACTCTAGCCCTCAGAAGTCGCACTTCCTCCTCCTCACCAGAGCTTCGATCCTCGCCCGCCTCGGTCACCGGACGACTCTGATCACTCGCCTTGATCAATTCTTCCTCGAGCTCTTTCACTCGAGCCCTCAGAATTTTCAGCTCCTCCTCCTCCTCCCCGGAGCTTCCACCTGCCTCGCCTGCTGCTGCCCCGGGGACCTTCTCCGTCTCCGCGTCTATCTTTGCAAGCTGCTCCGAAAGCTCGCTCTTCAGACGCTTGTTATCACCTTCCAGCTCGGCGTTAGCACTTGTCAGTTTGTTCAGCTGAGAAGTCGTGCTCTCGAGCTTGGCTTGGAGATCCCTCACAGTGTCGGAGAGATCTTGATTCTCCGACAGGAGGTTGTTGAGCAACTTCTCGGATTCAGCAGAAGAAACAGCAGGGCGTTCATCATCGGGCTGCTGTTCGGAAGGCCCAGCCTCCTCCTCCGGCTCCGGGACTATGCAGGCCATCTCCATCGGATGCCGCCCGGAAGAACTGTCGTCGTCGTCGTCGTCGTCTTCCCCACCTGACGACTGCTCGTCTCCAGAAGGCCCGCCCTCGGGGCCTTTTCCTTTTTGTTCCTCTTCCTCGCTCGACGAATCAGAGCCCGGATGCTCGTCATCGTCACTGCTGTCCTCTCCAGAAGGCAGCTCCTCAGACTGCTCTTCGTCCTCGATCTCCGCCGCACGCGGAGTGTTCACGATTCCTTTATAAGAAAGGTGGCCCCTGTACGCCTGGGTCTCCGCCACCGTCTTGCCGTGTTTCAGTAGACGAGCATCCACCTGTCGGACACGGACAGCACGCGTTAGAACTCAAAAAAACATCATCCTCCTCAAGTGAGTGACACTGAACAGCATTAATAAGCACTGAACATCACAGTTATCCTACTTTGACACTGAACAGCATAAATAAGCACTGAACAGAACATCATTCACACTGTCCATCCACAAGCACTGTGTGCATGAATACCACACTGAACAGCAAGCAATAAACACTGAACCTCAATATTTCACACACTGTTCACTCAGAATCAGTCGACGGACACTGAATCATAAAACAAAACAGAATTAAAAGAAGCAGAAGAAAGAGAGAAGATATTTACCGCCTCGTCCGCGAGACCCACTAGGGTCTCCTTGGTCACATTCGAAAGATCATTGAGATGCCAGTTCAGGACCCGGGGGAGGTGCTCGTTCTCCAGCCTTTTTGCCAGCTTTGTGTGCTCACAAAGCCAGAACTGCACAAAAACCAAAAAAAAAAAAAAACCCAAGGTAAATATCAAGGAATGAAAAATAAAAAAGACGGCAAGACGAATGTGAAGAACAGCAAGTAGAAGCACATACCAGAAGCAGTATCGTGCAGCCTTGTGTATTCTGCGGGTTGCCCCTGTTCGCAGCTGCCGAGTCGCAAAGGGCCTTGAGAATCGCCTCGCCCCAGTTGTAGCTCTGCATCGACTCCAGATCCACCACATAATCCAACCACTTCCATTGGATCGTGACGGAGGAAGTGGAGAAGAAGACAGTGCCGATCACTATCAACGAGAGGAGCCGAGCTACATCAGCAAGAGCCTGAGGCTTGCGACTCCGACGCTTCACCAACATATCAAGCTTTGACTTCAGCAGCTTCGGGTTCAGCGTCTTCTCCCCCGGGAACAGCCTCTCCCTGAATCTTTTGTTATCACACTTGGACCTCGAACTGATATCGAGCTTCCTACTGCCGCCTACGATTCCAAAAATAAGATCGACATCCTCGGGAGTGATCCGGACATCTTTGCTGCCGAGCTTAATAGTACGATCGCCGGCATCCATCTGCTCCAGCACGGCAGCTATCGCAGCGTCGCTCTTTCGGGTGTGGAGGATGGTCAGCCTCTGATCCTTTATGCTCTTGAAGAGATGGTAGAAGGGGGTCATCTTCAAATACTCGTCGTGCCCCGGTTTCAGCTTGTCCTTGATCTCATCAATAGTCCGGATGATGGTCAGCAAGTTGGACCTCATCTGTTTATAGGACCTGGAACACCAAAAAAACACACACCGATGTGAGTACAAAGCAATGAACAGGCATATACAACACTGAACAGGCATATACAAACACTGAGTGGCCATGTAGTTGCACTCAGTGGCACTGAACAGGCATGATGAGGCACTGAACAGGCATGATGAGGCACTGAACAGAACATTTTAACACTGAACATACACCCAACACACACAATCAACACTGAGTGGCACACACAAGGCAACTGGGTGGCATGCAGAGACACTGAGCAGGCATAATTTAACACTGAGCAGGACAATTTAACACTGAACATAACATTTTAACACTGAACGGCCACCAACACACACAATCAACACTGAGTGGCCATGCAATTGCACTGAACAGCATAAAGAGACACTGAGCAGGCATAAACAAACACTGAGCAGGAAAATTTTACACTGAACAGAACATATTAACACTGAACGGCCGCCAACACACACAATCAACACTGATGAACACATAATCACACCGAACCTCCATCAAAACACACAAAATTCATTCATGCAATGGAAATTAACAGATTGAAATTGAAAATCGGTTGAATTAGGGTTCGAAATACTTACTTCCTCTCCTTCTTCTCGCCGGCGGCAGGCTGAGGGATAGGGCTCGCCTGATCTTCACTCGACGGAGTGTACTGAACAAGCCTCCGTTCCGTGTTTTCTGAAGCAGCAGCGGCGGTTGGAGTCGATTTCTTCCCGGCGGTTCTCTTCGCGGCGGCGGTTTTCTTCGACGGAGCCATCTGATAATCGAACTGAGCAGAGAGATGAGAGGATTTCGTGTGTGTGTGTTACTGTGGTGGTGGTTACGACCTTGGTTTCGGTTTTCTGTGAGTTTTCGAGCGGGAGCCGAGAGAGAAAAGACAGAGAGTAATTGGAGAGGTGTGTGTTTCGTGTGTGGGAGTTCGTGTGTGTTGTGCGGGAAATAATGAAATTAATTGCTGAAACCGTTTGTTCAAATGTGTATATATGCGAGGGCAACGATGTCTTTGCACATTTTAGGCGGCCTAATTGGCACGCGTAATTTCTCGAAAGCCTTATTGCCGAAAAAATGCTGAAAAATGGCTTTATTGCCATTTTTCCCTACAATTAAATCATTTATTTTAATTATATATATACATATTATTATTATATTTTTTTAAATTTTAAACTAAACTAAATTGACTTTAATTGTTACGAAAAATATTGATATGAATTTAATATCTAAAATGATTTGTAGCTATTTTGACACGTGGCGTGTGATTTTAGTAAGTGACAAAAATAGAAATAAAATCGGCGAGAATAAAATATTTCTAACGTGTCCAATGTCCCCTCTTTTAGCAACTCTCAATCAAACAAAGACACGAGCAGATTTCAATTCAACGACTCAAAGACCCCCCAATCACACAAATCCAAAAATCCCTAAATTCAGCCAAAAATAGGAAATCCGACGCGATGGGGGATGATGATGAAACCCGCCCTTTGCTCGTCCGGCGCGAACCCGGCGGCGCGAAGAAGGCGTACGAGCGGTGCGCCTCCCACGCGCAGGACGAGCTCCACACCTTCCGCACGTGGCTCAAATGGCTCTGCGTCGATCAATCCAACGCCCTCACCGCCACTCTCTCCTGGCTCGTCTTCCTGCTTTTGGGGATTCTCGTTCCCGCGCTCTCCCATTTCGTGCTATCCTGCGCCGACTGCGACAGCCTCCACAGCAGGCCCTACGACGCCGTGGCCCAGCTCTCCCTCAGCGCCGTCGCCGCCCTCTCCTTCATTTCTCTCTCCACTTTTGTCCGGAAGTACGGCCTCCGGAGGTTCCTGTTCTTTGATAAGCTCCGAGATGAGAGCGAGACCGTCAGAAATGGTTACGCCCAACAATTTAATGTATGGCGTCTCTCTCGTTTCGGTTTATAAGTGTGGTGTGTGTTTTGATTTCTCGAGAATGTTATTGATTTCGATACTACTGTAAATTGATGTCGGCTTGAGTAATGATGCTGCTAAAAAAACTCCAACTGTAATCCTTATGAAAGTGATTATCCAAATGCCCTTTTTCATTAGCACACTAGAAATTGATTAATGATGCTGCTAAAAACTCCAACTGTACCCATTCAAAATGCTCGTTTATGTGGAATGCTTGTATCTGATAATATTATTTTCACGTGCAGAGATCACTTAGGATACTATTCATCTTTGTGCTGCCCTGTTTCGCTGCCGAGAGTGCGTACAAGATATGGTGGTACACCTCTGGGGGGACCCGCATTCCCTTCTTGGGAAATGTTATTGTGAGCAACACGGTTGCCTGCGTGATGGAGCTATGCTCCTGGTTTTACAGAACGATGGTCTTCTTTCTAGTATGTGTTCTCTTCCGTCTCATATGCTACCTTCAGATTCTACGCATGCAAGATTTTGCTATGGTTTTCCAAGTCAATTCCGATGTTCAGCCCGTGTTGCAAGAACACCTCAGAATCAGAAGGCATTTAAAGATTATAAGCCATAGGTATAGAGTGTTCATATTGTGGGCATTGCTATTCATCACTGCCAGCCAGTTTGCTTCTCTTCTTATGACCTTACGACCCAATGCAGATGTCGATATATATCACAGCGGAGAACTAGCGGTATGATCTCCTATTGCTCAATTTGCCTTTATTGTATATGGCACTGTTTAACTAATATGTTGCTTCCATGTTCCGTTTGGGGGTTAATAGGATAAATGAAAATTTGGTTTTCGAAATTATAGAAAATGGCACAAGATGTTTAGATACTGTGATAATTATACTGTTCTATTGTTCAATTTTTTTTTTTTAATTTTACAATCCTCGGCGTTCTATGTCCTAAAGGTGGGTGTTAAATACAAATTTCAATGCACAATATGTGTGCAGTGTGATCTGCAATATTAAAAACTATTTCAAATTCTATAGGAATAAACCTTTTGAATACCACACTCAAATGCTAGGAGTTTCTTTTTCTTCACCCTCATCTCTCTTTGAGTTGCTGTATTTGCTCTCGATGGCCTATTGCACCACATGCAGTACAGATTTGTAGACACATAATGTCACTACATGTAGTTGTTTTCATTTGTACATCAAAGTACATGATACTAAAAGTCCACGCGAGTCTTGTGTAGTTGCTAAGGCATACACATATATCTCCATCCCAAAGCTTTCCAGAAACATCTAATAAGTCGGCTGACTCATTTCTTGCATAAGAACCATTTCGACTGGTGGAAATTT
The DNA here is from genome assembly GCA_954870475.1 of Euphrasia confusa. Taxonomy (NCBI): domain Eukaryota; kingdom Viridiplantae; phylum Streptophyta; class Magnoliopsida; order Lamiales; family Orobanchaceae; genus Euphrasia; species Euphrasia confusa. Next base: position 39,054,324 of record OX940952.1, read on the forward strand.
CTGGTTAAAATGTCAAATTATATTTTAACATAAAGGTTTGTGACATTCTTAGTGTTCTGACCTCACAAAGAAATGGAGGTTGTATACTTGTATCATAATCCCTTCTCCTGCCTAGCCACTATATATTATATAGTATTTAAATATTCTATCGTTGATTGCTGAAATTTGGCTATTCATGCAACAACAGGTTTGCTCGGTCAGCCTCCTAGTAGGGATTCTGATTATATTAAGAAGCGCAGTCAGAATCACGCATAAAGCACAGGCCGTAACAAGCTTTGCAGCCAAATGGCATGTTTGTGCTACGATTGACGCATTTGATACAGCAGAAACAGAGTCTCGAGTCGCTCCGGTGGCGACTAATGAACAAAATCTCACTTTGAGTATCGATGGGCCATCTGATTTTGATGATGTGGATGATGAAGATGAACTCGAAAACACTAAGTTGGTTCCTTCATATGCTCACAGCACAATCTCATTTCAGAAAAGACAAGCCTTGGGTATGTTTCGTTTGGTACTTTTTGCAGTGATTATATACATGAAGTACATAATATCATGTTAATGTATATATGCACGTGGTGATATTGATGTTTTGGGTGCGTTGCAGTTGCATACCTTGAGAACAACAAAGCTGGAATCACTGTATTTGGATTCATGCTAGACAGAGGTTATCTTCGCACTATATTCGGGATAGAGTTGTCCCTCATACTCTGGCTGCTAAAGCAGACAATTAGCATATCTTGAATCTGGTTTTGAGGTTTTGATCTGTGAAATCTACCAGGTTTTTGTAGATGAAAGAAAAAGTATACCATGTAAAGAGAGTATGTACACCAATTTCTTCATATTTTTTGACGGTTTGCTGTCCTTTATAGTAGTAGTTCATTTTGCTTTGTTTAGGTAGTATCTTACACAGAGCAAGAAACCTCAAGTAATGATGTAAAATTCTTGTAAGTTCACTATACTGATTGTGTGACATTATCGTTATGATACGAATTTCAACCTTGTTTTGCAATTTAACATGGAATAATAAAGAACCACTCCGGTCATAACTCATAATGCATTTTAGCAAAAGGTAAAAACAAGCTTGTTGTAGTTTGAAAGCAAAACAATGGTCTATATATATATATATATATATATATATATATATGATGAAAACGTAACGTACAATAATAAACTTCAAAAAAGAGAGAGTAACGACTGTACTATATTAATAATAGTAGTAATGAATGCATATTAAAGTAGTAATTAAAAATAATAATTACACAACATTAAAAATTAATTAAAAAAAAAAAATCCAAAATAACAATAATCATCTCAACACAGTCCTCCTGCACTCGCGAAATTCGGAGGAGGCTGCGTGACCACGTGAGCCGTACCCCCGAAATTGCAGGTCCCACTCTTCCGCGAGTTCTTCTGATAGTAGCTGTTGAATGCGTAGCTCGCGTGCTCCACCACCGAGTTCGGATCGTTACAAGCCCCGCCCGGCTGAATCCGATCACAGTCCGCCCCTCCTTCCCCGCAAGCATAATCCAGCGCCTCCTGTAGCTTTTCCTTCCCCGCGTTCTCATTCGCCACGCACCACGTTTGCCCCGGCGCCGCCACCACCTCACTCTTGCTCACGTTATTCGCGACGCCGCCCGCCGCCGCCGGCGCCGCCGTCAGCGAGATGTCGTAGACCTTCTTCTCGTCCGGGTAAAACAGCCCGTAGTTCCTCTCGGATGTGGGCCCGGACTTCTGGTCCTCGTTGAAGAGAGCGAACAGGTACACGTCCAGGGGGGTGTCCGGCCGGAGGGGGGTCCCGCCGCCGGTCAGCACCCTCCGCACCAGGTTCCCGTTGTACGCGGCGGCGTTGTCGGTCCCCGCGCCGGTTTCCCCCTCGTCGCCCTTCGACGGCCACCCGGTCTCCGAGACCACGATTCCGACGTCGTTAAATCCGACGGCGGCCGCGGCGGCGTAGACGGCGTCGATCTGGGCGTCGAATAGGCTCCGGTAGACGAGGCCGTTGTTCGGGTCCTTGCTGTCGGAGCCGGAGCGGAAGAGCGCGTAGTCGATCGGGATGGTGTCGGTGTTGGCGGTGTAGGCGAAGAAGGGGTAGACGTTCACCATCAGGTAAGAGCCGGTCCGGTTGAGGAAATCGAGCATCGGCTTGACGACCGGTTCTATCAGATCCGGCTTGAACGAACCGGACGAGGGAGGGTAGGAGCTCTGGAGCGCGGAGAGGGCCACGGGGGACGAGACCTTGATTGACGAAGCGACGTCGTTTTGTTCGAGGGAGGCGTGGACGTTCTTCATCGCGGGCACGAGGAATCTGGTTGTGTTCATCGGGTCAACGAAGACTTCGTTCCCGACGGCGATGGCCGCGATCTGTCTCCGGTAGGGGAGGACGTTGGATCGGACCCAGGAGTCGGCGAAGGAGGCGTCGGAGGCGGCGGAGGAGAGGAGCTCGTTGGGGAGGGCGACGGTTACGGAGAGGCCGGGGACGGAGGAGAGGGCGGAGAGGACGGAGGAGTCGGCGTCGTAGAGCTTGACTCTGGTGATGCCCTCGGATTTGAGGAGCTGCGCCACCTTAGCGGGCGGCGGGAGGTCGTCGGCGATTCGGCCGTAGTTGATTCCGACGGTTCCGACGGAGAAAACGGTTTCGCAGGAGAGAGAAATGAAGAGGAGAAGGGTTGCGAAGAGGGAGTTCATCGTGATTTAGTTGAGTTGGGTAGATTTGGTGGGTTTAAATAGGAAGGAGTAGTGAGGGGGTTTAGTGGGAAAAGAAATTAACCACACTGCATCCTACTACGTGAGGGGTGGGGGTCTACCCTATAAATCTGTTGCAGTTATATCGCACACGCGTTAAAAGGATTAAATACAAGTATTTACAATTCATAATGATAATCGAAATAGTTGATAAATGTAATAAATATTAGTCCATCGTTGGTATTCTTTTTTAGTTTTTTCAAAAAAGTATATAATTAATTATACAAAATAAATTTCATTCAAACAATAGTGTATATATACTACTCCAAAAATTATGCACACGATGATCGTAGTATATAGTACTAATATCTTTAAAAAAGACAAAAAAACGGTAAAACAATTAATGCAAAAATATAAACAAATGCTGATAATAAAATATTCAAAAATATAGGAATGATAATTTTTTTAAACAATTTGTTAAATGTTAATAAACAATGATTTTAAAAATAATAATGCAATTGTACTTGCCATTCATAAATAATGCAATTGTACAAGAATGAATAGAAAACAACAACTAAAATACAAAATATTAATAGTACACTACTTTAGGTCATATCAAATTATGCAATTTTATTTAAATGTCCACAATAATTTTAAAAACTTAAAAAAAAAAAAGTTGAAATACAATTTTGATTTTTATTTATTTATTTATTGTAAAAAAAAAGATTTAGTCATGGATTATATTTCGCGTCAATTAATATTTTTCATAAATATCAACTTATAATTATGAAGTCTAATATATATAATTATTAGTCTATTTAAATGAAGAAAAAAGTGTTAGCATTGTCCAAATAATTACGTTACTCGTTTTTGTATGACGGATGGATGGATGGATGTTGTTGATAAGTAGGTGTTGCACTAAGCTACAAGTCATATAGATTATGGCCTTGCTGCTACACTCGTCAATTCAGTTGGCCTACTTTATTCGCAATCTCTTCCAAACTCCAAATATTAATGTGTTAGATAACATTTTTTTTTCAATATAATCGTTACGCATCTAAATCAAATCACTCAAATACATCAATTCTTAAAAAGAAAATAACTATAATAATTTGTGTTCCCACTCTATATACTATATAGTACCATATTGCAAAACTGATAAAAACAAACATATTTTTCTTATTCGGGTGTTCAATAGTATTTGCAATGAATATGAGTAAGGGATGCTTTTTGCTACCAAATATATGAACGTTGGATATGCCAATCAATAAATCAAATTTTTTGCTTGCTGTCCGGTCGTTATCCTGTCCTGTCCTTATTATGAAAATGTGGGGGTCATTGTACAGAATGCCAGCTGCTCTGGCAACGGGTCTTTGAATTCATAAAATTGACGACCATAAAAAGCCAATTGAACCGAGAGAGTTATATCATGATGTTAAATAGTACTCGATCACCTGACCTTTTTTAACGGTCACACTTCATTTCTAATTTATAAAAGAAAGTGTGACCATTAAAAAATGAGTAGTTAGTAAAAATGTAAAATTGCTTATGAGAGTAATTTGTTCGTATATTGATCCAATTAATAATGATGCATATCGGTCGAATGAACTTTATCTATCTCTTTTATCGATTGTGATATATATGGTGATCATATAGGTTAAGGTTTGAGGGATTGATCACGCGAGTTGAGTGTAGCTAGAGTGACCCAACAATATAATGGCCTGAAAATATAGCCAGAGTGATTGTACATTATAGACGGCACAATAGTGAACCTGAGGTATATATCCGTCAATAGATCAAATCTATTCCTCCGTCCGGCAAGCTGGCTTTATGAGATTTCTGTGATTTGGTTGTTTGGCGTGAGTTTCGAGATAATCCCGATTAGGCAGGAAATTAAACTGTAAGATAATTAGCCCTCACCAAAATTTAAGAGGTGGGATGATCATTTGGAAACGAGCGATAATAGGCGACGAGCCACGCCAAAATACATAGTATATATATGTTCATTTTGTACTTTGTATGTGATGAGAAGCTAATAGGGGATATTTTGATAGATACAATAAAATATAGTATATAGTCTCGTAAACATTCATACATCCAAATAATGAACACACTTACAAAATATATATAAACCGGAATATGGAAAAGAATAAAAAAAGAATCAGTAACCAAAGAATCAACGAGAATCTTATTCGTGTATCGTGTATCAAAGTGTGTGATGAATTAGAACCTAGAGCCCTTGCACTCGACAGACGTTCCTCCAGGAAACCTTCGAGCATCGGCGCAATAATTGTAGACCATGTGATTCTGCTGCACCCATCTCAATCTGTTTCTCCCCTTGGAATCCAGACCTTCATTATTCGTTTGCGTGTTAATATTGAAGTTCCTGTAGTTGGCCACGAACGGAGCGTGGGACCAATCAGTCTTGACCCGCCCGCCCTGAGTTGCCCAGTCGTCGGCATTCCACAAGCTGCAATACACCCTCATGGGCTTCGTGTTGGGGAAAGGAACTCCGCTCGATTCGTGGTTGTTGAAAACTCTTAAGGGACTGTTGTCAACCAAGAATCTGCACAAATTAATTACATATTTAATTAATTAATTTGTTAGAAATTATTAACTCAATAAACTTCTTTTAATTAGTCGGTCGAATAATTAATTATACGTACATGATGCGTTGAGGATTCCATACGATGGAGTAGGTGTGGAATGCTGCGGATGGATCGAACCAAAGTTTGAACTGTTGCTCTTTGTCTCCTTTGCCCTTTGAGTAAACATTCGTGTGGACCGTGTAAGGCTCTCCACTCGCATTTCCCAGGAACTCAAAGTCGATCTCGTCGTGCCCTGCTCCACCCGGAGATGACAACTGCAAGTGTTTAACGCATATATGTTAAATAATATTAATATTTCATAGTATATATAGTTGATGAAAAAAGACAATTTTAATTAAAAAAAGTTGGTACTCACGTAAAATGTGGTGACGGTGCCAGCTGAGTTTCCAGGGACGAGTTTGATTTGCATATCGAACCTTCCGAACAAGTACTCGTTCTTCGATTGGAAACCCGACCCGGAACTTTGGTCCAGCGACAGGGAAAGGCCTCGTCCGGCGTCGAGTATTTGGGCACGGCCGTTGCCCCATGTGATCTCGGCATCTCCGTAGAAATTAGCGGTGGCCGTAAAACATGTCGTCAGTAGCAACAATGAGAACACGGCGAATTTCGACATAATTAATCCTTATTATTACTTTGGTAGTTGTGTGTTTGTGTTGTATTGGAATTGGATGGAATTTATGGTGTTGATGAATGGGTATATATATACTCGTATATGGGAATGGGAGATATGATGTGAGCTGGCGAAACGCTTGTTGAAAGAATGAACAGCTAAGAACAAGAGCACTTTAAGTAAAACGCGTTCCGCGTAACTTCGCGTTATCTTCATTCAGCCTTATTATGCTCACCGAATCACTATACAGTATATTGATGATGGCGCCCGCGTTTTCTTTCGCCTGCCCCACTATTAATATTTAGGGAAATTTTAAAAAATGAGAACACCTGAATAATTGGGTTTTTCTTCATTATAGGTAAGCATTTTAAAATTACATTTTCTTATTAAAACACTAAGTATGTAGTTTTTTTCTGATTAGGGAGTAATAATTTTTCTTTTATAATTATAAGATTAGTAATTAGTAATACCTTGATTAATAAAAATTGTATAAAAAAAATTATGATTAATTAAAAATGTATTTTATTGAGTGTCAATTATTATAAATTAATAAGCTAAAATACTATTTTTAATTAATATTCTAAATTTTGAAATAAATTAATTTTTTTGGACTATATGATGTTTTAGACTTAATTTCAATTTAGTTATCGCTTTAGTTTAGCTTGATAAATTTGTTTCAAAATAAATTAGAATAAAATAAATAAAAAATAAATTGAAACAATAATTTTAAGTATACAATCTCTACTTAAAATCACAACATTATTAAAATTTAAAAAAAATATTTAATAATTTATAAAAATCATCATAATTTTTATAAAAAAATCAATTCAGTTCACTTCAGACCGCTTCAGTTTAGTTCAGTTCAAATCGTTTCAGTTCAGTTCAATCGATTTCAGTCCAAAAGAACAGGTCGAGCTAACCATACTTTGATTTTGAATTGACTCCGGTCATCTCACAGATTCAGTTTAAATTGACATATATAAGCTCTTGCTACAGGTCTACAACTAGGTCGAGCGATTCTCTATCTTATATTCGAGTTGAAGTTGAAGTTCAGTACGTAGTTCGTTATTTTCGTCGAGCAATTCAACAAATTGTAATGCTTAATTATTATTTTAATTTAACTTCGATCGTTGAATTCGAGCAAACTATTTTTCGAGATGAGTCGAACTCGAGCTTGAAAATGCTAGAATGATCGAATTTGTTTAATTTTTTCTTATCAAACAAATTGTTTATTAAAGGTTTGTTGGTCTACACGTTTAGGACCGTTCTGTTCTTTTGGACTGAAACTAACTGAACTTTACTGAACTGAACTGAATAGAACTGAACTGAACTGAATGGGCCTGAACTGAACTGAACTGAAATTAAGTTCAAAATAAGAAATTTGAACTGAACTGAAATTAAGTTCAAAATAAATAATAATATAAGATTATTTTTTAATAATATTAATTGTTATATTTTTTTAAAAATAAATAAATAAATTCATAAATGGTGTTTTTTATTTAAAATTTTTCTATTAATCAAATATAATTTTTTTATTAACTAAAATTTCACTATATATTAATTATTAATATGTAATTTAATTACAATATAACAAAATAATCTAAAATTAATAAAAAAAATTATATATTTTTTAATTTATAAAATATTTATTTACTTAAAAATAATAATGTTTCATATTTACTTAATAAATTTAAAATTTATAAATATAAAAATTAAATTAAATTATTATTTTATATTTAATTTATTTAACTTTTAAATTAATTCGGTTTTATCCGGTCCAAAATCGGACCAGACCCGAATTTACCGGTCCGGTTTGGTCCGGACCGGTATTATTTCGGTCCAGTTTCCAGGTCATGCTTTTTCATGATTCCGATTCTGGTCCTATCCGGTTTCGGTCCGGTTCGGTCCGGTTTTGGACCGATGAACACCCCTACATGGACCACCTAGAGTTATTTCATAACATTTCAATTACCGACATTCTTCATTAAGAATGAAAGTTGAATGTGCTTTTGGTCAGTTGAAAAAAAGGTAGAAGGTATTGAAAATTATGCCTCAAATAACACAAAAGTATCAAATGTCAATTATTGTTTCTTGTTTCACACTTCATAATTTCATACGAATGCACGAGAGTGGTATTCCAATTGTACATCATGATGTTGGAAAAGAAGTAGATGCTAAGCGTAGGGGAATCTTCCTCTAATTGGGTTAAACGAGCTATGGAGCAATCGGTTAGGGCCAGCTGACACAAAGAGAAAGAGACAAAGCCCTCACTCTGGCAGCCCTTTTCCCAGCATAGACAGAGGTACTTGAATCGGGGGAATAGCCGAGTGTACAGGCTACGGTACGGGTCGAAGAGCGAGGGAGAACAAATTCAAACTTGGATGACAAAAATCGAATGAAGCTCATGTCTAAGGTAAGGATGGATATAGCTGAAGCTATTTGGAAAGATAACAACACCGAAGAGCATGACAATAGAGTACAACAAAATGATAAGGAGTTAGATCATATGGAAGTAGATTGATCGATTATTTAAATTTTGTAATTTTTGTGATTTTTTTCAATATTACAAAATTTTAATATTTATTGACATTAATTTTTATTGTTTTATTATTATTATTATTATTATTATTATTATTATTATTATTATTATTATAATAATAATAATTATTATAATAATAATAATAACAATAATCATTATTATTATAATAATAATTATTATTATTATTGTTGTTGTTGTTATTATTATTATTATTATTATTATTAAAAACTGAACTGAACTGAACTGAAACTGAACTGAACTGAACGGACCTGAACTGAACTGAACTGAACTGAACTGAATAAAACTGAACTGAACTGAAATGAACTGAAATTAAGTCCAAAAGAACAGGGCCTTAATTTTAATTCAGTTCAGTTCAGATCAGTTCAGTCGTTTCAAAATAAATTAAAATAAAATAAACAAAAAATAATTTCAATCTATAGTTTTAAATATAAAATCTAGTTATTGTAATAATATTATTAAATTTTTTAAAAAAATATTTAATAATTTATTAAAATTATTATTATTTTTATAAAAAAAATCAATTCAGTTCAGTTCAGATAGATCGTTTAAGTTCAATTCAGATCGCTTAAGTTCAGGTATGTTCAGTTCAGCCGGGGTTCAGTCTAAAAGAACCGGTCTAAAACTCTAATTAATATAACAAATTAAATTAGTTAAACAAATCATCTAACCAATGAACCACATAGCGAACCCGGTCTAGAGCTAGTTTTTGCCCGAGTTTTGTCGACACTCGAACAACCCGAACGGTTGAATCATTCTCTTTTCTCGTGTGTGAACTGTGAAATTGGGGGAACAAGCTGAAATTAGGGTTTGAAACGTGAGGTTTTGTTATTTGAAGAGGAGGAATTCACGAGCACAGTTACACAACAATGAAGGCCAAGAACTTTCGAAAAAGAAATATAGAGATCGAAGACGAAGAAGAAGACGGAAACCACGAAGAAGGAAGGTAAAGTATATATTTTTTTCGGTTCATTATCATCTGCTTGCTTCAATCGGACACTGACAAAAAGGGTTCTTCGAATCAGTGTGGCTTTGACCTTGGAAGAGGTCAAATTCCTTCAGAGGCAGAGGGGGAAGAAGTCGGGCATACCCGCACTATCGACCCCGGCGCCGACTGCTTCTTCGGGTGCCGGCGCGACTAACGGCAGCGGCGGTTCGGCTCGAAACATCACTGATAAGAGTGAAGGTGATGTTGAGAAGGATGACTTGGTTTTGCAGGACACTTTTGCTCAAGAGACGGCTGTCATGGAGGAGGACCCCAATATGTATGTATCTAAGATCTTACTTTGATTCCCGTGTTTTTAAATAACAATCCATTTGTTTCAGTGCCGGGTCATTTAAGAATAAAGCTTTTGTAGGTTTCACTTATGGATTAAGGATTAGAAGCACAATGTGTTGAAGAAAAAAATCATCAACTTGAAAAGAACTTACCTTTGTAGTGCTGCAACTGTATGCTTTTGTTTATTTTATGTTTGGTTTCCTTGTATCCGTTGGCCAGGTCAAGATATGTAGAACAAGAACTGGCAAAGAAAAGGGGAAAGAATCTTGATGAAGAAAATCAAGTTGAGAATGATGTTCAGCGCGCAGAGGACGAGTTGTATAAAATCCCTGAACATCTGAAGGTGAGTGATATATACGTGCTTACAACCCTCTCTCTAACTTCCGAATTCGTACGCATGCACCCACTACCTGTGCTGTAAGATCATACCATGTTCACATACTAGGATTTGTGTTTTTATATAATCTAATAAACTCGTCGATATTGCCTTCTTGACTTGATGCTAAGTTAGAAATTGGCAATTATTGAAGCTTATGGTTCACTTCATGATTTTGTGTTTGTTTTAGGGTTCGTTAGCTTGAGAATTCAGTATAAATAAGTAAAATGGAAAGTTTTTATTGGTTGTGTTGTGGCTGCATGAGCTGACAGAAGTTGATGTGTAGATGGGAAAGGGTGATAAGGAAGTGAGGTCGTGTTGATAACATAGCTGATTGTAGTGACAAATGACAATGTTTGTAAAGAAAGTGACGGGAACTGATGACTGGTGGTACTTACACAAAACAAGTGCATGTTGGTGAAGATGATGAATGGAAAAGTAGAACCGTAAGTCCGTAACATATCAACTTATTTAGTAGAAGTATCAAGTACGCTTGCTATGTGAGTGAGTTGCTCTCTGTAATGAGAACTATTGATCCTCATCCTTTTTGTGCTGTCAAATATGCTTATGTTACTTGAGGCATCAAGATTTTGTTACTTAAAGAGTTAAAGTTATAGATCTATAAACGTATAATCTACACTGCATCAATTGCATTTTAATTAGGCTCTCATATTCTTTTGGTTTTGACTTTGATTCCTTGTTGTAGAGTAATTATTGAAGGAGTAAACAGACATTTCTTTTTAGCCTTGAATTTCATTCCTCAGTTATCATGTATGGGAATAGTTGTGCATCTTATTTTAATGCACCGGCCATTAAAAGTTGATCCCATCTTCTGTCATTGTAAAATAGAATCCCTAGTGATTAGTGTTGAGGGTGAAGTGAATTCACGCCGAGAAGCAATCGCCGGAGTCGCCGGAGAAGACGATCGTCGCCGGAGACGATCGAAGGTGACTAGAGGAGACGAGCTGGATCGGAGCAGCAAGTTTGGCCTGGTGTCGGACGACACCAGGCCCCGTCGTACGACAAAGAGCTGCTCGAGCTTCTGTGGAACACGAGCTCCAGCCCGAGGTGAAACGCGAGATGCGTGTTGAGTGTCGGCCGACACCGATTTCGTGTCGTCCGACAAGTCTAAGAAAAATCAGCGGATTTGGGAATTAATTCCCAGCGGGATTTTTCTCCCCTATTCTTTTCCCCCCCTCTATATAAACCCTATGTGTATTGTAAAATAGGGTTAACACCTCCATACGCTAGGATTGAGATTATAGCATTACAAGACTTGTAATCGAGCACTATAATTGTTCTAGTAAAAGTAATTGCAGCGGCAAGAGTGGACGTAGCTCTCGTTAACGGGTGAACCACTATAAATCTCGTGTCTCTTTTATTCCGTATTTTTCGTTCTTGTGTTGTTCGTGTGCTTTTCAGGAGGGGAATTCGGACGCGAATTTCCCAACAACTGGTATCAGAGCGCTAGGGTTTTAGCGATAGGGGAAAAGCGATGACGGACACCACCACTTCGTTTGGGGTTACGAAATTTGACGGGAATAACTATGGGCACTGGAAGATGCAGATCGAGGACTACCTTTACGGGAAGAAGCTCGGAATTCCTTTGAAGGGTAGACCGGAGAAGATCAAGGATGACGAGGAATGGGAAAGCCTCGACAGGCAGGTGTTGGGATTGATACGTTTGTCCTTGGCTTCAAACGTGTCATTCAACGTGCGCTCAATTACCACAACCAAGGATTTGATGGCTGCCCTATCAAACATGTACGAGCAACCTTCAGCGAACAACAAGGTGTATCTCATGAAACAGTTGTTCAACCTGAAGATGTCGGACAATGCAAACGCAGCCAACCACATCAACGAGCTGAATTCCATCTTGGATAAATTGAAAGGAGTCGGGGTGAATTTCGATGATGAAATTTACGCTTTGATCCTACTTGCGTCTCTGCCGGATAGTTGGGAGCCCATGCGGGCAGCTGTTAGCAACTCTATGGGGAAGGAGAATCTGCAGTTCTCCGAAGTTAGAGATAAGATCCTAGCCGAGGAAATCCGGAGAAAGGATTTCAAGGGAAAGTCTTCTAGTTCGGCCTTGAGTGTGGAGAACCGGGGGAGAAACTCGGGTAGGAATGCTAACAGGAACAGAGGGAGATCCAAGTCTAGGAGTGGAAGAGATAGCTCGAAGTCCGAGGATAATGAGTGTTGGAATTGTGGGAAGACGGGGCACTTCAAGAGGGATTGTCGCTCTCGGGGGAAGAACGACAACAAGAAGAAGGGAACCGCCAATGCGGTGACACAAGAGGATGACGACGATGGGGACGTCCTTCTCTGTTCGGTCGACTCACCGATCGATTCCTGGGTGCTGGACTCAGGGGCTTCTTTCCATACTACTGCACAGCGAGAGGTAATGCTGAATTACGTCTCGGGTGACTATGGAAAGGTATTTCTTGCAGATGACGAGCCACTCGATGTAGTCGGGATGAGAGATATCAACCTAAAGATGTCAAATGGGCAAACTTGGAAGATTTCCAAGGTCAGACATGTGCCGGGGTTGAAGAGGAACCTGATTTCGGTGGGCCAGCTTGATAGTGATGGTCACCGGGTGTCATTTGGAGATGGGTCGTGGAAGGTTTCAAGGAACGCCATGACCATAGCTCGAGGTCATAAGACGGGCACACTTTACATGACGACGAGCGTGAGGGACTCGGCTGGTGTTGTTGATAACACCAAGAAGACCGAGCTATGGCATTGCAGGCTGGGGCACATGAGTGAGAAAGGGATGAAGATCATGGCAAAGAACGGGCTGCTGCCCGAACTCAAGGCGATTGAGTCTCACGTGTGCGAGAGCTGCATTCTTGGAAAGCAGAAACGAGTGAGTTTTTCCAAAGATGGAAGGGAGCCCAAGGCGGAGAAGCTGGAACTAGTACACACGGATGTTTGGGGTCCAGCTCCCGTCGCCTCACTCGGAGGATCACTCTACTATGTTACCTTCATCGATGACTCCACAAGGAAGGTATGGGTGTACTTCATGAAAAATAAGAGTGACGTGTTCTCTGTTTTCAGGAAATGGAAAGCCGAGGTTGAGAATGAAACAAATCTCAAGGTGAAGTGTTTGAGGTCCGACAACGGAGGTGAGTACGTTGACGCCGACTTCAAACAATTTTGTGTCGAGAGTGGGATCAAGATGGTAAAGACTATTCCGGGGACCCCACAACAGAACGGAATAGCGGAGCGAATGAACAGGACGCTAAATGAGAAGGCCCGGAGTATGCGGTTACATTCGGGGATGCCTAAAATGTTTTGGGCATATGCCATCGACATGGCGGCTCATTTAATCAACAGAGCACCGTCGGTTCCTTTGGAATATCGGATTCCTGAGGAGGTTTGGAGTGGGAAGAAGCTGAATCTGTCCTACTTGAGGGTGTTCGGATGTCTGGCGTATGTCCATATCGACGAAGCTGCTCGTAGCAAGCTTGATCCTAAATCCAAGAAGTGCTTCTTCCTTGGATATGGCGGCACGGAGTTCGGGTACCGATTTTGGGATGCCGAAAATCATAAGGTGATCCGAAGCAGAAATGTGATCTTCAACGAGGCGATCTTGTACAAGGGTAAAGACGAGGTTGTTGAAGAAAGCATTGATCCCGTGAAAGAAACGGAGGAGGTTCCGGTGGAGGTCGTGGAGACCGAGAAGATCGAGGAGGGCAACACGAGCAGCGAGGATGAGCAAGATGAGAATGCTCATCCCAACATCGATCCAGTCACACCGAAGCCGTGGAGGTCGACTAGGGTAAGAAGACCTCCCCATAAATTTTCACCTTCCCTTAACTATATCTTGCTGACTGATAGGGGTGAGCCGGAGAGCTACACCGAGGCTATACAAGCGAGGGATTCGATCAAGTGGGAGTCTGCCATGAAAGAAGAGATGAGCTCATTGATGTCGAATTAGACTTGGGAACTAGCCGAGCTTCCGAAGGAGAAGAAGGCCTTGCACAATAAATGGGTCTTCCGGGCAAAGGAAGAACACGATGGAAGCGTTCGGTACAAGGCGAGATTAGTGGTGAAAGGATTCCAGCAGAAGGAAGGGATCGACTACACGGAGATCTTCGCTCCGGTAGTCAAGATGGTAACCATCCGGGTGGTGCTTAGCTTGGTGGCACAGGAGAACTTACATCTTCAGCAAATGGATGTAAAGACCGCATTTCTTCACGGGGATCTAGATGAAGAAATATACATGAAGCAACCGGAGGGTTTCGAAGTCCGAGGAAAGGAGAAGCTGGTGTGTAAGCTTCAAAAGAGCTTGTATGGGTTGAAGCAAGCTCCGAGGCAGTGGTACAAGAAGTTCGACATGTTCATGAAGCGGTTCGAATTCACGCGGTGCGAGGCGGACCACTGCTGCTATTTCAAGAAACTCGGAGGTACCTACATAATTTTGCTTCTTTATGTAGATGATATGCTGATAGTCGGGGCGAGCTTGGCGGAGATTGACAAGCTCAAGAAGAGTCGATCGAGGGAGTTTTCTATGAAGGATTTGAGTGCTGCCAAACAAATCCTGGGGATGAGAATTATGAGGAGCAAGGATGGTCTTGAGTTGTCTCAAGAGGAGTACCTGAAGAAGGTACTAGCACGGTTTAGCATGGAGGATGCGAAACCCGTGAGCACCCCTTTGGCTAGTCACTTCCGTCTGTCAAAGGAGGACTCGCCGACGAGCGAGAAGGAGCTAGCGCATATGGATGAGGTCCCTTACGCCTCCGCGATTGGGAGCCTAATGTATGCCATGGTGTGCACGAGGCCTGACATTGCCCATGCAGTGGGAGTGGTCAGCCGGTTTATGAGCAACCCGGGGAAGCAACATTGGGAAGCCGTGAAGTGGATCTTTCGATACTTGAGGGGGACTTCCGATTTTGCTTTGAGGTTCCGAAAATCAGATGTGGGGTTACTCGGGTTCGTGGACGCGGATAACGGAGGAGATGTGGATAGTAGGAAGAGCACTACTGGGTACGTGTACACTTTCGGGGGTACCGCGATTAGCTGGGTGTCGAGGTTGCAGAAGATCGTAGCACTATCGAGTTGTGAGGCGGAGTACGTCGCTGTGACGGAAGCCGCGAAGGAGATGATGTGGCTACAGGCTTTTCTGCTAGAGCTGAGGCAAGATCACTCGGGGAGTATCTTGTATTCCGACAGTCAGAGCGCCATTCACTTGGCGAAGAATCCGGTGTACCATGCTCGAACGAAGCATATCCAGCTGAGATATCACTTCATTCGATCGGCCTTGGAGGAAGGCGTCTTGGTGTTGGAGAAGATTCTTGGGAGTAAGAATCCGGCCGACATGTTTACGAAGGTGGTACCGTGTGACAAGTTGAGGTTGTGTTCAACCTCGGTTGGTCTTCTGGGATGAGGACTGGAGACGCCGCTGCAATGGGAAGAGACGATAGGGGGGGCTGTGAATTAACTTCAAGTGGGAGATTGTTGAGGGTGAAGTGAATTCACGCCGAGAAGCAATCGCCGGAGTCGCCGGAGAAGACGATCGTCGCCGGAGACGATCGAAGGTGACTAGAGGAGACGAGCTGGATCGGAGCAGCAAGTTTGGCCTGGTGTCGGACGACACCAGGCCCCGTCGTACGACAAAGAGCTGCTCGAGCTTCTGTGGAACACGAGCTCCAGCCCGAGGTGAAACGCGAGATGCGTGTTGAGTGTCGGCCGACACCGATTTCGTGTCGTCCGACAAGTCTAAGAAAAATCAGCGGATTTGGGAATTAATTCCCAGCGGGATTTTTCTCCCCTATTCTTTTTCCCCCCTCTATATAAACCCTATGTGTATTGTAAAATAGGGTTAACACCTCCATACGCTAGGATTGAGATTATAGCATTACAAGACTTGTAATCGAGCACTATAATTGTTCTAGTAAAAGTAATTGCAGCGGCAAGAGTGGACGTAGCCCTCGTTAACGGGTGAACCACTATAAATCTCGTGTCTCTTTTATTCCGTATTTTTCGTTCTTGTGTTGTTCGTGTGCTTTTCAGGAGGGGAATTCGGACGCGAATTTCCCAACAATTAGAATTATTTTAGACTTTTTCTTATTATGTATATTAGGTGAAGAGACGAAGCTCAGATGAAAATTCTACTCAGTGGACTACAGGAATTGCAGAAATTCAGCTTCCTATAGAGTAAGTTTGTTTGTTTTAGGTACACGGTCTTTTTAATTAACGAGACTTGTAAATTATAATACCGTTATAGCCTATACTGTATATGGGACTGTTAGATAAAACCTGGAAATAGAATAAAAGTAAAACATGAGAAAATCTTTCATACTCTGACAAACGATTAATTCTTTTTGCAAATTAAAAGTTAATTTGATATTGGTTCCAAGTATACAGATATACCTATTCTGATTCTTGAAAATTAGATATTTTCTCCGTGAACGTGAAGAAAAGGAATTCTGGAGGTTGAAAGTGGAGGAATTTTTTGTTTTTGGTATATAATTTCTTCATTTTATAAGGGCTCCCGGATGAAAAACGAAAAGTCTGGGTTACTGTTGAGATAGCCAGATGTTGAAGCTGAATCCTTGATTAGGGTTTCCACTGTGCAGGTATAAACTAAGAAATATTGAGGAAACAGAGGCTGCAAAAAAGCTCTTGCAGGAAAAGAGGCTTGTGGGTCGTGCAAAAACAGAGTCAAGCATTCCTTCAAGTTTCAGTGCTGACTTTTCTCAACGAGGCAAAGATTATGCTGAGAAAATTAGAAAAGGTTTTTTTTCTTTTTTTTAAATATAAACTCAAAATTTTAACCATTCCGTGACCAACCTAAAACCAAATATTTCTGGGTAACATTATTTTACTTTTCATCTTATATTGAATCATTCACTTTAACGACCTGTTTTATGAACAAGATCGTAAAATCTGATGTTGTCATTGTTATTCAGTGATGGTAAAATAGTATTTATATTTTGCAGAACATCCACAACTTAACAAAAAGGATAAGGGTGCAGAAGCCAATGGTCAGGGATCTAAGAATCCGGGTGATCCTTCAGGAGCGGGCGTTGATGGTGCAGGTCGAAGGCAAGCTGCCACTGATGAGTTCATGCTGAACCGATTCAGGAAACGAGAAAGGCAGCGCGGACGGAGATAGATAGATGGCATCTCACTAACCCCACTTTCAAGTAGAAGGGAAACGTGGGACCCTATCCACTCCCCTATAATATATGTTGCTTCTAAGCTTTGAGCCTTTCAACATCTCGTGCCAAGCGTGGTTTTATTTTATTGCTATGAACAAACTGATATAGCGTGTTGTCTCATCTTACCGTCGTTGTCATCATCACTTTTAATTTTGGTTTACCTCTTATAGTTATTCGATAGGATGATGATGCTGTCATTCGATACAGAGTTTTTGAGGTTGCCCTCTTCTTACTCTCGCGAGTCGGGGAGTTAGGCTCTGATCTTTTGGGATTGAAACTTGCTGAACTGAATGAATGTGAACTGAACACTAATGGATGTGAATTGAAATGAATCGAATGAATTTTTTTATAAAAATAATAATAATTTTTATAAATTGTTAGATTTTTTTATTATTATATATTAATAATATTTTAACATTAATTAAATAATATACTTAAAATTATAAATTTAAATTATTTTTTATTTTTTAATTTATTTTGAAATAAGCTTAATAGAGATGAAACGAACTAAACTGAAATCGATTGAAATTAAATCCAAAAGACAAATCAAATCCAAAAGACAAAGAACACAATGTTTGAAGAAATTGAATTAAAGTGAAGATTAAATGTAAAATTATTTCCTTTTTGGCATAGTGATTAATATTTAACATTTTTTCTTAATTTTCTTTAATTACTATATATACACAAAATTTATTAGTTAAAAACTTAATTAGTCTAAAAAATTGACTGTGCGGTTGAATATTCCAAATTTGAAAAAATAATTTATACTATAACGAATATTTCATGTTTTTTTAATAGATTTTAATTTTATAACTTGAGCTATTTACTCCTTAATTTTTTATTTGATTGAAATTTTATTCAACTATATAAATAAAGAAAATAATCTACAAATATAAATTCTCACAATTCAATAAAATTCCTAAATTTCAAATTCGACGACATTATAAATGTTGCAACTTTATTGAATTATGAATTGACTGTGAAATGCTACAGAGTATCAGAAAGAAAAAAAGAAGGAAAAAAGAAAAAAAAGGAACGACAGCATATTCCCTATCCGTGTCAGAAGCGAGATTATACAGCAGCACGGTTGAAATATTATCCCAAACCAATAGACGATGCTCATGCGAGCGAATGAATATTTTGCTTATTTAGTCAAAAACCTCTCTCCGATCAATTTTCGTTTTTCTCCGATTAATCGATTCTCCACCGCCGCTCAGTATCAAAACCCTCTGCGAATCGATTGATTTGAATCGATGGTGAGCATGTCGATACCGAAGGAGCCGGAGCAAGTCATAAAGCAGAGAGATGGATCGGTGCTCGGGAAGAAGACTATTCTCAAGAGCGACCATTTCCCGGGCTGCCACAACAAGCTTCTGCTTCCCCATGTCGACGGCGCCCCCAATTACCGCAAGGTTTTTTTCCTTAAAATAAAATAAAATTATTCTGCAATGTATATGTGTATGTACTTGTATCAGTTAATTTTGAAGCTAAAAGTTAATTGACCTCTTAATCAGGCAGATTCGTTGCCTGTTCACGGTGTTGCTATTCCAACGATGGACGGTATTCGGAATGTTCTCGAGCACATTGGGGCTGACAGAACCAGGGACCGAGTTCGTGTGCTTTGGATTAACCTTCGCGAGGAACCGGTAATTTCTTTGTTCCAACCAAAATTCTAGATGCAAGATTTATGAGTACTTGGGAAGTCTGTGTGAAGTAGTTAGAAAGGTGTTTTATGGTTGAGGCCACAAACCCTAAAGCCCAAATAATGCATGCTGGTGGGTGGTGGTTTATCTTGTCCAGTGTTTGGTGATCACTATCAAATCCCATCACAGATAGATGTAAATGTGTGATTGGTCGTGGATATAGGCGTGGACCTGGTGTATAGGTGCTTTGTCTTGCTTGATTAGTACTTGAAAATTCCACTTTTTTGTGGAATTTAGACTGTGTTGTGTTTTTTCAATTGCATTCTTTAGTTTCCTTTTATGTTTTTGATAGATTGTATGTATCGCCTTTGCCAACTTTTGGTGAGCTTTTATTTTCCCAACCTTTTTTGTATATAGAAATAGAATAAATTGCTTAATAATGATGCTTAAAAATGAAAGAAAGAAAACGCAGTTCCCAAGGTTGATAATCATCATCAATGGTTGTTGTAAAGTTGAAAGTGTAACTTCAATTTTTATTTCTACAATCTAAATAGATCAAGAATAGTATTCAATGTAATGATATTTTAGAATAGTAAAAGAACTTGATAGGAGGGGGTTTAGCCCTCTAATTTTTTTTATCATTAAGAAACTTGATTTTCCGTTGAAGATGCTTCAATTTGAATTATTAACGGTTGTGTTTCTTAGTTTGCAAACAAGATGATATGTCATAAATACTTCAAATTGAATTATCAAGTTGGTTTATTATTTTTCTAGCTGGGGCCTGGAGGTTTGCTATATTTTTGTAATTTCTCAGGGATGTAGCCTCTTTGTCAGATAGGAGGTGGTTTAGCCCCCTAAAATTTTGTCATTATATTTCTTATTTAGCTTCCCCAAAATATTTTATTTTCTTAACCCCCACAACAATTTATCTCTAGCTCCGCCCTGATTTTATTGTTTCCTGTGTTAATGAAACAGGTGATTTATATTAACAGTCGTCCTTTTGTTCTGCGTGATGTGGAGCAGCCCTTTTCAAATCTTGAATATACGGTGAGAAATTCCCAGATATCTTCTTGTCTTATCTTTTTATTTGCATAAATATTCTTCCAACTAAGCAGAATACCTGCAGTTAATTTATTGATACTTCTCTTCATAGATATGGATTAGCAAAGTAATGGGACAACTTCTTACATTAGTACTTTGTAAATCTATTAGCACATTGACAGTGAGAAGAAATGGATAAGCAAAGTACTGGGACAAATTTTCTGAAATATTTTGAAGTTTCCCTTTTCATAACTAGGAATGTGGCTTTAGTTAATTGAGTAAGACAGGAGAACAATCGAAAAGTGTTTAGGTTTAATTCTCCACTTGGCATTCTTCTCACTGCTGGTGTCAAAATTTACTGGTTTCCAAAAGCTTCATAATCTCTTGCAAAAAAGGCATCCATAAATTTGATTTCTATATTGAAAATGCTCTGAAAAATTGGCCCATAACGATGAAGCTGTAGCATACGAATTCCTTTTTCAGGAAGATTGGTCTAGAGCTTGTCATGTATTTTCAACTTTCATTAGTATCTTGTACCCAACTCATGTTTGTGACACACCCGTGGACTGCTGTTATAATGAAAAAGTTTCAGCTTGTTACTAGTAATCTTTAAACTAACTTAACTGGATATATGTATTTTTTATTCTCTCATGCTTCCTTATGTATCCTGATTTAAGCTTGGTTCAGAGTTTCCATAGCCAGCCTCTTCATCAGTATTTGTTTTTCAAATAAAAGTAGGGTATTAACAGGGGCAGGGTGGAGCAAATGGAAGATCGATTGAAAGAAGATGTCCTCACAGAAGCGGCTAGGTATTTTATGTTCCTCCTTTACTCATTATTCTCTTAGATGTATTGGTTTGGTTACTTTCGGTGCCACAATGCGTTTCAGTATAAATTTCATTTTCACGTGTGACAAATCTTAATTAACAGATATGGGAATAAAATCCTCGTAACTGATGAACTACCAGATGGTCAGATGGTGGATCAATGGGAACCAGTTTCAACTGAATCTGTCAAAACACCACTAGAGGTTTGTACAAGCTAAACAAAATTGCTGTAATTTGAATTAATTGCTTATACCATTCTATATTTTCTCCAAGCTAGGTATACGAGGAATTGATGCATCAATACCTTGTTGACTATGAACGTGTTCCCATAACAGATGAAAAGTCCCCCAAAGAGCAGGACTTTGATATTCTGGTTAGTCTCCGATTGTAGATCTAGTTTAATTTATATATCAAATTACCAACAATACAATATTCTGATGCAATAAGAAGTCATCTTTAACTTCTATATGACAATACCCCTCTTTCAGTGTTACGATATATTTGCTGAGATCTTCAAGTTTTAGTCTTCAAACATGATAAAACAGCCTTGGAATATGCTATTGATATTGGATTACTTAAAATCGTATTAATTGCACTCCAGAAGAATTAGTAGCTATCTGCTGTTCGTAATATTCAATTGCAGGCTGCTTGCTCTGTTAAGAGGCATTGCCACAACACTTCCACATAAGACCCTATTTTTTTGAATCAACATTTGTGCGGCTTTCTCAGCATTGGCTTAATAATCTGACTTTTGATTTTTTAAATCGAACAAAAGGTTGAACTAACTTTGTTTGTTTTATCATTCTACTGCCACACGATGGAGATCTGAATACTAGCTATTAGGGATCATTAAAGCTAATAAGTATATTATAGTTTTCACGCTATTGTAGAATTTCAGATGGACCAACACCATGAAAATTAAATATTTTTGGCAGAGTTTGTATTATCCAAGTTGACACTGGACTACTGGAGGATATTAGTAGTGCCAACTGCCGAAAGTACACATTTTTTGGAGATATCTATTACTAAAAATCTGTGAACGTTGCACAGAAAATTAATATACTTTCACGTTAGTGAATAATCATATTTTCCTTTCCTAGATGTACGCACATAGTGCTTATATTACGTGAAATAGTGATTCATGTCTCAACAAAATTAATTCCCAATTTGAAAATATAAAACTGGATGGGAGCACGCGCGTGCGCGCGCACACAAACACATATTCATTTATGTATGCTAACTAATTCTTTGAAAGAATACTTTCAGTCTAGGCTGGACTAATACCACTCGAGTAGCACCTAGTGCTGCTCACAACATTGTTTTGAATCAGCTATATATTGAACAATAATATGCGCTCTATATTGATGAATAATATGCACATGATGCACCATTCTATTACCAAGGATCTGGGAAATATATATATACACCATGCATTTTTGTTATAAATTTTGTGCTGTTTATAGAATGTTCACATCTAAAAGTGTCAATGTTATATTGTACCACATTTCCTTTATTTCTTAGGTTCAAAAAATTTCTCAAGCTAGTGTAAGCACAGAGATTATATTTAATTGCCAAATGGGACGTGGAAGAACGACCACAGGAATGGTTATTGCGACACTGACTTATATTCACCGCATTGGAGCTTCAGGTGATATTTATTGCTTTTCGTGCACATTAATATCTGCTCGTAGCGTAGAATACACAGCTCATTGGTCTGATTTCTTACTTCTATTGGTTCTTGTTAATGCCACATTT
Organism: Euphrasia confusa; assembly: GCA_954870475.1. Lineage (NCBI taxonomy): Eukaryota > Viridiplantae > Streptophyta > Magnoliopsida > Lamiales > Orobanchaceae > Euphrasia > Euphrasia confusa. The sequence continues at coordinate 39,076,871 of OX940952.1, forward strand.
GCTTGGATGAGGAAGTATACAGTTGATATCCGTTTTTATTTATTTGTGCATATAAACCTATTTCAGCATGTCTAGATTTTTGTTTTGAAAGTTCATCAAGTTTGGGCTTTCTTAGATTGTCTTAAATCCCCTACATGCAATTATAAAGCACATAAGATATTTGAAAATAAAGTCTAATATATCATTTTCTATGTCTATTTGAACTGCTGTTGTAATGCATTTTTGGTTCGAAATACTTGGACCTCGTATTTTTCTCAGCATAGTTATTGGTTACCTAAAAACTCACTCATTACATTAAGTTACTCTCTCGCCCTAGAAAAAAAAGGTTTGCTTATAAATTACTGTATTAAATTATGTCCATGTATGTAAATTCTCAAACTAATTGAAATCTAGCAACACCATTGCGTAAGATAATCCTTTTTAATAATCAAAACCCTACAAATGTATAATACTCGCTCATAATTAAAGCAATAATCCAGATGAAGTAACTTGATATTACTAATTCCATAAGGACATTTTCTTACATGGGGCTTCTGGTAACTTATCTGATAGCGTAAACATAGTCATTATTTTAGAAACATCTTTGAAACTTGTTGATTAACATCTACGTTAAATTAATTTAAAACTTCATTTAGCGTTACCTAAATGGATATTTATTTGATATAGTTCTTATGAAAGTATTATATAGTATGGTTTTCTATTAGCTACTACTTCTATTCTTCAAAATTTCCATTCATACTAAACTGAAAATCGTGTAATATAATTGTACGTACAATTATATAAAATATGTGAACAATTACACCGATGTTCAATTATTGATTGAATGATCACAGTTTATTAAAAAACGAATATGAACATGAAATGGATAGTTTTAAATTCAACATAGTTTTATTAAATCATGGGTATATGCATATCTATATTCAATCACGGCTGCATAAAATTTCAATATCTCGTTATTTTCAAACTTGTAAAGTCGTATTCATTGTAGTCTGATAATTTCGTGTATAGGTATTCCAAGAACCAACTCTATGGGGAAAATTACTGGTTGCAGTACTAGCATTAGTTCTGACTTGCCAGATTCAGAAGAATCTATCCGCAGAGGAGAGTATGCAGTAATTAGAAGTCTTATTCGAGTGTTAGAGGTACAGATTTTAGCTTGCACTTGGTTAGGATTTTGTTTTTTCAATTATATATTGACATATGATGTTCTTTAAGGGTGGTGTTGAAGGCAAAAGGCAGGTTGATAAAGTCATCGACAAATGTGCATCTATGCAGGTACTTGGTCTAGTGGTCTCTAAATTTTATTTTGGACATTCCCTTAAGTTCCAGATGGAAAAATTATTTGAGAAAGTTTACTGCCTTTCTTTAAGACACTATTTAGCTGTTTGTGGTTTCTCTTACAGAATCTACGTGAAGCTATTGGTCGTTACCGGAGCAGTATTCTGTGTCAAGATGATGAAATGAAGCGGGAAGCATCACTTTCCTTTTTTGTGGAGTACTTGGAGAGATATTATTTCCTTATCTGTTTTGCTGTATATCTTCACACGGAAAGAGAAGCTCTTTTCCCTATATCTCCTTGTCAATGCAGCTTCACTGAGTGGATGAAAGCTAGACCGGAGCTTTATAGTATACTACGGAGGTAATAGCTATGCTCTTTGCTCTGCAAGTGTCATTGCGATGATTCGAGATCTATCAATCAAGTAATTGTAATTTTTGTAAGATGATTTCCTAGTTATTCCTAAGTCTCCCAAGACCTGCTGAAAATAGTATACCAATGAGATATTTGTTGTCTTGGCAATGCAATAGAACTAACTTTGACTTTTCTAGGAAACAAACTTCTCACATGCTGTGTTCTAAATATGCTTTGATCTGTGGAATATGAATTGTAGTTTCCATGCATTGAAATTTATATTCTCATGGAATGTCAGCTCTGCTCATCAAAGGTAATGGATTCGCAGAAAGTCGACCAATTTCAGTCTGTGTGCAATAGTTATACTTGCGGTTTTGGTTAAGTAATATTTTAAGTCAAGCTGCATACATTTCAGGATAGAAGTTGATATTCACAGGTTAAAAGGAAAATTCTAGAAAAAACTTGATCAGCAAGGTCTTGTAGTGACACATTAACAGGGAAAAGTCCATCAAATACATTTATAATAAGATCTCCTCATATCAGTATCCGAGTGGCTAAGTCTGGAATAAGATAGTAGTATAATTTTTGTTGAGTCCTATAGAGTGAAGTTTAGAATGATTTTATAATATCATCTTTAAGGGACCTGGATTGAGCTTATCTAATGTAAGGGTAAACCTTGCATAGCATGTTCATATTGCAAGCATAGAAACTGATTCTATGATGTCAAAATCACGTGTTAACTCCATGTGACAGATTGCTGAGGAGAGATCCCATGGGTGCACTTGGTTATGCCAATCTGAAACCATCTCTATCTAATGCTAAATCTGCTGATGGCCGCCCTTTAGAGATGGATCAAGTTGCTGCCTCAAGGAATGGTGAGGTTCTTGGAAGTCAAACAGTTCTTAAAAGTGACCACTGTCCTGGTTGTCAGCATCCTAGTTTACAAGAAAGAGTGGAGGGTGCTCCCAATTTTCGGAAAATTCCTGGATTACCAGTTTATGGTGTTGCTATTCCCACCGTCGATGGGATTCGATCAGTCATTCAAAGGATTGGAAGCTCAAAAGGTGGTCGGCCAGTATTTTGGCACAATATGAGAGAAGAACCTGTTGTTTACATAAATGGCAAACCATTCGTATTGCGTGAAGTTGAAAGACCATACAAAAATATGCTGGAATACACGGTATAACATCATATGCTTCTTAATTTATGAATCAGAATTCATGCAAAATATGACAAACAAACTTTTATGGACATGCACATTAAAACAAATGAAATAACATGACATAATTTTTTTACTATATACATATTTCTGATTTCTTTTGCATATAAATGACTGTTGAACTGAAAACTGGATTAGCTTCCAGTTTATAAATGACAATGATTTGAATCCTTGGATCTCTGGAAGCACCACTCTGATGTTTTTCAATGCTCATTAATTTCCTCATTAACATTGTATAAATCAAACTGTAGTTCAGTTTGAGCTGTTGCAATCTTGGAAATTTTGGTTCATAATCTGGATACTTGTAAAATGATGGGTAATCTGTCTCTTTCTCTCCCTTAATCATCTGGAGCACCATAAATTAATCTCTGGAGTAACCTGTATGTGCTGATATAACTGAAGTTCTTCAATATTAGCAACAAATTATTTTAACATTAGGCTTGTTTTTAGCCTTCGGTAAGGCAGGATTGTAATTACTCTAGAGTTTGTAGAGAAGTGCATTCCATTTTATTTGCTGATTACTCTAATGTGCTCAATGTTACAGCATTGTTATGTCTTCATTAATCGTTGCTTTTGGTGGATCACTTTTTCTTAATTTAAAGTCTGCAGTCTGCACCATTGGTTTATGGCCCAATTAAATTGCAATACCTTGAGATCTCTTTTTACATGTTTGGAAATCGAATGTGCTCCGATTTTTATTTTATTTTTTTTGTATTTTTCTCTTTGGTAATTTACCTCTTGTTATGTATACTGATAAATGTTTTATTGGCAGAAATTTAAATAAGTTAGCTATGTGTATGCTCTAAGAAAAGTTATGTTCTAATATTATTTACAACTTTTTCCAAATTATAGTTTTTTATACTTAATGTAATTCCTTGCATTTTATCCACGCATTCTATTGACGGGTAAATATAATGTAGGGCTTTATCTTTTCATAGACATTGATTCTATCAGACTTTCTTAGAAAACTAATCTAGTAAGAGTATATGTGCAAAGGGGATTGATTGTGAAAGAGTTGAAAGAATGGAAGCTAGACTTAAAGATGATATTTTGCGAGAAGCTGAACGCTATCAAGGTGCTATAATGGTCATCCATGAAACAGACGAAGGACAAATATCAGATGATTGGGAACATGTGAGCTTGCATGCTGTTCAGACCCCACGAGAGGTATTTAGGTGCTTTGAAGCTGATGGTTTTCCCATCAAGTACGCACGTGTTCCGATTACCGATGGAAAAGCTCCAAAAGGTTCTGACTTTGACACCTTGGCCATGAACATTGTATCTGGTTCTAAGGACACAGCTTTCGTTTTCAACTGTCAGGTAATTATTGTTTCCAGTTTCACTCACCAGTTGTGTCTATGTTTTGCTATTTTTGTTGGCTTCCTTATTGTGCGGAGTTTTACAGATGGGAATCGGAAGGACAACAACAGGTACTGTTATTGCTTGCCTTCTGAAACTCCGAATTGATTATGGGAGACCTATTAGAGTTTTAGTCGATGAATCATCACAGACAGAGTTGGGAAGTGACAGTACCGAAAAAAGGGAAGATCCGATCTCTACATCTACATATAGTCTTGATAAGGTTAGGACAGATGAAGAATTGGGTCATTCATTTGGTATTAATGACATCCTACTGCTGTGGAAGATTACAAGACTATTTGACAACGGGGTCGAATGCCGAGAAGCATTAGATTCTATCATAGATCGATGTTCAGCCTTGCAGAATATACGTCAAGCTGTCATGCAATACAGGCAGTTGTTTAATCAGCAAGACGTGGAGCCCAGAGAAAGAAGAGTAGCGTTAAACCGTGGCGCTGAGTATTTGGAGCGTTATTTTCGTTTGATTGCTTTTGCAGCATATCTAGGAAGCGATGCATTTGATGGATTTTGCGGACAAGGAGAGTCAAAAATGACTTTCAAGAGTTGGTTGCATCAGAGACGAGAGGTTCAAGCAATGAAATGGTCCATAAGATTAAGACCTGGACGATTCTTCACCATCCCTGTTAAGCTTCTTTCACTACACGTCTTCCCTCTCAAGGTTACATGAATTTTCCTTATATTCTTCTAATTGACTCTGTATCTTTCGTTTCTGAATACAGGAAGAATTGAGAGCTCCACATGAATCTCAACATGGAGATGCTGTCATGGAGGCAATTGTGAAGGACCGTAATGGTTCAGTTCTGGGGAAAGGTTCCATACTTAAGATGTATTTCTTTCCTGGTCAAAGAACTTCTAGCCACATACAAATTCATGGTGCACCACATGTATACAAGGTACCTATAGAGGTCAAATTCATAATTAACACAGCATATAAGATATATAACAAATTCAACTTTGTAGTTTGTTTCACTACACGATTTTAAGTTTGCTTGTTTTCGCACTTACTGGAAGGATATTGTCACTTTAAATTTACTTTTATTTTAAGGTGGATGGATATCCTGTGTATAGCATGGCAACCCCAACAATCGCAGGTGCAGAAGAGATGTTAGTATATTTAGGTGCCAAGCCTACAACAGAAGGAGGTTGTGATTCTCCTCCTCAAAGAGTAGTTTTAACTGATCTAAGGGAAGAGGCTGTTGTTTATATCAACAACACTCCATTTGTTCTTAGGGAACTGAATAAACCTGTTGATACACTCAAGCACATAGGGATCACCGGTCCAGTGGTATGTCCCGCTTTATTGCCACATGTTGTTGGAATCAGCTGATGTGGCAGAATAGATCTGAAGTCTGAAATGTTTTTACAGGTGGAACACATGGAGGCACGTTTGAAAGAAGATATAATTTCTGAAATTAGAAAATCTGGTGGTAGGATGCTTTTGCACCGTGAAGAATATAACCCTGCACTAAAACAGGCTAGTGTCATCGGGTACTGGGAGAATATTTTCTTAGATGATGTTAAGACTCCTGCAGAGGTATATTCAGCTCTGAAGCATAAAGGATACAGTGTAGCATATCAGAGGACTCCGTTAACCAGAGAGAGAGAAGCTCTGGCTTCAGATGTTGATTCCATCCAATACTGTATGGACAGGTAATTACTTGTCTCTGAATTGTGATAAACTGGTTTCTTAATATTTAAAAGTTCCTATACTGTTGAATGTGGAAAACAGAGTTCAAGATGTAGGCAATAAATCTAATCCGTTTTCCGTTTGAACAGCTCTGCAGGGTCATACCTATTTGTATCACACACGGGATTTGGAGGGGTTTCTTATGCTATGGCTATTGTTTGTATAAGGCTTGAAGCGGAGGCAGCATTTGCTTCACGATCTATTGCGTTTCCATGCTCATCTCAGCAGCTTTTTAGTTCTGATGATGATGAAGCGCACAAAATGGGTGACTATAGGGACATCTTAAGCCTAATTAGAGTTCTTGCTCATGGTCCTGAGAGCAAAGCAGATGTTGACTCTGTTATCGACAGGTACATGATTGTTTTTTCCTTTATTCACACGGTGCATGTTTCAAGCGAAAGGGCGAATAATTCACGATTTGTTGCCTCGATAGTCGTTACCAAGTGTATTTGTCTCATTTTAAAGGTGTGCTGGGGCTGGACATTTGAGAGATGATATTCTTTACTACTGCAAGGAACTTGAGAAGCTTTCAAATGATAACGACGAACATCGATCTTACCTTGTGGACATGGGTATTAAGGCTTTAAGGTTAGTATATCCTTTTTCGTATTCGATGTTTACTATTGGTCGTGGCTGATTTTTCATTGTACGCTTCCTTGCAGACGATATTTCTTCCTGATTGCGTTTAGATCGTATCTGTACAGCACGTCGGCAACTGAGATGAGATTCAGTACTTGGATGGATGCGAGGCCTGAACTCGGCCATCTCTGTAACAATCTTAGAATCAATAGATAGAGATACACATATATAGTATATGATTGCATTACTATCAAATGTACAACTATACATGATGTACATATGCCATCTGTTTGTTTAATACACAGTGAAAATTCAAGAAATGAACAAACGTGGGTTGAATAGCCTTAACATGACCTGGTGGTGGTATTGTATTAATTGTATTTGAAGACACTGCTGAGTTTCTTCTTTCAGTTTTTTTTTTCTGGACGCTTCCACTCGAAGCAGTCACAATTGCGTTTTTGATCGTCTTAAGAAAGTCACAATTATATACTATTGGATGTTCAATTTTGCATTATACACAAATTTTTATCCTTAATTATCAAAAGAATAGTTACATTATTTTACCTGGTTTTTGGCTTGTTTTTTTCACATTTTCTACTCTTTTCAAAAGTAGTTGATTATCATATACTAATAGTAATGGTGAATCTGAGTTCAAATGCAGATGGTGTGCTATTTATAATAGTAGTAGTTTATATACTTCTAAAATATACTTTAAAAAAATCATTCTCTCGTAAATTAGGTTTTATTGTTAAACAATTTAGCTCTTAAACGGTTTATTTAAAAAAAATTAAAGCTCTTTTTAAAAAAAAATTACTAAATAAATTTTAACAGTTTGTTTTAAATGGAGTAGCTTATAAGATGAACAATCTCTTGATATATGTGAGTTTTTCATTTTAAGAGAAATATAATACTTTTAAAAAAAAAATTGTATCTAAGCTATAAATAAAATATAGTACTGCTACAGTATTATATAAACAAAAAATGTAAATTGTTCTTTTTAGAACCGTTTGTGTATGAGGCCGACGAATGCACACGTTGTAAATTCAAAAGGAACTTGTTGTGGTAACATATACAGGCTACGACGCGCCGCCGTCTTCGGAGATGCCCGCCATATTTCTTTACAATTTTATATACGAATACGAACTTCTGCTTGTGCTCGTTTGTTGTTTCAATTAGGGTTAATAGGATATGATGGTGTCCCTGAAGGACGTAGTGAGGGTGTTGAATGGGTTATCTCTGGTGGCTAAGGAGACCGCTCCATTGGACACAGTAATCAAGGCCGCCGTGCTCTCCGTCGCCGGAGGCAAGCTCCGTACCATCGAAACTCAGAAACCCTCCCAGATCAACGAGGTCGAGCCCGATAGGAGAAATGCAGGAGGCAGCGTTGTGTACTTTACGGATGATAAATCGCCGCCGCCGCCCCAAATCGATGCGGAATCCAAATCAGAGATTCAATTAGGTCGAGATTCAGATGCTGCTTTGGTGGAAGATTCGAATGCCTCCGATCCTCTTCCTGCTCCTGCTTCGATTCCGTTAGTTCGAGATGATTCCCAGATATCGCCGATTCAGAGGAAGCCCAGGGAGAGGAGGGTTCCTTCTACGCCTTTCTCTAGGGCCATAGGGTAAGCCAATCTTCATTCAATGTGTTACTGCCGATTCTCAATGTTTGATCACTGGATTGATTTTTCGTGTTGGTGTAATTTTTTTGAAGGTTTGCTGGTCTTGGAGCTGGTCTTGCATGGGGCACTCTTCAGGAATCTGCAAAGAGGATTGCGTTCGGTACGCCCACCTCAGAAAATGACGGGAACCCCATCTCCCCATTCTTGTCCGAGAAAAACGCAGAGCGTTTAGCTCTTGCCCTGTGCAGAATGCGTGGTGCTGCTCTCAAATTAGGCCAAATGCTGAGTATCCAAGATGAATCTCTCGTGCCTGCTCCAGTGCGTAAACCCGATATTTTTTTGGAATCATAAATTCATAGGCCATGTGTGGTTTTGTGAAATAATTACTAGGAATCACTCAAGTAGTGAGGATGCCATTTCAATATCTTTATCGAACTATAATTCTTAAGTTTCTGATTAACTGTGCTGCCCTTCCTCAGATCTTGGCAGCTTTGGACATTGTTCGTCAGGGAGCAGATCGGATGCCAAGGAATCAGCTCAATCAGGTTTTGGATGCTGAGTTGGGTTCCGATTGGTCATCTAAGTTGACGAGTTTTGATTATGAGCCAATAGCTGCAGCAAGTATAGGGCAGGTACTGAAATTAAGTCTAAAAGTTTTGATTATTAGCCAAAAGCTTCTTTATGGTCATCTTTGATCCTGAATGCGTGAATTATGTTTCACCTTTTTCCTTTGGCATCTTAATAATACATGTTTTGAGATGTTAGTATGTTACTGTTTTACCACAACAATAACATAAACATAAAATGTACAACACTGTACGTATATTTGATAAATATGTCTCAAGTTACATTTTATAAATATTTTGTCTTCAAGTGATAGAAAGGTTATGAACATTGAAAGGGAGTGTTTTTATTTTTTGTAGCTCAATTGTAATTTCAGAAAAAAGGATAAATCTGTGCTACGCATTTAAGAAATTTACAATCTCATATTATATGTACCTTTTGAAGCGAGCAAATAGTTTTTAATGCAGCTTGTTTGTTCTCTTACTAAAAGGGAGAGTAACATTATCTAAAGTGAGTTGTAGAAAAAACCTCAATGCCTCCCTGGCTTCATAGAATCTTATTTATGTGCTTTGGGTAATTAACTAAAATCATAGTTATATATGTTGAATGTATAACTCATTTTTTGTTGGCTAAGATGAAATGAATGAAGTGATAATATTGAAGGGAGCAAGGTACAAAATAGGAAGCTGCTTCCAATTCTGCTATTTGAGTTTTCTGTTAGTTCACGCAGATATGAAATTTCTGCTTTGAAGCAAAAAAGAATAACTCTGTATCTTGTAATTTTTACGAGGGTTGCACAGAAAACTGATCCGTTTTAAAACCACTTTCAGGTCCATCGTGCTGTCACAAAGGATGGTTTGGTGGTTGCAATAAAAATTCAGTATCCTGGAGTTGCAGATAGCATTGAAAGTGATATTGACAATGTTAAATTGCTGTTAACATATACCAACCTGCTACCAGAAAAAATGTTTCTCGACAGTGCAATTAAGGTATTTTTTTAATTTCTACTTTATTATGTTTTCATTTTGTTTTGCTTCTCGATGTATTTTTTCATTTATGATATTTGGGCACCCTTAAAAGTTATATTGACCTTTGTCTTTTTTAGTTTCTTGTTTTGCTTGCAACATCCAATTTTTTCCAAATTTTACGCTTAAAACAGATGAAATTTACTAGATCTGTGATGACATATAAGTATGAGTATGACAGTTTCTGTTTGAATTCCTTCGCAGGTTGCGAAAGAGGAACTTTCTCGTGAGTGTGACTATGAATTGGAGGCCAAAAGTCAGAAAAGGTTTCGTAGTCTGTTGGCCAATTCAAAAGGATGCTATGTTCCATATGTGGTGGATGATTTATCTAGTAGAAGAGTGCTTACCACAGAACTAGTCCCTGGTATGTTGTTTTTCATCTTATTTTATTTCTCCAATACTTGAAAAAAAATCTTCAGCGGTAACGGTAATAGAATGGTCATAAATCGTAATAGTCTACATAATTTGGACTTTGGATGAATGAGCAATGGACTAGTGTCTCTGAAGATTGGTCCTTTTGATACCTTTAATCGACATTTACGCCAGCTTTGTTTTTGAAAATCTATATAAAATCGTGAATTATTCCGACCATGATGACATTTTACTTTCATTTCAATTGCAGGAGTTCCGATAGATAAGGTTGCATTACTAGACCAAGATACTCGCAATCTTGTCGGAACAAAGTTGCTTGAGCTTACTTTGATGGAGTTATTTATTTTCCGATTCATGCAGGCATGCTTTCTTAATTTTACTTGTGTCTATCATATTTTGATGTGTTCCTTTTTCTGATTCGCCTCTCTTTGCCTTTAATCTCAAGCAGACCGATCCTAACTGGAGTAACTTCTTATATGATGATGCGGAAAAGTCGATCAATCTTATAGACTTCGGAGCAGCTAGGGACTACCCAAAACATTTTGTTGACGATTATCTAAGGATGGTAAGATGCATTTATTTTTCTGACCATTTACAGATAGGATGTGCAGTCATAAACTATTCTTGCTATCGAAAGTCGTTTTTTTCTACAAAAAATCTCGCTATCGACATTAGAAAAATCGAATGAATTTATGAAGCATATGCTGAGAGGTACATTATTGAATCAGGTGGTTGCTTGTGCAAACAGTGAGAGAGAAGCGGTGATTGATATGTCCCAAAGGCTTGGATTTCTTACAGGAATGGAATCTGAGGTTATGTTAGACGCTCATGTACAGGCGGGCTTCATTGTGGGGCTGCCATTCTCGAAGCCCGGAGGATATGATTTTGGATCGACCAATATTACTAAAAGCATTACACACCTTGGGGCTACAATGCTGAGGCACAGGCTGACCCCACCACCAGAGGACGCGTACAGCCTACACAGGAAGCTGTCGGGTGCTTTCCTTGCTTGCATCAAGCTTCAGGCTGTTGTACCCTGTAGGGAGCTTCTACTTCAAGTTTATGACAAGTATCAGTTTGGCAATGACCAAGAGGAGACAAATAAATAATACGGAGTACTCTATACTACATACACCGTTTATATTGTTCTTTAAATCTTGCCTAGTTTTCATAGAATTAGATTGAAAGCAAATGTCTATGCCAAAGAAATAATAAGGAATATTATTTGATTTTTCTAAACTAGTATTATAAATAAATTACTAATGAGAGATTTGTTTAGTTTTTTTGAAAAACTTTCGATTTAAATAAATTGTGTTTTGGCATGAGACGAGATTGCTTGTTTAAATCGAAATTCAATCATATTATTTGATAATTGTCATATTACCAATAAATCATAGTGTAAACAATTTAATTTAATAAATGAATTGATATTAAAATTATACCACTAAATAGAAAAAAAAGTGTAAATTGATAAATGACTAAAATTTCAATTCTTAATAATATTTTTTATTTCAATTCAAAATATACAAATATTTTAGAAGTGAGATTGAAATCTAATTCTTCTGATTTTTTGAATATGTCGTTATGATTTTTTGAATATGTCGTTTAATCTTATATAAGTAATTTATTGGAGCCTCTAAACCGAAATCGTTTTATTTATTTAAAGCTAATAACATTCTATCTATTTAAAATTAACAAGAAACTCAAGATTATTCTATCTATTTAAAATTAACAACTTACTAGAAAATGATAGAAACTAGTGGAATTCTTTAGTCATGACATGTGAAATCTATTTTCCAAATGAGTGAAATCTTTTGGAAGATTATATTATAAGTAGATATTTAAGATGAAACGAACATCTCTCAAATAATGATATTCCATCTATATTAAAAAAACAATTGGTAATTACCAACGAATTAATTGACGATTTACAAACCTGCATTACAAACTTGCAGTAATACCAATGGTATCACCAACGGCTTGATCCGTTGGTATTATCCGGTTGTTGTTGCCGGCGATGTGGAGAAGACAATTGCCTCCAAAATTACCTATGGTAATAGACTCCATTGGTGATTTACCAACGTCTCTTCCTTTTATTTATTAAATATGCGTATCTATATGAGTTACTTTTTTAGACACTAAGGATCTGACATGTGATAGCATAGTAGTTCTATTTTTACTATTTTCAAGTCTTTCTAATATGAACTTATACACATTTTTTTAAATAATTGTGAAATATATATGTTGTCGTTATTTACAAATTGATTAGTCCTTAGAGCATTTCCGAGAAGAGATCGATTTTTGGCTCGGGAGTATTAGTTATTGGAATAATATTTATTTTTTATGGTAATAACATTTTTAATAAAATTTAATCATTTAATTTTATTTATTAAAAAATTTAAAAATATCATTTTATAATAATAATAATAAGGGTGATTTTTTAAAAAAGTAAATTTAAATAATTGATTATAATTAAATAAATTAGTTTTTTTTAATTATAAATTAAAGTTAAATTTCAAAAATACATTTTTTTATTTAAACATACGTGGTGGTTATTTATTAATCGCAATGGTAGAATAGTAATTATTTTGCTATTTTTTATAATTATAAAATTAATAATAGTAAAAAACAAACTATCTTTAATTAAAAAATATATTTTATAAGATTTAACATGTAAATCAATAAATCAAAATACTCTTTTTCATAAATACTTCAAATAATAATAATATAAGTCCCAATGTAAATTGAAGTGAATTTATGCATTTGATATAATTGACCACTTTTTTACTAGAATCCACTTTCGGATAATAGAACATCGAAAAGTTAAAAGTCACAAAATTACCAATGCTCTAAGAGCATCTCCAAATGGGATCGATTGTTGCCTCGGACAAGTGAAATGTCAATTGACCCTCCCTTTTACAATTTTTAGCATTGGATGAAAAATGTGAGAAGTGAGAGGTGCCTCTATGAGTCTATGCTACCACCATCCCACTTACACATTTACATTTTTTATTATTATTTTAAATATTTATTTTTCAACTATACAATTATATTAAATTTATTTTATTATTTTTTAACTATTATTATATTACGTGATACATAGTAATTTTGTATAATTTGATTCTGTTTTTTATTTTATTTAATAATTTTTAAAAAAATTTCACTTTTTATTTTGATTATTAAAATTTTAATTCTTTATTTTGATCATGTTTTAATGTTATGTATTTCTATTAGTTATTAGAATGATATTTGTTTTTATTGTAATAATATTTTTAATACAATTTAATGATTTTATTTAGATTATTAGAAATTTAAAAAATATTATTTAATTAAAAATATAATATAATTTGATTCTGTTTTTTATTTTATTTAATAATTTTTTTAAAAAATTCACTTTTTATTTTGATTATTAAAATTTAAATTCTTTATTTTGATCATGTTTTAATGTTATGTATTTCTATTAGTTATTAGAATGATATTTGTTTTTATTGTAATAATATTTTTAATACAATTTAATGATTTTATTTAGATTATTAGAAATTTAAAAAATATTATTTAATTAAAAATATAATATAATAAGAATAAAGTTAGTCTCAAATAAAGTAAAAGAGAGTTTGTGCATCGAATGAAATTAGCCATTTTTTTTTCTCAAAATCACATTTTGACCACGTCACATCAAAAAGTAAAAGTGAGACTCAAAGAATGACCGGTAACTTCAACCCACTTCCACTGGCCGGTAACTTTTCGAACATCTTCAGTTTCCTCCGCAACATCATTCAGATTAATTGGTGTGTTACCAAATGTCGGAACTTGCGAATTTGGAGAATTTTGATTGTTGGTGAGTGATTGTTGGGTTTCAAATTGTGGATTTGAAAATGGTGGAAATGAATATTGGTAGGAAAAATTTTGAGGATTTGGAAATGGAAATTGAGAATTTTGAGAAGGTGAAAATTGATATTGAGGATTTGGGTTTTGAGAATTAAAATTTGGATATTGTGGGTTGGGAAAATAAGGATATGGGTATGGAAATTGAGAGTTTGAATTTTGAGAATTTGAAGGTGTGAAATTGTTGGGTTGTTTGGATTCATTTGAGAGTATTTGAAAGTGAAAATAAATAATTGTATTATGAAAAAATTGTAGGTTAAAATTGAGTATTTATAGAGTAAAAATAAATAAATAAATAATGTATTCGTTGAGTTATATGGCCGTTGAATTCTTAACGTTGAGATTATGACCGTTGAATTCTTACAGTTGAATCTCTCATTTATCTTATTAAAATATTATTTTTTCATTAATAAAAAAAAGAAAAAAAAAATAAAAACCAAAAGTTGTTGTTGGGTGGGTGCTACCAGAGGGCACCCACCGAAATTGAATGATTTCCTCTAAAGGCATAATTTTGATCAATTGTGTGAACAAGACAAAACACGAGTCCCAATGCTCATGTTGGCACTCCGTTGTTGATGGTCTAAGAGGGCAAGTTCGACCCTGGATGCATGCCCTCTGCCCACACACTCCCTTTGCGTGACATGTGGATTCCACTCATCATATTTTAATGTATTTGTGTTTAATTATTTGTTAGTCAAATTTTAAGTACACATGTTAATTTATTTATTAATTTTAGAACTAATATTGTTTCCACTTTTTTAAAAATAGATTAACGTGTGTACTTAAAATAGATTAACATGTTTAAGAGTATTTCCAATGCACAAAACCCATTTTTTACTTTTTGTGAGCCCATTTATTGCCGCATCATATTAAAGTGGGTAATTCACTCCAAATTTTATTCCAAATTTTAAATTTTAAAGTGGGTAATTCACTCCAACTTTTTGTGAGCCCATTTATTCCAAATTTTAAATTCCAATTTCATTAATTAAATATTATTACTACAAATCTTTTTTTTTTTTGTTAACGGTCAATATCATATAAAAATAAATATTTAAAAGTGTGGAGATACAGTACAACGAATGAGAAAACCTACCGCATCAACGAGCTAACAAGCTAGCTCTAAGAATCCTCAACAAGTAAAACAAACCAAAGATAAACATCTCCTACCAAGCTATACGCCACACTCGCTGCAAGGCCCTCGCCTGGATAGAGTCTGGTAACTGCTGCGCGACGATCCTATCCCTCATAATGGATATAGCCTTAGTAGTCACCCTCTCGGACGACTCCGAGCGCTCATCCCAAATACGTGTATTCCTCTCCTCCCATATAAAATATATCAGGGCAGCGAGAAGACCACGATAGGTACAAGAAATCCAGTGCCTCCTCCTCCAGCGTCTAGCAGCACGGATGACCGCGTACTCCCAACTGCCACTCGGCTATACGAACCAAGTAACCTCTCTCTCAGCTCTCCTCAGACAAACCTGGGAAAATGTGCACTCAAAGAAGAGATGAGCATACGTTTCTCTACTTTCGCCTCCACAAAGAACACACGACTCCTCCCCCCGACCAATCCATCGCTTATCACGTGTCGGTAGCCGACCACGGATAGCAAGCCAAAGAATGAAGCAGTGCCTCGGAATGCACCCCGGACCATCAAGCAGGACGGCCCATAGAACTCTATCTCTCTCCGGGTGGAAAAAGGAGTAGGCAGAGTCGGAAGTGTAAATCTCAGACCTATGCGGACTCCATCGAATAACGTCCCTCCCCTGACCGATAGCCGGTAGCTCCTCCATAATCCCAACAAACTCCTCGGCGAAGTCTACCGGCCAGTGTATTACTACAAGTCTACAACATACAAGAAGTAAAAAAAATAAAAATTATGGCTCACATGTCAGAAGTGGGGGCACGACCAAGACAGTGTGCATGCCCATTATTTTCATATTTGCTCTAATGCAAAAAAATTAATTTTGAGTGCCCAAGTCCATTTTACTTGGCTCAATGCACCCAAATGAGCTGCACTGGAGATGCTCTAAAGAACCCCTTTTATGACATTACATTTAAAAAAATATTATTTTTTACCAAAAAATAAAGAGTTCGTATTTTAATTTAAAAAGTAAAGTAAAGCATTGAGTAAAGAAAAAAATTTTACTTTTTGAAAAAAAAAATGTATAAATGTATTTTTAAGTTAAAGCGTAAAGTAACTTTGAGTAAAACTGTAAAAATAAATAGATAACTAGAGATAAAATTATATTTTATAGTAAAATTTTAAGATTTGTTTTTTGGGAGAGTGTTATTATTAAAATGTCCAGGAAAAATGATCATTTTGTAGTGATATATGTTTAATTTGATTGGTTGGATAGCTAAGTATGTTAGCTAGGGCCTAGCCTGGGTGGTAGACATACTCCCACTAAAAAAAAGGAGAGAATAATTTTTAAACTAATTAAATTATTTAAATCTTCAATTATATTAAAATTAACCATAAAAATAAACTCAATTTCAAATTTTCAACGATTTATGCTTTTGCGTATTTTTTTCATTTTCTCCCAAAATCATGTTACAGTCGTTAGTTATTCCGTGAAATGGAGGACATCAAGAGGAAAGAGGAGGAGGCGGAGGCGGAGAAAGTGGCGGCTTTCGTCCGGAAAGAGGTCGGGGATTGGGACGACGAAGTCGTTAGTCGATCCAGATTCAAGGCCCTGAGCGGTCAGAGGTCCGATTGGGAGCCTCTCTACCGTTTCTGGAGGGATTTGATTCTCAAAGTCGCTCGCCATCTCCGCATCTTCATCGTCCGCCCGTCTCACGTCAACCGCCTCTGGTTCTACCGAGATGGTTTGTCGCCTCTGTGCCTTGATCGTGTCCTCCTCGAGATGTACCGCGCCGGAGACCTGTTGCCGCCAAACCCTAATCCCCCGGCCTCCCGCCTCTATAACATTTTCCGCACAACACTTTCAGGTTTTTGGGGGGAGAGCACCGTCGCTCTCGCCGGAGATTACTACATTCTCGCACCTCTCTTGGAGGTTAGGTTGCTACTTAAATCCCTCTTCTCATTCGTGCTCTAGCTCGTTGTATTTTTTCCCCCTTTTACAGCTGAATTAGGAATACCGTTTCCCTTGGATGCAGGAGCAAGCCCTCGAAGTAATCAAAATATTATCGGAAAATTATTGGACTTCTTCGTGTGTGGTCACCGTGCAAAAATTTGAGGATATTTGTCGTGGATCAGACGAAGCACTTGCAATCTTGGGTTACTTGTCATCGCGCGGCAGAGCCATACGACTCACCGTGAAAAGAGCTGATGGTTCTATTCAGGTAGTTTCCGTCTAATTTTCATGTGGTGTCCTGGTGTATATTGGTGTTCTTGAAAGCAATAATTTCATTGTTTGCTTATTAATTATTATCGTCAGGGAGTAAAAATATGCATTGCTCCTGGAGCTGCTGTTTCTGCTGCCACGAGTGTGGACTACACTGTTCTGCACTTAGTTTCGACCACAGAAAAGCTTGAGCAGCAGCTTCAGTTGATCGACCAGCGCTACCAAAAGTAAGAATCGATCTCCTAATGCAAGGCTCCGTATGATGAATTCGTGGTTATGCAATCCAATAGAGTGTCTCGGAAAAGATGTGCCATTTCTAGGATATTAGTGCAAATTCAGTAAATTGCATAAACAAACTGAGGGCTTCGATAAAATTACTCCTCATATAGTCATGTATCAATCAGCTACTTAGTAATCTGTGTTGTGTAATAATAACATAATAATTATTGATCTTGGATGGGGATTTGTGCAGAAGCAGGAATTCAGCTTTAGCTTCACTTAAAGTTGGAAACAAGAGAGTGGCCCTGAAATATGCAGCAGAAATGAAGCTAGAATCTCAGAGTAGAGAAAGATGCACGACACTCTTGGAGCGCGTGGAGAATGTTCTTCAGGTTATTACAGATGCTGAGTCCTCTAAAAAGGTCTGTTAATCATGGATGAACTATCTCAGGAAATAGGGTCTTGAATGGTTTTTTTTTTTGTATACTAACACAGACATTAGTTTGTTTTGTTGTTGGTTCTCTTGTTTCATCTTCTGTGTGATGCCCCCTGATGCAGGTTTTTGATGCCATACAAAGCAGCACACACGCTTTGAAGGAAAACAAAATCAGTGTCGAAGAAGTTGAAGTGTGTCTGCAGGAAGTCGACGACAACATTGATTCACTGAAACAACTTGATAAAGCTTTAGGTGAGTTCCATAATGGCATTTCAGTTTCAAAATACCTTATTAGTGCATATTATCTTACTTCGTCTCTTCCTATATAGTCTGTTCAGAAATTAATATAAGTTGTTTTCTTTGCAATTGAAATGCATTTCTTTTCCTATGTGTTTCATCTGAATACGTTTTACCAGCATATGTGCTGATGTCAACGTAACATTATTTTGTCAAATGTAACATTACTTTTCACCATTTGTGACTTTGTAGAGTCAACAACAGCATATGAAGATGTAGACGATGACGATGTTGAAGATGAATTTAACAAACTGCAGCTGGACCTTGGAATCGAAGAGAAGCAGGTCCCACCGACAAAAACTACGAAAGTAACAGAAACAGCCGATGCTTTAAGCAATGCTTTATCGAACCTGGATCTTAAAAGCGAGGCAGAATATTCTCCCCCAGGCAACAAAAGCACATCGAAACAGAGCATTCTAGAAGCTGCCTGACCCTCATATCTGTGGGCTGTGGCTTGATGAATTTTTGTACAGTATTCTCCCCGTGCAATGATGTATTGTATCCATATAAAAATGATTATGAAACTTAATTCGATCAATAGAAATTGTTCTGTTATTTTTTGAAACCTATTTAAATGCAACGATATTCGTCGATAACCAACTCGATTGTTAATCTCACCCGAGCTGCTTGTGACTAGCGGTCCAAGTAGAGCATGAGCCTAGTTAGAAAATTGACACCTAAATTTACGTCTCTTTCTCATCATGTGCACGACCACGAAACAAGGGCATTACATGCTCTCATGCTCGTTTCGGCCTCGCTCAACACTTTCCACTACAACACTATTCTCCGAGCCTACGTCGACTCCTCCGACTTCGATCAAGCGATTCGCTTGTTCGATTACTCCGTGTTCCGTCAACCCCAGCTCGTGCCCGACAACTACACGTGCCCGATCATCCTGAAAGCCTGCTCCGGGTCGCGCTCGCTCGAATTCGGTCGGAAGGTGCACGATTTCATCTGTCGCCACGCCTACTTCAAGCCCAATGTCTACACCAAGTGCGCCCTCATCGACATGTTCGCCAAATGCGGGAGCTTGGAAGACGCCCTCAAGGTGTTCGACGAAATGCCTCACCGAGAGCGAGACTTGGCTTCCTGGACCGCAATCATATGCGGGTCGATACACGCGGGTTCGGAGCCCGAGGCGCTCCGTTTGTTCGAAACGATGAGACGAGGAGGCACCCGCCCCGACTCAGCCCTCATGGCGGCTGTTCTTCCGGCGAGCGGCCGACTGGAAGCCAGGCGAGCAGGGATGGCTCTGCAAGGCCTCGCTTGGAAGACTGGCGTTCACGGGGACCTCTTCGTTTCGAATGCCCTCATGGATATGTACTGTAAATTGGGCGATGCTCGTAAGGCTCACATCGTGTTTCGCGGGATGCCTCGGAAAGACGACGTCTCCTGGAGAACATTGATATCTGGGTATTCGCAGAACTGTGAATTTGGCCGGAGCCTCGAGCTCTATTCGGAGATGATGAGTTCGGATGGAAAAGTGAAGCTTAACGCGGTTGTGGTGGCGAGTGTACTCCCTGCGATTGGAAAACTTAACTTGTCGAAACAGGGGAAAGGGATGCATGGGTTCATCGTAAAGCAAGGATTTGACCGTGATATTGTTGTCGGGATTGCGTTGATGGACATGTATTCTAGTTGCGGATTGCTTGGAGAGATGGAGATTCTGTTAAGCGTCTGCTCGCACTGGGACGTCGCGATTTGGAACTCAGCTATTGCCAGGCATGCTTCTTCTGGCGAGAATCTTGATTTGGCCCTCGGTGTGTTCCGGAAGATATGGGAATCTGAGCTCAAGCCGAATTCTGTCACCTTGGTAAACATCCTTCCGATATGCACCAAATTGGGAGCGCTTAAACAGGGCATGGAAGTCCACTGCTATGCGATCAAGAACGGCCATGCAGCAATGGCTGTATCGGTAAGCAATTCTCTCATCGATATGTACTGTAAATGTGGGCACTTGGGGCTTGGGCTCAAGGTGTTTGATCACATGATGGAAAATAAGGATGTAGTTTCTTATAACACAATCATCTCCGCCTATGGATTTTATGGTTTCGCGAAACAAGCGTTGAACCTATTTGAAAAGATGAGAACTTTAGATATGGAGCCGACGAAAGCTACTTTCGTTGGGCTTCTTTCTGCCTGTAGTCATGCGGGCCTACTGGATGAAGGTTGGTCTCTGTATAGATCGATGATCGCTGATTATGGGCTACAGCCCAATATGGAACATTACTCGTGCATGGTGGACTTGCTCGGCAGAGCAGGTCGCATTAGTGATGCTTGTGACTTCATCAGAAGCATGCCCCAGGGGCCAGATGGCAATATCATAGGGTGTTTGCTTGCCGCTTGTCAAGCTCACTGTGTAACTGAGCCGGTTGATCTTCTTGAAGAAATTCTCCGAGATAAGCCGTTGTTAGATTCCGGGTACCTTATCCTCGTCTCAAATATGTATGCATCGAAGAAGAAATGGAAAGATGCATCGAGGGTGAGAGCCCTAATAAAGGAGAAAGGCTTGAGGAAAAAACCTGGACACAGTTGGATTCAGATCGGTCACTGCACTCATGTATTCGATGCTAGGGATACAACACATTCAGAGTTCTGCAAAATCCAACAAGTCCTGGACATATTGTTGTCAGAGATGATAGAAGAAGGGTCTCTTCATTTGGATAATTTTTCAAGTTCTCTGTTTGGTTAGGCAATTAATTTTCAGTATTCTTGGATATCTTTTCTAGATGATTTAGATACAAACTATAAACTCAACTAAAACGTAAATACATAAAATTCCATATTATTTGAGATCCTTGTTTTACTTTTTTCTTGTAACAAAACAAGTAAAATAAGAACATAATACATAGATGAAACTACAGCCACAGGCCCACAACAACAGGAAAGTGAGGAATGTGAAACTGCAAAAATTGAATTCTAACACATAACAAATTTGCTGCGCTCACTCTAAGGAGTAAAAAAAGTACTGCTGTAATATATAGTGTCATTAGCTCTAAGTAAACATCACTAAGAAATTTGTAGCATAAGGACCATCGGCTTTCCATCAACAACGAAAATAATGTCAACCAAATATGCCTTGTTTTACAGACTCGGCTACCACAAGTTTCAATTGAAGCATCTTCTCCTTAGCCAACTGCAAAATGAAACTCAAATCATAATTACTAACTTTATTTTCAATTAAAAATGGAAAAGTTGCAAAATTCTGAAACGATAGCCTTCAAGCTTAGAATATGGTTATAAGGGTCAGTCCAACTCAAAGTTTAGATACCAGTAAACACCTTGAATAGTGTTTGAAATCAATACAGAAACAGT
Organism: Euphrasia confusa; assembly: GCA_954870475.1. Classification (NCBI taxonomy): domain Eukaryota; kingdom Viridiplantae; phylum Streptophyta; class Magnoliopsida; order Lamiales; family Orobanchaceae; genus Euphrasia; species Euphrasia confusa. The sequence continues at coordinate 39,098,406 of OX940952.1, forward strand.
AAATCCAGTGCATTGTATAAATGTGTTTCCTTTTGGTGGGGTGAGGTCTAAAGTTAAAGTTTCATATTTTTCAGTTTCTCTTATAAGTAAAATATATTCAAATGTGTGACTAATCATCTTAAAGAACATATTTTCATTCTGCATGTTACGGTTATATTTTTCATTTGAGATGAAGTGCTTAACCCACTGAAAATAGTAAGAATAAAAACATTCTGCATATTTTAAATGAAACAAACTCACTTCCTGGACATCCATGATTCTGCTTTCAGCATCCTCAAGCTGGGTTTTAATTTCTTGCTCTACTTGAGAGAGAGATTTTTTGTGGGCAGCTCCTAAGAATACAATTAAGAATTATAAGGGTCAGAATTTGTCCAAGTTCAGCAAAGAAGGTTTTAAATGATAAATCGCATTCGTTTATGATATTATTAATAGAAATACATTTAACATGAAGAATAGCCATGTTTCCTTGTTTGATCATATTTACCTCAAGGGGCAGCAGAGTGATTCAAAGAAAATGCAGCAAAAATAAAACAATCATACTATGGCTCAAGCCCCTCTGAGATGTTCATTCACTTTTACTAAGAGAATGAGCAACCAATAATATCAAGATCGAAGTTCCAAATCTTAAGAGCAGATATGTTCGAGATCAAACAAAAATAACTTAGAAATGTTAACTGCCACCACCCATGGATAAGCTGCAAGGCAACAAAACATAATTCTGGCCCCATATGATCTTCTTCATTTCTTATCAAGTTGTGTACTACATTAAAGGGGAAAAAATGGATACACAGAAATTTGGAAGAGGGTTTATAAGGGTTTAGCACCGTAGTACATCCTAAAAGGATAAACAGATTTAAATAACAGCAAACTTCACAAATTGCAACTTTGAGTGATATAAAGAAATTTCATGAACTGTTATTTTATTCCACTTTCGACTGATAAGTTGACAACCCATCACAAAAACTAGTCATAAAGATGGTAATGCTTCTTTTGGGACAGCCCTTTGATACCAAGTTTATACTAATCAAAACATGTGCATATTGTTGACAAAATTCATGCGACGAACTAGTCAGGCATTATTATAAAAAAAATCTTTCTAGGAGTTAGAATGCATACTTTGCCTTTCCACATATCTTTTAAGCTCAACTTCATCCTCTTCAATATCTTCAATTATGCCACCGTAACCCTGAAGGTGCTGCTTAATCTCTTCTTTGAATTTTTTATACATTCCATGCAACTGTTCCTGTTGTTCTGCAAAACAGATTATCCACTGATGCATCAAGAAAAGACTTCCAAAAAACTGTAACCATCTCTTTCCTGAACATGAACTCATAAAGTCCCATATGAATTCAATTAATCAAGCTAAGTTCCTAGAAACACACCTTCAAATTTAGTTTCCAGTCGTTTTCTTTTCAATTGATTAAGATTATTCAGCTTTCCCCTGGAAAATACAAGAGTCGTGCTCAAGAGGAAGAACATTCCAATCCATAAACCCATAATTGTTTAGAAACTTACACATCTGTTTTGATCTTAGATTCAGCATCCTGCATTAGCACAAATATATTCTCGGAAGCAGCCCGCAAAATTTCAGCCGATCTTTTGTTACTAATTGACTTCACTTTAGCTTTTACACGACCCAAAGCCACAGCAAATAGGGCTACTACACTGATAATTTGAGAAAGAAATCATCATAAAGCAAAAGGTGAGTGTATTTGGCAACATTTCCATTTCTTAGATTATTTTCCCAACTCATAGAAGACAAGACTACCTGGCCAGACCGTCATCGTGATTCTGTTTCCTGTACATATGAATCTTGCTACTATCCTGAGTCCCTGTTCATTTGTGCAGAGGGAGGGAAAAGGAAAAATTATACACTTGGGGAAGAAAAAAAAAATCAAGAAGGAAACGATAAATGGAGTAAAAGGTTGTTTTAATAGAACTGGTAACCTTTTAAAGACTCTGCCACAGGACTACATCCAGTCATTTCAACATCGTTTTTGTAACCTGTATTTTTATTAGGACCATGTTGAACTTCATCTTCATCCTCAGTACAAATCTCAGGAGATGATTGATTTGGCTCCCTGTATCCTGCTTATTCATAGAATGATATAACATGTTTCAAACAAAAGAAGAATAGCTGTGACATTGCACCTTATGGTGAATCCAAATAATCTAATATGTCTCACTCGAATAATCAGTGGACCATGATCAGCTCTTTTTGTTTAGACAAGCTTAAAACCAGAATGTTTGCTAAATAGTGTACATCATATTCTTTTTAAGATTTAACGATTGAATAAATATTCTAATTATTAGCTACTGGAATACCAATTTTTTATTCCTCTGTACTATGGAAAGTAAGTAAATGAAGCAAACAAACAACCCGACATACTCAGCATCCCAAAAAGGGAGAGGCTCAAGATCATCACTTCAGAATCGCCGGCTTTATATGTCTCCCGTAATTTATGTGAAGTAATTGTGGGGAATATTACAGAGTTTACAGGAAACCAAGTTCAATTCAAGGCAATCATGTCTACCTTAATGATACAAAAAAAAAAGCTGGTATATTGTTTAGACATACATAGGAATGAATATATAGCTTAGCCTCACGTTTTAACTGAAATCCATCACAACTGACATAATTAAGCAATTTTTTGCAATTATCATGATCATGTACTATGTGATTCAGGATCTGTCAGGGAGTGGTGTTAGAGCACGATGCATTTCAAGCTAACCCATATATCTTATATTATGAATGAATGAAAAGTAACAGATTCGATTTTTCCTTTAACAAGTAAAATGAAGCATAGATGATACAAGATACTACTTCAAAGGATAATGCTACCTTTCATAAGTGAATCCCCTTCCGAGCTCTCAGAATCAGTGGCATCAGTAGAAGATTTGAACATCCGGTCTTCACCGTCTTCTATGATAATGCTTGGTTTCATAAGTGGGCTATAGTTTAACTCACATCCACCATTCTTAGAATGTAATAAGGAAGAGCAAAATGTATATAAGCATATAGTAGCAAAGGTTATGATGACTAGCACTTAATTAATTAGTGTAGCTGACATATTAAGGATACAGGTGATTCCACTTGCATGTTTGGTTTGCATTCAGCTGGCATTGAGCTCAATAAACTTTTGAAGCTACGGATGCCTTTTGTGTTAAATATTTTTTCAGCAGGACTCGCAGGTTTTTCCTGCTTATTTTCTGGTAAACATTCATGTGAATTATTCTCAAAAAAGGGGGTCGAAGGTTTGTGTACAGATTGCCTCTTCTTCTGCAACAAAGAGTGATGTTTGTCTTCTTTTTTATCCTTCTTGTGCTTCTCAGTCATTGCATCAAGTTGAGACTCTAAAGAGTTTTTTTTCTTGTTGCCACTTTTTGGTTCAACAAATACATCACTTCTTTTGTCATTGGAACTGTTACCATTAAGACCTTTATTTCCATGCTCAACAGATTTCCTAGCGGCTGGTACTGCTCTTCTTTTGTATTGTGACTGATGTTTCTCCTCAACATTTTCATGCTCATGAACCTGATCTGACTCTCCTCCAGGATTTGGTCCCACATTCTTGTTCCTCATAGAAGGCAAAGAATAACCATCAAAATTATCATACAATCTTCCAGAACAATCTCCTTTTGATGGGAACATCGTCTTCCCTTGGCATTCTTTTCTGTGGGGTGTTAATTTTGGAGCAGCAACTTTGTGATGTTGGTTTTCAGTGGAAACTTTCTTCCTTGCCAAAGAACGAGTCATTGGTCTCCTGAGAGTCTGCGTCTCCGAATCACTTTCAATGGTGTCTGAATCTAGTTTTTTCTTCTCAATAGGACTCTGCTTTCCGTCCTCCTTATGTGGATGTAAATCCATAGACCGAGAGCCAGAACAATGACTTTTGGGGGAAGACACATTTTCCAGGACCTTCCACAGCTTCATTCTCAAACTTTCACGGCCCCCAGTTTCTGCTTTCCTAGTTTTATCGTCAACCCGTTCTTTTTCTAGCATAACTTCTGGTTCAGTTGAACGTATTGGATTGTCATGGTGCTCTACATTTTCAGCCTTCCCTCTCTCAGTAGAATAAGTGGCATCATCAAAATTCTTCTGTCTGCATTCATCAGTTGCCAAGTCAGTCTTCACAGCAAAACGTTTGACAGAATGGGCTGCAGATGCTTTCTTGGATAACTTAGATCTAGGATGTGATCTGGTAGTAGCTGGGAAACTTGGAGTGTGTTCTGTATCATGAACAGCAGCAGCATGAGCTATTTTCTGATTGGAAGTTCTAGTGGAAACCCAAGGGGATGTGTCATGAGCAGCTGTCCTGTCTTTTTTCACATCTGGGGTACGCTGTTCGCCGTTTTTGACACAATTCACTTTGCTAGAAGATCCCATTTCTGGATTTTGGACTGCCGCTTCCTTGGTATCTTTTGCCTCAGCCCTGGTAACAGAATCAACAAGAACTCCAATGGAGATCTTTCTTGATTGACTGCCGTGCAGAAAATTGCTGCTAAAACTACGATTTCCACTCGCTGGTACCTGTCATGCGTGCAGCGTACATGATAGCAATCAGCAAATCGGGCATCGCCCTTCATAAACTAGAGATAGAGCAAACAAAATAAGCATGCAACTGGAAAAACAAAATAATCAAATCACCTCTGGAAGATTTGCCTGCCCATCGGCATCGACATCCATCTTCCTAGCTTCGAACAGCTTGCTGATTCCAAGGGTAAAATTGACCAAAATGTGAAAATCAAATCGTGCTGGGCCCTTAATGAATGAAAGAATAAAACGATTATCCTTCAATACAAGTAACTTCGAACCAGAAAAATAAGTGGAAACATACATACACTCGATTTATGTACAAACATGAGTGCAGCTAGCTACACAAAGATTAACCATCGAAACTTGGAATTCTCAGTACCTTATTGGGCTATGAAAATATCTACAGATTCGGAGATCGAAGAAGGCGAAGAGGAGCTCAAAATATGCATCGAAATAAAGCTGCGAGTTCAGATTGAAAACGAATATGAATGCACCGAAAACATGCTCATTGGGGATTCCACGCTAATCAGTGAGGGCACGATAGATAATGAAGAGTTTGATTACTTACAGCAGCGCCTATTATATCCGTTGGATCTGTGCGATGCTGGAGCTAGACGAAGAAGACGATGATATGGCGATGGAGGGAAATTGAAAAATGATGCGGGAATAAAGACCCCTTCCGAAACTCGTGAATTTCACTGACATCCCTCAAACGGCCCCAGAGTGCTACTATATACGGAGTGCGCATTGCGCACCTCCACCCGAGTTTGGGCCTTCTTTTTCAATGGTACGAGCCCAATATAACAATCACTTAATTTTCAATTCAATGGTATTCAATTTTCAATTAAGAAATTGAGAGTAAAAAATTATTTTTTAAGTTAAAAAATATATTAGTTATAAGTTAAATTTTTTAAATAGTGAATAAATTTGAGTTAAATATATATTTAAAATAAAAAAATAAAAAATTTATTTCATTTTAAATTTTAGTATATTAAGTTAAGACATCAAAAGAGTAAACATAATTAATTGAAATAAAAATAATAGCTTATCTAATTAGTGAGTTCGAATATAATTTAATCAATGAGTCGAATATATTCTTATACATTATTATTTACGTCCCAATTACATATGCTCTGATTGATCAGTACCTAAATTAAGAATAATGTTATTTTTTTGACGTGTTGATAAAAAAGTAAGAAATACAAATTTATTTTTAAGTTAAAAATAAAGTGGTTGCGAATAAAATTTGAAAAATAAGTGGAAGAGTAAAAGTAAAATAATATTTTAAATAAGAAAATTAAAATAATTATTTCGTTTTATAATTTGCATAATTATTTGAGATATTTAAAAAAAATATGTATAAATAATTGCGACGGAGATCGTATAATATTCGTAACTTTAACAAAACTGAGCAATGAGGTTTATCGTTTGTGTTGTAAGTTTTTGAATTTTTTTGTGCCAATCAATTTTTTTTTTGAAAGATTATATTTTGTGTAATTTCTCTGAGATTTGTTTTGTAGGGATTAAGTTATAAGCATAAAATGAAGAGTGTTTTTTTTATAGATAATGAGGAGGAAAACCAAAATTGTTTAAATTGTTTAAAGTAATAACAACCAAAATTGTTTAAAGTAATGACGTGACTTTGGTAGGTGGGACATTTGGGAAGGGGGGGGGGGAGAATTTTAAAAAATTTACACTTAATAGTTGCTTTTTACTGTTTCAGATTATCATAATTTTTTGAAGAACATGAAGTCTATCTTCAAGATTTTGAAGAACTACAAGACTTGTGTTTTTATTTCTGGCACATTTATGATTTTAGTAGATCTAAATGTATTTTGTATGTGTTCACGTTCGTATTAATTTGTAAAATTTCAGATTTATAAATGTTTTTTTTTCTGGCGCTGAAAAGTGATTATACGGGAATTTGTAATTTATTAAGACTTGTAATTTTTATTTGCATATTTTATTTATCTTTTGTTTAAATCTTTAATTGTTAATTAAAAATTAATCTGTTTTGTGAATTGTCAATTGTGCCCTTTAGAAAATCACACACGTGGCACAGTTTCTTAAAAACTGTGCCACAGCTTCAGCTGAAGGATCGAGGGAGTAGTTTTTATGTTTCATATTCTTGGTATGAAAAAATAATTTTGGAAGTAAAAAAACTCGCGATAATCCTAGCAGTGAGTCTATCTACGATCGACTGAGTCTGTCCACGTGGAGATCAGATAAGCCTCCGAAGCTGATAGATCATCGCCGGCACCGCCAGGGCAGTAGTTCCCGTCAATGGCTACTTTCACATTCACCCATTTCCCCGCTCTTAATTCCTTCCACCATCCCTCATCAACTTCCCCGCAAACTCCGTACAAATCCCGGCACCGCCATGTTTACCGATTTCGCACAATCCGTTCCTCCATCGCAGAAGGCGGCCCCGTCGCCCTCTCCTCTTCGTCGGGAAACGACAGCCATCAGCCGATGCTCGATTGCGTAATCGTCGGAGCTGGCATCAGCGGCCTCTGCATCGCGCAAGCCCTATCCACGAAGCACCGCGCCCCCAATTTCATGGTGACGGAGGCCAGCGAGCGCGTGGGGGGAAACATCACCACCGTGGAAAGGGATGGGTATCTCTGGGAAGAAGGCCCTAACAGCTTCCAGCCCTCCGATCCCATGCTCACCTTGGCGGTCAGTATTTAATTAATTTATTTTCTAAAATCAATGTTAGGGTTTCTCTGTTTGTTTGGTCAGTGGTGAAATTATTCTGTTTTTTGAAGCTGAAATTCTAAAAGATTGCAGGTGGAGAATGGGTTGAAGGATGACTTGGTGTTGGGAGACCCGGATGCGCCTCGTTTCGTGTTGTGGAACGGCAAGCTGAGGCCAGTCCCTTCCAAGCTTACTGATTTGCCGTTCTTCGACTTGATGAGCTTTTCTGGAAAACTCAGAGCTGCTTTTGGTGCTATTGGTCTTCGTCCACCTCCTCCAGTTTGTGCCCCTCTTTCCTAATGTTTTTTTAAATAGTGCGTTCCTTCTCATGTTTGAAACCTTGTCAAAGCAGGGTCGCGAGGAATCAGTTGAAGAGTTCGTCCGGCGCAACCTTGGTGATGAAGTCTTCCAACGCTTAATAGAGCCGTTTTGCGCTGGTAATCCTACCTCTTTTATCTACGACATTTTTAGTAGAAATGCTTGCTGAGCAAAATCTAGAGTTACTATTGTTTAGAACTACCTATGGGATTGAAGATGTTTTATGAAGTGTGTTTCCTTGTTTTTATGCTATTTTCTCTACTTCCACTTGGTGAGAGTTTTAGATTCTTTCACTCTTATATTTCATGAAATCCTATTATTGATTCTGAAAGATGTTTCCCTACAAAAAATATTTTTACTACACTTGCTCAATTCATTGTTTTACTCGTATAATTTATCACTTCTGTTGAATTTCCTGGTAGTATTTCTCACATATTCCTTGTCGTATTTCTCGTATATACACTCAGTATCATGTCACATATTTTTGTACAGGTGTTTATGCTGGTGATCCAGCAAAACTGAGCATGAAAGCAGCATTTGGTAAAATATGGAATCTGGAGCAAACTGGTGGTAGCATCATTGGTGGAACCTTTAAAGCAATCCAGAAGAAATCTGGAAATCCCAAAGAACCTCGAGACCCGTAAATACATGCTTACCATAACCTCCTTTTTTTCCTGTGTTATTTTTGAATGAAAATTCAAATTTGATTGAGTACCACTGCAGGCGCTTACCCAAACCAAAAGGGCAAACAGTTGGGTCATTTAGGAAGGGCCTAGGAATGTTGCCTAAAGCAATCTCATCGAGGTATGTATCATTCAATTTATGCATGAAAAAAAAAAAAGTATGGAATTTTCTTAAATTGGAGTATTAGATGTTTGCTCCGTATGTTAACCTCCTTTTCTACAATATTTTAACAAACATTTGTTTAGATCTTGTGTTAATTATAGCCACAATAAAATGGTATTTTTGATCCGAAGATATCCTTGCTTACCATATGTTAAAATTTAAATTCAAAGAAAGTGTACAAGCTAACATTGCAAGCATATGAAGAAGCAAGAAAGGTAAATGTGACTTGACTCTACAAAGTTAATGCCATGCACCTATACTTACAAAAGTCATAATTTGAAGAGAAATGAAATACTGTTGGAAAACAAATTCCTTGTTTATGCTCATGGGAATCTTATTTATAGCTTAGGAAACAAAGTCAAGTTGTCATGGAAACTCACGAGTATTGCTACATTGGCTGATGGAGGATATTCCCTGACATATGAAACCCCAAATGGAATGGTGACTGTGCAGAGTAGATGTGTGGTGATGACTGTTCCATCCTACGTGGCAAGCACTATATTACGTCCACTTTCGGTATGTTTTATTTTTATGTTCACTTCAATCCTTTTGGTCAACTAATGTGGCAATGATGTAAAGAAGCACAGAATTGTTTGGTAACGTCTGATTATGGTTATTTGTTTTTTGTACTTTTCAGTTATACGTGAATTACACTGATTGTGTTTTTTATGCTTCTATTTTTTTTTCAAATTGAACTTGTTTCACAAATAGATACTTAAATATGAAATGTTCATGTGGTGCTACTTGCTAGTGGATTTGAGTACACGTTTTCTTCTGTTTGCCAAATAAATATATTGTGGGGTCGCATAATCATTTGCTACCTCCTGTGCAATTGTTTGCAGGGTGCTGCAGCAGATGCGTTATTGAAATTAGATTATCCTCCTGTTGCTGCAGTCACCATTTCCTATCCAAAAGAAGCAATTCGTGAAGAGTGTTTGATTGATGGTGAACTGAAGGGGTTTGGGCAGTTGCATCCCCGTTTCCAAGGGGTGGAAACTTTAGGTAAATCCGCTATGCTTAATTTATTAACTGGAATTGTTGATTTTTTCAGTTAACTCGGAGTAATGGAGTTTGTTGTATTACTCCTGGATATTTATGTTTTGAACGATTATGTAATGAGTAATAATCAAATTTATGGTTGAGTGCAATGTAAACATTCTCTATATAACAAACATGATCTCTTTTTGGTTTCATTTTATCCTTCAGGAACTTTATACAGCTCATCATTGTTCCCCAACCGTGCTCCAGCTGGAAGAGTTCTCCTTTCGAACTTCATTGGTGGTGCTACCAATACCGGGATTACATCAAAGGTACAAAGTGATATGTTAACTACTACACACGCGTATGTTTTGGTTGTTTTGGGCAGGTCTGTAGAACCTTTAAGCCTTGAGATAAATAAAAACAATCCAATAATCTAAGTACCTAGGAGAAGAGTTGCTGATCAAATATATATATTTACAGGTTCACCATTTACTAAGAAATCCCGACTGCATATCTATGAAGCTTCATATTCTTCTAAAACCTTCCGATTCTCGCAAATCTAGATTCTCTTAACCATATATACTTTTGTGGTTGAGATTTAGATTGAAAGATAGGAATATGGATTTAATTTGCTGATTATGGTGTGTTCTTGTGTATAGGTACAACCGTACAATTTGTAAAATACAAACAAATATCTAGGGGTTTTGTAATTCTGAAACACGACTGTTCCTTTAAGTAGGACAAAGTCGTAGGATTGTATTAATTATTCTTCCTTTGTAGGACTCAATACTTAAGAGGGGCAGATTGACCAAATTTATATCTTTCCATCACCCAAAATTTGTTTTTTAATTTTCTTAGTTCTTCAATTTTTGTTATTCTTAAGATGAACTTTCTTGAAGGATATTATTCACTTTACATACTGCTCGTTATTTATCCAGACGGAGAGCCAACTTGTGGAGTCGGTGGATCGTGACCTGAGGACGATGCTTATAAACCGCAATGCAGCAGATCCACTTGTGTTGAGTGTACGTGTGTGGCCGAAAGCTATTCCACAATTCTTGATTGGCCACTTGGACTTGTTGGATGATGCTCAGACTGCTCTGAGCAAAGGCGGTTTCAAGGGTCTCTTTCTCGGAGGTAACTATGTTTCTGGTGTAGCCTTAGGCAGATGTGTGGAGTTTGCATCTGAAGTCGCAGCCGATGTGTCAAACTATTTGTCACAATTAGTATACGCATAAATGTTGATCTTTATTAATTCGCTTCCAATTTTTTTAGGATTAGTAAGAGGTGACATTTTTTTGGGATCATCATAACTTGAAACTATTTTGAGAAGACTCCCTCCCTCATTTGACACTAGAGGGTTTCTCAGTTCTATTATTTTTGTCGATCTGTCACATGAGCATATATGCATACATTTAAACGAGGGATCACTTTTGTGGCTTCGTCTGATAAATGGAGAGGAGTATGTCGGCGTACTTAATGGTGGTGTCGTAAAACTTGTCGACCTGTGGATTTGTGACCTGGAATTCGTCGAGCCCGTTTTTGCAATCGCGGAATGTGCTCCCGCTGAGATACACCTCGAGGGCAGAGGTAGGGTCGTGCTTCACGAACCCGACACATTGTTCGAGGTTGAACACGTAGGTATCGAACGTGTCCTTGCAACCTTTGGCAATGGATTCTACTGTAATCGGCAGAAGTCCAGCTGGCAACTTTGTCCCGACGCTGTACACCATAGGTTTAGCGGCATTGGCTATTCCGATGACGGAGGTGATGGCGTTTGTCATGGCCTCCGGCCATGTTTTGGCGCCTTTTACCAAGCCCGTGCAGACGGCTTTGTCGTCGGGTTTGGTGGTTGCGGTTTTGCAGAATGGGCTAAATTCGTTGTTGGGGTTGGGTTTGATGAGTTTGCGGGCGTGGTGGTGAGTGGCGGTGGAGGTGGCGGTGGTGGTGGTGGTGGTGGTGGTGGATAGGAGGAGGAGGAATATGACCGCCAATGTTGAGAAACAACTATTGCCGGCCATCTTTATTTTTATTTTTATTTTAGAGTTGGAGTAAATAGGTAGTATACATTTTAGTATTATATATACGTAGGAGCTCTGTACTTCCTTGAATAGTCTTTGGTTCTAGTTTACTCCCCTTGAAAAATGTTTATCCTTCGAATTCAATTCATTAATAGGTTCCATCAATATTTTAAACTTTAATTACCACTAAAAATACATTGTGCTGTTTTTGTAAGGATAAATATGTTTGGGTTTTTTTTCAATTTTATTTTATTTTTATTGTACTTATGAGAAACAATAGTATTCAAACTAAACACACCATCAAAATAGTTTCTTTTCAAATTTGTTTAGATTTATTATAACTATATATTTTCATTCTAAATATTATATTCTAAATATTAGAATAATTAAAAAATCAATCTTATTATTATGTGTGGATATAAAAATTGTGACGAATATTTAACAATAAAATGGTGAATACTTATAAAAAACATATGACCACATTTTAGATGTTTTTTTTATAAAAATACTATTTAAAAAATGAAAGTTGGAATATGATTCTCCTAAATATAAAGTTGGTAGTGTAGTCCCCGTTTCAAGATAAAAATAGAGATAGTCAACTAGAAATGATTTTATTTGAAATTCAAAAAGAACATACATAGGATTTCGACCGTTGGGCCATGGTTATTATTCGATCCCCTTTGTGAAGCACTTCGTCTTCAACAGCATTAGCTTTAGCTCAGTCAGTGACTCAGTGTGTTTTCCATACAGAGAGAGACGCAGTGAGAGAGAGAGAGAGAGAGAGAGAGAGAGAGAGAGAGAGAGACAGAAATTTCCATGTCCATCTTCACCAGACGCCATGGCTGGCAACGCCCTCTCCATCCTTTACAGGTAAAAAAAATCGTTTCTTTTTCCCTGAAATCTCAAAATCGAGTATGGAAAATAACATATACGGTTTCTGCAGATCGTGGGGATATCGGTTTTCTGTTTCCTGGTTGCTGCTTTCTATTGCTTTATCGGGCTTTTCCTAGGGCACAGAATTGCTGAAATTACCGTAAACACTGTTTTCTCCTCCGCGGTAAATAAACCCGATTCAATCAATCCCAAATACATAGATTCAAATCACTGTATATTCTCATCGATTATAAAACCGATGATTAACTAATCGACACGTGCGGCAGGCGCTCTCGGTTGCTCTTCTGTTTATCAGGTGCGCGGCCACCGATCCGAGCGACAAGGTCAGATTTCGATTCAGAAAGAAGAAGCAAAAAGGAGGCACAGCTGGTGTGGGTGCTTCGAAGCTCGATTATGGGCACATCGTTAGCCGGATTTTCTCGCGGTTCTTCAAGAGGATGGAGAGGAAGATACTTAGGACTTTCATAAGAAGGAAGTACCTTGCTGTCGATCCATGGAATGCTAAGATCCAAATCGAGCCTCTCATCCAATTCCCCCTTGTTCTCGAAGATGATCATTCTCTAGCGCCCGATCCAAAAGACGAGGACGTCTCCTTTTGCTCTATTTGTGACTTTGAGGTCCGGAAAAGTTATTACCCCTTCATCGATAATACACGCACAAAAACACTCTTCTTGATGGTTTTTGCTCCTCAGGTCAACAGATACAGCAAACATTGCAGGACTTGCAACCGATGTGTCGAGGGATTTGATCACCATTGCAGAGTAAGAGACTACGACTCGTGGTTGATCTTGTTATTGATTTGGAATGGTTGTTTCTTCTCGATATTTAGTAATTTCAAATTCGAATTATTGTTTGTTACAGTGGCTCAACAACTGTGTTGGGAAAAAGAACTACACAACCTTCATTCTTTTGATGATTTCAGTCTTGATAATGGTTAGTCGGCCAGTCGGCCTAATGTTTCTGTCAATCAGGATTTGTATACCTTTTTTTTACCTAATATTTGTTTTACTACACTCTCCCTTCCAGCTTACCGTAGAAGTAGGAGCTGCTATAGCAGTATTTGTGAGGTGCTTTGCGGACAGGAACGGAATAGAACGGGAGTTAAACGCGAGACACTACGTTAACTTCCCTAGAGGGCTTCTTGCTGCCTTCTCTGTAATACTCATTTATCATTCATATTTCAAGAGTGTGGCATATATGCATCTTATCCAACTATCTCTTATCTTACATTTTCGCATTTTTCGCCCCTCGCCCAGGTCCTATTATTTTTGCTGACGACCTACAGCACAGCTGCATTGGGACAGCTTTTGTTCTTTCATGTACTCCTCATCAGAAAGGTATGGCTTTTATATGTATGTATGTATGTATCACGACTTCGAAGTTGACTATAATAAAATTATCAAGATTCGCCTCGCCTTTTTTTTTTGTTCATGGATGACATGTTTGGAAACTAAATCTTCTCCAGGGAATCTCAACCTATGATTACATTTTGGCAATGAAAGAAGAGAATAAGCTATCAATGGAACTAGAATCATCTCTTGAAGACTCCTCAGTGTATTCTTCTTCTGACGATGATGATTATGAAAATGACAGTACTAGTGACTTGGACTCACCTCAAAAGCCTGCTTCATGTATATCGCGGATTATATGCAAAGATGCAAATAACCATCAGGTACGTATAGCTCGTTATCTAAACCACATTTCTCAAAATACAACAAAATAATACTCCTATTGATTTTTAAGAGTAAATCACCTTTAGCAGATTCAGAACCCACAAAAGTTGGTCATAAGGATTGATGGAGAAGCTGAGGACAAAAAGAAGCAAAGTGGTTTCCATGCGAGCATCGACCCATGGAAGCTAATCAACCTGAGCCGAGAGAAAGTTCTAATTGCTGCTGAAAAGGCAAGGGAAAAGATCGTCGTAAAAAACAAGGAAAATAATGACCCATTGAAGCCCCTGCCGCTGGAATCAAGAAAAGGCTCACTTAGGAAATCAGACAATAATTTAGCAGCGATGGCAAGTAAAGGACTAGGTTTGACGCCTGCGATTACAAAAGAGATTATGATAGTTTTGAATTCACCGAGACAGTTTACAACTTCAAGTCCAAGAAGACGACTATCATGTTCTCCGATACAGCAGCAAGCTGCTGCTGCTGCTGCTGCTATTGTGCCATCACCAAAGCAAAATAGCAGCCGGTACAGAAGCAATTTCGATCTGAAGTTGGCTGAAGTCGTAAACTCTTCTTTGAAAAATGAGGAACGGGAGCCTTCTCCAATATAGATTAAACATTCGGCATTCTCAGCCTTTGAGATTTATTTATTTTTTTAAATGTTTATTTGTAGGATTCTCGGTGTTTCTCCAACATACATGTAAGGAAATGTAAGAAGCAGCAGCTTCTGTGTTTGTACCATATTTAGTTTTTATAAAAATATAAAAGATTTTGGTTTGCTCAATCATTCATGAAAAATTGAATACACAAGTCAGTCATTATCATATTTTCATCATGTTTTTGGGAAGAAAAAAAATCATTTTGGGTCCTAGAACGTTGATGGTGTTGCAATTTAGTCCGGATTAGAAATAGTTTTGCTATTCCGTGTCTATAATTTTTTTTTTAAATTACAATTTTTGTCCTGATTAAATATAATTTAAATTATTTTCATTGGCATAATTGTTGTGCAAATTTGCATTTTGGGTCCTATAATTTTGGTGTTGTTGCAATTTTAGTCCATATTTAAGAAGTTGAGATTTGTAAAATAAATAACCTCTTTTAAAAACAATAATGGAGTATATTACATATTTAAATTTACTTTAGTTATATGAACAAACAAATCTTAAATATAAACTCTATATAACTTTCTCAAAGTTACAGTACCAAATTGAAAAATAATTTAAAATGAGACAAAAATTGCAATAACCTCAAAGTTAGAGGGCTAAAATTTCAATTTTGCCTAATGTTCATCTTTCTGGCATACCAACTAACCACAGCAAATAAGGCAAACACAATGGAATTTATCCTTAAATCCGATAGATACAGCTCAACTACAAGGCAAACTCATGTCCAAATGATCGTGCTAATAAGAAAAACTACAAAAATAGATTTAAAGAAAAATATCAACAATCTAGAGTTTTTTCTTTAATTTTTTGTTTTTCCGAATTCCATCACACATTATTCACTTTACATTGATACATAAATAACTGTCAAAATATCCATTATATGTAAACCCCTTTGTAATTTATTCACCATCTATTTTACAACTAATGATACAACAACATGCACACAATCACAGTTCAAAACATTTATTGAAAAGGCACAACAGCAACAGTGGCAAAGTATTGGTCAGCTATTTCTCACAAGCTTGCAGATGGAGGTGGCGGCATAGCAGAAGCAGCAGCAGCAGCAGTTACTGGATCCTGATTATTAGAATCACTTCCCATTCTTTTCTTCACCTCAAGCTTAACTTCTTTACCAGGCTCTACATTCTTTTGCTCCTTCACCATTACAGGTTGGAACTGAAACAATGAATCGAAGTCATACATATTAGTAGTTAGACTATCGAACTTAAATATGACTGCCAAGTCATTGCGCGCACACGCACATATATAAGTACCTGGTAAATAGAGTATATCACATTCCTTCTTATCCGTGCCATCATATCCACAAAAAGATTGTATCCCTCGAGTTTGTACTCGATGAGTGGGTCCCTCTGTGCATATCCCCGTAGACCTACAGCTTGCTGAACAAATTTTAGAGCTTGCAAGTGTTCCTTCCATAAACGGTCAATGTTGGTCAATATTAGGAACTTTTCTGCCTCTTTCATCAAGCCTGGAGCCTCTTTTTCCACTATTTCCTAAATATTCCAGGAGAGAGTAAAAAGGGTCATCATCGACTCCGTAAGAATTCATCATTGGCTTATTAACTGATGTAGTTATACTATTACAGTATGTCATCTTGACAACAGTAGTTATATCAGAGTATCTGACACCCATAGAATAGAAGTTAAACTACTTATAAGCAAATACCCGTTTCAGCATATATGTTTCACGCCCACGAAGGTGCAGATAATCTCTTAATTCCTCATAATTGGAGCATTTACTTTCCAATAAATCAGGGGTCAAATCATCCAAAAGGTAGCAGTACCTACACAAATACCAAGCTAGAGTTTAAATATCAACCTCAATTGACAAGCATAACAATTTACTTGGTTTAGTACAGGCTTCATCGACACAAGTGACAAAATCTAGACGCAATTAGGGAAATAAAAATCAGTTACAAGAGAAATAAATTGATGATCTCAGAAACTTACATAGGAAAATACCCTTGGAGTAAAAGCCATGTGCATACAGATCAACGACATGACCATTAGAAACTTGGGAAAGGGGAATGGTTACCACAAGGTTCAAGATCTCTACCATTACTTTAAATAAAATAATCAACAAGTAAGATTCAGATTTCGAACAATCATCTACGAACTGATAAGGCGTGGCAACAGAGATGATCCAGCTTTGAAATTGGCCGAGTAAAATACCAACTTATCCATCATATTAAAATTTTAGAAAAAAATTGAAATATATGATACTAGGGCATCATATACTACTGCAAGCTGCAAGAGTGAATAAAAGAGTGATGCTGTGTTTAGATCTATTGGGCAGCATATAATCTAAAAATGATGATTAATTTGACTTTGCATGATTGCAGGAATAAGGATCTCAACTTACTGCTTTAGTTTTGATATAAGCTTCTCAAATTCCCAGCTTTCTCTGGGAGCATCAGAACCAATATTTGCCTATTGCATTATTAAGAAGAAGAAAAAAAATACTCAGTTGTAGGAAACCAAACCTTAGGCATGACTTATAACAGAGTTCGAATAGATTACCTCAAGTATATCATCCATTGTTAATTCAGTATATTCAATTAGGAGAGATTGGAGATCCTCAGATTCCAAGGCTCGCCGTCTCTCAGTATATACTCGATCCCTTTGGCTATTCAAAACCTCATCATATTCAAACAACTGCTTTCTAATGTCAAAAAAGTAATTCTCCACTTTTCTCTGAGCTTCATCTAGTGCTTTCGTCAGCATCTTGGATTCAATTGGTAAGTCTTCAACTCTAAAAGCTCTCATCAAACCCTATAGGTTACAAATTACAATAGTATTAGCATATGTATAATTGTATCCCTCACATAAACAAGAATAGATGACTACGGCCAAAATAACCTGAATCCGATCACCACCAAATATGCGAAAGATGTTATCTTCAAGACTAAGAAAGAATCGGGAGCTCCCAGGGTCTCCCTGTCTGCCACTACGACCACGCAGCTGTACAGAAATAACAAGAAACAATAACAAGGAAGATAGAAAAACAAGTTAGTTAAATAAATCACAGTCTTGTCACAATTGAAGCAATGTATCACATACCTAAACACATGGAAGCTATTAAAGCCATACCTGATTGTCTATCCGGCGTGACTCATGGCGTTCAGTACCTACAACATGAAGTCCACCAGCTGACACAACCTATCTTGACATTAAACAACTTTGGTCATTCTTTCTTTGAAGGAATTGAGGGTTACAGAGGGGTGCTCGCAAGCCCCTCTAGTTTTTCATTAAGGAATTAATTAATTTACCAATTACCTTTCTCCTCTCTTCCTCTGTGTAAACCTTATATTCATTAACAATTTCCAGAAATGCATTTCGTAGCTTTGAAACAACTTCATCCTGGACAGGACTCTAAACATCCAAGGGCTTGATTTGTTAGTTATATCATGCCAAATCTCTTCGGCCACGGTCAAATAATATTTTAGCTTGTAAGAAGCCAGTTTTTCAACAAAATTACCTTTTCGCAAGAATATGACAACCGCTCTTCTGCTTCAAGTTCAGTTAATGACCTCTGACCCCATGTTTTGGTAGCCAATTGCACGGCTTCCTCGGCCGATTTCAACTTCTCCTTTGACAGCATACATGGAAACAGGCTCTCATTTACCTGAAGCGTGATTCAGTGACAACAAGCTGACTACGCATATTGAAACAAGGTAGACGTACAGAGATTCAGATAAATTAAACATGCCCAACCTTCCATGATTTCTTGGGAGGAGGTTTCTTTACAGAAACAAAAACTCCTTCAGCTGGCCTTACAACTCTGCGTCACTTTAGTCAGTTATCAACATGTAACCATAAACAGGCATTCAACAAAGTAAAGTGACTTTGTCATCATAACAACAGTGTGTAGATGACCCACCAGATACCATTTCTTACAAATTTGCAGAACAATGATATCATTGTCATCTAACATGACAAGTGTTTTTTCATGGTAAAGCTTCAAAAAATAATCATCCTTTGTATATATGACTATAAATGAAACAAAATTTTGCATAAAATTACTTGGAGATACTTCATACCACGAGAGGACTTTGTAAAATACAAAAATTATAAGAGTGATTGTATCATTTGTATGTAAAATCGATGTAATGTTGCAGGGCAGCTCATACACACTAACACATTCATATCATTCATATATTGGTATTTGATAAAGTTGAGGTTGAGAAGATACCTTGGCATCAACATCTCACGTAACTTCAATCTTGCCATAAATTCTGCATTACCACCAAGGATTATGTCAGTTCCACGACCAGCCATGTTCGTTGCAATTGTAACTGCCCCAAGACGACCACTCTGAGCCACAATTTCAGCTTCCCTTTCCACATTTTCTGGTTTCGCATTCAGAACCTAAGAGAAATAAATTAAATGAGATCATCCGCCCAAAATATGGGTTGGGTGGGGGAAGGCTAATATATGTTTTATCATCAAACTATCAATATCGCAATACAAAACATGGAAATGTTAATTGTTTACACCAACCTCGTGTGGAACACCAGCTTCACGGAGCTGTCCTGACAATGCATCGCTCTGCTCAACACTAGTTGTGCCAACGAGAACTGGTCGACCTGTTTTATTCATCCGAGAAATTTCTACTACAACAGCTCGCCATTTCCCTGTAGTTGCCCTGAACACTACATCCGAGTCATCCTTCAGGGTGTGGAAAAGAATAAAAGTTAATAGAATCTCTTAACAACTAATCAAGATGTAAAAATGAAAAAACACATTGCATTGACAAAACAAACTATGTATTTCCCACAAAAAATAAGTGTAATTCACCAAGCCAATAAGGTGGCCTAAAATAATTAAGAAAGAGACACTCCAATTTACTTCATAGCTTTCTCAGTCTAAATCCAAACAACACAGAAACACGCCAATTTCTTGATGAAAAAAGGCATGCGCACATACACACACATTTAATAATAAAAAAAACCTTTCTTATCATGGGCTTGTTTGTGGGAACAATTGTAACTTTGAGCTTGTATATGCTTTCAAACTCTGCCCTCTCTGTAGCAGCAGTGCCGGTCATACCACAAAGTTTTGGAAACTACATGCAGCATTGAAACAAATCATCAGAACTCAGAAGAATTTACATCCGTGACTGGAAAATAACTCAATAAAAAACACAAAACCTGGAGAAAAAAGTTTTGGTAACTAATTGAAGCCAAGGTCACAGTTTCATTTTGTATGGGCAGCCCTTCTTTTGCTTCAACTGCCTGGTGAAGTCCATCACTCCAGCGTCTCCCCTATGAGAAATAAATTAATTATAATTTTTAAATCCAGGATCTAGGAAGCAAGACAAAATTCATTTAAGAAAGGAATGGGAATGGGAAAAAATTAAAAGTGTCTGTCTAGTGGAATAATTATTTTTGAATAAACAGTCTGATGCTTAGAATCTCAACACAAAATAACATAAGTTTACAAGGAAATAAGCTCATTGAACAATTGTTTACCACCCAATTTAGCAATTATAAGAAGTCTACACTCATCTGTTAGCATATTTTTTCGAAATAAACAGCCACTAACAATATAAAGTATCAGCACTAGAAGAAAGATTAATAATTGCATTCTGAAAATTTTATATTTTGACGTGTATGAAGTCTTTTACGTCACTGATAAGGACAGTGTACAGTCAAGACAGAAAGATGATCATGCAAACAATCTTAAGCATACACAATCACCAAGTTTGTACAAGATACTGATTGTAGAACTTAAAGCTGCTCACACTTGCACATGTGTGCAAGTAAGCAAAACCAAGAGCTTGACCAAGAAATACCACGTAATATAGATATGTGGACACCGGAAGGGTGGGGGTGGGAAGGGAGGGATGGATAACATCAGTAGTCTCAGATGTCAGATATATGTAAACTTGTTCATTTTCTTTCTTTTCATTTCTCTAAGAATTAAAAATTTAGCAAGGAAGTCACCTGCATCACTCGGCCAGTAAATTCATCTACTATAAGGACCTCCTTGCCTCTGATTATATAGTTCACATCTTTAAGGAAAAGTTCCTTAGCCTTTACAGCATTTAATATAAACGACGCCCACTGCTCTCTTGGATCATATAAATCTTTTACATCCAAAATTTCCTCAGCATCTGCATAACCCTGTTCTGAAAGTAAAACTGATTTCTGTTTCTCATCGACCTGCACACGTCACAATATTCCAGTTGAGAGGTTGTTACACATTGTCTCAGGCTATACCACATGAATAGAGAAATACAATGGTATGCCACAAATTCACGTATCACAAACTGATATCAATAAGATCAATTTTAAATATTTATTGACCTTAAAACTTACTCCATAATTTTGCAAAAAATCAGCACTCACAACTCAGACCAAAATTGTAGTTTGTTTCGTCACAGTTCCTTACTAGAATGTATAGTATAGGTGGCTATCTATCAAATGAATTACGCGTCAAAAATAATTATGCTAGCTAGTTTAACTTCTTACAGTGTAATGTATATCTCGTTCAAAGGCTGTGGCTATCTTAGATGCTTTATAGTAGCGATCACTTGGTTTGTCCGCAGATCCTGATATGATGAGAGGAGTCCTTGCTTCATCAATCAGAATAGAGTCAACCTCATCAATCACACAGTAATTGAAACCCCTCA
Organism: Euphrasia confusa; assembly: GCA_954870475.1. Lineage (NCBI taxonomy): Eukaryota > Viridiplantae > Streptophyta > Magnoliopsida > Lamiales > Orobanchaceae > Euphrasia > Euphrasia confusa. The sequence continues at coordinate 39,119,689 of OX940952.1, forward strand.
AGACAAGTTCATCAACACTCTGTAAGGTCAAAATAACCATTTCAGCCAAGCAAGCATCACAAATAATTTCAGAAAAGCATGCAAAGAGATCATAAATGGATTCACAAAGCAAAAAGAATTACTTTCCGTGGCAAGATTATCTCTCAAGTAATCAAAGCCCAGCTCACTATTCGTAACATATGTGATGTCACATAGGTAGTTTTCCCTCCTCTGTTCACTTGTCATATTCTCTGCGAAGAACAACTCGCCGTCAGGTGTACTTTATGATTTTTTCGAATCAGAGTTAACATGGAATATTCTAGATACTTTTCTTTGACATGATCAAAGCAAGATATCGTCAAAGACAATGAACATATGGGGATGGATTATGATGGGGTAGGTAAATATAAAACAAGTCACGTGAAAGACGTACGCTGAATTAATCCAACCTTCAATCCAAGAAAACGTGGAACTTGACCAACCCATTCGCAATCTCGTCGAGCCAAATAGTCATTAACAGTGACAACATAGACTCCTTTCCCAGCTAATGCATTCAGAAAAGCAGGCAATATAGCAACAAGTGTTTTTCCTTCTCCTGTTTTCATTTCAGCTATTTCTCCTTTGTGGAGAACCATACCACCTGGGCAGCAACATACAAATAATCGAGTCAAATAACATCAGCACCAGAAACATTATACTACTATGTGATATCTTTTATAGAGAACCAACCTATCAATTGTACATCAAATGGGCGAAGGCCCAAAACCCTTTTAGAAGCCTCTCTCACCACGGAAAATGCTTCCTTGAATCAACGGCAGACTCTATCAAGACTGGTAAAAAATGAACAATACAGAGCAAATAAAAACACTCAAATTGACATACAGGTAAAAGGGAATCCAGCGAATCGCCGCGGGCAGCGCGTTGCTGCAAGGTCGATGTCCTCTGCTTCAACTCGGAATCGGAGAGAGAGGAAATCTCGGGCTCCATTTGGTTGATGAGTTCCACCGTGTTCGAATAGAGTTTCCTGGTGGACTCGCCGGTGTCTGTGCCGGTCCCGAAAATGCCGCCGAGCAAACCACCTAATGCTGCCGCCACTGGGCGCGTCCTCGGCCTCTTAACTCTCGCGCTTCGTCCAGCTCCGACGCAGCTTTGTCTTTGGAATAGTAGTTTGGGGTTTTTGAGTAGAAAATAATTTCCATGGAGGACGAAATTGGGAGGCAGCGCGGAAGGAATTCGGGTGGCGAATTGCGGTGCTACTGCCATCATTAATCTAGCTGCTCAGTCCGTCCTTACTCAAGTGCGAGCAGCGCGCACACACAGAGTGAGAGATGAGGCCTGAAATTCACAAAACGGGGAGAGAGATAAGAAGACAACATTACCGAATTCCTATTTAATATTGTAATTTAATTTTGTATTTATAAATATTTATTACTATAATTTTCATATGGATTATTAGTAGTACTATTAAATAATCCCTCCTCTTATAGACTTATACCATGAAATTTAGTTGTCAAAATTGTATTTCACAGAGCTTGACTATGTCTTACTAAGCAATCTCAGCATATGCTGCAAAATGATTCCACATATCGAACTCTAAAACTCAATTGCAAAGGGATCATTTGTTTTCTAACTTTAATGTATATGTGCAAGGCTGACGATAAACTTGAATGTGATTTTATATAGAATTCCCTGTTACTCTTCGTGTTTGTGGTTCTTTTTCTGCCCTATAGTCGAGCTAATGAGAAAAATGTTGGGATCAAGAGACGAGTCTTCTCCGGGGAATACAAAGGGCATTCGATCAATGCATTAATTTGGCCAAAATGAATACTTGGTAAGTTTATACAATCTAATTTTTTTATAGATTAAAATATGTAAGAGCTTCCTCCAGACAAAGAAGTCATTGACATAAATGTTTTGTGATAGAAGATAATATATGAAATTTCGGAGGTGTAATTCGAGATGAGAAAAGTGTGGCACAAACTATTGGTGTTTTGTTGAATATGTTTTGTGATAGAAGATGATATATGAAATTTCGGAGGTGTAATTCGAGATGAGAAAAGTGTGGCACAAACTATTGGTGTCTTGTTGAACGTGTTGAGCTTATGCTATGTATGAACATATCGTTTTTACAAAATGAACATATCGTTTTATTTCGTAAGATATACATATCGTTTTTACAAAATGATTAAGCAGTTGAATTGAAAACGGTGAGGTCTTAAGTTCAAACTCGAGACATTCCAATTGACATATAAAAAAAATAACGTTCACAAGTTATTTTTTAAACGTATTTAATTATATACAAATTTTTTAAATGAGCATTAATCTGTCAAAAATTGAAGATATGAATACTGTATTAGGAATTTTTTGATTGAAATAACATTTAAATGGGAAAGAGAAAAAGTGCTACATTGCAAAAAAGAAAAAGAATTTGCCCAAATATAAGAAAACTCATCAATCAATTAATCAATCAGACATTTTGAGAAAAAATATGGAACACAAAACCGAGAGAGAACGTTCATATCCATATTCTTCATCCCTTACAAGTGTAAGGATTGTATTAGTAACCTTTGATTATTTTTTATTTATTTTAATGTTTGGTAAAAATATTTTTGCTATAGCAATAAATTTGGTGTTATCCAGTACTAGTATTTTATGATTCATGCCAATCGGTAACGAGCGGTTTTCACGGATTGGCCAGCTCCATGTTGTCGGTCGGTTGCCACTTTCCCAAAATTAAAATTACGAATCCGACCCACCGGCCGTTAAATTGACTTCCCCATTCCAAACCCTAATCATCATCACCACCACCACCACCACCATCACCGTCGTCCTCTATGGATCCTTCAGCAGCAGCAGGGCTCGAGGACCATCGCGCCGCCCCCACCAACGGCGACATCAGCCACCTCCCCAAAAAGCTCAAGCCCTCCTTCATAACCGATTCCGAAATTCGGGAGGAATTCGCTCACCACCAGCTCGGAGTCGCCCGAATCAACAACGGAAGCTTCGGTAGCTGCCCCGCCTCCATCATCGCCGCCCAGAAGCGATGGCAGCTCCGCTTCCTCCGCCAGCCCGACGATTTCTTCCTCAACCACCTCCAGCGCCAAATCATCCACTCCCGCACCGCCATCAGGGATCTCATCAACGCCGACCATGTCGACGAGGTCTCCATCGTCGACAACGCCACCACCGCCGCCGTCATCGTCCTCCAGCACGTCGGCTGGGCCTTCGCCGAAGGCCCCTTCCAGAAGGGGGACGCCGTCGTCATGCTCCACTGCGCTTACCAGGCCGTCAAAAAGTCCATCGAGGCTTACGTGAAGCGCGCCGGCGGCTCCATCATCGTCGTTCACTTGCCCTTCCCCGTCAAGTCCGATCAAGAAATCATATCTCAATTCCGAAAAGGCTTGGCTAGAGGTAAGGCCAACGGTAGGAAAGTTAGGCTAGCGATAATCGATCATATAACATCAATGCCCTGTGTTGTGATTCCTGCTCGCGAACTCGTTCAGATTTGTAGAGAGGAAGGCGTGGAGCGTGTTTTCGTGGATGCTGCTCACGCCATTGGTAACATCCATGTCGATGTGAAGGAAGTCGGGGCTGATTTCTATGTCAGCAATTTGCACAAATGGCTATTTTGCCCTCCCCCCGTCGCGTTTTTGTACTGTCGAAAGTCGCCTGTTTCCCCTGATCTGCACCACCCCGTAGTTTCTCACGAGTACGGGAATGGGCTAGCCATCGAAAGTGCGTGGATCGGGACTAGGGACTATAGTTCCCAGCTTGTTATCCCTGAAGTATTAGAATTCGTTGATAGGTTCGAAGGAGGGCTTGAGGGAATTCGGACGAGGAACCATGATAAGGTGGTAGAAATGGGCCAAATGTTGGCCGAGGCTTGGGGAACGAATCTCGGTTCTCCACCGGAGATGTGCCCCAGCATGGCGATGGTCGGCTTGCCTTCGAGATTGGGAGTCTTGTGCGATGACCATGCATTGAAATTGAGATCGCACTTGAGGGAAAATTTTGCAGTGGAAGTGCCTATACATTATCAGGTGCCTAGAGACGGGGAAATTGGAGTTGTGGACGGAGATTGTGTGACGGGTTATGTTCGGATTTCTCATCAGGTGTACAATACTCTCGATGATTATATCAAGCTGAGAGATGCTATTAGTCAACTTCTCAGAGATGGAGTGACTTGTGAAAAACTCCAGAGGCCTTGAAAAGGTTTGTAATCATGTGCAATGGCTTTGTGTTTATGCGAAAAATATGAAAGATGTGAACTAACAACTGAGTCTCGGTATTGCATGCTTTAAAAGGGACTAGACCTAGGAGCTTAGTGAAAGACACTTTCATAGCACACCATTTCCTCTTGTGATTTGGTTAATTTGTGTAGATTTTTAGTTGTACTTTCTCTATTAAACTAGCCGATGTTGGATGATTTTCAAAAAACATATTGGTACCCGTGTGCTGATTGACGACAACAATCTTTCTGTTTTGCAGTTTGTTGTTGAAGAAGTAGAGAAATGTTTAATTGACTTGAATAAAACGTTATGTTTAGACATCATCTTCGTCATGCTCTTAAATGTGAAGGACTCCAATGAAGGAGATCAGAAAAGCTTTGGACGAATGATGCCCCCAATGAGTAGCGAAGAAGCAGAGATGATTGCTATGTGTTTACATACATACCCAAAGTGTTTCTTCTGTTGGATTTGTAACACCTGCTTACCTACATTGAAAGCTAACATCTTTTTTCTTGCTTTTGTATAAACTCATATAGTCATATGACAATAAATTCGTAACAATTTGTTCATTCTCTTCTCCTTGCACGTGGGTCCTGGGTGAGAGGCGATATAATACTCTCTGGATATCTTCGTTGCTCGGAGCGAGACTCGTGTTGGAAGATCTCTCCCGGGCTTGCAGAGTTGGCTCGAAATATGCTACTGACATCTTAAAATTTGACAAAACCAACAGCATATATGCATCCATTAATTAATCACATGTTGATTAATGCTTTGCTTGGTGATTTGAAATATTTTTGTGATGATGTTGCTTGTGAGTCTCACAAATTATTTTTAAATTACCAAAATCAACATATTCATCAAATTATAATGTTGGAATTATTATAAATTGTATTTTAATAATTCATGTATTTTGACAAAAGTTGTGTAATTTTAATGGCTAATAAAATGTATTCCATTTCGAGTTTAATCGTTACTATAATTATCTACGTGTTACGAATTAATTATGAGATTTTATTTCGTCAAAATTTGTTAATCGGTGAGTGAGAAATAAATGTGTAAAGATTGTCATAAATACTACTTTGGTACGTGGAAGCAATTATTATTTTATTGGGAAATATGTTATCTCACCTAGAAAGAATACCAAAAGTCATTTCTCTCTGAAGGTGATAAAAGAGTATGAGTATTCAACAAGTTGACTAAGTCCATGCCCCCTTAGCGTTAGCGGTACATGGCAAGGGCCACACGTGCCCGTCCTTGGCTCTTTGGTGATTTGGTCAATTGGACTTTGGGCTGGACCTGAGCTTCCCGAGGCTCACTCGGCCAATTGAGCTAGTTGGGCCGGATTAATCGGCCCTCGATATTATTATTAATCGGCCCATTTGAAGTTGTACACTGGATTAATGCGTTGGGCTCGTTCTGATCAGCCCAACTGAACACATTGATCAATTAATTTTGGAAATTAATTAATAACTTGGTAATTAGTGGGGCAAGCAGTTAGAGCCGTCCCGTCCCTGGCTCTTTGGTGATTTGGTCAATTGGACTTTGGGCTGGACCTGAGCTTCCCGGGGCTCACTCGGCCAATTGATCTAGTTGGGCCGGATTAATCGGCCCTCGATATTATCATTAATCGGCCCATTTGAAGTTGAACACTGGATTAATGTGTTGGGCTCGTTCTGATCGGTCCAACTGAACACATTGATTAATTAATTTTGGAAATTAATTAATAACTTGGTAATTGCTTTAGTGGGCAAGCAGTTAGAGTGGTGCTTCCCTCCACTCGCTGGAACTGCCCCGTAATCACCTAGTGAGTGGTGTGGTGTGTGCTGCCGTTGTATCTTTGGAATCAGAGAGCCTGTAACTGTAGCATACACGAGGTTTACTGATTTGCGGAAAGTGCAAACGCCTCGACCAGCAAACTGCCGTTTTACTTTTCGTCTTCATTTTTTTTATTACTTCCATTGTCGACTAATCCAGTTTACATTTTTTCTAACATATAAAAATTACTAAAAAAATTTGCCAAATTCTACATTAAAATTTTGGTAGTTATCATAATTTTTTTTAATTATAAAAAGAATTGGGAAAGATCATTGGTTTAGAGCATGTACAATGGTAACAATTTTTTTGAGTTTGAACTCATTAAAGTGAACTCGTACCATTGGGAGTTCCAGTTCATTATACCCACCCTACTTATCCCACCCCACCAAATTGAACTCGGTTCAAAGGTATGAACTGAGTTTTTTTTTTTATGTCAAAGTACACAATTATTCCCAAATAAATGGTCAGAAATGCTGCGTGGAAGACACGCCCCAAATGCGCAATTAAGCTATAATCATAGTTTTTAATTTTAATTACGTTAAATTAAAATTATTAAATTAAAATTATTTAAGTTAAACTATAATTGTGACGACCCGGTTTTAATTATTTTAATTTCTCAAAAATCTTTTATATAAATCGTAGCTTATAACCTAACTCAAATCTCACATCACCTAATCTTGAGCTCATTTTCATTTCATTCTATCAATAGCCCAGTAAATATAAACCCGATTATACATCTTATATCCCATAAACGTAGAGTCCAACCCATTTATTTTCCTATGAAAATGTAAAACTCTCAATTCTCATCCGGATAAGTGATTTTATGCTTATATATCTCCTAAAAACTCTAACTAAACCAACTCTAATCATACATATATATCTCCTACTCCAATAACCCAACATACCACAACCATACGAACCAACTAAATACTTCCAAGAACTCAACATATAGTCCAGCCCTTTTCCGGTCAATATCCGAGCCTGTAAAATCAATCGAACCCTCTGCCGAAGCATTCCATCCCTGAAGACCACTTGTGAAATTCCTGCATCCAATTTGAACTTCACCCTTCAACCACAGACGAGCCTCGAGGCCAACAAATATTTCCGAACAAGATGACACCGCTGCTCCTCTTTTGCCGGTACCAAATCGATCGACACCAGCCATCATCTCCCCGCTACCGTCTCGGTTCAGCCGGACTTACCGATGAAACCCACCAGGTCCGTCGAGCCACGTCCATCCAATCGATACTCTGACCTCGTCGATAGATTTGGCTTGAGGCTTCGGCAGATATCCGATCAGAGTCGACGTCGTGGGGTTTCCACCGATGACCGGAGACCTCGAGTCGAGAAGCGGTACTCTACGAACGCAGCGCCATGGTCGAGGAAGACCGCTGCTGAATCTCCAGATCCGTCGGGCTGTAAGGTCGAGCTCGCTTCTCCAACATAAATTGAGGGCTGCCACCGGAAGCCGATCAAATGGGCATCTTCAATCGCCATCGATAAAGATTGTTCCTCGTAGTCTCTCTCCTCTGCAATTTCCTCTCACGAACCCTTGCTGCAAATGGAGAAAAGAGAGAAAATCAATTTGGGTATTTCTAATCTCACGCTGAACCTTTTAACTTATATACAAAATTTGCAATATAGTCCTTGGACTTTGATAAAATAATGATCAGCCCATATTAAATCCAAAATAATATTACTTTGTTCCACTTAGGTTTGATAAATGATAATTTAAGCCTCCGAAGTTTGGGAAGTCGCTATTTCAGTCCATAAAGTGTTAGACGTGCACTCAACTCTACTATTTCATGCCACGACAAATCGAGGTAGGTACAAAGTTGTTGGGTTTCTTCGTTGACTGCATGACTTGTTATATATGTGTATTCTATGTGTGCATTATATGGTTTAAATAAGCATACAAATAATCGTTATAACCTAAGACCGGGGAAAAGGGTCGAGGGGGTTAACGCAGCTCATTCAATCGTTGTAACCGAAGACCGGGGAAAAGGGTCGACGGGGAGACGCAATAGTTGGCCCAACTCGCAGTTCACGATAACAAGTTTATCGCAGTATTCACGATAACAAGTTTATCGCAGTTAGTATTATTATTTATTCTATGTGGTGTTCATATAGTTTGTGCATATATTCGATTCATGGGTTAAACGAGTAATTGTCCTACTGAGCTTTAAGCTCACACCTTCAACGCCTTTTTTTTAGGTACTAACGAGGTTGCCGAGCGAGAAGAGTGACGAGGGAATTTCTTAGTTTATTTCAATAAAATTCTTCTCAAACATGATTTCAATTTCATTCAACTTTGTTTTACTATTCAAGTTTGTTTTTGACATATTTCTTTTTCATGAATAAAGGTTTCTACTTATTATTTTTCTTAAGTTGGTTTATCAGGTTTTTCTAAAGCAAGTTTTCAAAAGTTAAGTTTCGTAGCGCCCGCGTTTAAATAAAATTATTTTCTTCCGCTGTATTTAATTAATTCAAAATAACGGGGCGTTACAGTTGGTATCAGAGCATTACGTTTCTCGGTATTTTGAAAAAAAAAAAAAAAAAAAAAAAAAAAAACATTTCTATCCATCCTCGTCATTCCTCGCCGGTCTCCTCGAGGTACGCAGTTAAAACATTTAAATGTTCATATTCATTCTATGCTAATTACGTGTTTTATTCACTATATGTTATTTGTTACATGCTCACTCTATGACAATTACATGTTCACTCTACGCTATACTACATGATCACTCTATGTTACGTTACAAGTTCATGTTCAGTTTATGCTATGATAAATATTCTACCTATGTTATTTGTTTGCTCATTTTCACTCTATTTCAAGTTACATGTGCAACCTATGCTACATTACATGTTCATGTTCATTCTATGCTACTCGGGTGTTCGTGTTCACTCTATGCACGTTGCATGATTATGATTCACTCCATGCTATGTTATGTTACATATTCACTCTATATGATACGTCTCATGATTATGATTCACTTTATGTCATGCTACATGTCCAATTGTCCACCTCTTCTATATGTTATGAATAATATGTTTAGGATATAGTATTATAGGCAACTAGGGGCTTTAGAATGACCTCACTACTCGATAACCTCAAAGGAGAGAACTCTAAGTTTAGACAATTTCCATGGCCGAAAACTTACTCTACTATGAACTGAAACAATTTTCTTAGTCTTGAAGATATTCAAATTTCGGGGACGAAATTTATTTTAAGGGGAGGAGAATGTGACGACCCGGTTTTAATTATTTTAATTTCTCAAAAATCTTTTATATAAATCGTAGCTTATAACCTAACTCAAATCTCACATCACCTAATCTTGAGCTCATTTTCATTTCATTCTATCAATAGCCCAGTAAATATAAACCCGATTATACATCTTATATCCCATAAACGTAGAGTCCAACCCATTTATTTTCCTATGAAAATGTAAAACTCTCAATTCTCATCCGGATAAGTGATTTTATGCTTATATATCTCCTAAAAACTCTAACTAAACCAACTCTAATCATACATATATATCTCCTACTCCAATAACCCAACATACCACAACCATACGAACCAACTAAATACTTCCAAGAACTCAACATATAGTCCAGCCCTTTTCCGGTCAATATCCGAGCCTGTAAAATCAATCGAACCCTCTGCCGAAGCATTCCATCCCTGAAGACCACTTGTGAAATTCCTGCATCCAATTTGAACTTCACCCTTCAACCACAGACGAGCCTCGAGGCCAACAAATATTTCCGAACAAGATGACACCGCTGCTCCTCTTTTGCCGGTACCAAATCGATCGACACCAGCCATCATCTCCCCGCTACCGTCTCGGTTCAGCCGGACTTACCGATGAAACCCACCAGGTCCGTCGAGCCACGTCCATCCAATCGATACTCTGACCTCGTCGATAGATTTGGCTTGAGGCTTCGGCAGATATCCGATCAGAGTCGACGTCGTGGGGTTTCCACCGATGACCGGAGACCTCGAGTCGAGAAGCGGTACTCTACGAACGCAGCGCCATGGTCGAGGAAGACCGCTGCTGAATCTCCAGATCCGTCGGGCTGTAAGGTCGAGCTCGCTTCTCCAACATAAATTGAGGGCTGCCACCGGAAGCCGATCAAATGGGCATCTTCAATCGCCATCGATAAAGATTGTTCCTCGTAGTCTCTCTCCTCTGCAATTTCCTCTCACGAACCCTTGCTGCAAATGGAGAAAAGAGAGAAAATCAATTTGGGTATTTCTAATCTCACGCTGAACCTTTTAACTTATATACAAAATTTGCAATATAGTCCTTGGACTTTGATAAAATAATGATCAGCCCATATTAAATCCAAAATAATATTACTTTGTTCCACTTAGGTTTGATAAATGATAATTTAAGCCTCCGAAGTTTGGGAAGTCGCTATTTCAGTCCATAAAGTGTTAGACGTGCACTCAACTCTACTATTTCATGCCACGACAAATCGAGGTAGGTACAAAGTTGTTGGGTTTCTTCGTTGACTGCATGACTTGTTATATATGTGTATTCTATGTGTGCATTATATGGTTTAAATAAGCATACAAATAATCGTTATAACCTAAGACCGGGGAAAAGGGTCGAGGGGGTTAACGCAGCTCATTCAATCGTTGTAACCGAAGACCGGGGAAAAGGGTCGACGGGGAGACGCAATAGTTGGCCCAACTCGCAGTTCACGATAACAAGTTTATCGCAGTATTCACGATAACAAGTTTATCGCAGTTAGTATTATTATTTATTCTATGTGGTGTTCATATAGTTTGTGCATATATTCGATTCATGGGTTAAACGAGTAATTGTCCTACTGAGCTTTAAGCTCACACCTTCAACGCCTTTTTTTTAGGTACTAACGAGGTTGCCGAGCGAGAAGAGTGACGAGGGAATTTCTTAGTTTATTTCAATAAAATTCTTCTCAAACATGATTTCAATTTCATTCAACTTTGTTTTACTATTCAAGTTTGTTTTTGACATATTTCTTTTTCATGAATAAAGGTTTCTACTTATTATTTTTCTTAAGTTGGTTTATCAGGTTTTTCTAAAGCAAGTTTTCAAAAGTTAAGTTTCGTAGCGCCCGCGTTTAAATAAAATTATTTTCTTCCGCTGTATTTAATTAATTCAAAATAACGGGGCGTTACAATAATCATAATTTTTAATTTTAATTTTGTCAAATTAAAATTATTAAATTAAAATTATTTGCGCTAAACTATAATCATAATTGTTAATTTTAATTGTGTTAAATTAAAATTATTTGCGTAAAACTCTATTTGCACAAATAATTTTAGTTTTTTTTGCTGTTTTTTAATTTATGAAAACTTAAATAATTTAAATTATTTGTTAATTAAATTAAAATTTAATTATTTTTTTAATTTAAATTATTTTACACATAATTTTAAATTATTAACAAAATTAAATACAATTTATTATTTTTATACATAATAATGAATAATAAATATTTGTAATTCAAGTGTATATTTTATTTAATAAAAATATATATAATTAAAAAAGTAAAAGTTTGTATGACCCACCCAATTCGGTTCAAACCAAAAAACCAATGCAAGTATAGATTATGTAGTTCAGTTAATAAGAAAAGTGATTGAAAATAAATTAATAAATTATTAATTTGTGGTGGGTTGGTATGAACTGAACCCACCATTGTACATGCTCTTAGCATATTCTCAATTTTTTTTAATAGTTTGTGATTTAATTTTAAAAAGAAATTTCATTAGTCTTCAATCAAACACCAACTTCAAAAGGAAATTTCATTAACTTATCACTGTGGTTGATTAGGGTTCGATTCACAATCTTTCCTTCCAATTAAAGCGGGACGCTTGAGAGTAGAACGACGGACTGGAAAATGGCGGATGATGAGGAGCTGCTCCCGCCGCAAATTAGGCTTATGAGCTTCGTCTCCGAAACTCAGGTTTCCCCCAATTTTTCATAATAATAATAATTACTATTATAAAGTGCTTTCAATTTATGCTTCGTTCTTGTTCATGAATATAATGAGCGATTTCAGTTGGAAGAAGCTCGGAGAACTCGAGGACCTCGAGTCGAGGATGGTACTGCTCAGAGGGATAGGCCCCTTTTCGAGGTCTGCATCTCCCGATTTTATTGTATATTCAATCGCCATCACTTTCGCGTTACAAATTGTGTTCTGAAATTTGTTTTTTTGCTTGCCCACATTCGATTGTGATCAAATGCTTTTCCTTTCATATTGGAAATTGCAGATTCTACAGGAAAACAAGGATAAGAAAGATGCTGAGTTCAATGAACGGTTCAAGCACAGTGAGTTCTTGCATTTTGTTTTGCACCTATTCTTCATGTTCGGCCTTTTCCACACACATGTTCTTGTTTTTGGTTTTGCACGTATGCTTCGTGTTCGACATTTTCCACACGCATGTTCTTCTGCACACATGTCACGCCTTGTAAAATCAGTTCGTATTTTGCTCTTGCAGGACCACCGAAAGCTCTTGATGAAGACGAGACTGAGTTTCTTGATAAAATAGAACTGGTGAGGCTTCGTGTGCTATGTGCTTATTATTTGTCATGAATATAGTAAAGTTGGTAATTGTCATTGTTTGCATGAGTTCAATCACTCGAACTCGAGAATATGACGTACATTCGGTAATAAGCTGTAGAATAATTTTCCACCAAATGAGAAAAGGGGCTTTAATTGTTGGAATAACGATTGCTGATCACATTAGATGAATCGGTCCCAGTCATCCTGCACATGCCTCTTTTTGTTTTCCCGTGTACTAGGCTTTTATACTCGAGGTGTACGTTATATAAATCTGTACTTTCTTGCATATGAATTTTGAAGGAACTGGCAGTTCCTTTTATGCATACTTACTTCAGGGGTAGTTTTTTTTTTTTTTACTTTTGAGTACCAAATTTAGCTTTTGATTCCTCCATACAGTCAAAGAGAGAATATGAGCGACAAATGGCAGATGAAGAAGATCAACAGCTTCGTAGTTTTCAGGTTTATTTCTTATAAATTCTCATCATCATTTATATCAATTTGACATATAGCATAATCAATTGTATTTTTTTAGGCAGCAGTGGCATCTCAGTCTACGGTTGTACACGAGCTTAAGGAAACACCACCAGTTCCAAAAAATAAGGTGCTTAGACATTTATATAATTCTACTCGTATTAGTTTTGTTTATTTTGTCACTTATGAAGGTAGTTAACATGCTATAGCAAAAGGGACCAGATGCCCAGTATATATTGAACAAGTCTTATAGCCTCTTCTTTTCATATGTGGTGTAGGATAAAGATTCAGTAGTGGGAAGAAAGAATCCTCCTCCGTCTCGTTCGGTAGGCATGCTAATCAAAGTGAAGCCGCAAGCCAAGAAAGCGAAAGTGGATACAAAGGAGGAGCCAGTTAAGCTAGTTGTTGATAGTGGTAGAGAAACTCACAGTGTTGATGCGCCCAAGGCTGTAGCTATAAGTGGTTTGGTTTCATATAGTGATGAAAGTGAGGACGATGAATGAATGACATTGTGTTTGCTTAGTTTTTGTAATGCTCTGTTTATTTTTTCTTAGAAACTGACAAAAATTATTAAATGTCATTGTGGAGTCAGCTGCTTTGCAAGAATATTGAAGGTGCATAATATATTTTTAATTTAGAAGTTCTAGCCTTCACAATTCAATCGATTTTGACTGGAAAATATCTCGATCTCTCGACAGTTCAACAGGGTTTGATCGAAAAAATGTCTAAACTTGATGAGTATACATGTGAATTTGATGGTAGTTAAAAGATGGTTTGTGATGTTATCCGAACATAACTTTTCATAGGAAGAATATGTTATTAGATGGTCCAAAAATTTCAAACGTGTCACACATCCCGACCACGGAAGACTCGAGTATTTAATTAATTGGGAAATTTTATTTTATTTTATTTTAGAAATCACAATTGAATTTGGGTTTTTGGAGTTGAAGAAAACAAAATCATATCATAAGATATGTTGCAGTTCGAGGAGGCCAAAATCTTGCTCGGTTTATCCTCCGGTGATATTCCCTCTCCTTCTCAGGTAAAACCTACCTTCTCCAATCGCTTTATTACACAACGATCAACTTCAATTATAATTTTGAAAAACAAAATAAAAATAAAGAAAAAAAAATTGATTAATGTAGTGTAGGTTAAAGCTGCCTACAGAAGGAAGGCTTGGGAAACTCACCCTGATCGATTTCCTGCTCATGAAAAAGCTCAGGCTGAACTCAAATTCAAATTGGTATCTTAATTTGTTATTACACTGATTATCACTCCATGAATTATCATGTTAATTTGTGTCTGGATCATACCAGGTCTCGGAAGCCTACACTTTCTTAAACTCTGGTAAATAAATTATTGGATCCTTTTTGTCTTCATCTGGGATAGTTTAATGAAAGTTTTTGATTCATTTAATTGAACTTGTAAGGATTATATGTGGGTTTTACTTTTACAGGGGGGAGAAACCCACAAAGTGTACCGACAGCGTCGTATTCGTGGGTCGTGAAAACTGGCGGAAGAAGAGCACACGGAAGAGGAAGAAGAAATGTGAGACTTGCTTCGGTTCCTTTCCTTGCGATCATTTTGGGTGCTGTTATGCTCGGTGGATCGACTGCTTCCAGGTGTGTTTTCGTTTTCATCTTTTTGTGTAGTAACTGAAAAGAGAAAATGCAATCATTTGGTTTGTGATATATATTTGGTGCATATCAGGGCTTACAAAAGACAGCAGGAAGCACAGCCTTCGTGCAATCCTTTTCTCCCTTGAGGATCGGCGGTCGGGTTTCTGTACAAAATGGGCATTGCTTCCGAGTTGCATGAATCGAGAGTACGATGATGTATGTGCCTGCTAAGTTTGTTATGCAGACGATTTGAAATACATATAACTACAGTTCAGTGTATCTTGATATCCCCTTAATTTTAACCTATATAAGGGCTGGGTTATTAGTTCTTACAGTCTTGTTCATCGACACAAAGGTTTATATATCGCCTACAAACGTATATTATGCGACGTATGATGCATTGCATATTGTAAACAGTTGAATTATACCCTACTAACCAAAATAAGAAGAGAGTAAACAAACTGCAGAACAATTAAACTCTTGCTGATGTCAACTTGATGGCAAAAATAAAGTCTACAGCTTAATCCATAATATTCTCTAAAGCTACAATCAAAACTCGATATGAACAGTTAAGACTGTCAATAAAATTCTCGAAAAATTCTCTTTGAATATCAAGTATACTTGGATGATGACTTCCTCCAGGAAAATTAACGAATATTCACCTCTGCCCATCAAAACAATTGAAATTGAAAATTTGCAAGCTATGTTCCGGAGATTGCTGTCCACCCATCAAGAGAGAAAGAAACGAATTGCAGCTGCTGCTATGTACCCGTGGCTTAATTGAACACTAAAACAAAGGCAGACACTAACCAAGAAATCAAGAAGAAGTATCAATGTCATGTTTGGTTTCTGAAATATCAATCATAATAGGTTGCCATCCCAGGTTTGCAATCTTGATCCATTGCCTCGTGGTAATTATCATGTTCAAGATCCGAAGAACCTCTCCCAACGGAAGTGTTTTTAAGCACGACTTTTGAAGAATCAAAGCTGCATCATACCTAAAAAACAAATGCAATGGTAAATATCAATCAGGTCACACCATCTATCTACTTTTTGTTTCAAAAGAAGTTAAAAACAAGCAAAAACCAACTAAATTACCTGCACTCAGATGCTAATAACGCCAAACGGCCAGCAGAAGAAGTTATGAAGCTGTGAATTGAATCCCACGTAGATTTTGGGTAGTCTCCAACAGTACCCCCAATAGGATTTTCGCATGGCCACAGCCTCTCAATCCTACCAATATAAAGCTCCATGTTGCCCAGTTGTCGCTTGACTATCATTTCTTGGTCAAGGCCACATTTTAAAGCCTTTTTCACATCAGTTTTGCGGTACTTTGGATCACCATAACGGACACAGTCAATGATATTTTCTTCAGTAGGCACGATCTTCTCAACTTTCAAAGTATTCAAGCTTCGAAAGATTACAGCTATAAGACCTTGGACATATTGAGATGGAAGATTCTCATTACCGTCCATCTCTTTCCCACGGAGAGTCAACTGGCTCGACAGCAACTTAGTCACGTTTCCAGTAGTGCCGTCCAAGCATGAATTTTCTTCACTTTGATGGTTGGAAATAGGGTCATTAGATCCTTCTGGTCTTGAAAGAACTGATTTGACTGTTGAATTATTATTGCGAGAAATCGAACTCTCTGGAGCATAGGGAAGTTGAGCCATCTGATCGTGTGAATTGTCGACATTGCTGTTTCTAGATGGTGGGGCAGGGGCATCATTCATACTCCCATGAGCTGCATTTGGGATAGAATTATTTGACGACCCAACAGCACTCGAGATTGCGCCAAAGAATTCGTGAGGTGCTTTCATAACATGTTTTGCCACCGGTTTACATTCCGTGTGGGGGTGGGAGCACTGAACGTCTTTACTTTCTTGAACGCTATTAGTCAGTATCGCTGCTGTGTTAGCAGTTTCAGCAATATCTCTAGCAGGAGTAGTTGACTTCTGAACAGCAAGTTGATTTGATAGAACGTTTTTGACATAGACTGAATTCGAAGCTGGTATGATACCATCAGCACTTTTGTAAGGGAGTCCTCCGTTGAGGAGGGTTGTCCATTGCCACACATACTTAGCTGCAGCAGCAAGGGCAGCAGATGCTTTAAAGGGCTGTGCCAGAAGGATATTATACCTCCGCATGCGCAACTGATGGAGAGCGTTCGAGAAATCCCTGTCGCCCGAAATGAGCAAATAATTTGCCGGAGCAGGATTGTCGACCGCCCAAAACAGCATGTCGACTAATATTTTCTTGTCACTCGCATCTTTAGCTCCTATGGCAGAGGACACAAGCAACAAATGGACAGAAAATTAACACTGTCAATAACAAATTCAACTAAATTTTCAACAAGACAATGGGAAGCCCTAAACATTTATTAAATCACTTCACAATCAAATTGGAACAAATAAAACAGTAACCCATACAAAATACACAGAAGAATCTCCTGAAGAACAAAATGAAGACAAAATCGATAGATCTATTCATGTTCACGATAACTTACATCGATGACTAGCAAGAAACAATTTACAAAATAATAATTAAAATCCATGTAAAGAAACTACAAAATTACATATCAACGCTTATACAAGGGCTTTCAGTAATAGGTGTCAAAAACAGCATTGGGTGTATGTACGTACCGGCGGGGACGTGGTTAAGAGCGATGCCGGTGCCGGAGAGAGCGTGCTGGACGGAAAAAGGGATGCGAGTGGTGTCGCCGTAGGCGGAGATGGTGGTGGGTCCACGGTAGTTCATTTTGACGAGGGCGGAGCATATGTTCTGGGCAATCGCGTGGGCGTTACAGAGCCTCGGAACCGGGCAGTTCTCTATGTCCCACCAAACCGACGTCTTAGCGGCGCCGTACGCCGCCTCCGCTCCTTCCGGCGCGGGCTGGCCGTCCCCCGCCATCACTCGCTCGTTATTATCCCTTTCCATAAGGGTTTGGAAATTTTGATAAGGGTTTCTCCCAAGGAGGATAGAGACAAAATGTAACAGTACCACACTCGACACTACTGCCACCCGCCGGAAATGCTTTGAAGTTCAGTATTTGCTTAGGTGCCCTTCAAACTTTCCGTAATTACGTTTTCGAACCCAAAGGGCAATGTTGATTTCTTACTTGTTTCATCCTTTTTCTTTTTTTCAAATTATTTTAGGTTTTGCTCTTGTTGGTGCATTTGAGTGTTCTTATTACAATTCCCATTTAATATTTTTGAATACAAAATCACTAAAAATAGTGGGAAAAAATTATTAACATTTTCAAACCAAGAGTTTGAATGTCAGTTGAGAGGAGTGCTTAGTGTTGGAAAAATTAAAATCAATTGTATGAGAAATAGTATTTTCTTTGTTGATTCAAACAATTCAATCAAATATTACACAGAGAACCACACTAAACAATCAAGTATTGAAGTGAAAGCATACGAATGATAAAAAAAAAAGTACCGATTATTTGGAGACGCGCATATATATATATAAAGATCAAGTTGAAATTTCGTCATGGCAATTACATTAATTAACTCCCAGCTCTCATGGTGGTGTTTGGCCCGAGTTAGCTTCGATCCTCATGGTAGACCAGGTGGTCCTGGACGAGTATTTAAAAGAGGCTGGAGTGCTTTGACCACAATGCTCATGTTTGGACGAAAATCAGCTTCATATTGTACGCACAAAGCAGCAACGGCAGCCATCTACATTCGTATATTCATCATTAAACAGCAATATATTGGATATAGTACACAAGAATCGTGTAAAAAAGGCAGATGCAAAAGTGATTCTCTAATTAACTTTACCTTAGCAACAGCCTTAGGCGGGTACTCACCCCCCAGTCTGTCATCGATACATTGTCGGACCTTGTCTTCACTCAGTTTTGGTGTAGCCTGGAACGTATAATATAAACAGAGTATTTATACATGCAATTTTTATACATGTAAAGGAATAAATAAAATGGAGAAGAGTTGTGAAGTACCCATGTTACTAAACTTTGCTGTCCGCGAGGCAATGTGTGGTCGACAGGTTTGCGCCCAGTGAGAAGCTCCAGAAGGACAACACCAAAGCTGTACACATCACTCTTTGAGTTCAGCTGTCCAGTCATTGCATACCTGCCCAATCATTGAAAATTATTGTCATTATTTTAGAGGAAGAATCATTTTGGTTTAGGGAATTCCTGTATAAATTCATACGTTCAAGACCCAAGATTTCAACTTACTCTGGAGCATGGTATCCAAATGTCCCCAGGACACGAGTAGAGTGAAGACGTGCTGCCATATCAGGAGCTTGATTTGATAAGTCAAAGTCACCAATCTTAGCTACATCATCGTCGAATATAAGAACATTGCTTGACTTGATATCCCGGTGGATGATGTGAGGTTCTGCTTTTTCATGGAGATATTCAAGGCCCTTTGCAGCCCCAACTGCAATCTTAACACGTTGAACCCAAGAAAGAACAGGACCAGGTTGTGCTCCTTTAACACCTTTCCGTCCTGAAAAACATTATTACAATGTTAAAATTTTCTGAAATTAAATCAAATCAAATCAGCAAGGATTGAATAGTAAGAAAAGCTAAATAATTCACAGTTTTAGGACTGCCCTTAACAACATTTTATCGATGACCAAACCATGTTATGTCTGTGTTCTTCCTTCCATGCCTTTTCTGATATACTTAAAATTCAAGAAACACACATACAGCACAACAAAAGCCTTAACAATTACTATTGAGTCGTCATTTTTAATAGGGAGCTGGGGTTGAGATATGAGAAACTTCGTGAAGTGAAACCCATTGACTAGAGGTTTGGAAATGTGGAACTGTCATTTCCAGAAGCCAAGTTTTATGCTTTTAATTAGTTTTTTTTTTTCCTGTTCTTTTAGTTTTTTTTAATGAATCTATAAATAACCTCAATTAAATCTCACTTTCCTTAAACTCTATACATTTATTTCTTCAGTTTACCTCGTAAATATCTGTACTCTCTTTTACATTCCAACTGTAAATTAAATCCCAATTTTAGTTCATTAATTAAGTTCAAAACCTTTTATTAACTTCTTTGTTTGATATCTATTAAGTTTAGGTTATTAAATCGTTTATAAGTTTTTTAATAGTAATCTCGATCCATATTGGCTCGGAACTCAGCAATTTCAATTTCAATTTGAATCAGGAGGTTCAAAAATCGTTGTTTTGGTTCCAACAATGCTCGAACAGTAACTGCCAGCTATGCAACTATGGAAAGCAACCTCCTACTACTTAAAACTTTTATTACTTATGAAGTGGGTACATATCTAATAATTCTACTGATACTAAATAATGCACAAGTGGAAATATGGAATAAGGAAGACAGCGCATACTGCATTCATGTAATATAATTAATTTGGAACAGTAATGTTTATAGTGCAATCATGATATGTCCAAGAGAAAACAACTCTGCTACAACAAATAAGTTATATTCACATACCATGAAGGATGTCATGAAGAGAACCATTAGACGCAAATTCATATACAAGAACGCGTTGATTTCCATCGACACAATAACCAAGTAGTTCCACAAAATTTTCATGTTTTAGCCTTGACACCATAGACACCTACGAAAAACAAAAGTATGATAATATTATCAATGATACATTTCAAATTCCCAAAACAAGATTTTGAGTACAATTGCAAGACAAGAACCTGAGCTAAGAGTTCGTCATCTGGTTGTTTGCTTGCATCTAACTTCTTAATAGCCGCAGCCCGACCATTCTTAAGGGTTCCATAATAAACTCTTCCGTATGAGCCTTCCCCTATCAAAGACTCTGTGCTAAAGTTACTGGTAACTTCCTTCAATTCATCCACCTGAATCGATGGGACTGAAATTGGCTGAATCTTTACAGGCGGATCTTTTGATGCAGCATCTTTGGTATGATAACCTCCATCGTTTCCTACAAAAGAGGTTATCCTGGTTTACACTAGTCCGCTTGCCAACAGCGAATTGAACTGAATCAAATCATATAAAAGACCAATGTGCTAAAAACTAAAAACAGCATAAATGTCTGAAAGATTCAATAATGCAGTAGATTTTAAAACAACGTAAGATTCTGTAACAGCAGCAAAACATGTCCACAAGCATAAAATGACATAATTCCGGGCCCTGATTAAATCAACGCATCTTGGCCAAACAATATAGATGGATTAGAACCTAAAGCCAAATATTGATCTTCGAGAAGCATTCCAGAAACAAACAGAAAAATTCAAGCTCCCAAATCTCAACCATCGAGAATACGAAAAACGTCGGCACACCAGAATGTTCTGTACGAATAATTGAAACCAGTCATGAATATTTTATTACCAGCTGAGTTTTTCATAGGGTAATGCCCTCCACCGTCAGCATTTTTACTGGTCTCATGGTCTTCACAGCAGCCAAAACAACTCATGTTATTTTTCACCAAAGGATCTCAACAAATGTTCTCTCTCTCAAATCTCAATCCCCTGAGCAACAGGAAAATCACAATTTATAGTATTTTCAATAATTTCAAAAACTGATTTTCATGGAAAACGATCGCATATTAGGTTAATAAAACCTTGCCAAAAAAAACCGAAAGGCAATTGAATTGATATCATGTCATATATCCATTGAGCACAAAAAAAATCCAATTAGATCTCGCAGAAAAAACAGTAATGACGATGTGAATGAGGTGAAAAAAAAGCATGGACTGTAAGAAGAAATACTCACAAAAAAACAGTAGAAAATCACGGTGCCGAAATGAACGGAGATGCAGAGCATCAGCCAATCTCTGCAAGGCGACTCGGAGTGGGGGCGGCGGATTCGAAACCGGCGATGAATACGGACGGGAATTAAGCGAAATGTCGAATGGGTTTTGGTAAATTATACTAGTCCACACCACAATAATGGTGGGGCCGATTGAATAGGATGCATCCGTGGATTTGGGTAAAATATCTTTATTTCCCTTTTTGTTATTCTGAATAGAAAGTCAACCTCCTTGACTTTTTGGTGTTTTTTACCCTTTGAAATTATATAAACTTGTATAAAATTATAAATTAATGATAACGGTAACTCATATTCGAGAAAGTTGAGTAAAAAATAAATTACACTACTTGAAACCGAAGCGGACTTCGAAAAAGTTGGGTACATAGGTAAAAGATGAGTCGAGAATTATCTTGATCGTGGATACATGAGAAAAAAAAATAGCTTATTTTTATCTACAGATAATTCTATGTCAATTAAAATTTACTATAATAAGGCCACTTTTAATTTATTAAAGCAACATAAGCTGTCATTGAAATAATGTTCTCTTATGCTAACTCTCTTTGAGGCGAGCCCCATGATAGAAGGGCTCAATCGAGGGGAACGCTAATGCCTTTTTTACTACAAGTTTTATTTCCATTTCATTCTTGTACGTGAATCATTTTATGGAACATATTCTATTGGTGTTACCAAAAAATACAATTCACATAACCTTATATATTAAGGGTATGAGTTTTGTATTTTCTTAGGAATCGACTAGTTCTGAGCAGACAGCGGCAGTTGTCGGGGGAGACGAGTTCGTTCAGACGATAATTTCGTCTTGCAAGGATATTGCATGTGCATCCCCCATGCATGAGGCCACATCTTCGTGCAGACGCCTAATTAAGACTACTCTGAATCAAGACTCAGTTGAGACTCAACGGCAAATAAACTTGAACACCCAAGTTTTTAACTTGATCATAATCAAGTTATCCAAGTGTTTTCTAGTACTGTTTAACATATTCTAAATTTATATTTAGACTTACATTCTAATATTTTTATCTTTCTTTTTTTGTCATCAATTTAATTTTTCAAATTTATTGTATGTTGTCAGAAACATTTGAAGCCTAAAATCCTAACAATCGATCAACACTACAATCAATTTTCAAGTAACATCCAACATCGAGTTGAATATGCAACATTAATTACAATGTTAATTGATAGTTAACTCAAAGTGCATCTATACAATTTGATAATAATTTTTTATTTTTTTATTAAAATTAAATTATAAAAATATATTTTTAAGTTTAAAAATAAATAATTATAGATAAAATTATACTAATAGATATGGCGAAGTAAATTAAAATTGTGAAATGTAATATATATATCTATCAGTAGAAGTTGACATACTTTGAAAGGTTTTGAGGGCTTCGGCCTCCGGCCAATTAACTTCAAATTTTCATTTTTTATCTACATAAAATTGTTTTTAATGTCTTTAGTTCAGAGTGTGTATATTACTTTTATCAGAGGTAGTAATAACTACTACGTACTATAATCGTATTTCCTATAGCTCCGCCTCTAAGTGAAGTATTAGTAAATAATAGTACTACTACTACTACTACAATATTTTCAATTATGATTATACAATAGTACATCACATCATGGAGTATTAAACTTCCCATGTTAGCACTCGTACAATTCACATGACTCGTTCCATCAATTTGGTCCACCACGACACCTTTTTTCATTGTTTAATACTCCAATTTCTAAACAATGAGTAAAGTGACAAAAATTACTAAACAAAAACAACTTTTTAAGTAGAACTTGCACTTTTTTTATAAATAAGTATCTTCTTATTTTATTTGTAATTTATATTAAAAAAATTGAAATAGAAAAAAATTCTTGATAGTTAAACTATTATTACATAAAATGATTGTAATTATTAAATATAATTATTTAATAAATATTTTGAAATAAATTGGTTTAAAGTAACATTAATAATAAATGGAATGAATTCAATAAGAAAAAGACTAATGCTAGTATATTATCAATAAAATCACTATTCAACCAAGTCAAAAACAATCTCAATCATTGCCACCTAAAGAACCAATCAAACAAATAGTATTCAACAATGGCGTATACTATGTATTAAAGAAAACATTAAACTTCAATATGAATTCATAATTGAATTTTATGTTAACCTTCATCAATCAAGATGACCAAAAAATTTACATTCTGTATTTATGTTGAATTGTCACATTTTTTTTTATAAATTACAATAAAAGTATTGTGATGGGCTAGCTATTTATCAATTGATTATTTTTACATTAGCACATGTGCCATTTTGTATAAAAGGACTGTATTAAAAATAATTATTGTTTCCATGTCATAATAAGTAGAAGTATTTATGAAAAGGGGTATATTAATTTATTAATTTACATATTAAACCTTGTAAAATATAGTTTCTAAATAAAGATAGTTTTTTTTAGTTTTTTTTATTATTTAGTATATTATTAATTTTATAATTATAAAAACGAGTAAAATAATTACTATTTTACCCTTGACGGTTAATAAATAATCACCCCAATGTTTAAATCAAAAAAAGATATTTTTGAAATATTACTTAAATTTATAATTAAAAAAAACTAATTTATTTAATTATAATCAATTATTTAAATTTACTTTTTTTCATCACCCCTACCCCTAGTAATAACAAAACACAAAATACATTTTTTTTAAGAAGTACCCACCAATTCATTTTTTTTTTAAATTTTAAAAATATAATTACATGGATGAATGAACACCCTCTTTAACTTTTTGCTAAATTCTAGGTTTAACTGTTTAAGCATTTTATTACAGAATTTCAATTTTTTTAAGGGTGTTGCTATTCGCACCCCTCTTTTTTATAAGTACACCGCTTTACTTAATACACCTCTATATAAAATATAAATTTTATAATTTTTACTTAGTACACCTATCAATCTACCTAATATACCCTTATATTAAAAAAACAAAAATACATTACTTTTTTACAAAATAAAATAAAAATCTATTATAAAAAAATAAAGCGTTATAAAAAAATCAAACAAATTCGCGAATAATAAAAATAAAAATTGAAAAACATTAAAAAAAAAGACAAATCTCTTATTTTAGAATAAAAATAATTATTAATAAAAAGACAATAAAAATATAAAAAAAAACACACATCAAATTAGTTGGAAAAAATTATAATAAAAAAATATCATAAAAACAAATTGAAAGAATCATGATAAAAAAAACACAATAAAAATAAAAAATAAAAGCTGAAAAAAATTTAAACTTGAGGAAAAAAAATCCATTAATAAAATGACAAAAAAAATAAAAGAATAAACTTTAAATTTTTACAATTTATATTTCAATAAAATACTTTTGAATTTGGATATTTTAATATTTTTAAACTAAAAAATTAATTAGACATAACTTAAACTTAAATGTATAACCAAGATGAAAAGAAGAAATATAAAAAAATGTGCGCAAAATATAAAATTATAAAAAAAAAAAGTTGTTTGCGGAAAAAAAATCCATTAATAAAATGACAAAAAAATAAAAGAATAAACTTTAAATTTTTACAATTTATATTTCAATAAAATACTTTTGAATTTGGATATTTTAATATTTTTAAACTAAAAAATTAATTAGACATAACTTAAACTTAAATGTATAACCAAGATGAAAAGAAGAAATATAAAAAAATGTGCGCAAAATATAAAGTTATAAAAAAAAGTTGTTTGCGCAAGTAAAAAAATAAATAAAGGGGTGTATGATAAGTAAACTATGTAATTAGATTAGTAAGGTTATAATTGTCTTTTAACTAAATGACATTATTGTAAATAAAATTAAGTTGGTGTACTTATAACTTTTGGGGGTGCAAATAGCAACTCCCTTTTTTTAAAAGTTTCACAGAGGATAAAAAGTCGCGAATAGTTAGTTGGGTAATGCAGTCCCCACAAATACAATAGACTACAAGAAACAAAAACCTCTGTCTCTCTTTTTCTCTCTCTCACGCACAAACACACAAACACACACACTATCACATTCATATCCCAATCCGCACCTTTAGTTTCGCCACCACCGTCCCCTCACCCAAAATTGTCTTCTATCGCATTCCCCCAACTCTTTAATTTACTGCTGCTCATGAGATTTGGGGGCTACTGTCTCCGGTGAAGTTACCGGAACACCGGGAAGCTTCTGAGTCCTGATCTCTACTTTTTTTCTTTAAAATTATTATTATTTAATTTATGGAGGCTGCAACGCCTCAGCTGTACTACGGTGCGGGTTCAACCGATCCGAGAGCAGTGCGGAAACGAATCCCGGAGTGGGATCCCAAAGACTGGAGATGGGATGGCGACCTCTTCATCGCCACCCCTCTCGATCTCAACCGCGCTTCCTCAAATTACCAGCTGGATTCTTCCAATCGCTCCTCCTCCTCCTCCGACGAGCTTAATCAAGGAGCAGTGAAGTATGGTGACAGGGAATCGGAGAAGAGAAGGAGGGCGAGTGCAGTGGAGGAAGATGACCTTACCCTCAACCTCGGTGCTGGGGGAGGGGAATCAGCTGCTGCGGGGAAGAAGGCCAAGTTGGGCGGTGGTGGTGGTGGTGGTGGTGGTGGGGCTAGCCATAATCGCGCGGTGTGCCAGGTTGTCGATTGTGGGGCCGATCTGAGTAAGGCTAAAGACTACCATAGGCGGCATAAGGTCTGTGAGATGCATTCCAAGGCGACCGAGGCGATCGTAGCGAATCAGATGCAGCGTTTCTGCCAGCAGTGCAGCAGGTTAGCTTGCAATTTTTATCTCGTGCTCTTGTTTGTTACTGTATATTGATAGGATTGAAGTAAATATGTTGCATTGTTCGGAGTAATTAAAATAAATATTTGCAAGTGTGTCATGTAGAAATCAATTTATTTGTATGCAAAGTAACATTTTGATTATAAATTATGTGTAACAGTGACTTATATGTGCATTATTTTGAATAATTAAATAATTTGGAAACCTCAAGGCGAGGGTCGAGTCCCATTATTTAGGGATGGCAATGGCCTTTTGTGTAAACAATTGTATAAAAACATGGATTAGAAATAGAATTGCATATCCCATCCCATTCCCAATTCAAATGTTTATTTGATTAGATGCCTGTGATTTACTTCCCCCTGCCAGGTTTCATGCACTTCAAGAGTTTGATGAAGGAAAAAGAAGCTGTCGGCGGCGCTTAGCCGGCCACAATAAACGGAGAAGGAAAACACAACAAACTGAAAATGTCACCAATAACAGTCCTGCCATTGACAGCCAGTCAAGCGGGTATCTGTTGATGAGTATACTGAAGATACTCTCCAACTTGCACAGTACGTAAACTACAATCATCCCTGTCTAAGAAAGAATTTAATTCACGTGACAAGATCCGTACCAAAAACTACAATATTGATTGCTTTGTTTGGGTTTCCGTGATTTTTAGCCAATAGGTCAAACCACAGAGATGATCAGGATCTACTGTCTCAACTTCTGCAAAACCTTGCCAGTCAAGGATCCTTCCATCCAAAAGAATCTCAAGATTTGCTAAATAATTTTCCATCACTGGGAAACTCAGAGTTGCTATCTTTGTTGCTCTCAAGTGGTTCTCTAGGACTAAGATCTCCACTTGAACATTGTACAACCCCTGGTGATGAAATGCCAGGAAATGATGCAGATATACATGCTGTTTCTGAAAGGCAAGGCTTAGTGTTACATACACAAGCTGGCTCCCAGATTGATGCTCGAGATGGCGGCTCTTCTGGTGAAAGGAGCAAACTAAATAATTTTGATTTGAACGATGTTTATGTTGATTCTGATGATACCACTGACTACATAGAAAGATCAAATGTTCCAGAGAGCTTAGGGACTGTTTCTACCAGGTGTCCGTCATGGGTGCAACAAGAATCTCTTCAGTCAAGTCCTCCCCACACCAGTCGAAACTCAGATTCTGCATCTGCACAGTCACCATCCAGTGCCAGTGGAGAGGATCAGGTATATAAGTTTGAGAAAACCATGCTTTGAAAATGTTAACATGGGTTTATACTGCCATTCTTGTGAATAAAATGAAGCAAAATCATTTAATTCACAGAGAAATGTATGGACATTCACATTGTACGTCTTGTAGTTGTATTTTTATTTGTTTTGGAGATATTATTTATTCACCCGTCAAGGTGTTAATAGGCCTAATAAGTAACTTGCATCATCTGAAATCATTACTAGTAGTCTAGTACTCACTGGAATATCTCTTTGTTCATCTCTTTATTTATTTATCATTGTTTTGGCTAGATCTAAGGGCTTTATTGTCTTCGAATTTTATAGGGACCGTAGATCCATCCATCCCCACATGGGATGTCCATAATTATTTAAATAGACAAGTTTATTGTCACTATATTTATATTGTTTTTCAAATAACAATTTGCTAATTACGTATGTCCATCAATGTTACATCTTCCTAAGTTGGAACTTTCTGGAATGGTTGTGTCAAAGTCATGCTAAGATCCTTAATTTCAAAATTATTCATAGACAAGCTACATAGTGATACATTATTTCTTATAAAACTTTCATTAATCTTCTGTTTTTTTTCGTTAAGAAATTCTTCTTATCCTATTAATGTTTTCCTCTTTTGATTTTTCATCACAGAGCCACACAGATCGTATTGTTTTCAAACTGTTCGGAAAAGAACCTAGCGACCTTCCTCTTCTTTTACGAGCACAGGTACTATATGACTTCCCTTGTTTATTAATTAATAATGCAAGTACTCCCTGCTTTTTGTCTTTGGGAGTGCCTATTGTCTTACCATTCAACCTCTCTCAGCCCTCTTGCTTGCAGTTTTAACTATGTGATTTTTGAACTTTCAGATTTTTGATTGGTTATCCCATAGTCCGAGTGACATAGAGAGCTACATTAGGCCAGGTTGTGTCGTTTTGACTATATATCTTCGCCTATCCGAGTCTACATGGGAGGAGGTATGAGTTCAATATTTATGTATAATTATAGAATATGACTCCGCACCATTTTTGAGCTAAATTTATTTGTCAAGACGTTGATTTTTTTGTCTTTTCCTTTTTCTTTGTTAGCTTTATTGTGATCTGAGCTCCAGTCTAAACAGGCTTCTGAATTTTACTGACGATGTGAAATTTTGGAGTACTGGATGGATCTATGCCAGAGTGAAGAACCAGATAGCGTTTGTCTATAATGGTATAATTATAATGTTCCTCCCATTACTTTCGTCATATGTTGCTTTTAGAATACCAGTCTATATTTTTGTTTGAGGATACGTTATTAGACCTATTTGGCAATGCAGGTCAAGAAGTTGTTGAGGCATCATTGCCTTGTGGAACTGATAACTATAGCACTATTCTGAGTGTCAAACCTATTGCTGTTACATCATCTACAGAAGCTGAGTTTGTTGTCAAAGGCATCAATTTATCGCGACCTTCCACAAGGTATGCATTTTTATTTTTTTATGTGATGGGCTTATTAAATCTACAGTATTTCCCCAAGCTTAGGAATTTTATCTGCTGGTCACCTTGTAAATTTCGTCCAACCAACTAATAATATTGAAATGAATGCTTTCTTATGTTTGCCAGGTTACTCTGTGCATTGGAAGGAAATTACATGGAAGCTCATTGCGAGTCTATGGAACCTGTTGATAACCTTGAGCATGTTCAATGCCTTAAGTTTTCATGTTCTGTCCCTGCTGTTACTGGCAGAGGTTTTATTGAGGTGATTTTTATAATAATTTTTCTGCTTCTGGTAGATTTCATCTTATGTGGCAGCATTTTCGTTTTAAATTTTATTTATGATGCTTCACGTTTGTGTGTATACTTGCTATGGCATGAACTTGTTCGCGTGATAATTACCTGCTAAGTTCTATGTTGTGTGGAAATTGACTAGAAGTCCCCTCTTGAATATTTGTATACACCCAAGTGCCAAATTCTCATGTAACAAAGTTGCTCATTTTTATTTATATTTATTTTTGTTCACATGTAATTATTAGAAATTAACGCAAGTTCCCTTCATTCTAACCACAACTAATTCATGAACCTCAGGTTGAAGATAATGGCCTTAGTAGCAGCTTCTCTCCTTTCATAGTTGCTGAATATAATGTATGCACTGAGATACGAATGCTAGAGAGAGACATTGAATTGACGGAGACAGATAATTCAGTAAGAGGATCAGGGTCATTTTCTATGCGAAACCAAGCCATGGAGTTCATACACGAAATGGGATGGCTTTTCCATAAATTTCAATTGAAGTCCCGCTTTGGACACGAGCATCCTAATGTTGGGTTTTTCCCCTTCGAACGTTTCAATTCTCTTGTAAAATTCTCGATGGATCGTGATTGGTGTTCTGTTGTAAATAAGCTCCTGGATATTCTTTTCTATGGAGTAGTGAGTGGGGGAGAACAACAGCCTTTCTTGAAGTTTGCTCTGTCTGAGATGGGTTTGCTACACCGAGCCGTGCGTAGAAATTCAAGGTCCCTGGTGGAGATGCTGTTGAGTTATGTCCCTGAAAAAGTAGCAGATGAACTAAGTTCGGAATACAAGTCCCTGGCAGAAATTGGTCAGAGATCCTTGTTCAGACCAGATGTTGCAGGACCTGGAGGTTTGACTCCTCTTCATGTAGCAGCTGGTAGGGATGGATCTGAGGATATCTTGGACGCTTTGACTGATGATCCTGGAAAGGTAATCAATCTCTTACTGAAATATGATTATATATTTCTATTCACTTCTTGTTTAGTTATATTGAGCTTCAAGCTTGATGATATAACGCTGTGGACTAAATCTATGTTTTATGATCCCAAAAACTGCTGAATCTGTTCTCTCTCTTTTTTTCCAGACATTTTTAAAAAGTTGGTTGTTTCATAAATGAAATCTTATCTATTGAAAATTTTAAGCAATGTTGATATTGTGTGTATTTTTCATCCACGAAATCCTAACTTGATGCTGAATTATTAAAATAAACAAGTTTACCTATGCAAAATTCATAGGTTCGACATTAACATTGAGATCCATAAATATATGCTCCGTATATTGTTATTTCATATATTTCAGTTTCAGCTTTTATCAAATATTTCCCATATCCATTATAATCTTTCCCATATTTTCAGATAGGGGTAGAAGCATGGAAGAGTGCCATTGACAGTACAGGGTCCACGCCCGAAGATTATGCTAGACTCAGAGGACAATATTCTTATATTCACCTAGTTCAGAGAAAAATTAATAAGAACGCATCCCCTGGGCATGTAGTCCTTAACATATCCGAAACTATTCCACACAGCAGCATCAACCAAAAGGCAGATAAAACATTTGAGTTAAAGACGTTTGAGATAAAACAACGCTTGCAGCGGCCATGTGGCGTTTGTGCTCAGAAAACGACCTATAGGACAGGAAGCCGGACTTTGCTTTACAGGCCGGCAATGGTCTCAATGTTGGCTATAGCTGCTGTGTGTGTATGTGTCGCTCTTTTCTTCAAGAGTTTACGGCAAGTCTCTATGCACTGCCCATTCAGGTGGGAGATGTTGCTGTATGGCTCCAGCTGATCAGAGAGTCAAACCTCTCAATAAGAGAGTAAGAAAAGTGTGTTGTGTGTATTTATAATTTATTTGTATACTGTATGTAGAGCTGGGCCCACTTGACGTCAGTGGCTCGCTAAATTAAGGTTTTTCAGATTCTTTATAGAGTAGCAATAACTTACTAATGTTGTATCAAACTGTTTTTTTTATTTGGATTTATCTGTGAAAACTGTTTATGGGATTTGTCATGATATTTGGGTTTAAAATAAAAGCGATTTATTTGTACAATGCTCTTGAACACCAGTTGTTGTGGATTGCACTATCCCGACTATGGAAATATTAATGTAGTCGACAAAAATGAAATCCATCTGGGGTTTAAAACTTGATGTATAATATTACAAGCACTGAGGATGGATCATCGAGTTTTTACATATTTCAGTATTTCCCAGAACTCAAAATCCTACACAACTCTGGAACACATGCAAAAAAATCAGTTCACTTGTTGGCTAAAAATGCCTGCAACACATTCTCTCAGCCGTTTACTATTACAAGCATGCACGATATAATCGCATATTAGATATGCCCAGTTTAAAGGAAAGGCGGCCTATTCAACACTTAGTATCCCATTGGATGGATGGAATTCAATCATCTGCATCCCTCGTCCAGCAACTGCAATCTGATAGTGATTTCTGGATTGACATGCAAAAGATATCAGTTGCTAGATATATAGTGGGGGACAAAACTGTAACCATCAGTAATTTTTTACTCACCTGCCGCATGGTTTAACATCCAATGCTTCTGGCTCGGGCACGTTGATGATTAGATGGGCACACTCGGTAAGTCTATCATGAATAATGTTCCAACATCGGAGACGTTGATCAAGACCAACAGAAAATATCCATATCCCATCCGTCCACACACCTTCAATTGGAAAAGGAACACAGCTTTCAGATGTAGTGCTAGTGGTGCACACAAATAAATGTACGAGGAAGAGAGAGCAGGCACACAAAACTCCTCTAACTTCTTTTTTTTTCATAACAAATTTCATGATTTTACAAAGGGAAATGAAAAAATACCTTTGACAGCAGAGCTGTGAGCTGAAATGATCCTATCCCGGCTTAAGAAATTTATCTGATGTTTTTGGGTCAGAAAATGGTGATTCCCATTGGTCGTAGACTCTGGCTGAGACGTGAAATCAATTTTTGTAGTCTCATTCAAAGAGAGCTCCCTCAAAGGATTTAGTTGCACATCACATCTAAGACAGTTAATGGCCTGATCATCACCTCCACTTACAATATAGAATGAGAACCTAGAGTCAGTGAGACTGAGGTCCTTTATATCTGTGACAGAAAGACAGTTGACCCCAGATTGGTGAACATTGTCTAAGACGTGCACAGCTACTAACACACTTTTTTCTGGTGATAAATCTTCTTTCTTTCTTCCCAAAGCAACTGAAGCCTGATTGCTAACTTGAGAAGGAAGACAAGGATTGTTCTTTTCAGAGAGAGACGTTTCACATGCATGGTTTTCCTTTTCGTTCCCCGATTCTGTTCTTACAATAGAGACTAAACCATTTGGAGTTTTTTCTTGGGAAGTATTATGTCCAGGATTCTTCTTGGCATTATGACTGCCAATGGTTCGCCACCATCGCCCACCTTGGCTCCCCCTACCGGTCAGAGGCCTTTTCTTCAATTCCATACACTTTTCCATTTGAAGGCATGCTGTTTGTCGCATAAAATTTTCAACGGATTCAGTCAGATCCCAGATAGCTATACTTCCATCAGTGGATCCAGTAATTGCCAAGTAAATATATCCAATTTGTATATTTCCTGGAGATAACAGTATAAAAACAGCAAAAACATTAAAGAGTTATACAGAAATAACTAGACGTGGATCTCTATAATAGATTCACTGAGTTGAACAAACAAAAATAGGAACAAGACAACTAAACATTAAGCATCCTATATAATTTTGATGACACTGTGCTGTGAAACTGCATTTTTATATGCCGAAAATCATCAATTGTTAAATACAGTCCAATTCACCAATTAAAGCAAGTCGGTTCAAATTTTTTTACTATCCCCAAAATTATTGGGACCTGAAAGTCCTCAATATGTAATCTATTGCAACTAACCTTTAGAAGGTAAAAGTTTAGGAATGGCAACATGTTGCAGAGCTAGCACGGGTGATGACAATAGAGTGAATGAGGCAACATCAAACCTGTCATGAAATACAGATGGACAACCAAAGAGAATTCCAAAAATTAGAAATGTTTGGGATAATAATGATCAAAGTTTTCTTAAACAAACTCAAATTCATGATAAAACTAAAGGTTTGGTGCCTTTTTTAGATTAATTCTTGGGCAATGCAACACGTACCAAAGCTGAAAAGGCAACACAAGAGCCCTTAGTGTAACCGTGGCGTCTGAACAAGCAACAACAACAAAACAGACCGAAATCCTGGTGAAAAACAATTTAAAACATGAGCATTACTATAATTCACTGAATGCTATTAACAAGAGCCAGTGGGGGGGGGCGGGGGGAGGAATGTATAACATGAACTTACCTGGAGCCGCTCTCTTTAACAAGAAAAGCAGTAACATCTAGGTATCTCCAGTCATTTTCAAAATCATCTTCAGGGCAGAAATCAGGCTCCATCTTTCTGTTATTGGCAGATAACAATTCAACTGAAATAGCGTCTGATTTGGCCATGCTAAGTTCTTTAGCTTTCTCAAGAGGTTCATTAGTATTTTGTCTTTTCACATAATTAGCATGTTTGAATGGCATATCTGTGGAGAGCCACTGAAAGGAGAATGAAGACACCGTGGCTGTAGATGAATGCGTCAAGTTATTCTCATTCTTCTTGTATATCCCACTGCATGTAGTTCCCAGCCTTTTATTGTCCATTGTAATCATTTGCTTCCATGCGGTTATGACTCGTTTCGCACCAACAGAGATTAATATAAAAGGATCTTTATCCTCCAAAGACCCATTTAGTCCGCAAGCTAAACCAGGAATGGCAATGGAGTCGGGCACGAATATATGCGTTTTAGACACAGAGCATATTGATCGTACGGCTGATCCACCAACATGTTCACCTAGATGTTGGGAAGACGACCAACTCTCGATGACTGGTTCATACCTGAAACAATTATTATCACATCATTAACTTTCAAATAAATAAAGATCTAAGCAAAGTACGTAATTATAAGGTGCCTCATGACAATTATAATAAATAGAGAGGAAAAATTATACACCTAGTCAATCGCACAGTTCCATCTTCACAACCGGTCGCAACCCAACAAGATTCGGAATCTGATTCTTGGTTTTCCTCTGAACTACACATTGAACGTCCCGAGATAAAACATAAGGAATGTATCTCCCTCCCATGGAACTGCAAATGGACATTCCGAGGATATATCTGCCTACCAATTTCGCGGACCCAGTTTCTATGAATATATATGACATCATCCTGTAAGAAGAGATAGAGACTCAGCAAGATTGCTTATTGTCTTATACGTAAGGAGTCAATCCTAAAACATGATCAAATAAATGATAAGAGCATTTAAATCAAACTAATGTCATTTGCATATAAAGTCAACTAAAGCGCAGCTTCAAAATGAGAAGTAGCGTAATATCCTAGAAGATACTTTTACGTGAACGAATGCATGCTAGTACCAAACACAGGTCTTAGTCTCTTAGACTAAAATGTCATGACACAACCCAATAATGTCTAATACCTCTGAAAGATGAAACTTTACTTCAGTAACAACTTGAGAGACATCTGAAAGTGATTTCAAATAATGCAACAACTGAAACTAAGAACATACCTTAACAAAAGAAAAGCAGTGCATCATTTCTGGCAAATCACCTAGAAAATATGAATGAGGGCGCCTCCAACCACCACATGTAATTTGCAGCACCTTTTGACAAACGGTTAAACATGCACAATATATGAATGTTAGCAACCATGTGTACAGTTAAATATATAGGCCTACACTCTAATTAGGGAGCAAACCTCCCAACCTTTTTGGGGAAATATAAGTCTCCTCCTTATTTACTCGAGATATAAGAAAAAATAATTTATAGGTCTACCTTTGTCCCTGCAGTTAAATTCCAGATTATGAAATTTGCTGATGCAAAACCAACTGCATAGTTGCTAACAGCAGAATCATCAGAATGGTCGGTAGGGGAAAAGACGGATCGGATTGCACTTAATTCTTTGACTTGCTTCATTCCTATAAATTCCAAATTAAGCAGATCTCTGTCATGCCGCAAGTAGCATATGCATCCATCTGCTCCCGTCTGGTTGGTGGAACGGGTGCACAATTAGATGAACGAACTATAATATCAAGCAGCATAACAAAAAATTGACATTTCATGATACCTTTACAGTAATGATGCTTGATTTTCTACTCACAATGTTATAATCACTATAGTTAATTATTGCTATTTCAGCATTACTCTAAGGAACAAATATTGGAATTGTGAGTTTTATGAGCAGGAGTGCAGGACATTCAAACTCGGATCATACATACCGATTGTATGCCAACTTGATCGGGAGTAAGACTGGAAATAGAAACACTGCTGACACTTGATACTCCATGAGCACCTTTGAAATAATTCACTGGAGAAGCTTTCACTGCTGAACAAACAGAAGTACTGCAGAGAAGGCCTCTTGGCAACGAAAATAGTAGCAGATTACCACGAATATCCCCACATACTAGCAACTGTGGACAATGGAAACTACTATTAAACTTCAGATACTTACAGTCTTCTCAGTGACATCAACTCCGATATATCAAGGCAAATATGAACAGTAATGATACTAATTATAATAATTCTGGTATTCAGTTTTAATATTTTGTTTTTCTGAAAAACAAACAAACAATTCTTGATTTATCAAATTCAAAAGATGACAGCAAGTTTATTGGTCTGTAACATTTTTGACAAGCTAATACTAATACTAAGAAATTGGAGTAAGATTTAACAACAATAATAGTTACCTCTTCATCAAATGAAGCCTCCACGCACATAATCCTCGATCCAAAGCATGAAGAATATTCCGCTATTAAGAAAACCTCACAGTTTCTTTTATCAACTAGAGTGAGAGAAGGTGAACTGTAGCAAAACTTCCATAGCTTCACTTTCCCACCAGGATCAGCAGTGAAAATAAAACTGCATATAAGTAGTTACAAACAAATGTTTACATTAACGAAATTTATCTGGCATAAAAGAATTATGACCTAAATGTATACTCAGTTTATTATAATTACCATAATTGTAAGATCACATCATAAATAGCTTTAGTTGATTCATGGAAGACTGACATGCACAAATACTTTTTGAATTCTTTTGCATAATTAATCCATAGGCAAATGAAAATGAATGTATCCTCTTGAATCATTTTATAAGTAAACATATTTTCGATGTGGCCCTAGTGTATGTATGAAGGGCATGATCAAGCTTGAATGATACGGGCATAGTGAGCAAAATAGTGAATGCTGCAACTAGTTATGAGATATATGCAAACAGCTTAGAAATATGAGTATGTGTGTGTGTGTATATATTTAGCATACGATATTCTCAACAGTTGAAGATCCCAAATTGTGCTTGAAGTTCTGATCAAATCATTCATTTGACAAAGTTTGTTTCTTATAGTAAAACTCCAAAAGGAAAAGAAGGGTGTAAAAGGATAATGGAACATCACTCGAATACTGAAGATTGGCACTTAATGCTGTATAAGGAATGATTATAATGACTACCTGTTATTTAAAGACTTGCACCAATAAGTTCCCAAGAGATGTCTATCCTTTTCAGCTAGCCAAGTATAACTATAATCAACTTTTGGAGTCCAACCACTTCCAACGACCAAGGCAATAGTCATAATCCCTTTACCATCTCCAACAGCAACCCAATCTTCAAATTCACCAGAGGGTTTGGGACCTTCTGATAATATGTCCATACAAATAATTTGTGATTCATCACTAACTCGGGCAAGTTCAGTCCATTGAACACACCCATTGTTAAATATACTGGCATGGTACAAATAACCATTGTTGGTGGCGACATAAAGAGAATCTTCACGTGAGAAGCACAAACAACGGACATATTCACTTTTGCTGCAAGAATAAATGATGTGAGAATCCCGGATGCAAGAAAAAGAGATATGCCGTACTAAAGAATTAAAAAGTCAAACTAGAAAAATACATAACAAACCCCCAATAATATCCGTACACAGAAAGTAACAAAGTAACTTACAGCATAGATAGAATCAATCATTTCAATTAATGGTTAGGCACACACATCACTCAAACTTTGGAGTACTTAACTTATTACTGAGTCAGGTCAAACCAGAGTAAAAATCGTGCAATAGAAAATTGGGTGCACATACATCGTGATATGGTACAAAAATAAATCACTGAACCTATGCATGAAATATTCCCTCCATGGCTCCATCGAGGACATCTCAAGTGTTTTTCACCTCTAAAAAGAAAGGATATCGAAATATGTATGTAGTTACAAATTTTTAATAAGTTGGGAGGATTGGTTGGAGAAGAAGTGGATAAATCACAACAAAATTGTAAGGTAGCAGGTTTGACCCTTGAACTACACTTATAAGAGGTTATTAATTATTATGAAAAAAAACATAAAATTTATGTATATCAGGTACATCCAAAAACAGCCAAACGAAGTAAAATAATAAAATCTCAACAAATGTTTTCTTTTGTAACATAGTAGATGCCACTCCAACTGCATGAGCAATAATACCAACTACCAACACTAGCAAACTGCATCAGATAAAAACTGTAACCTTGAACTTCCATTGCCATGATCGTGTTTTCGATCAATATGATAGAGGACAAAATGAGAGAGTTGATGAAAGTAGTGAAAGAGTCAAAAGACTAACATACCTGTCCATGAGCCCACCATGCCCTGAAAAGTTGGGTAAAGAAAGAGCATAGACTTCCTTAGTGTCACTGAAATCATCTGATTCAACAGCGACTTCTAATCCCTTAGAAGATGTATGGAGTTGGTGAACCTTAATTGCCGAATCAAAACCAGCGGTGACAAGAAGTGAAGTGTTTGGATCGTACAAACAACGCCATACCCCCCTCCCGCTGCAGAAGACAATAATAGACAAATTTCAAGTGAGTTTAGGAAATGAAGTAAAGTTACCAATATGAAACCACGCGGGAAGAGAGAAACAGAAACATATCACTAAGAAAAACAGAAACATTAAATAAATTATCTTTTCAAAAGGATAAGTTTTTGGCGAATTTGAGACTAAGTGATATGTGGTTGCCACATCTTGGTGAATTTTTTTTGCAGCTTACATATGCTCCTTGATTGCAGTAAGTTCTCTGCCATCATGATCCCAAACACGGCACGTACAGTCCTCGCCAGCAGTGATAATTAACTGAGTAAGATGATAAGTAAATTTTTATGAGTTTCATATGCAAATAAAATAATAATTTCGTAATCTTTATTACAGTATTACATGTATGCATAGCCTTCTTGCAGAAACTATAAATCAAAGCATCAAATTTAGCTATGAAATCTCAGTAATTGATATTATAATTATATAGTGATACGTGTTTTTGTGTGGATAACTAATACACATATAAAAGTACGAATGTACAAAACAAATCAAGAAAAAACGTACAGAGTCAAATATACAGCAGTCCCAAATTCTGGCATTGTGCCCAAATAGAACAGGGCCTGCCAAGTGATTCACCCTGTCCTGCACATCCTTGCTTGAAACTCCATTTTGTACCTCGACTTCCCAAATACGAGCACTGAACTAATGAAGAAGTGGCATACCTCAAAAAGTTACAAATCAAGTATTCGTCGGCTACTTAAGTAAGTCAACCACAGTATATATATATATATATATATATATATATATATATATATATATACACGAATATATAATCTACCTGCGGTCATCAGAAACTGAGACAAGTTTCAATCCATTCGAGTACCATGCAATGCGGAAGATTGAACCTTCATGTCCTACAAGCCTACTTATGAGAACATCCTTGTACTTGGAACCAATCTGAATGCGGTTTTCATCACTAGACAGCTGTATATGGTCTTCCTCATGAACGGAAGCATAGCTCTGAACCACTTTCCAGACAACAATCTGCCGAAAACCAAAAAGGTACTCCAGAATAAGAGGAAGTTGATAAAATTCATAAAAGATTTAAAAAATTCTTAAAGTGTTACCTCATTGAAGATAGTGCCAGATGCAATACGGAGAGATTCAATTTCATTTCCCAACATTTTCATGGAGTACAAGAGACACTTTTCTGAAAATCGCATGGTCTAAAAACTAAGTATGACAATTAATCAATTGCTACGTAAGAGAATATTTGAAGGTACAAATCTAGCATGGTAGCGAAAGAAACTAGTCTACTAAAAATCTAGCATTTCTTGTCAGTTGTGAAATAATAATACTAGTAGGCTTCAAGAAATAGCACGGGGGGCAAAAGTTGGTACTCCGGAACAAAATGATATCTTACGTGAGTCAACACATATAATATTAGCTATTAAGATGCTTCTATTTTTGAGCCTAATCCAATATTCAACTCGCAGAAGTAGTTCTCGTACATTCTAATTCTTGACTATTCCAATACATCAATGTATAAAATCATACTTCAAACATAAATGGACCGTCATAGAGTGGTATTACAACAAGCTGACCTGAACTTTTAACTTCAGAAAACATGCAAGATCCTAATATATCCCAGAAGTATACAGAATTGTCGCTAGCTCCGATAGCCAGATAACAACAATCCTCACTTGAAGATGTACCATCCTACTACACAAAAATAAATAAATCAATTAATTATCTCTCAGCAGCTAAACCAACTAACAACACATTAGTGATACTAAGATTTTATCACCTTCAAGAAGCACACATCCATAACCCAGTGACCAAACTTCGGCAGCGAGTGAATAAGAGCCAGTCCCACGCCTACAGAAGATCCCTGTTGGATAGCTGATTCAATCTGCAAGGTGAAAAGCTTCACTCTCCTTTCCCCATAAACGGCAACTCGAAAAGTAAGAGAGGAGCCCGACAACTGTTTGTGAAAATTCTCCAGAGAAATCCCATGAACACGAATCCCTTCAAAGACTTGAAACGACCTCAATATATTACCACTCTTCAAATCGTACACCAGAATCTGCGAACCAGTTCCTGTCGAAGGGAATTCATAATAAGTTTTTGCAGGCAATAAAAATGTGGTGTATACAGCGCGAGTTAGAGACGAAACCAGCAAGGAGAATAGGGAAGGATGAGAGGTGAGAGGGGAGGTGGAGGAAACAAAGGGCTGAGATATCTCCGAGATACTGGCCGCGCCGGAGATGGCAGTGGTTTCCCTCAGTCGCGCTCATGGTCATCGGCCGCCGCTAGGAGCGAGATGGGTTTGGGTCGGAGGGGGTTTAAGAGTTAATGAAAGTAAGAAACTCGGAAAAAATTAAACTCGGAAAAATAAACATTACGGAGTAGTAAAATTGAAATAAAAAATCAAACTATGACTTCAACTTATATACACTGGGCCTATAAACTCTAAGAAGATATTCACACTGGGCCTATAAACTAATTGGACCAACCCCAATATAACATTTGGGCCTGATTGACTAACGGGCATAGACCCG
This sequence comes from Euphrasia confusa, assembly GCA_954870475.1. Classification (NCBI taxonomy): domain Eukaryota; kingdom Viridiplantae; phylum Streptophyta; class Magnoliopsida; order Lamiales; family Orobanchaceae; genus Euphrasia; species Euphrasia confusa. Next base: position 39,160,275 of record OX940952.1, read on the forward strand.
TTAGACAGGCTTCAACTTATATATAGTGAATCACCAACAAAATTAAGAAATCATCTTCAGCAGAGCTAGGGTTTATCGCGCCGCACATTCTTCGCCTCAGCTCAAATGGTACGTTCTCTCTTCCTCCCTTCCGATAAACAAAATTAATTTGTTAATTTTGTAACTATCAAATGCCCTTTTTAATCGGTTGTATGGATTAGCTATTTGCTTTTTTTGTTTTTTTCCGTTCTGTTCAATTTTATGTGTTTATCAAGGTCGTTGATTTCATACAGAGATCTTATTCTCGTTGTCGTGTTGCAATATTTTAGGATTCAGATTTTAGGATTTGTTGGTTGCCATTTGAAGCATTTCATCGTTGATTTGTATTTTCATGACTTAAAAAGGACTTGGTTGTTCTTAGTCAGCCAAAAATTCATTTTTATAGCCTTTTGATCTCTGTAGATTATTGTTTTTTTTTTCAGGCCAAGCATACCAAGAAAGTTGGCATTGTTGGGAAATATGGTTTGTTTGCTGTATCTTTTCTTTTTACAGTTTTCTTCGACTATTCATTTTGCTCTTTTATTTGGAGTACTCATTTTTAGTATAATGTTTAAGGTGTTTATGTTGCATCACTTCAGGCACTCGTTACGGTGCTAGTCTCCGAAAGCAGATTAAGAAGATGGAGGTCAGCCAGCACAGCAAGTACTTCTGCGAATTTTGCGGAAAGGTAAGCCTTCTGTTTCGTTTAATATCATAATGCAGAGGTTTCATTATTTTCTTCACACACTGATTGCAAAGCTTTTGTAACAGTATGCAGTGAAGCGAAAGGCCGTTGGCATTTGGGGATGCAAGGACTGCGGCAAAGTGAAAGCAGGCGGTGCCTACACATTGAAGTAACTTTTCATTACTGTTTACAGTAAAATCTCGATTAATTTAACATTTCTTGTACGATTTTTACAATATTCTTGTTTCTTGTATGGTTTTGCAGTACCGCAAGCGCTGTAACAGTGAGGAGCACCATTAGAAGGCTGAGGGAGCAGACTGAATCTTAAACTTTGTCGTCGTGGACCTTTGGATTTAGAAATCTACTATCTGTTGAGTTGAATTTAAGTAAACTTTATTGAGACTCTTGTTGCTTGTGATCTTGTTGCTGATTATTTTTGTTGATTTCCTTTCTATATGCTTTTGAATTTCTCCAATATGAAATGAAGATTTTGGTCATTTATCTAACAAGTTTAAGATCTAGTTAAATTTCATGCTGATTTCTAAATGAAAATCTCAGCTGCTGAAAATTTTAGTAATCAAGATCCAAACTCTAAAAATTCTTTAGTTCTTTGTTCTAGCAAGAATATTGATAGAGGTTTAGACTAGTTTCACAACTATTTTAGTTATTTTATTTTATCTAACTCGAGGACCAATTTTGCAAATACTATAATTATATACTAGTACAAGTGTCTTGATATAATTTTGGAAGTGGCAGATGAACCTTTTTGTTTACTCACTCTTCTAATAACATAAGGTATATTTCATATGACTTAAGCAAGCCTAAGCAAAAATAGGACCCTGATCAAGACAACATCTTACTACAGGGGTCATATGAAATGTAATATAACAATGCTTATAAATGTTACATTTTATAAGTTGTTTTAAGAACTAATAAATTTCTAACCCTTTTTTGATAAATAAGTTGTAAGTTTTTTTTATGTTTTACTTAATAAATAAGTTGTTAAATTATTCGCATAAAATAGATATGTTTGACAACTTAAAATCTGATATAAATAAAAATATCAAAACAGACTTGTTATACACGAATTTACTTGAGGTAAAATTTACTTGAGGTAAAATTTACTTGAGGTAATATTTATCTCAAGTTAGTCCAGAAGAACCATCTAAATAAGAATTGGTTCGACATTGTTTAATTTACTTGAGGTCAAATTCATTATGTTTATGTCTAGTTTATTTAGTCCCAAAAAAAAGTCTATTATAAGAATTGGTGACAGTGTGTGGTGATAAAATTAAGGAAAAAAATCTTAATTGACTGAATAAGAATTGGTAACAGTGTTTGGTGATAAAATTAAAGAAAAAAAATCTTAATTGACTGATGGGTTTAAGTAATAAAATTAACCAAAATCACTAATGGCTTTATTAACCAAAAATCAAAATCCGATAAATTAAAGAAAAAAAAATCTTAATTGACTGATGGGTTTAAGTAATAAAATTAACCAAAAATCACTAATGTTTATTAACCAAAAATCAAAATCCGAAAATCCGATAAGATAATTAAAAATGCGGTGAGCGTGGATCGAACACGCGACCTTCAGATCTTCAGTCTGACGCTCTCCCAACTGAGCTATCCCCGCTTGTTGTTAAAAATAGTAAGTATAAGATTCATATAATATGAAAACGCTAGCTATAATGAGAGGTGTTAAATTTTCTTTTCCTTTGCTTTCCCAAATCATAAAGTCGCAGGAGTATTTATTAATTTAACTGTTGACACCACGTTTATAAAAACTTTTAACAAACATAAACGTACCGTAAATATTTAAATGCAGTTAGCAAGTTATCGTGCAATGTCAATTTACAAATAAAATTAAAAAAATAATTCAACAATATATAATATATCATAATAATGTTTATTTGAATTTATACATGGGACAATTCGATGCTCATAATTGGACTATCTCACATGCTCATGCTCTCTATTGCAATTTCAATTCAGTTGACATTTTTATTTTTATTTTGTAATTTTTTTCGGTTCATTATATAAAAATATGCATAAAAATCATACTCTCTAGCTCGATAAATTAAAATTGACGGTGCATCTAGTCAATTGTTTTCTCCACGTACAATCAATTCAAGTAAATCACATGAAATATAATATTGTGCACCTAAAATGAATTTTTACCAGTTTTGAAAAGGAGATTAAATTTGTCAATTCGAATTCGGACAATACAAGTTTTGAAAAAGAGATTAAATTTGTCAATTCCAATTCGGACAATACGTAAAACTATTTGAAATATTTTTTGAATTATATAAAAAAAAGTTTTTATAAAAAAAACATTATACCAATAAAAATACGAGTATTTAACAATTTATATAGTATTATATTATTAAGCAATGAGCTGTGAATCCTGTGACAGAGTCCAAATTCATTCGGTCCAGTGTCCAGATATCATTTGATTTTTTTCATCTCTTTACGGTGGGTTTGGTGCGAGTTCTGATCGGAGAAAGAATCGAAGATGGGCAAAGCCAAGACTCAACCTTTCCAGGAAGAATATACTTTCGGTTCGTATTTTCTTCCCCCTTTTCCCTTTTAGGTTTGAATCCCTCGCAACTGTTTTTTTTTTTTGTTCGAATCTGATGATTCGTTTTGTACCTTAAATAAATCACAGAAGAAAGGCTTCAAGAATCAAAAGATATCATCGCTAAATATCCCGATCGAGTCCCTGTAAGTCCTTTCACTCAATTCAACTTCTAGGATTATGATATCATTAGATCATGTAGCTTGATGATATCATTATGATAGTCGATATTATCCGTCGGATTTTGATTTCGGATGAAGCTTGATTTCTCTAGTTCGTTTGGTATGAACAAATGAAAGAAAAATACAGAAAAAAGGTTTAGCTAATAGTATACATTTAGATATTGAGAAAATAGAACTCTTAGAGATACCGATCCAAGTTATCTCATTTTTATAATGAATAGTAGCAAGCGAACTTCATATGATATGCACATGCTTGTCTTTTTTCCATCTTTGCGTTGAATTCAGGCAAAGTTGGAAGATTCGATAGAGTTGTCAAGAGCATGGTAGTGTTTTGGATCGAAGATTCTTTCAACGGGAAATGCCTTTGAGAGATCAATCAAAACTCAAAAGAACAGGGGAATATATTGCTTTTTAAAAGCGTTGTTCCAATATTTCGACCTTTGCTGAAGTAGCTATATGTGCAACTAAATATATTTAATAGAAATACTTGGTGACCTTTTATGCATCTAACATGCTAATAGCAAGCTGATATAAATCTTATAACTCTTTGGAATAGCTTTTGGGTGTAATTATTTTACTTGGCAACCCTGTTGTGTAGGTTGTAGCTGAGAGGTTTACAAAATCTGACCTTCCGGAGATGGAAAAGAAGAAGTAAGATTTTTTTCTTTCTCTTGTTTGGGATTGTCTTGCTAATGTTATGCTGTTTGACTCCAAAAGTCTGATATGGCTTTATGTGTTTAGATATAAAATACTTAAATAATTTTGTGGTCGACAGGTTCCTGGTGCCTCGTGACATGTCAGTTGGGCAATTTATCCACATACTGAGCGGCAGGCTCCACCTGGCACCGGGAAAAGCGCTCTTTGTCTTTGTGAAGAATACCTTACAACAAACATGTAAATTTCTTGTCTGATCTAATGGTTTGTTTAAACATTCGTTGCAACACATTTTTCGGAGGTGGTCAACGTACGTAGTTAGTTATTGACCCAACTGTTTCCCATTTTGACAGCAAGCTTGATCGAGCACGTGTATGATTCATACAAGGATGAAGATGGATTCCTCTACATGTGCTACAGTAGCGAGAAAACATTTGGTTGTGTTCATCATCTGGGCCATGGAGTTTCTTTAAGCTAACAACTTGTGGTCCTACTTTTGTGGCTCACATATTATTTGCATGTAAATTTGTGTACATCGTCGACCTCTGTTAATTTCAAATTCACGCTACCATGGCTGTTCTATGTTATTGGATTTATCAAGGATATTATTGATCACAATCATTATAATAAGTTGCGAACAACACTTTGTTCTTTTAATTTTTATTGTTGTTCGTTTAATTTTTATTTCCTTCAATTCGTACTGAATTATACAAGATTAAACCAAAACCCCTTCTTTACTCGGCAATGTGTTTCTATTCTAATTGGGATTTTAATTCTAAGTTAGCTATGTAAGTATATAAACTGGTGAAAATATAAAATAAAAAGCCTTATACTGTATATATCAAAATATTAAATACCAGAAAACAAGAACTGAAGACTACTTAGCACTTCATTTTTCATGTACGCAGAATCTTAAATCTGCAATCATATCAACAGATTACCAAAAATTAGGTTTAAAAATTTAAGGAGCCGAGACAAGGGATAATACACCATAGATCCCGGTACCGAAAAGATTTTTCTTCAAAACAAAAGAACTCATGCAAAACATAGACAACTGCTTGCAAAACACCTTCACCGCTAAGAATCAGAAACGTTCCCACACTGATCCCGAAAACAAAATGCCAATCAACTTGTAATGAAGCCAACGGTCTAGGTTTCTACAAATTTACACCTCATCCAGACTTGGGTTTTTAGGTCCTCTTAGAAGTCGCTCCCAGTAGCCTTTGACCACCACCATTTTTCCACACACCACGAACCGGCAAACTCTCACCCAGCCAATCTTTTACATTTGGATCTGGATCTGGATCATGCGCGGGGTTTTTCAGATCCAAGAATGCTTCAATAGAGCCATCACCAAGTCTGACCCTGTGAAACTTTGACGTTTTCTTCCGTTGCTTACTTTTCCCATCACCACCACCATTAGCAGAGTTATGATTAGATTCCCCAGGTCCACTCACAGACTTGCCCTTACCACCTCTATATCCGTCCTTCGACAACACTTCAACCTCTTCTTCAGCAGCTTTACCATTGTAGCTCAACTGTAGCTCCTTTACAGCATTTATAACGTTATCGGCTAAATTGTTTTTACCAGAGCTGCTGCCTCCTGATTCTAAAGACTTGCCTTTTCCTTTCTTGGAGCCATTAACGTTATCGGCTAAATTGTTTTTACCAGAGCTGCTGCCTCCTGATTCTAAAGACTTGCCTTTTCCTTTCTTGGAGCCATTACTCAAAACCTTCCCTCTTGAAGCATTATTATATGTCATGTTCTCATTGTACGCATCCATCAGCTCCTTCTGCTTCTGGGCATTAGGAAGGAGCCTAGCCATATCGGGAACAAGATGAGACAAACCAAACTGCTCCACATATGATAGATATGTCCTCCCATCCATTAAATCACCACGGTACTCGGCCGATATGACTTTAAAGGCAGCAAATTTGTCCTCGTCAAATCCCAGGGCAGCACGCATTTTCTCCACCAGCGATTTGTTAGCTGTTTGAACATTTTCAACCTGATTAAAAGATTGGTCAGCTGCAAGCGGAGGCGGCAGGCGTGTCTGTGCTGCTACTGAAACCGGAGGAAATTCAGTGATTGAAGATGAGTTGCGTTCGGAGAGATTAGGGGCTGACGAGGAGTGACTGATACGACTTGTGCTTCTAGATGCCCTTGACGGAATCAAAGAACCAGCAAATGATGAAGTGACAACTGACTGGGGGCGAATCTGGGTTCCTGTTTCTGTTACAGTTCTGCTTGGTCGAGCACTAGATATGAGTGTGGAAGCAGAAGCAGAAGCAGAAGCAGAAGCAGAAGCAGAAGCAGAAGCAGAAGAAGAAGCAGAAGCATTCATGGGAGGCCAGGCATCTGGATTGGTCAATGATTGTGCAGGGGTCTCTGTAGGCCAAGAGGAAGAACTCGGAGCTTTATTTGATTTTCTGTCACCCTGCCTGTGGAGATGTGTAGCCATTGATCTTTTAGGAGGAGCTTCAGGATGTGGGCTCTGTTGATGAGCCACCGGCAGAGGAGGAAAGAAAGACTCTCCCATGGATCCACTAATAGCTTCTCGGTATCTTGAAGATGTTGCAGAGTCCGTGACAGATAATGATTCAACAGGTTGAACAAGTGGCTCAACATCATTAACTTCTCTTAGTGTGAAACCCCGAGTGCCAGATGATGAGGCACCTCCCGTATCGAGACTTGCTTGGATGGCCACAGAACGTTCACTATCTACAGGGTCCCGACGAAACGTACGACCTCTTCCACGATGATTATATTGTTCAGTGCTTCGACTGTATCGAAAACTAGTAGGTATCTACACAAATTACAGAAGATAAGGAATGTGTAAAACTAAAAACCCAACATAGCTTAAAACCTCATAATTTATAGGCAATTGAGTTAAAGTCACCGAATTCTCAATTCTCTAGAATCAAAAGTAAAATTAGAGTTGGAATGACATGCCTGAAGAGCAGCACTGCGCATTGCACGAGACATACGCCCTCCATGCTCTAAAGCATTGTGCCTCTGAAATACATAGAGAAAATGTCAACAAAAAATCAATTGAAGGACCACACTAAAGTTCATTTACATGTGTACATGTAACTGACCTTCAGTTCAGCTTCAGATAGGAACACAATGAACTTTTTGGCAAGGCAACCCTCGTCCTCACAAAGGAAATGATTTCCACGGAAGTGTATCTGAAAAATCCAGTTATTTCAAGTGATGAGATAAATCAAATGTCAGGCCTTGAAATCATTATCCAACAAAATTATACCTCTAAGTTATCATAATCCTTGTAGTATTCGTGGTGTCCTGGATTTTGCCTGAAGATAAGGATGCCATCATTCACCATATAGGATTTGAACCAACATTGTAATTTCAGTAAAAGCTAAACAGACCTTTGACACAAGTGGCATGTATAATGTTCCGTGGACATATGTGTATACAGCTCGTTGTCCCCATAAAAAGGCGTTTGGCAGAATTCACACATAGGATGCCCAGCAAAGCCACCTCTCTCACTTTCAGTTCCATCCACCTCTGAATCACCCGTTTTTGTATGCCGAGTCAATTGTGATCTCGAATACAACTTTTGTTCACAAATGAAATTCTACAACAAAACACGTTTTGTTAGGCCATTGCATCTACTAGAAACCTTATCACAACCAATATTAATTAATCAGTATAATTTTAAGAAACGACTACTTGTATTCTGGAATCACATTCAGATATGATATAATTTGCCTGTAAATTATTGATGAAAACCAAAAGAGGGATACTGTATACATTCATAGCTTCTATAGCTAGCAAAATCTTGCATTCTTAGTAAAGAGACAATACATTAAAACCTAGTTTATAACTGACGTGTCAACAGAATTTTAACCATGGTGTATTAACCAACCTCTCAAGCAACTAAATACACATGCTATAACTGACAAAGATGTTTCAAAACTACGAGCAAGTTATCATTTAGGTGAGACCACATGAACCGCACATAAACTTTTCACTTTAGTCAAATAATGTGAATCTTGAATTCATATCAGTTACATATAAACCATATTAAATGACTTCTAAATAAAACATGAAAAATCTACACCATAATAACAATAAGAAAAACTTCCCTTAAACAAATAACAGAAGTACTGGAGATCAAGGAAAGCAATGCACACACCTTTCTTCCTTCTAAGCACAAGCTGCACATGAGCAACCTGTGTTTGTGAAACAAGTGACCCTTCAGCTGTTCGACGTTCCGATACCTCGCCCTCCTCTTGTAGCCATCACCGGGCTGTTCGTCCATATCACACACGCTACACGAAAGCCTACACATGGCCTTGATCATCTTATAATGATCGAAATCATCGAAAAATGCCTGTGTATCCTCATGGTACCAGTACTGACCCACCCTGCCCTCTTTCTTTTCAGAAGGCAATATAGAAAAGTCATTGATAGTCTTCGTATAATCTCCCATAGCCTGAGTTCATACAAAAAACAGCAACTAATCAATAAACAATATATACAGTCATCGGGGACGAGTAAAAGATCGAAATAATCTACACGATCGGAAGGATAAAAACCTTGGTGACGAAAACGACGTCGGATTCCGACTTGCATATACAGCAGTGACGATCATCGCAGATGAATCGGAGGCGAACAACGCAAGTAGAGCAAACGTCCTTGTGGCCGCAGGCGCCGTACGCCACCCACTCCAAGCTCTCCGCACACACCGCGCAGCTATCGTCCATCCTTCGGGCTCCGAATCGAATGCAAGCGGAGACGATAGATGAAGAATAATCTGAAAGTGTGGTATGCGGTTAGGGGTGTGGGTTGTGCTTTTTTCTAGGGTTTGTAATTTGATGGATTTGAGAAAGAGTAAGAATATGAAGCGTCTCGAATCACACTAATTTAATTTGCATTTAAAATAATAATAAAATAATAGCATTGTATAATAAATAATTTAATAATTTCATTTATAATTAAAATATACTACTGATATATAAAAAAAATTGTTTTATGGTTTATGGACATCCTTACTCGCAAGTCGCAAAAACCCCTAAACCCCAAAGTTGAATCCGGAAAGAGCTATTTGATTAGAAAAAAATGTTGCTCCGGTCGCTCCTCCGAGCAACAGCCGCCGCATCACCACACAAACAGCCGCATTGGCAGCTCATCGCATGCCGGGGCATGGCTGCGAAGCCACCCAAATCTGCCAGCCCCACCAAAGGAAAGAAACCCCCACATAAATCCGACCACAAGGAGAAGAAGACCGAAGAAATGCAGGCGATTAATCCAGAATCTTCTGCCAGAGAAGAAGCCGAGCTCCGCCGCCGCCAGCTGGCCGAGGATGAAAATAACCCCGCCCTTGACCTGGGGCCCAATGGCCGCCCTCTCTTCACATCCGCTCCTTCCCTCTCTTCGCTCTCGAAAGGCGATGTTGACACTTACTTCAAATTCAGGTAATTGTAACAAAGCCCTCTGATTAGAACATGCTAAATAGTTACAGTGTTTGCTTGTGTCAGCCGTATGATGTATCGATTTCCATGTGATTGGATTTCCCTTTCATTTCCTTGACCCGTTTTTGCTTGATATGTGGTGCTTTGATTCTGAAGACCTCTGTGGTGATATGCTTTATGTAATTGATTGTGTTGATCCCAATTGTAGCATGGAAGAGTTGAAGAAGGTTTTGCCAGAGGGCTTCCCGTTGGGAATGATGAAGGAGTTTGAGGAATCGAGCAGGACTGCTTTGATGGTGCGACAGTCTTTCATTGATCTCCGTGATAACTTCCGGGAGGCTGCTAATCTTTCCTCGGTGTCTAATCCTAAAGGTGCACATCTACGCTCTTTTGTTCGTTATCAGTCTTCAGCGATTATTGACTTAACTTTGTTAGATGATTGTATCGGGTTTTAGGGAGTCACTGATATGACACAAACCTAAATAGCTGAATTAATTTGCAATGACCCAGTAATGTTTTAATGTATCAAACTATGACACTAATATCCTTTATCCCTTAAGTCATTACTTTTTATCTGGTCAGTGATATCTGGATCTTTGTTCTATGATAAATCAATTATGTGAAGATTTCAAACGAAGCGTTTTTTTCTTTTACTAATTGGAAAACTAATCGACATTGTACAATTCTACTGCATTTCTCTGACTATGACTGGATTGCGATGACTTAAATATCAGCTCCCAAAGTTAGAAAGCAAGTCGTCTTAGATGGGCCCGTGAGTTGTGGGAAGAGTATTGCGCTAGCAATGCTTGTTTATTGGGCCCGAATGGAAGGTTGGCTAGTGTTTTATGTCCCCAGAGGTCTAGAATGGACACATGGTGGGTTATTCTATAAAAACCCTCACACTGGTCTTTGGGATACCCCTGTGCAGGCAGCAAACATTCTGCATGTAAGAATTTTTACTTCTTTACTTACAAGTTATTCACATGTTTGATATTATGTAGTGAAGCATTTGTACCTTTTCATTATTTGATTCATCATCTTGATATTTGTACCTTAAATGTTACTACTACTGTTTTTTATGTAAATGATGATAATATGATATTTTAATCAAAAATTATTGGAAGAGTGTTACCTATTGACTCCTAAATGAAAGTTAATTGGGTTTTATAATCCTAACAACTCGGAATATTTATCTCTGTGTTTAAAAAAAAAAAAAATTGTGGCACCTTCAACACTTATAAGCTGCATTATCATGTCATTCACTTTTTAGGATATTGTTTTGACATCCTGTCTTTCTTTTGTATACATAAGGATTTCTTGAAGTTCAACAAGTCTTGCTTGCAAGACTTAAAATGCAACATATTGGATCCTATACCATTAGGAGAGGGAGCTGGTGTTGGGTGGCCAAAGGGTAGTGATGAAATGCCGGTACCTGAAGGGGCAACCCTCTTACAACTTGTTCAGACCGGACTCAATAACACCTATGCTGCTGTTGGAGTGTTAGTTCGACTGAGGAAGGAATTATCGAAAGTGACAAGTGTTCCTGTCCTTTTCGCAATTGATCAGGTCAGGATCTCAACGACTTGTAATTTTATTGCTCTAAATGAGACTATTTTGCCTTTTGAAATTTCTTGGTATGCTTCTGACAAGTTACTGTATTCTATTTGAACAGTACAATAGCTGGTTTACATTTACTGATTTTGAGGAACCAACAACAGTTCGTTCTTGCCAGCCTGTTCATGCTAAAGATCTTGCTACTGTAAGCTATATATTTTTTTATTCAATAGTACTTAACTATCGTAATTATAAATACGTTCTAGTGAAACTTGACGATAGTGGTTACATATGAGCTTCATATTTTCTCCAACGTCATGGTCCTGCAATATTGTAGAAATAAAACATGTAATTGGTTTATATAAAACTAGTAGGAGTATTTGTTACTTTAAATTTGCACATTTGTGCAATACAGTGGTACGAAAAAGGTGCAGATCCTCACTTGATAGCTATCTCTAGTGTCAGATAATTTTTACAGGGTTCTTCAAGATAACATAGACACTAGATTAATGTGCTGCTCTATATAATTTCAAACTCAAATGTGTCTCCTATAAAAACTAATTAATTATATATATCTGGGTAACCCTGGGTTTGACCACTAAATTACGAGTACTAATGTGTTCAAGGATCAAGGGAAATATATTACTGTGTGATCTGTAGGGAAGTAGACATGGTTAATGTGAGTAACTTCTCTCTATATTCAATTTAATATTTCGGAATATTGTCTGCATGTGGCACTCAATTTTGCCTGATTTGCTCTTACCAGACATGCATTTGTTGTTTATTACTATAACATTAAATCTGGCACAATATTTGCCTGGTTTCAATATTCTTTCCAGCGTGTATGTTCTAATCCATAAGCATTCTGTTGTGAGAATATAGTGATCTTGCTTGAGAGCTATGTGGTGAATTTTTTATCTTTTAAGTTTATAAATAATTCTCGAAACCAGTTGCAAAATCCTGAAAATTATTTCCTCCGTCCACGGTACCTGTTTGGCTGTTTACTTAATCCATATGAAACTTTTTGAGGTTACACAACAAGTTTTGACAAAATCATTCTTATGCCTTAAAGTCTAGTGTACAATGGAGACGAAAAAACCTTGCTCATATCATATGTATGTATGTGCGTGTGTGTGTGTGTGCGCGCCATCTTTACTTGTTATATTAGACGATTTTAATGCCAAATTTATTTTGCAGGTCAATGCATTTAGGTCAATGATGAATGAGGACATGATGGTTGGTGCATTTTCCCATTCGACTGCTGTAGGGAAATTGCGCCAAGAATTGCCTGATGTTCCTGCTGATGCTCGGATCAATTTCCCTCGTTATAGTCTGGATGAAGCTAATACTGTCTGCCACTACTATCTCAGGTCTGCTTCTCTGAACCTGTATATGATAAGACTGCTAATCATATCAATTATATATAAAACACTATATTCATACTCACTTAGCTAGAAGTAATTCTACTATTTTTGATGCAGTATATTTTTTTCTTAGTAAACTAAGGAATATGTTCTACTGTCTTTGAGCAGAAAATCTAAAAAAATTCATTGTCAAAAGAAGTTCTTCATGCAATGCATTTCTGATATTGCAGGCAAAGACTTGTGCGACGAGATGCATTCACGGAAGATAACTGGAAGAAGATTTTCTACTTATCCAATGGAAATGGAACCGAGATGAGATACTTGGTTCCCTTCATGCGGTGATTTATTTCAATTAAAGCTCGAATAATATACTACTTTTGCTGAAGATGCACTAGATGTAGTCATTTTGATTTCCCTCGCTTTTCAAGTATATCCGGCTTTCAAGGAGACGAAGTGATGTCATTTTTCATTTTATCTCATGTTGAGGATGTGAAACGATTTGTCTTTACGTCTTTGTACCAGGAAATCAGGAATTACCATCTCATTGTATTACAGGTTTAGGTCTCCTGTGATGTACGTGTGTGGCAGAAACACGTTTGTTTTTTGTCGTAAACTAGGGTTTTTTGCCCGCAAAATTGTTGGATTGAGATGTTAAATCATTGTTGTGTTATTATATTTTAATTAATTGTCTTCTAAACTTTTAAAATGGAATGCATATTAGTTTTATTTTCTATGAAGATTTGAACTTCATAAAAATTTTAAACTTAATTTTAAGATAATTAATTATTTCATACCCTGAACTCCAAAATTAGTATTTCATATCAGTTTGATCAAAAACAGAGACAAACACATCACTGTCTTGTAAGAAAACAATGAAAACAAATGTACTATAGTCGAACACAAATGCCAAAAGCTGAAACACCAACACTAGCACATCAAGCTAGTTAGTTATCCGTGTTCCTAGCAAGCAAGAGGCGATTTTCAGGAGAAATGCCATTAGGAACATACTTCACCAAATTAGATTCTATCCCTCGTGCGGCCTTCACCCACACCAGCCTCCCAACATCAATGATGTCCTTGCACATATACCCCAACACAGCCCGATCCATTGCCTCCATATTTCTCACTACATCTCCCACTCCCAACCGTTCTGATTCTGACTCAGACCACATCTTTTCCTTCTCATTCCTAAATAAGAAACAACAATGCAATTTTAGATGTTGGGATTATATTTCTTTCGACTGAATTTTAAACTAGTGGGACGTCTTACATGATCTCAAGTTGAGCAGAGAAATCCGCAACAGAAAATTCTGAGCCATGATCTGCATCGACTGCCCAGCTCGTAAACCATGTAATCGCATGGAAATCCTCCTTGCTGAAACCCAGATCCAATATATACCTCTTATCTATAGGTGAAAATAGACCAATCAATAACACAACAAATTCACGGAAAATAAAAGTAAGAAAAATGTCATAGTTTGAATAGGAATACTTATGTAGTTTTTCCACTGGCAGAGATGGTGGCAGCATGTGGCAATAGCTACACCTCGTAAGGAACAACTTGCAGGTTTGGTCTCGGAAATAGTGCTTTCGACTGGTTGTTGGCGAATGCAGCATCTTAAGGTCATATCTGGGCGAAAGTATATTGTATTAGCCGCATCTAATGCAATAAACTACGTGACAGTGGCTATGGTTTCAATTTACCGGTTGCGGGCCCACATAGATGTTTGCCAATTGCTATATAGCCGACTCCTAGTAATGAATCTACGGCATTCAGATTTAAATCCTCAACTGCAAAAAGAAACAAACGTACTGGAAATCTTAGTGACATGCTAACATTTATTCGTGTTTTATGAAAGGCAGAATATGGAGAGCAACCTTTTTTTCGTTTTTTACACATCCAGTTATGTAGAGCAATTAGTACATTTTCTTAAGGCATAATATGACAGGGAAAAAAATCTATGGAAGTGTATTGACAAAAACTCTGCCTTACTATCAATTCTCAACCTCTCTAGTACTAGGCTTTCTTTCTGTCGCAAACTCCGATCAGCCTATGAGTAACAGTAAACATGAAACTATGAAAGACATTAGAATCACTACTGAGAAATAAAAAAGAGGAGGTGCGGTGATATAGGATAAACCGACCTTCAATTTGTATGACTTCCGCTCGACCAATAACACCTTTCTAATCCCGTAACAATCTGCGAGCACCTGAGTCAAGTAACCTCTTCCTGCACCAAACTCGACCACTGCAGAAGGATATGTATCCCTTTCCTTATTTTTATATGAACCACCACAGTCGCTTGTTCCGTTAAAACTTGAACTAGAATTTCTCAACACCCCAAACTCCTCCAAATTCCCAAGAATTGATGCCTGCTGTAAAACATGCTTCTCCTTATAGGGCAATTTCCTGATATTCAACAAATACCCGATTAAAACTTAAAAGGTTCGAAATACTACTTATGCACATAAAACATGAAAAAAAGATATGAAGTTAGTCGAATACTTGTCAACTTCTCGGTTTGTCCAAATGCTACAAGCTTCCGGAATCTTGTAAGAATCTGGAATGTCGTTGCATATGGATGCGTGGACGGATTTGATCTTAGCAATCAGTTCGAAAAAATCCGACACAGCCATTCCATAGACCGCATTTCGTTTCATCTCCGAAGTATATACACTAACTTTTGGATCAGTAATCTCTTCCTCCTCCTCCTTTTCCTCACCAGCATTGATGCCCTTTTGGTAGAAAGGCTGGCGCGAAAGAGACTGCGCTTGTTTCAGCATCGGGCATCGACTTAAGTGACTCTCGAGATTTTCCTCGAGCACAGAGCTAGTAAAAACGAGTTTTCATGGTAAAATCAGAGCTGGTAAATTTTACTGTAATACATACATTGATGTGATAATGAGAGGGCTTACTGAGAAGGGTCGATTGGGCATGGAATCCACTGTGCGTCGGATCTCTGGGTGTGGTTCCCGCAGAATCTGAGCCATTGATTGAAATTGTGATGACGTCAGTAATTAATTAACGGATAATCGACATGAGGAGGAGGAAGAAGAAGGTGCGAGTTAAAGAGGGTTTACGGGGAATCGATGAGAGGTGGGTTCGCACAGCATCTGTTCTTTTTCGGCAGCCAAAATTTGCACCGAGTCGCCATTGTTTCCCCTGCTTAAACCCTACGACTCTGAGGTTTCAACATTTTGATTTCTCTGGAGAAGATACTTTTGTCGTTCCTTAGACTTGACAAATTTCTAATTCAGGTCCAATTTAAATGGAGTAGGACCCGTTTTTTTGACTTAATTTCAATCCAGTTCAATTCAGATCGCTTCAGTTTAGTTTAGTTCAGTTCAGTTAAGATCGGTTCAGTTCAGTTCGTTTCAAAGTAAATTAAACTAAAATAAACAAAAAATAATTTGAATCTATAATTTTAAAAAGTTACCATCATAATATTATTAATATTTTTTAAAAAATATTTAATAATTTATACAAATTATTATTATTTTAATAAAAAATCAATTCAGTTCAGTTCAGATCGCATAAGTTCAGTTCAGTTAAGATCACTTAAGTGAAGTTCTATTCAGTTCAGCCGATTTCAGTCCAAAAGAACAGGTTAATACTAATACTTAAACACGTTCTTTTGAACTAAAACCGGCTGAACTGAACTTAACTTAACGATCTGAACTGAACTGAACTAAATTGATTTTTTATAAAAATAATAATAATTTTTATAAATTATTAAATATTTTTTTTAAAATATTAATAATATTATAACTATAACTAAATTTTATATTTAAAATTATAGATTGAAATTATTTTTTGTTAATTTTATTTTAATTTATTTTGAACTAAACTGAATTGAACTGAACTGAACTGAATTTAAATCCAAAAGAACAAGTCTTTACTACTAATAATAATAATTAAGAAACATTATAAACAAATTGTGACTATGATTTGAGACAAATAGAGTAATTTTTTTGTATTGTAAAACAAACTTAGAAAAAATGTACTAATACTGAGTACTTCAATCTTTTAAATGTTTCTCAACTTTTTTTTGTATTACAAAGAAATTCTCAAACACTTAGATATATTTATAATGAAACCATGTATAAAACAAAAAAGTATAATTTTTATTTTGAATAAAAGAATACATAGTAAAATTTTATTTTAATTTAACTTATAATTCCTAACAATTATAAAAGGATTAAAAATGCATCTCATTTAGAACCTATTATTTTGGACTTAATTTTACTACAGTTCAGTTCAGATCATTTCGGTTCAGTTCAGTTAAGATAGCTTAAGTTCAGCTCTGATTAAGTTCGTTTCAAAACAATTAAAACAAAATAAATAAATAAATAATTTCAATCTATAATTTTAAATATACAATATAGTTACTCTCATAATATTATTAATATTTTTAAAAAAATATTAAATAATTTATAAAAATTAATATTATTTTTATAAAAAAATCAACTCAGTTCAATTCAAGTTAAGTTCAATTTAGTTAACACAGTTTAAGTCAAAAAAAACAAGTCTAACAAAATTGCAATTTCACATTGGGCCATTGATTTAATCCAGTTGCACTGATAACCCCATATATGGGTCATCTTAAACCAAAATTGAATTGGTCCGGCCCAACTTATTCGGGACGAGTCACCACGACACAAACCCTAAAAATCAAGTAGTTAAATACCCTCACTTCACTTCACTGCCTCTTCGACTCATTTATCATTCACAATCCAAACCCTAACGAAGCTGGTGCACCCCCGCCGCGAAGATGCAGATCTTCGTCAAGACCCTCACGGGTAAGACGATCACCCTCGAGGTCGAATCCTCCGACACGATCGACAACGTCAAGACCAAGATCCAGGACAAGGAAGGAATCCCGCCGGACCAGCAGCGTCTGATCTTCGCCGGGAAGCAGCTCGAGGACGGCCGCACCCTCGCCGACTACAACATCCAGAAGGAGTCAACTCTCCACCTTGTCCTCCGTCTCCGCGGTGGCGCGAAGAAGCGCAAGAAGAAGACCTACACCAAGCCGAAGAAGCTCAAGCACAAGAAGAAGAAGGTCAAGCTCACGGTCCTCCAGTACTACAAGGTGGATGATTCCGGGAAGGTGCAGAGGCTCAGGAAGGAGTGCCCGAACGCGGAGTGCGGTGCCGGAACTTTCATGGCGAATCACTTCGACAGACACTACTGCGGTAAGTGTGGGCTCACTTATGTCTACAATAAGGCCGGTGGGGATTAAGCTTCTCCAGCTGAATTTCATGGCGAAATTCTACTTTTGATTTCGTGAACTGTTTTTTTACTGTGACTGTCGTTTAGTTTTCATCGTTTTGGTATCCTGGATTTTTGTTCAAATACTGTTGATCTCAGATTGGCGTAATTTCAATATATTTCCCCATTTTGAATTCAGATGTGCTTTGCTTAGTTTTTAATGATGCTTTTGATTTTTAAATATGCTCTGAAATTTGATAAACTTGTTTTACTTCTTTACATTTAGAAAGTCTCATGGATTCTTATAAGCTTTGATTAGGTATGGTCATTGTGAAATTAGCTTAATACTAGTGAAAATATAGGTACTACAATATTCTAGGTCTAAAGTGAAACTGTAATTAGATTGCTTCCCATCTGACGTTTCTTTGCAATCAGATGGTTCTTTGCAATTTGTTCTTGTATCACATGTGCTTAAATGAGTGGGCTCCTATTCTTGGCCGATATCTTTTGTATATTAGATTGTTCGAATGAAATTCAGTTTTTATTATTTAATCTATTCAACCACTTTTGGTTTCTTGATGTCATTTCATTTTAACAGTTTGATAATTTATCACTGAGTTTAACTGTCCTCTCTGAAATTAAATGATAATTCTTGTGTTTTATAAAAGATATTTGGGATTATGTAATGATAATTCTTGTCTTTTCTAAAAGATAGTTGGGATTATGTCCTTCATAAGCCTAGGCTTTGTTTGATAATACATTTTCCTTCAAACTTGTAAATGGATACTAATTTGCTTTGAAAACTTCTTAACCATCAATGAGCCAAGCTAAAGTTTTAATATTTGAAATTCGTTTCAAACTTTTTGTATTGGCATTTCTATTCAATTTTACCTATTTTTCTATACTAATTTAATTTTCTTTACTTTTTTTTATCATATTTATAAGATGACTTTTTTTATTATTAATTTTATACATTTTTTTGGTAATACCATTACGTGTTTCATTATATATTAATATACACAAGTAATATTGCCTATATCCTTTATAACAAAATTTGTGCTATTGTATTTGATATTTATTATTCACATATGGTTTACTAATTAAGAAGACTGGGAGAATCTGTTTTTACGGCATAATTATCTCTAATTATAATATTATATGGTACATCCATGTGTAAGAATTAGTCATTTCTAACTCTACGTTTTATATTATTTTTTACCAATAACACGATCAGTACACTAACATGATCTTGATATTGAGAGATTCAAAACATAACAAAACTTGCCATTTCAAATGCAAAAATGCTCTGCCACTCTTCCCTTCCCCGGCCAAGTTGAAATAGAACATAACAAAACTTGCCATAACAAATACAAAAATGCTCGGCCAAACACACGATGTATCCCCTCTCTACTAAGAGGCAAACGCAAAGATACTATCCCAAATTTGAAAATTCATAGTGCAGTAGTACTACTATTTATCATTATCAAGGGATTAAATATTTAGTTTTTTTT
Organism: Euphrasia confusa; assembly: GCA_954870475.1. Classification (NCBI taxonomy): domain Eukaryota; kingdom Viridiplantae; phylum Streptophyta; class Magnoliopsida; order Lamiales; family Orobanchaceae; genus Euphrasia; species Euphrasia confusa. The sequence goes on from OX940952.1 coordinate 39,179,472, forward strand.
GTTGGGTCAATTTAGAACGATACTCCTATTAAATACTAATCCACTATAGTAGTATGTTTATATTCTATGAATAGCCATATTAATATCAGTATGGAATAAGACAATGAAACGAAGTCGCACATGATTGATAGGATAAATATCATATAATGTGTTGGCTTGATGAGACACTTTGAACACAAGTTCCATTTACTTTTATTAAAAAACCAAATCCTAAAGATCCATTTTACCAGGAATAAGCACATGCCCCTAAAATGCACATTATGCATCCTTCTAATGGTTGACCCCAAATAATAATAATAATAATAATTATTATTATTATAATAATTAATAATAATAATTATTATTATTATTATTATTATTAAAATGAAGAGTAACTCTGGCTAACTACCGTGAAACCGCCGTCAACCGCCAAGTTCTGCCCGCTAACGTACGCCGACTCATCTGACGCAAGAAACAAAGCCGCCTCCGCCACGTGCCTCGCCGTGAGCACCACCCCCTTGAGGTTGGCCATCTTGCCGCTGTTCTCCTCCACCTCCCCCGGCTCCAGCCCGTACGCCTGGCACGCCAGCGGCGTCCCCACCCCGAACGGCGAGACCGAGTTCACCCTGATACCGTGCACCCCCAGCTCCGCGCACGCCGCCCTCACCAGCCCCACCACCGCGTGCTTCGACGCCGAGTACGCGTGGGGCCCGGCCCCGCCCACGCACCCCGCCACGCTGGCGGTGCAGATGATGGACCCGCGCGTGCCCGACCCCACCATGGCGCGTGCCGCGTGCTTGATGGTGGCCGCCACCCCGCGCACGTTCGTCGCCATGGCCGCGTCCAGCCCGTCCATGTCGAGGTCCATGATGCCGGACATGGGCCCGATCACGCCGGCGTTGCTGAACAGGATGTCGAGGCCGCCGTGCCGGGAGAGGGCGTGGCCGACTGCCGCCGCCACCTGGCGCTCGTCCCGGACGTCGCAGCGGCGGAAGGTCACTCGGTCGGAGCCGATGGAGGAGACGAGGCGGCGGGCCAGGTCGTCCTGGATGTCGGCCACCACCACGGCGGCGCCGTGGTCGGAGAAGAGTCGGGCGGCGGCGGCGCCGATGCCGCTGGCGGCGCCGGTGATGAGCGCTACCTTACCCGCCAACCTTGGCTTTGACATGATGTTGAATGGAAGGAGTGCGGTACGTGCAAAGCTAATGCGGATGTAATGGTGCAATTAGTGTGTATTTATAATTTAGGTGGCATTGGATTTGGATCTATAGTACATATAAATTGTTCATCTGTTCAAATAAAATTTGAAATACTCTTTTGAGATTATAATAAAAGAAAGGTGGATTTTTAAAAAGGGTAAATATCTTACTCTTAATTATACATTAAGAGTAATCTTTACACTATTTATAAAAAAATTAGATTTACCTAAACAACCCTTTTAATACATTAATTATGTAAAACTAATTGAATATATTTTATAAAACTAAAATAATGTAAAATCTCTTAATCTACCAAATAAACAAACGGATATATACACAACACATAAACCAAACCTAATATTCATACTATTCTTCCCCAAACATTTTTTTTCTCCAGCGAATTGCGATTAGAGTTTTGGGTTGAAGTCTGCCGTATATACACAACACATAAACCAAACCTAATATTCACACTATTCTTCCCCAAACATTTTTTTTCTCCGGCGAATTGCGATTAGAGTTTTGGGTTGAAGTTTGCCGGCGAATTGCGATTAGAGTTTTGGGTTGAAGTCTGCCATGAAAATTTATCTTTCAAATCGTCAAGATTACAAAATACCGGCTTCAAATCTTCGACCTAAAAGTAAGGTATGATTTCCATAGTTTCCGCCGATGCAAAATATATCTGTACATTCTTGAGTGTTTAGATTCCGTTTGAAATTCTTGAGTGTAATAATTTGGTTGATCTGGGCAAACATACATGCCTATTCTTTAATCTTACTTTTATATTTTACTTTTCTGTTTTTTCCCTTATGAATGGATGAAATATGGATCTGAATTATGTTGATAGAAATTTACATAGAAGTATTGTTTACCAAATTCAAGGAATAAGGCATTGTCACGAGAGTGGTTGATAACATTGTTACTTGATGAAATAAGCCACTGATAGTGTCCACTTACGAGTAGTTTTCTCACTTTTATTCCCTTGCTTTTATACAAATTAGAGTGATATGTAGTAGCCGAGTGTAACTTTCTTTGGTTTAACAAGAATACGATGTAGAAGATTCAATCTTGCCCTTCAGCCTTCTATAATCTACACTGCTCCTGAATTGGTTCAAAGCAAAGCGTCTTCTGTTGGTATTGCCTCAGGTATTTTCAGTTTTTGGTGCCTTTCTTACCACTTGATAACTCGGAAGCCGTTATATGATTGCCACAACAATGTAAAGATGGTATGCTTTCATTTGTATTTGAAGTTTTGTGTTACGGAAATATTCTATTACGTTCTTTTATTCTGCTAATCATCAGTAATAGTTTGCATAGTGTCGTAGTGTAGTGTAGATGGAGGTTCAGAAGCCGATAAATAGGAAAATAGTTCACAAGCAAGAGTTTTTAAAGTTATAAAATACAGTAACTGTAATGTGTTCGTAGACATAACACCTATTAGTCACAGTATTTATCTTGACTTAATAATCTACTTATACACTGTACTAGGATAATAGTTCACAAGAAAGAGTTTTAAAGTTCACAGTTTTTAATAGTCCGATTTGAAAATATCAGTTTACTGACGTTTTCTCCGATACTACTTAAATGCCTATAATTTGTTTACGACATTAATATTTTTTTGGTGCAGAGTGGAATCAAGATTGGTATCGGACGTGGAAAGTTTCCTCGAGAGGTTTTGGCTGTGAAAAAGGTTTGTACAAAATGTCACCTGTTTTATACACTCACAGTTTAAATTTTGCATGTTTTTTAGAGTCATGTCATGAGGTATCTTGTTGGTGCTTGTATTCTCTAAATGTAATAATGCCATACACTGTAACCCCTGGTCATGAGTATCAATGTTGTAACTTTGTATGACATTGTCTATTCAATACACTATCCCTATTCAATAACGTGGGTACACTATTAAACACACTATCAATATTCAATACACTATCACTATTCAGTAATGTGTTTTTAAATCTATATGATACACCATACATGACTATTACAAACACTGTACCTTTTGCGCATTGTATTTTGTAGTTCTAGATACATTAAGTGGTTTAATCGTTTACGCACAATTAGATTACTATATTAATAGTTGCACTAACTAAAACTTGTTCGTGGTCATAACACCTATTAATGCCAATAGATTAACCTTGATAACAGAGATGGCTTGGTTTTTAATCCATTAAAATTTTAATTGCATACCAGAATCTCTTACATACACTGTACCACTTGGACAATGTAGTTGGTAGTTTAAAATTCATAAGTTTGACCATTAATTTACGAACATGTATTTAGTAGTTTATTAGGTAAATTTAAGAATCTATTACCAACACTGTAGCTTTTGCGCAGTGTATTTTGTAGTTATAAATGAATAAAGTGGTTTAATCGTTTACGCACAATTAGTAGATTACTAGATTAGTAGCTACACTAACTAAAACTTGTTAATTGACATAACACTTATTTGTGTCAATAGTTTAAACATGGTTATAGTGTTGCTTATATTTTACTGTTTTTTTTTTCAGAGATTATTGTTTCTGTGGGGATGTCGATGCCTCTAGCGATTTCTCCCATACAGAGCACCACCCGTCTTAATGATCGTATTCATGTGAATATGATACTAATATAGCAAAGTCGGAAAATGTGAAGATACAATTTTCTTGTCCGACAATTTCACATTATTGGAGGGGTCTCGATCATTTTCTGCATATCTGAATCAGATGATAGAGAAGAGATTTCTGCTCAACTGGTGGGCATGCATGTGCTCAGAAATGGATTACTTAGCTTTATTTGGTATTCTTGCTAAAATAAATTTTGAGTTATTTACTCAACTGGTAGTGTGGTAGATAAATTCATAGGGATAGGTTAGAAGGTATTACTGACTGTTGTGGTCGACTCATGCTAAATTCCTTAGCATTTTGTACAATGTGATCAACATGTTTGCTAAATTCCTTAGCATTTTGTACAATGTGATCAACATGTTTTTGAGGTTTCGGGATTGAGTCCTGCTAAATTCCTTAGCTTTTTGTACAAAGCGATGGACATGTTTTTGAGGTTTTGTTGGTCGTTCACAGACAACAGGTGTGACTTTGAAATCATTTTAATTACAAATTACACTCTTAAGGTGAGGTATCGATAGTGATTCTGGGGTGGTTCTACATGTGCTCATAATATTGTGTTTATCTTGGCAATGCTTAATTCGGTTTATTACATGATTAATTCATAAACATATAGCTTTCAAACATTATTATGAGACTATTCCTTGGCATCTTTGGTGAAGTCGATCCATGTTGATAGTGCGAAGGCTCATCTTCCAAAGAAAAATCAAGACGTACAACTTCGGGTCAACGACACCACATGGTTAGTTAAATATGAGTATAGAGGTTATGGCGGTGGGCTTCGCAATGGTTGGAGAAAGTTTGTTCTGGAAAACTACCTGGAAGAGCTCGACGTGTGCGTCTTTGACCTTGCAAGTGGTACACAAGACATTTGTACACTAGATGTGAGAATCTTCAGAGGACGCGAGACCTCCCGCTAAGGTAACCTAACCCAGCCAGAAGAAGTCCTTCGGTTCTTGGTGTAGGGAACTTGTTGTGTACTCAAGTAATGTGATATTTTGGTGGTTAGTTGGATAAGTCCTGAACTTCAACTTAAACTTATTGTAGCTATGTTTTGTTATTAGTAGTAGTAGATTACTTATCTTTATGTGTTTGATTTTTGGATAAAACATGGTGAGCAAATTTGTATTATTCAATGCATCATAAACAAAGTTCTACACTGCATAGCTTCCGCAAAAGCCGTTAATACGCGACCTCAACAGGCTCAAACCCTTTCTCGATCGATGCCTTGACAACATCCACCACCACCTGCGTCTTTAGACTGATAGTCGGCCATTTCTTCTCGTTAAACGAGCCATGTTCTTCATCTTCCCCACTAAGAATATGTTGTGCACCTGTCAATGAATTTAGATGGAAATATCTCAGCAATCAAATTATCCTCTTTCAAATTAGGGTTTCATCTCCAATCCCAAATTCAGATCCAAAATCAAAAAACAAATCAAATCATCTTCCCCAAATTAGCAAAAACGATTCAATGAATATCAATTAAATTTATTTTATCAGAAAGTGACACCGTAGTTTCAGAACTTACAGCTTTCATCCGGCCGAAACGATGCGCATCTGAGAGAGAGGCCTTCATCTTCGCCGTTCGTGGGTGGTGCATTGACATGGTAGCATCCATGAACTGAACCCCATTGGATTCGCACGCTGCCAGAATCTCATCTAGTTCGGCGACGTTCAGCGCCACCGGCTTATCCAGCCAACGCAACGAATTTCTCAAGGGAGCGGCTGCCGATGGCGACAACAGGGAGAGGAGTATCGCGCGAGACACCTTGCGGGCTATGTTGGCGCAACCGATAATTCCGAAGCGCACCGGCAGAAAATCAACGGCAATTTTTGTTTAGATTGCAGATAAATTTTGAGTGGCTGCTGTGAAATTTATAAATAGTATATTGAAAATTTTAATAACCTAAAATTTTAATAATCTCGTACAATTGAAATAATACAAAGGTTAAAATAGACAAATTTAATTTGAAAAGCCTACTTAATAATGAATATAATTAATATCAATACATTAAATTATATATATTCTAAAAATTAATTACCTTATTTATTAAGAATGTAAACTATGGTATTTTTTTAAAAATCATAAAACTATTCTTATTTTTTCTCTAAATTACTCTAAAATAAGAAGGTTATTATTTTTTGATAATAATTATAGATTAAATTCTATTTTTAAGTTGTAAAGTAGTGCTTGCTTTATAAAATTATTCTACTTTTAAATTAAAAATATAATTTATAAGTAGTGCAGCTTCTTTGAGACTAACTCAGTAGTAAATAAAGTATAATTCAAAATATATAATTCAAAATTAAAAAAATAGAATATTTATTTTATTTTTTAGGATTGAAAAAAAAAAAATCAACTATAAACAACAACAAAATAACACAATGATTTTTTTATGAATATAAACTCAAAATGTAATGGGCTTGGGATTTCTACACAATGAAGTCTTACTGGGCTGAAGTAGTATAATACAAATGAGCTTATATATCGGTATTGGGCTTATATTTAGGCAGCCCATTTTCACCTTTGGTGCTCCGCTCGAATCACATTTTCTCTTGCAGAGCAGCTGCAGTTGCAGTAGCAGTCTCTTCTCCGTCGTCGTCTTCACCAACCAAAACGCACACACACAATCTCTCAAACCTCAATCGCTGTAGTTTCGTTTCACAATTCAGCATCACCAGATAAAACATTCCAAACCTTTCATTTTTTATTAAAAATAAAAAATGGTATTCCTCCACACCATTAACAGAGGTGCAGCCCAAAGCTCCCATTGCTTCTTCTCTCTATGCACAGTGAGTTTCGCATTTCTTAATTAATTACTTACTCGTAATTATCACTTTAATCGATTTTGCCCTAATTTTCAATTTCCCCCTAATTCTTTAGCTATGTTTTTTTTTTTTTTTTTTTTTCTGGGTAATTATATTCTTAATATTGTGCAGAAAGCTAAGTTGTGAAATAGATATTGATTTTCTCCGTTGTTTTTATCAGAGATTACACCATCTTCATCGGATTAGTATCTCCTCAAATCCCTTCGCTTCATCTTCTTCCTCCATAGAACCTACCCTTTTCCATTCCGCATCTTGCGCCGCCTCTGTCGAAGAAGACCCACCGCACGAACATACAGAATCATCACCGGGCTGTCAAGAAGAACCCAAAGACCCATCCGCCGCCTTCCGAGAATGGGGCTGTACAGAAACCGACATCTCCAAAATCCTCGGGAGAAGCCCGTCTCTGCGTAAAGCCCGCACTCCCAACCTTCGTTCCAAGCTCCAAATTCTATCCCAACTGGGCATCAAATCCACTGACCTCGTAAAAATAGTCAACTGCCGCCCCCGATTTTTCAACTGCAAGATCAACGCTTGCTCAGACGGGCGCCTCCAATACCTCGACTCCCTGTTCGGATCGAGGGATGTCCTGATCAAGGCCATAGTACGTAACCCTTCTCTGCTAAGTTACGACTTCCACAAAGACATAAAGCCTGTTGTATCCGTATACGAGTCGTTGGGCATGAGTAAACCGGACATTATCGCTGTCCTTTTATCTCGACCCACTTTGATCCCTCGCACTAACTTAGACAGCGAGAAGATCGACTATATACGTCGAACCGGGGTCCGCAAGGAATCCAAGATGTACAAACACGTGGTCTCCTTCTTCGCCATATCTCGGATCAAGACCATCTGCGAGAAGGTGCTGAATTTAGAGAGATACGGGCTTTCTGAGGACGAGATTTTCGGGCTCATCGGGCGTTCGCCGCTCGTGCTGTCTTTATCCGTTGATAAGGTTCAGAGGCACATGACTTTCATCTTGGGGACAATGAAGCTGCCGGCGAACGTGGTGATTCGTAACCCGTTTCTGCTGTACTTCAACTTGGAGACTGTCTTGAAACCTCGTTTCATGGTGGCGTGTAAGATAGATGATATGGGGATCTCTCCTAGAGTGAATGGGGGGGCAATGTTGAGGGCGTTGAGGATGACTGATAAACGGTTTGTCTCGGCTTTTATCAGTTGCCAGCCGGAGGATGTGGCCGCAGAGTTGCTCTCAGTGTACAGAGACACGAAATCCATTAAACGATTGGCGGTGTCTTCGAAGAAGAATTCGAATAAAGAAGGGTTTCCATTCTGATCATATATTTTTTTGGTGTTGTGAAGTTGATCAATTGACAAAACACTGATTTTTATTTTATTTTAGAACTCTGTTTTTTTTTTTCCAATTTTTTTTTATTGAACATACACCAACAACTTGTATAATAGATGAATTCAATAACAAAAACTCTTAGGGCATGTTTTTTTTGGAGCTGAACTAAGTGGAACTGAAAACTTAACCTTTGAGAAATGGATGTACAGTATTAGTATTCTTCACTATATTACCAAAAAAAATCGAATGAAACGATTTTATTCGTGATACACGATCTAATAGAGTACGAATCAAAGTCGAAGAACATGCCCAGGACAACAAGAAATCCAGAGCTTCAACAAATGGATCTATATAACATAACTCAATTTACACACCCACCACTACTAGCAAGTAGCAACCAATCACTATACAGCATTTTCACCCCTCCAAGAAACTTCTCAAGCTGCTCAAGGCCTCGGCCGAAAGGCTGCAGCACCTCATCCTCCTCTGCAGGGTCGGCCCCACCTGATCCGCCAAACGAAAACAAACCACAACGACAGTCAGATTATCGAAAGTGTTCATCCGAAGAGCCTCCATCACCAGATCCTTTGCGCACTGCTCAGGGTCGTCGTGCCTCCTCAGCCCACGCCTCACGAGGCTAACCGCCTGCTGACTGGACATCACATCCCACACCCCATCGCACCCAATGATGAGAAACTAGTCTTCCTCCGTCAGATTAATCCGCCGGATGTCGGGATCGGCGATCAGAGGCGAGGAGGAGCCGCCACGTGGCAGCTTCATATCCCAGTCGCCGAGTGCCCGAGTGACCGAAAGGACCCCGTTTAGATACCCGTCGTCTATGAATCCGCCTAATTCCTCCACTCGTTTCCTCTCGGGCAGGTGGTTCGGGCGGTGGTCTTGTGACATGTCGACTGCTTTCCCTTTCCGGGAAAGAACGGCTCGACAGTCTCCCACGTTGGCCACCATTAGGAGCCTGGGGGTATATATGTAAATGGCTTTCGATCATTATAGTTAATATCAGGTTATGAAGAGAGTAAAGAAAATTACTTACCTGCCGATGACGAGAGCTATCAATGCTGTCGTTCCGGAAGAACTACTCACGCAGCCATCGTCGGCTAAGGCCATATCCGCTTGATGATAGCCTTTTCTCAGACAACTCTCGACCTCGGATAGAAACGAGTCGTTTACTTCACGAGCTTGGGGGAGATTAGAATCTTCGAAAAAGAATCTGATTGCGTTTTTTCCGACATAGGCTGCCGCCTCAGGTCCTCCATGACCATCAAATACCTACACAATCATAAGTACATATATAAACCAAAACCAAAATCAAAATAAAGAAAAATGACTGACCCCATAGAAAGCACTTGGTTCAGGAAAACTGAATTGTGATCCCAAGTGAGACGAAAGGTCGTCTATCCTAATGTGCTCGTCTTCCATGTATCTTCGCGGGCCGATATCAGCGAAACCACCCGAACGAATGCTTGGAACAAACGGCAGCACGGCAGTTTCAGGGGATTTTACATCTTCACACTTAAATAATATAACAAAATTCAGAGTCTACACGAATATATAACAATATAATGATTACATTAACATAGTACAATAATTATCCTTATTATACTAACTAAATTCTCATCAGATAATTTTTGTTCAATTTTCCTAGCCCTAAAATCAAAAGTAATAATCCAAGGGACTCTGAAGATTTAATCATTAATGAATAATTCGAACAAGATAAGCTTACAATTTCTACAGAAGAAGGTATATCCAACACCGCCGGAATATTCTTCCGACTGCCCACCTCAGCTTCAACTCCCATCCTTCTTCACGATCGCATACAATAACCAACTCGGAAAAATCTGTTTAGCTTTTCAGGTGAGATGAATAATTGAGGTAAGAAAACTTTGCAAGAGAATAATTACTTTATTTGTTCTTTGGTGAATTTCGTTTGGATTTTGGTCCAGTGCGAAAAAGATGATCAACTCTGAAAACAGGTGACCTTTGAATTACTTGTAGAAGTATCAAGTACGTATCTTTTTGACTTGAGAAAACCGGCTGTTAGCGGTAGAAGTCGTTGGGTTACCGGAAGTGTCGGTTGCCGCGCTCCGAAGGCACACGTTGAAGAAGGTATTGTTCGGAAACGGACACGTGGATGCCATTGTTTCTGCGGTGTGAGCCCCACCAACAGACGCGTGACGCGCACCATAGCTAGTTAAACAACGAGATGTATAAATATGTGTGTATTAATAGTATAGTAGCACCCGTAAATATAAAATTGTAACGGATATTGTTGGAAGATGATACAGTTACACAAGGTGTACCGGACTTCTGGTACACCACCAATCAAAATACGCCACCTAAAATTATAACATTAATTAATTAAATAATTAGTATTTTAATTATTATTAAATTGAATTTTAGTTAGGAAAATAAATCTTCAAAATCTTCTAAAATAGTCAAAAATAAAATTAATATTATATTTCCAAATATTAAATATATTACAAAATTTATGAGATTTTTTTCCATTATATCATTACTAACAAAATAAAATAAATTAGTATATATATATATATATATATATATATATATATATATATATTAAATTGAAAAAAAAAGCGTAAGAAAGAAAACATTAAAAATATTAAAAAATATTTCATTTTTTAAAAATAAAATGATATAACATAATAATTTTTTTTTAATTTTATATTAAAATTATATTTCACACTTCAACTTAAAAAATGTCAATTCGTTAAAAAAAATATTTAAAGTAAAAAAACATATATTTAAAAAAAAAATTATATATACTTAACAACAACAACAATAATAATAATAATATATAATATATAATATATAAAATTGAGGTAATATTTAAATCAAATATTATGCGATTTTTATTTTTGTTTGAAATCATAATGTATTTACTTAATATAGTAGCACCCGTAAATATAAAATTGTAACGGATATTGTTGGGAGATGTAAATTTAAGAAATCACAATGGTAGGTAAATTCATTTCAATTAAACGAATTGAGTAGATTTTATAATTTTGAGAACGAATTAGATAAAAATGGAAGTGTAATGTTTAAAAAAGCTTGTCGGTCGTGTCGATAATTTATGAAGGTGTAATATTATTATACTTATTTAAATAATATTTTTATTAAAGTTGTAGTTATTTTAGATTTTTTTAATATTTCATCAATTAAACATATTTAAATAATAATTTTATTAAAGTTGTAGTTATTTTAGATTTATTAAGTTTCTCATTTTTAAGCCAATATGTCTTCGTATACACCGTCTATGCAATGGAAACGGATTTGAATATTAAAACCTTAGCTTAAATAAAAATAGAATTTGTTTCAAAGACAAGCTTGAATATTAAAGCCTTAACTTAAATAAAAATAGAAAATGCAATGGCGGAGCCAGGATATTTTTTCAAAACGGATTTGAATATTAAAACCTTAGCTTAAATAAAAATAGAATTTGTTTCAAAGACAAGCTTGAATATTAAAGCCTTAGCTTAAATAAAAATAGAAAAAAAAAATGACGAACCCTTGACATTTGAAGATTTGGGAGTGGGCTGAGTCATTCCAGCTACACATTTATTTGGTTTAAAGTTGCATGTTTATATATATATATTCAAACTTCTAAAAATCAAGGTGGGGTTAAGCTCACCCAGCCATAACGTGGGTCCGCCCTTGTGTCTATGGCTTTGTTTAAAGAGTTTCGTTTTTAATTATATGTTGGACATCTTTATTTTTTATTTTTTTATTTACCAGTATTTTTTTATTTTCGTCTATGGCTCTAATAAATGTGTTTTTTTATGTAATCTTCATATATATATATATATATATATATATATATATATATATATATATATATATATATATATATATATATATATATATATATATATTATTCTACTATTTCATTCTCTAAACATCAGTAAAAAAAAAAAAAACTTTAAAATCTATTTTCTCTTTTTTATTTCGTTCGCCGCCTCTTCTCTTTGCTTTTTAATTTGAATTTTAAAAAAATTGCAATATAATCTTAAGGACATTCTTTCAATTTCACAAAGAGGAATACATCCATATAGCCTAAGGCCGATCAGATCTACAAAGAGCCCCCAGATCTGTACCACAATTTTGAATATTAATTTTTAAAATCGAGCTAAACTCGGGTTGCTCGAACGAGCTGAACTCGAGCTGCTCGAACGAGCCGAGCTCGAGTTGACAATTTTGTTTGCGAGCCGAGCTCGAGCCTCATAATGTTTAGCTCGTCGAGCTCGAGCATGAGCAAATTTTATTCGAGCTAGCTCGATTAGCTCTTCACTCGACTCGGCTCGACTCGTTTGCAGCCTTAGTTGTACAAGTGAGTATGCATGCAAACATGTTGAAAATCAAAAGGCATACAAAACCCAGTATTAATACATCATAAAAATACTGGCAAATTAACAAACTAATGTTGGAACTCACAAGGCATACAAAACCCAGTATTAATACATCATAAAAATACTGGCAAATTAACAAACTAATGTAATTTGATGGCTAATGTTTAAGTTTAGCTAATTGGACCAATCACATCGATTTTATCTTTATAATTTTTTTGAGAGATGTCAATGACATATTGAGATAAAATATTGTCTGACATAACTTCTCTAGAGATCATAGATTCTAATTTCTACCAAACTACTTAGAATTGCTCATTAATCATTGTGCATTAGTAACACAAACTTTTTGACCGGAGGAATTCAAAGCTAAAAAGCACTAGAATTCTTCACTAATTTATAAAGAGAAATTGCTTAAATATAACACTACAGAATTCTACTAATTTCTCTAATTTTGAATTGTTATTTAATCTAAATAAATAGATTAATTTGTACTTAGAATTTGTTTTCCAATTAATTATAAATATGTTATACTTCCCAACTCCAATTACTAAGTTTTTATATTCACTTTCTTTTTTAATTATAAATTATAATTTCCTACGGACAAAAGATTCTCACTTGTTAACAAATAAAAAAATTAATCTTTTACATTTTAAAAATATATTATTACTCATAATTTATTTAAAAAATTAATAAAATATTTTGTTAATTTCAAACAAAATTCTAAAAACAGTAATACTAAAACTAACATTTTTTTATTTAAAACAGTTCTTCCTCGTCTATCAACATCTATTAATATATAATTCCTGAATACTTCTTTGGTTTTTTAATAGCCAGTTATATCCTTCAATTTTGCCACGTAGACAAATTGAGATTCTATTGTCCAATAGAAATGCTCAATTTCAATTCAATTTCATTTGCGTTCACACCAATAGACAATCTCTTCTCAATTATTTATTTAAAAAAACAAATAGAAATCAGTACTGAGCAATTAATTTCTGGTCAATTATTCCATCTTTACATTAAATTGTTCCGCTTTTTCATCTTCTCTTTTAATCATTTTTTTCTTTCCATCTTCTTTCTCTTCTCCTTCATCACAACACACAGTATACTCAGAGACCTACTTGAAAGATTTCCTCTGCAACACCTCCGACGAATTCTCCTTCGCCTTCGTATTGTTCAGTTTCTTCTTCTAGGGAGTCGCCCAATTCCCACTGATCATCCCCAATTTCAGAACCAAAATCGGCCACGGAGTCTCCCTCGCCTTCCTCCTGACTTTGATTGCCGGGAGGTCAGACAGCTACGATCAGATCAAAGCCGAGGTCAATTGCCCTCGCTGCTCTAAGCCGATGACTGTTCTCTTCTCCAACCGCCCGCTCTCCATAACCGCCGGATGACTGTTCTCTTCTCCAGCCGGTGACTGTTCTCTTCTCATCTCCACTTCACAGGTTGAGGTTTGTTGCTCTTTTTTTTCCATCTTATTACGGATCTCATAAAAACGATTTTATTATTATATCTATGCTGAAATTATTTTAATGTCAAATTAGATCTTCTAAAATGTATGGTCTGTTTTTTTGGAATATCAAAATTTTGTTTAGCTTGATCCGCATAGAAGGATCAGTATTTTTCCTTTTCCATCTATATTTTTGGTTCAAATGAGCATGTGTCCAAAGTTGTGAATGTTTATACTTTAGACAGGTGCCAGTTTTCTACTTTCGATCCATATTATACATGATTTGTGTATTGCTTTTCTAGACGCAGAAAACTCATAGGTTTTTTTTCGAAATAAAGATCTACCAATGCCAATCCGAGCCACAGGTGCGACATCAACAGTGCAAATTATATATATAATTATTTTTTTTCATGCGATTACATTGTGGAAATGAACCCTTACAGATGTTCCAAAATCATAATGATACAGGAACATTTGGGCTTAGATTTTTACTGGTTTACCCTGCCAAAATTAGCTTTATGTGGTAATTTGGAATTTCTATTTCAACAGAATACTGGAATTTTCTTTCTTTTTCAAATATTCCATTTAACTTACTCTCAATTAGCTTTGAAAGTGCATCATAAGGAGTCATAGAAACAGTATTTAAAAAAAATATATGATAGTGAAACTGCTGAGAGTATGTCACATTTTTTTATTTGTTCTACAGATGGTGGGAAGTCCGTTGAATTTGATATGGACCATGATTTTGGAAACATGATTAGTTTCCATTGTTAAAAAACGTAAATCGTCCATTTTGCAATTAACATGTTTTTTTTTTTTAATATTTGGACTTCTCTGAAATGAATTCATGTTGGCGACCACTACATTTGCATCTCTCAATAAAAATTCATTGTGCAATTCAGGTCCATGCAGTAAAGGAAGATGAAGTGGTTGATAGCAATGTCTTGCCTTATTGCAGCCTTGACAAAAAACCAAAGAAATCGTAGGGGAGATGGAACAAGAATTTCTTCAAGCACTTCAGGTGGCTATATATCATATAATCTTCTTATTTACTCTTTTATGTTGTCACCTATATTATGTATCTCCATATGTCTGTACAGTGGTTAATTGCATTATACCATATAGATTAGATGTTATCATCTGTTAATTGTGTACAGGCATTCTATTACGAAGGAAAGTCAATCATGGCAAACGATGGAATAACCATCGTGCATATTGAATTCAGGTAAACGTATCTTTTTTCATTTTTTCTTTCAATTTTCTTTTATGGTTGTAAAAATATATCTTGCATCGTCAAACTTGATACTTTGCTATTGTTGGTACTTTGCTATGGTTCTTTCAGTTTTCTATTATTTAAAATCATCAATTTTATATGCTTAACTGAATTTTGCAGACTCATGACATTTTTAAGAAACGAATTGATTCTCACAGTAATGTGATCGAAGTGCGGCAAGATGGAATTGGTGCACCTACGGTAATATGGAAACATGATATTTTTTGCATGAGCTGTTGTGGTTTTTAGTTGTTATAGTTCCACATTTGTCATCTGCCATGTGTTCATGTGATGAACTGCCTAAATGTATTTTGTTAGTAGCTGGAAAAAACCTGACGTATCGTGGCTAATAATATGATATATGTGCCGAAGCCAAATGCCTTAGTCGTCATCATATTATAATAAGGGAAACTGAATAAATATGTCTTGAAGTATTTTGAAATTCTTGGCTTGCTTTTGCATCCACAAATTATTTTTCTTATATTTGTATAGTTTGCTAACTCTTTCTCTTTCTCTCTCAGATTGAGAGGCCTTTGCAAAAACATGGTTGTAGGCTTGACCATAATGAGACATACCGTGGTTCATGTTTTGGTGCTGAAGCGGTATAAGATAGTATCTTATAAATATCTTCTTCTACTATTTATTTGTGTTTGCAGTTTGACTAAAAGAAATTAGAATCGTGTTCCACCACTTCCTGGGCTTAATTGACCATTTTTTTTTATCGTTGTTTCATGATATCTATATTCCCTTTCATGCACATTAGCAAATATTGGGTTATAATTATATTCGTTTTTTTTTTTTTTAAATTCCTGTAATTTTTAGTTCGTATATTTTTGTTCCGGTTTAATTAGTGAATTGTTATCTGAAATTAGGTTAATTTTATTACTGTGTGTAATTGACTCTGTGTAATTTGTTTTAATGTCGATTTTTTTTAATAATTAACGTAATTGATTACAGATTTCTTCTCCTTTCCCGCGACCCCTGCTATTACAGATTGAGGTTTCGATCGACCAGATTTTCTCAATATTAAGGCTTACGGTTCTCATCTCCTTCGACCTTCATCCCTTGCACCTTCAGATTTTGGGTTTCGATCAAGCAGGTTTTTCCCATCGCTGCTCCATCATAATTAGGGCTTTTATCGAATTTTTTATGCAGAAACTAAAAGTGCGATTTCGATTTCTTCCTTTATTTCAGTTCTTTTGCAGAATCCGTTCTCATCGGTATGAATCAGTTGTCATCGGTCCTCTTCTCCGAATTTAAGGTATGTACATTAACCCTTTTATTTGTTGATTCCCTTTTATTTGTTGATTCCTTCCAAATATGTCGGGCCCGATTTGTGTCCGGCCCAATACATCGAGGAGCTTTCTCAGTTGCAAGTAGAAATATTTCAGCCCGTGCTATGCACAGAACAGCTTGGATTAATTTTCTGGAAGATACTTGGTCTATTCGGTGTTCATATGTGGAGAAGAAGGAAGAGGAAATCAGGTATATCTATGAATTTCACCTGTTTACTTCACTACTACTCCTAATCATATGATTCATATTTCATGAATATCTTTGATTTAGAAACAATAATACCAATTCAATCATCTGAAAAAAAAAAATACTTTTGCTGATTTATTAATTTGCATATGGAATTGCTGAACTGGAGAAACATGAGAGTTACTTCCCAAATTTGGTTATACAGCTTCTTTCCTCTTTTGAGATGGTTTAGTTCTCTCACACTTGAGCCGATATACTTTCCAGTTCTTAAAGTGAGTTGTGAACAATCTCACTTTCTCTCTCTCTCATATATATATATATATATATATATATATATATATATATATTCTAATGCAGAAAGAGTTGAGGTCCCGTATTGATTGCATCAGAATTTTTGTGGAGAACATGAAGAGCTTAAGTGAAGGGTATTATTGCATTGAATTTATTTCAAAAGGTTATGTGCAGGGTGCACCGCTTATTTAATAACCTCTTTTTTTTTCCTTTCCAAATTTTATTAGTTATATGATTTGAATTTTTTTGTTGCTGAAAATAATGAGATTATAATTTTTAATTCTGAGTTTATCTTAACTAAATATGCAAAAGTGTAGTCTCTGAAATAATTTTGTTTTTCAGGTATAGGAACACTGGCATCTGGGATGAGGTTTCTCTTACTGTTACTGGGGTAATTTAAGTACATAAATGCATCAAATTCTTGCTAATGTTAGAAGTGATTTTCCCGGAATTTATTTTTTTAGTGCATGCGTTTTCCTTTATCCAAAACATATATTTTGGGAGATATACATGAGCATTTGCACGTCATGTTCAGATGTTAATTTGAAGTGCATGGAGCCCTCAATTGATACGTATTCCTTAAGGTAGAATTTTGTCTTTAACATGTGTTCTCTGTGATTATTCATATAAAGTGTACATCTTATCTAACCTGATCTGATGGAAATTCCCCATGTAAGGGAGTATATAATTAGTATCTACGATATGGGTTTAGAAGTTGCTTAAGGAAATGCAGTCATTTTTTAGTCATGAGAAGAATTAGTTTTTTAGTAGGAAATTGGATTTTAGATTTTCTGTAAATTTTTGAACATATTAAAAATATAAGAATGCTGCATTTGGTGGGATTCCATCTCCGCCTTCATAGGTTTTGGCTAAAGAACTAAATAGGAGTGAGTGTGCTTTCGCATTGGTTTGTAACTTTGTATCCATAATTTTATAGTAGTTGTTTCCGCATATATATAAAGTTGGCCTGTGTGTACAATGATACGTTCAATTATATATGTTAATGCTAGAACTAAAAGTGGTTCATCTCTTTGCGTATCCTAATGCATACTTTTCAGGTTTATGTGCAGATTGCGTAGCCTAATTCTTACTTTTCAGATTCTCTATATAACTATTTATTTTAAATCTTCTATTTTTTTTTTCAAAATCGTATGTAATTTTTTGTGCATATAACTCAGGTTTTTCGAATGATTGAATTACCTTTCGTTGTTCGTATTAATGCACATTCATCACGTGTTTTATTTGATTATTAATGTGTCAAAGCTCAATTCAAAATGTTCGACGATGGATTTGATCAGATCGATTTTACTGAATAAAGAATTCATTTTGTTTACTGTTTATGATACCGTTAGTTAGTGTTGATGTCAGATGTGGATTTTTTTTTAATAATTATGAGTTTTTGGTCTGAATTAGCAGTTTACGAAAGTAGAAAATAATTTGTCGCAATTATTTGGGTATTTTGGACTTCCTCTGTTACTCTTTAGTCTTTCTGATTGATTTGAATTATGAAATACTGCTAATTTAATATTATTTATTATAAAATAATTCAATATTTTTAGTCCACAAGATATATGTTTAAAGAAAGAAAATATTGTAAAAATAAGAATTCTGTAATTTAAATTTATTGGCTATACAACAATTCAATCAATGAAAATTTGAATAATAATGATTGAAAAATACTCTCAATGCATTTTTTTTATTTTCTTTATTATTATAAATATAAATTAAGTTAATAAAAATTTGATAAGAAACATAACCAAAATAAAAACAAAATAATTATTTATCAATTTAATTTTATCGACTGTACAATCATTCGTCTTTTTATAATTTAAACATGTTATATGCTTTAAGATATTAATTAAAAACATTTTTAAATATTATAGGAAAATGTTTTAAGTTTTTTATTGTATCATTATAAAAAAAATGAGTATTATAGTAGTTGATATACAAATAAAATAATTATTTAACAATCTAATTTTGTTAACAATATAATTATTTATTCTTTATAATTCACATGAGTTAAATCATTTGTTTTGGAAACGACCGATATTTACACACAGACATTTTCAAGAGTCACTAACAGAGTATGATTGTAATTGTTATATTGCGATAAGAATGTGAAACTCCGGAATTAGACCACTAATGTGGTTCACAAGGAGATATTCAGAAATTTGTAATGAAAATGTATTATATTTAATGTATTTTTTATTTTATTTTTAAAGGTGTATGTTTTTCAAACAATAAGATATTTTTAAAGAGAAGAGCCCTTTTCATTTTAATAAATATTGAGTCGTATAGAATACAAGTCAAATTTCCAAGTATATATTAGTTAGATGAAAAGAAACATTGAAACTATATATTAATTAATAAATTATTTAATTTCAAATATCAAATATGATTCAATTTTA
Source organism: Euphrasia confusa (assembly GCA_954870475.1). NCBI lineage: Eukaryota > Viridiplantae > Streptophyta > Magnoliopsida > Lamiales > Orobanchaceae > Euphrasia > Euphrasia confusa. The sequence goes on from OX940952.1 coordinate 39,198,674, forward strand.
TAAGATTTATTATCATATGCAAATATAAAATTTTATGTGTTAAAAAAATCATTTATTAATTAAAAACAACAGATAAATCCCGTATAAGATATATTGACTCATATTAAAATGTATTTCCAGTTTTGAGTCTTAATTTAAACGAGAAAAAACCTTGAAACTATATATTAATTAATAATAAGATTCAAATTCATGCGTTACAAAAATTAGTTTATTAAATTATAGCTTACGAGTAAATCTTCAAAAAATTACCCATTTCATTGCTCGGGATTTATACAATTATTTTAACATATATAATAAAATCAAGTTCAAAATAAATTCGGGCGAAGCTGTGAGTGGTACTCCCAGTGCATCTCACGGGCAGATGGATCAATGACAGTCTTTGTCAAAGGTTGGAATTCTGTTGAGAAAACCGGTTGTTCACACACGGACAATTATATGTTGCAGTTTCTAGAGTCACTAATCGAGCCGGTTTGAAATTCTTAATTTGTGATTTGAATGGGGACCTCACGAATAAGGTTACAAATGTCATTTATAAGGAAGTGTTTAGAAATGTGAATTGATCTTCCAAAGTTGTTATTACACTTTAAGTCTATTATGAGTTTTAAACTTTTTTTTCCAATCTTTGTCCTCATCTTTTATAACTTTTTATTTAAAATTTCATTAACTTTTCTATTAATATTCTTATATTAAAATAGTAACCGGAGAAGCTGCTGAAAGATAATCCCAGTGCATCGCACGGGTCGAAAGATCCTAGTTTAAATTAATGACAAGTGCTTATTTCGTTTTATTACAATCAGACACCAAAATTAACAAAAAGTACTATTACTTTGTTTTGGGTGGATAGCAATGAAAATGCTACATTTAAACAGGTGTAGAGAGGACTATTCTCTCCTAAAAATATTATTTATTAAAGTATTTATTATTTTTTTGATATAATATTTACAAATTTGGTATTACAAATCAAAATAAATTTTGTTTAATTTCTTTTCATTATTAAATTTAGTAAAAATATTTTAACTGCTATAAATTTGAAAGTAAATTAATTAATTTAATTGATTGAATTTTAAATTAAATTAAATTTATTGATTATATTACTAATAAAACTAAGTACTTACAATTAGATTAAAATTTTATTTTTTCACAGGATAAACATAAGGAGTTCAGATCGTTTCAGTTCAATTCAGATAGTTCAGATCGTTTCAGTTCAATTCAGATAGTTCAGATCGTTTCCGTTCAATTCAGATAGTTCAATTCAAAATAAATTAAAATAAAATAAATAAAAAATAATTCGAATCAATAATTTTAACTATATAATCTAGTAACAATATTATTAATATTTTTAAAAAAAATATTAAATAATTTATAAAAATCATTATTATTGTTTTAGAAAAATCAATTTAGTTATGTTCAGATTGTTTTCAGTTCAAATTGTTTCAGTTCAATTCAGCTGATTTTAGTCCAAAATAACAGGTACTAACTGTGAAAATTGATACAAGAAGACAAGGAAAGGAAGAGTGTCGCTTTTCTTTTTTTTACTATAGTTACGGTCGGATCCACTATTTATTTCCCACTATAATTTAATTAATTAATCATGGCTTACAGTTACAATAAATTTTATTTTATTTTATTGTAATTTTATGATTTATGTATGTTTTTTCATCTGAAATATCACACTGATAATTGATTTATTTTAAATTCCACTTTAAATGATTGATTTAAAATTGATTTAAGTGTACTAAGTAAGGAGCAGGTTGATTTTTCTCGGAGTACATTTGTTATTGGATTCCCTTTTTTCGGTGGTTTCATACCTGCACGGCACCCACGAATACGATTCACGATTCATGCCACATTTGTGAAAGGAAGTTGGGTCCCAATCTTATCAAATGTAACTGTTTTTTTAAATATAAAATCTAGTTACCGTCATAATATTATTAATATTTTTAAAAATATATTTAATAATTTATACAAATTATTATTATTTTTATAAAAAATCAATTCAGTTCCGTTCAGATCGCTTAAGTTTTCGGTTTCAGTCCAAAAGAACAAGTAAGCCCTCTATTATTCAACTTATTAATTTGTTTTATGTGATAATTTAAGTCAAAATAAAAATAAATTTCAAAAGTTCTACTTTTAATATAATCTTTAATTACGCATTGTGTCATTATTTTTTCAACATATTTGACGACTTTAAACTAATATAAGGCATCATGAATAGATATATTAATATTTTATTTAAATTTGTTTTGTGGGAAAATGTCTACTACTAAAAAATGCGACACAAATAGTACAATTAAATTCACACTCTTTGCTTGTCAGGCGACCTAATAATAATTCCATTTTATCCTATTATATTCAATAACCAATATACTAACACCTATTATCAACAGGGTCCACGAGTTGAATGCTAATTAACGATAAGTATCGTGATTTGCCATCAGTATCCATAGAGGATACCATATAGTAATTCGATTTATCTATGAAATGTTTTTTCATTTGTTTTTAAATTATAAATTTAAATATTAAATTAAAGTGAAAAGTTGTTATAGCTAGGTTGCTTTCCGATATGATATATTAAGAAAATAATCATGTTTCTTACACATATACGTACGTATTTTTTACTATAATATTAATATATATATTTACGACTAATATATTGAGATAAATTTATATTTTAAATTATGAATTAAAAAATATATTTTATTTTTAATTATGCAAATATTATTGTGAATAGTTTAAATTAAATAAAAATATGAATAATTTTATGAGTATGGACGAGTATATTAAAGTTATAGTATGAATTAACTTTCAAAAACAATAATTCATGATGATCGAATGGTTAATGCAAGTGCGGGCAGGTAGATGACACCGAAATCTTAATTGCATATCCATGCATGATCCACATGCTTTCTTTTATACACTCAATTTGTAATCTTGTTACTTTTTTATACACCTTGATCATATGCAAACACATCAATTACTGTATATAGAATATAGTATATTTCGAGCACACTTTCGAAATTTCTTAGCCCATTTAATTATTAATAGTACTATCATTCTTGAAATAAAATATATAACTAGCTTCATTTCTAAAAAGTTAAATATTTAATTCAAAACAATAAACAAAATACTCTTCATTCTAATTAGTTACCTTATATATAATTTGTATATATTTTCATTTGCTTATAAGTTAAATGAATTCAACACTACCAAAAAATATGCTAAACACCGACTCACAAATCAGAGTATATATATAAGTTGGTATCTGATTTACGAATGATTATGTTTGTGGTAAAGACCTCCTCGACAATTGATTACCAACCGATTTTGTACAAATACCGATCACAGATTGAACATTTATTTTTGAACTCATTTTATTGTCGGAAATTACCGGGACTAACCGGAAACAATTGGTACTATCTACTAATGGAATCAATAAGTACAAATGTAGTGCAGTAAGCCACATAAGGTACTTATATCAACAATGTGAATATTATTTGTAGGCACATATTTTTTAAAACTTAAGTGTGCTTGCTTCGAAGACTAATAACAATATATATGCTTGAGACGTAATCTTAGGACTAATATTTTTTTTGCTCCGAATTATATTTATGATGGAAAGCATGTGATAAGTTTCATAAATGTGCCCACTAGTGAAAACAAATTGAGTTGAAATAAATATTTTGAGACAAATATATTAGAATAATTGTTGATAATTAATTGAACCTACTCAATATTATGTGTTATTTATTTGTAGACATGTAATTATTATAGTTTGCAGTTTGAAAATATAAAATTAACAAATATTTAACAATATAAAAAAATGAGATTTGAGTGCTATATAAAAAAACTGACACATTGAATTGCCTTAAAAAATAATCAACTAATTTTAATAATATAGATCAATTTTTATTTCATATTTGTGTTAAACCAATGATAACAACTCATTTTAAAAAAATAGAGTAATGTTTTTTCTTTTTCATTAAAATAAACCATTTCAAACTTTATTTTTAATGTACTTTTGTAAATTTCACTTAAAAGTATTTACTGTATTTCATTAATTTAATAATATAATTTATTTCTATTTTTTTTAGTCAAAATAAATAAAACAAATATTTTTATTATTTTTCATGTCAAGAAGAGTCCAGATTCATAAATTGTGGATTAGATAAGAATGGACCACCGCAGAAAATAAATGAAAATTTGAAAACAGTAAAGAGAGTTTGAATGGTCAAAAGTATATAACAGTAAAGAAAGAACAGCAGCAGCACCTGCTTCAGCTTCACCAGTAGCATTAATTTCATTAAAATAAAAATAAAAAAGATAATTTAATTAATAATTTATACAGTGTTTACTGTTTTGTTTTTGGGAAAGGGGCGGAGTCTTTTTCTTGTTGACTGCGTCTCACCAAATAGATAGCTTACCTTTTTTCTTTTTTTGTTTTCACCATTACCCAATTATTGGAACAAGAGAAACTAAAACTTGTCCAATTATTATTTCTATTATCTTCATCATAATTTTCTGTTGCTCACCAAGAAGAAGAAGATTGTTGAAAAATCAAGTTCAGCTACACTCCTTAATCGGTGAGTTTTTTTTTTTCTTTTCTAAACTTCGATCGATGTATGTTCGGTGATTTGGGTTGATCTCCAGCTGGGATTTTCTAACGATGTCGCCTTTTTTTTTTTTTATATTTTTATTTGTATATTGATCTAGGGTTTGTTTGTGCGCGTGATGTTTCGAATTTTTCGAGTTTTGAGGGTTATATTCAGGTTCTGATTAAATTAGTCTGTGTGAACTGGATTGGATGATCCTTGTGTTACTTCCCAGATCTAGTTGGAAAAATTTCTATAGATTATATAGTCTAGCACCAAAGGATGTATAGAACGTTTCGAATGAAGACGATGCGCCTTTGTGAAAATTGTCGCAATTTGTAATTTCCATTTAAATTTTGTCGCAGATAGAATCGGAAAGAAGGAAACAATGTCCTCGTTAAGTGTAGCTCCGCCGCCTGTTGGAAGAGACCCTAGTCGGAAGCCCGGTGGTTTGGATAGGCTGCCAGACGAGCTGAATGAGATGAAACTCAAGGATGACAAGGTATGGGACCTTATCTTCGCTTCTTTCCGGTTTTTGAGTGAATTGTTTAGTACTGTTCGTTGGTATATTGAATATTGATGAGATGAATGGTATCATACTTCATAGGACATGGAACCGGCTGTTGTAGATGGTAATGGAACAGAAACTGGTCATATAATTGTGACAACCATTGGTGGCAAAAATGGCCAACCAAAACAGGTAAAATTTAACCCATATACATTTTCGCCATCCGTGAACTCGATAAGCTTTTAACAAGTGTGCTAATATCTCTTCACATTTTATTATAATTATCAGACAATCAGCTACATGGCTGAGCGTATCGTGGGTCAGGGATCTTTCGGAGTTGTGTTTCAGGTAACTTGTTTTGTTCTTCATGCTGAAAGTAAAATAAAAAAACCCAATGGCGATAGCCTGAAAATTGTATTATAATTATACCGTGCAGGCAAAATGTCTAGAAACTGGTGAATCTGTTGCCATAAAAAAAGTTCTTCAAGATAAGAGATACAAGAACCGTGAGCTGCAAACCATGCGTCTCCTTGATCACCCCAATGTCGTGTCTCTTAAGCATTGTTTCTTTTCAACGACTGAGAAGGACGAGCTTTTCCTAAACTTGGTGTTGGAGTATGTTCCCGAGACTGTTCATAGGGTAATTAGACATTATAACAAAATGAGCCAGAGGATGCCAATGATATATGTGAAACTTTATACTTATCAGGTACACTTATTTTCAGTCACAATTTCTCATTGACTTATTGTAACTCGTTTTTTGATTAGTGAAACTTCAGAAGTAATGTAATCATAATTTTCCTGCCAGATTTTTAGAGCACTTGCCTATATCCATGGTAGCATTGGAGTATGCCACAGGGACATCAAACCGCAAAATTTATTGGTAAGTTTATTAGTACATATACTTAATGTTATGGTTGTTAGGGATTAGGGCCTCATTCACTGATGGCTTCTTGTGTACAGGTCAATCCACATACTCACCAGGTTAAATTATGTGATTTTGGAAGTGCAAAAGTACTGGTATGTGTTATTCTTCCATTCTGATCAGATTTTCTGAAATATTTTTCGCATTGATTAAAATCTTATTTGGGGTCTGTTTTGTAGGTCAAAGGAGAGCCAAACATTTCATACATATGTTCGAGGTACTATCGAGCTCCAGAACTAATATTTGGTGCCACAGAGTATACTACTGCCATTGACATCTGGTCTGCGGGATGTGTTATGGCTGAACTATTGCTTGGACAGGTTGGTGAATCAGTTTTTCTTCACATACTTGGAAATGAAATTCTTAATTTGTCTTATCTGAATTTATTTTTTGGAAATTTCAGCCCCTATTCCCTGGTGAGAGCGGAGTCGACCAGCTTGTTGAAATCATTAAGGTAATTACGAAGCTGTCCAGTCCTTTATGACATCCTTTTGCACACTTTTTATCTGAAACATTGACTTTATTTTATAAATCCAGGCCTCTCTCTCTCATTGCAGTCGTTAGTCCATTACAGCTTACGTAATATTTTCTTTGCATGTAGGTCCTAGGCACACCAACAAGGGAAGAGATCAAATGTATGAACCCCAATTACACCGAGTTCAAGTTTCCCCAAATAAAAGCTCACCCATGGCACAAGGTAAACTAGTGTTAATTTTCTTTCTTCTCATTCTGCCTTTCGTGATGATTTTTGGTATTGTATTTGTAATCCGACACGCTTTTCATATTCAGATCTTTCACAAGCGCACACCAGCAGAGGCTGTGGATCTTGTTTCAAGGCTTCTGCAGTATTCTCCAAATCTGCGTTGCACTGCGGTGGGTGAAACTAATTGTTATCGCAAATAACAAAACTCTCATGTGGCGCCCATTTAGCGTTTTAATGTCGTTGTCTAAAAAAATTCTGAAGTGATGCGATTAGTTCTGGAATGCATTCTCACGATTATGGTTTTTTCTTTCTTGATTTGCGATCCAGCTGGAGTCATTGATCCATCCGTTCTTTGATGAGTTGCGGGATCCAAATGTCCGGCTACCAAATGGACGGTTTGTTCCACCTTTATTCAACTTCAAACCACATGGTGAGAATTCATTTCCTCTTAAAAGAAGCTTTTGTTATACAATCCGTATTTTTTCATAATTATCATTATTCAATTATTTCCACGTGTTTGTTTCTCATGATCAGAGCTAAAAGGCGTGCCTGCAGAGTTGCTGGGTAGGCTGATTCCAGAGCATGCCAGGAAGCAATGTGCGTTTCTTGGACTGTGATATACACTTTCGGAGTCCTGAGATTTGGTAACGAGGATTTGGTATATGATTGTTCGTGTATCATTTGTTCAAAGTGACCCCCGTTGTCTAGGTTATTGTATTTATTACATTTGATTGTAGCAGCAGAACAACGAATTTTTACGTCTCATTGAAAACCATTTTTTTTTTTATTATTTTTTTTACTTCTGTCGCTGATTGGAAAGTTTAATTTTACTGTCTGTTGCCCTTGAATACATAATGAGTATGTATGTTAATGATATTCTAATATATGATCAGTTGATTGTTTGTATCTTCTTCCCTAGAACAATATTACTCTTCTCTCTATATTAGGTTTGTTTTATTCTCTATAATTCAGGCGGCTTTTTAACAAGATTCTAGTCAGTAAATATTCAAATTTAATTCAACATTTTTATTTTACTCAATTAGTTCCACAAAGGACAACACAGTTTGAATTGACATTCTTATTACTCATTTATAACTTGAATTCAACAAATCAAGGGTAGGTAAGCAGCCACAAAGTTCTAAAAAGTGGTAGTTGAGGGGCGATTCATAGCTTAACTTGTAGAGAAAAGACTGGAATTAATCATTTTATAGTATTTTATATTTAAATATAATAAAAAAACTTGCAAATAAAAAAAAGCATTTTTAAGTGTCTTTATCTCACTCTGTCATGCAGTCCATGTTGGGGTCAAATTCAAAATGTATTTCATTCGATTGATCAAATTTGAGTTATTCTAAGTAAGGTTTTGTTGTTTTGAATTTAATTTCAGTTTTTCAACTCGATTAAGTTAGTTCGTTTTAAAATTAATTAAAATAAAATAAAAATAATTTTAGGTATATTATTAATATTTAAAAAAAAATATTTCATAAAAATTATTATTATTTTTATAATAAAATCAATTCAATACTTCTTTACATTTATATTAATGAGTTGAATATATTATCCAATACTCCCTCTCGCCCTCATTTGACCTCGGATTATCTCAAGGCTCTATAGCCATGTTAAATGCCGCATCATCTAACATCTCGAACTTGAAAAGAAGTTGGACTTCCTTACATTTATATTAATGGGTCGAATATATTTACATTTATATTAATGGGTCGAATATATTCTTGACATCTAACAGTTCGAGCTTTTAGATAATGCGGTTTCTAACATGGTATCAGAGCCTAGGCTTGTGGCAGGTCCTGAGTTCGACTCCAGCCATGTGCGACTCCACCCGAATTACTTATCCACTTGTTGGGTCTTCCCCTGAAGTTGAAGTTGAAATTGGCCCACAAGTAAAGGGAGTATTAGAAAATATATTCAACACACTATAAATATATAGTTGTCCAACTTCTTGTGATGTCTTAGAACATCCAGGAACCACCTATCTATTCTATCGACCAGTTACAATCAATAAAACACACACACGTCAGCAAAGTGACATCATGTAGGTCGTAAGCTTTCCAACGTCAACACGTTGTCACTAATCGAACAAACCCCTGCACGCTATAAATTCCAGATCCACATCTTAATCCACACTACGTCTCATACTTCCCTCTTTATTTTTCATTTTAAATAATTTCTCTGGAATAAAAAAAAAAAAAAAAAAAAAAAAAAAAAAAAAAAAAATGGAGAACAAGAAAAGCAGGGAGAAAAGTGTATTTTCAGTACTGGAAGAAGTCGAAGACGAGGAGATTGAGAAATTCTTTGCGTTGATTAGGAAGATGAAGAATCTGCAAGAAAGTAATAACGTCAACAAGAAGAGAAAGACTGCCACGTCCACGACTTCCGGGCCGGGCGGCTGGGCCCCCGTTTTCCGATGGGAAGATTTCACGACGGAAATCGAGTTCAAGAAACACGTCCCGTTGTCATGTACAAACGGAGAAGACTCCTCCGTCGAGTTCCAAAATACTGTATAGTTTAATCTGTACGAAAAAAAGAATTAAAAGAAAAAAGTGTGATTCGTCCAAAGATTTAGGTCTTCGTTTATGCTTTTGGAGTTTTTTCTTTCTCAAATTCTCAATTGATCATATACTTAGATTAATTATAAAATTACATGCATCTCTTTTAAAGCGTGAAATTTTGTTGATTTTATTCATCTGAAAAAAAGGCAAACTAGTGTCTTTCCACAATTGAAAAATGACACGGTTTAGAATAGTGTAGTACCACTCATCCAATAAGCACAGTTTTGGGGCACACCAATTGACAAAATGTTACTAGTAGTACTACTTTTTTCGTTTGAACAAAAATTTGAAAAATGAAATTTATTTTTAAATTTTGAAAACTAAATAGTTGAAGGTAAAACTTAAAAAATAAGTTAAAATGTAAAATTAAAAAGCAAAATTAATTAATCTTTTTGGTGTTTGTTTCAATTGGTTGTGTTTTTGAACATTTTTTCTTATAATTTGGGATTTATCAATAAAATTAAATTAATTTGGTCTCCTTTTTTATTCACATAAAGAAAAGAAAAAAAAAAAAAATAGCAAAATGTAAATTTGAAAGATAACAAAAATGAATTTGAACATTTTTTTATTAGGAGTAACACAAATAGAATTGATTTGGATGGTGTCCAAAATGTGTGTCGAAAAATTGGGTTTCGGCCCATATAACAAAGAAATAAAAGCCCATATTTTCCTTGCATCAACCTCTATTGAGATGAACAACTATTTTTACGACAATCTTCGATATTTTTTCCAAACCCTTGACAATTTCTTCATGCAATATCAACGAAAATATCATACAAGTTATATTACACATTACATAATTTTTATTTTCTAAGTGGTAACTTTTCTGAGTTCACTCACTCGCGGACTATATGCTCTCGCCGGAGTAGTCGAGGATGAACTCGTGACCTTTGGGCTGCACACGCGTTTGATCTCACCTCGACTTCTCGTGACGATCCCACCGTCTAAAATCTCTCCTCCGTCGTCGGGCTCTCCCTCCTGCATATACGTACATGCACATAAAATATATATTAGACTCGTAAAAAAAAAATAAAAAAATTCCAAACCGAATCTCGAATGATCATTTTTACGTACCGGCAACGCGGGGGGCGCCTCTTCGTATTCGGCGGCGTCCAAATCCTGAAGGTGGGCCCCTTCGAAGAACCTCGGCAAAGCGTACTGCCTCACCGGAACTAAAATCATGATGAGGAGAGGAAACAACAGCCCCGCAATCGGGACCCACGTGATCCCGAAACACGCGAGCAAATACGTCGCTTGGAATATCGTGAACGACGCAATCGTCCCGAACGGGACCGTCTCCACAAACGCCACGTGGCCAACTTCCAAAATCCTATACAAAAAAAAAAAAAAAAAAAAAACATAATTAATTAATTTCAAGTTTTTGTAATTAAAAAAAAAAAAAAGATAGGTGAAAAAAATAATCGGACTTGTATCTTCGGCTTGGTGGGGTGAAGAGCAGCAGAATCCTTTCCCAGAACTGGTTGCCAGGTAAGCTTTCGATGGCCATGAAGGCGAAATAGCCCCAGAGGACGGATGTCGGAATCATCCTCAAGACGGGCATTGCAGCCACACACCCGCCTACCATTAGGGCTTGGAGCAAGTTGCTCACGCGCTGTTCTTTAACCTCGACTGGGACTAAGTCGTCGATTTCCTTTCCGACGATGTCGAATACTTTCTCGTTGACCGGAGCATCAAAGCTTCCAGTGGTGCTCGAGGATAGCTCAATAGTCGACTCTTTCAGCTCCTTCAGACCCTGACGAATAATAACAGAATCACTTTCCTTAAATAGATGTCCCACAATAACATGTAACTCTAACAAAAAATTCATATGGCCGGAGTACAGTTTTACTTAAAAATAAAATTTTAACTTACTTTTTAAACTTTATGCTACTCTACTTTTAATTTTAACTTAAAAACATTTATATTCTTGACTTTTTAATAAAAAAGTCAAAAAATAACATTTTTTTAAGAAAATATAAAGTAGGGTGTATGCATACTCGTTGCGATGGCTCCTGGTAGACGAGAGGAGTCTGCATTTGTCGATAGGCTTCCTGCATGTTTCCGTACATTTGTCCCAAGCTCGAGTTTGTTTTCATACTCTGCTGAGCCGTCTCGACGAGTCGGTTCTTGAGTAACTGCGGCTTGACAAATTAATTAGAACAAGCAATAACATGTTCTTTTGGACTGAAACGGACTGAACTGAACTAAACTGAAGTGAAGCGATTTGAACTAAACTAAATTGATTTTTTTATAAAAATAATAATAAATTTAAATTATTTTTTATTTATTTTATTTTAATTTATTTTGAAATAAAATTAATCGATTTGAACTGAACTGAACTGAAACGATCTGAATTGAACTGATATTAAGTCCAAAAGAACAGGTAAGCCCCCACTGCAGCTACTAATTAAAAAACCAGAATGGAATCGAGCTCGATCACCTGGTGTTTGAGAGTAGCTAGCTAGGCTTTTCGTGTGCATGGGGGATTGCGGTATAACACCGTTCGACGGAGGGATGCCGAGAAGCCCACACATCAGTGTCTGCATAGACGAAGAAAATAATAAAAAAAAAAACAACACTCGAAACGAGCACGCACTGCACATATATATATATATATATATATTACCATAAACCCGAGAAGGAGTAGATCGTAATGGAAGGAAGGCGGTTTTCGCAAATTGAATTCCTTCTGCTGAGCCAATTGAGAGGCGACGCTGTGGTCGAAATAGTAAAGCACAGCGATCATCGTAGCCGGAATAAAGGCTCCGAGTATGTAGAGAAGAGGCACGTTGGGCATGTCCTGAATCACTGCAGTCCGTCCAATTCGCGTAAGCATTGGATTTGGGCTGAAGAGTCGTCTGGGAATTCCTTCCGGGACGCTTTTAGCGGGTATATAGGATGCTGCTGTCCAAACCAAAACCATTAGAGGCACCCCGTAATCGGCTATAAGGCTCCTAACCCAACCTGTAATAAACCCCTTAAGTCCATGACTTCATAATATTATACAAACTCTTGAGTTAATTATGATTTAATTGTCTAAATTCACTGAAATTTTTAATGATCGATTTGTAGTCTAGCTGACTGCTTACTTTAGTGATTTGTATTATTTGATCAACTAACGAATGAATAAAATCCAATGTATTTTGTTTTTGAAAGTCATGTTTTCGTGACACTCACTCAATTAAATTTACTTTAAGACAGAACGCTAGAGATACACTTTAGATACAATTAACGTTTGAAATTCCACTAAAAATCGTTAAATAAGACGAAATTTGATTTCTTTCTTCATAAATCTAGCTAAATGACTAAATGTGGAATCGAGCTGTGTTACAAGACTGTTTTGTGATATGATCTCGTTCATAATATTGCATGAAATAAAAATAATACATACTCTTGATCGAGTTACGATTTGTCTGAAGTGAACGAGTACTCACCTGATCCGTATCGCCATGACCTGGCTTTCCGGCTTTTCAGTGCAGTTAGCAATAACCCGAAGGATAGAACCAAAGCAAACATGCCGTTAGCGAATCTCCACGAAGGCATGTATGCCGTAAGCCTAGAATCTGCCCTTTTCGGTACACGAAACTCGTCAACAAGTCCCTATCGATTAAGCCGAGCAGGAAATTAATGAACCTCTTATTCAATTAATTTTTCACTATCGATTTCAGTACGAACGAAAGAGAGAATATTAATACTTTGATGGCTTGCTGCATGAATAGCATGGCAATAAGCATTCCGAACAACTCCCCCGCCACTCGGGTGAACCTATTGATGATGGAGCAAGCTCCTAGAATAGACAGCAAGAACAACAGCGCAGCTGTCCAGACGCACACCCTAACAAATAAAACAAACGTTATAATCTAGACAAAATTAAAACGGTGATAAACAAGACACGAGCGAGAAGGTCTAATTACCATCCGGTCCATGCGAGGAACATCTCACGACCCAAGTCGGACCTTTGCTTAGCAAAGTCAAACATAAAGGTGTACATTATCACAGTAGGCTCGGCAACTCCAAGGATCAGGAGCGGCTGCCCTCCGATTACGGAGTGTACGATCCCGCAAATCGCAGTGGATGCTAGAGTCTGCACGGCGGTTAAAACGCCTTCTGCAAGTTTCGCATGATATAATCATTTTTTTATCAAGGAATAATTTAATTACAAAAGAAGTGTGACAACTGGTCTGAGACGAAGTAGTATATATAGTATGTTACAACACACCACCACAAAATTACCATTCCTTGTTCATGAACAAACAAACTACTAACTAAATACTCAATCGAATATATCTCGATAATGAACCTGTACTTCTCTCGAGTTGTTCCCCGAATGAAATGACTGGGATTGCGGAGGCGAAAAATATGTAGGTGGTGGGTGCCAATATCCTGATTGAAAAAATTGAATATATATATGAGTTTGTTTCAGACGAGGATGGACACGTGTCAGGATATTAGTGGACGAAACGGATACCTGAAACCGGGGTTGAATCCACTGGTCCAGTCTTGCTTGTAGCAGAGGAGGCGGCCATTGATGTCATTCTTAATCCCACGGAAGGGCACAAATGTCTCTTCCATTCTCCGAATCTATCTGCTCGCTCAGTAATTTTATTTTATTTTATTTTATTAACGAAAATAGAGCTACCAAAAAAACAAATGTGAGCACGAAGAAGATGAATCAGACCATGACTCAAATATATATCATATGCTCAATCTGTTCCAAAATAGTTCCAACGCTTTTTTTTTATAAGAGGCAAATTAAATAGAGTATCATATTACTATATCTCTCAAATACTAGATATTACTAGTACTCATTTCTTTAGAAGATAGAAGTAGCACTTTTCAAATAAAGTATAGTTATGTATTGTAAGCTTCATCAATTATTATTTTTTGTCATTTTAGAAACTGTAAAATTTACAATGGAACATCACAAAATAGAACGTGTAAATTAAATTAGGAACGGAGTTTTGCATGCAATACATTTTTGTATGAAAACGTAGAATAGTCTTGATAAAACATTTGCATTTTAGAAGTAGATAGTATAATACTTATTTTATAATTATCAGAATAAGTTCAAAATACAGATAGATAGGATTGATTTGGCAACTTGAAATAAATAGCAACCTAGGTGAAATCCAATTTGAGTTTTCATTGGATTATTCCTTGACTCATTTTATATAGTTTTAATATTTTTAATAGTATTTTTGGATCTTCGAACGTGCTCAATTGCAAATGGATTATTGAGATATTTTTTGGTAATATGTAAGTATATTCTTTTTGATTTGAGATTTGCAAATCAAAATTTCAATTTTTTTATACTCGGTAAACACATAAAAACAACATTTTTTATTTATTTTATTTAGGAAGGAGTATCAAATATCAATTATAATCAAGTTGGTAGCAAATCAATTTTCAATTTGATTTTTAAATTAATTAATTAAATTACATAAAGTCAGAGAGTGGTGGCTGTAGATGATGAGACGGGGTGGAGCGAGGTGCGGTCGGACGGAGTGAGATGCTGTTGTGGTCGTCGCAGCTGGAATGAACGGAGCGCGGCGGCCCTATGATGTGGTGGTCGGAGATGGTGGTGGTTCGGGGTCGTCGATCTGTCGGAGTGAAGTCCGTAAAAAATTCATCACTGCAGCCCGTAAAAATATTTTGAAATGAATTTTTATTTTCTTTTTCTATTTATTAATTAAGCTGCTAATGAGTAATGACGTTGCATTTTTTTATTTATTTTTTTCAAAAATTTTGGACTTCGGTCAATCAGATGAGAACGCGTGTATGAGCATATCAGCGATCGTCGGTTCGGGCTGCCACGTCATGTGTTGACCGGTCAAAATTAAATATTCCGGCAAAAAATGACTAAATTGGACAATGTTTTTATCTATATAAGATAAGATTAAATTGAAAATGTGTAATTATACGGGATAAGAATCACCCAACTTAATTTATGGGATAAAAAAAACAATTCTCCCTATATTATACTCTCTCTTCCTTCTGTTTTAGCTAGTCCATTAGTGTGGGACAAATGAGTATTAATATATAGTGTAGGTACATGCAACATGACAAACCCATTATTTAATTAATTATTTAGGAGTACAATAGTAAATTTATCGTTTCGATTAAGAGAGTTATAGACAACAATAATCTTTTTTACTTCTATCCCGAACTAATAGTATTACTTTCTTTTTAAATTACAAATGAGCATGGACTATTGATCCGAGACAAACTAGAATGAAGTATTAATATTTTTTGTTTGGGTCGCAACTAGCGTTTGAAGCTGCAACTATTTACATCCGTGAAAATATTATACTATCCGATTAGTATTCTTAAGCGTATTCATGCATTTATATTTTAAGTGTGTTTAGAATTATCTATTATTATGAGGCGTCACTTTATAAGAAATGCTATTATTATTATGAAAACATATACGACTACGTAGTTAAATATTAGAGTGAAACACTGAAGGAGTAAGGTAAAGTGGTAAAACAATAAAATTTCAATAATGTGTGAAGATATCAAATAGGCATTCTTTTATTTATCATATATTCGTACATACTCTCTCTTTTAAATAGATGACAAAATAGGGTTGACATAATAGACAAGAAAACCAAAAATTAAAAGATACTATCATTAAAGTAGTAAGAGAATTAATATTTTAAATTGTTTATAAAAAGGTATCACGACTTGTCAATAGTTTGATAATGAACCAAGCTCTAATTGGCTTGACCTACCAAAATTTGACGACTCGACTTGATTAACCTTTAAACTTCTAAAAAATTATACACCAAATATATCTATACCTTAATTACTATTGTACTATTGTGAAAAGTCATGATTGTTTTCTGAAAGAAGTGTAACAATTAATTTGAGACATAAGTGTATTTCTGTATATTTAATTTATTTTCTAATTTCCATTTATGAGCAAAACAACAATAAATGACGATAATATAATTAATCTTTTTTGATTCAATATGCCTTTTCTCTTGCTTAGTTTGACTCTTCCAAATTCCAATTATCATTTTTCTTGCACCAAACTTCTTTTAAAATGTAGGCCCAAAATTATTGATAATTCCTTTTTAGAGCAACACCAAATCCACAGTAACAAAAGTTAGATGGTTCAATTTGGAGTTCAACTTATTAAGCAAGTGGTATACACACTGGTCCCTTTGGAGTGAGTATTGTTTTTATCACGTAGGTCTTCTTGCTATTCCAATAATGACCCTTCATTATGTGGAACCAAAACAAGTTTTTCGATTTTTCAGATGATGGTTTTATAACGTAAAGTGTGTGAGACAAGCATAGTAATATTCAAGGGTTCGCCCGAGAACTCTTGTTATTTTTCATCAAGCAAAGCATCGATCAAGCAAGAGTAATTTGATATATTCGTAAATTTGCTATTGTTCTACCAATCGAAAACTCAATTAACTTTAAAAAATTCGAATACTAAGTAGCTAAGTAACTATTGTTGCATTTCCTCTTCCTTTGATTCCAACGAGATTTTGATTTTGCACCGACCTTCTTTTAGAATGTAGGGCCAAAAATTATTGATATCCTTTTTTAGTCCAACACAAAATCCACTGTAATAAAAGTGAGATATATTGTTCATTTTGTTGTTCAACTTAATGAGCAAGTGGTGGTCTCTTTGGTGATTGATGATTATTCGTTTTGATCCATCAATAACAAAGTGTGATCATATATTGTTTTGGATCATGTAGGGCTTGCTTCTTTCTCGGATCACGACTCATGCTAAAATCATTCAAGTTCAGCATGCATGTTATGTGGAATTGAAAGAGTGTACGTGTGTAAGTCTCCAAAGTATATATGGTTATAAAAAGTGTAATGAGTTAAATCGAGTCGAAACAAGCTAATGAAATTCAAAATTCACTTGAACTTAATTCATTTTTAATGGAGGAGCTCAACCTTAAATCATTTGTTTGATGCATTGGAACAATATTGCAGTTTTAAGTGTGGTTTATTTTCCACCCCACCTTGAAAAATAGGCAAGCAAAACCAACTAAAATAGTCAAAAAAATCAACTGAAATCCAATAAAAAATAGGCAAAAAACGAAAAATAACAAATGCGGTGAGCGTGGATCGAACACGCGACCTTCAGATCTTCAGTCTGACGCTCTCCCAACTGAGCTATCCCCGCTTGTTGATTAAAACAAAATGTATTTTTTATATATACTAGTTGTAATAATAAATTACTTTATTTGATAAAATAAGTTGATACGATTCTAATTAATTACTCCATGTACTAATAAATTTTGTGGTTGTGAAAAAGTGTACACTTTTACTAGGAAGTGTAGGATATTTAAAATGTGTGAAATAGGACAATTTCAAAGGGACGGTCCGAAAGGAGGTACGTACTACGTAGAATGTAAATCAATTGGTCAAATATTACTACGAAGAATACACAACAAAACACAATCATAGAAAAGGGAATAAAAAACACACTACAAATAAGGGACAACAGAAGCCTCCTCCTTCATTAAAATTCCAACAGATAGTTCAAGCATTGTTACAGGAAAAGTTAAGCCCCAGACGAGGCGTGGAATAGTTGGTCGAAAGTATTTCCCCGACAACGATGGCGTTAGCGGTCTCCGTGTAATGAACTCCATCCCAACTTATGTACCTCGTCCCTTGTTCGCACAAGTTGTATCCTTGGCCTCGACATGTAACATTAGGATCGTAGTTGTACGGCACCCCACCATGCCCACAGCATGCCATCAATGGATTCTTGAATCCTATTCATACACAATCAGACGGCTTCAGACATTTTCATTGTACTCCTTCACTGTTACAACTTAGAATAGGTACTCACCGTAAGAGGCTGAATTCGCTATGAGGTTATACTTGATGGAATAAACATCCACAAAGACGATTGTGGAATTCTTCATCTGAGACCGTAGCTCGTCACAAAGAGCACTTAGTTCGGCGTTGAATACTTTCGAGGCTTCATTGATAGACTTAATGCATCCGTAATGATCGAAATCGGTAGCGTTCGTTTTTCTTGAGGCGAGTTTCTCAGGCAAACAACCCAGTGGCCCTGTACTATGAACCCAAAAATTCTTCCCACCAAGTTGGTATATGACCTACAGTCAAACATGTATGTGAGTGTAACAAATGACAAATTATAAAAAAGTTTTTTTTTTTTTTTTTTAAATGTATTAGAGAATGAGTTTTATACCCTCATAGCATCCCTTATTTCAGATATGAATGAAGGGATCTTTTCGATCACCTCATCATACGGAAGCGATTTAAATGAAGCCGACAAGTCGTTTTGTCCAATGTCGAATGTGTAGAGCGCGTTTCTGAAGTCCTCTTCCCCGATCAAGTTCTTGAAACCCTTAGAATGGTATTCCAAAGACCGGTTGTGAAAGCGTATGAATTGAAGGATTTGAATGTCCAAACTGAACGGTACGTATCTCGGGTAGGTGGCTGCGCCTGCTATTGCGAAATTAACTCCGTTTGTGAAATCGGGATCAAAAGAATCCAAATACGGTGTCAAATAACCGGCCTTCACATATTCACCTGTGAATTTTCAGAATAATGGAGTAAGTACTTTTACAAGTGTGGCTCTAAACAGACACTTATCAAACAGTGAAACAGAGTATGCCTTCTTATTAGCTATTCAGCTTACACATGAAGTCTAGGATTAAACGTCCATCGCATACTCGACCCGTTGGCTTATGGAAGAAAGCCCGTCCGTCGGGATAATCATAGGTGAACCCCGTTACAGCGGAATAACCGCCAGTGTCGGAATTGGAATCGCCAAAGTTGAAAATCACTGGCTTCTTTTGGCACTGAGAAACAACACAAGGTATACAGAGAATAATAAGAACAAGCGAAAAGGTTTTTTCGTAATTGGACATTTTTCGGTAGCGGTAAAGAAGCTTTGTGCATCGACTATCATTCAGTGCCTTGTATACATATACTACAAAGCTCTTAGCACTGGTCAACTGATTTATAACATGACAATGAAATACTTGAAAGATGAGCAAATATGGGTGATTCAGTAATTAACTCATAGTGGTTTTTGATAATGTGGTCACTATACATAGTGGAAGAATGCATTGTGCCTCCATTGTCAATGTGGTCCATTTACGTGAACGTTAGGTCATTGAGCTTCCTTCACCGTTTTCTATCACTGGACCGAACTGCAAGACAAGGGAAGGAAATGCGGAAATAAACCACCTCCCACCCAACTGAGAGAAACCTAAACATAAACAAGTTCTTCTATTTCCTTCACCTTTTTCAGCCAATGGACTAAGCCTCAAGATAAGCGGATGAAAAGCGAGATGAATGGTCTCTATCTCCTTGCTACACATCGCCATCATCATCATTCACAACCGTCGACCACCTCGCCACTGAAAGAAAAAAAGAATGCTCGAGAGCCCAAGTGAAATAATGCATATTGAAATAAATTGGCAATGTGGTCCACTTACAGATTTAGTGCCACAAACTTTAGGTCATGTGGTTTCTTTCTCAGCGTGCAAGTGTTTTTCTATGTCAAGAATGTAAACACGAACAACCTTTTCATTTCCAATCATAAAAGCATACCAAACAAATTTCATGTTTCAAACGAAACCGGAAAATTCTCAAATCTCCAGTATGACTTTAGGCTATAGCCCTTGGAAAATGGAATGGAAAAAAATCCGTTCATCACCATTGGATACAGTTTTAGATTATCATAACAGCTAAATTATTACTACTATTTAACTCAGCAAGCTGCATTTGAATTTCCCATCCGCCATGGTCAGCTTCTCTGCTTTTATGACAACGTCTAATGGAAGAGGACTGAAACTCCGCGATGGTCCATAGAAATGAGGGAACACGTTGGAGTCGTCCACAGCTTCATATATCAACCCGTTACCAAGCTGTAACAAAGAAATATCTATAAGCACAACAAACATATTTCGATATACAAATATAAGAGTCCAGTTCAGACGCCCGAAAATATTTGGTCTTATGAGTCAGTAGTTTATATGTTTCAGACACCTTTTTAGCATCGATCTGAAGTAGGTAAAGGTCATCCTTGACATTTATGAAAAAGTTCTGCAAAGTAGATTGTACCTGCAGGTAAGATTGTAAAAAAAAATCAATTTATTTCAAGATTTTTGCAAGTATGAACGATTGTAAAATAATAGACTTAAACGAGATACCGGTGTATACGACTAATATGCATATTTTTTTCAAATCATTTAACCACATTTTATATAATTAGAAGCGACCCCAATTTTTACTCGACGTTATGTCCTCATCTCATGGAAGATGTTATCTGGATTAGCTAGTTTACACACTGTGACACAGTGTTACAGAACACCATACATTCGACAAGAATTCCTTAAGAAATCTAACCCGAGTAAGAGACGACCCAAAATCTTGATTATCACTATTTCCAAATGAAAAATCAATACTGAAATGATAGCAAAATTCATCTACATAATCACAATCACATACAGTATACAGGACATATAATTTAATCAACTAAAATTTGAAAAATACTCTATATATACAGAAAAAAAATCATCACTCAAACAGTACAATTAAGAGAGCTGATTTCAAAATTTCAATTATCAACACAGAGAGCTAATCACTCGCGAGAATCAAAAGCACAAAAAGCTTAATCCAAAATCACTTTTGATTCCCATTACGATTACATAAAAAATGAGTGGATTTGGGTACAACCTGATCGAGCTTGCTGAGGTGGAAACAGCCGGTTGATTTATCTAGGTTTCCGCCAAAAGTGGTGCCGCTTGTCCGCAGCTCCTCCCACTCGTCGGCGGTGCTGATCCGGTACAGAAATTCTTCTTGCAATCCACTGTCTGCGGCCATTGTCGACGACCCGGAGTTTGGCCAAATTGACGGTGGAAAAATAAGTTGGTGCTCACTTTTACAGTAATTTTTTATTTCCTTTGAATTCTTTTTATTAATTTTAAAGCAAATTTCACGTATTTTAGTCTTACTGTATTCTCTATTTTTAAGTTGTTCTTTTCAATTAAATTTGTTTGAACAAAAAGAATTTTATAGAAATAAAAGTGCACGAATTCAAATGAAATAATTTTTTAAATAATAGTAGAAAATATATTTACAAATTAATATTAATATGTTCATTATTTTAATATTTAATATTTATAAAAAAATTTCATTCTATTTTTCTAGTTAGGTTTTAGAAGTTTGAACCTATAAAACGTACTACTTAATTTTTTTTTAATTCACTCTTAATAATTAGTAATCTCTCTCAATAAAAATAAAAATGCAATATTTCTAATTTACAAAGAAAGTATTGTGTTGAGAAGGAGGAAGTAATAAGAAATATTTACACAGAAAGTATTGTGTTTAGAGGGAGGAAGTAATAAATAGTTAAATACTCCAATAAACAATGCAAACATTGCTTACAAGTTTTGTGATAAAAGAAAATTAACAAATAATTCTAAAAACAAAAAACAAAATCCGAAATGCACACGTGCACAATACCGAAGCAAATCAGGGGCATATATAATGCACACGTGTCGCATCTACTTATATTAAAATTTACTACTCCTATTACTAAGTTCGAAAAATTGCACATTGGTTGTAACGCCTCTAAAAGTAAAAACGAACCCACTCGTCATCTCCGGCTTAAAATTCATCAGCATATCCTTCATCTTCTCATCGCACTTCTCTCCAATGGCTTCCGCTTCAATTGCCAAATCAAATGCCACCACTACCGCCGTGCTAACTCGGCACCGGAAATTCCCGAGATTCGCTTCCACCTCACTCGCTCCTGGCCTCAGAGAACTCCGCCCTTCTCCGCTCAGTTTCACCCTCAATCGCTCTGCGAACTGCTCTTCTATGCCGGTTATCAGATCCCAGAGCTCACCAGGTCCGCCGTAGATGACAGCCATTGATCAATGCTTATCGCATTCGTTTTGTTTGTGTCTCATTTTATTGTAGCTCACCAACTGTTTGATGAATTGCTTTTGCGTTTGTAGATTACGTGCCCGAGGCCAATTTCTACAAAGTCGAAGCGGTATTAAGGTGCAATTTTTAATGATATTTCAACCATATTTCTGACAAAAATTTGGTACGCAGTATTTTATTTTCTCTAACCATGATCTTTCTTTCTGCTGCTTCGTTTGGGGAATTTAGACCGTGGAGGATCCCACAGGTTTCTTCGGTAAGTATAAGCGCATTGTTGCGATTCTGGAATAGATATTTTTTATAAACCGATATGGTAATGGTTAAAGTTTCGAATTAGTATTCTTTAGTGATATAATAATAAAATAATATTCTTCAACTTTGTTTGGCTGCAATGGCATATCTTCATTCCCACATAACTGTTTTAGGTTCGTTTCATACGCCAGAAGGATACTGATTCGAAATGTAGTTTCATCAACGACAAATGTAGTTCTATTTTATCCACTAAATAGTTCTTGGCGATTGAGTGAACCATAAGCTAGAAATGTATCTTGAATTGAATTTCGATTGTTTTTCATGAAGAGAAGGTCTTAGCCATGGTTTTGTAATTTGTTCTTGTTCAGTTACTTTCAAGCTTTATATATACCCTACACAGATTTTTTGCATGATGGTAAATTGGTAATCAACCAAAATCTATTGGAGAAGTATCATGATCACCGAATCAATACTCATAGCTCAAAAAAATATAGCCGCAAGTGGCTTCTTAAATACAGTATTTCCATACGTCATTCGTCGTTATACATGCTTGATTGCTATGGATACTCAAGAATTGCAGTATTTTCTAGTATTTCTTATTTATCGTTAGTTCCAGAAAGATATTTTGTCATCTGAGGCAGCATGCAAATTGCTAACTACAAATCTTTCAACAATGTGTTTGTAATTACCTTTTTTTGCACTATATGAAATTTGGTCTGTTTCTGAAGAATTCTACTGGATGACAATGAAGGCATTGTTGAAAATGGGAATTCGTGGGGTTACTGTATCTGATGTACGAGGCTTTGGTGCTCAGGGTGGCTCAACAGAAAGACAGGCTGGTATTAACAAAGATAGTTTCTCTTAGTTCATAAAATAAGATAATGCATTTTACGTTTTACCCGAACCCCAGGCAGGATATATGGCTCCTACTGCATCCAAGGGCAAGTAGTACTCGCATCTAATATTTCTGCCTTCTTCAGGTTCTGAATTTTCTGAAGACAATTTTGTTGTTAAAGTGAAGATGGAAATTGTTGTGAGCAAAGATCAGGTACAACATGTCATTTTATCCAAAGTTGCAAAATCAATATTTTTTGCATCTGTTGATGTATTTCCCATCTGAACATTGCAATGTGTGCTAACTTCAGCTTATTTTGGCTTTAGGTTGAAGAAGTCATTGTAAAGATAATTCAGGAGGCAAGAACTGGAGAGATTGGTGATGGCAAGATTTTCTGTAAGATTGCTTCTTTCACTATTCCGTTGCAATTAAGATAAATTCATGATATCAATTCTGTTATTTTGCAGTGACTCCTGTAGCAGATATCATAAGGGTTCGCACAGGTCAGCGTGTTGACTGCATCGGAAAACTATTTAATTTTGGAATAATGTGTCGTTTCGTTTGTCTCTTTTTGTTTCTATATAAAGTTGGGTTATTTTTATTCAGGCGAGCGAGGAGAAAAGGCTGAGAGGATGACGGGTGGACGGTCTGATATAATATCCGGCGGGTTGTCTGCTTGAGTTTCTTTATCTGCAGTACAGCACAAACTTAATACTCCATCATCTAGTTCAGTTGGGTTGGGCCGTCTGAAGCTAGATGGTGGTTGCTTCCGAGATCTTTACGCTTTTTTCCTTCCTCAAACTGTAATGCTATATCTTACATTTGTTGTCCGAATTTTTGAATAATACTCCAGGCTATAACTAGATTTTCGTCTATTTCAGTTTATGAACCTTTATCTTGTTTTCAAAATACAGACCACAGTAATGCAGAATTCTTGATAAATATTGGGGAGAGTTTCACCCAACTTAATGTGAGTTGCAGATTCTCATTCCAACTATAAACATAAAAATGATTAATGTATTTTTCATGGTGAATCATACCAAGTGCTACAAACTAAATATCATTTTGAAGCTCATACCATGAACAATTTTTTTTCAATTTTTTTTACAAATAATTAAAATTTGAATACCATCTCAAAGAACATGAAAAAAATGTTTCCTAAGAATTTTACTAATCTCAAAATCAAACTTGAGAAAAATATTTGTACTACAAAATTAAATTCTAAAAGTTCAGTCAACCAATTATAATAATCATCATTTTAAAATTTTAATATGTACTATAAGTATCATTTCTATTTGCTCAGCGATCTCACTCACTCAGTCACTCAAATATAACACCAGTGAGATTTTGAGCTGAGGTAGATCTCCAACCCGCCGTAAGTATTTTTTCTTCCCCAATTCACTGTCACTGCTTATTCCGGAATTTCTGAGAACCCTAACGCGCTGGTGAAGATCGGTTAATCTGAAATCAAAATGTTTTTGTTTCGATCATTTGTACATTCATGTTTAAATCCGATAAAATTATACGATCCACGCCGTCGATCTGGTGTGATGATTATTTTTTGTGCATTTATTTATTTTGATTTTTTTCCTTTCAAATCTGAATTGTTGTTATTATTGATTTTCCAATCGGATCTTAGATTCTCTGTTTTCTCATTCAACTGGATTTAATTATTGTTTTGCCAGATGAAAAGGGTTTTGATTAATTCTGCTTGATAAAATTGTGTTTTTTTGTTGAAGTGGCAATGTTTATGTGATTCAATTTTTTTAGCTTCTAGTTATGTTCTTGTAAACACATCATCATAAATGTTGGCAGTTCAAAGATGGGTTTGTCCTTCACAAAGCTTTTCAGCCGGCTGTTTGCCAAGAAAGAGATGCGTATATTGATGGTCGGTCTCGATGCTGCCGGTAAGACTACCATTCTCTACAAGCTCAAGCTCGGAGAAATCGTCACCACGATCCCTACTATTGGTATGCTTTCTCATTTCTCAATTTCTTTATATTTGTGTGTGTGCTGCTCTTGTGTGCAGCGTGTTCTAAGTCTTTTTGTCGGTTTTTAATCCCAGTTCATCCTGCTTAACAATTGGTTAAATAAATGTTTCAATTTGAAACCTTGGTTTTTGTTCAGGATTCAATGTGGAGACTGTGGAGTATAAAAATATCAGTTTCACTGTTTGGGATGTCGGTGGCCAGGACAAGGTATGCAGTCTTTGTACCCCCCTTGATATATGGTTTTAATGCACTTTTGATGTTTGTATTGAGCCCCTTAACATTGGGAATATAACTGGTTAATTTTCTGTGACTCGAGTCCATTGGAGTTTTTTTAAAATTAAATATGCATTAGGAAAATCGAAAACCTAGTTGTCTTGTTGTTGTTTGTCGTCGTGTGTATGTGCATAGCTGTAAATTACAGTTATTTTCTCTTATATTGGTGGATCTTATGCAGATCCGGCCATTGTGGAGGCATTATTTTCAGAACACTCAGGGCCTAATCTTTGTTGTCGACAGCAATGACCGAGATCGTGTTGTAGAAGCAAGGGATGAACTCCACAGGATGTTGAACGAGGTAAGAGTACCCCAAACATACATTCCTGGAATAATGAATGGGCAAAGAAAAACTGTCATTAATTGGCAATTAACAGTCTCAGCTCTGTTACCATTATATCAAGTCTTTGCTTTTTTATATCCTCCTTCGACCAGGATGAATTGCGGGAAGCGGTTCTCCTGGTGTTTGCCAACAAACAAGATCTTCCGAATGCGATGAATGCTGCTGAAATAACCGACAAGCTGGGCCTTCATTCTCTCCGCCAACGCCATTGGTATAATTTTGTTTCCATTTTTGCCACTCTTTTTAATTTCTAAATAAAGCATCATCTTGTCTAATTTTTGCCATCGGGGATTCAGGTACATCCAGAGTACATGTGCAACTTCTGGTGAGGGACTGTATGAGGGGCTTGACTGGCTTTCAAACAACATTGCTAACAAGGTAAACAAGTTGTCCGAAGTTTGAAACAATTGACTATTTAGTAAGTAAATGTCCACTGTCCTTACTATCATTTTTTTTTTTTTTGAATTTTGCAGGGTTGAATGGCTTTCAGTCCAAGGTGACAAATGCAGCATAGCCCTTTCATCATGTGTTGCATCGTGCAGTTAAGAACATTGCTACTTTTTCGACGTATTTTTCTGTGATAATTTGTAGATTTTTGTCTGGATCTATCTTTGTTACTGTTTTGTTGTGTCGAAACTTACTGAGTGTTGCACTGGTTTTGAATTTGAGGTTAATGTGGATTTTATAAAAATAAATGCATGTCAGAATCATATAGCTAGACCATATTACAGACTCCAGTTATTATGTACGTTCTTCGTTTAGGATAAAGAATAGTATGTGTGTTCTTGTTCTTTATTCATGTACTTTTTAAAATTTTAGGCTTATAATTAAGCCTCTCACCTCATAATATAAGGTGTGGACTCTTTGTTTTGTAATTAGGGAATGAGCTTTTAAGAATGTAATTAATACATTAATTCCCCCTTCATCAAATGAATTTGTTTATACAAAATCTAATACTCTTAGCTTAAATCCCAAAGCTACCGTCTTCGTCTTCTTCGTCTTTTACAGTTGTTCATTCTCCAACCCTCTTCTTTCCGGGTGGAAGAATGTAAAGAATACGGCCATTTGATACCCATATTTTTACGAAGGAGGTAATTCCATTCAAACCCGAACCCATTGATCGAAACCAAGCTCCCCACAAAGCCATGAGCAGAATCCAGAGTAGTGGTTTCGAGTTTAGAACCCGTTTCAACAACTTCCATCATTCCGGTCACGGGGTCACACAAAGCTACCACCTGGTCTTCACAACTTGTGAGAACTAGTTTATGATTCACAATCCCTAAGCATTTTTTAAAGGGAAAATCATCGAAGCAAAGCGTGTATTTCTTGATCCAAGAAGCCGATGCAGTGTCATCACCTATCCCCAGAGTGCGTATGTCGTAAACTCTGCCTTGAGCAGAG
This sequence comes from Euphrasia confusa, assembly GCA_954870475.1. Classification (NCBI taxonomy): domain Eukaryota; kingdom Viridiplantae; phylum Streptophyta; class Magnoliopsida; order Lamiales; family Orobanchaceae; genus Euphrasia; species Euphrasia confusa. The sequence continues at coordinate 39,225,967 of OX940952.1, forward strand.
AAGTTATAAGATACCAAAACAAATTCTCCATTCAAATTTCCACCAAAGAAGAAGGGACTAGGTTCTCCATTGCCAGCCTCCCGGAGATAAGGTTTCCGCATACGCAATAGTCCCTCGGAAATTGGCTCGAACTTGGTCAGCGCAAGTGTTTTCAAATCGAGCGATACTACGATGATGACGTCATCGCCATCATCATCATCGCTACCGTATTCATCATCACTTTCGGAACAACCTTCGCAATAGCTTTCGACAACAATCCAATTAGCGGCGTGCCCTTCGATGAGGACATCGCAAGCGTGGAACCAGTGAGGGTGGGAATGAAAATACAATTCAAAAGTAGAAATATCAGTCCACGTGTCAGGGGAAGTTGAGACCCAAAGCTCGAGCACATTTTTACCGCTCTGATGAGACAGGAATTTGGCGACCTTGTAAACACCGTCGTCGTCGTCGCACCAAAAGGCGAATTTAAATTTGGGATGCTGACCGTCGTCGTCGTAGTGGAATAGACGAGAGGAGTAAGGAAGTTTCTTAGAAAGGCCGGTGACAATATCCAGATGTTGTCCGGTGACGGTATGTACATTCCCATACCGGCAACACAGATCAAGCCGTTGGCTGAGCCGATGATTAGCAGATCCGCCGACGAGAAGCATGTGAAAGATAAGAAGGGGGCTGCTGGTTGTCCGAGTGGATCGTCTCCCTTTGTTCGATTTCCTTCGTTTCTTCGGCTTTTCCCCGATAAATGACCTTAAGCCTGACAAATAACACAACTCCAACCACCAGTGAGCTCCGACACACACACAACATCAAAGGAATGGTTTACTGATCCTATCTAATACTCCTATCTTAAATCCCAAAGCTACCGTCTTCGTTTTTTACAGTTGTTCATTCTCCAACCCTCTTCTTTCCGGGTGGAAGAATAGAAAGAATACGGCCATTTGATACCCATATTTTCACGAAGGATGTCATTCCATTCAAATCCGAACCCATGGATCGAAACCAAGCTCCCCACAAAGCCATAAGCAGAATTCAGAGTAGTGGTTTTGAGTTTAGAAGCCGTTTCAACAACTTCCATCATTCCGGTCACCGGGTCACACAAAGCTACCACCTGGTTGTCACAACTTGGGAGAACTAGAACTAGTTTATCATTCACAATCCCTAAGCATTTTTCAAAGGGAAAATCATCGAAGCGAAGCGTGTATTTCTTGATCCAAGAAGCCGATGCAGTGTCACCCATCCCCAGAGTCCATATGTCGTAAATTTTGCCCTGAGCAGAGAAGTTAAAGGTAACCAAAACAAATTCTCCATTCAAGTTTCCACCAAACAAGACGGAATTAGGTTTTCCCTCGCCAGCCTTCCGGAGATGAGGTTTCCGCATACCCAATAGTCCCTGGGAAAGTGGCTGGAACTTGGTCAGTGCCAGTGTTTTTAAGTCGAGCGATACTACGATGATGACATCATCATCATCATCATCGATTCCGTATTCATCCTCGCTTTCAGAACAACCTTCGCAATAGCTTTCGATAACGATCCAATAAGCGGCGTGCCCTTCGATGAGGACATCGCAAGCGTGGAGGCGGTGAGGGTGACTATTAAAATATAATTCAAAAGTAGAAATATCAGTCCATGTGTCAGGGGAAGTTGAGACCCAAAGCTCGAGCACAGTTTTACCGCTCCGATGAGACAGGAATTTGGCGACCTTGTAAACACCGTCGTCGCACCAAAAGGCGAATTTAACATTGGGATGATGAAAGTGGCAGAAGAGACGAGAGGATAAAGGAAGTTTCTTACAAAGGCCGGTGACGGGGTTCAATATCCAGATGTTGTCTGGTGACAGTTCCTCCGATCCATTACCGACAACACAGATCAAGCCGTTGGCTGAGCCGATGATTAGCAGTCTCGGAGACGAGAAGCAGGTGAAAGATAAGAAGGGGCCTGCTGGTGGTCGGAGGAGATCGAAGAAGGAACGGCTATGAACGAGGAGCTGCTGGCTCGACGGATCGGATCTCGCTCGTTCGAGGTGTGCGGCGACGAAATCGGCCGACGAGATTAGGGACCGCCATCCCTTGCAAACAGCCTTGCATCGGACGAGGTCAAACGCAGGTACTCCGAGTAGGATCTTCACTGTTAGCTCTTCCGGTAGGTTCGACATTATTGATTGATTTGTTTTTTTTTTTTTTTTTTTTTTTTTGAGAGGAGCATGTTATTTTCTGAAGTAAATCGGAATTTGTTGAGTTCATTCCTTTTCCTTAAAGTAAATCAAAAAATATTTATCTTGTTATATAACCTAATGGGCTTTGTTCTTCGACCGCTAATTAGGGGTCCAAACTCTGTTAAGTTTGTAAGATTAGTATTTTTGAGATAAATAGGTAAAGGTGAATTAGTATTTAAATTACTTCCTAAATTAATTTATTCAATTAAATTTTATTTATTAATCTAATAGTTACATTTTGAATTTACCAAAAATACCTTTTTTTTTTTTTAAATAATTACCGATCTCGCTCTCTTTGGGTATGTACATTCCGGTCAACTTCGTGCGAATAATAAGTGAAATGACCACAAGAACTAAGGGCCATTTCACACACTTCCCTTTTCCTCTAGATATTTAGGCTACTGACGGGATTGAGGGTGGGTGAAGTACAATTTCTCAATGTTAAACGGTAACAACGGTCATCTCTCACCCTTAAATATTAAATTAACAAATTTAACGGTTAACTTAAACGGTAACAACCGTCATCTTTGTATTGAGGTTGTGTATCCATTTGAGGAAATGGTAGAAAGGAAAATTTGAATAAATTGAGGCTCGTTCATGATTTTTTAAAACAAATTCATCATTTACGAGTACCATTGTTTCCCAAGATACAACGATTACATAGCACGTAATATGCTTTCGACGAACTGAGATATTGCCTGAATAATATCACCGGAGGGTCAAATAAACGAGGTAAGCAAAACAAAGACGAGAGCGATTGCTCGAAATGCATTTATATATTTCTCAATCAATTTCATTCTTTCTTGTTTCTCTTCGAGTATTTTCGTGTGTTTCACGGGTCGTTCTTCTCGTCGTGGTTTTCTATACAATGTCGATTCCACTTATATAGAGAATGTTGGAGTCGAATGTTTGTTGAATGTGAATAGTCAAACCACCATGTGTAACGTTCCATCATTCGAAACACACAATAATATCAATTAATTTCATTATTTCATTATTTAAAATTCAAATGTAACTTATTATAATAATAATAAAATCATATTATTATTATTTGTTATAAACTCAAGAGAATTGAGAGAGAATAATATAGTAAAAAGAAAGACAATATGAGAGGAGAATAGAATTGTTATGAATTGTTGTATTCATTCATATGGGGAGACCCCTTTATATAGGATACAAAGTAGGGTTTCTGTCTTGTTCACCAAAAAAAGGTAAACTAGTCATTCACTAATTAATAATATTCACAACACTCCCCCTTGAATGACTATTTACAGGATTACTGTCTCGTTAAAACCTTGCCAGGAAAACCCAGTGGGATAAAACCTCGACGAAGTAAAAAGAGTACAACTTGCTCTCCCTGATTGTAATCACCGAAGATCTTTGACTTTTGAAAATAGTTATTGGTGATCAATCCATCTCATTAAAACCTGTAACTAATAAAACCATATAGGAAAAACTTAGTTATTCAAATATAAATTTTGGTCTTCAGGACACAACCTTCGAATTTTCGAGTTTCACATTCATTTGTATTATTGTATATTTTTCGTCCTTCTGGGACATGTCTTTACCAGACATCTATTGATTAGAGCATTCGCAATTGCTATAACCGGCCGGTAACTTTTCTGGAGTATTTTAAATGCGTCTAGTGTTCAATATACATTTCTTGACAAATGAACAATATTGTGAACTTCAATTCAAAATCATTTAGAAGGTTATATTTTTCTTTGAACTTCAGGTTCTCTCGAAAACAAACTCATATGGAACATAATGATGTCCTCATTAATTATTATCGAGTGATGTACATGACTCGTTAAAAACCTCGTTATAAAACCCTGTAGGAAAAATACTCGAGGAAAAGAGTACATGACATTCACATTTATATTGTGGTGATTGTCTCGTTAAAAACCTTTAACTAAGAAAACCCTGTGGGAAAAACTTAGTAGAGGGAAAAAGAGTGCAATCACTGGTCTTCGGGATCAATCACTGGTCTTCGGGACCTTATATTCAATATCATTTTTGTTCATATGTAATATGATATTTTACATGGTCAGATCATACATTAGATGCATATATCTATCGTTGTTGCTGCCATAAATATTAAGTAGCGGAACTTAATGTCATCTTTCAAAATATTTGATTAGCATCGAGTTTCTGCGAAAAACTCTTGAGCAACTAATCTCGCTTTTATATCTCACCACATCATTACTCGTTTTTATTACGAACACCCACGTATATCCTTCTGGGATAAATTTTGAGGTGTGTACTATAGAGTCAAAATATATCTTTATTAAGCGAGTCATGCTCAGCCTCAATTGCTCATTTCTATTTTCTTGAGTGCTGCTGGCACACTATCATTGATTTAAGTTTTTGATCCAAATTTTCTAGAACAACTTCTTGAGGCAAATATGTCGTTGACGACTTTTCATTTTTCCATTTGATGACAATTCAATATATCAACCAAATTTTTCATCATTTCCCAAAATATTTAATTTAGTTATTCCGCAATCCCACGATTTTCTATTATCATGTGCAAATGCTTTTTCAATGAGATTTCCATCTAACTCTCTTCAGGAGATTTTGAGAGGAAATTTTGAGGGTGACTTAATTTCTTTGTTTTTCCGCGGATTTATTTTATATCTTAAGATCGATCTACTACGCTTCATGCGTATATTAGAATCAACATTTGAGTTGATCTCTTTGGTATTTGAACTCTTATAGTTCATTTATCACAAATATATAGGGGTGTTCACGGGCGGGTTTGGGCGGGTTTATCTCTAAATAATGAACCGACCCAATGATGGCGGGTTGTCACTTTTATCAACCGTACCCACCTTTATTTTTACTCCAACCATGCGGTCGGGCCAAAACGGGTGCGGGCGGATGGCGGGCGAAATAGCGGGTTTAAATATGTAAATTGAAGTGATTTATCAAATTTTCTGTACCGTTTTATTTCGAATGGGCGGCATATTCACGAAAGCTATAAATTACAAGATGCTTTAATTTCTTCGTCTTTCTTGAACCTCTTGAAATGTTGTCACACTCATGATTTTCGATTTTTAAATTCATTATCGTTTGTACTCACCATTACATACATTAGTTACTGGTGAAATATTATAGTACTAGTATTTAATTTTCTATGAAGAATTATGCTTTGAAAAACTTGGTGTCTTTAAATGTTTAGGAGAAAAAACTTTCTCAATGGTTATTTTCTTTGTAGGACTTTTACTATGTTATTGTTCATCTCAAACAAACAAACAAATAAATAAGTCTAATTTAAAGAAAACATTTTTATGGAGACAAAAGAGAAGTTAAAGAACAAAGAAACAAATAAATTTACCAAATTATTATATAGTATTTATTTGTTTAATATATATATATATATATATATATATATATATATATATATATATATATATATATATATATATATATATATATATATATATACGGGCGGGTCGGCCTATTTGCGGGTAGTATCTAACGAAACCGCTACCCACCCATTTTTTGGCGGGTGCTAAAATTTCTAACCGACGGGTAATTTTTTCAAAATTAAACCGAAGGTTTTGGGCGGATTTCGGGCGGTTTTGCGGGCGGATCGGGTTTGGCGGTTTTTTTGAACACCCCTACAAATATATGTGATTTTGTCACACCTTCATTAATTTGGCAGATTACTTGCTGAATATTACAAGTAACTTATTTTCATGAACTTCAGGTTCAATTGATTAGTGCGAGGATCTAGAATTAAAGATCGTTTTCATTCCATGAAATTTCTCGGCATTTATATCTTTTATATTCTTATCTCCCCCTAATGCCGGGAAATGATCTTCCTTTAATATGCAAATCAGCGTAATTGCTATAAATCAATCTTCTGGATCGTGATCTTTTGGATCGTGGGCTCGAGATATTATGCCCGTTTATAAAAATATACTTTAGTGGTGATATGAATGTAAGTTCCATATTTCAAATTAATTCGCAGATGGAAAATAACAATTTCCACGCACTCAATAATAATCATGATATGCATCATTTTCAGTACATTTGTAGTACTCGTGGGGATAATTAGTAAAGCTCTTCCGGAAATATTAGTACGTAAATCTCTTCGGGAACCACTCTTAACATGCCATCATTCGCATAACATTATATATCTTTACCAATGATCATTCGAGATCAAAATATTAGATTTAAAATTGATACTTCGGGGATCACAATAAATCTCAATAAATAATTTTCTCAGCAATCACATTAATAAATTGGAATCGACTTTTCGATATTCCATGAGTACCCACATAGTACATTTATTCTCGATTTTCAAAAGATATCCTTCAGGGATAATTCATATGTAATCATTGTTTCAACGAGAACAATCGATGTAACTTTATTAAAAAATATTTAATGTTTGAACTTTGCTTCTTCGGGATCAATCAATAAAAATATTCTTTCAGAAATATTTTGTATAGTATCAATATCGATTTAAAATATTTAAATTTTAATTGCTACAAACAATTTGATTTGATATTTCTGCGGGAATATAATATCATTTTCTTCAGAACATTTAATACTTATTGCTACTACGGGAGCAATTTAATTTGATATTTTCAAATTTATTGCTACTACAGGAGCAATTTAATTTGATATATTACTACTACGAGAGCAATTTAATTTTATATTTATCGAATAATATCAAATCATGATATTCTTCCAGAACGATCAATATAATATTTAAATCAGAGTATATGCTCTTCAGGAACATTCAATTTAATTGATATATTAAGAATAATTGATTTGATATTACCTCACGAATATCAAATTATAATATTTTTCATGATAACTTTATTATATGTCTCAACATATTTAAAATCTCGTAATCCAATGTGGAGTCAATCATACCACGTTTTGGTAGTACGACCAACTTCGGGTGATCGTATCTTTCTTTTAAATCTTTCCACAAAGCTAGTGAATCTTTCACGGAAAATTTTCAAAGATATTATTCGAGATTATTAATATATAATCATAATCAATTTGATATTGATATTACTGCAGGAATATCATATCACGATATTCTTCAGGAACATTTAGTTTAGATATTTTTTTTCAAGAATATCATATCATGTTCTTCAGGAACATTTACTTTAATTTGGTTTTGATATTTCTTCAGGAACATCATATCATGTTCTTCCGGAACATTAAAATTTAATTTTGATTTTACTAGGCATAATTAATTTGATATTACTTCAAGAATATCATATTATAATTATTAATTTGATATTACTTCAAGAATATCATATTATAATTATTAATTTGATATTACTTCAGGAATATCAGATTACAATTATTAATTTGATATTACTCCAGAAATATCATATTATAATGTTCTTCGAGAACATATGATATTACTTGAATATCATATTATAATATTCTTCAGAAACATTATACATTTAATTGCTTCAACATGAGCAATTTATGAAGAAGGGGAGAAGAAGAGGATATATGTATAAGTATTATTACATATAAATATAAATTCTTACCTTTGAGTTTGGATCTTGGATGAGTAGAACTTCCATGAAGAACGGGGTTGAGCCTTCTTAAGGCATCGTGCTGATAACGTGTTATAAACTCAAGAGAATTGAGAGAGAATAATATAGTAGAAAGAGAGACAATATGAGAGGAGAATAGAATTGTTATGAATTGTTGTATTCATTCATATGGGAGACCCCTTTATATAGGATACAAAGTAGGGTTTCTGTCTTGTTCACCAAAAAAGGGTAAACTAGTCATTCACTAATTAATAATATTCATAACATTATTAAAATATTTTGTCAATAATTGACAAATACTCCATTACTTAGAAAAATAAAACATTAGTAAAAAATGTGTATAATTGGGTAATCCCTTATATTTACACTTTGCACGTTTTTATTTTTCCTACTTAGGATATAAATTCTTTTAGAATACTCTTCCAATTAGTTGCATCTTTGAAAATTAATTTCTCATTCATATTACTCAAAATTGAGCTTATGAAATATTAAATCGAAGCTCTCAACGAGACGCTCATTTTTCAACAAGCCCCACATGAATGAAAATTATACAGACACTAAAAAAAGTGATTTGATGATACAAATCAATTTTTAGAAACGTGCATAGAATATGTAGGTGTTACTAGAGGTGTCAAACGGTAGGGCCGGCCCGGCCCGGCCCAAGCCCATCGAGTTTTAAATGTTTCAAGGGGCGGGCTGGCCTGACCGAATTCTGATGGACTTAGATTTTCTAGGCCCAGTCCGACTATGGACAGGCCGTCGAGCTACCGAGCTTTTTTAGCACATACAATTAAATAAAAAAATATTATTAGTTTTAATTAAAAATTATTAATTACACTATTTAATTAAAGAAAAGTAATAGAATATAAATTATAATTTTTTAAAAAATAATTAAATTAAATTACAGTCTAAAAATTTATTTTAAATAATAATTTAATATTTCTTTTGTAATAAAAAATAATATTTATATATTAAAATTAAAATTAAATGAATAACTATATTAATTTTAAATTTTATATTTAAGTAAATATGTAAAAATAGTAAGTTTTAAACATTATTTATAATTTAAAAATGGTAAAAAAAATATAAAAATAGTTATGGTTGGGCCGGCCCAAAAAATCCAAGCCTGGTCCAAGCCCATCGTCCCATCGGGCATGTCAGGTCGGGCCAAAAAGGCATGACTCTTTTTGAGCCTCTATAGTTGAGGCCCAAGCCCTCCTTTGATTGGGCGGGTCGGGCCGGGCAGATGGTCCGAGCATACTTTTGACAGCTCTAAGCGATACCTTTTGAACTTTTTTTGTTGAAAAAATACTTATTTTTACTAGTTAAATACTGTAGCAGACACGTTTTGAACTATTCACTATTTGTGGAACAATAATATAGTCAATTCACACTTATTCTAAGAACTCTCGGTTCTACACAATAATATAGTCAATTCACACTTATTCTAAGAACTCTCGGTTCTCAAAATTTTATATATGCAATATGCATGCTCATTGGGGATTGCACGCTAATCAGTGGGGACACAATAGATAATGAAGAGATTGATTACTAACGGCAGCGCCGATGATATCCGTTGGATCTGGAGCTAATAAACAAGATCTTCCCAATGCGATGGAACTGCCTGATGTCGTCCAGCGGGCTTTGAATCTCCTTTACCGGCTCCTTTGTTCGATTTCCTTCGTTTCTTCGGCTTTTCCTCGATAAATGACCTTAAGCCTGACAAATAACACAACTCCAACCACCCGTGAGCTCCGACACACACACACACAACATCAAAGGAACGGTTTACTCCTATCTAATAATCCTATCTTAATTAAATCCCAAAGCTACCGTCATTTTTATTGAATTTTGCAGGGTTGAATTTTGCAGTGAAGAACATTGCTACTTTTTCAACGTATTATTCGTTGTTAATTTGTAGATGTCAGATAGCTTGCGTTCTTGTTCTTTATTCACATATTTTTTTCAAAATTTAGGCTTATATTTAAACCTCACCTCTTATATTATAATATAAGGTGTGGACTCTTTGTTCTGTGATTAGGGAATGAGTTTTTAAGAATCTAATCAATACATTAATTCCCCCTTCATCAAATGAAATTGTTTATACAAAATCTAATACTCTTAGCTTACATCCCAAAGCTACCGTCTTCGTCTTCTTCGTCTTCTTCGTCTTTTACAGTTGTTCATTCTCCAACCCTCTTCTTTCCAGGTGGAAGAATGTAAAGAATACGGCCATTTGATACCCATATTTTTACGAAGGGTGTAATTCCATTCAAACCCGAACCCATCCATCGAAACCAAGCTCCCCACAAAGCCATGAGCAGAATCCAGAGTAGTGGTTTTGAGTTTATGACCCGTTTCAACTACTTCCATCATTCCGGTCACTGGGTCACACAAAGCTACCACCTGGTCGTGACAACTTGTGAGAACTAGTTTATCATTCACAATCCCTAAGCATTTTTTAAAGGGAAAATCATCGAAGCAAAGGGTGTATTTCTTGATCCAAGAAGCCGATGTAGAGTCGCCCATCCCCAGAGTCCATATGTCGTAAACTCTGCCTTGAGCATAAAAGTTATACGATACCAAAACAAATTCTCCATTCAAATTTCCACCAAACAAGACGGAATTAGCTTCTCCCTCGCCAGTCTTGCGGAGATCAGGTATCCGCATACGAAATAGTCCCTCTCCAAGTGGTTCGAACATGGTCAGCGCCAGTGTTTTCAAATCGAGCGATACTAGGATGATGACGTCATCACCCTCATCATCGCTTCCGTATTCTTCATCGCTTTCGGGACCACCTTCGCAATAGCTATCAACAACGATCCAATAAGCAGCATTCCCTTCGATGAGGACGTCGCAAGGGTGGTGCCGGCGAGGGTGAAAATGGAATTCCAACTCGAAAGTACAAACATCAGTCCACGTGCGAGGACAAGTCGAGACCCAAAGCTCGAGCGTAGTATCACTGGTGGGGCCGGGATTAGACATAAATTTGGCGACCTTGTAAACGCCGTCGTCGCACCAAAAGGCGAATTTAATATTGTGATGATGACCGTCGTTAAAGAGATGAGAGGAGTAAGGAAGTTTTTTGGAAAGGCCGGTGACGGGGTTCAATATCCAGATGTCGTCCGGTGACGGTACGGATCCCCACTTCCCGGCAACACAGATCAAGCCGTTGGCTGAGCCGATGATTAGCAGATCTTTCGACGATAAACAGGCGAAAGATAAGAAGGGGCCTGCTGGTGGTCGGAGGAGATCGAAGGAACGGTTATGAATGAAGAGCTGGTGGCCTGACGGATCGGATCTCGCTCGTTCGAGTTCCGACACACACACACACAACATCAAAGGAACGGTTTACTCCTATCTAATAATCCTATCTTAATTAAATCCCAAAGCTACCGTCTTCGTTTTTTACAGTTGTTCATTCTCCAACCCTCTTCTTTCCGGGTGGAAGAATAAAAAGAATACGGCCATTTGATACCCATATTTTCACGAAGGATGTCATTCCATTCAAATCCGAACCCATGGATCGAAACCAAGCTCCCCACAAAGCCACAAGCAGACTCCAGAGTAGTGGTTTTGAGTTTAGAAGCCGTTTCAACAACTTCCATCATTCCGGTCACCGGGTCACACAAAGCTACCACCTGGTTGTCACAACTTGGGAGAACTAGAACTAGTTTATCATTCACAATCCCTAAGCATTTTTCAAAGGGAAAATCATCAAAGCGAAGCGTGTATTTCTTGATCCAAGAAGCCGATGCAGTGTCATCACCCATCCCCAGAGTCCATATGTCGTAAACTTTGCCCTTAGCAGAGAAGTTAAAGGTAACCAAAACAAATTCTCCGTTCAAGTTTCCACCAAACAAGACGGAATTAGGTTCTCCCTCGCCAGCCTTCCGGAGATGAGGTTTCCGCATACCCAATAGTCCCTGGGAAATTGGCTCGAACTTGGTCAGTGCCAGTGTTTTCAAGTCGAGCGATACTACGATGATGACATCATCATCATCATCATCATCAATTCCGTATTCATCCTCGCTTTCAGAACAACCTTCGCAATAGCTTTCGACAACGATCCAATTAGCGGCGTGTCCTTCGATGAGGACATCGCAAGAGTGGAGGCGGTGAGGGTGGGTATTAAAATACAATTCAAAAGTGGAAACATCAGTCCACGTGTCAGGGGAAGTTGAGACCCAAAGCTCGAGTACAGTTTTACCGGTCCGATGAGACAGGAATTTGGCGACCTTGTAAACACCGTCGTCGTCGTCGCACCAAAAGGCGAATTTTAATCTGGGATGATGAGCGTCGTAGTAGTAGAGACGAGAGGAGTAAGGAAGTTTCTTACAAAGGCCGGTGACAGGATTCAATATCCAGATGTTGTCTGGTGACAGTTCCTCCGATTCCATACCGGCAACACAGATCAAGCCGTTGGCTGAGCCGATGATTAGCAGTCTCGGAGACGAGAAGCAGGTGAAAGATAAGAAGGGGCCTGCTGGTGGTCGGAGGAGATCGAAGAAGGAACGGTTATGAACGAGGAGCTGCTGGCTCGACGGATCGGATCTCGCTCGTTCGAGGTGTGCGGCGACGAAATCGGCCGACGAGATAAGGGAGCGCCATCCCTTGCAAACAGCCTTGCATCGGATGAGGTCAAACGCAGCTACTCCGAGTAGGATCTTCTCTGTTAGCTCTTCCGATAGGTCCGACATTAATATTTTTATTTATTTATTGTAAACGGAGGATTAGGGACTCTGATAGGATCTTATTTATAGTTGGAATTTATTGAGTTCTTTCTTTCCTAAAGTAAATCAAAAATTATTTTTATCTTGTTATAACACTAACTTTTGTTCTAAAAATCCAGGCCTACCTCCACCTAGGATAGTACTTTGTTCGATCGCCTCGATTTTAAGCTCTAGGCCCTCAAGTCGCCTAATCCGCTCAGGGTCGCTTAAACCAACTTTAGGTCGTGTAAATTTAATTAGTTTTGTTTTTACCTACTTAGATAGTTTTCAATTAAATTTGATACTAAGGAAAGGATTCTGTAGGATTTTTATGGATTTTTAAAGTTTACGGGTATTCAATCCGGATTTTTAAAAGTCCATATTCAATAAGAATTTTAAAAAAACTTTAAAAATTTACCGATATTCAAAAATTAATTGATTTTAAAAGTCAATGAATTTTAATTGATTTTATGTCCAAAATATAAAAGAATTTCATCATTTGAAATCTTTCCGTGAAATTTCTATGAACTTCTATTTTAATTGATTAATTTATTATTAAAAATAATAAAACATAAAAATATATATAAAAACATAGTAGAATTAATAATAAAATTAGAAAACATAAAAAAATAATAAAAAAATAATATTATAATAAAATTAATATTAAAATTATTAAAAAAAATTCAATTTTGTTCTCGATTAGTTCGCGAAATGAATGGTCAATTCTCCTCCGGACCCTCGATTGATTGTTTTCCAAAAATGTTGAGTCGGGTATATAAGTCATGTATCCGAGAGGAACTTAAAAATAAGGACTCTCGGTTTTTTCACCCTCTTTTGGTCTTGCAGCTATTTAAAAAAATCCGATTCGTGGAGATTCAAATTAATAAATTTTTATTTAGTAAAAAATTATAAAAATAATTAAATTTATTTATCAAGTTATTTTAAAAAATATAACTATTTTTTAATTATATATTTTACTAGTTTAAAAATTGTAAAAATCCATTTAATCAATAAAAAAAATATTTAAAAAATTATTCACAAAATTAAAATTTACATAAATGTATAAAAGAAAGTCTATCAAACTCTACGAAAAAATCAACGAAACTTCATTTACTTTTTAAAATCCAAAAAAATCCAATGAAATTCTAATTGAATACTCCTCTAAATTTGATAAATCATATAAAAATAGATAGTGTTAGGATAAATTTTGAGTATAAAACTAAAATTTGAATAAAATATTAAACTCAGTAGAAAATTTTTAAATTTTAAATATACAAATTATTTTGATTATTTTATTATATAAAAATTTGTGATTAATACTTTATTTAAATTATTTATGAATTGTTTTGTTCAAAATATTAAATTATTATGCATAAAAATACTTTTAAAATATTAAAATACTCTTTATTAACTCGATCGATTTTCTCAAGCGCGTTAATTTCTCGTTACTTCCTAACTAACTTGTTATTACAACAATAGAGTCGGACTTAATTAAGCTCTATGAGATGTCCCAAAGCCGAACCGTGTTCTTAACTTTCCTGATATTCGCAGCACCACCGCCTGCCCGCCAACCGACCCCACCATGTGCCGAACCGTGTTCTTAACTTTCCATTGCAAATGTTAATTTTGTGTTATTCAATTAAATGTGGCTTTATGGGATATTGAGTTGGAAAATATAAAAATCGAAAAAAGCTTCGATTTGATATCTCATTTTTGCTAAAATGGGAGTTGAAATAATCGAGAAATTAATTTTCAAACTTTTAATTAAAAATTGAATTAGGAAAAGTATATCCCACTTATAAAGAATATGCAAAATGTAGTGAGTGTATATAAGGGTGTAAGGGAGTACCTTGTTAATGCTTTGAATGTCTTATGATATATAATTTACAAAAGAGACGTGACATTGCATTTTTCTATTATTTTATTTTTAATTTCCTATTCAAAATTCAAAATATTTGTCTTATAGTTGCATTTCAGATTCAACAATTTGAGTTTTATGCTTAAAGACACCCTCCATCACTTTCCCATCACTTTCGCTTCTTTGCTTCTTTTCTTTCGATTATCTTTCCTCGGCCTTCTAGTTAAATTTTTCGGACATTTTTCGGTTCGACATGCAACGCCTCCTTGCTTTGAAACGTTGTATTCTGATATTAACAAACATTCATTAGAGGGCGAATTTTGTTTAAGGAGATCGTGTTGAACACTTGAACACGAGCCTCGATTCTTTTGTCATTTTCTAAAACTTGTACGTCTACATATATTGATCACCTCAGATATATATGACGATGTCGGACATAAGGTAATCTGCGTCGACGACTACGGTGGCACTCTATAAGGTACAAAGCGGCTTTTCGATTCTTCTCACGGTCGTCGACGTGGTGTCGTTTTTTTGTGATGGCTGGAGGGTCGCTTGCACTCTATAAATATTTTGTGGAATGTTAGGTTACATGTGCATCAAGAAGAAGACTAAATGTAAGTATTAGGAACTGTACATGCCATGAGACTTGATAGAGTGACATTCTACATTGAATCATTGATGTTGTTTTACCAAAATACTCTCACCCGAATTCCCTCCATTTAAAGCGCAGGAGGGTCATTTGAGTAAATAATTAAACTTTACATCTTATTGGGTCAGACTGGATAACCCAATTAAACGACGACTATTTTAATGGGTCAGTCGGCCCAGTCCTGATAGAAAATGTACATCATTGTATTCTTTTAAAAATTAATTTCTACTCCATACTTACAATAAAAACTCCATGTATATCACATTGTTGGGACCGGAAAAAAATATTACATTTATTAATTTTACAAAATAAAAATAATGTTTTTTAGTATAAAAATAATAAAAATATAAAAATAACATACATAAGTATATTATCTATTTTTAAGTTCTCGTAACCAATTTAATAGTTTTGATTAAGAAAATATGATCATATATATGTAAAAATTGTTTTAAACATATAAATTGAATAAAATACTAACAAATCTAACAATTATAAACTTTGACCATATACTTATATGTTATTAATTTTGATAAATATTTTAAGTTATTTTAAACATTTTATCGATTTTAAAAAATAAAAATATTATTACTAAATATTTTTATTATATATTATCTTTTATTCCTATAATTTTACTTAAAAATATTTTTTACTTAAAAAATTTAATATTTTAAATATTAAAAATAATAAATACAGCAAAATATAATTTTTGTTAATGTATGAATGCTTAATGCGTTTTATTGAAAATTTGAAGGTAACATATAATTTTTAAAATCTTAAGACCTTAGAAGTTGATAAATATTTAAATTTTATTTTCAAAAGTTATATAATAATTATTGTTGTTTTAATAATATAAAAAATTAAAAAATAAACAACTTGATAATAAAATGATTGATATTGAAATAAATTGTTTTAGTTTGAATTTGTAAAAATGCAGATTTTTTTTCATCCATGAAAAAAAGTGATAAAGATTAATGATTTGTACCTTGTTTGACATATTGATTAAAAGATATTTTTGTGAAAAAAGTGATTCATTTATATGAATAAGGATTAAAGATTTGTAATTTTTTGACATGTTGATTAAAAAAATATTTTTTTAGAAGTGCGCATATATATTAAGTATAAAAGGTTGTAGAGTTTAATTATATAAAGTCTCTCTAAATAAATTGAAATTTACATTAAAGAATGGGTTAATTGAAAAAAAAAAATAGGAAAATGAAATGAAAATTACATTAAGAATGGTAAATTGAAATTTGTAAATTGAAATTACAGAGAACATTCAATCTAGAATCAATAAATATTCAATTATATTCATTTATCATTATTAACTACGTTATTAACTAGAGCCTAATTATATCGATAATTATTATTGTTAACAATATAACTAAAATATTAAAAGGTTTAATCATTATAAAATAAAATAAAAATGAGATCACGTTTAGATATGCCATTATATTTTTCTAATTTATTTTTTATGCTAGATTTTTAATATAGATTGTTGAAGATTTCAACCATTTTGTAATTTGTGATATTGAACGTAGCGGAGTGATGATATTGAATGAAGCAGGTGTGGAGCGGGACAAAATCGTTACTACACGTTTCGAATGAATTTCGTACCGAGCCTAGACCAGCCGAATAATAAATAACTCGATTAAAGTATTTAACGACTTGTTTTTAAATTATAGTAATATTTTTTTTAATAATATTTAATTAAATGACAAAATAATATAAATTGTACATATTGGATAAACGGGTCATAGACCAGCGGAATAATCAATAACTCGATTAAAGTATTTAACAATTGGTTTTAAAATTATAGTAATATTTTTTTAATAATTTCTAATTAAATGACAAAATAATATAAGTTTTACATAAAATATTTCTAAAAAAATCACGAATGTGGAGCGCAGTTACTTTGCCAATTTTTAGTAATTCGAAGATTCTTTCACCTACTTTCTTTTCCAAGTACTTTATTTCACCTTTAACTGTTAAATCATTTTAAATATCTCATTTTTTATGTAAGTTTTGTTTGTTTACTTTATTTATATAGTTTGGCAACACGGTAACCGTCAAATTATATCCTTACAAGCGTGTCTCATCGCGCTCTGTCGTCGCATGAAAGAGTCCGACATTCAAGAATTTTCTGAAATGATGATCAAACTGTTCTTTGGAGGTTCTGCAAGCATTAAGGATGTTTTGTCTTACAACCCCAAAACTAACGTACTTGCCATTAAGTTTGTTCCAAAGTTTGGAAAAGTAAATAAGTGTTATAGGTTGGAGGTTGTGCATTTTGTGAGAGTTGCAGCTGCGGGGTGTCTTACTGGTAGGCTGCTGGATGAACCTCTTCAATGGACCTCTTCGAAGAGAATTTATTTTGTGATGGTTATGAAGTGATTGGTGAGTTATTAGTTGAAAAATATTACTAGTACATTTTATATTAGTTCTTGTTTTAATTGTGTTGGAAACAATAACAATTTTTAGTAGTTGAAAAATATTGTGTTATTAGTTGAAAAATATTACTAGTATAATATATAGTAGTTCTTGTTTTAATTGTGTTGGAAACAAGAACAATTTTTAGTAGTTGAAAAATATTACTCCGGTATATACCGTTGTTGTTTGTTAATTCATCGTTTTTGTTTGTTAATTCATTGTTTTCCTGTTTTTTAATCCTTGTTTTTGTGTTTTTTTTACAGTTCTTTGTAATTGTTAAATCCTTTATCTTGTATTACTAAAGCTAACAAATAATAATAAAATTCATTCGGCTACACCAACTTGAAAAGAAAGAATGATAAATTTGCAAAAAATTGTCTTCAAATTTATACTCGTGAGTAGTACTATACATCCCCTTTAGTTTTAAGAAAGTTTAAACATCTGTTTTCCATCACCAGCGATATTACATGCTTTGTTTTACAGACTCGATTAGCTACAACAAGTTTCAATGGAAGCATCTTTTCCATAGCCAACTGCAAAATAAACCCAAACACAATTATTAACAGGGACGTATGGACTTCGTCCCGAAGGGGTGCGATCGCACCCCTCAATTTTTTTTAAAAAATATTTTTTTTACTTTAATTTTTATATATTAAGGTAATTGTAATTTATCTAAAAATAATTAAAATTTAATTAAAATTTTGTTGAAAAAAATAATGTTGTATTTACTTTTTATATATTAAGATAATTAATTATAATTTATCTAAAAATAATTAAAATCTAATTGAAATTTTGTTGAAATATTGATTTGTCTTATCTAAAAATAAAATAATAAACTATTAATTAATAAAATATTATAAAAATTAAAATATATTTATTATTAACGACAAATACTAACTTATTGTTTTAAAAAAAATTAGAATATTAATACTAATACAGTTGCCTAGTTCTTCACAAATATTTTTATTTTTTTTATTTTAATATAAAATTTTACTTTTATTTTTTAAAATTTATTTACGATTATTTTATTTTTTAACTTAAAAATACATTTATACCTTTCATGCTAAAACATCAAAAATTTATTTTTTTAACTTAAAAATACATTTATACATTTCATGCTATAAAATAAAAAAGTAATATTTTTCTTAATACATAGAAAAATAGTTTTATATTATCAAAAAGTAACATTTTTCTTAATATGTAGAAAATAGTTTTATATTTATGAAATTGGGAGATTTTTTTTTTTTAATTTGCACCCATGAAATGAAATGGAGTTTTTTTTTTTTGAATTTGCACCCTATGACTAATATTTCTAGCTACGTCACTGATTATTAAGAATACAATTTGGAATTATAAGTATGAACTGCAAAATGAAACCCAAACACGATTATTAAGAATACAATTTGGAATTATAAGTATCAGAATTTGTCCAAGTGCAGCAAAGAAGTACAATTTGGAATTATAAGGGTCAGAAAATTTGTCCAATTAAGTGCAGCAAAGAAGATTTTAAATGACTAATGACATTCGGTTTATGATATAAGTAATAGAAATTCATTTAACACGTCAACGGCCATGTTTTCTTGTTTATCATATATTTACCACGAGGGGCAGCAGAGTGATCCAAAGAAAATGCAGTAGAATAAATCAATCATAAATATGGTAGCCTCTCTGAGATGTCTATTCACAATAAGTAACCAATAATTTCAAGATCCATGTTCCAAATCCTAAGAGCAACAAAACACATAAAAAAATTAACTTAGAAATGTTAACTCAACATCAACAAAACATAATTCTGGCCCCATGTTGATGTGATGGGGAAATTAGTATTATTATTAGTATTAGTACGTAGCGGCAATATTATATTTATGGATTTTTAGTAGGGTTTTGTGGACTTTTTCTTATAAGTACGTGTTTAGTTTTAAGCTAGAGTTATCTTTGGATCAATTGGAATTTGGAGTCTTTTGACTTGGATGGAAGAGTGCTTCCGTAGTTCTTTATTTTTTTCTTAATAAATTTTTATTTTGTGTTCATCCCTTCTGTACTCTAACACGTGTGATCTTCTAAAACATAAATTTGGAAGAGGGTTTATAAGGGTTTAGCACCGTACGTAGTACGTCCTCGATGGGTATACATATTTAAATAACAGCAAGCTTCACAAATTCCAACTTTGAGTGATATAAAGAAAACTTAATGAACTGTTATATATTTTATTCCATGTTTCGACTGATAATTTGATAACCCACATAAATTAGTCATAAAGATGGTAATGATTCTTTTGGCACAGCCAAAGGGATAACAAGATTATACTAATCAAAACATGTGCATATTGTTGACAAAATTCATGCGACGAACTAGTCAGACATTATAATTATTATGCTGTTAAAAATAATCTTTTCAGGAGTTAGAATGCATAATTGGCCTTTCCACATATCTTTAAAAGCTCAAATTCATCCTCTTCAATATCTTCAATTATGCCACCGTAACCATGACGATGCTGCTCAACTCTTTGAATTTTATATGCATTCCAAGCAACTGTTCCTGTTGTTCTGCGAAACAAATTATCCACTAATTAATGCATCAAGAACGGACTTCAAAAAAATTGTAACCACATTTTTCCTGAACATGAACTCATAAAGTGCCATAAGAATTCAATTAATTAATCTAAGTTCCTAGAAACACACCCTGAAAATTAGTTTCCAGTCGTGCTCCTGGAAAATACAAGAGTCGTGCTCAAGAGGAAGACCATTCCAATCCATAAACCCATGTAATTGTCTAGAAACTTACACTTCTGTTTTGATCTTAGATTCAGCATCCTGCATCACCACAAATATATTCTCGGAAGAAGCCCACAAAATTTCAGCCGATCTTTTGTTACTAATTGACTTCACTTTAGCTTTTACACGACCCAAAGCCACAATAAATAAGGCTACTACACTAATAATTTGAGAAAGAAATCATCATAAAACAATAGGAGAGGGTAATTGACAACATTTCCATTTCTTATATTATTTTCCCAACTCATAGAAGACAAGACTACCTGGCCAGGCCGTCCTCGTGATTCTGTTTCCTGTACATATGAATCTTGCTACTATCCTGAGTCCCTGTTCATTTGTGCAGAGGAAGGGAAAAGGAAAAATTATACACTTGGGGAAGAAACAAAAATCAAGAAGGAAACAATATATGGAGTAAAAGGTTGTTTCAATAGAATTGGTAACCTTTTAAAGACTCTGCCACAGGACTACATCCAGTCATTTCAACATCGTTTTTGTATCCTGTATTTTTATTAGGACCATGTTGAACGTCATCTTCATATTCAGTAAAAATCTGAGGAGGTGATTGGTTTGGCTCCCTGTATCCTGCTTATTCATAGAATGATAAAACATGTTTCAAACAAAAGAAGAATAGCTGTGGCATTGCACCTTATGGTGAACCCAAATAATCTAATACATTTCACTCGCATAATCAGTGGACCATGATCAGCTCTTTTTGATTAGACAAGCTTTCATTCTCTCCGCCAACGCCATTGGTATAAAATTTAGATACATCTAGAGTACATGTGCAACTTCTGGTGAGGGACTGTATGAGGGGCTAGACTGGCTTTCAAACAACATTGCTAACAAGGTAATTAAAAAGGGGTTGTCAAAAGTTTGAACATTTTGTAATTAAAAGCTCTCTGTCCTTACTATCATTTTTATTGAATTTTGCAGGGTTGAATTTTGCAGATTAAAAGCTCCTTACTTATATTCGTTCTTGGCATGGGTTCTTGTTTCTTTATTCACATATAAATTTTAGGCTTATAATTAAGCCTCACCTGATAATATAAATAATATAAGGTGTCGACTCTTTGTTCTGTAATTAGGGAATGAGTTTTCAATAATGTAATTAATACATTAATTCCCCCTTCATCAAATGAAATTGTTTATACAAAATCTAATACTCTTAGCTTAAATCCCAAAGCTAATGTCTTCGTCTTCTTCGTCTTTTACAGTTGTTCATTCTCCAACCCTCTTCTTTCCGAGTGGAAGAAGACAAGGAATACGGCCATTTGATACCCATATTTTTACGAAGGAGGTAATTCCATTCAAATTCGAACCCATCCATCCAAACCAAGCTCCCCACAAAGCCATGAGCAGAACTCAGAGTAGTGGTTTCGAGTTTAGAACCCGTTTCAACAACTTCCATCATTCCGGTCACGGGGTCACACAAAGCTACCACCTGGTCTTCACAACTTGTGAGAACTAGTTTATGATTCACAATCCCTAAGCATTTTTCAAAGGGAAACAAAACAAAGCAAAGTGTGTATTTCTTGATCCAAGAAGCCGATGCAGTGTGACCCATCCCCAGAGTCCATATGTCGTAAACTGTGCCCATAGCAGAGAAGTTAAAGGTAACCAAAACAAATTCTCCATTCAAGTTTCCACCAAACAATACGGGATTAGCTTCTCCCTTGCCAGCCTCCCGGAGATCAGGTTTCCGCATACCCAATAGTCCCTGGTAAATTGGCTCGAACTTGGTCACTGCCATTGTTTTCAAGTCGAGCGATACCACGATGATGACATCATCGTCATCATCATCGCTTCCGTATTCATAGTCGCTTTCGGGATCACCTTTGCAATAGCTTTCGACAACGATCCAATAAGCGGCCTTCCCTTCGATGAGGACATCGCAAGGGTGGTGCCAGCGAGGGTGGGAATGAAAATACAATTTAAAAGTAGAAATATCTGTCCACGTGTCAGGGGAAGTTGAGACCCAAAGCTCGAGCACAGTTTTACCGGTCCGATGAGACAGGAATTTGGCGACCTTGTAAACACCGTCGTCGTCGTCGCACCAAAAGGCGAATTTAAATTTGGGATGCTGACCGTCGTAGTAGTTGAAGCGACGAGAGGATAAAGGAAGTTTCTTACAAAGGCCGGTCACGGGGTTCAATATCCAGATGTTGTCCGGTGACAGTACCTGCCATCCCATACCGACAACACAGATCAAGCCGTTGGCTGAGCCGATGATTAGCAGTTTCTCCGACGAGAAGCAGGTGAAAGATAAGAAGGGGCCTGCTGGTTGATCGAAGAAGGAATGGTTATGAACGAGGAGCTGCTGGCTAGACGGATCGGATCTCGCTCGTTCAAGGTGCGCGGCGGCGAAATCGGCCGACGAGATCAGAGACCGCCAGGCCTTGCAAACAGCCTTGCATCGGACGAGGTCAAACGCAGGTACTCCGACTAGGATCCTCTCCGTTAGCTCTTCCGGTAGGTTCCACATTATTGATTGATTTTTTTTTTTTTTTTTTTTGAGACGGAGAATTTGGGACTAAAACGATTAAGATCTGATATCTATCGTATTTATAATCGCAATTTGTTGAGTTCATTCCTTTTCCTAAACTAAATCAAAAAATATTTTTCCTAAACTAATTTAGGAAGTCTATGTATTAAGGTTAATAGCATGTGAATAAACTTAATATATTAATATATTATTTCCTATTTATAATTAATAACAATAAAATGTTTGGTTTATTTTGCGAAAGGTAAAAATTGTGATTTTACATTTGTTAACTTTTTATTTAAATATACTTCCTAAATTAATTTATTCAATTTTATTTACTAAATAATAACTTTTTTTTACTTTACCAAATTTACTAAGAGTCTTTTTGGGCGAGCTTATTTGAAAGAGCTGATAAGATATTACGTTCTTATAAGATGTTTTAAGAGCTGATAAGCTATTATTTCTTATTTAATAAATAAATTGTTATATGTTTGAATAAATTAGATATATAAACTTATAAAATATTAATTTGTTTGGCAATTTAAGATCTTATATAAATAAAATTACCAAAAATAAATTGTTATATATGAAAAAAATAATTGAAAATATTTATATTAAGTAAATAATAATTTTAGAATTTGTGTATATATATAAAATGTAATAATTTTAGGTGTATTTTGGTCTTTTATGGTTTAAGTTACAAGAGCTTATAAGCTGTTGAAAAAAAGTATTTCCCTCTTATTTTTTTTAAACAGCTTATTTTTAAATTTTTTAAGATCTTTTTTTAAAATGTTATCAAACAAATTTTAAGAGCTTATAAGCTATTAAACAACTTATAAACTGTTTTAAGGAGCTTATAAGCTTAGCCAAACATGCTCTAAGTTTGGGCGATTGGGTCTCTTTTTCTACATTTAGAGTTAGAATCATAATTGGTCCTTTTGACAAAAGTAATTTATTCAAGCGTCCCGTAAATATATTTTTTTTCACAATTGGTCTCACGACTCATTTTTTCTGACAAAATAATCACTTTAAAGTCACGTGATGAATGACTAACGTTGAAAAACTGACGTGGCAAAATAATCACTTTAAAGTCACGTGATAAATGACTAACGTTGAAAAACTGACGTGGCAGCCACCTCATTTTGCCACGTATTCAATTATAAGAAAATCAAACAAAATTAGAATTTTGGAGAGACTATAGAAAAGGTCACCTTTCACTAGAAAATGTCACGTTTCACCTTTTTTATTGTGAGTCACACCCCCTCATTAACACACTTTATACTATGAAAAAGATTGAGGGGTCAGTGCACTTTTGCACTGCAGAATACCAAGTCTCATCTCTCATCGTTAATTTATTAGATTCATTTCATTACCCTATGTTAGTATTTATTTAAATTATTTGACACTTATATATAACTCTAATATATATTCGTCTTATTTAAAATTAACAATTTTGATTATAGTTTAACGCAAATTAAAATTATTTATTTAATATAAAATATTATAATATTATTTTTTAAATATAAAAATAATAAATTAAATTTTTAATAAAATAATATAAATATATTTTTAATATTTTTATATTATTAAAAAAATTATATAGTAACATTTAAATAATACTAATGTATAACTTTTTTAAAAATTTATATATTAGTGTAAGAAATCACAAAGAAAATTAATTGAAACTTTAAGAATTATACTTAAAAATATACATAGTATAAATATAGTTATTTTTATTTAGTATTTTTTTTATAATTTTTATATATTTTTTATCATAATTAATTGACGGTCAAACAAGAGAACAGTTGACCAGCCTGACAAACAGTTATGATCGGAGGAGGGAGTAGTTTTGATTAGGCTCACACGGGGGTTGATTGTGCTGAACAAGGCTTACACCTGACCAGTTACAAGTGTGTAGTAATGGGTTGCATTACTCACCAGAGTAAATGCTTTGACTTGACTCTTCTCATACAAGTAAACACCTATAAATAGAGTGTTTTAAGCTGCATAACATACATAGAAAAAATGCAAAACAATTCTCAGCATTTCATAGTTCGTACTCTCTGCCGTTTTTCGTTCGGTAGTGATTCGACTCTGGTTGCTTTAAAAAATAACTGAAGAGAGTCGTTGTATCTTTGGAAACATTACGTCTGGAAATCGTAGCACACATTAGACGTATTTGTATTGCGGATAGTGAATATGGTTCAACTACCCGAAACAAGTTTTTGATCGAAATTTGTGTCAAGTTTGAAGATCTTTTCGTTACATTTCTTCTTTTCTATATTCTGTTCTTTATTTTTAATTTCAAGAAAGGTTTAAAGTTTTCCGTAGGTATGATTACTAGTCCTGAAACAAGTATTGTAATAAACTACGATAACCAGGGGCGGACCCAGCTAAGGACCAGCGTGGGCCTTGGGCCCCTTCTTCTTTTCTCTCTCACACACTCTCCCACACACAAACACACGTTCACAACAACCCTTCTTCCTAAATTTGTTACTTGTTTTTTGTTATTTTATCTATATTTTTTTAAAAAAATTACTTTCTTTAATTTAAAATACAATAATACAATTAATTTTTTACATATATTTTTATTTTTTTAATATTATTTAAATTTTTCACTTTAACTATCAAATGAATCTTAATTTTTTTACTAAAATAATATAAATAATAGTATAATTTTTGCTTAATTTACGCAAAAAAAAGTATGATTTTTTTTAATTTCTTTAGCATTTTCAAATTTATGGAACTAATTCATAATAAAATAATAAGAAAATCCATTTTTTTAAAAGAAGAGTTATAACTATTGTAACTCCGGACGAGGTTAAACGCAGGTACTCCGAGTAGGATCCTCTCCGTTAGCTCTTCCGGTAGGTCCGCCATTAATTTTTTTATTTACTTTTGCAAACGGAGGATTAGGGACTGATAGGATCTTATTTATAATCGGAATTTATTGAGTTTTTCTTTCCTAAAGTACATAAAAATTACTGTATTTATATCTTCTTATAACCCTAACTTTTGTTCTTGGACCGCTAATTAGCTGTATTAAAACCTGCGTTCTAAAAATCAAGGCCTACTTGATACAAAACTTGATAAATCAAATAAAAATGATATTAAGATAAATTTTGAGTATAAAACTAAAATTTAAATAAAATATTAAATTCATAATAGAAAAATCTAAAATTTTAAATTTACAAATTATTTTAATTATTTATTATGTAAAAATATGTGATTAATAATTTATTTAAATTATTTATGGATTGTTTTTTTCAAATATTAAACTATTATGCATAAAAATACTTTTAAATATAATATTAATTAGGGGGAATCATGGATCGGGATATCTCTAAGAGCCCGTTTGGGCGAGCTTATTTAAAAGAGCTTATAAGATGTTACGTCTTATAAGTTGTTTTAAAAGCTGATAAGCTGTTATGTCTTATTTAATAAATAAGTCGTTAAACCTTTTGGATAAAATAGATATATAAACTTATAAGACGTTAATTTGTTTGGTAATTTAAGATCTTATATAAATAAAATTACTAAAAATAAATTGTAATATATGAAAAAAATAATTAAAAATATTTATATTAACCAAATAATAAATTTAGAATTTTTGTATATATATAACATGTAATAATTTTAGGGGTATTTTGGTCTTTTATGGTTTAAGTTGCAAGAGCTTATAAGCTGTTGAAAAAAAAGTACCTCCCCCCTTACTTTTTTTTAAACAGCTTATAAGCTGTTAAACAGCTTATTTTTAAATTTTTTAAGATCTTTTTTTAAAATGTTACCAAACAAATTGTAAGAGCTTATAAGCTCTTAAACAGCTTATAAGCTGTTTTAAAGAACTTATAAGCTTTGCCAAACAGGCTCTAAGAGTAGAATTATAAGCACTACATATATTTTTTCCTAATTTTGATATAGGGCATTGTTCAATTATGGAAGATGATACAGTTACACAAGGTGTACCGGGCTTTCGGTACACCACTAATCAAAATGCGATACGTGGCATTTTAAAATTAATTAATCAAATAATTGGTATTTTAATTATTATTAAATTGAATTATTAATTAGGAAAATATATTACCAAATCTTCTAAAATATTAAGTAAATAAAATCAATATAATCATACCAAATATTGAATATTTTTCAAAATCTATTAGATTGTTTTCCTTAAAATATAGATAACAAATAAATAAATAAAATATATATTAAATCGTAAAAAAATTTTTTTAAAAAAAATGTAAGTAAGAGATTAAAAAAAATATTTTATTTTTCTAAAGTATTTTGATAAAAAAAATTAATTATACATCATTTAATTTAATTATAAAAATTACAAATAAAAAATAAATTAAAAATAATTAATTAAATTAATAGAATTTTACAATTTTTTATTATTAATTTAAAAATATTATATAATCAATAATTAAAATGATTAAAAATAAAGTAAAAAAAATAATTAATTAAATTAATATAAAAATTCATTATTTTTTTAAATTAATTTAAAAACATTAAATAATCAATAATCAAGATAAATTAAAATAAAATAAATAAAATATTCAAAATATATATATATATATATATATATATATATATATATATATATATATATATATATATATATATATATATATATATATATATATATATATATATATATATATATATATTGAAAATTGAGCTATCGTTATAATATTTAAATCAAATATTATACGATTTTTATTTAAAATATTTTTTCTATTTAAAAAAATAAAAAAATAATATTCAATTCAAATACTATGTTCAATTTTAAAATATTATCATAATAGAGAACTACGTGCAAATTATCTCTATCAAATTATCTCTATCATTTTATCTTGTAGTAAAAATAATTTTATAAGTTTATTTTTATATTATCTTTAGAAAATGTCACATTCATTAATTAAATTAAATTTTCTTAAAAAATTATTGTGATATTTGAAAATTACATGCAATTTTCCGCTAACACCTTATTATAAAATTAAAAACAGATAATTTATTCATTGAATAAATATAATCATATTTTATTTTATTTTTGTACTATCTACATTTACATAGAAAATTTGAATTTTTTCTAAGAAAATTATTTTTTTAATGTTTTAAAATCTATAATTAGATATTAAAATTTTAATAATATATGTAATTTTCTAAACTTACTATGAATATATCATGAATTCTTTAATTTTGTGAAAAATCAATATTTATTTTATTTAATATATTTATTTAATTTCACACGTTGATAATTTAACGTGACATTACTATGAATATATTTATTTTATTTGTTTAATTTAATATTGCGTGACTACAAATCAAGTGAGTCATTACTAAAAAATGAATTTAACGTCAATTTGTTATTTAATGTTATTTTTGTTTGACATGAAATAAACTTTTAAAACCATACTCTATCTACTTAACATTGTAAAAAATGAATAAATTTAACGTCAATTCGTTATTTAATGTTACTTTTGTTTGACATGAAATAAACTTTTAAAACCATACTCTATCTACTTAACATTGATACAATCATATATACAAGATAGACTATAAAGATAAGTTGTAAAATTGAACATAATATTCGAATTGAATATTATGACATTCTTATTTTATTGAAAAATATAATTAAAAGTGAGTTAATATTGAAAATTGAGCTATCAAATGTAATATTTAAATCAAAATATTATTTTTATTTAAAGTATATTATTTTTATTTTTAATAAATACGAAACATAATATCACATGTCAAGTTAATAATAATATTAAAATATTTTGACATGCTTATATGCAAAATATTTTTTTTACAATTTAATCCTAAAAAATAAAATTAATTATTGTCATTTGTACGTAAATAACGATAGAATGAAAAATTAATAGAATTATTTGACTATATTTAATTCAAATTTTCATGGTTTAAAAAAACAAAATACTAATTATGAATTCATTTTTATTTCATATTTACATATATAAGATAGATTGAATGAATCAGTCATTTTAAAACAATAATTATCACGTACACATATATTATTCATATTTTTAAATATATTTATTTATAAATTAATAATTAAATTAGTGTATATAAAATTTAATATTGTATAAATTAATTTTACTTAAAAAATGAAATATAAATATATTTTTTTTAAAAGTTACTTTTTTTTTAAATCGTCAGTTTTTTTAAAAAAAATCGTAAGTTTTTTTTTTCAATTTAGTATATATATTATTTTATTTTATTTTATTTGTTAGTTACTATTATATTATAAAGGGAAAAAATCTAATAGATTTTTTAGTATATTTAATATTTGGAAAGATTATATTGATTTTATTTTTTGAACTTTTTATAAGATTCTCGTGATTTTTTTCCTAATTAATAATTCAATTTTATAATAATTAAAATAATATTTATCTAATTAATTAATTAATTAATGACACGTGTCATATTTTGATTGGCGGTGTACCGGAGGCCCGGTACACCTTGTGTAACTGTAGCATTTTCCTTCAATTATTAACATTTTCAAAGTATATTAGTAATTAATATAACTACATATCTAAACCTGAAATACCATCCGCTGACATTTTAAACAAGACACCTAGTATTATAACATATCTAAACCTGAAATACTATCCGCTGATATTTTAAACAACTATAGAATTCTAGTATTATAACACGTTATTTTTTTTCACCAATTACAAATGAACAATCATAGTTGAGGGTTAGACACCATGCCTATTATCAGGCCCGTTCCTGACATTTTAAGGGCCCTAGGCAAATTATTGAAATTGGGCCCCTTTCATTTTATTATTTTTTAAAAAAATATATTATAATTTTTTTTTATTTCAAAAGTACTTAAATATTAAAAGAACTACATATAATTTCTAAAGAATATATAAATAAATTAGATAAAAAAAATTTAATCTTTAAAAATGTTTCTCCTAGCATTTTGAGAAGCAAAATCATTTATAATTACATCAATATCAACATCTTCCAACATATTTTTCTCTATTGATAAAATTGCCAAGCCATTCAGTCTCTCTTGTGACATTGACGACCTTAAATAAGTCTTTATCAACTTGAGCTTTGAAAAACTTCTTTCAGCTGATGCTACAGTAACAGGCACTGTCAATAAAATTCTGTAAGCAATAGATACATTCGGATAACAATCTACAGATGTGACAAATTTAAGAATATCAATCGCAGACATTGTGTCAGAGGACAAAGTGAATCGTAAAACTTTTAATTCAGAGAAAAGATCATTTACATCAACATCAGATAAATGTCCATTAGTAAAACTTCTATGAAATTTAACACAACATTCTTTCAATTCATTATCATCAAATGACTTTAACTTTTGAGAATTATATAAAAATCCAAATATACTTTCAAATGTTTTCAATTCTTCAAATCTATTTTTTAAGGAAAGAATGGCCATATCAACAACAGTAAAAAAATAATTTATTTTAAATAATTCTTTTTGTGAAAGATTTACGTCATCTTCATTGTTTTCTCCAAAATATTTTTTCCTAATCACACGACGTTTAATTGGAAAGATATGTTCAACATCCATTTCTAGGGCAACATCTTTTGCAATGTCCATACTTTTTGTAAATCCTTCTACTCGATAATTCTCAAAATATGAACATACATCTTGCAATTGTTTAATAGTAGTATCAATACACATAGACTTGGATTGTAATTTTTTACTCACCATATTAATAGCAAACAAAATATCATACCAAATAACCATACCAAGCAAAAACTCAAAATTCTCTAATGCATTTATCAAACTTTCTGCTTCACTCTTTGTCTTTGCATCATTTTCACAAGATTTATATAATTCTAATAAAGCACATCTTATTTGGGGACATTGAAATCTAATAGTTTTAACACTTTTAATTCGACTTTCCCAACGAGTATTAGACAAATATTTCATAGTTAAACCAGGAACATTATCAAGCAAAATTTTCCATCTTTTTGTAGATCCTGAAAATAATGAGTATAGGCGTTGAATAATTCCAAAAAATGAAATAGCTTTAACACAAGAATGTGCCATATCACCAAGAGTAAGATTAAGACTATGACAAGCACATGGCATGTATAATGCTTTAGGATTAATTTCAAGAAATCTCGTTTGAACACCTTGGTGCTTTCCTTTCATATTAGAACCATTATCATAACCTTGCCCCCTTACATCATCAACACTAAGTTCAAGAGTTTTTAAAACATCTAATAATTCATTAAACAATCCTAAACCTGATGTATCATCAACTTTTAGAAACTCTAAAAAAAACTCCTCAATTTTTATTTTATTATTTGAAATATTTACACAACGAATTATAAGTGTCATTTGTTCTTGATGACTCACATCAGGGGTACAATCAAGAATTATAGAAAAATATTTTGCTTCTTTAATAATCTTAATAATAGACTTTTTAACACTTTGTGATAAAAGATAAATAAATTCATTTTGAATTTTATGCCCAAGATAATGATAATGAATTTCACGATCTTTAATGCGTCTCACATGATCTTGCATTATCAAATCAAATTCTGCAATCATTTCAATCAATCCAAGAAAATTGCCATTGCTATCTTGATATAATTTTTCATTGGACCCACGAAAGGCAAGATTATTTTTAGCTAGACATTTCACAATTGAAAATATTCTACGTAAAACTTGTTTCCAACGCTCTTTCTCTTTAATGATTTCTTCTTGCAAGTGTTTATCAATTGTTTGATTTTTGTCTAATCTTACTCTCAATTCATTCCAAGTATTCATATTAATCATATGTTCGGCACTATTTTCATGTTATTTGAGTCTTTGGCTAATATGTTTCCAATCACTTAGGCCCTCATTTGCTAGCAAAGTTGAGTTACTAGAAGATTTAAATAATTTGCAACAAAAACAATATACTCTATCAATAATTTTAGAATAAACCAACCATTTTCGATCCCTAATCTCACCATTAGTTAATTTTATGGAATAATAAGAATATGAAAAATGTCTATTATTGTTTTCCCAATTTCTTGGATCATAAATATCAAAATAAAATTTTTTTGGTTCATCATCTTCTCTAGAATCATTAATATTGGATGTATTCGGATTATTATTAAGAACAATAGAATCATTAACTAAATCATTTTCATTATTATCTAAATTTTCACCAACTTCATCATTTCCATTCAAATCTAAATTATCTAAATTTTCATTTGATTTATCTTGTGTACTTGATTTTTTTAAAACAAATTTATCAATAGCCCCATGTTGTGATTTTATTAAATTTTCAGTTAATTTTCTTTTTTTTCTTTTTTCACTTCCAGATAAATGTTTTTTAGGCAACATAATAAAACAAATCAAATACTAAGCAAAATAATACACAATTAAAAAAATGAAGCAAAAATAAAACACAATTCAAAAATATTACGCAAAATAATACACAATTAAAAAAATAAAGCAAAATAAAACACAATTCAAAAATATTACGGTAAAAGAAATAGAGAAAAAAACCAACAATAATGTTGATGATTTAAGTGAAATCATTGTCCGTTTAATGTGATTGGAATCATTCAAGGCTTTGGATTAATCCTAGTCAATAGAATATGAATTTGGAGAAGTGTGGAGTACACGTTCATATAAAATTGATACGGATTAATACTTTGAATAAGCATGTTGATGCATGTCGAGTTTAATCTCGTGGTTGCATGGTTTGCATGGCTAAGTAATGATTTAATATCATATATTGTATACAAATTCGAAATTGCATGAATAGCCATACAAAACAACATGAATAGGTGCTTAGTGAAAGGGTGTGTTCACTAAAAGGTACCTATTCAACTAAAGGGTGCTTATGTTCAAAGGAAGGGGTGTCTAAAACCTATATAAAGGAGTGGAATTCATTTTCTGAATATACACAACATCTCCTACGAAATTGAGAGCTTTGAAGCAACAAATAATACATAAAGTTCCATAAGTTGCTCGTGTTCTAAGCCTAAGACGCGAGTGTCGTTATTGTCTTATCCTGCGAGGGATTTCGTGATACCCAGGCTTATAGGGTCGAAATACTCTTTAAGGAAAGCGTGCTACGCGATTCAATAAATATCCAAGCCTCTCTTCTTTCAGTAAACACCCGAGATATACAACATTCTTAAAGAGTATTTCCATATACTGAAAGATGGATGCGGTTCGAGAAATGACCAACAAGTTCGGCAAGTTGGAGAAATTTGAAGGCGTAGACTTTAGAAGGTGGCAAAAGAAGATGCATTTCATGCTAACAAC
Source organism: Euphrasia confusa (assembly GCA_954870475.1). Lineage (NCBI taxonomy): Eukaryota > Viridiplantae > Streptophyta > Magnoliopsida > Lamiales > Orobanchaceae > Euphrasia > Euphrasia confusa. Next base: position 39,258,891 of record OX940952.1, read on the forward strand.
ATTGAAGGTGGTGTACGTGCTTAGCACTCCACAACCGGAAGCAAAGGATAACGAAACAACGGAGGAAACTCGGAAAAGGTGCAAATGGGAAAACGACGACTATATATGTCGTGGACATATATTAAACGGTATGTCTGACTCTCTTTTCGACATATATCAAAACGTTGAATCTGCTAAAGAACTATGGGATAGTCTTGAATCCAAGTACATTGACGAGGACGCTTCAAGTAAGAAGTTCCTGGTTGGTAATTTTATGAATTACAAAATGTGCGACGGAAGGCCGGTAATGGAGCAATATAATGAATTGCTGCGGATTTTGGGTCAATTTTCCCAACATAATATGAAGATGGATGAGTCCATCACGGTGTCTAGTATTATAGACAAATTACCGCCGTCATGGAAAGACTTCAAGCACACCTTGAAGCATAAAAAGGAAGAGTTGTCTTTAGTACAACTCGGTAGTCACTTACGCATAGAGGAATCTCTAAGGGCGCAAGAGGGTGAAAAACCCAAGGACAAGGAACCTATAAGGTCTGCAACTATCAATATGATGGAAGCAGGGGAGTGTTCGTATAAGAACCGAGGGACAAAGCGTCCCTATAACAACAACAACAACAACAGCAACAATGCTGGGAGTAAGAAGCCTAAGGGCGCTTGCTGGATATGCGGAAAAACGGGTCACTTTAAAAGTGATTGTCGTGCAAACAAGAATAAGAAGGGAACGATGAACAATCGCTCGGGACAAAGGTCTAATGACCAGGGTCCGAACACCAATCAAGGTGAGACTAAGACTCATAATTTAGTTGTTGATATAAATTATGTGCCTATAGTTTCTGAAGCATTTTATATGCAGGATGATTCGGTGGCATGGTGGATTGACTCGGGTGCAACCAAGCATGTATGCAAAGATCGTCATTGGTTTCAGAAGTATGAACCGGTTGAAGATGGATCAGTGCTTTACATGGGAAACGAGTCAACTGCCCCTATTCTTGGTCGCGGAGAAGTGTTGTTGGAATTTAGTTCCGGAAAGTCCTTAGTATTATTAGATGTATTACATGTACCCGGAATAAGAAAAAACCTTGTATCCGGTAGTGTTTTATCCAAGTACGGATATAAACAAGTGTATGAATCTAATAAATATGTATTGACTAAGAACGGTGTGTTTGTCGGCTTTGGATATCAATGTAATGGGATGTTCATGTTGAATATTATAAATAAAAATTCTGATTCGGTGCTTATGATTTCTTCTAATGTTAATGATTCATTACTTTGGCATGCTAGACTAGGACATGTTCATTATAAGCGTATGATTGAAATGTCTAAACTTGATTTAATTCCTTCCATTAACTTAGAAGAAGATAAGTGTAACACATGCATGCTAACTAAAATTGTTAGGCAGCCATTTAAAGATGTTCAACGTGAATCTAGTATGCTTGAACTTGTGCATAGCGACTTATGTGATTTCCATGCTACCCCTTCGTTGGGAAATAAGAAATACTTAGTAACTTTCATAGATGACTATTCTAGATTTTGCTATGTATTTCTGCTAAGTACTAAAGATGAAGCGCTAGAAAAGTTTAAGGTATTTAAAACTGAAGTTGAACTACAACAAGAATGCATGATTAAAAAGTTGAGAACCGATAGGGGAGGCGAATATTATGATCCTGTTTTGTTTGAATCATGTGGTATTATTCATGAAATAACTGCGCCCTATACTCCTCAAAAAAACGGTATATCCGAAAGGAAGAATCGTGTACTAAAGGAAATGTTGAATTCCATGTTATCCTATTCTGGTTTGAATAGTGGATTCTGGGGAGAAGCCGTGCTAACGACTTGCTATTTATTAAATAGGGTTCCTAACAAAAGGAACAAGGTTACTCCCTATGAACTTTGGTACAAAAAGAAGCCTAACCTGAATTATCTTAAGGTTTGGGGCTGTCGGGCAGTCGTAAGACTACCGGATCCCAAAAGGAAAACTTTGGGAGAAAGAGGCATTGATTGCATCTTTGTTGGATATGCTGTGCATTCCAAGGCATATCGATTCTATGTGATTGAACCAAATGATTCAGTTACGATTCATTCAATCATTGAATCAAGGGATGCCATATTTGATGAAACTCGTTTTTCATCAATGGTTAGGCCCAAAGATCTGGTGCCTAAGGTGGTTGAAAGCAAGGAATTAACCTTGCCCGAACATGAGTCACTTGAACCTCGTCGAGGCACGAGGATAAGGACTAAGAAATCGTTCGGTCCCGATTTCCAGACTTTTCTGGTTGAAGGATCAAGGGACGAAGTTGGCTTCCAATACTCGTATTGCTATCATGTTGATGATGAGCCTAAAACATACGAGGAAGTCATGAAATCGCAAGATGTTGCATTTTGGAAAGAAGCCATCAATGATGAGATGGATTCCATTATGGGAAACAACACTTGGGTGCTTGCTGATTTACCTAACGGTTGTAAACCATTAGGATGGAAGTGGATCTTCAAAAAGAAGATGAAAGTCGATGGTTCAATCGACAAGTATAAAGCCCGATTGGTTATTCAAGGCTTTAGGCAAAAGGAAGGCATTGATTATTTCGATACTTATGCCCCTGTTGCAAGAATAACTACTATTAGATTATTGATAGCTTTGGCTGCAATAAATAATCTAGTGATCCATCAAATGGATGTAAAAACGGCATTCCTTAACGGTGAGTTAGAGGAAGAGATTTACATGAAACAACCCGAAGGGTTCGTTATGCCTGGTAATGAGCATAAAGTTTGTAAACTCGTTAAATCCTTGTATGGATTGAAACAAGCACCTAAGCAGTGGCATCAAAAATTTGATGAAGTAATCTTGTCGAATGGATTTAAATTAAATCAATCGGACAAGTGTGTGTATAGCAAATTCGATGACTTTGGGAAAGGAGTCATCATTTGTCTATATGTTGATGATATGCTTATCTTTGGTACTAACCAAAGACAAGTGGACCTTACTAAGGCATTTCTATCATCAAGCTTTGACATGAAGGATATGGGGGAGGCGGATGTGATTTTGGGAATAAAAATCAAACGTGAGAACAATGCTATTACTTTAACACAATCTCATTACATTGAGAAAGTGTTGAAGAAATTTCATTGCGATGACTATTCTCCGGTTAGCACCCCTTATGATCCAAGTGTGAAACTTATGCCGAATACGGGTGTTGCGGTGTCCCAGTTGGAATACTCCAAGGTAATCAGATGTCTTATGTATGCTATGACTAGCACAAGACCGGACATTGCATTTGCAGTGGGCAAACTAAGTAGATACACAAGTAATCCTAGCACGCATCATTGGCAGGCTGTTAGGCGTGTATTGAAATATTTAAAGGGAACCAAAGACCTTGGTTTGACGTATGTCGGATATCCTTCGGTACTAGAAGGGTATTCTGATGCGAGTTGGATAACCAATATAGAGGACCATACCTCTACTACTGGTTGGGTGTTCCTACTCGGAGGCGGTGCTATAAGTTGGGCTTCAAAGAAGCAAACTTGTATTACGAGTTCCACTATGGAATCGGAATTTATAGCACTCGCGGCAGCTGGTAAAGAAGCTGAATGGCTAAGGAATTTGGTGTATGAAATTCCTTTGTGGCCGAAGCCTATTTCGGCATTTTCTATTCATTGTGACAGTGCAGCCACTTTGGCTAAGGCATACAGTCAAGTATACAATGGCAAGTCAAGGCACTTGGGCGTTAGACATAGCGCGATCCGTGAGCTGATCACTCATGGAGTAATCTCAATAGATTTTGTGAGATCTCAACATAATCTCGCTGATCATTTGACCAAGGGATTAGCGAGGGACTTGGTAGCAAAGTCGGTAACTGGGATGGGTCTTAAGCCTCTCTGAATCTTCAAATATGGGATACCAAATTCATTTCTAATTACATTAGAACCAGAATTCAATTGGGAAGCCTATATTTGAAATTGAAACACATGTAAATTATCCCAAAGGTATGTGTTTTGAACCTGCATGTTAAGGTTGAATTTAATTCTTAATGAGTCTTTTGACAAAGTGCATTGTGCAGGTGCACGAAGAAAAGATTCACCTATATGAGTGGGAAGTGTGGCAACTTCAGAGTCGTGGCTAAGCTCTATATACGCTCATGAATGGATAGGGACACAAGGCCTAATTTTGTGTCGGTTTTCCTTATGGAATTGTAATAAATTTGTGTGTGTTTTGTTTTCATGTATTCAGATGGGTTGAACGGTTCAATCTTTAAGACACCGTGATTCTCGAATATTTGTAAAGTATAATTCACTAAGATGAAAATTCAATCTTCAAGACATTTTCATTTTATGCACTAGTTTGGTTTTATTTGTTGAATTGGTATGATTCAAGGATTACACTTAAATGGGGGAGGAATGTTGATGATTTAAGTGAAATCATTGTCCGTTTAATGTGATTGGAATCATTCAAGGCTTTGGATTAATCCTAGTCAATAGAATATGAATTTGGAGAAGTGTGGAGTACACGTTCATATAAAATTGATACGGATTAATACTTTGAATAAGCATGTTGATGCATGTCGAGTTTAATCTCGTGGTTGCATGGTTTGCATGGCTAAGTAATGATTTAATATCATATATTGTATGCAAATTCGAAATTGCATGAATAGCCATGCAAAACAACATGAATAGGTGCTTAGTGAAAGGGTGTGTTCACTAAAAGGTACCTATTCAACTAAAGGGTGCTTATGTTCAAAGGAAGGGGTGTCTAAAACCTATATAAAGGAGTGGAATTCATTTTCTGAATATACACAACATCTCCTACGAAATTGAGAGCTTTGAAGCAACAAATAATACATAAAGTTCCATAAGTTGCTCGTGTTCTAAGCCTAAGACGCGAGTGTCGTTATTGTCTTATCCTGCGAGGGATTTCGTGATACCCAGGCTTATAGGGTCGAAATACTCTTTAAGGAAAGCGTGCTACGCATTCAATAAATATCCAAGCCTCTCTTCTTTCAGTAAACACCCGAGATATACAACAAATAATACACAAATCACAATTAATAATTTAATATATGTATATATTATAGCTGAAATAGAATAATCACACCTGTTATTAATTGATCCGTGAAAGATTGAAAACGCCAGAAATCCAGAAACCTCTTTTTAATTTCTATCTACCAGCTCTTCTTAAGAATAATATAATAATATAATAATATTTTAAGAATTAAGATGTTTTTTTTAATATTTTGTGTATATTACTCAATAGAAAAAAATGGAATAAATAGAGTAAAAAAGCTGAGAATTTTTAGGATTAACGTTATGTTAACGTTACAATAATAAATAATAACGGCTTGCGAATTACAAAACAGAACTCAAGAGTCAAGTTTTATTAAATATATTTTTATAAAGCGAAACTATTTAATACGGAACTATTTTTTTATTTTATATATTTTTATAAAGCAGAACTATTTATTACAAAGGGGAACTAATTTTTTACCGGCAGATTGGAAACGATATTTTACAAAGCGTAACTATTTAATACATTATATATTATATATATATATATATATATATATATATATATATATATATATATATATAAAATTTTTTTTTTTGGGCCCCTAGAAAAGTTGGGCCCTGGCCGTCGCACCCTGGGCTTTTTTACCGGCAGATTGGAAACGATATTTTACAAAGCGTAACTATTTAATACATTATATATATATATATATATATATATAAATTTTTTTTTTTTGGGCCCCTAGAAAAGTTGGGCCCTGGGCCGTCGCACTCTGGGCATAGGCCCAGGGCCGCCGGCCCTGCCTATTATATCCCATTTTTAATCACTCCCACATCCCATAAAATCCCTTTTTTAATCACTCCCACAGAACGATCGACAATCCAAGTTCTTGCGGGTCTGTTCTACCGTTGCACTTATAAGGTGAGAAATCTGTTTTGATTCGTAGATCTAAACTTCTGCTTATATGAATTGAATGAAATCAGTTGTGCTACGGTCGATATTTACATATTTGTTAAAAGTAGGTTTGTTAAATTTGTAGTTTTTTTATTTCACTTTTTACATGTTAATTAATTTGAGAAAATTTTAGTTGAATTTAGATTTAGCAAGACTATCTAAAAAAGTTGCTCATCTTCAATATGTCATATTAATAGATATCTATTTCTATGACATATCTATATCTATGATAGATATATATACATCTTTGATATATATCTATTCATATGAAATATTTATGACATATCTATGATAGACTATTGCTATGTATTAAATCTATAATATATATATATATATATATATATATATATATATATATATATATATATATATATTGCGCAAATATATATTTATATTTTTACGCAAATATATGTATATATATAGTAAATAAATTAATATATGTTACATAATGTTATTGTAGGGATATTTACGACTTTATATATTTTAAAAAATGTCCCTACTTAATATTTAAAAAATACAAATTCCCTAATAAATAAAAAAGTAAAAAATATACAACTCCTAAAAATAAGATAAAAAAAATAGGTGTTCAAAATAATATTAAAAAGTAATTTGCCTCATACTCTAATATTAAATATAAAAAGATTAATTTCTTAGCTAATCTCTTAGTTGCCGCATACTAGTGTTTAGCCCTTTAAAACCTTCATTTAAACTCACTTCCTAAATTAATTTATTCAAATTATTTATTAATTTAATAATTACACTACACACTCTTCTAAGTTACCAAATAATTACCGATTCCACACGCCTCACAAAAGCACAAAAAGTTAACTCACAAGTCACAAGAGCATTTCCAAGGGTGGCGACGAAATCGGCCGACTAGATCAGGAACCGCCCAGCCTTGCAAGCATCGGACGAGGTCAAACGCTGATACTCCGAGTAGGATCCTCTCCGTTAACTCTTCCAGTAGGTTCGACATTGTAGGCTCTTGTTTTTCTACATTCAGGTAAGTCCCTACCAAAAACACAAAAGTGAACTGTTAAAACCCAAAAAACTAATCATTCAAAGCTATATATTTCACACACACACACTCCCTTTCCTCTCTCTAGATAATGTCCCGGAGTATCTTTCAAAACGAGCTTAAACAACTTATTTAACCTATCAAAGCTGATAAGCCGAAGGGTAAATAAGCTAATTGTCATCCGCATCGACATATTAGTCAATATATATATATATATATATATATATATATATATATATATTAGCACCTGCAATTGGTATAAAATTTAGATACATCTAGAGTACATGTGCAACTTCTGGTGAGGGACTGTATGAGGGGCTCGACTGGCTTTCAAACAACATTGCTAACAAGGTAAAAAGGGGTTGTCAAAAGTTTGAACATTTTGTAATTAAAAGCTCTCTGTCCTTACTATCATTTTTATTTGAATTTTGCAGGGTTGAATTTTGCAGTGAATTTTGCAGGGTTGAATTTTGCAGTGAAGAACATCGCTATTTTTTCAACGTATTATTCGTTGTTAATTTGTAGATGTCAGATAGCTTGCGTTCTTGATCTTTATTCACATACTTTTTTCAAAATTTAGGCTTATATTTAAATCTCAGCTCATAATATAAGGTGTGGACTCTTTGTTCTGTGATTAGGGAATGAGTTTTTAAGAATCTAATCAATACATTAATTCCCCCTTCTTCAAATGAAATTGTTTATACAAAATCTAATACTCTTAGCTTACATCCCAAAGCTACCGTCTTCGTCTTCTTCGTCTTTTACAGTTGTTCATTCTCCAACCCTCTTCTTTCCGGGTGGAAGAATGTAAAGAATACGGCCATTTGATACCCATATTTTTACGAAGGGTGTAATTCCATTCAAACCCGAACCCATCCATCGAAACCAAGCTCCCCACAAAGCCATGAGCAGAATCCAGAGTAGTGGTTTTGAGTTTAGGACCCGTTTCAACTACTTCCATCATTCCGGTCACTGGGTCACACAAAGCTACCACCTGGTCGTGACAACTTGTGAGAACTAGTTTATCATTCACAATCCCTAAGCATTTTTTAAAGGGAAAATCATCAAAGCAAAGCGTGTATTTCTTGATCCAAGAAGCCGATGTAGAGTCACCCATCCCCAGAGTCCATATGTCGTAAACTCTGCCTTGAGCATAAAAGTTATACGATACCAAAACAAATTCTCCATTCAAATTTCCACCAAACAAGACGGAATTAGCTTCTCCCTCGCCAGTCTTGCGGAGATCAGGTATCCGCATACGAAATAGTCCCTCTCCAAGTGGTTCGAACATGGTCAGCGCCAGTGTTTTCAAATCGAGCGATACTAGGATGATGACGTCATCACCCTCATCATCGCTTCCGTATTCTTCATCGCTTTCGGGACCACCTTCGCAATAGCTATCAACAACGATCCAATAAGCAGCATTCCCTTCGATGAGGACGTCGCAAGGGTGGTGCCGGCGAGGGTGAAAATGGAATTCCAACTCGAAAGTACAAACATCAGTCCACGTGCGAGGACAAGTCGAGACCCAAAGCTCGAGCGTAGTATCACTGGTGGGGCCGGGATTAGACATAAATTTGGCGACCTTGTAAACGCCGTCGTCGCACCAAAAGGCGAATTTAATATTGTGATGATGACCGTCGTTAAAGAGATGAGAGGAGTAAGGAAGTTTTTTGGAAAGGCCGGTGACGGGGTTCAATATCCAGATGTCGTCCGGTGACGGTACGGATCCCCATTTCCCGGCAACACAGATCAAGCCGTTGGCTGAGCCGACGATTTGCAGATCCGCCGACGAGAAGCAGGTGAAAGATAAGAAGGGGCCTGCTGGTGGTCGGAGGAGATCGAAGGAACGGTTGTGAACGAGGAGCTGCTGGCTCGACGGATCGGACTTCGCTCGTTCGAGGTGGGCGGCGACGAAATCGGCCGACGAGATCAGGGAGCGCCATCCCTTGCAAACAGCCTTGCATCGGATGAGGTCAAACGCAGCTACTCCGAGTAGGATCTTCTCTGTTAGCTCTTCCGGTAGATTCCACATTATTGATGATTAAAATTTTTATTTTTTATTTTTGAAACGGAGGATATGGGCTGAGAGGATCTTATTTATAATCAGAATAATTTGTTGAGTTCATCATTCCTTTTCCTAAACTAAATCAAAAAATATTAGTATCTTGTTATAACCTAATGGGCTTTGTTCTTGGACCGCTAATTAGTGGTCCAAAAAAGATTATTTTGAGATAAGGTAGGAGTAGATATTTACACTTCATTTTTTAATTTACACAACCCAAATTATTATATATCACTTAAATAATGTCGAGACCGATCGCCAATTCCAAAAGGTGTCTTCTCGGTTCAAGGGCGTCGTCGTCGCGTCGTCCCCAGCCCAACAACCGCTTTGGCTCGGCACCTTAGGATGACAGGATGTATAACCAATTTTTATTAAAAAATTACTGTAGTTCAAAATTCAAATGAAGTAGAGATTATTTAATTAAAAGAAATATATTGTATATAATTTCTCAAAAATACCATTATAAACTAAATAAAAAAAATATAGTCTTTCTCATGATTAATACAGGCTTAAAAAGTAAAAAGATTGACTTTTCTAATAAAAGATATTTTAAAACTCAATACTATGTACTAAAATATTTAAATTTAATTTTTATATTATCAATAATAATATATTAATATTAAAAAATCATGATGTTCGTCTCACCAGAGGGCTTCCACAGCGACAAACATTTACCATAATCGAGAGAGAATTTTGCAGAATGAAATTAGGGTTTGCAAGTGAAATTGGGGAAGAAAGAAAGAAGTGAAATGAATTAGCGTTTTTTTTTGTATAAATATAAATGGAATAAGTTAATTTTAGGGCAAAAATGTAATCAGCAACATTAGCCCATTGGAAAATGAATCTACCCCTGAAAATGCACGTGTCTTGCGCATGAGTAGGATTCCGGTCAACTCAAGTAGTTAAATTCAATTTTCAAAAAGCTCATGTAATGTTCGGCGATATTTTAAAGATAAGTATGAAAGTAAAAAAGTGCCCAAAGCTTCTATAATAAACTATAATTATCTATTTTCTCAATTTAGTTCCAAATATCTCAAAAATCGCGTCAATTTAATCTTTTTTGACCGAAATATTAAAAATTAACGACAATACGTCGACACTGAGTCAGCTCCACATGGTAGCACAATATTGGTCCAGCTGTAAACAAAATAAAAAAAATCCATATCATTTCGCCACAGCTCTACATGGCAGCACAATATTTGTTCATAAACAAAATAAAAAAAATCCATGTCATTTTCATTTGCCACAGCTACACATGGCAGCACAATATTGGTCCAACAAAAATAAAAAAAATCAATGTAATTTAGGGTTTCGAACCAAGTATCCCTTACCCAAAGAAAGATCAAGAAAACAACTACACTACCTAGCTTTGAACGAATAGTACAACATTTTTAATGTATTTGTAAGCATGAGGCTTATATAGTATAACTTTATATATTAGTACTTCTTTTATTTTATACTTATTACTAATATTAATTTATTTCTAATTTTATTTATATTTAAAATTATTAGCTATAAAATTGATTGTAAAATTAATATTGTTTCAATTTATTATTTCTAAAGTTATTTATAAACGAAATGCGCTCGAAACATTATAAAATGTTTTATTTTTTGAAAATCTCAATGTATGTAGTCTAATTGTTACTTTTTTTTATATATTTTTTTTATTTTCTTTTATTGCTTAGAAAAATGATATGATTTTTTTTTTGGGATTTTTTTTTTTTGTTTACAGCCTGGATCAATAGTGTATGCCACTTGGAGGGATCAATAGTGTATGCCACTTGGAGTTGACTCTGAAGGTTACGATATACTGATCCGATCGATATACCATGTGTGCGGAAGCGTGTAAAGCATATAAATCTATCATGCTATAGATCTTAGTGCACACAAATATGTATAGACACATATATCTATATATATACACATCCAATATATATATATATATATATATATATATATATATATATATATATATATATATATATATATATATATATATATATATATATATATATATATATATATATAAAGAGAAGAACTAGGCGCCACGTGTCGGGCCTTTATGAGTACAGAATGTATGTATTTTGTATGTACGATTTCATACGTAAATTAGGGTCTAAATAAAAAAAAAATGGTAATAGGTGTATTTCATATCACAGATAACAGGACACGTGTTAGTTCACCGCTTCATACCCGTAGTAATAGATGAGAATTACCGCAGAAAAAAAAAAAAAAAAAACCCCACATCTCTTCGTCTTCAGAATTCACAAATCGCCTTCTGCAGAAGCTTCATTCTGGAAACGGTAAATAGATATTTTTATTCAACATTCTTTTATCTTCTTCTATCACTTTTTGGGTGGGTTTTAAAACCTATTTCTGAGAATCACTGTTTTTCCAATTTCCCGTTGTGTTCGATTTGGTTGTCCTTTAGAAATTGTATCTGAATTTCAGTACTTAAACCTTGCTTACCCTCAGCTACTTCAGTGTCGTTTAATTCCCGGGATTTGCCTTGGGGTTAGGGTTCCGTTCTGCTTCATGATTGGGAAAATCTTTACTTGTGTGCAGATTAGTCGAGGGTTTGCTGTGTGTCTTAATTTTAAATTACTTTCTATATTTCGCTTTAGGACATATGATAGAGCTGTGAAGTTTACTTTGTGTGTTTGTCTTTGTTATGTGTTTTGCGACGAAATTTTATGTTATTGTTTCTGCTATAATTAGAAAATAAAATAAAATTGCATATATAGTTGATATTACGACTGCAATAGTTGATAATGCTCAATAGTTACTATTGCATCGATGGTACAGGTTATTGTTTCTGCTCTAACCTGGTGGGAATCAAGGTACATGTTCGCTCTTGTTGATATTACGACTTTTTAAAGACTATGGTTAGTTGTACATTCTGTTGTTATTATGCTCCTTTAGATGAAAATTCAAGAGATCAGATATTTTTTCCCTCGTTATAATAATGTCGCTTAGTTCGATTATCAACTGAAGGGAGTTTTCCAAAGCTTCTTTATTTTTAAGTGGTTTACTGTAAAAATTTTTGTATCTATAAACAAATTCACTGACACGCCTGAGCTTTCATAACCTGAGCAAGTTGAGGAATCTAATGACATCACCTCTGGCCTTTTCCTTGGTCAAAATCATGTAGATCATTTGGAATGTCCAAGTCGAGGCCACATCCATTGGGGTTTGCAGATATTTTAAAACATTGTTTCGTTGTTTTTTTTTGGGGGGGGTTTCTTGGTCATCGACATCCCCACAGAAACAATGATCTCTGGAAAAAAAAGCAACATAGAAGCAAGATTTTCAATTTTAGAGCGTAAGGCTGAAGTTCGGTAATTTTGGTATCAAACAATTTACATAAGAAATGGATTTTAGTCTAAAATGGAACTGTGAGGCATAAAGAACAAAATACATACCTATGCCTTCTCGAATAGACAGGTCAGGTCGAATAATCTCTTTAGAGTTAACTAGAAAGACGTCCCCAATTTACAAATGATTTGTTGGCACATAAACAGAGCATAATTCTTCATCCTCATTCTCTCTCTGAAATCATAGAAGATAAAAAGTCAACTAACAGTTTAACATGATGTGTGTGTGTGTGTGTTTAAACATTATAGGGTTACATTCTTATAGAGAAATACTACAAGTGAAATACAGATGATACCTATGATGCCAATTATTTAGAATCTAATTTCTCGTAAGACACTTTCTTTCTTTATCTATTTTGTTCATTGTGTTTGTTTCTAGCTTATCTAAAATGTAAATTGAATTCTCTTTCAATACATTTTAGTTTGTTAGATTTAAAAATTGATTTTGCTGCATGAAATGCTTGTTTGTTTGGAAGCCACAAATGATGTGGAAAATGAGTTTCTCAATCATTGTGCGATCATATTATTCACGATATGATCTTCGGCGATTTAATATCTCGCCAACGATGTCCTTGATATAGGACTTCTTGTTTTCTAGAGTCGATTATTTCATTTGTGATGATTCATAGTAACATGATTATTTCATTTGTCATGATTCATATTAACATTGTTCATTCGCATTTTCTGTTTGTTATCTAAAAACATTCCAATGCAAGATTTTGTGTTATTCTATGTTTCAAATATGTTATAGACTGCCTACTTTGCCAAATTGCCATTGGTACATCTCAGTTTATTATTAGTTCTTATATAAAAAAAACTACACATTTATTCATAATGTTAATTTTATAATTGTTTATTCTTCTGTGTTATGCATTGCCTCACCGGATACAAAAAATGATATTCCTCGTTCTTCAACTCCTCTTTTCATATTGCAAGTTCTCTGTTGGACATCTTTTAATGACTTTCTTGTGCTTCTCCTTGAAAATCATTGTACTCGACTATTTCCTGAAGTAGAGCTTTCAGCTTCTATTCAGTTCTTAAACATAAGAGTATTGTATCTTATACTTTGAACACTAAAAGTACGCCTTCTTGCATATTTCGCGTTGTAGGTTTAACGAGTCGTATGGGCCTTCGTCTTATGCATTCTGATTTATCGCTGACAATGTCCCTGTTATAAGACTTCTTGTTTTCTAGAGAATTTTGTTTTTTTTCCTGATAATTCATAGTCACATAATTGATTGTTATTGTTAACTTCACAATTGTTATCTTCTGTTTTTTTTAATTGCCTCACCAAAATATATTCCTTGTTAATATGTGTTTTCGATCTTGAAGTCCACTTTTATATTGCAGCTTCTCTGTTGGATCTATTTTGCTGACTTGTGCTTTGGCTTGGAAATCGTTCACGCAGTCCTTCACTTTATCTGAAAGAAAACCTTGGAGCTTCTATTCACTTCTTACTTCTGGATTTCATATTCAAATTAACTATCAAGGTACGTTTTTCCATATTTTGTTTATCTTGCTTCCTGCATCTGTTCTGTTTATCGAAATTATTTGTAGAATATATGCACGCTGTTTAGTCCTATGTGTTTGATAATTCCTTTTATATGTATTTCAGAATTTTTTTATGAAATCAGCATCTGTTTTGCCTTGTCTCTTGTGTGGTTTATATTCAGTATCTCCTGATGGTATTGTGTGTGTTTGTACTGTGGCTCCTCTGCCCCCGCCTGTACCCAGTTTATCACCTCATCGTCCATCTGCAGTTGCTATTGTTGCCTCTGTGGTGGATTCCTTTAAAAAAAGGAAGCTTATTCCAACTGCTATTGGTGTTGATTTGCCTCCTGTGACAAACTCTGTGCTCAGTGTAGGAGTTTCTGAATTCACTAGGTCACCTTCACAAGTTGCACCTCCTGATATTATTTCTGGTAGTCGCGTAAATAGAGCCCTAGCCTATGAACATTACAAATCCAAAAAAAAAAAAAAACCCTGTCCAGCATGAATTAATGCATGGTTTCCCTAATCATAGTTCTTCTCTTTTTGATGCCTTATCCCCGCACCCTCTCCTCGTCTACCCTGAGGATGGTTCTCTTGCTTCTTCGTCAGCGTCTGGACCTTCCCTATCTACTTCAAAGACGTTATTGTATTCTACGCCGTCCAACTTTCGAAATACCCCTCGGCGTTGTCCCAGAGGTCGCGACCTTCTACTACACATTTCAACATCTACAGTTATGTTGCCTTTGGTCTCAAGTTGTCGGCACTGTCATGCCGTTAAATTTTTTCATGAATCTGTGTATTTCTGCTGTTCCAATGGAAATATCGCGCTCTCTGGTTCTGTTTTGCCTCAACCTTTAATTACTCTGCTCACCGACCCTTCTGCAGCAGGTGTATCTTTTCGTGAATGTATACGAACTTACAATAATCACCTGGCCTTCACTTCTTTAGGTGTTACGGCAGATAAATCTTTGCAGAGACGCAACTGTGGTATTTACACGTTCAGAGTTCAAGGACAAATATATCATTTCCTTAATAGTTTAATTCCTAATGAATCTGCTGTCTCAAATGCTCAACTCTATTTTTACGACACAAATTATGAAACTGATCTTAGGCTCCAAAATTGTGAAAGATTAGTCGAGTCAACCCTAAATATTTTGCTTGCGCTTCTTCTTGTGAATCCTTATGCGAGATTTTTTAGGAACTTGAGAAAAATTCCTAATCTTCCAAACAGAAAATTATACTTACATGGAAATCCATCTGTAAACCAGAAAACTTATAACCGTCCAACAGTTGATCAAGTGAGTGCAATATTAGAAGAAAATCCATCTGATATACCTTTGTGTAAGCGAGATATCAGAGTTTATACACATTCCTTAGTCTCACACCCAATAAGCTATTTTTATGGTTGTTACGATCCCCTGCAATATCCGCTCCTTTTCCCTCATGGTGAAGTTGGCTGGCACCAAGGAATTGAGAAAACTGGCCTCCGGCCCTATGTCCCTTCGAATCGTGCTTATATTTGTACACCTATTCCTTCAAACCCAATTGTTGCTTCCACAGCATCAACTTTACTTCAGTCTGAACAGAATGGTATGTATTTACCTCTGTTCTATTTATTTTATTTTCCCTCTTACTTTTTTGGTTCATGGCCGCTATTTTTTGTTCATGCCCGCTATTTTTTCAGCCCTCAACACCTCAGCTCAAAAAGGCCACTTCGTGTCTGTGAAGGAATATTATGCTTACAAATTTCAAATCAGACCTTTTGATAATTCTTATCTCCTATCCTTTGGTCGTCTATTCCAACAGTATGCCGTTGACATGTACATTAAGTTAGAAACTCAAAGGCTGGATTATTATACTTCTCAGCAAAAAGAAATTCGTCAGGAGTTCTTGCAGGGAGTTGTTGATGCAGTTGCATCCGGGGAATCTGAATGTTCTCAAATTGGCTCGCGTGTCGTGCTCCCTGCGAATTTCACCGGTGGCCCTCGTCATATGCACAGAAAATATATGGATGCAATGGCTTTAGTCCAGAAGTTTGGTCGTCCTGATTTTTTTATAACCGTAACTTGCAATCCGAATTGGCCTGAAATTACTGTGTTGCTTTTGCAAACCGAGGAAGCGCAGAACCGACCTGACCTCCTTGTTCGAGTGTTTAAGGCAAAATTCGAAGTGCTAAAGAAAGAACTTCTGCAAAGACATTGCTTTGGAGAGGTACAAGCCTACACCTACGTTACTGAATATCAGAAACGAGGTCTGCCTCATGCACACATTCTTCTCATCATGAAGCCATCGTTTAAAATTTACAGGCCCGAAGAATATGATTCTATAGTATCTGTTGAAATACCAGATGCGAACCTCCAACCATATTTGTATAGCCTTGTAGTGAAACACATGTTTCACGGTCCTTGTGGTGTCCAGAATCCCGCTAATGTCTGCATGGATGAGAGTGGTAGTTGCAAAAATTACTACCCAAAAAAATTCCAACCTGTAACAACTCAGGCGTCTGACGCTTACCCTACTTATAGACGTCGTGATAATGGTGTTAAAGTAATTGTCAGAGGTCATTCTCTTGATAATAGGTGGGTCATTCCGTACTCTCCTTATCTTTTGTCCCAGCTTGACTGCCATATTAATGTTGAGGTCTGTTCCAATGTTAAAGCTGTGAAGTATATTTATAAATATATTTGTAAAGGCCACGACAAAATTAGCTACCAAGTTATTGATTCGGCTCAGCATCTTCCTTTCAATGAGATTTCTGATTTCCAGTCAGCTCGTTGGGTGTCTGCACCTGAAGCATTATGGCGTATCTTCCGTTTCCCTATAGGAGATATGATGCCTTCAGTTATTAGGTTGCCATTGCATCTTGAAAACTACCAGCCTATAACCTTTAATAAGAATCAGCGCCTTCTAAATGTGTTAGCCACCACACTCCAACGACAGACTATGCTCACAGAATTTTTTCACACCAATAATACATGTCCCCAGGCAAAAAAACTGTCTCTAACTTACAACGAATTCCCTGACCATTTTGTTTGGGTTGATACTGATCGTAGATGGAAGCTTCGTGAAAGAGGCTCATCTGTGGGTCGTATTGTGACAGTTCATCCCACAGATGCCGACAGATATTTTCTTAGGATTCTATTGCGAAAAGTTCGTTGCCCGCTATCTTACAGAGATTTACTAACATACAATGGTGTTGTGTCGCCTACTTTCAGAGATGCTTCTTTAGCTCGAGGTTTTTTGGAAACTGATGACACTCAGGAATCGTGTTTGAGAGAAGCCTCCCTGTTTCGCATGCCTTATGAATTGAGGCGGTTGTTCTCTACCCTACTTGTACATGCTTGTCCCTCTGATCCAAAAAAGTTGTGGACTATTTTTGAACCTAGCATGTCAGAAGATTTTAGCCGTGATTGCCTTCTAACACGTACCGAAGTAAGAATAAAGGTTCTTCAACAACTAAACAATTTCCTACAATCCATGGGTAAAGATATCAGCTCATTTGGAATTCTGCCTTCTGGTTTCCACTTAAATGTTGTGTCGCCTTTAACTAGGGAGTTAGACGATGAACGTTCTATTCCGGTGTCTTCCTCTGATCTTCATTCTAAGCAATTTCTTAATGCTTCTCAGTTGAGAATATTCACTAAAGTCCTGGAGAGAATATCAAGTAATGAACCAGGTGCTTTTTTTGTTGATGGACCTGGCGGAACAGGAAAAACTTTCTTATATCGCGCGCTGTTAGCTGATGTTCGTTCCAAGGGAAATATTGCCTTGGCAACAGCCAGTTCTGGAATTGCAGCCTCCATTCTCCCTGGAGGACGTACGGCTCACTCTCGTTTTAAGATTCCAGTAGACATCAGCAATGGGTCGACTTGTCGTGTTAGTAAGCAAAGCGGTTTAGCTCTTCTGATTATAGAATGTAAACTCATTATTTGGGATGAGGCCCCTATGAGTAATAAAGATACCATCCAGGCTTTAGACAACCTTCTTCGTGATCTGATGTCTTCTGATCTCGTTTTCGGAGGTAAGGTAATTGTTCTAGGCGGTGATTTTAGACAGACTCTGCCTGTTGTTAGAAACGGGTCAAAAAAAGCAACTATAGGCGCATGCCTCAAATGCTCGCATCTTTGGCCCAAGCTAGAAAAACTTAGCCTGACTGAAAATATGCGCTCCCTAACTGACCCAGCTTTCACGACCTTCTTGCTAAATGTCGGCAATGGTGCTTCCCAAACCCAGGATTCTGAATCTATTGAAATTCCATCTTCTATACTACTTCCCATTTATGACGAAGAAATATCGCTAGAAAATTTAATATTTCGGGTTTTCCCTGATTTCAGTGATTTCTTTACAGCTGCAACACAGAACCGAGTAATCCTCACAACAAAAAATTCGTTTGTGGAGGAAATTAATAACCTACTTATTAGGAAGTTCCCTGGTTCTGTTTCTGAATACTCAAGTTATGATCGAGTCTTAGATGACTCTAATGAAGGCCAATATGAAGACCTCATAAATACTCTTACACCTAACGGTCTGCCTCCTCATAATTTGGTATTAAAATTACATGCCCCAATTATGCTGTTAAGAAATGTGAATCCTCTGGAAGGGTTATGTAATGGAACTAGATTAACGTGTTTAGCCTTTGACTTAAATCTCATTAAGGCTGAAATTTCTTTTGGCGACTTCAAAGGTAAAGTTGTTTTCATACACAGAATACCTATGCACCCTTCACCTGATGACAACTACCCAGTTCCTTACAAAAGGACACAATTCCCAATTCGATTATGTTTCGCCATGACAATTAATAAATCTCAGGGCCAGACCTTAGATACAGTTGGAGTTTACCTCAAAGAACCCGTGTTCTCTCATGGCCAATTGTGAAGGTGCCGGTATACCGATCCAATCGATATACCGTGTGTGCGGAAGCGTGTAAAGCGATAGATTTACTATGCCATGATCTTAGTGCACACTTAATGTGTATAAGAACACATATAAACATATATATATACACATCCAATATATATATATATATATATATATATATATATATATATATATATATATATAAGGTTCAACGATTACTTACTTTTGGTGATCGTTGACTTTGGTTAATGTCGTTGAGGTGGTGTTGAGTCGATTGAACCACCTCAAATGGATCAGCCTCTCGAAGCTCTCCTTGTAAATGACCTCGTCACTCCTTTAGATCGTCCGAATGTGGAAGCCGCACAAATGGCCCGGCCTCTACGTGTTGCACACGAACCCGGATAATGAACACCTTTGATTGCTTGAGAATGGATCTCCAAGATCACCTCTTTTCTCTCTATTTGTGTGGATTTTCGTGGCTGATGCTTGTGTGTGATGAAAATCAGATTTTCATCTATATAAACACACCATTATTCACACCATTACACCTCTTTGTAACCTCCATCTTAATGTGCATAAAGATGCACCATTAACATGCAAAAGAGGTTACAAAGGAGGTGAAAGGTCATGCCACATACACATGCCACTATGCATTGTATGTGGTCCCACTTGCTTGTGTGGCATGCCATGTCACACTATGTGACATGCATCCATGCAAGCCATGCATCCCATGCATGTATATTAAATCCACGTAAATATTGATTCTAAATCAATATATATCAAGCATCGTGCATTATCTTCGAGTCCATGTGTGACCCTGTAGGTATGATTTAATTGATCAATATTATATTGTTCCCAACAATTTAATATTATCGAATAATCATTTAACATCCATAGACGACCTTATGACTTTATCGATTGCACACGTAGGATCGAAGGACATATCCCAACAATCTCCCACTTGGCCTTCAGAGCCAGTGTGCTGCCAACTTCCTGTTGTCACTTTATGTCTAAGTTTGAACTTGAGGCAAGACTCGAGTCATCCTCAATCGGTTCAAACCTTTCTTGGACTTTGAGACAGACTGTAAAACCAGATTTATCACTATGATACGAATCTGGACGTGGCCACGTATTTTCCACAGTCTCGACTCTCCAAGTGGCCGGTAAGACATGTATCCCATTATAAAATGGAGGACAATCCCATCTTGTCAATCCAAGCTCTCCCACTTGCTTCCTGATATACCCAATGACAAGTTTTATAACCTCCTTTTACGAAAAGGCGTTTACTTGTATCAAAGTACACCATTTCACAATGGAATCACTCTGGACTACTCAGGTCAGAGGAAATTGCTCGACAGTCAATGAAATAGTATTATGACTCGAAATCTTAAATACTATTCCAGTCGGGTCTGTTCGATCATTAGCTCCCAGCTAATATCTATGTAATTGTACTTGATGTCCCACATCACTAGCCCATGAAGCGGCGCTATAGTACACATTACAATCTAGTTCTTTGTATTATCGGTTTGTCCGTACTCGATTATACGAACCAGGAACAGCTATATGATTCAAGTATATCAGTTCAACCATTGGGACTTCATTATGCGGTAAGTCGACCTCATAACCCAATTGATATAACTTAATCATTTGGACAATTCATATAAATTAAACCATATTTATATGAAGAATTATGTATTATACATATGAGTGAATGTTTACCAAATCTCCAAAAGTATCTAATACAGTAATAGAAATAACAACCCATCTCTAAGATGTCTGATATCTATTGCAGTCGTGAAAGCCTCAAGCTTAAACTGCTGGAGAGGTTTAGAAAGCGGGTTTGCAACCTTACCAAAAGTTGCAACTTTATTATCTCGATGTCTCCACAAAACTATCTCCCAAATAATGTGAGACTTCCTGAGCACCAGTTTTAGACTTGTGGTGCTTCCTAGCTCATAGGCTTGCGCGATAACTCTACTATAAATAGAGAACTATCGGATGGGCTGAGCTAGTTACGCCACCTAGTTCATTCAAGAACTTTCAAATCCTAACTGCCAACATTACTGCATCCAATGCAATACTGTGCTCAGCTTTTGTAGTTTAATCAACTATATTGCATTGCATGGAACTATTCCAGCAAATATCACCTCTAACCAGACAAAAGATATAACCAGATTAAAATCGGAAATTATCTTAGTCTGTTTTGAAGTTAGCATTCAAACAGCTTGTTAATATCAACTCTTTTTGTCTTCCAAAGACAACAAAATATTCTTTTGTCAATCTAAGGTACATAAGAATATTCTTGGTCGCAGTCTAACGCGCCTCACCTGGATTTCCTTGAAACTGACTCGTCATGCTCAAAGCATACGATACGTCCGGTCGTGTACATATCATGGCGTACATTATAGACCCTATTGCCGAAGCATAAGGAATGTTTTCCATCCTCTTTTGCTCATCAAGTCCCGTAGGGCCTTGCATCTTGCTAAGAGATGTGCCATGACTCATTGGAATGAGACCCTTTTTGGCGTCTTTCATTCTGAACTTATCAAGTACCTTATCAATATAGGTCACTTGACTAAGTCCAAACATCATTTTCGATCTGTTCCGACAGATCTTGATGCCCAATATGTACTGTGCTTCTCCAAGATCCTTTATTGAAAAACAATTCCCAAGCCATTCTTTAATAGAATTAAGCATAGAAACATTGTTTCCAATAAGGAGTATGTCATCGACATACAACACAATTAATACAACGTAACTCCCACTGATCTTCTTGTAAAACAAGACTCTTCCGAGTTCCTCTGAAATCCAAATCCCAGTATGGATTCATTGAACTGAAGATTGCTACTCCGATATGCTTGCTTTATTCCATAAATGGAACTATTATAAGATTGCATAATTTCTCAGCCTTATTAGGATCGATAAAACTCTTTGGCTGTGTCAAAACACATTCTCTTCTAGAATCCAATTCAAGAAGTTAGTTTTAACATCCAATATTATCATAACTCATTATCAAGATGAGTAGCAATGGCTAAGATGATCTGAATGATTTAATCAAAGCAACAGGTGAAAGTTTTTCCATAATCCACCTCGTGAATAAAACTTTTACCATCAACCTTGCTTTGAAAACCCTAGGTTTTCCATCTGTCTGTTTAGATCTTAAAGATCTATTAGCATTCATTGGGTCTAACCCCGTGATGAAAATATATCAAGTTCCAAACTTGATTATCAGATATTGATATCATCTCAGATTTCATGGCACCATGCCAATTTTCAGTAGCTGGACTCGTCATAGCTTGGAATTAGGTCGAAGGTTCACCGCTTTCCAAAAGCATGAATTCATATCTCTCATTGGTCACAATATCTAAGTATTTGAATAATAGAGATAGATTTATGCCTTTCGGACCTACGAGGGCTGGTATGGCTTTCAAAACCATAAGAATACTCTCAACCCAGTCTTGAGTATTCATCATTGGTTGTTTCACTTGAACCTCGTTCAAAACAACCGAGCTCCCACTGAATTTCTAGGAAAGATAACTCTTTTCAAGAAAATCACTATCTCGAGCAACAAAATATTGTTCTCAGATAGATCGTAGAAGTTGTACCCTCGAGTTTCTTATGGATACCATAAAGAAACTTTTATCCCATTTGAGTTCAAGCTCTATAGAGATAAATCTCGTCAGAGAAGCTTTTAGAACCTCAAATTTTGATGAAAACAATTTAGGGACCCTCCCTTTCCATACCTAGTATGGTGTCTTATCAACAGCTTTTGACAGCGTCCTATTCAGTGTATAAGTTGAAGTCAAGAATTGTGTGTTCCCAAAAGAGACCAGTAGTTCATTTAGACCTCTCATCGAATGGTCGAACTATATCTAATATAGTTTGTTTTCTCTTTTCCGAAACATAACCTTCATGTGCTTGTGAATTGATAGGTTCCACATACATCAGTATGGATCATCCCTAATTACTCACATGTTCTCCTTTCTCCAAGAAAGATGACATTGTTATCTTTTCAATCACACATCATTCACATGTATCAAATGACTCCAAGTCAAATTATTCTAAAATTCCTTCTAAAAGAAGCTTCGTTACATGTTTAGATTTTGATTTGATCTAATCAACAATGTTTCAGTTATGTCTCATCGATACTTATTCGATTTGGCCTTTGGTCTTAATGATATATATGATTTGTCAAGTATAAAGTATACATAAACAATATAATAATCGTACCAAAACAAAGAATAATTCACAATTAAAATAGTTACCAAACTATTTAATAGTGAAAAACTAATCCATCAGTATCTAATACTGAACCAATATTCATTGTTTATTGAAGGTACGAAATTACATAGTTATAATACTAAAACAAGGCCCTAAGGCAAAACAACATCATATGATCATACGGCTAATGCAGCGACCTTCGCTCCATTTCTTGCCTGTAGATCGACATCTCTATTCACCAAACTTATACTTCTGTGTAGTTCCTCCACATAAAAAATGTGAGAACCACATTTGGCATCCAATACCCAAGAAGTAGAATTTGTGAAGTTTAATGTCTATAACATTAATACTTGAAGATGAAGCAACCCCGTTCTTCACATCTTCTTTGAACTTTGGGCAAATTCAATTATTCCCAATAATTGAGTCTCATTCAAATTTCCCATTCAAAATTATCTCAATGTCAAAACGTGATAAATCGTAAGTGAAAAATCGAAGTTTTCTAACCAGCGATATTATCATGCAATTGAAGCCCTATCTCTCATAAAATATGAGGGAGCCAACCAGACAATCGATTCACGCCATCCAATGGCTCGAAAGTCTCTAATTTGTGTCATTGATGAACTTAAGTGTTTTTGGATTAAATCACTCCCCGAGGTGAAAATAATCATAACCTTATAATCCATCAAATGAAAGACAAATTAGGCATTTGTTTTGAAATTGAATAAAATATGAACTTTTATATGTTTGCAAGTAGTGTCCAACACTTTTGCAGTAGACGCATTGAGATTCCCTAGGAACCCTAGTAGCCTTCTTGCCCATGCTCTTTTGACTACCCTATCCCATATCATAAGAATTTCCCTCTTAGGGTCCTTTTCTATCGCCGGCTCAACAGCCTTGAGCATCCCGTGGAGCTCACGAAGCGATTTCTTCAAACCATTCATATGGAAAATTTAGCCTAAAGGCATTATAACCATAATGAGATTGAAGTATGAAATCGGTTGCCAAATAATCATCATAGGAAAAATCTAGGCGGTCACTTGAAACAAATAATCCAATCATTTGTTGTACATGTGATTCCATAGATTTCCATTTTTCCAGCCTAGCTGAAGCGATGACCCTGGTCATACCGAACCGCTCAATCTTAGCATATTCCCCGAACATGCTATTGAGTTGTTCAATGATATCTTAGGATGTGGTTATCTAACACATTTTCATTGTCTTCGTATTTGAGGACCATCCTCAAATTACGTTGTGAATCAAGAAAATTTATGTTGTTCAATTTTTCATAATCAAGAATTGAACCAAACTTGAATCGAGTTGAAATTAACATGATAAACTACAAAAGAAAGATAAATAAAGTATGTAAACATTCACAAAGCGGTAAACAAATAAGGTTGTCTAACAATTGTACTTATTTATTTCATTTTGTTCAATTGATATCCAATATCATTGTCCCTTAGAACAAAACGATCCCAAGACCCTCATCTTGCAAATTCTTAAGCCGACTGAGTCCGCACTTAAGAAGTCTAAGATAGGTAGAAATCCCATGTCAATGACATCTAATGTCACTCTCGGTCGATGAGAGTCCCATTCTCATCTCATGTCTCGATAGCCACGCCTGCAGTGGATCTATCGATGAGAAAACCAAACTCACGTGTAAGGGTCTAACCCTTACTCCCACTTATCCCAAGATAACAAGTAGTACCCCGCTGAGGCGGACCTACCAACTTATGATCGAGGGCTTCATGAGTGTGATGTTTTTGGACAAGACATTATACTCATTATTTTGGGAACTTGCATGCATAGGTGTTTATATGTAAGTTGAACATTTATAACATAAAACATCCTATAACTAGCAAAGCAATTAAATACGTAATCGAAAGGCCCCTAGAACCTCACAACTCTCAAACGAAAAGATTAAAAGCAACAAAATAGGCCTTGAACATCTTCTGGACTGGCCCGCGCCCGCCGTTTCAGTTCCGCACCCGCCGATTTAGGTCAACCTTAGTCCATACCCCAAAAACCACGAACGGCGCCCGTCGTTTCACAATCAGCGGTCGCCGAACACCACCGTCGGTCGCCGTTTCCAAAACGGCGCCCGCCAAAAGGGTACAAAACAGGCTGACCAAAAAACAGCCTTTCGGCGGTCGCCGTTTCCAAAACGGCGCCCGCCGAATCCATTCGGCGCCCGCCGGAGCACAAACGGCGCCCGCCGATTTGCTCCAGCAGCCCGGTTTTTGCCCGTTTCGCTTCATTTTGCTTCGTTTCTTCTCGTTTTCGCCGGAGAGCCGAGATCCACCATCGAACCATGGACCAAGTCCATCGCTTACAAGTTTGAACAATACATATTGAAATAGAAAACCTATCTATTACAAATGATTCCAAGGGACGCAGCCCTCCAAAACTATGGCCAATCGTACGTAAAAAACGATAATTTCATTCACCCGACCACTAACGGTGGCCGGCCTTACATCTAATCACATAATCACAATTAAACATATAATCCAATTATGTTGATTTAACCTTCGTGTCCAACACAAAAGTGTGCACGAGCCCTAGGCTCTGATACCAATTGAAGGTGCCGGTATACCGATCCAATCGATATACCGTGTGTGCGGAAGCGTGTAAAGCGATAGATTTACTATGCCATGATCTTAGTGCACACTTAATGTGTATAAGAACACATATAAACATATATATATACACATCCAATATATATATATATATATATATATATATATATATATATATATATATATATATATATATATATATATATATATATAAGGTTCAACGATTACTTACTTTTGGTGATCGTTGACTTTGGTTAATGTCGTTGAGGTGGTGTTGAGTCGATTGAACCACCTCAAATGGATCAGCCTCTCGAAGCTCTCCTTGTAAATGACCTCGTCACTCCTTTAGATCGTCCGGATGTGGAAGCCGCACAAATGGCCCGGCCTCTACGTGTTGCACACGAACCCGGATAATGAACACCTTTGATTGCTTGAGAATGGATCTCCAAGATCACCTCTTTTCTCTCTATTTGTGTGGATTTTCGTGGCTGATGCTTGTGTGTGATGAAAATCAGATTTTCATCTATATAAACACACCATTATTCACACCATTACACCTCTTTGTAACCTCCATCTTAATGTGCATAAAGATGCACCATTAACATGCAAAAGAGGTTACAAAGGAGGTGAAAGGTCATGCCACATACACATGCCACTATGCATTGTATGTGGTCCCACTTGCTTGTGTGGCATGCCATGTCACACTATGTGACATGCATCCATGCAAGCCATGCATCCCATGCATGTATATTAAATCCACGTAAATATTGATTCTAAATCAATATATATCAAGCATCGTGCATTATCTTCGAGTCCATGTGTGACCCTGTAGGTATGATTTAATTGATCAATATTATATTGTTCCCAACAATTTAATATTATCGAATAATCATTTAACATCCATAGACGACCTTATGACTTTATCGATTGCACACGTAGGATCGAAGGACATATCCCAACAAATTGTATGTCGCCTTGTCACGCGCGAAATCATCTTCCAAAATTTATGTGCTTATAAAACCTGCATTCTGTGATGTAACTACTTCTAATCGAACATTAAACGTTGTTTATAAAGAGGTACTGTCTGATATTCAAAACATTGAATTATGAGGTAATGTAGATGCCGACTTATGTTCTTCGTTATGCAATAATCATGTTTTATGAAATACACTGTTTGCATAAATATATATACTGAGTCCCATTCTTCCCCTATTTCAGAATGGCTCCTAAATTTTGCAACGCTAAAGCCTTAAAGACAGGAAGCTCAGGCTGGACTGTGAATGTGCAAGTCCTTCAACGATTTCCGCCTATGCTAAAAAAAGGCTATGCAGCAGGGAATAGAAACAAATTCCAGAGACTTGTTCTACTTCATATGGAAGTAAAAATTCTATCACTGTGTAATTTATCAGTCTTCGTTTAATTTAGTTTGCGTAAAAATTTAAACTAATTATACTCTTCCTCTCCACACAGGGAACACTAATAAGCGCAGTTATGTATGATGACGCAATCCATGCATTTCCCCACCTCTTGCATCCTTACAAGAGGTACAAGATCAGCAACGCCCTCATTGGTCCTGTTTTTGAACAATTTCGACTAGGCGACTATGACCACACATGGACTATTTCCAATCGCACGCCGATTGAACTGCTCGAGGATGTCATGCCAGAACCAGTGCAATGCCCATTCCAGTTAGTTCCCTTCACAGAACTATATAAACATGCTGACAAACAAAATTCTATAAGTAAGTTCATGTATTTTTTTTTATCTATAAATTCATCTACTGAATTCATTCTGGTATTAAATACATCTTATGCTGCAGATATCATGGGCCTTATTGTGCATATATTCCCAAAACCTGAGAGTTGTTTGACTGCTCCAACTAGAAAAATTACAGTGCTTACTCCAGAGTAAGAGCTATAACTTCTTTTACAAATATACATTTTCTGTTGTTTATATGTCTTATTCTTCTTTTTAGGAAAATTCCTGTTAATTTGGCAATATGGTTGAACGCTGAGAACGACTGTTCGGTTGGTATTGATGATGACATGATCCTGCCTGTCTGTATACTTGCGACGAATTTGCGAGTTTCTACTTATGATGGTTTGTAATTAATTTAAAATTCTTTCTATCGTTTAAATTATCCTACTGCTAATTTCACGTTTCATTATTTAACCTTTATTTTGCTACTTCATATAGGGATATCATTTAGTACACAAAAGTTCTCGTACCTTATGCTGAATCCTCCAATGGTTGAAACTGCTTCCCTACTCCAGTGGTATATATGTTATTTATGTTTCGTATTCAATCATCAATGTCTGGTTTATGAATTTTTAATTCCTCTCCTTGATTACATACTGTTCTTTATTTGCGCCTTTACTTATTGACGCGTTAACTTTATTTCTCCACTTTCATCCTCCCATGTACACGTGTGCATAACCTCGACTTATCATAATATTTTTAGGTTTGCTGCTTCTGAAATCAACAGTTCTTTGTGGCAACCGGACATTATGCATAAGAACCCGCATCGCTTTTTTCGTGTGCCACAAGAGGATGAGATCCTGCTGTTAAAGGAAGCAGTTGATAACATATTTAAAGTAAGCATCACATGGGCTTTGCAAAGTGTGTATATTATTTACTCTTTAATTTCTTCTCTACTACAGTTGCGCACTGTTTGGGTGAGGGGTGAGCTCCGGTATAACAATGGCTCTAGAGGTCCGTGCGCTGTGATTTGTGGCAACTGTAAGAAGGCCTTAGACACAGAACCAGCTTCCCTGATGACTTGCATGTTCTGCCAGAAATATTGCCTTACAGAACTTAGGTAATCAATCGATTGTTAAGAATTAGAATGTTACACCAACGCTTTATTATAAGCAGTCATATTTTATGAAATAACTGTATTAGCCTTACTTTTCGGTTATCAAACAAATCCCAAGAATCTTTCTTGATGAACATGAAGTGTATATAATTCATCTGCACAATGTTTTCTACTTCAAGTTCGACGATCATTTTCTTACTTGTGTGTTATTTTCTTTGTGCATATTTAGTTCGCGCTAATTGGCTCGATTATTGATTTTGGCTCATTCCGGAAATTATATATAATTTATATTTTTGGTTCTTCATGTTTATTGCTTTTTGTTTACTTGTGTGTTATTTTCTTTGCGCATATTTACTTCAACCTAATTGCCTCAGTTGTTGGTTTTGGCTCATTCCGGGAATTATATATATACTGCTTCTGGCTTATTCCGGTTATTGGTTCTGCCTCATTCAGTTCAATTAGCGTGCACTCTCATGGTTGTTATTTATAATTTACTGTCCAAAAGTTCTCTCGTGTTGCTCTTATAATCGCACTTTTTCCTTAAATTATAGCCTCCGGATTAACTTCCAGTTATCAGACAAATCCCACAGCATTTCGGTATCAATGACTTCTCCTCTGGCGGATCAAATCTAGTCCATGTCCGCTGAAGAGATGCTACGCAATAATGATCAGGTAATTATAATGTTCTATTTACAGTATTACACAACCAATTTATTTCCTCTTTGAAATTTTACTTATCGGAAATATCAACTACTTCTCGCAGAACTTGCTACCAATGAAGATTGAATAAGCCATCAATAATAGACACTACACGTGCTTAATGAAAGTGTTCTACACAACATTCAAAGAGCAGACAATCCCACACTACTCGATACTCCAATTCTACGCAGGTGAAGTGTATGGTCAATCATCAAGTTCCCGCGAGTTTGACACCATACAAACTCCAACCTCCAGCCTACCATATACGGAATGCAGCACTCCAGGCACACCATCACTTGTGAACCCAACAAATAAAGCATCTGGTAAATCGAACATCTCTACAACTGAAGTAAGGAAGCGGTTGGATTTCAATGAGATGGCGGTTGATGAATCTGATCCAAAAGCCGACGCAACAAGTTCTGGAAGGAAGAAGGGGAAAACTGAATGAGGTTCAATATTTGCTCTCAAACAGTGTACATTTCGTTTTGCGTACAGCCTCCAACTAATCTTGTTAGTAGCTTTCATATTTTGTAACTTTTTCTGCATGAAAGGTTAGGTTGTGGCTTTAGTATTTTGTAACTTCTTTTGCACAGAAGGTTAGATTGTAAACTTAGTATTTTGTAACTTGTTTTGCAGGTTGTAGCTTTAGTATTTTGTAACTTCTTTTGCACAGAAGGTTAGGATGTAACTTTAGTATTTTGTAACTTGTTATGCATACAAGATTAGGTTAAACTTGTGACTTATCTACGTTGTACTTTGAACACTGCCGATTTTCCTGTTGCCTTGTGCATCGAGAGTCATAAGGGCCTTCGTCTTGCTATGCAAGACGAGCGACCCTAGTATATATATATATATATAGAAATATCAACGAGTTCTTACATATGGTGATGCGTGCCTCGTTGATGTCGATGAGATGGTGTTTTTTTTTTGTAAAGGTCAATCACATATAAAAGAAAAAAGGGGTATAATACAGTATAGCGCATAGAGAAAACTCTACCGCATCACCGAGCTAACAGACTAGCTCTCCAACCTGCCAAACTAAACATATATCACTAAAAATACAAACACAATCACCAGGCTATATGCCACACCCTCTTCAGAGCCCGTGCTTGAAGAGAGTCTGGAAGTCGTAAGGAGAGGATCCGCTCCCGTATGATAGAAAGCGCCTGAGAAGCCACCACTCCAGACGACACTGAACGAGCCTCATGTATCCTCGTGTTTCTCTCGAACCAAATAAAATAGATCAATGCAGCGAGAAGTCCACGATAGGCGCACGATATCAAATGTCTCCCACGCCATCGACTAGCAGCCCGTAAAACGGCACTGTGCCAACCACCACGTGGCCATAGAAAACCCACCTCCACCTGTAGTCTCCGCAAACAGTCCTGTGAGAAGGGGCAATCAAAGAAAAGGTGAGAGTGTGTCTCAGCGCTCTCCCCACCACAAAGCACACACGAGTCATCCCCCCGACCAATCCAATGCTTGTCCCGAGTCGGAAGCCGACCTCGGATAGCAAGCCAAAGAATAAAACAATGTCGTGGGATACGTCCTGGTCCGTCCAAAAGAGTAGCCCACGGTACCCTGGGACCCTCCGGGCGGAAAAGAGTGTAGGCCGAGTCGGAAGTGTAGGCTCCTGATCGATGCAATGTCCACTGCACTGTATCTATCCTCACAACGATACTCGGCAAGTCATCCATGAGGTCACCGAACTCCGCCACAAAATCAGTTGGCCACCTCCACACCCCATCAGCTATGACCATACTTAACGACGATGCCCTAGGTAGACCTGTGAGCCGGTGTCCTAACGGACACACCTCCTCCAAGCGACCGAGGGGGTGCCACGGGTCCCTCCAAAGGTAAAACTGTGATCCATCCCCTACCTGCATCTGTATAGCTGGTAAAACAGCAGGACGTAGCTTTAGAAGTTGTCGCCAACTCCAAGAGCACGCCTTAGGTACCTTTGCACTCCAAAAGGAATGCCTCCGCAGTCGATTCTCCTGAATCCAACTGACCCAAACGGATTCAGGGTCCTGGCTCAGAATAGCCCAGATATGCCTAGTCATAAGGGCCCGATTCTGGGCGGTAAGATCCCGGATTCCCAGTCCACCCTCACTGGTAGGGCGACAAATATCAACCCACCGGACCTTGGCATACCCCTTGTTCCCCATCCCAAACCAAAGAAATCTCCTCAGTCTTTTCTCAATCTCCTCAATGATCCCTTGGGGGAGGATGAACACACTGGCCCAATAGATGTGTAGAGTACCGACAACTGATCGGATCAGCTGTAGTCGACCAGCATAAGAAAGGGTGCGAGAAGTCCAAGAACCCAGTCTAGCATCAATCCTCTGTAGTAGGGGGGCACAATCCCTCAGTCTCAACTGAGAAGAGATCAAAGGAACTCCCAGATAACGCACCGGAAGGGTACCAACCGGGAAATCAAAGACTGGCTGGAGTACCGACACATCATCCTGCGCCTGGAGAGAGAGATAGATATTACTCTTATCTACATTCGCATGTAGACCCGAGTAAGTAGAGAAAAGCTGCACTCCCCGTCTAAGGGTAGCAATAGACACAGGATCAGCGTGACAGGCAAGAAGAAGGTCATCAGCAAAACTCAGCATATAGGTCTGGGTCCTCTCACATCTCCAATGATACTGAAACTCTGGCTCTGCCTGAATATGCCACTCCAAAATCCCGTGTAGGACCTCCATCACAAGTACAAAAAGAAAGGGTGACATCGGGTCCCCCTGCCTCAATCCCCGAGCACCTCTGAAATAACCATCAGCCGAACCATTGATGTTCACCGATGAGATGGTGTTGAGTCGATTGAACCACCTCAATGGATCATCCTCGAAATGTTCACCTTTGGAATGATCTCGTCACGCCTTTAGATTCGCCCGGATGTTGAAGCTGCACAAATGGCCCGGCCTCTACGTGTTGCACACGAACCCGGATGATGACTTGCTTGCTTGATCGAGTTGATTCTCCAAGAACAACCTCTTTTCTCTCTTTCTCTTGTGAATTTCGTGGGTCAAAAAGTGGTGTGAAAAATCAGCATTTTCACATCTTAAAATGCCATCAAAACCACCTTGTCACCCCCTCCATAATGGTGATATTGATGCCCCATCATTATCACACATTAAGGTGTGTTTATGGTAAAGTTGAATAGGCATTTCCACCTCATCATGCCACATGACATTAGACATGGTCTCACTTGCTTGTGTGGCATGTCATGTCACACTGTGTGACATGCATCCATGCAAGCCATGCATCCCATGCATGTGTATTAAATTCACGTAAATATTGATTCTAAATCAATATATTTATCAAGCATTGTACATCATCTATAAGTCCGTGTGTGACCCTGTAGGTGTGATTATCGATCAATATTATATTGTTCCCAACAAATAATATTATCGAATATCATTTAACATCCATAGACGACCTTATGACTTTATCGATTGCACACGTAGGATCGAAGGACATATACCAACAATCTCCCACTTGGCCTTCAGAGCCAGTGTGCTGCCAATTTCCTGTTGTCACTTTATGTCTAAGTTTGAACTTAAGGCAAGACTTGAGTCATCCTCAATTGGTTCAAACCTTTCTTGGACTATGAGACAGACTGTAAAACCAGATTTATCACCATGATACGAATCTGGATTTGGCCTAAATGAATTTGAAATAAAGATTAATGATTTCTTGGTTTGGCATATTAATAGGGCTGGAAACGAACGGAGCAGCTCGCGAGCGCTCGCGAGCTGCTCGAGTCAACACTCGACTCGAGTTCGATCAAACTCGAGCTCGAGCCGAGCATTATTCTAATCGAGTCGAGCTCGAGCTCCAATCTTAAAGAATCGAGCGGCTCGCGAGCCGCTCGTATATAAAAATATTTAATTAAATATTTTAATATGTGTATATATATCGAGTCGAGTCGATCTTTTCGAGCAATACGAGCAGAGTCACTCGAACAAGCTGGTGTTGAACTAATCGAGCGAGCAAAAGTCGAGCGGCTCGATTGAGCCGAGCTCGAGCTGCTCGATCGAGTCGAGCTCGAGCATGAAAAAAAATTCGCGAGTCGAGCTCGAGCACCCTTCCGAGCAACTCGTCGAGCTCGAGCTCGAGCCACCTCCCGAGCAGCTCGTCGAGCTCGAGCCTGCTAATTTTTTTTTCGAGCCGGCTCGATAAGCTCAAAGCTCGACTCGGGTCAACTCATTTCCAACCGCATATAGATTGAAGAATCATTTTTTATAAGTGTGCATATATTAAGAAGAAATATTCAAAAAAAGGAAAATGTGGGTTTTAGAGTTTAATTCTAAAAGCTCTCTCAAAATAAATTGGAAATTATGGTAAATTGAAAAAACAACGGAAATTACATTAACTTTGGTATATAAGGAGAATTATATACATTTACCATTTAACGGGAGAGCCGTGATTATCTCAGTTTATATGGACGAGAATTCACATGCACCACTATATATATACTCAATATTCACATCCCTTCATTTACATTCCTTTTCTTTTTTCTCTAGTTTTCACTAAGTTCTTTATTTTTAAAGAATTTACAATTCCTTCTCCCTTCTGTGAAAGTTTTCACTATATGTTTTTTTAACTTTCTCTTCGCCCATCTAAAAAGAAACACACTTCCTTTTTTTATTTTTGCTTTGCATTTTCCTATTGTTTCTTTTAATTTTTAGTAAATTTACAAACTCTTTTAAATTTTGATAGTATTTTATTTTTGCTTTAAATTTTCCTATTGTTTCTATTAATTTTTAGTAGATTTACAAACTTTTTTAAATTTCGTTATTTTATTTTTTATTTAAATTTTCCTAATTGTTTCCATTAATTTTTAAGTAGATTTTATAAACTTTTTAATTTTTTTTATTATTTAGTAGTATTTTTTTGGATTTTGTAAAAATTGATCGGGCGCGTGAATATCAAAATGCATACGGGCCGCATAAAAATCAAAATGGGTCGGGCCGGGCCCAGTGTGCTGGAAAATGGATCGGGGGCGAGCAGCTTAAATATTTTGAAATTCTGTTTTTTTCCCCTCTTCTTTTTCCGATCATCCTCTTCTCTGCGCCACCATGCCTTCCCGTTTGAATTATCCTCCTCCATGCCCAGTCAAATTCAAGATTCAGTCGCGCCATCATCGCCTTTTTGTTTCGACACCGCCGTGTTTCGAGGGAACTCCGGCCCGGCGTTCAATTTCGGCGACGCTGCTCCCCCTGACCCCCCATTTCAAGAACTCGACGGCGACTAAAACTTCGCCGTCCCCACGTTCGATTTCATCGACACCCCTCCACTCGCCTCCACGTGTCAAGAACTCGCGGGTTCGTTTCCCTTCTTCTCCGGCAACACCGTCGCCCCTGACTTCAATTTCGTCCACGCCGCTCTCCAAGAACTCGAAGGATCGTTTCCCTTGTTATACGGCATCTACGCCGCCCCCGCTCCCCCCGCCTTCCGATTGCAGGACCTCGCCGGCAACTTCGGCTTCCCCGTCGTCTATTTCGGCGATCCCCGTCCACCCGCCTTCAGATTTCAGGACCTCGCCGGCAACTCCGGCGCCCCCGCCGTCAATTTCGGTGGGGCCCGTCCACTCGCCTTCCGATTTGAGGACCTCCCCGTCAACTCCGGCTTCCCCGCCGTCAATTTCGGCGACCCCCGTCCACCCGCCTTCCGATTTGAGGTCCTCGCCGGCAACTCCGGCTTCCCCGCCGTCAATTTCGGCGACCCCCGTCTTCCCGCCTTCCGATTTGAGGACTTCGCCTGCAACTCCGGCGCCCCCGCCGTCAATTTCGGCAACCCCCGTCCACCCGCCCTCGCCGGCTCGTTTCCCTTCTTCTCAGGCAACACCGCCGCGCCCTCCTCCCCGCACTTTTCGGGCTCCGTCGAAGTTTGATATTATGCCGCCAGAACAAGAAGTAATCCCCTCATAATTTCTTAATTTTGTTTACTCTTTTAAATCGGAATATTTTATCTTTAATTCCCTATTTAGATCAGACAAAGTACAACCCGATTAATTGTCAGAAAAGAATTTATGGATTACTTTATTCAAATTATATGTTAATGAGTTTCTGCTTGTTTTAGTTTAATCAATCCTTCGTTTTGATGAAAATTTTGAATATTACACAGGCTGATTTCTATGTCTATGGAAACTATGATGTTCCGTATATGGTTGAGAGAGGTCCCTTCAAGGGTATTTTCAACGATCTAGAAGCCGATTTATTTGTCTTTGAGGAGGGCAACGACCTGCTGAAAGATCGAGTGAAAGACTTTACTGTTGGACCTTTGAAAGCAGGGAAGTATATGGGCTCTTACTTTGGCGTTCAACACTATTTGCATCGAGCCAGTAAGAAGTACTACCGTATTTACGGTTTTGAAGGTTCATACCGCACTTTGCTCGACCTATATTGCTTCTCCAATGCGTTTGGCTTGGTTCAAGAGGTCCTTTACCAATGTCTCAAAGCGATTGAATACGTGCATTCGGTGAACCATGTCGCTGAGTATTTGTCATCAGAGAAAGCGTTTCTGTTTTACCAGGTATAACTTCAATTCATTTTTGAACTTTAAATATTATTAAAAGTCTCTTTTTATCTCTACAACTTTCTTATATCTATGATTTGTAATTCTGTTGTAATAGGTGGGGACAAACATCACTGTGAAATTGAAACCTTACTACTGTGTTTCAAGAAGATACGGTTCTGTCCCGGATTCTCGAACAAATGAATCAGACATTTACCAATTTGCCCTTCTGCTCACGAAACTTTTCTTCGGACCTTCTACCAGTCTTGTTGATGCCTTGAACTATGATCCTGCTATCAACAAACCAGAAATCAAGTTTGTTCCGAAGTTTGACTCCGAAAAGCAAATAGCGTATGCGATGGAGGTGAAACACTTACTAAAGAAAGCAGCAGGACCGTCATTTGCCGGTTGTTTGCCTAAACAGCTCTTGAACGAACCAGTTTCATGGACGTCTTCAAAAAGGGTCGAGTTTTATAGGGACGGGGCTGATTCAATCAGCACTTTGTCTGATGCTGATGATGTTTTCAGGAAGCTGAACACTATTCCAGGGTTGACGTCCTTTGGTGATCTGTGGAAGAACTTCTCTAGGCCTGTAAGGAGTGATCTGAGGACACATAAGCCGAACGCTTATCGCAGAAACGCAACTGGCAGGTCTCGCAGGGGCTCGGGTTCGTATTTTTTACGTTCCATACGGAACCTAATGGCTCACAGGATTGGGAGAGCTAGAGGTATACAAGAGTACAAGAAGTATGCTGCTGATGGTGATGTAAGGAAGGGATTCGACCTCTTTCTGTCCGCGAATCTCCCTACACACTTCACCTCCGTGTACGATACCCTAATGGAGAGGAGAGCTTTGGGTTTTCTGGACCCAACTATGGATCGGTATTTCAACGAGGGCTATGAAGAAGCCCAGCTGAGATAGCATCACTGCCCGTCTACGATGATACCCGCCTTGCTTACAGACCATCCTACCACAAGTTCCAATTGAAGCACGTTGGTTTGTTTTGATACAAGTAAGAGATACACTACACTGAACATGTAAAGTGGCCATGTTTCCTTGAATTTTACTAAGAGTAGCAAAATAAAACAAGCATATTATAGCTTAGCCCCTCTGAGATGTACATTCACTTTTTACTACAGAGAATAAGCAACTGATAATATCAATAGCCAATGTTATATATCTGCCAAACATAATTCTTGCCCCATGGGTTTAGCCTCAGTGGGTTTAAAGATTTAAATAACAGAAAGCTCTTCACAAATTGCTACTTTGAGTGATATAAAAAAAATATAATGAACCTGAACTGTTATTCTATTCCATGTTTCGACTGATAATTTGTAAGCCTATTTCATAAACTAGTTATAAAGATGGTAATGCTTCTTTTGGCACAGCCAAAGCGATAACAAGTTTATACTAAACAAAACATGTGCATATTGTTGACATTTGACAAAATTCAAGAGTTAGAATGCATACTTTGCCTTTCCACAAATCTTTTAAGCTCAACTTCACCCTCTTCAATATCTTCAATTATGCCACCGTAACCCTGAAGGTGCTACTCAACCTCTTTGATTTTTTTATGCATTCCAAGCAACTGTTCATGTTGTTCTGCAAAACAGATTATAATGCATCAAGAAAGGACTTCCAAAAAAACTGTAACCACATCTTTACAGAAACGTAAATACATAAAATTCCATATTATTTGAGATCCTTGTTTTACTTTTTTCTTGTAACAAAACAAGTAAAGTAATAAGAACATAATACATAGATGAAAGTATGAAACTACAGCCACAGGCCCACAACAACAGGAAAGTGAGGAATGTGAAACTGCAAAAATTGAATTCTAACACATAACAAATTTGCTGCTCTCACTGTAAGGAGTAAAATAAGTACTGCTGTAATATATAGTGTCATTAGCTCTAAGTAAACATCACTAAGAAATTTGTAGCATAAGAACCATCGGCTTTCCACCAACAACGAAAATATGCCTTGCTTTACAGACTCGGCTACCACAAGTTTCAATTGAAGCATCTTCTCCTTAGCCAACTGCAAAATGAAACTCAATCACAATTACTAACTTTATTTTCAGTTAAAAATGGAAAAGTTACAAAATTCTGAAACGATAGCCTTCAAGCTTAGAATATGGTTATAAGGGTCAGTCCAACTCAAAGTTTAGATACCAGTAAACACCTTGAATAGTATTTGAAATCAATACAGAAACAGTAAATCCAGTGCATAGTATAACTGTGTTTCCTTTTGGTGGGGTGAGGTCTAAAGTTAAAGTTTCATATATTTCAGTTTCTCTTATAAGTAAAATATATTCAAATGTGTGACTAATCATCTTAAAGAACATATTTTCATTCTGCATGTTACGGTTATATTTTTCATTTGAGATGAAGTGCTTAACCCACTGAAAATAGTAAGAATAAAAACATTCTGCATATTTTAAATGAAACAAACTCACTTCCTGGACATCCATGATTCTGCTTTCAGCATCCTCAAGCTGGGTTTTAATTTCTTGTTCTACTTGAGAGAGAATTTTTTTGTGGGCAGCTCCTAAGAATACAATTAAGAATTATAAGGGTCAGAATTTGTCCAAGTTCAGCAAAGAAGGTTTTAAATGATAAATCACATTCGTTTATGATATTATTAATAGAAATACATTTAACATGAAGAAAAGCCATGTTTCCTTGTTTTATCATATTTACCTCAAGGGGCAGCAGAAAATGCAGCAAAAATAAAACAATCATACTATGGCTCAGCCCCTCTGAGATGTTCATTCACTTTTACTAAGAGAATGAGCAACCAATAATATATCAAGATCGAAGTTCCAAATCTTAAGAGCAGATATGTTCGAGATCAAACAAAAATAACTTAGAAATATTAACTGCCACCACCCATGGATAAGCTGCAAGGCAACAAAACATAATTCTGGCCCCATATGATCTTCTTCATTTCTTATCAAGTTGTGTACTACATTAAAGGAAAAAAAATGGATACACAGAAATTTGGAAGAGGGTTTATAAGGGTTTAGCACTGTAGTACATCCTAAAAGGATAAACAGATTTAAATAACAGCAAACTTCACAAATTGCAACTTTGAGTGATATAAAGAAATTTCATGAACTGTTATTTTATTCCACTTTCGACTGATAAGTTGACAACCCATCACAAAAACTAGTCATAAAGATGGTAATGCTTCTTTTGGGACAGCCCTTTGATACCAAGTTTATACTAATCAAAACATGTGCTTATTGTTGACAAAATTCATGCGACGAACTAGTCAGGCATTATTATTATGATGTTAAAAAAATTCTTTCTAGGAGTTAGAATGCATACTTTGTCTTTCCACATATCTTTTAAGCTCAACTTCATCCTCTTCAATATCTTCAATTATGCCACCGTAACCCTGAAGGAGCTGCTTAATCTCTTCTTTGGATTTTTTAAACATTCCATGCAACTGTTCCTGTTGTTCTGCAAAACAGATTATCCACTAATGCATCAAGAAAAGACTTCCAAAAAACTGTAACCATCTCTTTCCTGAACATGAACTCATAAAGTCACATATGAATTCAATTAATCAAGCTAAGTTCCTAGAAACACACCTTCAAA
Source organism: Euphrasia confusa (assembly GCA_954870475.1). Classification (NCBI taxonomy): domain Eukaryota; kingdom Viridiplantae; phylum Streptophyta; class Magnoliopsida; order Lamiales; family Orobanchaceae; genus Euphrasia; species Euphrasia confusa. The sequence continues at coordinate 39,298,082 of OX940952.1, forward strand.
TTTAGTTTCAAGTCGTTTTCTTTTCAATTGATTAAGATTATTCAGCTTTCCCCTGGAAAATACAAGAGTCGTGCTCAAGAGGAAGAACATTCCAATCCATAAACCCATAATTGTTTAGAAACTTACACATCTGTTTTGATCTTAGATTCAGCATCCTGCATTAGCACAAATATATTCTCAGAAGCAGCCCGCAAAATTTCAGCCGATCTTTTGTTACTATTTGACTTCACTTTAGCTTTTACACGACCCAAAGCCACAGCAAATAGGGCTACTACACTGATAATTTGAGAAAGAAATCATCATAAAGCAAAAGGTGAGTGTATTTGGCAACATTTCCATTTCTTAGATTATTTTCCCAACTCATAGAAGACAAGACTACCTGGCCAGACCGTCATCGTGATTCTGTTTCCTGTACATATGAATCTTGCTACTATCCTGAGTCCCTGTTCATTTGTGCAGAGGAAGGGAAAAGGAAAAATTATACACTTGGGGAAGAGAAAAAAAATCAAGAAGGAAACGATAAATGGAGTAAAAGGTTGTTTTAATAGAACTGGTAACCTTTTAAAGACTCTGCCACAGGACTACATCCAGTCATTTCAACATCGTTTTTGTAACCTGTATTTTTATTAGGACCATGTTGAACTTCATCTTCATCCTCAGTACAAATCTCAGGAGATGATTGAGTTGGCTCCCTGTATCCTGCTTATTCATAGAATGATATAACATGTTTCAAACAAAAGAAGAATAGCTGTGACATTGCACCTTATGGTGAATCCAAATAATCTAATACGTCTCACTCGAATAATCAGTGGACCATGATCAGCTCTTTTTGTTTAGACAAGCTTAAAACCAGAATGTTTGCTAAATAGTGTACATCATATTCTTTTTAAGATTTAACGATTGAATAAATATTCTAATTATTAGCTACTGGAATACCAATTTTTTATTCCTCTGTACTATGGAAAGTAAGTAAATGAAGCAAACAAACAACCCGACATACTCAGCATCCCAAAAAGGGAGAGGCTCAAGATCATCACTTCAGAATCGCCGGCTTTATATGTCTCCCGTAATTTATGTGAAGTAATTGTGGGGAATATTACAGAGTTTACAGGAAACCAAGTTCAATTCAAGGCAATCATGTCTACCTTAATGATACAAAAAAAAAGCTGGTATATTGTTTAGACATACATAGGAATGAATATATAGCTTAGCCTCACGTTTTAACTGAAATCCATCACAACTGACATATAATTAAGCAATTTTTTGCAATTATCATGATCATGTACTATGTGATTCAGGATCTGTCAGGGTGTGGTGTTAGAGCACGATGCATTTCAAGCTAACCCATATATCTTATATTATGAATGAATGAAAAGTAACAGATTCGATTTTTCCTTTAACAAGTAAAATGAAGCATAGATGATACAAGATACTACTTCAAAGGATAATGCTACCTTTCATAAGTGAATCCTCTTCTGAGCTCTCAGAATCAGTGGCATCAGTAGAAGATTTGAAGATCCGGTCTTCACCGTCTTCTATGATAATGCTTGGTTTCATAAGTGGGCTATAGTTTAACTCGCATCCACCATTCTTAAAATGTAATAAGGAAGAGCAAAATGTATATAAGCATATAGTAGCAAATGTTATGATGACTAGCACTTAATTAATTAGTGTAGCTGACATATTAAGGATACAGGTGATTCCACTTGCATGTTTGGTTTGCATTCAGCTGGCATTGAGCTCAATAAACTTTTGAAGCTACGGATGCCTTTCGTGTTAAATATTTTTTCAGCAGGACTCGCAGGCTTTTCCTGCTTATTTTCTGGTAAACATTCATGTGAATTATTCTCAAAAAAGGGGGTCGAAGGTTTGAGTAGAGTGCCTCTTCTTCTGCAACAAAGAGTGATGTTTGTCTTCCTTTTTATCCTTCTTGTGCTTCTCAGTCATTGCATCAAGTTGAGACTCTAAAGAGTTTTTTTTCTTGGTGCCACTTTTTGGTTCAACAAATACATCACTTCTTTTGTCATTGGAACTGTTACCATTAAGACCTTTATTTCCATGCTCATCTGATTTCTTAACGGCTGCTACTGCTCTTCTTTTGTATTGTGACTTATGTTTCTCCTCAACATTTTCATGCTCATGAACCTGATCTGACTCTCCTCCAGGAAGTGGTCCCACATTCTTGTTCATCATAGAAGGCAAAGAATAACCATCAAAATTATCATACAATCTTCCAGAACAATCTCCTTTTGATGGGAACATCGTCTTCCCTTGGCATTCTTTTCTGTGGGGTGTTAATTTTGGAGCAGCAACTTTGTGATGTTGGTTTTCAGTGGAAACTTTCTTCCTGGCCAAAGAACGAGTCATTGGTCTCCCGAGAGTCTGCGTTTCCGAATCACTTTCAATGGTGTCTGAATCTAGTTTTTTCTTCTCAATAGGACTCTGCTTTCCGTCCTCCTTATGTGGATGTAAATCCATAGACCGAGAGCCAGAACAATGACTTTTGGGGGAAGACACATTTTCCAGGACCTTCCACAGCTTCATTCTCAAACTTTCACGGCCCCCAGTTTCTGCTTTCCTAGTTTTATCGTCAACCCGTTCTTTTTCTAGCATAACTTCTGGTTCAGTTGAACGTATTGGATTGTCATGGTGCTCTACATTTTCAGCCTTCCCTCTCTCAGTAGAATAAGTGGCATCATCAAAATTCTTCTGTCTGCATTCATCAGTTGCCAAGTCAGTCTTTATAGTAGCTGGGAAACTTGGAGTGTGTTCTGTATCATGAACAGCAGCTGCATGAGCTATCCGTTTTTGACTTTCGCTTCCTTGGTATTTTTTACCCCCGCCCTGGTAACAGAATCGACTGCCATATAGAAAATTGCTGCTAAAACTCTGATTTCCACTCGCTGGCACTTGTCGTGTGTGCAGTGTACATAATATAAATAGTCAAATCGGGTATCCCCTTCATGGATAGAGCAAAACAAATAAGCATGCAACTGGAAAAACAAAATAATCAAATCACCTCTGGAAGATTTGACTGTCCATCAGTCATCGACATCAACATCCATCTTCCTAGCTTCGAAGAGCTTGCTGATTCCAAGGGTAAAATTGACCGAATTGAAATGGGAACATCTCGTGCTGGGCCCTTAATGAATGAAAGAATAAAACGATTATCTGTCGTCAATTCAAGTAATTGCGAACCAGAAAAATAAGTAGAAACATACATACTCTCAATCTCTACACAAAGATTAACCATCGAAACTTGTAATTCTCAGTACCTTATTGGGCTATGAAAGTATCTACAGATTCGGAGCTCAAAATATACATCAAAATAAAGCTACGATTTCAGATTGAAAACGAATATGAATATGCACCGAAAAATCAGATTTTTTATAAATGTGCTCATTGGGGATTCCACGCTAATCAGTGAGAACACAATAGATAATGAAGAGATTGATTACTTACAGCAGCGCCGATTATATTCGTTAGATCTGGAGCGAGATGAAGAAGATTACGGCGATGGAGGGAATTTGAAAAATAATGCGGAATACATGTGTGTATATTTTTCGTTTCCCGCCACTCGCAAAAAAAATGTGTCTATTTACAACGTTGGGCTTTTGGGGCCCATATCGACTTTGGTCCATTCATCAATTGGGCTGTACGTCACGACCCGGATCATCTTTGTTGTCTTCTCCGTTGAAAACAAGCCCTAATTTCTCTCAGTTAACCAATTTCCCCTTTTCGATTAGGGTGTATCTTCTCGAGTTCGTACGGAAGATGGATGCGAAGGATATATTAGGATTGCCGAACAACGCATTACTTTCACAAGAGAAGAAATCCAAGCCCCCCAAAGAATCTCAGAGGAAACCTGACGGCATATCCCGCGAGGTATTTTTTTAATTATTATTTTCCGCAAATACATGATTGCATTTTAACTGTTTGATTTGATGTTCTTAGGTGTATGCCCTCACAGGGGGGGTGGCGCCTCTAATGCCGGCCATTGATGTGAATCAGCTAAAACGAAAAGCTCAGCCCGGCAACAACGAGAAGGTGGTTTGCATATTTGATTTCTTGTGATCGTACAAAATGTGAGCATTTATAGTTACATTTTTTAAAGAATAGGATTTTTTTTTTTGCTGTGTGTACAGATTACATGGCAGTGGCTGTCTTTTACAAATTCAGCTAGGAAAGATGACCTACAGCTTTACCATTGGGTACGTTGCTCGGGTAACTTAGGCGATCACTTATCGTGAGAGGTTCGTGACTAACTTGAGTTCTTGTGTGTTTTTTTAGGTTCGCGTGGTTAATGGAGTTCCACCTACAGGTGACTATTCATTTGCAAAATGTAACAAAGTAAGTCGATGTTGTTTTCAGCTGAATATAGATGGATGATATGTATGTGTGTTTCCTTAAATTTGGTCGTCGTCCCTATGTTTCGAGATTATCTAATTGTGTATGTATTTGATGCATTGCAGTCTGTTGATGTGATGAAGTACACTGATGAGGAGTACGAAAAGTACTTGACTGATCCTGTATGTTCTATTTGTGTTCATATTTATGTATCAATGATTTGCACTCTAATGTACAGTGTGTTGTGGTTTGTAATTTAAAAGGCCTATAATTTACGTTTTAAGCCACTCATGTTAAACAGTGTCCAGTGTATGTGGGTTTCTTTCCTACACCATAACAATGCTCAGTGGTTGTTTGTACTTTCTATTTTTCATTAGGTCTGGACCAAGGAAGAGACAGATCAATTGTTTGATTTGTGTGAACGGTTTGATCTCCGCTTTGTTGTCGTAGCTGATAGGTTTCCATCATCAAAAACTGTAGAGGAACTTAAGGATCGATATTACGGAGGTGCGTCTATATATACTTCATTGTTTTTGGACTACTTTTTGAGTATTCAGAGAAGCATGGCTCTGAGTAATTTATGATATTATAATAAAGCAATCTTTATACATGTTTTTTTTTTTCAGTTTCTCGAGCTCTCGTGATTGCTAGGGCTCCATCCTCCGGCGATGTTGCTGGGCATCCACTTGTTAAGGTTCAATATTATAGGGTTGCAGCATCAAGCTTGTGCCCTTTTAGAATTTTCCATTTAAAACCAATTATTTTCTATAAAAGCTAAATTTTTGATCTCATATTTCCATTGTAATGTGTCCATTTTTGTAGGAGCAATACAATGCTAATCAAGAAATTGAAAGGAAACGAGCATTGAATCTTCTTCTCTCGCATACAAAGCAGCAAGAGCGAAAGGATGTTGAGGTATGAATGTATAGTGTTTTTGCATCTCCCACTGCTGTTAACAGATCACCATCATCATTATTATTATCATTATTTTTATTTTTTGGTTTCCCTTTTAACTTTTATGTCTACCTCCTTGACCTTGTCAGGTTCTTGCTCATGCAAAAAGGATAACCGAGGCTCGGAAGACTCTAAAGGTCTGTCAGATCTTCTATAATATTTGTGAAATAAAGGCTCTTCAAATTGTGTTATACAGTTTTTCTCTCTCGGGAATTTTTCGGTGATATTTTTTTCTCTTTCCCTCAGACTGCTGCAGAGGTCCCCCAGTTGCCAGTCTTATCAGATATTGGACCGCTCAGTGCTGATAAGGCTGCTGATACTGTTGGCCCTTCAACCAATTCTCAGTTTCCTCCTTCGACTACTCCGGTATCAGAAATTGCTTCAGTCATGTCTTCTCTTCGTATGGTATGATGTGAATTTATACGATAGAGCTTCTCTTTAAGGATGTCAAATTTTTAGGATAAATTTTGCTGTTACTACCACTGATCAAGAAAGTATATGCAGCTACGTGTGTACTTACGATCATACGCACTTGACCAAATGGTCCAAGCTGCAAGTTCATCGGCGGGACTTCGGACCATCAAACGTGTTGAACAGACTTTGCAAGATCTTGGGGTTTGTTTTCTGCTTCTTACGACTGTGAATTTAACCTTAACCCTGTGTGCACTGTGTCTGACATTAATCAAATTGTGAAGGAGTTGAGCATGGATTTAGTATTCTTTTGTTATTTATAAGGGTTTTCAAGAAGTTGTTTCTAATTTATCAACGGTAAGAAGCTGGGGAACGAACTCCATGTATCATTGATTGGGATTTTTTTAACAAGAAGCCAAATTTTGGAATTTTGGAAGTTTGGAACTTCAAAGTTGAGCTAAATAAGGTTTTAATTTTTATAGTAATTAACTCAACAATGTAATTTGATTTCCAAGTTCTAACTCAACATCACCGATGAAAGTTGCAAGTTGTTTGCTATTGGGGAAATACATAAAAAAATGCTTGTTAGAACATTTAGGTTGATTCCCTTAATTATTGGAAATAACGAGTCTGAGTGTAATAAAAATACTCTTTGCTATTGGTATCATAGATCTGTGCTTTAAATAATTTCAGTTTCAATCTTTAATAATTTCATTTTCAATTTAATTAGTATCAGAACTTGAGACTATTAGTATTTTGATTTAAATTGTGATTTAGAAAATGAATTTTATGGATGGTCTTTTAAATTTATACTGGTTTGAGTGCTCTGTGAAGTCATTGGCAACTTCTGTGATAATCCGTGTACATTTATTTTTTTGAGAAAATCTTATTAACTTTATGTTGTTTCACAGGTAAATTTAAAACCTAAAGTTCCCACAAAGGCAGTTTGTGCGGAGCATCTTGAATTAAGAAAGGAGATACTAACTTTATTGAACCTTCAGAAACAGGTTGGCTATTGTGTTCTACTCCACTATACTCTCGCCTTCTGTATTTTTTTAGAGACCACTAACATGACTTAGGAAGTCCATTTTTTTTAGTGTGTGTGTGTGTTCGTCGTCTTCTCGATAAGTGCATTGCCCATCATTCCCCTTGGAATCTGTTGCATCTTAGGTATCAGAGATATACTTCTATCATTTTATGGCAAGTGGAAATAATTAATGGCTCAATTTCTAGAATTCTCTTAGAACTTCTCGAGCGTTGGTCAAAGAGTTATAAATATATATATTGCTATAAATTGTCTTCATATAATGTGCTATTTCCACAGTGATGGTCAAATAGGTTTAAATGTGTACTCTCATAAATGTTATCTTCATGAATTAGTGATGGTAAGATTTTTTTTCCTTGTTCTCGAGCCATTAACAATCAGTGTAGCTTTATTTATTTTTCTTGTTTCTTAACTTGATTTTTAATTATCAGTTGCAATACAAGGAGGCAGAAGGATCATCAATTCGTGATGGTTCATTTACTGAAACTCCTGGTACACCTCCCAAGGCAAGTGATGATGTAATGTAATTTTAATTTCTGATAAATCTCCCTTATATGTTTTGTCTCGTTGATGCGTATAATTTTGTTATGTTCAGCAGCAACAGTCACTACGAGCTGCAGAGCTTGATCGAACATTTACCCCTGATTCAATTAGCATTGGAGGTAATGATACCCAATTGTTGTGCTCGTGTTTCGTTACGATATAAACTTGACTTTGAATATGTTGTTATTGGCTTTTCAGGAGATAGATTTGGCAAAAGGGAACAAAAGCGCAAGGTACAGTACAATTTCAATTTTGTCGACTCGTTTCTTTTTAGCTTTTTGCATTAAAAAACCACCCACTAGAAAATAATGCTAAAACAATTTGTTTTGGGTATTGAAGGGGCCGGGCAGAGTATCAGAAGCTCCGTCATCACCAGCTCAGTCTAAGAGGCCACGGAAATACAAGGCTTCAGATTAGTTATTGGAAAATTTGTTACTGAATATGGTCCAGCTATTGAGAGCGCTGTGTTTGGATTTCTAAAGTGTGATTTTCCTGCTAACGAGGAAACGCAGAATCGTTTGAAGAAAATACCAATGTATCTTTTGTGATGTAAATACAAAAAGACCATAGTTATAGTGTGTTGTTAAATGTGAGTAAACAAAGTAACCTGTTTGATACTGTCTTTTTCAGCTTGTTCCTTAGAGTTAGAACAATCACACCCTTCCTAAGAATTCAAGAGCATTAAATGCTAAACTCACGTTTTTGAGGTCAATGTCTGATGACTAATTGCATGACCGGTTAGGGATGATTGGAATAGGGGAATTTAATATTTCGCAGATTCGATGGTGGAGTGGAGTGGAGTGGAATCAGGGGCAATTCGAAGCTTGTCGCAGCTGACATTAGGCCTCCTCGGGTAGTAGGTTTGCAAATGAATAGATTTTTTTTACTCGGTTTGAGATTTAATTTGAAATTTGATAATTTATATTCAAAAAATTGAATAAGAAAGTGAATATAAATTGAGTAGTATCAATCTAACCGATTTGGGTACATATAATTGACTCAAACATAGTATTCAAATATTCATATTCAAACATAATAATTTACTCTATTAGTATAAATATAATATTAAATTAATAATTAATAGAAATCTGATTATTCTAAAACCCTAAATACCCGTAATTTGAATTTGAAACCTACAATTTCCGTCACCTCATCCTCATGTCATCTCTCTCCTTCTTCACCTTTCTCTCGCTAGAAACTTCAATCTAAAACCACTCAACAAGGCGCTAACACCCGAAACAAGACGCGACTTGCTTGCCTTTTCTTATAGAGTTGAACTGATGTAATTTCTGTTTGACTTCCACAATCATTTTTTGATCACTCAGTTCTGTAATACTCATTGAACATATTTAATTAATGTTGTGAAATAAATGATCTGAAACTGATTTTTTTTTTTTTTGCTTATATGTACATTGTCTATGTGCCAGTGTCCGAAAAAAATCATGCAGAGAAATGTTGGTGGCAAGATGATGATTTTCTCGACTACTTGTGATTTTTGTATGTATTGCTGATTTCACTATTGTGCCATCTGCAGAATATGAAGCTATCAGATATTGTAGATTTCAACGAAAAGAGAAACAGAGGAAAGCCTCTAAAGGATCAACAGAAAGCATTCTGACTGTGACAGGTTTTTTTTTCTGCTCCTATCATTTTTCATCCCCCGTTGGTTGAATGTAGGGAATGATTTAAATGAATTTGTTGGTTCAGATTAATTTGACGAAAAAGATGATGCTCCGCGTATATTAACCTGGAGCGCCGTCAAGAGAAGGATAAGATCGAGGAAGAGGTCACTACTAGAATCTGCCAAATAGACATCGGTTCCTGGTACACCGCCACGGTCCTCCCCGATCTCTTATTATTTATAAGAGATAATATCATAAATCGTCTTGTAGCATAGCTCGATTTCAAATTTAAATTTTGTATTTTTTGATGATTTTTAGTAGAATTTCGCACGTTAATACCTACACGAGTGATTACTCTAGTATTTTGTTTTATTTCATACTTATTCAATCAAATAGGTGTCATGCAAATATAAAAACATTGAATGTATTTTGTGTTTAAAAATCATGTTTTGTGATTTGAACTAACTTCAAATAAGACATAAATTAGAGTGAACTATCAAATACCTTGATACGAACGTACGACAAAAATTTAAAATTTTACTAAAATAATTAAATAAAATTATTTTTTATTTTTAATAAATTTAAAATTTAAGAAATTAGAGTGAACTATATGTGAATTCGGACTATCTTATCTGATGTTTTTTTTTTGATATTATATCTATTTATACTGAAAAGCTAATTCTTCATATGTCCATAATTAATAAAGAGTAGTACATGTTTTTAAAATATACTCATTGTTCATATCAATGATCAAATCTCATTTAAAAAAAATATTTTTTTTCTATTTTTTCATTTAAAATATACTTTCATTTTTTCATTTACTTTAAAATTTATACACTTAACTACTTATTTTATTAATTAAAAAATAAATATTTGCCCTCAACTTTTTATTTTAATTTTTGAACTTATTACTTACTTACCTTTTAAATTTAAAAATAATTTTTTACTATTTATTTTTTGATTCAAAAGTTAAATGATCATATTTTCTTTAATTTGTATTCTCATTAATTAAAATGTTCATATTACTGTATTACAGAATATTGTATTTTAATATTATTTTTTAAAAACGTAAATTTGTGATAAAACGTTCAAAATTAAATACTTACAAGTTACAAGTTAAAATTAAAATTGAAAAAAAATAAAATTGTAATTATAATATGTCATCAATGTTGTGTAAATACTTAGCTCTACCATAAATTCAATAAATTATCACATATTCCAATAAAAATGATGATTTCCATTTGTTTCATCGAGCATCCCAATAATACAACTGTATAGGCTTTCTAAGAAGAGAAAAGGAACCAAATAAAAAAAATAAAAAAAAGAGGGAAATTTCAAAAAGCGAATTTGTGTTTGAGAGTGAGTGACCATTAAGCCCCTCACCTAAAAAGCTCACTCACACAAATACACAATGGGCGGTGCTGCAACTACGCAACCACTCCTCAAACCACACTCGTCTCCCCACACCCCCGCCGTCCGCCGCCGTTCCAATCTCTTCCCGGAAGGCTCACTTGTCGAAGTACGCACCAACGAGCGAGATTTCAGGGACACCTATTTCTCCGCCACGGTGGTTCCTCCGGTCGTGTATTCCCCGAAAAAGGGGAGTTACCAAAATCCGAGAAAAATCACAGTGGAGTACCACGACCTTTTTGAAGAGGGCGCATCGACTCGTTTGAAAGAGCAAGTTAGCATCCAGTGCCTGAGGCCGTCGCCGGCGTTTCAGGAGGTTGTCGAGGGTTTTGAACCGGGCGACGAAGTTGACGCGTTTTTTCAGGAGGGCTGGTGGATTGGTGTCGTGGTTCGGGTGGTGGAGGGTGAGGAGAGGAGGTACGTCGTGACGTTTGAGAACCCGCCGGACGAGCGCGAGTTCGGGTTTTCGGAGCTTAGGGTTCACTGGGACTGGGATAACGGGAACTGGGTCCGGTCCGGTAGGCAGGTACATTAAAAATAAATAAATAAATCGCACTTGCTATTTTCAATTTTGAATTTTAGGGTTTTGGCCTTTACATTTTTGGTTGCATGTGCATCTTTGGTGAGGGTGGCGTGTTTGTTCTTGTAACTTTTGGGGTTTGTTTTTGTTACCCTCCTTGCGTTTTAAAGAGTGTTGTTTTATAACTCTCTTTGCTATTAGCACTTATGATCCGATGCAGTTTCCATGTCGTGAGACTTCGTTTATTCTCTAAATGCTCTGTGTAATCGTCGTAGCATTGAAGTTCGGATGTTATATGGGTAAGTTTTGAACTTATCCTTGTTAATTGTTATTCTTGAATTTTGGCCAGAGTAAAACAGGATTGATGTTTGACGTGGGAACAAAGGTAGAAGTATCGTTCAACAAAGAAAATCATCTAGGTGTTTGGTTCCCCGGAACAGTTCGCCAGCATTTGACGAATGGAAAATATCTGGTGGAGCGCTGTATTGCAAATTCTGATCAGGGGACGAAAACTGAAATAGTGGATTCCCTCCATCTCCGACCCAGTTCTCCACTTCTCAAGTATAATAACTTTAATTTATTGGAAAAAGTTGATGCCTTCTTTGATTTTGGCTGGTGGAGTGGAGTTGTTAAGCAAGAGTTTGAGAACAATAGATATCTTGTCTTCTTTAAACAACTGAATGTGGAGAAAGAGTTCAACCAGTCAGAACTGCGATCTCATGTGCACTGGAAAGATGGCAAATGGTTTACTTCTTCCCAGGTTATTTCTAATCTCTGCGTAACCATCTCATTTGCTTTCAAATAAGACTTTCTATTGTTGTTCTATTTTCCCTTTTTCTTTGTCCCCCTTAAAATGATTCATTTTCAAACTTCCACTGCCTGCATGTAGACTTTAATTAGTTCATGCTGTTTAATATGCCATATAGTATCCCAAAAAAAGGTACTATTAAATAAAAAAAAGGATTTATGTGTATACATACATGGATTTTTATATATATATAATTGTCGAGGGAGAAAAGGGAGAGATTATATATAGAGAGATAGAGAGAGTCACTTTCATTTTGTTGTGCATGCGTATAATTTTTGTCCTTCAGATTTTTTTCTTAAATTAAGTTATCTGCGTGTTTTTGGTGTGCGGCCATGTGCGTGCTGAATCTATTCTTGTTATGTATTATGTGCGTATGATTTTATAAATTAGTCAAATCCCTCAGTCGTTGAGTGGCATGTCAGGTCCTCTCAATCACTTCTTACAAAGATGGAGTGCGTGAATTCCTCGTTTCTGAAAATCCGATTGCCTCTGTTCCTACTGCTCCTGTAAACAATTCGGGTGATGGAAAGACGTCTGATCTAGTAGATGCCGCACCTAAGCTCCAGAAAACGCCTCATGTGACACCTCTGGCTAAAAAAAGGCGACATATATCTGATTCCCAGATCGCTTGTTCTCAGGGACAGAAAAATCTCAAAAGAGGAAATGCACTCGGACAAAATCCACAGGAGTCACACGACAATTCAATTCAAGAAACGACAACTGGTTTTGTTAGCTCAGTTTCAAGGAATGTTGTACACACAATTGAAAAACAAAGTGCCCCGGTGGATCTCTCATCTAATAATCCTTCGACGGTGAAGCGAACGGTATGTCACACATGCTGTTACATATTGCCTTATTATTATATATTTTAATTGTTTTTGCTGTTCAATGTTGTCCAAGTGCCAACCATAAAAAGCAAAACTCCAAGCCACTGGAGATGTGTGTCCACTTTATAATCAATCCATCTAACCATTAGAAGTGGGTATATTATCAGTCAATCAATATTTAACGGTGTATGCTGATTGTCTTTGTGGATCATATGGGTCACATGTGTAGCCATTCGAGAAATAATCAACATTTGAAATTCCACTGTAGTAAGTGATGAAAAAAAGATTACCGTTGTACATCCGAATATCCGACGAATGTGTATTATTTCTAGTCATATCTAATCTTTTATTGGTTTAGTCTTTTAGCATCACCACCTGTTGGTTCCTTTGTCGTTTCTTATAGAGTTTACTAATGTAATTTCTGTTTGAATTTCACTAAAATAAAATTATCACTCAGTTCTGTCATACTCATTGAACAGATTTAATAAATGTTGTGAAATAAATGATAAACTTTTGTTTTTTTGCTTTGATGTATATTGACTATTGATATCGGTGTCTGTCAGTGTCTGGAAAATATCATGCAGAGGAGAATGCAGAGAAATGTTGGTGGCAAGATGATTTTCTCGACTACTGCAAAGAATAGCAGTTCACAAACACGCAAGGCTGATATTATGGAACTTGTTGTTAAAAGTATGCATCATTTTTCCTAAAATCACGTCACGTCTTTATATTTACACATGATTGTTTAATTGCATCACTGGGGATTTATTTGTAGGAAAGGAGCCAGGCGTAGTAGGTAACAGTAACACGGTATTAAATGTTCAAAAGCAAATCGAACCAGGAACCGGAGTCATTATAGGTTTGCCATGCACAGAAATGTTGAGCCCCCCTGGATTTGAAAATTCAAGGGGTAAGATGGCACGCTGTTCCGACAAAGAAATTTTGAATATTGGCAGTGAAGAGAAACAACAATTAGATGATTCGAAAACTAAGCAAATTGAGGTACATGACAATGGTGACGAGACTGATATCTTTACAATTTACATATTACTTTGCACATTAGATTATTTGATCATTCTTAATTTTGAAACCTATTAAGTATTATTTTTTTTTGTTGAGTCGTATGAAACTACCTTCACAGTTCTATTACAATCATATATTTTTTTGATGTAAAAAGAATATTTGCTAATTTAGTTAGTTAACACAGATAGTATAATTCAAAAAAAGATGAGGAAAAAAGTTTGAGTTTGAAACCAGCTGGTAATTTCTTAAAAATAGACACCCAAGAGATCTCTAAGGATTATCTGGATTTGACAAAAGGGGTAGTGAGAGTCCACGGGCAAGTTTTGTACTAATTGGTACTCTCCCGTCCCATAATAATAGATACACTTTTCATATTTGGACGGGAAAAAAAAACTTACTATTATTTTTTCACTTTAAAGTACAATTTTATCCTTATTTTTTTAATCTACTTTTTAATCTTTATTCACAACAACTTTACTTTTCAACTTAATACATTTTGACCCCTTTACTCTTTGGTTAAAAAGACTGAATGTCATTTTTCTTTATATACGTGCCCGAAAAAGTGTCCCTATTATTATGGGATGGAGGGAGTATTATAGTTGGAAAATTAATCTGGAATTCTAATACTTATTAGATTGTACAATGAATTTATGAGCAAAGTTGGGCTGTTTTGTCTTGATTAAACCTCCACCTTTAGTCCTTTACTTTGTGTTAGTATTTTTTTTTTTATTGAAGTTCAAGGTTTCTCTGTCTTCTTAACCCACCCATCCAGAAATGTGATTTTAGAGGGGTTTCTTGAATGACTCATTTTACTGCATCCTCACTTTTCCTTGACAATCAAACGAGAGTTTATTTTTTGTAAACATTTTAAACTCATGATTTCTGTATGTATTCCTGATTTCACTATTGTGCCATCTGCAGAATATGAAGCTATCCGAAATTGTGGGTTTCAGCAAGAAGAAAAAAAGAGAAAGGTCTCGAAAGGACCCAAAAGAAAGCATTCTGACGGTGACAGGTTCTTTTTTTCTGCTCCTCTCATTTTTCATCCCCCCGTTGGTTGAATGTAGGGAATAGTATAAATGATTTTGTTGGTTCAGATGAAGATGATGCACCGCGTATAATTCCTGAAGTAGATGCAATAGGCATGGAAACCTCACCATTCCCTAACCAGGAGAAGAAAACATTGAATAAGGACAAAGCAATCAATGGGGGTTCTGATACTAAAGACGGAAAAAAAAGCTCCACTAGAAAGCGTGAATACAAGGTTGTTGACGAGTCGATCAACCCTCAGGAGAATCATGTACCGAAGAGAGGAAGAAGGCATGATACAGTTCTCCAAGTTCAAGGTGTGTGTGTCTGTGTGTATTAATGCATGTGATAATTGCATACTGATCTCATGCAACTGTTATTTGATTGGATTGGTATTTTACATAAAAAGTACTCTAATTATAAACACATCCTTGATATTTGGTGTAATTACAAATAGCTCTCTCAGTCTTTTGTGAAGACAAATAATAAAGTCATCAAGACCTTAAGGTGGTGTTTGTATATATCATAAATGGGAATTCGTAATTTTTGAAAGATAATTGTTCCACCTTATCTTCTGTTATCAGTTCAAACCTTAAGGGTAAATTTAATTATTTCATCCCTTCAAAGAATGATTATTGAGTTTTGAATGACTAATTACTCTCCGTTTTGGCCTTGAAGACTTCGTTGGTGCATCTGAAGGGAATTCGGGTGAAGTTAACTCCACATCGGAAGTCAATGTTGCCTGTGATGCACCCAGCCATGATTCTGAGAACCAATCACTTTCAAAGTGGGTTCAGGGGAGGCACATTCCATCTGCATCCCCAGTTGATGTCTCAAGTAATTATACTCTTTCCTGCTTCCTACTTTTCACAGCTTAAGAAATTACAAAAATATAATAATAAAAAAATACTCAATATTCTGCAGAATCGCCTCCCGTGAGTGCTGTGGAGCAACCCATGGAAAAGGGGGAGAAGAATCAGAGAGACATTTCAGTGGTTGAAGAGGTCAGTGAGAAGCACCAAGAGAGTGAAGTCTCGATCCCCACGATGGTAGATAAACATTCAGTAGTGCTGATGGAGCCTCAACACTTGCCGTTTGTGAAGAAAAGCCTTCTCTGGAAAGTAGTTGAAGACATGGATGTTTTTCAAAGGATACCTCAGAACGCTCATTTCCAGCCTCTGGAACACATCAAAGAGAGCCTCCGCGAAGGCAAGGCTATCGGCTACATGGTAACCTTTGCCACTGTGGTGGGGAAAATTTACGAGCTACAGTTCGATGACCCTAAGAGCATGACAGACGACATTTTGGAAGCTCTCCCAGAGCTGGAGATGCACGGTTTCAACGTGGGGCCCGTACAGGATCGTGTGGCAGAGTTCATCGCGGCGAAAGAGAAAGAAGTGAATCTGGTTGGTGATGTGAAGGAGCTTAACGAGAAGATCCTGGAGCGCCGTGAGGAGAAGGATAAGATTGAGGAAGAGATAGACGTGATAAAGGAGGAAATAAAGAAGCTGGAGGAGAAGCTTTCGTTTGCTGAGTCAGCGAAAGGGAAAGAGGAGGACGAGATCGTGTCTTTGGGGGACCAACTGAAGGAAACTGAAGGAAATATCGAGAAACTAAGGCGTGAATTCGAAGGTGCAGCTTCTTCTGCGTTTTGATCGGTGGGAAGTACAGCAGTAGGTGTGTTTTTTGGTATATTTGAGCACATACTGTATATGTTAGATGCTCAATGGTAATTAACTAATTATCAATGTGAAGTAAGTAGTAGTATCAAGTATCAAGTACAGAACTAGCTTCTGATGTGTCAAAAGACTCGAAACCAAGTGACCGTCTGTGAATTGTAGTAATGCATTATCCAAGTAAGAAAAATCGAGCGTATACTTTCGATTAGCTATTTGAAAGAATAACAATGAGGGTATAACTATATTTATCAAATCATTTTTAAACTTAAACAGGAGGGATTATGAACATGGTTAAGCGTTAAATCAACTAACAATGCACGTGCTTAATTATAATAATAATAATACTCCATAATGGTAATTTAATCCTAAAAATAAATCCAAGTCGTCCAATCGAATTCAAAAAAAGTCGATCTTAATTAGTAGTTAATTACACAATTAGTGGGGGTGTCAAACTGAGAGTCAGTCAGGCTCCTTATATATAGATGATGCGTATGCTTGTTCACGTGGAAAGTTAGACCCTAAAATTCCCTTTCTCTCTCATTCTCTCTCTCTAGGCCGTTACAGGAAAATGTCGACCCCTGCTGCAGCAAGTGGAAGTTCCTCCCGTCAAAACCCCTTCGAAAAAGGCGCGAAAGTGGAGGTGAGCTTCGACGACGAAGGCCTCCGCGGCTCCTGGTACACCGCCACGGTCCTCCGCGCGCCGCCGAAGAGGCCGACCACCAAATCCCGCATCTCCGTCGAGTACGACACCCTGAAACAAGCGGAGCACGGGAAGGGCGCCGACAAGCCCCTGCGAGAGCTCGTGCCGTACATCAACGTGCGCCCGATCCCCCCGCGCGAGCCGCGGCGGAGCTTCCGCATCGACGAGGACGTCGACGCCTACCACGAGGAAGGCTGGTGGGAGGGCATCGTCATCGCCGCCGTCGAAGACCGCCGCTACTCCGTCTACTTCCGGAGGTCGCAGGAGATGATCGATTTCCCGGAGTCCGAGCTTCGCCTCCACCGCGAGTGGGTCCACGAGGAGTGGGTCCCGCCCCTGGAGGTCGATGCTGCGATGGAACAGCCGCCACCGCCGCCGCCGGAAGAAGGCAGCGCGCCTGACGCGGCGACTTAGGTTCGCGTTCCTTTGATTGGTAGCTAAATTCTCTCCCCTTTTTTTGGGTGAATTTTCGTGAACTATTGCCATGCATTATTCACCCACGCGCCTCCTCGCGTGTGATTTTCTCTTGTTAGAGGCAGAGCAATTTTAATTTAATTTGTGTGTTTTTGCTTTTGCTGTGGTTCTTTTGACAGATTTCGATTACAGAATTTCAAGTGTGTTTCTGACTGAGGGTTTCGTAGTGTTCCGTATTCTGCAGGTAATTGTTGTTTAAAAACTGTTTTCGATCCCTCCGTTTTTTAATCCGTTGCATTTTAGTAGATAATTCATCATGTTCTATTTGTTATATTCACCGCTAGCTTCGTATATACCATGGATCGTTTGCAATACAATGAAAAGTTGCAGTATGTTTATTTCATAATCTGTAGTATAAGAACAACATTGAACATCATTTTATTCGGCTTTATAATGAGGGACGGAGGGAGAATGAATGCATTGAAAAAGCTCGATCGAATAAAAACCATGCATGTTAACAAGGAACATGATAGAAAGTATATACAATTTAAGAGTATGTAGATATTGAAATATTTGATATGATCAAAACCCCAAATTATGTGAGTGACTTACAGATATGCTTTTATGTTTTCATAGCTTGTAAAAACTAATTATAACTTGTTGACTCTTCTTTTAAGTTTCAAGTGTTTTCTCCTACATTCTCAGAGATTATTCCTCCATGTATTTCCTGATAAAACTGTTCCCAACTTAAACGAGATTTCGAAACTCATTAATTTTTTTCTGTCTTTCAATTTCAGGTATTCTACTCGAAGATCGATCTAGCTGTTTGCATGCAATTTGATAAACAAGGTTTCACTTTCAATGGCGGTTTTGCATTTACTAGAACGAGAACTTATTTCTTTTTGGTGACGTTGTTAGGTTCATTTCCAGTGTAAAGATATATGCAATGCTAAAGATTCGTGCGTTTTCTAAAGATTTTGACATTGTAGTTCTGTGGCATATTATAGTGATAAATGATTTCTAAGGATATTTGACTCTTCTGGTTTGTCGATTTCCATGAAATCTCAGTTTTTCTTGGCCAAAGTTCGTCTCTGTCTGTCTGCATGTCATTTTTTTTATTATTGCCCCTCTCTACTAAATATGACAGCCATGCTACACCCCCATATACCCCATGTACTTGTGCATGCAATTCTTAAAATGTCTAGCACATACGTACTGTACATTCGAGATTCTTAAGATCGAGTTGAGAATGTTGTACTGTCAAGTGTCAACACATATACACACACAAACATCTATGTATAAAAGCACAAGTTATGAAGATAGGAAAACAAAGACCATGCATACATATATGATATATGTTCGGCCTTGAATGATCGAAAATAACTTAGAATGCGATTTATCTTTTCGACGTTTAGACATTGTGTTTGTTGGGAGGACCGGGCACAATGAATTAGAAATGTGGTTTTAGGTATATAAAGAAAAGCTAGATAATATGCGAGTTTCAGGGTCGGTCACCCCGAAATTAGTTTAATATTGAGATTATATATAAATGTTAGGGTAATTACTTAAAAACCAGATAATACGTGATACCCTTTTTCTAATATTGCCTCTAAGCCTCGGCGTAATAGTTTCGCACGTTTATTCTTGAACTGATGAAGGCTTAAACCTCCCGACCGAATCACTATAATTAAGAAGAAATACGACAAGAGTCTGCATAGGTGTTGCACGTAGCTAGGCTTCTCACTATACATCTTTCACTGTCAACTCGGATTCTTTCTCTATCTCAGACCATTAGTACTCAAACCCTGCCCTCAGCTCTATCGATCAATCTCCGACCTATTGATTTAAAAACGTGTAATTTCCTCAAATCGATCAAATGAAACTCGGACACCTGCTGGCCTTCTCGTCCCCCTTTTTTGTTTGGTTGCAGAATATGTAAGTAATGTATTGTTGATGGCCATTAATTGACCAATATATTTATTTCTAAGTGGATTCTTTGACTTGAAAAATTCAACAATATATTATACATATACTACTTCTGTGACAGACGTCACACATCTTTTGAAGTGTGCCATTGATGTGGGAAAGATGTAGTTTATCATAGTAAGAACAACACAAAATTCAAAAAAGAGCTTTGCAAACTTGAACATAGTAAGAACAAGCTTTAATTGAAGAAAGGACTTGTACGGTTTGCCTCATAGAAATAAATAATTAACCGATAACTTAAAATCTCAGGTTCTACTTAGAGTAATATCACAGTTGCAAGAAATAAAATCTTGGTCAAATTTGCCCTCAGACAACATGAGATGAGATTGCAAAACTAGCAGCTGGCTGCTCCAAATATGATCTTCACACATATCACAATCCCTTTTCAAGCATAGCCCGAACCCTCATAGGCAATCCGTACAGCCGGATAAAACCGGCCGCATCAGCCTGATTGTAGATCTCCCCACTCTCAAACGACGAGATATCCTGCCTGTAGAGACTATTCGGGCTTTCCCTACCTGTCACACTAACAGACCCTTTGTACAGCTTTAGAGTCACCGACCCAGAAGTAGTTTTCGTGATCTCCTTCATGAAAGCATCCATCGACTCACGAAGCGGGTCGAACCATCTGCCCGCATACACCAGCTCGGCGTACTTCAAGGCAAGAGAGTCTTTCACCTGCATCGTTTCGCGGTCAAGTGTCAGTGACTCGAGCTCGCGGGCCGCGGCGAATAGGATGGTCCCACCGGGGGTCTCGTAGACCCCACGGCTTTTCATGCCGACGAGCCGGTTCTCAACCATGTCTATACGGCCGATCCCATGCTTTCCGCCGATTTCGTTTAGCTCGGCGAGTAGAGATGCGGGAGAGAGTTCTTTCCCGTTGACCGAGACAGGGAGGCCCTCGACTATACCGATTTTCAAATACCTACACTTGTCAATAGGAGTAAATTAAGGATATGGGTATGTGATTTCTCAGTGTAAAAATTGATTTAGAACTATATAAAAAAAAAAAAAAAAAAACTAACTCAGGTTCTTCGGGAGCATCTTTGGGGTCGACACTCATCATGTACATGTCCTCCTTTGGCTCATTTGCTGGGTCCTCCAAGATATCACCCTTTATTGTCAAATGGAAGCAAGAAGGCGTTAATATTTAAGTAATTTTCCTCCCCACACTCCATAAAAACAAAAAACAAAAAAAAAAAACAGATTTGATTTTCACTTCAATTCAAGGGGACAATTGTAATATTTTCATGAATGTAAGGGGGATTTTTGCAAATAAACTCTACTAATATTTTTAGTAATTGATAAAGCATTATCTTTAATAATCCAATATTAACACATTCGAAACACCAGGCACAAGAGGTGACTAATTACCTCATGACTTAGATGCCAGAGATTCCTATCTCTGCTATAGATGGATTTCTTTGTCACTGGGACAGGCACGTTATGTTTTCTAGCATATTCAATCGCATCTTCTCTTCCAGTAATTTCCCATTCCCTCCATGGCGCAACAACACTCAGTTCAGGATTTAGAGCAAAGAAAGTGAGCTCAAATCGAACCTACAACAAATAAGCGGTATCATGACTCTATCTCAAGTTTGAAAACAAAAAAGACGAGTAAAAGCTTTAAATAGAATCAGAAAATTGTGGAGCATACCTGATCATTTCCTTTCCCTGTACATCCATGGGAAACAGCATCAGCTCCAACCTCTTTTGCGACATCTACCATTGCCTGCATGAGCGGAAAAGGCATGTGCATGCATTAAAAACCGTTTAGTTTAGTTTAATTAAACATACATGCAAGTAGGAAACGAAGGTGTATGTTTTTTGGGTGGGTGGGTGTGGAAGGTATTCCGATTTAATCTTTGAAATGTACCTTTGCAATAACTGGACGAGCCATTGAAGTCCCAAGTAAGTACTTTCTCTCGTAGATAGCACCTGCTCTTAAGCAAGGAAAAATGAAATCTCTCACAAATTCCTCTTGTAGATCCTTCACCACTAGTTGGCATGCCCCACTAGCCTTGGCCTTTTGTTCCAAACCTTCCAATTCTTGTAAGCCCTAATGTTCACAGTTTTTTAACAAACACGAGATCAAACAGATGTAAGCCATCACCTCCTACCTTTTTTCCTCCAATATATTTTCCGTTATCAACACAAATAAGTATCTGTAAGCATGACCTAATTTTATTTCTAAAGAGTAATACAGTATAACGCAAATATCCACTATTAATGAGTGGATCCAATTGACTAGAATTGTTATTCACACTTACTTGACCGACATCTGCAGTGAAGCAAACAACCTCGCAGCCATAGTTATCCCTGAATCAGTGAATCACACAAAAGAGTGAATGAGCAAGAAACACTCGGAATAACAATGACATCCTATGACATTTGTGGAATTATTAATCGATGTCCTGATATGAGGTTTCGTACGAATATATACTTTCTATTTAATCTCAGACTTTAAAATTTTGAGCTACACATATACACTCGCATAAACAAAATCATCCACAAAGACAAATTATCTTGCTTATCAAGTTATCAGTATTAGTAATCTGATATTTAAGTGTATTTGAGTTTCCTGACGTGTAAAACAGGAAACGGCGAATCACCCAAATGAACATAGAGAAAATCACTAAATCAGATATTCTATTTCAAAATACACTAGACATAGAATAATTAATCGTGCAATCGGTTACCATACCTAAGCCAAGGTACAATTACAGAGGTATCTAAACCACCACTATAGGCCAGGACCACTTTGTTCAACTTCTTACGCAAAACTTTAGCATCCGCACCAATGGAAGTCGACACCTCCTTATCATTAGCTAAAACTGCTCGGATGGCTGCATCCAAGTTCGTAAGAGGTTACATATATGATATACTATATGCAATGACTTTCTGAAATTCTAACATAAATTACAGTATTAATTTGAAGAATTTGAAGCAAATATTTCCTGACAACTGCTGAAATTAAAGTTCAGGGAATCTGCTGATACCATGATTGCCACGAGTGCGGCCAAAGTTAAATGAGTTTTGGACAACGGCAGAACCATGAAACTCACTGGCCTTCACCCCAAGCTGGCATCATAAATGAAAAAAGAAAATTTAAATAAAAACCAATATAAAAAATGTCACCCTATAATATTACACTTAAAAATGTAGACTAGTAGAGTAATCAATCAATTAAAGTATCAAACACCTCTTGTCGTGGAGCCACATTCAAGGGGCAGTGATTTTTGTGGCTAATTCGAGCTGAATCTACATTAGAAAAAGAAAAAAAGAAAAAGCTTATTGAAACACTTAAAATCACATGTAAGGTAGTTGTGTCAATACAAGAATCTGTATAGAGAGATAACTAACTACCTCTATTAGAACCATGGAAACGGGCATTGGCCGACGAACAAGAAGAAATCGCGTGTATTTGAGCCATCGGTTCTTGTCCGTACAAAATTCTGGTTCTGCGGTTTCATACAAACACATATGCATTAAACTACACAACAAAAATAAGAAGCTCACAGAGCTCTAAACCCATCAATTGAAATGCCCAATTAATCCAAAGTAACAAAACCATTACACCAATACTACAATTTATGAAATACTAAACAATATGAATAAAACACACCAGAAAATAAAAATTAATTAGGGACGAGCTAAAATGAGGATGAAGATATGTGAGTGGCCAAAATAAGACAGGAGCAATAGATCGAGCAGAAATTTTATTGGTGTGATGATTTTCAATCTCGATCGAAGATTATAAAGCAAGAAGAGATTGAAAAATTATATGAGATTTATTACCGGCGTGCGTGAAGAAACGGCGGCGGGGGATTATGATGGGGGAGACGAAGGTTACACTCACAGTAGTGCGCAAACGGTGGAGTACTATTTTTCCAGCCAGAGGTACTCCCCCGTTCGTTTAAATTAGGTTTATTATTGCAATAATACTAATTATAATCATTTTCTCCTATTAAAAATAATAAAAAGGTTTTATAATCAATTTTCACCACATAATAACTAGTTTAACTAAATCCTTTCAAATAAAAAAATATATTCATATTTCTCACTTTAATATTTAAACATACCTATTTAAACTTAATAAGTAATTTAGGAAGACAATTCATTTTGTCAATTTTTAAAATTTGTCAAAAACGTGACATTAACAATTTCATGTTTTAGGATGGTTATTTTCATGTCCTCAACTAAAAATTAAATATAATTATTATCATTTCCTACTTCAATATATATATTGAAAATACAGCGTGACAATTTCTATTATAATGAAAAAAAACACTCATAAAGAAAACATACTATAATTATTACTAATAAAATCTAAATTTTTTCTTTTGTTTTTTTGTTGTTAAAAGTCAAGTAATAGTACAAACTGCACATAAAAAAAAGTTCCTACACGAGCTAACAAGTCATCTCTCCACACAACCAAATGACATATAAGAAAAACTAAATTTGAGTTTTAATCAAATTAACATCTTTAAAGTTGCATCACTATGTTAATCAAATTAACAACTCACCCATATAGTAGTACTAATTTAGAAATGCTCAATAGAGCTTATCATTATTTACTAATCAAAAATTGAAAAATATAAAAATAATATAAAAATATAATTTAAATCATGCCTCAGATTTTGAAGAATCCACTATGAATTCAGAAAAGACAATTATGATGTCCCAACTTAAACTGAGTTCAGTTCAGCTGAAAAAGTTTTAAACTCGCACACATCTTTATCCATCCATACTAACAGGATGTTGATTAATGGGAATACATGTAAATATTATCTTTCAGACACTCCCCAATCAATCCATCCAAAATGTTCCAACTCTTAATTCACTTCCGATTCCTGCTCTCATCCTTGGCATTTTCCCGCTTCTTGTACAGTTTCTCCAATTGGCGCTTTGCCTCGCAAGTGGGGAAGTTCGACAGATCGTAGTAGTGAGGTGCAATGTCAACCAGCCTGAATAATTAAGAGGAGAACACGACGGGGTTGTAAAAAAAATCTGAAATATAATTTAGGACAACAATGCATGTACTACAAAATTCAGATAATTGAGAATATGGTGTGCTCCAAAGGTGTCGCATACTAACCATTCGCCGCGAATATCGGTTACTGTCCGAATGAAATTCCTGCTTGTAAGGACATACTCGTTGTAGATAACCCACTCAGGCTTGTGGTCAAGGCAGTTTGAAGGGTGCAAGTGAACCACCTGACAGGGAAAAAATCGGAGTATATTAGAAACATCTAGGCGAAGGCAGATAACTAGAAAGGTACATTTTAAAGAGGATGACATACCTGGTTATCTTTCACGGTCAAATAGTGCCCGGTGCGCTCTAAATGGGCAACCTGCATGAAGTATCCAGCTAGCATGGCCTTCCTGATGTTCACGTAGTAATCCCGGCTGTTAAAATCCGTGCTGCACATCTTCAGGTTGAACCTGGCCATTATCCGCGCTAGCTGCTGCCTGACATTGTCAGCAGATTTCAGTGCTCTGTGATTGACGAAGTTCTCATAGCACCACTGTGAATCTTCCTCTACAATCAAATACAAACATTAGCAGAGTGGAATCATAAAACTTTACAAAAAAAGATGTGCAGCACGGATTTTTGAATCTCTAGAACTTACGATTTTGTTTGTAGGCATGGTACACGTTCAACAGCGTTAAGTGGTCTCCATCAATGTGACCAAACCTAGCTTTAGCTTCGTCTGCAGCTTTTTGAGCTTCTCTAGGCCGGACAAAGCAATTGGGTACTAGAGACAAAAAGTGGTTATCACAGAGGAGGCCCACGGAAGGTCAGCAGATTGTATAGAGGCGAGAGACGGCAACACTTGATGAGAGAATACTGAGAAAACTGCAACTATCTGCATCAGCATTTACTTAGAAATACTTGGGGTACATGCCCAGCAACAGGCATGAGACCCAGACAAGTGATGCTGATGACAACCCTAAACACAGACGCGCTCAAACATAAAAACCAAATGCACAAAAGCCGGATTTGGCACTCGTGTATGTGATTAAAATATTTGCGAGTTACATTTCACAGAAAATATTTTCTGTGAATGTACGACAACCAGAGCATAAACTTCACAAATGATAAGTAAGTGAAGCATACACTCGACTAGGAGGATCTACATTTCTGTAGATACCAAACACATTCTCCATTGAGACATTAAAATATAAAGTAAAGATGCGTACCTGATAGCATAGCAGATATGGAGAGGATCTCGTTGGAGCAATTAAATTCCTGGCTGGCAACCAGCATTTTCGCCATCTGAGGATCCAATGGAAGCTCACTCATGATCTCACCCAGTCTGGTCAGGTTCCCATCATCATCAAGGGCTCCAAGGTAATTCAGGACCTCCAGCGCCCTCATCAGAGTCTCTGGGGCAGGTGGGTCCATGAAATCAAAATGGACAAGATCATCTATACCCAGTTTCTTCAAAGTCAAAACAGTGTTGGCAAGGTTTGAACGCAATATCTCAGGGTAGGTTTGAGGCACAAGGTCATTGTTGAAACTCTTTTCAGTGTATAGTCTGAAACATTTTCCAGGCTGTGTTCTTCCAGCACGTCCAGAACGTTGGTGTGCACTGGCCTTCGATATGGGAGAGACCAAAAGGGACTCAACTCGTACTCGAGGGTTGTAAACTTTCTGCTTAGCAAAACCAGGATCTATGACATAAACTATGCCATCAATCGTCAAAGATGTTTCGGCAATATTCGTGGAAATAACTATCTTCCTTCCTGGAAGACCACCTTCTGATGATGGTGGGGGAGCAGGGTCAAAAATCTTCTGCTGCATTGCTGGAGGGAGAGTGGAGTACAGTGGAACTATTTTGACCGGTCCCACCTGATCCCCAGCATTATCTATTTCCTTTGTTAATTTTCTGCAGGCATCTTCAATTTCCTCTTCACCAGTAAGGAAAACAAGTATATCACCAGGAGGTTCGCAATGATGAATGTGGAAAACAGTCTTTATAGCAGCTTCGAGGTAATCCCGCTCGGGCTCCTGGGTATAGAAAATCTCAACAGGGTGAAGCCTTCCAGGGACTTTCATGAGTGGAGCACCACTAAAGTACCCCTGAAACTTTTCGGCCTCGAGAGTGGCACTCATAACAACTACTTTCAGGTCAGGCCTGTTTCTCAAAACTTCCTTCAGCAGCCCAAACAGAACATCTGTTGCCAAAGTTCTCTCATGTGCCTCGTCAAGAATTATCACTTTGTATCTCTCCAATAGTGGATCGGTCATAGCTTCTCTCAAAAGCATACCATCTGTCAGGTACCTGCATATAGAGTAATATATATGCACATTAGGGAAATTGTTCTATATAACTAACACCAGTAAAAAGAACTCAAACTTATAAGACATGGAAGAGATTAAAGCAAAACTTACTTTAAAACAGTTTTAGAACTGCTGCAATCCTCGAAACGAATACTATAACCTACTTCCTCGCCAATAGTTACATCCATCTCTTCAGCAACTCTCCTTGAAACAGACATAGCAGCCACCCTTCGAGGCTGAGTGCATGCAACCATGTACTTCTTTTGCTTATCTGGGCTCTCTAACTTGATTGCATCAAGCACAAACTGAGGAATCTGTAACAAGACCAAAAGGAAAAAAAATTGTTTTTTTCAGAATCCACAATACAGCATCTTCACATAACATAGTACTTCTAAATTACAGTCTGAAGCTTCAATCTTTACTAGAACAAATTATAGCAAAACACAGAGAACGAGCTCTGTAAAACCAAATTCCTAGAAAGAATAGGACTACTATCATCAATAGCCCTAATATCTTCAAATATATCAGGACAAAGTTATCTACTTTGCAACAATCTACAACCAAAACACTAAGGAATCTAATTGATTAATAATAATTCATAATTCAACAAAAAAGAAGAACGAGCGAATATCCATCGATGCAAAAACTGACCTGTGTGGTTTTACCACTACCAGTTTCGCCGACTAGAATTAGGGTTTGATTGGCGTGGAGCGCCTCCAGAAACTCCTCCTTCTGATGCCACACAGGTAGAGTCTTCCTCTTCTCCAGAATCTCATAATATCTCTGAGAGTATGGTCTAAGGTTCCACTTGTTCACTGTAGACGGCAGAGCCGGGGAAGCGGCTGCGCCTCCGCCGTTGGCCCTGGAGATCTTCCCTGTTACCGACGAGTCGTCAACCACGTCGAAAAGGCTCACCTTCCGTTTCCTCTCCGTTCCCATTGCCGTGAGATTTGTCTTGAGGAAGAAACTAAGAGTGGCTAGGGTTTCAGCTGTGAAAGAATAGGGGAAAATAGTTGAATCTTCAGAAACGAGGACTTTATTCCTTTATGTAGTTATAGAGACCAACGGATTCGGTGAAAGGGTACGGAGTTACCGACCTATAAGTGGGCTACGGCCCAACTTATAAATTGAATATGGGCTCAGGTCCATCTGTAGATAAAGTGTTGTTGTTTGTTAATTTATTGATAAAAATAATTTGTAAGTACAATTTAATATGAATAATATTTTAT
Source organism: Euphrasia confusa (assembly GCA_954870475.1). NCBI lineage: Eukaryota > Viridiplantae > Streptophyta > Magnoliopsida > Lamiales > Orobanchaceae > Euphrasia > Euphrasia confusa. Next base: position 39,325,917 of record OX940952.1, read on the forward strand.
CATTTTTAAATTATTTTTATGAAATTATACCTTATTTTTTATTCTATTTTTTTCTAAATGAACTTAATCGAGATGAATTGATATGAAAATAAATTGAAAAGAACAAAGATTAAGAGGGTTTATTCCATGCTACTCTCATGGTGTAGTGTCATAATTCATGTATGTTGTGACATGTGTATTTTGTAAAAAATTCAAAATAAAACATATGGTGTATAAAAAAAATAATATCCACATGTCATGTCATGATGTTTATAGTGTTAGAGTACTAACTTAAGGTTAGCATAGAAGTCTATGAACCTGATTAAGAGTTCGTTCATTCACATTTTTGAAAATTACATAACCGAAAAAAAAAATTATATAGTATCTTTTGCAAAATGAAACAAAACAGTTATTATTTACAATACATTTATCCAAAATAAATAATTATTTACTTTTTTTTTTTTACTTTAAAATATAATTTTATTTTTTACTTTTAAAATTTTATTTAAAATTGCATAATTTGGTGTGAGTTAAACTTTACTTAGAAGAGCATAAATTTGGTGTACATAATTTGTTGAAACAAAGAATAAATAAATTGGAGTAGTTCACCATAAAAATATACATATATTTATTAAAAAAACTAAACCCTATATACACAAGAATAACTAAAATCTACAATACAGTATAAGTAATAAGACAAGTGAACATAGTATAAATTCATCTTTTTTATCAATTAGCATAGGTACATGAACATGACCTGTTAAGAAATACAGCAACAACCAAACATTGATCCATAGTTGAATGTGCAATGAATCTGTGCTCCCCTTTATCCCATGAATAAAAGAACAAAAAAAATTAAAAAAATGACAATGTTTTGTTGTTTATATCAAAATATATTCCAGCAATCCCATCTCCGAATCGCAGGAGAGCTCTACTGCATAGACCTGCATTCGCCCAGTCGAGCCATCAATGATCGTGTACATTTAAAAAGTACAAAACGAAAAACAAGGTGCATCAAATAAGTACTGACTCGGGTGGCAGGAAAGATTCGTATGACTGGACAGGTGCCAAGCCTCTCGTCTCTGGAGCCGGCTCAGGTGCATCTGTCAATTTCATATTCGTGCTCGTGCCTGAACCAAGACCTGAACAACAAAAACAATTAAGACCTAAACAAAGCTAATAAGACAATTAAACACGTGACAAACGATGTACTTACCTTGGAAGATCAGCACGAGAAAAAACAAGATGGTGATGACCATGGCCAAGATGGAGCTAACGGACGACGACAATGAGGAAGACGAAGACGACATTCTAGAAGCTCTCATCCTCTTCAGTGCCTTGATCCGTTCGATCCTCTCTCGTTTCTTCATAGCGATCCTAGAGAATTCCTTTATCATCCTGATGTCGGAAGCATCCAGTGCGGGACCTCTAGGAGGCCTAGGCGGCTTGGCAGCTTTATTAATTTTTCCGAACTTCTTCTTGTTGTCGACATTCCCTTGGCATTCTTCGGCCAGCAATCTAGTTGTCTCGTTCGGATACTCCATCGAATCTCCCCCACCTCCTCGATTGAAACCCAAAACTCCACTAACAAGCTTGTTCAAAGACTTCTTCCCCCATTTGCCATCCGAATCCGGGTCGGGTTCTACGTAGGATTCGCGATTCGCCTCGCCGATCTCAATATCGACTAGAAATTCTCCCTCTTTCGAGTTCTTACACTCCATATTCCATCAAATCAATCAAACCAACACAGTAATTTTCCAACACCAATTTTGAAAATTAGGGCGCTATGTGAATTTCAGGATTTATCAAACACCACAAAAATTATCCTGTAATTCAGAAATAAAATACGAACAGCATTCAGAAGAAGAAGAAACAGAGAAAAAACAACACCGGGTTTTTCGCACGAAATATATCAATGCATCTCGAATTACGATCCGGCTGATGTTGAATGGACGATGACGCGAAATGAGAATTACAGAAAGGCGAAAGCATGAGGTGAAAATTGGGCGTACCGATTTGAGGGGAAAAAAACTCTGCAGAAAACCTTGGAATCAACGTCGGCGAAATGTAATAAAAAAATAAAAAAATAAAAAATGGAGAATGTTCTTATCCATCCTCCATATTCAGGTTTGATTTTGAGGAGGTATTCGTATTTGATATTCCACCGTAATATGATACCTAAAATCTGGTCATTGCCGAACGAAAAAGAGGACAACGGAATATTCCATCATGGGCAGCACGCAGCATGAGCTGTGGGCCCGGCTATGGGCCTCCGAAATCAGCATCTGGCCCATTCTCTATATATGGGCCGCCGCATTCAAGCTACGGCCCATGAATATTTTGAACAAGAACAATTTCTTTTTCTTTAAGACATTAATTATTGATAGAGTACTATTACTATGTAGTATCATGTAATGTATGTATGGTTCTAAAAGGAAATGAGCATAATAACACCACAAAATTCCACATTTTTATGTCAAGTACGATATTAGTTCGATGCATTCACACGTATGGATGCTTCTATGTTACGGTTTTTACAATTTAAAACTGTTTTCATAGTTTTATTAAAATCACGGTTTTGAATTTGAAAATTAACTAATTGTGTGTACACATTTATTTATGTTATGTGCTGCCTGAGAATGCCATTAATTTGATGTTTTAATACGGTAGCTAGCTACGTTTCATAGTGGCTCTAGCTTGAGAATGCAAATATATAATCGATTATGAATGTTTGGAATTTTGGCCGACTGTTTTTCGGGCTTGTATAGACAGAAGTCAGAAAGACAGTCCCAAGAACGAGCTTCGTCTAGACAAATATTACTTCATATATGATTATACTAAAAAGAGGAACAAACAAAAAAACAAACAAAAGAGTATATTAATATGGTTGTACTGACAAAAGACTACTAATTAGGGTTTGCATCACATGACTGCAATATACTATATGCATGATATTACCCCATATATTGATCGACTACCTTAGACTAAAAACGCACTAACACAAAATAGTGATGGATCGAGTTTTCGATTCTTTCACTCCTCGTACAATCACATGATCATCAGTTGGCAGTAAAGCACAAACACAAAATCGAACATTGATTCATTGCTCTTCCTTCTTGATAAGGGACCACGTCACAACATCTTGAAGAAGTCCATGATCAGTCACCAAAGCAGAAGAAGATGGCAATGTGTTATTAATCATCAGACCATTAGCGTAACCATTTGAGTAATTATTATTATTATTGAAATCTTGTTGTTGATGATGATGAGATGCAACAACGGCCATTTGTTCGGGCAGTGGCATAAGGGTTGCTGCACCACCGTAGGACAGTGGTGGGGCCATGGGACGAGGAAATTGCGGGCTCAGATGAGTGTGCTGGCCTTCGTATGTCGTAACAACAGTGCTGGGATCATCCGAATTTCTCTCCACCCTTTTCTTCACATTACACGATGAATTCGTGCACCTATAATAGCTCCTGCAATTTTATTTAATTTATTTTATTGTTGCCAAAATAAGTATAAAAATAAACAAATTTCAAAAACCATATGTAGTGATTAATTCCACATTCAATTTCAATTACTCAAAATGGGAAAGCAATCGACGAGAATATACCTTGGGAAAGGGCTATTTTTGACAGCTTTTTGACCATATTTTCTCCATCTGTATCCATCTTCAAGATGATCCACTTCGCTCTTTGTCATGAAAGCAAACCGGGCTTCTCTCTGCTTTTTCTGATTTGTTCTCTTCACCTTCAACCTATTATAATTATTTCACATCTTAATTAATTAATTAATTAATCAAATAATAAATCAATCAATTAGTAATTAATTAAAATTATTACTCACGTTCTCGTAGTCTTCCGATTTCTACCTTCGTCCTCATCGTCATCGTCTTCTTCTTTACTTTGTTCTTGATCAATCGACTCGGAAGTATTGGGTGTTCCCGGTGCACCCAACGCCACCTGATCTTCGAGGGCAGGGGCAAAAATGTCAAAAATCGAGGGATGAGTTGTCTCTTCTTGGAGCTCCATGAACCCTAACGAGCTGTCTCTGTCGCCGAGAAGGAGAAGCTCGGTCAGCGTGCATTTGGAGTTCATCGGATAATAGTACTCATGAAACGACGACGGACCTAATTCCATTTTATTTATTTTTTTGGGATTAATTTGAAGGAGCTCTACTGTAGTAATTAATAAGGGGTTGGCTTGTGGTGAAAGTCTTGACCGGGAATAGCCGGTGGGCATTAAATGGAGATGTGGTGGTTTTAACCGGTAACCCGGTTGAGGTGTGAACGCGACTGACTCACCATTACGGTGAAACCTTTTTATTCATTGCATTCTTTTCTTTTTGTAGAACTCCATTATTGATTGTGGTAATTAAATTACTTATTAACACTAAAGTTAACCTTAAAAATCATGAAATATTAATATTATTAAATACGTATTTAATGAGCATATTTAATTTAGTTTATAGAACATTCCGCGTAAAATCATGCTTATGTCGCGGCTATACAAATAAACCAACCACACTAATTTAACACTTTTTTTTTAAGTAGCAATTTTACTCTCGCTTCATGCCTTCATCCCTCGTTGTTTTCTCAATCGAGTGACGAGTGTAAATCGAGTGTACACTCAAATCAAATCAAACCACGTTTATTATTTTAATTGAATGTTTGGGAACTAAACTACAAAAATATTTTTTTTTTAATTGAAAAGGAAGATATATAAACATGTTTTTGAATTAATCAGGTAAATAAAAATATAAACTTAAAAAATTATTTTAAAATTAAAAAAATTTAAAAGAGTAATTATTATTTTTCATTATCACATAAGGTGAATACATTTGATTTATAACGAATAAAAAACAATATGATTATTAATTTAAAATTAATTAATAAATTATAATAGGTAGAATATATTATTGCGGTGGTGGCCTGGTGAGGCTGGTTTGTAAATTAAAGAATAGTACTAATAATAAAATGTTGGGGCAAGAGTGCCTGCTAAATCTACTACAAATCGCATTATTAGATAAGTCTGAGTTGAAATTTTTAACTCGTGAATTGAGAGAGTAATATTTTATTATAATCGGCAGTAATATATTCTCACTACCTCGTTTATTACTTTTCGTAACAAATTCATTATATTTTTAAATTAGTACATTATTTTACCAATAATTTTAATTTATTTCTTTTCAATATTCATTACTTTCATAAGCGATATTCCTTATATATTTATATAATTAAATTATTTTACAAATAGTTTTATTTTATTTTAATATTAGTGTCATTTTTGTAGGGGTAAATAAATTAAAAAGTATAAAATTTTGTTCGAAAACCATTCACTGCGCCGTGGATGCATGCCAATTAATTGCCAAATTCGAAAGGGAAACAATGAAATCGAAGATAAAGATTAGAAGCGCATGTCAAAGGTTTATAGATCATTTAAGGACCTGTTCTTTTGGATTTAATTTCAATCCAGTTCAGTTCAAATCGCTTCAGTTCAGTTCAGTTCAGTTCGTTTCAAAATAAATTAAAATAAAATAAACAAAAAATAATTTGAATTTATAATTTTAAATATAAAATCTAGTTACCGTTGTAAAATTATTAATATTTTTTAAAAAATATTTAATAATTTATACAAATTATTATTATTTTTATAAAAAAATAGTTCAGTTCAGTTCAGATCGCTTAAGTTCAGTTCAGTTCAACCGTTTCAGTCCAAAAGAACAGGTCCTTAATTGAGCATTTGAATTGAAATTCAAACCCAAATATTCTAATTGACCTAAAAAAAATAAAAATTAGAAGCATAATTACAATGACTATTATAAGTTTAATTAGCACAATTAAACCGGGCCAGTGCCCACGCCTACACGTCTCTTTCTCGCGCGTGTCGACATCAGCCCCTAGTCCCATGCGCGGCTGTTGGATCTGGACCGTCCCTGTTACCACGTGGCTCAAATAATCCATTATTAAAACGGACCCATCCGACGGCGGGGATTCGGTCCGATTACGCTAGCACCGCCAAACAATTACGCGTTTTGGGAATATTCTGAATGAGCCGTATTATAATTTCATGGAGTAATGTATTCGACCTTTAATTTGTATGATTGTAATAATTATTTAATAAATATTTTAAATAAAAAAGATTTTTAAAAAACTCATTCGAAATGATGATAAAAGTGTTTTTTTTTATCTTTAGTGTTATATATTTCGTTTGGTTGTTTGGAGAGCTAGTCTGTTAGTTGGTACGATGTTTAAGTAGAATTTTATTTTTCTATGCGATGTACTGTACTACTATATTTTTTATTTTATATATAATTCACTTTTACCAAAAAAACAAAAACAAAATTAACAATAGAATCTAAAACAAATATTTTATTATATTAAAAAAAAAGTGTACCATATAGCTTGATAGATATTCACTTTGTGCTATATGTTATGTTTGAATTGTTTTGAAAAACTAATCTTTTAGCTCATTGATGCACTAGTGTCTTTTATTATGCAAAAAAAAATTAACAATAGAATCTAAAACAAATATTTTATTATATTAAAAAAAGTGTAGCATATAGTTTGATAGATGTCCACTTTGTGCTATATGTTATGTTTGAATTATTTTGAAAAACTAATCTTTTAGCTCATTGATGCAATAGTGTCTTTTATTATGCGATATATTGTAAGTGTGTCTTTTCTTATGCGATACTGTAGAGATCGCTTTATCTAAAAGTTAAAAGCTAGAACAGTTATAGAATGTAAGTGTGTCTTTTCTTATGCGATACTGTAGAGATCGATTTATCTAAAAGTTAAAAGCTAGAACAGTTAGAGAAGTTCAACAATTTCACATTTAAAAGTTGGATCGAATATATTCTCTAGGATATTTATTAATTTTCAAGAGAAACGATAAATAGGCATGATCTGTTTATGAAAAAAAAACAAAAAAAAAAAATCAATAATATATATATGAATAATTGAATATAATTGATTTATATTCTTATGTACTTTATTCAATATTCAATTTTTTATAGTTAAATAAAAAAATTAGTTAAATTGTATATTAAATATATATATTCTTATATTTACTTTATTTTATATTCAATTTTTTATATTAAAAAACAAAAAATATATACATTAAAACATATCACATACAGTATCATGTAATTATATTAAAAAATGATGGATACAATAATAATAATAATAATAATAATAATAATAATAATAATAATAAATACAATGTAAATATAATAAGTATTAAAATGTTAATTATGCCCGATCAGAATTTAGCCAAGCGGAATTTTCAAAATTTGAATTCATCACTAAAACCTTGACTATTGATTTTCACGAGTCTTTGGAACATACTATATACATTAATTAACGGGCAATTAATTGTTCGCGTTGTGTCTCCTCGACGCACACTAATTGGTCAAATACTTTCAAACACTTGTGCGTGGTTGGATATTTTTCCATTATTAATTAATTCATTTCATTTGATTATAGTGATTTGGACATGACTGGATTACAGATTGCCTCACCTCGAGTACGGTTATTGTTGACGGGGAGTGGCATTGGCCGGTAGACTTCGCCGAGGAGTTTGGGCTTATGGAGGAGCTACCAGTTATCGGTCATGGGAGGGACGTGATACGATGGAGTCCGCATATGTCTGGGATTTACACCTCCGCCTCTGCTTACTCATTTTTCCACCCAGAGAAAGATAGAGTTTTGTGGGCCGCCCTGCTTGATGGTCCGGGGCGCATTCCGAGGCACTGCTTCATTCTTTGGCTGCCGACACGTGATAAGCGATGGATTGGTCGGGGGAGGAATCATGTGTCCTTTGCGGAGGAGAGAGTAGAGAGACGCATGCTCATCTCTTCTTTGAGTGCACATTCTCCCAGGACTGTTTGAGGAGAGCTGAGAGAGAGGTTACTGGGTTCCTATGGCCTAGTGGCAGTTGGGAGTACGCGGTCATCCGTGCTGCTAGACGCTGGAGAGGGAGACACTGGATCTTATGCACTTATCGTGGTCTTCTCGCTGCCCTAATATATTTTATTTGGCAGGAGAGGAATACACGTATTTGGGATGAGCGCTCGGAGTCAGCTGAGAGGGTGACTACTAGGGCTATATCCATTATGAGGGACAGGATCGTCGCGCTGCACCTACCAGATTCTCTCCAGGTGAGGGCCTTGCAGCGAGTATGGCGTATAGCTTGGTAGGGGTGTTTGTGTCGTTGGTTTATTACTTGTTGGGGATTCTTAGAGCTAGTTTGTTAGCTCGGTGATGCGGTAGGTTTTTTTCCTATGCGCTGTACTGTATCTCCACACTTTTTATTTTTCAAAATATTATGTATACAGTATTTTAGTTTAATAATTAAACAACATTAAAAAAACGTAAATTCAGAACACACTTTATGAAAGTTTTTACTCCAATATTTTTTGAATGGCATGCACACATGTCCAAATCACTTTTTTTATTTTTTCTCTTTATATGATATTGACAGTTAACAAAAAAAAAAAAAAGTGATTTGGACATGTGTGCATGCCATTCAAAATATATTGGAGTAAAAACTTTCATAAAGTGTGTTCTGAATTTACGTTTTTTTAATGTTGTTTAATTATTAAACTAAAATAATGTATACATAATATTTTGAAAATTATATTCGAGATGAAAACGAGTTTTGAATTGAATTAAATTGATTTGAACTGTTTGAACATAACCATAATGAACTTATATAATAATAATAATTTTTATTATTATAAATAATATTTTAATATAAACTAAGTCGTTTACATAAATTATTTATTAGTTTAAATAAAATGTATTTGACTTAAATTTAAATAATTAAATAAAAAAACATCCAATTAAGTACTCAATAAATAATTACTATTAAGTTGTTTTCACTTTTCACCACCTTCAAAATTAATTTGTAGATTTTTCTTGTTTAACAGAATTAACATCACCATGCATATTATCAATGGCAACTAATATGATCTAGTCAAAAGTTGTTAGCTCAGTTGATTGAGCACTTAAATCGAGAATAAAAAGTTTTAAGTTCGAACCTAAAATATTACAACTGGAAAAAAACTAATACGATCTAAAAAAAACTAATACGATCTAAACTCTCAAGGAAATAAATTAATTTCTTAATTTACAATTTACATTTCTTTTTCAAATAATTGTGGAAGTGTAAAAAAAACGCTTAGTATAAATTTCAAAAGAACCACACGTCTTAATTTACTATTTACATTTCTTTTTCAAGTAATTGTGGAAGTGTTTAGGATTTGTTCTCTCGGACTGAAACCGACTGAACAACTGAATTGAACTTAAGCGATCTGAACTGAACTGGACTTAAGCGATTTGAACTGAACCTGATTGTTTTTTTTATAAAAATAATAATATTTTTTATAAATTATTAAGTATATTTGTTAAAATATTAATAATATTATGACAGTAACTAGATTATATATTTAAAATTATAGATTGAAATTATTTTTATTTATTTTATTTTAATTTATTTTATAAAGAACTTAATCGAGCTGAATTAAACGATCTGAACTACTGAAATTAAATCCAAATGAATATATCTTAAATAAAATCAATTAGTATAAATTTCAAAAGAACCACACATTTAGGTTTGTAAGTTCTTTAAAGTGTATGGGCTGTACTCTCTTGTAGCCCAAAAAGAAGTATTAAAATGTGTGTCATGCGGGCTTATGAATATTGTAATGTAAAAATATTTGAAAAAAATACTTTTTTTTATCTCATAATAGTTAAACATTTTTGTAAAATACTATAATTTTTCCCTTACTATATTTTATTAATCAATATGTAAAACTTCACTCACAACTACGTAATTTAATTTTAACTTAAATATATTTTTTTAATTTTTTATCAAAAAAATATATTTTTATAAATTACGGTGCTCCAAAAGTCCCACTAATTTTATACTTTATTTATTAATTAGTATTCCCTCATTCATAAATATATTTCTTTGGGCACAGAGATGAATTAATATGTTACTTTTTGACTTTTTATCAAAAAGTGAAGAATATAAATATAATTTTAAATTAAAAAAGTAAAATAGTTGTGAGTGAAGTTGAAAAAATAGTTTAATAAAATATGAGTAAATTTGTATTTTAAAGTGAAAAAGAAAAAATATGTATTTCCTTTTTTTTAGAGTCCTATTATTATAAAATGTCTTTTTAAAAAAAGTAGTCATGTTATTATGAATGGAAGGAGTATTAGTCTTGCTATAATTTAACATATATCATTAAGTAATCAAAATTCGCATCTCTCGTATAAAACCAATAGCGTTACTGAAAAATTCAATAATCGTGAAATCAACAAATTTCTTAATTTCCAATACAATATTCAAAATTATAAAACCAAAAAGAGAGAGAGAGAGAGAGAAAAGGAAAGAATTAGTCATCTTTTAATACATCAACCATATTCTGCATGACTTTAATTCTTATCTCTAAAGCCAATATATACTCTGCCGTTTCTCTGAAAAGCCCTTCCACTCCAATGGATGGATCGCAATTCGGGAGCAACTTCTTCAGAACTCTCACCTTCCTCTCGATCGGAATGCGACTGCGATCCAAACGGGCTTCCCTTGACCTCTTCATCGCTACTTAGTTACTGGTTTGAACTCGGTACAATATTTTCTAGCTCTACAATTTGCTCCTTCTTTCGTTTCGTTCGTGAAGTCCTCTTACAGAGGGAGGAGGCCTTTTATAGTTGTCACTCATGAGAAATTAATTAGTTTTTGTATAAAATAATTAGACAAGATATATGTGGTTTAATATCAATCAAAAATAAAATTAGAATATAGTATAATTAATTTTGTGGGCATGAGTAGGGTTTAGGCATGTTCACAGCAAGCTTAATGCACATGCAACCACGTGATTACATCTCTTCATCACCACCTTATAGGTAGCTTTGATCACACACTCCTCCCATGCCTATTGATCCTCATAGAAACACCCTGGATTATTCCTTTACAACCTTAATTTCCAAGTTCAATGCACACACTACACATAGCAAACCCTAATTACCCAAATTGATACCACTTTCCTTGGAATTTCCAATTTTCAATTTAGATCCATATATTCGGATTTTGGAGGACTAATACTCCGTATTATGTAGCTTAATTGGTGTTTTATAGCTTGTCTATGTAATTGGTGATCAATACACAAATGAATCGCGTGTAAGATTTTGTGTGTATCTAGTACGAGGCGTCGGTTTGGTGGTATGCCGATAGCACTTTCTGTACATATATACTACTATAACATATACGAGAGACCTCGTAGTTAGTTTCGCGTATTTTCTAAAATAATTAAATGTATAACCAAAATTAAATGTTGTTCTTTAATATTAATTTTGTAATAAAAGTTGAATGTTATTGCTAGCTATATTATAGTACTTTTTATTGTATAACCTTTTTATATGATTTAAGATTCGGTTTAAAGGCGGTCGGCGGTGGTTAATTAAGTATTGCTCTCATCTTTGTTAGTTAATTAATTAATTGTTTTAGACACAGGATGGTTTATCTTTTATGTCGTTGTTTGTCTCAGCAAAGGGAGGTGACGTAGATTTTGTGTTGGGATCTTATTTGTCAGACCCAAAACAAATTATTTTTTTGAATCATATACCTATGAAACATGAATCTTCTCACAAGTTAAATACTTGAAAGATACTGTACTATCATTTTGATGGATCCTTAATTTAATTTCTTTAAGTAATCATATACTGTATGTATACTTTAACTAAATTTTGATACTACAACATTTTTAATATTTTTGTTTTTAACTATACATCCCTATTGCAAAATTGACCTAGTCAAATCCAATTGAAAGTTGACTAAGTTTAAAGTGATGAGAGTTCGTGGTAAATTAATGGGTTAGTTAGTAGACACTAGAAATGACCCCACTAATGGTCGGTTAAGTTAGTTAATTTAGACAGTTGGTAAGTCGGTTATTCAAATTGAGGATATTAATTTTATTTATTATTATTATTATTATTAATTTAGATATTTGCAGCGTAAATGATAGAACAGTAGTCGTCAATTGTCATTATCAAAATTCTAGGGAATTCTACCTTAAGCTGCACTCCTTTGTGAAAACTGAAAAGTAAACGTGTATGATTTTTGTGGGGCACGTACCAATAAATTACAAACCTCTATTTGATAGTAGTATACTATACTCCTATAGTTTACTTAAATAAATATTCGAATCCTATATTTTCATTTTTCATTTTTCATCTTCTAAAATATAATCTCGACACGAACACACACTTTCAATAGTCGAAACTCATCCTCATCTTGAAAGTTGGAAATTTTCATCATCTCATGATTCATTTTCTTAGCTACTGCAGTACTGCCTACTAACCCATTCATATATCGTATGAAATACACTTTTCGACTATATTATTTTAATAATAGTATTTTTTATTTTTCATTGATTATTTCAGTTATTACAAGTCACGAGACTCACGACCCACTCAGTCATTCATGAGACCCTGTAGCTGATTAATGCATTCAATGCGTGATTGAGCTGGGAAGAACATTAATTCTAGTGTACTGTATTTACCAATCAACTAAAATACCTTACATATTGTAATTTTTTTTTATACATACATTTTCTTTATAAAATATATAAAAAATTGTTTATAAGTATGAAACAAAAGAATTATAAAATACTACTCAATCATAAAACTCAAAATATCACAATATAATTGGGACCAACATTATTTGTAACAAAACAACACAAAAAACATAAACACAATCATTACTTAACTTGTGCGATTCTTCTCATCAGAACACAAAACTTATATTCGAAATCCCTCCGCACTCCTCGTACCAAGGAACATCCAACCCGAGCTTCCCCTCTTCCGACCAATCGAACTCCGCCTCGGCTCCATTCAAATACGATTTCTCCGGCGAGGCACTCGAATACGCAAGAAACTTCCCTCCGCCCTTCACTTCGATTTTCACGACCCCTTCATCGTACACCACCCCTCGAACGGTCCCACCCGAGTTGAACATGTTGGTCAACCCAATGGGCGCAAACTTGACCCCACCGTGCGGGCCCCGCTCGACCTTCTCGATCGGCACGAAGCTGAAAATCTCGAACGTGGAGGGTTGAACGATGATCGACGTCGGATCGGATCCGTACGTCGTGAGGAACAACTTCTCGGACTCGGTCAGATAAACCGCGTATTCGTCTGCTTTTCCAAGACGAGCCGTTTCATCCTTCTGGTCCCACTCGACATCGCTGGCGTGGACCGCGACGGAGAGCGGCTTGTAGCATTCGGAGTGGCCTTTGATCCTTTTCTCCTTGGGGTCCCACCCGCCACCTTGGCAGTTGAAGGCACCGATCACGCCTCCGTACTGTTAAATTTATTGTCGTTCAGGTTTCGACAGTTCCGAACTTAATTTCAGTCAATTTTAGTTCAGTTCAGAGTGTTTTAGTTCACATTCATTATGTTCAGATTTATTCAGTTTAGTTCAATTCAGTTCAGCAATTTCAGCTCAGTTTCAGATTCAGCAGTTTCAATTCAAAAGAAGAGGTTATGTACCTCGTTGAGATTCCATATCTTGAGAACGGTGGTGGCGTCGAAGAGAGGGTTCTTGAAGAGGCAGTCCCTCGTCGGGAGGGCGAAGTGGAGGCACTTGGGGATGGTGCCGTCGGAAAAAACGAGTTTGTCGAGGAGTTTGAAGTCGTGACCTCCTAAGGAATCGCTCACGTAAACCGGGCCTCCACAGATAGCCCGAGAGCCGGCGTGAAACTTAGCACAAAGATGGTCCGACTGAAACATGTCCCAGTCGGGCCGAATGAATTGGCCCATCCACATGCTGTTGTAGGCACAGTGGATCATGTGGACTCCTTGCAGCCAATACACTCCCATCGGATCACCGTTCGGATCTTGGAACCAGAAATCATCGCCTGTACTCGAAACACAAAACTGTAATTAAAAGACAAATGATTGGATTTTGATGGATGAATATATATTCTAGTTATTAATTACCAACTCTTCCCATGGATATCTGCTCTGTTCCGAGGAAAAAGAAGTCGTTGCATTGCTGCATGCTCGCGATGAGCCCGGTGCCGTTGAAGTTCTTGACAAGTGATTTCGACAAGCCCTTGTAATAAGCCTTTGCAAGCTCGACTCTCCCTCCGTATTCTTCCGAAACATATTCCAGTGTCTGCACAATGAATAATCAGTATGCATGCGATTATAAGTCATGAATCGAATCAAGCTATCGATCGATTGTACTTACATGAATGACGTCAACTTTCACTCCCGTAATCCCGACTTCCGAGAGGTACGAGTGCATGGAGTCGTAGAAATCCTCCGCCTGATCCGGATGCACGAGCCCGATCGACCCCTCGACGATCTTCACCACCGCCAGATCCGTCATCGTCCCGTCGAGCCCTGGGGACAAGGTGCACGGCTCTATCTTGGACTTAAGGTGCGTGGACCCGGGCCTAACTCCGCCCCATGCACCCGCCAACGCGTGCCAAACGTAAATGTCATCCAACCCTTTGAAATTCGCCCTCAGGTCCTTGGTAAACGCTTTCATCCCGGAGTCAACCGAACACCCGTTGACCACCACCGAATTACCCTTTTGCCCTTCTCCCTCAAACATCTCCTCCAACTCCTTCTTCAGCTTCTCGACCTCGGCCTTGTCGCCCGATTTCTCGGCGAATTCGATCTCGATCGCTTTCGAAATCAGCATCTTCGGCCTTTTCGGGTCGAATGGGGGGCGGGCGGGCCCCTCCATCGACCCGGCTCTGTACTTCCGGAACTTCTCGCACTCGTCGAGGCGGTGGAGGCGGGCGGTCATCTGGGTCCCGCCGAGGACGAGGTTTTTCGCGTCCTCGTCGATGCTCTGCCAGCCGTCGTCGATGATGAGGAACCTCGGGGAGAGACCGCCGGCGGCGAGCTCCTCGACGCCGGCCCACACGCCGGCGGGGTCCACCGTGAGGTAGAAGGCGTCCCACGTGCACCACCCGAACTTGTCGGCGATCGGCGGGGCCGGCTTCTCCTCGGCGAGGCGGAAGGTGGCGAGGTGGACGCGGAGGGCGGTGTAGGCGTCTCTCATCAGGGTGTACGGGTTGGAGGACACGTGGACGTACGCGATTGATTGGAAGGAGGAGGATTTCACCTTGGTGGAGCCGCTCTCCGCGGATATTAGGAGGTGGCCGTCGGCGCCGGGGTGGAGGGCGGAGCGGAAGCTGCCGTCGATGATCGGGATGAGGACGGCGTAGGAGTTTGTCTCGGGGACGTCGAGCATGACCCATTGGGTCTCCATCTGGAGGTCCGACCCGGATCGGCCGACCCATTGGGTGGACCACCAGGTTTTGAACCGGAAGACGCTGACGAAGTCGCGGCCGGAGAGTTTTCCGAGGGAGTTGGTGAGGCGGTGGGAGGGTTTGGGTTGGGTGAAGCCGAGGAAGCCGCCGTTGGAGGAGAGGGATTGGGCGCGCCGGAACAGGGGAGGGGGGGCGTCGGAGGTTTCGCAGACGGAGGAGAAGGGGGTGAAAGTGACGTTGGTCGGGATGTCGGTGAGCAATGGGATGTTGTCGGCGGTGAGCTTGCCGTCGCGGAGGTGGAAAACGTTGTCGTTTTGGGGCGCCATGGGAAAACAAGAAACAGGGGAAAACAGGGGATAGTGCTGTCTGATAAAATGGAAGTAGAAAGTAATATGTTTAGTGGGCGATGAAAATTATGCAACGCAGGAGATGGATATAAATAGGCTAATTTATTTCTTTCATTTATTTTTATATAAAGTAAAGCAAAGAAAGTTGTAGAGATTAAAGTCGGTTACTGGATAGGCGGTTTATATTTTATTTTGATGTGATATGATGAGTATGAATGCATTTTATTATAATCATTTATAAAATGATAAAAAATATTCTAAAGTTTTAAACATAAAAAAAAATCATGTATTAGAGATACCAAATATTAAGTATTTATCAAGATGCCTAAGTTTCAAATTGTTTTTGACATTCAATTTAATCAAACGAAACATTAACCGTTTTATGACTATTGATCATTCCACCTATATACTAGTAGTACAATTTATTTGCGCCGACTTCATTTAGAGTGTAATCGACTGGGATATAAAGAGTGTGAAGTTATTGAAAAAGGAAGGAGTAGAAAGAATCATGTCTTCTGCCACCACCACCCATCTATCTAATCTAATGCATATACAGTATATTGCTCTGCATCATCATCTTGATCAGACCCTTTGTAAGAGCAACAGAGAATATTTCTTTTCTTCTTTTATCTTTGTTTTCTTATTGGGCCTTCAAGTTTTATTTTGAGGAATATGATGCGTTCCTTTCAAAACTTAACGGGCTTTTACCGGTGAATCTTTTTTTAGCCCAAATTCTAATTTTGTACAGTACAGTATTTTTGCATCGTTTAATTTGTTGTTTACTTGTTTTGCAAGAGTGGATACAATACGTGATATTTATTTATTTGATAAGCAGCAAATTTTACAATGGAAACATGAGAGGAGATTGTCATGCATGCATGCACTCACGAGTACTATTACTTTTCCGGTAGATTGCGGCCTCGTAGGATTAGGCTAGTGTTATTTAAGATGAAAGCATAGCATAAGCAATTTAGAACTAATGTCCTCCGCCAAAGCCACCACCACCTCCAATACCTCCACCGCCACCTTTTCCACCACCAAAACCACCACCTCCACCAAACCCTCCTCCAGCACCACCACCGATACCTCCCCCTTTACCACCTCCTACTCCTCCGCCAAAACCTCCTCCCTTGCCACCTCCTCCTCCTCCACCAAACCCTCCTCCAGCACCACCACCACCACCGCCGATACCTCCTCCTTTACCACCTCCTCCTCCTCCTCCACCAATACCACCACCATGACCACCGCCGATACCTCCTCCCTTGCCACCTCCTACTCCTCCACCAAACCCTCCTCCGGAACCACCACCACCACCGATACCTCCTCCTTTGCCACCTCCTCCTCCTCCACCAATACCACCACCGATACCTCCGCCTTTGCCGCCTCCTACTCCTCCACCAATACCTCCTCCCTTGCCACCTCCTCCTCCGAAACCACCACCACCACCGATACCTCCGCCTTTGCCACCTCCTCCTCCTCCACCAATACCTCCTCCGGAACCTCCACCACCACCGATACCTCCTCCTTTGCCACCTCCTACTCCTCCACCATGACCACCACCGATACCTCCTCCAGCACCACCACCACCGCCATGACCACCACCAATACCTCCACCTTTTCCACCTCCTATTCCTCCTCCACCACCGATACCTCCTCCCTTACCACCTCCAAATCCTCCGCCAATACCTCCTCCCTTGCCACCTCCAAATCCTCCGCCTATTCCGCCCCCTTTACCACCACCAACACCTCCACCAATACCTCCTCCCTTTCCACCTCCAAATCCTCCGCCATGACCACCACCTATACCTCCCCCTTTGCCACCTCCGAATCCTCCACCACCGCCAAAACCACCACCCGCTCCTCCCCCAAATCCACCCCCTACACCACCTCCCGCTCCTCCCCCGAATCCTCCTCCACCACCACCACCACCACCACCGCCACCACCGCCACCAATTGTCTCCTTCTCAATCTTCCTACCATCGGCAATTCGGCCCACAAACAAACCAAACAACAAAATCAAAACAAACACCCCACAATTCCTAAAAGGCTTCCCCATCTTTTCTTCTTTTACCACTCACAAATGTGATGGAGGAGCAAATCAATATTGAATAGTGTGTAGCTCTTTGTAGTATGCATTAATGAGTTGATACGGTTTATATAGCCATGAGAAGGAGATGGCTCATTAATGCATGCAGTTGAGGCAATCGTTTTTTTTCTTTTCTTTTATCATAATTCAAAATTTTCAATGTCGATTTTTTCATCGCACGTTCACATCATGTTGGTGTGGCCCGTGTAGATTTTTTTGTGTAATTGCAATCTCAACCATCAACCACCTTCTTGCTTAACATTTTATATACCGAACTTGCCCCCACTTTCATTTGTCCCTATGACTTTGTGCCACCTTAATTAATAGGTTAGGTTTATGGAACAATCGTACGTATTATTAGTGCACATAACTATACTCTATTCTCATATATAGATCACAAACTATATATTAATTACAATATATATTACTATATAACACCGACACCTTATAGACCATACTTCATTAATTTGACTTCAATATACTGCATTTGTTATGTACTCATTTATGTACATTGCAAACAACATTATCACAATGTCATTTTTGTTATGTAATCAACCCCAATACTTCTGAGCTTAAACTCTAGTTCTCACACTTCTTTTGTAAATTACAAATAAAAATAAAAATTCTGACAACTAAGTACGAAGCCAAGACTGTTAATAGATGAGAAAATTGGCACCACATAAGTTAATAACCAGAAAGAGCTAAAGAAAACAAACATGGCACTCAAACGAATAGACGAAGCCCCCCGAAAATAGTCCCAAAAAAAAAAAAAAAAACCGAACGGTCACGCCATAGAGAGAGTGCACATATCATGTTTTTCAAACACGAAAACCTAATATACATTTTATTACACTTCCGCTTTTACCTGCTTACTTGATATGATACATTTGATGACTACATAGGCAATGGCTGAAAATTCGGAGCTAGTCCAAACCTTGTGCTTCCTCCAGCATGAGTAGCTCTGTCATCCCGAAGAACCAGCACTTTCATCGTGCCCAACTCCTTTAGCCAGGCAGCCAAAACCGATCCAGTCGATACGAACCTCCCTATATTACACTTTGCCACCTTGAATGGAGCGCCTATGCTCGAGAGCAGAGCCTCAATCGTGCGCTTAAGAGCACCGTCTCCAACGACTTTGCTGTGCTTGCCCCAACCGGTTAATATGCTGCGAAAAATTGGGGTTACTTGTAATATATAGAAAAGTTGAGGGGTGTTATTGTAAAGGGAGAATTTAGTATTACCTTAGCAGCTTGGGTAACTCATGGCCTTCATAAACAACAGAGTGTATACTGAGCAACCACGCGTGGACCATCGCACGAGCAGCGCCCGATGACATCAGATGCAAGTCAAGGCAGGATTCGGACCAAGTGTTTTCCCACACTTCTCTACGTTTTCCTTCTAGTACCACAAGTTGGGCACCTCGTTTCTACCAAAAAAAACACGTCTTTAGAAGCATATATGACGACATATAATGAATAAAGTTTTTTACTAGACTAAAGAGTTTACCTGGCCAAAGTGCCACAGCATGTCGGTCAAAGCGTTGTAAAAAGCAGAAGAAGTTGAAGAATCCATTCGCTTCACCTCATCGAAAAGTGACTGAGCTTTCGACCAAGTGCTCTCATCGTACCCCATGAGAAGTCCGTGCGCCACTCCGTAAACTTGATTATCAAAGAGGCGCAATTCTTCTAGAAGCAAAGAGGCTTCTTCGAATGAATTGCAACGACTGCAACCACAAGTTATTCACGGAACTTTAAGTTGATTTTTTGTAAAATTATTCACTTGTTTTGAAGGTCGAAATAGAAACAAAATACGAAATTTAAAGCATATGTATTCCTACTTCTTGATAACTAATTTCCAAGGCTATTTTTTTTCTACCAAATAGCTAAAAATCACTTCTTTTAGCGTTCAAAGATGCACCGTTTATTCAACATTTAAAAAACATGAACTAGTTTTTCACATAGAACTTCATAGTGTTAGAATAATAATATTAATAATACCTGCAAGCATTAAGGATTGCCGAGAAAGTAACGACGTTAGGCCTTATTTCCATCTCATGCATCTTACGGAAAACGCCCAAAACGCACCGCAAGTCCTTCTTCCCCACCTGCTCACGCTTCCCATCACCCGACTTCCCAAAAGCCAATTCTTTAAACACCTCTATAATCCTATCATCCTCTTTTCCCCCCACCTTGTCCTCTGCAACACTCCTAAGAGCCATCAGGCTCGATGATTCTACACTCTCCACCAGACCAAATGCATTAATAACTGAGTTGTAAGTCACCACATTTGGATATATCCCTTCTCTCGTCATCTCATCAAGCAACAAAGCAGAAGACTCGACCAGACCCTTCTTACACAAAGCGTCAATCAACTTACTGTAGAAAACCACATCCGCCTTAAGCCCTTGCCGCTTGAACTCTCCGTACACCTCCATAGCCTCCTTGTACAACCCACCCTTAAAATAAACGCTAACCAAAGTCGAAAAAGTTAACAAATTAGGCGAAAGACGTCCCCTTTTCATCTCCCCAAACAGCTCTTTAACCTTATCATACATCCCCTGCTTACCGAACCCATCCAGAAGAGCATTATAAGTGACAACATCCTTTTGGATCCCCATACTCTCCATCTCCTTACCCACGGCAAACGCCTCCTCAAACCTACCAAGACTCGCGTAAACCGAAAGCAACGTGTTATAAGACACCCTATCCAACTTAATACCGGCGAATTTCATCTCGTTGAACAAGTTCAATGCTCTGTCGAGCCTCCCCGCCTTCGCGCACCCGCGGATCATCGTGCTGTAAGTCACCTCGTTCGGAAACACATTCTTCGCGGGCATCTCCGCCATTATCTCGAACGCCACGTCAACGTGGCCCCCGCTGCAGGCCACGTCTAACAGAGTGTTGTAAGTGTATATATCTTGATCGATCCCTCTGTACAGCATTTCATCGAACAGGCGGCGGGCGGTTTCCCACAAGCCCGCTCCACTGCAAACCGCGAGCAGGGAGTTGTAGGTGATTCGGTCCGGCTGGACCCCTTTCGACGACATGTCGTTGAAAATCTCGGAAGCCCGTTTGTAATCCGCCCCGCCTTTCCCACAGGCGTCGATCAGAGCGTTGTAGGTTATAAGATTGGGCTTCAAGCCCGAGTCTTTCATGCTCTGGAACACTCCGATGGCCTCGTCGCAGAACCCGCTCTTCGCGTAAGCGCTGATTAGAGCGGAGTGGGCGTAGACGGTGTTCCCGTAGCCATCTCTCACGGCGGCGTCGAACACTTTCTTGGCTAAATCGACTTTGCCCAACCTGCCGAGAGTGCTGATCATGGAGCTGGATAATTTTCCGAGCTCGTTTTTCCTCCTCTCGCGGCTGACGGCGAATTCGAAGCACCGCATTGCTTTGGACCAGTCGCCCTTGTTCCCCAGTTCTCGGAGCAGGAACGTGTAGTCGTCGGAAGTGCGGAGCTTGGGCTCGAAAGCGAGCAGGACGCCGTCGATGGATCCCGCGTCGCCGCCGCAGTTGACGGCGTGGTGCAGGGCATCCTCGGCGGCGGGGGAGTGGCGGGAGGAGACGCAGGACCTGGGCCGGCCGAAGTGCATTTTCGAGACGAATCTGGTGGAGCGGCGACCGGCGAAGTCCGAAGCCGAGAGGCAGGAAAAGTTGGGTCTTTCAGCGGCGGCGGAGGGGGGAGGAGGCCTGACGGCGGCGGCATGAGAGGCGTGGTTGTTTACGTAAACCTTCTGTGGGGCCCAGTTGCGGGGTTGGTGGGAGGGGTTGAACTGGGGGTGGTTTTGGAAACGATGGGTAGGGCGGTGGGGGTAGGGTTTGGCGGTGGCGGCAAGGGTACAGTGCGGTGGCGGGGTCGAGGAGGCCATCGTTTGGATAAGAAGAAGAAGATTAAAAAAAGGTTCGATTTTTATCTTTTTACCATTTTTTTGGCATTTTCTAGTTTTCACTGAAGACTTGAAGAGAGAGAGAGAGAGAGAGTGTTTTTTTTTTACTGTGGTGAGAGAGTTTTATCTTTTTATCCTTCTTTTTACTGTAAATATTTTCTTAGACCGAAAAAAAAAGGTTGCCGGAAAGTGACGGGCGCTGATGTAGCTACCGGATTTTGGATTTTCGCCTACGATATTGGAAGTCAAAGGGTACGCCGATCACTCGATCTCGACGTTCGTGCATCTCACGCGTTTCACAAGTTGAATTGGTAATTACCGATAAGCCCTTGTCGATAGTAAATACGAACTTGAAGGCTAAAATATATGTAATCCCCTTTGAACTTTCTTCGCGATGCTTCGGATTCCAGTCCTCGCCCTGCTCATCTCAGCTGCCTTGTTGTTCCCGACCCGGATCCGACGAGTGAGCTCGCACGAGGAGACTGGAGAATGGCACTGCGATTCGGGCTCGGGGATCCGAGCCGAGGCTCAATTCCGACCCGGAATCATCACGGTCGACGGGAGAGTAGACGATTGGAACGACGTCGCTGGATCGGAATTTTCACTCTTGCCCGCCCTAGACCCGGACGCCGACAAGGAGTACAATGCCGGAAAAATGACTCTCAAGGTGTGAGATTGAAATTATCGTTTTTTAATTTATTTTTTTAACTGAAAATGAAAAATCATAGTTACACGGGTATTGATTTGTTCTGGTTTCGTTCGTTTCTAGGCAGTTCATGATGGGAAAGAGGCGTTCTTCATGCTGCAAGTTAATGGAAACTATGCATATACTGAAGGGTACTGTTTCTGGAATTTTTCGAACTGAAATTGTGTGTGTATTTCTGGATTTCTATTTTTGGATGAATCTGAGTCGAAGAGAAATGTTTTTGTGGGTTGAATCGAATACCGGTGTTTTGATTTTCAGATAAAATCGTTTCAGTCTCATACTGTGTAGTATAATAATTAATCTGTTCCTTGTATTCTTTTGATTTTCTGTCTCGTGCAGGAACAGTAGCAAATGTGCATCTGTTGCTCTAATGTTTCAAATCGGCACGAATGCAACTTACCATAGAGTAAGCCAATAACGACGACTCTCGCATAATTCGAAATCGATCTGTGTAGTTTTCTGTGTTTATTTTTACTTGATCGATAATTTGAAATTGAGAAGTCTAATGTGCTGCAAGATGGGTGGCTGTGAAGAAGGGCCGGATGCTTGCACGAACAAGACTTGCCACGGGCATGAAGTTGACATCATGCACTTCTCTACGGGAGATGCTATTCCCGGAAGACTATACGGTGGAAATCCAGTTGACAACAGAGAAGGATATGGAGGTGACAGGTGATAGTTTGATGCCATATTCTTCTAATATCGGTAGAATTTGCGATTATTACTCTAAACATTTGTATGCAGGTTCGGCCATTTGGTAGATCTGTATTCCTGGAACCCACACTGTAGATTTATTGATGGCATCAGCCCTTCGGGTATGCTTTTAACTTTTAAGTTCACATGAACCTTTGACCGAACATTATCCTTTTATTTTATTTTCCATTCTCGGATTATGAGTTGATTTAATAAGTCCGAAGTGATTAATGTCGAGTGTATTTTCCATTATATGTTTGCACAACCTAGTTACTTTTCTCAAATCATTGCGACATCACAATTTGATGACTGTAATATAGGCCTGGCTTCAGCGTACGTTAGCCATTTAATCCATGTAACTCGTCTTTTTTTTTTTTTTTTTTTTTTTTCTCGTGATGATTATGTATGTTCACTTTAAATTAGGAAACGACACCAGTGCTCAGAACGATTGGCATGGATCATGGTGGCACAGTGGATTGACTGAAAACTCAGGTAAGCTATTTGGGACTCTCGACTATTATGGTTGAGTTATTGGATCATCAATTGTCATTACTTTCTTCCTCTGGCTTTCTTGTAAACCTTCAGGCTTCATAAAGGACGACAGTCCATACGCATCGGAGGGTCAAAGCGGAGCGTACTATTTTGAATTCTCAAGGCCTCTGAGAACCATGGATCGTATTCAACAGGTACTAACATTTATGCAATTTATTCAAGTAAAAACACTGAAAACAGAGATTATTTATGTATGTTTGCTTTCTATTCTACCTTTAATTGTCGACACAGGATGCTCAGTTCACAATCGGTAAATCGAGCAAGTTCTCTGCTGCATTCTGGTACCCCACGGATGGCAACCCATGGCACGGGTCTGCTCATTATTCAACTAGCTGTGATTGGATTCCTATTGATTTCATATCGGACGGAAATTCTGATCTCACCACCAAGGCTCCACTCAAAGCAAGCTCGTGGGATGCTGCCACTGTTTTTTCTCTTCTCCTTTCTGTAGTGGCTTTATGTGTCTCCGTTTTTATCGGGCATCGAATGTCAACGACTAGTCGGCAAGGAAACTTCATTGCCATGGAAACTCTTTAGGCACTCATTCTTTTCACAGTATATTCTTACATTGTAGACATTATTTTGGTTTGCCTTATTGATTAATTGATTATTATTCTTGGTCAGATATTTCTATTATGATTATTCTTGGTCGAAATCAAGGTAGAAGGCATGTTGAGGCGTTCTGATCATTTATGTATGATATGCTCGACGAAACTTAAACGTTAAAAGTTATGTAACCAGTCCTTAAGTTTTGATCAAACATTAAGCTCTAGGTCGAAAACATGTTGAAGCGTTTCGATCAATCTCATCAAGCTTAGTCTAGACCTTATGTAAGCTCATTGCCTCATTGTATATGAAAATTCATCTATGAATAAAATTATTGAAATAAATACAGATAAACTCTTGGAATAATTTTAATAAAATAATTACTAAATAAATGTTTTTGAAACACTTCCTATTTTGAATAATTTAGAAACTGCTTTTAAAGATTTATTAGTGTGATGAAATCATTTTATTTTTTCAGAATTCCTCCAGCAGAAGTCGAATTAGCCGATAATTATTTATTTATTTTTCGGAAATATCAAAGTAATTTCAATCGATTTTGCTGAAGCATAGATCAAAGAACAGATAGAGTAAGTATATCGGTTTCAGTTTTTTTTTTAATTTCAGTTTGATTTGATTATCTTCTCTCGTGCATTTGCAATCGGATTCCAGTTACCGATGCGTGATTTTCCTTTGTAGAGCTGGAGATTCGAAGCGGCTATGGCGAAGATCAAACCCCAAGCTCTGTTACAGCAGAGTAAAAAGAAGAAGGGGCCGAGCAGAATCGGCGTTGCTACAATTGCGATGTACGGCATGATTATTGCTCTCATGGCATTTTTCATTTTTGCTTCCTACAGATACTGGAACAGAAGGTGCTTTCCAGTTCTCTCTGTTGTTCCTCGCGATTATGTTTTTTTTTCGTGTCCGTAAATTTTGAACTGTGTTATAATTCTGGGAACCTGTTAATGCCGATTATAGTAGCTCGGTTGATCAGTGTGTGTGTGTGTGTGTGTGTGTGTGTGTGTGTGTTCATTATGTTCACAACATTCATTTGGTCATTTTGCTCAGGGCGAGATCTGAGACGACGGAGGATCTGTTATCGGATGAAGAGGTGCATTTGTCGCCTGCTGATTTCTCGCACTTCAGTACCATTTTCTTCTGTTGATTATTATTCTATGGAAAATAAAAGTCGCTAGTAGAGTTGCCAATAAAACCTTATTAGATTTCTTCAATACATTTTCTTGATGTTTTTAGTATGTAGCAAATGTTCATCCTGGATCGGAGGCACTAACTTAAGTAACAATGCCCTTTATCTGTAGTTCTTTTCGTTTGTATTTATACTCGTTTCCTCTGATCTTTTGCAGCATGATAGTTTACGTGTTGATTTAAAGAAAGCCGATCTCCCCAAATATGCTGTAAGTTTTTTAGTGTGTTTAGTTGACGTATGGATTAATGACTGTACAATGTCTAGCTAATGTCCTTAAACGAAAGTTAACTATTCTTCCTGCATTATTAGTCCGTTTTTTTTTTGTTTGGTTCTCTTTTGTTATATGTTAAATCGTATGTATGTATGTTAAACAGGTGATAAACACCTCAAAAGGCTCAATAACTGTGGAACTATACAAGGAAGGTTCTCCGGAAGTTGTTAATGAATTTGTCGAGGCATGGTATGCACCACCCGCTGATCATTAGAAAATAAGTTTGCATTTTCTCTATCTGAAAACTGAGAAATGTAGAATTTGTGAGATTCGTTTTTATTACCAAGTTTATTTGCAGTCAGAAGGGACAATTCAAAGGCATGCTCTTTCACCGTGTAATAAAGAACTTTGTCATTCAAGGAGGCGATGATATTAACGGACATGAAAGTTCCGAAGTTTGGACCTCAAGGGGAAAGAATTCCAATCAACTCGACATAAGGTAAGCCTTTAAATCTCAGATTTTGTAAACTCTCTTTTGAACTCAACTTTTTTTTTTCTTTTACTTCGTATTAGCATGAAGCATGAAGCTTTTATGCTGGGCACTTCCAAGACGAAAAAGAATGGCGGGTTATTCGATCTTTTTATCACAACAGCACCAATCTCACATCTAAACGAAAAAATTAATGTATTCGGACGCGTTATTAATGGTGAAGATGTTGTTCAGGTAAAAATACACTTGCCAGCTTTTGATCTACATTTTCATACTGGGATGTGATTTTTTTAAATGTTTTTACTGCCCTGACATTTATTTTTTCATCTCTTAAAGATTCTATTGCAAACACTGTGGACTTATGATTTCATCTTTCGAGTTTCAGGAGATTGAAGAGACGGACACGGATGAGCATTACCGACCTAAAACACACGTAGGGATCGTGGAAGTGACGATAACAGAAAAGCTCTAATGTTATTTTTCTCTGTATTAGCATCTCACTTCTTAGAATGGAACCGCCTACACCTTCTACTGGCTTTTATAATGTTTTCTACTGTTATTTGCACATATCGAGTCGAACCAATAATTTTGGGTTTTCTATTGTACCGTTTCTCATGTTTGTTTAGGCAATTGGGGCTCGATCACTTGAGCAAGAAGTTGAAGCCGTAAAATGACTACGTCACTGTAGTTCTGTTGAACTGTGAAATTTTAACAAATCGAAAAGGATTGATATTTCTTAACAAGACAAATGGATTCTTCTGTAATTACACAGCATAACCAAAATCTCAGAGGGTGTTTTTTTGTAATAAAAAATGCACATCATCAAACTATCAACATACAAATGTTATTATTGGAAAACCTTCTCAAGCAAATGTTCAAGCTCACTACTAACCTCAACCCCATCCTCTTCAATCCTTTCGCGCATTCCATCTTGTTTTCTACCAGCCGCCACATAAGTCTCGAGCAACGACTCATAAAAACGGCCATCAACAAAATTCACCCTCTTCATGCACTCATACATCTTCTCAACACCATCCACATCACGCTCTCGCTTGAAATAGTCGAGGAGCTTGTGAACACTATCTGGTTTAGGACGCCACTCGTTTCCCCCTACTTTCGTGGCGATTTCCATGATCTCCAAAGCCTCCTTCATTTGATTATTCTTCAAATAGAAAGCCATAAACATTTCCCACGTCCTGATAAAAGGACCATCGCATTTATCCAGTGCATTTCGAAGGACCCTCTCGGCTTCTTCAATCATGTTTTGACCCAAAAAGGCACCAATCGCAGTCTCTGGTACCCTGATATCATAAGACGAGTAAACAGTCTCCCATTCCTCGAAACACTTCTTAACACCACTCACATCTTTCAGATTCCTCAGAGCCTGAAGCATCATGAGATAACTTTTATTCGTCATGACCCTCATGCTCGACTTCATGGACTTCCACACGCGGTGCACGTTATGAAGGTCGTGAATCCTCGCGTACAAGCTTATCAGGAAATGGAAAGCCTCACGATCGTGCGAGCCCATCTTCTTCTCGAGGTTCTTAAGCGCCAGCTCAGCTTTTTCTCGCTGCTCGACCTTGATGTACATGAGCGCCAGGTTGCTGTAAGTCGTCCAGTTGCACTGCTTCCCGTTTTCGAGCTTCATATCCTCGAAAACCCTCTCGACTCCTTCGATGTCGTTCATACACGAGTAGCTGTTCATCAGTAAGTTGGAGGTGAAGGTGTCGGGAAGTATACAGTTCTTCTTCATCTCTTCTCCCAAGACGACGGCCTTTTCCGGCTGCCCTAATCTCAAGAACATGGACATGAGGCTGTTGTAGGGGAGAGGTCGAGTTATCATTTTGTCTTTGTGCATTTGAGCGAAGAGGTCGAGGGCTTTATCGGTCATGTTCTGTTCGCAGTAGCAGTTGAGGAGTGCGCCGTAAGTGCAGTGGACCCTCGCGGAGGGGGGGAGGGCATTAAAGTAATTTTCAGCGGCGGCTAATCCGTTGGCCTTTGCGATCAGATGGACGCGGATGGCGTATTCGCTGTGGGAGAAGTTGTACTTCCGGAATTCCATCCACTCCATTATCTGGATTTGGGAGCACAGTAAAAATAACATTTTTACTCAAAAATCATTTCTGTTTATTTTCAGATTAATTTTTCAATTAGGTAATCAAAAATCAAAACAATAACATAAGCATATCATTTCTCACACACACTAAAAACCAGACAGAAAATGGGGAAATTTAAACGCGCACCTCGAGAGCGTGGTGGTATTTTTTGTATCTGCGGAGTTCTTTGATACAGGCGGTGAGCTCGAATTTTCCGACCTGTTTTCCCTGTCGAATGTACTCGTTGATGGTGTTTCCGACAGTACCTCTTCTGTGGCCCAATGCGGATAATCTCCGGTAGAGACGGTCGGAGGAGGCCGAATCCGGGGCTTTGGTGTCCGTGGAGAAAAATCGAACGACTGACGAAGCTCCGGCGAGTGAGCGACGGCTGAGGATCGCCATGATCGGAAAGGGTTTATGCGTTAGGGTTTTAGGTTCAGCTGAAAAGCAGTGTAAGATGAAAACTTAAATTGTTGATTTAGGAGAAAGCGTGTTGTTGTCGTGTTAAGACTTAAGATTAAGAAGAGTCGCTAGATTGATAAATTAGGCTCAACAGTCATCCTTTTGAGGTATACTCTATAGTGTATATATATATATATGGGGCAATTTATATAGTCTACAACTAGATGTACAAAGCATGGTACATCTAGTTGATTAATATTTAAATTTAAATTTATTTATTTATTTGATTTTTTCTCATATTTCTTTTTCTTATATTTTTCCTTTTTTTCTCTTAATATATTTTTTGCTTGATATAAAAATTAATTAGTTCATTCAATTTATTTTTTTTGCGTAATACTTAATATAATATAATTTTTTTTTCATTTAATAATAAATTTTTTTCAATGTTGAAAATTATATGATAACGAAGATTGTTGTATTATTAAATAATGATTGATGTATTATGTGATGAATATTTGATTAATTTATTGTAAATAAAATTGTTGAAAATTTTATATTTGAAGTACAATAATGAAGATTTGATTTATAATTAATGAAGATTCATTTATTACACGATGAATATTTATTTTATTGTAGAAATTAAATACCATATTTGATTAATTTATTGTAAATAAAATTGTTGAAAATTCTATATTTGAAGTACGACAATGAAGATTTAATTTACAAAGATTCATTTATTTAATGATGAATATTTGATTTTATAATGAATATTAATATATAATGAATATTAATAATATTAATATAAATTAAAAAATGATTTTTTTTATTACGTGTAGAAATTAAATACCGCTTTAAAATGAAATTTATTTTATTTCATTATAAATTTTTGTTTATTTAAAAATTTAACGCTAAATTAAAATTTTAATTTGTATTTTTTTTATTAAATGATCTCCATATTTATTTTATTTAATGATGAAATTTTGTTTAAAGATTTAACACTAAATTAAAATTTTAATTTGTATTATGATTATTAAATAATCTGCATGTACGATATATTGTGCATATAGTTGTATAGGGACTTAAAATGATTTATGTGATGAGCGAGCCCACCACACTAGTACTGTATAATACATTAGTTTATAATCAATTGAAAAAATGCAAATACAAATATTATTTTTATTTATAAATGCAACTAAAAGAATATTACCTTTTTATATGGCTTGGATGAATGGAACAGAGGCGTGATCTAGACTCCTGACATAGCTTATATAAGTTTTTTCGCTTAGGCTAGTTCCTCCCGGATAGTCTCACTTCATCCATGAACCTATAATAAAAAAAATGGTTATTTTTTACCTTTTTAACCAAACAGGGGAGGGAAACAATTATTTTAATTTAAATATTGTTATGAATATTATTATATTATAGTGAATGACTTGTTGGCTAAGTCAGAAACCCTAGATTGTATTCTATATAAAGGGGTCTCCCCATATGAATGAAATAAGAATATATAACAATTCATAAGAATTCTATTCTCCTCTCATATTATCTCTTTTCTACTTATATTATTCTCTCTCAATTCTTTTGAGTTTATAACACGTTATCAGCACGAGAAGCTTAATCGCGTTCTTCATCCAAGTTCTACCCATCCAAGATCCGAAGTACAAGGCAAGAATTTATATGTTTGTTTATATTCATTAATAATTATAAATATATCTACTTCTCCTCCCTTCTTCTTAATATCATATGTTCCCGAAGAACATTATAATTTGATATTCCTGAAGTAATATATGTTCTTGAAGAACATTATAATCTGATATTCCTGAAGTAATATCATATGTTCCCGAAGAACATTATAATTTGATATTCCTGAAGTAATATCATATGTTCCCGAATAACATGATAATCTGATATTCTTGAAGTAATATCAAATTAATTATGTCTTTTAAATTAATTAAAATCTTAATGTTCCTGAAGAACATTGTGATATGATATTCCTGAAGAAATATCAAAAGGAAACGTTCTTAAAGAACATGATATGATATTCCCGAAGAAATATCAAAACTAAATGTTTCTGAATAACATGATATGATATTTTTGAAGAAATATCAAAATTAAATGTTCCTGA
The DNA here is from genome assembly GCA_954870475.1 of Euphrasia confusa. NCBI lineage: Eukaryota > Viridiplantae > Streptophyta > Magnoliopsida > Lamiales > Orobanchaceae > Euphrasia > Euphrasia confusa. Next base: position 39,356,540 of record OX940952.1, read on the forward strand.
AGAATATCGTGCGAGTTTTCCGTGGTCAAGTTATGTAGGTGCAAACTCGACCCATGAATCAATTGAGGTACTTCCTAAATTCCAAAGTGTGTGAAATTTAGGAAAAGTGAATCAAAACCTTGTTGAATAGCCGGATGGTTATTTGCTTGGATATTGGGATATCACATGAGTTTGAATCCGAAAATTTGATATTCCTGAAGTATTATCAAATTAATTATTCTTAATATATCAATTAAAATAAATGTTCCTGAAGAACACATACTCTGGTTTAAATATTATATTGATCGTTCTGGAAGAACATCATAATTTGATATTATTCGAGAAATAACAAATTAAATTGCTCTCGTAGTATCAATAAGTTTTAAATGTTCCTGAAGAACATTATGATTTGATATTCATGAATAAATATTGATATTCATAAGATATAATGCAAAATATTTCTGAAAGAATATTTTTATTGATTGCTCCCGAAGAAGTAAAGATTTTTTAATAAAGTTACATCTCATGATACTCATAGTGAAACGCCAAATTTGATTGTTCTCGTTATATGAATTATCCCTGAAGGATATCTTTGGAAAATTGAGAACAAATGTATCTTATTATTTGAGTACTTGTGGAATATCGAAAAAGTCGATTCCAATTCTGAGAAAATTATATATTAAGATTATGTAAAAGATATATTTTGATCCCCGAAGGATCATTAATAAAACGGAATATCGAAAAAGTCGATTCCAATTCTGAGAAAATTATATATTAAGATTATGTAAAAGATATATTTTGATCCCCGAAGGATCATTAATAAAACCTAATATTTTGATCCCCGAAGGATCATTGGTAAAGATATTGTATCCTCGAAGGATCATTGGTAAATATATTGTCATGCAAATGATGACATATTAAGAGTGAGCTCCGGAAGAGCTTTACTAATTATCCCCACGAGTACTACATATGTACTTTAAAATGAAAATGATGCATATCATGATTATTATTAAGTGCGTGGAAATTTTTATTTCCCATCTGCGAATTAATTTGAAATATGCAATTAATATTCATATCACCACTAAAGTGAACGGGCATAATAGAAAATAAGGTATATCTCGAGCCCGCGATCCTGAAGATCGGTTTATAGCAAGTACACTGATTTGCATATTTGAGGAAGATCATTTCTCGGAATTAGGGGGAGATAAGAATATAAAAGATGTAAATGCCGAGAAATTTCAGTGAATGAAAACGATCTTCAATTCTAGATTCACGCATCAATCAATTGAACCCGAAGTTCATGAAAATAAGTGACTTGCAATATTCCGCAAGTAATCTGCCAAATTAATGAAGGTGTGACAAAATCACATATATTTGTGATAAATGAACTATAAGAGTTCAAATACCAAAGAGATCAACTCAAATGTTGATTTTAATATATGCCTGAAGCGTAGTAGATCGATTTCAAGATATAAAATTAATCCGCGGAAAAACAAAGAACTTTAGTCACCCTCAAAATCTCCTGAAGAGAGTTAGATGAAAATTCCATTGAAAAAGCATGTGCACATGATAATAGAAAATCATGAAATTGCGGAACAACCAAATTAAATATTTTGGGAAATGATTAAAAATTTGGTTGATATATTGAATTGTCATCAAATGGAAAAAGTCGTAAATGACATATTTGCCTCAAGAGTTGCTCTAGAAATTTGGATCCAAAATAGTGTGCCGGCAGCACTCAAAGAAATAGAAACGAGCAATTGAGGTTGATCATGACTCGCTAAATAAAAGAGATATTTTGACTCTATTGTACACACATCAAAATATTATCCCAGAAGGATATACGTGAGTGTTCGTAAGAAAAACGAATAATAATGTGGTGAGATATAAAAGCGAAATTAGTTGCTCAAGAGTTTTTCGCAGAAACTCGATGTTAATCAAATATTTTGAAAGATGACATTAAGTTCCGCTACTTAATATTTATGGCAGCAACAACGATAGATATATGCATCGAATGTATGATCTGACCATGTAGAAGTCATTCGAAAGATACATACATGAAAATCCTGGATGGATTTTAAGATTTCTGATATGAAAGGAAATGAAAATCAGAACATATACAATATCATATTACATATGTAATTATGGACAAAAATGATATTGAGACAAGGTCCCGAAGACCAGTGATTGCACTCTTTTTCCCTTTACTAAGTTTTTCCCATGGGGTTTTCTTAGTTAAAGGTTTTTAACGAGACAATCACCACAATATAAATGTGAATATCATGTACTCTTTTCCTCGAATATTTTTTCCTATAAGGTTTTATAACGAGGTTTTTAACGAGGCATGCACATCACTCGATAATAATTAATGAGGACATCAGAATGTTCCATATGAGTTTGTTTTCGAAATAAACTGAGATATTGAACCTGAAGTTCAAATGATTGTGAATTGAAGTTCACATTATTGTTCATTTGTGAAGAAATGTATATTGAACACTAGACGCATCTAAAATACTCCAGAAGAGTTAACGGCCGGTTATAACAATTGCGAATGTTCTAGTCAATATAGATGTCTGGTAAAGGCATGTCCCTGAAGGACGAAAAATATACAATAATACAAATGAATGTGAAACTCGACAATTCGAAGGTTGTGTCCTGAAGACCAAAATTTATATATGAATAACTAATTTTTTCCTATATGGTTTTATTAGTTACAGATTTTAATGAGACTGATTGATCACAAAGTTAAAGATCTTCGGTGATTACAATCAGGGGGAGCAAGTTGTACTCTTTTTCCTTCGTCGAGGTTTTTTCCCACTGGGTTTTCCTGGCAAGGTTTTAACGAGGCAACAATCCTGTAAATAGTCATTCAAGGGGGAGTGTTATGAATATTATTATATTATAGTGAATGACTTGTTGGCTAAGTCAGAAACCCTAGATTGTATCCTATATAAAGGGTTCTCCCCATATGAATGAAATAAGAATATATAACAATTCATAAGAATTCTATTCTCCTCTCATATTATCTCTTTTCTACTTATATTATTCTCTCAATTCTTTTGAGTTTATAACAAATATATATTTTTAAACTTTATTTTTATCAATAAATCATTTTTTTTAATTTACACGTCTTTTAAATATGTCTCATTTATTTTTAATTGAAGGAGTATAATGATTAATGAATGAGAAAGGGTATATAATTAAATTAATTTATTAGCTGAGCTGTGAATGTGAGTATTAAATATTAATTGTTCTCACCTTTCTCAGTTTATTTAGGGTCAACTGTATATACTAACTAACAACTGTATACTTATAAAAAAAGGAGGTGAAGAAGAGGAGCTGAAACCTGAAAGCTCGAAGGTTTACGGCTATGGCGCTCATCAATCACCTCCCTTTAATCTCTTTCCCGTCTCTCCATCGTCCCAGAATCAATCCATCTTCTCGAATTTCCTGCTTATCAAACCCTTCCGTATACATTCACTCACCTTATTATTTGTAGTTTTTATATTCATTCATTTCTTTGTTATTTCTAAATAGAAATTAAATCAGCGAATTGAATCTCACAATCACTTTTTCTCTCCCCAGCAGGTCGAGCTGAAACCCCCAAATAAAAAAGAATATTCTCCGGGGCCGATTGATGATCTTTTCTTGAAAGTGTTCCGTAGCAAAATGGCGCTGGTGAGTGATTTTTTCTGGTTTTGATTTGATTTTATTTTATTCTTAGTGTTTTATTTGTTGTGTGATTAATTAAAAAATAAAATTAATTGTGTTGGTTTTGTTATGAACCGAAAGGAGTCCGGATGGGACTCGGAAAAGCCCGGGTACGACGGATTAATCGAAGGGGCTCATCGCTTACTGCTCGGTCGATCCAACGCCGCAGCTACAGACGCTGCCGTAATTTCTATCTAACATCTTTTCATAGCAGAAAACACAAAATATATATATGCCATTATTAGATGATATATTATTTGTGTGGCAGGTTCGTATACTACGAGCATTGTTTCCCCCATTGCTGTTAGAGCTCTACAAGAAGCTAGTTTCGCCTATTGCCGGTGGCAAGGTGGCATCCGAGATGGTTGGTGAGTCTTTTCTTTCCCGTGCTTTTTATTAGCTCATACATTGGATGGACGTTGCAAACGTGTATAAAATGATGTCATCATGATTTTGCCTGTTTTTTTTTGTCCGAAAGCAAGGGTGACTGCAATATCGTGTCAATGGCTCATGGGGACGTGTACACTTAACTCTGTCGATGTGCCTAATGGATCATCGTGGTCTAGTGGGGTTAGTGTTTCAAATTCTCGTCTGCTCGATGCTCGTGTTATGCCAGATAGTGATGACTGATTCGTTCGATTTAAGTAAACAGGTGTTTGTTGAGAAATGCAAGTACTTGGAGGAAAGCAAATGTGTGGGTGTTTGCATCAATACTTGTAAACTTCCAACACAGGTTGCTAACTTGTTTTTGCAATTCATATTTCCATTAAAAAACGAGTGTCTCGTTGTTTTCTGATATGATTCGAGTTTGTGGGTATAGACATTTTTCAAGGAGTACATGGGAGTTCCTTTGGTGATGGAGCCCAACTTCGTCGATTACAGCTGTCAGGTAAACCCTAAACCCTGTTTTCATTTTCAGTTTCATTTTCCTTCCTCACGCGATATGTTTTCATGGCAATGGCAGTTCAAATTTGGGGTTCTCCCTCCACAGCCAGAAGAGGACAGTGCCCTCAAGGAGCCGTGTCTTCAGATATGCCCGACTGCCAATCGACGCAGACAAATTCAAAATACAACAGATGTATCAAAATGTCCAAAGGCTTAGTTAAAATTCAGAGAACAACAATGTATTTCAGTTGAAAGTTAGCAACTGTATTTGAACCATCTTCAATATAAAAGCATGAACAACACAATACAAGGGAGATATGAATTGGGACGGTAAAACCACGAATAGTCTAATTTATATAGTCCCATTTCGTGATCGTTAACAGTAAAATCCTCTCGAGTAAAAGGGACACTTCCGATAATACAATACAATTCATGGATCAAACGAATGTTCATATAACGAAACAGGTTTCCAAGGCATAATATTGTACAATTACAAAAGCGTGAAAATAGTAAACAAGAAATAGTTTGCGTCCTCAAATGAAGATATCTTAAAACCGATGTCATTAGCGATCCCAACCAGAGGGTCTCCGTCTTTCTCTTGTTTTATCTCTGAAAGTGCAATAAAAAAAATTAATCGAAAAGTTAGTTCAGCAGCATAAAAGATGTGAAACTAACAAAAAAGAACAACACAGGCTGCCTTTCTATATGCTTTCATGTCAGAAAGTTCATATATTGAAGGAGGGGTTGAATAGCAAATATATATATACCTCAAGGGGTATTTGAAACATCTATATGCTGACTACTAAGCACAAAACAATGACAATAAAAAAAAAGTCACCTCTCTGAGTGAGTCGGTTTTGCAACTTCTCTGGTGTTTGAAGTAGTAGTATTAGATTTTGAAGCATGCATGTTGCCACCAATAGTCCCGCCAGAAACAAACCCAGGTAACGTCCTTTTATTGGTTTGTGCCCCTAAGCTGTTGTTGCTCTGTGCAAACTGGTTCTGAGAATTCGAGGATGCGGGAACAAAACTGTTTCTGAATTGCGACATCATCCCTGTCTTGAGTGAATTAACTGCTGCGGAACGGGCGGGGGTGACACTTGGGGCAGCATTAGATTCTTGACTGTACCCGATTCCCAAACCAAAGTCGACACCCCGAACACCTCTACCACTACCACTTGCCCCTCGTCCTTTACCCTTTTTTCCACCTGCAGCTCAGTAGGGAAAGTTTTTCAGAACTCCATTCGCATGTAAAAAGAAATATGGAAACGAATTGAGTGGAAAAATCATGAGATTAGTGGTGCATAATGAAAACTCCCTACCTCCGGTTCCACCTCCTTTCCGTGCGTCCCGTTTTGATCTGTACCTTCCATCCTAATAATGACAAATAAAATTATCATCACTCCGACATGAAACAGAAGCATCAAATATGCAAACAAGAAGTGAACAATTCAAGCCACTATGTCGTTAGAAGATGCAAATTTCGCTACCCATCTAAACACTATTATACTATTGCACAAACGTAATATATTTACAGAAAGGGAATAAATATGCTGCCTGGTTTTGAGATGATCTTTTACATCTTGATCCTGAGTGAAGTATCTCATGCAAATATGTAAACTGTTAAAACTAAGTATCATGTCATACTACAAGTAAGCAGTAAGTGGTCATTAGCTAAATTTGCAGAATAGAGTAAACTGTTGAAAAACATCTTTATTTTATAATTTATAAAAATAAAAAATCCGAAGCGGAACTGAAAGAGCTTATGATTACCAGTTGTTATCCCTTGGTCCAAATACCATTCAATAAAAACATCTATATTCCCAAAATATAAAACAGGTACATATAATTTGTGTATGCAGACAAATTTAAAAACACTAAACATAAACTAAAATTAAACTCATGTTACCTTCATGGCAAGATCTGTAAGCTCTACAGGCACATTTTGACCAGCAGCAATCAAACTGTTAACTAATTCACCAGCAAATCTCGCCTCCTTTTGTGTAATGAGAGTGTATGCGGTTCCGTCTTTGTCACCAGCACGCCCTGTCCTACCAATTCGATGTACATGCATGTCCATGTCTTTAGCTATATCAAAGTTGACCACAGATTTAATTGACTTGATGTCAAGACCACGAGCAGCAACATCGGTTGCGATGAGGACATGGAATACTCCAGATTTGAACTTGTGCAAAATCTCCATACGGGAAGACTGATCTTTGTCACCGTGAAGTGCCGCAACTTTGAAACCCTTGTGCACAAGCTGTGATTCGACTTCATCCACTGAAGCCTTTTTTGATGCAAAAACAAGAACGTCCCCTTCATCTATCAATACAGGAAGCTTCTCAAGCAGCCAAGGCAACTTTTCTGCATCTGATGGAATCACTTCAACAACTTGGGTAATATCCTCATTGGCCATACCCACCTGTCCGACAGTCACTCTTACAGGATCAGAAAGAATCTCCCTAGCGAGCTTTTCAACTTTCCGAGGCATAGTAGCTGAAAAGAGCAACGTCTGGCGGTCAGGCCTTATTTGACCAACTATCGACCTTATCTGCGGTTCAAAGCCGAGGTCAAACATTCTATCTGCTTCATCAAGTACTAAATAGGTTGCCTTGAACATGGTCACTGCCTTCATCTTTATCATGTCTATCAATCTCCCTGGAGTAGCTACAACTATCTCACACCCTGCCTTTAGCTCCTTGAACTGATCAAGCTTTGACATCCCACCATAAACTGCAGAGACACGGATACCATGAGCTCTGGAAAACTTCTTTGTTTCCAAGTAAATTTGATGAGCTAATTCCCTGGTAGGCGCACATATCACACCAATGGGCCCTTCTTCTTTCTTGAGTTCAGGTTGATCCATAATATGCATAATCATAGGTAGCACAAATGAAGCGGTCTTTCCTGAACCAGTTTTTGCTATGCCGATTATGTCTCTTCCAGAAAGCACAATAGGTAAAGCTTGGCACTGTATTGGTGTGGGTTTTTCATACGCTTGTTTTCCAATGGCTTTCATAAGGTCCGCAGAAAACCCACAATCTTCAAAAGTCTTGACCGGCCGAGGAACATCGAAACCCGAAACACGGATAGCTAAGCTGTTCATATAATCAGAAACATCCTCGACACTCATACCTGTGATCCCAGATCAATGCAAACCAAACAAATAAGAAAATAAGTCGCCACAGCATACATTTTACATATCAAACCATAGCAGTAAGTGAGTCCGAATGCGAGTAGCTGAAGTGAAAATACTCAGTTAAACTTAATTACCTGAAATGGAAGGCTTCTCCTCGTAGAAATCCTTATCGAAAGGCTCGTAATCAATTGCGGAATGATCAAGTGCAGCAATCGGCTCAATCTTCCTCTTATCAAGAACAATAGGATTATCATCGGAATCATAGTCAACCACCCCTGCATCCACCGCCTTTGCCGCGGCATAAACCTCTTCGTCGGAATTATACCCTGCCTGCAAAGCGTCGGCAGCCAATTGCAGGCCCACGTCTCTCTTCGCCTTCATAAAAATCTCCAGCGGATCATCTGCCACGTCATCCTTGTACTTGTCCAGCTTATCCTTCGCCTTCGGCGGTGGCGCCGCCTTCATCTCCTCCTGCAATCCCTCCATAAACGCGTCCAGCGGGTCAATTTCATCCTCATCGGCGGCAGCACCGCTGTCGTTGTCGGGCGCTACGTCGTTTGAGGTGTCGCGATCGTCGGCGTATTCGATATTTTCAAGGTCGGCGTCCTCGTCGGTGGCGGCGCCACCGCCGCCTCGAGATGAAGGAGGAACGTACATACGCTGAGCGGGTTGGGATCCCTCGAAGTTGTATGTTGGTTGGCGATTGATGCCGAAGCCTTCGAATCCGAATTTTCGTTTCGACATGTTTAGGGCAAATAGTAAAACCTAGACCTGCATTTGGGGGAAAATGACGATATAAAGATCACGAAGTGCCGGATAATTACTGATTCCAATTTTGTACGAAATAATTTAGGTTAAAACTCGGAAAAATTAAAAGTGAATTAGGGACAAGTCAACTCACATAACCTAGTAAAAAAGGGCTTGTACTTACCCACTTACATAGTACTTTTACCTTACATAGCAATAATAATTATCACAATAATTATCACACTATTTAACTTATTTATTAAATAAGTGTACATCTATTATATAATTTTTTTTAATTTAATTGAACTCAATTATGACATGTTGTTTTAGACTTAATTTTCCCTCAAATATAAGTTATTTCAGTTTCAATCGCTTCAGTTGTTTTACGGGTTTCTAGTCGATAGCGTAGAAAACACTTGATATCTTGCGCGTATAGTAGACTTCTCGCTTCTCTAATCTACTTTATTTGGCTCGAGAGGAACACGAGGATTCATGAAGCTCGTTTAGTGTCGCCTGGAGTGATTGCCTCTCAAGTGATTTTTATCATACAGGAGAGAATCCGATCATTACGACTTTTAAATTCTCTTCAGGCACGTGCTCTGAAAAGAGTATGACATATAGCTTGTTGACTGTGTATGTATTTTTAGTGTTATATGTTTAATTTGGTAGGTTGGAGAGTTAAGTCGGTTAGTTCGGTGATGTGGAGTTTCTTTTCTTATTATGCGATGTATTGTATCATACACTTTTTTTATGTGATTGACTTTTACCAAAAAAGAATTTTATTAATTTCTTTTTAAAATAAATTAAAATGCTCTTACCAATTGAACTATAATCCTCCAAAAATTAAGGGATCTAAGCATAAAGTTTTACCCAAGTACAAATTAATAAAAAAATAATTTAAAATTATAATTTTAAATATACAATTTAGTTAAAGATATTATTAATATTTTTAAAAAATATTTAATAATTTATAAAAATTATTATTATTTAAAAAAAAAAATTATATTTAATAAATTATAAAAATTATTATTATTATAAAATAATATTCAATTTAGATCACTTCAATTTAGTTCAATTTAGTTCGGTTAAATTCAAAGAACATGTCCTTATACAATAATCCATATCCCATATATGAATTTAATTCAGTTTTATAGCTAAGACCAAAATTTTATTTTAAAATACTCCCGAACAAGATTTTCTATTTTTGTTTTTCAATTTAAAATAATAGTCACAATTTCAAAAATAAAATGGAGGTGGAAGCTCGCACGTGCAAGGCGCGCAGGAACTTACCCTGCGCACAGTTGCAGAATAAACACGAAAATAAGGGCGCTGAGTCAACTCGCCGAGTCCAAAATATCACCCACTCCCAAAAACACCAAAAAATTTACACGCACAAACACACACTCAGCGTGAAAAAAAAATGGAGAAGAAATTGGAAATCATCTTTACTACCACTTCCACTACCCTCTCTATCTTCTCTAACCCTAATACAAACACCCAAAACACCGCTGAAATATTTCTCTTTCTCCCTCCCTTTCTCTCTCTACAGTACACACGATTGTGTGTACCTATTTTCTCACTTGCCCAATTTCTCATTTTGCCCTCACTTATAGTAACTTCTGGTTCTATCTTTCTCGTGTCGCCGTCCCCGAGACACTTCGATCTCCCCCTATTGTCTTGTCGGAAGGTAATTGGTGTTTTTTATTTTCGTTTTTCTTGTGTTTTTTTCCCTATGTATTTGGGGATTTTTATTTATTTATTTATTTATTTATTTATCTGTGTGAAAAAGTTTGGTTCTTGATGAGTATGACATCTGGGTTTTTAATCCCTGTTTTTTATTTCGTTTTTCTTGTGTTTTTTGTTTCCTATGCATTGGGAGATTTATATTTATTTATTTATTGATGTATTTGTGTGAAAAAGGTTGGTTTTTGATGAGTTTGGAATCTGGGTTTTTAATCGGGATCCTGCCTCTTTTTATTTCTGCGTGTTTCGAGTTGTCTCTGGTTAGCAATCTGACTAGTATAATTGGGCTTTTGATTTTGTTATAATCTGAAATCCCTAATTAATTTTCGTGTTGCTATTATGGAATTCTCGAATTTTAGTTGTGTATGCATGATATTCAGAGTGAAATTAGCATGATTTTGTTGTGTTCATATGAGGAGTGACGGCATTGTTGTATTTATGTTAATATTTTTTCTTGCAGATAAATTGGTGAAGGACACCCCTTTCATGCTTTAAATTTGCTCGTCTCCCAATCTTGAAAAGCTTCGCTCGAAATGGAAGGTACTAGGGTTATTATCAAAAGAAAGAGAACCCAAACATCGCGCCGGCCTAGACCCGAGGGCCAACCCCCTCATGACCCATCAACTCCAATTTCAGACGACGCGAGTAAGGTCTCGAGTGACGAGAACAATGGGGATGGTATCTCTGGAGGGAAAATGTTCAATCTGAACCAGTGGGTGTCAAGGCCAGAGAGTGGATCATCAAATGCGATTCTCAGTAATGGTATCAGTGATGGAGCAGGAAGTGAGAATAAATTGAAAAAGGTTAAATTGAAGGTTGGTGGTGTGACCCGCACAATTGAAGCCAAATCCAGTTCTTCTAATGGGGCATCAGGAAGTGCTCATAGTCCTAGACCAAGAGAGATGCTGATTGCTCCTCAGGTTTTGACCTGTGATTCATATATTATGATCTGTTGAGCCTTTTTTGCGTGCATTGATATTTTGAACCGACTCTCGTTGCCCTGGAATTGTTGTTACCCTAGTCAGTCATGGTCTTTAAATGCAGATTATTATTATGTATATTTGGAGGAAATTGTTGAGGCAGTGCAGCATTAATTTTTGTCAAAAACAAAATTTTTGTGTGAAGTGTGGTTTTTCAATCATGTGCTAGTCTAGAAAGAGTGGGAAGACTTCAAATTTATATGTAACCTAGGAATATTCGTGGTCGGTTGTTAGATGATTATTGATATGTAGTTTATTTAAGTATTTTTTCGACTATATTCAAGCCTAATAGTAATTGTGATTCTATTGATTTTTTTACCACAAGTGGCTGATTTTTATTTTATTTTCTGTCATTTTTCTTATCGTTTTAGGCAAATACAGTTGAGTGTCATGCTTCGTCTCTGGATAAGAAAAGAGGCTTGCAAGGCATTCCGTGGAAGGATTTCTCAAAAGGCCATTTCAGTATTGGGAAGGAGGATATGGGGAGGGGTTCCAGACGAAATAATAATACCTCTGAGAAGCTAGGGGATAATTCAGATTCAGTTCGTAAGAGCAAAAGGCCTCCGAAAAGACGAGTCTTGGATGCAGATTTTGATGAAGAAGAAGATGACGAGATCCGGTTCTTGGAGAAACTCAAATCTTCAAAGTTAACTGGATATAATATGGACCTGGATTCCCAATCGACCAGAAATTTGCAGAAGGGGGGTAAATACGACAATTTGGAAGATGTTGGGAGGCTTGGTAGGAAACCCATATCTGGAGATATGGATTACGAGGAGAATGATGAACCATTGGATGATGGTGATCCTGAAGGAAAGAAGAAGAAACTAATGAAGGATCTTTCCGAGTTGACAACAGAAAACAAGAGGGAACTCGCTCTTACTACTCGTCAGCGAGCCCTTCTTACCAAAGATGCCGTCTTTCCATCTGGAGCAAATCAGATCGAGTTTCCAAATGGTTTACCGCCAGCCCCGTCTCGAAGTCAGTACAGAGTTTCCTTTGTCTTATGGTTTTTGAATCTCTTACAAGTTTTTGTTAAGAATAATTCATTCAACGCACTTCTACTTTTTTTATGTCACAGGGCAAAAGGAAAAACCTACGGATTTGGAGCAACAAATGAAGAGAGCAGAGGCTGCTCAGAGGCGGAAAATGCAGAATGAGAAAGCAGCTCGTGAATCTGAGGTTTTTCACCTTTTTCTGATACATGTTGTATTTTATATGGTTTCTTAAATTTTGAATAAAAATGTAAATAAATTTGTCTAGGCTGAAGCAATTAGAAAGATACTTGGTCAAGATTCCAGTAGGAAGAAGAGAGAAGAGAAGATCAAACGACGCCAGGAAGAGCTGGCACAGGTTTGTGTGCTTCCATAACATTCCGATTTGTTTTGCTTATTAAAAATGTTACCCACTACTAGCTTTGTTCATGAAATATATATAATTGAAAACAGGGGAAGGCGACTAGTGCAGAAATGCTTGTTTCAAACACCATTCGAACGGTCGTGGGACCTACTGGGACCACTGTCACATTCCCACTAGAGATGGGATTGCCTGAGATTTTCGACCCCAAGCCTTGCAGGTACTTTTGCTTTCTCTCTCATTTTGATTTTCTATGTTTAAGTTGGAATATTTCAGAATTTCAAGGTTTTGTAAAATGGATACAATCCTCGGTGAATTATTTTAAACTGTAAAAGACAGTAACTTTATTTTTTGGTCATCAGATTAAAAACCTCATGGATAGTTCTTATAGTTTATTCCTAATTTTGGTGGTGAAATTTGAAATTCAGTTATCCTCCTCCACGTGAGAAGTGCGTCGGTCCCTTTTGTACAAAAGATTACAAGTACCGTGATTCGAGGTTAAGGCTTCCTCTTTGCAGTCTCCAGTGCTACAAGGCAATCAACGAGAAATTGCACGCTGGGAAGGCCTGCTAAATACTTCTTTTTGTATCAGTTGGTGAAAACTTTCCTTGAATATGTAGTTATTGTTTTGGAGTCTAAAATGGAGCTTTTTTTATTTGCAGGAAGCTTACTTTTGATTCAACTTGTATTATCATATTACACTGAATTGTAACCAATGTTTTTGCCTAGTTTTTTGTCGCTCTGTTTGAAACAATTATCGATTATCGATTTCGATAAGATAATAAGAATATATTTATGAGCATAGACAATATTGTGAAATATATTGTCTAAGTTGTAGTAGTAGTAACATTTATGTGCAACATATATTAATATTTCTAATTACTTTTAATGAAACTAAAATTAAGTAAAATAATCGAAATATAAATATAATATGACAAATAAATATGTATTTATTCCCGAAAAAACATCTGCCACTCGAACCAACACTCTCTTCGAGTCAAGACTCAAGAGTATAGCTGCCGTGAACTGGATAAGCCTCCCCAGCTCCACCGCATCGCCGCCGGATTTCTCACCGATGGCGCATACCTGCGTATCTTCTTCTCTAAAACTGAACTCATCTTCACTGTCCCTCTCATCTCCAAACCCTAGCTCCTCCCCTTCCTCCTCCTCGAAGACATTCTTCTCTTTCCCCTTCCAGTCCAGGTCTCAATTTTGCAGGAAATTGGAGAAACCGAAATCGTACCTTAGGTCCTCGCCCGTGAAGTCTGTGCTCACTCCGGAGTTTTATGCACCGGGAAAGAGCTCACGCGATGGTATTTGGTCGATTAGGTCTGTGTATTTACTTTATTTTATTTTATGTTCTTATCTGATTTTAGAACTTTAATCGAACTTCCATAAATTTGGTTAACTTTGAATGATTTAGCTAATCTTTTCTTTAGGAATTTATAACGAAATTGGGTGGTAACCAAAATGTTTCAATTCATCAAAAACTGCCAAAACAAAGTATTCACAGCATTCGGCTTTTTACAGAAAGAAAATTTATGGAAGTATGTTATGAATTGGTGATTCAAGGTTATAAACTTATATCAGTGGCAAGTTTAGCTGAGTTTCCTTTGCTTGCAGGGAGGACTTGCAAATCCCATCTTCCCCGTACTTCCCAGCATATGCGCAAGGGGCACAGGGCCCGCCTCCAGCGGGGCAGGAGCGCTTTATGAGTGTTATCAGCCAGCTTTTTCAATATGTGAGTGAGGCAAATGTTTGCTTCATTGAATTGAAATCTTGGGTTATTGGTTTCTCTATAGATATTGAAGTCACGACTGAAATTATTTTGTAGAGGATAATACGATGTGGTGGAGCCGTGGAAGATGACATGGCGAATATCATTGTTTCTCAGTTGCTCTATCTTGATGCCGTGGATCCCACAAAGGTCTGCATCTTTTCTTCGCACCCTGTTTATTTGCCAGTTTAAATTGTTGTGTATGAAAAACTTTAGGTCATCATGGTTGCATATATCCGTGACTTGCTATCACTGGTTGAAATATATAAATGTGTATCTTTGGTCATATGGAAGAGAATTTTCTATTGTGATTCACTGAAATCTGATCAAGTATCAACTCCTACATACCATCTTTTTTATTGTTATTGATTTTATTCATTTTCTGAAGTTTGTCATTATTATGTGCAAAACATAAAAAATAAGTAGACAGTGTGGTGACACTGGTTTTGTTGAACTCTTTTATAATCAGGTTAATTTTTCATTTTTTCGCATGAAGCAAGCTTACAATTTTGGTAAAAAAAATCTCATTGATCAATTTATTGTGTAATTGATCAGGATATAGTCATGTATGTGAACTCTCCAGGTGGATCGGTTACAGCTGGTAATACATCTTGTTCTATATCATTATGTATATAATCGCTGATTTTCAGATACCTTATGTTTAACTGTGTTTTTAGGTATGGCAATATTTGATACAATGAGGCATATCAGGCCTGATGTTTCAACTGTTTGTGTCGGATTAGCAGCTAGGTGAGATACATTGACTCTGGCTTTTGGTTTTTACACAGTTTGTCTTTTTTTTCAACTGTATGAAGATAAGTGGTCCAACTCAAATTCAATTTTTTCAACTCAAATAAAATTTTGTCAACTTCCATTCAATATGTTTCCACGCCTCTTTGAGACCTCGAAAAATGGACAAATTCATTTTTCTTAAGAACACATTTACGATTTATCTTGATAATTAAAAAAATAAGTACATTCAAAACCTGGAATTGATATCTTTCTCCGACAACTATGCAGTTCTCAAACAAATATAACGCACATGCCTCAAAATGCTTAAGCTTCAAGAACCTGTTATATTAATTATTAAATGGTTTTTAAGTTGTTTTGTACCACATCTTTAGATCATTGTAACTTTTTCCTTAGCCTCAGCATGTTTCTGATCATTATATTGCACGCTTAGATACTTGATAATGCCCTCTACTATACTCTTCAAAATTCAGATACACTTTTTTTTTTTTTTCATCTCTTGACACATATGTCTCAGTTTATGAATATGAACTTACTTTTTTGAATTAAACTGACTGTATCCTCCTTACTGATGTGCAGTATGGGAGCTTTTCTACTGAGTGGTGGCACTAAAGGTATTACGTGATTCATTTAACAAGCTTGAATGGAATGATTTTCCTTTTTTTTTTTTTTTTTTTTTTTTGCAAAATCTATAATATATTTTTCATTATTGATGGTTATTGAAGGAAAAAGATATAGCCTACCAAATTCAAGGATAATGATCCATCAGCCCCTTGGTGGAGCACAAGGTGGACAAACTGACATTGATATTCAGGTAAATTACATTTTCTGTAATTATCTTGTGACCATTATGCTTTAATCCGACTATAAATATATACATTCCATATGGTATATATTTGCCTTTTTTTCATATGCCTTTTTTTGGGGATTTGATTAGTAGCATTTCAATATTCAAACTATGTAATTTACTAGTGATAGTTGTAAACTAGCTTATATAGATTGATATAATCCCATTTTGAGATTTTTTTTCAAATCTACTAGTCAGTATTCACTCACTGACATTTCTCTCCCATAAACTCTTCAAGCCAAATTTCGAAAAATCCTAAAAAAGGTCACATAGTTACCTACATGGTTACACAGTAAAAGTATCTGAGTAACTAAAGATCTTGTTTTTTTTTTTTTTTATAATTTTGAAAACCAAATTTTCTCTTATCCCAATAACCCCTTAATTAAAAGTCATTAACAAGTAATCATTAAAAGTCACATAATCACTAATGTCACACTGACAATACTCATGATCCATAACCATTCTCTCCCATTTCTAAAATTATCGTTAATATATTTGCAGTGGAAAAAAATGTTCTTCTCGTGATTTATGTCTACTTTTTTTTTTACCTCAGGCTAATGAAATGTTGCATCACAAAGCAAATCTGAACGGTTATTTAGCCTACCACACTGGTCAAAGCCTGGAGAAGATCAACCAAGACACGGATCGTGATTTTTTCATGAGTGCTAAAGAAGCTAAAGAGTATGGGCTAATAGACGGTGTTATCTTGAACCCTCTTAAAGCCCTACAACCACTTGCAGCAGCAGCTGAACAACCATAATTAATCTTCACTCTTTCCGTTCCGATTGAATAAGCAAAAAAAAATCTTCGAGCAACTTGATTCCAAGTGAGTACTAAAGAATCTTGAATCGTTGTTGGCATATTTTTATTACGTGTGCTCATTCAGACTCCACAACGCTTATTTTAAATTTCTAAGGTGGAGGTTTAGTTCTCATGGTATTATTGGTTTTCGAATGCACTGCTGTCCTATTCGAATCTCAGGAGACTCAAAATATATTTGATGAATGATTGTATGTACTTTTGTGACATTCATATATCTATTTGTTTGGGGGGTGCTTTCTTTGCTAATTGCTCGTATGTCCCCTACAAAAGAAGTAGGACTACATGTACGGGACTGAGAGAGTATTATTTTATCGTTGTTATTCACAGTGTGTCGTGGGTAGTTGGGCATTCATTTGAATACTTAGTTGTATCTGTCGGTGCATATAATGTTTGTTTGTCAGTGGTTAGCAGTTTCATTACATATTGTATTTTCTTAAAAGAGTATTTTAAATCCCATTTCCACCCAAAGCAAATCTCTTTAAGCAGTGGGCACTAATTACTTTTCCTTTTCCTGGGAGACTCGTGCTGTTTTGTTGAGGGGAAAAGGTAATCAAAACTACAAATAAATCTTCCACTTTTGTCTTTTTTAGTTACACAATCATATTTTTAGTATGACAAAATTATATTTTCTGGACTGACTTAATCTGCACATTTAGCTTAAACAGTCTAAAGCACAATTTTTTTTTTAATATAATTGTATTTTTAGTTTTTTACTCGCTTTTAATCTTATTCACAAATATATTAGTTTTAAATTTAAAAGTATGTTTTTTTTGTTAGTAATAATACAGTAAGCTACTTTGATATTTACTCACCTAGAAAAATTGGATGCAATTTGATAAATTTACTAATACAGTTAAAAAAAACTTAAAGGGAGAACTACTTTGGTATTTGCATATGAACAACATAAACTACAGATTTTAAATATAAAAAAATTACAGTAAAAAAAAAAAGATCAAGATGGATTCACAATCACTCTGTCCTCGCAAAAACTCCGTTTCATCAGGGACGTGAAAAACGACGACGTCGGCAGCTCCTCGAGCTCGTCAAAGAAATCATTTTCCTCCGAATTCAGCAGCGACGAAAATTCTGCAGTGTCATCCGCTTTCAGGTCTTCGCTATAAGGCCCAACAGGTGTTTGAAGATTTGCCTCAAAGGGAATTACATGGACAACTGAGGAATCGAAAGGCGATTGTGAATGCTGGAGATGATCCTCGGAATCCACATCTACTCGAGGTACCATCATTTCTGATTCCGATTTTAGGTCTTCGCTGTAAAGCTCACCAGGTGCCTGAAGATTTTCCTCTAAGGTATGATCGACGGCTACTCGAGGTACCATCGATTCTGATTCCGATTCTTCTTGTTCCTGTTTTAGAGTCGATGATGTGTTGATTTCGTCTTGCTCTTGCTTACTGTGCTGGTTGTTTGGTGGTGAATGATTCGCCGGGCTTTTTCCCGGGCCGGGATGGTTGTGTGTTGATGTGTAGGTGACTATGAGCATCGACGAATCTGTTTTGCATTTCTCGACTTGTTTTTTGGCCGAGCAGCCTTTGGATGTGCTGCATCTGTAGTACCCCCTGCATTCAAATTTTAGCAAGAAGAACACCAATTCTCAATCTTTTTTTTAATTACAAAAGGTGCCCCAATATTTTCGCTTAATTACGAAAACACCCAACTATTTTTCAAAATTCAACTTTGTTCTAATCCTTTCTGAAGAGCCAAACAATAGAGAAAAAGGTTGTTTGTTAGGCAAAAGAAAAGAGTACATGGTGAACAAGAGAGGGGTGAAAAAGAAAATAAAAGAGAGAAGGAGGGGTGTGAATGAAAATAAATGAAACCTTGGATAAGGAGATCCTTTGATGGGTTTTTGGCCATACTTTCTCCAAGACCAACAATCAGAAGGAGGCCCTTCATTCCTCTGCTGCTGCCTCTTATCATTTTCCTCTAGTTTCACAGCCACCACCACCCTCTCACCCAACCTCCTGCAAAATTAGGGAAAAAGGAAAATCCTTAAAAAAAAAAAAATCATTTTTATTTATTTAAGATTGTTTCAAAAGGATGGCCTGAATTGCTTTACCTTTTCTTGGATACATGAGTCTCTGGTTCTGAAGATTTTGAATGATCAGTTTCTTCCATGTTTTTTCTTTCTTCTACTTCGAGGTTTTCAGAAGATTATTTTTTCTCTAGAATATGATGTGTAGGATGATCAAATATCAGACATTGAATTGATGATGTGAGAGAGAGAAAGAAGTAAGGGGAGTGATGACAAAACCCCACAAGTTGCTTCTTTTCTTTTCACAACAATAAATATAAAAGATCCCCACTCACACACACACAGATGAGAGTGTGCCTTTTCATGCCACTTCCAACCACCATGCCAATGAAACAATAAATAATAAATTGGCATTATATTATTACATAGAAGAGATAAATTATTACTACTACTATATTGTATTTCTTGAAGAGGCAAAATAATGCCAAATTTTATTTTTCACAAATCTATGATAGTGGAATTGGTGGGGAAATGTGTGATATGCAATGGGGAAAAAACACATCTTTATGGGATTTTGAAAATATTTTGTGATCAAATCCTGGCCACTCATTTTCTTTAGTTGTAATTCATTCTTGGAATGGAGACAGTGTGGTGGTGTGGGTGGTTCCAAACAAGTAGGGACTTTGGGGGTGTGAATTAATGTGTGCAATATATTTCTTCCCCTTTAGGTTTTTGTATTTGCATTATCACAAACTCTAAACTTACACAAATAATTGTGGGAATGGACCACTTATCAGATTTTTGGTCCATCTCTTTTATTACTATGTTTGAAAGCTACTTTCCAATTTTATACTCTTTATATAAAATATATTTTTTGTCCATCCCTTTATATACTTCATTTTTTTATTCTTATTCTTCATCCCAATATACTGTATTATTTTATTTAAAAAAAATAAAATAATATACTTAATATACTTAATTTCATCCCTTTATATACTTCAATATCCCAACAATTTATCAAACTGAAAATAATTATTGTAAATTTAATATTATTACTTTCGTGTGTATATATATATATATATATATATATATATATATATATATATATATTTCACATTATTTGGGTTTAACAAATATCTTCAGTCGTATTAAGTCAATAACATCTTATAAAGCATTCTTAAAGTATTAAGGTTACTCAATTTATATGTGAGTTTAGAATTCTTTATTTAATCGATGTGAAATATCTGACACTCATAAATAAGTGTATAAAGATTTTTTTGAGATGAAAGAAGTAATATAATTCTAAGATTAATACATGTCGTAATTATCGAGGAAATGACGTGTAACACAAGGTAGTGCAACTTGGACCATCGAACAGTACAAAAGACAAGGAATCATGTGCAAGTCCTTCCATGAATCACTGTCGTTACTCGTTAGTGTCATATAATTGGATTGTCATTTGCAACTATATAAAGTTGTTAAATATATCCATGAATCACTTATCATTTTTACTGTTTTTTTTAATTAAATTTTTTAAAAATATTTATCAAAATTAATTAATACGCAGTTTACTCGTGTCTTATTGAAATAAGACAATTTCAAGAGGACATATATAATCATTTTGGCAATGAATTTAGAATGAGCTGGGAATTTGGTGTTCTTACATTTCACATTTGAATGTTTGAATCAACTAAAAATCCTTAAATATTTTTTTCAGATAAAAGAGAATATTAATTCACAAATTTGGCCTTTGCAGATCATAGTACAATAATTGGTTCCAGTTATCCACCGGTGGCCTTTGCAGATCATAGTACATCAAAGGATGGGCATCCAGCCTATAGTAAGATAAGCTCGTTATGTTCAGAAATGTAAAGGTGTTCTACATCCAACTTATCACCTCCTTCACTATCAAATTTGAGGCAAACATCAGGTTAATGAGTCGAAATCTTGGTAGAAATTTATCCTGTCATGGTCAAAGGGTCAAGAACAAATACTACACAAAATTACCTCATAGGGTCAAAGGATCATGTTGTTAATGCCATGAGAATTGCAAGTCTGTTATTTCTGTAGTATTTCCGATTTCATCAAATCATGTGTCATTCTAAAAGGTAAGAGCTTCACAATCGCATCCAAACTCAACGACATACAATAGATTTTACAAAGAACTATCAGCGCATCCAATAAGACGGAGACATGAAAAAGAAACCATTTAAGAAGAAAGATCATTCTTATTCACTCAGTACAACTATATGATCCACCTTGATTAGCCGGTGCATCTCAAGGCTCGTCATTCGTTTTTTCATTAACAACACTCAACAACAGTACAACCGGTTCAGAACCATAAATACATAGCCAAACATTGCTAGGTTTGCAGCCACAATTAAGATCCTAAGTAACCTAAAAACACAACTCCAATACCAGCAAACATCGAAAACCCTCACTACATAACACCATGAGAAACAACAAACATATAACACAATCAGATAACCTTTCACCATTTTTTCTTCAGTACTGGAACATATCAGCAGAAGCCGAGATGGGATGGACAGGACAAGGCAGCTGCCACGGCTCGAGCAAATTATCAGGAACCTCCGGAATATCCAAAACCATCCCACTCACTTCCGATGCAATCTGAAGCACAGAGTTCAAAGACCGGAGTCGATCGGTCAGCTCTGACACCTGTGCCCTCAGCACATTATTATCCGTAGCGAAATTGATGTAAAGGTCAGATGCTCCATCTATCATCTGCCTCGCCTTCTTGTTCTCCTCCTCCAGTTGGGCTACTTGCAGAGCCAGATCCCCCAATTGCTGCTGCTTTCTCATACGGGACCTACGGGCAGATTCGCGGTTGGACAGCTTTCGCTTCCTCTTCCTCTCGTCGACTTCTGAGCCTGTGCTGGTTGACGATTGCTTCGAAGACATGATTTTTGTTTACGGGCTTTAGCTAATCTGAGTTAAAATTTGGGGGGTTTATCCTAACTAGGGTTGATCGGAAAATTTTGTTTCTCGGAGCTCTGGAAATTAGGGGTTAGGAAGATCAGAGGGAGAAGAGCTTATGAGAACACGTAGAACCAGTAGAGGAATACTACGGAGAAAGAATGGAGGATTCTAATGCGGCGGATGGAGATGGCGAACGTCATAAAAATTCAGACATGGAAACAATGATGATCGGAAAAAATTCAATCCCCAAATTGATGCGCGGAAACCCTAGATCTGTAATCGCAGCTCAAATTGAATGTTTCAAGTGATCTGGATAATCGAAAAAACATATAATTACAAAACGATCACCGAATTCAACATTTACTATGAACTACAGTAATTAAAAAGAAAAAAAAAAACACAACTAATTAAGAAGAAAAACGAAAAAAAAAAATACTAATTAAAAAAAAAACAATACTAATAATAATGAAAAAGATGAAATAATAAGCAGTGAGAAGAGAGAAACTGACCTTATACAAGCTCTCTGAAAACAGGCGAAAGAAGGTCTCAAATGGAAAAACAGAGGGCTATTTATAGGGTGGGAGTAAGGGGTTGGCTGAATATTTTATTTGGAAATAAGTAATAGCAATAAGGCCATGTTTGGTTGGATACACCGATTTTGAGTTTTAAAGTTCTAGTTCCTCCTATGTATGCACATTTTTTTTATATAAAATTAAAAAAAATAGCATTTTACTTAATTTACGGTCAATTAGTGCATATATATTTAAAATGAATATAGTATTTTAGAAAATAATTACTAAAAATGTAACTTTCATTAAATCATTTATAATGTGATGCTTCATAGGAGTATAAAAAATGCTAACTTTAAAAAGTGTTTAATTTTTTTTAGAGAACATAATGTATTGAAAATGACGTGTTAATTGGTGAGAACGGAATTATTAACTATTCAACCAATTAATAAGAATCGAACTTTCACCGCAAAAATTAATTATAATCCTTTTTTTTTTTAAATTACAATTTTTTTGTCACACAATTAAATACGTAACTGTAAAATAGTGAAATGCGTTGAAAATTATTGATAATATTTAATTGTTATTTTTTAAATAAATTATGATTATTTGATTGTATTTTTTTAATATTAATATTTTGTGAGATTTTTGTGAGAAGGGTTGATAATAATATGAACCCAATAACAAAAATATATGAACCCAAAATAATAATGAACCAAACGCTTCCTTAATGATTTGGTGAGGAAATAAAAAAATGTTAAATGTTATAAGAAAGTGACGCGGGTGAAATAGCAATTGGTGGGAGCGTGTACACGGCGACAGCCAAGCATTTGAAGACCAATCATCACGCTCCACGTATATGGCTTCAAATAATTCCAAATTTGGCCTCCAGAGTCCAGAGTTTGGTGTTTGTCACAATTCCAGTCCTCCTAAGTTTACGTTTTTGCACATTTGGTCCTTAAAAATGTATTTTCGAGGCCCAGCCCGGCTGTAGACGAACTAATTTTGGCCCATTATATTAAATGTATTAGTTTTGATTTAAAATTATAAAGTTGGTTAATTAGATAAAATTTCATTGTTTAAAAAACAAGTAAAGTCACTAAAGAATTTTTAAATTATATTTTAATATTTTTTATAGTAATAATAATATTTATATAAGAAAACTATAGTTACATAAATAAATATTGTGATTTTAATTTTATATTTAAATAAATATATAAAAATATTTAATTTTAACAATATTAATTATTTAAAAATGAAATACTCTCTCGATTCAAAGATAGTTGACATGCTTTCATTTTTCGGGTGTCGAACAATAGTTGACACACCAAAAAAAATAAAACTATTAATATAACTATTTTAAATACAATTTTATTCTATTTTATAAAATGCATTTGTTAGGGATTGAACTCATGTCCACTTCAAACTCAAAGAGCTCATCTATCATTATACCAAGTATCTAAGTTAAATTTATTCTATTACTCACCTATTTTTTTAATTTTACAATCATCTTTCTTTTTCACTTTAAAAATATCTTTTTGTTATTTACATTTAATTAATAAAATTAAAATTTAATAATTTTTTTAAATTTCGTGCCCAAAAAAGTATAAAATTTATTTTCGGACCATAGAGTACAAAATATAATCTGGTTGGTCAAAAAAATCAGGCCAAGCTTGGCCCGGGTCAAAAAAGCCCAACTCTTTTTGGGCCTCTATACTTTAAACCCAACCCAACCTTATGGTTGGGCCTTCCGGGCCAAGCCGGACGGATTGAGCCCTATTTTAAAAACTCTTAAGCACAATGTGTGCCATTTCCATTTACCCTTCCATCACATTTTAGTAGAGTGTTGCTATGGTTTACTATTGTTGACGGAGAAATTAATTTTATACTGGACCTTTTAACTATGCATTTGAGATTTTTTTTTAATTGAGAAAAATGATTTAGTTATTCCTTATTCTATTTGACATAATTTTAGTTGAAAGTCAATTTGATTAAATTCAATTCAACTCCATTCAGTCAATTTCATAATAAAATTATAGAAAAATAAAATTAAAAATAATTACAATGAATTATTTTAAATATATAATATACTTTTTTTTATAAATATTATTCATAATTTTTTAAAAATATTTAATAATTTATAAAAAATATTATTAATTTTATAAAATAAATTAATTAATACAGTCTGATTAACATTAATTTAATTGATTGTTTTTTCAATTCATATGAGTTCAGTTTAATTCTGCAATGCTCAGGAAATGCAAGTGATTAAAGTAACTTAATATTACTTACAAGATTTCTTTTTTTTTTTTTTTTTTTTTTGCATCTTCTTCTAAAAACTTTAAAGTTAGTGTGATTGTTTTGGGTAATTTTAGGACAGGGGACCTCTGGTATAGTATTTTGAATGAGGTAAATTGTGTTAAAAAAATACTTTTTGTTAAAAAAAACAAGTATTAGTACAATGAGATAAAAATATCACCTCAACAATTGCCATTGGTAAATGAGTCGGTACATTCTAATCGCACTTCAACCCACAAAGTTGGACGTTACAAATTTAATTCATATCCACTCTATCTAGTAAAAAAATCTTTATAATTGATCTTTAAAATATAAATATTTTGTGTAAAATGTATTAGTAAGCTTTTCAATAATAAATATTATCTCAAATAACTTTAATTACATCACTAATTATCTGCCTTTTGACGTTAGTTTCTTTACACACGTTTACAAAAATGAATTATATAATCCTGATTGAATTGTAAGTGACATAATTAAATTGTTACTATCTTTCATATTAATTATCGTAATTTATTTGTAAAATAAAATTATAAATATATAATGAATTATTTGTATGAATGTTGCTTGTCCTTAGAAAAATCGTATCTTTCATTAAACGTTGCACAAAAATAATAAATTAGTAAAAAAATCTTATGTTGACTTTGCGGTCCATGCACTCTTCTTTTGCATCACCCACACCCACTTTTGTAGATCCAAATTCGACTATGCTTCTCTTCCAACCAAAGCATTCTTGCATTTAATTTTCTAAATACTTGCCCAAATATTACACGTTATTGTTTACATTCTATCATCCCATTCAATTTACCTTTTAATTAACTAATTAATATTTGAAAATAATATATATATATATATATATATATATATATATATATATATATATATATATATATATATATATATATATATAAGAGTTGTAAGTACTTTTTTTTTTGCTTTGAAATCAACAATCACATTTCATAAAAAAAAGCATTCATTTTTTTTTTTAAATACAAGTATACAACTCTACATTTACATTTTCATATACTTTTTAAACATGTAAATAATAACTAAAATAACAAATGACACACGTATACAAGTATACTTTCACGAATCAATAGTTATATTTTTTTTATTTTGGTTTGTTTCAAATTAATTATCACACTTGTTTAAAGTTGATTTATCTTCAAATTTGACGAAATAACCACGTGAATTATTATTCTGTGATTGTGGTGATGTGGTCTGTGGAAGTGATGGTAACACTCAAAAGAAACCTTTTGTGGGTGGCACGATTTCTGCACATGGTGCACGTACACCCCACTTAACTCAACTTCATTGGTTAGCCGTTAATCCACGTACGCACACTTACATAAATAAAAACTCATATAAATAATTATGCCGTCATTACAATATAATTAATTACCACTTTTTTTAATTTTTATTTTAAAGATAATTAACAGAATCTTTGGGTTTTTTCATATCACATGAGATTCCCTCCTTGTGCATGCACCAACGTATCTTTTAGAAAGGGTCATTAGTTTGTTACTAGTATTTTTTTTTAAATCAATATATATATATATATAAATATAATTCTTAATTTATTTAATGCACATTTTATTTTATAGTAGCTGCAGAATATTGCAGTGGTTGCGGATCATCTTGTTTTCCTTCAAGTAAGGATCTTGGTCTTATATGTATTACTCATTATTAATTGTACAACTCAAATTTCGGCTATTATATTAATTGAATTAACTGTTCCGTAGAAGTAAACAAATCGAACCTTAACTCATGAACCCGAATCAAAAACTCACAACAGATCGATCGAACATCAAATTAAGACGATGGTGAATAGTAGTTTCAAGGGTAAATTAAGTAGTATTTGAATCCCAATTAAGTAGCTACGTCTAACAAGCACTCCAACAAAAGACATGAAATTTCATTAGTACATTGTGAATGAGATTGACAGAATTTCAATATTGATTGCTTACACCAACCTCAAATTAACAGACACGGCATGTGTTGTATTCTGTCTTCAACCCTAAATTATTAGTACATCAGATGTCTTGTTTCTTTTATTAAATGTTTCTTAAGCCGATTTTCACACACATATATTATTATACATGAATGCTAATATTTTTAGTGGTTTTTAGATATCGAAATTGTCATAAGAATCAGTTTTTTTATATCATAATCATCGATATCACGATCAAACGAATTAATACCAATTTGCGATGTATGTGAGTATGTCAACCGTGTTTATAGTGTATAGTAGTAGTAGTCTATTACATTCCGTAGTCTTATTTTACTAAGCATTAGAAATGAATTGCGATGAAAGTATATGTAATTAAATCGTGAATTGATTGAAGTCAATCGATGTTAAAGTCCAAAGGAAGGATAGGTTAAACCAATGATTGTACTCCAAGCTCACATAATTGACTGGGACCACCTATGGCATCGGGACACGTGGAAATTAGTTGATGCATTAGTGATGTGGCATGTTGAAGTGGGCCCACTGTGAAGAACTTCCCTTTAATTTACTTTGTATGTGAAAAAAAGTTGAAGAAGACAAGGATGCACATAAAAGCAAGTAGCAACAAAGAATTGAAAAGGATCCATTTTTTCTAGAATTAATTAATTTAGACCATTTTTTCTTAGATATTATTGTATGTGGATAATGTGTTCTTAACCAATATAAAACATTTCATTTGACAAAAATATATCTTAATCAAATAATTAAGAATTGATTATTCCAAATAATTTTCTATTAGACCAATTATATATATAGTACAGTATTTGATTTTTATGGGCAACTTATTTTTGACGGAAGTAACAATAATTGGGCGGGGTGTATAATAAAAGTTTTGGAAGTCACTGACAGAGATTCTTTGGATGGTTTCACACGAACATAATTTACTTTTTAACGTTTTCTTATTAATTAGTTTGGTGTTAGATTGATATATATTCTTCACGCCAAGTAAAAACAGAAAATGCCGAACATTACTAACGATGGCATGCATGCCGACATGCCGTAGCCCGATACTCTGATACCGAAGACTATATATCGGTACATACAAGTAGGCTACAAGTATAATATGATCGATGATTTTTACAATACAGACAATGTCGATGATTGTACCATCTATTAAGAATTATAACTTGTTTGAATATTCCCCTTTTTTTTTCCTATAATGACGTGTAGCCATATTCCCTTGAGAAAATTTTGCTTCGTTCGAAAGAATTCGCTCGACTATCATAATTCTGGTAACTTATTTGGATATTCAAAAAAGTTATTGATAAATTATACCATTATCTGTTATAAAAATCTTAAGTAATTGATTCAATTGACCAGGGGTTAACGTACTCCTTGTTAGTAATATATTGACTCACCTTTAATTAGAGATTTAGAGTATAAGTGTTGAGTCGGGTTTATGTCGTGTCAAGATTATTCGCGAGTCACTAAATAGTCTAAATTTATACTCAATCTAATCCATTTAGTAATCATTTTGAAAAATTAAATTCAAATTCAATCTCTTTATAAACAAGTTACATATTTGCAACCCGTTCATAACCCATTTAATTCATTTAATAAATAAATAAATTATGTCATGTTGGATAAATAACACTCATTTAAATATTTACTCAATTAACTTTACAACAAACTTACATGTTATCACGAATGAATCACTAAATAAAATAATTTGTATTGTTATGTTAACCTTAATTGTAAAAGAGCAAAAATTAATTGACATTTTTAAACAAATAATAATAATAATAATAGTAATATATTATTATTGTTATTATTATTTATTTATTTATTTAAATGGATCATCGATCATGTACTATAATATAATAAATTAAGGAAATTTTAATAAATGGGTTAAACGGAATAATTTTTAGGTCACATGTCTATATTACCAATTAATTAATAGGTTACGGCGGGTTGACCCGCTATTAACCCGCTTTTTAATCGTGCGAGTTCAACTCACTTTATTTTGTGCGAGTTTCGAGTCGTTTTATCGTGGCGTGCCGAAATTGACATGCTAATATTTATTGAGTCGGTATTTACTAGGGGCGTCAATAAGTCGTGTGGGTCAAGTTTTGAAAAATATACTTAAATCCAACACGAAATGAAATGAATTACTCATTTATAAATTATAATAGCAATTCATTTTCAACTCATTTAACTCATTTAATAAACAATTAAACAATATTACGTTTAAAACTTGAAGCAGATAAATAACAATTATTTAAATATTTACTCGATTAATTATGTTACGATAACTTTAATTATATATAAAAAAAGAAATTATTTGACATTTCTAACTATTAATATATTCTGAGTATTTTTTTATTGTAATATAATAAATTACAACAAATTTAAAAACA
The DNA here is from genome assembly GCA_954870475.1 of Euphrasia confusa. Lineage (NCBI taxonomy): Eukaryota > Viridiplantae > Streptophyta > Magnoliopsida > Lamiales > Orobanchaceae > Euphrasia > Euphrasia confusa. Next base: position 39,385,378 of record OX940952.1, read on the forward strand.
AGTTAAACAAATTAATTAACCGTCTATTAATTAAATAAATAAGTTATGACTGTTTGACCCACCCTTAACTTGTTTTTTAATTGTGAACCGCTTTATTTTGTACAAATTTTGAACCGCATCGAAATTGTCTGAGTTAAAACAATTTCCAATTCAAAACAAAAACTTAAACTCAAAATTAATTTTAGTTTTAAGTTTACAGTAATTTGACTCCGAAACCGAGATTTAATACTCAAACTTAAAAGAATATTCTGGAAATATTCTTCTAATACTATATTTTATACTATTTTTTTATAAAAAACAAATATCTTTACAAATTTACAATTTAACTCCATAACTTTTGACATTAAATTTTTTAAATTGAATTTTTTAATAATCAATATTTTCAATTTAAGTTTTCAAACATTATAAAAAAATATTGTGATATTCCAAACTTTGTATGTGTTATTTTATTTTTAATGTCAATTAAATAATTTAATATTTAATGATATTTTATATTGTGATATTTATTTTTATTTTATTATTAAAAATATTTTTATTAAAATATATTTTAATTATTAATGATATAATTATTATAAAAAATATTAAACAAGAAATTAAAAAGAAATGTTGATAGATTAGTTTTATTAATTTGTACAAAAAAAAATTATTTTATAAATAATAAATAGTTTTTTATTTGAGATTACTGTAAACGTAAATTTAAAATATTTTTTGTGTGGATTTCACTTTCAAACCTATAATAAGTTTATGTTTTGTTATATGAGCATCTTCTCTACTTCAAAATAAGTTTTTAATATTGATTGTACAAAAAGAATCGATATTTATTGATTTTTTTTTTTGCAATAGTAAATTTTTTTTGGTAAAATAAATAACTGCATTAAATAAAATAATTATTGATATATACGATTTTGTGATAAATTGCTTCAATTCAATTAAGTTCGTCAGTTCAGTTTGGTTCAAAATAAATTAATATAAAATAAATAAAAAATAATTTCAATTTATAATTTTCGATATACAATCTAGTTATTATCATAATATTATTAATATTTTAAAAAAAATATTTAATAATTTATAAAATTTATTATTATTTTTATAAAAAAATCAATTCAGAAATCAATTCAGTTCCGTTTATATCGCTTAAATTCAGTTCAGTTCAGTTGCTTAAGTTCAGATTAGTTCAGTTCATCCGATTTCAGTCCAATAGAAGAGGGTCCTAATATTTTGACGAATAACATTTTTGTTGTATAATTTTTTTGTTGTTGTGTCAAATGATATCCATGTATTTCATTAGTCTCCTGCTTATTTAATTTTTATTTTCATTCATTTGAAACTAATAATTGCACAACTAAATATACATCTTCTGTCGTGCTTATATAATTTTCATTGTCATTCATTTGAAACTAATAATTGCACAACTAAATATATATCTTCTGTCTCAGTGATTTATGACGTAAGCACACATATTGATAAATATTTTATTTGCTCTAACACAAGAAATATGTGAGTTACAGTATTATATAAATCAATCATCATAATTCTTAATTTATTTATAAATTAACCGCAATTTAAATAATGTTTTTAAATTTGTAACCAATAAAAAGAAAAAAAAAATGAAAACAAAATAGCCAGGGTATATAGATAACGATGGTGGTAGCCAAACATATCCAAATCAGAAACACATTTCTTCTCTCTAGAGTTTAGAGAGAGAAAGAAAGAGAATGTGGTGCCAGCGATGAAGCACAAGGATGAAAGCTTTCTCTGAGGTCAAAGCTGGCATTACCTGTTTATATCCCCCTTCTCTTTACTTTCTCTCCATATTTAACCCCTTCTCTTTCTCTTTCTATATTCTTCATTTTTAATTTCTCTCTCTCACACACACTCACGCACAGAGAGTGTGAGTCCTCGATTTTCTCAATGGTTGATTCCTGCTCTCCGTTCATGCCCGCCGGATCGCCGTCTCTCGCTGCCGGAGAGAAAAAACACTGGTGGCTCACTAACAAAAAGGTAGCTCCAATACCCCCAATTTAATTCAATTTTTCATGGTGCTTAAGATCGATCGATCGATCGATGGATTTTAATAAATCTCGAATTGTCGCAGGTGGTTGAGAGATACGTGAGGGAAGCTAAAATGTTGGTTGCCTCGCAAGACCAGGCCGAGATCGCGGCGGCGCTGGGCCTACTGGAGGCGGCGATTTCGGTGGCGCCGCGCATGGAGGTGGCGCTGGAGATGAAAGCTCGCTGTCTGCTCCACCTCCGCAGGTTCAAGGAGGTTGCCGATATGCTGCAGGACTACATTCCTAGTTTGAAAATGGCGATCTCCGATGATACGTCGTCGTCGTCTGGATCTTCGGACGGCTCGTCCTCTCAGCTGCTGAAGGAGCGAGTCCAGCTCCTCTCCTCCACCGGCGAATCCCTGGGCGAGAACGAGCCGGCGTTCAAGTGCTTCTGTGTGTCCGATTTGAAGAAGAAGGTCATGGCCGGACTCTGTAAAAACGTGGAGAAGGAAGGTCAATGGAGGTATAATAGCTCGATTCCCCCAACACAATCAATCAATTAATTAATGAAATATCACAATTTATATTACGTCTCGATTCATCAATTTTCCCCCAAATAATTTGCGATTTTCCACAGGTACTCTGTTTTGGGACAAGCGTGTTGCCACCTCGGCCTAATGGAGGAAGCGATGCTCCTCCTCCAGACGGCGAAACGCCTCGCCACCGCCGCCTTCCGGCGAGAGAGCATCTCCCTCTCCGACGACATCTTCTCTTTCAACAAATTCCCCCCCTCCTCCGGCGAGAATTTCATCAAGACCAGAACACCCGCCCCTCCGAAGACCGAGTCCGACACCATCACCCACCTCCTCTGCCACATCAAACTCCTCCTCCGGCGAAAGGCCGCCGCCATGGCGGCCCTGGACGCCGGCCTCTACTCCGAGGCCATAAGACACTTCTCCAAAATCCTCGACGGCCGCCGTGGGGCCCCTCAGGGCTTCCTCTCCGAGTGCTATGTCCACCGCGCTTCCGCTTACAGATCTGCCGGGCGAGTAGCTGAGGCGATCGCCGATTGCAATAAAGCCCTTGCGTTAGAGACTTCCTCTATCGAAGCTCTCACCATTAGAGCCACTTTGTTCGAAACCATAAGATGCCTTCCGGATAGCCTCCATGATTTGGAGCATCTAAAGCTGCTGTACAATTCGATTTTACGAGACCGGAAGCTTCCAGGGCCTGTTTGGAAGCGGCAAAGCGTGCCGTACGGAGAAATTCCGAGGAAATTATGCTCGTTGGACTCTAAGATGCAGCAGCTGAAACAAAGGGTTGCTGGAGGCGAGACGGGCAATGTGGATTACTACGCGTTGATTGGATTGCGAAGAGGATCCTCGCGGTCGGAACTAGAAAGAGCGCATCTGCTTTTGACCTTGAAACACAAACCGGATAAATCTTCGAGCTTCATCGAACGCTGCGAGTTTGCCGACGAGAAGGATATCGACTCGGTTAAAGATCGCGCGAGAATATCTGCTCAACTGCTGTATAGATTGATTCAGAAAGGGTACACTTGTTTGATGGTTTCAATCTCGGAGGAGGAGGCGGCTGAGAAGCAAAGGAAAAAAGCGAGCGCGGCTTTGCAGGTGGCTCAGCCGGCCAGAACGGTCGAGATTGGTGGTGGTAATAATAATAGTAAAGTTATTAGTCATAATAATGAGAGGATTCAGAAAAGGACTCTGATCACGACTCCACCGGCGTCGGTTTTTCAAGGAGTTTTCTGCCGGGACCTCTCGGTGGTTGGTAGTTTGCTTGCTCAGGCGGGGTATAATCGTCCGATCCCAGTAAAATACGAGGCACTGAGCTGCTGATTGAGCTGCTGATTATAAAAGTACAATGGTGATGAAAACAATAAATTAATAGTTGAATAATTAATTAAGGTGATAAAAAAAATGGTAAGTGGTTTTTGAAATGTTAATAGACGGCGGGAGAATATTGTTTTGGTGAAAGACTGTACAAATTGGAATGCTTAAAGTACTACCATATTATATAGTATTTATATTTATTTATTTAATCAGTTTATTTGAATTTGAGAATTTCCAGGGTATTTCTTTTGTGGACAATAATGTTAGGCTTAAAATTAGTTGGGTGTCATTTTCTATATGATGATATGAATGCCTGGAAATGGTGTGGGGTTTGTAAATTGTAATAAATGAAAGCACGATAAAGAGTGGGGGTGGATGAGCAAATGCTAGTGTTGCCATTTGCAGCTAAGAAGAAGCTAAAGCTATTGCCTTTTGGCTTCTATCTCATGTCCCATATGAGTGCAGGCACTATTCCTTTCTATCCACCATACAACCTCATGAATCACATTAATTACTTTAAATAAGGTTTGATTGCCACATTTTTGTAAAAAAAAAACTATCATGTTAAGATATTGTGTTTTAAGTATTATAAATTGTTTAATCGTACGGTTCGGTCACGAGCTGCTCAAGTCTAGCTTGGACTTGAGAGTTGTATTAGAGTTTGAGTCGAGCTCGAATAGTTCGCTATCATAAACTCTACTCGCGAGTTGTTGAGCGGCTTATTGAAAGCTAAGAATATCTCTAATGGTGTACTTAAATTTGTACCTTACTTATAGTTTGAAGTATAATTAATTATGTAGTTTTATACGGTGAAACTCAACAAATAAGAGACGTGCAATTTGAATTTAGTATATCAAAACGTTGATACTATTGTTTCTGTATCTTAATTTGTAACTCTTTCATCAATAGTGCACTTAAGGACAATTTGTTGCAACATATGAATTGTACTATCTATTACTACTAAGATAGTACTACTAAGGATGATTCTAATATTCAAAAATCATGATTTTTAAATGAACGAGTGTATCGTGGTCTAAAAAGTTGCACAACCTTATTATGAGGAAGATTTGTTAATTGTTAGGTACATAGGTACTTGTGATTGTAATATCTTAGGGAAGAATCATTTATAATTTTATTTTGTTATTATGCAATTATTTATTACTAATATTTAAAATAAGAAGAGTGAGCAAGCATGGTAATGACTAAGCGTACGTTGCAATCATCTTCCACGTAAAGACAATAACAACTTTTCATAAAAAAAAAATTATATATACACATAGTACAAGTGGGGCCTACAGTTTGACAAGCTTGGAAATAGGCTTATTATTAGCACTCAAAACAATGCCAATAATTTACGATAAAAAGACACTTTCACTGTTGCCACTTTTACCATTGGGCATGAATCATGATCACTTTTTTTACTGAGGCAGCACATAAACCTAGGTAAAGGTTGGTAAAAAATATTTATTGTGAAGACGCTGCTCAGTTGTACGAGTACGGTGTCATCGTCTGTCTTCTACCTGCTCTTCAGAAATGCGGACAAAGTTTTTCACTCATAAAACACTACTCTTCTTCGATCAATCAATGCAACATAATTTAATTAATAAATAAAAATTTGTCTAAAATGAATTTGTCGACCGGTCAATCCTAAAAAAGAATAGTCATATTACTCTCCAGTGGAGTAATGGAGTGAGGGAATAATAATTTATTTTTGTATTTTATTTAATTTTATATAGTAAAAAGAAAGAAATAAAGAAAAGAGAATAGGGTTCTTATTCACTTCCACACTCATCAACAAAGCATTGATTCTTCCGGTCCCATGCCTTCGGTTTGTATGGAATAATATTCAGACATGGAAAAAAATTCGATATCAATATATTCATTATTTTTTAACATTTGAAAAATGTTTTATAAAAATTAATAAAATACGACATGTGATTGTATAGAGAAATTCAATAACTAATGAAAATCGAATTGTGTATTTCATGCTTAGTGTGCACTGTATGAATTGCACGAGAGTAAAGATAAAGATGTGTAAAGAATAATCACGTGCATCCAAAACCAAAAGACGTACGTACGTATCTGCAAATATGAGTAACCCCAAAGGAATCAAATGGACGCATCAATTGCCAAAATCAATACCAAATATAATTACAATTTCATTACAAAATAAATTAAAGGATGATCTCTCTAAAAAAATACTACTCATAATAGCAAATTGTTTTCAGTATTATATATTGTCGTTATCGATTTTGCATGCCACGTGCATCCTTAGCTCGATCAATCGGTGTTTTTAAAGGTATAAATGACTTGGATAATTACTAACGTCAAACATTCGGTTAGTTTGCAATGTGTACTCATCATCCGCGCGACACGTATTTATCAATAAGGTAATAAATCTTATTTTATTGATCGATACGTTTGACACCGAAGTATATATAAACGTAATGTATCATAAAAACATAGATAGATTTAAGATTTAATCTACTTTCTTACTTTTTTTATAATACTACACGGAAAAATTAAGTGTGAAACTCAAAGTAGGATAATTAATTAAGTGTGCGGGTGGGCTGCAGATTTTATTCGATCATGATGTATAGATGTAGGGTTACATATTAGCTGTGTATTTCTCATAACCTACAAAGCCTACAAGTCTATAACCCATAGATAAGGATAGGGACATGTTTTTTTTTTCTTGATAAGTTGTCATCATACCAAAAAACTCCGCCGACCGAGTCATTAGTTCGATCGGGTGTCAAGTAGCCAAAGCCAACAACTCTAAACTCAATACAAATTTCACTGCTATTTTAATTAAAAAATTATCACGCTATCGGAGATTCTTACTCATGTTACCAAATACATTAAGATTCAGTTATATATGCCTCTACAAACTTATAGGGTCATGTTTATATTATTTGTTATATGTGCTAGTGTGTGTGCATTAAATTGAGATATTATTGTTATGTGGAGTGATATACAATAGCATAAAATAGCAAGTTGTTTAATTAAATAAAATCTTCTTGATTGTGTACAAAAAAATTGTTTGCCTTGCACATTTTCAAAGGAAGGAATCACTTTAGTATTAGTACTTAGATAGTGTTTTTTATAAAGTAGGAAGACTTGGTTCAATGTGTTCTTGTTCGTTCTAATTGAGTTTGACATAAAATGAAATATTTAAAATTCACACATTTCAAACAAATAGTGTTCAGATTTTTTTAATAAGACGTGTGACAATAATAGTTACAACTTAAAAAAATAAAATAAAATATATTTGTTTTTATTTTTTATTCTAAATTTTTTTTTTTGCTGATAATAAATTTTTGTAAAATTTTAATTGACTACTTTTCTTTTTTTCCGAATTTAAAAAAAAAAGAAGAAGATAATTTTCAATTATTTTTCATTAAAAATTCAAAAATTATTGAATTTTATTTTTGAGAGGGGATGACAGTCATTTTTGTATACATCAATGGTAACTAGCTAGTGATGGATATTTTACTTGTATATTCTTTACACATAATGTGTATATATTGCCCCGTCAAATGTGTATTACTTTTATTCTAAAAAAATACCTTATTTCAAGTGAAATTTATATAAAAAAAAAAGTAAGTCAACTTATCTAAAACAAGGAGTATTAATTAATCAGAGGTTCACAGATCAGAGTGCATAGTAATTGTAGACTTGTAGTATGTTCAATCAAAAATCAATTTTAAAGTTAAAAATCGAGTTACGTGACACTTTAAACATTACTAGTACTAAATACTGTACTAATTTACTCCTACTAAAAAGAAATATTATTACTCATTCAATGCGTTTATATTTTCACAATAAAACAATTTTGTATGAACTTATGAGTATTAAAATAAGAAATAAGTGTATTTATTTTTAATTTAAAAATATAATTATATTAGTATTTTTATTTACATATTTTTCAAATTTTATTCATTTTTAAAATTTAAAATACTACTCCTTCTGTTTTTTAAATAAATGTCATATTTTTTCTTTTTTTGTGTTCTGAGTTTAATGGTCACACCCCTTCCCTCGCTTATAATTTCCGCTTCAACGTGCAACCTCTCCTATGCATATTAAATTGGATTGGAAGAAGTATTATTTTAATTTTTTTTGTCACAAATAAGTGTGAAAAATATAGATGAGTATAATTTCTCTAAATACATAATCTCATTTTTGTCTATTAGTCGGTGTTGGGTCATGGCATTTTAAAATCGACATGTCACGATGCCAGAGATGATGATGATGTCAGATAGCACGTGGTCTGCAACATTATTATTATTATTATTATTATTATTATTATTATTATTATTATTTTGTAGAAGGATAAACAATATATTTCCCGCCTTCTAACACAATTCAAAAACTTTGACGTGATTTTATGTCAAAGAATAATACTTTTATCTTTTATCATTATAAATTACTTATTTATTTAATTAATTTTTAACATAAATATAGAAATATTTAATATATTTAACTAAAAATATAACATTTATTTTATTTACACAATATATATCTAATATAGTGCAAACTATATTAATATTCCCCATCTCTTAAATATCAAATTATATTGGTAATTTTTTTTCTGTGTATTGAAAAAATTCTGCATTTTTGCTCGACATTTTTTCTTTCGACATGTCTCATAGAAGTGAAACTATGGAAGTCAATTTTGTTGTTTTGTTTATACTACTTCTGTGATCTGTCCTCACAAGTCACAATGGTCATAGTTCTTTTTTAATTTTACAAACCAAATATGACAATTGTGATGAAACAAAAGAAGTACTGTATATTGATTTATTGGACCGGGTGACCAAAAAACCATTGACCCAAAATAATTCGGCCCATTTTACAGTTACAACCCAATGCAATATTTATCGACCTGCGAAAATCAAGTAGCTTTAGTTATATATATAGGCAACACATTAAAAAGAATGAAAAAGAAAGAAAAAAAAATCACAAACATAAGAGTATTTAATTTTAACACAAAAATACTATTAGCTCTATAACTCAAACAAAGTAAAATCACTTCTTGTTCTTAGATTTAGAAGCTCGTTTTTTAGAGTTCTTGCCCGCACTTCCACCACCATCTCTCTCGACTCTACATTCCCCGCAGAACCAGTCTTCTTCCGGTACACCCACCAGCGGAGGATCAAGGCAGTCGAAATGAACACCCACTCCGCACCCACAGTTTCCACTCTCATCACCGCAGATCAGCATTTCATCTCCCCTGTCGCGGGACCCACACACTTTGCACGCTGTGTCATCAACACACTGATCCAGCAGCGGCGTTCTCACATCTTCTGCAGTCTCTTCGACTCGGCTAACCATAATCTCGAGCGATCTCTGGGCCCACGAATGCGTGTTGTACTGAACGTGCTTTTCGAGAGAGTACCCGGGCTTGCACACATACTCCACCAAGTAATCTGCTAGGACACATGGCACCTCGTGTCTTAGGAACTCCTGGACCCACATGTCGACACGTGGCATGCTTGGGCTGACAATCGCAAAATCGATCCTCGATCCGAGGAAGCGAGTGTAAGGGGGTGAAGTTGCTAATATAGTGCCGTCTCCAGCCTTGATGACACGCTTCAGGGTATCCTGATTATGCAATGCAAAAAGGAAATTAAACCCAGCAAGCAATCATATATTTATAGATGATGGGATATTTCTTATACTATATAAGGTATCAAAGCCGTCATTTGGGAGCAAAAATGGCAAAATGCACATAATTGGAAGTTTGAAACTAAGGACCGAAACTGCAAGAAAATCAACACTTATGGGATGTATTAAAAGGGATAGCATACCAGAGGAGGAGCAATACATTCTCCGTAAATCACAATACGCATTCCATAAAATGCGCCGTGTCCAGTTTTTTCCCTAAGAAGACGCCACTTTCTTGGAGCCTCTAAGTTGATTGCACCATCTTCGGTCAAGCATTTCTTGTGCCATTCGTATGGCTCTTCAGGTAAAAATCTCCCGGCCTCATTGCATGCTGCTAAATAGTCAGTCTTAAGAATCCAACTGCAAAACCAAGTTATTCAAGGCAGATACTAAGTTAGTCCTTGAAGAATTTAAATAACAAAAGTTAATATTTAAAATAAAAACATACCTTCCGGATGCTGCAGCTGCAAAAAACTTTTCCGTTCTTTTTACCGGGTCTGGAACAATGAAATGGGTTGCCTGATACGACCAACTATGTGTATCTCTACAAACTCGTCCTTTTAATCGCTTTATTAACTGCTGAAAGTCCTTCCTTTGCAGTCTATGCCCACTCACAATAAAACATGCAGGTTCATCTTTCACCACAAGCTTATTACGTGTCTCGGAATCCAGACCGGTCTCGCCAGCGCTAGCGACACTTTTTAAAAGCTTTTTATTTTTACCTTTGGGACTTTTTGTGACTGGAGTACTGTTTTCCTTCTCAAATTCAGCTGAGCTCTTTTTCAACTTCTTGGATGGCCGTTTTTTGGTCTTACATTCTAGCACAACAGTTTCTTCATTGCTTGTGACACTCTTCATTTTTTCATGTTTTTCATTATTATTTGATTCTTCACCAGAACCCTTCAACTGATTTTTCTTGGCATTAGCCAAAGGACGTTTTTTGGCATTGGCTATTTTTTCCTCTCCAGCATTGCCTTTAGATTTAGACTCAGTAACTTCCGTTTTCTCACCATAAACAGTCTTATCAGCTTCAAAGCTGTTTTCCTTTGTCTGTATGATGTTTTCGGAAGCTTCCTTTTCTAAATTAATGTCACATTTTCCCACAGGTGAAACCTCAACATCATTTTGCACTTTGTCACTGGAGCACTTTAATTTCTTGGATGATCTTTTTTTGGTCTTACTTTCTTTCACAACAGTTTCTCCATTGCCTGAGACACTCTTCTTTTCTTCCTGCTTTTCATCCTCTTTTGATTCTTTACTGGAAAACTTCAACTGATTTTTCTTAGCATCAGCCAAAGGACGTTTTTTGGCCTTGGCTGTTTTTTTCTGTCCGGCATCAACTTTAGATTTTGACGCAGCCAATTCTGTTTCCTCACCATAAACAGCCTTTTCAGCTACAATGCTGTTTTCCTCTGTCTGAATATTGTTTTTAGGTGCTTCTTTTTCTGAATTGACGTCACATTTTCCCACAGATGGAGCCTTGTCTTTATTTTGCACTATATCACTTGGAGCTGGAGTTTCATCATCCATACCAATAGCGTTATCAGTTCTGTCTTCCATAGCTAATGCTCTGATAGGATGAACCACAAATTCATTCTGCGAAATAGGTTTCTGAAGGTCAAGTGTTCCTTTAAGCTTATTAGTGCTCCCTTTGCCGCTTGCACGTTTGGAGCCTAATGTCTTCTTGGCAAGCAATTTTGTTTGAAGTGGTTTTGACTTTGCACCCGTGCTCCCTTCAGTTGTAAATTCCGGATCATCCAGGGCGTCCATTTTGTCGACCAATGAGTTGGTTCCTTTAACTGAAGGCTCAGGCTCAATGCTTTGTAACACATCACTTTGACAGATCCCAACTCCAGCACCACATTTATTAGTTTCCGAACCAAGTAAGGTCTGCCTTTTGAGTCGTTTACGAGAATCGGTAAGAGTTTCTTTAGAGGCTGATGGAGTAAACTTTCCCGAACAGCTGGTAATGATTTTCGAAGAAAACTCATCAAATGATTTATTCACCAATTCGCTTTCCATTCTTACAGTTGGATCGCGGCTCAGCATTGGTGATTTTGAACCACCTCGTATTTTCCTCTTGTTGGGCGATTTTACAGTGTTCCCTTCATCACCAGGTGGCGAGGTTTCCTTCAAAGGTGTTTTTCCTACACAATCAGTGTCTCGACTCAACATTGGCGGTTTAGAATTGCCTCTTGTGATACTTGTCTTACTCTTACTGGGTGATTTTGCAGTTTGGCCCTCATCATCACCAGTGTGACAACTCATCATTGGAGATTTAGAACCACCTCTTCTTGAGACACTTGTATCACTCTTATTAGGCGACTTGGCAGTTTGACCATCATAACCAAGTGATGAGGTTGTTCCCTTTAAGGGTGTTTTGACTACATGATCAATCTCAAAACTACCACTAACCCCAAATTTGTTTACATTAGAGGCCAACGGACTACCGGAATGACTTTGAACGTGCATACTTGAAATACTCTTCAAAGGACTCTTCTTGCTTAATTTGGACAAGTCAGTGGCGGGAGACATTTCCGAAAGGTTTGTACTGTGGAGCATGTTTGATGGTAAGGGAGAAGATTTTTTTCCAGGACTCTTGGCACTAGAAGGGGTCGTCGGTTTAAGATGCCTATTATGAATTCCATCTTGTCGAGCTGGAGTCGAGTGAATCTTACTGGTCTCTCCATTAATTGAACTTTTAGAAGCACTCGAAGGTAAACTGTATCTTGGGATCTCTACATTTGTTCTTCCCAAATTTGTTACCGTAGCCATATCTTCCGTCTCTTCTTCAGAGTCCTTAGCTTCAGCCATCATCTCCAACTCGTATCCACTGTACAGAGGTGGGGCTTAAATTTAAGCTCATGAACGTATTTGTTTTTTTATTAATAAGTAATAGCGAGCAACAAATTTTATTAAGTCAGCACAAAAGGCACATAACTTTCAATGCTCACCTCTTATTGTAGTCTTCTTCGGGAAGGAGCTCCCAAGCTTTCAAACTGGAAATATTGAAAAGGAAAAAAATAATACAACAATCATAAAAATGAAGAGACTAAGAGGTTAAAAATTAAATGAACGATCCTAAAAATATTTTGTGGTCTATCAGTGTGAGAAAATCAAAATTGGCATACCAATCTTCTAACCAGAAATGGTTAACTAGTTTTATCTTCTTTAATTTCTTCGCAAGCTCGTACTTTTCACCTGTTTGGAGAATAAATTTCATAGTGGTTTAATTAAACAAAACAATAAATGTCAACAACGAATGATTCATATCATCACGACTAACACAAGATAGGAGAACCCACCCTCAAATTTGTAGCATATCAGATGAGTAACCTTGTTTGCCACCAATGGCTTTGAGAAAATTCCACCCATTAAAGCAACCATATTCTAGAGAAACCGAAAAGCTTTCAGCAAGTTGATGTGAAAACAAAAATTATGGTACATTTTACTAGTGTTTTACAATCAGAAGAAAGTAAAAGGTAAATAGGAAGAACCATGATATCATCTCTGTCATGCCGTTGATATCCAGTCAAGCAGACAACCATAGACTTTGCACCCGGAATCCCATTCAAATCTCTAACAGGACTATATATTACCTATAAAAGTCGAATAAAATAAACGGCAGCTCAAGGTTCAAAAATAACAATTCAATGCCAAAGCAGTTTGAATCTTTTCGTCTCTTAATCCATGCTAAGTAGCAAGAAATGAATATCAAAAAAGAAGAAAACAAAACCGACTTGAACAAATAAAATGCCAATCATGCTTTCAAAAAAAGGGACTTGGGTAAGTCGATATATTGCTTCTCACGGTAAAAAAAAATAAAGCATCTGTAATAGAGAAACTCACTGAGGTACTGTCAACCGGCATTCCCACATCAAAACTGTGATCAACCCATAACCAATTCACCAAAGTCTTTCCATCTCTTCTTGCAGCAATGCATATGGGGTCGTCCTGCATCACGAAAGAGCCACACAAATGCTATCAGTATCCGTACAATTGGGCAATTAATCCAAAGCATATGTCATAAATATTCTAAACTAATCCAAGTTTCCCAACATTAATCTTCAGTTGCTTGCTAAGAAAATGCAATTAAAATCGTATAACTCGGAAAGAACATGAAAACATGAAGAGAAAAAACAACAGCTCCATTTAGAACACTCACGTAAACAAGCTGATCAACAATCACGTGATTACAATTCGGGCCGTAATTTACAGCATCGATTCCTCCCCCTTCCAAAAGCTTCAGCCGAACCTGAACAAAAATAAACCACAGGAAAAGCTTAAAAGGTAAATTGCATAATTTAATTAATAAATTAAATAAAATTGAAGGGAAAAAAATGACAATCTACAACAAAAGAAAAACCTTTTCTTCTTTAATGGAGTCGAATCCAAGGAGAATAAACCGAACTCCGAGAAAGGTCTTTGAGGGGTCGTCATACGCTATGCTTTGCTTGCTTTCCATCAATCGACTTCAGATGGCGACTGCACAGAACGCACTGCAGGGAAAGTCACCGCAGGGAAAAAAAAGTACAAGGAAATGGTGCCGTGAAAATCACCGTCTATACCGAGCTCTAATAAGTGTGGACGAAAATAGAAAAGGGAGTGGGGAGAAAGAGTCGGCTTTGTTCACTGAGTGGAAAATTATTTCTGCAATCGACAATAGCTTCTCGAGGAAGAAGGGCAATGGGTAGATGTGAAAATGAAGTAGAACGCCGAGGGTAGAATTGGAAATTCGCGAATAAAGGAGGGATTTTGATTTTCGTGGTTTTTTGATTTTTCTGTGGAGTGGCGGGAGCTGGGAAAAGCATAATTGGGGAAATCTAAGACACGTGTATTGGGCCATATTTTGGGCTGATTGTGTGGGCTTTATATGGCCCGTCACTTTGTTTTCCTAGCCGCCTATTCCGGCCCAATACCCATCTCCCCACAATATAAAGTACCCATCTCCCCACAATATAAAGGTGCTCATATCGATCAATTTTTTTTTTTCGTACTCCCTGTCAACCGGTGTAGCTCGTGGAGGTGACTGAGTCTAGGCGGCGTGACCGGAAACCGCAAGCAACTTCGATCAATTTTCCTTTCACGATCATTATTATACATAGGTGCGTGAGGTGATAGTTAATTGATCTGCTCGCTTGATTTCACACGTTTCCTTTGAATTTCTATGTCTTAGTTTTGTGCCCTTATCGGTGCTCTGCAATCGATTGGATGAGAAATAGTTAACGATTATTATCCTCAGTTTCAAAATTTGTGGATAATGGCAAAAAAAATATTCTTCCTTTCTGGGTTTAGGGTTCAACATTTGTTAAGATCATGTGTTGTGACGTTCACTCGTGAGTCGACTTATAAGCCTAGGGATACTCTCCTCTGTTACCGGATAATTTTAAGATGGAACTTTCCTAGGTGAATCGCATCCCCCTCTCCCGTCTTTTTGCGCTAGCTGTGAAACGCTTATTTGGTCATTCTCACTAGAGCTTGTGCTGGGATTTCATAATGACAATTGTGTGTTAACAATGACATGAAAAAACTACACTCTTAAGTGCTCGTTTGTTTGTGTATGAGTTTATGTAATGCCGTACTCATCCACTCTACATACTGATTATTTATCAAACAAAATGAAGGAAAGAGTTAGCAGATACAGAGGATGAGTAACACCACAGCAGGACCCTCAAAAGTTAGAGTGGGCACGTCTCAACCTTCAGAGAACACCCTAAAACGTAAACGGGGAATGTTCCAGAAGGAATGTGAGTCTCTTCGAGTTTCTGTTTACTCACAGTTTTGGAATTTATGTTATTACACGCACTAATACTCAATTGGATGCAACAGTGCAGCATATGATGTATGGCTTTGGTGATGATCAAAATGTATGTCTTTTACTCTCTCCTTTTGGCAACATAGTTTGAGAGTTCAACAGCTGCAATATTAATTATTCTGTGTTCAATTTTATGTATTTTCTTTATACGTCAGAATACCTATGTAAAGACTAGTAAGTGAAAACCGTATTATTAAACTGCTATATAGCCTATATTATGAGCACTCACCTGCAATAGGAAATGTCATTATAGTCATTTGAAAAGTGTTTGGTAGGGTCTCGTTGTTATCACTTTGTGCTTGATTATTCATTTCTCATCATTCATCTAAACTGTGAACCTGGAATTTTTATTTTCCAAAAACAAAATTTTCATTTCTTAGCACAAGTAATTAAGTAGTTCAACAATTTTATTATTTCTTTATTTTTAAAATTAATCTTTTAGTCACTCTCGTTCCAAATTTTGCACTGCAGCCACTTCCGGAGACCGTATCTCTTGTTGAGGATATCGTTGTGGAATATGTCACAGATATGGCAAGTGTTAAATCGTTTTTGACATTTTATCCATTCATTCTATAATATGCTAGCTTATTTTTTTTTTTTTTTTAGTTTTCTTCATTTCTCGTTTGAATTGAGTATCTTTTGTCCCTTTTCATTTCTGACTGGAATCGAATTCCTACTTTGTTAATGACTGTCACAGGTCCACAAGGCTCAAGATATTGCAACCAAAAGAGGGAAGCTTTTGACAGAGGATTTTCTTTTTCTAATTCGGAAGGTATGGCAAGTTTTGATTAGATGAATTCATTATGCAGATGTCCTAGTTAACCATTTCACAGCAACAAAAATATAAATATATTCAATAATTTCAACTTTGAGACTTCATATATGCACAACTATGGTTTTGTAGGATTTGCGAAAACATAACCGCTGCACAGAGTTGTTGTTGTTGAATGAGGAAATTAACAAAATCAGTATGCAAATGACCTAGTAAACCATTTCATAGCGACAAAAAAATATAGATATATTCAATAATTTTAACTTTGAGACTTCATATATGCACAACTATGGTTTTGTAGGATATCCCAAAGCTTAACCGCTGCACAGAGTTGTTGTCGATGAATGAAGAACTAAAGCAAGCACGGAAAGCTTTTGAGGTTGATGAAGAGAAATTGGCATCGGTGGACTGAATTTTGTGAAATTAGTCAAAATGCTTGAAAGATATTTCAGTTTCCTAGTAGTTCGAGGCCTTTTAGGGTATTGACTATTGATGCTCTTAACTGTTAGTATAATATTCTCTCCTTTATAGGTATTGATGCTCTTAATTTTTTGTATAGTACTCTTGTTTGAAATAATATTCACACTTTGTTTCAGTTCACTTTTAACAATCAATTTGAACAAGTATCACCATTAGATTAAATTCAAGATAAGGGTCAAAAAATATGAATGCCGATATGCCAGTATCGGTTACACCTCTTTGACAAATGATAGACTATTTGTGAACAAAATTGCAAAGAGTACTAAAGGGAACTGTATTAGTAGCTAAAAAGCTCATTCTTGCTACAAGAAAATTGTATACCCTAACGGAGTAACGGGCCTAACTTAGTATTTCCTTGATCTTTGTCTTCTTGTCGTCTGTTAATGAGGTCGGGAAAAGAACCTCAAACGTGACATGTAGATCTCCTTTCTTGTTACTAAAATGTAATGGCATGCCCTCGCCTTTAAACTTCTTCACTTCCTTAGGCTTTGTGACGCCCTGAAGGAGGAAAGCAAAGAAAAAATTGGACAAATGTAACTACATACAGTAGTAGTAACATATACTGGAGTAACGAATCTGGTACACTCACCTTGGAGCTTATGTCCACCAAATGCTCGTCAAGGTGTTTAATGGTTTTCTCGAAACCAACAAGAGCTTGAACCTAAATAGCATTGTGATATTAATATGTAAATTGCTAACATTTTCACTAGTTATTTCCAAAAAGAGAGCGAGAGAGATGAGCTTCATATTAAATAGGAGAAAAATAACTTGAGCCAAAAAACTATTATAAGCTCAATAGCCTGCTTTTGTTATCTTTACAATATATCAGAATTTCAAGTTGATTGTGCTTAAAAGCATTACCAGAGTAATAGTGACTGTTGTATGCAAATCATTGCCATCCCTTCTGAAGAGATCATGAGGTGCAGTACGTATGCGAAACTGCACATACATAAATAGCCCGTCGAGAAAGTGAGTGGATAAAAAAACAAAATTCAAACAGATTCATTGTCATCATTAAAAATTGGGATAATATATATCTGACCTTAAGATCTCCAGGTTCACCATCAACTATCGGCTCCCCTTCCTCATAAAACACCACCTCCTGCAGATTGAAAAGGTAAGAACTTCTCAGAAAAATCAGCAAAATACCACCTCACACAATCCTTTTACTCCTATGAATTATTCAGAAAATAAAATTCTCTAGCATTTACTTCGAGGAATGGTGTTGGTGTGCTCAGCAGAAATTATTCCATTAAATCACAGTAGCAATTTAGTAAAGATAAGTAAAAGAGCTTACTTGTCCTTCCCCCATTCCCTTCTCAATATCCACAGTGATAAAGTCACCCTCACGTTCATACTTAACATTAGGGCACTGTTCACAGACCTGGAAAGTTAACATATGGCAACTTTAATACAGATGGAACACCATTGAAGTAAACGATGCAAACCTAAAATACAAATTACAACAAATTCTCATTGCAAAAATAAATAAATAAAATCGTACCTGCTCTGTCATCTGCTGAAACATACCCGGACCAATTTGCTTGTGATAAACCTCATTTTTACAGTTGCAGCGTCTCTTCCCTGGAGCTGGTTTTATTACATTTTTCACCCTCCAAACCTGATGGATTAAACATTTTCGAATTGAAAAACTATGTAAAATGTCATGGTAGCTTAAGATTGAATGAGCAATTTATGTCGACAATTGTTGTTTCTTTTTATTGTATACAAGTTTTCATACTAATAATAATTATATAGTAAGAAAGAAGGCTATTAGGTCACATACTCGCATAATGCAAAATAAATACAGTATTATTAGCATTTAGCAATCAGTTTTTCGAATGGCAACATTTTAAATTTATGCAATCAATGAAACAAAAAAGCATTCTTATCGAGGATTTCATTTAGATGAAAAGTTAATTTGGTTTTTGGTGGCGAAGGTCAGTACCTTCAAAGTGCCCCCCATATACAGATCTTCAAGGGTCGAGTCCAATTCAACTATCACGTCATCACCTTTCATAACTCTCTCTTCCTCTTCATTAGAACCTCCCCCGAAAAACCTGGAAACATATCCATTTATCAGCAAGAAGTACAAAAGATCATGGTCAGCGTTTTGATGTCACAATTAGCAAAATCCAGGCAGATAATAACGGAAACAACACAAAAGTGAATGGCAGAAGAATAATCGATTAACAATCCACATGTCAGTGTTTACGTAGCATTTACAATAAGAGCTCAACCATCACCCTATCTTCAAGGAAGCTCAAAAGGAACAAATAGTTGCAATGCTAAAGCCGCACAAACGTATAAATGCAAACAGAGGTTTTCTTTGTTGGATTCATCAAGCCGATAATTATCAAGTTTCAATTTGAAAAGGACAGGATAGAGAAAGTTAACAATTTCAATGAAATGCATTACATATCAACCAGAGTAAAAACATATTTACAAAATCCTGGAACTTACGAGCTAAAAATATCATCCATATTCATTCCCCCTCCCCCTCCACCTCTACCCCCACTCGCCGCATGCTGTTTGAGACCTTCTTCACCATATCTATCATAAATACCTCTCTTCTCGCTATCGGACAATACTTCATAAGCTACAAAAAATCAGACAATTCGCTGATTACACCACATTCTCCGAGATAATTAAAACAACAGAGACAAGTAATCGAAGAAGAAGTAAGCGGAATACCGTTATTAATTTCCGCAAATTTCTTGTTCGCCTCTTCATTTCCTTGATTTTTATCCGGATGGTACTTCAACGCGAGCTTCCGGTAGGCCCGCTTTATCTGCTCATCTGAAGCGCCTTTGGGCACTTGGAGAGTGTCGTAATAACTCTTCCTGATCAAACGCAAAACCAGATAAAAATTCATGGAACAGATGAATTGGATTTTTACCGACAGTGAAATCACGATTCCGAGAACTCACGCTGCAATGGCGATCAGGTAGTGCGACGCGAAGCAAAAAAACAGCAGTAGTTTTGATCCCCGATGCGTCATACTTCGCCGGCGCAGAAATCGGAATTCGACACGAAGGGGCTAGGGTTTCGGATCGGATCTTCAAGCTGACGACATCGAAAATTCGCCGGTCACTGGAATGTATACGAGTATGGATGTACAAATACGTATAAATCTTTAATTTTATTTCCGGAGAAAAATAAAAAAGGTGCTGAGAAATTGACGAAGGACTCGACTGCTCGAGTAAGCAACGTGGTCTCGCAGAAAACGAGCCAATCAGAGAGCACTCCAACTTATTAGGACCAATACAAATCTGCCACGTGACAACCGGTAGTGTTTATATTCACACTCGTTGGCCACAAATTAAAGGCTGTTATTTTTTACTATGTTTGTTCAAATTTACACAACTACTAGGAGTGTTCATAAAATGGTCCGGACCGAAAATCAGATCGGAACCGGATCGGTTGGTCCGGTTCGGTCTGGACCGGTAAAATTTCGGATCGATTTTCAGTTCGACTAAAAGTGAGATTTCGATTTCCGATCCGGTTCCGATTAAAAACCGGTAAAATCCGGTCCGGACCGGATTGGACCGAATTTAATTTATCAATATATAAAATATATATATTTGATAAAAATAATAAAATAACTTGATAAATTATTTATATTTTAATATAAAATTGTTTTACTTATTAAATATAATTTTTATATTAACTAAAATTTTCATTATATATTAAATTATTAATACTTAATATAACAACATAATCTATAAATAATTAAACAAAAATATATTTTTTAATTTTTAAAATATTTTATTATTTAAAAATGATATTTTATTTTTACTGAATAAAATTTAAAATTTATAAATATAAAAATTAAATTTAATTATTATTTTATATTTAATTTATTAAAATTTTAAATTAATCTGGTTTTATCCGATTCAAAACCGGACCGGACCCGAATTTACCGGGTCATGCTTTTTCATGATTGCGGGTCATGCTTTTTCATGATTCCGGTTCCGGTCCAATCCGGTTTCGGTCCGGTTCGATCCGGTTTTGGACCGATGAACACCCATATAAACAACTTTTGGTTTATAGGAATATTTAAGACATTTTAATTCTAAGACTATCTACGCCGGAGATATTTTATCTCATTTAAGACATTTTAATTCTAAGACTATTTACGGCGGAGATATTTTATCTCCTACATATTTACTGTCACATCATTTTTTTCTTTTCCACATCTCAAATATTTTCAAAAATTATCTTTCAAATATTTCATACTTTCCAATAAGAAATATTTCAAAAAATTATTCAATTTTCTCACTTAATTAAGTTTTATATTTTCAAAAATTATCTTTCAAATATTTCATACTTTCCAATAAGAAATATTTCAAAAAATTATTCAATTTTCTCACTTAATTAAGTTTTATTTTATTTCTCATAATTAAATATATACATCACTATTTAAAAAAAAATATACAATAAAAAAATATAAAATTGAAAAAATAAATTGTTATCCAAATTAAACAAATTTAGTCTCTATTTAAAAATCTTGAAAAATAAAAATATTGATATAAAAAAACATTTTTTTTAAATAATAGTTTTAAAATATCATTTAAAAATAGTTTTCTAATTAAATATAAAATTTCTACCTGCTACATACTATGCCCGTACAGCTAAATGTGAAATGTCCCACCAACCAACCCCACTCACCTTACTTTTGTCAGAATAAATACAAAATTATTGAATAATTCTCTCAAAAATAGAAAAAAGTTACCCCGTCAAATACTTCCTATTAGAAGTAAATACCTCTCCAATTATTCCTTATTGGAGATGGTCTCTAGGAGTGACTATTCGGGTTCTGGTATTCGGGTTTGTACCGAAATACCCGTACCCGATTGGGTATTTGGATACTCGTACCCAATAAATTTGGTTAAAGGGTCGAGTTACGAAATTCATTTTTAAAAATATTGGGTATTAGAATACTCGATTACCCGTTCGGGTATAGCCGAAATACCCAATTAATTATTTAAATTAAAATAATAAATATATTAATTAAAAATTTAAAATAATTTATATAATAAATAAAACTATAGTCTATATATAATAGTAAAAAAATATACAACAAATTAGAAATTAACTTGAATAAGATGATTAGTTGGACATGTAGTTAGAGGATGTGCAAATAGGAAAATATGGGAAAATTTAACAAAATATAATAATTAGTGCAAGAAAATGAAAAGAAAGAATTACTTTTTCTTTATTGTTTTTAATTATTTTATTTTGTTTTTTCTTATTATTTGTAACTTAAATTGATGATTTTTAGTTGATTGAAAATAAACAATTAAATTTGAATATTATTGATTTTTTGTTAATTTAAATTTTTGGGTAATTTTGGGTACTCGATTACCGTATCCGATTACCCGGTCCGGGTATTGGGTACCCGATTTATAAAAGAGGGTCGAATTATGGGATGAACCTTCTTGTTTAATAGGGTACGGGTACCCGAAAATTTCGGATGCGGGTACCCGTCTGTACCGAATAGTCACCCTAGTCTAAGGGGCAAAATTGTTAGTGTGCATCTAAATTTGAATTATGCCAGCCACCAACAACCAAAAAAGACGAGGTTTCGACATAGTTGAAATGTGACTCGAATTCAAAGTCGTAACGGTGAAAAAAGCAATTTGTCGAAAGGAAAACCGACTGTGGTTAGATAAGATCCAAGTAATTAGAATGTTTAAGCAAAATTAAAGTTTAAGGTATAAATAAATGATAAAATATACTCCAATTGTAAGTAAATATAAATATAGAATATTAAAATGAAAATCAAAATATATTTTGAATTGAAAAAATAAAAATAAAAAATTTAAAAATTGGGACTTTGATATATGAAATGTAACGTGTCGCTTTCTCATTAGTTGAGCTTCCATGACCATAACTATTGTACTTATTTTCAAATCATAATAGTTTGAATAGAGAAATTTCAAATACATAAAAAAAAATAATGTTCTCATGTGTTAAATAATAATAATATAAAGAAATGATAAAAGGTATTGTTATATAAGTAATGAATGAGTTAATCGAAAAAATAATGATATTAATATAAATAAACAAGTATTGAAAGAATAAAGTTGTAAAAAAACATTTTAATGAATGTTCAAAATTCTGTGAAACGCACAAAAAAAAAATGTGTGCAAACTTTTGTGTATTTTTTATGGTCTTGAGAGTGTTATTTTTTTACTACTACATGTGGTTATCTCCCTTCTTGCTCCTTTTCGATGGTCTGCGAGATTTATAATAATACTACTACTACAATGGTTATCTCCCTTCATGATCGCATGTAGGTCGATTTTCAATCGATCAAAGTAAGCAAATCCGTGTTTTTTTTTCAAATTTGCAATTGCATGGTTATTAACTGAATTAGTAGTTAATCTAATTCCGGATTTCCCATTGTCCTAGAATAGAAAACCAACCATATCCTCCGGAAACCTGATTTGGTCCATTGATTTTATCACCATTTCATCCGTCCGATTTACAAGCTTAACCGCAGTATTCTTTCATAGTACAATCAAAAGAATATATTCCGATCGGTGTATATAAACGACCTCAAAGCGCACCTGTGTTTTCAAAGCCTCGTCCCATAAGCCTTCCTCCTCCCTCTCCGCCCTGCTATTTGCAGGCAGAGGCTTTCCACAACAACAATCAATCAATCAATCAATCAATCAATCACAACAACAATGACCAACAAATCCATCCCGGAAAACGACATCATCATCATCGAGGAGGAAGAAGCTGCCGCCGCCCCATACCCGCCGCCGGCCGACCGGAGGAGGAGGAAGAAGAGCGGCGCCTTCGGCATCTTCAAGGCGGCTCTCTACATGGTTCGCAGACGCCACGTCAGCGCGAAAGAGGAAGCCGGCGAGAGGAGAGATCCAAACCCGAACCCGAACTGGACGAAGCTGGTGGGGTCCGTTAGGCCGTTTCACCTCCAGGAAGGGGCCGAGTCGCCCCCACGGGCGGAGGGGGTGGTCCCGCCGGGGTCTCCGGCCGCCTCCTCCTCGCGAGGGACGATGAGCCAGTACTCGTCGGCAGCGAGCCTACTGGATCTGGATAACAGCAGCGACGACGAGGAGGAAGAGGATCCGGACGAGGTTTTCGACGCGCTCACCGGAGACGAGATGATCGACGCAAAGGCTGATGAGTTTATCGCGCAGTTTTACAAACAGATGCAGCTTCAGAAGACCAACACATACCACCACCACCACCAGCTTAGCCGGGGAATTTAAGCGGTTATGGTTATGATGAACACGGGAGGTATTAATTAATTTAAATCATTGGTTAATATAATTGTCGATAAAAATAAAAAATAAAAACTTTCTGGGCAGGCAAGTATCATCGAGGCAGATCAATGGATAGAAGGCCGAATACCTAGACTTATGGGGTCACAAGAGCAAATGGGGAATTCAATTCAATTTATTTTTTTCTCTCTGTTTTTAGATGTAGAATGTTTTTCTTTTTATACTTCTGATTCGCTCCCAACAATTTTTTTAATTGTCCCGATATGATTGGCATCATATTAATTTGGTACTGTCACATTGATATTTTAAAGTTTAAACTAACACTCTGATACCATTTTAAAAGTCGAGGATTAGAACTGGTTCAAACAATGAGTATACCATTGTTTGTATATGTATTTCTTCAGTAGTTTAACTGAAGAGGATAGTTTTAGTTTATGTTGGTGAGGATTAAATGTCAAATTCAAATATGTAAACTTGTTATATTACGATAATAACTCCTATTCATCCTAAATCAAGTGTAATAACACGAAAAACCCAATTTCGCTAGAGCTTTCAGACTTTCACCCAATTTCGCTAGAGCTTTCAGACTTTCAATTGGGTTTAGGCCTCAATTCCAGATAACATTGAAACTTTTGCGGGGCAACAAATGCACACAGAAAATACGAAAATAATGGCAATAAAAATAAAATAAAAAAACGACCTAGTAATAAATCTAAGTAATGTAGGAGTAATTAATAGCCATGGATAATCTGAGAGCACTTATTTTTGATCCAACGGAGGCCGTTTCTGATAGAAGCTTTAACCCTACCTTCAACGGTGTACACTTTGTACCTCGCTATCCTCTTCCGTCGCTTCATCTCCGGCTCGCCGAACCCCCAGGGCTTAGCCGCTTCGAGGTGAACCGCCGGCGGCGAACCGGAGGAGGAGTACCCGTTTCCGTAGTTGTACCCTCTCCCGCTCACTATATCCATCCTCCTTTCTCCGCCGCCAGACTGAAAACTCGGCCTGCCGCCGCAGTCGTTGCCTTCCATTATCGCAGAAATAGAGAGAGAGATTTAAATTTACAGAGGGGGAGCTATTACATAACATTAGGGCTGTAAATAACCTGTGTTTTTTATAGTCCATCTTAAACGTGGGCCCCACTGCTTTTGTAGACATGACCCCATAATAATACTCCAGTAGTAATAAAAAAAGACTAAAAAATTTGGTGGCAATGATATTGTGAATCTACTTTTAAATTGTGCACTCGGTATTAAACTTTTAGGTATTGTAGATATTCTAAAAATCTCTTTTAATCTGTTTGACGATCTTATCTTTCGGCACATACCAGTACACATTTTGCTTTAAAAATATCTAGGTTGAATGTTTCATTCTTGTACAATTGAGGTTTGATTCATAAGAATGTAAATAATAAAATAAATTACTACTCGTAAATGAAAATTTTACAGTTTTTAACTTTTAACTCGAAGTGTAATAAAATAAAAGGGCGCCTGGGCAATGGGTCCGGACGTGTAGCTGTATTATGTACTAGTATGAGCTTTCCTGTTTTTAATAATTTCAGCCTGTTTTTAGATTCGCCTTGTTTCCCACTTCTTTTCTTTCCCCCAATAATTTAATGTTTTGGAGTATATTACTACAATTATTATTACAGTATTATTCATAAAACTTTTTTGACTCATCACTCATGATGGTCGTCGTGCCAACCTCGATCATGTCGATTTGGCTCAACTTTTTCCTGCTTTTCCTACATAGCCTTCCTTTTATTACCGTAGAGTTGGTAACAACTAACATAGAGCTTTTCATTCATATCTTCCTAAATTGGGGCACTTGATAAACAGAGCTACATGTATACTTCCATAACAAATGTTTCAAATTTCAATGTACTGTATTCTTAAAATGACGATATGATATGGACACGAGTTTTTTTTATCATGTAGCATGAGCATAAAGATTCAGTAACATATATACACTACCCCAGCTCTAGGAACTATTAGTCGATCACAAAAACAATCTGCACGTCCCATGCAAGGGTCATGCTTGACATATTGATTGAAAGTGTCGTATTTTTATTTTTTATTTTTATATTTATATGGTTATTTAAAAATATGTAAATCATACAACTACACAAACTCACTAAAAATAAGGCAGTAACGTATCACCTTAGAATTTGATGTAAATGCTCTTCATGTGTAGAAAACCAGCAACACCACCCCAAAATAAGATCTCCAGCATAACAAAGGCCAATGTACCCCACTTTTGCGATTTGAAAAGTGATTGCAAAAGCTTTTCGGATAATTCAACCTACAAACAAGCATGCGGTTTTTACGTTTAAGCAACAAACATTATTATTTATTACACAGAAAATGTCGTAAACTGCATCTAATTAATATTCAATTGTTTGCAACAAATTCATAAGAAACTCGTATAGTATAGCACGAGAAGAATCCAGAGAGCAATGTGCTGAGAAAACTCGAAAATTATTACCAGGTTGTTTTCCGGTGAACCCCAGTAAAAACCATGCAGGGCAGCTGGGAATATGTCACAAGCAGCCAGGGCATAGACTATAAGTGCATTCATTCCCATCCACTGAAATATTAAACTCGGTTTTCTAATGCATTTGATATCAACCTGTATCATAAAGACTAAGGTGAGTGCAAGCAATGAAGTAAAAGGAAGCAACCGTAAATATATAATTACCATTCTCAAAATGAACTCACGATAAAGTAAATAGCAGTCAGAAGAAGACCAGATGCTCCTGCTGTGATGAGCATGTAACTTAAGGTGTACAATGGCTTAGAAAACGGAACACCTGAAAGAATTAAAGAAGGTAACTGACGTGAGAGGTAATAAGCATTATAGTGGAAGTAAAAGAAAATCATAGAAGCTCTCAGAAATAGTAGGGTTTTTACGACACTAGACCTATCGTTTAGCCTACTTACAAATATACCCTTACAAATTTAATATCTTTCACAAATTTCATACTCAGGAGATTTGCAATTGTTAGATAATTTTGAAATATAAATTGAGCTTTTTGTAATTAACGTTGAAACTCAGGTAAATTTTGTAAATATCCTAAAAGTACAAGTACCTAGAACACTTAGATGACAGCCCGGTATCAGAAGAGTGAGGGATGATATGAACCAGAATATCACCCTCTGCATATGACCCTGCAGTGAAGATTGGAAATTATAAGATGGTGAACAATTATAAAATACAAGGAAATCAACTCAAGGGTTGGGAGACTTGAAGGAACGGGAGAATGCATACTACCTTACAATGCACAAGAATGTGCCCATAGTGCAACCCGGCAAAACATGTAATGCCAGCCATCAAAGAGCTATATATAAATTCATTCAATTGCAATGAAAAGTGAGTAATCTGAAAAGGTCAAGTCAGCAATTATTAATAACGAGGAAATATAATGACGTGCAACAACAGGGCCATAGTGTTACAATTTTTTTCCAAGTTTTCAACTTTAAAAAATTGGGGGGATTATGATTTTTTTTTTCGCATAAGCACAATTTCATTGACAATATGATTTGTTTGGTATTATGGATGGCCGACATGGATGAACTATTAAGTTTTATCTGCTGCTTATGTTCCGATCATAAAAGGGTGCAAATAAATCATATTTCTCAAAGGAAGTCCTGACTAACTTTTGGATCCTCAAACCCAAAAGTTCAGAGAAAGCATAGTAGAATGGATTTGGACGTCTGGTTAAAACTAAATAGGATTTACACCTAACCTTAAGATGCCCTCAGGATCAAATGGAGCAAGACACCATACAGGTGAGTTTGCTGGTAGAGGACCATAATCTGGAGAGTTGACACTACATTCCTATAAGAACATGGCACAAGTAAAAAAAAGATGTTAATCGAGAGATTAAAACAACCTGCGAAAATGGAAGGAATTATTGAACACAATGTATGAAGCACAATGACAAAAGAACGGAAAAAATAACAACCTTTGTCCTTCTGTATACAGGACGCTGATACATATGTTTTTCACCAAAAATAATTCGATCAATAAATCCAACCACATTGCAGGGAGGTTTGAGACTGCCTCTCAATCCACAGTGAACCTAGAAACCAGAAATGCTTAATTTACAATGAATACGGCTACTTAAAAATTCAGGCAATTCAACAAAAAATTTAAATTTAAATCAGAAAAAAAAATCTCCAGAAGGATCTGCACTTTGACTCACAGTTTTCCTACTAGCTCCAAGTGGCATGGGTAAGATCATGCTGAGACTCGACTCGTCAAAGTCCCAGTTTGGAACATACAGACCGTATAAAAGAGCCATGTATAATAAACCTATTAAAATCCCAGTCCCACTGAACAGGATATTAGCATAATCATAACAAAGATGATCAGAAACTTAAAAGTGGAACGGCAGTCAAGATAATATTCATTATTTTCTATTGATTAAGTTTACAAATCATAATTCAGCTAGCTTCAAATTAATACAGTATATCAGAACGTGCATTTGTATTTCAGGCTGAAAGAATCTGAATCCATGTTTCTATTTATTAGTTCATATATCTAGAACTTAAATTGTTTTTATCATTATCTAGACCCTGGAGAAATAATACTAATAACATGTAAAGGTTATTATATTTAACTCTCAGTTGAGTAAAATGATCACAAAAACACAACGATTTATACTCACATCTGGAAGGAGTATCTCTTCACAAATGTCACTGCTGAATTGGCCACAGTATTTCTAACAAGCCAAATCTCCAAGCATGAAGCCAAAAGATATCCAATTGCAATTCTCTACGACACAATTCAGTTATGGAGGGGCCAAGGTGATAATCATAAAAGGCGTTAAAAATGCAAGTTTGTAGAAAACTAAAAAATGGAACGATAGGAGCAGCTTATTCAATAACCTAGAGAGTAGTGCTACAATAACCACACATCTAAAGCAGTGTTAGAATACCTGCAGCACACCCATCACTCGTATTCTCGTTATATCAACCCCGTATGTTAGATTGTCACGCCCATGAAAATACCCACCTAAGCATATATGTAAGTGTGATTAAACTAGGAAAATATGCAATCCTTTAGATACATGAAGAAACAATCAAACTTCATTCCTTGGCTTCGTAAATAGGGATTTGACATTTCAACAAGATACCTTAAATCTCAATAGTTATCTACCTTGAAGAAACACTCCCAACAGAAAGAGCTTGATGAATCTTAACACTACTTTCTTGGTCGCAGTTAATCTGTTTGACACATTCTGCATCACGAACAAACGAAAAACATCTTCAATACTTTCTTTCCAAGATGATTATTAATTCACACGCGGTTTTTTCTTCTATTGTTCTAGTTAATTGACAAGCTTAAGAAGTGATCATTTATGGACCTTCCTTAGTAGTCCTCGGTACCTTGAACACGAGACTGACTGAGACACCTACTCCAAAGAGGAAAAACGGCATAACGAAATCCGCGAGCGTCACTCCGAACCACGGCGCGTGGTTTATCGTCGGAAATGCTTTTCCAGCATCATCTACTAAGATCATCAGCTATTGGAGGGGGCAAAAAAAAAAAGATAAATGCTAAATTAAAACCTAAAAATTACGACGTACCAACAGTTAAAAAGAGAGGGAATTAACCAGCAAATATCTGGATTGAAATTTAAAGGAACTGTAACTAAAAGTATTTGCGTAGGAGTAGAAGTTGTACGGCGACGGTGAGGCCTCGGAAAACGTCAAGCGACACCAGGCGCTGTTTAGAAACGCTTGAATTCTTCGGCGGCGGCGAGGAATATTCCGTCACTCCGCCGGGATATGCAGGCTGACTCTGAGAGTCGTGATGAAGAGGCGTGCGCTCGCCGTCGGCGTCCGTGACCACCGTGATTGAAGCCATGGCAGGCAGTCCTGGGGTGGTCTCGTTACTTCCTACGAAATATATTGACTGTTGAATTGAGTATTCGGAGCGGCGAAAGTGTGCTTGTAAACTAGACCAAAAAAAAAAAAAGAGTATTGACTCTACGCATTTAGGATGAATTAGCATTATTTCTTCTTTTTTCTATTAAAAATATATATATATATATATATATATATATATATATATTTTTAACTTTTAACTTCTTAATCACATTGTGTGAGCTCCTTAATATCATCAATTTTATTGACATGATAATTTTTAGTTGAGTTCTAGAAACCATGTAGCATCTAAAGTCAAAACAGCTTGAGACTACAACCCTCAGGTTCCACAAGCCCAGTGATTTTAGCTGAAGCAGCAGCTAGGGTATCGTCACTCTTGCAAAACGCGAATCTGATATACCGCCGATGGTCAGAATCCGAAGATGAATTTGCATGGAAAAAACCAGATCCTGGTACTGCGACTACCCCGGCTTGCTTAATTAGTTCCTCAACAAACTCAACCTGCAATCTTGATGTAGTTAAAATTTGAATGGAGAATTGTTACAAGTAGGTAAAAAAAATGGTTCAGCTAATGACCAATGATCCTCCTATAAAAAAACAAGAAATTCCAGTTGAGATCGAAGGAGTCATCTGAAAATTGTCCAAAACAACACAAAAGGGAGCAACAGCAAAAACAGGGCTGAGGGCCTAGGTTATATGGCAATATTAGACGTATATAGAAACCCAATAGCTAAACATCAACCGAAAAAAGACACAAAAGAAACACTGAACTAGCGGTCCAAAAGGCAGGTGTGGTACCTCACCACGTCCACAACCTCTCTCACGAGCAACCCCAGCCTACAGATAATTACCCTCAATCGAGAACGAATAAAACAACAATGCACAACAAACATACATCACAGACTAAACAAACTATTTGATTGTATCACAACATATGAGTGAGAAAGGTAGCTTATAACAACTCACATCATTCAGAGGACAGCTTTCAGGAAGCTGTGCGAACACAAAAAATGAACCGTGAGGCTTAAACTGCATCTTGAATCCAACCTTTACAAGCAAGTTGAAGATGCAATCTCTTTTCGATTCATAGTCCTGACAAAATAGAGAGGATTTTATATTTATTAATGGCAGGAGTTCCATATCAAATTAAGATGATAGTGCTATAACTAACTTCCAAAATCACATATTTTACGCATGCGATTTTAAATGGAAGGATATTTTGTAATTTAGATCAAATCTTAATGATACATTTTGCAATCACCCACAAGTATTACTATGATCAACAAATAACCCAAACCTTCTGCAAGCTGAATTCTTACTTTTCTCAATAAATCATAGTATTCCGGGGGGCTTCTTAAGGCAGCCAAAGCGGCTTCCTGAAAAGGTGCTGGAGCAGAATCCGTAATTTTTATATGAATGTTTCTCACCGCAGAGGCAATGCAAGTAGGGGCAATTGCCCATCCAACTCTCCATCCTATTAAATAAGCATTAAGGTAGTTAAAATATTACTAGTATTATTGACGACACCTTTTTTAATAACCAAAAAAATATAAACTATAAAGGAAGGTTGAATGAGCTTTAAGTCATATAATTACCAGTGACACCATATGTTTTTGACAATGAGGATGTGATAACTGTCCGCAGTTGCATTTCAGGTAGTGAAGCAAGGGATACATGTCTTTCATTGTCAAAAGTTATATGTTCGTATACCTGCAAAATATATGAACAAATTGTGATAATGCAATAAGTAAATGAAAAGGTGAAAACAGGTTTCTAGATTCTATCAACTTCCAAATATCTGGTAAATATTCACTTAGTAAGTTTCACTTGGGAAGCTTTAACAGAAGTTTTTTGGAAAATGAGGAGAGAACGGAAGATGTTTTCTTAAAAATGAAAAGCAAGAATATGGTGTAACAATGTCTGGCGAGTGTAAATTTTTAAGATATACAGAGTATCTTTTTAAAGAATTCTATGATCAAAGACATAGATATTTGACAACAGACTCAATTTTCAAGTTATATTTGAACTGTAATTTATTAGATGATTTTTTTTTTCAACAAATAGATTGGTGGTCTGTACAATGCACTATAGGCCCCGATGGAAGCATGTATTTAGTTTATATAAGAAGATTATAACCAGACTAAGAATTTGGCAGGCAATAGGCATATAACATGCAAGTTACTAGGTCTTACAATCAAAACCTCATATATTTTTCAAGTAAAATCAAGTCTAGTCCCCTGGACAACGGATTTTGTAGATCATATGCAAATTCGCTAACCATGCAATGTATAATTAAGCAACAGTCATCTCATTAAATCTAATTTTTCGCATGATTAAATCCGATCATTGAGAGAAATCTTCATAGAATTTTTTTGAGTAAAACATGATTACTCTCCAGTATGTATGGAGCAAGTACTGACAAATGTTATTCATACTTCATCTGTTACAGCAATTAAATCTCTTCTCCTGCAAGCTCCAGCAA
Organism: Euphrasia confusa; assembly: GCA_954870475.1. Classification (NCBI taxonomy): domain Eukaryota; kingdom Viridiplantae; phylum Streptophyta; class Magnoliopsida; order Lamiales; family Orobanchaceae; genus Euphrasia; species Euphrasia confusa. Next base: position 39,417,582 of record OX940952.1, read on the forward strand.
TGATCTCTAGCTCATCCATTGAGAAAACTTTCCCAGTCGGATTGTGAGGGCTGTGTTCTTTGAATTAGTACAGTTGTAACTTTAGAAGAAAACACGAACTTTCAAATTAACAACTCACTGTTGCGTTGAAGATTCATTTAAAGATTCATACCATACCTATTCAACACTAATGCTTTAGTCTTGGCGGTAAAAGACTTCTCGAGTTTATCCGAACTCAATGTCCAGTGAGGTGGATCAAGGCATACATACACCTGCCATTTAATGTATTCAACAAGCATAAGAAGATTCCCGTTTCATTTTTTTCTCACAGAAAAAACAAATACTGTATAACAAAAAATCAAAATTAAAAAAATTAGTTCTCAAATTAGATCAGCTCACCGGAACTCCCCCGGCAAGTCTGATACAAGTGTCGTATGTTTCGTACGACGGATCAAACAGTATAACCTCATCGCCTTGATCAAGTACTGAACAGAAAGAAAAATAATCATAAAGAGGCAAAAAACACATGTAATTTCACTGAATAAATGGTAACAAAAATAAAAATAATACTTGCGAACATTGTCGCAGCGAACGCCTCGGACTGGCCACAGCAAATGACGATATCTGTGAGTGGATCGACCTTCATTCCATGCATCTCCTTCATCTTACCCGCCACGTAATCGCAAATTCCCTGCACGTGTCTTCAATATTCGGAGATAAATTAAATTAAATTACATATGGGGAACTATTCAGAATAAGAAAACGAAGAAGTTCTTCTCCAATTTCTGAACCTGTACTGATTGAAGTCGGAATGGATGGCTGAAACGGCGCCGTTTTTGACGTGACTAGGGGCGGGAAAATCGGGAAAACCCTCAGCGAGGTTGATGGCGTTGCATCTCTGAGCAAGGTAAGAGAGTTGTTGGATTGGAGAGGGTGTAAGGGTCTTCGCCACAGAGGATAACTTATCTTCCATTTGCTTGCTTTCTTACTGCGCTTGTTAAGCTTTTCCCTTTATCTTCATCTTCTGAAGATTCTGAACGACGAGTAATACTTGCTTGAAATTAAAGGTCAATTTGTTGACCAGGTAAATTAAAAGAAATTTATTTATAATTCAAAATTTCAAGCTGATCCAGTGGCATACCCGTGAATAACTAGAACACCGAGACGAGTTATGTACTTATGTATCACACGGTAGTTGGGACCGCTATAAAGATTATCTTCTCATTATACCGTAAATATAAAAATAGGAAAATAATAAAAATAAAAATAAAAAGAGAGAGAAATTGATCTCTTTTGAGAAAAAGAAAGCAATCTCCAAATTTCGTCCGTATCTAAAATATTCTTCCATACTCCATTTTCATCTGACACAGGCAATCATTTAGTGCCATCTACTTCGTCTTTCCGATTTCCTTTTTTTCTTTCGCGATCCACGCAAGAGGATGTCATTGAGGCCGAACGCGAGGACCGAGGTCCGGCGGAGCCGGTACAAGGTGGCGGTTGACGCGGAGGAGGGGCGGCGGCGGAGGGAAGACAATATGGTGGAGATCCGGAAGAACAGAAGAGAGGAGAATCTGCTGAAGAAGCGTCGCGAGGGGCTTCAGGGTCAGCAATTTCAGCCCGCAGTCAACGCTCCGCCGCTCGAGAAGAAGGTAATTAATTCTGATCGGATTCCAATAACAGCAGTTCTAAGCATTAGTTCGATCAATTTAGGGTTGGATCTGGTATTAGTTGATTTGATTTACTGCTTGATTGTTGAATCTGTTGATATCAGTAGTAAATCGTACTAGCTATTTTAGTTTATTTCGTCCATGAATCATATTTGTTGGGGAAGGAGCCATATTTATGAATTCGATTTGGACTTCAGCTGAGTTCAAGTGATAATAAATTCCTTACAGTCGAGACATGTGATATATAGTTGCTCGCGGGGGGATCCTGATGGAAGCTTCTATCATTTAACTAGGCACACGCTGAATGTTTCAAGCTTGTATATTAAATTGTGCATTGTCATGCATTATCTTTTCAGTTAGAAACCCTTCCAGCCATGGTTACTGGCATATGGTCAAATGACGGTGCCCAGCAACTTGAGGCGACAACTCAGTTCCGTAAACTTCTTTCTATAGGTAAACATCTCGGTATTTAATCTGTTTTGGATTATTTTCTGGGTAATTTTTGTTTGAGATTTGTCTTTCTTATGATCATTATGTCCAAAAGAACGAAACCCGCCAATTGAGGAAGTGATACAGTCTGGAGTCGTCCCTCGCTTTGTTGAATTTCTTGCAAGAGATGATTACCCACAGCTTCAGGTTAAATTCATGGCTTTCAGTGTCCGTACTTGTTATTTTTTCTGGTCCTGTTGTAATGACATTTTATCTTGTTCTAGTTTGAGGCAGCTTGGGCTCTCACAAACATAGCTTCCGGAACATCCGACAACACCAAGGTTGTGATTGATCATGGCGCCATTCCTATTTTCGTGAGGCTTCTTAGTTCTCCAAGTGATGATGTTCGTGAGCAGGTGTGTATTGCAAAGTGTAATTGTACACTATGCACTCAGGTGGTAGTAAAATTTCCCCACAGTTGTTGAGAAGAAATGTTGGGTAGGCCAACGATTTAAAAACGAAAAATTATATAATCCCTCTTTTTTAACAATGTCCAGCGATTTAAAAACGAAAATCATATAAAATCCCACTTTTTTGACAATGTTTGGATGGAGGCAGCTCAAATGGATTATATGTTCTTAAAAAAAATAACACACATATAAATCCACCCTTTTATATTTGATTTACATTTTCCCCCTGGTTGGACGAAAGTGGGCTAGGTCGGGCATGGAGGACCCCGCCATCACATTGTCTGGCCAGCATATAATGAATTAATACAAGCAAACACTAACCTTTTAGTTTCGTCACTGGTATTTATGATTTTCTTTGAACAACATTATGTAGGCAGTTTGGGCGTTAGGAAATGTTGCCGGTGACTCCCCGAAATGTCGCGATCTTGTCCTTGGCTACGGAGCATTGATGCCATTATTAGCCCAATTTAATGATCAAGTAAAGCTATCCATGTTGCGGAATGCTACATGGACTCTGTCAAACTTCTGCCGGGGAAAGCCGCAACCTCAGTTTGAGCATGTTTGTTCTTTAGATATGATTTCCTGTGTTATCATTTCTTATGACATCATTTTGTAACCAAAATCACAATAATTCCTTGAGCAGGTCAAACCAGCCCTCCCTGCTCTTGCTCTTCTTATAAATTCAAATGATGAAGAAGTCCTTACAGATGCAGGCTGGGCACTTTCATATCTATCTGATGGAGTCAATGATAAAATACAAGCTGTTATTGACTCTGGTGTATGCCCTCGACTTGTTGATCTTTTACTGTAAGTGATTAGAGTATGAATATGTTCCTAACTTCATGTTTATGGTTTGTTTCTTGGTCAAGCATTTGAACTTTATTTAGTTTGATAAATTTTATTCCTCATTTCTTATTTTGACCTATTTGATTGGTTTTTACAGACATCCATCACCGTCTGTTTTAATCCCTGCCTTACGTACCGTTGGTAATATTGTGACCGGTGATGATCTCCAGACTCAGGTAATGTGTGGTTGGTTACCTCTTACTTTCATTAGTGCTAACAGTATGGGTTCAATGTTTGATGTGTTGGTATATGCCAAGAAAGTTACCCTAAGTTATATTCATCTCTATTTAATTGCGCATTAGAGAACATGATTATTAATGAGAAATGAAAATTATTGTTCTTCGACATGGCAACTGAATTCATAAGTTGATAACTGATTTCTCATCTTTCTGAATGCCGATGTGCAAGTAAAAAAGTTATTCATATGTTGACCTGATCCGTTTAATGACCGGCATACTGTGTTCCTTTGTTGTTCACCTGCTTTTCTAGCTTCAGCATCATGAAAAAGTGAAGTTTAACGTCCTAAGTAGTATATCATGTTGTCACTTTAGAGTTTAGATTATTTAATTTATTTGTAAATCTTTTTTTGGTTTGTGGAGGGATTTTTTCTCACTTCCTTTCAAACTCTTTCTCAGGCTATCATTGATTTCCGGGCTCTTCCTTGCCTTCTTAATTTATTGACACAAAATCATAAGAAAAGTGTCAAGAAGGAAGCTTGTTGGACTATCTCAAACATCACTGCCGGGAATAGGGATCAGATCCAGGTATGCAGAATGCGATTAAGTAATTTTGCTTGAATTAATGAACCATGCATCTGTCTAAGAAATGAACATTTATTTATCATATCCGTTGGCTGAAGGAATATCAAGCAGTAAATAGAACTGTAATCAGGAGATTGCTTAAACAAAAAAACTTATTTTCTGTTTTTTTTTTTTTTTTTGTTGTAATTTGAAGAAAAATATTTGCTAACGCATGCCATGACTGTGCAGGCTGTGATTGAGGCTAATATTGTTTCCCCTCTTATTCATCTACTTCAAAATGCTGAATTTGAGATAAAGAAAGAGGCTGCCTGGGCGGTTTCAAATGCCACTTCTGGTGGAACTAATGACCAAATCAAGTATATAAAACTTTCATAATCCTTGTTTTGTTAATGTTCATGTGATTAAAAAACTAGCCCAACTTATTTGACAGGTTTTTGGTTCGTGAGGGATGTATAAAGCCACTTTGTGATCTTCTAATATGTCCCGATCCAAGAATCGTCACTGTCTCATTGGAAGGCCTCGAGAACATTCTGAAGGTTGGAGAAGCCGAGAAGAGCCTAGGCAACACTGGAGATGTGAATGTCTTTGCACAGATGATTGATGATGCCGAAGGTCTAGAGAAGATTGAGAATCTTCAGAGTCATGATAACAATGAGATTTATGAGAAGGCAGTGAAGATTCTAGAAACATATTGGATGGAAGAGGATGACGAGCAGCTGGTCGCTGAAGATGCTCCTCCACAAGCTGGATTCAATTTTGGAGGTGGAGACATTTCTGTCCCATCAGGTGGTTTCAAGTTCGGCTGAAGGTGAGATTTTAATTCTGTTAATCCCGAAAATGCCTGAGTTATAACTTTACAGTTACTTTTCAAAAATTATTAACATGGGAAAATGTTTTTCTGTTTTCTTCCATTTTATATTTCTTATATCAGAATCAGTAATGAAAAAACTACAAACAGACCAAAGGGTTCTGTTCTTAAAAAACTCTATAAGTAGTCAAAATTATTAAAAGAGAACAATATGTTTTACATTATTTAGAAGTTACTTTCTTCTGCAAATATCCTAGGCTTGAAAAGATAATTTGCCGAAGCATTATACATAGGAGTTATTATAACTAAAGAATTTAAATTAAACTGACTAATACATTAGGTAAACTGGAGATAGGATCCCAGTCAAGCCATTTTTCTAGGAATTTCCCATTTTTGTAATTGCTCTAACCTTTGAGGTACTTCTTGTTAATAAACCCTCTTTTCCTCATTTGAGTGTGGATTTTGAAATGCATAGCAACTGTAACACCAACCTTTATTTAATTTACAGGATGTTGTATCTCGTTGGAATGAATGCCCTAGCCCCTATGTATCTGGTTGGGTTGGCTGATTAAACATGCTATAAGATTTTGGAAGAGATGAATTCGGTCTCAGGTTTTGGTCCCTCTGAGGTGGGTGAAAAAATAGAATGGTCAGGGTTGTATTTTTTTTTCCAGCCAATTATTTGATTCCTTTGAAGCAAATCAAACTGCTTGAATATGTAGTGTCCAACTTTTCGTGTTTGGGGTCTGTACTGTTATTTATTTATTCGTTCCATTCTGATGGAAAGATGGTAGTGAAAACATTGAAATGAACACAAGTACTGTATTTGATTTTTGTGAATTGTTCTCTGGAGGAAGTGAAATATTTTGTGGTAACTTAAAAGAAAAAATATGGAGATTTTTTTTTGTACTGTCATAGCCATGTTATGTTTTCTAGACCTATACAAATTAGTCTTCAAGTAACATTTCATGGAATATTATCCTCTCCTTTACTCTATACTTTTGATGCCGGTAGAGATTGTGAATATATCGAGAAATAAACTCTGTAGATACTTGATCATGCTGCTTTTCCATAGGATTGTAGTTGAAACTTGAAACATACAAACAGATTTGGTTAGGATTGTGATCATTTCATCAAACTATTTGTAGCGGGCGGTAACTCACTACATTCGATTATTGAATCTTTGCTTTGACTCGAAATTCAAAGTCCCTTGAGCTTGAATACTGAGTTTGAATATTTTTTTCTAAATTGTACTAATTGTTTAATTATCACTTTTTGTCCATATAAATTTACACTTTCATTTTCAGTCGATTCTTTTTGTGCTACTCAAAGTGAAATCATATCTCACAATCTCTACTCATTATATGGAGTACTAGTTTACATATTGTGTCGTGACTTCTTCAAAAGTCATGGAGAACAAATAAAAATACTAAAAAGTTACAAATTGCAATTTGCAAGTAACCCAAGAACATTTTGAGTATTGAGTGAATGCATGAATTGAGATACAATTCGGTCACGTATATAATTAGCAAACTTTTAAATTTTCCATATTTGAATGTAAATATTAAATTGGCATTATACTTGATAACTACTATTTTGCCATTAAATTGGCATTATACTTGATAACTACTATTTTCCATATTCGTTCAATACATATGATAAACGGTATACAAAAATTATAAAAAACAATAACTAAAATAAAATTTAACTATTAAATTTTATTTTAGTTATTTTTTCATAATTTTTATATATTTTTTATCATATGTATTGGAATGACAAAAAAAATCAACAAATTGTTTCTATTTTAGTGTATAGAGGGAGTATATTGATATATATAAGTATAATTTATGAATTCTCCACGTTTTTAAATTAATTGATTTTAGATTTGAAAAAAGTAATAGTAAAGTGATTATAAAATCCACTTTTTGGATATAAAATCCATTTTTGGTTATTAGTTAATTTTAACTTGCACGAGTATGCTCACGTGATTATATATCAAAATAAAGCTCCTTTCCACGTTCCTCATGACGGAAATAGAAAAAAAATAAAAATAAAGCGGCTTAAATTAATCTATTTTCTAATTCATTTTTTACACTGTATTTAGATACAAAAATAAACATACTCCTACAAGTTCCTTGAAAAATAATGTACACGCACTCGTCGTGGTGCACGTACCATAAACCATCCGTCCAATTAATTGAGCTGAATTTTAATCAGGATCATCACGGCAGGCAGAATCAACGGTTGAGATCACTTTCTCTCACTCTCAAATCGGAATTCAAAATTTGAAACTTAGCAGGGGCAGTATGGTAAATCCACACGGAATCCGTAGTCAGCTAGGGTTTCGCGTACGGCTGTCTTTTCCCATCATTTTTCTGTTGACATATATAAAAACACCATGAAATCAGCCCCCACACACCTGCAATTTCACACTCTCACTCTCCTTTTTTTTTTTTTTATAGTAATTACTTATTTATTATTTATTTAAAAAAAATATTTATGTATCGCATGATCTAAGCGAACTCAACACACACACTACCAGGTGAATCTGCGTGTTTTTGTTATTCGAATCGAAGGATTTATACTCACATCACACGTACTGTACTCCGAGTGATGAAATGGATCTGAAGGTGGATAAGTCGACGAATCAAATCAACGGCCCTCCATTGAAGGCTTGCAGCGGCTGCCACACCACCAGAACTCCCCTGTGGAGAGGCGGTCCAGCTGGACCCAAGGTACACGATCTCATTTCCCTCCCGATTAAATAATTTAATACATTACTAGTATTTATTTATTTTTCTGATTTTTTTATTGTTCCTTCAAGTCACTGTGCAATGCGTGCGGGATAAAATACAATAAAAGGAGGAGGCAGCTTTTGGGGCTGAGTGCAGGGAAAACGAACAGGATGAAGAAGAGGAAGAAGAAGAGGAGCGGCGGCGGCGGCGACGTCGGAGAGGTTTTGAAGAGGCGATTCAGGGTTTTGGGGAGCGACGTCGTTTTGCAGAGGTCGGCGAGCAAGTTGAGGGAAGAAGAGAGAGCGGCGATAGTGTTGATGGCGTTATCCCTAGGAGTAGTACCTTGTAGCTTATGAGGTTGTACCTGCACACCAATTCACGATTACCTAACTCTAATTGTTAATTAGTTTCAGGGCGGATTTAATTTTAATTTTAATTTAATAGCATAGTTTTGATGATGATGTAATCACTAATCACTAACAAGGACTTGATTTGGTGATGATTTTGCACTATGATTAATTATTATTATTATTATTATTATTACTAGTAAAGTACTCCATTAATTTGCTTCGATTTAATTTTCTGTTAGTAGAGAGTAGCATTTTTACCCTATCGCCTAACCTTATCCAATAGGGCAAGTGTCTTGTACGAGTAAAAAAAATATTGGTAGATTTTTGCAACAAATGGTCATCCTTTTGAACTTTAATGTTTATAAATAAAATGCTTTAATATATTTATATATATGTATATATACACGAATATATTTAAATTGAAAAAAAGGGGTTAATAACTCATAATGACTAAGGAAGTCACATTGTAGTAAATTTCAGCTCTAGCGACGCTTTGAAATCCGAACTTGATGTATGCAACAGTACTATACTTTATTTACTTGCGAGTACGTAGTCACTTAGCAGTTCTTTCTTACTCTTCACGCTACTGGTATCATCTTAGTAGTGTTTACTTCGGAGCTACTACAAACTACCATTGCATAACTTCGGTGGGAAGATGACGCTGGTTCGAAGTCCTCTCTGTGAGACTTCTTACTCTCTGGGGTCTTGGTTCATCATCACTTCGAAGTCATCCCGATAATTTCAAAGTCCTATATTGTATTTTTGCTTGATTATGAAACCATCACTTTTAAGTCCTAGCAGACTTAGAAATATTTAGCATACACAAAATAACAAATACACATAAAAATGAAATTTATTCAAAAACATAGTGCAGAGTTTAAACTAGTTCACAAGAGTTCGAAAATTCTACTGGGAACAAGAACGAACTAAGCACTAACACAAATGTATCAAAACACTTCCTTTTATTAAGTATTGAATTTTTTTTTATACCGCACGCACCTATCTCCAGGGAAAATATCACAAATAGTCCTGTTTGATAAGCAAATTCTGTAAGTAGTTCTCTATCTTCTAAAATTATCAGAATTAGTCCTTTGACCTGCTATTCCAGGTAAAAATATAAAATCATAAATTGAATTTGATAGGAGTTTGACTACTTGAATAGATAAAACTTATATACACACCTACCATTATACCAAATAACTAAAATTAAATGATTCAGAATATTAAATGATAATATACTGTAAATGATTCATTAATAAACAAATAAAATAAATTTAATTTAATTAATTAATCACAAAATAATTGTTTCAAAATTTAATAAAAAAACATTAATTTATTTATTTTTAATGGTTAATTAATTAATTAACAAAGTTGTAACTTTAAAAATAAAATATACAAATTAATTTAAAGTTTATAATAAATTAATAAAAAATGAATAATTATCAAAAAATATCATAAAAAATTAATAAATTATATAATAAATTTAAATTTAATAATATCTAAGTTTAAATTTATTACTTAATTAATAGTAAAAATATATTAATAAAAAACTTAATAACCAAAATTATACCATTAAAAATTAATTAAATACAAAATAATTTAAATTTAATAATTCATTATTTTGCATTTATTAATTAATTAACCATCAAAATATTTTATTATCAAAATTAATAAGGCATTAAAATAATTAATTATTTACTTAATAATTTACATTATTTTAATTTAATTTGGTAATTATTTTTTATTTTTAATATCAAATTAAAATAATTTGTAATTTTATATAGTGTTTAATTTATTTGTAAAATGTACTATATTTAATTTATGATTTGATTATTTTGATTATATATAAAAAAATTATTTAACTATTTTTTTTACTGTATTTTGTTTTTTTATAATATTATGGTAGTAATTGTTAAATACTACTAGTACAAATAAATTAATTGTTCATTAATTTCAATTTGGTGTTCATAGTCAAGTGGAGTTTAAGCTAGTTTGTTTTGTGGAGGTCAAAAGTTCGAGTCTCATACATCATTTTTATTTATTTACAATATTTTACCGGTTTAATAAGTCACCAACGTGCCACGTAATATTTTTACCTGTTATAACAGGTCAAAGGACTAATTGCGATAATTTTAAAAAATAAAGGACTATTTACAGAATTGATTGACGGAACAAGACCAATATTGATATTTTCCCCTATCTCCATATACACCCTTTGCATTTAAATTGATAGCCAAACCGTTAACACTTGTCCACCTGGCTAAATGAAGAATTAGCCCAATATTGTCTTCACGGGCTGCTCTTCTAAGGGGCCCATACACCAAGCCCAAAATAGATTCTTGATAAAAAAAAATGCCCTATTCTATCCTATATATTCCTATCCTATTGGTACAAAAGTCAAGTCCCCTATAAAGTAACTTTTCTAATTTAGGCTACAAATTGGTTTTTAATACTCACTCTCTCCAACAATAATTGACACGCTTCAAAACAAAATGTTGTTATAACTTTTTTTTTTTAAATTACAATTTTATTTTATTTTATTTTATCTATTTATTTGTAGACGGAGGAAGTACTAACATATACTCCCTCTATTTTAGAGAGAATAATTTTGTTGGTCCCTTATAAGAGATCAGGTCTCGATTTGGTCTACTAAAAGTGATCGTTTTCAATTAAGTCCCTTAAATGATAAAAATTTAGTCAATTTAGTCCAATCTGATCGAAAAATTCAATTTTTCGCCGGAAAACAACATGTGTACTTCTTTTCGGTGAATTTTAGTGATCAAGTGCCACGTGGATCTGTAACGTGAGCATCACCTTGACAGATTTGGTACACTAAAAAAAATCTTTTTATTTTAATCCTTTAAATCATAAAATGTAGTCAATTTAGTCCAATTTAATCATAAAATTTAAATTTTCTACTGTGAAAATATATTGAATACGAGGTGTGCTTTTCCCTCAAATCAGATAAATTATTGTTAAAACATATTGAAAATTTATGTAATTACAATTTATAACACATAAAACATTCTTTCTAATTAAATATTTTATTGTTTTTTTTATTAACTTTTTTAATGTTTATTAATAAATTGATATCATTTATTAATATGTATTAATTATAATTATTAGTTCTTTATTAATTATAATTAGTATTTTTTTTATAAAATTTATAATTAAATTTTATTAATTATTAATAATTGATTTGAATTTATTAACAAGATTTAAAAAAATCAATAAAAAACACTTAATTGGAAAATGTGTTGAATGAGATATACGTTTTAAATAAATAAAATTTTCAATAAATAATAAATACTTACTTAATAAAAAAATATTTTATTTTTAAATTCAAAATATTATTTAAAAAAATATATATTTCCATGTAATCAAAACAAATAGTAAATAATAACAATATGGTCTCGATTGTAGTGACTGACTCATTTGGTTGAACTAATCTCTTTAAAAAGAAAATAACTAATTAAATCCTCTCTGTATACAATATATTTTTTCAGTGAAAATTTAAATTTTACGATCAAATTTGATTAAATTGACTATATTTTTGTGATTTAAATGAATAAACTGAAATCGATCTTTTTTTAGTGGACCAAATCGGTCAAAGTGATGCTCACGTGACAGATCTACATGGCACTTGGTCAGCGTAATACACCGGAAAGAAGTCCACGTGTCGTTTTCTGGCGAAAATTTGAATTTTTCGATCAAATTGGACTAAATTGACTACATTTTTGTGATGTAATGGACTAAATTGAAACCGACCCCTTTTAGTAGACCAAATCGAGACTTGACAACTTTTAAAGGACCAACAATTTTTTTCTCCCTCTATTTTATAATTATGGTACTCGTTTCTTAAATAAATGTTTCATAATAATAGAACCTTCTTTAAAATGAAAATAAATACTTACTTTTTTAATTTAAAATACAAATTTTACTCTTGTTTTATTCATTATCTTTTTAGCTTCACTCATAACTAATTTACTTTTTAACTTAAAAATATATTTATACTTCACTTTTGAGTCAAAAAACAATACTTTTTTTATTTTTCGTTTCTAATAAGTACAGTCATATATCTAATTATTTGTCATGAGTTTGTTGTAAACAAAAAATTTATGACAACTTAGTAGAGAAAAGAAAAAAAAAAATTATAGTACAATTTTCTCCCTAGTAATTATTTAATTAATATTGCACCCGTAACAAATTAAATATTTTTTAAAATAATTTGATCAAATAAATTTTATTCACAACTTCTATATGTTTATTTGGATTGTTATGCAAAATATTGCAACATGATGATGTCGTTCTATGTTGATATTGTATGACTTATTTTAATATAAAAAAAAATTATTTTCATTGTCATAATTATTCACCAATATTATGTACTTATATATACTCCGTATTATTTATATTTTGGCCCCAAGATCTGGCAATGCAATAATTTATTGACCCACTTCCTCTGCATGGTTTTTATTATATTGTATTGTGTCAGTTGACTCATTAAAAAAATCATAGGAAACTGGTTTATTTTTAGATGCTATAGGAAACTATACTAGGAGGAGCACGTAAATAAAATTAATTTATCATTATAATTTTGAAATAATTATAATTTAGATAAAACTATAACTTATAAACTATTACATTGTTCATAAAACTCTCAATGTATATTCAAAATTATATGTCCTCTTTTATTTTAATGTTTTTAATAAAAGTTTCACTTTCTACTTTTAAATAATTAATAAATAAAATAGAACATATAATTGATTTTACAGATATAATTTATTTTTTAAAGATGAAGAGAGTTTGTTCACGCAATATGTGCTTGTGACATTTTTGCATTGCATACATTATTTTTCTTTAAGTTGTTAACAAAATTAGAAAAATTAAATTACGTGGAATAGTGAATTGAAGCAAACTCAGCATTCATTACTCACCACTCCCAACTTCCTCTCACCTATTTATTCATTTATTATTTGCCTTGTTATCTCATCGTCAACATATAATTTCCTTTTTCCCCAATTTAATTTATACAAAAAAAAAAAAACGGAGAAAAAATGGAGGGAGCTTCAACCGTGGTGTACAAAGGAATCAAAGGCTACTGGCGGAGGAAAGGCTACGCGCGCCTCGACGGCGGCGGCAGGAAACGGAAGCTGCGAGTGGTGAGGCTGAATCCCGGCGGATCCACGCGACGGCGTCGTTCCTGGGGGCTGAATCTGGCGCGGCGGCTGAAGCTGAAGCTCCGGCGGTTCTCGCCGAAGAAATTCCTGCTCCGATTGCGAGACGCGTACGTGAACATGATGATTAGGCTCGCGAATTCGGCGGCGGGCGGCGGGTACTTCGGCGGCGGAGACGCGGGGTTCGGATTGAGGCCGGCGAAGGAGTACGACGAGCGGGTCATCGTGGAGCTCTACAAATCGATTGTGGCGGCGCAGGGACAGCTGGTGCCCCGCGACGCAGCGTGGGTCGGCTCCGAATTATTAGTTACCCACCCGCGGTAGTAATTTTTTACTTACTATTTTACCGCGGGCGCTGTTTATACTTTCGATTTTTCGCAATAATATTAATCGGAAGTAAAAATTTAACAAAATCTGAATTTCTGGTTCTTGTATTTTATTTATATATTGTGCCCATAACTATACAACTGTAAAGTCATGTAGGGGAGTTAAAAAAAAACAGATTATTCATTTGTTATTAAGAAACATGAACAAAAATTGCAAAAATGATTTTGTTTCTTGTCTGCAATTTCTCAATTGAAGTTCGTCAAATTGTTTGACAGTCGAGTTTTGATTAGGTAGTGAATAGAAGTCGAGACGAAGAACAGCACCCCTAGCTTGCGTTTTTTGAAGTAGGGAACGTTATTTTCTGCCTTGTACAGTTGTATTCGTGCAATATTCCGTTATGTTTTTCATCATTCTAACACATATTTTCAACTGTCATCGTTCTTTACTTTGAACTTATTACCCTTATTCACAAGGAATAAAACCAAGACCATTGACCAAATAGTCAAAACAACACTATTTAATCACCATTTTTTTTATAATCATTTTACAAAACTGTTACAATTTCTAACTTAATGATTAAAAAATAAAAATAACAAAAGACCAAAAATTGATACTCCATAAGAAGGCTTTTCAACAAACACAAATATTGAAATTTACACTACACAAACACAACCAAGTAGAAACACAAACTCAAAGTTTAGTACATTACATGTAATCAATCAATCACACAACACACCAAATCTTAAAAACAGAAAGAAAAACAAAAAACAAACACATCTCAAGATGAAGTGGAGTTAACTTCATCTGCATCTAAAAGCTCATACCTTGACTCCCCATAGGCGGGTATACATACACCGTCATGAGCGAAATAATGATGCATATCAAACCCGACCACAAGTACACAATCGTCGGAATCTTCCCCTTCCTCCCCATCAACCCCTTCGCAAACGGGTACAGATGAGAAAGCACCCAGAAGCTAAAGAACACTCCCCCTAACAGCTTGCTCCACTCCGGGAAAGGGCTGTACACCGTCCGAGAAACAGCCACACCTATCGCAATCACGTTAAACATGATGATCGTGATCGGCGGGATCATCAGAGTCGTCCATCTGAACTCGTACAGCTCAGCAAAATCCTCCTCCCCTTCTTCCGTCCCCGAAGACTTCGAAGTCAACGTGAACGAGATCTCGATTCCGGCTATCACTTTCAGCAGACCTTGAATCACAGCCGCCGGATGAGCGCTCGTCCCACCTATCAACCAGAACTGCTCGTTCCTCCACCAGTCGTGGAGGGTGATTCCCGACCACTTGATCTCGAGAAGGGCCAGCATGCAGAGAGTAAGCGTGATTGCCAGTAAGAACACCAAGAAGGTTACGTCCAATGTCTGGACAATGAATTTCCCTGAGAAAAGCGAAAGGGCAGGCAGAAGGCAGTACACGACTAGGAACAGAGACGTGAAAGGGTATATGCCTACGTTGAAATACGCCACCCTTTGTAAGAACTTCATCCTCGGGCTTGCAAACAGAGCATTGTTTCGCGAGAAGAATATTTCAACCGACCCCGTCGCCCATCGCAGGACCTGAATGAGCCGATCAGTTAGATTAATCGGAGCCGTCCCTCTGAACGCATCTCGTTTCGTGACACAATAAACCGACCTCCACCCTCTGTTGTGCATCCGGTAACCCGTAACCACGTCCTCAGTAACCGACCCGTATATCCACCCGACTCGTTTCCCCCACTCTGTTTTATCCTCGTAAAAGCACGTGATTACACTAACTGCCTCAGCCAGAGCCGACGCGTCCAGCGGCTCTCGCTGCACTGCAAGAGAGCCCGCGGGTCGACCCAAACACCCTTTCCCTCGTAACTCATGCAAAAGCCTCCCTCCGAATTCAGCCACGCCGATAGAATCGACGAGCGAAGTCGACTGCCCGAACTGTTTCGATAAAGAAGCCCTTGCTGCGTCATCGTCTTCGAATTCATTTCCGTTAATCGGGAGAAGCATTTCGTCGTTGTCTTCGTCTTTCTTCTCGTTTTTCAGTTTCCTCAGTAGCCTTCTTTTTTTGTATCTGCCGAACCAACCGTGGTGCTCTGTGGCCCTCGGAGGACTGAACCCGTAGAGCGCGATGCGTCTGAAGATGCAGCCCGTCCCAACGTACATCGGGCCCTGAAGCCCGTCGAGGGCCCGCATGCTGACGTCGAAGAAAACCGTGTTGTGATTTGCGTATCGGTCATTTGGATCGATCCCCTCGAATCTTTGAGGGAACTGGACGTAGCAGATCTTGTCGCCGCCTCTGTCGAGCATGAAGCACATGCCTTCCCGAACGGCTAACGAATTGTAGATATAGTGGTCGCAGTCGAGATTGAGGATGAAGGCACCATTCGACATTATAGCACTTGCACGGACTAAGGCATTCATGGCGCCAGCTTTCTTGTTGTGGTCGAAGGTGGAGCGCTTCTCGCGGGAGACATAGACGAGCATAGGGAGTCGAATGTCTACATCTGTCGTTGAGATTAGATTTTCTTCGTCGATTTCTTGGCCAAAGATGGGATCTGGGCTAGCCGGGACTAACATTATCTGCAGATAGAAATATGTATTAAAGCACAACATTTATCGATTCTCAATCAAAAAAAACTATACAATAGCTCAAAAACACATTTTTACCTGTATAATTCCTTGGTGATCGCCTCTCGAATGCCCTTCCTCACCAGACGACCAAGTCCCATGCCAGTGGCTCCCATCTACCATCCACGTTGCCTTTGGAACCTTAATCGGCTCAGCCGGATTAACCCCAAGCTCCATCTGCTTCTTCTTAGCCTTCATCTCTGCTTGCCCATTATAAGCATCCGATCGCCTTCTTATCGATTCAGGCAACGCGTTAATCCTCACCTTGAACTCGTCGTACTCTCTCTTCACTCTCCTCCTCTCCCTAACAAAATCGACCCTCACTTTATTCTTCAACGGATCCCGCTTCTGCCCAAAGTAAGCCTCCGGATTCCTAGGCTCAATCTTGTGTTTCTTACAGAAAGGAACCCAAGTTTTCGCAAAGCTAGCAGCCTCGGCTAGGGCCTCGAACGTCACCAACGAACCCCCATCGTCCGATAGGTAGCAAGCCACTTTCTCCACCGGATAATCGACTGCCAGGATCGAAAGGATTGTGTTGGCCGTTACAAGCGGTGGCTCTTTCTCGGCATCGGCTGTGGAGACGAAGACATCTATGCCGGGAAGATCTGAAAACTTTTTCGGATTGCGGAGATTCGTTTCAGAGGATTCAAATCTCTCTTTCAGCACGTTTAGGTCAGTCACCCTCTTGATGGGGCAGAGCTTCGGCAGCTGGTCGAGAAGCCAAGAGAATGCGAACCAGATTTCGCAGATTACCGACATCAGCCATAGCCACATGGCTTCGTGATTGGGGTGAGTTATCCTCCATGTGAGGAAGCAACCAAGAACTCCGAGACGAAGCGCCATCAGTAATCTAAACAATCAAAATACACTAACAACTCAAAAAACTAATAACTCAGAGAAAAAAAATGCATAGCATTAAACTA
Source organism: Euphrasia confusa (assembly GCA_954870475.1). Lineage (NCBI taxonomy): Eukaryota > Viridiplantae > Streptophyta > Magnoliopsida > Lamiales > Orobanchaceae > Euphrasia > Euphrasia confusa. The sequence continues at coordinate 39,434,676 of OX940952.1, forward strand.
AGCTCAGTATACCTGTATGGACTGATAATCGCAGCGGAAATTCCGATTTTCCTAGTCAAAGGCTTGTTCCTTCGATCGCTGAAATCCGGCGGGGTCTCGTATCTCTCGTTTCCTCTTCCGGACTCGTAACCTTCCCTCGGCCATAGCGCGTTTCCATATCCGTAAGTCCCCTTCGTCTCGAACAACCACCGGTTATGGTCGAATTCCTGGTTAGGGTTCTTAATCGACTGCACCAACGACAAATTCTTCTCCAATTTAACTCCTTTCCCCCAAGAAGGAAGGGGGTTCGCCTGATCCTTCCCTTCTAGAAACAACTCCTCTTCTTCGCTCTCAACATCGTTAACATCCTTGTAAAGCTCCTTACACCCAGGGCAAAAACCTTCTTCGATTTTCAAACAGTCCTTGTAGCAATCCTCGCATATTCCGAACCCGCAATCACAGTAATTTTTGAACTTTCCGTTGACCGCCTTCTCGTCGCAGCCCTCCATCCCGCAGATCGTTTTCGATTTCGCCATGGCAGGGTTTTCGGAGCTTTTCCGGGCGTGAGCTTTCGTGGCGGAGTTGAACCCCCCGGTGTAGATCGTGTCTCTGATTGAACTCTCGTTAGGGTTTCTGGATCCGATTTTTTTCCCGCTGGACTCCCGGGGAGGGGTATTTTGGGGATCGGAGAGTAGGCGATTCTCCGGCGTCGGGGGAATCTGAACCGTGTACGCTACGAATTCGTCGGTGGTGTCTTTGGGGAAGGAGAGGTACCTTCCGTGGCCGCCCGACGACGAAGCCCTCCGGTTGTTTTCGGCCCCGGCGCTGAGAGGGGAATTAGGGTTGTTAGAAATCGAGTGGCGAGGCATGGGGCTCGTCAATCCAATGCTGCGAGATCCGCCGGAGGAGGTGACCGTGATAGTCACCGGAGAAGACGTCGGGGAGTGGGCCGCCATTTTCACCATTTTTTTTTGTCTCCTTCAGGGAGAGAAAACCCCAAACTTTCGAAATTTGAAAATGGGTTGTGAGACTGAGAGAGGGAGGGGAATTAATTCTCTGTTGTTTCTTTGTGGTGAGGTTTAAATCAAGGGCTAGAACACAACGGTCGGGTGACGAGAGCCGTTGGATGGGAAGAGACCGACGGCTGGTGTTGGATATGAGGATGAAAAGGGTTATTAAAATAATAAAAATAGTAAGAAATGAATATTGAATAGTGAGTAAGTGTTGCAGCTTTTTTAAAGTTTAAATTATCAACGGTCGAATCATATAGACCATGATTGTGTACTGCAGATTTGATACGTACTATAACTACGGTATTATTTCGACATGTTTTACTACAGGTATAAATTTGAAATGATTACTATTAGTGCCTAATCTGAATTGTTTATTGGTAGTACTTACCTTTAAAGTAAACATAGAATAAATCTTAAATTGTGTTGATTTTGGGTTCAATTCAGATGTCTCTTGTAGAGTTGTAGGGCCAAACCCAGTATACATTGCTTAAACTCTCGGTGTGCTGCCACTCGGGGGTGTTTTTGGTTCGATGATTATTAACCGAACAAAAAAAAAAGATTACTTGAATTCAATGATGCTAAATTTATGAAAATCGGTTTTTAATTATTATTATTATTATTATTATTACAATATACTCTCACAGTCAATCCTTGTGTATTTACCGGTTTCGTTAGTTTTTTGAGAATAATTCGTTACTCCATGCCTTGAAAACATATGACTTCTCTCGTCCCCAGGGGCATAGGCGAGTGGTAAAGCTTGTGATGATGTGGGTGAGATATTCACCGGTGACGCAGAGTTCGAACCTCGGGTGGGACAAATTTTCATTGAAATATTATGAAGGTTTTTCCTGGGGTGAGACATGTTGGCTCTCTCGCACAGGTATTTGCTACTCAGGTCCTTCGATTTACATCCTACCCGATCGAAGGACCTCCGATCGAGTGTGAGTGAAGTTTCTCGTCTCTTCTCCTTATAAAAAAAAACATATGACTTCTCTCTAATTAATACAAGTTGGGCATCTATAAATTTTTCCATAGCTCTTGCATTTCATACATAAAATAATAGATTTACACACCTCTACTTATTTACTCATCAGCCATCTATGCTCTATTTCTCCATTTTTCCAATTCAAATGACTTTTGTTCTAATTTTTGAATGCGCGGGACATGTTGATCTTGCAAGCAACAATTTGAGTGATTTGTGATTTTTGTAAATAATAAAGGATGTGTGTCATTTTTTCATATTAATAGTCAATTAGTTTTTCTTTTTCGGATTGTCTAATTTCAATAGTCACACTCTATTTAAAAAAAATTATTCATATTTTTTTTATTTAAAACGACATATCCTTACATTTTTCACTTATTTTTTAAAAATATAACTCTAAACTACTTATTTTATTAATTTAAAAATAAATTTTATCCTCAATTTTTTAATAAAAAATCAATAACAATATATTTTCTTGATTTCGTGTCCGATCACCTATGACTACTATCACGGGATTCTTGGTTTGGTGGACTTTACTGCTATCGGGTAGATAAAATAAAATAACTTACTAAATATTAAAGCTATATTATTTAACTCATGTTTAATACTTATATTAAATAAAAAAAACAAGACTATCCAGACTTAAAATAATCTGTCAATATCAAGAAGAACCGTCGTCACCAGCATACCATGGAAAATATCGAGAAATAGATCTCAACATAGGCTAATCCCAACACAACGACATGAAAAACATCGAGAAATCAATCTGAACACAGAGGCAACCCCCATGCCCGATCACTAACCAGCCCCTCCACCTAGAGCTGCACATCCGGTCCGGTTCGACCCTGAACCGGCCGGTTCGAAACCTGAACCTGAACCGGCCGGTTCGGAACCTAGACCTGAACCTTGAACCTGTTTTAACCGGTCCGGGTTAGGTTCAAGGTTGATCCGGTCCGGTTCCGAACCTGAACCGGCCGGTTCGGCCCGGATAATTTTTTTATTTTTTTTAATTTTTTTATTTATTTTTTATCTTTTATGTATACTAGATGATAATTAAAAATAAAATTATTTACAATATTCTTAAAACTTTTAATTTTTAAATTTGAATTTACAACGTATTTGAATTTGAAATTTTAAAAAACTAGCCGTTATTTGATCTTATGGTCTAGATTCAACCAAATTTGAAAAACTAGCCGTTATTTGATCTTATGGCCTAGATTCAATCAAATTTGAAAAACTAGCCGTTATTAGATCTAATGGTCTTGAATAACTAGCCGTTATTTTGGTTCATATAAATACTTCCTCGTTCCTCACTATTCTTCACTTTCCACGTACATCTCGTTCCTCACTATTCTTCACTTTCCACGTACATCTTAATCTACATCTTAATCTCTCGAACATTTTCATCAATTTTCTAATATAATTCCAACTATATTTTGGTTTGTATTATATTTGCTTCATATTAATATTTAATATAATTCTATCTACTATATTTTTTTATACTACAATCATTTGAATGGCAAGTGGTTCCGGATCCGGTGTTTCCCGAAGCCATTGTGGTACGAGACGATCTCCATATGTCCCCGATCACGTTCCGGCGCATGAAGTCGAGGAGTTGTTCGATCGAACCAACTTTGAGGAAGAACTTCCCTACTCCGACCCCGACGAAGATCAAGATCAACCACCGAGTATGCCGTCGGGAAACTCCTCCTCCCGTTTGCCACCACGAAGGAAGCCGAAGGGACCCCAAGGAATGTCCGACGAGGAAGACCCCAACGAAGCATTCCAAGAAGATGACACATCGCCCGACGAATGATGACACATTGTCAATCTTCCGACAAGGTAAGTTAGGTAAGTGAGGTAAGTAAGAACTACGTGAACTTTGATTCCTCAACGAGGATACGTAGGCACTTTAATTTGATATCGAAAAATAAAAATTTTATTTTATTTTTCGATATTAAAACTAAACTCAAGTCTAATTTTTATTTAACTTTCATTTTTCACATTATTTCTAAAAATAAGTTAACTACATAAATTTTTTTATTTTTTTAAAAAATCTTTTTAAAAATGTTAATTCTCAAAAACATTTTTAAAAACTAAAAACCTATATAATTAAGAAAAAAAAACCCGGTTCCAAGGTTCGGACCTGAACCGGCCGGTTCAGAACCTGAACCTGAACCGGGTTGAACCTGAACCTTGAACCTGTTTTCACCGGTCCGGGTTCGGTTCATCAAAACTCCGAACCTGAACCTTATGAACCTGAACCGGATAGCCCGGAACCGGCCGGTTCGGCCCGGATGTGCAGCTCTACTGTTGGAGTTGTGTACTTAATGTCTAGATTTAAGTAACGGTAAACTCTCGATCATAGCATTTAATCTATTAAATAAACAATTGTTTGCTTTTAATTATTATTAATTAAATATATGCAAATCATAGTCCTGGATTTTATACGTTGTAGTTAGTATGGTGTGTCGGGCCCCACACAGAAGATCATACTATCGGTTACTCGTATTTAATCAAACAGTGGCTCACGACCTAGATGGACCCGGACCAATCCATCGGTATAGTCGTTGTGTGAGAGAGAAAATAATTTGTCTTAATTATTTTATCACACTTGTACACTTGGTGTATTGAGCGGATCGTTGAGATTCATCGATTAGGATTGCCGGCGATAATCGATTCGAGTCTCAGTGTATTATATTCTTAATCCTTGATATTGTTGCGGGTGTGTATATTTAATATAAGCGACTTTGATTTACCAAAGGAATTAACCGATTTAATTATTGGGTTAATTACCGGTTAAGTTGGGTCACTATATTTTATATATGGCATGCCGTGAATGATTGACAGGACAGTGTATCCCGGAAGGGTTGATAATATCCCCGAGATGAGTTCATAAGGAATTATTGTGTAAACCTCATGAGTGGATTCGTTCCGCACAATAATTAAGGTTGAATGGTACTAGTCTCGGATTCAAGAGATGAATAAATTAATTAGCAATAAATTAATTTTATTCATGGATATTTAAATCTTAAATACACGGAATAAATAATACTACCGGAGAAATATTATTTGATATAATATGGTTTAATATTGGGAGTGCAATTAATTTATATAGTGGAAAATAAATTAATTAATATTAATGGGAGATTAATAGATTTGGGCTTGGGCTCAATTTAATCATTAATATTGGAAGCCCAATATTCCACCTCCTTTAGATCCCCTACGTAGCCTATAAAAGCACTACATGGTCTTCACTTTTTCATAAGACAAGATTATCATACTTGATATTCTAGAGAGTTGAAGAGGATCCATAAGCTTGGAGGATCGTCGCCCACCCGACGTTCAAGCTAGTGCAAGGAATACGTGGGAAGATTCAAAGGTCTTCAACTTAGATTCGTTTCTCCGCACAACGAATTAAAAGGTAAAATCACATACTCTCTTCTATGAATTTATGTGGATTAATTGTGATGCATACATGAACGGACGATCCGGGAAAAACGACGAACTTCGGGGACGGGGATTCGAGATCCCCGGCGAAGGTTCGAGAGAGCCCTCGGCTGGGAGCCGAGGGAGGTGGCGGTCGGCCTAGGGCACGACCGCCGGCGCGCACCGAGGAAGGGCCGCGGCTGGACGCCGCGGCTAGGGGCGATCGAACCCTAGTTCGATCGCCGGGGACCGTCGCGGCTTCGCGCCGCGGCTGGTGGTCCCCCCTCCAGTCGGTGGTGGCGGTGAGTCGCCGGACTCACCGCCCGGGGGCTGCCGGAGCAGCCCCACGCGATCGACGGCGATCGCGAGCCCCACGGTGGGGCTCGGCTAGGGTTTAGCCGCGGGTTCATCCCGCGGCGATGCTCTTGTCGAGCCCGGTTCTTCGTGGTGTTCGTGATCGGTTTCCGGCGAGAGGATTTCGGTCGGGTTATTATGTTCCGCAATTTTTTTTAATGGCCCGGGATACCGAATTCCAACAACTGGTATCAGAGCGTTTGGTTTCGTGTTCATGTATGTGTTCAATTGTGTTCTACCTTGCAGGGATTCCGACTATCATGGTTTAATTAATTGTTAATTATTAGTTTAATTAATTGCTATTTAATTTACCATGATTGTTCGTTTATTAAACTCTCGGACATGTCGAGATTCGTTTTGTGTGGATGAATGCTTGTAATAGTAAAAATTCGGGGGTTGACCGAATTTAGGATTTATTATTACGTTCTATGTTTTCCGGAAAGTGTATAGGGTCGATTTCATGTATAGAATCGATACCGGAATTGTAAATTTATTTCTTGTAATTTATTTACGTTGGATCGATGCCGAGACGACCGCCGGAGAACTCGTGTGACGAAGAAGACGAAGAGGACGAAGGACCGAAGGGGTCGATCACCCCATGATCGACCCCATGATCGATCAAAGGGGAGAGGGGCGTCGCCCCCTTCGGCCGTGGGCTGTCGCCGGCGACGGTGGCGGCTGGCCGGCTGGAGCGGCGGCGGCGGGTGCTCCCTCCCGGTGGTCGATCGGTGGTGGTGGTGGTGGTACGGGGATCCCCAACCCGTGCTACTCCTAATCCTACCAAGATACTACTTACCAAATTGATTCAAGTTTTCCTATTTTGAGTATTCCTAAGTATGGGAACTCTCATGGAGATAGGAAAAGAATTAATTAATATTATTTATTTCCTTATTCTATTATGGAAGTCTTCTAGAATATTTCAAGTTCTACTTGGAATAGGAATCTAGAGATTTAATAGAATTAGATAGGAGAATAATTAATTGAAATTAATTTTATTCCTTATTCTATTATGGAAGTCTTCTAGAGTATTCCGAGTTCTACTTGGAATAGGATCCTAGAGATTTAATAGAATTGGAAAGGAATAAGAGTTAATTTAGGATTGATTTATTTCCTAATTGATTATTCCTATTTTATGGGAATTTTCATAGAAATGGAAATTAATTAATCTTGGAAAGTAGAAGAGTCCTAATTTATTTTATTTCCTTATTCTATTATAGAAGTCTTCTAGAATATTCCAAGTTTGACTTGGATAGATTATTCTAAAGATTTAATAGAATTAGAAAGGAAAAATAAATAAATAGAAATATTAATAATATTTAATTTTATTTTTGATTTATTCGATTGACTTAATTTTCGAATTAAGTATCTTTTGGATTCATTAAAAATAAATAGACTTAAATATTGGGATTAATATTCTCGTCACATGGAGCATTCAAGAACGAAGACTGAAGACTAGAAGACGCATACGGAGATGGAATAAAGCCATGATAGTCGGAAAATAATATTCTAGCTTATTTTGACTATGTGATATGTGCTTTATTACTTGTATGCATGCTTATGTGTTTAATTATGCATTAGATAGCGTATCCCTTTGTTATAAAAAGCTAAGTGGGAGCGGGGATGGAAACATTCCCATGGTCTCCATTACTGTTCTCTTGGTGACTCTTATGGACTTTTGAAGTTCGTATAGATGTGTCATTGGAGGAGAATTCTTGTAATTCCTCTTACAATAAACATTGATTAAGTTTATCAAACAATGCCTAATTTGTCTTTCTGAAACTGACTTCAAGTCGACTCATTCTCACCCCGGGGAGTGGAATGGAGCCAAAGCCACTTGGTCATGTGGATGACACAAATTAGAGGCAGTCGTACCATTCTTTGATAGATGGATCGATTGTCTGCTCGGCTCCCTCATTTATGAGAGATAGGGTTGTTCGCATGGTGAATCACTGGTTAGAAACTTCGAGTTTCACTTATGATTCTCCGCGTCTTGATTTACAAAATCGAATGCTTCAAGTAATTGGGAGTCAACTATAAAAATCTTTTGGTGTAGTAAACGTCCACACGAACGTGGCTTGCTATGCTGAATGGGAATTTTTGGAAATAGTTGATGTAGACAGTTATAGGGAATTGTGAAGGATTGTGAGTTATCGTAAACGTCCACACTAACGTGGCTTGCGGTGACGTAACAATTCCAAATGATTCACCTTAGTACTGAGTAATGGTTTACACTTAGGTACGCTTTATAGTATTCTTCCCAACGAAGTAACGCTATAATGATGTACGACCGAAGCAAATCTAATTACTAAATCATTTGGGTGGGTAAACGTCCACACGAACGTGGCTTGCCTTACCTGATGGGATTTTAGATGTGATTAGTAATTTAATGATATTATTTAAGGGAGATAATATCGGATATTAAATTGATTGTTTGTTTAAATGTGCTTATAGGTTTAGAGAATAGCTATGAACCCACTTTCTATGATACTCAAGGAGCATAAGCTCACTGGCCCCAACTATATTGATTGGAAGAGAAATTTAGACATTGTCCTAACTTCGGAAGAGTACAAGTATGTACTCCATGAAGTGTGCCCTGCTGAGCCCACGGCTGCCTCGACTGATGAGGAAAAACTGACATATCGGAAGTGGAAAAAGGCTGATGAAATGGCTAGGTGCTATATTTTGGCTTCCATGTCAAATGTACTCCAAACCCAACATGAGTCGATGGACACTGCCTATGATATGATGTTTAACCTCAAGGAGATGTTTGGGGAGCAAGATCGTGCGGCAAGGCAAGAAGCCATGAGAGTCCTCATGTCGACTACTCAATCTGAAGGAACGCCCGTTGGGGAGCACGTTCTTAAGATGATGAGTTTGTTGAATGAACTTGAGGTCCTAGGAGCTTCTATTGATGGAGAGACGCAAGTCGACATCATACTCCAGTCTCTGGCCCCTAGTTTTGAGCAGTTTCGTATGAGCTATAATATGGGTAAACTATCTTATACTCTTGCGCAACTCCTGACTGAACTAAAGGCGGCAGAGGGGATCTACAAGAAGGGCAAGTCTCAAGCGCTTGTAGCTACCAAGTCCAAAGGCTTTAAGCCTGGTGGAGGTAGGGGCAAGAAAAGGAAGCAAACCTGGAAACCCAGTGGTGTCAAGAGGATTGTACCACGAGTGGGGGCTGCAAAGCCAAAGGGTAAGTGCTTCCGATGCAACAAGATGGGACACTGGAAGTCTGAATGTCCTCTCAAAGGTACGAATTTTTCTTTAGTCGTAAAAACATAGTCAGCGGTATTATCTACCAGAATTCTGGTGTGTAGATATGGAACCACTGACGGTATGTGCATTTTGAATGCAGGGGTTCCAGAAAACCCGGCGACTTAGAGAGGAAGAATTCGAGTCTACACGGGCAAAGCTGTAGAGGAGGCAGCGGTTGCGGTGGAAGACATTTATCTGCTTTAGTAGTTAAATAGGATTTCATTTCAAAGTTATTGCTTTATGTACCCCTTTATTTTAGAAAGAACGTTTTGTTCTGGATTTCTATTATTAATGAATGGATATTTTATTTCTTTAATCATTTGATGATTTTGATAAGAAATAATGGCATTATCTGTTCTGGTACATTAGACAGCAATATATGAATGATAGATCCTAAGTCTACCCAATGCAACAAACCGTTCTATAACTTATTTTACTTGTTAGATATTTCTTTATTAAATCATTATACTTGTGAATTCTTATACTTAGAAGTATTTTCAAGTGAGATTCAAATGGTCGAAATTGATGTAATCAATTATAGTTGAAGGAATGGACCTTCCGACCTAAGGATTGAATTTGGAGGATAATACATCTAAGCAAACCTTTCTGGATAAAGGGTAGAATTCAGACAAGTATTGGAAATGATTAGATATGCAGACATATGTGTTTATTGGAAAGGCACGAGTGATTCTTTCAAGAATACTCAGTAGTGGATTAGAATGCTTGATGTGCCATAAAAGCAAAGTGTTTTGACTAGTCAATGGACACAAAGCGATTATGGGGAACCATCAAAGTATATCCATTAGGAGCCTGCGACTCGGTCGCGAAGGCCATCACCTATCTGAATAACACATAGCATAATCAAAAGATTGGGTTAATCCCAAAGGGCCGCACCATACACTTGCGTGTAGAGATGGTGCGCTATAAAGAAATGGAAAATCTAATGGTAAAAGAACAAGTTGTTCGGAACTACCTATGTTCTATGAATATTCCTAGATACAACGGCATATTGAATATGGTTGTAGGATATCCTAGATGAACGAAGTATTGTGTGTTCTATAGTACTATGAACCAGAGGGACGTCCTGTCCGGTTCATAGAGGAAGACTATTAGATGGACCACAAAGCCTAAATTGACGTAATACCTTAAAATGAGAAGAAAGACAAAAGACTAGGAACCAGCCAAACCGAGTAGAAGTACACCACACACTGCACCTATTGTTATTACTGTTATACACCAGGACGCCATTGCAGTGGGAGGTTGTTGGACAACCAGAGATATTCATAAGACTAGAGGAGTTCGGACTCTGGATCTAGTAGAGATGAAATCGACCCCTAGCTCTGCATAAGGGCGGTACTAGATCTAAATGTGCCTGCTTGGAACAATAAGGATTATTGTTAAGAGGCTAGATCATTTAGAGTACAAGCTTAGTAAATCCATTTGTGGATTGAAATAAAGCTGTGAATCGTGGAACTTGCGAGTTGATGGGATAATCCATTTGATGGATTCATCAAAAGGCATAGACGAGAGGTGTATTAAAGACGTAATCGAAACAAGGTGGTGTTTCTCGGAGATTTTATGTAGATAACATTTTATCATTGGCAACAATGTAAAAGTGTCATCAGACATAAAATAGTGGTCGTCTAAATAAATCGAGATATAAGATTGAGAAGAAGTTAGAGCTTGTTCTTAAGATCTTATGATCTAGAGATAAGAACATTGTACTTCTCCTAGATATCTTATACGATTAAGGTTTGTTTTAACATGCATACTTCTGAGAAAGGTTATTGCCTTTCAGAGACAGAATATAAATCTATCTAAAGAGTATGTGTTCGAACACATAAAGGAGATAGATGAGGACAAAGCAGTTTCCTATACTTCAAGTGTGGAAAGCTTTATAGATGCAATGTTGTAAAACAAGAACCTGATATCAACTATGCGGTTTGCGTAGTGGGAGGATATCAAAGTAATCTGGATAAGGGATGTTCAAATGCTGCAAGAGTACTTTCATAGTACTGGCTTAAGCAAGACGAAATCTTCTTAGATTACAGATTCTCAGATCCAAAAATCAGAGAAGGACCAGTGAAAGTCGATATCAGGCAGGGGCGGACCCACGTTAGGCCCAGCGTGGGCCTCGGCCCCCCCTGAACTTTTTGTTTTACTGCCTATATATATGGGCTTATTATATATATTTTCACTTTACTGCCTATATATATGGGCTTATTATATATATTTTCACTACGGTATATACCTGACCCACCCTCAAAAAAATTACTGCTATATATTTTCAGTTTTTCACTATATGGCCCTACTATATACTATGTGGATATACATTGCTCCGTAATTAATTGTCCAACAAGTTAATTAAGGGCAAGATTATACGGGCAAGATCATTAATGAAAATAAAAAAATTAATTTTGAATCGAATAGTTAATTGTCCAACAAGTTAATCGTTTTAGCTTGATTTTTTATATAAAACTATTGATGATTAATTGAGAATTCTCTCTTTTTAATTATAAAAAAAATATTTTTAATTAATTATTTTAATATATTTTAATTTTATTGTTAATTAATTGTTTGAAATTAACTTTTTTATCAATTTTATTTTTTCTAAATTACTTTTTTTTAAATATCTTAATGATACTTTTAATTTAAATGATTATTTTATTGTGATATTTATTTTTTATATTTGAAAAAAAAATTATGTAATAAATGATAATGAGTGTTTAAAAAAAAAGACATAATATGTAAATAAATGTATAAGATGGTAATAATAAAAGTATGAAAACTATCTTTATTGTAAAAGATTTATCTTGTGAAATATCGAAAAAATGCAAAATGTTGTAAGATTCCGAACATGAGTAAAAAAAATTCATGATTAACGTCGAACACTATTTTTAAATTTTGGCCCAATTTTGGCCCCCCCTCGACTAAAATCCTGGGTCCGCCCCTGATATCAGGCTATGTGTTCACTTTTAGAAAGAGGTGGAACCATGAAGTGAAAGAGTGATAAGCGGGACGCTTTTCAGACTCTCTCATAACCGAATAGCAGCCTCAGAGGCAGCGGAAGTTTTGGTTAGGTTCCGGGATAACCTCTTGACTTGGATATGACTCTTAGTTTACCAAAGGCTATTGGATAGCGGTGCATGGTGAACGAGAAGAGGTCATGAGTCAAAAGTGATGCTAACACATAGAGCAAGTACCACCTGATACGAATCATCGTCAGGGGAGATGACGTAGTAGTCACCAAGATAACTTCAGAGCGGCAACCTAGATTGCTCACTCACATAGTACTTCTCGGAAGTACACTTTAAAGCACGTGATGAGTATGGGAACCGGGAGTTTGGAGGAAATGACTAGACCTTAGTACAAGTGGGAGATTGTTGGAGTTGTGTACTTAATGTCTAGATTTAAGTAACGGTAAACTCTCGATCATAGCATTTAATCTATTAAATAAACAATTGTTTGCTTTTAATTATTATTAATTAAATATATGCAAATCATAGTCCTGGATTTTATACGTTGTAGTTAGTATGGTGTGTCGGGCCCCACACAGAAGATCATACTATCGGTTACTCGTATTTAATCAAACAGTGGCTCACGACCTAGATGGACCCGGACCAATCCATCGGTATAGTCGTTGTGTGAGAGAGAAAATAATTTGTCTTAATTATTTTATCACACTTGTACACTTGGTGTATTGAGCGGATCGTTGAGATTCATCGATTAGGATTGCCGGCGATAATCGATTCGAGTCTCAGTGTATTATATTCTTAATCCTTGATATTGTTGCGGGTGTGTATATTTAATATAAGCGACTTTGATTTACCAAAGGAATTAACCGATTTAATTATTGGGTTAATTACCGGTTAAGTTGGGTCACTATATTTTATATATGGCATGCCGTGAATGATTGACCGGACAGTGTATCCCGGAAGGGTTGATAATATCCCCGAGATGAGTTCATAAGGAATTATTGTGTAAACCTCATGAGTGGATTCGTTCCGCACAATAATTAAGGTTGAATGGTACTAGTCTCGGATTCAAGAGATGAATAAATTAATTAGCAATAAATTAATTTTATTCATGGATATTTAAATCTTAAATACACGGAATAAATAATACTACCGGAGAAATATTATTTGATATAATATGGTTTAATATTGGGAGTGCAATTAATTTATATAGTGGAAAATAAATTAATTAATATTAATGGGAGATTAATAGATTTGGGCTTGGGCTCAATTTAATCATTAATATTGGAAGCCCAATATTCCACCTCCTTTAGATCCCCTACGTAGCCTATAAAAGCACTACATGGTCTTCACTTTTTCATAAGACAAGATTATCATACTTGATATTCTAGAGAGTTGAAGAGGATCCATAAGCTTGGAGGATCGTCGCCCACCCGACGTTCAAGCTAGTGCAAGGAATACGTGGGAAGATTCAAAGGTCTTCAACTTAGATTCGTTTCTCCGCACAACGAATTAAAAGGTAAAATCACATACTCTCTTCTATGAATTTATGTGGATTAATTGTGATGCATACATGAACGGACGATCCGGGAAAAACGACGAACTTCGGGGACGGGGATTCGAGATCCCCGGCGAAGGTTCGAGAGAGCCCTCGGCTGGGAGCCGAGGGAGGTGGCGGTCGGCCTAGGGCACGACCGCCGGCGCGCACCGAGGAAGGGCCGCGGCTGGACGCCGCGGCTAGGGGCGATCGAACCCTAGTTCGATCGCCGGGGACCGTCGCGGCTTCGCGCCGCGGCTGGTGGTCCCCCCTCCAGTCGGTGGTGGCGGTGAGTCGCCGGACTCACCGCCCGGGGGCTGCCGGAGCAGCCCCACGCGATCGACGGCGATCGCGAGCCCCACGGTGGGGCTCGGCTAGGGTTTAGCCGCGGGTTCATCCCGCGGCGATGCTCTTGTCGAGCCCGGTTCTTCGTGGTGTTCGTGATCGGTTTCCGGCGAGAGGATTTCGGTCGGGTTATTATGTTCCGCAATTTTTTTTAATGGCCCGGGATACCGAATTCCAACATCTACCTCCACCCGCCACAAGCTTGCTCCTCCGCCCGCTGCAAACTTGCTCATCCGCCCAACATCACTCTCCACAACCTAATTAAGTCTTGTGCCCTCTCCATGTCGAAGATCGAAACCTCACCCCAAGCTCCTGCGCACAAATCCTAAATCTAAAAAAATATTTTTCCAGAACTCTCGGTTTTATACCCATCAACTGATTGATTATTTTCTAATTTTCAATTTTTTTTTCAAGTTTGGATCCTCTTACTTTTTTTTCTATCAAAATTTTGATTGTTATGTTGTTAATTGATGTACTATTCAAGTGGGATAATTCAACCATCTATTTTGGCGGGATAATTTTCTTGAAGAGAAACAATATTTAATACAGGGTCACTTATCTAACACGGGCCAACGAAAATTAAACCAACATCGAATAAGAAAAATAACTTAACTAACATGCATTTAACTTGTCTACCAAACATAGCCTAAGAGCATCCCCAATGATAGGTACAAATCCTACTTAGCAACAATTTGTACCTATGTATACCATTGGGGATGTAGTTACAATTGAGGAAAGAAAAATTTGAGTATCAAAGTTTAGATACTAGGTACAATTTGATATGTGTCTTATACATGTGGGTCCCACATGTATAAAAAGAAAAAAATTGTACCCAAATCATTGGGATAAAGAGGTATAATTTGATAGGTACAATTATTTTATGATGTGTCATTTAAATTGTACCTCAACATGAGGTACATCTTTTGAGATGCTGAGCATCTCCAATGGTAGGTATGTTTTAGCACGTTTTAGTCGGGTAGTATTATACGGGGCTGAGCTGTGTATAGAGGGTTTGAAACGATACTAATACATGTTTATATATATATATATATATATATATATATATATATATATATATATATATATATATATATTTGGATTAAGGGTTGAGCTAGATTTTGAAAAGAACAGAGGTTTGAGCTTGAAGCTTCTTCTGAAGGATTTCTATTATCCAGACTTTATTTATATCGGGTTTATTCACTAATTAGTGTCGCCCTTAATCTGAAGGGATAAGTCCCCTATTTATAGGGTTTATCCGAATGATCACATCCAGACCACGTCCTAAGTCTACAGCATTAAATGCGCTAGTGATGACCCGGGGTCCGGGATCCGGTACACGGATGATGCATGTGAGCTCATGTGGGAGATGTCTCCGCTCTCCTCTGGATGATTCCTCCCTTTGATGCCGACTGTGTGATCCGAGTCCCGGGACCCGCTTTCCTATTTGGTTTGCTCTTTACTGTTCGCGACCTGCTAGTAGGTGTGAGTCCTTGAGCTGCGAGTCGGGTATGCACCTCGCATCATCTCTCTGCTTGGCTTGCTTGATGACCCGTGACCCGAGCCGCGGGTCGGGTACGCGCCTCGCATCATCTCTCTGCATGGCTTGCTTGATGGGCCCGTGACCCGAGCCGCGGGTCGAGCATGCGCATCGCGTCATCTCTCTGCATGGCTTGGTTCTGGCGAGTCTTTGCCCACGTGTCCCAACCTCGAATATTTGTTTTTGTATTTGATTTTTCTACCCCCAACAAGGTACAATTCCTATGTGACATGAAATTGTACCTAGGTATACCATTGGGGAAGTAGGTACAATTGAGGAGAGATAAAAAGGAGTATCAAAGTTTACATACTAGGTACAATTTGGTGTGTGTCTTGTGTAGTGGGACCCACATGCATAAAGAATAAAATTTGCACCTCAAAACCAATGGGAAGTTGAGGTACAAATTGATGAGTACAAATAATGTATGATGTGTCAACTAATTTGTACCTAATAAGAAGTACACCATTGGAGATGCTCTAAGAGCATCCCCATTGCTAGGTACAATTCCTAGTTGGCACATATTTGTACCTAGATACATGTTGAAAGAGGTACAATTTAGGAGAGACAATTTTGAGTATCTAATATGTATTAGATACTAGTTACAAATTTGTTTTGTATCTTAGCTTGTGGGTCCTACATGAATAAAAGTGAATAATTGTACCTCACGCCATTGTGATGGTGTTACAAATCGACAAAGTACAAATTATATATGATGTGTCTAATGACATATCATTAATTTGTACATATGCTTAAGTATACCATTGAAGACGCTCTAATAAGTTGTGTTTAAGTGTTATGGAAAATACATATGATTACTTTGTATATATAAATATTTTTATAATAATTGATTGTTGATATGAGGAATGTTGAAAAGAAAAAAAGAAAAAAAAATCATTGAAAAATATTATTATTAGTGTAAAAAAAGTTTAATAAATTCTTATTTTTGATTGATTAATTTTTACAATTTTCGTTTATTATTTTATAGGGAAAATATCACAAATAGGTGACACGAAATCATAAGTTTATTATTTTATAGGGAAAATATCACAAATAGGTGACACGAAATCATAAATTGGATTTGTTAGGAGTTGAACTTGTGACTACTTGAATAGTTAAAACTTAAATACACACCTACCATTATACCAAATAACTAGGATTAAATGATTCAGAATATTAAATGATAATATACTGTAAATGATTTATTTATAAACAAATAAAATAAATTTAATTTAATTAATTAATCACAAAATAATTGTTTCAAAAATATAATAAAAAACATTAATTTATTTATTTTTAATGGTTAATTAATTAATTAACAAAGTTGTAACTTTAAAAATAAAATATATAAATTAATTTAAAGTTTATAATAAATTAATAAAAAAATGAATAATTATCAAAAAATATCATAAAAAATTAATAAATTATATAATAAATTTAAATTTAATAATATCTAAGTTTAAATTTATTACTTAATTAATAGTAAAAATATATTAATCAAAAACTTAATAACCAAAATTATACCATTAAAAATTAATTAAATACAAAATAATTTAAATTTAATAATTCATTATTTTGAATTTATTAATTAATTAACCATCAAAATATTTTATTATCAAAATTAATAAGGCATGAAAATAATTAATTATTTACTTAATAATTTACATTATTTTAATTTAATTTGGTAATTATTTTTTATTTTTAATATCAAATTAAAATAATTTGTAATTTTATATAGTGTTTAATTTATTTATAAAATGATTGCTATATTTAATTTATGATTTGATTTTTTTGATTATATATAAAAAAAATTATTTAACTATTTGTTGTTACTGTATTTTGTTTTTTTTTATAATATTATGGTAGTAGTTGTTAAATACAACTAGTACAAATAAATTAATTGTTCATTAATTTCAATTTGGTGTTCATAGTCAAGCGGAATTTAAGCAAGTTTGTTTTGTGGAGGTCAAAGGTTCGAGCCTCATACATCATTTTTATTTATTTACAATATTTTACCTGTTTAATAAGTCACCAACGTGCCAGTTGCCATGTAATATTTTTACTTGTTATAGCAGGTCAAAGGACTAATTGCAATAATTTAAAAAAATAAAGGACTACTTACAGAATTGATTGACGGAACAGGACCAATATTGATATGTTCCCAATTTTATATATTAAATTTACTTTTTTTTAAGAGTTAATATCACATTTGGTCCTGCAACTTAGGCCGATCCCACGTTCAGTCCTTTTTTTGTTCAAAAAATCAAATGTCATCTTTTTCGGTCGATTCCCACCGGAAAGGGCACGTGCGGGTCACGCGACGGCACACGTGGCAGTCATCTCCGGCAGACTACTGATGTGGAGAGTAAATCGGTCCCACTGCCACATCAGCGTGGTTAGAAATTGCAAAATTAAATTTTGGTCGATTCCCTCCGGAAAGGGCACGTGCGAATCACGTGACGACACACATGGCAGTCATCTCCGACAGACTGTTGATGTGGAGAGTAAATCGGGTCCCACTGCCACATCAGCGTGGTTAGAAATTGCAAAATTAAATTTTGGTTGGCAAGGGAGTCGATCCCGAGTGGTTTGGGAATTAAATAACAAACATTCTCACTCGACTGCATTAGCTTCTTGATAAATTTAAAATATTAATGTATATATATGTTATAAGTTAAAGTAAAAAATATGAATTATATAATTAATTAACCAATATCATATTAAATATAAATAATTATATATAAAAAATAATCAATAAAATATAAATAAAAAATAACAATTAAATAAAATTTTATTTCGCTTAATTACCATATAAAAATATATTTTCAAGTATAAAAATTAAAAAATTTAAGAGTATATATATTAAGTTCAAAAATTAAAAAATGGTGATTTTTAAAATGGAGTAATTTAAATTAATTTTATATGAATAAGAGTTATAGTTTTTTCTAATTATATATAAGAGTATATTTTTATTTTTAACTTTTTAATCTAATTCACATGGGTAGGTAAATTAAGGGTAAAAATGATATTTCAATTTGAAAATATTACTCTTTTTTTATAAATACAACTATCAAACTATTCTAAATAATTAAAATAATATAAAATTATAACATAAAATTGTAAAATCTATTTTGTAGAGTAGAAGTTATAATTTTATAAAATATATTTACCTTTTTTCTAAATTTACCTTAAAAAATGATAGTCTTCATAATTATTTTTTAATTTTTAATAAAAAAATATTTTTAAATAAAAGGTAATTTTTTTAAGCGATTTTTTTTTAATTTAATTATTATTTTTTATTTGTATTTTATTGATTATTTTTTTATATAAAGAATTATTTTTATTTAATAAGATTTTGGTTAATTAATTATATAATTCATATTTTTTACTATAATTGATAACATATATATAGGTTAACATTTAAATTCTAACAAGAAGTTCAAGTAGCCAAGCGGTATTACTGCCTATATATATGGGCTTATTATATATATTTTCACTACGGTATATACCTGACCCACCCTCAAAAAAATTACTGCTATATATTTTCAGTTTTTCAATATATGGCCCTACTATATACTATGTGGATATACATTGCTCCGTAATTAATTGTCCAACAAGTTAATTAAGGGCAAGATTATACGGGCAAGATCATTAATTAAAATAAAAAAATTAATTTTGAATCGAATAGTTAATTGTCCAACAAGTTAATCGTTTTAGCTTGATTTTTTATATAAAACTATTGATGATTAATTGAGAATTCTCTCTTTTTAATTATAAAAAAAATATTTTTAATTAATTATTTTAATATATTTTAATTTTATTGTTAATTAATTGTTTGAAATTAACTTTTTTATCAATTTTATTTTTTCTAAATTACTTTTTTTTAAATATCTTAATGATACTTTTAATTTAAATGATTATTTTATTGTGATATTTATTTTTTATATTTGAAAAAAAAATTATGTAATAAATGATAATGAGTGTTTAAAAAAAAAGACATAATATGTAAATAAATGTATAAGATGGTAATAATAAAAGTATGAAAACTATCTTTATTGTAAAAGATTTATCTTGTGAAATATCGAAAAAATGCAAAATGTTGTAAGATTCCGAACATGAGTAAAAAAAATTCATGATTAACGTCGAACACTATTTTTAAATTTTGGCCCAATTTTGGCCCCCCCTCGACTAAAATCTTGGGTCCGCCCCTGCCGGTATAGATGCGAGTTTAGCAATTTAATTTTGCAATTTCTAACCACGCTGATGTGATATGGTAGTGGGACCCGATTTACTCTCCACATCAGCAGTCTGTCGGAGATGACTGTCATGTGTGCCGTCACGTGATCCGCACGTGAGATCAAATGTGATATTAACTCTTTTTTTAAATGACTGGAAAAGCCCGGTCTAATTCGTGATTGGTTTGTTCTTCATTTGACAAAACAGTTGAAAAAACGCGGGAGTCAATCGGGTATTCGGACCGGATCCTTGCGCACCAATCCGGGTCCATTACCGACCCGAAACCCAGTTGAAAAAATCATAGCCCGTTTTTGTAGCTATTCCGCGAGAGGGATAATAAAACCACCACCTACAAACCCTACTGAGGATAATATAATAAAATAATTATTTATTTTTATTTTCTGTTTTCAGTTGTGGCAGTGGTCGAATCATCATTTTCTCTGCGATTTCTATAGAAAATTAACTGTTAATTCCGATTATAATTTATAATGGGGGATCGATTTTATGGCGATTCGGCTGATCGCTCTTCGTATTCGATACAGCGTAACGGTGAGTGTATAAATCTCGCATTCAGTTCGGATTTTCTTCTGTTTTCGATTTTCTTTTTGTATATTATTTTATTTTATTTTCGAATTCTTCATTTGCAGAGGATTATTACGACGAAGAAGACGACGACGACGACGACGAAATGGAAGGGAGGTACGGTGGTTTAGAAGTCAACGATGTGGGATTCCATGGGAAACCTGAAGAATTAGCTTGCCCGTTTTGCCTCGAGGATTTTGATGTTCTTGGGTTGTGCTGCCACATTGATGCCGACCATCGCATGGAGGTTAAACCCGGGGTAATTTGAATTTTTTTTTCTTTCTAATTTTTCATTAATAGTTGGGTAATTTAGCTTGGAGGTTGGGTACAATTGTCCAATACTAGGGTACAATTGTCGAATTGGATGAGAGCTAAGATGAAACTTGAGTCTAATTAGGCAAGGAAACCAGCAGAATGATTTTTTAACTAGTACTCGTAGTAACTAACTTATTTCTTTTGTCGGACTAAACTGGTCATTTTTTCCCATAGTTTTACTAGTGATTAATGTTGCAAAGGCAGTGTCTTATTCTCTTTTAGGTAAAGGGTTTCAAGTATAATCACTAATCAGGTGAGGAAAATGACTATTTACCATGATTTTCTTATGTTGGAGTTTGAGGCGAATAATTTTGACAGTGTACTGGGTTGGCATTTTTTAGAATTACACAATCTGTGCATTGATCTTTATATAGAAGTAACCTCACCATCTTAAGCTGCTTCTCATGTTTTGTTTGCCCCTCCCCCTTTGAGTTATTGACGTACGTAGCCTGCTGTCGACATATGAAAAAAGTTAAAAATCAGAGTTATGTGGGGTTATCACTATCACCCTTTTTATATGTTTAGACATTTGTTTTACTAGTGATTAATGTTGGAAATGCAGTGCCTTCCTCTTTTAGGAGATAATGAGATATAGTTTGTGTGCTCGTCCAATATCAATTGATGAGTGCAAGTGAAATCCCTATCTTGAGCTTTATAATAAATGTTTTTTTTTCTTTTTTCCTTATTTTTTCCTCTTTTGTAGCTTTGTCTGAGTTATCTTCTGCTTGCAGATTTGTCCTGTTTGTACTACAAAGGTGGGCGTAAACATGGCTTCCCATCTAATCACACAGCATGAGACTATTTTAAAAATATCCTTTTTAACACTTGGCCAGCTACTTTATGATTGGTTTAAATTTATGCTGCCATTTTGAATTTACCTTAACTCCCAGTTTACACTCTCTGCAATAAGAAGCACAGAGGGACCCGGCCACGGTCATCTACATTTGCATTGAGGAAAGAAATGCAGGAGAAACATTTGCGTTGTATCAAGGAGTCACCATGTGCAGGTGCAGGTGGTCCTTCCTCTGATTTTGCAGTGGATTCCACGCTTTTATCATTTGTCAAGAATTCACAACCCGCTGGCAGGACACAAATCATCGGAGAAGCTTCTTCCAAGAGTGATGACAGCTTAGGACCAGCAAATTCTTCCACTGATGATTATTTAGAAAGGTATGTGAATGCCCTTTTAGTGCTATGAGCCTGTGCCAGCTTAGGGATTAATCTATTTTCTTTTATTTTTAATGAGAAAGACCAACTGTCTATTTAAGTAGATTACTGGAAAGTTTAGCAGACTTTCGGAAGGTTCTTTCAAGCCTGCTAATAGTCTCGTTTGATGACGCAACACTTGCCTCTTTCTTGTCTTCATGCAATGGAAAAGAACTTTGACCCTCATTTATCCATTATACTGATATATGATGCCTCGATTTTCTGTTACATAATTTATTGGTTTGCATAAATAATGAGCCGAACGACTAAAGTTATTTTCATACTGTATCCCATCTTCTTCCATGTGCATTTTGATATGCTGCATTTCAATGGATTTCGGCCTTCATTTTTCCTAGTAGAAACTGATTGGTCTTTTCACGGATCTGGTATTTTTACAGTAAAGCACCATCTCTATCAACAGACATGGACAATGAGAGGGCAAGGAGGTGCGATTTTTTACAAAGTTTGATGTTATCTACAATTCTTGACGACTTATGAACCAGATATATTGGATTGGGGCTTAAAAAGCTGCAGGTTCCTCACATGCCTAATTATTTATAGCAGAGGTTGTAGTCGATGTTTCCCACTGATATATATCCTCTGGTTTGTTTGTCGTGAGCTATATGTATATAGTGATGATAATGATGATGATGATGAACAAATAAACAATTAATCCATGTGATATATGGTCATGGCCAGTTTAATGTTATCTTTCTTTTTATTCATCAAGACACATTTTCAGAAGTAATTTAGATTTGTGATTGGGTAAACTGAGTGATGAATATAACCTTTTGTTACTCTTACCTTGGTGTATTTCCCTGCCCCTAAGAATAAAATACATCAAAATTTTGGTATGTTTTTATGAAACTTAATATTTTTGGTACTTTATATATGTGCAGAAGAATTACACTTATATTTTTACTTAACAACTCATTTTTAATTTATTAATTTTAATAATATTGTAATATTGTAAAATACTAATAACGCACTAGAAAATTACAAAAGCTTAAATGAATTGAATATGCTACTCATAGAGCATACTCAAGAGCAATTTCAATGGTTGTGAAATGGCAAGAGCCATTGTCATTTTTTGGCAAAAAACCAAAAAAATCAACTTCAATGGTTGAAATGGGTCTTGCCAAATTTTCATGTATATTAGAGCAAATATACATGAAAAAATGGCCATTGTCATTTGTGCCATCTCATAACAACCACCCATCTCAACCACTCAAAATTCAACTATCTTTTTTAAATTATAAAATTGATATAATCACACCACAAAAAGCAACATAATATTATTTAATTTAATAAAATGGCTCTTGCTATATATAAACCATTGAAGTAAGATTTAACAAATGGCAATTGACACTTTCTATTTTTTGGCAAAATGGAAAATGACCCCTGCCATTTTAGCAAAATCATTGGGGTTGCCCTATGAGCAACCCCAATGGTTTTGCTAAAATGACAAGGGTCATCTTCCATTTTGCCAAAAAATGGCAAGTGTCAATTGTCATTTGCTAAAATTTACCCCAATAGTTTAAATATAGCCATGGTCATTTTATTAAATTAAATAATAATAATAATATGTTGCTTTTTGGTATGTGATCATATCAACTTTATAATTAAAAAAATATTGTTGAATTTTGATTGGTTGAAGTGAGGGATTGTGATGACTTGAGACAAATGGCAAGGGCCATTTTTCCATGTATATTTGCTCAAATATACATGAAAATTTGGCAATGACCATTTTTTGGCAAGGGCCATTTCAACCATTGGGGTTGATTTTTTTGGCTTTTTGCCAAAAAATGGCAATGACCCTTGCCATTTCACAACCATTGAGTTGCCCTAAGAACTCCAATCTTTTTTCGGGAACTACAAGAACTCCAATCTTTTTTTGGGAATCCTTTTATAAAAACTTTAAAGTTAAGCGTGCTGATTCTAAAGTAATTTTAGGATGAGTGACCCTCCAGAGTTGAGCGTGATGGACGTGTTGAGGACAAAGTGCGCTGGAAAAGACACGTGTTGTTACAGTGGAATCAAAATATCACTCCTGACGACAGTCTTCGTAACTAAGCCGACTCATTAAGGTCGAGCTGCAACATGCGGGCATTACAAATTTAAGTAATATTATCTATTTTGTATTTTTTTTATAAATTGCTCAAACTATGATTTTAATTACAACACATTGATTCAATTTGTTAAGTATATTAAATAAAAAATACATCACAAAATAAAATTGTAAATAACAAAAAGATGCAGTTACTTAAAGATTACAATTAATGAGTTAAACTATATTTAAAATTTTATAAATTAAATTCATTTTGAAAAGACGAATTAAGATGTTCGAAATTCACACAAGTCGAGCTTGCTGGAAAAAAAAAACCAATATTTTTTTTAAAAGAATTGCAAATATTTCAATGGGAAAATCATCTTGATTTAATAAAAACAAATTGTGATATTGTATCATGATTCATGATTATACAAGAGAGAAGGAGAGAAATATCAAAAGCAAATGCAAAACCCAACAAATCAACACTAATATACACTGTATTTTTGTTCTTTCCAAAAGACAGTACAAAACTCTATGGTAAGTTTCAGCTTATACCAATATAAAGGAACAGAATTACAGAGTTTCTTTCTCAAATTTCATCCCTATCACCAACACTTTTTGGAGATCTAATTGTCGATATATCTTCTTCTTTTTTTCGATTTATAATCACCAACTTAACAGCCAGCCATATTCAACTAAGACACTAAATAGTATAACCAAAGGCTCCCATGTTTAACTACTGTCACCCGATCATCTGACTATTTCAAACCAACCCGAAGCCTCGTCATTATCCTACATTCCTACTCTTGGGAATAACAGTTTGCTATTTTCCTTTTTTTCCCAAGGAATATTAGAAACTAATGACACTGGAAAAGCTTGAACAAACACTGCACAACGATTTACCAGAAGGTTTTTTATGTTGAGCGAACAGATTCTCTGATGCATTACTTTCTGAAAAAATATATTTTCTGATGTCAAAATGGGGCAGCTCGACTCGACGAACCCCAAGTATCACCTCCGGTTATTACGGAAAAATTGGAAATCAGGTAGCATAACCTCCAATCCAGTGAGCCATTTGTCAGCGGCCTGCAGAAGGGAGTTCTCTTGCTCGCATTCTTGGGGCCCTATGGGGCTCACGATCGAACCTTTCAGCTTGTAAGTGGCGAGCCCAAATACCGGCAATGAGATCTTTGCGGTTGGATCAGCAATGCCGCGGACGATTCTTGTGTTTGGAGCATGAAACCGAGATGGACTGGAACCTGAATTTATTTAAAAAAAAAACATAAAGATTTCAAGACAACCCATATTGTTTGGCCTGATTAATACAAAAAAATGAATTTTATTGTAATTAATGTTTTTGTAATCATTGTATATGAAGAGTTTTTACAAAACAACCCCTATTGTTTGGCCTGAATACCAAAAAATAAAATGAATTTTATTGTAATTAAAGTTTTTTTAATCATAGTAAATGAAATAAGAAAAACACTCACGTGAAGACAAGGAATGAAATGTCAAGAAAGATGCATCAAGATCTTTAAGGGTTGGACCGATAGGAATCCTATAAATCGGATACCTGCAACAAAAATATACTTGGTTGATACATGAAGAACATCAGCCAAGACCTTAATCAATTGCATAATAAGAAATATGGGAAAGTCAAACGTACCAAGCTACGCAAATCCAACTTGATGGAAGTAAATCACAGCTTCTGTACTTGCTCAGCTCAGGATTTTGGGAAACAAGCATTGATATCTGCACGGTCGAGGGTAGTATCATCAATCACAACCAATTTAGAATATGTAAAAATTGAGATTCACCATTTAAAATTCTGCTTTAGTCTACCTTGTCAGCAAGTGGTCTGCGATTAAACGGTGGTTCAAATTCCAAATACTGAAAAGAGGGTGGTCCAGGTGAATGGGCAACAACTTCAGAGCTTTTGATAGATTTATCTCCC
Source organism: Euphrasia confusa (assembly GCA_954870475.1). Taxonomy (NCBI): domain Eukaryota; kingdom Viridiplantae; phylum Streptophyta; class Magnoliopsida; order Lamiales; family Orobanchaceae; genus Euphrasia; species Euphrasia confusa. Next base: position 39,460,425 of record OX940952.1, read on the forward strand.
AGTGAGAGGTTATTCAATTGCAGCACGTTTGAACCCAAAATGGATTTAGCTCCTTTATCTCCTCCTTCAGAGTCGCAACTGCCAGAACCACCTGTCAACCTATATGACTCAGAATCAATTTTCTCAGTTGGTCCTCTGGAAATGCAATGACATAACTATTAATGCAATGACAAGTATAATGCGTCGTAAAAACTAAAGCCAAATTTATAAGAGAAGCTTCAACTTTTTTTATTATGTTTACACAAAATAAATTTTAATTCCCTAAATGCAAAAAAATAAATAAAAATGGATCTTTTTAGGCAAGACATTAAAACGCAAGAGGAATAAATTGACAAAAAAATGCATGTATAAGCCATTACTAAAAAAACATGTAACTTATTAATTTGATTAGGCGCCATATTATTTAGTAAAAAATAAAATAGTATGGAGAGTAGTTAATAAGAAAAAGCTATCGACTGCTCTACCTAGTTTTCCACCCTTTCTGAAATATATTACATCTACCACTCCATAATAAGAAGGCAGATGGGGACATGCCTTACATAAGATAAATTTTAATGGGTTATATACTTAATTTCTAACAAAACTATAACTTTGCTTATTCAATTAAAACCTCATTCAACGGAAACCAAGATAGGAAAGAAACAACTTACATTTCCAAGACTCATTCTTTGTGTTATAGTTAGAACCTCGTTCAGTCGTTCTTTATGGCATAGTTTGTGCAGGTGTAGATTGTGCTCTTAAACACATAATCAATTACGTAATTGCTTATTTGAATTGGATTTTCATGATATTGCATTCCAAAGACAATTTGTATAAATGACCGAATAAATAATCATTTAAGTAAGAGACAACCTTGAATTAATACTCACCCAAGTCGAGAAGAAGAGTTTGATGGGTCAATGTACAGCTGTATACCAGACAAAAATGGAACATAATACTGCTCAGTCGGATCTTTCCCATTCAACAATAAAGGTACTCCGGTTCCGTAATAACTCCACTCGCTAAAAAATTCCCACAGATCACCCAAGTAAAAAAAGGGAAGTGGATCTACTTCCCGAACTTTTTGCTCCTTTGCATTTACCTGTAGACCAAACAAAGTAGGAGATATTTAATTTTTGTTCGCTATTGTAATGTGGGGCCGATAAATAATATAATCTGTAGAAACAATTAATGAACTTCCTATCAATGCAGTTGTAACAAATATTTAAAATATAACCGCGAAATGAAGAATAGCTGAAAACTACTCATAAAGATCTGCGAAATGCCAAGGATGAATGAATCCATTGGGATAACAGTTTCCGTACTAACAGATTAACAAAACAAGTGAAAATAATTTCTCGAAATAACCACAAATCAACGTAATAAATTGTTCTTCCAAATAGACCGCGAACCAACGACTTTTCAAAACCATATTTTAAACAACCTCGCGTATTTACCTACTTTTCAAAATCAACCGTTTGAAATACGAAAATATAAGTATAATATTACTTTCCCTTTTTTGTTTAAATTCTCTTGAAATTTAACGACTTTTCAAGAAAACTTTTAACCAACCGCGCAAAATTTGAAAGACCTTTTTAAAAACAATCCATTAAACAACTGCACGTAGCAATCTTCTAAAAACCACATGAAATTTTGACGACTTTTCAAAAACAACATTTGACACAACCTCACGAATTTATCGAATTTTCCAAATCAATCTCGCGTGACTTAAACTGCAACAAAATCTCCCTAACTGTGGATGAATGAACTTCAAAAGATAAGCAAAATTTTCAAGACAAATTTTTGGGAGGCCATGAATTTTAGATTTAAACCATTGAGGATGTAGTTTATTTACTTTAAGAAACTATCTTGAAACCCCGTCTAAATCCATTTTTATGATTTGAATTTGAGCTGGCATTGGATGTAGTTCCAGAAAGGTTCAAAATCTACACAAATCTCCAATTCAATTCCAAAAGAAAATAAATTCACAACAATTAAAAGAATTATATACAACTTTGAAGGAATGATGAAAAACAGTTCGAAACAGAATCATTCCAATCAGGCTTTGTGATGAAGGCAAAACCTTGATAATAATTAATAAACACATTAATTGATAATGCATTTTGCATCTCATATCTTGCATGTATCAAACGGAACATAGATTGAGATGTAGTTGTGTTTTTAATTATTATTTTTAACTCCTAAGGACAAACGATGAAGAAAAATTTAATTTTGGTATACCTCCGATAGATAGCGCGTCTGGATAAACGGCGTAACGGACTCCATCAACCGATCCAAGTTTGTAACATTCAAAGTAGGGCCGCGTCCAACGGAAGGCGGCGGCACGGGCAATGCCACATCCGCCTTCGATGAAGCCTCCGCATCCTTCTTCCTCGCTTCCGTCCCAGCCTTCGCCGCCGCGGAGGGAGGTTCCGGCCTCAACGCCACCCTCCTCTGGTGCATTAGATGCTGGTGCTGCTGGAGCAGCAGCATATGATGCTGCTGCTGCTGCTCCAAAAGTATTTGCTGGTGTCGGCGAACCGCAGGAGGGTTGTAGAACCTGTCCCCTCCCTGCCTCGGCGGCGGCGGCGCCGCGTACCCTCCCTTGCTCGCCATTCGAATCTCGAATCGAAGCTCTCGGAATTCAATTGACTGTGGAAGACAAAATCGAAATGTGCGCGGCTATTTATAGGTAGAAAAAATTGATTTTATTTTTTATCGTGAATTGACTTTTCGGTGAATTGGGGATTGAATTAATCGGATATGGGATTGAATTTCTGGTGAATTTTGGGAATTTGAGAGTTTTTTTTGTTTTCTCTGTGCGACTGTGTGAGGAGGTGTTAAGGTTATGACTTATACAGTGCGTGTGTTTTTTAGTTGCATTGTTTTGGATTGATTCTCAGTGAGGGGTGTTTTAGGAAATACACATAGACCAGGGCTGTTTTTGTAGGAAAGGCAAAAGGAAGACGAAGACCGGTTTCTTTTTAAAAATGCTTACTCATTTTGATTAGACGGAAATGCCCTTGCCGGCGTTTAGTTTTTAGTTTTTACATTCCCCTACTAGGGTAGGTGCCGAAAATGCAAACGGATAGATTTCAATTTATTTCTTCAGATATTTTGAAATAATTTTAAAATAAATGGAAAAGCAGTGCAGTAATAATTGCTGCATTATCCGTGTGTTCATTCAGCCTTTGTATAGGATACTCCTTTGTGACATCTATCTATAATAAAAAAATAAAAAATAAATAAAAAAGAGGGAATATATTCTATAATGAGAAAAAGTAGTTTTATTGTGATTAGTTTTGATTAAAAAAATATTATATTAATTTGACATGTTTAACAACTCAATGCTTAGATTTTTTTAATGAATTGTTGCAGTTTATTTTCATTTTTATGTTGAAATATACAAATTCACAAGATAAATAAATAAAAATTGTAGAGTAGCATAAGATATAAAAATTGTAATGACCTAAATGAAGAAGCGCATAATAGATTGATACGAGTAGTATAAGTTGTTTAGTGAAAAAATCAAGTGTTGCTTATCCGTCTTTTTTTTAGTTCATATCACTTTCAAAATAGGCATTATTAATCGAACCGATACATGTAATAATCATACATATAAAAGTCGGACTTCTATATGTTACATTTTTGTATTTTTTACAAAAGCAATATTTTTATATTAAAAAAATGATTATTTTGTATACATGAACTTGTATTACCTTTTTCCTTAGTCACAATAAGATAGATTGAATTTGACTCTACTCCCTTGACTATTTGAGTATCATTGATCCCTTGGCAAGATTCATTTTTATTGATTCTTTAATTACTTTTTTTTACTATCGAAAATGTTGAATAATTTCCTAATGTTTAAATTTAGTGGTTACCAATTATATTATCATCACAATTAATTACTGCCATTTTTTACATATTTGTTGTTTTTGGATAAAAATTAAAAAATTGACAAATCTGGTTTTTGGGATTTTAAATTTTTAATCGCATGTAGGGCTGGGATTTTTCATCCCTACCCCACTAATAGGCCACGTTGGCCAGTCAATGTAAGGCCCAAATATATCCGGACCTTTTGGGCACAGTCCAATGGGCTGATGGGCCGAATGAACCAATCCTTATTTTGGCCATGGATTGGACCGTCCCAAATTTGTTTAATATTTATTTTTATTTTTTAGTAATTTATTAATTTAATATTGATTTTATTACTAATTTTAAATAATATTATAGTTATTTTTGTTTTTTTACAAATATAATTATATTTGTCTAAAATATAATTAATTAAATAACTATAATATGAGTTAAAATATTTAAAATAATATTATTTATATTTTTAACATAAATTAATTATTAAAAAAATGTAAGATATTATATATTATAAATATTTTAAATCTTATAATTTTTTTCGATATAAATTAAATCAAGTTGAATTGAACTAAAATAAATCGAAAAGAACCAAACATGAGTTTCCTTTAAATTTATTTTGGTATATTTCAAGATTTACTTAACTCTTAATTATATAATGATAAATTGTTATGTTTTATTGTATAGTAACTAAATTGTTTGAATAAAAAACATGTAATTATAAGTCTTTTTAAAATTTATATAAGATAAAAATTATTATTAGTTTCGTCCGAGCAAATAATGCGGCACTTAAATTACAAAATATGTTAATTTTGATTTTTTGACTTAAAGATAATGATAAAAATATATTTTTAAGTTAAAAAGTAAAATAGTTATGAATAAAATTTAAAATGTAGGTGAAAAAGTAAAAGTAATATTGTATTTTAAAATTAAAAAGTAATTTTTTTTGAGTTATGGATAATTAGTTGGAAAATCAAGAGAAAAAAATATACATAATTAATTAGAATAAAAGTATAAAATATTTTAATTTTTTTAATTTTTATTTAAAAATATATAAATTGAACCGAACAATTTCTTGGTATTTTTTTTACAACGTCAAATGTATGTCAAATGTTTCAAAGATTATAACACAAATATGAACTTTTTATTTTTGTTCGTCTCATACAAATAATTACATTTTTGCTATTTTTTAGTAACATATCACATTTCATAAAATAAATTAATTATTTTTACTTTTTATTTAAAAAACAATAATTTTATAAATATATTTTTATAATTTTTTTTTAAATTTATTTAGAATTACTTTAAGGGCCATTTTGTCATGTGGTGGAATTTGGCTCTTTCTCTGCCATGTGTTTCAACAACTTTCAAGTGGCGTCACAGAAAAAAATTAAAAATAATTTATGCCTTTTTTTTGATAATTTTGAAAATCTGATTGGCTTAATAAATCATAAGCATTTTTTATTATTTTCAATATAAATGCATTTCATTTAATTTCCTGGTTCCTTCTTCATGTTGGGTACAAATTGGCTTCTCTATTGGCCATTCAAATTTCAACTCAATCTCTCTCTCTCTAACAGTCAACAGGAGAAGATAGATGATTTTTATAATAGGCCGTAGCTATATTTCTTGATCTTATCGCCACATAACTTCGAATAGTTGCGCAGTATTCAACAATCACCAGCTCCCTCAATATACTCTCTTGATCAAAATTTGTTGATTCAAGCAAACCCTAGGTTCCTTTTTTCTCATCAATTCGATTGCCGTGTCGTGTCGGTATCATCCACGAGCTGATTTTTCTTCGGATTGTTTGCTTACCGGGAAGAACGAGGGAGATTCGGCCGAATTAACCATCCGTACGGATTGGCCATGCGACGGTTGTCATCGGCGACGATCGGCCTCTCCAGAGAGGACTCCGCGACCAAAGCCTACGCCGACGCCACCTATCAAGCCGCTGAGATTGTATCTGTTTTTTTCGACGGTAGATTTCGCGATGGTCGTCGATGCTCATGCCCCTAGTCCCAGGGGACTACTCTGCAATGCCGGCGCCGGTGCTGCGGCGGGTAAACCAAAATATACCCTGCTGTTTTACTTTTATTTTAATGAATTCATAACAAATCATTCTTGCCTCGTTCCAGATTGAACGAGCTCCTAGAGTTGTTAACAATTCAAATGGTTATAATTGTAGTGTGCATTTTTAGGCAGTGAGAAGGGGGTGGGGGTGGGGTGTGTGGAGGGGTGCATTGAAGAAGCTGATAGAACTTCTTTTGATTTGAGAGTGTGACAGATATCAATGGTAATTACTTAATTGAAATGGTAGAGCCAAGATAATTTGAAAGCAACCAACATGTTGATCACAGAAACAAAATATAGCTTTTCGGGTCCTAATCAGTTTTCAGAAGGACCAAAATTCTCACATAGTCAAAGTAGAAAATTTTAACCTGAGAGCAAATGTGACATATAGTTTATACCAGGGTCAATCTAATCGGATATATGTAAGTTGTTTCTGGTCGTAATCACCACTTGACATTTTATTTGAGTGAAAATTGAAATGAAAATTGATTGTGGAAGTTCTTAGGATATCGAGTCCGAATAGGCGAATGAAAATTGATTGTCAATCTAATTGGTGCTACTTTTGTATGCCCTTTAAATAAAGTCATAAACTAGTTATTTTGTCATGATAAGTTTTTTCTTGTGTGCGTGTGCCTTAGTGACTTGTAAATTTAACTGTTGTAATCATCGTATGAATTTGGCCCAAAGGTGTGATTAAAGCAACTTTGTGAGTCCTTTTTACGTTTTAGTCTTACGTGTAGTTACAACTTACAAGTATCTTTTTGTCTTAGTTACTTGGATGTTATAAGGGTGATGCTTATAGTGAAATTGATTGTGGAAATTCTCGCGTGGTTGATTTCTATTTTTATGCAGGAGTGATTGCCGCTACTTTTGTTTGTCCTCTAGATGTTATTAAGACTAGGTTACAAGTCCATGGGCTGCCACAGCTCGCTAGTGCTAATATCAAAGGTCAGATTAGGGTCTATTTATTTATTTATTATTTTGTATTTATGTGCTTAATATATTTATTTGTTATGGTGTATGAAAATTCACTCTTAGATGGAAGAATGACAATAATGTTGGTTTATAACTGAACAGGTAGTATTATAGTAGGGAGCTTAGAACAGATATTTCAAAAGGAGGGGTTACGTGGAATGTACCGTGGGCTTTCCCCTACGGTGCTTGCATTGCTTCCGAATTGGGCGGTAAGTTGATCTAGTTTTTTTAATTGTTGTAACATGATAGTTTTGGTTATCACGATATTTACTGGGCACTAAGCTATTCTTCTCTTTCTTTATTTCCAAGAAACAAGTTAAATGAGATATTAATTGGCGATAAAAAAATTTCAGGTGTATTTTACGATTTATGATCAACTGAAGAGTTTTCTTGGTGCTGATGGTTAGTTTTAGCAACTTCCTTTTCTTTTAAGCAAATAAAGGCAGAACGTTTTGCCTTTTTCTCCTCGGGGATGAATATACGAATTGCTCCTTTTATTTTGGTTATGTTGTATTTTTAGCACACTTTGTATTTTTGGAAATTGTAGATGTTAATCATCAGCTCTCTATTGGTGCAAATATGATGGCTGCTTCTGGTGCTGGAGCTGTAACAACAATTATGACAAATCCTCTTTGGGTTGTCAAGACAAGGCTTCAAGTATGTCTTTTGTTTATTCATTATTTTTTTGTAATAATTATAATTATCATTAGCATTCATTATTTTATCTTAAAAAATATGTTCTATCTTTAGATTTAATGTTGCCATCCAGCTTACGTAAGTATCTGGTCAAATTTCCACATCTGAATATCTGATGTTTGCTTTCTCTCTCATGCAGACACAAGGAATGAGAAAAGGTGTGGTCCCCTATAGGGGCACACTGTCTGCCTTGAGAAGAATTAAACACGAGGAAGGTATACGTGGATTATATAGGTAACTAGCTATTTCTCAACATCATCCAGATAGCATATTTCAGAACATTTACTCCTTTTTCAGTGGCTTAACCCGTCCTTTTTGGATGTTCTCGGAATGTGCAGTGGTCTTGTGCCAGCTTTGGCTGGTATTAGTCATGTAGCTATTCAGTTTCCAACATATGAAAAGATAAAAAGTTACTTGGCAGATCGAAGTATGTGGTCTCTAATTTATGCCTTAAACGTGTTATATTCTTATTTCTTCTCATTTATCTTTGTTTCTTGAGTGAAACAAACTCAGTGTTAATTTATTGTAATGTCAGATAACACCACGACGGATAAACTTAATGCATGTGATGTTGCTCTTGCGTCATCAGTTTCAAAGATATTCGCTTCCTCCTTGACATACCCACATGAGGTATGGTGCCAAGACAACCATCTTTATTTATTAAATTATTTATTCATACAAAGAAATATGTCCTCCATTCCAAAAGAGTTGTCATTAGAATAATCAAGCAAATTTTGCCTTTTTCATAGAGAGAAATTTGTAATGTAAAATAACTAATTGACAGTTATTTTGGATACTCTTTTGAATCTATAAACATTCTTCATTCTTTAGGTATAAAATAAACATTCTTCATTCTTTAAGAACCATTGGATGGACTTTTATTTATAACCACTTGATGTAGGTTGTGCGTTCAAGGCTTCAAGAACAAGGGCACCACTCGGAAAAACGGTACTCTGGTGTCGTGGATTGCATTAAGAAAGTATTTCAGCAGGAAGGCATCCCGGGTTTCTATAGAGGTTGTGCCACCAACCTGCTGAGAACAACCCCGGCTGCCATGATCACGTTTACAAGTTTCGAAATGATTCACCGCTTTCTTGTGAATCTGTTCCCTCCCGACCCACACCCTCACACATTGTGAGGACAAAGCTCTGTTTACATGATCAAGCATTGTTTTTCTTCATGGAGAAGCTCTATAATGCCTGCCTCAGGTTGTTGCATTTGTCAAAACTTCGCTCTATGGGGTTTGCGATGTGTTCTGATTGTTAGGAGGAAAGCACACCCTCTTTAGATTGATAATGATGATAAATTGTTGGTCCTTCAATTGTAAAAGGAATCTCAAGTAATTGTTTCTATCCTTTTAGACCATATATACACTTTCTTGACGATTCCTTCGTCTTACTGTCTTGAATATTGTGGGTCGTAATTTTTTATGTATAATTTGCGACTTTTGTTGTTTCTGAAGAGATTAACATATTCAGTTTTACCAAACACTTCAGATTATGAAAGTATTGTGATGTATTTTTTGGCTCCATAATTTGCTGATCTTTTCGTACTCGAGGATGCATACAACATGACTCATTTTCCTTACTATCATAAGAACATGTAATAGTATTTCTTTTAAAATCTCATCAGGCCCATTATATTTGTTGGGCCTATTATTTTCTCAAGCCCATTAAAATCGTGGGCGTCTGTGTAAAACCCAAACCCAGAACCCTAAACCCCCAAATCATTTCTGCCGGAGATAATTTTAGTCGCGTAGCTATTAAATTTCCGTTTCACTGCTGCTGCTCTCGAGCTGAATTATGAACAGAGGTGTTCACATCACATCCCTCGACGACGAGGAGGATGAGGACGAACAGCAAAACGACGGCGTCGAAGATGACTTCAGCGACGAGGATGATGACGAAGAAGATCGAGTTCCGATGACGTTGGGGTTCGCGGAGAACCCAAAAGACTCGTGGTCTTTGCTACGGCAGTATTTCCCGAGCAAAGCTGGTGGCACTCCGGTAATTGTTCTGGTTTTCGAATGGCAAACTTACTGATTGAATTTTAGTGTTTTATGGATATCTCCTTGAAAATAATGGTTGATTATTTTCATAATTAGGCGTGGTTGGATCCCATAAATTTGCCCTCAGGAAAATCCAGTCTGTGTGATTTTTGCAGTGAGCCTCTGCAGTTTTTGCTCCAGGTGTAGTATTAATTAAACTCGTTAATCAACTTCAAAAATCTAAGTTTTGAGTTACTTTTCATTAAGTTTTTTCATTTTTGTTTTGTAGGTTTATGCACCTTTACCTGAGGAATCAACTTTTCATCGAACACTCTTCGTTTTCATGTGTCCGTCAATGAGCTGTCTTCTTCATGATCAGCATGGGCAGTGGAGGCGGCCGTCAGAGACTTCATTCAGAAGGTATTTATATATTTTTTTTATTGGTCCTGGCCTAGTTCTTATCCTACGAATATTGTCTGATGATGCAACTAACAGTATTACTATGTTAATGTCATTTTTATGTTTCTGCTAAATAAATTATTGTTTTGAAGTGTCAAGGTTTTCCGATGTCAGATGCCTAAGGTGAATTCATTCTATTCTGGTGAGCCGCCCGCAAAAGATGGGACTGAGCAACCCTTGACAGCCGGATGTAAGTTATCTTTCTTACATTCTTTTATTTTGATTTTTTTAATTACAGTATAATATTGTCCCTCATAGTAATCTCCAACATTTTTGTAATCATTGAAGCAATTCAACAGAATAATATCCTAACGCCTATAGTTTATCCCGCACTTAATGATATGTAATTTATTGCAGCAATACTCTGCAATTGGTGCGGTACATGGAAGGGGGACAAAGTTTGCAGTAGCTGTAGAAAAGCACGCTATTGTTCTGGGAAGCACCAGGTATTTTTGCTGATCTTTTAAATCTTTTCTAGTTTCTATGTGCATTATTCAAAAAATCATAATAAGTTATGTGTAACAAATGGTATCATATCTATTGCAGACTGATCATTGGAAGTCAACTACCTCAAATCATAAAGTCTTTTGTCAACAGTTGGGGACGTCTGATGAAGAATCTGTATCAGGTAAATGGCTATAATTTGTGGAAATAATATATGTTTTGGGGCTTTTAGTTTCAAAGAAGCCTATTATGATCTTATGTAGACGCACACTCTTGCATTAGCTTATGCTTTATTTCACTAAAATTGAAAAGCTGCTGGTGAGTGGTGGTGATGTTTTTTAATTTGGAAGTGTTTGTAATCTTTTTAAAATACTGTGATAATTAATGTGTATTTTATTCATTAATTTTCCTACTAAAAATAAATTAAGATAAGTATTGTAATTGTGTTCAAATTTCATTTCAAACTTCAAAGTAGTACTTTTTTCCGAATGTTTCCACAAGATTTTAGATTCTAGACTTCTAGTTGCACACAATGCCCCACTCGTACTTCTCCTTCAATTTAGCGCCTCTAAAACTAAAAGAACACTAGTATTTGCAAACGCTCCTAAGGTTTAGTTGATAACACACACACACACACACACACACACACACACACACACAAACAAACACACACACACACACTTTAAAGATACTTTGTATCATTAACAGCCATTCCTCTATTGGTTTCAGAGCGTGCACTCAAATCCTATTTGAATTATAGGACTTCATTCTAAGTGCGACTTTGATGTCCAATAGAGAATAGCACAGTACATTATAGGTTGATAAACTGATAAAACATGGATTGATGATTTTCTTTAATTATTATTGTTGAACAGCTGTCTCCAGTAGCTCTCTCTGGCCAGAATACGAAATCACTGTTGAGGATGAGTGTGACTTCGAAGATGACATGCCTATTGATAGTACACCTGTAAATGCATTGGTTTCTAGAAGCCGGGATGATGGAACTTTTCATATAAAAGATATTTCCAAGGTGTCTTTCTTTTCTAATATTTCGACAGCTCTAAATTTTGCTCATTTAATGAATTTTTATGTATATTTTTGTTTCAATTCTTGTGTAGGGGCAAGATGACATCAGGAGTTGGGCATCTTTCCAGGAGAGAATATCTTTGGCACCTAAACAAGTTTTGAGGTGTGACCACTGACCAGATGGGCTTCAATAATACAGCACTATTTTTTTTTTTTTTTTTTTTTTACTTTTACCAGAATTTGTTTACTCTAATGTCCAGCTGTATATTTGAATTGATTGTACTGGAAAATAATAATGAAGATGCGGGATCCTCTGTTGCTTTCTTAATTTCACGTTTATATTACTTTGTGAGCAGGTACTCTAGCTCTGCTCAGGCAAAGCCATTATGGCCTGTGTACAGTGGTTGTCCTTCAAGCGTTGATATTCCAAAGTGTAACTATTGTGGTGGCAATCGTGGCTTTGAATTTCAGGTGCTGTCTTAATTTATTATTGATAGCTGTTAGTAAATTTTAAAGTTTAAAATAATGTCTTTCAATTATTAAAGTTTGAAGAGGAAATGACACTTTAAAAAATTAAATTTCATTAAATGATTGTTCATTTCTTGCATTTTTATGGCCCTGGAATGGCATTTCCTAAATTCAATACAATTTTATTTAATGTTGGGAAAATATTTGAATTGAAATGATTGATTAACTCTTTTGGAAATGCTCTTAGTTTTCTACAAATGGGTCACCCCACACCACTACCCGAATTTGGATATTAACCAATTGGAGTTGCAAAGTAAACTGTTTCCAGATTCGTCGAGGAGTATAGTATATTCCTGTTTCGTTGATGTTGTTATTGGTATCCCCTTTTTTAGGTATTGCCACAGTTGTTGTATTTCTTCAGAGTGAAAGATGATAAGGATTCTCTCGATTGGGCAACGATTGTTGTCTATACGTGTGAGGCCTCATGTGATGGGCCCGTGGGTTACAAGGAGGAATTTGCCTGGGTTCAACTTGCCTCTCAGTCTAAATAACCACATGGTAAGTAAGCAAGCATTCTGAGGACAAGATACATTGGGTAAACAATATAATATAGAAGTATCTTTTTTGATACTCTACTTTTGTCTCCACTTCTTCTAGTGTGTCTTTGTGATGTAAGCTCTTTTTTTTCCATTTCTTTTTTAATACAAAAAAACAGGATTTTTCTTGTAAAATTATCTGAGTTGAATTGAATGTTTGTTCTAGTGGTGAAGCTATAGAACCATGTCACTCTAAATCATGGGACCTACTACATTTGTATTATTCCTTGAGGAGGTTATCAATATGAATTACTAGTTGGTTTGTTGTCCCTTGTCATGTCATGAATCATTGATTTTTTCTACCTTATATGATACTCTCTCGTATTTTACTAATGAAGTGTGACAATTAGTAGAGTGACAATTAGTTTGTGACGGAGTAAGTAAAATTTTATTTGACATGGAATACAATGTTATAATCTAACTCTATTTTCATTTTAACTATTTATGGATTGACAGGTAAATTAAAAAAAATGTAATTTGTTTTTAAATTTTTATCGAAAAATTAGAGGATATAAATGTATTTTAAATTTAAAAGTAAATAATTGTGAGTAAATATTTATAAAGTAGGTGAGTGCTTTATAATGGTGTGCATAGGAGTAGATTGTATTATACTCCGTACTTATATTTTGATAAAAAAAAAAAAGGTAAATAGAATAATATATTTTTATTAAAACGTAATACTGTATTTTGTAAAAAAAAAAAAAAATGAGTATATATTTTTAAATTAAAATGTGAAATAATTATTAATAAAATTCAGAAGTACAATTATACCGTTTCAATTTTCAATCCAATACTAATTGATATCATCACATTTAACAGATTTTATACTCCCTCCTTCATAACGCTTTTGCCATTTATTACTTTTCCTTTTTGTATTTTCCTCATAACAACCAATAAATACGGGTCACGAGCAATTAATTACACTATGAATTTTGAATTTTAAGTTTGCATTATTATTTGAATTGTGAACACACTAAAAGCAAGCAATGAAATCAAAACCCAGAAATTCAACCAAATAACAAATATTGATTTTTTATTGAGAAATAAACAAGAGAAATTAAATAATAAATTAAAAAAAAAAATAATCATCTTCAACCGTTCAGAGCTACCAAAACTTCTTACACACCAATGGAAAAGAAAACCTGTACACAGAATGCAATACAAACACGAGATCTCTCTCAACGAATTCCGCCCGCCTCGTCTCTCATATATTACTGTCTCGTGAATCGAATCTCCAGTGTATACTATCGACCAATGAATGAATAAATAATAATAATAATCATCGAGACTTCACAACGGGCCCCTCGTATCACAACACCTCAACTCGGCTAATCGCTTCGTACAAACCTTGTCTTAGCTCCGGACAAGGTTCGGGCCATACATCAACGTACGACCCAACAACATCAGAGCAAGCCCAAGAAGCAGACAGGTCGGTAATGCCAGAAAACGAAACGTTCGAGAGGAGTATCTCCGTGAAGGGCGACTCCTCGATCCCCGAGAACACACCTGCAGTCGTAATATTCACCCCGACAATGTCCTTTATCGTAATTTCACTCACGATCGGGAGGGCCTCAGGATCGAACCCGTCGTCGGGATGAAACGGGCTTTGGCCCGAGACCAAGATTCCTCGATGCACATTTTCCATGTAGACGTCGGATATGAAAACGAGGTTAACGTAACCGCCTCTTCCTTTTGCGGTTTCGATTTTAATGCCGTTGAAGGAGTCGTGCACGTGGAGGTGCTCAGCTAGGATATCGGAAATCCCACCGGACATCTCGCTGCCGAAGGAAATGCCCGAGCCGGAGGTTGACCGGAGTTTGACTTTTCTGACGTGGACTCGGGAGGTCGGTTTCCCGTACGAAATCCCGTATTCGTCCCAACCGCTCTTCATGGAGATCGCGTCGTGTCCGGAGCTGATGTTGCTGTTTTCGATGCAGATTCGCTCCGATGAATCTGAAGTACGAAAAAAAATGTGTACTTATATGAAAGTCTTGTAAGAATTAGTACTAAGAATCAGTGTTCAACGAACCTGGGACTATGCCACTAGTGTACGGAGAGTCGAGCGGAGAATAAATCGTGATATTCTGAACTAGCAATTTACTGATTCCAAATAACGCATTAGAAATCCCGTATACCAAATTTATAAACCACAATACAGAAAACAGAAACAGAAAACAAGAATGCTACCTGCAATAAACCGGATGTATGTTCGAAGCGGGTGCGTTTAAAAAGGTTAAGTTGGATATAACAACGTTGTTCGACCCAACGAGTTCTACGAGATGCGGTCGGCTGTAATTTAAAGTACGAGAATTCAATTGGTCCCACCAAACCGATCCCTGTCCATCGATAGTACCGTTATTTCCTGTATATATCAAGTACAATAAAATCGAATTAGAAGACACAACAAAAAAATGTGTGTGTGTGTGTGTGTGTGTGAGTGTGAGTGTTACCTGTGATAACAACATCGGTTAAGTTTTGTCCACTGATTAAGCTGCGATAAACTCGACCAGGTAAATCGAGCCCTCGGCCGTAAGAAGGCAAGGGGTCAACTACTTCCCAGTGACTATAATCCTGAAACAAAGAAAACGGGTCAAATATACAAAACTGAAAGTCCCTTTAAATTAAACTGTGACACAATGCCGAACCTCAGAACCGAGGATAACAGCGTCTTTTTCCAGGAAAAGCGTGAGATGGCTCGTGAGAGTGATGCACCCTGTAAGCCATTGTCCAGCTGGAACGTAGAGCTGGGCCCCACCCTTGTCGACAAACGACTTGAGATAGAAAATAGCATTTTGGAACGCGACTGTATTTAGGGTCTTCCCATCTCCCACGGCTCCGAATTCCGAGACGGAAACGCTGTGAGGCCTCGGAGTTAACGGCCAATTCGACTTGCAGACTCCGTCGTATTCGGCATTGCTCGACACCAGGAGCAAGAGCAAAACTACCTGAAAAGATTGAATGAGAATTGAGCAAACACATATATAGCAAATTATGGGAAACAGTACAAGGCAATCACTCTTGAAATCAAGCATTCAATATGACATCACGTTACAAATCAAGAATTTAAAAAAAAAAAAATCAAAAATCATGATTGAAAACATTACTCAAAATGCCAGAGCATAAGTTCAGATCTAGAAACCAAGAATCACTTGTCACAGAGAAGATCCATTCAAAATTTAAGTGATTTAACTATAATCAATTGAATTAACAAATTAACTGAAAACAAAAACATGGGGTTACCATTAAAATTGAAATTGAGCAAACAAAGTTCATTGTGTTTTTTTTTTGGGAAGGAATTACAGAAGCCCATAAAGGGATCCAAGAAACATGTTTTTTTTTTTGTTCTCATTAAATTAAAAAAATTAAAAAAAAAAAAAAGAAAAACAGAAAAAAAAACGTACTTACTAGCCGCTTCATGGGTGGTTTGTGTTGTTCAAGCCCTCATTCAAAGTAGTGAAAAATCTTTGGATCCTTTCCTATACCCTAAAACCAAGAAAGAAAGAAACGGAAAAGAGGGGTTTGATTGTACGATGATGAGTGTGGCAATTAAGGAGAAATTTTCACCTCCAAGAATAACATTTTTATTAATAAAAAAAATTAAAAAAATGTTTTCCAATTAAATAAAAAAATAAGGGGTGGTAATTGAAAGTGACACCACATAAATACATAAATACTAGTACTACATAATACTCCAATAATAATAAAAGGAAAACTCTTCGACTTGCCAATTGAGTTTATAATTAATTGTGACTTGAAACATATATAGTATTTCACAATTTTTCAATCTATTTCTTAATCCTAAAACATCTCTAGCATTTCAATTTTACCAAAAATATTTGATTTCAATATAGTATATATATTAAAACGATTTAACAAGGAGTATAAATTGAACATGAAAACACACAAAAAAAGGGAAATATTAATTATTTTATTTAAAAATTAATTATAGCAATTCTTTATTTAATCTTATTAAGATTTTGTAGTCAAGCCCACAAAATGAATTGCTTAAATAAAATTAGTGAATGAATGGTTGTTTGGTTGTACTTTTTTTTACAGATTAAATAAATTTTATAAGATGTTTTTTTTTAATTTAAAGTTATTTATAAATAAAATATTGAACAATTTAAATAAAATAAATTATAAATATTATTAATTGTATTATTCATAAACAACTTATAAAATTATTTGAGATTTAATAATTCAATCTAATTTATCCATATTTTACAGTATTTATTCAACTGATTGAAAATTGAAACAATAGAAAAATGAATGTTTTTTTATGGTATTTTATTTAATACTATGTGAATTATTTAATTTTTGTTTTTGTGTTGTAATGTGCCATGTGCTTTGTGGGAAGTGGGCCCCTTTTGCTCAATGATGTATGGGAAATGCTAGCCTGGCATCACTCAGTTTGCCAGATCGGACACCCATTTGTGGGCCAAGTTTTTATTTTTTTTCATTTTTTTATTGCTAATATAATTTGTCTTTTAAATTCCATGTTTCTGGTATTTTCTGCCTTTTTTTCTGGTCAACCAAATATATTATTACTACTCGAATTTAAGGTATTTCAATGTTGACTGTTAGAAATTAGAATTGAGATTAATGCACCCACAGCTGTTTCTCGTCCCCACTTTTGGAATTAATTGAACTTCGACAATTTAATATATAAATATGAAATGTAATTTAAATAAATTTACAAAAGAAGTAA
Organism: Euphrasia confusa; assembly: GCA_954870475.1. Lineage (NCBI taxonomy): Eukaryota > Viridiplantae > Streptophyta > Magnoliopsida > Lamiales > Orobanchaceae > Euphrasia > Euphrasia confusa. The sequence goes on from OX940952.1 coordinate 39,477,706, forward strand.
AAGAATATATTGTACTGTACAAGACAAAAGAAATACACGCGATATTATAATGATTCTGGGTATCAAAATATTGAAAAAGATTCATTTTAAAAGTGTTTTATTAATACAACAAACTAACATGCTTAAAATCGATTCATTTGGAATGATGTAAAATAACAAAAACAATACTCTAGGTATCGACGATTATATTTTTTATTTTAATAAAAAATACAATTATTTTTTAAATTGTTAAAATAAAATTACTACACATAAAAAAATCAGGTTAACAAGTGATGAATATAAATTCTCTTTTAAATCAGGATAATTATTAAAGTATTTTTATTTTGATGTGTGCATATTAAATTCATACATTTCAAAAGTGTGAATATTAATTTTGAAAAGAAGTATTTTTATGTATATAACTCTATCAAAAGTATTTTTATTACTATATTAAATAACTCTATTTGCAACTTAAATATCTCCAAAATTCATATAATTTCAAATACTATTTGGATCTATTCATTTTACTTAATGCATCACCTAACATTTCTCATGCAATTAAAAGAACAACCAAATTTAAGTTTATTAATTAATAATATATACGAGTAAAAAAAGAGGCAGATAAGATTGATACATTTTAAAATGTGTGCACTGTAATTTTAATTATTTTAATCAATCAAATTATAATATTTTCAAATATTTTCAGATTATAATTATTATATACGATTGGATATAAAAATAATTAATAGTTTAATCAGAAAAACATAAACATTAAATTAAAAAATATATATATATATATATATATATATATATATATATATATATATATATATATATATATATATTTATAAAAATAAGTAGGATGGCGATAAATGGGGAGGGAGAAAAACTGAAAACCGAAATGCAGTATCCATAAATGGGCCGGTTCTGAATCAAAACTTCGGCCCACTAGTTCTGCTAATGAATAGGCCGAAATTTATTCCGTTTCGAACTTTTATTAAAATGAAAGCCCATGGGCCTGTCGTCGCACATAGAAAGTAAGAAAACCGTGCCCAAGGTTCTGAGCCAATGGCTGACGGAATTTTCTCCTCCGAGTAGAGGCCGCGCGCTACGATCCACCACTGCAGAAATAAATCAAAAACTAGGATTCCGTTTTTTGTTTCGATCGCCTGTTTTAGCTGTAACCTTCTCCGGCAATGGCGATGCTCTTTATCGGCCGTCATTTGACTCGTCGATCCCAGACGACGTCGTACCTTTCAGCGAGCTTCAGATGCTACTCCTCCGCATCCTTTCGAGAAGAACGAGACACTTTCGGCCCCATTCGAGTTCCATCTGATAAGTAAGTGTGTGTGTGTTTGTTTCATTTTGTTCATCGTCAACCTTTTCGCTTACCATGTTTTATTGTTTTTTGTTGAATTAAATGTATCCATGGATCTTCCTTTTTAGCCTGTGGCGGAGGCAAATCATTTGTTTGATTTTGGATAAAGAGGTGTTTAAAAAAATTAGGGGAAGTCCATATAAAGAATTCTTAGGGTTAATGTATATAAAATGATTTGGTAAACAAACAATGGAGTTGAGAGGGACAACCACGCGGCTGTAAAAATTGAAGTATGATGGTATAGAGTAGATGCTGCACACAAGATGAAGCTTACTCTAGTGAATAGTTATATTGCCACACTTTTGATGGGTGTATTGACCTTTCTACACGTTCGGAATCGCTCAGACTATGGGGAGCTCAAACACAAAGATCGTTGCAGAACTTTGAAATTGGAGGCGAGCGGGAAAGGATGCCCGAACCAATCATACGTGCCTTTGGTATTCTTAAAAAATGTGCTGCCAAGGTGAGGTACTTGTTATTATCAGAAGTTTCTTACATAGAATATACTGTGTCAATAGTTCCACTTCTTTCAGAATTTCTATTTGAAGAATATGTTGTCCTTCTATTATTCTATCTTCCACCACCAACACCCTAAGATAAAACGACCTGAAAGGGCTTGATTAACTTGACATTTTGATGCTCACCTATATATTGCGCTTCAGGTAAACATGGAATACGGGCTTGATCCCTCCATAGGGAAATCAGTTATGCAAGCTGCACAGGAAGTGGCTGAGGGAAAATTAAACGATCATTTCCCGTTGGTTGTTTGGCAAACTGGCAGTGGTACTCAGAGTAACATGAATGCCAATGAGGTAATTAGTAATTACTATTTCATTTAGGTACTTGCTAGTTTTTACTGCCTGTAAAATCATTTGGTTTTAACAGTATAGCATATTACATTGCCTAATAAAATGCATTTTAAAATTAATATTTTCAAGTTCAGGAACTAATTTTTGCTGCAGGTGTCAACCATTTGTTTGCATAGTTCTCGGGTTTTATTTTACACATACTTTATATATAGCTGATTGGTTTTATTTTTCTCATCTGTAGCATATAATCGAACTGCTCTTGGAGCCTGGAAGCGTGGTGCATTTTTTATATTAGATTTTTCATAATTTATTATTTCAAGTGACAGGTTATTGCAAATAGAGCAGCTGAGATTCTTGGCCATAAGCGTGGCGAAAAAGTTGTTCATCCAAATGATCATGTAAACAGATCACAGTCTTCTAACGACACATTTCCAACTGTAAGCTTCTTTCAGATTTGGGATAACTATCTTTAGTTTCTTATAGCTCAGTTACCTGATGTATATCTGGTTATTTGGTTTGGCTTCATCATTATTATGCGAAGGTAATGCACATTGCAGCTGCAATGGAAATCAATTCAGGATTAATACCAAAACTGAAACAATTACACACAACACTTCATTCAAAGGTTCTGTTAACTCATTTAAACTTTTCTTTCACCCTCTCTTATTTTCTCCATAAATACATATCGTTTTTTTAAACATGCATATAGATGCAAAATACCTATCATGATTTGGTCTGCTTTGTAAATGTGTTTCAGTCTGTTGAATTTAAAGATATAGTAAAAATTGGCCGCACTCACACACAAGATGCCACACCTTTGACACTTGGACAAGAGTTTAGTGGATATACCACACAGGTAGGATTCTCATCCATTACCCTTTGACAGATTTATTGTTATTCTATGAAGCTATTCCAGTTGAACTTTTGAAGTGTTGATAAACTAATTATGTCTGTGGCTGTAGGTGAAGTATGGTATTGACCGAGTCTCATGCACCCTGCCCAACATGTATCAGGTTAATGTTTGCTTCAATGAATCAATTATTATTGCTTTTTAACTCTCTTTGGTTCTCTTTGTGTCTTAAATGTTTGGAAACTATCTGCAGCTGGCACAGGGGGGCACTGCTGTAGGAACTGGTTTGAACACTAAGAAAGGGTAGGAGATAATTGCTGTGATTTGATGTGGAAGAATTTAATTTCCATTTCATTTCATATATTTTTCTAATCCAAATTTAATACTACTATTTATAAAAAAATCAGAAAACTAGGATTTTAATTTATTCTCATTTTCTTATCCTCCATAACCACATCTATTACGTATCAAAAAAGATGATCATTACTACATATTTCCCTGTATAGTTTACAATTCACACACCTTGCATATTTCTTACTACCAACCATTTTCAATCATTATTTTATATCTTATATCAAATCAACTATCATCATTACTTTTTATCACTCCCAAAATTTATTCATACTTTTTATAAATATATTGTTCACACTTATTCTCTTTAATGATAAAAATGTAAGAAATAAGCCGTCCCATCCTTTGTATTTAACTTCACTATCTGCATTGCATCTTCACAAATATTTTTATATATCTGTTTTATCGTCTCTTACTAAAGTAGTTTGATGTGGACAGGTTCGATGTAAAGATCGCTGCAGCAGTAGCTGAAGAAACAAATTTGCCATTTGTGACTGCTGAAAACAAATTTGAAGCCCTGGTAAATACCCGTTTCTGAAGTTTGCAATCTGCATTCATTATATCTCCTGAATATGATTACTTTATGCGATTGGGTTTTGTTCATTGGCCATTGCAATTTTACTCATTTTGAAACATACATCTAGGAGGGTTTTATGAATTAATTCAGAAAATACCTTTTGTTTTCTCGTCTTTATTGTATTGATAGGCGGCACATGATTCTTTTGTTGAGACAAGCGGTGCCTTGAACACAATCGCTGTCTCTCTCATGAAGATAGCAAATGACATACGTTTCTTAGGAAGGTATATATGAAATCTAGGAGTTTATTTGCAATTTTTTTAGTTTTTTTTGCTTCTGTTCAGTTCTCACATCCTTTTTAATACACAGTGGTCCACGATGTGGTCTAGGAGAACTCATACTTCCTGAAAACGAACCAGGCAGCAGTATAATGCCGGTATTTTTTGTTACCTTTTCAATGTTTTCATATACAAATATAGTGGTTTGTTGGTTATCTTATGAGTTAATGACTGCTATTAAGTGTGAACATATACTTTGAATAATTTTATATTTCAGGGGAAGGTGAACCCTACACAGTGTGAGGCTATCACAATGGTTTGTGCTCAGGTAAAAAAATTATAATATTTGAATAAACAAAGTCATTTTCCAGATGCAATAGGGTTTTCCGATGCTTTTTTAACTTTTCACAGGTTATGGGCAATCATGTGGCTATTACGGTGGGGGGATCAAATGGCCATTTTGAACTGAATGTATTTAAGCCTGTCATTGCCAGCAATCTATTACGCGTAGGTTCCACAATTTAATATTTATAATTCCATGCCTTTTTTTGGTCTATGAAATTTGTGTTTTTGTCTAAACAAGTAGGAATTTTACTTTATTATGCAAGCAGATGAGTAAATTCAGTATAATGATCTGGCTGGAATTATACTTCTTTGATCTGATTGTTTACCCTCAATCCCTCATGAATATTATACCCTGCCTTCTAAATCTCTGGATTTGAGATCAACCTTTCCCAGTAAGGCTATTATTAAGAAAGAACATGCCATTGATTTTACCAATTCATTCAATGACCATATGCAACCTTTTGCTTATGGCCATATATTTCATTCTGTGCGCATGGTTGATGGATAAATTGATCAGCACACAGTTTCTGTACAATAACCTTATGTTTTTTTATTTTCTGATAGTCACTGCGACTGCTTGGCGACGCCTCTGCTTCCTTTGAAAAGAATTGTGTGAGGGGAATTGAAGCCAACAGAGATAGAATTTCTAAATTGTTACATGAGGTCAGTTTTTATCCGAAACATGATTTGGCTATCTTATGGATCTTATCATCATGCATTGGAATTGAAATAATTGTACTTTCCTACACATTGCAGTCCCTAATGCTTGTTACATCTTTAAATCCAGTAAGTTTTTATTTAAATTTTATTGTCTTTGACTTTGTTTTCCCATTTAATATATCAGTCAACTGCTGGATCTTGCTGGTTGTAAATGAATTTTGTTTATTGTTTTAGAAAATCGGGTACGATAATGCGGCATTAGTTGCCAAGACAGCTCACAAGGAAGGAAGCACCTTGAAGGTTTGTTCCTAACTCTTACTCACATGATTTCAGATACTTTTTTAGTTCTATTACTTTTGTGAGGGGGTTTAGCTTTATAAATCTTTCTATATTTTATTCGGTGGGCTAAGGAAACCTATGTGGTTGGTATATCATGCGACCTAATGAATATACTAGTGACGAGCATCTATTGCTTATTCATCATCGTACATGAAAATATACAAAGATAATGTGAATGAATATGAAAATCCACATCATTGGGTACATGCATGATATAAATTGCCATCGGTCTATAACGTGATGCTTCTTTTACTTAATCGGTTGTATGTGAATCATTTTGAGCACATAATGTTTCTCATTTCCAAAAACATAGTTTCCAAGAACCCTGTTTGTGTGAAATCCCGACTGAAACCTCGATTCTTGCAGGATGCTGCCTTAAAACTTGGAGTGCTGAACTCTGAAGAATTCGATACTCTTGTAGTGCCGGAGAAGATGATCGGCCCATCCGACTAAATAGATCTGCCTGAGCTCATAACTTCCAAGAACATCTTGACTTTTTTTTGTTTTGGTTGTCCCTTTCTTATAGTTAGTAGAGAATCATTATTGAGGGTTTTTGATATAAATTATCCAAACTTTTGATTCTGTGAGATCTCTGAGAAAGCCTTCCTCTGGTTGTAACTACCTCTTTAGGGAGTAAAATATGCAGCAGAATATAAGACATTCCTAGTTGACAATTATATTATTTGAATATTCTCATAAAATAATATAAATGCTAGCATGATGTTTGTGTATTTCACTTGGATTGTGCGATAAAAATATCGTTATAATTATGCATTTTTTTCCTTTTATTTTGTTGACTTTGATTATGTCATTTTGAAAAAATAGCATAGTTATACTTGAATGATTACTCCATCCAAACTAGATTAATAGTCACATCTCTTTTTTTGAATGATTACTTCCTTCAAATCAGATTAATAGTCACACTTCCTTTGTATTTTATGAAAAAGTGTGACTATTAGTCTGGAGGGAGTAGGTGGCAAAATTATCAAAAGTAATTAAAAAATTTGTGTCTTTTTTTAAGCATAATCTGATTTTTTTCAAATGTTTTTCGTTAATAGTGGGAAAGTTATCCTTAGATTAATGATTATTGGACCGACATAACACGTCTCAATAAGTAGATGGATAATATATTTTATTAAAATGGGCCTTTTGCATTAGTAGTTAGTACCTTTAACAAAATCTTATTTCGCGAAGGAGGAGGTGGATGATGAATCATCACCCTAATTAATACTGCATTCATGAATATTTACTTAATAAAAAATGAATTCCATTTACATATTGCATGTACTCATATGTCCAACGTCACACCTGGTCAACTGCTCTTTTGTTTGACCGTCGATTACTTATAATAAAAAATATATATAAATTATTTAAAAAATACTAAAATAAAATTTAAACTCTAAATTTTATTTTAATATTTTTTAAATAATTTTTATATATTTTTTATCATAAGCAATCGACGGTCAAATAAAAAAGCAGTTGACCAGGTGTGACGTCCATTCTTGGACAGAAGAAGTACTTAAAAGTTGAAATTCTAACTCTGAAAACTACGCACACAAACTTCCCAAAATTATCAACAATGATTTTTTCGTAAAATATTAATCATTTTTTAAATGTTGATTTAAACGTATATATCACCGCATAAAATAGTAAATCAAATAATCAATAAAAATTTAATTCAACATATTGATTCTTATACTTTATTTTTATTCAAAAATCTTCAATCAATACAAAGTAATGAAACTAATACACTAAATATTAAACGTATAATATGGATCGAAAAATAAAATATGGGTAAATAGATATTCGGACCCTACAAACACGCCATGATAGGTTGGCCACAAGTACACAATAATTTTTAACACGCAACAAGAAATATTGTCTACAATTACACATTATTATAAACTATATTATATATAAATAATTAAAAAAATACACACACATCTCATCAACATTATTATTATTATATGCTATAGTGTTATTAGGGCCCATGTTAAATTACTTGCCCAAAGGTGAGGCACCATTATCACAATGTTAGGTTTAGCAACTAAACAACGAAAATTAAAATAGATCACACTCATACACACATGTATCAATGCATGTATATATATGTAAGGATGTATTTTCAAAACCATGGTTTGAAGTGAGAACAAAGAGAGAGAGAGAGAGAGAGAGAGAGAGAGAGAGAATGCAGTCATCCTTTAGAGAAGAAAAAGACAGTTTTGGCCCCGTACAAATTCCATCCCACAAGTTCGTACCATCTTTCTATATTTCTCTGTATTTTTTATTTTCTCTTCTTTTTAATTTTCCTTATTAATTAGTACAACCAAGGCTTAGCTATTGGTCATAAGACTCCTAACCAACCAAGGCGGTGTAAGGCGTGTAAGCGATTAATCCAGCGCAGCTGAACTCGAGCTCAAGTTATAAGCTCGGGCCATTCGAACACATATATACAAGAGCTAGTCGAACTACATGACTATTTTTAATTAGTAGACGAAACGTTTATTTGTATTATTATTTATTGTTATAATTATTCATCGATCTTGTTTTTCCGAACAATAGCTTTGTCAAAGGTAAATTCTTCGAATCGAGCTATTTTTTTAGCTCTTCGAGTTTTGACTCGATAAGTTTAACGACTAGACTCGGTTTGAAAAAAAAAAAAACATTATGCAATGATTTTGAAAAATCATGAATTTAAGATGGATTTGGAAACTAGTTTTGACTTTTGATTTGAGTTATATATATGGTGATCGATCGATCGAGTGCAGATTATGGGGAGCTCAAACTCAGAGATCACTGCAAAACTTCGACATTGGAGGCGAGCGCGAAAGGATGCCTCTACCTATCGTACGTTCATTCGGGATCCTCAAGAAATGTGCTGCCAAGGTCAACCTCCCTTTTTTTTTCATATTATAATTATTTAGTGATTGATTAATCAACGAGCCTTGTAGTATATGTATATAGGTATAGATCTGTTAATTAGGCCCGAAAAGAAAGAGCTTTTCTTGGCCCGACCCGACCCGATCTCTAATCGGGATATATGATTAACAGGTGAACATGGAATATGGGCTTGATCCATCGATAGGGAAAGCGATCATGCAAGCTGCGCAGGAAGTGGCCGACGGAAAACTAGACGATCATTTCCCATTGGTCGTTTGGCAAACCGGCAGCGGTACTCAGAGCAACATGAATGCCAATGAGGTTTATTAATTTTTCTTCATGATGATATCACTACACTACTTAGTACTTTATTCAATTCATTGTCTTCGTAGTTATAAAATGGTAGTCGTTTAATTCGCAGGTTATTGCGAATCGAGCAGGTGAGATTCTTGGCCACAAACGCGGCGACAAATTTGTTCATCCCAATGACCACGTCAACCGATCTCAATCTTCAAACGACACATTTCCAACCGTAAGTTATAATGTACAATTACATATATATAATATATATATAGCGATGTGACACGTAATCTATACTATATGTTATGTAGGTAATGCACATTGCAGCTGCAATGGAAGTGAACTCAAGATTAATTCCGAACCTCCAACAGTTGTACACAACCCTGCACTCTAAGGTTCCGTATATATATATACTAGTCGATACATTTCTGAATACGATCTGTTTCGTGACTACTTGTCCTGATTTTGCTTAACGCGCGTGTTCAATTTTGCAGTCGGTGCAATTCAAGGACATTGTAAAAATCGGCCGAACTCACACACAAGACGCTACTCCGTTGACACTTGGACAGGAATTCAGCGGCTATGCTGCTCAGGTCAAGTACGGGATCGATCGAGTTTCGAGCACCCTCCCTCGCTTGTATCAGGTAACTAAATAAACGAACCTCTAGCTCGTTTTTTTTTTTTCTTCCATTGTTATGGTCTTGTGATGTGTTTGTGAATTTTACCTCGTATCTGCACAGCTGGCGCAGGGTGGTACTGCGGTAGGAACCGGTCTCAACACGAAGAAAGGGTAAGATCGTAATTAGCTTTTTATACGAAAAGGGTATAAGATGTACTTAGTTTTCGTGTTTCTTAGATTCGACGTAAAGATCGCTGCAGCAGTAGCCGAGGAAACTCATTTGCCATTCGTGACGGCTGAAAATAAATTCGAAGCACTGGTAATCGAATAAATTTTGTTGCTGTTGTTACTGTTAATTAATTACTACTATTATTGTATTGATATAGGCTGCACATGATGCGTTTGTGGAAACGAGCGGCTCCTTGAACACGATCGCTGTTTCTCTGATGAAGATAGCGAATGACTTGCGTTTCTTAGGAAGGTAAATGACTAGCTATATATATATATATATAGGGATTTTGTGTAGTTGTTTGTTCTTACACGGTCGTTCATATGCAGCGGTCCACGATGTGGTCTAGGAGAACTCGTGCTTCCTGAAAACGAACCGGGCAGCAGTATAATGCCGGTAATAATTTACTCCATTTATTTCGACTTAATTATCCTATGGATTGTAATAACAAGTACTCTGCAAAACCTCAGGGGAAGGTTAACCCTACACAGTGTGAGGCTATCACTATGGTTTGTGCTCAGGTAATTAATAGCGATTACAACGAATACTTATTTCGAAATTCAAAATTCAGTTTTACCTTACAAAACCCGAGTTCTTCTTCTTAGGTGATGGGCAATCACGTTGCGATTACTGTTGGAGGATCCAACGGTCATTTTGAACTGAATGTATTCAAGCCGGTCATAGCTAGTAATCTATTACATGTATGTTTTCTGTCTGTCCATTACTTTTTTTTTTCTAGAATGCGATAAAGAATCGTTTTTTTCTCTTTTCTACTAATCAGTCGTTGAGATTGCTCGGGGATGTATGTGCTTCGTTTGAAAAGAACTGTGTGAGGGGAATCGAAGCTAACAGAGAAAGAATTTCTAAACTGTTAAAAGAGGTGATCAGTCTATTTGGTACACTACTACAGTCTATATATGCATGGTTTGGAAATCCCTAGCTAACTGATGTTTTTGTTTTCTACATGCAGTCCCTCATGCTTGTTACATGTCTAAATCCAGTAAGTATACGATTTGATTTTGGCATTTTTTCCTCATTTTTTCGTGTCGTATATAACATCTGCTGGTTGAGATTAATGAAATAAAATGCTGGATTGTAGAGAATTGGGTATGATAATGCTGCATTAGTTGCCAAGACAGCTCACAAGGAAGGAAGTACCCTGAAGGTTAATTTGGTTCTTCTTTTTCTTCTTCTTATCTATTTTCTTGAATATTGCAAATACTTGTAGGTTTAGACTATTTACCAAAATAGCCCAATTGTCTTTCCAAATTACAAATTTAGAACCTTGACATTTGTTTGTTTTACAGGATGCTGCCTTAAAACTTGGAGTTCTCGATTCCGAAGAATTTGATTCGCTTGTGGTGCCGGAGAAGATGATCGGTCCAATGGACTAATTGTTGATTTGTGCATCATTGTGTTACTTATAATCGGAAATCAGTATTTTCCAAGTGTTTAAATGGACAATTTGTATCATTTCTAATAAATAGTACTCCTTACTTAATTATCAATAAGAAATTTTACGAGAGGTAATACGAAATGATATAATCAAAACACAAGGACAGAATTCCAGTATCCATTTCAAATAAATAACATAGTTGGATAATGATATGACAACATAAATAGCAGAGATCTAAAACTATATAAAATCACTTCTAACCGTAAACCTACCAAAGTCGTAAAACGGTCGTCAAGGATTCCCTGCATCACAATTTATCCGGATAACTATTACTCCATATCATAGAGCTCCGATCAAAGACAAGAAGAATGTATAACAATTACAAGTAACTTACTGATCTTGCTGTGCTGCATCAGTCCATTCTGGTTTTCCTAAGGCCCTCTGCAAAATGGTTATAATTACTTACATAAAGTTAAGACATGTAAACAGTAAAAGCAATATTTTTCAAGAAAACATGTTTACTCCAAAACGCCAAGATTTTGAGAAAACTTGTAATGAAAACAGTATCTCAGAATTATTCACCTGTGCTAATCGTTCTTCTCTCCTTGCAAACTTTCTCTCCCTGCTAGCTTTGTTCTTTGCTCTCTTAGCCTCGAACTGATCAGACAGCGTCTTCTCTCTAGCCTTCTCGGCCTTTGATTTATGGATGCTCTCCATCAACACACGCTTGTTCTTGAAAACGTTGCCCTTGACCTTCATGTACATGTCGTGGTACATGTGCTTGTCGATCTTTTTCGACTCTCTGTACTTTCGGAGCAAGCGCCTAAGCACTCTCATTCTCCTCATCCAGAGGACCTTTGTGGGCAACCTTGCCTCTCTCGTACCCTTTCGCTTACCTATAAATCATTCCAAAAAGTTTAATGGATATGAAAAACATTAACATAAAACGCCCAAAATCAAAGGCAATTATACCGTATCCAGAGTGACGTCCCTTCCTCTTGGCTTCCTTCATTCTGCGTGCACGAGACCGTGAGTGGATCTTCGTTGGCTTCTGGATGATGAAACCATCCTTCACCAATCTCCGAATGTTATGTCCTTGTAACCACAATCAACAATAATAACAATAATATTAATCATTTGGCTCACTAACAAGTACCAACCAATTAAAATACACTATACAACTGAATTGACACACTTGGGACGACGAAAAAGATCGATTTTTTTTTGTTTGTTATCACGGCACATTGAATTTAGCCTCAATACAAGTAAAAACACGATTACAAATTAAACACAAAGGATTAAATACTTATAACTAATGAGAGTATATAATTACAGTATATACTAATCTCATAAAATTGAGCAAAAAATTAGAAGCCCTAATTAGAAAAATTATAGAAAATCGAACTAAATCGTGAAGTAAGCTATAATAAAATAAATAATTCGTAGAAAATCTGGTACGCGAGTAGAAATTAGGGCTTACGAGAATTGGCCAATGAGATATCGGCGACTTCATTGGGATCGAGCCAAACCTTTCCCTTGCCGCACTTGAGTACGCTGGCGGCGAGCCGCTTCTGTATCGTCAGCGACACCATTTCTCCACCTGTCTCTTCTCTTCCTTCTCTGCTACAGCCGACGATCTTTCAGAAGTAGGGTTTAACAAGCCCATTTTCTTCTATTGGGCTTTCTTGTTGTTGGGCTATACTCCATACTTCAAATCATGGGCTCTTCCTGGGTTGGAAAATTCTTTTATTATTACTAGTATTATTTCAATTAAATTATTAATCATAATTTGATTTTTTTTAATAATACTGTAATGTTTAGAACCAACAAATGAAAATGGGATGATAATCACTGTTTCTGGCAAATTCATTTATCTAAAATCTGATAATCTCATTCTCAGATTAATTACTACTAATTAATAATGAGTACTAGTCCCTTAATCTCCTTCAGGGCGCTACGTTTCAAAACAGTGAAATTACTCAAAAGCCCCTCTTCCACATCACCACCACCGGCGACACCACTTGCCGCCTCCCGTCCGACCACGTTATCCTGCCCGCCTCCGTCATCGTATTCCCCGGCACCACCTTCTTCTTATCCACCTTTATCCTCACGCTGTAACTCTTCTTTTCACCCTCCCCCTTAAATTCCATCTTCACCGGACTCACCGTCACCGCCGCCCCTTTCGGGTTCGTCACCGTCACTCCGTAGCTAGCGGGGCCTTCACCAACATGCGTCACAGTCCTGTCAACCACAATCTCCAAATCCACCATCTCATCCCCTGCCTCGAAATCAACGGCGATCGCCGGGTAATTCAAATCCCACGGCTTCGACTTATTCTTCCCGCCGCAGCTCATGCCCCTCCTCGCCACCTGCCTGATTTCCCGTCCCGTGAAATTCGACGCGCACAGAAACTTCAAGTACTCCTCCGCCCCGATGTCGTACACCAACCCCGGATCCACCGCTTTCCCCGGATCCACGTGGCCCGCCCCCATATCCCACACCCCCGCCGCCCCGTTGTCCTTCTCGTCCAGTATCCCCCTTCCCCCGCCGTCCTCGCTGTACGCCGTCGTCATCATCGCCGACCTCACCATCGCCGGCGACCACCCCGGGTGCGCCCCCTTCAGCAGCGCCGCCACCCCCGACACGTGCGGGCACGACATCGACGTCCCCGACGCCACGTTGAACTCCGTCCGCCGCCCGTCCTCCGGCAGCTCCGTCGGCGCCACCTCCCCCGGCCACGCCGCCAGTATGTTCACCCCCGGCGCTATCACGTCCGGCTTCAAAACATACGGCGACTCCAGGTTCGGCCCCCGGGCCGAAAACGACGCCACCACCGGGGCCGGCCCGACCCCCACCTCCGTCCCCCGGAACACCATCCTCGCTTTCGGGCTCGGGCTCGAATTTACATATTCGCGTAGGGCCCGGCCCGCCGACTCTGTCACGGCCAGGCCCGGGATGAGGTGCGCGTCGGCAACCAGCCCTTCCCCGATCGGCGCCACGTTGGCAACCACCACCCCGGCCCCGCCGGCCCTCCGCACCACCTCCCCCTTCGCCACGCGAGCGTTCCCCCCTCGGTCGCAGATTATGATTTTACCCCCGACCGAGCTCTCGTCGAGCGACCCGGCCATGCAAGTGGCGGCGGCCGAGGAATTCCCGCCGCGCACCAAGGGCAAATACGTCTTTTCCGGCAACCCCGGCCCGTTGTATAACGACGCCCCGTGGATTACCCTTCCGTCCCCGAGCACGAGATCGGCCGGGAACCTCCGGTCGATCGTGCCGGCCCCGACCGTCGTGATCCACGGGGCCACGTTCGTCACCGTCGCTCTCGTCGGCCCGTCGTTCCCGGCGGAGGCCGAGACCAAAATACCCCTCTCCATCGCCCCAAACGCCCCAATAGCCATCAGGTCAGAGTTGTACGGGACGGCGCCCCCGCCTACGGAAATCGAGATGACGTCGACCCCGTCTTCAACAGCCGCGTCGAAGGCCGAGAGGATGTCGGAGTCCATGCACCCGCTCTTCCAGCAGATCTTGTACGCCGCAATCCGGGCCTTCGGGGCAACCCCGCGGGCCAGGCCCGTCGCGTACCCGAAGAGGGAGGCGTTCGCGACGGCCCGGCCCGCGGCGGTGGAGGCCGTGTGGGTGCCGTGGCCGTCGGAGTCCCTCGCGGATCTCGACTCGTTGATTCCGATTCCGCCGATTCGAGCTTCGTAGCCGGCGGCGAAGAACCTAGCGCCGATGATTTTGTTGTTGCAGAAGTTTTCGGGCTCGACGCACTTGCCTTTCCACTTGGAGGGGATCGGGCCGAGGGCTTGGTCGTGGAAGCTGCGGTGTTGGGGCGATATGCCGGTGTCGAGAATCCCGATGATGACGTTTGAGCCGGAGTCGGACTCGGAGAGCAAGCCGGTGGGGTTGTCGGAGGATAGGCCGAGGAAAGATGGGGAACGGGTTGTGTGTAAGGTGCGGAGGTTGTCGGGGAGGAGGGAGATGACTCCGCGGGTTTTGGAGAGTTGATGGGCTTGCTGTGGGGTTAGTTTGGCCGAGAAGCCGTGGAAAACTGTCTTGTAGACGTGGAGGAAGGCGGGAGTAGGGTTTACGACGGGGCTGCTTTCGAGGGTTTGAAGAGTGGCTTCGTACCACTTTTCGACGTCGGGGAAAGCGGAGGGTTTCAAGTCATTGGAGACTCTGACTATGTAGGTCTGTGAACTCTCATCAGCAAGTGAGAAAGAGATGAGAGAGAGGAGTAGGAGTGTTAAGAGAGGCATTTGGGATCGGTTTGAAAGGAGAGGGGTGGAAATGAAGTAGGGACTATGAGTTGTTTTATATAGACAAAAACAAATAGCTGTGTGTATTTCAACTATTTTAAATTTTGGTTTAAAAAAAAAAGTAGGATATTTAGGGAAGGAGATATAAATAGAAAGACATAAAGAGTGGAGGAATTTAAGGAAAATGAGTAGGATATTTGCAAGAGTTTGTTGGGTGTATTGAATGAAATGGAAACGAGAAAGGAGTTGTTGGTCAGTAAGATTCAACCATGCTGACGCAGAGGAAGGAGAAGAAGACAAATAAATGCATTGGAATTGGGCCTTCAATATATGCATGGAGTTATTAGAATTCGGTGCGTACAAGTTCCTCTACCTTTTTTTTTTATTTATTGTGTAAAACAAATTGTTTTTAGAATAAAGATTTGTATAGGAAAATGAGGAAATATTTACTATATGAAAAAAATAAGTTGATAAGAAAAGAATCATATCCTTTCATCCCCAATAATATGATTGAATTTTTTGGCATAGTTTAATAAAAAATTTAGTAGTATTTTTATTTTTATTTACATTTTCTTTTCAAAAATTAAGTTAACAGCGTATTTAATTGAAATTTCATTAAATTGTTTGAATTTAAAAGGTCTATTCAATTTAATAGATTTAAAATTTTTATAGAGTCTATATAAAGTTTAAATTATTTTTTATTATACTAACGTAACTCTATAGAGTAATACTCTATATAAGAATAAACTTCCTATAATAATAAAAAATTTAAGTCCTAACATGTAACCAGTTATAAATAGAAATAAACTCTATATTGTTATAAATCATACATTTTTTAAGTCTCGTCTTAAGGATTTATACAATGATTAATATATAATAAAAATATTTATTAATAATATTTTTATTTATTAAAATCAATAACATGTTATAAATCATACAGTTTTTAAGTCTCGTCTTAAGAATTTATACAATGATTAATATATAATAAAAATATTTATTAATAATATTTTTATTTATTAAAATCAATAACATGTTTAAGATGGCTTGAAATATTTATCAAAATCAATAATATATACTATATTAATCAATGTTTATTGTCTTTAAATTCATTAATATTTAATTTGTATGTTAAACATAATTTTTACACATCAAATTATATTATTTAAAACTATTAAATTGATTTTATTAATTTAAAGATAGATAATATTGTATGTATATTATTTTTATATTTATATTATTTTTTATAGAAAAAATTAATTTTATTTTGTAAAACTCTATATAAGAATAACTAATCTTTTTTCCCGTTCCAAACTATATATGATTGTACGGAGTTTCTACTGTATATGTGTAAGGACCATTAGTTGGAGTTTCTACTGTATATGTGTAAGGACCATTAGTTCAGCAAGAGAAATATATATATATATATATATATATATATATATATATATATTCATAGAGTGATTATTTTTTTTATAGATTTATATAATTTTTTAAAAATTGTAAAAAAAATTGAAATGCATTCTTTTCATTGATTTACATCGCTACCTGAATATGTTCAAAATTTGAATTGTAAATGAAAATATATGGAATAAATTTTATACTTATTTCTAATTTAAAAAAAAATTAAATTCTAAATTTTGTTTCGATGCCAATGAATTAATAATTTTTGGCGTAAACATAATTTATATATAAGAAAAATAAGATTAATTTAGAAATATAAGATTAATGTTTTGTAAATTAAGACAAATAATACTTACTTTTTTATTAAAAATAAAAAAATAAAAAATATTTTAATACTTAATTTTTGATAAAAATAAAAAACTAGAAATATATTTTAAAATTAAAAATTAAAGTAATTGTGAATAAAATTGAAAAAATAATTGAATAAAAATAGAAGTATTTTACATATGAAAAAATAAAAAATAAAATTAATGGTTTCTATAATTGTTAAACATTCATTAAAAAAAATACTACGTATTATTAGTCAGTTTAATTTTGGTGCGGCGACTGGCGGGTAATAGAGAATGGATTTAATTTTAGAGCGCCAAACCCAAACGGTGGGCGCCCTCAGTTTACGCTCGCCCTCGGTTTTTCAAATTCGCCTCCCAACTAAACAAACATCAACAATTCAACATCCAACACCTTATTTGTTTGTTTTTTTCAACAAATAAATCATATTTGGAAGCAACAAATTACAAATATTGTCAAACACACCTAACTAAAATAACTAGAACTAATTTTAAGAACAATTTCTTTAAATTGTTTTTAAGTGTTTTTTTAATTGAATAGCCGAAAGAGTTTGAATATTAAAATTCTTTTAAATTAATTTCATCTCAATTAAAAGGAAGTTTGGATCTAATTTAATATATTTGAATTAAAATTAAGTTTAGCTTAATATTATTAATATTATTTTCTATGATAAAATTTCATATAAATACATAAGTTACACTTACTTTATTAAAAATAAATCTAGATTATTTGATAAGCGTACCCTTAATTAAGTTAATGTTACACGTTCATCCAGCTAAATAAGATGAAGGATCATGAGGAATCAGATTTCGCCGAAGCTCCAAAGCTCCGCCGTCTCCGGCGGCCGAATAGTCGTCGCCACCGAAGATTGGCCGTCTAGATACGGAATCTGATAAAACCTCATGTAGTCTTCATACGCCATCAGCTCCTCCGACAGCTTCTGCACTTCATTCCCCACCTCCTCCTCATCTGCAGCAAATCCGGCAGGTTCTTCTTCGCCGTTTTTCGCAGAATCGAACCGAGCATCACAGAATTCCAATCCAGAATTAGGGTTACTGAAATCGCAGATCTCGAGCTCATTCGGGAAATTGACCTTCGCTTTTTCGCCTCTGATTTTGCGGGCCTCTCTGTCGTAAGCCCGGGCCGCCTCCTCAGCAGTGGTGTACGTGCCCAACCAGACCCGAACCCCTTTCCTCGGGTCACGGATTTCGGCGGCCCATTTGCCCCACGGCCTCTGCCTTACTCCTCTGTACAAGTTTTTCCTCTGTTTTTTCTTCGCGTCGATATGTTCAGAATCTTCGCCGCCTGCACGAATTATTTTCTCAGAATAAAATAATGTAAAAATAAAATAAAATGACGGTTAAATAACCTTCGGTGGGTCGGGGCCTTTTGAGAGAGGGATCGGGTTCGGTGAGAGCAGTGGGCCAGAATTCGGCGGAGGAGTGGCGGCGCCGGGGAATGATGTCGGCGAGGATTGCACCGCCGCACATTTGTATATGGGTTCGGAAATTAGTGCTCCGTAAATAAAGTTTTTTCGGATTGTGTATTTGCCTTTTTGGCTACCCGACTAGTATACTTATAAAGGAGTAAGTTCGTGGTGTGTCTTTTTTGACTGCGAGTTGAAAAATGAAAAAATAGATTGTGCTATTATAGATTTGATTGAAAGGTCGGATTTTTATTAAGCCTTTTGTGGGTGTACGGTGCACCTGGGATGCAATGCAACATGTTACTCTCCGCACATCCTTCAATTTACATTATACTCGATCGAGGAGACTCCGATCGGATGGTCGGAGAGAAGTTTCTCGTATTTCCTACCTTATAAAAAAAGATTTTTTTTTTGTTTGTTTGTGAAGTCGAAGGAGACGAATTTAGTCCAAATCGAAGTAATGAAGGGCGATCAGCGTGTGTGGTGTGTTAGTGTGTAGATGATGCGCTCCAAGATTGGCATGCATCAAGAGTAATTTCATTCGCAATCTACCGAAATCAAAATATTGCAATTTTTGATGTTATCTCATCAGGTCATTATAATTACACAGAACACTACGAGTCTATGTACATACCGTTATAATATACATAAAAATATTGTTGGAAGTATTACAGTATTACTATTACTGATCATTAAAAATTATTAGTAAATAAATTGATTGATAAATAAATTTGATGTTTCACATTAATATATTATTAAGCGGTAACAACAATAGCTAGCCGGTTCATATCGTGAACTCAAAATATATAAATGTCTAAAATATAAATACCCCAACCAATTCCCCCTAAAATTAAAATAAATGTTAGGTTAAGACGGTGTTATATTCGAATAAAACGGAACTCCCGTCGCCGGCAGCCATTGATTCCCCTTGATAAGATTCGCGACGCTGAACTGACTCGCCTCCGTGGCGTTACGAATCACCTTAAACCCCGCCCACGTCACCCTCTTACTCGTATCTGACCCGGGGCCCCGATTCATATACTCGCCGTAGTAAAGCGTCTTGAGAGCGAAATCCCCGTCCCACTCCAACCATCCCTTGGGGTCCACAACATTCTCCATCATATTCGACAGCATGAAAACCGTCCGCGAGAAATTCCTCCACGGCCGCCCCAGGTACGACTTCACACGGGGCAGCACCGGGATCAGGTCCGCGGCCGCTGCGACCTTGCAGTTGATGATCGAGATGCCCGTGTTCTGGTTCGGGTCGTCTCGGGCCTGGGCGGTGAATATGTTCTGCTGGTTCTTGATCGGCCGGCGGGCGTAGAGGTTGCTGTTCTGAATCACAACCGCCGCGTTCCCGAAGATGAAGTCGACCGTCCCGTAAACGTCGCACTCGCGGTAGAACTGGCGGAGCGAGTGCACGTAGAGGGTGTCCTGGAACCCCACGAAGCTGCACCGGTAGAAGGCAGATAAGTCGGCCCCACTGCGTAGGGCCACGGCCTGGCCCATGCCCGGGCCCGCGTAATTCTCGAAAGTGATTCCCTTCGCGATAAATCCGTTCCCCACTACCGCTGCAAATTAAAACATTTAGGAATTATATATAAAAAAAAAAAAAAAAATTGATTACTAACCAACGGTGGCCGATCGGTAGGTGGTCCAATTACTCATCATACTTCTGTTCCCCTTTATGATCGTCTTCCCGATCCCGGCCCCCCGGAACATTATATTCGTCTTCGGGCTCTCCACCTCGATGTACTCGTAATACGATCCCCTTTTTATGTGAATCACATACGTCGAGTTGCTGTTGTTCGGCGCCGCCGCGAGCGCCGCGTTAATCGTCCTGAAATGGCCGCTGCCGTCCTTCGCCACCACCAGATTCGCCTTCCTCTTCCTCCACCGCGACGCCGCCCGCAGCAGCGCCGGATCGGTCCCTTCCAGCCACGCCGGAAATTCGCTCGTCTCCGCCGTGACGGGCTTTTTCTTGATGAGTTTCCTGATCAAGGCGAGCGCGTTGCTGATCCGGCGCGTGGTCTTGCTCACCCTGCCTTCGATGAGGCGGCGCGTGAAGTTGCTCGCGCTGTAAGCGAACCCGTCGAGGCAGGTGTACTGGTTCGTCATCGCGCCGCTCAGGAGCGTCTGGAGGTCGTCGTAGCGCGCCGCCGCCGTCGAATTGGTCGCCGATAGGTCGGAGAGGATCGTGCTGAGCTGGGCGACGGTGACGGAGAAGAGCTCGAGGCAGTCTTGTATGGCTCGAACCTCGATCGAGTTGAGCTCATTTTTCCGCTTGCGGAGGATTTTTGTGCAGGTGAAGGCAGTGGCTCGGACCTCCCTCGCGGTAACGTTGACGGTGGCGCGTATGACATCCCGCAGTGTTTGGCAGCGGAGATCCGGCAAGGCGGCGACGGTGGAGACGCAGAGGGCGGGGTGTGATGTGCCCTCGCAGTGAGATCGAGCGATTTGGGCGTTTTTTATGATGACGTGGATTTCTGTTTGGGGTTTTCGGGAATTTCGAGTAAATATGGGGCCGAAGTTGAATTTGAAAAGTGCGAGTAGGATGAGAGTAGTGAGGAGTATGGGTTTAAGCATTTTGGGAGAGCTCCAATATCATAACCGTTCCCTCCGTGAGGTTAAAGAATATTGTTAGAGAAAAAGTTCGCGTTGAGTCAACGGTGTTGTAAACACGACTTCACAATCAATAATTATTTTGTATATTTTAAAATTATATATATAGATTTGGGAAATAAAACTACATGTGCACTCCACGTATTAATCATTTTCTGAACTTTTTTTTACTTGCACGAAAATAATACTATATTGATAATGAAGACCTGAGTTGAAAATGGAAATGCTTTCATCCCACGATTTCAAATCCATACAAATAAAAAGGTACTATAGGATATTGGCAATGCTTAGAGTGCACTCTTGCGAGATATCGCGTGGTCGAATGAGGTGACAACTGACAATACAAAAATATTATACTGTACAACTTAAAATCAATAAATCGATATTGTCAAATTTAAGATGAATAATGTACACTCTCTTATACTTCTATCTTATATCTATAATACTACTATGGTCTATGTACTATTAGTCTCCATACTTAGTAGTGGAGTAATAACTTCTCTACTTAAGGTTTAATTTAGGTCTAGTGTGAACAAAAACAAAAATAGAAACTTGCATTCAATTAGTAGTACTAATTTTATTTAAAAAAAAATCAAACTAAATTTGGAATTAAACTAGCTACTTTTACCCTAAAAAGTAAAAAAAATTATCCCATAACCCGACTTTCTCTAGTAAATTGGATACCTAATACCCGGACCGGGTAATCGGTTACGGCTTTGAAAAGATTAACAAAGCAAAGTATCGTTCAAACTTCAAAGTATCGTGTTATTCATATTCCTTTCTAAGCATGACTATAGTTACATACAAAGAAAGTAGTATATATTTATTTTATTAGTGTTACAATTATTTGATGTATATATATAGTTATCTAATCAAGTGTACGTAAGTCGCAGATTAAAATAACCTCGAGTTAAGACTGAGTTAAATTAGGATAAAACGTTACCCCAGTCGCCGGCAGCCATTGATTCCCCTGAATAAGATTCTCAACACTGAACTGACTCGCCTCCGTCACGTTAAGAACCTTATACCCAGGCCACGTCACCCTCTTCCTAGTATCGGACCTGGGCCCCCAATTCATATACTCCCCGTAATAAAGCGTATCGAGAGCGAAATCCCCGTCCCACTCCAACCACCCCTTGGGGTCCACAACCCTCTCCAAATTCGAGACCATGAAAACCGTCCGAGAATAATTTTTCCACGGCCGGCCGAGGAATGTCCTGAACTTGGACAGCACCGGGACAAGGTCCTCGGTCGCCGCCACCGTGCAGTTGATGATCGAGATGGCTGTGTTCTGGTTGGGGTCGTCTCGGCCTTGAGCCGTGACCACGTTTTTCTGCTTCTTTTTCGGGTGGCGGGCGTAGAGGTTGCTGCTCTGGATCACGACTGCCGCGTTGCCGAAGATGAAGTCGACTGTGCCGTAAACGTCGCACTCGCGGAAGAATTGGCGGAGGGAGTGGACGTAGAGGGTGTCTTGGTACCCCACGAAGCTGCACTGGAAGAAGACGGAGAGGTCGGCCCCACAACGGAGGGCCACGGCCTGGCCCATGGTCGGGCCCGCGTTGTTCTCAAAGGTGATGCCTTTGGCCAGGAATCCGTTTCCGACTACCGCTGCAAAAATAGTTTTAAGTGTACTAAGATGGTCAACACAAAATTATATTCCTGTACGTGTTAAAGTTGACAAAAAATAAAAACAAGGATATCCTAGGTTATCATGTAAGATCAATATAATTAGTGACCTAGGCTAATTAATTATCTTGCTATAGCATCTCCTCTAGTATCATTCACTTCAAACACCAATCACTTCGCATGATTTTCAACTAAAGTTAACGGAGTGTTATACATCTAATTTCATATTGAATAATCATTTCATAATTGAAATATTTTGAAATGGGAAAGAATGAACTCCATAAATTAATAGAAATTAACCACCATATATGGCCATTTTCTATTTATTCAAATTAAAATCAATATCAAATTATTATTTTTTTTAAAAATGAACATTTTAATTAGTAATTACCAACAGTAGCGGATTGGTACGTAGTCCAGTTAGTCATCATACTCCTGTTCCCCTTGATCGTGGTCTTTCCGATCCCGTCCCCCAAAAACATTATGTTCGTCTTCGGGCTCTCCACCTCAACGTGCTCGTAATACGTCCCGTTTCTTATGTAAATCACGAACCTCGATTTACTGTTGTTCGGCGCAACCGCCAGCGCCTCGTTAATCGTCCTGAAATTCCCACTGCCGTCATGCGCCACCACCAGATCCGCCGCCGCCGCCGCCGCCCGCAGCAGTCCCCGATCGCTCTCTTTAAGCCAAATCGGGTATCCGTTCGTCGTCCCTCGGCCGACCCCTTTTTTCTTCTTCATCAGATTCGTAACCATTGCGAGAGCGTTGCTGGTCCGTTCCGAGATCCGGTTCAGCCTGCCCTCGATGAGCTGGCGCGTGTCGTTCCCGCTGCTCGGGAACCCGTCGAGGCAGGTGTCCTGGTTCGTCATCGCGCCGCTCAGGAGCGTCTGTACGTCGTCGTACCGAGCCGCCTCCCTCGAGCTGTTGGCCGACAGGTCGACGAGGATCGCGGCGAGGTGGGATGCTGTGGCGGAGAAGAGGTCGAGGCAGTCGTCCAGGGCTTTCAGCTCGAGCAGGCTGAGCTTCTTCTCCAGCTTGCGGCGGATTTTGCTGCAATTGGAGGCGGAGGAATTGACCTCCTTCACGGTGACGGTGACGGTGGCGCGGATGATTTCGAGCAGCGTCTTGTGGTGGAGGTCGGGGAAGGCGGCGGAAACGGTGGAGACGCAGAGGGCGGGGTGCAGCGTGCCCTCGCAGTGGGATTGGGCGATTTGGATTTGGGATTGTTTGATGACGTGGCGGATTTCGATTTGGGGTTTTGGACAATTTCGGAGAGATGTGGGGCCGAAATCGAATTTGATGAAAACTGCGAGTAGAATGAAAAGGGAGAGGAGAGCCATGATTACCGGTTTAAACATTTTTGGAAATCTTCAGCTTCAATATCACATAAATCGTTCTTTCCTTCCCAAGTTTAAAGAATATTGTTTGACACGAAAAATCACAATGTGTCAACGGTATATATGACCTTATCACAAATTCACATAGTAAGGACTTTTTTGGTTCTTATAGATTTAATTTGTCTCTCCTAGACTAATAGTCAAATTTTATTCACAAAATACAAAATGTGACTGTTATTATGGTTGAAACGAACTATGTAATTTGATGTGGGGATAAAATGATTTTTGGTGTAAAAAATCTTGGCTTCAATGATTAATAGTAAGATTATACATTATTTTGTAAAATTATAAGAGCATCCCCAATTTCACATTGTTAATTTCACATTAAAGATAAAACAATTTTAAACTCTTATTTATAGGTTATATTTGATTTACAATTGGTCAAAGTAGAGATCTTGTTACCGAGTACTAAGGTGTGTAAAAAAACAAAAAGTGCAATCCACTACTATCTATAAGAATCTAAAAAAATATCAAAAGTGCAATTAATTAATAACATGATAGTCTACAAAAATCAATTGAAATTGATTACTCTATTTGAATGTGTGTTTTACTAATTCCAAATTATAGGCAGTGGAACCTTAGTGATTGGTTAAGGGCGGACTTCAGAGCATTTCCAATGCAGCCAATTTGAGTGCATTGAGACAAGTAAAATGGACTTGGGCATTCAAAATTGATTTTTTTTGCATTGGAGTAAATATAAAAATAATGGGCATGCCCACTATCATGCCCACTTTTGACATGTGGGCCATAATATTTTTTTTTTTACTTTTTGTATGTTGTAGATAATATTTAATTAATGAAATTGGAATTTAAAATTTGGAAAGTGGACTTTTGTATTAGAGTGAATTGTCCACTTTTTTTCATTTGCCCACTTTAATATGACGTGACAATAAATAGGTCCACAAAAAGTAAAAAATGAGCTTTGTGCAGTCCTTGTACAATACTCAAGGCTCTCGGCTGATGCTCTCAGACCCAATAGAGCAAAACGTTTACCAATGTCAATTTACTTTATTAATCTATCCTTCGAAATGCAAATGTGGATAAGTTTTTTTTTCATTTATAATTATACAAATAATTATTTGTAACATATTTTAGATCAATCAAAATTTAAGCAAAATTTAAGGAATATTGTACATTGTCGCGTTTTTATAGTTCGTGTACTAAATACTCGACTCGACGAGTCGAGTAATTGAACACTAGAATTACTAAAGCACATCAACTTAATTTGGATTTGGGATTGTTTGATGACGCGGCGGATTTCGGTTTGGGGTTTTGGGGAATTTCGAAGAAATGTGGGGCCGAAATCAAATTTGATGAAAAGTGCGAGTAAAGTGAAAAGGGAGAGGAGAGCCAGGATTACCGGTTTAAACATTTTTGGAAATCTTCAGCTTCAATATCACATAAATCGGTCGTTCCTTCCCAAGTTAAAAGAATATATGAAAAATCACAATGTGTCGAATTCATATAGTAAGAACTTTTTGGTTTGTATAGATTTAATTTATCTCTCCTAGACTAATAGTCAAATTTTATTCACAAAATACAAAGTATGACTATTATTATGGTTGGAACGAACTATGTAATTTGATGTGGGGATAAAATGATTTTTGGTGTAAAAAATCTTGGCTTCAATGATTAATAGTAAGATTATACATTATTTTGTAAAATTATAAGAGCACATTGTTAATTTCACATTAAAGATAAAACACTATTTTAGACTCTTATTTATAGGTTATATTTGATTTACAATCGGTCAAAGTAGAGATCTTGTTACCGAGTGTAAGGTGTATACAAAAACAAAAAGTGCAATCGACTACTATTATAAGAATCTAAAAAAATATCAAAAGTGCAATTAATTAATAATAACATGATAGTCTACAAAAATCAATTGAAATTGATTACTATTTGAATTTGTGTTTTACTAATCCCAAATTATAGGCAGTGGTGATTGGTTAAGGGCGGCCTTCAGCCCAACAGAAAAGCGAAACGTTTACCAATGTCAATTTACTTTATTAATCTACCCTTTTACCCTTTGAAATGCAAATGTGGATAATTTATTTATTTTTATTTATAATTATACAAAAAATTATTTGTAACATATTTTAGTTCAATCAAAATCAATTAATTAAGTTGAGTTTAATTCTACTAATAATTAAGATTTAGATAGTTCAATCAAAATCAATTAATTAAGTTGAGTTTAATTCTACTAATAATTAAGATTTAGAGTAACTAGCTAGCTAGCAGCCGAAATTATCGAGTAATTGAACACTAGAATTACTAAAGCACATCAACTTAATTTTGGAGACATTCGTTTGGTTTAATGTTGGTTCGGACCATGAGTCCATGACCATTACATATATTATAATTTTTTTTGGATACACACTATTTCTGAAAAACAAAAGTACAACAAAAAAAGTGTGAAAATTAAGTCATTATAATTTGTTTGTAGGCAATGCAGATTCATTATATATATTTTGCAAGTTAGTATATAGTACGTATACAAATTAACCAATTGTTGCATTGGTGTAAATATTTTTAAAAACATCTTCGGAATATGATCGTTTAAAAGAATGGAGCCCTCACGGGAACACCCTTCCGACTCCTTTTGCGATAGTTGATCGGTTGAGTCGACGACTGCTGTGGCACTATCTCTGCAGGAATAACCCTCTGCCGGCGTCGTATTTCATTTGTCTGTGCTGGTCTTTCTTCAATGCCCTCATTTAAACAGTTGGTAACATAGTAGTACTGCATCCATGTGTACGTTGACAAAACAATTAAAAAATCAGAATTCTATTGAATCAACAATTCAATAATATTAATTAATAATAATTAGTAATTAATTATAAAGTAAACCCTAATTCATCGTACCTTGCATGCGATGGAGCAAAAAGAGAAGTCGGATTCGATGAGTTTTCTTGTGCATGTTTGGCACCTTGGGTTTTGATCGTCGACGACTCTGGGCCTCTTTGATCCGGATGTCGACTTATTGGGTTCCAAGTGAAGTATCGGCCAATGGTTGATACTGTAGACTTGGATATCAGAAACATCCCAATTGCACACCTTGCTTATGTTTTCAACTCTGATCGCAGTCCGTTTCGATGCAATGAAAGCCTATAAATTAAATTACAACAACAAATATCATATATATATATATATTAAACTCCGATCAAGAACAACGTAGTAGTAATAATAATAATAATAATAATAATAATAATAATAATAATAATAATAATAATAATAATAATAATTTTGAATTAAATAATAACCTGTAAAATAGGTCCATGTTTCTGGTGAGGCCTGGACTCTCCATCCGTGTGCCAGCATCTTTGACAATGGGGTCTGCCCAAGCACTGCCCGCAGAAGACGGTCGTGTAACTGCCACCGTGCTTCTGGCACTTGCAACCCTCTCCGTACATCCGAGTCTTCAACCACGGACCCATCCATTGGGGCGGCGCTGAATTCTTCATCTCCGCCGTTCTTGATTTTGATATAATATATTAATATTTGTGCGTATGTATATATGTAGTCGATAATTAATGGAGAAATTATAAAAGTATTAATTGATCGCGAGAAGTAATGTGTGCTTTTGGTTTATGCGATGCATATATATATATACGTGTATTTAGGGTTTTTGTGTTGGGGGTAATCGATCATCAGGATCGACTTGACTCCCAAGTCTTCCAAATTTCAAACTAGTTCTGAGTAACGATTATTTTCCAAATATATTATTTTCAGAATCCAAGAAAATCTTCAAACTGCTGACGTGGCAACTCACTTTCTCTCTCCCTCTCTCTATATAATATTCATCGCTCACAAATATATTGAAAAAAATATTAATTAGAAATAAAAAAAGTGACGTTATTTTAGAGAACTCGATCTCTCCCTCTAGGCTCGTACGCAACTTTTTTCTGACGTGGCACCACCGCGCGTGGTGTGTACGCAGGCAACACTCTATGTTAGCATGATCTCTAAATGAATGATGAACAACTTAACCGCATTGCTAACCAACTGCCTGCTGACGTGGCAAATCACGTGATCTATCGAATATTTCCTCCCTCCCTCTCTCTCTCTCTATATATATATATATACATACATACACACACTCGCACTCACACACACACACCATTATCTCGATTATCGCTCAAATCCTCTCTGCAACCGCCAAACACCTCGATCAACGTCAATGGCGTCCTCCGGCTCCTCCTCCTCCCCCGCAGTGTCCGATCCAAGCGAGTTCACGCTGATAAGCTCCGACAACCGCAGATTCTTCATCCCGTCGACGGCGTCCGCCCTATCCGGAGTCATCAAGCACGGGCTGCAAAACAAGGCGTGGCCGGAAAACGCCGTCGTTCTGGCGAAATACGACGGCAAGGCCCTGGAACCGGTGGCGGACTACCTCCGCGGGAACGGGCGAGCAAGCCACGACGGTGAAATGAAGAGGAGGTTCGACAGCGAGTTCCTCTCCGCCCCCGGATCGGTGGACGCGGTGTTCAGCGCCGCCCTGGATCTCGAAATCCCTGGGTTGGTGGAATTGGTTTCTGAAAAGCTGGGCGATGACGTCAGCAACGTTGATAGTCGGATTCTGGACTGGGTGAATCGACCTTTCCAAGGAGATCTCGGGTCGTCTTCGGACGAGGAGCTGATTGAAGGTGCTCAGCAGTTGCCGATCCTCCTGAGGGGGAATCCAGGTCAGGGTTCTGCTGCTCCGCCTAGGCGTAGGCCTGCTTCTTTTACTTGTTCTTCCTCTTCCGAAGAGGATGAGGATCGTTTCAAATTTGATTGAAATTTCAGTTGAGGGAGGGGTTCATTAGGAAATTCATGAATTTGAGGGGTTGATTAGCAATAACTATTAAGAATGTGTGTGTGTGTGTGTGTGTGTGTGTGTGTTTTCAGTTTTCTTAAGGAGAATTAAAGTGCGTGCATGTCTTGCTAGCTGATGATCGATCGGTGAAGTTAGTAATTGTAATTCATGCATACGCTCTGTTAATAATTCAGATTTGCAATATTATTCTCTGTAAGTATATGCTACATTGTTACTGCCACTGCAGTCCAAAAAAATCCCCCTCTCAATTCAGTAGCACAGTTTCTAATGATTTGTGTTTGTTGAACAAAGTGATTAATTGATTGATCATAGAGGTTTTTGATATTCTCGTGATTTGTGTTTGTAGAACAAAGCGATTGATCGATCGATATATCATATAGAGGTTTTCGAATCACTTTCTCATGATTTGTGCTGTTTGTTGAACAAAGCGATTGATTGATAATAGAAGTTTTCGATTCGACATTGATAAAGGACACAACAACAACAACTCACTCGTTATGTTGCTGCAATCCTTCGTAAATTATGATATTTGCAGTACACAAATACTAAATTACTCTTGTTAGATAGGCTGGTAGATAAAAACACTTGGAACAATAAAAACATTTAGTATATAATACTCCACTAAACAAAACAAAGCAAAACAAAAAAAAAAATTTGATTGACCATACTAACCATGCTAGCTCCACCAAACCCAAACGCCGGCCCTCCACCACCACCACCACCCATAGACGACATCACCTCCACCAGGCATGGCAGTGCTAATTAATGCCTGACCAGCACCGAAATACATTTCTTTGCTCTCAAATCTCTTCTCAGTTTCTTTCATTTCCTTCTCCAGCCATACGCAAAGCACGTCCCCTGCCTGCCCAAGTATGGACCCACACACATATATAACTTCTCATCTCCGATGCCTTCGGCTGCCTACACGAGATTTCTTTGCCTATATATCCACCTCTAAATTCACAACCTTATCCTCAGGGGACACCATCTACGGGCTTCTAATCTCAACCAGGTTGTACAACCTTTTTCGAGACAACCTCTCTGTACGAACAAGTGATGTCCAGGATCAGCGATGTCTTGTCGTCATTGGCCTCTTGCTTCGGAACAAACAAATTCACGAGGTAAACTTTTCCCTCATCAGCATACAGGTTCGTCCGGCCAAATCTGTCACTGTTAGCAGTATTTGGAAATATCATCCGTATCTTTACATCTTACTTTGGGTTCAAGTACCCAAATACTCGATAGGGTACACGTATTATGGTACAAACTGAATACTCGAATCCGAAAATAATTATCATCATTATTCATTCATGTACAATATTTAATTATCAATTAATTTATTTTTTATTATAAATCTTAGTCCAATCAATTAAGTTATTAAACTTTACAATTTTTCATTCAGGTTATTAAACTATTTTTTTTTTAATATTTGATGAGTTAAAAAACATTGTACTAGCTTTTACTAAATATTGTACTTACTTTGATTTCAAAATGTAGACAAAACCCTTAATTACCAACTTAATCAATGTATCACCCTTCAATTGTGTCCTATTCATCCCACACTCAACTTAGAAATCAATTAATGAATTGTAGAATCGAAAATCGGAGTTTTATTGATGCGCGCACATTTCAACAAACATCACCGTAACACGATGGAGAGGTTCTTCATTATCTTTCATCCTTGCAATTTCGTTGAATTTATAGGAGGTGGAACATTAAGGTATATATTCAATTACATCTTCATTACAAATTACAATGCATGTTGCTACTGATTTTACATTCAATTTAAATTGACACAATAAAATGCAATAAATGTTATTCATGTTATAAAAAAAAGCAGAGACAAATTAAACTATTTTTTTCTAAATTAATTTATTTTATATTTTTTTAAATGAAAACTAATTTGGTACTAACCCGAGAGAAAAAATACATGCAACCCGGATCTCCACACGGTACCCGACCCGTGTATCGTAATCGATACGGATCCCTCTTGCGAGTCCTCAACCGGGGCGGCGCCGCCGCCAGCGACCTTAACCCGGGTCCTGCAGAGCGGGCAATCCTGGTGAGACATCAGCCACATGTCAATGCATCCGGTGTGAAAGCAGTGGCTGCAATCGGGCATGACCCGACCCGACTCGCCTCCCTCGAACTCCGACAGGCACACAGCGCATTCTAGCGGCGCCTCTTCGGTTTTCGGATCGTACACGAACGTCGGGAGCGCGCTCACGACCGAAGGATCGAGGCCCCGGACGGCGGCGGAGGATCTGACGACGTGGCGGAGGTGGGTGGAGCCGGCGACTGTCGATGGGCTGACGTGGTGGCCGTAGCAGCGGATGTAGAGGTGGAAAGCGACAACGAAAAACCAGGCGATGCATAGCACGACCACGAATATCATGAGGTTATCGTTTAGATATTTTGTCATTTTCCCAAATAATTCAAAATGAAATAAGAAAATTTTGATTTGTTTTTTAGGGTTTGATTATGATTTAGGAAGGGCTTTTAATTTATACTCCATAAACCGAAGGATCCTGAATTTGATCACGAATACGAAACGGATACTAATTAAATGATTTTAAGGGTTTATGGATCATTTTACAAATTACTTTTTTTCTTGGGGTAGTTTGTGTAATTTCAGGTGAATGTATTTATGATAAGATTATCAGCGCACTTTCACTTCACTATTAAATGGATTAAGCAAGCAAGTTCTTTGAATATTTCATTTATCCCAATAAATAAATATAGAAAATTAAGGAGAAGAAAAAATATAAATTAAAATATGAACAGCCTCATACATTGTTTAATTTTTCATTCATCTTTCAAAAGTGCATTGAACCATCTACCCGATTTCGTTAGAATGTGGTCGATGAAGGAAAAAATGTAATCAAAATCTTTGAATAAAGTCGTAAATATGTTCATTAATTTCCTCTGGTTTTTCTTGGTTGAGGAAATGGGCGACCCCTTCCATGATAACCAATTCTTGGAGAAACGGCACGTGTTTCTTGAAACCGCCATTGTGTATGTATTCCTTAACACCCGGGGTATTATATGTGAGGTCAACATCTCCGACAATGAACTTTACCGGTACTTTTATTTGTGCCCCGGTCCATGGTGCCATGACCTCCCAATTTCTACAAAGACGAGAAAGAAAAAGAAACTAGACATTCAAATTGGCCAGCAGAACTAAAACATTCATTAGTAGTAGCTACACGAGGTTTAGCACAATTACAAGAAACCCCTATTTTATTGCAGACACGTGAAACCAACACCTTGAGGTTTGTATTCAATTAACAAATGCCCTTAATCGAGGGTATAATTTGTAAGCTACAAAATAAATTAAAGAATATAGAGAAAAAATCCTAACAATACCCCTGAGATTTGTGGTATATTAACAAAATACATGTAAGTTTAAAATTGCAACAAAACACAACTAATTGAATTTATTGACATCGTCAAATATTTTCAACGTATGTTTAATTTCGTCTAGCTATAAGTGTACTTGTAAAAACATCTGATAATGTCACCAGTTCCCGTTACCTCCACACACACAAAGGTGCAAAAGGTAAGAATGTAAGATGTATATGAAAAATCATAGGTGGTTTTTGTAATTTTCTAAATTTGAAGAATTTTGAGAGTTTTATCTGTGTTCATAGAGACAGTAATGATAATACAACAAACGATAGCCATTTTTTGCTGCACAAAGTCATTCCTACCAAATAGCAATTAGCAAGCAAATAAAAACAAACTTACAGGTCCATGGCTCGATAGTAGTTCAACCCACCCGTGAAGCCTTTCTGATTGAATTATTTGGCATAGTAGTCAACGTCCTCTTCTGACAACCAAGAGGGCATTGTAATTGGCTTTTGAGACGAGCTGCCAAATCCAACCTCTTTAGGGACTCGAAGTGGAGCTGGGTTTCTTGATGTTAAGAATTTCTTGATCAATCTTGCGGTATCTACCTTTGCAAACTCCTCTTCAACCTCTCCGGGTTCCTACAAAAGAAAAACCAAACAAATAATTGGCATAACTTATTAAGTTGAAGATTTGCAGTAGATTTCATAATGAGTTAACCCAACAAAGCTCAAAGCATTTCTTAATATGAATTTGACATCTTTTAACTTTGAATACATCGATCCAAACATCTCCTAAACGTGTCAGTATCGCTCGCACCTTCAATTCAACTTCTTATCCAAACAAATATTTGTGGCACGAAACAATCGTGCCTCGATTTCGTATTGACCATGTGTTTAAATGGATCAATTAAGTGAACTTGCTAAGAAAAAATTATCAGCCATTCTATTTTTATTTAACTCAATCAATCAAACAAACGAAGAAAAAATAAAATCTAAAGGACCTGAAATCTGCAGATGTAGTAATCGTCACCGAGAATGGCCCGCATAGACTCAACGGGCTTCCTCTTCGGGTTCCTGGGCTGAAACACAACGCTCATGTTGACAAGAGCCCGAATCCTATCGGGCCGGATCAAGCAAAAATACCAGGCGATAACTGCTCCCCAATCGTGGCCGACCAGGAAAACCCGGTCAAGGCCCAACGCATCCAGTAGGCCCACCAAATCGCCGATGATGTGGAAAGCGGTGTAGCTGGAGGCGCACGGCGGCGCGTCGGAGTCTCCGTAGCCGCGGAGGTCGGGGGCTATGGCGCGGTAGCCCCTGGCGGAGAGGGATAGCATCTGGTGGCGCCACGTGTACCAGAGCTCGGGGAAACCGTGGAGGAATAGGATGGCAGGGCCATCTCCGATCTCCGCCACGTGAACGCTTATGCCGTTTGTGCGGATTGTTTTGTGCTGAATTTTTTCCATTGCGATTTGCGGGTGATTCTTTGTTTGAGCTTTCTGAGTTTTTCGGGGAGGGTGAGTGATGGTTTTTGATTTTGATAGGATACGTATAGAAAATAATTTAATGTTATTTCTTGTTATTTCAAAATAAAAAATGAAATTTAAAAGTATAGAAAATAATTTAATGTTATTTTTTGTTATTTCAAAATAAAAAATGAAATTTAAAGATATTAATAAATTTTATAGATATTAATAAAGAAAAATATAAATTTAAAATTTAAAATGAAAAAGATATCATATAGTAAATGAAAAGTATAAATGATCAAGTGATTAGATAAGTTTCAAATGAATAACATTATATAAAAAAAAAAATGTATATATTTTTTTAAAAATGTATTTAAAAAATTAGAATAAAAATGTATTTAAAATTAAAACTAAAATAATTATGATCAAAGTTTTAAAATTAATTAAATAAAGTAACAATAAAATTGTAGTGTATGCTTATATGTTGTACGCAATATCATCATCTACGTAAACATAATTGCTCAAACAATGCTTACATGACAAAAATTCATAAAAAAATCCATTCATGATATAGGAAATAAACGAAAACCGAAGCAAGGTAAAGTCATAAAGTGATACAAAATATCTCTGAATTGTTATGAAACAATCATAGTTTCTGAAATTGAACTTCATAAAGACCAAAGAGAACTCAAACCCTGAAGCCCTTGCTGTTTCTTTTACCCCTAGCCTTCTCAAACTTCCTTCCCTTTGATCGAACATATGGCTTGGTGTGGCTGTGTGGGACACCAGGAGCTTTACCGAAATGTCTCACAGCTTCACGAGCCTTCCTTGAACCTCTCAACAGAACCTGTGTTCAGAATAAATTTTCAAACATTAAACAAACACTTTTTCAAACTCATAACCATACAACCATGGAGGAGTCAGAGCAACACAAATTAAAGGAGAATTGAAATGCATGACATGTTTCGGTTGAAAAACAATCCAATGATTTGGGACATTATGAGGTAAAGTAAATTCATGCGGACGACTATGGGTAGGTTTATATAAATATGTCCAATTTGCATACTTCAACCACTAGACATTATAATCGACGCTGGGGTATTTGAAAAAAATGTAATATGGAGGGAAGACAATTATTATTGCACAATCATTTCAAGAGACTTCGGAACTAGTTGAAGTAAGCTTGAAACATCGACTATTATTCAGCAAATTATATACTGTCGTTACCGTGTTCTGCCCAAGCGGGGCTCGGAGAGCAAGCTGATCAAAGGTCAAACATTCACCTCCAGCCTTCTCAATCCTGGCTCTAGCTGTCTCAGTGAACCTCAGAGCAGTGACCTTTATAGCAGGGATTTCATCAGCACGAATATCATCGGTGACGGTCCCAACCAACACAGCAATTTGATTCTCCTGCAAACAATTCCCACGAAGAATTTCTTATAACAAAGTCACTTTTATACATAATACATACAGGCAGTCTTTTCTTTATTTAGTTCTTGTGCATTACTTTTAATTATCTATACACTGTATTAGCTAACACCACCAAGTAATACACCAAGTAGATACATCATACATCTGAGTTCATTATATAAATGATGCTATACCAAAACAAAATCAGAACAGATTTCCAATAATCAACCATTTTAGACAAAAAAATTAACTTAAATATTCTAATTATCGGTTTTAACCCAAAATAAATAAATATACAACAAATTTAAAAAATCAAAGAATTATGGAATGCTAACATAGACAAAAGGATTAACAAACCTTGCCCTTCATGAGAGCACTGAGACGGGAGAGTGAGAGCGGGGGCCTGTTGATCTTGCTCATGAACAACCTCTTCAGAATCACAGCGTTAAAGCTGCTTCCGGTTCTCCTCACCAAAAATCGGTACAGCTGAAATATCAACATATCATTTGATTTCAAACACACGCTCGAAATAAAAATTGAATCTACGAGGAAAATGGGAGGTAAAAAAGATACCTTAACGAGGAGTTTGATGTAAATATCATTGGACTTAGGCGCGGTGCGCTTCGACTTCTTGTTTTTCCCGCCGGCGACTAAATCGATACCCTGTAATTACACGAACACACACGTAAGAAATAGAAAATGGTCCGTGTGATGAACAGAAGGAGAAATGCGATCTTGATTTGGAAATGGTATCGTACCATGGCTCCGGCAGCTGCTGCTGATGCGGCTTCTTTACCTGCTCTTGTGGGAGTGTGACAGAGGAGAGGAACTAGGGTTTGGAGTGACCTTATAAGGCTGTGTTGTATCATGGGCCAAAAAACCTAAATTTTACCGGCCCAATATCATCAGCCATAGGCCCGTTTTCCATTTACTTTGGTGCGTGTATATTTCTAATTTTTTATTGTCGAATATTTTGATATATTTCATTTATTTAAAAAATGATAAAATTGATACTAACTTTTATTTATTTAAAATTACATTTACATTGATTTTTTAATTCAATTTGTGTACTGACATAAAATTCCTATGAGATCAATTGCGTCACTCAACTCTTAAAATACACATAAATGTCATTTTTTTAGTAGTGTTGTGTGATGATTGGTTTTTTAAATTAAAATTAAAATTTATGGTGATAGTAATGATTTAAATTACATGTGTTCTTGATCAAATTTAATACTCTGTATTTAACTTTTACTCTTTTGTTCTCACATCCCAATGTCTCATTTCCTTTATATGGTGAGATGAGACAATTGATTTGAAATAGTGCATAAATAAGAAACATCTTCGGTAGTAATTTTAGGCTAAGGTTTGAAATCAAAATTTTAAAAAAAATTTATAAAGAGAAGAAACGACAAATTACTTCTCCATTCGATCGAAAGCTCTTCAATCGAGTAAGATGTAAAATTGAAGATGTGATTGATTAGCATAAAACTCTTCGATCGAGTGAGATGTAAATTAAGAATTTTGATAGCAAGTCTGCGTGTAACTCAACTCAAAAATCATACTCCATTCGGATTCACTTTTTTCGACTCGACCGAGTCACCGACTGTGACTCGTTACGAACGTTTGCAATTTTTCTCCATATAATTCCTTCCACCGCCAACCACAACCGTCCCCCGACCACAGACAAAAACAGTAAAGCACATCCTTCAAAATCTCCGCAAAATCCATTAACCGTTTCACAGAACCGGAATCTCCCACCCATGACTACTCTCACGCGCCTCCTCCTCGCCGTAATTGCATTTGCCGCCTTCACCGCCTCCGCCTCCTCCGACCCGCCGACGGTCTACGAAGCCCTCGAATCGTACGGTTTCCCTGTGGGTCTCCTCCCCAAGGGCGCGACAGGCTACGAACTGGACGCCTCCACTGGAAAATTCTCCGTGCATCTGAACTCATCATCCTGCAGCTTCACCATCGACGGGTACGACCTCAAGTACAAGCCCACGGTCACAGGCACGATCTCGACGGGCAAGATTCGGAATCTGAACGGTATTCAGGTCAAGGTAGTCCTGTTCTGGGTCAACATCGTCGAAGTGACCAAAGACGGCGACGAGCTGGAACTCTCCGTGGGAATCGCTTCGGCGGATTTTCCGGTCGACAGTTTCGTCGAGAGCCCTCAATGTGGTTGCGGATTCGACTGTGTGAATTTGGGGAAAAAGAATAGGAAAATTAGGGTTCTGCCTCTTCTCGAAGAAATTGAATTTAACTGGAAGTAATTGTGATGTTTGATCCAACAGAGTATGAAATTCCTTTACTCAATATCTCATCAAATTGCTACTGCTTTTCATCTACTAGTAGTTTTACATGATTATATTGCCTTGGATTGTGGTTCTTCTATTAGACTATTTTTGCTTGAGTTAGCCAGCCTTACAAGTCTAGCATTGAGGCTTGAATACTCGAATTGTTGAGATAAAAAGTGTGTTCTAAAAGGTTTGTCTATGCTCCATCGAGGCACGTCGAGGCTCGATTTGTTGCTATAAAGACTTTAGGAAAAGGTTATCTATGGTTAGCCTCACACATCTATACTTGATGCTTGATCGAATTAGTTTGCATACATTGTGATTTTAATGTCAATGTTTCATTTAGGCATGTTTAGGTCTTGAAAGGCTTGAGGCTCGATTTTATTGCTATAAAGAGTGTTCTAAAAGGTTCGTCTATGATCAGCCTTAACATATCTAGACTAGAGGCTTGAGCGATGAAGTTTGCATGCATACCTCGTGCCTTTTGATGTATGTGCTTCATCTAGGTCTTGAAAGTTAAAAGACTTGAAGCACTTTGATGCAACAAATAGTGTTCTAAAAGGTTCATATCTTGAACACGACGAACCTTGAGGCTTGATCGAAGCAATCCGCATGCCTTGTACCTTTTAATGTTTGCTCGTCAGGTCTTCTAGGCACAACATCTAAACCTTTAAGGACTTGAGTCTAGAGTCGATCCAACATATGAAAGAACAAAATATTGAATTCACTTAGATAATTTGATAGTATTTCATACAGAATATCGAATTACAAAAACATACCTAGGTATTTTATTTACATATAAAAAACAGAAAAATCAAAGAGGATGTTGACATAGCATAAACACACCCCATCTAAACGAAAACGGGTTTGAAACACATGATTCGTTTTCTCAGAGCCCTTTATTTTTGTTGTATTGAATAAGCATCTCACGAAGCTCGGCTGGGTCCATTTCCTTGCCCTGGTTATCAGGTCGATAGATTCCGGTGATAGGGTCAGGCACCCATGCAGCCTTGGCGGTATCTTCCGCCGATTTATTCTTGGTTGTGGTCGGGACTTCGTCTCTGAAAGGAACACCACGGGTCGCCGTAGCAAATCCCTTCCTGGAATTCACAAATTAAATCACAATAACAACACAATGTAAATATAATCGAATCAACGTTCTTTTCCTAGATTGATTGATACAGAGGGCTTCTCGATGTGGTTCTTTACTCCAGATCAATTGATTGATCCATCACAAAAGATTTCTGTCTTAGATTCATAATCATATTTATTTATTTGTCCTGATTTGAAGAACACAAATAAATAAATACTAGTAGTATGTACCTGGTATTGGCAATGTAAGCAGATACAACCCTGGCGTTGGATAATGAGCGAGACATTATTTTTCTTGCTGATGATTAGTTTCCTGGGAATAGAAATTCTGTAGAGAATTGAAGCTTTAATTATTGTATTTCATTGAATGAAATTTCAAGATGATCTTATGCCGCCCTATTTATAGGAAAATGAATAGTGTAAAAGAAAACTAAAAGGAAAAAAAATAGGGGCATTCACGATTAGAGTAAGTCCTGAGAGTTTTAATATATCTAAATACTAATCTTTGGCCTAATCATAAAAAAGTAAAAACTTCTGAAACGATCCTTTGTGTTTTTTTTAACAATTAACAAAAAAACAATCTTTCAATTTTAAAAATTCCAATATACA
The DNA here is from genome assembly GCA_954870475.1 of Euphrasia confusa. NCBI lineage: Eukaryota > Viridiplantae > Streptophyta > Magnoliopsida > Lamiales > Orobanchaceae > Euphrasia > Euphrasia confusa. The sequence goes on from OX940952.1 coordinate 39,516,764, forward strand.
TATTATACGTAATTTCTCTCATTCGATCCTAAATTAGTTTATTGTTTCCGCTTCTACAAAATCTAAACCCTATCAATAATCTGTTTTAGAGTTCTCAACCAGTCGGCGAGTGCTTGAGAAGCATTGAACCATCCGCACTCCAGAAATCCTTGGTATCACCGGTTCGAACTAGTTCCCGATGGCGGATTTGTGAACCAACAAACGAAAAGGATTATGATCTGGTATGTTTTCGTGGATTTCTCTTTGCATAATATGTTGAATCTGTGTCCAATTTTGAATAATTGCAGATCCAAGTATTTAAATTCATTACTTGGAAATTGGCGGTGGCGACTAATAGAGCTTCCCATCTATCCTTTGATTGTTTGTGGAGAAATATTGCAAGGTAATGAATAGAATATATACAGATGTTTTTTTTCCCTATTCTATTTGTTCTTCTAATTTTATTTTCGTCTTATTGATTGTGATTGTACTAGACTTTTCACCCCTCTAAATAGTTCCGCTAGTTACTTTTACGGCACTCGGGTTCTACCATCTAGGCTTCCCACTGGTTCATAACTATTTAGTCTCGTACGTCGAATTATCGATTTCTGTTATTTGTAGGTTGCAATGTGTTTGGATGTCGGGATACCAATGCTTCTTTTAATTGTTTTCATCTCACAGGTAAATGGGCATCACAGATCATGAGATTTGTTTGTAAAAACTAGTACTATATATCATTCATCTTGTGTTCGGGATTTTGCAGTATTTCCCGAGATGGTAAAGCCACCAAGGCCACTCTGCGATAAATATGCTCTGCTTTTAACGCTGTCGATCAGTGGAGCCTCATGGTACCTAACTAAAATCTATTATCATATTTTATTAGTTTTTTAAACATTTGAATACTCTCAAATCATTTTAACTTGGTAATTTGTACTTAGTTTATACCCATTTAGGTTGTGATTCAGTTATTAAATTTAGTATTTACTAGTTCACTTAGTAGTTTGTAACAACTAATTAATGCATACTTATATATTTTAAGGTACAACTAGTTTTGCAACTAGTTATCAAATTTAATATTTAAAAGTCAAATTTAATAATTGATAAGTAATAACAGGAATTTTGATTGTGTTGGAAAGTAGAACTAATCATGAACATCTGGATTCTTAGAGCACATAATTATTATGTAAGGTCCTTGTTTTCATAGACCATAGTAATGAACTTAAAAGGCAAAATTATTATTTTTTATTTTGCAGAGTTTTGAGATGTATACTGCAGCACCAAAGATTCACAAAGACAAGGGCGCCGAGCCCACTTTCGAGGAAAATGTTGCTCAGTTATTAATCAAATTAGTGCATACCCAACTTATTTGTTATGATGCATTAATTCTTAAACGGGCAAGCTGTAGCATCTATCGAATGAATCTTTATGGTACTTTATGACTGAGTTGTCTGCTTGTGTGTACATGCTTCAACTAGTTTTGCAGCTAATATAAATAGTTTTCTTTTGATTCGTTCATGAAAAGAAGAAGGAAGAACCTCAAGAGGGCATTCGAGGACGAGACGTCGAAGCTTGTAGACGGTCAAAGTGTGATGCAGGTTGTGAGTTGTAGGGGCTCTAATATTATTGAGGTATTTATACAACACACTTTTGTAAGGCTGTCTTTACTGGTATTCGCGTAAGGGAAACTAGTTTCACCCGTTTGATTCGTTGTTTCTCAAGGTAATGGACTCGAAAGAAGAGAAGTTACTTGCAATATTCTTAACAAAGTTCCAAAAAGGCATGTGAATTAGATTATGTATGGTCGACAAGCATTTGTTTGTGTGTTTATAAGTGTTCAGATATTTAAGCACATATCTTGTTATTTTTTTCGATATCAACAACAATATTATTTTTCTCGACTCCAGGCAATGGTTATTTTTGACACTTATGGATATTTTGTATAAATAGACAACCTTGATTCTAATGCTAAAATCGATCTAGAGAACTATGATGTAGTAAGTTAAAAATTCATCTTAAAACATATTTAATTAGTAACTGTTTAGAGAACTATGATGTAATAAGTCAAAAATTAAATTATTGTAATTAGTAACTGTTTAGAGAACTATGATGTAATGAGTCAAAAATTAAAATTACAAGATTACAGTAACTAACTAAGAATGAAACTAGCGAATAATTGTAATAACTAATAATTGTATTCAACAAAACTAGAAATGAAACAGTAATAATTGATAATTGTATTCAGCAAAACTAGACATGAAACAATACAATACGAAACTAGGAACAAAATAATTAGCAAAAAAAAAATAAAAAATTATCACACAAAACTAAGTTGATAATTATATTTAAGAAAACTAAAAACGAAACAACACATTAGGAAACTAAGAACAAAACTAGCAAAAAATATTATATTAAGCAAAACTATAAAAGGAAACTAATAAATTATACAAAACTTTGAACAAAATTAAGAAGAAAACTAAAATTATATTACACAAAACTATAAAAATAACATGAGAAAATTTTGTATGTATTTATACAGATTTTGCTCTACATAAGGCGAGTCCCCAAATGGGACCTTGTGAATGACCTGAACAAGGTCGGATCTTGCCGGAGGAGAAGACCCGTTGACCTCTTCTCCAACGTCGGAAGCGCTAGAGAACACTCACGGCGGCGTAACCCTCTCGGCTGAGAACAGTAACCACTTAAACCGCTTCAGCTCGACATCTAGCTCTTGAATTTTGGATGAGCCCATCAAATTTATCTTCTGTTACTAAAAAAAAAGTGTTCATGGAACAACAGAAAAAAAAAATTGATTTGAAGAGTTTGTTTGAGTGGTAATACCTACGAATGTTGATTCTCCCACTTTCCTTTCATCAACCTATATATATGCACTTTGTTGTTATTCGGACGAAACCCCATCACTGCAATCGAAAATAAATAATCAAATCATCACCGCGGACACATACAAGACAAAACGAAGCCATAAAAATTAAGCATTACTCGAGTGTTTTGGGTTCCTGTTTCAAACGTACGCGCACACTGAAATTATCAACGAGAAAGGAGATTCGAGAAATGAATAATCTTCGACTTCGCATCCACGTATGAAGAAGAAGCGACGGGGCTGGTGCCTGTGGCGGGTGGAGACGGCGAAAGTGGAGAAAAAAACAAGATACATATGAGATTTAGGTTATTTACAAATCTAAAAAACTTAGTGATTATCAATTGAACAAATAAATGCACATGTCTGATGGCGAAGAAAGTGGTGGTAGACAGCAAGCAAGAGTCTCGAATTGGGAATAGCAGAAGTGAAAATTAAATTAGGTTACACAATTCAATACAGTAGTATAATTTAATTATAATGTAAAGGTTATTAAAGACATTTTAAATTTGAACAAGATACTCAAAATATAATTATGAAACTTTTAATTAAATTAAATTATGATACAGAAACATTAAATTTTCTTTAAATAAAATTAGTCAAAAGAATAGTATTTTTTTATAGTATCAATACCTAAAGTATTTTTTTCTCTAAAATTCTCAAAGTGGTAAACAATATTTATTTACGTTATTTTACATGAAAATTAAGAAAGAATGACTACTTTAATCTCCTTAAAATAATCTCCTTAAAGTGGCTTTGCTCTAAATAACATATAAAAATTTTCCAAGACATATTCCATTTGCAAGTGTTTGGGGGCATAAATGAAAATTATTAGTAAAATAATGGTGGAATATTTAGCTAGTATTTTCTTAGTGCCATGATTTGATTCTCAGAACAAGTACCTTGTTATATTGTAGTGCTATTTCTATCCCAACTAATTAGACGCTATTTTTTTTTTATAAGGAGGAGAGACGAGAAACTCCACCCCCACCCGATCGGAAGTCCCTCGATCGGGTAGGATGTAAATCGAGGGATGTGCCCGAGTAGCAGACACATGTGCGAGAGAGCCAACAGGTAATTAGACACTATTTTATGTAAATTTTATGTAAAGTATAAAGGATATGTGCATAATTATTAATTGAGAAGAAGATACAATAATTTTTTAGGACACAAAAAACACGTAATTGCATACATAATTAAATAATAATTATTTACATAATTACTCATTAGTTTCTACATATAATTAATTAAATTATCTCTTATTTGTTATGAATATCATTAATTAGTGAATGACTAGTTTACCCTTTCTTGGTGAACAACACAGAAACCCTACTTTGTATCCTATATAAAGCGGTCTCCCCATATGAATTCATAACAATTCTATTCTCCTCTCATATTGTCTCTCTTTATACTATATTATTCTCTCTCAATTCTCTTGAGTTTATAACACGTTATCAGCACGAAAGTTCAACCGCGTTCTTCATCGAAGTTCTACTCATCCAAAATCCGAAGTTCTAATCAAGGATTCAATATCAAGTAAGAATTTATATTTATATTTAATAATAATTATAAATATATCTACTTCTCCTCCCTTCTTCTTAATATCTATTATGTTCCCGAAGAACATTATAATTTGATATTCCTGAAGTAATATCATATGTTCCCGAAGAACATTATAACCTGATATTTTTGAAGTAATATGAAATTAATTATGATTAAGTTCCTGAAAAACATTATAATATGATATTTTTGAAGTAATATCAAATTAGTTATGCCTAGAAAATCAATTAAAATTTTAATTTTTCTGAAAAACAATGTCACATGGTATTCCCGAAGAAATATCAAAACTAAATGTTCATGAAGAACATGATATGATATTCTGACGAAATATCAAAATTGAATGTTCCCGAAGAACATATACTTCGATTTAAATATTATATTGATCGTTCTGGAAGAACATCATGAATTGATATTATTCGATAAATATCAAATTAAATTGCTCCCGTAGTAGCAATATGTTTTAAATGTTCCTGAAAAACATTATGATTTAATATTCATGAATAAATATTGATATTATACAAAATATTACTGAAAGAATATTTTTATTGATTGCTCCCGAAGAAGCAAAGTTCAAAACATTAAATGTTTTTTTTAATAAAGTTACATCTCATTATACTCATGGTGAAACGCAAAATTCGATTGTTCTCGTTGAAACTTGATTACATATGAATTATCCCTGAAGGATATGTTTTGAAAATCGAGAACAAATATATCTTATTATGTGGGTATTCATGGAATATCGAAAAAGTCGATTCCAATTAAATTTAATTTTCTGAGAAAATTATATATTGAGATTTATTTTGATCTCCAAAAAGATTGAGTAAAAAACCCAATATTTTGATCCCGAAAGATCATTGGTAAAACCTAATATTTTGATCCCGAAGGATCATTGGTAAAGAGTGAGCTCCGGAAGAGCTTTACTAATTATCCCCACGAGTACTAGAAATGTACTTAAAAATGAAAATGATCCATATCATGATTATTATTGAGTGCGTGGAAATTGTTCTTTTCCATCTGCGAATTAATATGCAATTTATATTCATATCACCACTAAAGTGTATTTTTATGAACGAGCATAATATCTCGAGCCCACGATCCAGAAGATCGGTTTATAGCAATTACGCTGATTTGCATATTTAAGGAAGATCATTTCTCGGCATTATGGGGAGATAAGAATATAATAGATTTAAATGCCGAGAAATTTCATTGAATGAAAAAGATCTTCAATTTTAGATCCACTCATCAATCAATTGAACCCGAAGTTCATTAAAATAAGTGAGTTGCAATATTCAAGTAATCTGCCTAATTAATGAAGGTGTGACAAAATCACATATATTTGTGATAAATGAACTATAAGAGTTCAAATACAAAAGAGATCAACTCAAATGTTGATTCTAATATACGCCTGAAGCGTAGTAGATCGATCTTAAGATATAAAATAAATCCGCGGAAAAACAAAGAAATTAAGTCACCTCAAAATCTCCTGAAGAGAGTTAGATGAAAATCCATTGAAAAAGCATGTGCACATGATAATAGAAAATCGTGGAATTGCGGAACAACCAAATTAAATATTTTGGGAAATGATTAAAGATTTGGTTGATATATTGAATTGTCATCAACATGGAAACATAGAAAGTCGTTAACGACATATTTGCTTCAAAAGTTGCTCTAGAAAATTTGGATCCAAAACTTAAATCAATCGAAAAAATAAGAAACGAGCAATTGAGGCCGAGCATGACTCGCTAAATAAAAGAGATATTTTGACTATATAACACACACATCAAAATATTATCCCAGAAGGATATATGTGGGTGTTCGTACGAAAAACGAGTAATGATGTGGTAAGATATAAAAGCGAGATTAATTGCTCAAGAGTTTTTCGCAGAAACTCAATATTTTTAAGGATGACATTAAGTTCCGCTACCTTATACTTCTGGCAGCAACAATGATAAATATTGATATGCATGAATGTATGATTTGACCATGTAGAAGTCGTTAGAAAGATACATACATGAAAATCCTGTATGGATTTTAAGATCCTGAAATGAAAGGAAATGAAAATCAGAACATATACAATATCATATTACATATGTCATTATGGACATAAATGATATTGAAGACAAGGTCCCGAAGACCAGTGATTGGTCCCGAAGATCAGTGATTGGTCCTGAAGACCAGTGATTGCACTCTTTTTCCTTCTACTAAGTTTTTCCCACAGGGTTTTCTTAGTTAAAGGTTTTTAACGAGACAATCATCACAATATAAATGTGAATGTCATGTACTCTTTTCCTCGAGTATTTTTTTCCTACAGGGTTTTATAACGAGGTTTTTAATGAGGCATGTACATCACTCGATAATAATTAATGAGGACATCAGAATGTTCCATATGAGTTTATTTTCGAGATAAAGTGAGATATTGAACCTGAAGTTCAAATGATTGTGAATTGAAGTTCACATTATTGTTCATTTGTGAAGAAATGTATATTGAACACTAGACGCATCTAAAATACTCCAGCAGAGTTACCGGCCGGTTATTGCAATTGCGAATGCTCTAGACTATAGATGTCTGGTAAAGGCATGTCCCTGAAGAACGAAAAATATACAATAATACAAATGAATGTGAAACTCGACAATTCGAAGGTTGTGTCCTGAAGACCAAAATTTATATTTGAATAACTAAGTTTTTCCTATATGGTTTTATTAGTTACAGGTTTTAATGAGACTGATTGATCACAAAGTCAAAGATCTTCGGTGATTACAATCAGGGGGAGCAAGTTGTACTCTTTTTCCTTCGTCGAGGTTTTATTCCACTGGGTTTTCCTGGCAAGGTTTTAACGAGGCAACAATCCTGTAAATAGTCATTCAAGGGCGAGTGTTATGAATATCATTAATTAGTGAATGACTAGTTTACCCTTTCTTGGTGAACAAGACAGAAACCCTACTTTGTATCCTATATAAAGCAGTCTCCCCATATGAATTCATAACAATTCTATTCTCCTCTCATATTGTCTCTCTTTATACTATATTATTCTCTCTCAATTCTCTTGAGTTTATAACATTATTCTAATAATCTCATTTTTTGAATAAATTATTTCTTTGATTTATTTGTAGCGGCGCGAGGATGAATTCTAATTTCAATTAATCTTTAGCGGGCAACTATTGCATACCGAGGCTCCGGCCGTTCCTCACTCTCACTCACTGATAAGGAGGTCAAGCAAGCCGTCGAACGACCGGAACTTCCAGAACCATATTGGCGCCGGAGGTTTTTTCAATTATGCTACACGAATTGCTATTGGCACTCCTAGGTTACACCGGCGATCTCATCATCGACGAGAGAGAACACCTTGAAACCCTCCGTGTTAACTTATCGCCCGACGCGCCGCTCTCTGATGAGTCCACGTTCAGGCTCGCCACGGATCTCACCTTCATTCAGCCCAGCGATAAGTTTATACCCTTTCTCCGATCCCTTTTCATTATTAGTTGAAATTGTCGTTGCCATTACATATTGAAAATAATGACTGCGCTTTTGTGTTGGTTAGTGATGAATTATGTGTTGACGAGCTAGGGATATCTTATTAGGAGTAATTCCGAGGTTGTTTATTGTGCTTTCGTCGTGTCAATTTGATTTTTTTAATATCTACTTTGATGAAAAATGGTTAGGGTTTTGTGTCTTGAATCTTTGGGTTTTGGTGTTACTCTGGCTAGAATGTTTTCATGCCTCAATGTGGCATTGAGTTCTGAATGGCAACTAATAATTAAAGAGGGTAATGGGTTTCTTACTGTTGAATCATTAATGCTCTATGATGTGTACATGGTTTCACTACTCCGGATCAACTCGATTAATTCAATATGACTGGATTAAATCGATTAATTCAATATGCTTGGTTAATTCAATATGACTGGATTTGTTGTTCCTATGCTTGGTTTTCATAATATTTCCCCAGTTAAGTAGTTGTATATTCTATTCTATTGATACAGATTGGCATTTGTTTGCATATACTGCTTTGAACATGCATGGTTTTAATTGGCGAGTCGAGAGGGTAATCGCATATTCTCATTTTGAATTTTGTTTAAGAGTCATTATTCTCTGATTAATTCCTCATAAACTCACTCAGTTGGTGATTTCTCAATGCAGTACACGTGTGAAAAATAAATTGGCTTGGACTTTCTGTTATTAAACCATTATTTGATTTTGATTGGCAGAGAAGTTATCGAGAGGGTAATTACCCTAGGCTTTTACTACAGGGAGCTAGAACGTTTTGCCGCTAAATCTCGAAATTTGAGTTGGATTAGATCTTCGAATGAGTCTCCTTTGTCAAGGGCTACTGAAAATTTTAAAGGAAAGAAGGTGAAGCATAGCGTATATAGGAGGGCACTAGCTAATGGTATCGTAGAGGTGTTGTCTGTTTACAGGTCTGCTGTTTTGCATATTGAGCAGATACTGTTGTCTGACTCTCTGCCCGTCTTGGCAACTGTGACACAAGGACTCAATAAGGTAGAAATCTTGTTATTTTTAAATCTATGGTCTATGAATATGATGATGTGATTCTTGTTGTATGGCGTTTGTTCGCATGCATTTATTTTTTATCTGAATATTAGTTGATTTTGTGAGTAACTTCATTTAATTTGGAAGCATGACATCACCATATTAGTTGTCAAGAACCTTTCATTTCGTTTCTGCACCCAAATAAAAAGTAATAATGATAAAAATATACATACTACATAAAATCCATCAAAAGAGCAACACAAATTAGAACTTCTCTTAAGACATGATCGGGATTGAAGTAAACCCACATTGAGTGATCAATAATGTGAGTTTGCTGATGATACATTGCCAATGTAGAATTTGGTTATCAAGATTGTTCTGGCAGCATTCTTCCATTCCTTATGGTCTGACAAGAAAACTTGCTGTATATGTTAATTGCCCATATAAGTTGAGATGTGGCTAATTTTTTCTTGTCTAATTTTAATTTCAACTAACTATGAAATACTCTTAGTTCTTTGTTTTGCTACCACCTCTCTACGAGCTCATTTTGGAGATTGAGCGTGATAATATATATGGAGGGAGGCTTCTCAACCTTTTACACAAACGGTGCCATTGTGGGGTTCCAGAACTGCAAACATGCATACAGCGGTATGTATATTTCTATTTCTATATGCTATCTTCTTCTTTAGAACTATCTTAATTTTTTAAGGTCTTATATATGTTAAGAGACGCTCAGAAACTTTTGGAAATCTATATATATAAACAGTGATATATTCCAGTTAACTAACATAAACTCCGTGGAAGTCTATGTCAACTCATGCATGCATGCTAATTGTGTGCTAATATCATGTGTTTTATGCACAGTCAATTTCAGTTAATGTTTTTTTTTCGTTTAGGCATTCATGTTATTTAGGGCTGTAGGTTCCACCATTGGACTTTTTTTCGTTTAGGCATTCATTTGCATTTGCATTTTTTTTTTTTGGACTTTTTTTCGTTTAGGCATTCATTCAAAATTTGTCATGCTGAAAACAGAACAATGATTATCATGGTATTTGCTTGTTCTCTTCAATGTAGAACATTAATAACATAATAAGGGCAAACAGGTTACTCAAAAGCTGTGATAAAAGCTATATAAAGATGTGCTCCATTTTAGAACAGGCAATTTTATGTTGACTTGAAATGATATAAGAATAATATCAAGCAGGCTTCTATGGCATGGACATCAGGTTATGTACAACCAACTCACATCATGGATGGTTTACGGGATCCTTCATGACCAGTATGGAGAATTTTTCGTTAACAGGTGTGGTTTTTGTAATGCTCTCTTGCTTATTTTTAGTCTGCTTAACACATGGATTTATGAAGCTAGATTTAAATAAAAAATCATTTCCCAGGCAAGAGAGCAGGGATTCTGAACATGACTCAGCTGCAGATACACTTGAGAAATTGGCTCGCATGTCAACTAATGATGTGTCATTATCCGACTGGCATCTTGGTTTTCATATATCTCTGGTATATATGTCTTCTGCTGTTTGTTTTGGTAGTTCCTTTCAGTGATAGACTGATAATTTGATTGCATGAAATTACTTCATGCAGATAAATAATTTGTTTTATTTATGTTGTCCCCATTAAATGGTTGCATTCTTACCAGTTTTCATTAACTAACTACTCAAAAAATCAGTATTGACCATCCTTCACTGTTGGCAATTTTCCATCACTACAAATTTCGCAACCATTGATATGCTGTTTAGCTCTACAATATTTCTTTCTTACCCCATGCCTTTTGCAATTCGCAGAATAATAATCATAATATATATAAGCAATCAATGAATAAAAATAAAAATAAGTATTTTACTCTTTTATTTTTGGATAATTTTGCAGGATATGCTACCTGAATATGTCCCAATGCATGTTGCTGAATCTATTCTATTTGCTGGAAAAGCTGTCAGAGTTCTTCGAAATCCAAGTCCCACGGCCCATTTTCAAGGTGCACCATCGCATCAGCACATACAAAAAGGATCTCAAAGGTTTCAAGGATCTGTGGGAAGGCTGTCTGGGCTGAAAGACTCATCTGTCCAATCCATATTGTCTGGAGAAGAATTACTTCCACAATCTGAAGCTAACAAAATTGAATCCATGCTTCAGGACTTGAAGGTCTCAAGGCCTCCTTAAACATCTCGACTATTATACATGGGCCACTGCTTGTGCTAGTAGCCCTTGTAGAATATCATAAGCAATTCCGATTTATCTACTTCCTGTCACTGACTATCTCCATGCTTCTTATGTTTAAAGTTCACGGAGTCATGTATTTTGTCCCTGTCCCATATTTTAAATATCTCTGTCCATGAAATATTTGGTATTTGGTTTATTGTGTGCAGGAATCATCTGAGTTCCACAAGCGATCATTTGAGACTGCTATTGACTCGATCAAAGCAATTGCAGCGAATCATCTTTGGCAGGTACACATTGTAAATATTTATGTTACTTTCTTGTTGAATAAAACCTAATATGTAGATGCTTGGGCATATCTGTAGCTCGTCGTTGTGCGTGCTGACTTGAATGGCCACTTGAAAGCTCTTAAAGATTATTTCCTGTTAGCGAAAGGTGATTTTTTTCAGGTAGGATAAATTAATTTTGTTTCATCAGTTTTTTATTATGTAGAACTTTTGGGTCTTGTTCCTGCTTTTCTCTCTTAAATATCTTAAAGCGCTAAGCTCTATGTAGAGTTTCATTGTTCAGCACTTTTTTCTTCAGATATACGATGCACATGAAAATTAGATATCAATGGACGAAATCTATCGTGTGGCATTTTTCTCCATAAATCGGCTCGTACATACTTCACTTTTACTAGCTTTGTGAATGAAGTTAAAAAAACTATTATTAAAATTTGAGCATGCACTTGTGACCATCTGGCTTACTTTCACCCACTTTTTATAGTAGTATATTGAAACATGATATTGCTACATGATAGAGTTTTCTTGAGGAGAGTCGCTTGCTGATGAGACTACCACCTCGTCAATCAACTGCTGAAGCTGATCTTATGGTTCCTTATCAACTGGTAAGTCTACGCTAGTCATAAAAACCATCACAACTTACACGAGTATTTTATTTATTTTATGTGTGTCTTTGTTTTTCTTCAACACGACAGTCTGGCTACTCAAACTCAAGGTTTTTTGCGTGCCTGATATCATAAAGAAAATGCAAAAAAAAGACTCCACTAATAGTCTCTTTTCTATTTGTATCCATAGTGTCATTATATCATTTGGCTTTGTAGTAGGGTCCATCTCATTTTATTGTTTTGTTACTTGCACTTCAAGCTGTGTATCTTCTGTACATGTACTAAACTGGAAGAACCATATCTTGTCAGGCTGCATTAAAGACTATCGGTGAAGAGGACAAATACTTTCCCAGGGTGTCTTTGCGGTATGGCCAATTTTGTTTACCAATTCTAATAAATGACTCTTCAGAGCTTCTTACTTGATTTTTCTTTTATCCCTTTCAGAATGCCAGGAATCACAATGAGATCCTCCCATGTCGAGTTGCCAAAAGCAATAGCATATTCTGATGGAGACTCGGGTATACAATCAGATACTTCTATGGAGATGTCAGTCAATGGATGGGATGGCATTGCCCTTGAATATTCTGTTGACTGGCCATTACACTTGTTCTTTACACAAGAAGTACTCTCTAAGTAAGCTATCATCAGCGCCATCAACCTCCTTCTGGAATCATGAAGCTAAAATACATTACAATGATAAACTCTTGTTAGTCTTTTGTTGTTAAAGATGTTGGTGAAGTACTCATCTGCTTAGTTGTCTTTGTAGTGAGCAACATTTTCTTTGTTTTACATGATTGGAACAGGTACCTTAGAATCTTTCAGTACTTGCTCCGTCTGAAGCGCACTCAGATGGAATTAGAAAAGTCGTGGGCTTCTGCAATGCATGAAGATCATTCTGATTTTGCCAGACGTCACAATAAGGGTGTGAAAAGTTCAGTATCTCAACAGAAGCGTCAACGGTCTAGACCAATGTGGCGTGTTAGAGAACATATGGCTTTCCTGATAAGGAATCTCCAATTTTATATCCAGGTACTTTCCACACCAATTATGATTTTATATTTCTAGCTACTGATCAGTTTGTGTGTCAGTTGAGATTCTACCAGGAGTTTTTTTATTTATAAAAAAGTGTATCAAACATTTACAGTGAGATACCAAAGCAAACTGAACTAATGTGCACAATTAATCTTGTATGCTTCATTACTTGCTACTATAGTGCACTCACTTGATCATCTAAATGAACAAGGTGCTGTTATTGCTATGTATTTATGTGTGCTTCTGAATTATTAGAACTTTCTTTTGAAATATTAAATAAATGATTGCCCTCTTGTTTCCAATTTTCTAGGTGGATGTGATAGAATCTCAATGGAATGTTTTGCAAGCCCATATCCAAAAGTCCCGCGATTTCACAGAACTGGTGGGTTTTCACCAAGAGTAAGTGACGTAGATGGTTTCAGTTTGTATCTTGCCTTTTTTGACGAGTAAAGATGTACTTTATTAGAGCAATTACTGTTTGTGGATGTCAAAGTTCATTTCGATTCTTAAGCTAATGGGATTTGTGATCTGATTTCAATGCCCAAGCATTTAAAAATTTACCCGTAAACTAGGCTGATGATTGTGCCGTGTATCTTTTTGTTTGGCTCAATTTCTAATACACATGATTTTCTCGGTTCTATTCAAATTTGCAGGTACTTATCTGCACTAATTTCACAATCTTTCTTAGACATTGGTTCCGTCTCGCGCATTTTGGATGGCATTATGAAACTCTGTTGGCAATTTTGCTGGAAAGTTGACAACCAAGGAAACAAAGAAATCACCACCGAGCTGGATCACATCGCCGAGGTACTACTACAGTCAACATATTAATTTACAGGCACTATGATGTCAAGCCAGTAAATTATTGTTTTTTTTTTTGTTTGATAATGCAGGAATTTTATAAGAAGTCAAATTCATTATACACTATCCTCCGGAGTAGCAGGATCGCTGGCAGTCAACGTGCCCCATTTCTCAGGCGATTCCTTTTGCGACTCAACTTCAATTCCTTCTTCGAGGTAAAATATCTCATGCAACATGCGGAAACCTTGTACCCGGGCAACACTGCTATAAACTATAATGCTCTTTTTTTTTTTTCCGCAGACAACTGCTAAAGGGGTTCTGAATGTTGTAAGAGCTCGCCCAACACACGCTTCTGGAATGATTTAGTTGTCACTCGTTTGATAAATTTATTCTATTTATCGTGCGTCGAGTTGATTTTGATATATTTCATGTATTTATTTGGTGTCCCTAATGTTTATTTGGAGTGGCGATGACCTGAGATTTTGAGGGTGATCTCTAAAGAGTAAAGACACAGTATGTTTCCTATTAGAAATGACTTGTATTGTAAAATATTTAAGTTCGGTTTTGTCTGGGCGAGTCGAACATTGATTTCATAAGATAAATTGACTTTGAACATTTTACTAGTAAACCACTAAACCCCAGGAATTATGATAATACCACAGTAGTCAGTAGTAGCTTAATTGATTTTGTTAACCAAAAAAATCGATATTTTCTAAATAAATTATGGAGTACTTACTACTTAGGTAGTGGTATAATTTATATTGGCAAAATAATAATACCAAAATAAGCTTAGATTTCCCACCAAACCTCCTCTGAAAAGACAAAATCACCCTCACCAAAAAAAAGAATATATAAATAATACAGTACAGTATACCAATAGCTTATCATCATCTTCTCCAACTCTCATTTCTCCTCCGCATTCCCAACAATGGATTCCAAGACGAAATCCACTGAAACCCCCGACGACCCCCAACAGGAGCTCCAAACCCAGAACCAAAACCCGCTCTCCCTCCTCCCCACCGCCTCCATCTCGCTCTCTCTCTCCACCCTTCTCCCCTCCCATTTCCTCCCACCCAAACAAATCTCACACCCACCCAACAAAGTCAGAATCCCATCTCAGATTTCTTCCATCTCCAATTGCTTGCTCTCATCCACCCTCTCCCCATCGAAGCCTTTCTTCAAATCCACAGTCTCCGCTAACCCTCTCCAGAGCCCGCTCACCCTGAACCCGCTCCGCCCCTCCAATCCCTCCGGCGCCGCCGCCCTACGACGCGCCGCTGTCGTCTGGTTCCGCAACGACCTCCGCATCCACGACAACGAATGCCTCACCGCCGCAAACGACGACTCAGTCTCCGTCCTCCCGGTCTACTGCTTCGACCCGCGCGACTACGGGAAGTCCTCGTCCGGGTTCGACAAAACGGGCCCTTATCGGGCCACGTTTCTGCTGGAGTCCGTTTCCGATTTGAGGAAGAATCTGCAGGCTCGCGGGTCGGATCTCGTGGTCAGGATCGGGAGACCCGAGAGCGTTTTGTTGGAGGTCGCTAAAGCAGTCGGAGCTGATGCTGTGTATATGCACAGAGAGGTTTCTCATGATGAGGTTAAGGCAGAGGAGAAAATAGAGGAGGTTATGAAGGATGAAGGTATCGAGGTGAAGTACCACTGGGGAAGTACATTGTACCACCTGGAGGATCTGCCGTTTGAATTGACTGGAATGCCGACGAATTACGGTGGGTTTAAGGAGAAAGTGAAAGGGTTGGAGGTGAGGAAGACTATCCAGGCTTTGGATAAGATGAAGGGTTTACCCAAGAAAGGAGACGTGGAGGCCGGGGAAATTCCTTCGTTGGTGGATTTGGGGCTTAACCCGAATTCGACAATGGGACAGGTATGATGTAAAGCTTATTCATTTATTGCTGGTTTATTTCATTTGGATTATGCAAAAAGATGATGTTTTTAGCTCATTTGTAGGTATTGTGGTTTTAGACGTGAATGGTTGGTTGATTTTTGTTGTGTTCTTAAGTTATGTTTATAAGTTAATTATGATGTTTAGCTTGTATTTTGCTTTGCCATAGTTTATCCCTCCACCCCATATATATAGTCTTGATGCTATTGCACAAAGCTTAGTTGAAACAATTACTTACATCTTATTTTCACTACACACTTTTATGTCTATGAATGTTATGCATATGCAAGTGAAATGGAGTAAATATCAGTAGTATATTAACGAGGGGCATTTGTGTAAATGACCTCTTAGGAATATACATGGATTCCTGAGAGCCATATGATTATAGTATACAATCATCTTTGTGGGACGGAGGGAACGAAGAGAGCTCGTATAGGTAAGGTGTTTTTAGGGGTTCAATGTGCATAGAAGTACTAATTGCTATTTTGGTAAATGCAGAGTTTTGTGTTTTGTTGAATTAAAGAGTTCTGAGTTTATTGGAGTTGATTCAAATAATGAATATGATATTGTAAAATTTTATTTGGTAAGAATTGATTGGTGTTGGAGGTGAGTGAAATATACCTTTGTTTGATATGGTTAGTTGTTCAATTGAGAAATTGGAAGAAAAGAGAGAAATAACCAAGTAAGCTCATCAAATATGATCTTATTATAGTGGGGAAAGAATTAGACTAGCTTTGCCCGAAAAGATAAATGATAAAAAAGGTTCATTTTCATTCTTCAAAATCATGAACTACTGTATGCTTCTAACTTTGAATAATGAACGGTGTGTGTTCTACTTCTTTGTACATACATCTAGATGTAAAACACCTCTTCAGTACTTAATCTATCTTATTCATTCAATGAATGAAGTCTTTGCATACCCCAAAATTGTTGATTTTACTGCTTTGACTATTATCTTTATACGTTTTCTAATGCTCAAGGCACAAAATGTGAAGGCTGTGTAATAAGTTGGGGCCCAGCCAATTAATTAACAAGAACATTTGCAATAAAAAAATATACTAATCGGTATACTGAGAAAGAATTATCGAATATTTAATGCATTAGCAATTTACCATTAAGATTATCTTCATTGTCTCGTGTAGAGCGGTAAGGCTGGTGCAAATGCTTCTCTTGTGGGTGGAGAGACTGAAGCCTTGCAGAGACTTAGAAATTTTGCTATTGAATGCGCGGCCAAACCAAACAATGGTTTCAAGGATGGAGCCAACAATAGCAGCATTTATGGTGCAAATTTCTCATGCAAAATATCGCCATGGCTTGCCATGGGATGCCTTTCTCCTCGATCCATGTTTGATGAGCTTAAGAAGTCGGCCTCGAGGTAATTGTAAAAACTCACCTTCTTAGTTTTCGTCTGTCTTATGTGGATGTTTCTTGGATAATATGCCAAAATTACCCCGAATTATTGTTTGAAAATTACGACTACCCCCTCAAGGCTTTACTTC
Organism: Euphrasia confusa; assembly: GCA_954870475.1. Lineage (NCBI taxonomy): Eukaryota > Viridiplantae > Streptophyta > Magnoliopsida > Lamiales > Orobanchaceae > Euphrasia > Euphrasia confusa. The sequence goes on from OX940952.1 coordinate 39,533,954, forward strand.
CTTTATACCACAATATGAAATATCAGTAGTTGAAGGTGGAATTTGTACTTATCATGTTGAAAGATTGATGGGCTTTTTTATAATTTAAAGGTACTTTTCATTTTTGAGTAATTAACACAATTTTTTCCCAATCTTAATGCAAACCTTATATATTGCAGTATTGTATCTACTGCCTCTAACAAGAAAAATGGTGGCACAACCGATACTGGAATGAATTGGTTAATGTATGAGCTCTTGTGGAGGGATTTTTTCAGGTCAGTGGGGTTCGTTAAACTAATGGTTTCAACTTCATTTGATTTTCATATACTATAAATTGTGACTATATTTTCTTCTTTCTCAGATTCATCACTAAGAAATACAGCTCCGCAAAACAACATGGTTATGCACCAGTGACGGCTTGTACAGGTGCAGCTGCCTGATTCGGAGAGTATGAGCAAAATAAAAAATGGGTCTAGTTTCTAAGGATTGGAGAATCTCCTTGTATCTTGTTAAACCTGTTGACTTGTTAATTGTTACCATATGCTGTTCGGATGAAAAATACTATTAAAAAAACGAGGTTCGAATGTGATTGCATTACTACTTGGACCGGTTAGTTTAGGTTTTCGGGTTTAATTTCTATTTTTCCTCTGATGCGATTGAATTCTGTATCGTCTTTTTCCGTTGAGAACATCAGGTTTGCCTGCTTGGTAGTAAATTTCTGAATCACTACAATACGGTTTTTGGAAAATTTTATATGGTAGGGTTTTTTGCTATTGTTTTTATCCTGAACATTGTATTTGTTCCACACACATTACACATGAAGGCTATTTTTGTACAGCTTCTTCTTTTGCTTTATATATTCCGAGAATTTAACTCAAAATATAGTTTGATTCAACAATGTTATATGTAAATATCATCCGAAAACAAGGTTGAGAACGAAGAAGGTTGAGAACAAGGTTGCATAGGCAATAGTAAAAGAATTCAGTGACATCTATTATGTAAAAGAATTTATAGGTCAAAAAGTAAAATAAAAACATCAAATTAAACAAAACTGCAAATTGATAAAAGCAAAAAGTAGATTAGTAGAATATTCCAGATGGGAGATGGAACAAGACCCCAAAAGACAATGAACTAAACATAACATAGCCGAAAATGAACATGAACCAAAGCTGCAATACTAGTCTTCTTCCTCACCCTCTTGCTCAGCAATGTTGAAGTAGCGGAGTTCATAAACATTGCATTCTTTGTTGGAAGCAATCACCCTGAGCCAATCCCTCACGTTGTGCTTCTTCAAGTATTTCTTGGTCAAATACTTGAGGTACCTGAAAATGAGCTGAATATCAGTATATATAATACTAGGTATGAAATAACAGAACTTTGAAAACGGAGAAACAGGTACAATGCTAAATAATCTTGTATCCGTCTCCACTAATATTTTTCACCATGACCTAACAGGTACCCGTACAACTAGTTATGCCCAAACTGGAAAATTATTGATAAGTTAAAAAAATTAATCTGAAAGCAGGTAACAAACGTCACCTATTGTAAGGTAAATAAAAGTAGTAATGTCACTACTCAGAAGCAATCAACAAGTCGTATTTGCACACGTTACATTCGTTTCAATTCATGGAGAGTTGGAGTAAGGCCAAATGGCCAATGGAACATACTTTATTGCACTTGTGTGTTAGAAAAAAAAACATCCCCAATGTCGAGCATCCAAGTGACATTGCTGAAGTATATCGGGGAAAAAAAAATCCTCTCGCATTAGAGAGGCTCTTCACGCATCTTATATACTCAAATCACATTTGAAAAGCAATTTCACAATGGCTTCTGTGTAGGCAAATCTACTCAGACCGCTTGAACTAACTCTAACTTGTTTTTTCTTCATTTTTCACTAAACTCTATTTTCAAATAAACCAAGTCCAACAATCTTCAAAATGCACAGACAACACTTCAGAAAAAAAAATCACCCAAAGAAGAAACGAGATTAATTCACCTTTTGGAGAAATTGGAATCGGCCGTGACAGTGATCTTGTTCTTCTCCCGAGTAATGCTAACAGAATCTCCGAGAGCGCCGGCTTTCCCTCCGACCTTAATCCTCTCCTGCAGAAACTTCTCGAGCGAGGCAATCTCCATGATCTTATCCTCCACGGGCTTCGAGCAATCGATCACGAAGCTCACTCCCTTCTTCTTCCCTCCTTTCGTCCCCGCCGCCGCCGCCGCGCCTTTACTCATCTTCGCTGCTGTTTTTCCCTGCAAGTTAATCAGCGATTTCAGTGAGAAACCTCTAGTGCGTAGATACATAAACCCTAAGAACAATGAGAATGCAAATGGAAAATACCTTACGGATGGTGGCTATGGAATCGACCGCCGACTGCGCGAAGTGAGAAGGCGAAATGAAATAAACTAAAAAGAGAGGACTGAGTTGCTGGTCTAGGGTTTTGATTTAGGGTTTAATCCCATACGCTGCGCGTGCACTAGATCTAGCGTGGCCTCGAGTGACTCGTCCAACATTTGAATGTGAGACTTGATCGGGTAAGAATATATTTTAACGAGACTATAAAAAAGAGCGAATTAATACTCGATCTAACCACATTCAAATGCTTTAGCAATATGATAGCTAATTAATTTCTTCAAAGTGTTACTCTTTCAATGTTTAATTGTATAATATAGCTAATTAATTGTGACCTTACATGTCTTTCTTCTCGGACTCTAATATACGGAATTCAATCTTCAAGAGATTACCGCAAAACGCTTTCATTTTGCTGCTCGTCTACTCCGGTGGGACTTTAACGTGTTCATTTGTTAATGTCAACCGTTTGACCCACATTTTATGCCTTCATGCATGTATGTGTTAATGTGTAGTTATATATGCTGTTTGATTTGTTTATTAACGTCGTGTATGGACGATGGATCGATGATCCAAACGTTGACTATTTTGTTGTTCAAATTCTACATATGTTCCAAATAGTTATGCACTGGGCTTTCATGACGATTATATTGAAAAATATCGAAAAAGTGTGGTTATTGTTGTAACTTTAAAGTCAAGTTCGAGTTCTTAACCTCTAACATCCCATTAGAACGTGGATTCGTGGAGTCTACAAAAACCTTTTCAAAATAATTAAAACGGGTATTGTAAACACTGAGTGCAAAAAGAAGAATCAATCATGATAACCTCAGGAAATAACCTTTAGGAACTAATAAGAAATTGGGGCTCAAGCTTTTAACTTAGCATGGTCTGGCAAAGTAGATCGAGCGAGCATCAGCATACTAAACCATCAGCAGCGGTTAAAACGGGCTCCTTCTTGAGACTAAGACAGTATAATAGTATAATCTGCCATTTCCAACTAATTGTGGCTTCTTGTAATTAGGCTGTGGATGATACTTCTTTGTGATCACCAAAGATGCGTTGCCTGAAGTCTGACACCATCATCGGAAGACCTTTACGGAGTGCAACCTTGGGCTCCCATCCTAACTGATCTTTGGCCTTGGAGATGTCGGGCTTCCTCTTGTGTGGGTCGTCTTCGGTGTTGGGCCTGAACTCAATCTTGGCATTTGGATCAATGGTTTCCTGGACTACCTGTAGAGCCAACGTTTGAAGTTAATAATTTGATCTCATTCGTAAAAATGCAAAAAACAATGGAATACAAGTACCTGAGCAAGTTCAAGCATAGTGAATTCGCCTGGGTTGCCGAGATTGAATGGTCCAATGTGCTCTCCTTCCATCAAGCGCATCAGTCCCTCAACCTTCAATTTTCAACAAGTAAATGTTTTAACATGATTTCATTCATAAAATGTAAAGAATGTCTTATTTACCACGTGAAGAGAAAAATACTCTGTATAATTAATAGGAGATGTTCAAATCTGTTATGAGCTTATCGAGCTAGATACAAACATATTCATTAAATTAGTTCTTAATAAGCAAAATACATGTTTGATTTGGCAACATCAATTGTTACTTAAGTAGGACTTAACAATATACTACATGTTTAAATTGCAGTTGTTGGGTGAACTCGTCAAGTTTAACAAACAAGATCTTATCATCCAGAGAAGAAGAAACGTAAACAAAAGATACTCAAAAAGCTTACCAGATCGGAAACAAACTGAAAGCTTCTTGTCTGCTTCCCATCACCGTAAACGGTCAATGGCTCCTTCCTCAATGCCTGTCAAAGAAACCATAACTAACGTTTTTTGATTTTTCTCAGGCAAACTAAACACGATCAAACGCATAGGATACCCGAAAGACAACTTTACCTGAGCAACAAAGTTGCTAACCACACGGCCATCGTCGATGCACATACGAGGACCATATGTGTTAAATATCCTAGCAATCCTAACCTGCGGAGAGTCCATTCAAATACGCACATTGCATCAAACAACACTAAGAAAGATGAAAAATACATATTCAATCTTGATTTTTTGATTAATATACTGTATTAAATACTACATACAATTTTCATGAATATGCAAATTGGACTAGAAAATATTTTGGCGTTCTCTTTTAATAAATTCAGTGTCCCACTTCCATTAATGGGCAGAAAGAGAAAGTACCTCAACGTTAGCTCCTCTGTGATAGTCCATGGTCAATGTTTCAGCAGTCCTCTTCCCCTCGTCGTAGCAGCTTCGGACACCTGTCCACATCTCCTCATTAATTAATTCAGAGACAAAGACAGTCCATGTTCGTCACTTTCAAAGTCACCCCGTTGGATTATTATTAGACAGACTCCGTGCGTGTTAAATTACCCATCTGCCCTCCGGCAGCCCACGTTTAATTTACCGTAGCAAAACAAATAAGTTTCCCCACACCACCACCACCAACCTCCATGACTTTAGGTGCAATTTTTAAAGGAAAAAAAATACGTACAAAACTAATTAATTCGGGTTGCAATTGAAAAAATGGATCTCCATGGAGCCCCGTGTTTAAGTGGCCCACTCACGACGCACACGTGGCACGACGACGTGTATAAAAAAACTAACGATTCAGCGCACTTTCCGGTGAGACACCGGCGACACTAACGTGCGCATCTAGTTGGAAAAAAAAATGAGATTGAGAAATGTACCCACCGATTGGATTGACGTTGCCCCAGTAAGTCTCGACTTGCGGGTGCTGCAGCGGGTCACCGTACACCTCACTGGTGCTCGTTAGCAAAAACCGCGCACCGACTCTCTTGGCAAGCCCGAGCATGTTCAACGTCCCCACCACGTTTGTCTTGTGCACAAAATCGAAATTAAGGGAACAACAAATTCACGCAAATCAAAAATAATTAAAATAATAATAAAATTAGATCTAGCTGAGAAAAAAAAAAGGATATGATGGTTTTGACGGGGTTGTGCTTGTAGTGAACAGGCGAAGCAGGGCACGCGAGATGATAGATCTGGTCGACCTCCAGCAGCAGAGGCTCAACGACGTCGTGTCGAATCAGCTCGAACCTCGGGTTCCCGAAATGGTGGGCCACGTTCTCCTTCCTCCCCGTGAAAAAATTATCCACCACGATCACGCTGTCCCCCCTGCGAATCAATCGATCCACCAGGTGGCTGCCGACGAATCCGGCCCCACCGGTGACCACGATTCGCAATCCCTTGCGCTTCAATCCGAGCGGGATTTTGCCGACCGAGTTGATCCCGAACCCGGTCGAAAGGAGGCCGTCCTGGTACATGGATCGGTGCGGCTGGGACCGGGTCAATTCGGCCGAGATGTGCGCGTCGGCGATCTGCGCGTGGGGATTCGAGGGGGACATAGCCGAGAAGGCGAGCGTGGCGATTGCGATCCCGACGAAGAGGAAGATGAGCCGTTGCTCGCGGAGCACGTATCGAATCGGGCGGATTACACCGAGCCACGGCTTGTCCGGCTTAGGCGAGTACGCGTCGGACACGTGCTGCGACTCGTGGCCGCGGAAAGTTAATTCTGACGCCATTTTTTGTTTCGGATCGGGATCGGAAAAAAACGACGTCTGGGGAGATTGAATCTCGATTCCAGAAGGGGAGATCGAGATGAGGTTTGAATGTGTGAGTGTGTGAATGGTGAACAGAGAGTGATTACTTCATTCGCCGGCGCTTGGGGTGGGGAAATGCGAGCCTGTGGAAATCAAGTGTCGAGGGTGGCGCAGTTTAAAAAGGGCTGTTCTGATAGGAGGAAATTACTCGATTACCCCTCTTGTTGGCTGTTTGCTTTAACTTTATTTTATTTTCATTTATTTCTATATATTTATTAAACATATTATTTTTATATAAATAATACTTTTGATGTATTGTGTGAATTTTTGCAATATTCGGTGGTATTTTATCATACTATTTCAATAATGTATGTTTATTAAATAATGTATTATTTAATTCTGTATATGTTTATTAAACACTGTTTTTGCTTATTCAAGTCTTGTTGAATGAAAAATACAAATCTAAAGGCAAAATGAAGTCTCTCTAAAAAGACCTATAGTTGGCAATCTTATTGACTGGAGAAAAAATATTGATCATCATCCATTTGATGGTGTTGCCTTTGACGTGGTTGTACAGCAAGAACTATGGTTATATTTTTTAAAGTCTCGACCGTGAAGATTGACAATAGACAATGAGATTTTATTCAACATTCAACATGCGTTGTCAAAGTTTCTAGAGCGACTACTTCATTTAGTGGTCTCAACAAGGGCTGCAAACGAGCCAAACTTATTGAGGCTTGGAAAAAAAATCATGCTCGAGCTTGATTGGACCGAGCCATTCGACCTTTACTCGCTCGATTAGTTCAAATTTCAGCTTATTCGAGTGACCCGACTCGTACTGATCGAAAATCTAAAATCGACTCGATATATAATTTAATTAAAAATTATTTTGAATCGGCTTGAAAATTGCTTGATTATTTAAGAGTGGTGTTCGAGCTCAACCCGAACTCGAATTTGACCAAGCTCGAGTCGAACATTTGACTCGAGTAGCTCGCGAACGCTTGCAATCGCTCGACTCGTTTGCTGCCTTAGATTTTATCGTCAAAATGATGTGCATTGAGTTTCATCTCAACACACGAACATCAGTGCACATATGTTGTCATGATCAACCATAAACCAGGATGTAGAAATCTTGTCGAAGTGATTATATAATATAGTTCTCCATTTTAAACTTAACATGTCTATAGACCTAACATGCATGACTATATATATATATGTAAATATGAATTCAAAATCATTGAATTTATTTAGTGTGCTCATTATTTAATTATACCTAACGGGAAATAATAAATAATGAAATACAGATCATAAAGAAAAGTCAATTTTCAAGTAACAATCCATAAAAGTCTAATAACAAGCGTTGAGAGTAATAGAAAAAAATAAAATGAAAGAACGTCTTTGTAATAAAGAGTAAAATTAAATCCAATGTTTATGTAATTTTTAAGTTTGCACCTATATCGGAGTACAGTACAATATACGAGTATATAACTTCTTTATTTTTTTTTTAAATTTAATTTAGATACTATTAAGGGCATAATCGTCTTACAGCTAATGCTGTTGTTAAACAAGATGAAAGCTAAGCTAGCTAGAAAAAGGCCGTTTGGTGTGACCCTTTGAGTACGTTGAACGCATGTTTTCATGCGCAAAAGTCAACGAACGCCAACTTTCGTTGACAATAAAATAATAATAATAATAAAATTATTTTCATTTGTGTTTAAAGCAACCAACAAACATTTTTTTTAAAAAAAGAAAAAAGTTTATTACATTTTATTAACCAGATAATGTTTTGAAGACGTATCATAATTATTTTAAATCTTGAAAGAATGCTTGCATTTTATTTTGAATCTTTTAATCAATAACCATTAAATTTCTAGTTTGTTTACTCTATATGATTTTTTTAATTGAATTCAACTCAATGAGTTTAATCAAACTCAATTAAATGATTTTTTATATTACTTTGTCTCAGTTGTCGCACTTCTTTATTTACAAATGAAATACGACAACTAATATGAAACGGATGTAATAATATATTTTATACATTAAGAGTATAAATTAAAATTTAAAAATCAATAACATAAGCTAAATAGTTTACATTAAATTATTTATCATAAAATCCTTTTTATATTACATTTTAGAAAGATTTTAAAATGAAATGCATGACTAAAAATTACATTTATTAAAACAATAATTAATTATCATAAAAACATTTATCTACAAAATAAAAATTATATATTTATAATAGTTTTTACCCTCAAAATCATTTTTCAATATTTTTATCGTTCCAAAACCTATTATTCTTGTATATAATATTTTAAATTATTTCAACTTAAAGTTCAAATATTTACTATGTCAATTTAGTATATTTCAAATAATTTTAAAAATAAATTATTCAATTCAATTTTTTAATATTCATTTCTTTTTCTTCTAAAATGAAATCAAAATTACAAAATTTTAAGAATTAATGTAGCAAGAAGAAATTTTTTATGCTTATAACTTATAAGTAATCTATCTGATTTATGCTCATTAGTATATGTTTACGTTTATGGTAATTTTTGTATATATTTTATTATCTAATAATTGTTGATTTTTACTTTACTATTCACAATAAATAGTTATTTTTAATTACAAAAAATTACACTTGACAAATGATTTTTACCTTACTTTTAAATATATTTTATATATGTTAATCTCTAGGTGGATTAAATATATGAAGAAGAAAATAAAATAATTTCTAAATTTATATACTAACCTACCTGATATATTTTTTTGAATTTATAATTTTGAAATTTAACTTTTTTATAGATCAATTATAACATAAATTTATTTATTTTTTCTGAAAAATTATTTGTTAGCAAATTTATTCAATAATTTTAATTTATTTTATTATTAAGATTTAATTTTATTTTATTAAAAAAATACTAAATTACCCCCTTTAACTTTGGGAATTTCCAGTTTCGCCCCTGGATCGGCAATCACCTGAAACCTGCATTCAGGAAACACCCAAATCAGAACATAAACAAGCGTAGAGAGAGAAAGATAGAGAGCTCGGAACACCGGTGAAAATGGCTTCGGGATGGGGAATAACGGGGAACAAGGGCCGCTGCTACGATTTCTGGATTGAATTCGGTGAATGCATGTCCCGTTGTCGGCAGCCTATTGACTGTGTTCTCCTCCGCGAGGATTATTTAGAGTGTCTCCATCACTCTAAAGAGGTATACACACACACACACATATATATATATATATATCCATTGATTAATTGCGATGAATTTGATATCGACATTTCATCAATCGATTTCTTCGCGTGATTGAGATGTTAGGGTTTGATGGGTATGAAATTAGCTACTACAGCAATGTTTTTTCAATTAGGAGCTGATATTTATGTAAAATGTTTGGATGTATTATCGGGGTCTTGATCGGTCACACAGACGATGATGTCAGGAATACTGGTCCTTGAAATGAAATGCTTATGTCATTCTATTAACAATATGGTTTCATGTAAATGTCTTGGATTTGAAGCTGTTCTGAATCAAACATAGATGATCTGGAGAAGTTAGGGGGTAACTTTCTTTAGAATGCACAGTGTGCAATACCAAAGTATTATGTTCTGGCCAGTTCGAGGTAAAGCCGAAAAGGGAAGGATACTTAGCTGAGTTATTACTTTTTAGAGTCAAAATGTATAGTTAGGAAGTTTTGAATTTATTTTATTTTTATTGAAAGTATTAATCGTATGGGTGTTCTTATCCAGCCGCTCAAACGAGCAACTGTCGAATCCACATTACGAATTGTTTTCATCATATATATTTTCATATTTCTCTTATTATGAGAGTTGCATGTGTAGTTTTTATTTCCAATTGAAAGCAGTGCAAGATTTTCTTAACCATCGCCCCTTGACACATTTAAGTTGAACTGTTGAAGCCTCCCTCACACATGAGTAATAGGGAGAGTTATCATCGCCTCATCGGTACCTTATAATTGAAACCTAAGGTGATGTATGTAATTGTTTCCATTACATTTTCAAAACACTTGAATGATAATTGAGAAGTGTCGTTTTCATGTGAAAAATGAATATATGTTAGGTAAATAGCTGATTTTTTTATAATTGAAAGTGTTTTTTTTTTCTTTCTGAATTTTACTTGTCAGACTTGGTGATTGTAAGTATATAGGTTCATATTGTTTTGGAGGATAATAAGAAAGTTGTTTGGTATCCAGTAAACAGCAAGAAGAAAAAACGATAAATTTTCAATAAGAACTCACTATACAAAGTACAAACATAGTTTCATTTTCCGGAATAGTAGAAAATAGGAAACATGGATTTGGAATTAATTACCTACATGACCTACTAAGTGACTCTCTTGTATACACCTTGAACCTTTTTAGGGCCTGTATATACAAATGGTTGCAGTGAAATCTAACCTATGCTATATTGCTTTAGAAAGATTTTGGTTTGGCTACAAATTTTAAATCCCTTTAAATAGTAATTTAAATGATGATTTATCGTTGCAGTTCGGACGCAGAAATAGAGTCTACAAGGAGGAGCAGCGTCAACTGAGAGCAGCAGCAGAGAAGGCCAAGGGAGGGGGAGATGATGGTGTTAAACATTGAGTATCATCCATATTATTTCTCTTTGTTTCGTTTGAGCGAGAAAAAAAAAGGGCTGAATTGGGAATTAAATGAATTTTTTCTTCAAATTCTGCTGAAATAAAAGGCACGGCTCAATTGTATGTACTCTTTGTGGATTGTTGAAAATACAAGGATAAGGACATGCTTCGCATCTTAAAAACTGGATTTGTGGTGCAAATAACATTTGGTTTGTTCATTTAGTAAAATTTGATCTGAAGTTTCTGGTTTTGTCGCAACACTTGGTAAATTGTGATCTTTATTATGTTCTAGTATTGATTAGTTGATTTTGCAGAGTGGTGCATCTATGTTTATGGTAGATATGCCAAAGAATAGAAGTACTTATCGACCGAATTCATTAAATTGGTGTTTCATATATTGATGCTTCGACTTATAGCATTTGTAATCTTAATTAAAAACCTTTATATAAATTTGAAATTATAGCTACATTTAAATATAAGTGCTACTTTTCTTTAGACATGGAATGCAATCACAGGTGAAATCAATAATATGTTGCTTCTAAGTTCTAAGGCTGCAATCGAAGTGAGCGCCTTTTCCCTGCGAGTCGAGTTTGAGTTTGTGTTCGATAATGTTCACTTCATCGAGCTCGAACTCGTTTATTTTTTTATCACTCGTGCTTGATAATGTCAAGGCTCAACTCGTTTCGGCGTATAGTTACATCTCATTACATATTTGATACTTCCCCATTATTTGTACGTTTCCTATATTGCCCCTAACCTTTTCCTATCAATACCCTAAAAGTAAAACAAGTCATCTCCGACTCGATTTAGGACCGTCTCTGAAAGCACGGGCTCCCTCTCCGACTCGATTTTGTTTAGTTCCTCACGGTAAAAATCGCTAATCGTCCTTCCATTTATTTTACGCTCTGACCTGTTTCGCTTTTCAAATTTAAATTTCGAGTGAAATGATTTTCTTTTCGATTTATCTGTTCTACGATTTCTGCAAAATTTTCAGGTCCCTTACACGTTTCGTGCTTGAATTTTTCTAGCAAAGATGAGTCGCACGAGCAAAACCCTTTACGTTGGTAACCTTCCCGGTGACATTCGTGAGAGCGAGGTGGAAGATCTGTTTTACAAGGTACTATTTGACGCCCCCCCTTTTTTTTTTTCGATTTTCCAGTTAGGGCTGTGGGGAATCTTGTCTGTAATTTGTTGGATTTGGATTTCACTCAACCAGCATGTTGGTATGAATTGATGCTTGAGTGTTGTTAATCCAAGCTTTGGGTTTTGTCTGTATATTGAGACTGAAAGTTTTTTTTTTGGAAATGGGTACACTTGCTTGTTTCTGTCATAAGACTGTAAAAGTCGCAGTATTAATATCAAGTATCAAATGATTTTTAGTGTAGCTTTATTACTATTAAATTCTCCTACAGTATCCATTTGCTTTACAGCATCTGTCTGTTTCTACATGTAGTATGGAGAAATTGTGAAGATTGATTTGAAAGTCCCTACAAGGCCACCTGGTTATGCTTTTGTCGAGGTAGTTTTCAGGTTGCATAGTGTATGTCCCTTCTCATTATATGTTTTTTTTAATATTCATGTTTTATGACAGTTTGAAAATTCACGTGATGCTGAAGATGCCATGCGAGGGCGTGATGGATATGATTTCGATGGGCATCGCCTACGGGTCAGTTTTTTTTGTGTTTATAGCCTTAACCTTTTATACCTTTTCATAGACTATGCTAACTTTCTACCTGTGATCGCTTGGAATCTACACAGGTTGAAATTTCACATGGTGGGCGAGGTAACGTTTCTTCAAAAGATCGTTATAATAGCGCTAGCCGGGGTCCTCGTGGTGGAGTATCCAGGCGCTCAGACTACAGAGGTTATTCTTTGCTTCATATGTTAATATCACAAAAAATGTATAATTGTTATATACTTATATTCACTATTGTCTCATTTTTGTTTCATTATTCAGTTTTAATCACTGGCTTACCTCCATCTGCTTCATGGCAAGACCTCAAGGTAAGTATCAACCACATTGATTGATGCTAAGATGCTCACAGCTGTCCTATGTTTTCACGCCTATGTTATGCTTATTGTTTTATTGCTTATTATCTAGGATCATATGCGTCGGGCTGGGGATGTTTGCTTCTCTGAAGTTTTCAGTGAAGGGAGTGGTAAGTGTTTGTGAATATTTTTTCATTTTTTGACAGCGTTCTTCATGTTATGTGTTGCTGCATAAGTGCATATGAGTTCCTGTTCTAAGCAAACTGCTTACTATGCTGGTTTATCTTTCTGGACTCTCAAGGTTGGATTTTTTCTTGCTATGTTTGGTTATATATTTTGGAATGCCAAGCTATTTGGTTACTATGTTATACTGATGGATTTAACTTAGCCGAACTCTCAATGTTGGAGATTTTCTTGTGAAGTCAAGTTAGAGTATTTAAAAATGGTGTGACTTGTCATCTTGCAGGAAAGACAGGAATGGTGGACTACACAAATTATGATGACATGAAATATGCAGTGAGTCATCTGTTTGATTTTTCACATCTCCCTTTTTTTAATTCTTCCTTGTTTTTGTATTTTAATGTATAAATATATATATTTAATATTTATTCTTTTTCTTCCCTTGTAGATCAAGAAGCTAGATGACTCTGAATTTCGCAATGCGTTTGCCCGGTCTAGAGTCCATGTACGACTTAATTGTTTAGTGTGTGCAATGTTTCTTTTTGGATTTTTGCAGACCTCAACTGCAGCCACATTTTAACAATGTATACATTCATCTCTATCAGGTGAAGGAATACCATTCTAGTCGATCGAGAAGCCGTAGCCGCAGCCCTCTATACCACAAAGGAAGGAGCAATGGCCGAAGCAGGAGCAGGAGGTTAGTTGGTGTTTATTATAAATTGATCGATTTAATTCTCTTCCATTGTTTATTAGCGGCATTCCATTGTATTTCTCTTCCATTGTTTATTAGCCGCAGTCGCAGCCGCAGCCCATACCCCAAAGGAAGGAGCAATGGCCGAAGCAGGAGCAGGAGGTTAGTTGGGTTTTATTATAAATTGATATATGTAATTCTCTTCCATTGTTTATTAGCGGCATTCAGGTTTATATTGGACCATTTGTCATTTTAATAATCTAGTTGCAGCAAGTCGCCTAAGGGAAAATCCTCACGCCGCTCTAGATCTCGTTCGAAGTCAGCATCTCCTCTGCCTCGTTCTGGGTCAAAAGCACGCTCCCTATCAAGGTACATGATTTGTAAATTCAGTACATGTTTGCTTTTGCTTACCATCAAGCACACAGAATTTGTTTTCTATTTAGAACGAGTGATATGATTTTTCTCCAATTGAATTTGTAATATTTTGACAAGTGGTACGAGAACCCATTGGTTTACTGGTTTTCTACTATGCTCTCTTAATACCTTTTGCGAGTAAGGTCTTGAATCGTGGGGACCATGTGATAAGACTGGGGGCGTTGTCTTTTTATTTTAATGCATTTAGTTTTGTTTCAATGACTAGATATGTTAAAACTTTAGCTATACATAGACGATTTCATGTCATTTTGATGCTGAAGAACATTTATGCTGGACGAACTCGGTTAAAGGTTAACCTTTCATCGACTTCAGTAGGGTGTTAGAAAAACGTATCTGCTGAGGAACAGTCAAATCTGTTTAATATCTTTCGTTGTGAACATGGAATTACATTTTTTGTTTGGTTTTAGATAATGGATATATGCGCAATCTGGGGATAGCATATTAGGATCTTGTTGGGTGGTGATAATGGTTCAGTTGTGGCTTCAGCTTTTATGGTTGTGGAGGTATGCTGTTTTATAAGATGGTCAACTTTAGCAATCCTTCACACGATGTCTCTGTTCTAATGAGCATCTGTAATGTTCCAATGGGTGCTAGATTTTGAGAACATGGGGATCATGGATTACTTTATTGAAAAGCTGGACCGTGAACTAATTGGCATTTGAATAAAGGGAACTCCTTTTTGCGTGGAAACGTACTATTGGTTCTTTTGGTGTCTTTGCCTAGTGGTCTTTCAAAAGTGGATTTTATAAGCTGTGGACCCAAGGTTTTATTTCTTTTTTCGATTAGGTTGCTTGTTTAATTGAGATTTTATTTTATTGGTTTTGTGAGTTTCCTCTTAATCCATTTTGGTCACACGGTTGACGAGGATGTGGAAAACAAGGTTCTTGGATCATGGTTGTTAAGAGGCATTAGTGGATTTTAAACTGGGTTGTTCTGGAAATTTTGCAGATCTCCATCGAGGTCAAGATCACCTAAACCATCTGTAAGTCAGCTTTGATTTTGATCAATTTCTGCTCAATAAAAAAACTTTTTTTTTTTTTATTCCTGGCTGAATATAAAAAACACATTATTTTAATGGATAAATTACAAAAACTTTTTTTTAATCTCAATTACAAAGAAATCCGATTATACATAAATATTTCTTAAATATACAATAACCCCAGAAGCATTACAATTGCCCCCTCCCCTCAATTGGAGTAATCAGTAAAGCAGAAATAAATCTCAAGAAGCTATTTGTAATTTTAAAGATAATTGAGTGTTTCGTAAGTAGGAATTCAGTGCAACCTTTTGTATCCGCTTGTGTTTGAGTTGACTAATTTCAGCACCAGAAACTTGCGAGTATGAGCCCGAAAAAGCGCAGCTCAGGCAGGAGTAAGAGCCGGAGCAAAAGCAAGAGCAAGAGCCCGAGTCGTAGTAGAAGCAAGAGTCTCTAGGTTTCTCTTTGTTTTCGCCCTTTGCATATTATGATAGATGACCTTGACTATTCTACTAGTTTCTTGATGCTGATCGCACATCATTTTTGACTCTGTTTGAACAGGTAAGACCGTCCATTTGGTGAAGGTACTGATGTCGTCATTCTCGGGTAATTGTGTGGAGACGGAAATGAAGTATGTTACGCTATTCGCGATATGTTTAAATTGCCCGACGATTCCGGTTTATGTATGTTGTACGGATATTCTTTCCATTTTGCTTTGAATTGCAGTGCTGTGACTTTATCATCCACTGAGATTATACTCCTCCATGATTATATTCTGCGTTGAGATTTCGCATCTCTGTGATGCCATCTTTTATAACAGAACCTATTTTGGATTTATTTATTTTTTATTTTACAATTTCCTATAAATGCAAGCTTCATTTTTCAACGATCAACATAACCAGAGAATGTGGGACAGCGGTTTCTCGGAGCTCTCGGATGACGTCGTCCTCATCATCCTCTACAAGCTCGAGGACGATCCCCGCAACTGGGCTCGCCTCGCCTGCGTCTCCACCAAATTCTCATCTATAATCCGAACCGTCTGTTTTCGAACCAAATGCCTGCAGTCGATCCCGGCCGTCGTTTCCGACCTCCTCTCTCCCGCTGACGTGGCGCCAGCTGGCGTTTGGGCCTCGCTCTACAAGCTCTCGTCCTGCTGCCCGGGCCTCCTCAACTCCGGCGTCCTCCTCGACAACTCCGACTTCGGGCTCGAGCGTGAGATCGGGCCAGACGTGAAGCCCCTACACCACCACAAGACGATCCAACCGTCGAGCGAATTCGACCCCTCTGCATCGGCCTGCGCCTGGTCGTTGTACGATGATCTTTTTTCTGACACCTTGTACACTGACACAGATACCTTGCCTTCTGAAAGGCCGGAAATGAATCTGGAAGTCGGGGGAATCGAGGCGGCCATCACCCCCGAATCGAGCGCTCGTAAGAGGAGAAGAAGTTGCGGGCCCCACTTGGCGTCGGGGATATGGAAGCTGAGCCGGGAGCAAGGGAAGAAGCTGCTGGCGAGCCGGTTCAAGGGGGACTGCCTGTACATCTGCGAGTGGCCTGGGTGCATCCACGTGGAAGAGAAGAGGAAGTACATGTTGTTGAGAGGAGTTTTCAAGAACTTCAAGCAGACGGGGGTGTGGAGGGCGATCAGAGATGGGATTCGGAGCGAGACGGATTTGCGGTGCGCTTATTGCTCGTTCGGGCAGACGTGGGATTTGCATTCGTCGTTTTGTTTGAGGAGGTATTTCGGGTTTCATGATGACGGTGAGCCGGTTGTTCGGGCTTACGTCTGTGAGAACGGGCATGTTTCTGGAGCGTGGACGGATTGGCCCTTGTTCACTTGAACGTTTGGGTTCAGCGTGCTTGTGTATTGAAGCCTAAATTAGACAATTTAAATATAAAGTGGATTAATTTGTCTTTTTTCACAAAAATGAGCACTCAGTTTTTTAAACGATTAAAATGGGTATTTTTATGAATTATCACTTTTTTATTTGTGGAGAGAAACAAAATCCGGATGTAGGCCCACACCACTCATTAACCGTACCAAAAATTTCTTATCCGGATACAAATTGATAAGCGAATCAGCTGCTTGATAATGGCGCGGCTCGTCGCACCTCAACTACTCACGCTGCTGCTTCTGGCGACGGCGGTTCAAGGCGGCGGCGATTACAGCAGAGCTGATTTTCCGGCGGACTTCGTTTTCGGTTCTGGAACCTCCGCTGCTCAGGTCGGTTAAATCACTATCCGTCGTCTAGAAAAACAAACTCCCCGTTATATATTTGTTAACATAAATTTGAATTACGACGAGAACTTGTGGTTTGTGGGATTTGGACCGGGAGTTACTCCTCCTATCAGGCTATCACAAATTGATTTTAGCATAGATACTCACATGCCTCCAATTTCAATTTCAACAGTAATCTAAAAGCTCATGGTGTTGAGGAACTTGACATGTATATTAGTGGGTCGAATATATAGGTGGTTTGAGAGTGTTTGACTAAACTAAGACTTATTGAATCCTGATCGAAATGTCTCGACACACCTCTAGGCACGTTTAGGTCTTGTTAGGATCGACGAAGCTCACACCTCTTAGATTCATTTCTTAGCTATGTCGCATGCCTTTTGACGTTCCATTATTCATATTGTTAATCGAACACACATTGCCTGATAATCGTATGTTTTTGATGTTGTAAGTACGAAGGAGCGGCGTTTGAGGACGGGAGGACTCCAAGCGTTTGGGACACATTTGCTCATTCCGGTCTGTAAATAAGCTAGGAACTCACTCTTTTTTTTTTTGTTCAATGTGAAAAGCACCCGTTTCAGGTCTCTTGGGATATTTCAGGTCGAAGACCGGGCAATGGAGACGTAGCATGTGACGGATATCACAAATATAAGGTCCGTAAAAGCTCTTTGAGCTGTTATTTTAGTAAACAAATAACGATGTTTTTTGTTTTGTTTTTGCTTTTGAAGGAAGATATCAAACTAATGGTCGATACCGGTTTGGAGGCTTTTAGAATCTCTATATCATGGTCACGACTCATTCCCAGTAAGTTAGTTAACCTCCGTATACTAGTAAAAAAACACGCAGCGCTTGCCTCATGATGTTTGTTGCGATTACAGATGGAAGAGGACCAATCAGTGAAAAAGGGTTGAAATATTACAATAATTTGATCACTGAACTCACAAGCAACGGTAAAAACAGAATACTACTAACATATTTTTTGTCGAGAGCTTTAAATCTTGGCGTAGTGTTAAGAAGATTTTGTAATTGTGCCAGGAATCCAAACACACGTCACGTTAGTTCATGTTGATCTTCCACAAGCACTCGAAGACGAGTACGGAGGATGGCTCAGTCGAAATATCGTGTATGTATTTCACCTTATACAACTAACATTAAATAGTTGAGAATCTAATTCTTCTTTTTTTTTTTGCAAGGATAGGGAGGATTTTGTGGATTTTGCGGATGTGTGCTTCAAGGAATTTGGAGACAGGGTTTTGCACTGGACAACCATTAACGAGGTGAATGTAGCCGCCATCGGAGGCTACAATGACGGATTCATTGCTCCTGGACGCTGCTCGTCAAGATCCGTGTGTGACGAGGGAGACTCCTCGACAGAACCATACACAGTAGTGCATAACATGCTGCTCGCACATTCGGCTGTTTCTAAACTCTACAAGACAAAGTACTTGGTAAGTAAAGTCAATAATCTTTCAGTAACCAATAATCTTTATATCACCGAAACTATGTGCAATTTTTTTTTTTTTTTGAATTGCAGGCGACTCAAAATGGTGAGGTGGGACTAAACATCTATACCTTGGGCATTGTACCCTTCACAAATTCTACACGAGACGTGACTGCAGCTCAAAGAGTTTTAGATTTTTACATTGGCTGGTTAGTGTGTAGTTTGCAGTGTAAAAAACAAATATCTACAGGTAGTGTTGAAAAAAAGTATTTTCTGCAGGGTGATTAATCCTCTGATATTTGGAGACTATCCGGATATTGTAAAGAAGACGGTCCAATCAAGAATCCCAGCCTTCACTAAACAAGAGTCGGAGCAAATTAAGGGTTCTGCTGACTTTATAGGACTGAACCACTACCTCACACTATTCGTCAAAGATGCTCCAAGCATGAAAAGAGATTACAAGGACTTTTATGATGACATGGCTGTGGAGTTGATAAGTATGACTTACTACAATGTTACACAGAACACACATTTGCTACATATTTATATATATAATTTGATTAGTTCAGAGCACAATAGTATATGGTTTATTCATCAACTCACTTTTTCCTCCAGTAAAACGGGATCCAGATGCACAAGAGTATGAGGTGAAATCCTAAAGTATGTACTGTTTGACACAGCTCAGGTTTTAACATTTCTTTCACTGCAGTATCCACTGATGCCTTGGGGTCTAAAGGGACTGCTGGAGTATCTAAAACAAGTTTATGGGAATCCACCGCTTTACATCCAGGAAAATGGTTCTCTACCTCTCTCTCTAGGAAAAATCGCAAAAAACCCCTAAAATCAATCCTTTTAAAATTACAAAGAATTCATTTCTAATCCTCTCGATTAGCATTTGTATGATTTTTTTTCCGTTCGACAGGCCAGATGACAAAGCGCAATGGCACACTGAATGACACATCGAGAGTGGAATATGTGCGGAGTTACATTGGAGGTGTGCTTGATGCAGTGAGGTAAGTAAAAACTTAATTTGATTTCCTTGTTTTTCGTCTTTGTTATAACCAAAAAAGAAACTCGTTTGTCTAACCGAAGGAATGGATCAAACACAAAGGGCTACTTTATGTGGACATTCTTGGACTGTCTCGAGCTGTTAGATAGTTATGAGCTGTCGTTCGGGATTTACTATGTGGATTTGGATGACAAGGAGTTGACGAGGTATCGTAAACTTTCTGCTGGATGGTACTCTGATTTCCTCAAGGGGAAAAAGCAGGTTATCCATAAGCAAGATGCAGTTACCCAAGCTGGGAATAATCAGGGCTGGACACAATAATCTGAACCTTGAATAACAAAAGTTACACTTATTGTTGTAGTAATAATGTTTCTATTATAGAAGGGAAGATGTGAATAATTTCAGCTAAATGTACATCTAATATAATCTCTTTTGTTCAAACAACCAACTTCTCTTCATCCAACGTGGGCACAGCTACATCTTCTCTCATCATGCCCCGGTGGAGGTTTTCTCTAATGTCGGCCCCACCCTGAGCAAACAGCTCAACCAACGCAGGCAACATTCCGTAATATCTTTTCAAAGCATCCACAAGATGCGAACCCTTCTGTTTATCGGAGACATGCCACACGTAAACCGGTGGGACGAGATTGTCAAAGGTTGCCTGTTGCCAAGCGTGCTGGCCATCCCTCATCTGGTGCTTGAACACCTGGCACTGCCTCACCCTGTGCCCTTTGGGCCCCACCTGCACTTCGGAACAATAACCACATGTTTGGACAGCATACTTCTGCATTAGTCTGTTAACTCCGCGACGCATACTATCCAAAGCTTCCATTCCTTGGTCAGCATAACCTGCTTAAGAAGTAAAAGATTATTAGGGCTTTTATGTAATTGCCATAGACTACAGCATAAGCAACATAAAGACAAACCTTTGAGATCGTCATATGGCAAATCAAAAGACTCCTGATCATGGGTCGACCTTTTAGCCATCCCCCAAAAGCCAGACGCGTTTATGTCCTTTCCCGACAAATCATTTTGGGGGAACTTCTTCTCAAAATCAATCATCTTTCCAGCAACCCTGTAAACCGGGAAATCACGTCTCTTTGTCGGATATTCCTGAATTTCAACGCCAGCCTGGATGCAAAGTTCCACAATGGCTGGAATACGGTCCACCTGCAGCCGCTCATTGTGTGAGACGGCCCGGCCCAATCTATCATACATATGGAAACACTCCACGATTGGAAATACATGATCAACTCCACCTTTCTCCCATGCATGCTCTTTATTCTTACCACACACGTTACATGTTCGGATCTTGTGAGGGGGGTCACCCACATGCACGTCTGCACAAACACTGCACGGCATACTAGCGTTAAGTGTTTACAATAAAGTGATAGTTACTTCTAGATGTAATTGTATGTAGAGTGAGAATCTAAAAGATGCTTTAGATTTTAGATTATGCTTCTGATCTAACACTAACAAACAGACCAACACTTTTATAAGGTTTGACTAATGAATTCAACTACTGGCTTATGATTCTGAAAACCGACTTTTACCTTCAAATCAGGGTGAATGTGACAAACTTGATTTAGGAAAAATGTAGCAAATTGTAAAAGAAAGTAATTACTTTATTTTTTACCTAGTTAGTGTATTTGAACATAACCCAGCCGACACTGATCCAACGATCTGAGTTGACATCTATATGTCTAATACACTAAATCACTCGTTTTTTTTTGGCAAAAACACTCCCTCAGTGCACTTACTGCAAGATGCCGTACTTAAATAACAGCCAATGCTAAAAATTACTTACGTCTATAGCCGTCGCATTTCAGAAAAATAATTAGTTTAATTATAGGTGTCAAATTTACATTTACCTAGAAGAATCAAATGTGAAGTTTACAATATCCACTATAAGAAACAATTGATTATCTACCTTAAAAACCAACTCACTCGAAAAAGTAAGTAAAGAGTTCTATCACCTGCAAACGAAAATCGGGATGCTACGGGAAACTCTTGAAACGCAAGACAATAACCGGGTTCTGGCAGCAAAGACATCATGAGCTACCGGGATTAATTCTTTGACCAACAACCCGTTTTCGGGAGGTTTCAAGGACTTCTCGCGTACCACTATCCTCTCTTCCTTTTCCGATCTTGATCTACGCTTGATTTCATTGATGTCGGTCACCCAAGGCTTCCTCTCGGACCTTTTGAGCTTTTTAGGCAGCTCCACGAAACCAGACGCGGTAGAGTACAATGCAGGAGCGTGAGTTCTGATATCTACTACTGCAGCTATGAAATGATCCTTGTGACTGAGAATCAACAGTCGGGATCGTCTGAGGAGCATTGATGCGTGCGGTGATGGACAAGGAGACACTGGTTTCGAGTTTTCTCTGTGGGGAATTTTGTCGAACACCTTGCGAGCGAGATGAATTGGGTACTAATCACCTTAACAAATGATGACACCCCAAACCGATTTAAGAAAGAAAACAAAAAAATGAAAAACGGAAAAGCTGGAAAATTAGGGCTATTTTGAAAATTTGATGGTTTTGTTACATCAATTGAAAATTTATTTAATTTTTCTAAATTTTTAAAAGTGAATTAAAAAAATTCATAGAGGCTTTGCCTAGTTTCATTGAACTTGACTGGATTTGTACAACACATTTTTTTATGAATTTACAAGATTTTTTATTAATTATAGATTGATTTTGAATAAAGAGTAATATTTTATTTTATTTTTTAAATTAAATAACTTATTTATTTCTAATTACTATAAATTAGTGTCAATTCAATTAATAGCATGCATTAAAATCTTTTTTTCTTAACTAAATGTTATTAATTAAATTCACATTAATTTATAGTAATAATTAAAAAAATAATTTAGTTAATAACATTTAGTTAAGAAAAAATAAGTTATTAATTAAATGTTTTAATTATTTTTATTTTATAAGACGTTTTAATTTTATTAAATGATGTAATAACATTAATTTATATTTTTTTCAATTTTTTATGCACATGTTTTTTCTCTCCACCAATCACATTTTATTATTTTTAATATTTTATTTTTTTCAATGAATATTAATTGAAATTAAATATTTTCTTAATAGTTGTGTTAAAGTTTAAAACGTCTTATAAAAAAAATATGAGGGAGTAATTAAGATTTACTAAAAAAATCAAATTCATTCTCAAATAGTTAGAATAATCACATTATATCAATTATTAACAAATTTCAATGAGTGAGGTTTAATAATTGTAAGAAACCTTTAATTACAATATTAAGATAAAAATAATAATTTACTACTGTTTTTTTTTAATTATAGTAACAAAGGACAATTTCCAAACAACCGATGAAAGAACGCCACCTTGTACACAGACAGCATCCCTAATTTTTTTTTTCGAAAAAAAACACACATAGATTGTTCACGCGCACTGTATCTCGCGAGGATAAAAAGGGTTCCTACGGATTTCTCGTGGGTTTCGGATATAAAAAAAGAGGGTTTAATGTTTTTTGATGTAATGAAATGAAATTCTGTAAGAAATATGAGCAGTACATGCAGCTGCAAGAACAGGGGAAGAGGCAGAAATTGCCTGGTCTTGCTCTCAAAAAACTCAAAAAGATTCTCAAAAAATGCAGAAAAAAGATTCATTCACACCCAACTGGTTTTCTTGATTCTGATTTAATCCTCCATCGTTCCTCCAATTGCCCCCAGCACTGCTCAGGTACTTCGTTTATATATATATATATCTATGTGTGTGTAATTTTCTTGAAATTGGTATAGTGATTTTGTGAGGAAGTCTTAAAATTATGTTTGTTTTATTAGATTTTAGATCTGAATATTTCAAAATGAAAAGTTGAGAAAGCTCAAAGTTAGGGATTTGATTCTCACATTGATTTCGAAATTAGGGGTTGATTGAGATTCAGAATCCCAAGCATTCAAAATCATGTCTTTAGAGAGAATGATGCTTTATTATTATACTGTATGCAGCTGTATTTGATTATTTTATTATAAATATGATGATGTGTGAATATAATAATAGTAGATATTAGGTGATTTTTTTTAGTATTGAGAATTTGAGTTCTAGGACGAATGGATATTGGGATACTGAAATGCTAGAACAAACAAGAGCATGAGAATGAGCTTGTATCGAAACATCATGTTACGGGTTTTGTTCATTAACTTAAATGTGTTTGTAGTTTGCGATGGAACATTCTTCCCTTTGCTTCTAGAAGAAATGTCTGCAGTGGTCGGTTTCTTCAACGAAAAAGCCCAGAAATTGCTTAAGGTGCACCTGGCGTCAGGCTTGAGGAAGTGCATCATATGGCTCAATGAAAAATTACGAGGAAATAGTCATGTTGCACTTGTTCAAGAAGGCAAGGACCTCGTTAATTATGCCGTCTTTAACGCTGTCGCAATGCGTAAAATACTCAAGAAATACGACAAGGTACTTCAAACAAGTTCTGTAAAGTTTAGTAAGTAGCGTGTGTTACGTTTGTTATATGTAATTGCAGATTCACTATTCGAAGCAAGGGCAGGCTTTCAAGTCGCGAGCCCAGAGTATGCACATCGAGATCCTACAATCGCCATGGCTTTGTGAACTCCTGGCTTTACACATAAACATGAGAGAGTCTAAAGTCAAATCAAGAACGGTGCCTGCTTTATTAGAAGGGTGTTCTCTCGTACTAAATGATGAAAAGCCATCTCTTTTGTGCAACCTCTCTGATTCTCTCAAGCTCGATATTGACTTGACCTGTTCTATATGCTTGGTGAGTGCCTGAATCTTGAAGTTGTTTACTATTATAATATAAATCCAGGATTCATTTGTTAACGTTGTTTTTCTAATTCGGTTAAATGCCTTGCTTTATCTGTATTTTATTTAATTATTCATTTTTTGAACAGGAGATATTGTTTGATCCAGTCTCTCTGGCCTGTGGCCATATCTTTTGCTACTTATGCGCTTGCAAAGCTGCTTCGGTGACCATAGTCGATGGGCTGAAGGAAGCTAGCCCCAATCATAAATGCCCAATATGTCGAGAGGTAATTATCATACTGTTCACTGGTCAGCTTATTTTAATCTCGTTTCTTACATCAATATATACGATTCCATATCATATACCTGCTAAATAAGCTCCATCTTCAATTGGTTCCAGAGAAGAGTATACGAAGGTGCAGTGCATTTGGAAGAGCTACACATTCTACTAAGCCAAAGGTAATTGTTTGGACTAGGACACGTCTAGATTCTGAATTCCAAGTATTCGAAAAATGTAAGTAAATGATGTTGTGTCATTATATCAGTGTAACCTGATTTGTCTTTGAATACATGTGTGGGCAGCTGTCCAGAATATTGGCAAGAACGCCGTAAATCGGAGAAGAAGGAGAGGGTTCAGCAGACAAAGGAGCATTGGGAGTCTCAGTGTCGATTGTTTACTGGTGTCTAAGCAGGGCTCATCTTGTGGAGGAGATGATTTCATGATTTGTGTTGTGTGATGTTAAGAATTGATCAGCTTTCTATTATGTAATTGACATCCCTTTTAATTTTTTAGAAAAAAATTTATTCAATAATTTTTTTTTCATAATTTACAATTTTACCCTTCTGCATAATTTATACAGTCAATATATTTATGAATAATAATCCTTAGGTAGAATTAATTGATTATAGAGTATGGATGCACTGTATTTTCTAAGAAAAATAAAGATGAGATCCAATAAAAATCCTAAGGTAGAATTAATTGATTAAGGAGTATGAATGCACTGTATTTTCTAAGAAAAATAAAGATGAGATTCAATAAAAACCTTAAATAGAATAAGCCAATCAGTCACAGCATCCACAACAACATAGTAGAAGTAAACCAGGGACATAAAAGCGCATATCCTCTCATAGTAATTTGGATAAGCAGCTTACAAAACTATAAAGGAACTATAAAGGTAACACCGAGGATTATGAAGGTTTGACACGAAAAATGGGGAGGAGAATATCCGAATCACTTCCGGGGACGAACAATCAACGGATTCTGATCATTGTACATATGATACCGTTTGCAGAGTTTCTCGAGTGTTGCTACTGAATGTTGCATCTTGTTTAATTTCATATCCATGAACATACTCTGTAGAAACAAGAAATGAAGAAACCCTTGTCAGTTTAAAATAAAACAGACAATCTTTTAACATGTACTGTATAAAAATAAACCAACAAGTTCCGTTCATTCTCCGTAAACACCTGATAATCATCACCGTGTTTCTCCACCAAACGACTGACATAAACCCGTTGGATGGTTGTCAGTGGTTGAAGAGGTGCGTGTTTTCCATCACTCCTCTTTTTTCCCAAAGCCGACTTCAAATCTACACAATTCAGTATGAAACAGAGGTAAAACTTTAATTCAGGATGGAACTCAAATGGGAATTACAAAATTCAGATTACCAGTTGTAAAATTCAAAGAAACAGTGAGGCTCAATTAAACTTGCACGCAAAAGCCTCATAAATTTGTGTCGTCCAAGAAGTGTACACTCGGGGTGTACATGTTTAACATATGCTATATAAACCGTTAAGCATACCCAAACAAAATGGCATTTAATCCGCAAACGACTCGTGTATTCCGTTGAAATGACTCTTGAGCAATAGCTTCATACTGTTAAAAGGTGATCATAACAAATTGCTGATGTAGACAGGGTAAAAGTGGGGTTCAAATTAAATTGAGAACTCGGAAATCAACACAGTAGCAGGTAACAAATTTTTTTTCAAATAAATATCCGAATAATGATCACGTAATTACTTATGACATCTGTTGAGATGAAAATTTAGCTAAATTAATTCGATTAAACAAAAATAAAATTACAGCTAACACAACAATTTAGAGAACAACCATGAGCCGAAAGTATAGAAAAGCAAAGGGTAAAACGGGCACTCACCGTCTTCTTCGAGCTCGCTGCCACTGTCTATCGGGTCAAACTCCGATACGGCGGCGGCGTCGCCGGAGGGAGGCATCTGGAGAGCATCACTCTCCACGATGTGATCTGTACGCGCCCTTACGCCGAGGAAATTGGGGTTCGAAACGACGCCGAAGGACTTGTAATTCTCGATGACGCTGGCCTTCTCGTCCCATTTCGAATACGGGTCGAGTAAAGATTTCAACTTCGGAGGGAGATTGAACGCCGGCTTGAATATGTTAGGGTTTTTCTTGGGCAACCCGACCCGTACCTTCGTCCTTGATCTCTTATTCTCTTGTACTTTCTTCTTGAGCCACCCATTGTAATTTGTGTTGCAAATTAGGGTTCTGACGAAAAGGGCTGGGGTTTAAGATTGTATTTTTGTTTTGAAATTTTAATTATTTTTTCTAAATAAAAAAAATGCGGTGGTTTTGGGGCAAAAAATTTAATTTTTAATTTATTTTATCATCTTTTTAATTTTGTAAAAAAGTAAAATATTTTTTCAATGTTCTTGTAAAGAAATGTATCCGGAAATGAGTGTTATTTTATGTACTCAGTATAACATTTTGATCCATTTTTTTGGAACTAGCCTAAGTGTTTAGAAAAAAATTAAATACTCACACCCACCTTAAATTTGAACTTTAAAATTCTCGATTCAACTGTTCAATCAACTAACCAAAACATTTTTTATTTAACATTTTGATCTTGTTTAAATAAATTTTGCAATTGGTTAAAAAACCAAAATTCTTAAAATTACATGACCAATTTTTTTCATCGAATCTATACATATATAATTTCAGGATCCACGAACCGAAGTCACTTTCGAAACCATACTTCCTACCACATGGACCAATAAGAAATCAATAACAATGTTGTGTTCACACTATAAATTATAAATAAAAAAATTATAAATTATAATTAGTAATATTATTAAATATATTTAAATTATTATATATAAATTTTAAATAATAATTTAAAATTATATATTTTTTGTAATAATAATTAATTATTATTTTAAATATATATACATTTTTAATCTTCTCTCAATATTCTTTTTTATTCTATTAATATTAATTTAATTTCAATTAATCATATATGATAAAAATCAATCTCTTCCTATTTTTTAATCCAATTTGAATTTAAAAAAAATAATCAAATTTTTTAAGTATATTATTTTCTCTTGCTATAATCTGGCTTCGTATGTCCTTTTTTATTTTTCTGAACATTGAATCGAGTTATTAATTATGATCGACTAGATTTTTTTTAATTTTTAGTTTATCCCTAATTCAATTATGTTAAATTTGTTTTACAAGTTAACATACGTTATATTAATATAATTGCATTTTTGCCATCTCATCTCCTTCATATTCACCAAGTAAATTCAATTTTTTTATATTTCTATTTATTTTCCAGCTTTATAATTTTTATTTTCCATTTATTTGGATTTTCCCCCAGCGGTTTTAGGTATTTGTTGGATGCGTTTGATACTTGAGAAATGCAGAGAAGAAAAATTTCTCTTCCACCAGATCAGAGGCTTCTCGATCGGGTAGGATGAGACGAGAAAGTCCTCTTCCACCAGATCAGAGGCTCCTCGATCGGGTAGGATGTAAGATCAATGCAAAGAAGATAAACTCCTCTTCCACCAGATCAGAGGCTTCTCGATCGGGTAGGATGAGACGAGAAACTCCTCTTCCACCAGATCAGAGGCTCCTCAATCGGGTAGGAAGTAAATCAAGGGATGCACCCGAGTAGCAGACACATGTGGGAGAGAGCCAATAGGTCTCATCCAATGATTAACTTCATAATATTTCAATGAAAATGAGGGATGCGCCCGAGTAGCAGACACATGTGGAAGAGAGCCAATAGGTCTCATCCAAGGATTAACTTCATAATATTTCAATAAAAATTAGTAATAGCCAATGTTGGAATATGTCCTTCGATCCTACGTGTGCAATCGATAAAGTCATAAGGTCGTCTATGGATGTTTAAATAATTATTAGATAATATTAATTGCTGGGAGCAATATAATATTGATCGATAATTATACCTACAGGGTCACACACGAGCCGAAAATACGAGCTATAAGTGTTTGCTAAAATAAGTCGATTTGGAATCGACATATATATAAACTAAGTTTATATTCGATGTGATTTACGTACATGCATGGGATGCATGGCTTGCATGGAATACATGTCATTGAGATAATGGTTAATAATGAGATTAATACGAATTTACAAATTTAAGTGAGAGTTCGATTATTAAATAAAATAATTTGTTAGTCCATTAATAAATTTTTTGCTGAAATAGTTGAAGATTAAATAAAATTTTAGATTATTTCAAACAATTAAATCACGTGCATCGGTGTTACTAGTTAATTATAAAATGACCAAAATTGAATATTGGACTAATATTTTCTTCAAATAAAATATGAGAAAAATATGAGATGATTGGATTTGTTTTTAACATTTTCATGTAATAAGAATTTAATTGGGCCAGTCCAATCCAAATCGCACAACGAGTGCATCGCATACAAACCCGGCCCACTTGAAACCCTAGCTGAAACCGAAAACCTCGACACAGGAAAAACAAATTAGCGGCAAAAAAAAGTGAACGAACGAACATGGAAATTGCAGAAGAAATGGAGATGGAAGAAGAGAAGCCAGCTCCGAACCCTAGCAGCATGAAGCGATTCGGCTTGAAAAACTCAATTCAGACAAACTTCGGCGATGATTACGTCTTCCAAATCGTCCGCCGGTATCTTACTTTGAAGTTTGCGTTTTTATAATTTTATTTAATATAATTTAATGGATTGATTGTGTAATTACAACCCTCAGAGATGATTGGTCGTCGATGGCGGTGTCGCTTTCGACGAATGCGGTGAAGTTGTACTCTCCGTTGACGGGGCAGTACCTTGGGGAGTGCAAGGGCCATTCGTCGACTATCAATCAGATTTCATTCTCAGGACCATCGGACCCGCACGTACTGTACTCTTGCTCATCAGACGGTACCCTCCGAGCTTGGGATTCCAGGTCTTTCCAACAGGTCGTCTATATATGCTATTGACTTCGATTTATCTGTGGAAATAGGTTTGATTATATTTTGAATAAAATTGGTTTGCAATGCAGGTGTCCTGCATAAACACAGGCCCATCACAGGAGGTTTTCAGCTTCTCGTTCGGTGGGCCAGGCGATAATCTTCTTGCAGCGGGATGTACATCTCAGGTATTATGTGAAATTCAGGAAATCGATCGGATTGATGTTTGTTTGTTTGTTTCTGTAGTTCGTGCAATGAATATTCGTAGTTGTTCACCGCGTGACTATATTTATATTCAGATCAATATCTGGGATTGGAGGACGATGAAGCAAACTGCGTGTTTGGAGGAATCTCACACGGAGGATGTTACTCAGGTAAAATTATTTGTATTTTCGTTGAAATTATCCTCATCGATTTGATCATTTGGTAATTCTTGTCACCAAGATATACAATTATGTGTAGGTTCACTTTGTTCCTGGTCATCCAAGCAAGCTTCTTTCTGCTTCAGTGGATGGGTTAATGTGTCTGTTTGATGCCAATGGAAACATTAATGATGATGATCACTTGGTGTCTGTAAGTCCACACGATTTCTCTCTCGATTATGTTATCTTCCTTCATGTATTACTACATTATTTATAGTGTATGTATTCCTACCTTGTTATCCATATTTGATTTTATAACAAGGGGTGTCTGCGTATATTTTATAATAAGCCTCCCTTTCTTTTTTTCTCTTACCTACTTTTACTTGGGTAGTAATTTCATGATTTTGTTTTTTTATTTATGTTATTTTTTTAAGCTGTGGGGATTCTTACTGCTTGTAGCTGGATCACCTGTTTCACAGTGGCTATATTTTAGTACAGTAATAAGGCCTAATTATTGAATTTATTTCCTTACGTCTCTCTTGCTTTTTCTCAGCTGTTTGAATTTTTCTTTCCCGAAAACTTTTATTGTCAAATTGTCTTTTTGCTGTTAATGTATATTCTTTGTATATTCCAATAAGGTGCTCAATGTTGGAACTTCAATCGGAAAAGTTGGATTTTTTGGAGAGGCAAATCAGAAATTATGGTGCTTAACACATATTGAAACATTGAGGTACACACCTTGCTTTCCGTCTAACCTCTGTACAACTAAATGTTTTATTGCATCATATCCTTCATGACCATTGATAGCATAATTTCCAAATAATCACTCTTTCCAGTGTTTGGGATTGGAACAATGCAAAATCTGATGCCAACTTTGAGACAGCTCGGGTACTGGCGTCCGAGAGCTGGACATTAGATCAAGTATGTGACTTTTACTTATTTCTAGATTTTTTTTTCTAGTTAAAAATGTTTGGTGTAATTGTTCCCATATTTATATATCATTTTTTGACTGCCAATAGGTTGACTATTTTGTTGACTGTCATTATTCGACCGAAGAGGATCGTCTGTGGGTAATTGGAGGCACGAATGCAGGCACATTTGGGTACTTTCCGGTTAATTATGGTAGTGTAAATTCAATTGGATCCCCAGAAGCAGTGTTTCAAGGTGGTCACACAGGGATAATCAGGAGTGTCTTGCCTATGTCAAGCATACCTTCCAAGAGTCAGGGTATGTTTGGATGGACGGGCAGTGAAGATGGGCGAATGTGTTGCTGGTTATCAGATGACGCGAGAGAGAACAACCATTCCTGGGTGTCGAGTGTATTGGTCGAGAAATCACCAAAAAACAGAAGAAAAATGCGTCACAGTCCTTATTCTAGAACTTGATTCCTTTCTTTGGACATGTTTTATAAACCCACTGTTAAATTAAATGTGTTCAAACAAAGCTATGTTTATGGGCATATTTTGCACTCAAATCTATGAATATTTAAACACAGCAAGTATCACAAATTTAAAAGTATCACAAAACAACTTAGGTTGTACTCTCATTTTCCCTCTTAGGCTTACTTTTCCAACAACCAAATAAAGAGAAGTATTTGAGTTGATAAATTGAAACTCTCAACATAAAGAGAAATATTTGAGTTCATAAATAGAAACACACATGAAGAGTCTGGATCGTTTCTGCTTCAATTGCAAAATAAATGGGCAATACAATATCAAAGATGCTTATCATAGTAATATTTTGAGAAGCTCGTTCAAATCCAAACAAAAGAAAATAATATCAGCCAGAGTTGGCTATCAGCAAAAACAGAAACGAAAATGCATACAATAACCAAGAATTAATAACAAGGTAGAAAGCTAGTGGTCTTCAAACAAAAATATAAAATGACCACTTTTCCAGACGACGCGAAATCCCAGTCTCTCTCAACCAACCTTTTCACCGGCCTCCTCTACCTCCACCGGCACCTATTGCAATATAAGCAACACAAATTAAGATACTGGATTTTACCCACATCTTACTATTATCAAAAAATAAAAGGATAAAACAATCTAATATCCGGCACATGAAGTATTTTGCTGCGAGTAGAAATGCAAAGAATCTTAACAATTTTTTTTAAAGAGCAAATACCTCTACTTCCACCACCTGTCCTCCCTCCAGGTCCACCCCTACCTCGACCTCCAGCTACACCTCGGCCGCCTCCATCTTCCATGCCACGGCCTATGCCTTTAGGTTTTGGCCCATCTTCCCTACCTCCTCTTCCTCTTCCACGGCCTACTCCAGGTGGCTTTCTATCTGAAAAGGAGAAAGAAAGCACCACGTCTGAGTTTAAAAGTGAGATGAAACAAACACTACATAGTTGGAGGACCATGTATGACCCAATAGCATAACTTACCTCTCTGAGTTGCAATTTTTTTTAAGCAACACCAATTATTATTTATTTCCTTAAAATAAATATGAAAATTCCATTTAACTCTATAACATGTGAAAAAGGGTTATTACCAGAACGACTTTTTGTGTCCTCTTGAACTTTATCAATCACCTGAAAATGAGTAAAAAAAATCATCATAAATTATCACAATGCCATTAAAACCAACATCTAAGCAGCAAACACACAACGGGTGTAGAAAACTGAGTGACAGATCAATTAATCTCAATTGTTTAAAGGAAAGAGTGGAAAGAAAAGCAGTGTTCATCGTCAATGATATCAAGAAACCATGTTTATGTCTTATTTTATCTTCTTTAATTCAATAATAGTGTTCATTGTTATATCTCATCTTTTAAAGCTAGAATTGATCTGCTGAGACCTAAATAAACTAGCAGGTCTGGATGAGTATTCACCATGTATGTAGATGTTTGTTTTCTGAATCACCCCTAACAATTGAAAAATGACAAAGGGTGGGTACAAAAAGCACCCCTAACAACAAAATAACTATATGATATCTTGGAGATGTTTGTTTTCCGAATCAACAAGAACTCACTTTAACAAAATATCATAACTAGCTTGTTCTACTAAATTCAGTTCAACAGCAATTGTGAAAACGTGTTAAAAATACCTCATCTGGAACTCTAAGATACTTAATTGTATTTCCCCTGATGTAGCACTCTGGCATTCGCCAAAACCTATCGCCATCCTGCATACGATTGAAACCATCCAACCTCAATGATTTAAAGGGTGAAATAAGGGAGTGAAACAATTCCCATTGAGGCGATGTTTCACAGTAATTATAAGAAACAAACAATAAAAAAGGAATACATTCTTTTAGAAAGAAACCAGCACATAAGATGATTACCTTTGAGGTGCATATAACCTCGCGGAGATGGATGTTCATCCAAGTGTCACAATTAACCAAGTGACCATTGTATGTTTCCCCATTTTTCAGTTCCACCAGCTGTTAATCATGAAATCACGGGAAAGTATAAGAAACCGAAATTCAGCATTTCATAAACCTTTTTCAAGAAAGGATGAATGAACAACAAGAAATTCAATTCATCACACGAGGTATACTGTAGCTATACAAATAGCACCGAAATAACTGAAAGCTATCGATTTGTGAAAGATAAAAGCTGTGTAGAAGAATCTATCAAATTGCTTTATGATGAAAAATTGAAAGTGGAAATTGAAGGAAAATAAAATGGAAAGAGGCTTAGTCGTTCCATAGGGTGGCCTTGGGCGGTCTTGAGCAAGGATAGCGGAAGCTGCGAAAAAATAAACCAAATCAAGCTCAATATTAAAAACAAAAAGAATTGAGAAAATCCTAAATAACATAAACCCTTGAATTCGCAGCTGCGGGTAGTGAATTACCATCTTTATTTCCAGCCACGGAGAGACGTATCTCAGCTGTATTTTATTCCTAAGCCAAAAAAAATGTAAATCAACAGCCGTAGTAGAGAACACGCATTGCAGAACAAAAAAAAACGAGATACAAAACCCTAACAGTGAATACAAGTGAAAAGGAGAGAGATGAAGGTGCGCGGGACTCGAACCTTCAACGACGCTCGCGGAGTACCCTTCTGTCTTTCTCTCTCTCTCTGTTACTTTGAGAGGAGAAGGAAGATGATGATCGATGAATGAAGACTACTAGACAGACCCCGCCTCCTTCAAACCGACCTTCACTAAAATAATAAGTACAGTGCAGCGCTCTGTTTGATTGCCGTTGAATTGGGCCTTTTGATAGAAAAAGCCCATAAGCCCGTGAAAAAAATACTTTCTCCTTCCCATGATTTTCGATGACTATTACTTTCAGGTGTTCGAGTCAAATGTACTACTTTCTCCCTCCCGGCTCCTAGCACAGTAAATTACAAAAGTAAATCTGATTATACATTTACAACAGAGTAGTACTTCATTTGTCTGGAAACACATTTGTCTGGAAACAATTGTCGTAGCTCTTTTATGGAATAAATTACAAAAGAGTTGCAAGTCTATGACAATTGCTCTGGGACAAAAAATAAAATAAAATATTTATAAACATCAAATTTATAGTGATTTAATTATTAGCTGTTGTTTCAAAATTTCAATCAAACAACTTTAAAAATACATCAAAAAATTTGATAGACAATTGACGATTAAACCACAATTTAAAGAACGGCAAATTTTAGATTAACTTTCGCCATGGCGAGACACAATTAAAATTTAGAAATGTGACGAGAGTTGGTCGAAATAAATGAATTTTCAGATAGGAGTAGCCGAATCCAATATTTGATCTGACAGGTGACAACTATGGTTAAGTAATACGGAGTACTAATTTTAATTTAATATATATTTCACCCCTCGACCGACAGACAGCAATGACAACAT
The DNA here is from genome assembly GCA_954870475.1 of Euphrasia confusa. Lineage (NCBI taxonomy): Eukaryota > Viridiplantae > Streptophyta > Magnoliopsida > Lamiales > Orobanchaceae > Euphrasia > Euphrasia confusa. The sequence continues at coordinate 39,568,531 of OX940952.1, forward strand.
TTTACTTATACGGAGTATTATACTACTAGACAACAAAAGCAGCTACAAACATCTGAAGAAAACCAGTGACAAGTAGTGTAATCAGATAAATGCACCATCAATAAACTCACCAGTTTCAAACGAGATACTTCAGGATTTCACAAACTCCTGAACAAAAGAAAGGCGTACAGTAAGCAGATCGAAAAATACTTTTACATCATCAAAACAACCATTACAATTTACAAATATACATAATTTATACACAAATCGAGCAAGTCAGTGTCAAATTTCAAAACCCCTGGTGTTTTAATACAACTCCATCTCTTCATCTTCTTCTTCTTCTTCTTCGTCTGTTTTCTTACGAACGGTTCTTAAGTCTACCAAGTGACGCATTGTCGGCCTTCCATGTGGACAGTTCCAAGGAGACTTGAGGACAGCCATGTGTTCTAATATCTGCAAAGAATATTCAACTCACATGTTTTAGCATATCACCTAACTATTCTTTTAAAAGAGAAAACGGTTCTATGATGGTCTGCAAATATTTAGTAAAAGAGATAATTACAAAAGAACTACCCTTAGGTATGGCCTAATTACAAAAAGACCCAACTTTTACAAGTGCAATAAAATTAAATCCAAGAAAATATATATTAAAAAAGCACCAAAAATAACTGAAACCCTTAAAAAAACGAAAAGAACTAAAAGGGGGAGATAAAACCTAAAGATGGGGGAGCTATAAAACAAATCCTAAAAAGTAACAGACACAATAGAAAAAGCTAACAAAAATTCAAACTAAAAGACGAAAATAAAAAAATAGATAAACTTGGTACTTTTCATCAAATCAGATTGTTGACACAAGCATTTTTTTCCCTTTTAACAATTATAGATCGACACTTGTTCCTTACAAAAATGCATATCAATAGATATATTGATATAGAGCGTCAATTTTTTTTTTAATTTTTTTTTTTTTGTAATGAGCCAAACCCACAGGGTATTTTTTGTAATTTCCCCTTATAATAATAATGCTAGCGAACTGTGACTCTTTGATACTACCTTGTGCATTTCATTCCTCCCAAGCGAATCTCCAATCATAACGGATGATCTGCAAGCACGTGAAGCTAGCATTGCACGTACTTTGGGTGGGCAAACTGAATCAGCTGTGTCTGATCGGTAACTGCCGATGATGGAGCACTCTCCATGACTATCCGAGAGAATAGATATAAGTTCCTTTACATCAGCAATTCCAAAAGTTATGTTTTTGCTGAAGGGAACTGCTTTCAGTATAAACCGACGTCCGCAAGGAGCATTCATGTCCTCCTCCAGTAAAAACCCATTTTTCCTGAAATTTGAAAATAGTACAACATCAATAATTACACAACAATAATTGCAGGAATAAGAAACTGGATATGGAATCTTGTGAAACACAGCCCCAACTGACAAGAATATAAATGATCATTTATGAGGTAAAAGTCCAACTCATACCTGAAGGTCTCCATGTGCATTGAAATGACTATCTCTTCTTCTGGAGCTAGCTCAATTTTTAATGGCCTAAATTAAAGATATCGTCATATTGGAGAAGAGACTGAGAGCATCATTTAGAATAAAATGAATAAGAATAGAAAATTAAATGTCATTTCACACGTCAGATACAATTGCGGCTTCCTGAAAGTGAAATTCAGAATTACTGCATACAAAATGCACAGTCAGTCACAAGCAGAGCAAGTAAATGGGAAAAAAAAATGTAATACTACATGTTTTCGGTTTTCCAGAGAATGGTTTAGAGTCAGATAGCATTTCTGATGTAATTTTTTTTGACAATAACTTCATTAAACAAACTGAACAAAAACTATTTCACATTACTAGTAAGAAAATCTAAATGAGTTACCGCAGTAAAGGTTGCTGATTCAAAACGGTTGTTTGTGACAGGCGCTCATAGTTGTGTTTTTCATCTGCAGCATGCTGGTACAATCGAAAAAGAAAAAAATAAGAAAAATACACATAACTGTGGTTATTTTATGGAGAAGCGAACACCTAGATAGATGACCTGATCCACTATGAAAAGGTCATGGTCCAACTTCCCAATAATGAATCCAAGATTAAATTGTCCAATCACCTGCACATGAAGGTGGAAATTAGTGAACCAAGAGCAAACATTTAAATTAAATTAAATCTAGAACATTCAATGAAGATTCAGAAATAGAATGTAAAACAAATAGATCATAGAACTTCTTGAAATATCTTGCACGACATTTTGTACTGCATGAAGTTCTTATTAAGGTAAATGAAGGTTTAAACCTTCATTTGCTTGAAGTCTTCTTTCTTAAAAAGCCTTTCCAGCTCACTGGTAGCAGCAGCTAAAGCTTTAGCTTTCCCCTCTTCATTTACTATTTGTGAGAGCTCCAATGATGCTGCACTGAAACCACTGTAGTCCAAAAAATATAACTAGCCAATTAATAAAAATGTACATCTCTAGGTTAAACTTTAACTGTTTATGAGGTATTTGAACTTGTATATACCTTTCAAACTTTTCTCTTTCAGATGTACGGCTGATGTACTTGAGTCTTGCCAGCCTCTGCTTTCTTGACATCAAGTCTTGAAAACTGAATTGCAATGAGAAACCAACCTTTGAACCAGAAGAAGCCAATGCACCAGAAGTTTGCAATGGAATAGGTCCATCTGAAAAGTCTTTCGGTTCAAGCTGAGAATTTACACTAACTGAAACAGGTGGCTGAGAATCGGCATCCAGTATCATCTCTTGACCTTTCTGCTCTCTCAATTTAATATTCTGCATCATAAAGTATACACAAGTTTAAAATTTAAAGGCTAATTCCTTGTTGACACCAAATTTTTGCACAGTTGAGTTTCATTTTTATTGGGATTTTCAGTAACATGATAACATAATTTTATCACTCATCAAGAACTAGAATTCTATACCTCTATGGATCCATTTTGCTTTCTGTCCACACAAGGAAACAGAAGATTCGCACCTTCATTATCTCTAGCATTTTGCTTTCTGTCCCCACAAGGAAAGAGAATACTCATACCTGCTTCACCAAATACACTCTTGATACCAGAAACTTTGGCTGGTTGAGGCTTACTACTGTTGATTTTATCGGAATCACAGTCCTCAACACAATTTCCTGCAGATCTTGGAGATGCAGTGCACTTTGAAGAGCTACTTTCTCTTGACCTAACCATAGGAGGTCCACTTCTAAGGAGTGGAAGTTCAGATAATGGAGTTTCAATACTCTCATGTTTTCTCTTATTTGACGTAAAAAACCTGTCGAGTGGCATTTCTACAGTACTCGACTGCCGAAGTGAATTAACAGTATCAACAGTACCCTTGTGGGATGTTCTTGACAGGAAAATAGCATTTCTGTCATTTTTATCAGAACTTACAGAAAAACTGTTCTTCTGATCACCATGGACTCCGATTTCAAACTCTTCTACGGTAGAACCTCTTACTTTATCTTGAGGAGTCGTCTGGCCATTATTTGCACAGAGTTTGTCATCCCTTCCCTCGTGAACTTCACTATTGTCTTTAAACAAGAGCTTCGAAGGCCATTGAGGTCTCTCGTGCGGAGAAGATTTATCGAAGGTGAGTTTGTCATCATTAAGTTCATCTATTTTATTAACCGAGTAATTAACCTGGTCAGATGAATAAATCTTCTCTAAAGCTTCTCTTAGGGACCGCAAAATGGAGCTTTCATCAGAAAAATATATTTTTCTTTTGTCAGGTGTAACATTTACATCATATGATCGGGTGGGAACAGAAAAATTCAATATGGCAATGGGATATTGTTTAGAATTCGCACCTCTGTACAATTCATTCACAAGCTTGCCAATTTTGGGCATATCAACCGGACGACCATTAACAAAGAAGAACTGTCGATCCCCTATAGTCCGCCCACATCCATTTCCTGACTTGGAAACAAATCCTTCAACCACACAACCATCCGGCATGCTAAGGTTCACAGGCTCTAAGCAGGAAAAAGTACTCGTTCCAAACACTGTGACGATATTCTCTTTGAGGGACCCACTACCCTGTGTCTTCAGCACTGTAGACCGTGCATTTTTCCCCGTTGTATTGGTGCAAACTATTCTAATTCCTTTCGCAATAAGAGCGTAAGCCTGTAAGTTAAAGCCAATATCAGGACCGTTTGAGAATCAAGAGATACACTTTCCATAACAGGAACAATAAGTACAATCACAATGACCAGGAATTAACTAATAGTACTCTCAAGCATCCTGAATAATACTCCTGCTTCCCATACCAAAGTTCACGTTTTTCATTTTGAGCGTCCAGAAGTTTTTGTTTCCTAAAATGTTACAATAAGTTGACATTATATAAAAGTGGTTCCCACTATGCATCACTCTACTTTATACATCAAACATAAAAATAAAATACTACAACAACCCCACCATACCACCACCCCTAAGCGCATAAAATATTAAAGTTCCATTTGTTTTAATCTATGTGCCCAAAAGAAATGTAAACTTCTCCGTAGGGAGGAGGGAGTAGTATTTTAGCTTCTCAAATTTTATCCCAAAACAAGCGACATTTAAAGAGCTCAAAGCATCTTTGGCCTAAAACGTACTCTTATTTATTATTTCTAAACATAAAGTTCTACTACCTAGTACCTTCACATGAATGTTGAAAATAGAAACACATTAAATGTAGAGAGGGAAATAAATAAACTCATCAGATAGAGTTACAAAGGAAAGGGTTGGAGAGTTAAAATAGGATGAATTTAACAAAATATTGAAGAATATATAGCAAATACAATTTCAAGATAATATAACAATTACACATGAATAAATGTAGATCAGTCATTTCGTGAGATGACTTAATTTGTTTCAAATCTGCTAATTTTGGGACGGAGGAAGTAAGTAAACATATAATTTCCTCTTCTCGCAGAAATAAGTATACATGACAGATCTAGTAATGTCTACAATGCATCTCGAATATATGATAATCTACTAAAAATAATAATTTTCACCAAAAATATTCAGCCCATGTGGCATACAGTCTTAGGCAAGCACGAACCATCTGAAGAACACCCCTCTAGCACCTAATGAGAAACCACAAAGATACAATAAAAGATATCATACAGAGAAGCAATACAAAGACTCACGTTCAACAAGCTGATTAGTTTGCCATACTCCTTGCGTATATTTCGCTGAAATTCTTTACTCCGCACTGGTAAATTGGAGAACAGATTTTTGACTGTGACCGTGGTACCAACTTGGCGCGCGGACTTCCTCTCATCTGTCAGAAGGCCCGTGCGGTCGAATGTCAGGTGAGATGCAACCACCTCATTCACGGTTCGAGTCTCCACAGTCAAATCCCCCAGTGCACAAAGAGAACTCAATGCCTCCCCTCGAAATCCAAAAGTCGTAAGCAACTGAAGGTCGGGAAAATCCAAGAGCTTGGATGTGTGGTGCTTCAGTGCCAGAACCTGCCAGTCGGAAAAGTAGAAGATACATAAAAACTAGAAAACAAACAACTTTCAATTCAAGTCCTTGAATCATTCCAGGAATTTTTCCTTTATACCAGACACTATGCCCCAAACAATTCCCCGAAAATAGAAAACTTCTACAAAACAAAATCCAACAAAAACCCATTATAACTGATACAAATTCACATTTCCATTTCCTACTGATTAAAATGCGATCAATTAAAATTTGGCAGCAGGTAGTTGAGGGAACATTACTTTGAAATTCGGTGGCGAGATGCCGGAGCCATTGTCGATTACTTGAAACGATTCGAGACCGTAGTCTTTCAGGGCTATTTCGATGCTGGTGGCGCCGGCGTCCAGGCTGTTCTCCACCAGCTCCTTCACGGCGGACGAGAGGTCTAATATCACTTGTCCAGCGCAGATTTTGTGGACGACGTTTTTGTGGATTGGCCTGATGACTGATGACTTTTCAGCTCCACCTTCCATGGCGGTGTTCGTCGAGCGCGTCGGCGAAGCGGGTATTTTACAATTTTACATGGAGGTGCGATTTATGCGCTTGTGAACTGTCGCGGTGGGTACATTGCTATCGGAGCACGCCTTGGAAGGAGAAATTATAGAGAACCGAACGAGGTGATACTGTACGGTTGATTAGTTGCCGAGATTAAAGAAAACCTAAGGATGAACTTACTTTTCTCCGTTCCCAAAACATTTAACACTTTTTAAAATTAACAAAACCCAAATAATTAAATAAATATATTTATTTTCTTAACTTTAAAATTCAATTATTTTTACTTTAAATTTACTTTACAACTTTTCTTTAAACTATTTTACTTTTCAATTTAAAAAAAAACACTTTTTATTTTTATCAAAAAAATAAAAATTATAATTTTTGTAATTTAGGTTATTATTATTAAATATTAATTTTTTTTAAAATATAAATCACGTATAACACTATATATTATGCATGACACTCCTATACAATAATTCAACTTTATTATTATGATACAATATGTAACATTCATACATAGGTTTCTAAGACCACAGAACATTTCGTTTTCATAGGTTTCTAAAACCACAGAACATTTCATCTGAAAATGTTTACAAGTATGTACATACTCAATGAAAAGTTCAAACTTCTTTTCTCAATTTGAGCTTTTGTTGTTGAACTGATTTTCTATCCCGTTTTGGTTTTACAGTTCTTTACTATTCCTTTAGGTTGAATTTTTGGTTTAACAATTCTTTACTATTCCTTTAGGTTGAATATTAGATAAATAAATTTAAGAATTGCTTCATCTACAGGGACACTTGTGATAAAATATCACAACAAACAAATACTTATAATCAACAAACATGTATTGAAGCTATTCATCAAATTATAACACTTCAGATAACATCTAATGAACATGAATTTATAAATTTATATAGTATTAGTATGATCGAGATGGTGTGTTGCTTGCAACATCTCCATTATACGTGAGTTCACGAGACAATAATGTTTACAAGAAAGAAAAAACACTCAGAAATATGATCTAGCAGTGACTAGAATGAAATTGAAGTATATACTTATAAACCGAAGAGAAAACAGTACCCAACTCAATTTTTATGATACAAAGTGCCAGCGTTTAAAAAAGGGAGGAAAAAGAAAAGGAAAATCTTTGATAGAGAGGAACCTGAAATTGGATTTTCACGATCACAGGTCCCAAACTATCCCCGCCTCAAACAACAAAAAAAGAACCCGCACCTAAACACCAAACACGCTCTATACAGCTCTTGGGTAAATTATCTCCCTACATGAAGTAGCTCAGTGATGCTTTCTTTCTTGAGCCGCCTTCTCCGTAAAGTTCGTTCCATTGGAGAAGCTCGTTCATGTTTTGTGACTCGGATGAAACACTCGCACACACCTACATTTTATTACAAGTCAGTAAAGTAGTCCATTTGATACTTGAGCAATCAAGAGTGAGTTTTAGTAAACCGATGAAAGATAAACAAAAATATCCAACTGTTCCATATGAAAAATTATGCATATGTATACCTGTTCATGTGCATATTTAAAGTCATCCATGTTCAAGGGACGAACGTCTACACTGCTATGCAATGCGGGCAAGGGTCTGTTCTCTGACAATGCCAGTGCTTTCTCCTAAAATTTAACAAGTTTGGATCAATTAGATTATTAGATACAACAAACAAAGCAATAATGGCAAAAGAATTATTAACAATAAATATACACGCACCTTTTTCTCCTTCTCCAAAATTTCTCTAATAGGGCAATGGGCAGCTGTGACACACAGATTCTGGAAGACAGACAATTTTTCTATATGAGATATTCAACTTCCATAATCCCCGCAAGGAAAAGAAAAAACGAGTATATGAGCAGAAACCTTAAGATCACTTCCGGAATACCCTTCTGTCATGCTAGCAATGGCTTCAAGATCAATATCTGAAGCCAATTCTTCCTTTGCTAGTATCACCTTCAAAATTTTCGTCCGATTTTGAGCATCTGGTAAGTTGACCATCAGCCTGCACCAAATTTACATACACGAGCTTGCCTTTCAAATATTGATTATTATTCAAGGAAAAAAAAAACAATTCGGTTGCAGAATTGGAAATACCTCCGGGGAAGCCTCCTGATTACGGCTTCATCAAGATCAAAAGGTCTATTTGTGGCTGCAAGCACAAGTACCCGCTCCTTATCCTTAGTACGCAATCCATCCCAATTCACCATAAATTCATTCTTCATTTTGCGCATTGCTTCATGCTCTCCGGGGTTTTCCCGTCTCCCTAACATGCTGTCAACCTATACAGTATAGACGTTAGAATAAGTGCTGACGATAAAAAAAATTGAGAGAGAGAGAGAGACCAAGAATACTTTTGGTACATTATACAAACCTCATCCACGAAAACAACACTGGGGGCTATTTTGCTGGCCAAGGAGAAGACTGCTTTCACATACTTCTCTCCTTCACCAAACCACTGAAGGAAACAAAATGGGGGTGAACATGGGCATACACTGAAATAAGAACAATATTACTGAATTCAAGGTGTAAAAAGAAACTGTACTTTTGAAGTGATGGTCGACGTGGATATGTTGATAAAGTTTGCGCCTGCATCAGTTGCAACAGCTTTTGCGAGCATAGTTTTACCAGTACCAGGAGGCCCAAAGAGTAAAATCCCCTTACAAGGCTGCCAAAAAAACATAATGCATATGACGCCAAAAGTAACTCCGATTTCACCGGGGTAAAAGGCGAGAGATTGGCCATAATTCTAATCTGCACTATAAATATATTTATGTACCTTTGTCAGTTGTCCTTTGGTGAACAATTCTGGCCTTTGCAGAGGTAGCATCACCAATTCCTTTAATGTTTCTTTAACATTTTCTAATGCTCCAATGTCGTCAAAAGTTACTCCAATATCACCGGGTGGAATAACTTCAGCAAGCAGCTTCTTCTCAAATTCGTTTTCAGTAACCACGTCCTGCAACTCAAAACAGTCATTCTTCTACTCCAGATTATGTGAAATAATACGGGGTAATTAAGATTATAATTTGACCTAACTGCAAAAAACAATTATAGTTGCAGAACCACATGAAATACCCATGAGAATTGATTTGTCTTACTTATCCCCTTCATAAGACAAAAAACATTTCAATAATTTATAGAGTTGGCCAGGTTTTTAGTAATTATTTCGAACCTCAAAGAGTGCATTTTGCAATTATTTCAAATATGAGAAAGCATCAAACAAGTTGAATTTGTGATTAATAATTTACCTTAAGAGACTTCTTTACACTCTTGCTTTCATTTTGAATGCCCTTTAGAATGCTAAGGCCATAGCTAACACTGCAACATATAGCCATAAAGAGAAAAGAAAAACAAAAAATACGAGTGAGCACTGGAACCAACCCTAGCTAGTCATATTCCTTCATCTTCCTTTCATGGCTTTGTGCCATGGCTAAAGAAATTCGGCAACAGATTTTATTTTTACCTTTCAATTGAAATGACAAGTTTTGACTCCTCGAGTGAGGCTCCGGGGCAGTGCATAAAGTGATGGCTTAAAGCCCAGCCAATAATTTTTTCCGCGCCTATCACCAACATAGCAAGCGTTTAAGGAACATCAAATTGAAGAATTAACACCCGATTAAGGAATTTTAAGTTGAATGGAATTAACTTACTTTCATTGGTCAAAGCTAAGTCTTTAATGTATAAAGCTTCCAGATCAGGACAATCAAGGCCCATCCGATTTAGGACCTGGAATTGACGTGAAAAGGGAAAAATCAGAGTCAAGGTATGATGGATGACAGAACATCGCATCCAAGATAGATTTCATATGCTCAGTAAAACCTATAAATTATTATGCCTTTTCAATATATAAGTAGTATTTACAAACAAACCTCATGACAACTATCTCCTTAACAATAAGTAAAAAAAAAAACACTAAAAATTAAAATTTCATGGAAAAAAATGCAAGTTAGAGAGCTGACAATATTAATTGAAATAGCTGCATGCATTAATCAAGTATTATTAGATTAGGCCCTACAAAAGCGTATTAGAAAATATAAAAAATGTGCCACAGAAATGATAAAAGAATAGTGGGCATATATGACACACCGAACGAATGCTGCCAATGTTTGATTGTGACTTCATTGTTTCAATATCACGATCCAATTGTTGTTTCCAGTCCACTAGTACTGTTTCATCCTGCCATGTTCAAACAAAATTCACATAATGCTTTCTACACATAATGATAAAAACACCACACATAGACAAACCAATATATTCGATTACCTGGGGTATCTGGATGGTTACTTTGTTCGGGAAAAGACGGTTGAGCTGCTTCATTAGTTTTGGGATTTCTTTACTTTTATCTTGCAATCTACCGAAATTATCCTAAATGAATAAGAGACGAATCAATCAGGACTCACAAGTTAGCAATATTACAACAAAGCATGAAAGGCCAGAGATGTCCTGCCCAAAAGTTTGCATAAATTACTTAAATAGGCATACCGGAAAGGCAAGGTCTAACAATGCTGTTTGGTTGGTTCCGAATTTTGTGAAAAGCAGTCCACCAGGATGAGCCTGAAATCAACACATAGATTACATAGTATTCATTCTAGTTGTGGCTAACAAGGTACAAGCATCCCAAATTAAAATAAAAACTTACTTTCCCTTTTCGGCTGTCTGCCTGAGTATGCGAGGCTATTACAACAATATTTTCTGGAATAGTATCAAGCTTAACTTTTAAGGCCACGAATGCTTCAGGATTTGCAGCCAATGACTTCTCTATATCTTTCAAATACAAGATCAGTGGCCTACTTTTACATTCTATGGAAGCAACCTGCAACAACAATATAAATATTTGTCCATATATTCAGCACACAATAGAAGAGAAACCATTTTATCATGCTGATTCTTATCAAATGTACAAATATCATTTACCTCAAAGAGTTCATTAATTGCAAGTTTTTCAACGTCGTCGGCACTGGAGCTCTCAAGACGGAGCAAGTTAGCTACACAGAAAGGGAAGAGAATAAACAATCAACACAATAACAGGCTTCATTATAGATTGAACCATGCACAATCTGTGGTACGTAGACAAACATTCAAACTACCTGGACAGAAGAAACCGTGATCTTCTTCACAAAGGCCCCCAAGATCATTACCTTCTGGTATTGCTCTATCGAATCTAACTCCTATCTTTGAAGAGCCATTTTCCTCGAATGCAAGTACCACCTTGCCTCTGTGTCCATAAGTTGGACCCCTGCACAAGATGCCATCCCACAAGTATATGAAAAATGTTACATACAACTACTTTCACAATTTATATACATGCTGAATCAATCAACGCAGCTCCAGAACCTTGGTACCTAAGGCTATTATGTTAATCCCGTTTGCCCCGGAAGAAAACACACTATTCATTATACAATCATTACATCAACATTAATATGCATCAAACAATAATATATTAGTAAAAATGGAACATAATTCGTTAAAAAAATATGCAACACTAAGAATGAGTAAAAATCTGATAAAACCTTGCGAAACAAGAAAAATACATTTTATAGTAAAATATATGCATTCCAATGCACAGATGTAAGCTCTCCACCATGCTTGTTATAAATCTTTGTCATTCAATAGAAGTGTTGTGTACAAGAAATAAATATATAATTTGATGGGGGGAAATCAAGAACAAAAAGACCATTGTTTATACATGGGAAGTGACTGGTGAGGCCCGCCTAAAGGCTAAAGCAAACATTAAACAAATTGAAATTCGCAGCATGTTACCTAACTAGTGTGTGAACAAAGCCTGATTGGAGAGATCCAACATACTTCACTCTGTCACCTGCAAAAACAACAAAGCATCTACTTATAAAAAATCCTTCACAGCCTAAAATAGACAAAGGGGAGAGAAAAGCGAGAAAAGCTTCGAGTATAATACCCTTTTTAAAAATATAGCCTTTTGAAGTAGCAGTTGATGCTTCCTGCTTAGGTAGAGCCTGAGAGCTAATAGTAGAACCCCCAGTAATATCAGCCTCCACACTTGAGGCTGGTTTTTTAAGGTGTAGTGCGGCAGTGGTCCGTGTAGAAAATACACTTGTTCTCTCGGGCTTTGTGGGTTCTTTTACGGGGTCAGCTTCTTTAGTTGTCTGTCCCTGAACGGATTTTCGAAATGGGCATCAATACACACTAATATATATTATGTAAGACAATTAAAATATAAACATATGAAATCAGCAGAGGTTGAAACTTACACCAGGTAACAGAATAGTATCAACGATAAGGATTCCCGCATCATAATATTTAGCAAGTGCCTTGGTCAATGATTCCTGGTATATTTCGGAACCTTTGCAGAAAGCAGCAAATATAAATTGCTGGTATAAGTTTTAGAGAAAAAAAAAATAAGGTGAGACGAAAACTATTATACAAAATCAAGCTACATTACCTGAAGGACCTGACAGCAAGATTTTAGGGCAAACTGTAGGTAGATCTGAAGTGAACTTTGCAAATTTATTACATTTTAAATGTATGTATGTCGAAGCAATAAGAACATCTTTGGTGGTCTCACTGTTAGAAAACAACATGCAACCATGTTAAAATGAAAAGTTAGATGAGGTAGAAATATGAAACGGAAGCCTATAACAACCATTCCAGATTCCAGAAACTCCCACCCATGAATCAACAACCGATTAAACTTACAAGAAATTGACAACAAAAAAACTAGGTACAACTAACAACATGATAATAAAGATGTTGGCAGAAACACACAATGTATATATCTTTTGAAGTTCACAGAAAAATAAATGGAGGACACAAAAGAAAGTAATTAAGCAGGTACAAATAAATTTCAAAACATGCCCCTAGGCAGGCATCACTGTCATGTATGACTGACATTTGTAAATTTGTGTGGAAATAGATGCAAGTAAATATTTTCTGACTCGCCTGGCAACATTATCAGACTATCTGTAACCATTATATTATAGAAGCATGAAAAACTAAGTGAAAGAAATAAAGACTATTAACTAGACTTCACTCGAAACATTCACCTCAAGTAATATGGGAATTTCTCGAACGAAATCTCAATATTTTGGCTATGCAGCAGTCCTTGTCGTAACATATCTTTGAACGCTTGACGTCTGGCTGTTATCGAAACGGGAGGCTCGGAATCCTTCCGCTGATTTCTAGTTGCTCTCTGCTCGTCTAGAATTTTAGACACAGTGCCACTTATATCCAATGCAGGAGAAGTTGCATCAGCTAGAATCTGCAAAAATGGTCTGAAGTCATTGTTCTCAGCTAAAGCCTTCCCACTACTCTCAGCGTCAACATTCAAGTCTTCATTGATGGGAACATTGGGAGATGAAATTCCCGCCTTTTCGATTACTGATACAGTGTGATCATTATGGTCGATAGAAGCGTCCTTCATTTCAGTGTCCAGACAATTGTCTGACACTTCACACACGGATGGTAAAGATGGTATTTCAGAACCACGTTCTCCAACCTCACCATCCTGTGGATGAAGGAGAGATAATTCATCAGTGTGGTTTGATGAGGATGCAATTCCTGATGCAATGGAGACAGCTGAAGGGTCTGCTCGTGCTTCAGTATGTAGCCCTTTCATGGATGATCCACCGTGAGCTTCTAATATGGTGACAGAAGGTGGTACAGTAATATTGTCGAGGAGTTGAAAAATCTAGTAGTATGTCAAGGATCCACTAGTAGGAAACAAACCAATTAACCAATTATTGCAACACACATGGACGGAACCATTAATTCTATTTGTGGGGTGACAATTTTTCAATGTAATAATAATTGAATATTGGAATTATTTATACATGATCAATAATTAAATGAATGGGTTGAATAAAATTAAGGAAATAAAAGAAAGTAATGTGGAAGTTGTTTCACATTGTAAACAAAAAATAAGTTCAATTATTTACTGTTAATTTAGAGATTTAGTTAGTTGTATAATAACTTTGTAGCTGATGTGAGAGGGGTAGTAATTCAATGTGATTGGTGGAGAAACTTTATTTTGTTAAATATGTATGTGCTTACCTTCTGGATCCGTCTCTGGTAATACACATACACAATACGACCCTTCTAAGAAAGTTTAGTTACAAATAAGAGAATTGGGGAAAGGATACATAAGCTTGTTTACCGGACAAGCTAAAAACCACTTCATCGCCTCCTTTTAAGAGAACGGATGAGCCTCTGGTGTAAATCTTACCGTTCACTCTTACACATCCTTTTTCTCCAGTGATTTCGAGCAATGTATGTGATTCTCGTCCCTATGGTCAGGCGAAAAATCAGTGAAAATAAATGTGTACACTGCAAATAAATATATTCAAAATGTCAAAAAAACTAACTAAAGCAAACAAAACCAGAATTTACCTCAGACTCCATATGCTTTAGATTACACAAGGATTTACTAACTGTTGGATCCCTCACCCACAAGTCACACTGGCGTCCTTGACCAACAGTGAAGGTTGGGCGATGCATGACAACATGCGGATTCTGCGAGAAAAAAATATTGCCAAAGTCACAATCATGAGCCGTCACTTAATAGTAAAAACAAAAACAATGGTTGTTGTAGTACATATAAAAGTTCATCCATACATCTGATATCGTAGAGTAAATGGAAACTGATGGGAGTTTGTCGCCCAGGATTTAACTTTGAGAGAGAGTGAGAGAGAGATGTAAAGTTTGAATCTTTCCAGTATAATTTTTATGTGCAGTACAACAATTATTTATTCTTTTGTTAGCTAATGGAATGAAATCTAACTATAAATCAAATGTTTGATCAATTATTTTAAAGGTGGTTCAAGAGCAAAATACGAGATATATTTTAAATGGTTTGAATGTTTGGCCTTATATGTAGACATATTTTCAATGCTAACATATAAAGGACGTTCTTTTTCTAGGTTAATTTCCTTTTTCCACTGACACAAGTATGCATATATCTAAGTTCGACAGCAGCTTCCACCAAATAGTGAATACTGGATGCTAACTGATACTGGACATCCTTCTTGTATACCTCAACCACACAGATGATACGATAGCGGAAACTAGATCAATGATAAATAGCACAATTGTTCAAAAGAGCCAAAACATGCTTACTCCACCAGAACTCATGGAAGAAAAAATAATCAAAGGAACAACAACGATGATGTATATCACAATTATAGAGTTGAGCTAAACATCTAAATACAAATCCAATAGAAAGGGAACTAAACATCTAAATTCATTAATCATGATCAAACTTTGTCACACAGCCAAGATAAATTGGACACTTGACACATCTAGAACAAATCTATGAATCTAAAACACGTGGGTGTGATGGGCAGGATCATCTAATTAACCAAATGGTCTATTCTCTTGGAATAAAGTGAATCAACACTCTGGAAAGATTAAATCTTGATCACGTGCATCATTTCGACAATTTCAATGTCAAAATTCAAAGAACTGAAATAAATATTAACATTTTTCTTCTAATATTTATACTTTACTTTCCCAAAAAAAATGTTGTTATACAATTGAGTAAGGATTAAGCCCACCTGTGAACACTGGGAAATAAGTTTCCCCCATGCAACTCCAGGGTTCGATTTCAGTTTCCGTTTCTTTCCTCGATGAGAAAATGGCCCACTTGATTTCCCTTGATCCCCATCAATAGTGGAATCAACTGCACCCACCATAAGAAATCCCAGAAACAAGAATTTTAAAATTACAATAAAAAAAAAGAAAAAGAAAAAATCAATTGAGTAAAAAAATAGGGATGGGATATGATCACCAGGTGCGACCGCCTCGGGCTCTTTCTCTACCGCCACTTCATCCGACTGCTTTCCTTCTTCTCCTTCTCCTCCGCTGGTGGCCGGATCAGCTGATCCAGTATCCACTTCTTTCGCGCCAACAACTTCTTCCGAAGATGGAGAATTGTTGGTGGAGGACGAAGACGCATCCCCCGCCTGCATGCACACAAAAAATCCCAAATTAAAGAAACCAAGAAAAATTAAAATCAAAATCTACAATTAAAAAAAAAACATAAACCCTAACCTTGGATCGTTTTCCATTCGGCAGAGAAGACGACGGAGAAGAGAGAGGGCGCTTCGATGAAGACGAGCTTCGCCGCGTTTCAACCATTGTTTTCTGATCTAAATCTTATGCAGAAAAAATTAAAGAAAAAATAGAATACCTAAAGATTGAATTTTTATCAGGCTGAAAATCGATAAATCTACTCTGAAGGAGGAGATTTATAGATAAAGGTATTCGTTTTTATTTATAAATAAATAATCCTATCATGATTAATTTATTTATTTACTCTGAATTATAGGAAATAGACTGTTGAGTGTAGAATGACTCGAGGGGAAAATGAAAGAGTGACAGGATGGAAGAAATGAGAAGGTGAATAATTGCAGAATAAGTATTTTTATTATTTTTTATATTTATAATTTTATTTTGAGAAAGCTGGATTTTAATGAGGTTCTATTATTTTAATTATATACTTCGAAATTATTTGTATTTGATACATTAATCTTCTTAATTTATATTTCTAAAATTAAGAATACAAATATTTGTTACAACAAATAAATAAGTCATCTGAGTTCAGGATTGAATTGAGATATTTATTATAAGATATTTCGTATTATAAGTTATTTTAATATTAACTAGTATTACTGTCCGTTTGACACCGTGACACGTGATATTTTTTTGAAAATTAATTCGCATGAAAATTTTATTTTATTTTATAATCCTACTCTCACTCTAATTTGTACGGGTGTACATTAGACGAAATTAGGGAACTCTCGTCTCGTCTTGTCCTGATAATTTATATTCAGGTCGAGATCGAGATAGGATCGAGAACTCCCAAAATTTAAATAAAATTATAAAATTAACAATTAAATTAAATTAAATTAAATATTATTGACTTATAAAATAATTAAAATACAAATAAATATTTTTTTAGTTTTTGAGAGAAATAAATTCAATTATTCAATTTAAAAGACTTTATTGTGTTTATATTATCTCGTTACTAAATTTTTCAACGTGTTTATTGATCTTTTAAATCATATAACTCATGTGATTTATAAATTAAATTGTTGAATTACTATTTCTAGAAGCCAATTGTTTTTTTTATAATTCAAACTTCATAAGTATATAAGGTGATCTATTAAATTAAACTATATCTCATTCTCAACAAATAATAATAAAACTATGAAAATAAAGTAAAAAATTTAATTATATATGTATAGATTTGTTTGATAATTTAAAATCTTATATAAATAAAATTAATAAAAATAAATTAAAAAGTTTATAAGATATAAAGTATTATAAGTTATTTTAATGTTAATTTGTTTGACAATTTAAGATCTTATATAAATAAAATTATCAAAAATAAATTGTTATGTATTAAAAAAAATTAAAAATAATTATATTAACTAAATATTTGGATTTTTTTTATATATATAAAAGATAATAATTTTAAAGGTATTTTGGTATTTTATAGTTATAGTTATAGGAGTTTAGGACATGTTCTTTTGTATTTTAATTTCAGTTTAGATTCAGTTCGGATCAAATCATTCAGTTCAACTCGATTTAGTTCATTTTAAAATAAATTAAAATAAAACAAATAAAAAATAATTTCAACCTATAATTTTAACTATACAATCTAATTAATGTCATAGTATTATTAATATTTAAAAAAAAATTAAAATTTTATAAAAAAAATATTATTATTTTTATAAGAAAATCAATCTAGTTCAGTTCAGATTTCAGTTTAGTTCAATTCTAGTTCAGTTTTGTTCAGATCGCTTGTCGGTTTCAGTTCAAAAGAACAAGTCTTTATAAGTTGTTTAAAAAAAATATTTCCATTTAAAAAAAAATTTAAGAGTTATAAGCTGTTTTAAATGTTTTAAAGAGTTTATAACTCAAGCCACTCTCAAATCTCAATTCAATCGTATTCAAAAAATTAAAAATAGTATTTTGAACAAAACTATTCATCGTCGCAACCTCCGTCTCCAGACAAAAACCCTAATTATGTCGAGCCTACCGCAAGAGGTATTAGAAACGATCCTAATCGGACTACCTGCGTTTGACGTCGTCCGATGCAAGGCCGTTTGCAAATTTTGGCGGTACGTAATATCGTCGGCCGATTTCGTGGCTGCGCACCTCGAGCGGGCGAAATCCGATCCGTCGAGCCACCACCTCCTCGTTCGCAACAGCCGTCTGTTTCATTTCCCCCGTCGACAAGTACCAGGTCCATTTTCATCTTTTGCCTGCTTCTCATCTTCAGATCTGCTAATCGTCGGCTCTGCCAACGGCTTGATCTGTATTGCCGGAAAGGGAGAGCACATACCGTCGCCGGATGACATCTGGATATTGAACCCTGTCACCGGCCTTTCCAAAAAACTTCCTTACTCCGGTGTTCCATTTGGCACCGATCAAAATATTAAATTTGCGTTTTGGTGTGGTGAAGATTGTGCTTACAATGTGGCCAAATTTTTGTCTAATCAGAGTGCCTTAACTACGCTCCAGCTTTGGGTTTCAAGCTCTCCCTATACATGGACTGATATTTGTACTTTTCAATTGGATTTTCACTTCCACCATCGTCGGCACCATGCTTGTGATGTCCTCATCGAGGGACTCGCTGCTTATTGGATCCTTGTCGGCGAATATTATGAATACCAATACGATAATGATTATGATTACCATAAATATCTCGGCGATGATGAGATTACCATAGTATCCCTCGATTTGAAAACACTGATCCCGACCAAGTTCATGCCACTCTCCAATGGACAATTGAATATGTGGAACTGTAATCTTCGCCGGGCTCGGGGTGGAGATCCTAATGCCGTCTTGTTTGGTGGAAACTTGAATGGAGAATTTGTTTTGGTAGTAGTTAAAACTCCAGCTCGTGAGAGAGTGTATTACATATGTACTCTTAGGACAGGGAGGAAGGGCCGCAATGTAGCGGCATCTTGGGTCAGGAAATTTGTGATTCGGTTGGGTTCATTTCCCTTTGAAAAATGCTTAGGGATTGTGAATGATAAACTAGTACTCACAAGTCGTGGGGATAAGGAAGTAGCCTTGTGTGACCCGATGAGCGGAAGGTTAGAAGTAGTAGAAAGAGGATCTAAACTCGAAACCACTACTCTGGATTCTGCTTGTGGCTTTGTGGGGAGCTTCGTTTCGATCAATGGGTTCGGGTTTGAATGGAATGACCTCCTTCGTAAATATATGGCTATCAAATGGCCATATTCTTTGTATCCTTCTCCGCGGTAAGTTTAATTAATCACTCCCTCTGTCTCACACAATTTTTTGTACATTACAAAAAAAAAATGCTACGACTAAGTGAGATAGGGGAGTACACACTCTATTATTAGATATAGTATATATTAGTAGTAGTAGTAGTGTATGTTGATTCGCTTATAATTTGTTTAATTTTGCAGGAAGGAGGATGGTTGGAGAATGAACTCATGTAAAAAACGAAGACGAGTTTGGGATTTGAGATAGGAGTATTTAGATAGTATAAACAAACTAGAATCAACCTAGCTTAATACTTTTTCCATACATATTGTTACACTTCTTTTGTAATTTACACTATTATAGCAGTCAAAAAATAATTGTATATGAATTTATGTTTTTGGATATGCCCGATTTCTTAGATTTCTCATAAAGATAATTGTATATGAATGTATGTTTTATTTTTATTATTTTATTCTAAAAAAATCTAAATTTAGTCATATTTAACATATTTAACAAATTTTAGTAAAATTTCGCACTTTGAAAGTGTCACTCAAATATAAAAAAATTAAATATATTTTGTTTTTTAATGTTATGTTTTTTTGACACCACTTACTTGAATTGACTTCAAGTAAGATTGACCCTACATGGATTTATCAAGTACAGGATAGGTAGATTAATGTTCGATTTTTACTAAAAAAATATTAAAAAAGACTAAATTTTATTTTTCGTAAACTTAAAAGGTCTAAATGTGAAATCGAGTTATGTTACCGGAAATTTCTCATTAATTTAAAGGTCTAAATGTGAAATCCAGCTATATTACTATACATAAAAAAAACAAAATTTTATTTTTCATAAACTTAAAAAATTAAATGTCGAATCGAGCTATGTTAAAAGAGCTATGTTAAAAGAAGTTTTGTGATATTATCATAATATTTTAACTGTCAACTAGAGTGATTAAGAAAAATGTTCAACCATTATTGGAGTAAATTTTTTGTTTTCGAAAACCAACGAGAAAGTCGATCAAGGCTGTCAATACTAAAAAGAAGGAATTTTTTGTCAACAATAAAAACGTGATCATATACTGTACTACTATATCGGCTTAATTATATTTTATTCGACAACAATATAAAAAAAAAAAAAAGAGGATTCAACGACTAATCGACTATATAGTCATATACAAAAACGATTCGACAATTAATCATCCCGCATTCTACAATAAAATCAAAGGATTCCCCAACTCAAATTCGACAATACAATTAAAAAGTTACTATCTGTTTTGCAAACATTATAAGAAACGAAGATCCCATCTTCATCGTCCCAACATGTCTCCGGACAAAACCCTAATTATGTCGAGCCTACCGCAAGAGGTATTAGAAACGATCCTGATCGGACTACCTGCGTTTGACGTCGTCCGATGCAAGGCCGTTTGCAAATTTTGGCGGTACGTAATCTCGTCGGTCGATTTCGTGGCTGCGCACCTCGAGCGGGCGAAATCCGATCCGTCGAGCAACCACCTCCTCGTTCGCAACAGCCGTCTGTTTCATTTCCCCCGTCGACAAGTACCAGGTCCATTTTCATCTTTTGCCTGCTTCTCATCTTCAGATCTGCTAATCGTCGGCTCTGCCAACGGCTTGATCTGTATTGCCGGAAAGGGAGAGCACATACCGTCGCCGGATGACATCTGGATATTGAACCCTGTCACCGGCCTTTCCAAAAAACTTCCTTACTCCGGTGTTCCATTTGGCACCGATCAAAATATTAAATTCGCCTTTTGGTGCGACGAAGCTGGTGCTTACAATGTGGCCAAATTTTTGTCTAATCCGAATGCCGTAACCACGCTCCAGCTTTGGGTTTCAAGCTCTCCCTATATATGGACTGATGTTTCTACTTTTGAATTGGATTTTCACTTCCACCATTGCCGATACCATGCTTGTGATGTCCTCATCGAGGGACTCGCTGCTTATTGGATCCTCGTCGGCGAATATTATGAAGAAGATTGTGACAGTGATGATTATTACCGTCAATATCCCGCAGATGATGAAATTACTGTAGTATCCCTCGATTTGAAAACACTGACCATGATCAAGTTCATGCCATTTTCCAAAGGACAATTGCGTATGTGGAACTTTGATCTTTGCCGGGCTCGCAGTGGAGATCCTAATGCCGTCTTGTTTGGTGGAAACTTGAATGGAGAATTTGTTTTGGTAGCAGTTAAAACTCCTGCTCGTGAGAGAGTTTATAGCACTCCTGCTCGTGAGAGAGTTTATAGCATATATACTCTTAGGACGAGGAGGAAGGGCCGCAAAGTAAGGGCATGTTGGGTCAGAAAATTCACATTTCGCTTGGGTTCATTTCCCTTTGAAAAATGCTTAGGGATTGTGAATGATAAACTAGTACTCACAAGTCGTGGGGATAAGGAAGTAGCCTTGTATGACCCGATGAGTGGAACGTTAGAAGTAATAGAAAGAGGATCTAAACTCGAAACCACTACTCTGGATTCTGCTTGTGGCTTCGTGGGGAGCTTGGTTTCAATGGATGGGTTTGGGTTTGAATGGAATGACCTCCTTCGTAAATATATGGGCATCAAATGGCCATATTCTTTATATCCTTCTGCCCGGTAAGTTTAACTAATTACTCTCTTTGTCTCATTCCAATTGTCGCATTTTTTTTGTAAATTACAACAAAAAATGCTACAACACTCTGTATGAAATAGAGGGTGTCAAAGTTGGGCCAATAACACCTTAAAATGCCTTATTAAGGTGTTAAAGTTGTCCAACTTATATATGAGCTTTAGGATCTATATCCAACCGATGTGGGATAGTTAACACGCCCCCTCACGAGTAGGCTCGGTTTTGTCGGCTCTACTCGTGGATATAGTGTCATCATTGGGCAAGCCGAAAATTCCATCGGCTGGGGGATCCACATCGTATTAGGCCCGCTCTGATACCATGTTAAAGTTGGGCCAATAACACTTTAAAAGGCCTTTTAAGGTGTTATTGGCCCAACTTTGACGTGCTATCAGAGCGAGCCTACTCGTGAGGGGGCGTGTTAAGTATCCCACATCGGTTGGATATCGATCCTAAAGCTCAAATATAAGTTGGACAACCTTAACACTTTAACAAGGCCTTTTAAGGTGTTATTGGCCCAACTTTGACAGAAAAAGTACACTTTATTATTAGATATAATATAATTAGCAGTAGCAGTGTATGTTGATTTGCTTATAATTTGTTTAATTTGCAGGAAGGAGGTTGGTTGGAGAATGAACTCGTGTAGAAAAAGAAGAAGAGTTTGGGATTTGAAATAGGAGTATTTAGATAGTATTAAACAAATTAGAATGAACCTAGCTTAATACTTCTTCCATACCTATTGTTAAACTTATTTTGTAATTTACACTTATAGTCACATTTTTTTTTTTTGTAACTTAGAAAGGAGGTGTGACTATATGCTATGGATAGAGGAAGTAGAAGTATTATATCAGGAAAGAAATGATGATAATTATTTATATTATGGTTTGAATCAACTTGTATATGCATGTATGGTTTTTCGTTTCAAATTTTATTTTATGGTTTGTATATCATAGATTTGTCATAAAGATAATATGTAGTTGAAAACCAAAGATAAACTTCAAGCCACATTCTTACTGCATATTAAGAACATACACAATACAATATATAACACAGAAATCAGTTACACTACACACAGAAGCCTAACGTTCAAAACCGAAAGCAGCACGGCCCACGCCAAACACGGCTTCACCAAATCACCGGCTATCGGGTTCACGTCCCTGTACACCCTGGCGCACCCGATCAGAACCCCAAACAGGGCCCCACACAGCACCAGCCCGACCCGAATCGCTCCTGCCCCGAACACGACCGGGTACCAGACGAAGCTGAGCGCGAGCTGGGCCAGGTACAGGACCAGAGCATTGGGCCGGCGGTGGAACCCTCCCTCGGCCCAAACGAGCCACGCGGACAGGCCCGATAGGATGGCGTTGGCCAGGCAGGACAGGTGCAGGGCCCACAGAGGGGGGAAGTAAAAGGGCTTGTGGAGGGAGGTGGGCCCGAAGAGGAAGATGTCGACGAGGGAGAGAGCGAGCGGGAACGCCAAGGCGATGCTCAGCGAGCGCATGCCCCGACGGGCCCCGCCGGATTTCCTCTGCTTCATGTCGTCGTTGTCGGCGGCGTGTGGATCTGATTGGTTCATGTCTTGTTTGGTGCGGTGTTTGAGCTGGTCCTGGGAAGAAGCCATTGATGGAGCTTGGAGATAGGAGGGATCTCGGATGAGATATGTTATGGGGCAGAGGATTGAGTAGAACAGAGGAGGAGAGAGTGTGTGTGTTTTTTATTTATTTATGTGAATGGCTTCGATGGGAAAAGGCGCCACGTGGTGGAGACGTTACACGTGGCGTGGTGACTACCCAACTCGATCATATCATGTGTAGTTGTGTACTATCATGTTCATGTGTATCTACAAAATATTCTCGCTCATGAATTTTGTCGGTATTAAAAAATTGGATAATTTATATTAATAAATCAAATATATTCTATAGTCCTCCTTCCATAATACACTTTCTGGATAATTTATAATATAAATCTATAATACTCACTCCGTCATTTGTACGCCAATTTCAGGGTGGAGTGAAACTTTTTCAACATCTTAATAATATATAAATCTTGAATACTAATAATTCCAATTAGCCAATAGGAATAGCCAATTTCGCCAACTAGGATGAAATTGAAATCCAATTGTCCAATAAATATACTCAATTTCATTTGCGTTCACACCCCTTCTCAATATTTTCTTCTATTTTTCATTTTAATCAAAATTCAATTATTGAAACGTAAATAAATGTCCGGTCAATCAGCACAGAATTTCATTCACTCATTTCCGCTTCACCTTCTCATATTCCATATTCTCGCTTTCTTCTCCACAGAAATCTTTCCATCGCCGTTTTCCTCCATCGCCGTTTTCCTCGATAAATGTTCTTCCCCTCATAAATCGTCGGTAAAGCTGCTTCAATTCATATGTAATTATTTTAACAGATTCTCATAATTTATTGTTTTTGGTAACCCTAATTCTTACATCGTTTTTCTGTGTTTTTTTGCAGTCCTATCATTTTCATACGAGGTTTGTAATTTCTAGAACCAGGGTGTCACTGTCTTCCGTGGTTTCTCGGTCGGAATATCGTCGGTCATCTCACTATCCTGCTGCAGCAATTTCGATTATTCGACGTTTTTCATCTCCTCTCGGGCCAGATTCAGGTTTCGATCGCCCAGGTTTTTCTCCCCGTTACTCATTTATAATTTGTGGTTTTATCGATTTTTTATGCATATCTAAAACTTGAACTTCGATTTGTGCTTTTCACTGGGATATTCGTAAGTTTCTCATATCTTTCATGATTTTTATTTTCATCTCATCGCAATTTCATGTATTCCTTTATTTTTCGTTATCACTTTGGTTATATCTTAATCTCGGTTTCTTTTTTGCAGATTGAACCACCACTTTACATTGGGCGTTGAATCCGAGCTTTTCGGGACTGATTTTGCCTCTTCCGATTTCTCTGCAGGTGGTGGTTTTAAAGGGGGCTCGCCGACCGCGATGAGCCCGAGTAAAAATATGATGAGGTACAGGACCGAGCAGCATTCCTCCAGCCCTAATTCTCCGTTTTCGCCCTCGATTTTGCGGCAGGACATCGGGGTTTCCGGGGAGTCGTCGACCCCTCCGAGGCCACCGAGGAAGGTTCCCAAGACGCCTCATAAGGTAAATACATTCATGTTTATGCCGTGTTCATTTATCGATAAACGGAAATTCTAAAAGTGAATCGTTGAAGGTTCTGGATGCACCGTCTCTTCAAGATGATTTCTATCTCAACTTGGTCGACTGGTCTTCTCAGAATGTCCTTGCTGTGGGATCGGGCACTTGCGTTTATCTATGGAGTGTTTCGATTAGTAAAGTGAGTTTCCGTTTAGTGTATAAAATTTTGATTGCGCATTGATCGTCTGATTCTGAGTTTCGAATTTCGATGATTAATAGGTGACGAAATTGTGTGACCTGGGGCCGAACGATGGTATCAGCTCGGTCAAATGGACTCGAGAGGGGTCGTACATATCGGTTTCAAACAAAGTAAAAGTTTCGATTTCATTTTTTTTTTTTGAAAAGTTTGAAATTCTTAAGTTTCGATTTCTCTTCATCGCTCGCAATCGGATTCCGCTCGACGCCGTTTGAGACGCCTTTTCCGGGTAATTCGATGGTTTGCTTCATTCCCGTTTCTGGAAATTATTACAATTTTGTTAATTTTTTGTGTTGTATCAAATTATATGTTCATGGTTGATAACTGTTATTTCATCTTGGATCAACATTTTGAATTGTAGGGTTGTGATGTGGATGATAGATTTTCTATCTACGTCCACTCGAGGCCTGAGTTCGTGTTTACCATGGCGACCACGAGATCAGAATGTGGAGCGTATGTTACCTGAAGTCGAGATGAAAGACTTCCGAAAGGGTTCACAGGTGTTTTGCAGTTTTGAAATTATTCTCTAAACTTTTTATTGATCACCAGATTGAGCAATTAGGATTCTCATTCTTTAGAATTCAAAAAAGTCTTCCTTCAGTTGGTAGGACAATTCATACTGCCTAATATAGCTTCTTTGATAGTAATATGTAACTCACACTTTCTCTTGCTGATAAGTTTCAAGGGAGGAAAAAGTATGAATTTTAATTTTTCTATTGCATCTATTGCATTTGCATGTACAATCGGATCACCAAGTTGTCTCTGCTGTATCTAAGATGTTGACAAGTTGAACTTATTAATTATGCTACTTCTTGCTCAATCATAATTCATAACTTTTTTTATTTAATTTTATCTGTCATTTAATTAAATGCAGTGGTTTACTATGAAGCGGCAGCATGCTATTATAATCATGGCTGACAGTCTTTACTACTCAAAGTTCAGGTACCATTGCAAGGTGATCAAAGTTTAATCTATTAATTAATTTTTTTATAGCCATTGTTTTGGTTATTTTAGCTTCCTAGGAGGTTTTGTTTTATCTTTGAATTTGTATATTTGTAGGATTACTCAAATTGAGTTACTTGACAAGTTTGTGGTTTTATAAGGAGTATGACTGCTTTCTATTTAAAACAAGAGCTTAATCACGATGCAAGATGTGGAGATGGCATTTGCAGATGGTAATTTGATTATTGAGCTATCTTAGCTAATTAAGTTTGAGTGAAAAGTATCATTTTTTACATTAGGGTTGTGTTGTCTTCCTCTGATATTTCATTTTATTTAGAGCATGTTCGATAAAAACAAATTGTTCTATTAAAATTAAGCACATTATTCATTTCACTGTTCGTAAATCGGGTAGTCTGGATAATGGATATTCAAATTTGTTTTATCAGAAGGACCCTTAGTTTGAGTGAAGTGAGCTAAATGTTCTTAAATGTAAATTCTTTGAAGATGATTCCATGTTGGTGTATGTACTGACTGTAACGTGATTTTGATATTATATACTATGAAAGATTCCTTTTTCAACCATACCCAATGGAGTTATTTCACAAGATGGTGTTGTGTTTTCTGACCGACGCACGGGAAGGAGGGGTAGACGGCATAAGGGCCTAACAACCAAATTGAGCGATGAGAAATATCCTTTTTCGACATCTGAAAAGGAAGAAAATGATTCTGGCATGTCTAGAAATGGACAAAGCTCCCTTGGCGATGGCGGTATGCACTATCTCTACAATTTGAGTATCATTGTTGTGATTATGTTTTGTTTCTTGCCGTGGGGTCCTTTTTATTTTGCAATCTCAAGTTACTGTACCAATCGACATCTGAAAAGGAAGAAAATGATTTTGGCCAGTCTAAGAAATGGACAAAGCTCCCTTGGAGATGGCGGTATGCACTATGTCTAAATTTTGAGTATCATTGTTGTGATTATGTTTCGTTTCTTGCCGTGGGTCCTTATTTTGCGATCCCATGTTACTGTACCAAATTTTTCATGTGTCCTTATTTTATATCCCATGTGCCCATCTACAAATTGTTCATGTCCCCTGTTTTGAGTATTAATGTTCAATTAATAATACTCTATTCTTAATAGGTCTTTTGTATAGATTTCAGTAAGTTGTTTTTTCTTAATTGAGGATTTTTTTAAGGATTCCAATAAGTTTTCCAATTCAAAGTTTTTAATAGTTTTCCAATTCAAAGTTTCCAATTCCAATAAGTTCCAATTATTTTTTGTTTTGCAGGTTGAGAATTAAAACCGGTGCGATTTTGGTATGTTTTAATTTGGCATATTTTGTTTTTTTTCTCAGTTTGAGAATCAAATTTCCGTGTTTCTCTGTTTGATAAATCATTTTTAGAGGAGCGACGATTACCCGAAAATCAATCCAGCATCCATAGGTGTCCTTGGCGTTGAATAAGTTTGGATGGGACAAGGTATTTTTTCGCATATGAAGTAATCGACAATGTCATCATCTTTGACAATTTTAATCTTATGTGAAAATGAAGGTATCGAATCTTATATTCGTCGACCAGCCTATCGAAACAGGTTTCAGCTACACTTCCAACGATAAAGACTTAAGGCGTGACGAGGAGGGTGTTAGCAATGATCTCATTATGACTTCTTGCAGGTTATATTATTAGCAATAAATAATTTATCTAGAGTTCAAAAATATTTTGATTTGTATGTGAATTTTTTGAATCTCTCATTTTTCCCGCAAATTGTAGGAGATTGAAGTAAGTTTCTATCTCCATTCAATATTTGCATGTTCATCTTAATTTTATTTTTTATAATTTCAAATCAATTATTTTATATTAATTGCATTTTGTATTTTATTGTAGAAGCGAAACATCTTCTTCCATGGAATCGAGTGATGATCAAGTAATTCATGTCTGATGACAATTTAGTCGTCTCTTTCCTCATTGAGGTCGAGCTGGATCAGATCGAGGTGCGGGAGGACCGGATTGGGACTCCGATGGTTGATGGGTGAGACGTTAGTGGAATTTTTATCCAAGAGATCTAATTTCTGTTAGTATCTTCTTTCCTGGTATAATGTTTTTTTTTTTGTTCATTTAGTTGTTCGATCATCCGGTTTGTTTGCTTAAGGTATTGATTCAAATTTGTAAAAGATTGAATATTATCTATTTAGGTCTCTTGCTATAACAGTGTTTTAGAGTTGTCAAGACTTTGTCAAAACTTCTTGACATATTTATGTTTCTTACATACTCTTCTTCATCCGAAAACTTCCCGATATATTTATTGAGCCATTATTTTATTTTTTTCGTTAAAAAAAGAATTCATCTGATTCAGGCTCTTGCTGAAGAAGTTCGGCAGACCACCCAGTCTCTTCTTTCTCAGCTTCTCCAGAATCTTAGATTTAATATTCAGGTGTTGTGTCTTTTTTTATCAAGTTTGTTGATTCAATGTGGAATAATTTAAATAAATTGCGAGGATCGAATGGGATTGAATATTGTGTAATGTTGCTTGCAGTTGCCTGAATGCCTCAGGGTAATTGGATATTTGTGCCGAATAGGAGTTTACAATGAGTATGAAATGCGTCTACAGGTAAATCTTACTGAGATTTGTGCTTATTATGTGAATGTAAATTACTGTACATGTATAATGATGTTTATCATCCCTAGCCCTATAAAACTTTTAACGTCTTAAAGTTTCTGATGTGCACTTTGACTTGGATTATAAATACAACATACAATGAATATTATTATTATTATTATTATTATTATTAATATTATTATTATTATTATTATTATTATTATTATTATTATTATTACTTTGATTTAGATTGTTTATTTGATAAATTGGTGTCACAAAAAACCGTAGTTGTGTCATCAGATCATGTTTTCTCTCTCTTTTGAATTGCGTTCACATAAATACACTCTTACGGTCTTACTTGACCATCTCGACTGAGTCCATATTATCACCAATAAACTAATTTTCACTATTCTTTATTAGTGATCTCTTGCAGACAAAAATATTATGTGGAAAAAGTATCACACTTGCGAATTGAATATTGTCCCCCCTTCCTATACATGCATGAATATAAAACAACTAATCTATATGTTTCTTAATTTGATCTATGTGGTGAGTCTCATCGTCTACGATTCGCCCACCATAAAGTATGAATATATTGTCAACATGCCTCATGTTGCAATTCTAAGAAGGTATGATAGTTTACCGTGTCCCTTTATTTTTTTTCGTATGTAATAACTGTTATTTGGTTATTTCTTATTTAAAAACGGTTATCACATCATTTGTTTTCGTCTTAGATGTCATTGGTTTTATCAGAAGTGTTATTTGTCCCCTGTTTTTATAGGTGACTCTCGGATAATCTACACATTGAAGCTATTTGTAGAATGATCAATGCATGAATATCATGATTAATCATTGCTATTTATTTCTATATTTATAGGTGACTCTCGGATAATCTACACATTGAATTCGAT
This sequence comes from Euphrasia confusa, assembly GCA_954870475.1. Classification (NCBI taxonomy): domain Eukaryota; kingdom Viridiplantae; phylum Streptophyta; class Magnoliopsida; order Lamiales; family Orobanchaceae; genus Euphrasia; species Euphrasia confusa. The sequence continues at coordinate 39,598,152 of OX940952.1, forward strand.
TCGTCTAAGTTTCTGATATTTGGTGCTCATTCTCTTTCAAAACAGTACTTCATTTACAGACTATCGTAATTGTTGATTGAATTTGCTGGATTTTATTATCTTCATCATATACTTATATTGTTCCTTAAAAGCATGATGTTTAATAATGTTCTTAAATTATGACGTATAAATTATGCTTTAATTCTTTATGTTCCAGGACATGTGTCGTCCCGTTGTTGACGTTATTCCGAGCGCAGGTATTAAACCTTTAACACTACCGGATCGGAGTTCTCGATGGATTAGCCCAGTGTTATTCAGGTGACGAGATGCGCAAATCCATTTTCAAACTACATATGTATTTAGATAAAATCCATAGCTCAAATTCATATTACAAACAGATTAGCCCAGTGTTATTCAGGTGACGAGATGCGCAAATCCATTTTCAAACTACATATGTATTTAGATAAAATCCATAGCTCAAATTCATATTACAAACATATTGTATTAGAAACAAAGGTTATCACAAACATATTTGTATTAGTACATATATTTGTCTAAAGGTTATCACGACATTGGGGACTGTACTTTTAAGTGTGAGCATTGTGATGCTATGTTCTGGTACGACGAAAGAATTGAAAAGAACAACAAGTACAAATGTAATGGGGTGGTGTAAAATGGGTGTTTGTGAAAGAATGAGGTGGGTGGTGTAAACTAAAATGTGTAATACATTAGCAAATGTCATTTGTCAATATTTTCGTGCATTTCCTTTTTCAGGGTCTCAAGGATTTAGTTGATTCCCAGTCATCTGGAAACAAATAATTGGCAAATGGAAGTGCTCTGAACGATTCTGATAAGTTGAATAAAGCCTTGATGAGGTGAGTATACTTCTCGAAATTTCCACCGGGATAAATACCACTCCGATAAATAGCACTCGATTTTCAATAAATTTACTCTTAAGAATCCCGTCACTTGATAATCATATTTTCGTATATAGCTTCTTCTCTGTTTTTGTATGAAGTATTGAGAAGGGAAAGAGTTTTCATGGAGCTATATTTCACCCTATCTGGAGATAGATTGGAAGTGAATTTCAATATCACGTGCTAAATTTAGCCCATGAAAACTTGCAGCTGTTAATCTTTTCTATTAGGTTCGCAAAGGTGGTTGGCGTTATCTGGACACTGGGCAAGTATTAATTGAGAGTGCTTACTGTAGACCATTGAGAGTGCTTGCTGTAGACCGTGAGAAAGCTTTAAGTACTATTTAAGTTTTATAGTTGCGAAAATTGAGTAATTTTTTTAATATTAGGGAGTCTTCTATAATTTAGAGCTAATAAATTATTTTTTTTTGAAAAACTTATCAAAATTATATTTTCAAGGATTATTGGATAGAATTTTCTACTTTTTTTAAATACTCATAGCAATAGTAAAAGTAATATTTACTCCATAATAAAATAGCTTTTTAATTATTCTCTTCTTGAAACATTAAATTATTATTATTAAGGTTTATTTATTGTAATACAATTTTAAATACTTATTATTTATTAATAATTTTTACAGAAGTTTTGTTTATTGTTTATATTTATCCTCCATTTAAACAAATAAAATAATTAAAAGAATGAATTCCCTGTTTTGGATGTCTAATACTGGAAATTATTTTAATCTTTTTAATATAATGTGTAGCGCAATTTTAGAACATGTTAAGTTCTTGAGGCGAAGGTTTTAGAATGCGAAAATAAAGATACATTGTTTACATATGTTGTTACTTACCTCCTCCTCCGATTCAAATTGTCATTTCGTTTGCAACGTCACAATTCCCTATAATCGTTTTTTACGCTAATTGCATTAACAAAAGTCAGACCCAATCTTTATAATAAGTGACGATTCTCTATTATGATATCGTACGCTAATTGCATTAATAAAATCTTTATAAAAAGTGACAATTTGCATTAATAAAAGTCAGACACAATCTTTATGAAAAGTACGTGACAATTTTCTACTATGATATCGTACGCTTATTGCATTAATAAAAGTAACAACTATGATATCGTACGCTTATTGCATTAATAAAAGTAACACAATTTGCTTATTGCATTAATAAAAGTAACACAATTTTTATAAAAAGTGAGAATTCTTAACTATCGGTATTTACACACTGTCAATTGTACTTTCCAGTTTCAAGAGTGACTAACCGAGCAGAATTGAAATTATTATTTTGAGAATGTGAACTTCATGAGTAAAACAACTAATGTGGTTTATAAGAAAGTGTTCCGATATTTTCAATAAAACTTTATTACATTTTTTTATTTTCATATATTTATTATACTTTGAAACTAAATAATTATTAATAATAATATTCATTTTCTTATATTAAATAGTATTGAAATTATTCTTCATGCAACACTTTCAAGTCATCTTTTTTTTTTCTTTATGTTTAAAAATATAAATTAATAAATAATACATTATTATTGAAAAAAGAGATGATAGATATATAAACAAAACATGCAGTATATTCAATAATTTAATTTTAAAGTATTCTTAATCCAAAAGAGATATAAAATTGAAATTTTTTTTCTTTCAAAATAAGTATTCAATAATTTAATTTTATTGGCTATAAAACAATTCAACTCATGAAAATGTGAATAATAATGATTGAAAAATACTTTCAATGCATTTTTTAATTTTTTTTATCATTATTAATACAAATAAGTTAATAAAAATTTGATAAAGAGAGATAACTGAAACAAAAAATAAAATAATTATTTAAAAATTTTATTTTATTGACTATGCAATCATTCGTCTTTTTATAATTTAAACATATTATATGCATTAAGAAATGAATTAAAACGTTCTTAAATATTATGGAAAAATGTTTTAATCTTCCTAAATTATTATATACCAATTTATATTTTTTTGTTCTATTAATGTTTTAGTTATAATTTATTTTATTAATGATTTCTTTCTTATTTGTTTTTGTTTTGTAATGTTTCCTTCTTAATTTTTTCACACTTTTAATTTTTTTTCTTATAATTATTAATAAAAATAATTTAATAACATAAATTTATAGTTAGTTATACACTTTATATTTTGAATAATATTAATAAAATAAACTAATATATAAAATTCATACTTTTTTTATCTACTATTAAGTTTATACATTTTCTCTCATTTAAATCAATCATATTAAACTAAAATAAAATAAAATATTACTTTATGAAAAAAATATATATACTTTCAATATTTTTTATTATATTTATTTATCATTATTAATACAAGTAAATTATTAAAATAAATTAAGAATGAGAGATAAGTTAGTTTATTTATGTTGTTACGATATATCGATTATACCGTCGGATTATGTAGTAGGTTTCGGTGTGATACCTCGGTGTTCTTTCCATTTATTTCTGTATAAAAGTAACATATTCACTATTTATAAGTTGCATTAGGTGGATCTTCTACATCCAAAGGTAATAAAGTGGGTTATCGTATCAAAAACTTTAGTTCCAATTACTACTGATTTTTTCTGATGTCTAACTATATCTCAGGTTCAATTAATAAACATCACAACCATGCGCATAGAAGCAGAAGTCATTCAGCTTTACTCTCACCTTATGCCGTTAGATACTGTTTGAAATTTTAATCACAAGAAAGTGATTAGAAATTTCATAATGCCGAATTATCATTGGTATTCGATAATTACAATTTATAGTCAATATATGGGGAATAGTTGGTTTTGCAGGTTCTGACTATTTTCAGATCTTACTTATTTTTGTCTATGACATGTGCATCTACGTCAAAAATATTTTCAAGTATCAATTTCTTTATTTATTATTGTTTTGGTAAGAGACATCTAATTAAGCTTCTTTAATTATTTCTTATTTTTTAATTTGGCGCATGTTTGTATCTACGGTTACTCGGCGTATTCAACAAGTTAGATTGGCCTCATGGTTTAGTAAAATCACTCCAAAAGGATATCATATCAAATGACATTTACTTTTTGCCCATCTTCCCTCTGAAACTCTTGATTTTATGGAAGGTAAAAGATCTCTATTCATTTTGTTACATAATTTTACTAAATTATTTAATTTTCGATTTACAATTAAATCATTTTATATAGATCATGCATTTTTTCGATACATAATTTTGTTTATATTGAACAACATGATTTTGTTAAATATTATATTTTTTTACAAAAAATTAATAAAAAATTTAAAATATAATTAATTAAAACACAAATAAAATAACCATTTACCAATTTAATTTAATTTAATGATATTAATCATTCAACTATTCACCATCAACTATTCTTATATCATTCAAATGTACAATAAAAAAACGTAAAAATTTATAATTAGAAAACACTTAAGTTATAATTTTTTATTTTCTAAATTATTATTGAAAATTGATATAGTAAAATAAAAACAATTCAATTATTCGATAATATAATGTTAATATAAAGATTCACACCGAATATATGTTTAGTAAATATTTCAATCAAAACAGTGATAATTATGATTGAAAAACACTACAATTTTTTTATGTTTTGTATATTTATAAAACTTATTAAAACAAATTGAGAAATGTGATATTTTAAATAAAAACAAAGTAATGCTAAACAATTTAATTTTATTAAATATTCAACAGTTTTACATTTATAATTTACAATGTTATATGCTTAAAAAACAAATTATTATTAAAAAAACTTTCAAATCATTTTTTTAAATTATTTTTATTTACAAAAATAAAAATAAATTAATAAACACAGTGAGATTGAAGAGAGTACATAAATAAAAATAGCAATTATTCAAATTTTCTATAATATTAATTACACCACAATTATAGTAGTATTATAGTACCATTCAAGAATTATTTTATAAATTAAATCAGATCCTTAATATTAATACATTAATAAAATCAATATTATTTCTAATCAAATATTCTTTAATTATAGTAAACATTTTAGATTATTTTTAAATATATTGATAATCAATTAGTTTTCCATATATATTGTTTTTTGTAATTAATTTATTGACTAAATATTTAGATTAGAGATACGCATTAGTTGACTTTCTAATATGTATTTTCGAAAATGTAAATTAAATTTTAGTTTTATCAAATATTCGAATATATAAAAAGTTGTTCATATTCGACTACTCTATTTATTTATTTTCTAATTTAATTATTTACAATATTAAAGCTAATTTATTTATAAAATAATAATAATATATTTTATAGATCTTATGTTGATTCACATCCCATATTTGATTATTATAATTATGATCAATAAAATCATATATTGAAAATATAATTATATATTTACTAATTCAATTTTATTAATTAAATAATAAATTCACTATTGTATATATAAATCACATTATATATTTTAAGAGATTAATAAAATATATTGAGAAATTGAGTAAACAAATAATAGAAACACAATCAAAATAATTATTCAAAAATTTGGATGGAACATAAATAAATAAAAAAATTATCAAGGTTTGTTAGTTATATTGTGTGTATAACATTATTGTTAATTTTTGAACAATCCAAAATCAATAAATCATTGTAAAAACATCTAAATTGTTTTTTTCAAACTTATGAATATAAACATAAATCTTAATCTTTATACAATTGTTTTAACATAGATAATAAAATCAAGATCAAAATAAATCCGGGCGAAGCTTTGAGTGGTACTCCCAGTGCAACGCACGGGCAGAAGGATCTAGTTTTTAAAAGTCGCAACAAGTAGATAAATCTATATACTCACTCGTAGGCCAATTTAAGTGAAACTGACGAATCTCAGGACTCGACGTTTGCTTAAAACTTAGAAGCCATAATTTAAAAACTTGAACTGTTAGATACTCTCTTTGTCCCAAAGCTATAGGCACAGGTGATCAACATTGACTTTTTTGATCCGTCCGATATATATCAACAATATACAAAAATTATGAAAAAATTACTAAAATAAAATTGAATAGTTAAATTATATTTTAGTTATTTTTTTATAATTTTTGTATATTTTTTATTATATGTATTGGACAGACAAAAATAGTCAACGTTGACCACAATTGGCTCTGGGACAGAGGGAGTATTTTATATTAGTGAATTGAATATATTCATGCGGTAACTATATCTTAGTGATTTCATTAATTTACAACATCCTTATAAAACCCCATGCTAGCAATATTATGGTGAAGCTGGATAAGAGGAACAAAAAACATACATTTAGAACTATCGATCTCGGCCCTTAATTCCAGTCCAGATTAAACGTCTCAAACTGGTAAAGTAGAATAGTCGTCGCCTCTCTGATTCGAGAGAATTTCGTCCTCAGCCACAGAAACCTGTTCGTTGTTTGAATGTATGAGCAATTCTTTTGATAAACGCATATAAGCGTATGTCCTGCACCCTGCAAAAATGTCCAAGTACACTATAATAACCCAAACTTTAGGTGTAGTTTAATTTCATAATTATTCATAAAAGAAAAAGAAGAAGATACCATCAACGTGATACGGAGGTGGGAAGAATTGCAAATAACAAACAGTGGCCATCACTAAACCTGCCACAAAACAAGTTCATATTCACATATATAGGAGTATCAATTATAAGTAGCGACAAAATGTAGTAATATTTATATATATAAGACGAACCTATGAAAGCTCCGGTATACACATCCTGCCAGTGGTGCCAATAATCATCCACCCGAGAAACGGCAACGAGAGCTGCCACAAGTATCGGAAGCACAACCACACATAGTTTTGCAACGCGGCCTTTGCCATCGAATACCTTAATCTTCCCGGATAAGTACAGTGATAGGAACCCCATGCCAGCAAACGACCCTACATAATAATATATATATATATATATATATTCAATTTTATGATTTTTAAAAAACATTAATGCTTAGGGACTCGATCATAACAAATTTCCTGCTGCTTACATGAAGTGTGGGCACTAGGAAAGCTCTTGTGCCCTTCCCGTACGTCATTTACGTCACCGTGGCAAATAACATTTCCCCATCGATCATACAACTGAAAGAATAAAAAAAAACACTTGCATTGTCATTACACACATTTACAGGAACGCTCAGCTGAACAGAACAACAAATTATAAGCAGTACATTATAAATCTAACCCTGAATTAATCAAATTAACCTCAAGGGTATTTTTGTAATTAATGTGATCCACTTACTTGGTTTCCATCCGGAAAGCACCGCCAAAAGAAGTCTGGCCGAGGGCGACCAACCGCGTTTTTAACCGTATCAGTTAGGACCCCTGTAAAGAATAAGGAATACAGTGTCCCTGCGCAAACAAATGCCGATCGACCTTTATTATACGTTTAAAAAAAGTGCGATTAATTAAAGGTCGGACCTAATTATAAATTAAGATACCTAATGTAGCGTGGTGAAGGTCATACACATCTCTACGGCAACGGTAAAATAGCAAGAAAATCATAATCGGTGATAGTGCTGCGTATATCTAGACATATATACGTACGTACGTATCATTGCCCTCAATCATAAACCATATATATACGTTACAGTGTTGACTAATTGACTTACCGGCACAGCCCACACGGGAACTGTGTTGGGTTTGAGAGGGTATTTGAGATCGGACATCGTGTCTTTCCCGACAAATCGGGCAAACGGATGTATCATAAAATTCAAAAGGAGTATAATGAGGCCAAGAAGAACAAGTATTATCCAGTCAATCGTGTGGGCCCGTGCCACTCTGGCTCCATGGGACCTCAAGGTATAATTAGGAGATCCAAACTCCGATTTAGTAGTACTCATTATACACTGCACAATAATATTCTCGTTTAGGGAGTGTTTAGAGATCTCTGATATGTACATGCAGAGGGAATACAATTTAGTGACATGTCATTTCATACAAAGTAAATAATTTTTATACTACATCAATTAATAAAATATCTCAATATTGGTTTAAGATACTACAATAATTCAGCTTTATGTCCGTGAAACCCTCAAAATAAGACACATTTAATTTAATTTGTATAGTACATAATATCAAATCTTCACTGGTGCATGTGTACTTAAGTGCCAATTGTTGTAAGGAGGGAATTAAGGTAATCATATCAATAAATTAATAACCCAAAACAATAAAATATGTAATGAATGATACGGACGAAAACAAAGAAACAGAACAAAAATAAATGAAATAACAAAAAAAAAACCTTAGATACAACGAAAGAAATATCAAACGGGTCGATCTGCGTGACGAATAAAAAGGGCCTTGATTTGGAGCTTGAACTGCATCTGACGTACGGGCAAAAAAAAAAGAGCTTTCCACTGCAATTTCAGAATAAAATGGATTTTGGGTGCCAGAGAAAACTGCAATTGCCACGTGGAATACATGCATATCATCCACCCCTCGACATGTAAAAAGTATAAACGAAGATAGTCTCCAGTCTCCACTCTCCAAGCCCATGTATGAGTTGGACGTAGAAGTTGTTGGGCCTGTAGAACTTGGGCTGCAATATGTGTCCGGCCCATGTATTAGTTGGACCATGAAGTTTGGTCTCATTTTGCCTCCCTCTCCGGTCTCCCACCTCCACCCAAATATGTCATGTCACTTGATGACTCACTTCCCACAAAAATGTGGATTTTTTTTTCCACACCTGAAAATAATAGTGCGGCTGCACTTTCCTTCGGAAAATGAATGTATTGGGAAAATTGGTTATTTGTTTTTTTTTGTTTTAAATTCAAATAATAGTTCATTTATATTTTAATGTTATTTGTTTCACTATATTCTAAACAGTGCTTGACATCTTCTGTAACAGCAAGTTTTGATCAATACTCAATTCTTTCAAATGGAAACTTACGAGGTGTATTCAATTCGGATTTTAAAGGATTTTTTTGGATTTTTAAAAGTTCAGCAAGTTTCGATCAAATTTGAATTTACTAATAAATAAATAAATCAATTAAATTGACATGATTTTTAATGTATTTATGATTAAATAAAAAAAAACAAATTATTGATACCAATAGATTTTTTCTCTCTGAAATTTGTATTACATTTTTAATTCTACTTTTATATATCTTCGTGTAATATACAAAATATAAAAATATCATTTTTTCTTAATTTTTATTAAAAAAAACAGTACTCCATAAATTTTAGTGTGCAAGGGAGGAAATAATAATTGAAATAATATCATACAACATGTGTAACATGATATATAGATCAATCTCACATTCGGTACTATCTTATTTATTTTAGTCTTTTAAGTTTAATTTTGGAAGTAAACGTAAAACCTATGTAGTATCATTTGATACTGTTGAAAAATGAGCGTCTCGTAGAGAGCTTCGATTTGATATCTCATACTCTCAATTTCGAGTAGTATGAATGATAAATTAATTTTCATAGATGTAACTCGTTGGAAGAGAATTCCAAATGGGATAATGTCCTACAAAATAAAATATGTATAGTGTAGTGGATAAACATAAGGGAGTACCCTATTTTACATGCACTTTTACAAGTATTTTATTATTGAAAAAATAATAAAATAATAATAATATAATTATATTATTATTATTATATAAGTTACATTTGAATTTAATTATGAAATAATGGTCATTAGTGACCATTAGTGTGGTGCAATGAATGGTGAGACGTTACGATTGTGGTAATCAAATCGTCCACGTTCAACGTACTTTCGTCTCCAACATCTCTATATAAGTGCAATCGATTTTGCATAGAGAAACACACGAGAAAATACGACGAGAAACGTCGAGAATAATTAAAGATGAACAAGAGAATATACAGACATCTTCCGAGCAATCGCTCTCGTTTTTCTTTTGTTTATCACTTTTCTTTGACCCTCCGGTGATATTTCTTAGGCAACATCTCAGTTCGCCGTAAGCAAATGTTTTGCTTTGAAATCGTTGTATCCTAGGAAACAATCGTACCCGTAGAGGACGAATTTGTTTTAAGGAAATCGTGTTGAACACGAGCCTCGATTTATTCAATTTTCTTTTCTTCCATCTTCCTCTAATGGATACACACCAACCATACACAAAAGATACTACAAACTTAAAACAAATTTGATTTGATGGTTGAAATGATTATTTTTGCGTACGATCGGAGATGGTTCAAACTCTTTTGTTTGATTGAGTGAACGAACATGAATCCTTCGAGACCTAGTGGTGGTGCGCCTCACTAGATGATATTTTGGTTAATCATCGTAATAACCAAAAAATATATATATATATATATATAATAAAAAAAAATTCAACGACGTTGTTGAAGTCGGGAAAAAAAAATGTTGTCACATGTAGTGATGTACAAGAAATGTTCAATGATGAACAAAATAGTTCGAGCAAACATTATCGAAAATGTTGTATAATTGTTTGATTCAATTTATCGTAAAGATACGTGATTAAATGTGAAATCGCTAGATGTTGATGAATATATATTTTGATATAATTAAATAATAAAAATTTGCATTTTATGCATATTTTATTATGATATAAATAATAATATGGACATTATTATTATTTATGTAATAATGATGAAATTATTATTTGATAATTATGGTGAGAAAATAAGTACAACTTATGACTACCATTAAAATATAATAAATAGTGAAATTTATTATATTATTATTATTGGTTGAAAATAATAAATAATGAAATTTATTATTGATTGAATATAATAAATAGTGAAATTTATTATATTATTAATTTTTGAAATAATACCTTTGAAATTCATATAGACTTATGAATGTGGTATAAAGATTGATTGAAAAGAAGTAAATAAATTATTAAAATTCATATAATGATATGAATGAGATAATAATTATTATACTCACAATTAATATTTACTTAATGAAAAGTAAATAAATGAGAAGAGATAAAAATTCATATTGAGATATGAATATTTGTACAAAATAATATTATTGAAGAATTATTTATTTAATGAGAAGTAAATATGAAACTTTTGAAATTCATATTGAAATATGAATTACTTGTACAATAAAAAAAATCGGAAGTTAAAAAGAACATCCGAAGTAGACGAGACATGTGTATTCAATTAATTGTGATTGTCAATTTGCAAATGGAAGAACACAATGTATGACTACTCTCTACTGGAGTTATCTCAATAGACTATGTAAGATCTAAAGATAATATCGCGCAGTCAATTAACCAAAGAACTGGTTAAATCGAGAGTTAGTAATGTCGTCATCTAAAGGATTGGACTTAAGCCTTAAAGAAAGAGAGTTGAGACGAAGAAAAACCTTACCTATATGACTGGAGATCCCAAGAACTAGGTTCAAAAGGACAACCTAATTGTCTTACTCTAATATCACTGTTATGTGGGGGAATTTAATTTCCATGAAAGTCCATTGCCTAAGAGATTTTACAATGATATGTTGTGAGGATTAGCATATGGCTATTAATGATTCAAAAAAAAAAAAAATCACCTATGTAAGAGAGAAGTGGGGCCGCTTCGAAGAGAATATAGTAAGGCATATTCTTAAACACTCTTACAGAACCAGACAGATGTTCAGGGCCAAAATGAACATAACTATGAGAACTGAGAGTTGTTAGAAAGAACGTGAGTGGAGTATACCATTGTTTACACAAATGGTGAATAGTTCAAAGACATCGTGTCTACTATTTAACTAGTAAAATAAGTATGCTTTCACAAGGAAAGGTTCAAAGGGTAACACCTACCTATTCTATGCACGTTTCTAACGTTGAGTTATATCACCAAACTTCTTTATGGTGTCTGTATAATTTTCATTCATGTGTGGGATTGTTGGAAAATGAGTGTCTCGTATGAGAGCTCGGATTGGATATCTCATACGCTCAATTTCGAGTAGTATGAATGAAAAATTAATTTTCAAATATGTAACTAATTGGAAGAGAATTCCAAAGGGTAAAAATAAATAAATATATATATGCAAAGTGTAGTCGATAAATATAGGAGAGTACCCTTTGATTTGATACACACTTTTTGCTATATTTTATTTTTTATGTGATTTGTCATTTATTGACAAAATAATAATAATATAATAATAATGTGATATTATTATTTAAGTTACATAATTGGATTTAATTTGTGAATAATGGTCTTTTAAGTGACCATTAGTATGGTTTTAAATGACGGGACGTTACACTTGGTGGTTTGACCGTCCACGTTCAACGAACCTTCGACTCCAACATTATCTATATAAGTGCAATCGATTTTGCATGAAAAAATCGAACATGAGAACGAGAAGCACTCGAAAATACTCGTAGAGAAACGAGAAAGAATAAAATTGTTTGAGAAATATACAGACGCATTCCGAGCAATTGCTCTCGTCTTTCTTTTGTTTACCCCGTTTCTTTGACCCTCCGGTGATATTACTTAGGCAACATCTCAGTTCGCCGTAAGCAAATGTTTTGATTTGCAATCGTTGTATCCTGGGAAACAATCGTACCCGTAGAGGACGAATTTGTTTTAAGGAAATCGTGTTGAACACGAGCCTCGATTTATTCGAATTTTCATTTCTTCCATCTTCCTCTAATGGATACACACCGCCATACACAAAAGGTACTACAGATACTACGTTAGCATCGCTCATTTGCTCCTCAGGACCTCTGCCACTCCGATGTACATGAAAATTTTGGTGTGCTTTAATAGTAGTGACTATACAATTAACAACCCCTACAAATTTCGTCTTTGATTACATTTCACCATTTCCTAATTTGTTGTAAATAATAATGACAATCGATCAATTAATACTCCCTCTATCCCTTAAAACAATGCATACTTTCCTTTTAAATCCATCCCTTAAAACAGTGCACATTCCATAAATGGAATGTCTTTTCACAACTTTATCCTCTCAATACACATTTATTTACCTTTATACCATTACTTTTTCAACTATCTACTTTATTATTTACACATCAATACCTATTATACCTCTACTTTATATTATTAAACACACAAAAAATTACTTTTTCTTAATCAACGTGCATCTTTTTCTATGCACTCTTTAAAGGGAAGGAGGGAGTATAGTAAAAAAGTGACAAAATGAGTTAGTTGTTGCAGACTTGCAGTTACTAGTAAGACAAAAGTGACAGCATGAGTTACCGTGAAAAGTAAAAAAGGTTGATTTTATAAATCTCAACAAATTTCATGATCATCAGAACATGATTTATTTCCTTTGATGGTGATATTAGTGTAACAACCATTCAATCCTTTTTCCTTGTAGTCTTCTTCTTCTTCCTCTTCCTTTCGAACAGTCGCTGTATGTATAACCCCACACGTTAATTAATCTTAAATCGCGAATTCAATGAGTTCACATCCAACGCCCTAGCTCGAAATGGTTAATTTGGCTGATCACAGCTCCCACACCCTGCAACTGCTTTTTGCCAAATAACAAAAATACATAAAATAAAATAAATTCATCTTCTGATTAAGTAGCAAACTACGAAAAATACCTCTAAACCTATATTCTTTTGGACTTACTTTCAATTTATTTCAGTTCAAATCGTTTCATTTTAGTTCAATTCATTTCAAAATAAATTAAATAAAAAAATAATTTGAATCAATAATTTTAGTTATACAATCTAGTTAATAATGTTAGAATATTATTAATATAATTTTTTTAATATTTAATTAACAAACTACAAAAAATACTATTATTTTTATAAAAAATCACTTAAATTCACTTAATTAAGTTCGGTTTCAGTTCAATCAAGTAGAAAAATGTAATTATATACCATATCTCTCTCATAATAGATGCACTACTTTCCTTTTTTGGATTTTTCATATATAATAGTTAATACACAAAAAAGAAAAGAAATAAACATTCTTATTTTTTTCACTTTAAAACACAATTTCACCTATTTATCCACTTACTTTATAAACTCTACTCAAAACTACTTTATTTTTTTAACATAAACATAAATTTTTGCCCTTTACTTTTTGGTCAAATAGTTAAAAAACAACATTTTTCTTAATTTTCGTATAAAAAAAAGTCCTACTACTGTGGGATAGAGAGAGTATTTGGTAATGTATAACATATAGTTTTGGTTCACAACCGATGGAGTACTCACCACCTATAAATACATGCAACATTTCCCACATTTTCAACAAACACATTAACTCATCATACACATATACACATACATTTGAAGTGATGATGAAGAAGGGTTCGAGCTGTGCTTATGTCGTCGGAGCCTGGTGCCTGGTGGCTGTGCTGGTTGTGCTTTCCGGCGAGGTGCAGAAGGCGGATGGTGCGAATTGCAACCCGGCTGATCTGAGCCCATGCCTTCCGGCGATATCCGGATCTGCGGACCCCACGCCGAAGTGCTGCGGCAAGCTGAAAGAACAAGTGCCCTGCTTTTGCGGGTACCTCAAAAACCCTGCCCTGAAGCCGTACATTGGTTCTCCCAATGCGAAAAAGGTTGCCAATTTTTGCAAAGTCACCATCCCCAAGTGTTGATATCATCGATTTGATCGATATATATCCATGGCGTTTCAAATAAAAATTAATGTTATGTTTTATGTTGTGTTTATGTTGCTCTCTTTTGCAACACTACCAGAACACATGTATTTCCTATTTTTAAATAAAAGAGTACGCCTCAATCAATAATTTTATATATACTGCAAATTTTCATTCATTACTGTCAAATTATAAAGTCTCAACAAATTAATGAAATAAAATTAGATGAAATTTTAGTGAAATATTAAAATTTATGATTATATATGAATTACAAAGTGAAATAGCAAGAATCATAAATTCATAATACTATCATACATAATAATTTTAATATAAAAACATTAAAAATGTTAACTAACGTGCTTCTCGATCTCAAGTTTTTTGGGCCGGACTTCAACCAAAAATTGTATCTTTTGGATCGATCTAAAATAATTTGTTTTGGGCCTGTTTTTAGAGCCAGACATGCAAGTTTTGGGCTGAAACATCCAACCCCTAATTATTACTGTATTAGCCTTCAAAAAATTCAACAAAATGAAACCACTATTTTATGGCTCAAGATACAGTATTTACCACTTATTTTTTAGTTTTAAAATAATATTATAAAATATCAAAAATGCCCATTATTATTAATATTATAATTAACCAATAAATATAATTTATTATTTCAAAATCGATCATGATTTTAATTGAATGGGACTGAGAACCGGATGTCATCCTTCCAGATGGTTTCGGTGAATATATTTGGAGTTAGTCGGGTAATTTATTCATACCCTTAAAAAATTACCAAAATACCTCGGTTCGAGTCTTGAGTTGGATTTTTTCTTTTGCAAAGTTGGATGTATACTTTTACAGAAGAAAAATATTTAATTACTAACAAGAAGCTAGGGAAGATGGACACGTGTACATGCTATTTTGTATAGAGAATCGATCCATAGGATGATGCATTGAAACGCTAAACCGATCGAATTAATAGTGTGATGAGAAATTGAATGCTCCCCACCAAACTCATGACCGCTATAAATACGTACGTACTAACACCACCATTACACATCCACACACACACTTAATATATAATCAACAACAGTTAACATGAAGAAGAGTAGTGCTGCCACTTGGTGCCTGGTACTGGTGGTCTTGCTGGCGGCGGCGGCGGCGGCGGCGGCGGCCGTGAATTGCAACGCGATGGAGCTGAGCCCGTGCCTGGGGGCGATGACTAGCAACCAGTCCCCGTCCAAGGATTGTTGCAGCAAGCTGAAGGAGCAAGTGCCTTGCTTCTGCGGCTACCTCAAGAACCCCATGCTCAGGCCCTACATCGATTCCCCCAACGCCAAGAGGGTCGCCGGAGTTTGCCAGGTGCCGCCACCCAAATGTTGAAGCAACTAGCTTGTGTTTCTCTTGTGATCTAGATGCATGTAACATTTTATCATCTTGTTCTTCAAATAAAATCTTAATTTCGTCAAATTAAACCCAACCGATATTTTCAGATTTTGATTTCAATATTTAACATACGTAGCCCGTGATTGATGCAAGCTAGTAGTTCAAACTAAATTGGCTAATTAATGAATGCTACTTCCGCCACAAAATAATACAACCACTTTTTCAAATACGAGATTAAAAAACAAAATTAGGGAGTTTTTTTTTTTTTTGAATAAAAATAAAAGGTAATTAAAAATAATGTAATTGCGAGCAAGTAAAAAAATAAAGGAAAATTTTAAAAAGTAATATTTAAAATCGACAGTATACTACAAGTACCGTATTGAAAAAATAAGCTTAAACAAAATTGAATTAATATTATATTATGTTTTAATTTTATTCATTCTTGTCATAAAATTATACAAATATTGAATATGTATATACAAATTTTAGTATCAAAAATTTGAAATTAAAATTATTAGAATTGTGATCTTAATTTGTCATTTTTCTTAATATATGCAATGTAAATAAAATTAAAATGAATATATAGTTGTAATCTAATTGATAGTTACAAATTTTTTGTGAAATTATTTTGTGATAGTCTTATTAGTAAGTACATTTACATAGGCTGGAATTGATTAGTTGATTTTGGAAACTAAACCAAATGGAAATTCATTAAATTCGTTTGGGTTTTTCACGAAAAGGATGAGGGCGCCAGGTAAGCGTTACAGATTGAGTTCGTCATTTTCATTTCACTGTTTTATTTTTTATTCGTAATTAATTAGCCCTAAATCTATCTAATAAATATATAAATTGATTCTGCATTTTTTTTCTAATACCTCATCTCCTTCGTTTGCTTGTTTTTATCGATTGACGGACAGTACCGTACTGATCAGTAGATTATTATTTCGCTGCTCGCGCGCATGGCGGCTGCTGCTGCTGATCTTTCAGTCATCTTGCCTCGTGTTCTTATAGTCTCCCGCCGATGCGTTCGGAAGAACAAGTTCGTCGATTTCGTCGGTACGGTTCGACACAAATTCCATTCACTCTAATTTCTCCACGATTTAATTTAATTTCTGGGAAATTGAAGATTCAATTAATTCGTATTTGGTAATGTGCTCAGGTGAATATCACCTCGATCTAATCATAAGCTACGGAGCCGTACCCGTCATCGTCCCGCGGGTCACCGGCGTCCACATGCTCCTCGACAGCTTCGAGCCCGTCCACGGCGTCCTCCTCTGCGAAGGCGAAGACATCGACCCCTCCCTCTACGAGGCCGACCCCTCCAATCTCTCCCCCGACGAGCTCGAAGAAATCCGCCGCCTCCACGCCAGCGACACCGCCCTCGACCGCGAGAAGGACGCCATCGAGCTCGGCCTCGCCAAGCTCTGCCTCGAAAGGAACATCCCCTATTTGGGCATATGCAGGGGCTCGCAGATTCTGAATGTGGCCTGTGGGGGCACGCTTTATCAGGACATAGGGAAAGAGCTATCGAAAAACCTGCCCGAAAAGGGGAGGGTTGCGCACATGGATTACGATAACTACGACGGGCACCGCCACCCTGTGAGGGTGGTCGAGGGCACGCCTTTGCACCACTGGTTTAAGGATTCTCTGGAAGGTGTTGGGGAGATGGAGATTGATGTCAATAGTTATCATCATCAAGGGGTGAAGAAGTTGGCCCAGAGGTTCGTGCCGATGGCATTTTCCCCCGATGGTTTGATCGAGGGTTTTTACGATCCGGATGCGTATAATCCTGGTGAGGGGAAGTTTATTATGGGGCTTCAGTTTCACCCGGAGAGGATGAGACGAGCGGATTCTGAGGAGTTTGACTATCCTGGCTGCCCTTTCGCGTATAAGGTGATTACTACTTCAGTTATGTGTATGTAGTTTCATTAGTGTTTTCTTGATTTTGTTGGCGAACGACGAATGCAGGAATTTACAAAAGCAGTGATTGCCTATCAAAAAAAGCTGAATAGCTTATCAACAAATGTACCAAAGTCAATAAAGCTTGATGGAGAAATAGAGAAGAAAAGAAAAAGTATTGTGAAGAGCTTTTCGCTTGCAAGGAACATATATGACCATGGGATTAATTCTTCTAAAGAGTCTGAACTCGAGGTCGGCGCAGAGTTTCTAGAGGTACCATCTCAAGTATCATTTGGATGTGAATTCTAAATATCAATATGTGCTTTAGAAAAGATTCTTCTAAAGAGTCTGAACTCGTTTAATGCGTCTATTTGGTTGTTGATCGATTTGGTATTTTGGCTGGTATGAAATTGGGGATTTGATTTGATTGCCATCTTGAATCTTAACAAATAACAATGGATTGCCCGTTTAGAAAACAGGCAAACCAACGTAAAAATGTCTTCACCTGCTCCGTTGCTTTAATGGGGCGGCATGTTTGACGATGCGAATAATGCAGGTTAAATTAAATAAATTAATAACCCTTTGAATACTAGGTAGGACTTTGTTATGATCTTGCTTGAGACATCATATTTATTGTGGATATACATACAAATTGGAACATAATATCTATTTACAATGCCAACTTGAAAATAGTTTAGCTTCTTCCCAAATGAGAAATGTGTAAGTTTCGCTGCTCTGCATTATCTCAGTAGTTTGTATTTGATATTGTTTCTTTGCAGTCAAATGCAGCACTGAGTTTACAGCAAGAGACTAGATTAAAGCAAATGGGAGCGACAGTTAGGAACGCGTCTTCCTACTTGGAAAAGCTTAAATTGATCCAAGGGAGAGAGAAGTTAGCGAGGAAGGTGATGGGGAACATGTCGGTGGAACAACTATCCGATCTCATGTCATTCTACCACATGATGGGCCAGATATGTTCTGAGGTCTTGGATCGGAAAATTCATGGGATAGTTAACGAGCTCACGTTGTCCTAATCGACAAGCGCATGCATAAAATGGATTTTTGACCTCTTATGCTGGGTACGTGATATTGGTGATCTCACTTAAGTAGTTTGAAGCTATCCTTTTTGGCTATAAGAAATATACATTATAACTCGCTCAGCTTTGAGTGAATGGGGCCTCATTTTGCGGCAACAATGAGAGAAAATATTTTGTTCCTCGTCTCTAATTATTCTATGATAAAATTATTATTTTTGGCAAGAATTTTGCAAATGCCATTGTCGAAGTATTTAGTGAAATTCTTTTGAATAAGCTGATCAACCCAAATTAGGGTGTGAGAGATTTGACTCACAAAGAACTTTAGGGTGAATGTTCGAATATATCTTTCTTCGTCTCTGCAATGGTTCTTTTCCCTTCTTCACTTTGTGATCCATCACCGAAAAACAAATTTGAAAGTTGATATTTCAATCAATTTCGACAAAGGAATTTCCAGTTAACTGACATGTGATTACTACACACGATATCAAAGTACAATATACTTTTCGACTCTTGAAATGAGTTGGAATAGAACATAAGTTCTTCTTTTTAGCCTTGTTTTCCAATATTTTACTTCATCTTTTTCTTCATTTTGTTCCTTAATATGATGCGACAATAACCGATCTGTGAATGATTTAGGGTTTTACATTTTTTGCATTTAAAGTAGCAATCTTTGAATTCATGAATACCTTTTCTAGATAAACTATAAAGACAACCATTCTAATTATTTTTCTTCTCATTTTGCCTCAACTTTTCAGACTTGCTTTGA
Organism: Euphrasia confusa; assembly: GCA_954870475.1. Classification (NCBI taxonomy): domain Eukaryota; kingdom Viridiplantae; phylum Streptophyta; class Magnoliopsida; order Lamiales; family Orobanchaceae; genus Euphrasia; species Euphrasia confusa. Next base: position 39,617,654 of record OX940952.1, read on the forward strand.
AGATTATACATGTTTGATTGGAATTTTTTGAGATTGATGGGATGGCCGAGTGGTTGATTCTTTGTTCCTCCGCGAGAAGTGATCTCATCAACTCGTACATTCATTTTCGGTAAATCTTTTGATTCTTCAATCATTGTTGGGGCATGATCAAATGTAGGAGGGAGGCAACAAAGAAAATTTTGCACCACCCTTTCATCTTCAACCGTATCTCCACAACCTTTGATTTGTTTTACAGTTTACTCAACTCGAGTAGGGAAGGCACACAATGATTCATGATAATCCGTATTAAGGTTGTAAATATTTCCAGGGTTTGGACTGAACCTTTAGGGAACTTTTCTTTTGGATTCTTTGAAATTCTTGCTTCAAGTTTTATCAAGCATCAATAGTTTTTAGTACAACCTTGTTGAAGATACCCAACAGTGATGCATATGACTACATCAATTAAGTGTAGTGTCAGAAACTTATGTCATCGATGTTGCATGTTTATTTACTTCCTAGAGAGATTCATATTCACGTTTTCGCTAGATAGATTATGACATACTTGCATATCATTTCATGTGAGCACTTTACAGAGTAGTGTTGTAGAAGTAAAGCTTCCTGCCTCATCAACAAAATGGTTTTGGCATAATAATCATAGGCACTTTGTAGATATTTAACTCTTCCTACTCAAAACCAAGAAGTAGTGTAGTGTCCACATCTCACCAACTTAAATTGCATACACTCAATAACTCCTCCACTATAAAAAAATAACAACAAAAGCAATCATTCAATATTTCCAAGAATGAGAGATGATGTTTATTTATAGTATTTACCTTAACCTCTCAAACCTCAACCCACAAAGCTAGGAAAAATGGCTTGTTTCTTCACTTCCACTGATCTCTTCACCATGCTTATAATTCTCCTCTCCTTACTTCTTCCCATTACCCGAGGGGAATTCTCGGAAGAATACGCAGAGATCAAGCACACTCCTAGGCTTGTAGAGAAGACAAGCCACCTTCATTTCTACTTCCACGACATCCTCAGTGGGAAGAAACCGACAGCTGTCTTTGTTCATGGTCGGAGAAATAAGTTTGGCGGCACAGCAATGATGGACGACCCTTTGACAGTAGGCCCTGAACCCAAATCTAAAGTTGTTGGGAGAGCTCAAGGGATGTACGCCATGGCTTCACAGAGCGACGGGAGTCTGCTCATGGTTGTGAATTTCGTATTCGAGGAGGGAAAGTTCAATGGAAGCTCGATTAGTGTTGTCGGAAGGAATCCAATTCTTGATGCTGTTAGGGAAATGCCGATAGTGGGAGGGAGTGGGACTTTTCGATTCAGCCGTGGATACGCGCTGGCAAAGACGTATCGCTTTAACATTTCGTCAGGGGATGCTGTGGTTGAGTACAATGTGTTTGTAATGCATTACTGAAAAATCAATATGTCACCATTTCGATTATCCGGTGAAATTTATGCTTAACCATAGATTGATTATTATGGCACAAACCTAGATTGAATTCAAAATAAATTATTCATCCAAAATAAAAAGTACTAATATTCTAGAAGGAAATAGTCTACTCTATAATAAGTAAACATAACTATCAAGTATCATCAAAGCCAAAGGGAAACCGATCCCCATATCACAGTAAACACATCAAGCTCCAATCTGCATATCCACGAACGTCGACTTGTAACTACAGTTGCCTGAATACAGCCGACGCATCAAGCTCCAATCTGCATATCAAAGTAAACACTGTTAGCATTAGTCTTAAGTGTTTTCCCAACAGGATCAATACATACAAGTGAAGGAAACTGTGAAAACATCAATACACCAAAAAAAGGTCCGAGTATGAAATATGCTCCTATTGAGCAAGAAACCAGCTAAGAACAAACGAAGACTGTCAGAAATTTTACAAACCAACGTAAGCAAGAAGAACAGCAAAAGTAGCTTTACCTTATAAAAACATTCTTCCTCACTTATACGGAACCTCAATCTGCAAAAAAAAAAAGGCATATTAGCAAGTCATGCGTGTTACGTGTTAAACAAGGCATATCAAGAATTTATTAGTCGCAGCTTAACCTCTCCTGAGAAATTGGCGTATTCGCCATCTTCCTCCTCTTACTATTCACACTTTCATAATTATAGTTAAGTCGAAAAATTGTCCCCAGGGAAAACTGATGAGCAGTAAAGTCAGAGAGCCCATCAACCTTGATCATCTTCACCGACTTATTCTTAATATCAACACGTAACAGAGCAGCATCATCATCCCACCCATTATTCCGCCTCAGCAAGAAGAAGAGAGACTTGCTCTCCATGTATGACATCGAAAAGGAAGTTCAATACTTGATTCGGGTTCTCATTAGCAAGAGGGTGGAGGCGGTGAAAGCAGGGGAAGCGACTCACCAAGACTTACTAGGCCTGTTGCTGGAGCCGAATTCCCATGAAATCAAGGAGCAGGGTAACAAGAGTTTCGGAATGAGCATCGACGAAGTAGTGCAAGAGATGTTTTATTTCGCTGGACAGGACATAACTGCGGTGTGGATCGTGTGGGCCTTGGTTCTAGCTGTTGAGCAGGTACTGCCCGGTATGGCAGACGAAAGCCAGGGACGAGGTTTCTCAAGTCTTTGGGAATCAAACACATGGCATTCATCTGGTACGTCTTTTCCATAAAACATGGGTTTTTTTTTATCTGTAGGATTCATGCATGTTTATGTAACCACAATCGAAGAAATGTTCATTAATAATCATTGATTCTATTCAAATATTTTTTTTTTTTTTAAATTGCACCAACTAATTATCGTCAATATTATTATATTAAAAATTCAAATGAAAAATTCAAAATAAACAGTAACATGCTAGAAGGAAATAGTCTAGTCTATAAATAAGAGTAACTATCAAAAGTACTATCATCAAGGCCAAAGAAAAACCGAAATTTAATGCATCCATTGCTTCTTATCCCACCCAACCTACTGATCCATGCTCAAACATCTAGCTCCGAGCTGCATATTCACAATCGTCGACTTTTAACAACAGTTGCCTGAATACCACGGACACATCAAGCTTTAATCTGTATATCAGATTAAACAAAGTTAATCTAAGTCTCAAGTGTTCTCCCAATGAGAATAAAGTCAAGTTCTTGTTTACCTTATAAGAACATTCTTCCTCACTTATACGGAACCTCAATCTGCAAAAAAAGGCATATTAGGAAGTCACGCGTGTTACGTTTTAAAAAAGCCATATCAAGAATTCATTAGTCACGGTTTAACCTTTCCTGAGCAGTTGGCGTATTCTCCATTTTCCTCCTCTTCTTACTATTCACACTTTCATAACTCTGGCGAAGTCCAAACATTGTCCCAAGGCAAAACTGATGAGCAGTAAAGTCAGAGAGCCCATCAACCTTGATCATCTTCACCGACTTATTCTTAATATCAACACATAATAGAGCACCATCATTCCGCCGGTGCTGCAAAAAGAAGAGTGACTTGCTCTCCATGTAAGCAACTAGCTTGAGACCCCCCACTGAACTGACACCGGTAATCACGAACAATTCCATCCACACCTCATCATCTCTCATCACCCATACTTTTTGGGTGCTTAACCGGAAGGAATATTCAGTGAAAACTAAGTGCCCAGCCAACGCATAAGTGTACTGATAACCAACCAGGAATTTGGGCGGATCAATAGGCGTGGGAATCAACAGTGGACTGTACTCTTCAGTGCCGAGATCAAACACAACAAAGGCATCTAGTGTTTCTGTTTCAAAGTACAATTTCCCATCCAGATGCACCCCCACACGATCCTGCACATGACGTCTTCGGAGCGAGACATTGCCTATATAATCCTTAGGCGTCTTCCTCCAGATACCCGATTTCAGGCTGTAAACCAGGGTTCGCCGCACGGATTCCTTTCCTCGTTGGCGTTGGTAAACCCTCACGATTTTGTAGTCGTCGCTGGTGTGATCGTACCCGAACCCTGAGGTCGTTATTCCTTTGAGATCGCGAACGAATCCTCCGGCCAACATGAAGAGACGGGGAGCGGGCAGTTTGTGGGTATCTCGGGTCAAGGGGTTCAATATCACATCGGCTTTATAGTTCGAAATCAGAATCAGGCCGTTGCACGTCGCGGTCGGCAGGGGCCCCACCAGAGGAATACCGCGCTGGATCAATTTTTTGATCGGAGTCGCGTCGATTTCGGTGCCGTCGGTCGATTGGCTTAGGGAATCCAGCGATAGAGAATAAAGGCAGCCGCCTTTGGATTCGCGGATGACGAGGGTGTCGGAGCGAGAGTCGTGTGGGTTTATTTGGGTATACAATCTGAGGAAGGATTCGCCGTCGATGAAGTGGCACCACGACTTGCAAACGCTTCTGCAGCGGAAGAGGGAGTCGATCTGGAGGCGGGTGAATATTTCAGAGATGAGTTCATCGGCGAGCAAGGCAAACATCCTTTCGTCGGAGCGATTGGGCACAAATTAATTAGCGAATCTGTCTTTGAGAGTAATATATATATATACAAGGGTAAGCGACGGCGTTTCTGCCAATGTTTCTAAACCCTTTGTATGGAGTATATATTTTACTTAAACCCATTAAATACCATTTTTATCCTTATTAAATTAAAAAAAAAAAAACTCAACTTAAATATTTTGACCAAATTTGGTAGCAAAGATTTTGAGTATCTGGCGGAACAAGCTAACAAGATTTTGAAAACTCAATTTTAATATTAAAATTTTCTTTGTTGGTGGATTAGATATCTGACGAATTTAGAAAGAGACGATATATAGAGGTAGAATTCGTCGGTCGATGTATTGATTAATGTATGTAAATTGATTATTTTTTGACAACAAATGGAGGTACGTAGTCCTCGAGATGTGAACGTTGACTCGTTGAGTATGTGTGAGCAAGGAAAATATATGACCATGTGATTAATTCTTCTAAAGAGTCTGAACTAGAGGCCGGCGCGGAGTTTCTAGAGGTACCATCTCAAGTAACATTTGGATGCCAAGTCTTAGTATTATTATTATGTACTTTAGAATCTATTTTTCAAAGTCAGCATGAGGTTCAAATTTCGCAACCATTTGATTTTATTACCGTCTTGAATCTTATCTGACTGTCCGTTTAGAAAACAGGCAAACCTGTTATGATCTTAGGTGGGACTGTGTTATGATCTTGCTTCAAACATATATATTTATTGTGGATATACATACAAATTGGAACATAATATATATTTACTAAGCCAACTTCAAAATAGTTTAGCTTCTTCCCAAATGAGAAATGTGCAAGTTTCGCTGCTCTGCATTATCTCAGTAGTTTGTATTTGATATTGTTTCTTTGCAGTCAAATGCAGCATTGAGTTTACAGCAAGAGACTAGATTAAAGCAAATGGGAGCGACCGTTAGCAATTACTTTCAGTTACCTGACATGTGATTACTACACACGATGTCAAAGTAGTATATATATACTTTTCGACTCTTGAAATTAAATTAGTTGGAATAGAACACAAGTTCTTCTTTCGTCTCATTTTCAAATATTTTATTTCCATCTTTTTGTTCCTTAATGTGATGCAGCAACAACATATCTGTGAATGATTCAGGGTCTTACAGTTCTTACATTTTCTGCATTTAAAGTAGCAAACTTTGAAAGGTTACATTTTTCAGACAATACAACAATTCTAATTATTTTTCTTCCCATTTTGCCTCCACTTTTCAGACTTGCTTTGAGGGTTATACATGTTGAAAAGAGATCTCTTCAACTCGTACATTCATTTTCGTTAAATCTTTTGATTCTTCAATCATCGTTGGAGCATGATCAAATGTTGGAGGGAGGCAATGGAGAAATTTCCGCACCACCCTTTGATTTGATTTACAGTTTACGCCACTTGAGTAGGGAAGACAAATATTGATTTCTGATCATTGCTATTTAAGGTTATAAATCTGACCGAACCTTCAAAGAATTTGTATTTTTGGATTCCTTGAAATTCTTGCTTAAGGTTTTATCAAGCATCAATAATTTTTAGTATAACCTTTTTGAAGTTACCCAACAGTGATGCATATGACTACATCAATTAAGTTTAGTGTCGAAACTTATGTCATCGATGTTGCATGTTTATTTTCTTCCTAGAAAGATTTATATTCACATTTTCGCTCATAACGATTATGACATATATACCTGCCTATCATTTCATGTGAGCACTTTACAGAGTTGTGTTATAGTCCTGTAAAAGCAAAACTTCAAAGTTTTTGGCATACTAATCATTTCGGGGAGTGGTATTTTCAAATTTGGCCGTGGATACGCTGGCAAAGACGTATCATTTTAACATTTGTCGAGGGATGCTGTGGTCGAGTACAACGTGTTTGTAATGCAATATTATTGAAAAACCAATGTCACCATTTGGATACGAATTTGTCGCGCTCAGCATCTTTCGATTATCGGATGAAATTTATGCTTAACCACATAGACTGATTAGTATGGCACATACATAGCTTGAATTCAAATATAGTCTGATTATATTTGAATTCAAGTATCATCAAGGCCAAAGGAAAACCGTCTTTTTATGCATCCTTTGCTTCCTACCCCAACCTAATGCTCAAACATCAATACATCATGCTCCAAGCTGGTTGGCTGGTTAAAAAATTTATCAACCGCCCAACCGCCAGCTTCAACAATATTTGTAATCGATATCATTTTCTTTATTTTATAAAAAAAGAGAAATCGTCCAACCGTCGGTTCAATCCCCAATCGGTGGTTAACCAACCAGACCATCGAGTCCAACCGTCGGGTCCGTTCCGAGTACGGTTGGAAATTTATCCGACTGCCATCCGCCGGTTCATCGAAGCCCACGGTTCAACAGCTCTACTCAAACTATTAATGTTATATTAGCAGGTCTCACTATAACAATAAGAACACAACAACTCCACCAAATTAATGTCAAATACCACTGTACACATAAAATATATATAGTATTTTTTTCCAATTACTAAGTTGTAAAACAAAATGTCAAATTTGCAGTGGAACGTAAACGAACAGACGGAGGAAATATTGTTTAGGAGATACTAACGAATTTCATACAAGTTACAATAATCGAATTTCATACAAGTTACAGGCATGAGGCATTACATTAACAATATAGTCACTCCATCCACAATCACTCTACTGAGAGTGGTCGACAAGAAGTACTGGGAATTAAAAACCACGTAAAATTCCTCTGTTACTTACACTTATCCATAATCAATACAGTTCCTAATTTGCAAGGCATTGTATAAGCTTTCATGCATATGTCACAGTTTTCAAAATTAAAGTGTAGGAAATTGTGAAAACAGTAATACTCTAAATGAGAATAAATAAAGTTCCAAATATGATATATGCTCCTATTGAGCAAGAAACCAGCTAAGAACGAACAAAGACTGTCGACAACTTCACAAACCAACGTAAGCAAGAAGACCAGCAAAAGTAACTTTACCTTAAAAGAACATTCTTCTTGTCTTACACAGAACCTCAATCTACAAAAAAAGGCATATTAACAAGTCACGCATGTTACATGTTAAACAAGGCATATCAAAAATTTGTTAATCGTTTAACCTTTTCTGAGCAGTTGGCGTCTTCTTCTTGTTACTATTCACACTTCCATTACTATTGCCAAGTCGAAACATGCTCCCCGGGTGAAACCGATGAGAAGTAATGTTAGTGTTAAGTATCCCACATCGGTTGGATACAGATCCTAAAGCTCACATATAAGTTGGACAACCTTAATACCTTAACAAGGCCTTTTAAGGTGTTATTGGCCCAACATTGACATGGTATCAGAGCAGGCCCAACACGATGATGTAGCCCCAGCCGATGAAATTTCCGGCTTGCCTAAAGACGGCGACAAAACCGAGCCGGCTTGCCTAAAGACGGCGACAAAACCGAGCCGGCTCGTGAGGGAGCGTGTTAAGTATCCCACATCGGTTGGATATAGATCTTAAAGCTCACATATAAGTTAGACAACCTTAATACCTTAACAAGGCATTTTAAGGTGTTATTGGCCCAACGTTGACAGTTAGAGAGCCCATCAACCTTGATCATCTTCACCGACTTATTCGCCCATCAACCTTGATCATCTTCACCGACTTATTCTCGATATCAACTCACAACAGATCACCCTCCTCAAACGACTGCTTCAAAATGAACATAGAATGACGGTGTTGATCGGGAGGCGGGTAAATACTATTTTGAACAAATTTGGTGGCAATCATGGTAGAGAAAAATAATAGAGACAAATATATTGGAATATGATTAGATTTTGTGAAAATGTCTAACAAGGTCTTGAAAACTCAATTTAAATACTAGTATTTCAAAACTCAATTTAAATTAGATTTGCGGAAAGAGTTAATAGAGTTAGAATTTGACAGTGGGTGTATTGATTGAGTTATCTACATTGATTATTTTTTGACAGGTAGTCCTTGAGATGTGAAGAATAGTACCACGGAGTATATATTAACATACTACGGAGTATATATTAACATTTCCTCGTGAGTACAAAGTGTTTTTAATGCATTACTGAAAACTATTTAACATTTCAATTCAACTCGATTAATTTAATTTCAAAATATATTAAAATAAAAAAATAAAAAAAATACTTTGAATCAATAATTTCAGATACAAAATGCAGTTAATGCTAAAATATTATTAATATTTTGTAAAAAATATTTAACAATTTATAAAAATTACTTTTAATTTCATAAAACTAATCAATTAAGTTAAAACAATCATTGTTCAGCCGATTTCATCCCAAAAAAACTTGTCTTGGCACAAAGAATTCAAAATAAATTATTTATCCAATATAAAAAGTTATAAGCTAAAAGGAAATAGTCTACTCTATAACTAGAGTAACTATGAAGTATCAATGTATCATCAAGGCCAAAGGAAAACCGATTTTTTATGCATCCATTGCTTCCTATCCTACCCCAACCTACTGATCCATGCTCAAACATCTTGATCCGATGTCCGATCTGCATATCATAGTAAACTCATCAAGCTCCAATCTGGATATCACAGTAAGAACTAAAAACTGTCAGCATAAGTCTCAAGTGTTCTCCCAATGGGAATAAATACAAGTTCTTGTTTCTCGCATTTTAATGAGAAATACTGAATTTTTATATACCTTTCGTCCATCTCAATAATTTAAGTTTCTCAAAATGCCAAAAATATAATACTACTACTAAATTCAGTCCAAAACAATGGGGTATGTATTGATTTTTTGTTTAAAAACGATTTCTCCGACCACCATTAGCCGGTTCCTCAACCCGCGGTTAGAATTAAAGTGAAGGAAACTGTGAAAACATCAATGCTAAAAAAAAAAGGTCCGAGTATGATACATGCTCTTATTGAGCAAGAAACCATCTAAAAAACGAACGAAGACTGTCAGAAATTTCACAAACCAACGAAAGCAAGAAGACGAGCAAAAGTACTTTTACCTTATAATCAGAACATTCTTCTTGTTTTATACGGAACCTCAATCTGCGAAAAAAAAGGCACATTAGCAAGTCACGCGTGCTACGTGTTAAACAAGGCATATCAATAATTTATTAGTTGTTTAACCTTTCCTGAGCTGTTGGCGTATTCGCCATCTTCCTCCTCTTCTTACTATGCACACTTCCATCACTATCGCCAAGTCGAAACCTTGTCCCCAGGCAAAACTGATGAGAAGTAAAGTTCAAGAGCCCATCAACCTTGATCATCTTCACCGACTTATTCACAATATCAACACAAAACAGAGCAGCATCATCCCGACCATTATTCCGCCGCTGCAAAAAGAAGAGAGACTTGCTCTCCATGTAAGCAACTAGGTGGAGCCCCCCCGCTAAAATAACATCGTAAATCTCGAACAGTTCCATCCACGGGGACGAGGACGACCCCTCTTCCTCTTCCTCTTCCACCCCATCATCTCTCATCACCCATACTTTCTGGCGCCTTAACCGGAAGGAATATTCAGTGAAAAATAAGTGCCCAGCCAACCCATAAGTGTACTGAAAACCAACCAGGAATTTGGGCGGATCAATAGGCGTGGGAATCAACAGTGGACTGTACTCTTCGGTGGCAAGATCAAACACAACAATGGCATTTAGTGTTTTTGTTTCAAAGTGCAATTTCCCACCCAGATGCACCCCCACATAACCCCACGCATCATAACTTCCTCGGAGCGAGACATTGCCCGTATAATCTTTAGGCGTCTTCCTCCAGCTACCCGATTTGAGGCTGTAAACAAGGGTTCGCCGCACGAATTCCTCTCCTCGTTGGCGTTCGTAAACCCTCACGGCTTTGTAGTCATCGGTGGTGCGATCATACCCGAACCCTGAGATCGTTATCCGTTTGAGATCGGGAACGAAACCTCCGGCCAACTTGTGGATTTCCCGGGTCAGGGGGTTCAATATCACATCAGCTTTATAGTTGGAAATCAGAATCAGACCGTTGCACGTCGCGGTCGGCAGGGGGCCCACCAGAGGAATGCGGCGCTGGATCAATTTTTTGATCGGAGTCGCGTCGATTTCGGTGCCGTCGGTCGATTGGCTTAGGGAATCGAGCGATAGAGAATAAAGGCAGCCGCCTTTGGATTCGCGGATTACGAGGGTGTCGGAGCGAGACTCGTGTGGGTTGATTTGGGTGTAGAGTCTGACGAAGGATTCGCAGTCGACGAAGCGGCACCACGCCTTGCAAACGCTTCTGCAGCGGACGACGGAGTCGATCGGGAGGCGGGTGAATATTTCAGAGATTAATTCATCGGAGAGCGCGGTAAACATTATTCCGTCGGAGTGATTGGGGATGATCGCGTTAACACATACTACTTCCATCTTAGTACAAATTAATTAGAGAATCTGTCTTTGAGAGTAATATATATAGGGTGTGATCAAAGCGACGGCGTTTCGTCCAAAGTTTCTAAACCGGAGTATATTAATTCACGCTTTCAAGTTTCTTTTTCCACTGGACAATAACAAGTGTAATATCTCACCGTTAATTCTCAATATTTATTTTTGTACGGTTAGATGTTGATGTTAAGGTAAGACTTATCTTTTTTCTCATTAAAATTAACAACTGTGATTATATTAACGCAAATAATTGTAATTTAAAACATATTAAAATTATTTTTCAAATAAAAATACACTTATTTTCTTCTAACACAAATTAAAATTATTTTTTAATTATAAAAATTATGAAGTAACCCTTAAATAAAATTATATAAATATATTTTAAATATTTTATATTATTATTTTAGATACTAGTATAATTTTTTTTAATTATAAAATAATATTAAAATAAGACTAAGTTTAACTTTTTAATGATTTATATATTAAGTTGAATATAAAATTTAAAAATTGTACTTAAAAATATATATAGAATAATATAAAATATTAAAAATATATTTTTATTATTTTATTTAAGTATTACTACATAATTTTTATATTTAGAAAAAATAATTTTAATTTACGTTAAACAATATTTTGACCGAATTTGGTACAAACGAGCATATCTATATATGTTAGATAAAAGAAAAATAAAGAGAAAAATATATTGGACTAGGATTAGATTTTGTGAAAAAATCTAACAAGCTCTTGAAAACTAGCTCAATTTTAATATTTTTCTCTCTTCTTTAGTGGATTAGATTTCTAACAAATTTAGAAACAGTTAGATAGAGTTAGAATTTGTCGATCGGTGTATTGATTAAGGTATCTAAATTCATTATTTTTTGACAACAAATGGTGGTAGTCCTTGAGATATGAACGATTGTTGAGCATGTGAGCACGGAACATTAATAACATGCATGCAAAAACCCCAATTGCAAAACCTTAATTGGGTTTTTATTTTGCCCTAATTCGGACTCAATTTCCCCAATTCTATTTCAGTGGAAATTACAGCTATGCCATTAATATTTATTAAGAATAATTATTATTTTTTTAATTTCATTCAGGACTATTTTACTTTTCAATAAAAAAATATATTTTTAACTTTTTGGTTTTCTTTTTAAAAGTAATATTTTTTTAATCCTTGTAAAAAAAAAATGTGAACGAGCCGAGACGAGTCGAGCTTTGCTTAAATAGTTCTGGGTTTGATGTGGAATTTTTAAGCTCAAGCCTAGTCTATTACCTGTCATAGACTTTTTTAAAAAGCTCAGTCTTTTACGAATATTTTTAAATACAATTTGAATCTAAACTCGATTTAACACAAGTCGATAATTCAATTAAAAATATTTTAATTAAATTTTTCTATATTTTTTAATATCCATTTTATAAAATCAAATTTAATCAATTAATAATAAAAGATAAGTAAACAACAATTTAAAATGTAAGAAATATTTAAAAACTATTCTCCAATTGAAGTACTTAAGAAAAACTTTACAACTAAAAACATAGTATTTTTTATATAAATTTAAATAAATACCTTATTTATATAGATTTATTAAATATTTCTATACATTTTATGAAGTACACATTATGAATTATATATATATATATATATATATATATATATATATATATATATATATATATATATATATATATATATATAGGTCGGCTTATTAGGCTTAAAAGTTTTAGATTAAAGTTTAAGTTTGGCTCGTTTATATAAACGAGCTTTTAAAAAACTTGAGTCTGACTTGTTTATTAAACGAGCCGAGCTTTTGTAGGCCGAGCCATAGGCCCCTATCGGGTAGCCTGACTCATTTTCACCCCTATCCTTGTGCTTCTCGGCTGTGAACGTATTTACGACGAAACTTTTGAGGGTCTGATTATTTGGGTCAAATCGACGACGATTAACTCGCGCGTTGCACTCATTCCCCCAAAATTGAAGCACGTAATGTTTCCCCTCATCTTGCAGTGGAGAGTGACAGCGTCGAGTTGAAGATGATGCAGTTGAGGACGAGTACCGTGACTCCAGCTTTCTCGAAGAGATCATCAAAATCCCCTGAATATCATGTCGGATGTCTCGGCCCGACCCTCTTTCATGGTGGCGTTGTTTTCCGGCGATCCAAATAATCTGGGACGCGTGTCTCGTTCGTTCTGGAGGGCTTTGTCTCTGAAATTTTTGAGGTTGCTCATCTTCTCAAATTTGTACATTGTAAAATTGAAGAGAGTATATGATTATTGGATTAATTCTTATAAAAAGTCTAAACTCAAGTTTGAATAATAGGTAGGATTTGTTATGAATATGATCTTGCTTCACACATCATATTTATTATGGATATACACACAAATTTCGTTTGAAATGCATTACTAAAAACGTTTGTTTTAGTTAAACTGAATTAATTTCGTTTTAAAATAAATTAAAATAAATAAATATTTTAAATCAATAATTTCAAGTATAAAATCTAGTTAATACCAAAATATTATTAATATTTTATTAGTTAATGCTAAAATATTTCTATTAATATTTTATTGTTTAGACGTAGTCTTAGTTCAATTTAAATCAAATTAATTTAAATTAAATTAATTTCGTTTCAAAATAAATTAAAATAAAATAAATAAATAATATTTTGAATTAATTCCAAAAAAACAGTCTGGGCCGGGCACTAAGAATTCAAAATAAATAATCTATCCAATATAAAAAGTTATAAGCTAGAAGGAAATAATCTACTCTATAACTAGAGTAACTATCAAGTATCATTAAGGCCAAATGAAAACCGAATTTTTATGTATCCATTGCTTGAAATCCTACCCAACCCACTGATCCATGTTTAAACATCTTGCTCTGATCTGCAGATCACTGTAAAATAATCAAGCTCCAATCTGCTTATCACAGTAAACACTGTCAGTGTTAGCATAAGTCAAGTGTTTTCCTAGTGGGAATAAATACAAGTTGTCGGGAGGCTGGTGAATATTTCACAGATTAATTCATCGGATAGCGCGGCAAACATCGTTTCGTTCCTTGCCAAAGGAATGAGAAAGGGGGTAATATATAGGGGTGTAATCAAACCGACGGCCCTTTGTATTTGTATGGAGTATATATTACTTAAACCCACGCTTCCAACCCTCTTCAAATACCATTTCTACCCTTATTAGATTTTGTGAAAAAGTAATCTTGAAAACTCTATTTTAATATTAAATTTTTCTTTGTTGGTTGATTAGATTTGCAACAAAAAAACATGTTTTTTTTACTTAATTTTAATTCAGTTCATTTTAAATTATTTCAGTTCAACTCGATTAAATCAATTTGAAAATAAATTAAAATAAAATAGTTAAGGTTGTTAGCTCAGTTGGTTGGACCATCAATTTAGCGTTCAACTCAAATCGCTCCAATTCTGTTAATTTCATATCGATTCAGATTAGTTCGAATCGGTTCAATTATTCAATCAATTTAGTGTTCAATTCAAATCTCTTAATTCTGTTAATTTCATATCGATTCAGTTTAGTTCGAATCGGTTCAATTATTCGGTTTCAGTCCAAAAGAACATGTCCACAATTATAAATAGTTATGGAGTTAGAATTATTTGGTGTATTGATTGAGTTTGATTATTTTTTGACAACAAAAGAAGGTAGTCATTTCGATGTGAACGACACTATTGATTATTGAATATGTGAGCAAGGAACATATATGATCATGTGATTAATTCTTTAAAGAAGTCTGAATTCGAGTTTGATTAATAGGTAGGACTGTGTTATGATATTTTGCTTAAGACATCCTATTTATTGTGGATATACATACAAATCGCCAAATCAGAACATAAATTTAAACTCAAACAAAATTTAGTTTTAAGTTTACACTAATTTTATTTCAACCGATAACCAATAATCTAACTTAAAAGAATATTCTCTAAATATTTTTCTTATATCATTCTTATAATTTAAATTTAAGTATTTTTTTGTATGGGTTCAACCCTTGGTTGTATTTTGTGTGTGGGTTCAACCTTTAAATCAATAATACGTTTATATTTTGGTATTGGTTGGAGCATCTCTCCTATTTCAAAATAAGTTTGTTTATATTTTGGTATTGATTGGAGCATCTCTCCTACTTCAAAATAAGTTTGATGCTCTCATAAGATGTGGTTGAGTACGACGTTTTAATTTCAATTCAAAATAAATTAAAAAAAAATAGATAAAAAATATATATTTTGAATCAATAATTTCAAGTATAATTGTAGATATAAAATCTAATTAATGCTAAAATATTATCAATACTTTGTTCTTTTAGACGTTCTTGTAGATATAAAATCTAATTAATGCTAAAATATTATCAATACTTTGTTCTTTTAGACGTTCGTTTATCTTCCGTTCAACTCGATTAATTCAAAATAAATTAAAACAAAATAGATAAAAATATATTTTGAATCAATAAATTAAAACAAAATAGATAAAAAAAAACGTACTTTGAATCAAATAATTTTAAGTATATAATGTAGTTATACTAAAATTTTAATAATATTTGTAATTTTTTTTAACAAATTTTATATTTTTTTATAAAAAAAAAACAATTAAATTTAAATTTATCCAGTCATCCAAAAAAAAAAAACATGTCTTAGGCACAAAGAATTCAAAATAAATTATCTATCCAACATAAAATGTTATAAGCTAGAAGGAAATAGCCTACTCTATAACTATCAAATATCATCAAGGCCAAAGGAAAACAGAAGAAACCGAATTTTTATGCATCCATTGCTTCCTATTCTACCCCAACCTACTGATCGATGCTCAAACATCTTGCTCCGATGTCCGATCTGTATATCACAGTAAACTCATCAAGCTCCAATCTGCATGTCACAGCATACACTGTCAGCATAAGTCTCAAGTGTTCTCCCAATGGGAATAAATACAAGTTCTTGTTTCTCAGCATAAAAATGCTTGTAATGAGAAATACTGAATTTCTATATACCTTTCGTCCATCTCAATAATTTAAGTTTCTCCAAATGCCAAAAATATAATACTACTACTAAATTCAGTCTAGAACAATGGGTATGTATTGATTTTTTGTCTAAAAAATGATTTTTTCCGACCACCATTAGCCGGTTTGTCAACCCGAGATTAGAATTAAAGTGAAGGAAACTGTGAAAACATCAATACTCCAAAAAACGGTCCTGAGTATGATATATCTCTTATTGAGCAAGAAACTAGATAAGAATGAACGAAGACTGTCAGCGTAAGCAAGAAGAAGACCAGAAGAAGTCTTTACCTTATAAGTACATTCTTCTTGTGTTACACGGAACCTCAATCTGCAAAAATAAAAAAGGCATATTAGCAAGTCACGCGTGCTACGTGTTAAACAAGGCATATCAAGAATTCATTAGTCACGGTTTAACCTTTCCTGAGCAGATGGCGTATTCGCCATCTTCCTCCTCTTCTTACTATGCACGCTTCCATTACTATGGCCAAGTCGAAAAATTGTCCCCAGGGAAAACTGGTGAGCAGTATTGTTAGAGAGCCCATCAACCTTGATCATCTTCACCGACTTATTCTTAATATCAACACGTAATAGAGCGCCATCATCCGGCCCAATATTCCGCAGCTGCAAAAAGAACAGAGAGTTGCTCTCCATGTAAGCAACTGGCTTAAGACCCCCCACTGAAATAACACCGGAAATTTCGAACAATTCCATCCACGGAGACGACCCATCTTCATCATCTCTCATCACCCATACTTTTTGGCGCCTTGGAAACTGTAAGAAATATTCAATGAAAACCAAGTACCCAGCCAACGCATAAGTGTACTGATAACCAACGAGGCGCACTGGCGGACCATTAGGCGTGTGAATTAATAATGGGCTATACTCTTCAGTGCCGAGATCAAACACAACAAAGCCATCTAATCTTCTTGTTTCAAAGTACAATCTCCCATTCAGATGCATAACGTCTTGTTCGGAGCGAGACATTGCCCGTATAATCCTTAGGCGTCTTCCTCCAGATTCCCGATTTGATGCTGTAAACCAGGGTTCGCCGCACGATTTCATTTCCTCGTTGGAGTTCGTAAACCCTCACGGCTTTGTAGTCATCGGTGGTGCGATCGTACCCGAACCCTGAGCTCGTCATCCGTTTGAGATTGGGGTAGAATCCTCCGGCCAATAAGAGGAGACGAGGAGCGGGCAGCTTGTGGGTATCCCGGGTCAAGGGGTTCAATATCACATCGGTTTTGTCGTTTGAAATCAGAATCAGGCCGTTGCACGTGGCGGCCGGCAGGGGGCCCACCAGAGGAACGCCGCGCTGGATCAATTTTTTGATCGGAGTCGCGTCGATTTCGGTGCCGTCGGTCGATTGGCTTAGGGCATCGAGCGATAGAGAATAAAGGCAGCCGCCTTTGGATTCGCGGATGACGAGGGTGTCGGAGCGAGAGTCGCGCGGGTTGATTTGGGTGTAGAGTCTGACGAAGGATTCGCCGTCGATGAAGTGGCACCACTCCTTGCAAACGCTTCTGCAGCGGACGACGGTGTCGATCGGGAGGCGGGTGAATATTTCACAGATGAGCTCATCGGAGAGAAAGCCAAACATCGTTTCGTTCCTTGCCGCCTAAGGGGATGATCGCATTAACACATAGGGTGAGTAATCTTTATGAGAAAGTGAGTAATATATAGGGTGATCAAAGCGACGGCCTCCCAAAGTTTCTAAACCCTTTGTATTTGTATTGAGTATTGCTTAAACCCATGCTTCTAACCCTCTTTAAATACCTTATTAAATTTTGTATTATTATGTGCTTTAGAAAACTCAATTTTTAATATACTACATGTGCTTAATTTTAGAATATATTTTTTCAAGTAACCTCGGCTCTGAGGTTCAAATTTCGCAATCCAGTGTAGTTTAGGCAATCATTTGATTTGATACCTGTCTTGAATCTTAATAAATAATACTAAATGACTGCCCGTTTAGAAAACAAGCAAACGAGCTAATGTTGGAGGGAGGCAAAGGAGAAATTTCGGCACCATCCTTTCATCTTCAACTGTACCTCCACAACACTAGCACGTGCGAGAGACTCAACCAAAAAAATGTTTGTAGTCCTGCTGTGTGACAGACTAAACCTAGAAAATGTTATAACATTCAATATGTCACCATTTGGTTACGAGTATGTCGCAGCACTCAGCATCTTTCGATTATCCAGGGAAATTTATGCTTCACCATAGCTTGAATTCAAAAATAAATTCTCCATCCAATATAAACAATAATATGCTAGAAGGAAAAAGTCTCTACTCTGTAAATAGAGTAACTATCAAAGTATCATCAAGGCCAAAGGAAAACCGTATTTTTATGCACCCATTGCTTCCTACTGATCCATGCTCAAGCATCTCACTCCAAGTTCCATATCCAGAAACCTACTTTTTATGCATCGGTTGCATACGACTTTTAACTACAGTTGCCTGAATACAGTCGACGCATCAAGCTTCAATCTGCATATCACATTAAGCATATAAGTTCTTGTTTCATGCATATAATGCTAACAGCAAAAATGTTCTTAATGATAAATCATGAATTTCTATTTACTCTTTTCGTCCATCTCAATAATTTAAGCTTCTCAAAATGGCAAAAATAATTCAGCCCAAAATCAGACCGGTTTCAACCAGCCTAAACCATGATCAACGGATGGCTTACCGGTCGAAAACCATAATGGGCCGGTTGCAGTTGCGCATACCTAGAAATCGCAGCCAAGTTGACCATTTAAAAAGAAAAAAACTAGCCATTGGGTTGCTGGTTAAAAAAATTATCAACTGCCCAAACCGCCATTTTGAACAGTATTTTAAAGCTTTTTCTTTATTTTATAAAAAAAAGAGAAAACGTCCAACCGTCGGTTCAATCCCCAATCGGTGGAAAACCAACCAGACCATCCCCAACCGGGTCCGTTCCGATTACGGTTGGAGATTTATCCGACTGCCACCCGCCGGATCATCGAAACCCGCAGTTCGACAGCTCTAGTCAAATTATTATTGTTGTATTAGGCTTAGCAGGTCTCACAATAACAAAAACTCAATAAGAATACTACAACTCCACCAAAGGTCCAAAACCACTATACACATAAAATAGGAGTATCATCTTTTTCAATTGCTAAGTCGTAAAACAATAAGTCAAATTTTCAGTGGAACGAACAGACAGAGGAAGGAAGTATTGTTTAGGAGACACTAACCAATTTCATACAAGTTACAATAATCGACTTTCTCTATGAAGGTGAAGATCTGGAAAGCATGGATCACATGCATTACATTAACAATATAGTCACTCCAATCCACCATCACTCTACTGAGAGTGGTCAACAAGAAGTACTGGGAATTAAAAACTACGTAACATTCCTCTGTTACACACTTACACTTATACATAATCCATACAGTTCCTAATTTGCAATGCATTATATAAACTTTCACATATCACAGTTTTCAAAATTGAAGTGTAGGAAATTGTGAAAACATTAATACTCTTACACTCCAAATGAAAATAAAAAATGTTCCAAATATGAGATATGCTCCTATTGAGCAAGAAACCAGCAAAAGATCGAACGAAGACTATCAGAAACTTCACAAACCACCATAAGCAAGAAGATCAGCAAACGTAACTTTACCTTATAAGGACATTCTTCTTGTCTTACATTGAACCTCAAACTGCAAAAAAAGGCATATTAACAAGTCACGCATGTTACATGTTAAACAAGGCACATATCAAGAATTCGTTGAATCGTTTAACCTTTTCTGAGCCGCTGGCGTCTTTTTCCTGTTACTATTCACACTTCCATTACTATTGCCAAGTCGAAAAATGCTCCCCGGGCGAAACTGATGAGAAGCAATTTTAGAGAGCCCATCAACCTTTAACATCTTCACCGACTTATTCTCAATATCAACACACAACAGACCACCCTCAAACGGCTGCTGCAAAATGAACATAGACTTGTTCTCC
The DNA here is from genome assembly GCA_954870475.1 of Euphrasia confusa. Taxonomy (NCBI): domain Eukaryota; kingdom Viridiplantae; phylum Streptophyta; class Magnoliopsida; order Lamiales; family Orobanchaceae; genus Euphrasia; species Euphrasia confusa. The sequence continues at coordinate 39,637,455 of OX940952.1, forward strand.
ATGTAAGCAACTGGCTTGAGATTCCCTGAACTGAGACCGGAAATCTCGAACAGTTCCATCCACGGGGACGACCCCTCTTCCACTTCCACCCCATGATCTCTCATCACCCATACTTTTTGGCGCTTTAACACGTAGTCATAGCCACCGAAAACTAAGCACCCACCCAACGCATACAAGTACTGATTACCAACTGGGCCCATGGGCTGATCAATAGGCGTGGAAATTGACAGTGGCATGTACTCTTCGGTGCTGAGATCAAACACAAAAATGCCATGTTTTGCATTTGTTTCAAAGTGCAATCTCCCATCCAGATACACCCCCAAATTTCCTGAGAACGAGATATCGCCCGTGTAATCCTTAGGCGTCTTCCTCCAGATACCCGATTTGAGGCTGTAAACCAGGGTTCGCCGCACGATTGACTCCGATTGTCGGAGTTGGTAAACCCTCACGACTTTGTAGTCATCGGTGGTGTGGTCGTACCCAAACCCTGAGCTCCTTATCCGTTCGAGATCGGGAAATAATTCGGTCAACAAGACGAGACCGGGAAGGGGCAGCTTGTGGAAATCCCGGGTCAATGGGTTCCATATGACTTCGGCCGAATAGTTGAAAAGCAGAATAAGGCCGTTACATGTGGCGGCCGGCAGGGTGCTCAACATAGGAACGCCGCGCTTGACCAATTGTGTGGTCGGAGTCGCGTAGATTTCGGTACCGTCGGTCGATTGACTTAGGGCATCCAGTGACAGAGAATAAAGGCGGCCGCCTTTGGAGTCGCGGATGAAGAGAGTGGAGGAGCGAGAGTCGTGCGGGTTGTTCTGGGTGTAGAATTTGACGAATGTTTCGCCGTCGATGAAATGGCGCCACGCCTTGCAAACGCCTCTGCAGCGGAAGACGGCGTCGATCGGGAGGCGGGTGCATATTTCCCAGATAAGTTCATCGGAGAGTACGGCTGACGTCATTTCGTCTGAGCAATTGGGCCACGTGAATGGATGGTCGCGTTAAAACAGGATATATAGGGTGATCAAATTCGGCCCAATATCTCTGGAAGGCCCAAAGTTTCTAAACCTTTTTTTTTTTAATTTTTTTTTGAATTTCCATTTTTCATAAATTCGTTATAGATATGAATTTTTTCAATACTAGAATTCCGGTATATCGGTGATCGATATACCAAAATTTTCGTTACGACATTGATATAATCATTTCAATACGATCAAAACTCTCGGTCGTCTGGTGGAGTACAACCACTTGCTCTGCGTTTGGACCTATGTCAATGTACATCGGTTTTTATGCTCATTTTAGGGTTTATTCTTATATGCCCTAAGGGCACATCACATTGTGTGGTGTGTGTAGTGTTAAACTTTGTTATTATATAAATAAAAGAATAAAAAAATCCATTCTAGTGTGATTTAAGGTTGCTTGGTTTGAACACTATAGATACTCTCTACCTCATTTTTAATATTTTAAACAAATTTGCTAGCCACCACCATAGATAAAGAAAAATAAGAGAGAATGTAAACTTAAGTGGTAGTAAATATGTGGGAATATGACTTTTCATGCACAAAAATAAAAAGGATGAGAATTTTGACCCCTCCCAAAAAAACATGAGTATTTTGTACAAACTTCATTTGAAATCTCAAAAACACCCTTACTTTTTATTTTCAACCAAACAATTCAATTAAATACTCAAAATCAATTTCAAAACATAAATAAGAAAATCGTGGGCCCCACATAAATACCAAAATCGGAAATTTGGTTGTTGAAGGTGTAAATCCATGCATTTATCATGCATATCAAACCTATCAAACCCTAAAACTCTCACACCCACAATTTTTTTCAAAACACAAAAAACCACCCAATCTCTCTTATTCTCTCTACAAAAACAACTCTAGAAGAAGGCTCCGTCCGAATCTACGTTGGAAGAGCTGGGTTCGCCGGCCGAAAGGTACGTCGAAAATCGCCGTTTTTTTTTTTTTTTTTTCGATTTTCTGTTCGAGTTCATAGCTACACGGTGGCTACACGGTGGGCAGCTTCGACCGTGTAGCCACCGTGTAGCTATGAAGGTTATCCGGTCACTGCCCGGTAACACAGCAGGGCACTACACGGTAATCCCGGTCACCGTGTTCCGAGAAGTGTCTCTCGGTAACACGGTGACACACTACACGGTCAGGTGACCGTGTAGTGACCGTGTACAGTGAGCATTTTTTTTTTTTTTTTTTAATTTTCGAATTATGGATTGTTTTTACACGTTTGGATGGATATTTTGGGTTCTCTAACTTAATTCAATCGTGTTTATTTATCGTAGATGTCGGATCGACGAATCACGGTACGTTACGGTGGTCGTTGGGATCGAGCGGGCTACGTCGATGGAGTAGATATGTGCCTCTTCTTTAATAGGGATGAAATTACGCTCGACACTCTTGTGAGCCGGATTCGTACAGCTTTGCGCCCTCCGCCCAATATTGAGTACATGTTGTCTTTCTTCACACGAGGCATTGACGCGAGAAGCGTGCGAGCTCCTTTGATTCGCGACGAAGATGTATCCCGCATGTTAGACGAGCAAATACACGAGTGCTTTGTGTTCGTCGTCGAAACAGAGGCACAACAAGCTGCGCCGGAGGTGAATATTGGAGCAGAGAATCGAGATCAAGGTGTACCGTCAGACCGCGAGGCAGTCGAGACTTCCGAGGACGAAGAAGAAGCCCGTCACACCGATCTCTTGGCTTCGCTGACCACGGAGTGGACCGAATGGATTAGACAGCCGGGCGTGGTTAGAAATATTATGTCACGCCGTAATATGTCCTCGAGTTCTAATGCGGGCGGAGGCGAGCAAACCGAAGGCGCTCAGAATGCACAGAATCATCCGCTGCGCAATTGGATCATTCCACTGCCGAGCTTTGATCCCGCTGTTCCGTTGCGTTCCATCGAACCCCAACCGATTTATGGTCAGATGGTAGTCGGGGCCACGTTCCGAAAGAAATCTGATTTGAAGGTGTCGGTGGGGATGTATCACATGGAGAATAGAGTGGAGTGCAAAACTACTCGGTCTAGCTCTGGTCGGGTGACGTACGAGTGCAAGCAGGGGAGTGAAAATTGCCCGTTCAAATTGTGTTCCACGGGTTCCGATGACACCTTTTGGAGGATTACGAAGCTGAACTTGAATCACGAGTGTCATAACAATTTGGGGCGGACTACTGATCGACAGGTGTCTAGCAAGGTTGCAGCTACTTTCTTTGCACGCCAGTTAGTCGGCAATCGGGAACTGAAGCCGAAAGATATGGTTGAGGATTTGAGGAGATTGTACGGAGTTCACATCGACTACAGCTTCGCCCTACGGACGAGGAACTTGGCGCTTGAGATAGCATACGGCAACTACCATGAATCGTATCAGAGGCTCCCGTCATATCTGTACATGCTGAGAGAACATAATCCCGGGACTCGGTATGATATTCAGACGACCAGCGAGGGCGTGTTTTGCCACATGTTTGTTGCACTTGGGCAGTGCATTAGTGCATTTCAGCATCGCACTCTGAGGCCTGTGATAGTAGTCGACGCCACCCATTTGAAAGGGAAAAACACTGGTGTGATGTTTGTCGCAGTCACAAAAGACGGGAATGAAAATATTTTCCCGCTTGCCATTGGTATCGGTCCGATAGAGAATGACGAGGAGTGGTTGTGGTTTCTACAGCACCTCAGGCAATGCTACGATACAGACGACGATGATCTCCTCATTGTGTCCGACCAGCATAAGAGCATAGCAAATGCTATTCGGAGTGTTTATCCCCACGCGACCCGTGCGTTGTGCTATCACCACCTCTCGAAGAATCTAGCACGGTACGGCCATAAGGTGGTCGAAGCTGTATACTGTGCTGCCTATAGTTATCGGGTGGATGAGTTTGAAAGGCATTTTTCGAATGTGGAGACTCTTAGTAGAGAGGGTGCTTATAGGCGCCTTACTGATATCGGGGTTGAGCATTGGGCGAGGTCAAAGTGTGCTGCACGACGATACGGTTTCATGACATCGAATGCGGCCGAAGTCTTCAACGCTGCTATCAAATGGCCACGGCGATTACCTGTCTGTGCGATGCTCGAGGCCATTCGTGCGATGATTGAGAGATGGTTTGACGAGAAACGAAGGAAAGCTAACGAGAGACAGAATGACCATGAGCTGACCGAGGAGGCAGTCCTCAAGTTGTCTAATCAAGATATGTTGAGCCGTTATTTTACCATTCGGGAGGTCAGTGCGGATACCCTTTACAGAGTTGAGGAAGATGACAGATCTTATCTTGTGGATATCGCGAATCGCACGTGTGATTGTCGGGAGTTCGACTTGGACCTAATACCGTGTCGTCATGCTTGCGCTGCTTTAAGGTATGATATCATTTTGCCTTTAAAATTAATTTTAAAGTGCTCATTCCACTAACTTGTTTGTTGTTATTATGTAGACGAGCCAGATTTTCAGCGTACGATTTCGTGAGCCCCTGGTTCAAGACGAGCAGCCATGTCGAGATGTATGCGACGCCTATTGTGCCGGTGCCACATTATGATGATTGGGTGGTCCCGCCGGATGTAGCATCGTACGTAGTTTATCCTCCAGTAGCGGTTAGCCAGGCTGGACGTCCGAGGATGAGACGTGCTCGTTCCGCAGTTGAGAGCTCTGCACGACGTGATCAGGTTTGTTCATCCAGAAGGAACATCGTATGTATGTCGTGGCTTAAACCTCTAATATTGTGTCGTCGTGTGCAGGTGTGTTCGAGATGTCAGGGCGTGGGTCACAACAGACGGAAGTGCACGGTCTTTATCCCACCTGGGGGGGCTGTTGATTTAAATGTCCCTGCAGAAGAGTCGAGCCGAAGAAGACAGAAGAAGAAGTGCAGCATCTGCAGAAACGAGGGACACACGAGAACAAAATGTCCAATGAGCACGGAGACAGAGATCTAAATTGGGTTTGGTTGATTTTACGGAGTTTTAGAATTATTTGAGACCTGGGTTGTTTTATTTTCGTCTACTCTCGTTGGATTTTGGATATTTGGTGTGTTTTAGGTGTTTGTGCTTGTTTTAGATTATTGTACGTGTTTTTGGAGTTTGTTTATCTCTTGAATGTGAAATGTGTGAAAAAACAGGTTGGAAATAGGTTCTCGGGGGAAGGGCGGGTCGATTTTAAAAGATATTCGTAAGGTAAATATATAATAATTTGCTAAATTAAAACAGTGAAGAGTTCTAGTCCAACTGGTGTGACCCATTTGAATATGCGCGTTGAAATCAATAGGTCAGGGGCTCGAATCCTAAGAGCCCCTTTTTTTTTTTTTTTTTTTACCCGGTAACACGGCTGATACCCGGTTAACCGTGTTACCGGTATGAGCCGTGTTACCGATATTTTTTTCAATAAATTGAGCTACACGGTCAGTGACCGTGTTACCGGTACACGTGACCGTGTTACCGGTACTACCGTGTAGCAGTCCGGCAGAACCCTTTTTTCACCTGCTTTTCACCTAAATCACTCAAAACACACACCAATAAACCATTTTTCACCAAAATCAATCAAAACACACATAAATAATGTCAAATAGAAACCAAATCAATCCGAAAAGATACCAAATCAATCCAAAAACGTACAAAATCAATCAAAATACAAATCAAAGGTCTACTAGTTGAAGGAAATCTGGCATGACTTGGATCCTCGCTCAAACAATGAGATTCTTTGGTGCGCATCAAGCTTTTCCTGCTCAGATAAACTATAACGGGGGAATCCGTCTATGTCCATCCTCTCAAGTACAAAAGCATTCCTCAAAATATATCTCACCATGTCAAAACCGCTATCATCACGAAAACCGAATTTATCAATTCTAACAGTTCTTAGATGTAATAAGATGCACAAAGGCACTCGTTCCGGCTCTCTATAGGGCATCAAGGTTGAGCGAAGCTGATGAAAAAAACAAGGATACAAATAAAAAACATATAGAGTTGCAAAATATGTAAAAAGATAAATTGCAAAAGCTAACTCCACTCACAACAAGATATTCAAGATTATCAGCAACTTCGAGGAACTTAGCAATAAAATGCCACTGAGCGTTCATATTAAGTACGAGTTTGGTTAAATTAACAAACTTTGGCATTGAACTCGTTCCTACAATGTCAACCAGCTGCAAAAAAAAAAATCATATTTAAAACCACAAGCAGGGTATATAATTAAGTAAGAAAAAAAATTAGAACAATTCAAAAATCAAAACGTACCTTCTCTTGAAAATAGCTTGAGATGTTTAGGTACCTCACATGGCAAAGAGAACTAAGAAATGCTCTCGAACAGTCATGCTCGATGCAATCAATGTGACAGTCATGCCAATATCCATTCAACTTAATATCCGCTTCAATTAAGGAGGGCATGGTCTTCCTCGAACTTTTGGCATACTCCAAATAACAACCATTCACCTTAAGATATACGAGGGCGGGAAGATTTATTATCAACATCTCATCATCATAGTATACTTCCCGACTCGAGGAGAAATCAATGTTCAGCATTTTTATTGTGGGTGAAGATATAATAAAGCAACCCAAGTTCGTTTCTTCCTCCCTGTAGAAATCATCGATGATCAGCTCCTCAATCACAGGACAACCAGAAAGCAAGTGAGGGAGGGAATCCTTATCCTCATAATCGACATTACTGAGATCAAGCTTCTTGAGGCAAGGCAAAAACACCTCCCCACTAGAGGGGATCACTCCACAATTATTTAGCTTCAAGTCGACGAGGGTCTTGCACATGAAGAGAATTCTTGGCAAACCGCACGCGATATACTCCTTGTAGTCTATATCATCGAAATTAAGGTACATATTTCGGACGCTGCGCTTGAGGGCGTGGATAATCAATGTCTCCAGTCGATACGAGCTGCCCTCCACATTGGAGATGCTAAAAGTATCCAGGGGTTTTGCTTCGTGCATCGATATAACCCTGTCTATGATGTCCAAATGCGTAGAGCTGCGAAACTCTAAATTTGGGACGAGGGCCCACAAAAACCTCCATCGTCTCGCGAGAACGCTGGTGCGCACGGAGAGGTTGGTCGGTAGGAAAGAGAGGACATGATGCAGGATCTCATCTGGTAATCCGCTTAGCATATCCATGTTTATTCTTCTCAACTTGAAGCCCTCCTGCAAAAATGAATAACAAAACTCAAAATTAAAAAAAAAAAAAATAAAAAAATTTAGGCTTCTGTCCGGTAACACGGTCACCGTGTTACCGGATAACCGAGACCGTGTTACCGGATAACTAGGACCGTGTTACCGGACAGAAGCCCAGCATTTTTTGGTCACTGCCCGGTAACACGGTAGGCAAGCAACACGGTGACCGAGAAAATCACCACCGTGTAGCGCCACCGTGTTGCCAAGAACAGCGACCCAAACCCAGATTTTTCAGAATTTTCACGAGCAATTTAACACTGAATTTCGATTCTAAATCAACTAAAACACAATAAGGAACTCTAATACACTCAAATCTTAGCAATTAACGCATCAAATTGAACACATTATTGAAAAAAAATCAAATTTTCGAAATTGAAAAACTAGGGTTAGGCCACACTAACCGGAGCTTGAATCGGCCGTTGTTGGTCTTCTTGTTGTTCGTTGTTGTCTGCCATTGAGATTCACCGAAATTGAAGTGGCCGGATTTTTCTTGATTCTCAAAAACGGCCGGCGGTAGGGGTGGCGAAGAGAGAGAGAGAAAAAATGTACATTTTTTGTTTTTTTTTACATTTTATTGTGTTTTGAAAAAGGTTTAGGTTAAGTGTATAGAATAATTGTCAGGTATATATATAAACTTCTTCTAATTATATTCAGTGAAGAGTTCTAGATCAACTGGTTAGCCCCATTTGAAAAATCGAATTAAATCCATTAGGTCAGGGGTTCGAATTCTTTGAGCCCCATTTTGTTTTCTTTTTACACGGCTTTTACCGGTTACACGGTAACCCGGTTACCCGGTTAGCCGTGTTACCGGTATTAGCCGTGTTACCGAGTAATTTTAAATCAACCGAGCAATTGAAAACTACCGTGTAGGACCTCCCACCGTGTAGCCTACCGTGTAGCCCACCGTGTAGCTTAGAAAAGATTTGGTTTTTTATGAATTTGAAGCATTTCTAGAGCATTTTTGTTGTTACGTTAAGCATGAAACATCATTTTAAACACTAGATACATCCAATAAACATCGTAAAACAACAAATATAGGACTACAAATAGAAAATGCCTTCTACCGTGTTGGACCTTCCACCGTGTAGCCCACCGTGTAGCCCACCGTGTAGCTTAGAAAAGATTTGGTTTTTTATGAATTTGAAGCATTTCTAGAGCATTTTTGTTGTTACGTTAAGCATGAAACATCATTTTAAACACTAGATACATCCAATAAACATCACAAAACAACCAATATAGGACTACAAAGATGAGATGCTTTGAATGTTGACCGTTTTTCGAACTTTCTACTAATATTGTAACAATCTTATCAACATAGGTAATAAATTGTTCATGCGTAATCACTTAATTCGTCAAATTCAATAATTGATCATGTTTTTTGAATCATTTTGATTATTAAAATGATGTTTTACACTACAAGAACAAGTTAACAATCGAAAAATGCCTTAAAATCAATGAAAAATCAAAACATGTTCTACACTACACGGTCACCACCGTGTAGGCCACCGTGTAGCCGGGTAACACCGTGTTACCGAGTAATTGCCCAGAAAACTGATCGGGCAGTTCTTGGCTACACGGTCAGTGATACGTTGACCGTGTTACCGGTACACATGACCGTGTTACCGGTACCACCGTGTAGCAGAGGCAGAAATCGTTTTTTCACCTTCTTTCCACCAAAATCAATCAAAACAAACACCTATTACACCAAAATCAATCAAAACACACCTATTTCACCTAAATCAATCAAAACACACCTAAAATAGTTTAATTGTTTTACAAATTATATTAAATTAATAAGTTAATATATTATAAATAATTTTAAAAAAATTTGACGAGATTTATTTAGTTAATATCAAAGCTAAACCTGCAAATCAATCTCAATACACATAATAATCAGTCCAAACACATGCACACGAAAAAGTCTAAAATCATCCAAAATACAAATCAATCGACTCGATGACTCAAACTGAAGATTTTCCGAGCGACATATCGGCGATACTTCACCAGGTACCCGTCGTCGATGTCTCTATGCCGGTGAGTGAGGTTCTTGTTGACGAGACGATCCAGGTACATGCACACGTAAGGGCCGCAGTTGTTGTTGTCGACTTGGATAAACTGATCTACCGGGGCTTCGACTTGGATAGGAGTCTTCTTGTGGGTTCGATGGAAAAGGTTTATACCGTCCCAAAATCCTGCAGCCACCAAGAGACGAGACAACAACTCCAACAACGGAGACAGTACAAGAGACTTGATAGATAGATCCGGAGAACGGTGCCACAACGAGTCGTACAACTGTACAGTCCAGTGGTCCAGGTCAATCCGTATCACGATCCAATGTTCCCCGGAATTACACACCGTTATCACCTTAAAAAAAACAAAAAAAAAAAACGTTATTTACAATTAAATTAAAATATTAAGTTGAATTAAAATCGAATAAAAATGTACGGTTCTTTAAATTACCTCTCGTGCGAGTTCCCAACTCTCGTGTCTCTCGTCTCCCGTGATGTATTTCAGCATGTAGTCCGGCGGTGCCCAGGTCTCATATTTCCTCTCCAAGTTCTTTCTCTTTACGTGTTGTACCGGAATCTTAACCCTATCGTACTGGGTCTTCAAAGCGTTCTGTTAATTAAAATTAAATTTAAACGATTAGTATTAGGAAAATGAAAAAAAAAAAACGTTTATTTGATAGGATGATTGGAACTTACGAAGAACTCGGTACACAAGAGTATAGTCTTCTTTGGAGAGACTCCATCTTTCAAAGCCCTGTTATGATTTATCTTGTCTTGCAGGTACAAAATGTACATGTCAATCTCCTGAAAAATATACATATTAGAGTTAAGCACAATTTAATAAACATTATAAATTTTAAAGTTTAAATACAAATTAACTTACCATGCACGAGTACCAATGATGTAGTGACTCAATCCGGTCGAAGTAGTCCTGGTCCAGAGTGAGTCCGTTGTAAGGGATTTTGACACACATTCCATGCCCGTCACGACGGAACATCGAATAGAGCCCCCTAACCTTCTTGCTGCCAGTGCGTCGGAACTGCTGGACGTACGGGCTCCGAAGAGCTGCCGAGGGCCTCCTCACACGGGGTCCGAGACTACTACTCTCGGCGACATCATCCTCCTCCTCATCAGCCCCAAGTTCTTCCTCCTCTTCCGACAATGCAATCTCCTTTTCGTGTTCATTCTCCTCCAAAGGAGTCGTCACCTTGAACAACTGGACCTGCGACTCAGGAGGAAAATAAGTCACTTCATCAACGATAATCTGCGGTTCATCAGCCCCCTTCGGTACAATAAACCCAGGATCATCCTCTGGCCGAACATACTCTGGCCGATAAACAGGAGTCGGACCGAAGATGCTGTCGGTGTGAATCGGTGGGAAGGGAGCGAAGACAGCCTGGAAATCACGCAGCCCCCTCGGTGGCGAAAACTGACCGCTATCTCCAACGGTCGAGAATATCTGGGTCGGTGTGCGATAGCTATCGCCAACGACCTGCTGCTCGTACTGGGGCACATGCTCGTACAGGGGCTCCTGCTGCTCGACCTGAGGCTGCTGCTCGACGTGGGTCGACTCGGCATGGAAAGACTCAGCATGGGTCGGCTCGACAAGTGGCGACCTGCGATAACCATCCTGAAAGTGATAATCATGTGGCCAATCCCCACACGAAACCCTGACATCAACGTCCACTAACTCGGGCTCCGAGTCCTGAAAGCGAGGAGGCGCGCTGATAGAATGCCGAGCAGCCGGAAAACCGCCCTGAGATGCATCAGAAGGGCAGGGGCGAGGCCGGGAGTATCGCCTGCGACCGAAAAAGCCCCGAATCTGCTCCATAAGACTATCGTTGCCCTCCTTATGTACCCTCCTCACCCGGGCAGTCAATCGGCCCATAAATCCAGTCTCAGACTCATCGCTGAGGATCTTGTGGAGCCGTCGATCAATGCGCCGATCAGTACTGTCATCTGAACCCTCGGGTGCCTCAGGTGCCTCATGTGCCTCAGCTGCAGGAGAGGACTCTCGTCGGGCACGGTGAGACGCACGCTCAGCTGCATGCCGCTCGGCAGATGAATCGGGTGTCCTGTCATCACGCGTGCGTCGACTAGTCTGAGGGTCAGCGCCCGTCATCTTGGACACGCGTCCGGCCACGCGTTCCATCAAGCTCGGCTTCTTCTTCTTCACCGGTACTGCAGCCGGTGCTCCTCTCGGAGCATGTCCAATCCTAGCAGGAGGAACGTACCTCACTTCGTCTGCTCCTCTGTTGAGGAACGAAGTGTAGTACTCAGTCCTCGCCTCCTTGCGTGTCGGCTCTAGAGTCGAGAGGACCACAAGCTGAAAAAAAATGAAAATTAATTTATTAAGCATTAATTAAAGGAAATAAATAATTTAAAACATTAATTTCACAAAATTTACCTCATCGTCCTCGAAGAAATCAGTGAAATTGAGGGTGCATCCAACCGATTTCCAGTTCAAAAACCGAGGCCTCACAGTTTTCTCCATCTGCACTCCGCAGACACGGCCCAGGCTCGGTATCGCCTCGTACGACCATAGCTGAAAGGCCCAAATTGGGCCGTAAACGTGGTATCCCCTCGAGTGAACCTGACCGGGCATCGTCGCAGCTATGGAGATGTAGTGCGGCATGATTTGCCAGGAGTAGGATCCCCAGGGAAACGAATCCCATCCGACAACGTCCTCCACAAAAGCCCAAGCCCAAGTGTCGATCTTGGCATCGTCTCGGCCCAACAAGAAAAAGTAGTAGATCAACAAGTTGGCCACCTTCAAGTAGTCGGCCGGGTCCTGACCCATACTCAGAGAGGTGAATCTCGTACGAAGATCCTTAAGGCTCGTCGTCTGTCTGAAGTGTCTCCAGTAAACAGAGTCCTCAGAAATCGTGTGCGTGGTGGCCGAAGGATCAAATGCGTGACCACCAAATCGAAATCCGGTAATCAGGGCATACTCCTGTGCTCGAAAGCGAATAGTCTGGCCCCCGACGAAAAACCAATGCTCGAATGGAGGTATCGTCGGACTCACGATCTCCCGAGCTAGAAGGTGGTGCATCGCCATATTGGACCTTCCGTCCCTCTTCAGCCAGAGCAAATACCCGAAACAACTTTCCTTAAATGTCCGTAAAGCTGCTAGGGTAGGGTCGACGGACGTCAGCGTGTCTCTGATTTCCTTTAGTAATTCGAACCGATCGTACAAATTGAGGTTCTTCGACAACTTTATGAACTCTGGCCTCTTCCAATCGAAGCCCTCCTGCAAAAATGAAGTTAAAACAAATAAATATGACATTCAATTAAATAACAAAACTCAAAATTCAAAAAAAAAAAAAAAAAAAAATTATTCTGTAACACGGTCATAACACGGTCACCGTGTACCGTGTTACCGGTAACACGGTCACCGTGTAACCGGATAACCGATAACACGGTGACCGAGAAATCTGACCATGTTACCGAGATTTTCTCGGTCACTGCCCGGTAACACGGTGGTATCGCTACACGGTCAGCTCTATAAACGCTACCGTGTAGCGCTACCGTGTAGCCATAAACACCGACCAAAAACCAGAAATTTCAGGCGATTCAAAGACCAATTTAACACAGAATTTCAATTCTAAATCAACTAAAACGCAATAAGGAACTTAAATACACTCAATGGCTAGCAATTAACACATCCAATTCAACACATTATCGAAAAAAATTCAAAATTTCGAAATAAAAAAAGTAGGGTTTCGGCACTTACCGGGGCTTGAATCGGCCATTGTTGCTCGCCATGTTGTTCATTGTTGTCAGCCATTGTTAGTCGCCGGAATTTTTGGCCGGATTCCTTCTTCTTTGATTCTCGATTTCGGCGGCGGTTTTGGGTGTTTGGGGGGGACCGATAGAGAGAAAAAAAAAAGAGGAGTGGGGACCGATTTTTTTAATGCTCTTTTTGTCTTTTTCTTGTGTTTTAATTCTTTTGTTTTGTTTATTTTAAAGTTGAGGGTAAGTTAGTATTTTCAAGTAGAAATTGTATGAAAAACTCACATTTTTTTGGGGTGTGTCAAAATACTCACACTTCTTATAAAAGTGTTTGAAAATCCACAGGACTCTAGTAAATATTTGTATAGTTATAAATAAATTGCAATTTGCAACTCTTGTTGTGAGACGAATAGATAATACATACCATCACGAGACAGAGGGGGTAATTTAATACCTTGGTAGAAAGAGAATGACTCTACTACGAGCACAGAACCATGGAACAAAATCAGGACTTTGTGGAAACACTCAACAAACACGCAAAAATTATTAAGATAACAATGTCTTTTGTTTTCATCATATATAAATCAATAAGTTAGGCACCATGAGATGTGGGCTCCACGCGCATCAACAGCCCAAACAACAAAAATATACCATCTCTAACCAACTGGAATTAAGGCTTTTCCACCCTGTTTTTTTTTTTTTCTCAACAACTGGCCAACCATAATACGAGTACTTTTTTTTCTCTAATTATTTTAATAACTTCACAATTCCTATATATAAGTATAGGGATTCCCACATTCATTATCATCCAAATTCCCCCATCAATTTCAATTTCAATTTCAATTTCTATTTCAATTCAAAACAGAATGGGAAATTACATCTCTTGCACCTTGGCCGGGCCGGTGAGCACGAACTCCATCAGGGCCACAAAGGTCATTTTCCCCTCGGGCGAGACCCGGCGGCTCTTCGAGCCGAGCAAAGCAGCCGAGCTGATGCTCGACGCCCCCAACTCCTTCCTCGTGAACACGAAATCACTGCAGATCGGTAGGCGATTCTCCGCTTTGAGCGCCGACGAGGATCTGGAGGTCGGCGGGGTCTACGCGTTTTTCCCAATGACTAGGGTTAGATCGGCGGTGACGGCGGCCGATGTGGGCCCGCTTTTCGTGGCCGCCAATTCCGCTGCCAAAAGGACGGCCAGGGTGCTGCCGGAATGCGGGGTGAAATGCGCATCGTCGGGGAAGCTGAATTTGGATGTTATCGAAGCTGACGAGTTTTCGGCGCAACACAGGGTGTCTATAAGCAGGTCCAAGAAGCCTTTGCTGGACACTATAGTTGAAGAAGCAGTAGTAGTTTGTTTGAGATAACAATTGATTAATTAATTTGTCTTTTAAGATTTGAGCAATAAAAAGTGAACGTTATGTTTTTGCAGGATACTACATAATAGTGATTAGTGAGTGAAGAATATCTAGCTTATGCTAAAATAATTTTTCAGTATCAAGAAACATTGGTTTGACAATATTCACCAATACAACATTCCATATGAGATATGTGATTACATTCTTGGAGTTTGCTTTTAGATAGTTCAAATCTCTGGTAGCAATGCAATGGATTTTGTTTAGAGGGAGATGGTTGAACGTAAAATGAGGGTTGTGTTCAACACTAGCTCTCTTAAAACAAATTCGTCGACGAATCTATTGTTTCCCATGATACAATGCTAAACCGTAACAATAAAATTGCTCAGGCGAACAAGTAGAGTGACCAAAGGTAACATACACAAAGACGGAGGAGTCACGAAGACCTAGTCGGCGATCCAGGAACACCGAACACTCAACCTCACTGCACTCATGACTCTATTTCTCCTCACACAGATGGATAAATAGTAATACACATCACACAGTAAATTAGAGTTTGTGAGTGAAAAGTAAAGTCAGGGAATGACAGTAACAAAAGTGAGACAGTGAATAGCTGAGATTGTGCCGCTACAAACGAATCTAAGATCAACCGTAAAAGAAGGTCAAATGGTAAGACAAAACCAGGACCAGTCAAATTGTTTTTTGAAACAATTATACAAAGAATGGGCTGCATATCTCAATTGGGCTAAGTGCTCAAACTGGACGGAGAGCAGCTAAGATTTAATTTAAATGGGCTAACAAGTAACACCAATAAGTGAGCCTGACATACAATTAAGTACAAATTGTTTAATATAAAAATATATTTTATTGTGAAAAAAAGTGGAGTAATAGACAGATAGATCTTGCAGTTTAGAAAACAAGAGAAACGCATATATAACAATTCCTACTACTATTAGTGTCCAGCTGGTCAACAAACATTAACAAGAAGCTGCTGAATGAAGCTGACGCGAAGTTGTTATATATACTTGTTTAATGGGCTGTACTTAGCTGTCCATTCATTCATAAAGCGTTTTCACAGCTCACACAAACACAAACACACCTTTTACCACTACTATATATACATTCCCAGATCAGTGATGAACCTCACAAAACAACACCCAAATCCAATACAACAAAAAGAATGGCAACACAGCTGGCAGTGCTCTCATTTTTAGCACTCGTCTTGACCACATGTTTTCCGGCAATTTCCACCGCTAATTTCTACCGAGACGCCGAGATCACATGGGGCGACGGCCGCGGCAAAATACTCGAAGCCGGACGAGGCCTTTCCCTGTCCCTAGACAAAAGCTCTGGATCAGGTTTCCAATCCAAGAACCACTACTTGTTCGGGAGGTTCGATATGCAAATCAAACTCGTACCCGGAAACTCAGCCGGCACCGTCACCACTTTTTTCGTGAGTCCACAAAACAACCCCTTCTCAATTACTACTACATCTTTTTTTTATTTATTATTATTATAATGTATAACTACTCTAACAAAGTATATGCGATAAACGCGTGCAGTTGTCATCTCCGGCTGGGGTAGGGCACGACGAGATCGACTTTGAATTCCTGGGAAATTCGAGTGGAGAGCCTTATACGGTCCACACGAATGTTTACTCGAAGGGCAAAGGAGACAAAGAGCAGCAGTTCAAACTATGGTTCGATCCAGCAGCAGCATTCCACACCTACTCCATCGTCTGGACTCCTCAACGCATCATGTGAGTATAATTAATTATTCGACCGACTAACTAAAAGAAGTTTATTGAGTTAATAATTTCTAACAAATTAATTAAATATGTAATTAATTTGTGCAGATTCTTGGTTGACAACAGTCCGTTGAGAGTTTACAACAACCACGAATCGAGCGGTGTTCCTTTCCCCAACACGAAGCCTATGAGGGTGTATTGCAGCTTGTGGAATGCGGATGACTGGGCAACTCAAGGCGGGCGGGTCAAGACAGACTGGACCCACGCTCCGTTCGTGGCCAACTACAGGAATTTCAAGATTGACACGCAAGCGAAAAGTCAAGATCTGGATGCGAGAGGGAGAAACAGGCTGAGATGGGTGCAAGGAAAACAAATGGTCTACAACTACTGCGCCGATGCTAAAAGGTTTCCCGGAGGAACATCCCTCGAGTGCAAGCGCTCTAGGTTCTAACTAACTCGAGATCAATTCTTTCTTATTTGGTTAATGATTCTTTATTCTTTTTGTAATGTGTGTTGATTCTTTTAATTAATTTACGGATCGAGATCGAGATCGTATGAATTTGTTGTCACTACTTACCTCAAATATATAAAATCACCATATAACATTATTAGTATAATACTATTATTAATACTGAACTCTTTAAATCATGTACTACTAGTATTCAAATTCAAAATAGACCAGTAGTGATTTCTTTTTTATTCAATCAAAATATTTTCCTTGTTCTAATTAAAACTATGTTTGTTTTTATTAAAATTATATATAAAAGAAAAATGTATAAACCAAAAATCAAACACTACGGCAAAGGCCCTTTGTTTAACTAAATAAATTTCATCACGAACAGAATTATGTGTCATCGTTCCACCTAAGTCAGTCATTACACATTCACATTTCTAGGTATTTCTAAATTATTCTTTACAAAATGAAACTAACTTAATTAATTTCAATTTTTTTACTCCTATTATGATTTGATCAAGATGAAACTAACTTAACTTAATTAACTTTGTAAATTATTTAAATGGAATTATTGATTTTAATTATTTTCTTAGCTTGGTTATTAAAATTTGAACAATTAATAAGAAATTGGAGATTTAAATAAAAATATAATATAAATATTTTATATTATTATTTCAAATAAATAAATTAAGAGAGAAATGTCAATGGAACAGGTGTGTATCCTGATCTTCACACAACCCAAAGTTGGAGCCAAACAAATTTATCTCATTTAGATCAAATACACATTTTTTTTCTATCATTCAGAATTTTAAAAATATTTTTTTTTCTATTTTTTCTATAAAAAAGTAAAACATAAAACATAAAATAAAATAAAATTATCATTAGTTTTGTACTTCAAAAAATATGTTGTATACTACTATACTAATACTAATATACTTACATTTTTATCGTAGTAATAAATATTTATTCTTATTTTATATGTTTAGGAAAAGGAAAAAAGTATGGTCCGAAATTCTAATTTTATAGTAAAAGAAAAAACTAAGACGAGAAGCTTCCGAAGGGATGATATAAACATAGCTAACTCAAACACGGCCGCCTACCCTTATCATCCACCTCCGAAACCCTAACCCTAGCTCGCTCTCTATTTCCTATTAATACCTGTTTATTTTTTCTTATCGGAGCTGTACGTAGCTCTGTGTCCTCCACTCCAATCGGTAAGCCTAATCCGATTCCTCTTTTCTTTTTTAATTTATGTTAATTGTACCTGTTGATCTAAGCTTTCTCTTTTCTTCACGGGTTTGATTGATTGCTGAATAACTGCTGTAATTAGGTTTTGTAGCTGATAGATTATATAAAGATTTGCTTTTTTTAAAATATCACCATGTATGTTTTCGTCAGGTTTTTGCTCATGAAACTTTTAATTGGATTTGTTATGTTTTTGTTTTAATAATGATTTTAGTTGATGAGAAAAGCTTTCAGATTTGTGTTTTGTGAATCCCCTGTTTTGGTGTGATGCGTTTTAATTTGAAATTTTGAAGATTGATTTTTGTTCGTGTAATGTTAGTAACTGGCCTGTCCTTTTGTTCTTGTAGGCTGAATTTTGTCAACGGCGAATAATCTTTTATGTCCGAACACACCGATATCTATCTGGGATCAGTCGGGTTGCTTGGAGAATACTGTCCCACTTCAAGAATAAAGAGCCCTTCAGTTTGTGTCGTCGATCGTTTCTGCCCCAGCATTTCCCCGTTTTCGTGACAGTAGAAGCTCGAATCTAAATCCACAGACATGGCTCTACAGAACATTGGTGCCAGCAACAGCGATGATGCCTTCTACAGGTACAAGATGCCCCGCATGATCACCAAGATCGAGGGCCGTGGGAACGGCATCAAAACCAATGTGGTCAACATGGTTGACATTGCCAAGGCCTTAGCCCGACCGCCTTCCTTCCCAACCAAATATTTTGGTTGTGAACTTGGGGCCCAGTCCAAGTTTGATGAGAAAACAGGGGTCTCGCTCGTCAACGGGGCCCACGATACCTCCAAGCTTGCAGGCCTGCTCGAGAACTTCATCAAGAAGTACGTGCAGTGCTACGGATGTAAGAACCCTGAAACAGAGGTCTTGATCACAAAGACTCAGATGGTGCAGCTGAAATGTGCAGCATGTGGTTTCTTATCCGATGTGGACATGAGGGACAAGCTCACGAGTTTCATTCTTAAGAACCCTCCCGAGCAGAAGAAGGGGTCCAAGGACAAGAAGGCCATGAGGAGGGCAGAGAAGGAGAGGCTAAAGGAAGGTGAGGCTGCGGATTTGGAGCAGAAGAAGGTGAAGAAGGATGTGAAAAAGAAGGGTCCCTCGAAAGATGGAGCCTCAAAGCCTGGGAAGAAAGCTGGCTCTTCGGATGAAGAGCATAATTCACCACCTAGGCGCCAGACGAATGGTAAAAAGGTAGAGGTTGAAGAAGATGATGATGATGATGATGACATTGAGTGGCAAACAGACACTTCATTGGCTGCGGCTAAGCAGCGCATTCAGGAGCAACTGAATTCTGTGACTGCCAACATGGTTATGCTTTCTACCGACGAGAAAGAGAAGAAAAAGCCCAAGACTAACCATGAAAGGCTTGTTGATGAGATCATAGAGAATCTGAAGAAGGGAATTAAAGCTGAACAATTCCAACCGTTTTTACAATCGCTTTCCGGGTCGGACCAGGAAGTGATGACTGCTTTGTATGAGGCTCTTTTGGATGGTGTCGAGAAGGGGTTTGCAAAGGAGGTCACCAAGAAGAAGGGCTATCTTGCTGGTGCAGTGGCTCAGTATGATGAGTCGGAGCTGCTTTTGCTAAGGGCCATTGAGGAGTTCTGCAAGAAGGTGAACAATAACGGGGTGAAGGAAGTGGCTTTGGTTTTGAAAGCTCTGTACGATGGCGACGTGCTGGAGGAGGAGAGTATAGTGCAATGGTATGAGGAAGGACTGAGCGGAGGGAACAAGGATTCTGGCGTGTGGAAGAATGCTAAGCCGTTTATTGATTGGCTTCAGAGTGCCGAGTCCGAGAGTGAGGAGGAATAAAATGGTTCTACTATTACAACAGGAAATTCTACTGAAGCCTTTTATCATTTATGTTTTGTGTTTTGTTCGGATTTGGTTATGTGATAGAATATAATTATGTTTTTTACCGGTGATTTTCGGTTTTATCGACTTTTGTGAGTGATTCTTATCGGTTTTATTGACTTTTACGAGTTACTCTGATTGGAAACAAGTTCTAAATTTGATATCTATTAGCTTCTCTTTTGTGTGATAAGGACATGGATTGTGGTTTGTTTGCACACCCCATTCATGATAACGATTTGCATAAAATAGACCGTTAGTGGCCCAAACACATGACAACAAATTTATTAACAATAATAATTAATTAGAAAAAAAAAAGATAATTTACAGATCATAAAAAGATAATTTACAGATCATTAGAAAATAACATATTGAAGTAAACGACGACATACAAGGCTAGAGAAAATACAGCAAAAACGTGTTGCCAAAAGAGAACCGCGGACGCTTCTTTAACCGCGTAACCCCTTAACCTCGCAACAGCTCCCAACAATATAGCACTCGGACTAGTGTACTGCAACAGCAACACAAACCTCAACATTTTGTCCCCATGCCCCAAAAAACCCACTCTATCCGACAACCAAACAACCCCTATCCCAACCACCGGCAACACCAACAACCTAACCACAACAATCCCAACCGTCGTCTTCACCCCGAGCCTCGACTCGTTCGAACCCTCCGCCAGCATCCCCCCTAAAACCAGCATCACCGACGGAACCATCGCACTCGCCAAAATCTCCAAACTATCCGTCAAAAACGAAAGTGCCGCATCCTCACCGTAAACGACCCCCTTGATCGAGGGAAAAACACCCACGACGAAAGCCGATATTATCGCTAACGTCGGCGGGCGAAGCGCGTTACTCAACGGGGTTTTCTCCGCCACGATTCTCATCTTCCGAACCACCCCGGAACCTTCCGCAAAGACTCGTGCGATCAGAGGCGTCTTGCAATGCTCGGTTTCTCTCTCCTCGATTCCGGGCCACTCCGCGTCGACGAGGGGCCCGCTGACATCACCCGCAATTTCGACGACGTCGTAGTACTCGGAGGGGGGCTCCATCATGTGGTAGACGAGGGAGTAGATGAGGAGAAGGGCCACCCACTGAGCGAACGACACGTAGGCGGTCCCGCTTTGCTGGCAGTCCGGGCCGAAGGGGTTGTCCTCGCTGGCGCTGCTGCGGCAGACGGACCCCACGATGGCGAGGTCGAGGTTTCCGGTGTTTCCGAAGGCTGTCGTGATGATGGTGAAGCGGGTGAACTCGGGAGGAGGCTTGCAGATTTTGCAGACAAAGAATCCTAACAGGATGCCGATGGCGGTGCTGAGGATGACGTTGAAGGGGACGAACCACCATCGGATTAGGTTGTCGAGAGTTATGGTTTGGCCGAGGTCGATGAAGATCAAGCATGGCAAGAAGAGGGCGAACACGAGCTTGCTCAGGAGATTGAAAGTGGCTTTCGGGACTAGTTGGGTTTTCGGGTGGGCGAGAATCAAGCCGATGAGTGTGAGGCAGATGAGTTTCAGTAGAGGGAGAGCAGAGTAAAGCAGGACTTGCTTTGTGGGATACACCTTAGTTTGAAGTTGCTGAAAAAGTAACTCCATTTCCCACAAGCACAAGTTTCAGAGTTTTTTGAACTGATGAAGCAGAACAACAATAAGAAAAAGTAAATAAGAGGAGAATAAAAGAAGGGGTGACTTACAAATGCTTGCAGGCGCAGAGAGAGAGGAGAGAGAGAGAGATGATGGCTTATGCGAAGAAAATGGATTTATAGTATATATACATACATACTCATCAGTTGTAAAGCTGAAACATGACTTGATCCTTCCACTGTAAATGCAAAATTTGATTCTCCTGCTTCTTCTATTCAACCGCACGAATGATTGCCACGTACGATCGGCCACACGTGCCAACCTCCAGTCCATCTACTATTGTATAGGCTGAATATAGACTTCAGACAGTTCAATTTGGTGGAGCAAGACAACTACAGCAGGAATAAGACTGCCATCTCGCGTCGAATGTAAAATCTTCAAGAATCCCAATACGGGCCCCAATAGATGCTCGAGTCAATTTAATGGAGCAAGACCACTCTTACACGGAAAAGCAACAGGAAAGACACGTCGAAACCAAAACAATATCAGCCCAAAACTAGGTAAGTTATTTGAAAGAAAATATATAAAAGTTATTATACAAGATTTCAGATTTAAATTTTTGATCATCTACATATGAATCTACTTTTAAGCAAAACTAAAATCCGGAGTGGAATATACTTATATACCAAAAATGTCATAATTGATTTTATAAAATTTAACTTATAAGAGTGTGGTCCAGAAACAAAAGAGTGTGGTCCTCAACTTTAATTTCCCTTCACTATTATTGAATTGAATAATTCAAACATGAATTGTTTATTTACTACACGAATCACATGCATAACCATGAATTATTTATTAACTAACATGAATCACATGTATTTTTTCCCATGAAAATTAAACTCGCCCTAATTTCAAATTCATCTACAAGGATCAACCTCCTCAATCATCAACACATCCTACGGTAGTAAATAGAGATCTTTCGTTGCATGCCCTCAGAATGAGACTCAAACACTGATGCAGTAATTAGAAAGATAGAATTATATCTGCAGTTTTCCTTCATTTTCGCCTTTCTAAGAAACAATTCATCTTAAATTAAACTTTCTAAGAAGTAATTGAAATATATTTGATGACATCGACAAATTTCATCATGTCATTTGTTAGATGGTCCCGAACTTCCTGAGTATCTGCGAAAATCCAACCAACTGGGCAGAACCCTAACACGTAATTACCAATTTACTAAATACTTCTGAATGGCGAATACATAAATAAAACTCGTCTCAGGGAAATAAAAAAGAGAGAGAAACTACAAGGTTATAGTTCAGAGGAACATATCCGGTTCCAAAACTATATGTCAAGGCCTACATCTACAATCTATATTATGCTTACGTACTACAAAAATATAACTACAAAGTAAACATGCTGAAATAAGCTATTAGGGCATGTATGGAATCATTTCTACAATTCTAACCATTCAGAAAAATGGAACTACTTGTCTACTTGCTTGTATCCTATTAGAACTGTATCAACTTTACATCATAATCACGCAAATGTATATGACGACATACTACTACAATTACACAAGTTTATCTTAAAAATGGAAATTCAAACAACATTTTTCATTTCTAATCATAAGTTTTCGAACAACTGAACAAACAAAATTTCATTTTTTTTCACACGAAAACCAATAACTTATCATTGATAAATTTTTTCTACTAGAAAATGGAAATGAAACAATTTCATACATCACCTAAAGAAGCTTTGTTGGAACATTACCTCAATAGATGCATCTGAGAGCAATTTTAGTTACAGAAATAGACGACGGAGAAAAAGGGTAATCACCATACATAAAGATTCCTCAAGTCAGCAGCATTATCAGTCATCGTAAGAAGCATGAGGTACTGCAGTGCATCCAGGGTTAAATGGATCCTCAGAACCACAACAATGCCAATATTGGACAACTTTGCCAGAGACAGGGGTATCCATGGTCCCGCCCGTGTATACACTCTTGAATTTTCTCTTAACCATGGACTGATTTATGCTTAACCATGGACTGATTAATATGGCACAAATGTAGATTGAATTCAAAATAAATTATCCATCCAAAAATAAACAGTAATATGCTACAAGGAAATAGTCTACTCTATAAGTAAGAGTAATTATCAAGTATCATCAAAGCCAAAGGAAAGCCGTATTTTTATGCATCCACTGCTTCCTACCACAACTTACTGATCCATGCTCAAACATCTTGCTCCGATCCGCGTATCACAGTAAACACATCAAGCTCCAATCTGCATATCCACAAACGCAGTTGACCATTTAGAAAAAATTCAAAACATAGTTGTTGGTTGGATGGTTAAAAATATATATCAACCCCAGTTTGAAAGGTATGTATTGATTTTAAAAAGATTTCTCTGACCGCCATCAGCCGGATCATCAACCAGCGTTTCGAATTAAAGTGAAGGAAACTGTGAAAACATCAATACTCCAAAAAAAAGTTCTGAATATGGTATATGCTCCTATTGAGCAAGAAACCAGCTAGGAACGAACGAACGAAGATCAGCAAAAGTAGCTTTACCTTAAAAGAACATTCTTCTTGTTGTATACGGAACCACAATCTGCAAAAAAAGGCATATTAGCAAGTCACGCGTGCTACGTGTTAAACAAGGCATATCAAGAATTAATTAGTCGGTTAACCTTTCCTTAGCAGTTGGCGTATTCGCCAACTTCCTCCTCTTCTTACTATTCTCGCTTCCATTACTATAGCCAAGTCGAAAAATTGTCCCCAGGGAAAACTGTTGAGTAGTAATGTCAGAGAGCCCATCAACCTTGATCATCTTCAAGGACTTATTCTCAATATCAACACGTAACAGAGCATCATCATTCCACCGCTGCAAAAAGAACAGAGACTTGCTCTCCATGTAAGCAACTGGCTTGAGATCCACTGAACTGCCGGAAAACTCAAACAATTCCATCCACGGGGACAATCCCTCTTCCACCCCATGATCTCTCATCACCCATACTTTTTGGCGCTTTAACCCGTAGGAATAGCTACCGAAAACTAAGCACCCACCCAATGCATACAAGCGCTGATTAACAACCTTGCCCATGGACTGATCAATAGGCATGTGAATTAACAGTGGGCTGTACTCTTCGGTGGCGAGATCAAACACAACAATGGCATCTACTGTGTTTGTTTCAAAGTACAATCTCCCATCCAGATGCACCCCGTCATGAAATTGTTGGATCAAGAAATCGCCCGTGTAATCCTTAGGCGTCTTCCTCCAGATACCGGATTTGAGGCTGTAAACCAGGGTTCGCCGCACGATTTCCTCTCCTCGCTGGTGTTCGTAAACCCTCACGACTTTGTAGTCATCGGTGGTGCGATCGTACCCGAACCCTGAGATCCATTTGAGATCGGGAAAAAATCCTCCAGCCAACCGGAGGAGACAGGGAGCGGGCAGCTTGTGGATTTCCCGGGTCAAGGGGTTCAATATCACATCGGCTTTGTATTTGGAAAGCAGAATCAGGCCGTTGCACGTGGCGGCCGGCAAGTAATCTACCATAGGAACGCCGCGCTTGATCAGTTTTTTGATCGGAGTGATGTCGATTTCGGTACCGTCGGTTGATTGGCTCAGGGCATCCAACGATAGAGAGTAAAGGCAGCCGCCTTTGGATTCGCGGATGACCAGGGAGTTGTAGCGAGAGTCGTGTGGACTGTTTTGGGTGTAGAATCTGACGAATGATTCGCCGTCGATGAAGTGGCACCACGCCTTGCAAACGCTTCTGCAGTGGACGACGGAGTCGATCGGGAGGCGGATGAATATTTCACAGATGAGCTCATCGGAGAGTGCGGCAATCATCGTCTCGTCGGAGCGATTGGGCCACGTGAAGTGGATGATCGCGTTAACACAGAATATATAGGGTGATCAAAGCGACGGCGTTTCAGCCCAATATCTCCCGGAGGCCCAAAGTTTCTAAACCCTCTTTGTATGGAGTAGTATTAATTAACCCACGCTTCAAACCTTCTTTAAATACCATTTTTACTATTATTAATTTTTAAAAACATCTCATCTTTAATACTGTATAATTTTTTTCTTTGTTGGTGGATTAGATTTCTGACGAATATAGAAAGAGATGATAGAGTTAGGATTCGTCAGTTGATGTATTGATTAAGGTATCTAAATGTGAACACGAATGTTGAGTATGTGAGCAAGGAACATATATGGGATTAATTCTTCTAAAGAGTTTGAACTCGCCTGAGGTTCAAATTTCGCAATCCAGTGAAGTTTAGGCAACCATTTGATCAAATGTTGGAGGGAGGCAATGGAGAAATTTCCGCACAAACCTTTCATGTTTAATACGTACCTCCACAACCTTCGATTTGATTTACGGTTTACGCAACTTGAGTAGGGAAGAAAATATTGATTCATGATCATCACTATTAAGGTTATAAATCTTTCCAAGGTTTAGACTAAACCTTCAGGGAAATTGTATTTTGGGTTCTTTGAAATTCTTGCTTCAAGTTTTATCAAGCATCAATAGTTTTTAGTACAACCTTGTTGAAGATACCCAACAAAATGGTTTTGGCATAAAATGCATAATAATCATTTCAACATTTCGTCAGGGGATGCTGTGGTCGGGTACAACATGTTTGTAATGCATTACTGAAAAAAAATCAATATGTCACCAATTGGATACACCATTTGGATACGAATATGTCGCGATCAGCATCTTTTGATTATCCGATGAAATTTATGCTTAACCATAGACTGATTAGAATGGCACAAACGTAGCTTGAATTCAAATATAAATTCTCCATCCAAAATAAACAGTAATATGCTAAAAGGAAGTAGTCTACTCTTTAAGTAGCATAACTATCAAGTACTATCATCAAGGCCAAAGGAAAACCGTATTTTTATGCATCCAATCACTTCCAACCCCAGCCTAATGATCCAATGCTCAAACATCACGCTCCAAGCTCCATATCCAGAAACCTACTTTTTATGCATACGACTTTTAACTACATTTGCCTGAATACAGTCGACGCATCAAGCTTTAATCTGCATATCACATGAAACATATAAGTTCTTGTTTCTTGCATATGATGCTCACAGCAAAAATGTTCTTAATGACAAATAATGAATTTCTATTTACTCCTTTCCTCCATCTCAATAATTTGAGTTTCTCAAAATGGCAAAAATAATTCAGCCCAAAACCAACCCGGTTTCAATCAGCCGAAACCATGATCAACCGTAATGGGCCGGTTGCAGTTGCACATACCTGGAAATCGCATCCAAGTTGACAATTTTTAAAAATACTAAAACTAGCCGTTGTGGCTGGTTAAAAAATTTATTAACCGCCAGTTACAACAGTATTTTCAATATTTTTCTTTATTTTATAAAAAAAAAAAAAAAAAAAAACGTCCAACCGTCGGTTCAATCCCCAATCGGTGGTTAACCAACCAGACCATCCTTAACCAGATCCGTTCCGAGTACGGTTGGAAATTTATCCGACTGCCATCTGCCGGTTCATCGAAGCCCGCGGTTCGACAGCTCTAGTCAAACTATTATTGTTATATTAGCAGGTCCCACTATAACATTAAGAGCACAACAACTCCACCAAAGTCAAAAACCACTATACACATAAAATATAGTAAAAAAAAATTCAATTACTACGTCGTAAAACAAAATGTCAAATTTGCAGTGGAACAAAAACGAACAGACAGAGGAAGTATTGTTTAGGAGATACTAACGAATTTCATACAAGTTACAATAATCGACTTCTCTATGAAGATGAAGATCTGGAGAGTGGAGAGCATGGATCACAGGCATGAGGCATTACACCTACAATCTATATTCAGCTTACGTACAGCGTACTACAAAAAAACAACTACAAAGTAAACATGCTGAAATAAGCTATTAGGGCATGTATGGAATCATTTCGAAAATTCTAACCACTCAGAAAATGGAACTGCTTGTCTGCTTGGTTGTATGGTATCCTATTAGAACTGTATCAACTTTACAATATGACGACATACAACTACAATCACACAAGTTTATCTCAAAAATGGAAATTCAAACAACATTTTTCATTTCCAATCATAAGTTTTCGGACAACTGAAGAAACACAATTTCATTTTTTTTCACACGAAAACCAATAACTTATCATCGACCATTTTTTTCTACTAGAAAATGGAAATGAAACAATTTCATACATCACCTAAAGAAGCTTTGTTGGAACATTTCCTCAATAGATGCATCTGAGAGCAATTTTAGTTACAGAAATAGACGACGGAGAAAAAGGGTAATCACCATACATAATTTTGGATTTAAGATTCCTCAAGTCAGCAGCATTATCAGTCATCGTAAGTAGCATGAGGTGCTGCAGTGCATCCAGGGTTAAAGGGATCCTCAGAACCACAACAATGCCAATATTGGACAACTTTTCCAGAGTCAGGGGTATCCATGGTCCCACCCGTGTATACACTCTCGAATTTTCTCTTAGTTTCTCCTGGGAAAACATGAAACTGAAAACTAAAAAACGCAATACGAGGGAATAATGACTCTCAAATGTAGAACGAAAAGAAAATATTTATAAAACTAGTAGATTCAGAAAAATAGACCCCCCACCCCACTCGAAGAGCGATCAGCGTCTTAGGGGAAAAATACAATCAATTTTCTCCCAAGAAACTGGAATTTTTTTAATCCCACTTTTCTGTACATTAATTATCACATTAGCATACATTAGATACCAAATATATTTATGATCACATCAGTTTGCCTCACATTTCAAGCTCGTACATCTGCAATGAGTTAAATGTAAGCGCGCATTTTGATGAACTTAGTGATTACGTTTCCTCTATACACATCCGAACCCCAACAAGCATTTTATATTGCAATAAAAACAGGGACAAGGACCAGAGTTATTCCGGTCCGGTTTCAGGTTCAGTATTCAGTATTCAGCAGCATTCCTCTTATATAAAGTTATAAAGTTTGAACCGATGAACAACCCTCCTACGTGAGGCGAACCTTAAAGGCCAAAGAGAACTAACAGAGCAGCTCAGTACACGAGCAAACAAGCTTAAAAATCTGATCTTTGATGAAAGAGACAAAATTACCCCCAAAGTGAGCAGTGTGATAACGGCAAGAACGTGGATGGTTGAGCGTTGGATGGAACTGAGATTTGCAGTTCTTACATGTCCTCATCACGTTTTGACTCTGCTTCTCCGAACAACATTGGACTGACAATCTCCGCCGCCGTATAGCCAAATTAGGTCGAAATGATTGATGAGCTCGAACAACGTTTTCTGCGTTTTGGCAAATTTGGAAAGAATTAGAGAATGAAAAAGATGGCGATTGGAGTGCCATTTTAGCGCTCTCTGAAGATGGAATTTGGGACAGAATGTTGTCGCCGGCGACCAAATTTTTCTTTCACTTGTATTTTCAGTTGTCACCAAGTTTAAAAAGCTTTTCGGCCCAAAGCTTTTACTTAGTTTTTACTATTTCCAAACTTTTTATAAAATAGTACGGTCAAACTTAAATCAAAAATATTGTAATTTACCTCAAATATTTCATAAAAAAAGTGTTTAATTTCAACTTATTTTTGAAATTAAATTACACTTTTAATTATAAATTTCAAAATCTATTTAATTTTAAATTTTATATACTATTTAAATTATTAAATAATATTGTCTTTTTTTAATTTTTAAACTATAAATTTATTATTACTATTTTAATTTTATTTTAGTTATTATTATTAAAATAAATGTTTAATTCAATTTTTTTTTATATATTTTAATTAATATAAATAACTTTCGTTTTAATTGTTTATTTTAAAAAAATTACTCTTAGTTTATTTACTATGAACAATAAACTTGTGAGTTAATTTATTTGAGTGAAATACCCTACTTGTTGATTACTTTAATAAATTGGATAAAAACGATGACTATACACCTCTCTGAAAATCTGTGTCGCTCGCCTGGAGTCCGAAGCTAAACCACACATTCGAATCATCATCTTCTTCTTCTTCAATCAGGTGCTTTTTTTCCCTCTTGATTTCAACCGTACATATTATTGTTATGTTGATTCGCAGCTAAACTCACTTATCCACTCCAAGAACATAACTTGAAACCTAAGCCAATTGATTTTTTCAACAGAGGAAATATTAATTTCAGTTAATACTAAAAATCTCTTAGATTACACTACTTGTTATTGAAGAATTGAAGGGTTGTGTTTTTTTTCCCGATAAAATGTTTGAGAAGCTGATGAAAAACTCAGCTTCGCGTTCTGCACTTTTGTGGAGTCTTAATTCACATTTCTAAAGCCCACAGAAAGAATTTTAACTAAACTGACCCGCATTTTTCATTCAGAAAAATGGCGACCAAGCTACTCGTTTCTCCCGTCTCTCACCGCTGCACGTTTTTGACCCAAGACACGCATCGCGTTCACCCATGGCCCACACAAGTTCGGGTCCCACAAAGACAGGGGAGAATTGTGGTACGACGGGTATACACTTCTTCCTCATTGGATGATGCTTTGATATCTACTTCTTCGGCTTTAGCAGATCATGCGCAGTCTCTTTTTCTGGTGGCTGCGGATAGTGGTGGGTACTCGTTGGCTAGTTACTACACTTCTCTCGGTCTATTTGTTATCTCGGTGCCCGGCCTTTGGTCCCTCATCAAACGTTCTGTTAAATCTAAGGTACCATATGTGGGGAACATGTGGAGTTTTGTTTTTGCGTTTTTGTTTTGTCTTGTATGAATGAAGTTGAAATTCTTATGGTATTGGTGTTAGATCAGGTTGTGAAGAAGACATTCGTGGCAGAAGGGGCGGAGAAGAAGAAGGGACCAAGCCAGGTGGCCGGAGAGATTCTTTCGTTTTTCACCCGAAATAATTTCACAGTTTCGGAAAGAGGAGAGACGATAACGTAAGCTACTACTGATATAGTAGTAACTATTATGTGCTTTGTTTGAGCCTTTTTTTCGGTTTGACAGATTTGAAGGGACGATGATCCCAAACCGTGGGCAAGCAGCACTGCTTACTTTCTGCACTTGTATAAGCCTTGCGAGCGTGGGCCTTGTTCTCACTATAACTTTCCCGGATGTAGGAAACAACTGGTTCTGGCTCACCATATTAAGTCCCTTGGCGTAAGTAATCTGGTGACATATATATATATATATATATATATATATATATATATATATATATATATACACATACGCGTTGGCCACTCAAAACTTGTTAGTGTTTGATTTGAATAATAATAACAGAGGGGTGTATTATTGGACGAAAGCATCTAGAAAGGAGCAGATTAAGGTGAGGATGATGGTGGCGGATGACGGAATCCTCTCGGAGATTGTGGTCCAAGGCGATGACCAACAGGTGGAGCAAATGAGGAAGGAGCTTCAGCTGAGTGAAAAGGGCATGGTGTATGTGAAGGGCTTATTTGAAAATATTACTACTAATACTAAATAGGAAAACCAAATGTTGTTCCTTGCATCCTCATTCCTCACCACCAATTTTGATGTCACATAATTGTATTCTTATAATTTGTAATCTATTTCTCTAACAAGTATTGAAACATCTCAATATATACAACTTCATTTATATGTATACATTGAGTTAGCTAATCTTATCTCGTGTGATTATTTTTTTGGGACAGAGTTAGTATTTCGAAAATGCCATAAATGAAATAACATCCAATCTCCGAAGTGGAGTCTAGATGAGAGTGTCAATGTACATATTATCCCTATGCAGCTGCACACAAATTGTCGATTACAGAGCTAAAAGCGAGGCACGAATACATCTTCATCTGCGCACCTTGCGCCCGCCCTCTGCATCGAGACTATATTGAAATAGGAAGGTATGGACTACATATGCTTGCAGGCAGCAACAGGTTTTTGACCAAGATTGAATTTCAAAATATTGGTATCTTCTATTTAAAAATAAATTAAAATAATCAACTTCTAAAGTTGTGAAAAGGGAAGAAAAAAACACGGCAATGAAGGTTCCATTTACACCACCTAGAAACAACGGGAATAAATAAATAAAACATCGACACTGCAACACTTTTACAACGTTTATTGTAACAAATTCATAAAGTCCAAAAGAACCCTTTACCCACCAATGATAATATGCATTTTTTAGATCAGTTCTTATACAACCGATGTTAAACATGTTGATTGTATAAAAAAACCATATTCATACTTTTTTCCACGTGTCGACCAACCATTCGTACTTAAAAGAAAAATAAAAATGAGATCTGAAAGTAAAAGATCCATATAATTTATTTATATATACTCCCTCCTTCCCTTAAAACAGTGCACAGTTCCTTTGTAAATTACAAAGGAACTGTGCACTGTTTTAAGGGATAGAGTAGTATATGCTAAAATGAAATAATTATAAAGGTATTCTTTAAGTAGTAAGCTTTTGCTGGCAATAAAAAAAAGATTGTGCCTTTTTTCCAAATCCAACAACCCTCAAACTAATTACTCTACTCCTATATATAAATATACCTTCTTAATTCCTTGACTTGATTAAAAATTCTTTTGAGAATAAACTATCAAATGGGTGTTCTTCGTTATCTGGCTAACTTGTGCGTAGACGCCAATGCAAGAAACAAAAGGAAATCAATGCAGGTTGGTTCACACAAACACACAACTTTTAACATCATCCCTTACTAAACAACCTATGTATTTTCCAATTATATTTATCCTTTTTTCATCGTCAGACAGTCGAGATCAAAGTAAAAATGGACTGCGACGGATGTGAGAGAAGGGTCAAGAACTCTGTTAAGCACATGAGAGGTTAATTATTTTATTTTTTATTTTTGTATATATATAGTATAAAAAAAGGGAAAATTATAGCAGTATATATGTTGGTTATAAGTGCAGGTGTGAAGACTATAGAAATTAACAGAAAGCTAAACCAGTTGAAGGTAAGCGGTTACGTCGATCCAAACAGAGTCTTAAACAGAGTGAAGAACACAGGTAAAAGAGCTGAGTTTTGGCCTTACATTCCCTACAACAGAGTTCAAAGCCCTCACGCGATGCAAGCCTACGACAAGCGGGCCCCGGCAGGGTACGTCAAGAATGTCCACGCAGCCGCTCCGACTGCGAATGCCACGGAGGAGAGGTTCACAAGCTTATTCAGCGAAGACAACCCAAACGCTTGTTCCGTCATGTAAACAAATTTATATCGTTGCACGATGAATTCATGCGTCTGGTTTTTGTCAGAATGGTGAGATTGAATTAATAAGTTTATGCGTCCAAAGTATTTGAGGCTTTGAGCATAAAATATATGTCAATTTTTTTTTTTGAGGAGTCGACTGCCCCTGCGAGTCTCCGTAGCTCCGTCCCGTCCCTGCGTACAAAACGACTCTTGTTGGTAAATTAAATTAAGATAGTTTGATGTGCTTAATTCAATTATTGATTTTTGTTGGTAAATATTTATGTATGCATTGGATTGTAAATCATGAGATTGAAGTTTAGTTGTGGTAGCAAAATTATTCCATTGCCCTTTTGTTGTTAAGGAGGGACCTCCTTTTTCTTCCCTTTAATTATTCTTCAAAAGAGTAGTGATCCACATCAAAATTCTCCAAGAGAAAATGCATGCATGTTAGCTTACTTGTTACTTCATCTTCATGAGAACTATATTTGGAATGTGGCAAAAATCTAAATATATACGTGTATATGTACATACAAATATATATAAGTTCTGCACATTTTTTTTTTTCTGAATACGCAAATTCAAACACTTGATATAGGAGTTAAAAGTCTACTATCTAAGTTGAACGTGTCGACGCACCATATATATACCCGAGTTGAGTCACAGGTGAATGATTAATATAGAAAAAAGGATTATAAAAGGCATTCATTCGCCTTGGATAATGACTTATAAGACATTTTCGGAAGACTGGTTATATCCAATTTGAAAGTGACGGCCCAAATGAACAAACTTGTATATTTTGGAAAGTTGACTTAATTTGAGATCAAGAATTGACCCACTTGGCATATATGTTTCGAGACAACCTTTTTTTGGGATGTCAAATCACCAAAAAATTGCTGTATCAAATATATTGAAGAAGGCATGCAATGCATTGGCTTTTAGGTTGTGGTTATGGAATTAGATTCTGGTGCTTATGTAGATGAGATTGATATATGGTTCTATAAGAAAGCGGCCATTTGCATTCACAAGAAAAAAAATAAAGCATACACCTTAACATTTCATTTTCACACACCTAATTTTAGTTAAATGAATAAAATGGTATATGATACTCTTTTAATATATGACTCTTGTAATATTTCCAGACAATTAATGTGATATCACGCCTAGCGTACGAAGATGAGAGAGTGAGAGTCAAGTCACCTAAGGAGTTATATCTTAAAATCAATTGGTTGATATGTGGAATAGCTCCTTATACTTATAAGACAATCCTTCTTTTCACACAAATTCAATATGAAGTAAATCATAAGTGACATCACAACACACAATTTTAACATTATATAGTCGTTGCAACGTATATAATTGTTCCATTTAGAAATTCTAACTTATATGTGATGCCATTTAGAAATTTATTATGAACATGTAATTACATAACTTGTAAACC
Source organism: Euphrasia confusa (assembly GCA_954870475.1). NCBI lineage: Eukaryota > Viridiplantae > Streptophyta > Magnoliopsida > Lamiales > Orobanchaceae > Euphrasia > Euphrasia confusa. Next base: position 39,671,209 of record OX940952.1, read on the forward strand.
ATATGATTTATAATAGAAGAATATACATTTGTACCTCCTTTAATTTAAAGTGACGGACTGTTCAACCAAAATCGACTGCATAACCATGAACAATTTATTTTAATTATACAAATGATTGCCCCGTGATAAAGTTGTGTGTTGTGAATTGTGATGTTACTTATGAGTTGCGTACATTAAATTTGTATGGAAAATGAATCTATTATATAAGCCTAGAGAACTACTTCAATTACCAATTAGTTTTAAGATAGAACATCTCTAAGTATCTAGCCGGAATGCAATAATCACATTAACAAAATCAATAGCATGCATCTTTAACAAATAGCCAAGTACTAATAGTGTGACAAGATATTTCCGTTGATATTTTAAAACTTTATACTATCGATCTTTTTTTCTCTAATAAACCAATAATTTTTTTTTAATTTATTCCTTAATATTTAAGTATATTTACATGTGTATATTACTTTTAAGGATCAAATAAATAAATTAAACAAAACTATGGCGGATCATACTCACACTCACGTTATAATTTATTATGAAACAATCTTATAAAAATAAAGTCATGTTAGTTTTTGTGTTTTTCATAAAGCTAATCGGTTGTTCCAGAATTAGTTACTATGGTTACTGCAAGGAATCAAAATCTCATATAACTCACACCTTTATTGACCAAAAAAATTGTCCTATTCTGACTGTACTTGAGGACCTATACTAATGCATGATATGTTGGTTGTCTGAAATATTCTTACTGGCAGCAGAAGAGAAATATACCCCATTCTTTTTTCACAACAGATCAACTGTAATTGGTAAAAACAAAAAACAAAAAACCAAACACCAAAACAAAATGTGGAACATGGATAGGGCTGAGGAGAGGAAGTTCAAGTTTGTGAGGATTAAGGTATGTGTTTATGCATTTCATGTCATCGTTGATCACTAGTTTTCATAACATATGTATAATGGCAATGCAACTTCCGTTTCACAGACACACGTTCTCAAGGTGCATATTCACTGTCAAGGATGCATGCACAAAGTGAAGAAACTTCTTCGGAAAGTTGAAGGTAAACACACAAAAACTCTTTTACAGCATGCAACAATATAAGAATTTTTAAGCTCAGACAAATTTTGGAAGAGAGAGTTGTGATGATGATGCTTGTTAACTAAAATAGTGATTGAATACAATTTCTGGCTTGAAAAATAAAAGGAAAAAATGTATTTGTGAAATGAAAGTTTAATGGATGATTATATAAAAGAATGTGATTGATGCTTGTAGAAGAAAAATAGGTATATAAACTGAAGAGTGACTTGAATATAATTTTCCTGGAAATAATCAAATAGTTATATGCCTCTCCCTTTTGTAAAAAAAAAAAAACAAATCATGTAAAATACGTCTACTATTACTGTAACTAAGCCCAAATGTATGTATCATTCTTTAACCACAACCATTTATATTAACTGTTTCCACATGGCATCCTACAGGCGTCTATGAGGTCAAAATAGAACTCGGAGAGCACAAGGTCACAGTTTCCGGAAAAGTGGATTGTGCCAGATTGATCGACAAATTGGTCAAATCAGGTAAACATGCGGAGATCTGGACCCCACCCGGAGGTAACTGGCTGAAACAAGAGACGTACCTGAACGAAAAAGATCACAATCTGATGGACGACCATGATTTTTCCAAATACCGTCCACTTGAAGAAAACATTCCCAGTTTGGAGCTCGGGAGTTACCTGAAAAACAACCACGATGCAGGAGCATATACAGGAGAGTATATGTGGGGCCAGTTGCAAGATAATAACAGTGATGAGGACAGCGTGGAGTACAATAGGAGTGATCCAGGTTACTATGCTCCCGGACAATTTGATGGGTTCAAGAATATCTATGCAGCCACACCAGTGTACAAGTATCAGTATCAGTTCCCAGCAGCCATGGATAACATACAAGGTCTGTGGCACAACAACTATTATCCAGCAGCCATGGATAGCATTCAAGGTTCGTGGCACAACCACTATTATCCAGCAGCCATGGATAACATTCAAGGTTCGAGACACAACCACTATTATCCAGCAGCCATGGATAACATTCAAGGTTCGAGACATAACAACTACTATCCAGCAGCCATGGATAACATTCAAGGTTTGTGGCACAATCACTACTATCCGTATTCCAAGGTGTATGGCAACATGTCTAATATGCAACCCATGCCCAACATGATGCAGCCATTTTATTGATCTGAAATTCTGAATTAGCAAGCTATGGATCTTACATTGTGCTAACCAGCTCGATGGGACTTTTAAAATTGGGTTATGTATTCTATGAATGTGAACTACCTAGACTCGTTAGATTTGTGGGAACTTTTTATTTTCAGTATTTATGGGAACTTTTTTAAATTCTATTGTGGAATTAAAGTCAGTAATGTTTTGTCAACCATTTACAGGCACTCTAAATCCTTCAAAAATATCATTAAAATTTACAAATACCTCCCTGGTATAAGCTTTACAAAACGAAACCCACTAGAGATGGGTTACTTGGTAGGTAAGGAGGGAATAAGACAACTAGGTTCTCTCTGTAATTAGGTTAAACCTTGGGGTTCATTTTATAATTATCTCTACATTGTATAATTTTGAGCGCAAACAAACTCACAACATTGACTAAAAACAAACAGGAAAGAAAGAGCAAATCCAACCAAATATGATGACATAAAAGTAAAACCCTGGAGTAAACTATGTCTCAGACTAACCAAGTACAACAATAAATGATAGTATTTCAAATATATTCATATTGACAAATTGGTTCAATTTCAAGACTCAAGCGCGAAAGATTATACATAGTGAAAACATGCTTTAATATTTGTTAAGAAATGATAAGTCACCCCGCCAACTAAGTCATGCTTTTTACCTCATGACCTAACCAGTTTCAGTTCATGTATTATGGCAGTCAGCATCATCCAAAATCTCTACCACTGGAGCATACAGCAGAAATTGCAATATTAATTACTACTAACATTTTAAAAATAGTGATCAAAATGAAATAAACCGCAACAGTTTGCATACCTCACCATCTTCCTCAAATTAAATTCCATCAGTTGCATTGCTCTGACATTGCAATCCTAAAGAGTCCTCGAGCAGTATCTACTGTAAGGACCTACATTAAGATCAAAGTAGAATATTATGCTGAGTTCATACTAATCATAATGTGCAGTCAACTCATATATTAACTTGCCTCCTTACCTAGTCACTTCACATGGCCATGTGACAGAATGTTGCGAAAACAAACTAACATGAATAATTCTCATGCAACATAAATCGACACACTGGGGCCGCTTTATGATAATGAAACCATCCAGCAAAATTACATATATTAAGGAATGATCACACAAGTTATAACAACAATTTTATTCTCAAGGAAAACATAAAACCAAATGAACCTTTCTTGTAGGCTGTTGTAAAACAACAAAACCAATTTCATTATAAACACTAAAGGTTCACTAAACAAACCCTGTAAAACACCAAACCAAAATGAAGAAAATTGAGAAATAATTTTAGCGGTGAACTCCATGTAAATTTTAGCTCACACAAGTACTAACTGGCTTGAACCGAGATTGGAGACAGCACTATGATCAAGTAACCTAAGGAATACACATCCAAGTACCCAAGACCAATTACAAATGAGTGATTTGACGGTACCTTACAAAGGCGGATGAGAAAGCTATCAGAAGAAAAATAGGACTCATCCAACAATGCTGATACCCCTTCAGACTTAGCACCAATATCCTTTTGATCCTTTAGTACTCCAAATTTCAGCTGATGATGACTTTAATAAACTGTTAACACAATAATTTTGAAAATAAACAGGAAGACTACAAATAGGATAAAGTGAGAAATATATTGTACAGTTACAATAATAGTTATGATAGACTGGAATCGTTTGAAAAGAGGGGGAAAATATAATTATATACTGTATTAGAGTTTCAGACCTTCCGCCATTCAATGAATGCTCCTGTTTATTTTTTCATTATTAATTTACGTAGCATATAGAAGTTACCCAACTAATGGAGACTCGGTTTCATCAAATGGGTGTGACGTGCACACAAAAACCAGCTGTCTATAGTTCGTGCTATAGTAGTCACCAGGGAATATGTAGAGTATCAGCAGGAACCTAGAACATAGGGCATAGGATATGGAAATAATATACTGAGCTGGTCCTATTGGTGGAAAAGTACTTCCATAGCCACAATATTTTTTTTCCTATTACTGTAATCAGCAAGCTGCCCTTCATTTGTTTTAGAAGCTGCCCTTCATTTGTTTTAGCCAATCGCTTAGTCCACGGTTTAGGCAAAAGGAATTTTCCAATTACCTTAGCATTCTTACAGATATGGCAACTATTGAAAATCACTTGTCTGAAAGTAACAATTCAGCATAAGTATAACTATGATATCAATACACCTTAAATCCACCTGGCCCAAAATTGTGAGACGAAAAAAATCCTAACAAAGAGCTTCAAGATACCTTGGTGAAAAGATAAAAACAGAGGTAATAAATTGCACATAGCCAGTTCCCATTATTTTAACAAATCTGATGGGAACAAGGACAGGGCAGCCGCTGTCGAGCAACAACTTAGAAGGACTTTCACAGAATGAAAAATATTGTGAGGTACATACTGAGCATATAGATTTTTTAGATGTGCCCTTCCTTATTCTAAAAGAATTTTAAACTCAACAGACTAAAAATCCCACCGCATTTGTTTATAGTCGTCATCCTTCATAAGCGAAGACGTGCTCAAGCATTGACATTATCAAACTATCGAAAACGTTTTCCCAATTATCAAACAGTTGTACCCAGACTGACCTAAACTTGAATACTAGTAAGCAAGTAGCAAATACCAATAATACAAAAAGCTAACCCTGTTGTTTGACGAACAGTAGGAATCATATTGATACTTCAAAATTACGGCCCGAAGAATATATTTCTGATCAATCTCAGCTGAAAATCACAATCAAGAAAAAGCTGAATTATTCGGCATAATTTTCAGACGCGCATACCTGAGTAATGATAACGATCAAAGTGAACTTCGAGAATATGAAAAAGAAGAGTTTAATCCACAGTTTTTGTGGGTTCTTTTAGGGTTTTCGGATCAGTGAATTCCATTTTCAGTTCGCTAATTCCAGAAAAATCTGTGTAGTTTAGACTTTAGACCGCCAAAATCCTTTTTCCCTTTTACAATTCTACCCCTGTTTATACTAGTATAAATGTATACTACTCACTAATCAGAGTAGGTATATTAGTAAATACTGTATCTGCTATACACTTGTGGTTGTGCATAGGTATAAATAGGCTCATATACCATTTTTAGTAAATGTAAAAAGTTTTTTTATGTAAATTCACTTTCTAGTTTCTAGTAAAAATATTCTCCCTACTCCTTATAATTTTTTATTATGTAATTTAGAAAAAAAATGTTATATACGTGTATATAGATTAATTGTTTACTCAATCCACAAAATTATACTTTTGTTTTAAAATTTAATATGGATATACTTGGATATTTAAGTTTTGTTCATCAAATAAAAAATGATTAAAAATTAATTGGTTGTTAAAATTTAATTGGTTTGTTATGTTACAATATTTTTAATTACATCTATATATTATACTCCACTTCATATCTTCCATCCATGAAGAAAATGCTTAAATATAATTTGTGTAGTATACAAAACTAAAGAGAGAATAAATTTGCACACCAAACCAAAAGTTTCAACTTTCAAATAAAAAAGGATGACAACAAAATAAATAAATAAAAAAGCACACACAACACAAATTGCAACATCCCTTTCTCCAATTCATTCATCTTCTAATTAATCCGGCAAAAGATTTCCATCGGCATCGTACATAATCTTCCCGGAGAAATCAATCGGTTTACATTTCTCTCCCTTGATGATCGTCTTCTTCCAAACGACCCCGTCTCTGTCTTCCTCCGCCTCGTATCCGAAATCCTCTGCCTCTTCCACCTCGACATCCTGCACCTTCTTCCACGAAATCATCTTACCCATCGAGGCCGCCTTACTTCTCATTTTATCGAGCACGGCCTTTTTCTCGCCTCCCAACCTCACCGTCTTCTTGCCCTCCTTTCGCCTCAGGGCCTTCACCGCTCCTCCGTGGGTGCCGCACATGAAAGTTACCACGGAAAACACCGAGAGAACTGCGGTAAGAACTATCAAGAATGCGATGGGGCCCGACAAGAAGGTTAGCTTCTCCGTGCGGGTGTTATAGCCCGGCAAAGGCCTCGCCATGGCCCGGGATAATTAGGTGAAAGAGGAAGAAGAAAAAAGATCAAGAAAAGTTGATAAGCTATGGAGATGAAAAAAATAAAAGGCAGAGGCTTAATAAAGGCCAAATAATATTGGACTTGATTACATAATAAAAAGATTGACTAGGGGTAGTGATAGTGGACCACTAAAACTAATTAAACATATTTACTATTTAGTGGTGTTGTATATAACTATCAACTATATATGTATGATTTACAGTATTTTAACAAGATTATTTTTGTAATTAGTTATAAAGTGATTCATAATTGGATTGTGAAATTTTAGTTATTATTATTTGGTTGGAACTTGGAAGTTGAAACCATTTGGTACGACGTCGTCTTTTACTTTGACAGGAAGTTGACTTCGGTCAACCGTATGTATGTATGCAATATTGTGATTGAAGGTGGGGTGGGATCAGATGTGGTGTGGTCCATTTCGGGTTGGAGTTATAAAAAGCTATTAAAAGAAAGAAGAAAAAGAAGAAGGTGCGGTTAAATGGTCACCACACACATCGTAATCCCATGACCTCCAAGGTGGTCTTGGAAGTGAAGATACATGCATATATGTTATAATACACTATCTTCATCTTCACTTGTTAATACTCCTTCCTTCCGTCTCGACTTAGTATACACACTCGTTGAGCAAGAAAATTAAAAAAGTGTTATTTTTTGGGTGATTTTGTATAAAGAGTAATTTTTTATGTTTGTTTAAAAATAAATGACCCATCTTTTCTTAATTATAAATAAGAGGAATTTAATTAATACAACGCAATTAAGAAAAAAAAATATATATGACTGAAAACAAATAACAATACGGTTAATAAATGTAGTTAATTGGTTAATAAATGTAGTTAATTCCTTTGATTATAATTATAACTTTAACAATACTTTAATTAATAAAAAATAAAAAATCAATAAACCCTAAATTTCAAAATATATTTTATAATGTTTTAGATATAATTAGATAAATTATACTACCCTTTTTCCGAAATAGTTCTTATTTTTTTACATTCTAATTAAAAAGATAGTAAAAATAATTTTTTAAAGTAAAAATGTAAAAAATTATAGTAGTAATATTTTACTAGTAAACTATCCCGGACTTTTTGTGTAGCACTAGTTCCTTATGAAAAATGATTGGTTTAAATTTAACTTAAAACTTAATTAGGTAGCCTCTTTTATAGATTTCATGGACCCAGTAGACAAGGGTGGGAAAATCAATTCAATTTTCGTTTTCTCCTGTAATTATTTTATTCTTCAGGGACTGTATTGCAATTAGTACTTCTTTTGTTTACAAATGTACTGAAGACTTTCATCATCTTCCTCTTTTTATCTATGTTATGAGCTTGTTGAGAATCTATGGTTTCCTTTTGATCTTCTTCTACACTACTGAAGATGAATTGCAGAAATCCTACTCCCTATTGCGAATTCTCCATTTGCCACTATTGAAAACGTTCTACAATAGTTATGAAGCTAATGCTAAAGAACAATAACAATGCTAAACGTTATAAATCTAAAGTATAAAATTGATCATGATCTGAGGTAAGCTGACATTGACTTTAATGCCTAAGGAAGTAACAAATACGATTGAGAAATATTCTTGGACAAATACGAAGAAGACGTGCTTAAAGGACGTCGTTTCATATCCAACAAAAAAAAACTTTGAAAAGTCAACCATAAATCTTACATATAATTTGGACACAAATGCCCTCCTCAATTTTTGTGTAGCCTTATAAGTTCAACAGTCTATACAAAACCAAGTAGTGCAGTATAAATTTTCGCACATATATACAAATCATTATTTATTCACACTATATAACAAGTCACCCGGCACCCCCTAATAAAGCCTGGACTAGCATTCTCCATATTCTCTTCTTCTTTTTTTCCTTTAATTATCTTTTCAAATAAACAATTTAATTTCACAACATCTTTAATAATTAAAAAAACTAAATAAAATCAGGTTGTGTACACACCAGAAGCAGCCCTCTGCTGCAAGTGCCTCAGGCTCTGCTCCATGCTAACCTGCACCATCTCCGAAACCATCCGCTTCGCCTTACCCGTATTCTCCTCCCCGTCGATCCTACACATGATCATATCACACACGATATTCTCAAACACATCAGTCTTCCGATTCGGGCTTTCCCTCAGGAGCCCTAGAAGTTTCCGCGCCTTCGACTGCGCCTCGACCGTCGACCCTTGAACCGTGAGCTCGAGCAAACCCGGGATCACACCTTCCTTCAGAATCGGCTCCCTGTACCTCTCACGATCACTCTCACACATCGTCAGTAGGGCCCCCAACGCGTGCTCACGGCTGCGGAGGGACCCACCGCCCTCCAGCACCTCCACGACAGCGAGTATCCCGCCCTCCACCCCTGTAATGACCGTTCTGCCCTCCTCGAACGCCACCAGGGACTCTATCAGTGCTGTGCACTTCTCGGCTGTCTTCGACGAGGTCTTGCAGGATTTGAGGAGAGTTATCAGGGGAGGGATTGGGTCGGATTGGAGGATGGGTGCGATGCTCTCGGGGTGGGTGGAGAGGTTGTGGAGGGCCATCACCGAGTCGAGCTTGGCCTGCGGGCCCCCGGAGTCGAGGATGTTTACCAGGTGTGGGACCGCGCCGGAGGACGCGATGGTCGGCTTGTGGAGGGGGGATGCGGATAGGGTGATGAGGGATGCCACGGCGGATTCTTGGAGGGATGTGTTTTGCGATTGGAGGAAGACGATGATTGGTTTTAGGGCGCCCGATCGGATTATATTCGCCTTGTTTCTGCAATGATTTTTTTTTTTTTTTTTTAATTATAAGAACGGAAAGTAAAGTAAAGGGCATCACCTAATTTAGAAGGCAAGATGTTCTCTTTTCCTATTTTCTCAGATCTTTAGAATGTCAAATTAATTGTTTATTCAAAAATCAACATGATATTGTTTGTTGTTAGGGTTAGTAAACTATTGTATTTGTATTTTAAATTTTCAATTCTATTTTCTCAGCGATAAAAAAAAATAAAAAACGCACGGATACCTTTCGTCTTTGACGGCGAGGTTAAGGAGCGCGGCCAAGGCGGCTTCTCCGGCTTGGTCGCATCCGGAGCCGATCATGTCCACTAGCGGCTCGACGGCGCCGGATAAATGACGGCGGTACCGCTGCGACGTTTTGGTGAGCCGCCGTATTTCCCTGGCCGCCTCCAGTCTCGAATCGGGATCGTCTGATCGCAGGAGCACGAGTATGTGGTCGACGGTGGATGATGAGCTCGACGCCGCAGCTTCATCACCGGCGGCGGTGAGGTGGCAGGGGATGTGGTCCTCGATGCCCATTTTTAGAGAGAGGGAAAAAAGGGTAGGTTGGTTCGGTTGGTGAGCCGAGCTGAGAGAGAGAAAAGTGGAGTGAGGTGAGGAAAGGGTTAAATAGGGATGAGGGCCGGGAAACGTAATTAGGTCGAGGAGCTATCGGAGGTGGAGCCGTAGCGTTAAGCAACAGTTACCGGTCGATTCCATATAGGAGCGGAGGTGGGACCACCGGCTCGATATTTTTAAGCCGGGCCTGGGCCGGGCTCTGAAAAACTGTTAGCAATCGGGCCTGAAAAAAGAGTGAGAATAGTAATTAGGTTGAAATGAGTTAATCATGTTTCTTCAATCTTATAATGTGTGTTTGATTGGATTAGCTTTGCAGTTGGAAATTGGAACGGGGAAGTAGCCATCCTGGGTCCCGACCCGGCCCGGAATCTTTTGGTGTTTCAGTATTTTTGTTTGTCGGCAACTTTAATTAAAGTTAGGCTAAAATACCTAATAAGTCCCCGAGTCCTGTATCTGAATTTTTAGTTCAAACACAAACCCAGATATTCCATAAGTTATCACAACATTAGCATCAACCGTTTCCTAAGCATTGTAGAACCTAGGTAATGGAAATACACCAGTACACAATCATACATACTCCTAAACCAGGACACAGGACTAGGTCGACTGTCGACCAAAATGCACTCAACTAAGCCACACCTTTGAATCTGAGAGTAACTAAAAATCTGTCTCGTTCCCTCCACAACAACCTGCATTTTGGAAGTACAAATTTATGCTTTTATATAGCTCCACTGTAAACACAAAACTACTTATTTATAAATAATCCCATCATAGGTTGTAAATAATTAAAGTTTTCAATCAACAACTTAGATGTACCTAGCTGATTGCAGCGGGATCATTGGAGCAACGGATAAGCAGGGGCGGAACTCTGGGCAATTATGCCAACCGGAAACCTGCAATTTAATATCGCAAGAATTTTCAGACAGAACGTGCCAAAGGCACAAAAATAAAACCATTTTATAAACTAGAATCACGCACACGCACTTCATAACTTCATTTAGATACATGCAAGAAATCCTCAAGATTAGTGCCAAGGAAATAGGCATTCTATATTTTATTTTTAATAGTTAAAACCAAACAGAAATGCTTACGGAGACTGATGTAGTTGCCCTGTCTTCTTGCCCTTTTTCTTTTTGCGATTCTTCTTTTTGGATGCCGGAGCTTGTACGGAGCCAGGTGGCACAAATTCAATACGAGGAATCGCCAACTCAGGAAGAGGAGCAATTACCACCGGCGCAGGTTGTGACAACCTAGGCTTCTTGAAAACATGCATATACACAGGATAGGATCGGGCAGTAGAATCCGGAGCATGTTCCCTGGCAAAATCCGAGTGCACGTTCTGAATAACATCAGGGAGTTGGTTGTGCGGCACCAAAGGGCTCGACTGCGGGATCTCAGCAACTGTGACTCCATCAATAGCATGGCCTTCATTTTTCTTTTCAACGACCGAGAAAGGTGCAGCACTATGCTGAGATAGGTTCACTGCATCAGTAGCCACATTGCTGGTCCCAGCCTGGCCGCCAGGAAGATCTTTGGCATTCTTCAAAGTGTCATGATACTTATATTTTGATTTGATGATCTCGGACATAGTGGTGGCGGAGGATTCGTAGCCTGCAAAAATAATGTTTATTACTTCAGACAAATATCGTCGACTAGTTTATGTAGCATCTGTATATTAGTAAATTTGTGAATATTTCACCTAGAATCGAAAGAATAGCCGAACGTGCGGCGAGATGCTCTGCTTCTTTCTTGGTTTTCGCGGTCTGTCCGACATAAGTGATGCCATTCAACTCCAGTGATGAAGTGAACATAGGAGTGAAAGTTGCCGTTGAGTTTGTCGTGTAAGTGGGTGGCTTCACATTCATCTTCAAAGCATACTCGTTCATGATTGACTTGCAAAGGGTTATATTCTAACCAAATGACGAAGAGTAAAAAAAAGTTTAAAAGTCAAGTCAAAGTTCTCAAAAAAATGTTTAGAAAGAAACAAAACAATAACAAAAATAATCAAGCAAGAAAACATTTCTTTAAATTGAAACATGAAATGTTGAAGCTGCGGTCAACTTGTATTCAAATTAAGTACAAAATACCATACACTTGACTTCGCAATACGTTTTTAATGGGAACCATGGAAGACTTGATAAAAATTAATAGGAATGAAAATTGATCTCACTAATCGCATAGAAAGCGGCTGCATACAAATCCTATTTAAATAGCTATTGTAACCCTAAAATCTATGCTCACACATGACAAGGAGAATGTGTTCCATACAGTACAACTAATCAAAGAATTTCCCAATGGACCTAACATTTAAACTTTCGATCAAAATAAACTCGGAATAATTTTTGGCAAACTGACGTCAAGTATATTTGAAGGTTCCTCGCTCTTCACTTTCTCAAGAACCCCACTAAGGGCATGTCTGGCCGCGTCCTGTTCAGCCATCTTTTTATTTGAAAATGCATTCGGTGATGTGAAACATACCCCATCTACCCACACTTTTGACCTGAATCGGGCTGCATGTGGAGGTCCTTCGATGAAAGTTTGATACACCGGAAGTGCTATGGATGACTTTTGGGTGTATTCTTGCAGCTGGTTCTTGTATTGAAGCATGGCAGACGTACCTATATTACGGAAAACAGTCAGATACAAACGAGTGTCAGAAGCCTATGGGAAACAAGCATTTGGGTACTAATTAAACACGAGAAAAATGAAGAATCGAGAAAATACTACATGAGGTTATTACGAAAGTATATGTTCCGAATTATGCAAAAATTATGGTTTCCCAGGAAGAATGTCAGAACCGGATGAGATTATTGATACAATCATTGTCCCCTTGTGTGTTTGATACAAGTCGAGAAAGCCCAGAAAACCAATTTTATCGCGATCTGAAAATCATTCTTTGTAATTCTTTAATCCCAAAACGTGTATGACTCCCAGACCATCCCCAAGCCAAAATCAAGGCCTTTTAGCAAAATCAGAGGACAAACACAAACACAAACACAAACGCAAACACAAACACAAACACAATTGTTATTTTAACAAAAGCAAATGCACATATACAGAGACCACAAATGCTGATAAAATAAAAATTGAGCTGCGAAAATTGAGTTTCGGCATTTAATTAAAAAGAACCCAAAAAATGTATTAGAAACCCTACACACCCATAAGCCAAAGAATCGGAGGAATTTTTTTTACCCGCGGCGATATGAGGAGGAGAATTCATTGGGGGGCAGTTTTCGAACGGATTTCCGGTTCCGACGAGCGAGTATCGGCGAGTACGGCACTTTTACTGGCTTCTTTCCTTTATTAAAACAGTGGGAGCTGGCTGTTACAAACTAGATAATACTCCAGTTTTGTCATTATTGTTTTTTTTAAATGAAAAATAAATTTAATTATTTTGTAAATAGAGTGTGGTGTGCAAGTACTCCAGTTTTAAATAGAGTTTTTTTTTTTAATTATTATGTGCAATTTTTCGGTTCTTTGGTTCTTTGTGGTCTTATGGACCTGAGCAATGCTCGAATTATTAGTTTAATGTAGTGGGCAATGAGTTAACAGTTGATTGAGTTGTTGTTTTTAAAATAAACAATGTGAAAGTTAATTCCTACAGTAAATTTTTTTATTTGTTTATGTACAAGAAAAATGTGTACTAAATACAATAAATGTATTTTGCCAATTATATCTTGGATTGCATTACATGCTCTTTGTCCTAAAGAAATGGTGAAAATTTAGTAATACTCTAATATTGACTTTTTGAAAAAGTAAAACAGTTGAACAAAAATGAAAATAATTACTCACAGATGTATAGTTTTATGTTCTTTGTAAATTACAAATAATATAAAATCATAAATCCGGGGCATAGATATTTTCATTTTTAGTGCAGGACATCTATTTAAAAAATACCAAAACCAAAACCAACACCATCATTCAAATTGTAAAATGTTTCAAATTGTAAAATATGTAATGTTATAGCAAAACTCTAAGTTACACTGTCACTTTAAAAACTATATCTATATACTTTAAAAAATTACCCATATTCTGTTAGCTAGTCAAGAAATTCATTTGTATGATCAATTTCGGAGAGCGGGGCCGCAGTGGCAGCTGAGGCAAACCAGGCGATGAGTTGAGCTGCAATTGTGGTGAGGACATCTCTCAAACTGGATCATAATATATATGTTGTTGTTTTATTTTGTGTGTATTTGGTTTGGTTTAGATTATTAGATTAATTATGTGTAAGAATCAACGTTGGTTGTTTGATTTAGAGTTGTCATTGTACGTTCATGTTAAAAAAAATGAATACGGGTTCTTGCACATTCTTTTTGGAGAAGAAGTGTCTATTCCTTTAATTTGACCTAAAAAATTGTCCAATTTTCGACTAGTAATTTTTCATCCAAAATCTTCGTCAAGCTCTATTTCTTCCAATTAAGTACGTCTACCATGTTTCACCTAGGATCAATTCGTCCAACATTTTATTTCTGCCCTATTTAAGAGTATTTTCGACATATATACTTGTCTATTTCTAGTAAAAAAACAATTTGTTTGTCATGTATAGAATATAATTTTTCAATCTCATCAAAATGTGTAGTTTAAAATTTCACTTGGTCTGTTCGTATTTCATAATTAAATTAAGTTAAATGCATCCAATTCCAAATTCACAAATGAGAAGAAAACAAAAGACAATCATTTAAATTACATGAGAAAAAAAATATATGACCAATGGTTATTCATTTATATTTTAATTGTGTTAATTAGTACATAATCCAATCTCAATTAACCAATAATATTGTATGAGCTAGGCATCACCATTAATTACCATTAATGTCACGTTGTATATGTTTTAGTAGCACCGGAATAGTTACCTCCGGCGCGCTGAGATGCGGCAGATGCCCTTCGGTTTTCATGACCTCAATGATCGACTTCCCTCCGAGGTTCTTGTGGAGATACTCCCCCACCCCAACCGGCACCATCGCGTCCTTTGAGCTCTGGATGATGTGGCATGGAACAGTCACTTGCCCTAGATAGGGTCTCATATCGAACGATATTATCGTACGCACCACGCTCAAACTTATATCCGGCCGCATGCTGAACAGTGTTCGACAGTATTCCTGCATAACCACCGAATCCATGTCGCACCCCAACACCATCGGCGCAAATCCCATTACGAGCGACTTGTAATTCGATTCCACCCCACTCATGAGCTGGTCGAGTTCCTTCTGCTCGAATCCTCCGTAGTACCCGGCCGAGTTCAACAACCTAAATCCATAAACTATTCAATAAACTATACTACTACTAGCTCTGCTTTTGTCTCAAATATTAATTTGAGATAATATCAAAAGATGTTTTATAACATAAGTTGATCTCATATTTAGTCATTTAGTTTTATGAAAAATCAAATTTCGTCTAATTTGACAATTTTTAGTGGAATTTTGCACGTTAGTTGTACTCGAAGTCTATGCGACTGCTTACTCTATAGTTTTGTCTTATTTGATAATTGTTCTAATAAACAAATGTCACATAAATATAAAAAAATCGATGTTTTCGTGAAATTCACTCGATTGAATTGATTTCACACAAGACAGAACACTCGAGTGAGATATCAAGTATACTTTAAAAATGACTACCGTTCAAAATTTCAATAAAAATTGTTAAATAAAATAAAATGAGAAGTTTTGTGATATTATTTCTTCATTTTATGTACTTGATCTCTTTTGTAATTAAAAAAACAGTGAATAATTAGTTCAGACAATATTATAAATGATATAATTTAATTACCTAGGGGAAGCCGCAATCATGATGATTTTATGAAAGAGATCCGGTCGGAAAATCGAGGCGATGGCTGCGGCCATGGCGGCCATAGAGTGGCCAACGAAAATGCATTTCCCGACGTTGAACTCTTCCAAGATGGCGAGCAAGTCGTAGGCATAGCCTTCCACAGTCGAGTAGCGTTCGAAATCATAGTAGTCGGGATTGGTTGTGCCTGCGCCCATGTTGTCGTAAAGCAACACTCTGTAGTGATCGACGAGGTGTGGGACCAAGTGTTTCCACACGGATTGGTCCGTACCCATGCCGTGCCCTAGGACCACGGTCGTCTCGCCCGACCCGAGGACTTGCACGTTGTGAGCCGCTCCGATTATGCTCATTATAATTTTTATTTTATTTTTACTTAATTAAGATCGAGTAATTAACACCCTGCACATAGGTTTTATAGGATTCAAGATGTATGTATGCTCAAGTCGTCGCCTACTGTGGCGTGTGGGAATGAAACACCTTTGAAAGTCTTGTGATACGATTTTAATGGATACTATACACGTTTTTTCTGTATTAGTTTCAAGGACTTGTGATCCTGTTTTCGATTTAATTTGTTTAATTTATATGGAATCATTTGTTACTGCAAGAAGTTCAAATGTAAATTCAAAAGGTGCAATTATTAACCGTCTGGAAGTATATTCACATATAGGTATTTTATTATGATTAGGTATATAATATTTTTTTTTAATTTAATTTCAGTTAAGTTCAGTTCACATTGTTTTATTTCAAATCACATTTAAATTCGTTTCAAAATAATTTAAAATAAAATAAATAAATAATAATTGAAATAAATAATTTTAAGTATATAATTTAGTAGAATATTTTTATTTATTTTAAAAATGATAATTAATAATTTATGAAAATTAGTATTATTATTTTTATATTCAATTCTATTAAATTCAATTCATTTCAGTTCAATTAGTTTCAAAATATGTATTAATCAAACTAAAATTAGGTAAAACTCAATTCAATTAACCAAGAACTGATTTATTTATTTCTTTGGTATTAATTTATGAGGTTAAAAAGAAGCTGAATGTCCGTTGGTTAAGGAATACCTACAAATCACACCTATCCACAAGGGTGACCGTATAGCCAAAACAAAACATCCACATTATAAACCATATTTCAGTGTACACTCTTTTCCAATAGAAACCGAACACCATGGCTGACGAAGATCCGCAGGATGTGTCAGACCGCGAGCGCATTTTCAAGCATTGTGACATGAATGGTGACGGGAAAGTCTCGGCCACCGAGCTTGGGGAGGCGCTCAAGACCTTGGGGTCCGTCACAGATGAAGAAGTTAAGCGAATGATGGATGAGCTCGACACCGATGGAGATGGCTATGTCTCGTACGAGGAGTTCACGGAGTTCGCCCGGGCAAATAGGGGCTTAGTTAAGGATGTTGCTAAGATATTCTAGGACTTTTTTTTTGTTTTCTCCATATTTTTCTTTTTGGTTCATATTTAGTTCTTTACATTGTTACTATGGTTTTCACATGATATAGAACATAATCTTTGCTAGTTTGATGTTTGTAATCGTGTCTTTGCCTATAAAGGTCAAATAAGAAAAAAATGACATCTACGAATTTAAGCAAATAATCAACCTATTGTTTTAATTATATTTAGTTCAAATTAAAAATCAATCACAAGACAAAAAGATTCTGATTCTTTCTTGAACTCCAACATCTTCATCTTGAGAGAGACTTCACCTTTGAACACCATTTTTGAGTTGACCAAGATTGTCACGAAATCATCCACCTTATCTAGACCAAGTTCTACTTCATACAAAGGCATAAAGTAATACCCATTATGTGTTAGTGTAAACAACAATTTCTCTCTTTTTTTTACCCCATTATGTGTTAGTGTGGAATTTTTTTCTCAACTCAATTTTTACCTTAGATAGAATCTTCAATGATTTGATTTTCCATAAACTACACCAATTTGTAAAATAAGATCACTTAAGCAAAAAATTTTGATCAAACAATAACAATAATATTTCATAATCACTAAGGACATGAAAGTCCAAATCCAAACAAACTAAAGATGATGCTCAAATTCATACAAATATCTCTATACAAAAACTCTGTCTGGCCTAAGCATTTAAGGCAATTGGTGAATGATTGAAATGTTGTCCAGAGTTTGTAGGTCCACAAGACATACATTTGAGGACCAATAATACTTTAGATGCAATGGATTCTCAGAGCATTATACACTCGCATAATAATGAATATCATAAATAAAACTCATTCACAGATTCAGCACACAAACCAGTTCATACATACTAGTACATATATAAAATATCCGAAACTCATTACGGAGTTGTAGCCATACCGAATCAACGCGTACCTACAGCCCTCTGGAGCCTGGGATTTGCACCCAGTGCAAGTTGAGCTCGATTTCACCACACTCGACGTTTCTGAGCCGGAGGAACATGTGTTGGCTCACTTTCCCGTTTTCCCAGACAATCGGGCTCTCGTCGGATAAGCAATTCTCCCTGTTGGGGTTGACCTTTGTGATGATGGTTCCGCTGGGGATATTGTTTTCATCCAGATGCATCCTCAGAGCTTCTAGAAACGGGTGGATGTCGAACTCCGCATCCCCCATTTTGTCGTCTAGGCTGAACATGTCTTTATCGTACACTTGCTGCAAATATTGCAATCGAATTAATATTGCAGTTATAGCTCAATCGATCGAACTTCAAACAAGAACTGACCAACTTGATCGGGAGAATCGGATCAGCAATCGACAGCGTGAGCTCTTCATTCCATTCTGGATTAAGATTGTTATGCACAACACGGGTCTTCAATTTCTGATCCAAAAACATATATATACTCCTATATTAATTAATAGTATATAAGTTGAAACAGCTAGCTAGCTAGTAAATTTACATTAATTAATTAATATTTTCTCTGACTTTTTAATAATAGTATTGTTGTTCGATAATCGAATATATGTTACCTGCTTGCCCATTCGAACGACGACGTATGGATCGCTGGCAACGGTATCCCTTTTGGCAAGGTTAATCCCTCTGGTGACATTGATCTTCAGCAAGCCCAGAAACTTGTCCATACCAATAATTCTAAGGGGAAGAGAAGATTGAAAAGACTTTAATTTGTTTGGTTGGGTTTTAATTTTATATGAAAGCTGTAACGCCAAAAAAGACTTTCAATTAATTATTATGATAATTAATTTTACAGCATTACATTTATTTGAATATGGTAAACGTTGACATCATTTTGTAAATTGTAATTCAAAGTTGAGAAATACCTAATGATTTATTTTTGAATAATACTAGTGTACTACTCCTATATTGGAATTATATCTACTTGCCTTTTTTTCCCTATGGAATTTGGGTGATCAAATTTATTTATTTATTTCTGCCCCATATTTATTTCCTATAAGAAAGTCAACGTTTTCAAGCAAAAATAAGGTATCAAAATCTGGATACTTTTCCCAGCACGTCGTCTAATTTTGGACAATAATTTGTGCATAATGAGAAAAGCCCATGGGCTTGGTTCGGACTGTAAGCTGAAGGCCCATGCCTCTCTTATATATCCATCACATCAGGGCCGTCCACGTGGATACCGCACAACCCGACACGTAAAGGCATTGCTGCTTTTCTGCCTCACAGTCCCAGGCTCACTCACACGCACAAACACGCAGTTCATCTGGGAATTACTCTCTGTAAGTTGCTTAACTTAATCACAGTCCTGTTTTTTTTCTTTGTTTAAGGTCACAATGTGTTTGGGTTCCCCCCCCCCCCCCCCCCCCCCCCCCTTTTTTTTTTAATGGTCACAATGTGTTTGATTAAATGCCTGAACGAGTTTATTGCAATAGCCGTAGCTTGATTTTATCCCATTGTTTTTGGTTTTAGGAACTGTTTAAATATGCACTGTAATATAATCAACTCGGCCGTACAACCATCCTCGTACTGGTAAGTGATTATTCATTTTTTCTTGGATTCGTGCAAAACTTTGGTTCATCATGTTTTCACTTTTTTCTTGTTTTCCTGGGTTTGTGGGAAATGTGTAGGACCAATCTGAAGGGAACTGATAAAATTCAACTCGTTACTAATTGTGGGTTTATCGCGAAAGGAGGGAATAGACTTATTTGTGTTCGTCGGGGAGTATTTTGCACTCCTGTTAGTTTAGAGAAGGAAATTCCAGAATCGGGGTTTGATTCCGATGCCAAGGCTTCGCCGAGCAGTCAAGAGGTTTCACATTCTTATGTCTGGGATTTTTCAGGGAGATTAGTTTCTTTCTTGTTATAGCTTACTTTCTTAGTTGATTTTACAGTTGAAGGCATTACTTGCTGATTCCAAAAGAACAGAGCTTATCAAGAAACTGAGTGAAGCAAATCAACTGAATCGGTTTCTCAAGCGCCAGGTGGTTTGGATATATGTTGCAAGAAAAGAAAAAAAAAAGCACCTTCTTAATTATGTGGATCGATGACCCTAAACTATATGAATCTATATAATAATACAAGTTCACTAATTTATATTTTCTTGGCACTGTTTACACTGACAAGGGCTGTCCACTAATTTACTTTGTTTTTATAACATTACTTGTTCGGGGGAGACGGGGTTGGGTGGCCCCACTAATTCCAGTATTGTATGTGAAGGTGACTTAACATTGATTGTCATTTTTTTTAATTCAGTTACAGGTGAAGGAAGATGGTATTGTTAATTTCAAGATCGAACTCGCCAGCATAGAACTTGAGATGCAGGTACTTGAAGAAACATTGGCTTTGGCGTGTTTTCGAAATGCAAGGAGTCATCATAATCTTCTGTTCACATGTAGGCTCTGGTTAATTTGGCAGAAGAAATCGCTAATTACAATATCCCAGATGGCTCGCGAAAGATTAATGGGAAATATATTCAGTCTCACCTTCTCTCACGGCTTGTAGGTAAAAATGCTTTTAAATTGACTTACTTTGTTCTTATCTATTGAGTTTTAAAATAGTGAGAAACTCTCAGTATATCTCAACTTTGTTTTCTCCGTTTCCTCATTTACTTAATTTTTCTTATGTCGAAAGCTGCCAAAACAAAGTTGGAGGAACAAGTAAAGGATGTGGAGGCTGCACAATCGCAAGAGGTTCATTTATTTTGGCATGGTGTAGCAGAGGTAAATTAAAGAAGAAAGAACTTTATTAAAAATTTAGGCTGATTATTGTACAATATTATTAGTAGATTTTATGTTTAATAACAATGATAGATATTGACTGCACCCACCAGTGACCAGACCCACCGAGGAATGCTTCATCTTGGATTGTTAGTTATCATTCGGGTGGTAGAATGCTAGATAATTGTGTTATAAGAAAATTGACCACCTCTAATTAACTTGATTTCTCCGTGTTAAGAATGCATGAGATTCCCTAATGTTATCAAAGTTCTTGGAGGTAATAATACAAAAAAGTTGCAATACTTCATGATCAAACATATTGGTTGAAAACCGGTAATCTTGATCTTGAACCCTAATGTACCAGGTTTTGAAAGCAGAAAGCATTAATTTTTTTGACTGAGAATTAAAAAAACAGACGAAAATCTGCACCCAGTGTGATGTTAATGAAGCATTAATTTTGTTTTGATTTACTGTTGAGGTATGGATTTCAGAGTGTGCAAGTGATGGGTTCGTTTGATGGTTGGAGTCAAGGAGAACACCTATCACCCGAATACACGGGTTCATACACAACATTCTCAACGACGCTGATGCTTAGACCCGGAAGGTACTCTTTTCTTTGACGGCAGAGTTGATGACTAGTAATCACATTCGTTCTTGTTTCCTTATAAAAATGTGTGAATGATGTTTAAAGGTATGAAATCAAGTTCTTGGTGGATGGGGAGTGGCGTCTATCACATGAATTTCCTATTGTTGGTGAAGATTTGATGCAGAACAATTTACTGATAGTGAAGTAATAGCTCCACCGGCCCCGTACACGAGCCTTTTCGTCTTTAAGTATAAATTCTACAAAGTTTTTACTGAAGTTGCACAAAAGGTAGATTAGTTGTGTACTTGTGTATAGAGGGTGTTGAGCATTGGCAAGACGAGATTTTTATTTTGTAGATTGCTAAATTATTTCCACATTAATTATTTTCATTTTTAATTATAATTACTAAGTAGAATATATATATTATGTATTTTTTACTTAGTCTTAGATTGCCACGTTGAAAATTCTTGCTTTGGCAGGTGGTTCCGAATTCAGATGTTCCTATAATTATTTTATATTTTATTTTATTTTTTGTCCTTTTTATGCAGTTGTGGCATAATTAAATTAAAATTATTGAGGGTCTAAGAGAGGTGGCATGTGGTGTTTTTCTTTTTCTCCCTACTTGTTCAATAAATTAGAAGGTCTATTCATATAAACCAAATAAATTGTAAAGTTTGAATGAGAGAACAATTGGGTTGGGGCTATCAATGTATCTCAACTTCATCATGTAAGCTTCTCTTTCATGATTCTCGTTTCTATTTCTTGTGTGTCTGTGCTTCTTTTTTCCTCTCCTCTTTAATTTCTACTTTGGAATATATTTGCATATGTATAGCTGTGTGTGAGATCGAGGACATGTAACGAGAAGAGGCGGAAGAGGATGGATGGTGATCATCTTAACAAGAACGCAAAGGGTGATCATAACCGATTCTTGATCACTATTAATGTTTTCGGGAGTTCTGGACCCCTAAGGTTTGTCGTGAACAGAGATGATGATGTTGCGGGTGTAATCAGAACAGCTCTCAAGCTTTACGCAAGGGAGGGTCGGCTTCCGATTCTCGATTCTGATATCAACACATTCTTTCTCTGTCCTGCAGATGCAGAATTCAAAGGTATATATAGTAATTAATTTTTTTACCGAGTATGGTAGTTGTTAACTTGATTATATATCCTTACAAAAGTCACAATTATTCGGCTTCAGCTGGCAGAGTAGCTTTTGCATATACCATAATTGGGTTGACAGATCATGAGTGGCGCACGGTCGAGGACTAATTAGATTTGGATACATGCACTAACATGACTAATTAGATCGTAATTAACTTCCATTAATTACCTAATGTTTTGATGGCGTTGCGCAGCCCTTAAAGCATGGGAGGAGATTGGATCGTACGGAGTGAGGAACTTTGTACTATGCAAGAACCAGGGGAAGCTACGAAGGGCGGAAGCACGGCCTCAGCTACTCGATCGAAAGGCCAGAGGATGGAGTGCGTGGCTCCAAAAATCCTTTAGTCTTAGGATTCAATCTCATTAGTTAAACATCTATCTCGTCACAATTGAAATAATTGTGATACTATACAGTTTGTTTTACCTTAATAATTGTGAGTATTTTATACTACTACTACTACTATATTAGTTGTTACATCATGTATCACATGATGATATAGGTATATAATTGTTTCTTTATTTACGTTATTAATGAAATATTATTTGAGTTAGTTGCTATGTCATTGTATCATACTTTCATTCTAGAATAATGGTTCTTATATTTCCATTATTATTGACCTGTTTATTTAAGAGGCTACAAACTTGACATGCTATTTGGGATTAATATAGTTTCAAGTTTCAACTAGGGCCAAAACGAATCGAGCAGCTCGCGAGCTGCTCGAGGCTCGAGTTCGGTCAAACTTGAGCTCGAGCCGAGCATTATTCTATATGAGTCGAGCTCCAATCTTGAAGAATCGAGCAACTCATATATATATACATTTTTAATTAAATATTTTTAATATTTGTATATATATGGAGTCGAGGTTGATCTTTTCGAGAAATTTAAGTCGAGTCAAACTCGAGCAATACGAGCAGTCACTCGAACAAAGAGTCAAACTCGAGCAATACGAGCAGAGTCACTCGAACAAATTGGAGTTGAACTAATCGAGCGAGCAAAAGTCTCGAGCGGCTCGATCGAGCCGAGCTCAAAGGAGTTGAACTAATCGAGCGAGCAAAAGTCTCAAGCGGCTCGATCGAGCCGAGCTCGAGCTGCTCGATTGAATCGAGCTTGAGCATGAAAAAATATCGCTGAGTTGAGCTCGAGCACCCTCTGAGCGGCTCGACTGCGGCTCAGCTCATTTCCAACCCTTCTTTCAACATAATTGAGTACTTGATTTTTTTTTGTTGTTGGTATGCCACACAAGTTACATTAACGGAAAGAACAAAGAATTTAAAATTCGATCCCCATCCATTAATCCAATGTATTTCGTTTGCTCAAAAAATGATGCACTAGTGGACAAATATAAAAGTTGTACTACTTTCTTTCTTTACTCTCTTCATCCCATAAAAGTTGCACTACTTTTTTTTTCGGAATGTCTAATTGATACACCTTTAAAAAAATCATATTTTTTCAATTTAAAATACAATTTACTTCTAATTTATTTATTTACTTTTAAAACTCAATTCACAACTACTTTAAAATATAATAATAATAATAATAATAATAATAATAATAATAATAATAATGTATTTTTAAGTTAAAACATAAGTATTTTTAAATGAAATTTAAAATGTATTTGAAAAAAAATTGAGTAAAATTGATGAAAAGATAATTATTACTTTATTATTTATTTTTAAAAATTTATAAATGTAATTTAAAAAGTATTTGAAAAAATATGAGTAAAATTAATGAAAAAGTAATTATTACTTTATTATTTTGTTTTTATGAATTACATAATTAGTTGAAATATAAAAAAAATCTTGCATAATTTTTTTTATTATTTATCACTATATTTATTATTTACATTTAAATGGAGTATTCAGATTTTTGTATGGGAAACCGAATTCATTTGAATTGTTTTTGTTTTTTTATTTAAAAATTTGTGAGTGCGGGGGCGCATCGGTATTATAGAGAATAATACGCAGCGCTGCAGCAGCAGCAACAACTGGGTGTTGCGGCAGCGCGTTGTAGAAAATAAATTCGTTCGTTTATTATTTGATTTACTTTGTTTGAGTGGATTATATATAATACTAGAAATATATAAATGTATATTCTGATACGATATTAAAAGAGTGCAGCGGAATAATGAAAATCGTGAAAAAACAAACGAACGAACACACACACACATAAAATGAAAAGCAAGAGAAGACAACGAAATTAATCTTGTATGGGTATTTAAATTATACCCATACGAATGTGCCTTACGGCAAAAATGATTAATAGATCGAATGTCTTTACAAAATGTGATCTTGAATATACGATCGACTACCTTTCGGACATACACATGTATTCTTTAGATATCGTATTTAAAGATCTCGACCCAACCAACACTACTAAACAAACTACGACTGAATATGCTCAGATACAAAGCTTCGTAGTTGAAAGGTTCGATCACTCTCGATGAAATGAGAATAATCGAAGAAGAAAAGATGAAAAAGTGTTTTTGGAAGAGGTGAGGAAATGTGCTGAAGACTCCTTCAATATATAGACCCTGCCCCGTAACCAACTCCTTTGAAAAGCGAGAGATAAAGCGGTTTCTATATTTTAGGAAATCTGTTTTGACTGATGCTGCAACACTTGCTTAGACTGAATCACTGCTGCGCAACTCCTTGCATCAGTGGCTTCAACGAGTCTTGCTGCAACGGTGCGTTTTCAGTCTTCAACTAAATCCCTTGAAAATCGAGTTGTTAGGCAGTTGCTAGAAAATAGGGATTCTGGTTTGACCGCTGCTGCAACGTCTTGCACAGGGCCAAACTTCAGCTACTGCTGCAACACCTTGCGTCAATATCTTCTGGAGGTCTTGCAGCAACAATTGCGTCTTGAGTCTTCAGCAAACATTCTCATGAGTGTCATCTTGCTGCAACATGAGTAGCACTCTACGCAGCACCAAGGTCTTCAATGCTCGACGAGTGTTGGTTGCATATACATGCATGGATCAACTAGATCACATGCTAAATAGATCACACATAAAATATGTGATGCACAACAGTACACAATGTGAAGAAAGAGAAAAACGTGTAAGTATGCTGCTGCATCGCATTGCCTACCGACTCGCTGCGGCAGTGCACTGAGTAGCGTATTACACTAACACTATTATAATCACAAATGAATACTCCAGCTCCAGTCCACTATGATGGTAGTCTGTTTTCTAAGCTAAGACTGTTTTTTTTTGTTTTTTTTTAATAAACGATATATTGGAGCAGTAATATACATGTAGAGCTAAGAATCAACGGTAGTGGTATGATTAATGCTAAAATCATATTTTCCCCAAAACTTTTCAACAAAAATCTATCGGACCTCGTAATACTCACTCAAGTCCAAAACTCCGCCGGAGATGGCTCGAGCCGGTGGAATAACGAACGCCGTCAACGTTGGAATAGCTGTCCAGGCCGACTGGGAGAATCGGGAATTCATTTCTCACATCTCTCTCAACGTACGCCGCCTCTTTGACTTCCTCGTCCAATTCGGTACCCTAACCTAATTCTCGCTTTCAGATCAGATCCTCTTTTCTTTTATATATATATATATATATATATATATATATATATATATATATATATATATATATATATTTATTTATTTATTGTAGTATTGATTGATTTGATATTTTGATTATAGAGTCTACCACTAAGAATAAATTGGCGAAATTGAACGAGAAGCTGGACACAATGGAGCGGCGACTCGAACTGCTGGAAGTACAAGTCGGCAATGCCACAACCAATCCCGCCCTCTTCACGCCTACTTGATCTACTCGTTTTTCTGTAAGAACATCAAAATCTCGGTTTTTGTTTTTACTGGATATTGTGTTGTTTTCCTCTTAGTTTAAATGTTCTCGGTAAATAATTTTTATATATATGAGTACGGTGTTCGTTTCTCGATTTCGTTCTATAATATATGTTGTTTGCATTTCACTTCATTTTCCTTTATTTTTTTCCGCATTATGGTTATTGTTCACTTTCTTCAAATTCAGCTGCTTTTTTTCGAGCCCGTGTTTCTTTATGTATGCTTATTAGATTTAAGTTAGTGCTGTTGACTCGATTCTAGTATTCATGCTTTATGCAATATCCGGGTGTCATTGGGCTCTTTAACTCTTAGTACCCCGGCACATAAAGAGAAGTAACAAAATCGCACAACAAGTAGAAATAATGTGTTTATCAATTATTTTGAAACATCGTAAGTTCAAAGACACATTTTTCTTCAACTTTTTAAGAAGAGTTTTATAAATAGCGAGTCAGCAAGTAAAATTTGATCTTGAAAATTACTTGTTGCTTCTTTCCAGGATAAGTAGGGTATATTGTTATTCGTGTGATTGAGCTATGTGACCATGATTTTCATATATTTCTCAAAGATCGTTCAAAATCTATTTGCTTTATGTATGATGCAGTGGTCTTATTGATAAGTAGACTGAGATTTCACATGAACAATGATCACTTATCTTATTAGTATATAAAAAGGATTTATGTCAATTTTAGTCGAGTAATTCAACAAAATATAACTCTTACTACACATTCCTTTCATGGTAAGATTATTGAATAGGTAGATATAATCTGAGATGTGTTTACTAGCGAAATAAACTCCTGCAGCTGCAATTTTTGTTGTTACTTGAAACACTCTATGGACATTGAGAGCAATATAGCATATACTGGCTACTGACTACTTTGATTGGGCAGATCAAATGATTAAACAGACACAGACATCCAACCAAGTAATCACACGGTTGGCATGGAGAAGCGATTCTAACGAATATTTACAAAGACACGCTTCTTGCTTTCAATTTGTTAGGCAGTATTGATCAAGGTTTTTTGGCAAAGTACTACTAGTAGCATTATTTTGAAATGTATATATTTAAGAAAAATTGTCTTATTCTACAAAGGGAATACTACATACTTCTTTCATCTCACAATATATGCATTACTTTCTTTTTTAGGGGTGTTCCATAATATTTGATACACAAAAAAAAAAAAAAAAAAAAATAAACATTCTTAATTTTTCATTTGAAAATACAATTTTATTCCTACTTTATTCATATATAAGCTCTGCTCACAATTACTTTATTTTTTAACTTAAAAAATACATTTTTATTTTTTAGTTTTTGGTCAAAAAATAAAAAAAAAATATTTTTTTTACACGAATTCTACTCACAGCTACTTTATTTTTTAACTTAAAAATATATTTTTATCCTTTAGTTTTTTATTAAAAAGTCAAAAATCAACGTTTTTCTTAAAATACCATTTTATTTTTTAACTTAAAAAAATATAGTTATCCTTTAGTTTCTTTTGTTAAAAAGTCAAAAATCAACATTTTTCTTAAAATACCGTGTAAAATAAAGTATTGCATCTATTAAAGACCACCTCCGATAGAGAACATTTGAAGAGGTATTTTGTTCCAATAGGAGTTATTTCATGTGAGTATTTTTCCTTCCATTTTCAATAAAATTATTGAATAATTCCGATATTATTCTGATAATTTGAAGTGAACGTGGGACATGGGTGGGATGGGTGGGCGATGGGTGAGAGATGTTGTGATATAATTTGAATAAAATAATGTTACGTGTCAATTTTTTATTGCACATTTATAAGTCGTTTATCTTATCTTTTAAATGAGATTTTTAAATATAATTAAAAATAAATTTTTATTTTTTTACATCAATATTTATAATTTTTCATGATACTAAGTTTGTTTGATTTGAATACCAATTTGTTTTTACAATTTTCTCCACTTTTGTTTGCATAATTTTTCATTGTACTACTTGAATAATTTGTGTATTTTTTTCCCCGTTTTTTTAATAATATAATTTATTTTGATATTTTTCTAATTACATTATTTTTATTAAATAATAAATAAATTAATTAATTATTTTTATATCAATTTTTTTAACAAATATTATTATTAATTTAAATTTTATAAAACATGTAATAAAAAAGAAAAAATTAATATATAGTGGGATATAGTAGAATAATAATGTGGAGGAAATAAAAAATGAAATATCTTTTGAAATATTTTTTATTGTTGACTATGAGATATTTGAAAGATAATTGAAGATATTCGATGACGTGTAAAGTGAATTAGTTGATGTGGCAGAATAGTTAGGGGATGAAATAATTACTGGAGATTATAAGGGTTGGAGGGAGTATTAATCGGTGACACTAGGTAGTACAGTACTATAAGTCTATATGAAAGCAATGTACAAACTTACGTCTTTTTTATATATAAAAATATTTGAAATTATAACATAAACGACACGGTCTTCAAGTTATAATAACCAGCATTGAAGATGCCGTGTAACGGTGGAAGACCGGTTTGCAAAATTCCAGCACGAACCGAACCGAACACCGGTTTGGCTATCCTTCATATCCCAATCCCCAAGCGCACGATAGCACAAACCCTTGCTTTTTCTCTATCAGCCTTTCGGATTTTCCCTACGCGGTGCCTGATCTCCCGATGCCTCGCTAGGGATTTCCTCAAATTTCACATAAATATGCTAACCCTATTTCTCTCAATAAAGCCGCCTCATTTCAGATCCCCAATCCTCGTCGATTCATCTTGGCTGCCTCCGATTCGGCTCCGTCGATTTCAAGGTAAATTTTTACACTGATCCGTTGTAAAATTATCGTCTGAATATGATTTTTATGGCGTATTGTGTTTTCCCTTCATCCAGCGATTTCATTTTTAACCTAGCGATCATAGAAGAATTTGCTATCATTTTGTTTTTCACGATGTTCAATTTTTCGTTATTGTTTCATCGAAAATTCATAGTTTTGAGGAGATATCTGAAGGTTAGGGTTTGATCCAATTTTTAATTTTTTTTTGGATTAATGACAATCATAATAAAATATTTTGTTTTTGTTCAGGACATTGTATTTTCCACCATTACTTGGGGCAATGGGAGGATATGGAAGAAATGTATGAACCTGTCAAAAGTCTTTTTTTTCTTCTTGTTATTATATCAGTTTGGAATTCCAATTTAAAGACATTTGTTTGTATGGATTGTTTTACTTTAGGAGTATGAAGACTGGGATGAGTACGAGGAGGATGGTGAGGAGCAAGAAGAGGAAGAAGATGCTTACGAAGAAACCCACCAGCCTACTCAGGAGGAGTTGGAATATCTTGAACTGAGGCAGAAATTAAAAGAGTCATTCAGAAAGAAGATGAAAAAGGAGTCAGGAACCGCAAATGTTGGTTCTCGAGAAAAAGTAAATGGGTTTCGCAAAGACAAGTAATCATTTGATTCATGGACAATTGTTATGAATTTCCTTTTCATATGAATGTATTTTGGCTGAATGAATTACTAGTTCATTTTAAACCATTTTTATGATCTTTATAAATCAATTGTTCTTTATCCTTTTAATTGGTAGTGATCCGTATATACTCATATGAAGCAGTTTAAATTTGATTCTAATAATAACTTTTCTGCTTGCAGCTATGGAAACTTCTTTGGGCCTTCACAGCCAGTCATTTCTGCAAGAGTAATTCAAGAAAGCAAATCCTTGTTGGAGAATCCAGATCTGGCAGCTAGGTTTTCTAAACCTAACCGACCTGTACGTATAGAAGATCCTTTTTTTTTCTATTGTTGAATTGCTTATTTTTATTTTCAGTTTCCTTTCCTTTGATTGCTTTAAGCATATCTTGGATTGCACTGTTATCGTATGTCTAAATAATGTTGTTAACACTGTTTTGTAAAAGAGTCCCATGATTAATATTTATTTGGTCATGTCTCTCTGCAAACATATATTTATTATATTTTGAAGTTATTTGACATAATATGTTCCTGTGCAGAATAATAAGAGCTCTGTTACACACCCTGTGAAGTCAAAATCTCGAGATATCCATCCCCCAAGAGTCACAAATGTGGTATAACTATATTTTGATTTATCTGAATTACTAACTGCTGATTTTTTTTTCACTCCATATTTTTTCAATTGATGCAGCTAAAAAAAAAGGCTGAAATTCTTAAAAACACAAGAGACTATTCCTTTCTATTATCTGAAGACTCCGAGGTCCCAGCATCATCCAAAAGCCTTCCGCCACCGAGAAATGTGTCAGCCCCAAAGACTGGTGTGCAACTGCTCCTTAATTCTCTCTGGTTTGCCTTTCTTAAAATCACATAGCAAATTTTTTTCTCTCTCAAAGGTAACTCATACAGGGTTTTTGGTGGGCTTGAAGATGCTCGGCTTGCCCAACAGCCTTCCAGGAGCAGCAACAACAGACAGTTGACGAACAATTGTGATCGTGGGCGGCAATCAGCATCCAACAGCAATCATCCTGATCGTAGACGGGAATCAGCATTCAACGACCATCATGGGGATCGCGGGCAATCAGCATCCAAAGGCCACCATCTTGATCGAGGGCATGAATCAGCATCTAAAGTCCATCATCTTGATCGTGGGCGGGAATCATCATCCAATGACCATCGTCGTGATGTGAGGAAGCCTATGCCTCCGAGCAGCCAAAGCAATCATAAAGTCCATCATCTTGATCGTGGGCGGGAATCATCATCCAATGACCATCATCGTGATGTGAGGAAGCCTATGCCTAAAGTTGGGCAGGAGAGATTAGCTCCTTACCGGAGCAAGTTATCAAATGAGCCTCAGAAACAGCTGGGAAGTAATAATGGGAGCGGACCTGGGCGGCCCATTGGGCTCAAAGGGACTGTGCCTTCTAGAAATTCTGTGCCTGCTACTACTGTGAGAAAGGTCATCCAGCCTGTTGCGAAAAGTAGTACGAGTGGTGTGCATAGACCGGCTCCTTCGTCTGTGCAATCTGCCTCCCATAGACCAGCCCCTTCGCATTTGAAATCCAGCGGTATTAAACCAACCCCCTCGCGTGGTGGTCAGCCTTTGGGTGAGAGGAAACTGATGATGCAGAAGGATTATCGGGATTCTAGCAATAAGCCAAAGGTGATGACAAAACAAGTAGTGCCTTCCTCTAGGGATCAGGTAATGATGCAGTGTGCAATTGGTTGTTAGCACTAATAGAGATAAATATAATTTTTCTGTTTGGATCCCCTTTTCTTTTTGGACTAGTTTGCCCCAAAATATAGGTGGACTATCAATTCGGGACTTGAAGACAAGATGGTCACTTAAATACCCACTTACAGGACTTTGATCTACATCTTTTCATATACACATTCACATATTTTGATACACATATATATCTACCTTACCTGTCTATTTTCATATGAAATTATCCATCCTATTTTGGGACTATGCTCTTTTCTAATTATCTTTAGATAACAAGGAATTGTACGATGCTAAAATGCCAAATATGTCTTGAATTGGTTATGTTTCTTTTTCCATCTTTGATACTCCTATCTTATATTGAAAGCCTTTATCCTTCAGGCCTAAGATTGATAGTTAACCAACTTTGGAGTCCTAAATTGATACAGGTCCTTTTATTTTTCATATTCTTATTGTATGTTCTTTGCAGTTGAAGCGACCTCCTCCAAAACCCGCACCTCGTAATAGTTTAGCAGACGAGCGACCAAGGCCGAAACCTAAAAGGCCGCTATGTGGTGAAGATTCTGATGATGAAAATGCTATTAGTATGATCAGACAAATGTTTAGGTAACTTCATTTTTTCTCTCGATCTTATGCATATATTGACCAATGCAAGAGGATTGTGAGTGCTCATTGTCCTGCTTTTCGAGTTTTTTCCATATTCATTTTCACAGTTTATTGTTGTGTAGGTATAATCCTAAAAAATATCATGATGATGATGATGTTAGCGACATGGAAGCTAATTTTGAAGATATTATGAGGGAGGAGAAACGCAGGTCAGTGAGCTAAATTGAGCATATCTGTGACTTGATCATCCAACCCCCTGTGTTTATATTATGATATTTTGTTTGTCCAATTCATCTTTGCAACAAGATGATAAATAGGAAAATCTGGAATGATGTGCTTAGTTTTTCATGTTTCGTTCACTCCTCTCATCGTGTGCCTTCTGTTCATTGGCCAATATGATTCACGTTGTACATTCATTTAAAGATTATCCCCCACTCTCCCTTTTTTTTTTCTTAAAATAAAAATATTCAATGTCCCATTGGCCATATTCATTTGAAGGATTGCTCTGCCATCTATTATGAAATAATGCCAAAAGCATTTATGGGTTTTTCATGTCCCACTAATTATAGTGTGTATTTTTTTTTTCCTTTTCATGTTGTACATTATTGACACGCATGTTATGACCGTTTTACTGGCCAGTGCGAAACTTGCAAAACAAGAGGACGAAGAACAGCTGCGGTTGATTGAAGAAGAGGAGAGAAGAGAAAGGATGCGACAGGCTAAGAAGCGTAAACTGGGTCATTAGTCAGTTGTAAGACTGTTTGCATATAGTTGCGGGGGACGGAAATAAAACTCCGAGTTTCTAGATTCTAACCCTTTTTTTTTCTTTTATAAAAAAACCAACAGTTTTGAGTCTCTATTTATAGATTCTAACCTCTTTTTTACTTTCTTATATAAAGCAAGCAGGTTTTGGTTATATTCATAGAAATGTGAAGATTGTAATTTTATCAAATTATGTTCTGTTTGGTTGCAAGTTGTAATAGTATTATTTTTACCTTAATCTCCTTTATATCTACATCCCTTCTTTTTTCTCTTTATTTAGAGGCATGTGAGTATTGTTCACCTACCACACAAACACGAGATGGAAACTTTGGAATTCATCCTGTGATAATTCACGAGTGATCATGAACTACCGACAGTCGACAACACAACTTTAACACTTAAATGGCATGTGTTTTGCATGTATTTTACAAGTACCACTGTGGCTACAAAATAAGTTTTTTTATTTTATTTTATTTTTTTAATGTTTTGTCCGCGGGCCAGTTGGCGACTAAAACCCATTCATACCATATTAATTGATGGGGTCATACATGTTAATATTTCTAAAAAAATCAGTGGTTTTTAAAGTGCCCTCAAAGACACGGCAAAATACCATTCTCTTCTCCTATCATTCAATGCACTATAAAAAAGAAAACAATAGTTTCGCTTTGAATAAATAATTAGTTGCATCACAAATGGGTTTGGAATGCATTTCCTTGGCGAATGCTATCGACCAAATGGAAGAACTCAACCAAAGACTGAACATTTTGGAGGGCCGGGCGATGAAGCAGGCGATCGCGGGGCCGTTGGACGGAGACGAGCAAACACTGCCCGAAGTCCGAGCAAGAGTTTGTGGTAAGACTATACTCTTGAAAATACAGTGTGAGAAACGCAAGGGCATTTTGGTAAATCTCCTAGTGGAACTGGACAAACTTGGCCTGGATTGTACGAGCGCCAGCGTTGTTCCGTTCTGGAGTTCGGTTCTTGATATCACGATCACCGCTGAGGTAGGGTATAATAATTTTCTTCGTTGATTCATGTTCTCTTTCATGATCAATTTTGATATATTAAATTGTTACAGATGGAGATCGGATTCAGTGTCTCAATTGAAGGCGTAGTGATGGCCGTTGGCTCGTCTCTACGTGTTGATCCTCCCACGGGCACAGAATCTTCTGTTCTGCTGCTCTAGGAATTGTATGTTGTTAGCACATTGTTTAAATCCATTTATGCTTGTTTGTGGAGGTGTGCTAGCTAGGTAAATAATTGATGTTTAATTTGTAAAGACCTTTTTGTATTCACTAAATTGTGATGCTTTAAATATGGATCTTTGCAAATAAATATCTTAAAATCATGCAAGTTTTTACAGAAATTGAATAAATTACTTATACCGAAATTAGAGAAGATCCTTAATCTACATAGCATCAATTCAGAGATAAAAATTTTACTGGTCCCATAAATGTTGTCTTTTTTCGATTTGGTCCCACAGACATACGCGTTTTCAATTTAGTCCCAAACAAATTGAATTGAGTTTCAATTTAATCCTTTTGGCCGGAAAATTCAATTTTGGCCGGAATTTGACCACGTGACCCGCACGTGATCGGAGGAGCGGCCATGACTGCTGACTCAGCGACACGTGTCAGCAGATCATTGGCTATCGTCTTTTAAAAAAAAAAAAAATACAAAGCTTAATACATTAATAAATTGATTTTTTTATTTTAAAAAAAAAAGAAAAATACGCCAGAAAGAATTAAATTGAAACTCAATTCCACTTGTTTGGGACTAAATTGAAAACGCGTATTTTTGTGGGACCAAATCGAAAAATACAAAGATGTTTTTTTACTTTTATTTTTAATTCCCGTATATGAAATCGTATTTCTAGCGTATTTTTCTTTTTTTTTTAAATAAAAAAATCAAGGTATTAAGTTTTATATTTCGATTTTTTTTTTAAAAAAAAAAACGATAGCCAATGGTCTGCTGACACGTGTCGCTGAGTCAGCAGCCATGGCCGCTCCTCCGATCACGTGCGGGTCACGTGGTCAAATTCCGGCCAAAATTGAATTTTCCGGCCAAAAGGATTAAATTGAAACTCAATTCGATCGATTTGTTTGAGACTAAATTGAAAACGCATATGTCTGTGGGACCAAATCGAAAAAACCCAATATTTATGGGACCAATAAAAATTTTATCTCCATCAATTCATAAGAAATTTTAAGTAAAGGGTACACACTAGAAAAAATAAAGTGTGTTGAGAAAGATACTTGTTGGTACGGTTAATAAGAATATATATCGCTTTCGAAAGCAATAATTGGTGTTGCGATTTAAAGCACAAATCGCGCAATGCTCGAGAATATAAGCACGAGATAACACAAAAAATTGATATGCGAAAAGAACGAACACAGAATTTATGTGGAAAATCAAAAGACGGGAAAAAACACGGGAAGGAATAAACAATTCACTATATCGTTGAGGCTTACAATAATTCGTCTACTCTAATTTTCGTTTACCTGAGAACACCAATATATAGGTATAGAAAACCTATCAAATTGGAAACAATTAAAATTATAAATAATCATTTTTCTAATTTATTACTCATAAATGAATAAGAAGTATAATTATATTTAATATAATTATAATTCCTTAATTAAACAAATAAACTCACGCAAATAACTCAAGCAAATAACTCAAGCAATGCCCAGTGCAAGAAGCTCAGAAAAAATACGGTTGGATCAACAGCAACCGCTGTTTTCAAACAGCGCTCGCTGCTTTCTGCTCGTACCCATTTTCACACTTTCTGCGCCCGCCGATGACCTGACAACGGTCGCTGACCATGACCAGTGCCCGCTGGTCCCTCACAGCGACCGCCGATTTCATCTCTTTTTGCATTTTGATTCGATTCATATATAATTCAACAATAGGTAATCGAGTCGATTTATAAATGTTGATAGTATAATATATTTAAAAAGTTGAAACTTTTCGGGTAAAAATATTAAGAAAAACGTTACTACTTTTTAATTTTTTGACAAAAAATTAAAAAGTAAAAATATATTTTAAAATGAAAAATAAAATATTTACGAATAAGTTTAAAAAGCACGTAAATAATAGTCATTTTGTTTTCCGCAATACAAATACATAATGTGCATGTTGTGACTTATGATGACTAATGTAATTTCTAAAAATTACAAGTCACACTAAAGGAGGTGTATTCGTTTAGGAGTTTGTAGGATTTTAATTGACTTTAAAAAGTCCACGGATTTATAAAATCCATAGACTCTATAAAGAGTTTGACTGACTTTTTCACTGACTTTATGATTGATTTTCATAGATTTTTATAGATTTCAAAAATTTGTAAAATATACTTATTATTAATTTAGATAGACTTTTAAAGAATTTAAAATACAAATTTATATAAACATAATTTTATATAAACAATCAAATTTTTTAAAAAAATTAAAATAAATAAATTTATTTTGTAATTTTTATTTTTATCACTTTTATACTTGAAACTCATTATTTACCCCCTCTCGCTTAAGAAATACTTGTTCTTCATATATCAAAATGTATATAACATATTTGTATATACAAAATCAATTTTTTTAGAAAAATAAAATAAATAATTTATTATTTTATTTTTTTATTTTTATCACTTTTATATTTTAAACTCTTTGTTTAACTCTATCGCTTTAGAAATACGTGTTCTCCATTTATCAACTTTCGTTATTTGACTTTGAATTTTTTCTATTTATCAACTTTCGTTATTTGACTTTGAATTTTTTTAAAAAAATATTCATTTGACTTTGAAATATCAATTTTTTTAAAAAATCTTCATTGGTGTCGAGATGTGATAAATTTTGATCATATTCTATCAAATATTAAACAATATACAATTGTAAATAAATGATTATGAATAATTTTTTAAATAAATTGAATAATAATATTAATAATTAAATTATTATATTTGGATTTTTATTAAGAAATATATTATTGTACATAACAAATACAAAATAATTTATTATTAATATAATATTTAAATAATTATTTTTAACGAAAAATAATAATATCAATTTTTTCAAATAAAATTTTGATTATTTTATATAGATAGTAGATTTGTGTAATACTTTTGATAAATGAAGATTGTTTCTTTTATATTTCGTGTTTGAGTTTTCGTGTTGGAAAAAAATCCGTCGAAATCTCTCCTAATTATGAGAGATTTTGAAATGTCAAATCTAGTTATAATTTTTAAGGAGAATCCATTAAAATCCACAAACTAATAAAATCCATTAAAATCCATAGAGTTTTGAATACCTGTAGATTTTTTAAGACTTCTTAAAATCCTAATTAAATACCTTCGGATTTTAATGGACTTTTAAAAATCTGAATTGAATACCCCAAGATTTTAAAAGTCTATTAAAATCCTACAGACTCTTGATCGAATACACCCCCTAAGTCACTAAACTTAAATTTATGATAGGATTAATAAAAGGGGTAACATTTCCTAACATTCTAAAATCACTGAGAAAAATTCTTAGCTCCTCAACCGCTCAACGTGTTGAAGAAGACAAAGGATTTGGTTCCATCATGCATCACATGTGCATGGACCCATGCACCACCATCCACGTAACACGTAAGGACTCTTAACATGCATCATGATTCATGCATTGTTGATTGTACATTTGTACCTCCTGTTAATGCTGTAGTACAAATAAAAAGAACCTCTCTCCATTAATTTTTTTCTTTCACAGGAGTACTTTTGTTTTTTTACATGTTTCAATTATACTGTATCTACTTTATTTATTTACTTTTTAAATTAATTTACTCAAAATTACTTTAATTTTTAACTTAAAATTACATTTTTACCATCAACAAGTCAAAAATTAACCTATAAAAAGCCTTGTAGTCTATAACTAAGTACATAAATAGTTGAGAAGAAAGTAATAATATCTAGACATGCATTTTCATTAAATCGATTTCATGATAAGTATTCATTTTGAATTTTTAACTATCAAATTAATGTAATCTTTTGATCTGAAAAAAATATGTTTTGACATGTCGAAAATCAGACGTGTGCGTCAGTTATTTTAGTCATGTTACATCATTTTTTCAAGTCAAAAAATTATACTGTATTTGATAATCGAAAATCCAAAATGAATATTACTTATGAAATCATATTCATAAAAAAGACTATTTGTGATATTATTTCTAAATAAAAGTGTACAAAATAAACAAAAATTTTGAATGTGCCAAATGAAATAATTTAATGTGAAGTATCAATCTCCACCTACCCGATCGATAGATCGATCCAGCTCCTCCACATGATCATTCATTAGTGTCCAATGATTTTTTTGCAGTTTCTCTCTTGGACGAGTCCTTAGTGGTGTGCACCACCACGCGGCAGATGGTCCCCTCCTTGGTGATCATCGAGTGGCGAGTGGGGCTGTCGATCGAGACGAGAGGGGAATAAAATTCATCTCTACAAATTGAAACAATTATGCAGCCCTCGAGTCACTGTTTAATTTCATTTTTGTCAATAAATTGCAAAGCTCAAGGAATCAAAATAAAGTATAAGAAAATGAATGTTTTGTTTCCTAGCTCGTCCACAATGCTTAATTACGAGTTAGAGCATATTCTTTTGTAACGAATCGAATGATTTTGCATTAAAATGAAGTTGACTTATGAACTGAAAATCCAAATGACTACTTATTGAGTCCAATCGATTTAATTTTCAAGTATAACACTTCAACATATATTGTACTTGAGAGCACTTATATTGATGTTAATTATAGTATATATATATTTCCTTAAATTGTTGGAATTCAAGTGTGATAAATCGAATCATGAGAATAAAATATATTTAATTTCCTTTAATATTCATGCAATCTTGATAATTTAAACTCAATTTTATAATCAAGTTAAGTAGCAGGAGAGATGCGGTGGTTGGAGTGGTTTATGGGGGTGGGATTCGCTGAATTGATTTTTCAGGGACAGTATGTAAATGGGGTAAAAAAAACATTTTGTCTCCAAATGCCTGCAGTATGATTATATTTACTAAAGAGTAAAGAGTTCTTTTCTTTTTTATCGTTAGTCAGTCGTTCTTTGGACAAAAATTGAGCTAAATTACGAGAAAAAATAATGAAAACTCTTTTGTAAATTGGAATTCTTGATAAAAAAATGATTTTCGCCATGTAAATGAGGTGAGCTTCTTTATTGTCATTTGTCACCCATTATCTTCACGTATCAAGCTACACAATCATTCAACGAGGAAGAAGAATCAATTGGAGGTGTTGAAAACAAATATTAATACCGTCTAACTATAACTATTTATGTACATTTTCATTTTTTGGACATCCCAGTTAATTATACAAACGTTTTACAAAAATTATTTTATTTGTCCACTTCAAAATACTATTTTACCCCTGTTTTTTTTAACTTTAATCACAATTATTTTATTTTTTAATTTAAAAATACATTTTTACCTGGTGAGTTTATTTCCTTGTACTTATTTTTTTATTTCTTTTTATTTTTTATAATAGACAAATTCTTGTTTGTATTTGTTTTCAATTATTTTTGTTAAATATTTTGGGCTTGGGTTTATTGTACTCCTATTTAATTATTCTTTTTTTTTTCTTGGTCTATGTCAATTGCAAAAGTAAGAAAACTATTTAATTATTCTTTCCAGTGTTTCCTTTTGTCACCATCTCTTCCAAATAGAGTAAATTAATCTTTTTTTGCTATTTAGAAAATAAATTGAATATTTTTTATCACATACTCTCTATATTCCAAGTTAATTAAAACAATTTTTTTTCTGGACCGTCACACAATAGTTGACACTCGACACACACAAAAAAATAAACATTTAAACGTTTTCACTTTAAAATATAATTTTATTTATATTTTATTCACTGAGTCCTAACTTACTTTTTTAACTTTACTCATAACATTTTTACTTTTTCGGTATTTTTTTTTGTGAGCAAAATTTGCTCATGGTCAAAACTGCCCATTTTTTTATATGACTTAAAATATAAATAGTTAAATAAATATCTTAAAATATAGAGTAATTTTTTATCTTTTATTATTATATGTTAAAATATATTTTTTCTATTCAATTAATATTTTTAATATAGATATAAAGATATGAATTTTTTTAACTAATTTTTTTGTGCAATATACTCTCTATGTTCAGTAATAATAGGCACAAGGTCAACGGTCACTTTTTTTTTTATCCCTACAATACAATAAACAAACAGTATAAAAAATTCTGAAAAAATAACTAAAATAAAATTTATTTAAATAATTTTTGTATACAGTTTATTATATGTATTGAATGAATAAAAACAAAACGTTAATCAATGTGCTTATTAATTATTAGTGGACATAAGTGTGTTTTATGTATTATGATTAATTATTATAAAAAAATAATTAAAATATTATTATATATATAATAATTTTTTAAGGTGACAGAATCACCTTAAAATAATTTATAAAATAATATTATATATGAAAAATAATATTTCATGGACATAATCACCTTATAAAATTATTTTATATATTTAATAATATTTTAATTATTTATTGACAATAATTAGTTATACTATATAATATATATTGCACAAAAAAATTAGTATTGCATGTTTTTTATACACTCACTTAATAGGAGTAATATTTTTTTCTATAATTCGCAAAATACATTAAATACTTTTTTATTGGTTGAGCATTGATTTATTTAGTAAAGGAGTTTCGGAAACTGGATGTTTAAGTCGAGGACCAAATAAGTTGTTCGGGGACCGAAAAATATTGCTTGAGAATCGAAAATATTGTCTGAGGATCGAATTAATTATCTAATGGACAATGTCTTACATTAATTTCAGTTCTCATACAACATTTTTGGTCCCACAATATATTTGATCTCCGACTTACATATTCGGTACTGAAACTATTTTTATCAATCAATCAATCTCTCATCAATTAAAATATATTTGAGATATTTTATGAATTATAAATGTAAAAAACATACTATTATTAAGTGAGTTTATAAAACACGATGTATTATAAAATTTCTCCTAATATTTAAGTTTATATGGGCCTATTTACACTATACTATTTAATTTCCATTTAATTTCGGTTGGTATATACTACTCTCCCTTCATCTTATAAAATTTCTCCTAATATTTAAGTATATATGGGCCTATTTACACTATACTATTTAATTTCCATTTAATTTCGGTTGGTATATACTACTCCCACCATCGTGATTTAAGTTTATATGGGCCTATTTACACTGTACTATTTAATTTCCATTTAATTTCTGTTGGCATATACTACTTCTCACATTTTTCTCTTTTTTGTTATCACTTAAAATAGTGGACATGCATTACATAAATTGAATGTTTTTTTAACAATTTTATCTTTTCAATATATATTTATTATTTTTATAACACTACTTTTTCAATTAATTATTTTATTAATTAAATATCAATACATATGATACTCCTACTATATACTATATTACTATAAAACATAAAAAAAAAATCATTTTTTCTTATTTCAGTGCACTGTCATTAAGTAAATGAGTAGTAAACACATAGTTCATGATTAGCCTTCCCACAATCCCACATAGGACCCCACGTCATGAATTTATAGCCTCTCATATTCTACCTTCCCATGCACATCACTTTCTTACCAATCTATATAAACATCAACATATTAATATATTATCTTTAACAACCAACATCAAAACACACACACGTACATACTCCACTGGAATTTGGAAGGAAGGTACAAATAATAAACGACGACGTTTCATTTGAATTTCACGATATTCTTTATTTACACATCATGAATATTGTTCATCTTATCTATTTGTCCAGCTGGGAGCGATCGCGTTTCGTCCGAGCTTTTATCATCATCAAATATGGATTGCGCTGAACTGTCATGGCTCTCTGAAATGGTAAATTTTCAATGTTGCTTCATACTTCAATATCAACACATATATATATATTGTAGAATTAATTATATATAATATTGTATGATTATAATGTTTGGAACATATAATTACATATATAGGGGCTAGACAATTCATTCTTCACAGATCAATTATGCGACTTCACCACCGACAACGAAATCCTCGGCCACCTGGACTTCGACTCCTCCTCGTCGTCGACTCTCCTCAACACTACTCCCAGCACCAACTCCATCACCTCCCTCGAGATTAATCCGCCCCCGCACAAGCTTCAAAAGCCCAACAACTTCTCCACCTTCTCCACCGACATGTCCGCCCCCATCATTCTCGATTTCGGGAAAGGGGTCGAAGAGGCCCCCTTGTCGAAGAATGTCTTGAAATCTCAGCCGAAGCAATCCCAGCAGCCTACGACCACTAATAAGAAGCCCGGCGGCCGAGTTAGGCCGCCCTCTCAGACGTATGATCACATCATCGCCGAGAGGAAGAGGCGGGAGCTGCTTAGCCAGAGATTTGTCGCACTTTCCACAATCGTCCCTGGCCTCAAAAAGGTAACAGTAGTTTCAGCTTTTAGATGATGTGACTTCTAATAACAGTAATATATATTATTACTGAAATCAAAATATTTATATTGTAGATGGATAAGACTTCGGTTTTGGGAGATGCGATAAAGTATTTGAAACACCTCCAAGAGAGAGTGAAGACGTTGGAGAAACAAGCGACGCAACAAACTATGGAGTCGGTTGTGCTTGTGAGGAAATCGCATGTGCTCATGGACGACGTGGAGGAAGAGGTCTGTTCCGACGAGAAGAAGATGAATGACGAGTACTGCTCGGAGGATCAGGATCATCAGATGCAGACTCTTCCGGAAATCGAAGCAAGGGTATGCAACAGCCACATACTAGTGAGAGTCCACTGCAAGAGACAACATGGCGTTTTGGTCAATTTACTCGGGGAAGTCGAGAAGCTCAACTTGGTCGTCACCAACACCAACGTCAGCCCCTTCGGAAGTTTCGCCCTCGACATCACAA
This sequence comes from Euphrasia confusa, assembly GCA_954870475.1. Taxonomy (NCBI): domain Eukaryota; kingdom Viridiplantae; phylum Streptophyta; class Magnoliopsida; order Lamiales; family Orobanchaceae; genus Euphrasia; species Euphrasia confusa. The sequence continues at coordinate 39,713,856 of OX940952.1, forward strand.
TTGTTTGCGAGGTACCTAACCTACATTAATAATGCTTTTGATATATATATTAAACAATTAACTCATGTCTATTTACTCCATTTTAATTTGTGCATGTGCAGATAGAGAAAGAATTCGAGTTGACGGTGAAACAAGTAGTGAAAACCCTGCGTGCAGCACTCAAATGATGAAAACGCGCGCGAGAGTCTTCCTTTAATTCTTATGATGATCAATAATTTGGTGCAAATATGTAAAGACTTGTTGTTGCACCTCGCGTACATGTATTCACGTTCTTCACGAATTCATCGACGAAAAACTCTCTCCACAAGTTGTGCATTAATTTCAAATCCTATGCTCTATACTCTACTATATATTAATGTCATGTAGGTTTCAAATTAATTCCTCCCACACAAAAAAATTGATATATAATCCGATGAAAAACAAAATTACATACGAATATAATCGTGAAAATTCAACCTAATTAAATGCAATTTTGATCCAATATTTATTCAGTCTTGAGATGGATTGTATTATTATTTTAAGATCGAAATGTAGGATGGATTGGTTTTTGTATTTTCTTTTACCAACAAGTCTATGGAAAAGGTAATAACTCACGTAGAGAAAATGATGATGAAACTTGAATCGTCAAAAATTAATTAAGATCGACAAGTCCACAAGAAAGAATGACGACATACTTTGACATGATTTGGATCTAATCAAAGACCATGCAAGACTATAGTAACATAACATATATAGTGTTGGTTATTCGTAGCTATTACAATGCTTGTTTCTGGATTAGAATCAGTACTACTGAATCTTTACACTTTTCCAGAAACTATAAACTTAAATTAAAAGAAATGAAGAAGAAGAATGAAAGACGAACAGGTCTTCAACTTCGATCGAGCGTCAGAACTGGATTGCGGGTAGTCGAGGCGCTTTCGCTATCCGCAAGACAAATACGTCCCGTGTATGCTACGGTTTTCAGACGTAATGCCCCCAAAGATACAACGACTGTCTTGTTCGTCTCTGAAGCAACCAAAGCCGAACCACTTTCGAACGAGAAAGAGCAGGGAGTATGAACTATGAAATGCTGGGAATTATTTTGCTTTATTTGCTGTGTATGAAATGCAGCCTAGGACTCACTATTTATAGTGATCCACCTGCATGTGAGGGGTCAAAGGCATTCAGTATGGACATTGATACCTGGGCAATAAACACCCATTATCAGCCCCATCAAAACCATGTAACGGTTCAGGAGTGATGACCTGACCGTTGAGGATTTAATTTCAGAAAATAATAATATTAATATAATTATTATTATTATTTATTCAGGCCTGACTTTTCAACTTCAGCCCAATCCAATTGTGTCAACACTAGCCCACCAAATGTGAGCCCAATCTATAGTTCAGCCCGTCAGCAAAACTATTACGATGGCCAGGCCCAGGAGCCCCAGGAAGCCCAAGGAAGCCCAAGTCCAGCCCAAAGTCCAATTGCCAATATCCAAGATCCAAGTCCAAGTCCAAGTCCAAGGACGAGGCGAGTCGAGTCGAGTCGAGTCGAGTCGAGTCGGGTCGGGACGGGACGGGCCGAGCCGAGCCGAGCCTAGCACGAGCACGAGCACGAGCACGAGCACGAGCACGAGCACGAGCCGAGCCGAGCCGAGCGGACGGACGGACGGACGCGCGTGTGGCGATTGCCATGTACCTTAACGGTCCATGGTCTTACTCACTTGTTGAACACATTAATCCTCCAATCACTTATTAAGTGTAATCATTTTATTACATCTTTCAATGTGGGATGTAATAACTATTACACATTTCAATGTAATAAAGTCTTACACTTTATTACATATTCAATTAAATGCCTTTTTAATTGACTATCTTTAACAATTTATTTCTCACTCACCGAAAATCGGATATTGACGAAATAAAATTCTATAATTATCTACGAACGACGTAGAAAATTATCGTACCAATTAATTCCCAATCCGAATTAATTATATAGCCAGTCAACTCAGTCAAACGTTGGAAAAAACCAACTTTGACTTTGAGATTTTCCAACAATCCCCCACATGAGTGGAAATCAATGCATGCATGTATGCAGACTCTTCGTTCAATTCCCCAAAAGAATCTATCGCTTCCGGAAAGGTAGTTTGCGGCTTTGAACCTTCCGTAGTGAACAACATCGGAAGTACAGGAGGCCTAGTGGACACGATGCCTTGAACTATTCCCCCACAACGTACAACGAGTCAATGCTATTCACGCAATAAATTCCGTTCAATTTCCCGTTCTATGTTGTGTCCGTTTTGGCCATGGACAACACTTTGGATTCATAAATGTATACATTTGAAGCGGCCCTCACTTCACATTTATATAGGTGACCTCCCATTATAAGTATCCTGACATACTTAACCTTTTCAAGGTAGGGATTCATTAAAAGTCTCCTCGAGAACTTAACCTATTACCACACATCAGGAAACAGCACTTGAATTGCCTTTAGGGATGAGTACAAGTGCTCGATTGAACTTTCATAACTTAGTTTTCCCTTTGAACCAAGTTCATGGGATCTCCATTCATCAAGGTAGGGTTACCGTTATGATCGTTCGATGGATTGTGGTTTTTCAAACCCATTCCCTCTAGCAACACGCCCAATTGATCTCGATTCATTCCTTTTGTCAAAGGATCAACCAGATTTTCCTTAGATTTTACATACTCTAAGGAAATTACTCCATTTGAGATCAATTGTCGAACGGTATTATGTTTCCGACGAATATGTCGAGACTTACCGTTATACATAATGCTCTGTGCTCTCCCTATAGTTGCTTGGCTATCACAGTGAATCATCACGGGAGACACAGGCTTTTTCCAACATGGAATATCTTCCAAAAAGTGACGAAGCCACACTGCTTCTTCACTAGCTTTATCTAAAGCTATAAACTCAGATTCCATGGTGGATCTGGCTATACAAGTTTGTTTCGTTGACTTCCACGAAACTGCTCCGCCCCCGATACAGAAGAAGTAACCACTAGTGGAATGTGAACTTCTAGAATCAGATATCCAACTAGCATCACAATACCCATCAAGTACATTAGGATATCTTGTATAGTATAGCCCATACTCTCGGGTGTATTTCAAATACTTTAAAACCCGATTCAAAGCATTCCAGTGTTCAACACCGGGATTGCTTGTATACCTGCTCAATTTATTCACAGGATAGGCCAAGTCTGGACGTGTACAATTTGTTAAGTACATCAGACTGCCTATAACTTGAGAATACTCTAACTGAGCTACAGGTTCAGCCTTATTGACAGTAAGATTTATACTTAAGTCAATCGGCGTCCTACTCGTAGGACCATCATGGGCATTGAATTTCTTTAACACTTTCTCGACATAATGAGATTGTGATAAGACAATTCCATTTGGGGTTCTTTCAATTTTAATCCCGAGGATTAAATCAGCAACACCCAAATCTTTCATGTCAAAATTCCTTTTTAACATTGCTTTAGTATTCATGATCAATTCACGAGTACTACCCATGATTAACATGTCGTCTACATATAGACAGACTATGACAAATGAATCAGGTGTACCCTTGATATACACACATTTGTCACACTCGTTGATTTTATATCCATTTGATATCATTATGTTATCAAATTTCAAATGCCATTGTTTAGGAGCTTGCTTAAGTCCGTACAACGACCTTATCAATTTGCACACTTTTTTCTCTTGTCCAGGTGCTACAAATCCCTCGGGTTGTTCCATATAAATTTCTTCTTCCAATTCACCGTTCAGAAACGCAGTTTTCACATCCATCTGATGAATATCGAGATTGTGCAAAGCAGCAATCGCAATAAGCACCCGAATAGACGATATTCTGGTTACAGGTGAATATGTATCAAAGAAATCATATCCTTCTCTTTGTTTAAACCCTTTGGCTACCAAACGAGCTTTAAACTTATCGACCGTTCCATCTGCTTTATACTTTTTCTTTAGGATCCATTTACATCCTAAAGGTTTACAACCCGGTGGAAGATCAACCAACTTCCACGTGTGATTTTGCAGAATAGACTCCATTTCGCTATTAATAGCTTCTTCCCAGAGCGGTGCATCTGGACTGGATAGAGCTTCCCCGTAGGACTTTGGCTCGTCATCCAATAAATACGTAATAAAATCAGGTCCAAACGACTTAGCCGTTTTTATCCTTTTACCACGTCTAGGTTCAATAACCTCTTCTTCTACCTGATCGTCACCAACAGGTGTTGTGTCGACATCAGGTTCATAAGTTCTTTTATTAGAACTTGATTCTTCTCTTTCTTTACAAGGAAAGATATTTTCGAAAAATGAAGCATTTCTCGATTCAATCGTGGTACCTTTATGCACGTCTGGATTATCAGACTTGTGTACCAAAAATCGGTAAGCCATACTATTGTATGCATATCCGATAAAAATGCAATCGACCGTCTTTGGTCCGATTCTCATTTGCTTTGGTTCAGGAACAGACACCTTAGCCAAACACCCCCACACTTTAAGATATTTATAAGACGGCTTACGATTTTTCCACAATTCGTACGGCGTCTCGTTTTTACCTTTAAGTGGGATTTTATTCAAAATGTGGTTAGCTGTCAAAATAGCTTCCCCCCACATGTTCTGAGGTAAACCCGAATTAATCAACATGGCGTTCATCATTTCTTTTAGAGTTCTGTTTTTTCGTTCAGCAACACCATTTGATTGTGGTGAATAAGGAGCCGTCGTTTGATGAATTATCCCATTTTCAGAACATAACTTCTCAAACGGAGCTACATATTCTCCACCTCTATCACTTCGAATTATTTTAATTCGTTTACCAAGTTGATTTTCAACCTCAGCTTTATACTTGGTAAAGGCATCTAGTGCTTCGTCTTTGCTACTTAATAAGTATAAGTAACAATATCTAGTACAATCATCAATAAACGTGATGAAGTACTTTTTACCACCTCTTGTTTGTACAAACTTCAAATCACATATATCAGTATGGATTAAACCAAGAGGTTCAGTACACCTTTCAGTCGATGGAAAAGGTAACTTAGCCATTTTGGCTTCAACACAAATTTCACATTTCTTTTGTGAATCAATTTTTGAAGTTGGTAATAATTCCAAATTCATTAATCTTTTAATCGCATTTAGATTTACATGTCCTAATCTAATATGCCACAATTCAGAACACTCAAGCAAGTAAACCGAAACAGAATCAATTTTATTAATGCTCGAGGCAATAGGGGTTACACGGCGCACAGCCATTACATTCATTTTGAACAGTCCATTGTCGAGATAGCCCCGACCAAGGAAGGTTCCAAACTTAGTCAAAATAAACTTCTTAGCATCAAATACAAGTTTAAAACCATGCTCAACTAGGAGAGACCCAGAGACTAAGTTCTTGCGGATGTCCGGGACATGCAGCACATCCTTCAACAGCAGCTCCTTTCCAGAGGTGAGCTTCAGGGTCACGTTCCCAACTCCAGCAACAGCAGACGAGGAAGAGTTCCCCATGTGGAGCTTTCGGCCAGTCGAAGGAGCATAGGTAGAAAATGCATCCTTATCAGAGCAGACATGGCGAGTGGCTCCAGTGTCAATGAACCACTCCTTGGGATTACCAACCAAGTTGGTTTCAAACACCATTGCTGACATATCCATTTCAGTCAGCTCCTGCCCAGAGGTTTCAACAAGGTTAGCAGATTGCTTCCCTTTCCCCTTGTACTGTGCAATAGGCTGTTTAGGCTTCTTGCAATCTTTAGCCATGTGGCCAGTTATTCCACAGTTATGGCATTTTCCCATGAACTTCCAGACCTTGGTGGCAGGCTCTTTCCCTTTAGAGGTATTCTGAGGAGGAGGCAGCTTCCTTTTGGGTTGCTCCATCAGATTCACACGAGGCTCCTCAGGCACACTCCCAGGATTAAACCTCTTACGGTTTTCCTCTTCGATACGAAGCTTGACAACCAGCTTGTCAATAGTCATTTCCTTGGTCTTATGCTTGAGATAGTTTTGATAAGCCCTCCAACTCGGGGGTAACTTCTCAATAGCAGCAGCCACCAGAAAAGACTCGCTGATTTTCATGCCTTCATTTTCAAGGTCATGCAAGATCAGCTGGAAGTGTTGGAATTGAGATACGACCGACTTAGAGTCGACCATCTTAAAATCCAAAAACTTCCCGACGACGAACTTCTTAGTTCCGGCGTCCTCAGTTTTATATTTCTTCTCCAAAGCATCCCAGAGTGCTTTGGCCGAAGTCATATTCCCATACACATTGTACAGGTCATTACTCAGACCGTTCAAAACGGTATTCCGGCACAGGTAATCCCCCTGGCCCCATGCTTCATAAGCCGCACGCTTATTAGCATCAGTTTCATTCTCATCCATGGCCAGAGGCTCATCCTTGAGAAACTTTGCCAAACCCAACGTGGTCTGGTAAAACATCATCTTTTGTTGCCACCTTTTGAAAAACAAAATTACATACGAATATAATCGTGAAAATTCAACCTAATTAAATGCAATTTTGATCCAATATTTATTCAGTCTTGAGATGGATTGTATTATTATTTTAAGATCGAAATGTAGGATGGATTGGTTTTTGTATTTTCTTTTACCAACAAGTCTATGGAAAAGGTAATAACTCACGTAGAGAAAATGATGATGAAACTTGAATCGTCAAAAATTAATTAAGATCGACAAGTCCACAAGAAAGAATGACGACATACTTTGACATGATTTGGATCTAATCAAAGACCATGCAAGACTATAGTAACATAACATATATAGTGTTGGTTATTCGTAGCTATTACAATGCTTGTTTCTGGATTAGAATCAGTACTACTGAATCTTTACACTTTTCCAGAAACTATAAACTTAAATTAAAAGAAATGAAGAAGAAGAATGAAAGACGAACAGGTCTTCAACTTCGATCGAGCGTCAGAACTGGATTGCGGGTAGTCGAGGCGCTTTCGCTATCCGCAAGACAAATACGTCCCGTGTATGCTACGGTTTTCAGACGTAATGCCCCCAAAGATACAACGACTGTCTTGTTCGTCTCTGAAGCAACCAAAGCCGAACCACTTTCGAACGAGAAAGAGCAGGGAGTATGAACTATGAAATGCTGGGAATTATTTTGCTTTATTTGCTGTGTATGAAATGCAGCCTAGGACTCACTATTTATAGTGATCCACCTGCATGTGAGGGGTCAAAGGCATTCAGTATGGACATTGATACCTGGGCAATAAACACCCATTATCAGCCCCATCAAAACCATGTAACGGTTCAGGAGTGTGACCTGACCGTTGAGGATTTAATTTCAGAAAATAATAATATAGTTCAGCCCGTCAGCAAAACTATTACGATGGCCAGGAAGCCCAAGCCCAAGTCCAGCCCAAAGTCCAATTGCCAAGATCCAAGTCCAAGGACGAGTCGGGTCGGGTCGGGTCGGGACGGGACGGGCCGAGCACGAGCACGAGCACGAGCCGAGCCGAGCGGACGGACGGACGGACGCGCGTGTGGCGATTGCCATGTACATTAACGGTCCATGGTCTTACTCACTTGTTGAACACATTAATCCTCCAATCACTTATTAAGTGTAATCATTTTATTACATCTTTCAATGTGGGATGTAATAACTATTACACATTTCAATGTAATAAAGTCTTACACTTTATTACATATTCAATTAAATGCCTTTTTAATTGACTATCTTTAACAATTTATTTCTCACTCACCGAAAATCGGATATTGACGAAATAAAATTCTATAATTATCTACGAACGACGTAGAAAATTATCGTACCAATTAATTCTCAATCCGAATTAATTATATAGCCAGTCAACTCAGTCAAACGTTGGAAAAAACCAACTTTGACTTTGAGATTTTCCAACATATAGTGCCTATTTTGCGTAGCAATGCGAGAAGAAGATTCTATATGAAAAGTAGTGTAGTAATGCCTATTTCTGGCAAAGGCCGTACGTAAACTTGCATATGCATGGGTTGTTGACTTTGATAATATTAATTTCATGATGCAACGTAACTCACTTTGGTACTACTGTTCAATAAGGCTTAAGTCGGTCAGTCACATTTCTCCGGTTAATTCGACGTACGACGTGTCAATCATATCAAAAAAAACAAAACTAAACTAAACTTTGACGATAACAAAAATGACATTTGTAATAGTGATGGGATGAAGAGTATGTAGTGTAGGCATCTTTTCCAGGACAAAAATGAAAACAATAATGCATTTGTAAAAGCTGAGAGGTATGTGGGAATGGGATTGAGATTGGGATTGGGATTGGGATGGACCAAACCAGTTTTTGTAATTTGTTGCAATAATTTGTGCCCAAGTTTTTGGAATCTGCAAAATGAACAAATTCACGAGAAATGCATGCACTTTATTTTATACTATTTATGTCCCAAACAAACTAATGATTACACTTCTTCTGAAAAAAAATTTAATCATTAATACTTTTTTCGTCTTAAACTAATTGTCACATTTTTTCTGGAAAAAAATATAATCATTAGTACGAAAATGAGCTAAAAAAATGTAGTCTTAAACTAATTGTCACATTTTTTCTGGAAAAAAATATAATCATTAGTACGAAAATGAGCTAAAAAAATGTAATCATTAGTACGAAAATGAGATAGTATTTTTTTATTCAAGTGTTATGCTTTTACGATGCTCTGATCCCACTTGTTGCGATATTGAAACTAAATCGATATATGAGATGAGAATAAAAGATAAATGAAAAAGAACGAACACACGAATTTACGTGGAAATCCAAAACACGAGAAAAAACCACGGGAAGAAAGAAAATTCACTACATCGTTGAGGCTTAATTACAATAATTCACTCTATGATTTTCGTCTACCAAGAACCCCAATTTATAGGTGTAGAAAATTATCAAATTGTAAATAATTAGAATTAAGAATAAATTATTTTTCCTAATTTATGACTCTTTAATAAGGAATATAATTATATTCATTATAATTCTAATTCCTTAATTAAATAAATTCACGCAAATAACAAGTGCAAAAAGCCACTTAAAAATCCAACCGTCCAAATCTGGGAAAAACGGCGCCATTTTCAACGGGTGGTCGCGGGACTTCATTCTACCGGGCGTCGAAGTCCAATCGGCGGTCGTCGAAACACCCGAAAAACGTCCAGTCCCCGATTCGTCATACGATGATTTCCGGCGATCACCGACGCCCTTTCCGCGGGCGCGGAAACCCTTTCGCGAGCGCGGATCTCCTCCGGCGCCCGCCAAACTCTTATTCGACGATATTAACTTTTTATATTAACTTATTTTGCGTTTTGATTCGAATCATAATTCAACATCTGATAAAAATATTTGTTGTAATTTAAAATTTTAAAATCAAAGTAGTGCCAAAGCCTAGCGCTATTCATTCACTAATATTATAATGAAAATTAATTTAAAACATTGAATGTAAATATTTGATGTTACTTGAAATTGAAAAAAAAAATGATAAATTAACGTTGAGACGAAAAATGAAAAATATTAGTAATGTACAATTATATTAGCAGGTGAATTTGTTTGGTACACGTGAATTTGGTGGGCGGGTCAATATAACAATTTGTTAGGTGGGCAAATGCCAAATGCTGGTGTACAAATTAGAAATTGTGAATCTAGATTCAGCCTTAAAATATCTGCGGAAAATTTGGTTTTTTTGGGAATTTAATCACGAGTTCACGACCGTAGTGCTGTCAAATGGTCCGGATCAGGCTATGGCGACCCAAATTCTAATGGGCTTAAAATTCTTGTGACTAGTCCGGTCTAGATAGGATTGGGCTACCCAGCCATTTTGGCACACCATGATTTAAACAAAATCTATCATGGATAAAGATTAAAAAAGAATATATTACTTTTTCAATTTTTAAAGGAGTAAAAATATAATTTTAAGTGGAAAATTAAAGTTAAAAATAAAATTTTATTTTCAATTAAAGATTTGAGAATAATTATGTTTTATACTGGTCTCTTAGTAGTATTATTTTTACTTTCATTTTTGTGATAGCTCAAAATAGTATTTATTTTTACGAAAAAAATATTTTTTATGGTTTATTTAAATATATTTTTATTCATATTTTTTTACTTGTGCCCTTTTCAAATTTTACTCAAACATACTTTGTTTTTAATTTTAAAAATATATTTTTAACTTTATTTTTTTAGTAAAAAATAACATTATTTTTTAGTTTCGTGTCCAACTTAGTATAAATATAACAAAATATTTTATGATCTATACTTTCCAAATTTTATAATAGCGGTAAATTGAAACGAAAATTGAAAAAAAAAATGTAAATAGTATTATTTTTTATTAAATATAAAAAAGAAAAATATATTTGAAGTTAAAAAGTAAAATATTTGTCAATCATACAAAAAAAAACGTATAAACTTATTTTTTAAAATATTTTATACTCAAATGGTCTCTCTTTAAAATTTTCTCAATTTAGTTGGGAGAATTTTTTTCTGTCCTATAATGCTGGGGTATTTTCGATTTAATCCCATGTAGTTACACATTTTCAATTTAGTCTCATATAGCTCAAAATTTTGTCCGATTTAGTCCTTTTTGGCCGAAATCTTCAATTTTGACCGGTCAACTGATGACGTGGCAGTCGGGGAGAAGATCGCCGATTTTCTTTGACACACGTCATCTATTGATTGGCCGCTGTAAACAATTTTAAAAAAAGAAAAAGAAAAATACCACGTCAGCAAATGAATAATTAAAAAAACAATAAAGAAAATCAAAAATCGAATTATAAAAGGGTTACGGGTTCCAACCGATGAACACAAAATGAACCCTAATTCGATTTCTCCCCAATTTCAATATGAACCCTAATCCCTAATCTCTCAAATTTCTCCCCAATTATTCAAGAACTCTAATCATATATCGAATTGAATCAACAAAAAATCTCGTCTTCTTCGTTCTCTATTCCCACCAAACATCAAGGTATCGATTTCTCTATTCCTCTCCCCAATGTTTCTTCGGCTGCCACGTTATCAGTTGACCGGTCAAAATTGAAGATTCCGGCAAAAAAAGACTAAATCGGACAAAATTTTGAGCTATATAGGACTAAATTGAAAATGTGTAACTACATGAGACTAAATCGAAAATGGCTCAACTTTATGGGACCAAGAAAAAAATTCTCCCATTTAGTTTGGATTTTATTTTTTTGCTTATTAAAATTATTTATAGAATAAATACAATCATACAATTATTAAAAAAATAAAAAATGTAAGTGAGATTTTTGGAAATTGAAAACCAATAAAAAAAAGTTAGACATTTGGTAAGACACATAATATATTTTTTTCTTGTTCCTAAATCGTTAATTATAATTTTTAAATTAATAAGTTAATTGTAAGAATAAAAAAAAAGTTAGACATTTGGTAAGACACATAATATGTTTTTTTCTTGTTCGTTAATTATAATTTTTAAATTAACAAGTTAATTGTAAGTATATTTTTAAAACAGTGTATTGTAGAATAAAAAAATTAAATGTTTTTTTTAAGATCCAAGACATTAGCCTCTAAAAAAAATTAAGGAGTTAAGGGTGTTGAATACTCCAGTATTTTTTAACCGGACCATTGTCCACCGGCATTTGTAAAATCAATCGAATCCAAAAAAAAAAACTCGAAAAATGGCTTCGGCAATCGTGAGATCTGGCCACCGCTCCGCCCTGCGCGGCGGCTCATCTGCCCCACGCGCTTCCCCAGCTTCCAAGCGCCCCCTCTCTTCATCAGCTCATCACGATGAAGCCGGTATTGCGTCCTTAAGTATTTTTCGCTTTTAGTTTCCCTGAAATTTGGCGATAATTTTATTTGAAAATATTCGTTTAGATCGTCGGTTTGTTCCGATCCCTAATCTAGGTTTTTTTATCATGCCGGAATGATGCGATTCGAAATCCTGTTCTGATTTTTTTTTCTGAATGTAGCTGAGGCTTCTAAGTGGGAGAAGATATCATATGTAGCTATAGCGGCGTCTACAACTCTCGCTATCTACAACCTGTCCAAGGGTCACCCACACTATGAAACCCCTCCGGTACCAAACGATAACATTCGATTTTATTCATTTTCCGATCTTGTGCAGATAGGATGTTTAGTCATTTACTATAGGAATAGTGAGATTTTGATTTTTTTTTTTTTTTTTTTTGTTGTTGGTTGAATCCTGATGTTTTGATTATTTGTGTTGCAGCCATACCCATACTTGCACATCCGAAACAAGGAGTTTCCATGGGGTAAGCTTCTTGCGACTTGCGATCACCTTTATTTATTTATGGAATTCGGGCAAGCAAAAGTTGTCTTGTGTTACTGTTCTTGTGTGTGAATGTGTATTAAGAGCATCATATTAGTGAATATTTATTATACTTGAATAGTTAAAGTTCAATTCAAATCTTTAACAAGATCAATCAAAGCTATACTGATTAGTGTTTTGATTGATGGAAATGATGCACTAACAAACTTTCGTAGTCTGATTTTTGGAAATTTAAAACTTATCCTCCCATTGATTCTGAAATTATAGTTGACATGAAAAATTCAGATTATATTCATAAAATATACGGATTAATGACGTTAGTTCACGAGGTACTTATTCTAATGCACAATTATATTGGTATTAAAGGAGGAATCATTACTCTTCTAATCTATGTTTTTTAGCATGATCTTCTTCGGAATTGCTGTTTACAAATTATATTTTCGAGGGCAGTTTTTATTATTTGGAAAATGGTAGCTTGAGAGTGCCAGTAGTTGATTTGAAGAACTGAAGTAGAAAACTATAAGTCAGTGTATCGACTAAATAATTTAGCCTTACTGAGCAGGGACTTAAAACAAAGCATGTATACTCGACTTATTGAGTAATTTGAAATTTGGATTAAGACTTCGGATTTCTGAGGTTTGATAATTCATGGGGCATGCTTTTTTATAGTAATTTTTATTTTCATTTCACTTATAAAAAATAATATCCTAACGCACATTTCGAATATGCACGTTGGGTTTGTTATTACTTTCTTGAGGTTTGTTTCGACCACTTTTAGGGTGCGTTGGATAAGATTAGAGTTTTGGTGCCTGTTTCCTGAAACCAAAACCACAAATTTTGAAGGCGTAATTTTTTTTCTCAAGTCACACAAGGATTAACTTGAAGCTTTCGTGAGTGCAGGTCCAGATGGTCTCTTTGAGGTAAAGCACCACTGATCATTCGTGGCTTGGACCCTATGAAGGTTCTATTAATAATTAAGTCATTCCTAGTTTGTATTTGAACTTGTGTTCACAATAATTGAATTATGATAAGTTCACTCAGCATCTCTATGTTCACAGACAATCCTGGAAAAGTGGGGTTAATACTATTGTTTTTATGTACTTCTATTACATTTGTTCCATTGTACTAAAACACATTCTCTTTGTTTTACCCAAATGGTCTTAAACCAAACAATTTTACTATGGCAATTTGAAAACAAACATGTAATCTCCGAACGCTATTATCTTTGATAGAAGTTAAAACGGCTTCGGAATTCATCAGAAATTAGTAGTCGGTCTAATCCTTCCACGTAATTCTTACTTTTCCGAGAACGGATTGATTGTTGATATTTTAAGTTGCTGTGATGACATTGGTCACATATGCATCATTGGTTCGTTAGGATGCAAGAGTAATGTAACTCACGTGTTAATGGTGACTTATCGGCCTCCTCTCTTTGAATGCGTTTGTTACTTGATCAGAACTCATAAGGTGAAATTCGACTTTTTGATTTTTTTTTTTTTGTCGGAGCTCTTTGTTGGTTCGGTGTGCTTTCTATAGAACAGAAATCGTTTTTGAGATTATTCAGGTACTCATCGTTCTAACAAATAATGAAACATTGTTCAATAAACTATGTTCATTTTTAAACTTAAAATATTATTAAAATTTATTAGTAAATAGATAAGGTCGAATTACAATTATATTTAAAAATGAAAAAATAAAATGATTATTTTAATTTTATATACAGAAGTACTTGTAATAAATGTTCTCCTTCCTTCCATTTATACAATACAGTACTTTCTACAATTGAATAACTAGTACAGTACTTGTAATGTTTGGTGCGCTATAATTCGGTTCTTATTTACTACCTCTGCCCCCCTACTGTAGGTCGGATTTGTTTTTTTAATTCAGTTCTTATTTACATCTTTCTAAATAAGTACTGTAGTAATCACATTTTGAAGAAAAAAAATCACACAGATACCTAACTTTAGTATCTACCGATAGTATTTATGTATTTATATTTTATATATTGTTTTTATAATTTCAAAACTCTCTTTATTCTAGTAACTCATTTAATTATACTTTTTATTTTATTAGCATTAGCTTAACCTAAAACTTCAGTCCACCACCACCTTAACGTACGGTATCTCCTCTCCCCCAATCTCTCCAGATATCTTTCACTCCCCTCTAACTAATTTTCCACTATATATATGTGTGTGTTATTATTGTTTCTTTGCAGAGGTAAAATTTGATACATATGGGTTCACACAGCATTAGCCATGACACCTCCATTGGGTACCATTTTTATTTTTGTTTTTGTTTTATATTGAAATGATATAAGTATGTGTTTTTATTTGATTAATAAAATGTTTTTGTGTTTTTTGGGAGAAGCAATGGGACAGTACCTGATCAGGTAGTCGACATCGATTGGGACAACCTCGCATTCGGGCTGATGCCGACCGATTACATGTACACGATGAATTGCTTCCGAGACGAAGGGTTTTCGAAAGGTGAGCTGCAGAGATTCGGGAAGATTGAGCTGAGCCCGTGCGCTGGAGTTTTGAATTATGGCCAGGTAATTAATGTTGAAATTATAAAATGTAGTATCTTCTTAGAAAAAAAATAAAAGGTTATATATCTAGAAACTGAAATTTCATGTATTTTAGTTGAATAGTCACACATGACATTATAAACAGTATGTGGAATAAGAACTCATTAGGGGCGTTTATATGTTATATACTCTTATCCCCTCTCTTCAAGAATGACTCAAATTTCTAACAATTAACACGTGTAATTGATCTTCATTCGAAACGAACGAACGAACAAATTAATATCAGGGAATATTCGAAGGCCTAAAAGCTCACCGCGGCCCCGATGGTAATATTCTGCTGTTTCGTCCCGAGGAAAACGCAGCCAGACTTGAGATGGGTGCTGAGAGAATGTGCATGCCTTCTCCCACTCTAGAGCAGTTCATAGAGTCCGTGCGAGTAACCGTTTTAGCTAATGAGAGATGGGTAAGCCATTTTTGTAGATTTATAATAGTTTCATTCGGTGTATAATAATATGATCAATCGAGAAGCTATATATATATATATATATGTTGATCGTATTCTGCAGGTTCCTCCACATGGCAAAGGCTCCTTATACATAAGACCTTTGCTTATCGGCAGTGGACCTGTTTTAGGCCTTGCTCCAGCTCCTGAGTACACCTTCTTGATTTATGTTACTCCCGTCGGAAATTATTTCAAGGTACAATATTACTTACGAGTATTTCTTGGTTTTATTAATTCATGATTTTCTTGTATTGTTTCAGGAAGTTCTGTCCCCTATAAATTTGATCGTTCAGACCGAAATTCATAGAGCCACTCCAGGTGGTGCTGGAGGAGTGAAAGCTATCGGAAACTATGCACCCGTACGTACCAGCTGCTTTCATATTGATTCCTTTCTTATTCTGTTATTGAAAATCTGAATATAAATATACATCGTTTGTCCTGTTTTGCGGATCTGAATTTATAGGTTCTCAAGGCACAGAGTTCGGCCAAAGCAAAAGGATTCTCGGATGTTTTGTTTGTCGACAGTGTTCACAAAAGATACTTGGAAGAGGTATCGTCAAGCAACGTGTTTGTCGTGAAGGTACGTACTGTTTTTGTTTCACTGATATGTATATATGTTTACTCTAATTAATTTGTAAGAGGTGGATTTAATTCAGGGTAATGTGATATCGACTCCTGAGATAAAAGGGACCATCTTACCTGGCATAACTCGGAAGAGTATAGTCGACATTGCCCGTACTCAAGGATACCAGGTTGAGGAACGGCTTGTGTCGGTGGGCGAGTTGATTGATGCAGATGAAGTGTTCTGTACTGGGACTGCTGTTGGGCTTTCGCCTGTAGGCAGCATCACTTATCTCCAAAAAAGGTCATTTCATTTCATTTCGATTATATATATCTCGGTTCTAGTAAACGTTTCACTCTTTGCAGGATTACGTACGGAAATGATGGAGTTGGTCGTGTGTCGAAACAACTCCATACTGCTCTAACCAGCCTCCAGATGGGCCTCGTCGAGGATAAAATGGGTTGGGTCGTTCGTCTAAATTAAGTAGCTCTTGTTTGTTTCAATTAATAAATAAATAAATCTTCTCATGAATAATTTCATCAAACAAGTTTTACAAGTTGATATATAACAGAGTGATCTATCTAACAAACAACTACTCTATATAGGGATTACACTACTTCTCTTGTTCGAATTCTTACTCCGATTCCTCCACGAACAAGAATTACTACTACTACTACTACTACTCATTGCATCAACGAACAATCTCAACCGTTGGATTGCCAAACTCAGCGTATCCTCAGACACGTTTGCGAAGCAGAACCGGAACCATCCGGGCTCGTCGCAATGGCAAGACGAACCGGGCGAGACATTCAAGCCCACATCGTAAACGATCTTCTTCCACAGCTCCATCTCCGACTCGAACGTGCTTGAGCTCAATAGGTGCCTCATGTCGACCCAGCAGAACAAACCGGCGTTACTCTCGAGGCAGGGGATTCCGGCGGTTCTCAGCCCTCGAACCGTCTTCTCGTGGCGGTTCCTCAGCCTCTCGCGGTTCTCGGTTAAGTAGTTCCTCGAGAACCGCTCGTCCGAGAGCATTGCCGAGAGGAGGTACTGGGTTTGGGAAGAGACGAGGCCGAAGCTCGACATTTTTGTGGCGGCGGAAATTACGGCCGGGTTGTTGGAGTATATGCACCCGACCCGGAATCCGGGGAGGCCCAGGTCCTTGGAGAGGCTGTAGACTACGTGGACCCGGTCGGAGTGGCTGAGTTCCGTGACGCTGGTGAAGTCCGGGGAGTGGAAGACGGTGCCGGAGTAGATCTCGTCGCTTATGAGGTGGAGGTTTTTGGAGTGGGTGAAATTGAGGAGGAGTTGGAGCTCGTCGCGGGTCAGGGTCGTGCCGAGCGGGTTGGACGGGTTGGTGACGAGGACGCCTTTGACTCGGAGGTTGCGGTTGTGGGCGAGTTCGTATGCCGATTCCAGAGCCGGTTCGGTTATTCGGAACCCGGTTGAGCTGGTGCAGTGGATGGGAACGATTTCGACTCCGGTTCGCCACTTGAGGTCCCGGTCGAATCTGAAATTAAATTAATTACTTATATTAAAAATCTAGGTTTTCTATTTTTAAATATATATTACTAATTTAATTAAAATATAATATAATTACCCTGGATAGTATGGAATGGGAAGAAGGAAAGCGTCTCCGGGGTCGGCGAGGCAGAAAATGAGAGTCTCGTTGGCGGAAGTGGAACCGGCGGTTAGGACGAGATTGTTCGGGTCGAACTGGACTTTGTTTCCTCGGATTTCGGACATGAATTGTACCATGGCCTGAACATAACATAATAGTAACGTAATATATATATGTTAGATAATAAAACATAAGAGATTAGGGTTATTATTACTTACATTTTTGAAAGTGGGAAGGCCGTGGTAATCTTGAAACAGAGCAAGCTCTGTGAAGACAGAGTGGCCGATTCTATTGAAACTAGCGGCGTCGGGATTGTGATGAAGCCATGATTCGAGTAAATCGAAGGAAAGCTGATTCTCGGCAAGACCCATCTGAATAATGCCATTGGGATTGGTGAGGTGGTGGTAAGGGTTGTTCTCGTACTCCTCCCATCCGAGGAAGTAAGAAGAATCTTGGCCGTGCGAATTGCACGTAGCTTTCTTCGACAACATCATATATATATATATATATATATATATATATTATAGGAGTACTATACTGTTTTTATTTATATGTGTGTGTATAAATAATATATATATGGCAAATGTTCGTGTGGGGGTATATATAGGGAGAGGAGAGCTCGATCGGCCGGGATTGGATTTAGGGGCAGGTAGAAAAATGGGCACGTCAATGTGTCTGCTGCAACTGTATATGAATATGACGACTACAAAAATATGTTTTTGTTTTGTATGTGGACATATATACGATATGATGTCTGTAATTCCACGCGGTTTTTAAGCGAAATGATACTCTCCTTTAATTGCGCCTACTTCTAAAAGATTCTAAATATATATTTACTTCATTTTCTACCGTTATTGAATTTGTTAAAACTTTTCAATCTTAAAAATTAAGTTTGATTATGAATTAAATATATAAGATTATTCTACATAAGGAACAAATCAATCTACGTATAGTATAAAAATATACTACTAAAAGATGATATATGTATAATAATTTTAATCCAAGTCCGTTCTTAAATAATCAAATAGAAGGGAGATATAGTATATTTCAATCAAAAATAATTTAGGAAGGGTGATTTTCTTAGCACTGTTAGTTTTAACAACAATTTGTTTTAATGCATATAGCTTGGTAGTTTATATATATTTGTTTTGCTATAAGTTGTATTCGATTGGTCGGATTAGCTCGTGTGGGGCGGTAGGGTCTTCCCTACGCGCAGTCCTGTTACACTTTTTATTTTTTATGAAATTGATCTTAAAAAAAAAAACAATTTGTTTTAATCAATTTTATAATATATTTTAATTAAAATCAATTTAGGGAAGCTATATAAAAAAACTTATCTTCAAAGTCTAAAGTACAGAGTCTCCTCTACTTGTTGCACTTCATTGCGTATCTATTACTATTCAACACGCTTAATATGCTGCAAATATTCCTTGTATTGTTTTTTTCACTCGTTTCAACTCTTCATGGATTGTTTACATATATCTTGACTCAAATCTTCGTTAAGTATCACACAAATATGATGGTTTATAGCTTTTTTTGTTGGCTATGCTGGTCAAATTCAATTGCTTGTACACATTGGACTGTTCACGGAGATCAGGCGCCTATGCAGATCATGTTAAGAGCAATACAAGTCATACTTAATTTCTGATGATTTACAAATTAAGTGTGATTGTTATTATGAGATAGAGAGAGTATACAACTCAATCACGACTTTGTAGCGTGTTAGACTCAAATTATTCAAAATCGTGCTAAACCACAATACAATCATGTTAAAACTATTAATCCTAGCATTCAAACACGAATCACATGTACATATGACTATGAGAGCTAACAATGAAAAAAAATCTTGAAATAAACAACTTCATTATGAATTTAGTACTTCATAATGCAACAATGAAAAAATTCAATCTATTCAAACCATAAACAATGATCATGAATTTCAAAGAACAACTCCAAACCAAAGTAACTTGTTTTAATTGTTTTTTTAATAATGCTTGCTTCTGAGATATAAATGAGCAAACATAATTTTTAGGAAGATTACTCTAACCACTTCCAGTTTTGGCAAATTTACCTATCAAAATTAAAATTATTATACTCTCTCCAACTTAGTTGGAAAGGAAAAAAAAGGTATTTATATGTAGTAGATTTTTATAGGGCCGGAAATCATGTATTCATGTTATAGTTTTTGTTGAAACAAAATTACTTTTTAAATATACTCTAGTAGTATAAAGTTTATTTTAAGGTACTGACAGCAATTCCGAAGAGTAAAGTCGTAAAGAGAGGTGGAACAACCTGGGCCTGCATCCGTGCTTTGGTCCATTTCTTACCCGGCTAAACGGGCCCATCTCTTACTTTCATGTCGATTACAATTCATTGTTCAATTTTCTTCTACTTTTTCTACCCGTGTCAATTACTTGTGTATGGTCGGTCAATTAAGTTGAGTGGAGATGATGTCATTGATGACATCATCATGTGATGCACGTGCGTGCAGCGGGGGCGGATTCACGCGAGCGGCTTTGGCTTCTGCTTATGTTTTGACCAATAAATATCTAGACGAATGAATTACATGCAATGAAGTTTATATACTACTTCTGTTTGAGAGAATTTGTTAATAGTTTTTGTAAATTACAAAAAAAATGTGATTTTTTTTTTAAAACAAAAGAGAGTTATAAATAACCTTGTGATTTAGGGCATATGAAACACTTGTTCCTTACCTTGCCCTTGCCCTTATTATCTCATACATACATACATACATACATACATACATACATACACTATATATGCATAACATCGATCTGACTTTTAGCTATGGTGACATCTAACATGACTCCCACACTAAGTCCATCCCTTAGCCACGTTTCAAAGGAGACCATTTGTTCCCTCTATTCAATTTTGTAGGGTCCGACCCGACCCACGTAGACTCGAGGGACTACGTACAATTTAAATGCCAACAACAACATGGATCTATCGGAGGTCAACACACAGGTTATTGTCACCAACTTGACATCTCATGCAGTTTTAATTAATTAATATATATATATATATATATATATATATATAAGGCATTTGACTCTTTATTATATATATAATATAAGCCCAAGTCGTACATGAAATTAGTTTGTTTATTAGTTAAAATCGATCTCTACAATATATTAATTAATTAAATCAGTTTCTATCATGAGTTCTATAATACTTAATATTATTTCCAAACTTTTAATTAAATCATGATTTAAAATTATTGACTTGGCAAACCCTCCCTTACGTGATTGATAATTTTCACAATCACTTAAAAGACTTGCGTGTCGTATCTTATACTCAAAAAAATACACACTACAACTATAAGTATACTATGTCTACTTCATTATATATACACACGTATAAGTAAGTACCTAAAAAATTAACAGTATACAAACACACGTTATATATAAGCTACGCGATCCAATCGATTGAATTTCTTGCCTTGTCCAATTCGATTTCCTTAACATGATGATATTGATATTGATATTGATATTGATATACATACATAAGGAGGTGCAAATATTGACCTGATTTTAAGCAATATATAGTTTGATTACTATATACTTGGCGTATTAGTAATTAATGTTCAATTCTAGCATGACTTTTAAGAGAACCGCATGCACTATATTCACATGATTTTTCGACTACTACTAATTAAGTGGACTATATTCAACAAAGAATTTCATCTAAATGAGGAAACCTAGCTAGCTTATTCAAATTTGTTTCCTTAATCCTTAGATCTCTTCAAATCATTGAGAGAACGATATGACAATCTCTCTTAATTAATTAGGTATTGAAATTTGTCATTTGATAAGTGATAATTAACATGGAGTATATATTTCATATAATAACATTTACATCATCAAATTAAGTATTGAAAATTTTATTGAACATATTATCGATCTACTATATATTAATGAATGAAGGTTGGTTGGTCCCATGCAAAGTTGTTGCTGAAATATCACCAGCTTGCATGTTTCTTTGAGAGAAGCAAGTAGTAGCTAATTACTAGCTAGCTAGTTTCCCCATTACATCTAAATAAGCTGTCATGAACACTCGAGCATGTTGTGTGTCAAGAATTAAAGTCTCATGTTTCACAATTATTTAGATTTTGGTCTATATATTTTCAGCTGAGCTTATGGTCCGTGATTATTTGGTTCGAGTATACATGCAATTCAAAATCAATTTTAATTATAGTATATGTGTGTGTGGGCCTAATGCTTCACATAACCATATTACCATATATATGGCCCAATTAAAAAATATCTAAAATTATTTTTTCTGCAAATTAAAGAACTTACTTGGTTTTGGAGGAGAAACATGCATGGCCCAATTTGTTGCACGTGGTCACCTAGGTTTCCATATAGCACGATTGCTTGTCCTGGCTTAAAAACTTGTCCTGGCTTAAAAACAAACAGATTTGCTTTCAATTCAACGAAGAAAGAGGGAACACTAATTATCTGCCAAATGATTATTTTGTATAAATTGTTGGATTTGCAGTGTCAACAAATTATCTGCCAACTGATTATTTGGTATAAATTGTTGGATTTGCAGTGTCAACCGAATATGTGAATTGATTCCGTCCGAAAAAATGTAGGCTTAGGACTGAATATTTTTGACCCGCTAAAAAAACTGAGTGGATGGACTAACCCGACGTGAGCTCTCGACAATCCGATTTATTTGAATATATTAGAATTCATTTTATAAATTTATACAAATATCTTAAATAATTAAATTATATATTTATATAAAAAAAACACTACAAAAAATTGGAAAATGCATACGGCTAAATCCGTAAGCAAACTGTTTACTTACGAATTTGCTTACGGATTGAGGTCGTAAGCAAACCTTTCGTAGGTAAATATTTACTTATAGATTTTTGAGCGCCGTAACTATTTTCTTGCGTTTTTCTTTACGGTCAGTCCGTAAGGAGTTTCAATCCAAAACCGTTTACGCAAAAAATCCGTAAGCAAACATTTGATTACAGCCGTAAACAAACATTTCGTAGGTAAGCATTGACAAAGCTCGTAAGGAATTTCAAACCCCAACATTTTTATTAAAATAATTTTTAGCACACCTGGCCCGCCACCAACCTTTGACTCGGCCCGTCGGCAATTGTGTATGAGGGTCGGTCACCCACACTTGGGATGTGTGGGATTCGAGCAATTGTGTATGAGGGTCAGTCACCCACACTTGGGATGTGTGGGATTCGAACACAGCACCATCAAGAAAAGTTTTCTGAAGGTGGGAGAAACCGTTAAGCTATAACATTTACATTGAATAAATTGAATATTTTTTATACACATATGTATAGATCATAAAATAATAATTTGATTATACTTATATCATAAATTAATTTTATTATTAATTTAATTATATTTATAATTAAATTTATATATTATTTTTGAACATTAATTGATTGAATTTATTTAATTCTTATTTTATTTTGACATGTTGTTATTTATTTAAAACATTAAAGCCGTAAGCATTTGCTGACGGCATCTATAAGTCTTAAGCAAATTCGTAAGCAAAATTGGAGGCAGATTTTGACGTTGAGTTTCCTTACGGTTTAAGGGTCGTAAGAAAATGCTTACGTCGCATTCGTAAGTAAATTCGTAAGCAAAATTGAAGGGAAACTTTGGCGCCGAATTTTCTTACAAATTAAGGGTCGTAAGCTAATGCTTACGGCGTATCCGTAAGTATTTCCATACGGACATGGTCTGTAAGTAAATTCGTCAGCATGAAAAATCCGCCAGCATTTCCTTACAGTTCGTAAGCAAAATTCCGTAATTATTAACAAGTTTTCTTGCAATGAAATGTAACTCAAATTAAAATTTTAAATATTATATATTGAATGAATATTTGAAGTTTTGAACAATTTAAATATTAAAATAATAATAATAATTATTAAATATTAATATTTTATTAATATTAAACTTAATTAGGTATTTTAAAATATTTTTTTATAGTAATATTTAAAGTAATAAAATTGCAACTTATATCTAAGAGCATTTACATTGG
This sequence comes from Euphrasia confusa, assembly GCA_954870475.1. Taxonomy (NCBI): domain Eukaryota; kingdom Viridiplantae; phylum Streptophyta; class Magnoliopsida; order Lamiales; family Orobanchaceae; genus Euphrasia; species Euphrasia confusa. The sequence goes on from OX940952.1 coordinate 39,737,364, forward strand.
TTGGTTGGTTCATACTCACCAACCCCTACCTAATCATTTATTCTATCAACTTTATGTCAATTTTTAATCACTATTTACTTAACTGAACTACTTATTTTTACACACACATTGATTGATTCAGTTTAAACTAAATGGTACGGGTCTCATATTATTATTACATACTTTATATTACATTTCATTAAAATAAATTTTCAAAAATTATAAAATGCATAGAACATAATTAATAAAATAAATTAATGAAGAAAATAAATTGAAAAAAATACTTCATAGATTAAATATTAAAACAAATTAAAATAACACTTCATAGTTTTAAAGATTAATTTTTTAATATAAATAGTAAATTAAATACAATAATTTTTTAAATAATAATAATATTTTTTTAATTCATAATAATATTTTACATAACATTTAAAAAATCAAAGAAAAATTAAATTATAAAATTTAAAAATAAAAATAATTTTTAACAAAAATTATAATTAATTAATATATATTTTAAATTATAAATTAAACATAAAAAATATTTATATTATATTTTAAAATATTAAAAAAAAAAAAGTAAATGTGTGGGGCTGCTGCAGCAGGTAAAGCTGCAGCCAAAACACCCCCACTCGCGCGTGCATTCACGCCTTCATCGCTGGCCAATAGGCCAGCGACACATGTCTTTTGGCAGGCAAAAAAAATATATATGGTTATTTGAAGTTGGGAAAGTAAAAATCACTATAATGTACGTAGAGATCGATTAGAGTTATTTCAAACAGACATTAATGAAGTTAACTCGATCATATTATCAAGCATGTGGCCTCACAAAGATTACTCTTCCTGCTTCTTCTGATTACTGCAGCATCATATCATATTTAATTTCCTGTATATATAAAGGAGCTAGTACGTACATTTTTATTTCTTTGTTATATATAGACGACATTTGGTCGATTTGATCAGCACTGTCATACGCTGGAAAGGAAGCATCATCATCTCAGTAACTCCTTCTGCCTTTATAATAGGATATATGATACCCGATGCGCCCTACACACGACAACAAATTAATGTACGTATAAACGAGCTTTAATTTTGCAGCTATATATATATTGTATACATAATACATACCGTGGTTAGTCTAACCACACTCCACAGCCTCTCGCGGTTAGGAAACGGAATCAGAAGCCTACCCACGCCATACACGGCCACAGCAGAAGATTGCAGCAGCAAGTTCATCGGGTGAAGGTTCAGGCCACTAAGCAACGAAACTGGCCCTCTCGAGAAACCCCCCACCATTTTTAGGTAACCGAAAACAGCCTCGTGCAGTTCCTTTCTTCCTCGATCATCACACGCGCACGAGAGCTTGTATGCAGCTCCAGCCAACGTGTTCATACTGAACGCCATGGCCTGCATGCATGCATGCAATCGTCACATACATACATACGCTAATTAACAAGATTCAATATCACTATCAAGATTCATCATCTAACAACTCGAACTAACTGATAGAAAAAGTTGGATATATATTTTTTCCAATACTTCCCTTCCCTACTTGTTGGCCAATTTCAACCACTGGGGAGGCCCAACAAGTGGATAATTAACTCGAGTTATTCCAAAACTCTGATATTATGTCACATCATTTAACAGCTCGAATTGTTAATTAGAGAAGTTGAACAACTTCACATTTATATTAATTAATAGGTCGAACATATTCTTTAACATCAGACTAACCTTACGCGAAGCGTAGAAAGATCGGAGAATACGATCGGTGTCGTTCAAGTCGTCGATCGAGCCTCTCAAGATATTTCGCAACACGACAACGTCTGAGAGCGCCACCGTCATCCCCCCACCGGTCAACGCGTGCCGCATGTTGAAAGCGTCTCCGATCATCAGAGCTCCCGGCTTCGTGCATGGAGCGGGCGGCATGCTCCCGTTTCGCATCGTCCGGATATTCCCTTTATCGACCGCATGCACGAAAGCGTCGTGAAGCTCGGGCGGGACCTGCGGGCCCACGTGCGTTTTCAAGTACTTGGCCATATCGCCCTTGGCGATGGAAGGGAGCTTCTCGCCGGGAATGTCGACCAAGCATCGGATTTCGTTTGCTCCGATCGAGTAAAACAAGATCGGGGACGGGTTCGCTAGGATGACGTGGCCGTGATTGGGGAACGGGAGTCGTCGACAGTTTTCGAGGACGAGGCCGACGAAAGACGAGAGGATTTCCACCTTTGGAAGGCAGAGGGAACGCCTCAAATTTGAAAAACATCCGTCGCAGACTATAGTGAGAGGGGCGTGCATGTAATTTATTACTTCTTGTGATGATCCCGTTTTCGTTTTATACTGCACGCCTTTGACAGTCCCGTTTTCGTCGAGGAGAGAAGTCACGGTGCCTTGAGTTAGTTGCACACTATGAATTAAATCGAGATATATATATATATGTTAGTTTAATTTAATTTGCAGTAAGATCAAAAGTATATATGCATGTATGGGAATTGAATTGAAGTACTTTGGAAGAGATGCGGCTTTGTGTCGCATCCTCTGTATGAAACGGCCGTTATGAAAACTTGTTCCAGTTCCAGACAGAGGATGATATGGTAGTTTAGCCGATTCTCCATCCTTAAAAACGGCGTATCCAACCATAGGCTGCGCGTCAATATCCTCAACACAATCTGCATGACAATTGACAATTATATATATATATATATATATATATATATATATATATATATATATATATATTGGTCGATTAATTAAAAAGGTTGCAATTAAGTAAATATGTATGTATACTAGTTACCTTGAAGGCCTAAGTCCTTCAATTTAAGATGTCCTCCGGGCTGTAACACCTCACCCACCATTCTGTCGGGCTCCGATAAATCTCTTTCGATCACGTGGACTTGTCTTCGTCGTTCATCCTACAATATAATATAATATTAATGTCGTCAGGCGTGATATATATAATAATATTGTTTAATCGGCAAACATATATATTACCTTGGCAAGTGCATAGGCCAGAGCAGCACCGGCAACTCCAGCACCAACAATGACAATATCGGGGCCGGCTTTGGGCGGCTCTACTTCTTTTTCATCGATACTTTCGAGGTAAACATTTCGCCGCCGGGATTCCATACCTAAACACACACAACACAAAAAAAGAAAAAAAATAAAAAACTATATGATCAGTCCTAAACAAAGAGAGTGTTGTAATATTCATCCATAACTCACACCTAAAAGATATTTCAAGTTGTCAGTTATTTCTGTTAGGAGTGGAACGGACTAATGTGGGCCTAAATTTCGATTATTATATATATGGAGGGGTGAACTGGAAAACGTATAAACTAAGATAATTAATGTTCGCCCAAAATAAAAATTAAACATTATTTTTATTTCAGTGGGACGAATTTCTATTGATTTACGTACTCAAGTGGAATTAAATTTTATTCTTATGAAAAAAAGGTGACAATTTATTTTACCAAATTGAAATTACTTATTTTGGGTTAGTTTGAAAGATTATCAAAAAAAATAAATCATAGTTTTAATTATAAACGTTGAATTTAAAATATATTGGCTGTAAAATATTTTTATTAATTGAAACATAAAACAGATTAAGCACAATATGGATGACCTTTTTCTGTTTTGTTCACACAAAAATGGTTGCAGATGAAAGAAACATTTGTGCACGAGAATTGTGTGTTTGGTATAATTTAGTTTCATCACGTCACGTATAGTACTGTATAATTTGTAGGGGTGGCAACGGTACACAATTCCGTTCCAACCAATTGATATACCTACCGTACCAATTTGATTGGTATACCATCAAAGTGGTACACGATACGCAGTACAGTATACCGTACCAACTTTTTAATATGGTACAGTACATGGTACAAAAAATTCTTGTACCATTAGATATGGTATATACCGATTCATACCAATTTTAAAAATAATAAAATATTTTTTAATAAATAAACAAAAAAAAAAATCATTTTGATTGGACGGTCCATATTCCCAAATCTCAATTGTATTTTGAGTTGTAAACAGTCCATATTCTCCATTATATTTAGAGTATTTGACCATCCATATTCTCCATCTATATCGGCAACTAAATCAATAAGTATCTTGAACTCCAAAAAAATCTATCTCCATTGCTCGTGAAGAAGAAACGCACCTTCAGCGCTTCACTTCTGGTAAGTTTTAATGTTTCAAATTTCTTGAAACTAAAATACGTACGAGTAATTAACATTCCAAATTTTTTACAATGTTCTTATGTTGTTATGTTGATTGATTTGCTTCTATATCACAAGACGAGTTATTCAAGCTCAACAATGTCAGTTTCATCAAGCGCAAATGTAGTCGAGGCCACCAATAGTACTCAGGCTAATTTATTTGTTGGAGTTCTTCCGACTCAACCAGTAATCGCGCCACCAATTGATCCAGTTCCATCTAATGCTAATGAACAGCCTCGAAAGAGAAAAGAACCTTCAAACAAAAGCGTGATGTGGGATTACTTTACAAGGTGCAAACTTCCAGATGGTACAGATGATCCCAAATTTGCTACATGTAACTCTTGTCAAGAAAAGGTGTTGTGCGCCAAGATTAATGGGACTAGCTCCTTGCAATATCATAGTAAGAAATGTGAGAAGCACCCTTTATATAAAAAAAAAAAAGAAAGTGATCCCACTCAAACGAGGTTGATTCGAGATAATGTGAGTGGAGGCACTGGCTATCGGAGGTGGAACAAGAAAAGGTGTGACGATAAATGTATTGAGATGATCATCAAGGATGAACTTCCATTTCGATTTGTGGAGAAGGAGGGATTCAAGGATTTATGCAATGAGTTGGAACCACAATGGAAAGTTTTGGACAGGAAACAAGTTGCAAAGGGTGTGCTAGAAAGGTTCAACTTGGAGAAGACTTTGTTGTTTAGTCAGTTTAAGGGGAGTGACACTAGAGTTTCTATCACCACCGACACCTGGACATCCATTCAAAATATTAACTACATGGTGGTGACTGCGCATTTTTTGGACAACGATTGGGCGCTACACAAAAGGATCATCAATTTTTGCAATATCACTAGTCACAAAGGTGAAGACATTGGAAGAACACTTGAGCAATGTCTGAGGCAGTGGGAGATCAACAAAGTTTTTACTATTACAGTAGACAATGCTAGTGCAAATGATGTGGCTGTCCAATATATGAAGAGGCGACTTACTAGTTACCATACATTGATGTTTAAGGGAGAGTATCTACATTTAAGATGTGCTTGTCACATTATCAACTTGATTGTGAAGGACGGTTTGAAAGAGTTAGAGAATGGGATTGCTGCTATTTGGAATTGTGCCAAATATGTGAGGAGTTCATCGCAGAGACTTGATAAGTTTAGGGAGTTTGCAATACTGGAGCAGTCCAAGGCAAATGCCAATGTCCCTTTAGATGTTGTTACAAGATGGAACAGTACATATCTTATGCTTGAAGCTGCATTGAAGTATGAGTTGACATTTCATCGAATGGCCGAAGAGGATGAGGCGTTCAAGAGTTATTTTGTGGACAAAGTTGGGCCTCCAACTTCTGAAAATTGGAGGTATGCAGCAGCATTTTGTGTCTTTTTAAAAAAGTTTTATGTTGCAACCTTAAGACTAAGTGCTTGGAAATCAATCACTTCAAATATATTATTTGTGGAGATGATCACCTTGCAATGTGAAATCAATAAGGCGTGCATCTCAGAAGACCTTGTTATGAAAAGAGTCGCAAATTCAATGAAGATGAAATTCGACAAGTATTGGGGTAGCTTTGAGTCTATCAACAAGATCGTCTTGATAGCGAATGTGTTGGACCCGAGGTACAAGCTTCAATGGGCTAAAATGGCTATGAAAAAGATAAATGCAAGCCCAAATACAATATTGTCGATAGAAGAGGATTTAAAGAAAATATTGATGAAGATGTATGAAGAGTATAAAGGCTGTGAGAATAATGAGCAAGCTGTACAACCTTTCGAAGAAGATTTACTATTGGATGGAGTTGCCTACGATGAACTTGATGAAGTTAGTAAGGAGATAGCTAGAGAAAGGATGTCGGAGCAATCACAATGCATTCATAATGAAGTTGATCAGTATCTAAATGATAAGCATGTCAGCCTTACGTGCAAGACTTTTGATATTGGAAAGTGGTGGAAGGGAGCAGAAACAACTTATCCGATTTTATCCAAACTAGCAAAAGACATACTTGCTGTTCCATGCTCTACTGTAGCTTCGGAGAATGCTTTTAGCTTAGGTTCTAGAGTTGTTGATCCTTTTAGAGCTTCTTTGACACCAAAGACAGTTGAGGCTCTTGTTTGCACTTCCGATTGGTTAAGATGTGCTCCTGCAAATTTCAACTTCTATGAACCGCCGACAGAAGACGATCTTGTAATTTATCATGAGTTGGAGGATCTTGAGAGAGGTAAAAAATTATTATTATTATCTTGTTTCTACAGTATTATTTCTTAATACTTTTTATTAAATATAATTATGTAGTTATGCTATTGTTTATTTGTTTCAGAGAATACTTTAGCACAAACCATTGAAGCATGAATGGGCAGTCCAAATAACATCACCGGCAACACCAAGGATTAAGAATCAGTAGTTCTACTTCTGTTTCTGTAGTAGATGTTTGTTTATTTGTGTTCCAACACCAAGGTTTTTGTTTATTATTTATTTTATTTTTTAAAATTTAGTACTTAATTTTTAGGTAATAAATAAATCGGTATAAACCGAGTACCAACCGTACCTACCGTGTACCTACCGTACCAATTAATTGGTATACCGATTTAATTGGTTGGTATAAATGACGATTTTTTTGTACCAAATATATGTTGGTTGGTACATGGTATTGTAAAAACATAATTGGTATACCTACCAATCCAGCCCTAATAATTTGGGTCGGCTCCGTGCGGGTTGCGTTGGGCCTATTGACTTAGAGATTGGCTTGGGCTTTGGAGTGTGGGCTGAAAATATAGGGACTTGGACCATTTTGTGAATTTCTTTATATTTTGTGGGGTCTAAGTGAAATATTATCAATTAAGTGGATAAGTGAAGTTTCTACTCAAAATCCCCAAATTGTGAAAACCCTCCGTCATCTCTATCGGCGCCAGCTATCATTTCCAAATGATGACTTCACCGGCGGCAACCGGTTCCGGTATCTGGTTCCCTCACCGGAGAGAATCATTTCCCTCTTCAAACCCAACCTTTTCTCCGACTGAAAAGGTGATTTTATTCTCTTCTCTTATGCTCAATGTTAAAGTGGTTTAATTAAATTATTTATTTATAAGAAAGAAATGGTTGAATTTGCATATTCATTGCAAATTATTTTTTCAATGATTTAATTAGTTGGCGATTTAATTAGTTGGCGGAACAAAGATAGATTAATTAATGAATTTATATTGATAATATGCTCAGGTTATGTTAAGGGATTGTGTGGAAACTTTATTAAAAAGAGTAATTAAAATGATTGAATTTGCAAATGATTTTTGTTCGTACAATGACCTTCCATTTTCAAAAGTATGAATTTGTGCTGTATAAGTATGACTAGAATCCTAAATGAATCAATTTGTTGTGCGTTTTGTGTTTCCTATTCCACATTGTGTTTCTTATCCTTTGTTGCATTAGCAATCACTCGGATTTTAAAATGTTACGATGCCTTTGATGTTTTACTTAAGCCCGGCGTGACGGATTATTTTTTATGATTTTGTTTTGGGCCTTCTGTCTAAATATGTTGTTTTGTACGTTGATGAGAAGATTTCATAAATAAGTCGAGAGATTTAAGAGTACGAATAAATAATAGGCAATTGTAGCAAAATCCTTGTACGCTCGTCTAGATGTTCTTTTTGGTGAAGTTTATCGGGTGTTATAACCTACAGATCAGAAACGGCAATACCCTTGTGTTCAAAACCACCCAAGAAGCTATATTCTCTATTATTAGTAGTATCAAGTATGTTGTTCTTGGTGAGATATCTCACTTACAAGTATCAATTCACGTTTCTTCTAAACTCTGTTCAATATCCGTCATCGATTACACTTACTTTCTTACATACTTTTTCACATCGGCTGCAGGATATAAGTCAAAGCTCACAAGCTCGCAAGTCTCGTATTCTTGGTAGAGTCTCTATGAACCCTTTAGTCACAAAGGTCGAGGACAACAATAAATTCGATGCAGTAACAGAGAAACCAAAGACCAATGATTCGTTAGCATCAGTACTTTTCGAGAATTCCCTCAACTCAGTTGCAAAGAAGTCAAAAACAAAAGAAACCCCCCAAAGGCTTAACACGGCTGAGGATGTCTTCCCAGTTATCAGATATCCACTTACCACTGAGTCTGCAATAAAGGCAATTTTAGAATGCAACACTTTGGTGTTTGTCGTGGACAAACGCGCGGACAAGACGACTATCAAAGACACGTTTGAGAAGATGTTTCGTGTAAGGGCCAAGAAAGTGAATACATCAATCACGCCCGATGGTATAAAGAAGGCTTTTGTGATGCTGACAAAGGATTTTAGCGCTTTGGATGTGGCTAAGAGGGTCAAGATCTTGTGAGGCTTAACTGTCAGGTTTTACTACTGATATTTTAAGCCTTTCCTAATATGTAAGCAAATAGGATATTTGAAGGCAGAGCATCGTATTCGTGTTAAAATGAAAAGTTTTTTTCACAATTTTACCATCAAAATATACATTTGCTTACACTTATACCATTGTGTTTTTTTTTTCTTAAATTAGTGTCATGCATGTTCTAAGGAAACATTCACACGACGAGAGGAGTACTATCAGTCTGAACTTACGCCACGTTGATAGGACAAAAAGAAACATGACACAATCAAAATATGCTTTTCGTATGAAAATGTTATAATAATGTGAATCTTCATAGGATTCTCCGGCATTTTTTGCGCCATTGAAAATGTGAAATTTATAACTTGAAACCGAAGAAAGCTACACACTTTTTCATTTCAAAATAGCGTGTAATAATTGTAAGTCCACCCGTTGAGAATAGTACTTTAATGTAACTAGATTCTCAAAACAACTTATCTCCACACATGTTAAAAAAACTTTTTACTAAATAGTCCTAATGTTCTTTTCTAATTATTTTCTCATTACAATGTTACAAAACTTTTACTCATTTTTGGTTCCATTGAAAAAGTCTTAATTTTCTTTTTTAAAATTATTGTCCCATTAGTTTTCAAAATAATGTATTAAGTTATGCAGATTTGAATCATAGAAAATTGAAATGAAATAAATTAAACACAAGGATGATAGATACTGCACATATATACATATTAATTATAATCTCATATGTACGTACGTACATATACATATTTATTTTTCACCAATATTTGTACGGATTACTATCCGTACGTACGTTACGCAATTAAAGAGCTGATCATTAATTGTTCTTCATTGATGAACGTAAAATTGTTGTTGCATGGCCATGCATACGTCGCATGATTCAAGTGTGATGTAAGTAGAAGTTGTCGAAGATCCCACAGCCTTCTCTGGAGCACCGAAGCTTCCGACTGCAGATGGTCATTGGCCTGGCGAATGGCCTCGCCTTTGTACGAAGCAAGCCGGAATCTGTCGGTCAATTCCCGGTTCTCGACCCCTAGCCGGTCAAGTTGAGTCCTCAACTCTTCCATGTACTTTTGTTTCCGCACACGCGAGCGTCGGGCCGACTCCCGGTTTGACTTCATGCGCTTACGCCTCCGTTCGTCTAAAGTAGTAGCGGCTGTGCAAGGACCGGAGGAGGGTGTTTTTGGAATTTCCCGGTTAGGTAATTCATTTGGATTCAAAATGTAGGAACCGGCCGGGTAATTATATGTGGCCGGTTCATGGAAATCCCAAAGGGGGAAGTTGGTTCCAAAAGGTATTTCCGAGAAATTCATCATGGCCCGAAACTGATCCAAGGGGAAAAAATCGGATAAAAGGATCGAGATGAGAGAGGAGGGGAAATTAAAGGGGGGAAATGAAGGATGAAAGAAGGGTATTTATGCATGCAAAAGAGTAGTGGGTGAATGAAGGGCAATTTGGTCATTTGAGGGGAGTACGTTGCTTTTGTGTCAGGGGGCACTACGACGTACTCTAGTCGTAAATGCCATTCGTCATCATGTGGAGGGTCCGGTCCCAAGCTTAGTTATGAAGGAAATTAAAACACGTGTCATTCATTTCATCCTTTATACACAATCTCTCTCTAAAAACTTATAATCACAATTTCTTTATACATTTCAAAAGAAGCGTGTGCCTATGATTTTGAGACGGGGAAAGTATAATGTATACTACTAGTAGTTATTAAATTTCATCTTCTGTTGTTCATGTGTTGTTGAAATAGTAGTCTTGATTTGTGTTACTTAAGTGTTAATTATTATTTTTTTAATTTACAAAAAAGAGTTCAACTTAATTGCATGCATCACCAATTGACAATGACTTGAATCTCTCTCTCTCGCTCTCTCATATATTGGTTGAAGTAATAAGGATGAGATCGTACACACACACTATGAGTATTGAGTACTTATGCTGTTCATACATGTACACTACATAAAGTAGATATAAGCCACGTTGAAGTAATGTTGTTTAAAAAGATGTATATAGAAAAAGATAATGATGTGTAGCTCTCATTCCCATGTGCATGAGTATCAATATAGGATATGCAAAGAGAGGCCGAGAGGCATTCGGTTGAAAAGGTATAAGGATTATATTGGTGGAGCCAACATATATATGCCGGAGAAGCCCTTGCGCCGACGATACCACTTTGGATGATTTTTCATTTTTTTTTTTTTTTTTAATTTTCACTTTTTTAAATTCATAAACTCACCCGATCACGTTTGGATTTTGGTAATCATATCACAACTTAATTGCATGCATATGATCGGATGAATAGTTAATTACTTCTGTATAACACATATTTTAAGAAAAATCTGATTTTTTATATATTGAATAATATAAAGTAAAATTAGGCAAATAGAAAATTTTCCGCCCATGTCAGAAAAGTAAATAAAAATAAATTTTACAAGTAATTGATGATTTATAATAACTAGTATCAACTGCCCGTGCGATGCACGGTAATATGTAGTGTAATTTTTTTAGTTAAAAATTGCTAAAAACAAAAAACTGAATATTTGTATTTTTATATTAATTATAAATTTATACTTATTAAAAATTATAAATAATTTTATTTTATAAGTGTATTATTAATTAAATTTTTGAACAATTACCTAATAAGTTGTACTATGGTAAGAATTTAAATGAACTAATTTTGTTTAATAAAATTGGATTTTTTGAAAAATGAATCATAATTAGTATTGTAATTAAATTTTATGTTTTGAATTTTCTATTACACTCGGTAAAAGATTGTAATTTGGATTAATATATAACATTAGAATTTAAGGTTATAATCTTAAATATATTTATGAAACACATAATTAATTTATAAATTTTGACATTTATGTTGTTTAGTTGGGTTAAATAAAGCAGGACACAGATTAACATTTACTCTTGTTAATCTTAATATCATAAGATATCATTACGGGGAATTGACGACTCTAAATCGAAACGGAATTCGCTCATCGGATGGATTCATGAGCGTCACCCTTTGAATACATACGACATTTTCTGAATCCTTTTTTTCTAAACATCATTATCAATCGATCTCCATTGCATAAATCGGTCGTGTGTTCAATATTTCGTAACATCATTATCGACACCTGATATACTTCGAAAATTTGATCTGTTTGAGATAATTATAATTTCATAAAATTAAACAAATAAGTCTGAAATTAAATTTAATTGAAATTAATTTTAAAATATTGAAATAATAATAATAATAATAATAATAATAATAATAATAATAATAATAATAATAATAAATAAATAAATAAATAAATAAATAAATAAGTGAACTGAACTGAAACTAAAGAGACTGAACTGAACTGAAATTAATTTAACTGATCTGAACGGAACTGAACTGAACTTAATGGATCTGAACCGAAACAATTGAGAATAAAAGAACATGTGCTTAAGTGGGGTTAAAAAAATACTTTATTTATTTGTGTAAAATTGGGGAAAAAAATTGGACTAAAACTGGGTGATCTGAACTGAATTTAATAGGTCTGAATTGAAATAAACTAAACTTATTATGTATTAACTGAACTGAACTAAACTCAATAGGTGGAAACTAAAATGAAGTGAACTGAACGTCTAAACTAAAATGAAATAAATTGAACTTAATAGGTATAAAATGAACTTAATTGAACTGAACTTAATAAGTCTAGACTGAAATGAACTGAATTTAACAAAACTGAAATTAACTTCAATTTAATTAAATTTTAAAATATTGAAAAAAAAAAGATTAAATGATTGAACTAACTTAGGAGCTGTTCTTTTAAAATTATCTCAGTTCCCTTTAGTTCAGCAAAGTTCAGACTCATTAAGTTCAGTTCTGTTCTGTTCAGATCAGATCAATTAAGTTAAGTTGAATTCAATTTAATTTAGTTCAGTCATTAAAAATTTTATTTTTATTTTTAATATCGTTATTTTTTAAGTTAAGTTCAGACCTATTAAGTTAAGTTCAGTTTTATTCAGTTTAGTTCAAACCTATTAAATTCAGTTCAACCAGATTCAGTCCAGAAGAAATGTCCTTAATATGTCTAAACTGAACGGAATAAAAATTAATAGGTCAGAACTGAACCAAATGAGTCTGAATTGAACTGAAGTGGACTGAAAATAAGTTCAAATGGAATGAAACTGACTGAACTTAACTGAATTTAATAGATCTGAATTGAACTTAAAAAGTCTGAACTCTGCATTGAACTGAAATTAAGTTCAATTTAATTTAATTTTAAAATATTAAAATAATAATAATAAAAAAAAATAACAAATAAAAAAATAACTGAACTAAACTGAAATGAACAGAAGTTGATGGGTCTGAATTGAACTTAATTGAATTGAACTAAACTTAATGTATTTTAACTCAACTGAATTGAACTTAATTGGTCTTAACTTAATTGTAATGAATCGAACTCAAAATAAGTCTAAAAGAACATGTCATTGCTAAGGAACCCCAATAATTATTTAATTGCATTTATTGGATATTGTCCATGTGTTGTTGTAAAGACAATAAAAATAGTTTTATAATTATATAATTTATTATTTACATATATTCTTTTGAAATTTTATAATTATGTAATCATGTATATTTATATATATTATATATTTCAATTATGTAATTATTTAATATAATAAGGTAAAAAAAATAATTTTTAAACGCTGAAATAATAATAATAAAAACAAATAAATAATATTGAATAACGGAATTGAACTTAATATGTATGAACTGAACTAAAATTGACTTATAGGTCTGAACTGAACCTGAATTGAATGAGACCCAACTGAACTCAGAGAACTAAGAATAAGTCCAAATGAAAAGGTCTTGAGTTCACTAAGTTCAGTTCAAACCTATTAAAGACCTATTCTTTTGGACTGAAACTTGGTCAATTGAACTGAAATGAACTAAATAGGTCTGAACTGAACTTAGTAGATCTGAATTGTACTGAACTGAACTTAATAGGTCTGAACTGAAATAAACTAAACTGAAATTAAGTTCATTTGCATTATATTATACAATATTGAAATATAAAAAAATTAAATAACTGAACTAAACTTAATAAGTGTGAACTGAACTGAAATGAGCTTAATAGGTCTGAATTGAACTGAACCTGAACTGAATAAGTCTGAACTGAACTTAGCGAACTGAGAATAAGTCCAAAAGAACTCGGTTTAGTTCAGTTTTGTTCATATCAATTTAGCCCGTTTCAGTAAAATAACTAAAGTGTATTGATTGCACACGATTGTTATGTAGAAATCAACCGAATATATAATTTTATTTTATTATTTAATTATGTATTATTTATAGGGTTGAACTGAACTAAAATTAAGTTCAATTTAATTTAATTTTAAAATATTGAAATAATAATAAAACAAATTAAATGACTGAACTTGACTTAGTAGATCTGAACTAAACCGAACAGAACTTAATGAATCTTAACTGAACTGAACTGAAATGAAATGAAGCGAACTCAGAATAAGTCAAAAATAACTCGGTTTAGTTCAGTTTTGCTTAGTTCAGTTAAGCCAGTTTCAGTCCAAAATAAAAGATTCTAAATGGTTCTAAAAAATACATTAATAATGTGGGTAAATTGAAAAATCTTTTGGACTAAGAATTGCTCTTTTGAACTGAAATTGGATGAACTGGACTGGACTTAATATGTCTGAACTGAACTGAGTTGAACTTAATAGGTCTGAATTGAACTTAATAGGTCTGAACTGAAAATAATTTAATAGGTTTGAACTGAACTAAATTGAACTTAGTAGGTTTGAGCAGGTCCTAATTGGTGCTAAAAATATACTTTATTCATTGTGTAAAATTGAAAAATCTGTTGGGCTAAACAAATAACAAATAAATAAATAAATGAATTAACTGAATGAGTCTGGATTGAACTTAATTGAATTGAACAAAACTTAATTGATTTAAAACTGAACTGGACTGAACTTAATTGGTATTAACTGAATTGTAATGAATGGAATTGAAAATAAGTCTAAAGAACATGTCGTGGAATCCCAATAATTATTTAATTTGGTTTATTCGATATTGTCCATGTGTTGTGGTAAAAACAATACAATAGTTTTCATAATTATATTATTTATTATTTACATATATTCTTTTGAAATTTTATAATTATGTAATCATTTATATTTATATACATTATATATTTCAATTATGTAATTATTTAATATAATAAGGTGATTAAATTATTTTTGAACGTTGAAATAATCATAATAAAAATAAATAAATAATATTAAATAACTAAATTGAACTTAATGAATTGAAAATTGACTTATAGGTCTGAACTGAACTTGAACTGAATGAAATTGAACTGAACTCAGCGAACTAAGAATAAGTCCAAATTGAAAGGTCTTAAGTTCACTAAGTTCAGTTCAAACCTATTAAAAACGTGTCCTTTTGGACCGAATTTGGTCAATTCAACTGGAATGAACTAAATAGGTCTGAACTGAACTTAGTATATCTGAATTCAACTGAACTGAACTTAATAGTTCTGAACTGTAATAAACAAAACTGAAATTAAGTTCAATTGAATTTAATTATACAATATTGAAATAATAATAAAAAAATTAAATAAGTGAAGTGAACTTAATAGGTGTGAACTCAAATGAAATGAGCTTAATAGGTATGAACTGAACTGAATCAGTCTGAACTGAACTTAGCGAACTGAGAATAAGTCCAAAATAACTCAGTTTAGTTCAGTTTTGTTCAAATCAGTTCAGCCAGTTTCAGTAAATAACTAAATTGTATTGATTGTACACGGTTGTTATGTAGAAATCAACCGATCCTATAATTTTATTTTATTATTTATTTATGTATTATTTATAGGTCAGAACTGAACTAAAATTAAGTTCAATTTAATTTAATTTTAAAATATTGAAATAATAATAAAAAAAAATTAAATGACTGAACTTGATTTAGTAGATCTGAACTAAACCGAACAGAACTTAATGAATCTTAACTGAACTGAACTTAATGGATTTGAACTGAAATGAAATGAAGTGAACTCAGAATAAGTCCAAAAGAACTCGGTTTAGTTCAGTTAAGCCAGTTTCAGTCCAAAAGAAAAGATTCTAAATGATTCTGAAAAAATACTTTATTAATGTGGGTAAATTGAATAATCTTTTGGACTAAGAATTTGCTCTTTTGAACTGAAATTGCCTGAACTAAATTTAAGTTAAGTTCACACCTATTAAGTTCAGTTCAGTTCAAGCATATTAATCTCAGTTCGTCCAGATTTTTTCCAAAAGAAATGTCCTTAATAGGTCTAAACTGAACGGAATGAAAAGTAATAGGTCAGAACTGAACTGAATGAGTCTGAACTGAACTAAAGTGGACTGAGAATAAGTTCAAATGGAATAAAACTCACTGAACTTAACTGAATTTAATAGGTTTGAATTACTTAATAATTCTAAATGAACTGACTAAAGTGGACTGAGAATAAGTTCAAATGGAATAAAACTCACTGAACTTAACTGAATTTAATAGGTCTGAATTACTTAATAATTCTAATCTCTGCATTGAACTGAAATTAAGTTCAATTTAATTTAATTTTACAATATTAAAATAATAAATGTTACAAAAAAAAATGACCGAACTAAATTGAACTGAACAGATGTTAATTGAACTGAATTGAACTTAATTGAATTGAACTGAACTTAATGGATTTGAACTGAACTGGACTGAACTTAATTGGTCTTAACTGAATTGTAATGAATTGAACCGAAAATAATCTAAAAGAATATGCCATTGTTAAGGAACCCCAATAAATATTTAATTGTATTTATTCGATATTGTCCATGTGTTGTTGTAAGGACCAACACAATAGTTTTTATAATTATATTATTTATTATTTACATATATTCTTTTGAAATTTTAGAATTATGTATATTTATATATATATTATATATTTCAATTATGTAATTATTTAATATAATAAAGTGATTAAATAATTTTTAAACATTGAAATAATAATAATAATAAAAATAAATAAAATTAAATAATTGAATTGAACTTAATATGTATGAACTGAACTGAAATGACTTTATAAGTATGAACTGAACCTGGAATGAATGAGACTGAACTGAACTTAGCAAACTGAGAATAAGTTCGAATGAAAAGGTCCTAATTTCAGAAAGTTTAGTTCAAACATATTAAGGGTTTGTTCTTTTGGACTGAAACTTGGTCAATTGAACTGGAATGAACTAAATAGGTCTGAACTGAACTTAGTAGATTTGAATTGAACTAAATTTAACTTAATAAGTCTGAACTGAAATAAGTTGAACTGAAATTAAGTTCAATTGAATTTAATTTTAAAATATTGAAATAATAAAACAAAATAACCGAACTTAACTTAATATGCCTGAACAGAACTGAAATTAGCTTAATAGGTCAGAATTTAATTGAACCTGAACTGAATAAGTCCAAAATCAAAAGAAAAGTCCTAATAAAAAGATATAAAAATTATTATATATTTAAATAAAAATATAGTTTTTTTTATTTGAAAGTAAATTTTTATTTACTTATGACTTTTTTTGGAAATAAAAAACATTTTTTACAAAATAATTTAATATTTTAAATATTAAAACAATAAAATTTATGTAAACTTCAACTTTAATTAATGATTTAAGTGTTTAATGTATTATATTTTTGGGGCTAAGTAAATGTTTGAATATTAAAGTAGTAGACAAACCATTAATACTAATAAATTTATATTCTGTAAACCATATTGGATGAAAGTAAATTAAAAATCAATTCTAAAACATAAAATAAAAAAAACACATAAAAAGATCATAAACAATAATGGATGTAGGGCTGGATTGGTAGGTATACCAATTGTATTTTTCTTATACTGTGTACCAACCAATATGTAATTGGTATAAAAAAATTAGAATTTATACCAACCAATTATGTTGGTATACCAATTAATTGGTACGGTAGGTACGCGGTAGGTACGGTTGGTACGTAGTTTCTACCGACATATTTTGAATTTTATTTTATATAACAATTTTTTTCTTTCCATTTTCATATTATCGTCGATTTTGATGAAAATACTTATTTTATGTTACTAAATTCTAGTTTTTTTATATATCATCACCAATTTTAATCAAAATATAAATATTTAGAGTTTATGTGTATTAATTTTTTTACTTTACTTTTTTTTTTTGTTTATGTAAGAAAAACATGCAATTTTATAATGCTATATATAAACATGAAGTACAATTTTATTATGATAGTAGAAAAATAATATTCAACAATATGATCAATATGTCATTTATAATATATAATTTTTCATTACTTTTCTTAATATTTTAAGATATTAATGTATTACTAATTTGTTTGGTATAAATTGGTACATACCATGTACCACGGTACATGAAAATTTTGTACCGTGTACCGTACCAACTTTTAATATTGGTACGGTATACTGTACCGTGTACTGTATACCACTTTGATGGTATACCATTAAGGTTGGTACGAGTAGGTATATGAATTGGTTGGAATGGAATCATGTACCATTGCCACCCCTAAATGGATGAAAGTATGTTTACATGAATTGATTAAAAAATAAACAAATATAAAATTATACCTACAAATTAAGAAAATAAAAAATCATACAAAGCTTGGAAAAAAATAGAAACAAATAAATAAATTCATAACAGAAAAATTAAATTAAGATTCAAGGTTTTTGCTCCAAGAGCGGTGGCAAGCAGGGGCGGAGCCAGCTTTTGCAATGAGGGTGAGCCAAAATCTTATACTTAATTTTTTTAAGAAAAAATCGAAAAGTTGATAAATTTAGGCCCGAAAAGGTGATAAATTTAGGCTAAAAATGTCGAAAAGGTGATGACTTTAGGCTCGGTTCGTTTAGTATTTGTTTCGATAAATTTATTCGAATTTGTTTTTCATTTTTTTTTATAAAAGTGATATAGTAACTAAAATAGTTTAGTTCATACTCATTCAAATGGATTACGTTTGTTTCAAAATAAATTAAAATAAAATAAATAAATAAAATTAATTTAGTTCAGTTCAATTTGATTCATTCAATTCTATTGTTTATATTTATTAAATTTAATTAAGTCATTTTCAGTTCAAAATAGCTAGCTCATAAAAATATACTATCGTCTTTAAAATTTTACCTATTTTCCTTTTTTTATAGTTCCTTAAAAGAATATTGTACACCTATAAATAAATATTTACAAAGAATTATGTGTATAAATATTTAAAAGGTAAATACCATGAATAAAACAATAAAATAAAATTAGTGAAAAGATCAACTAAACAATTACTTTACGCTACAATTACTTTAAAATATAATATATATATATATATATATATATATATATATATATATATATATATATATAAGAAATATTTTTTTCTCAGGTTGGGCCAAGGCCCACCCTCGTCTAGTACTGGCTCCGCCACTGGTGGCAAGAAGACAGATCAATCCCGACATGTAAGCTTGCCAACGTGACGATACCATGAATGCATAGTGTGTCAAAATTTTCTTGTGAAAAAACAAATGTCTCAACAATCCCTGTTAGAAAAATAGATACAGGTTCTTTGACCTATATAAAAATTGAATAACATGTTAGGTTGGTAGGTAATAAAAATAGTGAAAGCATAACTTATTAACAAATCTGCATTTAAATAGTGTGATATATACAACATCAAAGAGAAATTAGGATATATTAATACATAGAGTTAATATACAAATAACTTTTAAACTTACATACCTACACCAAGTGGGAAAAAAATCGAGATATAAGTGCACCGACGCGCAAGCAAGTTCTTTGTTGGTCAAGAGATATCGACTGTTCAGACAAATAAATCACAATAGAAAACTAATACAACAAATTTTAAAGTATAAAATCTTCAATCTTTCACTTTCTACATGTAACGTATAAATCTTCTAATTTATGGCTATGGTTTAATTATTGAAATTTAAGATTAATGCTAGGTACTGAAAATAAAAGGAAAACAAAATTAAAACTAATTAGTATGATCGTGCACCATAATTTTTAAAGAATAAACATTCAATAATAAAAAAATATACGTTGGTATTATGGTATATGAAAAGTCTCGATTATCCACTTTATTTATATAATATATTTTATTGCTTTAAAAAAAATTATAAATCATTTAAAAAAGAGTTTTATGTAGATTTTTGGAGTTATCATATATAAAATACTGTATATAATTTTTTTTAATTCAATCACAATTAATCATCCGTAATTATTTCTACTATAATTAGTAATGCAATTTTAAATCAATTCCCTAATTTTGTCTATTAATTCGGAACATTATAAAAAATAATATAAAAAGCCCATTGTTCTTTTGTAATAATAATAATAATAATAATAATAATAATAATAATAATAATAATAATAATAATAATAATAATAATGGGTTATTTACATAATTGAGTAATATAGGATTAAAATTAATATATTTTTATTTATTATTTTCTATATTTAATTTAGAAATAAACTTGATTGATAATTCTATTTGGTGATTGATAAATTTGAATTGTTTACATTTACTATCGTTAAAGTAAATGAATGTAAATTTTAAAAGATTTATAACTCTAACAATAATTAAGGAATAAGATTACACTATTTTAATTAATGGTAATGATTTTTTTATTACTATAATTATAATATATATGAATAAATAAAATAATATTTATGTTTAATTATGAAATATTATTTAAACATAATTAATTTTGACTCAACAAAAATTTACTATTTAAACATTAAATTCTTTTGCATTTAGGAATTTTTATATTAATCATGAAAAATATATAAATAAATTATTATAAATATTCTTTTTACTACAAAAAAAAGTAATAAAAGTAATAAAAAGTAAGTAATAAAAAATATAAGATTGAATAATCACATATAATTAATGAGCGTAATTTATGTCACGGATTTATTAGGTTGATAAATAAATGTATATATATTAGGAAATGAATACAAATTAGCATAGCTAATTAATAACTAAGACTCAATTTTAACGTAGCTACAAATATTATTACGGGCAGGTGTTATTATTAAATAAGTAAATGCCGAAATTAAAAGTATGAATTTAAATGTTAAAAAAAAATTAACTTTTAATCTTAAAAAAATATTAAAAAAATAAGTAGACTTAAACATGAACAAAATAAAATAATAAGTTAGAAACATATAAATCAAAATACAAATAAAATGATTGAATAAAAAAAAAGGGATAGCAACAAAAATATGGAAAAAAATCATATCTAAAATTGATTCTCACATTTCTTGCAATCAAAACATCCATTCAAAGGTTATAAATTTAATTTAAGAAACAAAATATAATTGAGCTTTAACTAATATATTGAACTTTGGATGCACAATTTTTTTATGTAATAATAAATATAAATAAAGTGGGATTGATTTAAGAAGGTATGGAAACAATTATATGCACTTAAAACAATAATATTGTCAACAATGATATTTAAATTAACTAATAAAAAAATTATAAGAAAAAAATATTATAAAATTTAAAAATAATACACGAAATCTATTATAAAATTCTAAATGAAAAAGAAAATAATTACCGTCTGCAAAAATAACAAATAAGAAAATTCTTACATGAAAATTGTATGCAAAAAAGAGTAAATAATTAGTATTAGTAATATAAAAATTATAAAATTTTGAATGGGTAAAGAAATAAAATTAATACGAACAGATTAGAAATATACCGTTTAAACTGCAAAAAAATAAAAATGAGTTTATCAACAAAATAATAAATAAATAAACGCAATAATTAAAAAAAAAATTATATGCAAATAAAAGATAATTAAAAAAAATTATCTAAAACCAAAAAAAATATAATGATAATAACGATAATGATTATAATAATAATAGAACAATAATTAATACATAAAAATGAATAAAGAGTAAAAATGATGTTAAAAAATTTACATGATAGCGGCAAAACAAAAAAAAATGTATCATTAATATATCCTAATGAGATACATGATTTGTATTGATGTTCAAATCTTAATTTGTAGATTGATGAGTGTACGAAATAATTTGAGTATTCTCTGTGTCGCTTGAAATTAATATCTACAAAACAAAATATAAAACACAAAATTGTTAATCATATTCATGTTCATATAATATATAGAATACAAACAACATAAGATGTAAATAATTAAATAAAAAAAAGTACGATGGAATCAAATAAAATGAATAAAATCATACCTATTTAAAAATCTCGATTTCTTGCCGTGGAGTAAATCTGCAAAAAAGTCCAATTTTTTTATATTAACCGCAAGAAAAAAAGTGATGTTTAGTCGATAATATTTGCTTGAAATAATTAAAAAAATAGATAAATAACAATAATAATTAAATAATTGCTTGAAATTATCTGCACAAAAGTAAAACTGACATATTAGTAACTAAAGAAAAAATTAAAGAATTGCTTCATAAAAAATAATCTAAAAACTATGCTAAAAAATAAAAAAGTAGTGAGTAGATGAGTAAATGAATGGTTACGGAGTATAAATAGTATTGAA
Source organism: Euphrasia confusa (assembly GCA_954870475.1). Classification (NCBI taxonomy): domain Eukaryota; kingdom Viridiplantae; phylum Streptophyta; class Magnoliopsida; order Lamiales; family Orobanchaceae; genus Euphrasia; species Euphrasia confusa. The sequence goes on from OX940952.1 coordinate 39,759,508, forward strand.
ATTACTATATATAATTTGTTAATTTAGAAACGTATTTTCGAATATGGAAAATGAGATAATTTATAAAAAAACTTACTTTTTGAAAATTTAAAAAATCGTAATAAATAAATAAATATGGTAAATAAAATAATTGTTCAATAACAATCAATTAATAATGAATCGTTTAATAAATTCCCACCAAGATTGAGTGAATTGGTCCATAAGTCACGATTTTATTCTATAATTAAGCAAATCTAAATAGGTAATTTAATCGTTGTAATTAAAATCATTCAAATTATTTGGTCCATAAATAACGACTTTATTCCATAAATTAAAGAATTGTAATTTAAATCAAATAATTAAACGCCACGTCATATTTATTATTAGTAAAGAAAGCCACATAATCAATCGTAGACAAATGAAAGGCTTATATGTGCCACGTAGTGTGAACATGCTCATTTTTTATAGTGTATTTTTTTGTGTTCACATTGGCCACGTGGGATCATAAAAGTCTGGATTTATATATTAAATAGATATGTTAAATTGTTAAATTTTGTATTAAATAATACTACTATATTTTTATATACTTTACCTTATTTTAAAGTTTTTATATTATGAAAATTAAAAATAAAACTTGTTACAAGTTACAACACATTCACATTCTTATAATTATATTAAAAATATATATACAGAGTAATATTTATTTTTTATTTGCATTTTTTTTATCTATTTTAAACTATTAAAAATAACATATTAATTTAATTGATTAAAATTAATGATAAACAAAGTGTAACAATAATATTAAATCTCCTTGATATTACTCTCTTTTTTTAGCATGATGATTACAAAAATTGTTATTTGTATTATTTGATAAAAAAAATAAAAGTAAATTAGTATTTTAAAGTAAAAAAAAAATTAATTATATGAAAATAGAAAAGTAAGTAAAATGTTAAAAGGTATAATTATTACATTACTTATTTTTGGGGTGTAGGAATATATATATATATATATATATATATATATATATATATATATATATATATATATATATATATATATATATATATACTAGGGGCTATCGTCTTGCTGTCTTTATAATTTAGTGCAACCACAATGGGAAACATGTTGCAAAATATTCAATGTATGAACAAGGCAAAACAACCCCTACGGGAATTCCCTACGGCTTTTTTCCCGTAGGGGTTTCCCTACGGCATTCCCTACGGGGATCGTTTTCTGAGATCCCCTACGGCATTCCCTACGGCCCCGCCGTAGGGGTGACTCCCGTAGGGGATCCCCGTAGGGGACTGCGCGCGCATTCGCGCCCTACAAGAGGCCCTACGGGGTCCCCTACGGCTAGGCGTAGGAAAATACTCCCTACGGGCATACCCCGTAGGGGAGTAATAAATCCCCTACGGGTAATTTCCCCGTAGGGGTCCCCTACGGCTATTTCCCGTAGGGGAGTAGAGAAATTTATTCCCTACGGCATTTGCCGTAGGGGAATTGTTTTTTTTTTTTTTTAAATATTAATTTATATAATAATAAATTAATTAAATGTTATTATAAAATTACGCTAAATTGTTTTAAATGTATTTTTTAACGCAATTATACCGCAATTACAATTTTATAAACATAATTTTTGTACAATTTTATAAATATAAGTAATTAAAAACAATATCTCAAAAACTACTACTAAACAATACTTAAATTTAAGTAAAACTTGTAAACGCAAAAATAAAAATAAAAAATAAGAGTCCTTATAAATTAATAAAAAACGATTGTGAGTTATATTTAATTTAATATATTTAAATGCCCTTTTATTTTAAATTATTTTTTTTAAAACCACTATTTATATTTATAATTTGATATATATATATATATATATATATATATATATATATTATCTTATATATATATATATTATCTTATTATTACATTTTTACATAATAAATATAAGTTAATGAATACATATATATTATCTTTTAAAAATTGTACATATAAATCAGATAGCCCAGCGGTTATCTACCTCCTCTTCACTCATGAGGTCCAAGGTTCAAACCTTGGGCTATGCAATACACATTATTAATTAATACGAAGTGGGTTGAGCTTGGGTCGGGCCTTGGGTTGTGGGTCGGGCTAGGGGCCCGAGTAACATATGGGTCACGTTTTTGGATAAAAACGTATCCCTCCCCTACGGGGATGCCGTAGAGAACCCCTACGGGGAGAAGGGGAGGCGGAAACGAGTTTCCCAAGGGGCTCCCCTACGGCATGCCCGTAGGGATGGCCCCTACGGCTCCAAAAATCCCGTAGGGGATCTGTTCCCTACGAGGAATCCCCTACGGCGTGATTCCCGTAGATTTTTGTTGATTTCCCTACGGGAATGGCCGTAGGGAATGCCAGTTTTTTTTGTAGTGAAATACCGATAGTGTTCAAAGTATCATATACAATAGTCATAAGTTTAACCTAATGCGCAAAATAAATTTCAACATATTACAACTATGAACATGGCATAGCAAAAAGTGAGGCTGGTCAATTGCAGGGCTTATGCAGAACGACATTTAAACTGTTTGGGAGCAACTATTGAACCTCATTCATTTTCCCCCTTTTTCCTTACTAACCTGCCTGTGTCGTCTTTTGGATCACATTCATCAGCTGATATTTCATTGAAAATCCAAGCATTTGCCTACTTTTGTAGGGATGCTCGATTTACCAAAATCTTTATTTGTTGAATTCACAAAAGCTGGAGTTCCTGGAGGACTGCACTCTGAATTTGGCAGGCCGTAGTTTGGGGTTTGTATAATTTCTCTACCATTGAATCAGAAGATAATATAAATGAATCGAGAAACCAAAAACCAGAAATGTGAGAAGACTATTAAACTCAGAAGTCGAAGAAGCATAACTAAGAACAAAGAAAAGTAGGTAAATAGGAAGCGAGATGGGGATGACATGTTAACAAGGGAAAAGAAATCAGAATAGGAAAACGATATACATAGAGAAATGGAATCATGGGTGATCTGGTGCTGACCTTGCCATATTTGTGCTATATAGAAACTTTGGAGGTGAATCCCTAAAAGAACAAATAAAATCAGTCAAAAAAGAAGTGCAATCAACATGTTAACAAAGGAAAACAAATTGATGAACCTGAAAAAGTGGCAAAAGCAATAGATCTCTTTAATCATTAAGCCGCCTCTTTTGTCGGCAGCTACGGCGCCATTGTCAGCAGTGCGGGTCGTGGATTTTACCGGGGCAGCTCTTGTTCACCAGAATTTTTCAAAGCTCGATTAAATAGGTTTAACAAATCAATAAAACAAAACATCGAGTGTTTTAATTACTCATCTATTGGATCAAATTTAAAAGAGAAGGAAGTTTAGAAAATTGACTCAAGGTAGATAGCAGTAAATGTTGCATGTTGTTTATTTTACGTCTAAAATAATCTTGTTACCTTTCAGGTTTTCAAGTGCGCAAAAATCAATTGATCAAATTCAATAATTTTACTCCCAATCAAATAGTTCAATACATACTGTATTATAGAAGTTCAGCCTCATCACATACCGATTAGGAAAAGGTAAAATAAGAAAAGAAAGAAAATATAAAACAATACAGAAAACGAATTGATGTACCTGGAAAAGAGGCAAGAGCAATACTTAAAAGCACCATTCTCGATGTCCTCTGCCAATCCCTTTTCCAGTGGCTCCGCAACCTGAAAATCGAAATGGAATAAATAAGTAAAACTTCATTTTTTCATATACATCATACACGGTAGTAAATAAAGAGCAATACTTAAAAGCACCATTCTCGATGTCCTCTGCCAATCCCTTTTCCAGTGGCTCCGCAACCTGAAAATCGAAATGGAATAAATAAGTAAAACTTCGTTTTTTCATATACATCATACATGGTAGTAAGTAGTTAACTAACCATCGTAATTTTATTTTTCTTGTTTGGAGTTTCAGCAAAGCATTTCATCGAAGAGGATTCCACAACTGTTTCACAGAACGAGGCAACAGGATCTACCACCTAATTATAATTTAGAACAAAAATAAATATTATGATATAATGGAGGTATCACATTTTAATTTTTTTGTTCTAAAAAACAAAAACAACGGAAAGTACCTTGTCTTCCACTTTCGAGTAAAGCTCTCTGATGTCTTTCATAACAGAATCCATGTACAACTCACCGGTACCCAAAATAGTATGCTCGGATATCAATCTGTCAACCTGATTAATAATGAAATAAATACGAAGTGAGTAAATATTATTGGCCATTAAAATTGCAATGACAAGCATATGGGAAAAAATATATTTCATAAATCCCCATCAGGTTTGAATTATTACCTTGTTTATTACTACTACTATGGGAATCCGATCCTCTATTACATGGCGTATTGCCCTCTTTGTGTTTACCTGTTAACAAAGTATAATAATAATGCATATACATCAAACAATATTTATAATCAAAAGCAATCTTAGACAATAAATACAGAAGCCAAATAAAACATGGTATCTACAGTGCTAATAGATTTGTGAAAGTAAGAGTGACTATATCCAATGAAATTGGCTGGAACAAACAGAAGTGGACTAACTAAGAAAAGTTGGGAATTAAAACACAATTAATAACTGAAGATGTATGATTCACGAGTAGAAAATCTAGCGAACGAACGAACACATTCTCTACCCAAACGAAATCGAAAGAACATAAAGAAAGAAAGAACATAAAGGAAACGGAGATGAACAGAGAATGAACAATAAGTGAAAAAAATCATGAATAGAAGATAGTACCGCAAATGCAAGACGGAGTTACATTTTTCAAAATATTAAAGTTATCCCACTTTAATATCTTGTTTATATTATATCTCGTAATGCATCCATTTCTCCTTCCCAATTATCTTGTGTTTATCATCACCTAGTACTTAAGTATGAGTGCTCTCATTCACAAGGGTGAGTACAAATTACCTTCGTAAGGGTCTGCGACGGACCAAGAACCATAACATTGAAATGCCGCATATTTTCTTCGGACGGGATGTACTTATTCCCGGCGCTGCATTCACAGGCCCAAAAACAACTCAATTACATCGAACTCGATCATAATAATTGCTACTAAAAGTCGATTATTTTCAATAGTGACAACCCTCTGCGATCATATGCAATCAACAATCACCGAAAACAAACTGAATCAAGTGAGCGCAAATTCGAAACTAAACCCTCAAAATTCAATATGGGCTTTAAGTGTATTTATTGAAAATTACAGGAAAATTAAAGTTTATACCTGGTTCCCTGAGAAGACACTGCGTCTCCTATGAAACCAAAATCACAAAAACACGAAAATAAAGCTTAACAAAAACTGTTATGTCTTATTTAATAAATAAGTTATTTAACTGTTTGGATAAATTAGGTATATAAACTTATAAAATGTTAATTTGTTTGACAATTTAAGATTTATATAGTTAAAATTACCAAAAATAAATTGTTATACATGAAAAAAAAATATTAACTAAATAATAAATTTGGAATTTTTGTATATATATAAAATGTAATAATTTTAAGGGTAATTTGGATTTTTATTATTTAAGTTGGAAGAGCTTATAAGCTGTTTAAAAAAAAATTGTCTCCCCCTTATTTTTTTTTAAACAGCTTATAAGCTGTTTTATTTTAAAGTTTTAAGATTTTTTTTTAAAACATTACCGAACAAATTTTAGGAGCTTATAAGCTCTTAAACAACTTATAAACTGTTTTAAAAAGCTTATAAGCTCAGCCAAACAGGCTCATAGTTGCGCATGTTGGCGGAAATTTTGAAGGAAGTTGTCCCCAGGGGCATAGCCGAGTGGTAAGGCATGTGATGATGTGGGTGAGATATTCCCCGGCGATGCAGGGTTCGAACCTCGGGTGAGACAAATTTTCATTGAAATATTACGAAGATTTGTCCTGAGGTGAGACCTGTTGGCTCTCTCGCACAGGTGTCTGCTACTCGGGCACATCCCTCGATTTACTTCCTACCCGATCGAGGGACCTCCGATCGGGTGGGGTGGAATTTCTCGTTTCTCCTCATTATAAAAAAAAATTCAAGGAAGTCGACATATGCATTTAATTAGTTGGGCCAATTTTCAACATGGAAGTTGGAACTGTTTCCTGGCCCGTGCGTTGGCCCACAGCCGAATAAATACTATCCTGGGCCCCTGGCCCAAGTTGCTCAGTACCGAGATGGCTACATTTTTCTATATATAGATTATAGACTATATAGTTACGTGTGTTCTTAATTTTGTTGGCCCCTTAAAAGGGGTTAAGTCTCGATTTGGTCTATTAAAAAGGGTCGATTTCAATTCAATCTATTAAATCATAAAAATGTAGTCAATTTAGTCTAATTTGATCGGAAAAATCAAAATTCCGCCGAAAAAAGACACGTGGATTTTTTTCCGGTAAAATTTGCTAACACGACGCCACGTGATGCCTACGTAAGCATCACCTTAACCGATTTGGTCCACTAAAAAAGGTCAGTTCAGTTTAGTCCTTTAAATCACAAAAATATAGTCAATTTAGTTAATTTGGTCGTAAAATTCAATATTTCACTGTGAAAAAGATATTATATATAAAGAGAATCGGACTTGTTCTTTTTTTCTCAAATAAGATTAATTAATAATAAAATTTATTAAAAAAATTGTGTATTTAAAAATTATAACACATAAAACACTATTTCCAATTAAACATTTCATTTTTTTTAATTTTTATTAATAAAATTAAATTAATTATTAATAATTATTAATTATAATTTTATTAATAACTAGTTTTTTATTAATTATAATTAATAATTTTTTTATTAATTTATAATTAAAATTTATTAATATAAGTGTAAAAAAGTCCAACTTCTCTACCAGTTCGAGGTGTTGGATGAAGCGACTTCTAATACAATCCCTTTAAATAGACCAAATCAATAAGACTACCCCTTTTAAGGGACTTTCTCTTTGCTGCTGTTTTAAAATTTTTATTTTAATAATTCTGGTGTTCTATTCCATTCTATTCTCGATTATCATGGTAATTAAATTCAAAGATTTCAGTAATAAATCAATACAAGTAATTACTTATCATCCAACACATTGAGTTATGACTACCATTTTTATATGATGATCGTGCACCGACCATTCCAGTTTGCCACTCACAGGCTCACAGCTATCCCTCTTCCTTTGCTGAATTCGAGTGACACTCGACATAATCTAACGAGTGCGGTTTATAATATTTTCTTCCTCCCACGAGAAATGATGCACTTATTTTTTCGTGTAGATTAAGAAAAATAAACATTAATTTAATTATTATGTAATACTTCCTATTTAATTGTTATAATAAAAAATTAATAATTAATTTTCTCACAAATGTTATAATAAAAATTTAATGTTATTTTTCTCACAAAATAGAATACTATAGTCTGTTTATAAGCTATTTTTAAGATAAAATACTTGACATATATCACTAATATTTAATCTAAAGTGATATTAATCATATCAATGTAAGTGGCCTCTCAATTTAAATATATATATTAGATTCCTTAATGCGTAATTGACTCTCTCCACACTTGCATAAATGGATGTGACAATAATTAGTAAATAAATAATTAATAATTGTAGTGATTGTAAATGTTATGTATGTACGTATCTCATCCTTGCATTTTAGAGTACATCACTTGGGTATTCAAATCTATACGAAAGAACGAGTCACTCACTCGTGTATACTGCTCCCTCGGTTCAAAGACAGTTATCATACTTCCCTTTTTGGGTATCCAATAATAGTTGACACAAAAAAAAAAAAAAATAATTATTTTAACTTTTTCATTTTAATATACAATAATGTTACTTTTTAAACTTTACTAACAACTACTTTACTTTTCATTTTTAAAATATATTTTTACTCTTTATTTTCTAATAAAAAAATTAAAAAATAATAATTTTCTTAAACTCCGTGTTCAGCAAAGTATGACATCTATTAATGACCGGAGGGAGAATATTAAAACAACCCGTAAAAATATTTTGGTACGATATAACAATTCCAATGTCATCCTTGAATTACTGAAAAGTTGGTTATTTATAAATTGAACAATTTTATTATTTTAACTAAACTTTGTAAAATGTTATTGTTCAATTAACTTTAATACTATATTAAAGCAATCTCAGTACGATGATGTGTGACACAATCAATAAAATTTTCAATTCGCTAAAAAATAACATATTAATCCACCACGAGTAAAGCTAAAAAAAATTACAGCCTATACTCGAGGGGTGTTAAATTGTAATTATATACTTCCGCCGTACCATAACAATAGTCACATATGGTTTGACTTTTTTTTATCATTTGATAAATAGTGTACAAAAATTATAAAAAAATAACTAAAATAAAATTTAAGAAAAAATTATAAAAAAACAAAGTCTCTTAAATGTTATTAATAACCTAATTTCACTACAAGTAATATTAAATTATTATTTATATATTAATGAGCTATATACACAACAGCCAACCATATTCACTAATTAATTAATGTATACATAATACTCTCTCTGTTCAATGATCAATGTTGAATTTTTTTTCGTCCAATAAATAGTATACAAAAATTATAAAAAAATAACTAAAGTTAAATTTTATTTTATTTATTTTTTTTATAATTTTTGTACATTATTTATTATATTAATTGAACGGACAAAAAAAATAAAGGTTAACTGTGACTATTGTTTTGAGACACATAAGTATATTTTTAATTTTTGTGTAAATATATATAGCAAATAAGTTGGTCTTAATTAGACTTTCATTCACAAACCAAAGGCACAAAACATTTCATCGGAAAATGGGCACGAAAAACAGCTCAATTCGGAAACAGAGCAATAAATTGGTGAGATACATGAAAGCCCCCATCAGAATCTTAGCCCGAGCGCGTGACTTCTACGTGACTAGCCTGACGGGCTGCGCGGGCCACTCCGCCTACTACGGCAACGCCATGGGCTGCCCGACGAGCCTGCCCAGAAGCTTCTCGTCTGACCGATCAGATCATAGCAGCTACGACACGAGAGAGCTCGTTAAGGTCGCCTCTGCCCGCGGCCTCACCGGAAAAACCGAGGCCGAGCTCCTCCGGCTCCGGTCGAGAAAACCGGCGGTGACCAGGAGCCGCACCGTCGGGTTCGGCAGAATCGACGAGGACAAGCCATGTGAGTTTGCGGAAAACAACTACCCGAGGAGCCGGAGCTACGCGATGGCTTATTCAGGACAAAGAAGCTTTGTGCGAAAATGAAGTTCATAATTTATTACATGTAATTATCGTTCTTAATTGCTACCATGCTTATAAATTTGTTGTGTTTGTTGCATTGACATTCCAAATCATCCCAGAACAATAATAGGTATTTCCTATGTCTCATAAAGATGATTACACTTTCTTCTCTTCGCTAAATTACAAAATTTTATATTGTTTTCTCTTTCAAAATATATTAGTATTACAAGTTGATGTGAAATTAGTATTACAAGTTGATGACCTTAACATTATTGTATTAGTGTGAATATGAAATTATTTTCTAAACAATAAAGATGTTGAACCCAACAATTATGGAGTATATAATTATCTAACCACAAACATGTACACTACTATGTGAAGTTTGATTCATTGCTATCTTCAATTGTCTTATTTTCAGACTTGCATTTTTTCAGTTCTGAATGGTTTTTTTGTAAAACAAATAAATTTGAACTCTATTTTTGTGTTTTTTTAAAGAGCAATGTTTTTTTTAAAGGAGGGAGTAATATATTCTTGTGTGTTTTCTTCTTATATACTATCTTTTATCACACTTCTTTTATTAATGTGATAATTTCTTTGGGATGAATTATAAATTATACTAGTATTATTTTTGTCTCAATTAATTATAAACATTTTTCTTTTTTAGAACAACTCTAAAAAGAATTAAAAACTTTATTTTTTTTACTTTAAAATACAAATTTAGTATTATTTTTTTCACTTATTTTTTATAATTTACTCAGACTATTTTATTTTTAATTAAAAAAAATATTTTTATCTATTAATTTTTGGTCAATATTTTTTTTTTAATTTAGATACCGTCAGTGCATTATTTGTTAGAAAGTAGTACTGTTAAAAAAACAAGACATAGTACTGTTTTTTTTATAAAAACAAGACAGTTATAATAACATTGCATTGCAATTACTGCATTTATAAATGACTTTCGGAGTTTGGTGAGCCAAAGTTGGGCCAGTTTACAAATTTAAATATCTTGACTGATTCTAATATATTGTGTGAATATATAATAAAAAAAATTTAAAACTAATTCCCCAATTGTAAATATTTTAACCTAAAAAAAATTGATTAAATATTTGGTTCACAAGGAAACATTTGACTACCACCAACAACTCGTAATTAAAAATTTAAAAATAAAAAATTAATAAATCACTTTTCAAAAAATAAGTATATTGAATTAATGAATTATAAATCTAGTACGACCAATTTCAAATAAAATAAAACACTACAAATAACTATAATCAAATAAATTCATCAAACCCGTTAAAATACAAGTAACTGTTATTTAATTTTTGCACTTAAAAAACTTTTGTAACTCTCTCCACTAGAATATGTACATAATATAATCGGTAATCCATGTTAAATGTCCCATATTCAATAATTAATGGATTATATCGTGTTGGCGTATAAGAAGCATCATTGCTACGTGTACTAATCATTTGACTTTTGAGCATTATGTTCCCCACATTTTATTTTATTGTTGAAATTGAACAATCAAAAAACTTTGAATAAATAATGTTTTACCCACTGATACATACATATAACCAAACCAAATTTATGAAAAAAAATGTTTTTAATGCCGCTTGTTTGTCCACACTAATGATTATTACTTATTTGTAATTTATAAGTAGGACTATTAGTTCGGACAGATATAGTAGTATATTTTAAATTCAAGTTGTGTTTTTAAGTGCACGTAGTAGTCGCACCTTAAAGGAGTCATCCTCATAAAGTATTTATCTGCATTTTATTTGACAATATGCTATAATTAATAATTTAATTTGCAAATCATTATTTTAAATTATTTTCCCAAATATTTGCAATTTTATTTATGCATCAATTTCAATATGATATATTTTTATTATTTTAATTTTTAAATTAATAAATATTCTTTCAGTCTCTTACTCACAAAAAGAAAATATACCTTTAAAATATGTATTTTCTGAATTTTATATATATCATCCAAAAAGAAAATATTTCTAATTATTTTTTAACTTTAAAATATAATTATATTCTTAAATTTTCACCTACTTATCTACTTTTACTCACAACAACATTTACCTTTTCACTCTATATACCATACTTCTCTTACTTTGTTTTTATCAAATCATGAATATAGTGCCAAGTATGAAGATATTCATGTGAGAGTATGGTATATTTTGATATGATCGATTTGTGCTATTTTGTTTATAGTTTATAAATAAAAATTTATCTAAAGATTTTATATGTCAATTTCATTCACTTTTCCATGTATCTTTTTCTTAAGAGTGAAAAATATAAATACTACGGACTAGTAAATTTTTGGGTCCTAAAAATCTGAAAACCCAACTCGGACAATCGAGTATATCATTTCAATTTATTTTGATTGGGTTCAAATGAAAGACACCAATTTTGGATCAGACCCTGTGATTTTTGAGCTAGACCCATGCCATGCCCACCACTAATAATGGCAACATCAATTTCACTCAATTGACTTGATAAAATTTGAAGTTAATTGTCTGAATTGAAACTTGATTGAACAAGTCGAAAGTGCAATGAGCAATTACTCTGTACCTATTCAGCTTCTTCAGAACCAATACCATGACTATTCTTGGACTTCCTTCTCTGCTTGAGCTTGTTTCTTTTCGAACTACAACCCGGGGGCTCTCCTAAAAAAAAGGGTTCCGTTTATTGCTTACCGACGACAAATAAAAAATATAGAAAGTTTCACCTGAAACTTTGGTTGCGGCATTTTGTCGAACACCTTCGGGCACACCACTTGCAATTACGTCGTTGGAATCGGGTAAAAGAGGGCCGATGATTGCTCTTCGCTTGGAAGCGGATTCTTTGAGCTTGCGCTTTCGGAGCCTCTTTCTCTGAGCTCTACTCAGCTTATCATCAGTCCCGGTACCCGACGGCGACGATGAATATGTAGTCTCATTCTCTAATTCCTCCTCCTCTGTAATTAATTTCAAGAAAATAAAGCATTGTGTGTTAGGAAGAGCGATCGGATATATATGGAGTAATTAATATCTCTCGTTCAGTAATTTTGACGAACACCTGGAAGGTCGAGAAACTTGTGTTCTACTTCGTCTTCTTGTACTTCATCTTCCTGGTTTCAAAGAACGTTAGTTTTAGTAAATGGCGATAAATCATGCAGGCAGAGGAGGAGTGTTATGTGAATACGTACGTGGCGAGGCAAAGGGGTTGGAATTGGATACATCATTTTCAGAAGGGCTTCATGAAATTTTCTTTGCTTCTCTTTTTCCTTCATTCTCTTGCAACAAATTTGTCGGATGATACAACCCCAAATTCGTCCCCTTGTTTTCCAAATCAATTTTTTTTTTAATTTATTGGTAAAAAAATACTCTTCCCTCCCATAAAATATGAATTTCAATTCATTTTAATATTAAAATTATAAATATTATTTAGATGAATGATTTTAATGATATTCATATTAAAATATTGTATCCATTAATTTTATAAAAAAAAAATAGTTTAGCAAAATTAAATTCAATTTATTTCAAATTAATTTCATAGTATTATCAACGATAAGTATTATATACTTAAAAAAAAATTATTTCTAATATTTTGGTAAAAATGTAAGAGTAATTTAGTTTTTAAATTAAAAAAGTAAAATTAGTCGAATGTAAAATTAGAAAAAGTAAAATTATTTGAATGTAAAATTAGAAAAAGTAAAATGACTATCATGTCTACGTTGGATATTTTTCGGAAGATGATACAGTTACACGAGGTGTACCGGGCCTCCGGTACACCACCAATCAAAATACGACACGGATCAATTTTAAATTAATTAATTAAATAATTACTATTTTAATTATTATTAAATTGAAATATTAATTAGGAAAATATATTACCAAATCTTCTAAAATGTTAAGTAAATAAAATCAATATAATCATACCAAATATTGAATATTGTCCAAAATTTATTAGATTGTTTTCCTTAAAATATAAATAAAAAATAAATAAATAAATAATATATTAAATCGTAAAAAAACATAAATAAAAATAAAAAAAACGTAAGAAATAAAAAAAAAAATTATTTTTGTAAAATATTTTATTAAAATAATAAAAATATATTGATTAGAAAAACATTTCTTAACATTATTATTCGTTTAATAAATTACGGATTATTATTATGCTTCTATTTTATATTTACATTTATAATTTAATTGATCGAATTGATCATTTTAAAAAATATATTTTTTACGTACAAATATATTATTCATTTATGTTCACAATTTTAATAATGGAATGAAAATGATTGGTTTAGACGATTCAGGTTTTTTTCTTTAAAAACTTAACATAATAAAATTATTTTCTTTTAATACATATTTTGAATATTTTATTTATTTATTTTAATTTATCTTGATTATTAGTTATTTAATATTTTTAAATTAATTCAAAAAAATAATGAATTTTTATACTAATTTAATTAATTATTTTTTTAATTTACTTTTAATTTATTTTGATTATTGATTACGTAATATTTTTAAATTAATAATAAAAAATTGTAAAATTCTACTAATTTAATTAATTATTTTTAATTTATTTTATATTTGTAATTTTTATAATTATGTATAAATTAATTTTTTTTAGCAAAATATTTTACAAAAATAATTTTTTTTTTATTTCTTACGTTTTTTTTATTTTTATTTATGTTTTTTTACGATTTAATATATATTTTATTTATTTATTTGTTATCTATATTTTAAGAAAAACAATCTAATAGATTTAGGAGAATATTCAATATTTGGTATAATTATATTGATTTTATTTACTTAAAATTTTAGAAGATTTTGTAATATATTTTCCTAATTAATAATTCAATTTAATAATAATTAAAATAGTAATTATTTAATTAATTAATTTAAAAATGACACGTGTCTATTTTGATTGGTGGTGTACCGGAGGCTCGGTACACCTTAACTGTAGACTTTTCCATATTTTTCCTTACTCTGTTGGAGCTTCACAAACATTTTCTTCCCGCAAAATACACATCCACTGAAACAGCCAAACCCTAATTAAACCCCTCTTTCATCTCCCGTCACTGCTGAACCTCCTATTCTACTCTTTTGCTGGAACACAGCCATGGCGGAGATAAAGCTCTCAGAAACGCGAGACCTAACACGAATCGAAAGAACCGGTGCTCACTCCCACATCCGCGGCCTGGGCCTCGACTCTGCCCTCGAGGCCCGCTCCTCCTCCGAGGGCATGGTCGGCCAGACTTCCGCCCGAAAAGCCGCCGGTGTCATCGTCAAAATGGTCCAGGAGGGTAAAATCGCTGGCCGAGCCGTCCTCATCGCAGGACAGCCCGGCACCGGCAAAACCGCTATCGCCATGGGCATGGCCAAATCCATAGGTGAGGAAACCCCCTTCGCCATGCTCGCCGGAAGCGAGCTCTTCTCCCTCGAGATGTCCAGAACCGAAGCCCTAATGCAGGCATTCCGGAAGGCTATCGGCGTCAGGATCAAGGAGGAGACCGAAGTCATCGAGGGAGAGGTCGTGGAGATCCAGATAGACCGGCCGGCGGCGTCCGGGACCGCCTCTAAGACCGGGAAACTGACCCTGAAGACCACGGAGATGGAGACTGTGTACGATTTGGGGACAAAGATGATTGAAGCCTTGGGGAAGGAGAAGGTGCAGAGCGGAGATGTGATTGGGATAGACAAGGCTTCTGGAAAGATCACGAAGCTCGGGAGGTCTTTTTCGAGGTCCCGGGATTACGATGCCATGGGCCCACAGACGAAATTCGTGCAGTGTCCGGATGGCGAGCTGCAGAAGAGGAAGGAGGTCGTGCATTGCGTTACTCTTCACGAGATTGATGTTATCAACAGCAGGTACTAATTATTTAGTGCATTGCATTTTTTATTTGTTGATTATATGCTTAAAAGATTTTGGTTTTTTAATGTCTTAAGTAACAAAGTCTACTTGTTGTGTTTATATGTGCGAGTAAATGGTAATTATCGATTGTGTTGGCCCTTTTTTGTCATTTGTGATTGACCTAGTAGGTTAGTTTTTTGCCACTGCCGATATTATTGGACGCCCGATGAGTCTTGTGATTCGGGCCTGATTCTAATAAAATTATAAAAGTATGAAAGTGCACTTGCTTATTTATTTATTGACAATTACTAGTTTTCCTTATGCATGGAGATCAATTCTCTTAGAGTTGCTCAAGACTCGAAGAATTCTTTTTTACTAGCTTTGATGTTGATTAGTTTTTTTAATTTTGTGAGGTGTTAATAAATTCCATCTTGTTAGTTGTACTGTTGGCTTCTTTAATTTGTATCATAATCCGGGTGAGGACTCGATCTTTTGATTTTTAAAGAATGCTGTGTAGATGTTTAGATTTAAATGTAGATGAATCCCAGTTTATTTTTATGTGTTGAGTAATTTTCTCTATTGATCTTTCTGTCTTCCCATCTCAATTTTCAATCCCAATGCTTGATCGCCCAAAATCCTGCTCACCTTCACCCCACGATTTTACGAAGCAGAACAAAACATCTTTGGAACATAATGTTCTGTAATTAAGAGTTGCACAGCAAAATTAATAATCACATAAGTTGGACCCTTGAAAACTGTCCGTTTTCATTATGAGTTCTACTTCACTGAATTCATTTTTTTCAAATTCAAATTCACTATGCCGGTTTCCCATTTTACTGAACTAATAAAAAACTTCTAACTTTTAACGAGTTAATTTGCTAATCTTTATTTATCAGCTGGGCTTTTATGAATAGTTGATGAAGTTTCTAATTTTAGTATACTAATATTTATGTGTAACACTAAATACTTATCAGCAATTGAACTAAGGTATGAACTAACTACTAAAGTATCATATGTTACCTATTTCTACCATTTCGTCACTGTACTGAATTGGCATTTCTAAATTAGAAATTGAAATTGAAACGGGTTGTTATGTCAAGCTTTTTAAATATGCACACCCCCTATTTGTTACTTAAAATGTGTGTTGTTGCTCTCAATAGAAGTATATATCCAGAAAAACAATCATGCTTCTTTAAAAGTTCGATATATCATTTCTTTTTCTTCCCTTGAAACCCAGGACACAAGGATTCCTCGCACTATTCACTGGTGACACTGGAGAAATCCGTGCGGAAGTCCGTGAACAAATCGACACCAAGGTCGCCGAGTGGACAGAAGAGGGAAAAGCCGAAATCATCCCTGGTGTCCTCTTCATCGACGAGGTCCACATGCTAGACATCGAGTGCTTCTCCTTCCTAAACCGAGCTCTTGAAAACGACATGGCCCCAATACTAGTCGTCGCCACTAACCGAGGCATCACTACCATCCGAGGCACAAACTACCGATCCCCTCACGGCATCCCGATCGACTTTCTCGACCGCCTGCTCATTATCTCTACGCAGCCTTACACGTCTGAGGACATCCGGAAGATCTTGGACATTAGGTGTCAGGAAGAGGACGTGGAGATGTCTGAGGACGCGAAGGTGTTGCTGACTAGGATCGGGGAAGACACGTCTCTGAGATATGCGATTAATCTGATCACATCTTCGGCTTTGGCGTGCTTGAAGCGAAAGGGGAGGGTTGTGGAGATGGAGGATGTCAGCCGGGTTTATGGTTTGTTTTATGATGTGAAGAGGTCCACACAGTATTTGATGGAGTATCAGAGTCAGTATATGTTTAGTGAGGTGGAGGTTGATGAGGGTAATGCAATGGTGGCATGATGAGTATTGGATTGATTTCTGGAATATGTTATTTTTATATTGTTGTGGATTTTCCTTTTTTAATAATTGAAAAAAAAAAAAAACATTTACTTTTGGAAATCATAAATAGTATGGAAAATGTAAAAAGGGGAACTTCCAAAAGTTTCGCCGTTGCCGGGGATCGAACCCGGGTCACCTGCGTGACAGGCAGGAATACTTACCACTATACTACAACGACTTGGATGATATACTCCCGGAAATTTCATATTTTCATCATTCATTAATTAAGCTCATAATTATTTATTCAGATACTAATATCATTACATGATCATACAGGATAATCAAAGGGCAATGGATTGACAGTGGAGTGATCCCCTAGATCCGGGTGCACATACCCATAGTTCCTGATCACCTGATTATCAGCAAACACCAGCGCCCTCTCCATGGCTTCAACGCAGGCCCTCCCGGAATACATCTCGTTGTGGGCCCCGCTGCACGGCTGGCAGCCCGTGAAATGCGTGATGAACGGCCTTCTCCAGCTCCCCCTCCCATACCCGACTCCCTTCAGATGCTCCTCCCACATCCTACCATATCCCTCACTCACCTTCTCCGCGTGCCTTCTCCTCAATCCCGGCACCCCCTTCTCGACTCTCTTGTACTCCTCGCTGATACGATCGTACGTGCCCAAGAAATCCATCCAATACCCCTCGAAATAATACTCGCTCTCCAGATAGATCCTATCCCCCCATTTATCCTTCTCCTTCAGCAAAAGGTAAACCAACCCCGACTGATCGTCCGACTCCGCAAACACCTTGTCCTTGAAAGTCGCTTTCTGTATCCGGCCCCACTTTTCGTAGTCCTTCGACTGCGGGCCCATGTCGGCCCACGCGTCCATGAAGTCCATGGCCCACTGAGAGTTCCGAATCAAGAACACCCCTGCGTTGATGCTGGTCCAGCTCCTGTTCTCGTATATCAAGTGGGGCCAGCCGTGGATGACCATGTGGTGGTCCTTGTACCGGCCCAGCGGGAGCTCGAAGTCCATGTCGGTGAAAGCCGCGTCAGAGTCGACCCACCAGACCCAGTCCGCTTCCGGGTGGGCCAGCATGACGGCCTTCACGGTGGGGGTCTTGGCCCAGAACGAGAACATCTTCGGCTGGAAAAGGACGTTGTTGTAGAATACGTCGATGACGTGGCGCCGGGCGTAGTCGACCTTGTTCTTGAAGAACTTGAGGAGGAGGTGATCGCCGATGGGGTTCTTGCAGGGCGTGGGCTGAGAGCCGGTGACCATCAGCACCCGCTCGCGGGCCCCGGCGAAGGACGGGTGCTGACTCAGCCACTCCGCTCGCTTCTCGTCCCAGTTTTTGACAGGTGGGGTGTCGATGGTGTAGGTGAGCTTCGGGTCGTCGTAGAAGTTCGGGCTGGATTGGGACAGAGTAGAGGTCTGGGATGAAAAGGAGGAGGTGGAGAAAGTTTGGTATTTGGGCCGGGTGGGGCCCGGAAAGGAGGCGAAAGCCCAAACAAGGAGCAAAGCGGTTAGAGCTCCGGCGGCAAACATAAACGAGGCTGTTTTGGTTCTGCCGTTGTGTTTGGCCATAGTCGGGAGGTTTTGGGATTGGGAAAGTAAAGAAGGGGCAGTAGCCGTGCATCTTATAAATTCACACGTTGTTGAAGTCGTCGGTCTTGGAAATTGGAGTGATGGCGTCATGGCTTTGAATTTTGAACCGCAGATTTGGCGGAAAGGGTTTGGAATAATTGGGAAAGTTCCAAAAGAGCTGAGATGATCAGGAGATGAGGCCATGAGGTTTGATTAATTACCATTTACCAACCCCAATAAATGAAGAAAAAACACAGACTTTTACCTAAATCCTACACCCAACAATTATGAAGTAAAAAACAAGAGCTTACTTGGAAGGGAATCGTCTCTGGTGAGTTTACAGTCTGCTGGGCGATAGCCATCCTACAAATAGGAAATGATATCAGTCAGACACGTTATTGAAATAAATCGAAGAGAATTTAGCCAATGATCGAGCGTACGCACTCTGTTAGTCGAGCCCGGTGGAATCAACAGATAGTCGAGTGAAGGGGTGGGGTGTGTTCCTGCAAACTTGTAAAAGATCCAATTTTTTTGAACATCAACAACAAATGGTCATCATGAAAATTCAAATCCAGACATTGCAACCACAAGACATGTAGTATATCAGAATTGTAATGAGTCTGACCATTTAACCAAAAACTTGGATCTAAAAGTCACATTATAATTTAATTCTTCTAAGAGACATTTCGTCGAACACCTTCTCCAAAAACCCAAAATCCCGTTTAATGTTCGTTCCTTCGTAAAACCCTTCCTCTTTTTTCTGAATTGTTAATTAGCAAAAATGAAAAATTTGACATGTTTTTTGAAGGTCTTTAATAACAACAAAATGTTACTCCCAACGAAAATTTTTGGGTAAAATGCGCACCCCATTTCAAAATAAAAAGTAAAAATAGTTGTGTAAAGGTAAAAAACAAATACAAGTGAAAAGATATGAATATACAGTAATTGTATTTTAAAGTTAGAAATTAAGTGTAATTATAATGAAAAAATTATGTAAATAGTAAATATTTTTAAAATATAAAATATATTAGTAGAAATCTTGATCTTGATCCATATAGTGTTGACTGGTGCAGGGGTTTGGTGAAATAAAATCGAAAATGTAATTTTGAAGTGTAATGATTACTATTAAGGTTTGAGCATCATCATCATCGATCAGCACCACAAAACCTAACCCATAATCAACTCATCTACAGAGCTTCTCTCTCTCACCTGAAAACTCATGTCAAAAAGATTCCTTTGCCACTTTGAAAGAGCTTCAATTTTGGTAAGCTTCATCGAATCTAAAGCACGGATTGCCTTTTTATTATATTACATTATGTTTTCGTTTTCATTTTAATTATTAGATTTTCCTTGTTTTCCCATGAAACTGGATCTGTCTGTAAATTTCCGTTCAAGTGTTGATGACATTGATTGAATGAAGCTCATGAAAAAAAAAAGTTTTGCCCTAATTTTTTCATTAATTTGTTTGAAATGTCAAATTAACCCAAATATTCTGTTATTTTGCCCACATAATTTACCTGTTAAATTCGAAATCAGTTTTTTTCTTTCAATTATTACTATTTTTGTGATTTCATAACAGTAATTCATTTGATTCAGTTTAGTTACTCTAACGAAAAGTCGAAAACCATAACAATAATTTCGTTTCCCCAGCAGTGCATTTGAATGCAGCACTCTCTTGAATATACAAAAACCGCCAAAATGAAGTCGAGGATCAAATCCCGCAGACCAAAGAACAGATGCTCCTTGTTAAATCTCGTGTGGGCCCTCGTCGGATTTTTTCTCATGCTCCATCTCTACACTTTTGTTTGCCACACGGAAATACTAACTAGAGAGGTGATACGAAAGAGTAAAGGCCTCCATCCCCTCTTAATTGATGCTGAAGTGGTTGAGGACGAAAACATACAAATGCCTCCACCGAGAAGGCGCTCCCCACGTGCCGAGAAAAGGAAACCCAAGCGGTCAACCACTTTAATCGACGAATTTCTCGACGAGTATTCCCAAATAAGGCACGTGTTCTTTCCCAGCATAAAGACAGCTGTCGATCCTAAAAATGAAACTGGTGGTTTCTATTATCCGGGGAGAGTATGGCTGGACACTGAAGGGAATCCTATCCAAGCCCACGGGGGTGGTATTTTGTATGATGACAGGTCGGAGACTTACTATTGGTATGGTGAGTATAAAGATGGACCTACATACCAAGCTCATAAAAACGGAGCTGCACGGGTATATTCTTATTTTTAAAATTGCTAAAATAAGTATATTTCACTTTTATCCTTCTTGAAGATATACGACTTCTTTTTGGATATGGATGTTTTCTTGCCTTTTGTGTTTCAAATCCTAGAAGGCGAGATTGGGTTTGCTCATAAGAACAATGTCTGAACTGGTCTTTAGGTGGGCTTTTTGGTCATATAAATTATATTTAAAGATTTTTGCATGATATATATATACATGCTGACAACCGGCTACTATTTATGCATCTCCTTTTCAACTGTGATTGTTCCAGGAAATAGTTTTCGGATCTTTTCTATATTGTGCAATATATTAGTAGTATTTATATCTTTCTTGCCTTTTATGCTTTAACCTCAAAATGAGGCATATGTTTTACTGCCCTCGTCAAACTTCAATATTCCCTTCCCAATGTTAAGGGCATGCGGTTTTTCTCTTTATACATCTTTTGATTTGTTGGCTTCTTCAAAATTCATTTGCTTAGATATCACAGACTCACAATGTGAAACATATCTTTGAAATGCTGTCAAAATTCATTTTCGCATCGTAGAACTGTATCTTTATAAGAATCGATAACATGTTCAGATTTCCAATACGTTGCCATTTTTTTAATCAAATTTAATATTCCTCAAAACAGGTCGATATCATCGGAGTCGGCTGTTACTCCTCGAAGGACTTGCGCACATGGGAGAACGTTGGGATTGTCCTTCCGGCCGAACAAAGCAACGCCTCCCACGACCTCCACACTTCCAACGTCCTCGAGCGTCCCAAAGTAATCTACAACAGAAACACCCGGAAATACGTCATGTGGATGCACATCGACGATGCAAACTACACCAAGGCCTCCGTCGGTGTCGCCATCAGCGACTACCCAACAGGCCCTTTCGACTACCTCCACAGCAAGCGGCCCCACGGGTCCGAGAGTCGAGACATGACCGTCTTCAAAGACGACGATGGGTCAGCCTACCTCGTCTACTCGTCCGAGGACAACACAGAGCTGCACGTGGGCCCGCTGAGTCAAGACTACCTCGACGTGACAGTTGATTTCAACAGAATCCTCGTCGGGCAACATCGGGAGGCGCCGGCCCTGTTCAAGCATGAGGGGACTTACTACATGATCACATCTGGGTGCACCGGGTGGGCCCCGAACGAGGCCCAGGCCCACGCGGCCGGGTCAGTGATGGGCCCATGGGAGTCGCTGGGGAACCCTTGTGTTGGTGGAGGGAAGGTTTTCAGGGAAACGACGTTTTTCTCGCAGGGGACATTCGTGGTGCCGTTGAGGAATTTTCCGGGCTCGTTTATATTCATGGCGGATAGGTGGAATCCGGCGGATTTGGGGGACTCGAGGTACCTGTGGCTGCCGCTGGAGGTGGGAGGGGCGGCCGATCAGCCCGTTGATTATGGGTTTGAGTTTCCGGTGTGGCCGAGGTTGTCGTTGTATTGGTGTAGGAAATGGAGGGTTCCTTTGCCTTGAAGTTTTTCATATTTTGCTCATATAACCATACCACTATAATGAGAATTCTTTAGGCCCAGAGGTTGCAGATGTAAATTTAGGGAAGGAGGATATATTGGTTTGGGTCTGTTTATAGTACTATGATATATTGATTGAAGATGTGTTTGATAAACGATTATGCGTTGCGTTTGTAAAACTGCTAAAGGTATAGCCAGTAGAACTTCGACGAATTTGGGATCGAGGGAGACGAAGCTGTTGCTGTGAACTGCTCTTTATAGTCTAATACAATTGAGTAGATTTGTTCTTTTAATCTGGATTCTTGATCACGTTTATTAGTTTCATATCTTACTATTATACTACAATGTAAATCAAATTGATTAATTTAGTAAAAGAAACTCTACAATTGATATAAACACAGTCTGATAATCAACTAGATATGATACAGATTCATAAATCATTAAAGTTACAGCCAGCACCCATCATTCACAACTTACAAATATGCACATTACAATTTACATTATTTATTGGCTAAAGTTGATTGATCAATCAACTAAAAGCTTCAACGGACCCCTGGTAAACCAGAAAGAAGAAAAAAATATCATGGTACCACCAACGAAATCAGGGTTTCCTTACAATTACGCCTCCAGGTAACATTTTCTTTCCAAGTATGAAACTACTTTTTCGGCCTGAACACACGGAGAATCACAAATCCCTTCTCTTTGTTGCAATACTATCTGCATAACCGGAAAAAAAAAAAGGATAAAGATGATTGGATGACAAGGGTTACGTCCTACTACAATTTTTGAAAGATTGTGCATCTAAAGGGGGAGGGGGTGTTTTTGGAATAAGACTCCGGCCAATAAGCACAATGCTGTGAGATATTTCTTACAGAATATACAAAATACTTGCCTCAGAGTTTAATGGGGGCTCATATGGATCATCAACACCTGTAAAACCTGCAACATACAATTTACAAACATAATTAGT
The DNA here is from genome assembly GCA_954870475.1 of Euphrasia confusa. Lineage (NCBI taxonomy): Eukaryota > Viridiplantae > Streptophyta > Magnoliopsida > Lamiales > Orobanchaceae > Euphrasia > Euphrasia confusa. Next base: position 39,782,685 of record OX940952.1, read on the forward strand.
AGATTTCATTCACATGCATTGCATCTGGGAGAAACACTGCATTGAAGCATCAGATCGCTATGGCTCTTCTGTCATGTGTTTTAGAATATATGTTATTGCTAGACTGTCTAAATTTTATTTTATGTTACTAAAAAACATACTGTGGATTTTTAATGAAAAAACTGGAAAACAATAATAAAAAAAAGGTCATTCCACGGTCGTCGATCAGGTTAGGATTAGTGACCGGAACGCTTGCAAATCATTCCTAACATTCGGCCCGGCCTGGGTTAGGCCCCAGGTCAGCCCATCCAGGTCCAAAAATAATGGTTATGTCGTCCAAAATAAAACAAAACAAATCTCCAGGTACATAAGTATGCATTATATACGGCCAAGTCCCCAAACAAAGATTGGAACAAAATACAGGAAAACTCAATCTGGTGCCAAACCAAAGGAAGAGATCAAAGCAAAATCACAAAACGCTAAGGTAATATAAAATGATTTCACTATGTGGTTGGTCTTTAGAGAGTTGAGTAAAAAGTTTGGCTGAGGTTAACTAAGGTAGTTCATTGAATGAGTTAGGAATTAAATTAATTACTGATCTTATCTGCCTAACTAACTTAAAAGGTTGGTGTTTTAGCATCATCGGCATGGGGGCCGCCTTTTACTGCATGTAGTTCTTCACCTAATAACATATTCCCCTCCCCCGATCTTCACCTATGCATCCAAACCTTTAAAACCTAGGACTCTACTATAATTGCATTACAGCAAGATATCGTCAACATACCTATACATGACCCCATCACTAACAATGTAACAGAAGCTACAGTTCAAGATGCAGAAAAAAGCCAAATTGCAAGTGATCGCATATGGATAGGTGCAAATTGCGAATATCATATTACTTATAGAGTTATATTTTCCCTACTCGTAATAAAATTTATGGTTAATTATGAAAAGCACCTCTGTGGTTTGACCTAATAAAAAAAAAACAGGATCGCAAAAATACTCCTACTTTATCTTGTCTTGCACATTCAACCTTTAAAAACTTAACATCCATTAAAATATATAGTCAACCCCCTAATTTTAAAACTGGGTCGATTCAGAGGATTTTTCGCAATTTTGAAAGTTAGCTGTTTATTTTAGTAATTAGGTTAGACATCTCAAGGATACTTTGAAGCGTATATAACGCAGAGATAGTTTGAGGAGAATATGATGCCCAGGTTTTTCAAGTAGTGTATCTTCGGACCAATAGGTTTTTAAGACACTCACTGCAGAATAATGGATGCAAAAAAGGAAAAAGAAGAATATTAAACAGGTTTTAGAATCTGAATCTTCATACGATCAATGCAACAAACCTTTGATTTTTCCAGCTCGTGCCAGCTTGTAAAGTCCCTTTGGATCCCTCGTCTCGCAGACTTCTAGAGGAACATCCATATACACCTTTTGAGAATTTCGAAATAATTTTGAGAATTTTGCTCGTAGATACTCACAAAACCGTAATCTAGAGGAAGCCTAAAAGAACATATTAAAATTTCAAAAAGTCAGAATAATGTCAACCTCAATAAAATCTCCTTCGGGTAATAAACCACGACAGGCATCACGCTCCGACCTAAATGGCGATATTAGACTCGCAATGCAAATGACTCCAGCATCCGCAAAGAGCTTAGCCACCTCACCTGTGGAACCCAAAACAAAAAATGATTAAAACTGTAACAAAAAGAGTAAAATCAGAAAGACCACGAATAGTAGACAAGAAACCGACCTATCCTTCTTATGTTCTCAGCTCTATCTTCAGCTTTGAAACTAAGATCGCGGTTCAGACCATGCCTGCAGTTATCCCCGTCGAGGATATACGTGAGCTTTCCTCGTGCGTGTAAGGCACGACTTAAAGCACACGCGACAGTGCTCTTTCCTGAAGTAAAAGACCATATCCATCAAAAGAATCCTGATGCTTTAGCATCAATAATTTGTGAAACATAAAATAATTATCAATGTGTTTTATTTTTATAACTAAAATCAACATTTACAATCAAAACAGATATAAACGAACCCGATCCGCTTAGCCCGGTGATCCAAATAACACAGCCCTTCTGGTTGAGCAATTCCTGCCGGTCGCTCTTTTCTACGGAGCACTTGTGCCACACAATGTTAGACGATTTTCCAGCTGTACTTTTCCCTAAAATTTTACATAGAAATAAATAGATCAGCTAAACGATGCAAGGGGGAAACACAAACGGAATGACGACGAGAAACGTGATCGAATAAATACCCGAGCAATCGCCGGCGGAAGATTGTTTCGCCTGATGCGTCGTCGTTTCGGAGGCTTCCATCGCCTTAATCGGCGGCACGAAGCTCAATCTCGCAGCGCCGCCGCAAATCGGCGGTTTCTGACCTCTGCAGCCAAACGCGGCCGCCTTCGAATTGAAGTGAACAATCTCGGAACGGTCTAATGCCGTCGATTTACACAAATTCAATGTTCGATTACCGAAAGTAGCCATTGATATTTGATTCCAATTCCTCGAATATCCAATAAAGAATATACAGCTGCCTAATTCTTTCGCCCAGTATTATTATTTATGAAAACAATAAAAACGTGCTTAATTTTCTGTTACAAATTACAATGCAACAACAGAAAGACGAATTGTTGTTGATGTCGATTGACGATGTTAAATGCGAATCCCAGCGATGCTATATATGGTTCTAAAATAAACAAACAAATAACGTTGACATTTTACGGAGTATTTTATAGTAAAAAAATATAAATATTCAGTTAACCATGAATTATAAAATCATGAAATTTGTAGTTCAAAACAACCAAACATTTGTAACTTCATTTTTCGGCCAACATGTCAAGTCAAATCGTTCAGAAAGCCCAATGTTAGGCCCAAGAACTTATATTCAATCTGCGCAGCCCATTGGACATACCCATTACGAAATGCGTGCCCTACCAGAAAATAACTCAAATCCAATACGACACCGTATCCGCCACCTATAAACAAACGCAAACCCTAGCTCCTCATCTTCACTCTCCAGCGCAAACACAGTAGCAGAGGAAAAAAAGCGGCGAAAAACAGAAAATGAAATACAATCCGCGCGTCTCCTCCTCCCGGCGCAAGAGCCGCAAAGCTCATTTCACGGCGCCGTCGAGCGTCCGCCGCGTCATCATGAGTGCGCCTCTCTCCAGCGATCTCCGCTCCAAGTACAACGTGCGTTCAATCCCTGTCCGCAAGGACGACGAGGTGCAGGTGGTCCGCGGTACCTACAAGGGCCGTGAGGGAAAGATCGTGCAGGTCTACCGTAAGAAGTGGGTGATCCACATCGAGCGCATCACGCGCGAGAAGGTGAACGGATCTACAGTCAACGTCGGCATTCACCCCTCGAAGGTCGTCGTCACCAAGCTCCGCCTGGACAAGGATCGCAAGTCGCTACTCGAGAGGAAGGCCAAGGGCCGCGCCGTCGCGGATAAGGAGAAGGGCACCAAGTTCACAGCCGAGGACATCATGCAGACCATCGATTAGTAGGTTCGTGTTGTTTGTCTATGGATTCTTATGAGTATGAGTGTTTTGAGAGGAAGACAATTTCGTATGATTTTACCTTTAGTTTTATGCTCGGATTTCCTGTCGGTTTTGATTCGATGCCTGCAGCTCTTTGTCTTCAATCATTGCTGAAATTGTGTTTATTTATTTGCCTAAATTCACTGTTACTGATTGATTATTGACTGCAATGGTGATTTGTCGATCTTTACTGTCAATTGAACTTAGAATCTAGGTAAATTAGCTCTTCAAGTGACAAGATTTTAAAATCAATTAATATAGAGATCTGTGAGCTCTGTAACAGCTGTTTGCCTGTTTGTGTGAACTTATAAGATTGCTACTCTATTATTTACTAATAGAGGTTACCTTAAACATCTTGTAAAAATACTTGTAACAGCTGTTTGTCTGATTGTGTGAGCTTATAAGATTGCTACAGTACTATTTACTAATAGAGGTTACCTTGAACATCTTGTAAAAATACTTTTTTGTATTACGTCACTTAACCAGCCCACACTCTAGTTCTACTGTGGCCTTCTATCTGGATTAAGAGTGGGGTGTTTGTTAGAACCTGCAAACTTACTGTAAACCTTTGGGCAGTGGCTCGATTTTTTTGTGTCCAAAAGTCTGGATTGGCCGTGAAATGTATGTAAATGAACAAGTTTTTTAGACCATTTGAAGGAACCTTTGGAGGAGGTTGGAAAATTCTATTTGAAAGCATGCTTAAGTATAGGCACAGATGGGTTGAGTATATCAGTATTAAAAAATCTGATATACATAGAAATTTGGTGCTAAAAAAGAGTCCTTGAAGTACCAATTGGAACCCTTGCAAATGAATGAATGAATAAATAGTTCACGTAGGTTTTTTTCTTCCAAATCCCAAAATTTGGTTGGTTAATTGGGTTTTCTTTAGTGGGTTCTCAAATTCAATTTCGCATTGAGCAATGTTGATCCTATTCATATTTTTAATTATTGCCACTGTCGTTATAATTTGGAGTTTAAATTGAAGTAAAATAACACAATTCCCCTTTTGTTACATTTAAATTGTTTTGAAGAGGGTGTGCTTTTAAAAAAAATTATCACCACACAAATTCAATTGTAATTATAAACATGTCCAAAAAAATATTATACAAGTAATGTATTTTTTAATTGCCTTATGTTTGATACAAAAATTATATTACCGAAAAACCTACGAAAATTTATACCTCGAGTCGATCTCTCGGGGAGTAATACATCCTGGTCGATCTCTGGGGGAGTAATACATCTTTTTCATTATGTGTTGTGTTTAGTTTGAGTTTTGAAAAGAGATAAGAGAACATATTCTAACAACTAAGGGGAAAATGGGGAGTAATACATCTTTTTCATTATGTGTTGTGTTTAGTTTGAGTTTTGAAAAGAGATAAGAGAACATATTCTAACAACTAAGGGGGGATTTTCGAAAAGTGATGATCAACTACAAATAAGGAAGTAAGCAAATAAAATAAGTTTAGTTTGAGTTTTGAAAAGAGACGAGAGAACATATTCTAACAACTAAGGGGAGATTTTCAAAAGTGACGATCAACTAGAAATAAGAAAGTAAAATTACAAATAAGAAAGTAAGCAAATAAAATAAGCAACAAACGAGGGATATCAAAAGTGAAAGGGGTTAGAGAATTAGAATCCTTTGCTTTCGGGAGATGGGTGTACTCGAGAAGGTCCTAAACACGAGACGATATTGAATCGAACCTAAACATCGCTCGACACAAGCACGTGATCTACTAGTGATGTGCCCGAGGAGATATTCAACATGAGACCCACAACTTGCATCTAGCAATTCTTCCATTTATAAAATCTCCAAATCAATGTCAACTCAATCCCTAAATAAAATTTCCTAAAACCCTAACTATCAATCTAACTATTCATAAGGTGTCGAGGAGGTGTTATGCTATCCACAAGGCACATAATATACAGATAACTCATAATCGATAGGGCTCACAAAAGGTGTCGAGAAATCGAGAGGTGGGCGAGAATGAGTCGTGATTCCTTCCGAATAGAGCGGAACTTCTACGTGTCACACTGTCACCCGAACATATTGCTCCGATAGAAACGACGGGCTCGGAGAGACGATCGATGTTTGTGAGTTGAGTTTTTGTGAGAAAATTGATAAATAAAGAGAAATCTAAATATTAATAAATTGAAATCAAGAACAAATAAAATCTTCCAAAAAATCTAGAACTAAAGAGTTCAAAATGACAAGGACTATCTCTCTCTCCCCACAACTCTCATGTCTCGTAGTGCCAACTGCCAACATGCATAATGTCTCCCAAAATTCTAGCTTGAAATTACCAAAACACCCCTCAAAATAGCTCCAATTGGATGGTCAAACGAAAGTCAGCGTCAAAGTTGGTCAACAGAAATCTGCCTTCAGGAAATTCGAACAACGCGCGTCCCGGGCCTTGCGCATTGCACCCGGTTCTTTTCGGCTCCTCGGTTTTGTAGACTCCTTGCTCGTCTTTCGCTCGTTTTCACTCAATTTCCCTCGTTTTTGCTTCTCGTCTCACCTACACCAGTCTGGATGATAAAACAAAAAAAAGAAATGAAAAGCTACGAAAAACGACGAAAGACACGAACTTATAACAACGGAAAACACAAACTAACGAAACAAAAACGGATAAATCACCGTAGTCAATTAAATCAAAATCATTGACATTATTTGTTATTCCTCGATAATATATTTTATATTTGTAAAAAAATATCATAAGTTATAAGCTAAAAATTGTTTGCTGAAATTGTTAATTTTATTTTTTAATACAAATTTATAATAAATATAATATTATAGTTAAAAATCAGAAAATTAAATACTATTAAATAGTTAATGATAGTGAAAATTACTGGTGAATATTATTATGTTTTCAAATTGACGATTTATTTTTTATAAGGTCATATTGTGCATTCAAAAAGATGATCAAAGTCCTCACATTAGTAATTCAATTCAATCATGTTAAACAACTACTACTCTCTCAACAACACCTTGTTGAATGAGTAAATTTACAAAGGTGATAAACTCTTGTGGATTAAGTAATACGGAATATACTATTATTGAATTTTCCTATGTATAACACTTATCAAAAACCTTGTTCAAACTTATTTTGTCTTCTCCAATGTGAGACTTGCCAAATTAGTTATGTCAATCATATCAAAAACCTTATTTAATCATATCACTTCTTCTCTTTGAAACTTCGATAATTTTCACATCATTATTTAAGATTCTCTATTTAATTATTGTAAAATGTCTTGTTCATTGAAAATCTAGGTTTAAAAAATTAATTAATTCTTGGAATTGCAAATTCAATTGTCTTCATAAATACTCAAACTTGGCCAGAAGTCAATTTTTATTTGATTGCAGATAATTAAGTGAAACACATAATTGATATATAATGAAGGGGAAACCTGAACAATTTACAATATATAAAATGACTTGTGAATATGAGCATACAGAATATTAATTATAATTTTCATGGAACATAAATTCAATTGATAGAAATTTAACAATTACAATTTTAATAAGTAACATTTCAATTTATTATCTCTTACTGTTTAATATTAGTATAATTTTACAAACACACTTTATTTTTGATGTCTTAAATTTTTTAATACGTATCACAAATGTTTACGATGAATAAGCATTGATTAAAAATAATCTAAATTTAATTAACAAAATTATTCATGTTTGACATAATTTAATTTTATTCAAAGTTTCATTTAAGGTGAGATAAAAAAAATTAGGGCTAAATTCAAACAAAATACAGAGCCTCAAAATAAAACAATTCACCAACCGAATACTGACTGTTCATTGCTTGAAAACTAGTCAAAAATCAAACAGTGCTAAAATACATTTGGTTAACAATTAATTTCATAAAAGATAAATTGCGAAAATGAAGTATAAAAAGGGAATGTCTACCAATAACATTGAAGCACATCTCCATGTATAATGGAGAGGACTTAAGCAGAAAGGAAGAAACATATTTTGATTTGCGCACAAATAAAATCCTTAGAATCATTTAGTCAGATTCCAAAGAAGAACTATGTGCAATGAATACAATTGATCAAATAAAAAAAAAGTAATTATCATCAGAGTAATGTTTCATTTTCATTCACAAACTCTACAGAGTTTGTGTCCAAAGGTGTCCTAAGATATTAATGAATATATCATCATATGATAATTTTTATGATAAAACAAAAGTGTGATTCAGCAGCAGATTTATACATCACAGGAGATCTCAGTCCAAGTGTTGAAATATTGTATCTTCATCATCATCACCAATTAAAAAAAACTTTAAACAAAAATAAAATGTTTACTCAGTGGCAACAGATTATTAGAATTAGGTTCGATTCTGCCAGCAGATCGTCCTCACAGATTTCAGAAGAGGGAGCTTGGAATCCTCATCGTAAACATTTGTATTTTCCAAAATTCATAAATAATTAAATAAAAAAAATCGAGAAAAGGGATAATCGCTCAGATCAGCGGGATAATCGACACGCAAGCAAAACAATTTATTTGTTAACCTGCAATCCGGTCTGTTGAGCTTGAATTTTCCGAGTCATCACTGCGATTTGATCATTAAAAAATAGAGAAAAAAAATATAAATTGGTAATTGTTGAGAACTGCAGAAATGAGTTGTGGCTGCTTGGAGAAAGGGAATGGATGTGGTTTTATAGGCCCACGCACATTAGGGTTTTAGGTTGGCCTCTTTTTTTATTTAATTTTTCTTTGAAAATTAGCCTACCTAAATACAGTATACACTAGATTGAAAACAGGATCAAAAAATAAAATTGATGTTTTTAATTTTTTAATTTAAAATATAATTTTACTTTTAATTAATTTACTATTTTTTTAATTTTATTCTCAATTATTTTTATTTTTTAACTTAAAAATACATTTATACTTTTTACTTTTTGATCAAAAAGTTAATAAATTATATTTTTCTTAATCTATGTATCCAGATAAAGGGTTCTATATTTATAAAAACGAAGAAGTATACAAAAAATAGCAATGATAAAACTTGTGATGATTTGAGTTTCATTACTCCACAATGCAAGTTAAAAAGTCAATAAGTAACATTTTTTTTAATTTATTTGTTCGAAGAAAGGGTCATATATTTATAAAAACGAAAAAATATATAAAAAAAATAGTGAATGATAAAACTTGTGGTAACATGAGTGTAATTACTCCACAAGTTCAAATATCAAAGTAAAATAATTTTAGTGTGAAGTGATGTGTGAAGTTTGTCTTGGTCTCGAGTTCATTCCTATGCTCACTGCAAAATCATACCCAATCAAAATGCCAATGATTTAAAGTTTGTGTCGAGTTTGTTTTGGTTTCGCGCACATCACACCCGATTGATAGGTGAACAATCGGTTGAATAAAAAATTGAAAAAAACTTATTTTTTAATTTAAAATTAAAATTTTATTTAAATAAAAAATAATGATAATTTAATTTTAAAAATATAAAAAATACTCAAAGTTATATATAATTTTAATAAGTTATATTGCATATGTATTTTAAAACTAAATTAAAATAAGTTATACAACTAAATTATAAATTCTTATACATTAATTTTAATTTTTTGAACTATTTTGAAAAAGTGATATTATGATTTATTAAATTACATCTAATACTTTCTAAAATATATTTTTTTATTAATTAGAGTATTGATATATTTATAATTATAAACAAAGGAATTAACTGTATTTTTTAACCACCCATTTATTTGTTTTCCCCACATGTTATTTGTTTTTTTTCTTAAATCCATTTTATTGATTAAATTTCACTAATTTATAATTAGAAAAAGATTGATCATTTAATTACAAACAAACATAAAAATTTATCCTTTATCCAAAATCACCTTTTTTTTTATATATATATATAATACTATTTTTGTAAATGTTTTTTTTTCTCTAAAAATTTACAAAAATACATAAGTATTATATATATAAAAAAGGATGACTAATATATAGAGATTAGAGAACAAAAACCCATATTGACCGACCGTTGCTCACATGCTATCCCCGTCGGAACTTCCATCGTTAGTCACGTCATATCTTCCAAGCACTGGAAAAGAAGCCGCCGTTGCCGACACCCTGAACGACCTTTCCCCGCCACTACCACTTCTTCCATCCACCATTCTCCGGCGAACATCTCTGCACACGTTATCCAACACCAACAAAAAATCCCGAACGATCACAAATATACCCAACGGCCGCCCCTCTTGTCTCGCGTGCTCGCCGTGGAAATAACGCGTCACCTCTCTCACCAGAGACATTGCCTTCCTTTCCTCTGCCCTAACCCGACAAATCTCATCCGAGGCCTCCTTCACAAACGCCCTCATCGAGTCGAAAAATCTCCCTTCCTCAGTACTCTTCTCGTTTTGAAATACCCGTTTCGCCCTTTGAAGCCCCGTCTCAAGCTTCGAAACGTAACCGCTCAAAACGTCGAAATCCATCCCCGCGGCCCTCTTGACGTCTTCGAGCTCTCGGCTCAAACCCGACACAATCTGAAAGCCTCGCCTCTTGTAATCGTCTTCATTGTGATCGTTTTTTTGAGGACCTTCGGACCGGATTATTTCCTGGACCACAAAGTGGAGTAGGGTCGTCTTCCCATCGGTTCCTTTGATGTCGACTAGTTTTAGTAGAGTATCGAGCTTGAAGGCTTTGGCACTGCCGTCATTCATGCGGTTTCCGGCCCTCAAAACGCCCTCGAGGAGTTTAAGGAATAGCTGACTATTCTTTAGTTGTTCGCTCGCTTCCTGCGGTTAGAAGTTGATAATACTGTATTTGAAAATACGAGCTCGAGACTTTGAAGTAAGATTTTTTGGTGAATAATAATACCTCTAAGGTTTGAAAAGACTTCCTCAGATACTCGACTTCTGTAGCGAAGTTCGCTCTGTACAGCATCGCTTCCACCCTTTGGAAGGCAAATGGAATATCGAGTACTGCCCTTAGGAATCTCTCCGCCGGGCCCAGTTTCAAGCTGCTTCCCTCTTCGCATTTCAGGAGCCGTATCTCTTCCTCCTTGCTCGGTGCCATCTTCACTAAAGTCTCGAAAAGCTCTGGATCCAATCCCTCTGGATTTCCTGTAATAACCTCTGACTGTGAAATTACAAGTAGATGACACTGATGATCGAAAACAGTTAAATGCGTACCATCCAAAAGCGCCTCACACACCTCCTCTCTTGTCACATTCAACGCTCGTAGTAATATAGCAATGTTTTGGGACTTCTTCGAATCCAGTATTCGGTTTTCGTGATCCAGAGAAGGGAATACCAATTTCCTAGTTGCTTCTGGTTTTCCGGACTTACGTCCGAATAGCGACTCCATAGCATCTTCGTTCAAACTGTGCACAAATTCCTTAAGGCTAAATAAACAACACCAATGGGTAACATATTGTTTGCAGATAGATCTATTGTAGTTTACTTACTGGAATGAGTTCGACTTTAACTGCTCCCAAACTGTGCCGGAGTCCGGGTTGGGTCCGACCCTGTCCCAATGCAAGGGTTTCATTTGAGGCCTCGATCCGAGGTTCTTGTCCGCAGCATCAAAGGAACATCTTGCAATTGGACTCTTTGACTGTGTCCTTGTCATTTGTCTGGTAACTGTTTTTGTCGCCCAACTGCTTCGTGTTGTTGACAGCCGCAGGGGTGGTGGCGGTGGTGGTTGTGGGATCGGGATTTCAGGTGGTGGAGAAAATTTTGTCCTTTTAGGAGAGTATTTAAGTGTTCTGCTTGGTTGAAGTGGGCTCAGGGAAATCGCCGGCGGCGGAGATTGCTTGATCGGAGGTGACGGTGAGAATCTCGATCTCGGGGAAGTTCGTTTGGAGTGAGGTGTGGAATAAGAAGCACGGTTATATGGGCGGGTCGGAGGGGTGCGATTGAAACTGTTGTCCTGGCTCTCGTCGGAGGAGGACGATGAAGACATTGGCGGTGGGGAGTGTTTTGAGATGGCCGGAGGCGGTTTCGTCACGGAATTCCCGGAGGGTGCGTTTGGCAGGATTCCGGCGGAAGGCGGCTCCGGCGTGGTTAGAAGGAGGTTGGACTGCGGCAATCTCGATTCTCCGTTGATTATTCTGTGAGGACTTTCGTCGAACGGTTTCCGGCCGTTATCAGAGGAATGGATCTGGCGGTGCTTGTACAGGTAGAACGCCATTGCCGAGAGCATTCCGAGCGTGAGGATCACGGACGCCGCCACGACTGCGATTTTCTTCGCCGGATTGGGCGGCGGGTGAGTGGGGAGTGGATTCGACACCACCACCGCCGTCCCGACGGATGGAAATGGCGGCGGTTGAGGCTGGGTTTGGTATGGCGTGGTTGGCGTTCCGGAGGGGAGTTCGTTTGCGAATGGCTGGGCATCGTCGTCGTCGGGGAAATCAGGAGTTTCCGGCGGAGGTTGCGGCGGCGAAGAGGTGACCGGAAACAGAGGTTGGTGGAGGATTCTCCTGTTCGGGGAGTTGGACTGTGCTTGTGTGGGGAATTGGAATTCGAAAGAAGTGAGGAAGAAAATGGTTACTATAAAATGTGTTCTCATGTTGTTGTTGTGATTATTATTTAATTTATATATATGGTGTCCGGCTTCTTGTGCTTCTTCATGTCTGGGCTTTTGGTCCTAAATTACGTTCAAGTGTGAGAGAGAGAGAGTAAAGCAAGAAGGTTTCCATGAGGGAGATGAGGTGCAACTGCAATATCTTAGATGATGTAATTCATATATAGTCTCTCACTTTACTACCAAATATTCTGCACATGTAAGCCTGGATGACTATTTTCTAGAGTGATATCTCGACTTCACAAACAAGAACACTTAATTTGGAAAAGGTAGAATTCCAAAGTTGATATGATATATCCCAAGTTTAGAATCGATACCTTTGCTTGTATCTGATGGATTCGTGGCTTTGCAGATTAGAATCATATCACAATCAACCAAACCAAATACTGAACATATATTCTTTGGAAAAGAAATACGCAATCTACAAATTCCAAAAGAGCATTTGCCATGCAGATAAAGGACTCAGCCCGGCCCGACTGAGTACTACAATAATCGGAAAAATTAACCAGTGTTCTTCGAGCGTTTGAAACACTCTTCCTACTTTTTCCCCCTTTTGTTAGAAACCTTTAAATTATTGGGTATTATTTAAACCTTTAAATTATTCCAACTGCAAAACTTATTCTTATTAATTGATACTAGTAGTAGTATTTTTTAAACTTAAATAGTTCAAAATATAGGATTTTTTTTTTAAATACTACCATATCTACGAAATCATAAGTTGATACCTTATTCAACTATGTAATCCAATTGCTAGAAATTAAAATCTCGAATCTAATGTCTATTAATCTTTATAGGTGTACCATAGCTATAAGTGTACCTTAGAACCTCCCCAAAATATAACCTTTGAGAAAGCAAAAATAAAACCAAAAATTAAGAAAAGGTGATTTTTTTTATGTATAACATAAAGCAAGAGTATAATAAGTACATAAGTAATAAAATAGTTAATGAAAAAATAGTAGTATAAGAATAAATAAATGTATTATTGAGAAGATAAAATTGTAAAAAAACATTCCATTTATAAGTGTGCATTGTTTTAAAGAATGGCCCATAAAGAAAAATATGCATTGTCTTGGGAGATAGAGGAAGTACATCACTTCTCGGAAGTTGTTGAACAAGTACGAAAATATTTACAGGCAGTCATCACTCATCACAAGCATCCGAGAAAGGAATAAGATAACTAGGATCAAGCCTGGTGCAAGATGTCATCTATAATCAAGTTACAAATATCATAAAGTGTCTTCCTAACTTTTCCGATTTCCAGCTCCTTTTCAAGCATAATGTTACATTCAGAATAAGTTTTTTTTTTAAAAACACATCAATATCTACTTGTAAACACCACAAAATGCCGACACAAATGAGACTCAAAGCGAAGTTCAAGAAAAACTATCAAATGATCCAAATGGTAAGCACAAACACATAGTGAGTGAGCTTGAATAATTAGCACAAAGCTATTACTTGAGAAGCATAATGAATCGCCGATGATTCAACAAAGGCAACTTGCTCAGCTCTCTACTGGCCACGGGTTCTGCGACCTTCTGCAGTCCTAACAGGGTTGAAATAAGGATGGGCCTGCGTATATTTACAACATTACATGATATATAATCTAATCAAAATAAACGTTAACATGGACACAAATCACATTAATTTACAAGAAAGTAAATGAAACGATTTGTTTTACAATAACTATGTTGTAATGTGGTTTGGCAGAGGGCGGTACTTACCATTGCTTCCTTGGCAGTTGGCCTTTCTTGATGATCATATCGCAACAATTTGTCCACAAAATCAATTGCCTTCAGAATCATTAATTTGTAAGAAAGATATCAGGTGGCAATTGCAACAAAAACTTCATCAAATAATTTTATGGTACTCATGTCAATTTACCTCTGGAACAGCCAAGTGCTGGTTATCAGGGTTGATAAACTTTGTCAATGATTTCCTGCTGTGCCTGTGGGGAGCAACAAACAAGGTGAATAATACAGTAGTATTTATTTCGAGTACTAAAATAAATATATTTGAAAAAACAAAAAGTGTCGAGTTGCATATATTAATTAAACCTCCCAACTAGTGCAGCAAGATTTTGGTCCAATTCCAATTTGTATTTGTTCAAATAAGCTTTCAACTCATCCGTACCCAGTATCTGCACCATTTATATATGACTTTTTTTAAATATTGAAGGTTTATAACAAAACGCACAAAGAAAAACATACCTTTGCAATCTTGACTAGCTGATCATAATTATCATGCCCATAAAAGAAAGGCTCCTTGCGGAATATCTGCGTACATCATACATGATTGACATGAGTAAATAAAACTTTGGATATATTTTAGTAGGATAAAATATTTTTAGAAAAAAGTAAGGGAAACCCAACTTACTTTGTACATATCTTTTACCAGACTTTCTTGAACTTTTGACTATTCTAAAAATACTGTAATTACTAACATCTTATGAGCTTCCGGGCCGTTTTAATTCATTTATAGACCACTTTTTCTCTTATAGGGTGTCATATACGTGTGTCATTTTTTTATAAAATTTAAAAGCTTATAAGAACATTTAAATACGCTAGCCCAAAACCCTCCAAGTCCTTTCTACAAGTACAAATTACTGGAAAAGGCATTACCATCCCAGCAAACATACAGCCAAGGCTCCACAAGTCCAAGGAGTAATCATAGTCTTGCAAATCAACAAGGAGTTCAGGGCCCTTAAAATACCTGCACTTGGTGGAGCCAGAATTATGCATTTAAGAACCAAGGAAAATTTCATGCTTATATTATTATCATTAGGAAGCAAGAACCTCTGACAAACAGCCATGAAACTGAACCATCTGTTGGCAAGTAGAGATAATCATTACTAGATTTTAATAGAAATTCTTATACAACTCTGAGCATAGCCAGGATTAAGACTCAGCTTACGTTTCTAAACTAAAGTTCAAACAAAAAGCAATGTAAGATCTCCCTACTGTTTTCTTAGATCTAACACTATAATCATTCTCTTTGTATAGAGCTCTCACAGAATATATCAGACATGGGAAAACCGGCTGCACTTAGAATTATAGTTGGTGACTTGGTGCATAGAACGCTAGTTTGACTTCAATATTAAAAATAAAAAAAATCACAGCTTCTGAGGCTATGAATAATACAGAATATACACTATGAGGATAATCTTCTTCGGTCCAGTACAAAATCAGGTTTAACCATAACCTGTATCACGGAGCAGGCCATAATGAAGATATTGACTTTATTTCATCAAAAAATTATTTAAAATTAATATGGCCACAAAAAATCTGATTACTGTTTCACTTTCTATAGAAAACTTAAAAGACATAGCAGTATATAACATTATAACTACAATAAATCTCTAAAAATACAAAAATAACAAAAAAAAAAAACAAAAAAAAAAAAACAAAAACGCAATCATACCGCTAAAATATCAAACATAGTAATATACATATTGTGGTAAATCAAAACGCAAAGATAACAAGGTAAGAAGGCAAACCTAGAAGCAACTCGAACATTATACTCTTTCCCGGGATGGTAGAACTCAGCAAGTCCCCAATCTATAAGGCGAAGCTTACGCTGCTCATGATCTATCATCACATTGTGAGGCTTCACATCCCGATGCATGATCCCTTGAGAATGGCAATAGTCTAAAGCCTGCATGTCAAAGTAAAATAAACCATTAAGCATTTTACCATCAGAATTCAATAGATCACTGCTCGAAAACACAGAAGTGAATTGATATTATAGAGAAACCAAATTCAACGTGCACATGTCAAATCACTAAAAACGTATTCATAATGAAAGTTTTTCACGTGGTCCCCATTATGTTTCTCTCTTCAGACAGAAATAACCTGTAAATAATAGGTCTCAAATTTTGGCTTTTCGTGTCGATAGTGGACGCATGGGATAGAGCCAACTCAAGTAAATCATATTTAGATGTTACTCTAATGGAAGATCATCTTCCCAAGATAAGGTTAGAAGAATAGTGGATAACAATGTATAAAGCAGATTTCATGATAAGAAAATATATGATGTCAAACAACCAATCAACGTCGCTGAATTATTTTTCATCAGTGCACATCACCAAACATAAGAAATTAGGCACCCATCAAAATTAAAAATCATTTGCGATCAAAAGATGTTTAAGGTGCACATTTCAACGAAATGAGAGTTTTTTTGAATTGTTTTTACATTTTTTGGCTAATTATGTATATTTTGGATAGTTATGCATTCTTGCCATTAGGTGCTTATAAGTTCTAGGTGTATTTTATCTCTCTCTTTTCTGACTAATTTCTGTCAGCTGCACCATGCACCTTTAATGGATATATTGGAAACTTTAACTAACTTTCTAGAGTTAATGAAAATAATGAAGAAGAAAATGCAAGGTTATAAGTTACCGGTCAATGCGTAAGCAAAATTAAAGGCAATGAATAGAAACATGAAACATTAAAATAAAATCAATCTCCAGAGATATTACATAAACTTTAAATTAAAAGATAAAATAAAAGACTTGCCTTCAAAAGTTCATAGATGTAATATCTAATATCAAAGTCCGAAAGTGTTGGGTATAGCACTTTGAAGTCTGTATTGTTCACATGCTCAAAAATAAGACTCGGGGTTTTTGACTGCTGGTCTCTTACTATATCAAGCAACTTCACAATATTTGGCCCACCACAAAGATTCTGTAAGATTTTAATCTCCCTCTTGATCTGCACAATGTAATTATATTTCATAAGACCATGCTTGGTAATTTTCATAAGTCCTGAGTTTTAAGGCACACAACTTTTTCAAACAGAGATTATGTAGAGCCTCTTACCGGTTACAATAAACGAGATAACAAATGCTGCAAGTATGAAAAGTAAAAATGGAAGATATGATATCAAACAGGAGCAATTCAGTGACACAGTTCTCGCATAAAATCCATTTTAATGATATTTGGCTGATTAACCAAAATAAGATGCACTCTTGAGGCAGAAAGTCCTCTATAAGATGCCTTAACATTTACCGTCTAACACAAAGATTAATGATGCAGAAGCACATATTTTTAATGAGTAACCACTCAGTGTAGACTTGGGAAGGATTGGGAAATTGTCTATGTTGCCTAATAAGTAATAAACTTGTAAACAGTATCAGAAGCATATAAAAGAATACTCAACAACATTCTGAACTCAAAGTCAACTTGGGATGATCAACTCTCATATAAGACTTTAAATACACCCTTTTTTTATTTAAGAAACATATACTTTTATAAGTTTATGCAAAACGAGGGACGAGAAGTCCCTAAAACTGACTTCAGAGTCAAATTATATTGCACAGGACCAATTTCTGGATACATCAGAAACAAAATACCCCTAAAAGAATTACGGATTTATATTTAATTCTATCCCATTCTATCCCAGATTTGAGAAATCTGAATCTATACATAATTCTACTACTCTTCTCTAATCAAATGTTCAATATTTATTATCACTGAGACTGCAATCCTCCCTAATATTTTCCACCTCTCACAAATTAATTATATAGATGCTAAGATCTGATTTACGATCCTTGCACATTAGTCAAACATTTTAAAAAGCTCAGGAAGTGGGGTCTTACAAAAAACAGCCATAGAAGAATATTTCTATATATAAACAATTGTAGTATAAAGCATTGCAAAAGTGGCACAACAAATTAACAGATTCTGTCTTTATTACTTTTTACTGTATTTGATAATTTTAGTTTAAACTTCAAACATCTTCTTTCTTTTCTTTGTCTTGGTAAACCTTATTCACTTGTGTGTCCTTTGTTTTTTCTTTTTGTAGCCTATGTCCTACTTGTATCTTTTTTTCTGCTTCTGCCTTTTTCTTCTTTTTCTTTTCTTATTCTTTACCCCCCTCTCTTCTCTTTCTTTTCCTGGTCT
Source organism: Euphrasia confusa (assembly GCA_954870475.1). Lineage (NCBI taxonomy): Eukaryota > Viridiplantae > Streptophyta > Magnoliopsida > Lamiales > Orobanchaceae > Euphrasia > Euphrasia confusa. The sequence continues at coordinate 39,800,662 of OX940952.1, forward strand.
TTATGCTTTACCCTAAAAGCTATGATACTCCAAGCAAAATAAATGGGCCCTGTTTTCTAATACATATAATTCATTTTTTTCCCTTTTTCAAATACCATTTTCCTGATCTTATTGATTATCTAACAAGGAAGGATAAATAGAAATGACAGATTTACTAACATACAATGATCTACAACACATCTGCATGCATATTAATACGTAGCAATACAACAAATTATAAAAGTATCATTAAAGATCTATTTTTTATAGTTAAATATAGCATAAACAGCAGTTCTGGAACCAGAAATGGCCATACCGTTCAGATTCTCTCATATACATTGTAAACCATAACATTCTAGGAAAAGATAGAGAGAGAGAGAGAGTTGCCTTCTTCTTCTTGACAGGTTTTAGGATTTTGATGACGCACTTCTCGTTGTTGGCGGTATGAAGACCTTCGAACACCTCGCTATATTTCCCCCTTCCCACCTTCCTCACCACCTCATAATCATCCTGCTCGCTGTCGCAAACCAATCAAATATCATGATGATTGTACGAAACAAAAATATTAATTGCAAAAAATAAAAAATAAAAATCCTAATTTTAGTACCCCCACTGAACAGTGAGAGACTCATAGTCCCAATACTCCTTAGGGCGGATAACATTGACGTCAGGGTAGACCAGCGCCTTCGACGGAGCTCCAAGCCGCCTAATCGCTTTTCCAATCTTCTGTGACATAATCTCCGGAAAAAATACTTCGCGGGTGTCGCTGGAGGAGGTCAACTGCCGCGGTGGAGGCGATGACTTTTCTTTCGATTGGTAGCGGAATTGTTTTTTATGTTTCTGTTGAGAAAGGGAAATCGGCGGCGGCGGCGCTGCTCGGTGGGAGATGTGACGGAGGAGAGAGTGGTGGTTGTGGGTAGAGAGGAGGATGAGTTGGAGTGGCCTTACGGCCATCAAATACAACACGACGAGTTAATATAATACTCTGTGTTCTCTCTTAATTTCTAAATTGCCCCCAAATGGTAAACCCTTCTTTCTTGTCAACGACGTCGTTTCGTGATTTTGAGATTCTTTTGTTTATATAAATAATTTAACGTACTACTAATGTTTTTTTATTTTAAAAAACATTTTTATTAATAACATTTTTAATTGTTTTTTAAAAATTTACTCAAAATTATTTATTTATTAATTTTAAATTAATTTTTTTACTTTTAAAATAAATTGTGAGAGTTATGTGAACTCTCATAGTCATATGCTCGCATGTTGATTTTGCAAATAATTTCATCTCATAAAAATCAGAAGAGAAGAAAAAATCTGTGCAATCGATCGCCAGCTGGCTAACTATCCCATACTCCTCCTCCCTATCTCGTTAGCGTGCGCCCTCGTCGCCTTGCGTGCGCCGGATGCGCAGCTCCACACGCGGCGGCTACCATTGTTCTCGTCCTTCGTTTCTGTCTCTAAGATCGACGACGACGCCGAATCGTCGAAGATCTACGCCTCGGCCATGTCGAAAGCGCGGGTCTACGCAGACGTCAATGTGCTGCGTCCCAGGGAATACTGGGACTACGAGAGTCTCGCTGTGCAGTGGGGGTAAGTGATTATCGGAGCAATTCCGGCGGTTGATTTATTTGGCTGCCGGCCCTAATTCCTTGTTAATCTGCACAATTTGTGATAAATGATTCTTTTTGGAGAATCTCGAACTGGATTTGTTGATTATGCTCATTCAGATTTTGGTAAAAAACTATTGTAACTGCAAATAGAGAGTGTTGAAGCTTAATATTTCTTATTTGTGGATTAATGTTTCCTTACGATTTTAATTTGAATTGAATTTGCTCATATGTTAGTTCCGTTGATGTTTCTTTGCCTGTTAAATTTTGTGCGATATGAAGAAAACCTTTAGAATTTTGAAGCATATACGGACGAACTGTAAGAAAACTAAATTTGATCATCGTGTTCTTAACTTAGACAAAGACAGGCAAGAGAAGTTATATCTAGAAAGAAGAAAAGAAAGTATACGAGTTTATCAGGGTGTTTGTTTCATACTACAAAACTTGAATCCAAATAAGTTAAGTCCATAATACTTTTCAGCATTAATTGTAGTGACTTGTATCAACATAAATAGCTGTTTCTATTCTCAGTTTATATGAAAAAAGTAGCGAAGGTTGGCGGAAGTCCACGACATTTTGATCTTCAAGTGAAATTTAGTGACATGCTTAGTCAATAAGAATTTGTTTATTCTGCAAAGCTAGATTTGCTAAATTATTTTGGTGTATGTTCCCAGTGACCAGGATGACTACGAGGTTATTCGGAAAGTTGGAAGGGGGAAATACAGTGAAGTATTTGAAGGTGTAAATGTGAACAACAATGAAAGGTGCATAATAAAGATTCTGAAGCCTGTTAAGAAGAAAAAGGTAATAGTGTGTCCTATTCATTTGATCAAAAGAATCGCATATAAGTTTATAAGTTCTTTAAAGAGGACTTGTTTGACAATTTAAGTATTACTATTAGTTTATAAATTTCAAAAAAGTTGTTTGTCTATCATATATGATCAAGCATATGTCATATTGTCATGTCAAAGTACTCCCGTGTTGTTTACTACAGGTTTTGGTTGTGCATTAATACTTTAATACTTCCCAGAACTGAATTTGAAGCATCGAAATATAGTTCAAACAATCTACATATCATTTTTCTTATACATAAAATGTGACGCACAAAAAATATGAAATAGTTAAATATTTTGATACCTCACATCGAAGTTCACGTATTGACTGGCTTATATTGTCACGTGCAGATAAAGAGAGAGATCAAGATATTGCAGAACTTGTGTGGTGGACCCAACATTGTCAAACTCCTAGACATTGTTAGAGACCAGCACTCAAAAACTCCTAGTTTGATATTTGAATTTGTGAATAGTACAGATTTCAAAGTTTTGTACCCTACATTGACAGATTACGATATACGCTACTACATATATGAGCTTCTCAAGGTGAGATGATAGCTTCTGATTTCACATTGATGTAAAGTCAATCATCTCTGTTTCATCTTATGTCAATTTGTTTCTATTAGTTAGTGGCAATACATAATCATTACTATGTTGCTCCTAAATTGTTGGGTGGAGTGGATGTTTTGGAAGTAATTTCACATGAAGATACTTATAAGCAGGATTATTTACTTGTTGCTTACTTGCTTATATGCCAGGATTTCATTTTCTATAATTTGGACTTTGATCTATTTCTAAATCAAATTTCTTTAATGCTCCTATAGGCACTTGATTACTGTCATTCACAAGGAATAATGCATAGAGATGTTAAGCCTCATAATGTTATGATAGACCACGATCTTCGAAAGCTACGTTTGATCGATTGGGGCCTTGCTGAATTTTACCACCCTAACAAGGAGTACAATGTTCGTGTTGCATCAAGGTAAATAGTGTTTTTTTTAATTAGTTTTTATTTTACTGTATTAGTTAAACTGTTATATACTGGGGCTGGCTCAAATCACATGCACTCTCTATATATATAGTGAGTCATTTTCTTGGAAAGTTTAAATCTTACTCTCCCTTCTTAACTGTTGCATTCCCATCATTTACTGAAAAAAAATAATGATTTACTAAAGATATAATAATTTTGTTTTTCATTTCCTTTTGTATTAGTACAGTTTCTCACCTTTTGCTTGTCTTCAAAATGTAACAGATGCTTGTTATACTGGTTTGTTATATTCATATAGGTACTTCAAGGGTCCAGAACTTCTCGTCGACTTGCAAGACTATGACTATTCTTTGGACATGTGGAGCCTTGGCTGCATGTTTGCCGGGATGGTGAGAGTTTTGACTGGGACGGTTTTTTCTTTAACCCTTAGTGACCCTTCCTTTTCTCATGTCCACGCCACACAACTTATTTCCTGTGCAGATTTTTCGCAAGGAACCTTTCTTTTATGGACATGACAATCAGGACCAACTCGTAAAAATTGCTAAGGTAATACTTCTTACTAAAGTATTTGAATTTTTGATACTCTACAGTCTACATGTGTTATTTTATTCCCTAAATTTGTATTAGTACGACATTACACTGTTTTGAAGCTTTTAAAACTAATGTAGGTTATACAAGCTGCTGAGATAAATTTATATTTTACTTGATCTTATTAGGTTGATTTTAGTTATTAATCGGCTTTAAGCTGGTAGACTTTTTCTTAGGATTCAGAATATATTCTATTTAAGAGATTAGTGACTACTAGGGTTTTGCGTAGGATACTTTGATTTTAATTTTGTTTTGGTGGCTATAAGCCTATAAGTTGAGCTGGAGATCCACTGAGCAGAACTTTGTATTCTACCGCAAATTGAGAATTCCTGATATGTTTTAATCTTATTTTCCATAGATTAACTCTTATCTCTGTCAGAATCAAAGTCAAATTGATAATGAAATGGATATACTTACAAAAATATCCCTGAGATTTGACATAACTACAAATAACCCAGTTAACTTTCAGAATTACAAACATAACTTTCAAAATTACAAAAATGCTCCTGACACTGACACCTTAATCAGGGGAACTAACATTTCAACACCCTTCACATTTATAAAATTATTACAATTATCCCCTAATTTAATTAATATATTAAAATAGACATGTCTGACGTAGTTGCATCTGAATATTTACAAACTGTGGATATGCAATGTTTTGAATCCGGATTTGCGCATATTGTTTACGGAATTCCTGTGCTTCTGATGTAGTTACTCTTCATTCTAATTTATTAGTACCAATGTTTTGAAAGAAAGGTGACATAACCTAGTACTGTCTTTCTCAAGAAGCTCACGTACATATTTCCTGATTACTATGGGTTAATTGCAAAAACTACCATTGAGGTTTAACCGAATTACCCAAAACATAAACTCTTTATTACCCCTGCTGTTTGATTCAGGTGTTAAAAACTTACAAATATGTGGCCGATTGTAAACATGAAGGAGGGTTTTGAAAATAAAACCTCGGGTAGTTTTACTGCTTTTTGTTCTTTCTAATTTCTAGGCCAAACCTGTAGCCTGTAGGGTAATATGCAATGAACCATGGTAAAATATTGTTATCTGATGTGAGATTGTTGTTGTAGGTACTTGGGACCGATGAGTTGAATGCATATTTACACAAATACCGTCTGGAGCTTGATCCCCAACTTGAAGCCCTTGTTGGAAGGTATGCCATTAGCAAAGAACTCTGATGTTTTTTTTAAAGTTATTATGTGTCTTAGTTTACATATAAATTGTCTATGTATTTGTTTAATTTGACAGACACAGCAGAAAACCGTGGTCAAAGTTTGCCAATGCAGACAATCAGCATCTTGTGTCGCCAGAGGTCATGCATTCATTCAATCCTCTATTTGTGTCCCTCCAAAATTTCGAGTTGCCTGATTTATTATTCAAAAATTTATTCATTGGCCTTTTTTTTCCCAATCAAATTACTTATTATCTTGATTCATTGTAGCAGGCCATTGATTTCCTTGACAAACTCCTGCGTTATGATCATCAGGATAGGCTCACCGCCAGAGAAGCCATGGTAATCTTAATGCTTTGTTAATTGATACTACTTTTGGCTTAACTACCGGAAATCTGAATTTTTGTTAATTAAACAGCTATATCTTCAACGGGGTTGTTTGTGCATGTGTTTCTTAACAAGGTTTTTGGTGTTCTTCATAGGGTCATCCATATTTCCAGCAAGTGAGGGCTGCAGAAAATAGCAGGGCTCGGGCTCAGTAGCCATTTTACCACCGTGGTCTCGGAATACCTCCGTGTTGATTTCTGTTGTAATTTTATCAAACTTGTTGTTCACAATTCACATCCTGCAGGACTTGTTTTAATCAGATTGATGTTTATTCTTTTTAAGTTGAAGTTTGTTTTGTAGTGTTAATAACATTGTTTGAGTTAGTTATTTTTCTAACTAAATACTGTAATTTTATGTGATTTTTGTTGGAGTGATTAAACTTAGAAAATATTACTAGTATATATAGTATATCCATTGTGTTGTGTAATCATATTTTGTTTTTTTACAGGATATTGTAATATTATCATTATATATAGAAAATGCATTTATGACTATTATACACAACATTAATTATTACTACTAAAGTAGTTATTCAATATACTCCTCCTACTAGATACCGTGAACAATCAAAACAAGAAAAAGGTACTTTAGCCAAATTCACAAATACCCCCACCATATAATAACAATTGCTTCTACGTCCCTCAAAAATAGATTACTGTTACAAAGTTGAACAAGGAACTCTAAATGAGGATTTGATCATTTGATTCCATAATATCTTGCTCAAATATAGGAAATTGCTCAAACAATAAAATTAAATATTATTTTTACATATTATTTTTACATGTTTTTAAAATACTAATACTAAAGTATTTAATTTCTCGTGTAAATATTTGTAAAAACACTAATTTATTCAATTTTCTTTGTGCGAATATACTCCCTTTCCTTTCGAATAACAAATAAATAAATTCCACTTTTCCCCCTTTTTTATTTGTTTATTCCATTCTCCACCTCCACCGTCGTCGTATTCTCCCTCGACCTACTCGTGATTCCTTCTCCGCTGAACCATGGACACTGTTGAGATTTTACTTTCCTGCGTTGTGGGTTTCTCTGTCTCCGTGTTTCTAATCATCGGCTTCCTCGAAGAGAGAACAAGAAAAACTGCCGACCCTGGTGAAGAGGTAAACGCTGTCGCCGGAGAAAGCCCGAATAGCGGCCCGAATCGTTCCGATCTAATACGGGAAAACGAAGAAGACCCCGTCGATGATTGGGGTTGGGAAGGAATCGAGAGGACCGAGTTAGAGAAAATTTTCGGCGAAGCTCTGGTTTTCGTGAGCTCGAAATCCGTCGACGGCGGCGATGATCAAATTCGTCAGGATTTGAAGCTGGAGTTATATGGGCTTTCCAAAATTGCGCTTGATGGGCCTTGCCACGAATCTCAGCCCATGCCATTCAAGCTCTCAGCTCGCTCAAACTGGTATTCATTGCTTTTCCTTTGTTTCAGGAATGGGTAATTACGGAAAAGCCCCTGAGGCTTCGGATACGTTTGTTTATCGCGATGAATTTGGCAATAATATTTTCAAATTTTACTTGCATTGCTCTGTTGTGTTATTATGCTTCTTCTTCTGTTGTTGTGTTGTTCTATAATTAGTGATAATTACAATTCCCACCCCAAGGTTTTGCTTGATTATAAATTGGCCACAGTTTCAAACTTTCCCTATCTGCTTGATGTTTCTGTAGAATGAATGGGAAGACATATAATTAGGCCTTCTTGTAATTCTGATAAACCTTAGGGGTGGCTTTGTAATCATCTTAGCCATATAACCCTTGATTAACGAGGAAATCGCCTATGACATGACAGGAATGCTTGGCAGCAGCTTGGCGACATGAGTCGGGAGACGGCGATGCAGAACTATATCGACATTTTGTCAAAGGAGATACCTGGTTGGAAGGTAAATATGCATTTCACCATTTCACCCATATGGCTTTCAAAATTACAAAAACAAATATTGCGTTTTAAGGGATTCTGAAAGTTTACTTTTGTGTGTGTGTGTGTGTGTGTATGGCACAGGGAAAAACAGAATCCATTCAAGATGCAGAGAATACATATGGAGTTGAAGCTGAAGAATGAGCTTGATCGAGTGTTGATATTTTTATTTCCATGCCCCGACTATTGGAATGTATATCGAATTTATCGATAGGGGGGATGCATGTTAATTACAAGACAAGTTCAATTGGATTTTATTTTAGGCTAATTAATTACTTAATTAATACAAGATGTATTGCATTGAAAGATGATTAAAAGAGGAGAATACATGACTTTGAGTACTACTCATGATTCTGCAAGAGTTGATTGTATACCTTCATCTCCAGCCGGGGCTTAACGAGCGCTCTCAACGGCTCAGCCAAGAACATGTCGTTCTCCGACTCAGCCAGCTCAATGCAGCCCGGCCCGCCAGGTGGCGCCTCCCAGGTGAACCCCTGGAGGAGTCGGGCCAAGAGCATGGCCGACATAGCAGAGCCAAGCACGACACCTGGACACCCTCTTCTCCCCGTCCCAAACGAGATCATCCGATACTCCTGATCCAAAAGCACAACTTCCTTATCTCCATCCATGTGGCGCTCCGGTTTGTACTCCAGAGGGTCCTTCCAAACCCTCGGGTTTCTCCCTAAACCGGGCCGGCTCAGTAGGACCTGACTCCCTTTCGGGATCAAGTAGCCACCCACAACTGTGTCCCTCGTCGCTACATGAGGGAGATTGAACCCGTTGATCGGGTGTAACCGAAAAGATTCTTTTATACAAGACTTGATGTAGTTCAGTTTCGGAATGTCCGATTCTTGGACTAGTCTCTCCCTGCCCACGACCCGATCCAGTTCCTCCCATGCCCGGTGGAGCATGCTCGGCTGATTGATCATCTCGGCTATACCCCACTCAACCGCATTCGACGGGTTATCCACAGCTGCCATCATTATCTCCTGCAGGTTATAAGTAAACTTAATGGATCTGAACTGAACTGAGAATAAGTCCAAAATAACATGTCCTTACAGTAATCTGTGCTCTGATCTCCTCAACGGACAAGGAGAGGTTGATGAAGATGTCGAGAACGTCGTCTTCTTCCGTCTTGATCCCTTTCCGCCACATCTCGACCCTTTCCGTAATCTCCGGGTCGTGATATTTCTCTACACTTCTAACAGCGTCGCTAATAGCCTTCTTGTACCCGTCGAAATCGAACACCTCGAGCCAAGGAGCGTAATCCGCTACAGCGAACCCGTACAAGTGCTGCAGCATCGAGAACAATCCGGAAACATGCTCTGTTTCCTCCGGGCCGGGCCCGCCGTCCCCTGCCCCACCCCCGAAAAACCTCTTCCCGAACACCATCTTCCTGATCACGTTCCCGCAGTAGTGCTGAGCTGCGGTCCTCACGTTCACTATCCCATTTTCGTCGAATCGGTTCAAGACGTACCTCACGAGGTGATCGGATTCGTCGTGTCTTTTCTTGTGGAAGAATTTGTGCATGGAAGGGGAGAGGACTTCGGAGGTGAGGATCCTCCGCATTTTCTTCCACTGGGGCCCGGCGAGAGGGGACATGACCGCGGTGAGGTAGTTGGCGCTGCATCGTTTTCCGGACATGCAGTCGGGCCGGGAGGCGAAGGCCTCGTCTTGCTTGCGGAGGAACTCGCGGGCCAGCTCGGGGGAAGCGACGGGGATGACGAGGGTGTTTCCGAGTCGGATGCATGCGATTTCAGCGTTTTTGCTGCCGTGTTTCTCCAAGAGCTTGTTAATCCACGAGGATATCGGCCGGTTTTTGAGCATTTGGGGGAGGCAGCCGACGACGGGCCAGCCGGTCGGGCCCGGAGGGAGAGAGGGCGGGCCCGGTGCGGTTTGGGTTCGTGTGATTGTTGAGAGTATGGTTGATAGTGCTTGGAGGATTGTGGAGGTGAAGGTGAAGGTGATGCTGGTGATGAGTGATAGGAGATATAGGACTTTGGTGAATGTTTTTTCCATGATTATTTGTTGTGTGTTGTATTGTAGTGTGTGAATGTTGTTGGTATTGTGGTGTGAATTAGGGCTTTTTTATAGCACAAAAAGTTGTTGAAATTCACTAAATAATTACTATGTATTGAAAAGTGTAATTAAGCCGAATTGTGAAAAGCTAATTATTGCACTTATAATTAACTAAGGCGAAATTAAACTATTAGTAAAAAAAAAATTGAAAATTGATGCACACACTATATATGGTATCCCATATTCTTGGAAGCTACCCTATTCTTGGAGGAGTTATGAAAACCTGCCGTATCTGCTAAATTGAATAAAATATTACTCTATGTCTTGTCTCAAATAATTATGCACTATCATACAAAGAATGAAAGAATGTTAAGAAAAAACTATTTATTACTCAAATTAATTACTCCAAAAATAATATTTCATCCAATTGAACATAGTATAAAAACTATATATCTAGATAAAAAAAATTAATTGCAATATCTATTTTATTTTATTTTTAAAAGGCATAGTAAAGGCCTTCCATCACTTTTAATGTGAATATTCAATAAGTCAAAAATAAAAAATAAATGTAAAAGAAAGAAAAAAAGAAAAGAAAAAGAAAAAAAAGCAAAGTAGAATATACCAAAATAAAAAATAAATAAAATCTTCCCCCTTCCCCGCAATCAAAGCAAAGAAGAATGGGCGCAGTGGAGAAGCTCGCAAGTGTTGGGATCCGGCGAGACCACTATCGTCCTCAGCCACGGCTTCGGCACCAATCAGAACCGTAAGGTTCAAAATTCGAACTCGAGAGAGTATTTAAAATTTTGAAATTCACCAATAGAAGCTTATTTTTCTCTATATATATATATATATATATTTTTTGTGTAATAATAAAATTAATTAGTTTATTCAATTTATTTTTTGCGTAATATTTTGCGTAATATAAAAATTATTTTTTCATATTTTTTTAATGTTGAAAATTTACTTAATTTATTCAATTTATTTTTTTGTGTAATGAAAATTAAGTATTTTTTCATTACGATAATGAAGATGTTATGTAGAAAATTGTTTTATTACGTGATGAAAATTTGATTGATGATGATCTTAGGTACGATGAATGAACATTGTTTTATTACGTTTTGATTGTTGTATTACGTGATAAATATTTGATTGATCTTACGTGATAGTACTATTATGAGCACGTTTGGACGAGTTTATTTAAAAAAGTTTATATATTATGAACCCGTTTGAACGAGTTTATTTAAAAGACCTTATAAAATATTGCGTCTTATAATGTCTTATAAGCTATTTCAAGAGCTCATAAGCGGTTATGTTTTATTTAATAAATAAGTTTTTAATAAATAAGTTATTTAAATTGTTTGGATAAAATAGATATGTACATTTATATGTTAATTTGTTTGAAAATTTAAGATCTTATATAAATAAAATTATCAAAAATAAATCGTTATATATGAAAAAAAATAAAAAAATATATTAACTAAATAATAAATCTGGAATTTTTGTATATATATAAAAAAATTATAATTTAAGGGTAATTTGATCTTTTATTATTTAAGTTGGAAGAACTTATAAGTTGTTTAAAAAAATACTTTTCTTTTACTATTTTTACACGGCCGTTAAACAACTTATTTTAAAGTTTTTTTTTTTTTTTAAATTTACCAAACAAATTTTAAAAGCTTATAAGCTGTTTTAAAGAGCTTATAAGTTCAGTCAAACGAGCTCTATATTACACAACGATTCTGCAGCTCTGATACCAACTGACGCAAGCGGAAGCTATAAACACACAGATTAGATTAATTCCAAAAAATACCGAGAATTAATTAAATCAACGTTCGTTGATTCGTCAGAATACCGAAAATTGATAAACTTCAAAAAAAACCTTGAAGACGAGAAAACTCTCTTTTCTATTTCATATCAAAACAATTATTCAACACAAAGACAATAACGAAATATAAATATTAAAAAAAACCTAAACATATTGAGGTTATATTAAAAAGATATGTAAATAATATAATTAACTATTGGGCTTTCGATCCACATCAATTTCAGTCTATTTGTTTATAAAAAATAATTTAAATTAATAATTTTAAATATTGTTAATTTCACAATATTATTAATATTTTTGGAAAATAATTTAATAATTTTTATTATTTATTATTATTTTTATAAAAAAACTAATTTAGTTTAATTTTTTTAATAATTTATAATAATTATTATTATTTTTATAAAAAAAACTAATTTAGTTATTGTTTGAGTTTGAGTTTAGTTCAGTTGAATAGGTTTCAGAAAAAAAAACATGTCCTCCAAGTCATATTTTACAAAATTGACAAATAGACCACACAAATTGTTAAATGTCCAAAATGTGATTACTTTTTTTAATGAACTCTTGAAGAGTCTCTACTTCCCAAAGAAAACACCGGAAGCTATATTCGCCAAGCGTCTGCTCTCAAGATTATGTCGGTTAAAAAGGACTCACCCTAGTTATCGACATGTAGTATTAATACCTGAAGATAACCTTTAAGACCTGCTATTGTTGTCGTGATTACAAACTTACGATTTCATCTAAATGCAGGATATATTTGCAGGGGAATTTCTTGGTGCGGTAGTCTTAGCAGGTAACGGGGTCGTTTCTGAAGACGAGATATGCCATTCGTGAAGTCAGAGTGATAGCGACAGGCGTGGAATCTGTCGATGGACGGATAAGAGTGTCGGTCGAAACAGAGGGTGTCCGGTGAAAGTGCTAGAAAATGTGGATCCTCATTCTACTTCGAAACAACTAGGAGCCCAGAATCAGTCTGCTGTAATCCGAATGCTAACAGTTAATTCCAAAGTGTAAAATTATTATACTTTTGAGTAGTATAAAAATGCAAATTCAAAGAGTTAATTAATCAACAACCGAATATTAATAATTAAACATTCAAGCTGATACATTATTTAGTAATGTTAACAGCTAGAAAACATGTTACAATACCAAAATCAAACCCATTTGATTTAATACCAAAAACAAAGAGCAAATCAACCATCAAACATTTATTTCGAGAGAGGAGCACAGATTGAATTCTAGGGTTGACGAAGATAGGCTCTCTCAATTGTAGCTTTCAAAAGAGCAGACGTTTTCTTATCATTGGGGCAATTGTACGTGTTGTGGACTTCATCATCTGATAAACAAACTCTGCAATATATGGTCTCAAGCTTTAGTCTATGCAGTCCACAACGCTTTGACAGGCACTTCCAAGTATCTTTATCAAAAAACGGACAGCCACAATGACAATGGATTTCAAAATATTTAGAGTTAAAGTTTACTTCTCGTGGCAAGTCACTCATGTAAGGGCAGCGAACATATATATGGTCTTTGCTATAGCAAGCTTCACATGATTGACCATTGCAGGGACCAACAGGGGAGTGAACACATTTACAATATATGCACATTATTGGCTCCCGATTTGGTCGGGGTTGTTGTTCTTCTGTTTTGGCTTGTCGTCTGAATCATCTTTATATTGATAGTAGTACTTGTTATCTAATTGAATTCCAGGTATCAATTTCACGGAATAACAACCAAAAAACAAACAACATTAAGAATAAAACCAAAAGAGACATTATATATCTCTATATATATAGAGCTAAGATTTGATCTCCACGTTTCACCCAACTTTAGATACAATATGTATCTATATACTAATTTTGTATTTTGTATTTAATTAATTGGGCATTATCGTTAACAAAAAAGAAAGGCAAAACCGTAAAAGTAGATCTGCCCGTTATCTTCTTCCTTCTTCTGTGCGGGCTTCACTCTCAATCTCGTGCCTCACTCTGTAAGTATATGGAGTATTAATTATGTATATTATTGACTGGCCTTTTCTTCTTCTCTACAAGCGGATCACAAACAATCTTAGAATCTGATAAATTTTTGCCCAGGCCATTCGCGAACCCTATCGTAATTTGGGACAAAGAATGAAGATGAAGACCCATTGCTGGGTTTGATCTTGTGTTTCTGATTTCACCGGAGTCCTCCCCCAATCTCGAAGGCAAGTGCATATGCAGATTCTTAATTTTTGTAAATCGATTAGTTTGTTTGAGTTCTTGTATATTTAATCGACTATTAAATCAATCAACCCTAATTCTATATTTTTTTTTTGCAATTCAGGTTTATAATTTTTTCTTTTGAATTTAAATATTTGATTTATGTATTTAATTTATTTCTCGAACTCAATATGCTTACATATTTTTTTTTTGTTTCTACATCAATTAGGTATTTTTTGTAGTTTCAGGTACACGTAATTTTAGTTTATGTACTAGAATATAATTTATCAGTGATTTTTCTCAACTTCAAATATAATTGTTTAATTCCAACCGCGATTTGTGGAGTTCAAACCAGTCTAATTTATAATTATGTATTAATCTTTTTAAAAATTAATTAATTAATTTGGGGTTTGCCTCTGATATATATTCTTGAATTATCATTTGTTGCAGCGGCGGAAATGAGAATGCAACTCAAAAGATACTTACTGATTGCACCTAGCGGCGGCTTAAACCAACATAAAATGGGGTAAAAATGTCTTTTATTATTGATGCTAAAACATAGTCTTTCAGAATCAGGACATTGATATCAGCTGATTCTTCTTGTGTTGTTGAACATCAATTGGCCATCATGATTTTATCACCTTTTATACCTGTTTTGCTAATTAACAGATAGTGAATGCAGTAGTTTCAGCCTATATCTTGAACGCGACCCTCGTGGTGCCTAAGCTCGACCAAGAATTATTCTGAAAGGATGCTAGGTTGGTTTGTTCACTAACGCGCTTAATTACACTTGAGTTCTGAAAATCTTGTTGCGGTTAATATATATTTGTAGATCTCTATTTCGGTAAAAATAAATGGTTCCACGTTATTAATGTATTAATCTCTAGAATACATTCCCAAACCAGATCTGCGGACGCTACAAAGAAGAAGCGTAAGAGAAACATAGACAAGAAAAATGCCCCTTAAGAAGAAGCAGAAATTGGACAAAAAGAACTGAATAAGAATACTAGGGGCTATTGCCGGTGAGTAGCATTGATAATAATATCGTTAATGATGAAGAGGAGATCGAAAATCGGTGCGCCGTGAATGAAAATTTATGGGAAAATCAACCTTAATTGTTGCAGGTAATTTTATGTTGTAATGATTTAATGATAATATTACAGTAATTATGTTTAATGACGTACTTAACATCTTACTAATAGTTGGAATTAAAATTTAGGTACAAACTACATTATGCAGAACCACATCTTTAGAATCAAAATGTCAAAATGTAACAAAAGAAGCATTAAAGGATGCTCAAGACGCCGTGATAAACGTGTGAGTCTGGGCGGTGGATCATCGGAGGACAGCTACCGGAATGGAAATGCCTATTGGAGGTGGTTGGCCGCCGTCTTGGACATGTTGGTCTTAATGGGGCAATTTGCAAGTCTGTTACTCTGCGTGCAACAGAATTGGGACCAACAGAATGCTTATCCTACTCCGTCAACGGAGAAGCTCGAGGATTGGGAGTTTGGGACTAACAGCTCTGGTAAATTCACTAACTAATTAATGAATATATTTATTTATTAATTAATATAATTCAGTTGAAGTATAATCAATCACCATTCATGCAAATTATAATCACCATTCATGCAAATTATAATTAATTTAATTCAGTTTCTTATGTTCTTTGGTTCTTTGAATCTTGGTCATGTATCGCCATTTGACCATTTGATGCCCCTGCTATAATTCTAGCTATTGGAATGGCTATAATAATATAATCTTGGTCTGAGAACTACGGGGACGCATTTGATAACAGGTTTTGCTTGCGCAGTTCAAGGGTGCAGCTATAGCAATTGCTTCAGGTATTATTTCAAAATTAAACCGAAGCATATTTAGAACATTTGAGCCTGATTAAAACTTTTTAGAGAAGTACAGTTTGCATTTTTCAAAAGTTGATGCACCGATTTTGATTGTCAGATGAGAAGATTGTATTGCTTGGTGTTATACAGTCATTATTGAAGGATCAAGGTATACATTCATGGCAGCTTAAAGGAGTAGAAAAAATGATTTTCTCCCTGTTTGTTTGTAATGTCGTTTCATATTTACTGTTACTATGGATACGGATTTATGCACCCTGTGTTTGCTTGTGTTTTGAAAACTCTTAGGGGGAAAAAAATGGATTAATAGAATTTGTACTTTGTATATCGTAATCGCAGGAAACCGAGTAATAGCAGAAAACCGGGCGACCTTAACGTTAAGTACCTCAGAGTTGGTTTTCACATCGGAGCAACCTGAAACGATTGTGATGTCATTAAGCCCACGCCGGTCGTGTCCATCTATAAAATGAATTATCGGAGCAACCTGAAACGATTTTGATTTCATTAAGCTCCCGACGTGCCCATCTATAAAATGAATTGGGCCCCGTCTTGCGGATGCAAGACGGAGTACACCCTAGTATATATATATATATATATATATATATATACCTTCTTTGAATTTGGCTTTGGCTTTGGAACTCAACTTTGATTTCTTTTTTCTGCGTGAACAAATTTTCCTACCTGAACACCGATTGACCGACCGACCACGAGATTAATGAATTAATTTCATGGATTAACAAACAAACAACAAAAGAACTAACAAAGAATGAAACCAAATTAAGAGAATAGATACTGGATCTCAACAATTATTTCTAACCTACCACTAGATTAATCAATGAATTAATTGCATGGATAACAAACAACATTATAGAATACTATATAGGTTCTGGATCTCAACAGTGATTTCTATGTTGACGACGAGAAGATTAATTTCAGACCAACGCGAATCAACAATAATTAAACACAAATATTCCATACCTTTGATTGAAGACAACGTCATACTTGCAGATCGAATCCGAAATTGAAATCGTTCGCAAACCCTAAAATTGATACGTTTCATCATTATATACGTTTCATCCAGGCCCGTTCCTGATCATTTAAGGCCTAGGCAATGTATTCAAATTGAGCCTATCATATTTAATTTTATATTTATATTATAATTTTTTTTTCTTTATATAAAAAAATCTAACGTAATATATAATTTGTTAAGAATACAATCTATTTTAGTAAAAAATATTATTTTTTCAACTTTTTTACTATTAAATAAGAAATAACAATTCTTATAAATAAATTTTTATTAAAATTATATTTGATATAAATAAGTTAATAAAATGATTTGGTACAAAATAACAATTGTTTTTGTGTTTTTTTATTGTTATTTCTTAAATTTTTAAATATTTTTTAATCACATTGAAAAAAATTTGAATAAATAAATTTAAACTTGATTTTTTAAAAGATTTATTGAATATGGTTGAATTTTTTTTGGAACGATATCATAATTTAAATGAAATGATAATTAAAATTTTAAATTAAATAGTATAATATTAAATACTATTTAATGGGAATTAAAAGACAATAATAATTAAAATTTAAAATTAAATGTTATAATATTAAATACTATTGAATTATTGAATGCAAGATTGAAAAGCGAATCCGGACATTACGGTAGAGTCTAACAAAAAATCGCTAAAAATTATGTTTTTAATATAATTTTATATATAAATGATTATATATATATATATATATATATATATATATATATATATATATATATATATATATATATATTAAATTTAATATGGGCCCCTAAAATATCTGGGCCCTGGGCGGTTGCACCCTGGACCTATGCCCAGGGCCGGGCCTGGTTTCATGCTTATCCTGATTCGATTGGATTCTATTTAGTTTTACTCATTATGGTTTACGAGTCATACTTGTGTACACAAATTAAGGACGGTTCTTTTAATGTATTACAATCTTAACAATAGGCGCTAGGGGTATTCATGGGCAGGTTTGGGCGGGTACATCCATAAAAAAATCACCCGACCCATTGAGGCTAGAGGTGTTCATGGGCAGGTTTGAGCGGGTACATCCATAAAAAATCACCCGACCCATTGAGGACCCCATTGAGGACGAGTTTCAATTTTATAAACTAAATCCGCCCATTTTTTTACTCCAACCGTATGTTGCGGGTGAAGGCGAGTGCGGGCGGTTTGGCGGGTAAAATGACATGTTTAAAAAATAGGTTAATTGTAAATAAAAAAAATTAAAAAAACGAAAAATAAAACTAACTCAAATTAAAAAAACATTTATTTAAAATTCTAGTAAAACATTACAAAATAATAACATATAGTTGCACAAACAATTAAAAATGTTGTTAACTTAATATTTTAAAGATATGAACTTGTAAGTTTTGCTTAATTGAAAAAAAAAATCAAAATTATACATAAAAAACTAGTTAAGAAAAATTTAAAAATTATCTCATAAATTAATACTACTATACTACTAATAATATAAATAAAAATGAAATAATAATACTACTATTATATACTAATAATATATATATATATATATATATATATATATATATATATATATATTATGAGCGGGTGGGTCGGTTTATTTGCGAGTAGTCACTCACGAAATCGCTACTCACCCGAATTTTGACGGGTTTTAAAAATTCTAACCGTGGTCTAATGGATAAAAGACGAAACTTGTCATTCGTCTTCCTACAATCCTACTCCACACCCACTCACCGCCTTGCACGCTTCGAACGCCGCACCAATCCTCATGTTCCAGTTTCGAGACGCCTCGCGCCCCTCCTACCTATTTTGATCGGCCGAGCCGATCGAGAGGTTTCGGTTTGAACAAATTCAGTAGGCAAGGCGAAAAATTTTTGCTATAGCAATCTTTTTTAATTTCAATTACAAAATCAGCATAATTTTAATTTTAATTGCAATATCAATTTTATTTTATTTTTAAAATGCAAAGTACACTTTTTTTAATGTGAATATTCAATAAGGGAAAATAAAAAATAAAAAAAAATAAAAAAAAAATGAAAAAGAAGAAAAAAGGGAAAAGGTAAAGGAAAAGAAAAAAAGCAAAGTAGCATATACCCAAAAATCCAAAATTAAAAATAAATAAAATCCTCCCCTCCCCGCAAGCCAAGCGAAGAAGAATGGGCACAGTCGGAGAAGCTCACAACGTCCGAGTGTTGGGCTCCGGCGAGACGACCGTCGTCCTCGGGCACGGCTTCGGCACCGACCAATCCGTGTGGAAACAGTTGGTCCCACACCTCGTCGATCACTACAGAGTGATACTCTACGATAACATGGGCGCCGGCACCACCAATCCCGACTACTTCGATTTCGACCGGTACGCCACCCTAGAAGGCTACGCCTACGACTTGCTCGCCATCCTCGCCGAGTTCAACGTCCACAGATGCATCTACGTCGGCCACTCCCTCTCCTCCATGACCGGAGCAATCGCCTCCATTTTCCGACCGCCTCTGTTTTCTAAGCTCATCATGATCTCCGCTTCTCCCAGGTACACCAATCGGACCTTCAATTTCGCCTTCTGTTTCTGATTTTGATTTTCCCCCTTTTCCCCCCGATTAATTAGGGTGAATTTGATTTACTGAAATTAGGTTTTTGAACACTGTGGATTACTTTGGGGGATTCGAGCAGGCGGAGATCGACGAGCTGTGCGACGCGATGGAGACGAACTACAAGTCATGGGTGGCCGGATTCGCGCCGCTGGTGGTGGGTGGCGACATGGAGTCGGTGGCGGTGCAGGAGTTCAGCAGGACGCTGTTCAGCATGCGGCCGGACATAGCGCTCAGCGTCTTCCGTACGATATTCACGTTTGACCTGAGGCACTTCCTGGGCCGGGTGACGGTGCCGTGCCACATCGTGCAGAGCTCCAAGGACCTGGCGGTGCCGGCGGCGGTGGGGGAGTACATCAGGAAGAACGTCGGTGGGAGCTCGGTCGTGGACTTCATGTCCACCGAAGGACACTTGCCGCAGCTCAGCTCGCCGGAGGTCGCCATCCCCGTGCTCCTCCGCCACATACAGCACGATATTAATTAGTTGTTGAAGCGCTTTTCACAGTTTTTAGATAATTAACAAAACGTTAATCATGTTTTTATGTACAAACAATACAGCATAAAAAGTGTTCTTTATGCTTAGTGAAATAATTAATTAATAATTTAAATTAAAAAGTTTCTTAGGTCTTCCAATTTACAGGAAATGAAGACGGAGAATAGAAACTTTGATCATATTATTATTGAATCGATAATTCTTTGTGTATGCCTGTACGCCCATTTAAAAGAGTGAAACTCTACTAAACCTAATTACTAAAACCTAATGCCGTATATACTTACAAAATTGGGCCAAAAGGAATGGGCCACTAAAGTAAAAGAATAAACAACTACATATAATACAAGTCCAAATAATTCAACAACGTATTAAGTTCTTGACATCAAGATAAATAAAAAATTAATTAATTGGGTAAAAATTTAAAAAATAAATGAAATTTGAAAATCGAGAATCGATAAGACAGAATCGTAGTGGATCGCCGCAAGGGTTGGAAACGAATTGAGCTCGGAATCGTAGTGGATCACCGCTGGGGTTGGAAACGAACTGAGCCCGCGAGCTGCTCGAGTCAACGCCCGGCTCGAGTTTGAGAGTCAACACTCGGCTCGAGTTCGGTCAAACTCGAGCTCAAGCCGAGCATTATTCTATACGAGTCGAGCTCGAGCCACAATCTGGAAGAATTGAGCGGCTCGCGAGCAGCTCGTATATATATATTTTTAATGTGTATATATATATGGAGTAAAGTCGATCTTTTCGAGCTATTCGAGTCGAGTCGAACTCGAACCATACGAACAGAGTCTCTCAAACAAGCTGGAGTTGAACTAATCGAGCGAGCAAAAGTCGAGCGGCTCGATCGAGCTGAGCTCGAGTATGAAAAAAAAATCGCGAGCCGAGCTCGAGCACCCTCCCGAGCTTTTCGTCGAGCTCGAGCCTGGTAATTTTTTTTCGAGCCCAAAGCTCAACTCGACTCGTTTTCAACCCTAAATTCGCCGCCACCGAACAGCCGTACACGGTACACCCCAGCCACGACAATGATGCTGCTACCATGTCACCGCCACCCCCCAGCCACGACAATGATGCTGCTACCATGTCACCGCCACCGCTACCTACTCTACCTAGTCGTCAAAGATTGTTAGCTCAGTTGATTGAGTATTTGAATTAAGGGCAAAAAAATCTAGATTCGAACTCAAAACATTCCAATTGACTTATAAATTAAATATTAATTAAATATATTTTTTAATATATAATTTTTTTAATATTAAATACTAAAAAATAATTAAAAAAAAAAATATTTCGTGCACGATCGTAAGTTAAAACAAAAAAAAAATCAGTTTGAAAATCAAAAAATTATGATTAAACCTGGAAAATGATAATTTTGGGAATCGACTAATATACTTTACAAATGCTTAAAGTCAAAATTAAACTCTTGAAGCCACACACCAAAGCAAACAGAGAGATGAAATCAAACGGTCCACGTGAACTCTGTTAGGGTTTCGGCTGAAACTGAATTATCGCCGACAGCGCTTTAGGACTCGATCAACCGACGATAAACCCCGGCCGGAGCGACGGCGTTCACCATGGATGAGCATGAAAACGGTAACGAAGTTGACCCCATGCCCGACAGGGGAAACGAGGACGTTCCGAGAACCCCTGATAACGCGAACTCTGAGAACTCTCATCCTCATACCGGCGATGGAGCTAGCCCTGGGTAAAATTTCCGATGATGTTTATTTAATTTTGTTTTAATTCATTTCATTTCTGTGAGAATGAATTATATTTGATGGTTTTGTGCGAGGTAGTAAAATATTTATCGGAGGTCTTGCTCGAGAAACAACGTCTGGTAAATAGCATTTCACTGGTCATGTACTTTCATATTGAAAATTTATTTCTACTGTAATATGGTGATGATTTTGCTGAAGAAACAATATCGAATTTCTGAGTATGAGAAGAAAAATGCAAAATGAATGTTGATTTGGTATAGAAGTGGTAAAAAATCTTAGCTCAGAAAGGAGCTCTAATATTCGGTTTGTTTGTTTATATGAAATGCAGCACAATTTATAAAGCATTTTGGTACATATGGAGAAATCACGGACTCGGTAATCATGAAGGACAAGTTAACGGGTCAGCCCCGTGGGTTTGGGTTTGTGACATATGCTGATGCTTCAGCAGTTGATAGGGTCATTGAGGATGCACACATCATTAATGGAAAGCAAGTATGTAATTTAATTGTGTTATTTGTAAAATAAAGTATCGAGCTCTTTTTAGTCTGATGTGCGGTGACCTCTTTGTATATTTTAAGGTAGAAATCAAGAGAACTATACCAAGAGGAGCTAACTCCAAAGAATTTAAGACCAAGAAGATTTTTGTTGGTGGAATTCCAACAACCATAGGTGAAGGTAACTTTATCATGTTCTTTTGAAAGATTAATACTATATGAAAAGGATTTTGATTTTCCTGGAATTTATTTGTCATTTGTTGTGTTATAGATGAACTCCGGGACTTCTTTACAACATTCGCAGAGGTAAAGGAGCTACAGATTATGAAGGATCGCGCAAGTGGCCGGTCTCGAGGATTCGGATTTGTCACGTTTGAATCCGAAAAGTCTGTTGATGATCTCTTGGCAAATGGTAACCGGCTTGACTTTGCTGGAGCTCAGGTATGTTACAGTTGAGTTTAAAATAGTCTTGAATCTTGATAGCGAATGATGCCTTTTCACCCTACTCAATTAAGCTAACATACCTTTCACCAAAACAGTTTATTATGAAAGACTAATTCACCTTGCTAATTATGAAAATGTTTTTCATAGCTGAATTACAGAATTTGTTATTTTAGTCGATTATTTTGCTTTATCCTGCGTAGTGTTTCAGTAGAGATTTTAGATCGTCTGCTCGTAAATTAAAACTAAAACCCAGATATCTTTCTAAACCAGATAAGAGAACCCGTGTCATGCACAAATGGTGTGTGTGTGAGAGATTTGGATGTTGACATTCACATTTTTCTTATGTTGGCAACAATTTTATCATTTTGGAACATCCCTTGAAATATTCCCCTAAAAAAAGGCGCAGTTTTGTAATTACTCCCTACTTTTTTAATTAGACTGAAAAATGTCCATGATACACTTTCATTTCTTAATTTCCCTAAAAGTTTGTAATTGTGTTGTTAAATTTAGATATATACGACATTCATGAGTATCTCTTTCATCTATCACCAGGTTGAGATCAAGAAGGCTGAGCCAAAGAAGCCAAACCTTCCACCTCCTCCGCCATCCAGATGGCCTAGTAATCCTATATCCACTGCATATGGTGGGCCCCATGGAGATGCTTATAGCAGATATGGTAGGCTAGGTGGGGACTTTAGCGACGGTGGTTTTGGTTCTGTCGCTTACAGATCAGGCGGAACCTATGGAGGTAGAGCTGGTGCGTATGCCGGTGGATATGATGAGGGAGAGTTTGGTGGCTATGGCGGATATGGTGGTGCCGGCCCAGTTGGTGGTTATGGCAGCTACGGTGGTGGTTATGGACGTTATCGGACGGACCCTTCATTAGCGTACTCAGCCCGTTTTGGGGGTGACTTTGATAGACGATATGATCTAGGTGGCGAGTATGGTGGGCCTGGGGACGGATATCCAAGTTATGGTGGTGGTAGAGGTTATGGAGGTTCGATGTACGGAAATAGAGGAGGATATGGTGGTGGTGGGACTGGGCGGTACCATCCTTATGGAAGGTAGGGGAGAATGGAATGGTGTAAGAGATGGGGGGTTAGTCGATTCCATTGTTATTGGGATATAGATAGATTGGATTTAGAGGTTTCGAATTGAATATTTGTCAAAAATTCGTATTACTAATTCGTTTGTTCTCGATTTAGAAATCAAGTATTATGCTTCTTCCATGTTTACAAAGGAGAAGCATCTCCTACACCCTTTGAGAATACAAATATGTTTATTATAATAAATATTATAGTGTCTTTTGTTTTAATTTGTATTCTGATTGTAATTTGTATTGTCTTAGTTAATATTTATATAAAATATGAAATTATACAAAATTTATACCAAATAATTATATAATTAAATTAAAACACTGATCTAAAACCAATTGGTAATATGTAGAGTAAGCTCCTATACTTATCATTTAAGTCTCCTTTCCTCACTAATAATAATAATGATAATTGTTTATTATAGTAAATATATCATACGAGAACTATATTACCCCACAAACATGATTTTCAATTTATTTTATTTTCAAACTGAAAAATTTTCAACAGAATGGTGGTGGTTATATCTTGCGTAATGACGAATTGGTGGAATGTAAATAATTCTATAGAGTGGGACTGCGGAAATGTTGAAGTTTGTAACTGAAATGAATAAGAAGTGGATGGTTCATTCGATGATGAGAATAGGCCTGTACATCCAAATATGTTAAAAAATCACGGATATGGAGCGAATTCGGATAAAACTAGCTCCATTTACGAGTTAAGGGTGAGAAGACCACGAGTAAGTATTGATATGGAGCGAAACTAGCTCCATTTACGAGTTAAGGGTGAGAAGACCACGAGTAAGTATTTTAAAGGCAATGAAAGAAATGTAGCGCAAACATATGCTGCTGGTTGATTTGCAAAGCTTCTTTAATTTATTTTTAATTATTATTTCATGACTTGATAAACAATTACATGCTTATTATTGTTTTGATTTACTAACTCTATGAAATTGGTAATTATTTGAAGTAGTAAAGAATAATAATTGTAGTAGAATAAGAAAATATTAAGTGAGGTTTGGAAACGGGTCACTAAACCTCTTGAAAATTTAAAAAAAATTAAAATCAAAAGGTATTAAATTTAAATTACTATTAATTCAATTAGGGTTCTTTAAATAATAAGGTAATAAGGTGTAACATATCAATCACGTATACTTTATCAGTTAGTAATCACATGTAGTATAGTCTTAGTTTTAGTCATTTGAAATTTGTTTTTATATGCTATTTTTTTTGTTTGTTTTTGCATTGAAGTAATGTGGTGGACAAATGTCTAGCAAGTTGAATGTGGTAGAAGTCTTGTGGAGCAATGACCACTTGGATAATTATATGTGGTTTGTATTTTTTCAGACACTCAACTAGTTAATAAGTGTGTATTTAAGGTATGTTTGTATTTTAATTAAGTACGTGCATAACTTAAATTTAAAAGTTTCAAGGTCAGATTGTAATTAATTTAAGGGCCTTGTTGCAATTATTTTATTTTTAGATTTATTATAATTCAATTAATTGATTTTGACAAGGTGACGTGTCAATTTATTTTATTTCATTTTTTCTAGAGTATTTCCCGTGGAAGAGTTGCCGAAAAAAATTGGTGGCGTGCATTAAAAGAACATTGTCATTTATTTACAAAAATTGGAATCGTCTCGCAAAAAAAAAAATGATATTTTGGTATTAAGCTGGAAAAAAATGATGGAATAAGTACATTTAATCTAATAAGTACATTGTATAAAAATTGATAATTTCCGGAAATTTTAGTATTCTCTTAATATCATTCTATAAGATCGAATGTACTAAGTATCTTGTATCAAAATTGATAACTTCCGGATTTTTAGTATTCTCTTAATATCATTTTATTAGATCGAATTCGATCTTATACGTACATTGTATCAAAATTGATAAACTCTCTAACCAATACATCCTACTAAAATTATATAACATGTTAATTAATGTCTTATATATACTTCTTCTGTTTTTAAAGAATAAGTCACGTCTTATTTGTAAATTAAAAAAAAAAAAAAATGCGTCTACTGTTGTCAAAGTATAATTTTATATATTGTGGTTACTTTTGAAAATACACAATTACATTACTAGTTTTCATGAATAAATTAAAATATCGAACATAAATATATCAAAATGTTTGATTCAATCATACATCGAAGTAAATTTAGTGAGATAAAAATAGTACAATTACGTTTTTAATTATAACACAAACCATAAAAATTAAAATTAAAAATATATATATTGTTCGTAAAAAGAAGTCCATATGAATGAATGACGGCACTACTCGACTTTGGATTGAAATCGCCTTTTTTTTTTCCTGAAAGAGTCATAATACTTCATTATTATTTCTTCTTCAATGCCAGATTTTTTTTCACGAAAGAGTATCATAATACTTCATTATTATTTCTTCTTCAAGGACAGGGTGGGGCCCACCAACTACAAAAGCAACGTTGGGGCCCACTAAGGATTGAAAAAAGAATTTGATCCATTACTAATATTTTTTTTCTTAATATTTTTTAATAAATAAACCTTGACCATTGATTTGCCTGTTCAAGATCTTTCCTAATAATTAAATAAACACAATATTTTTCTTAACAAAAAAATACTCAATTTGGTGGCTATGGCGGATATGGTGGTAGAGGTTAGGGAGGTGATGGTGGTGGTCTGATGTATCAAATAGAGGAGGATATGGTGGTAGGGAGAATGGTGTAAGAGATGGGGGTTAGTCGATTCACATGTGCTTTGATTCAAATTGTTATTGGTATATAGATAGATTTATTATGGATATAGAGGTTTGACATTGAATATTTGAAAAAATTTCGTATTAATAATAATTTTATTGTTCTCTATTTAGAAATCCTCTATCTAGAATGTTAGGATTTATATAATCGAACAAGGATTAAAGGAAAAGAAAAGATAAACGTAGAAAACTTGTAGTATTAGAACAAATAAGCGTTTATAAGCGTTATCTAAAATAGACAAGAGAGAGGCTTTATATAGCCAAAACAAAAGGTAAACCCTAATCCTATAAACAAAAGGTAAATCATAATCCTATAAATATAATAACTACTATATTCTAACACTCCCCCTCAAACTCACGATGGTACAGCAAGAAGCATCGAGAGTTTGTCAACGAAAAATCTATGAGCGCAACCATATAATCCGTAGTGGAAGCCATAGCACGATACTCTGCCTCGGTGGATGGAAACAAAAGACTCTGAAGACACATCCAAACGAACACCAATTGACTGCAACGAGTCCTCACTAGGAGCCAGCGAAACCGAAAACGCCAACAACCAAAACGAACAGAAAAAATTTAACCAAAACGAACATCAATTGACTGGCGAAACCGAAAACGCCAACAACCAAAACGAACAGAACAAATTAACCAAAACGAACACCAATTGACTGGCGAAACCGAAAACGCCAACAACCAAAACGAACAAAACAAATTAACCAAAACGAACACCAATTGACTGGCGAAACCGAAAACGCCAACAACCAAAATTAACAGAAAAAAATTAACCAAAACGAACACCAATTGACTGACGAAACCGAAAACGCCAACAACCAAAACGACTAGAAGAAAAAATTAACCAAAACGAACCAAAATTAACCAACAACCAAAACGAACCAAAACGAGCCCATGTCAATGTACCTCGGACGAAGAACACAAAACAAACCGTCGAACAAAGCTGCAAAGGAATCAGATGAGGAAAACCAAACAAGCCCATATCAATGTACCTCGGACGAAAAACACGAACCAAAACGAACACCTCGGACGAAGAACGCGAACAAGGAGATTTTTTTTATTCAACCTGACTCTGATACCATGTTAGGATTTATATAATCGAACAAGGATTAAAGGAAAAGAAAAGATAAACGTAGAAAACTTGTAGTATTAGAACAAATAAGCGTTTATAAGCGTTATCTAAAATAGACAAGAGAGAGGTTTTATATAGCCAAAACAAAAGATAAACCCTAATCCTATAAACAAAAGGTAAACCATAATCCTATAAATATAATAACTACTATATTCTAACAATCAAGCAATATGTTGCGTTCATATTAAATGGCAATCACATAATCACACTGCACATGTATATATGAATCACAAAAGCAATGTTCTTTGCCCTCAGACATAATTAAGTGGTAAGGTTTGTGGTGAGTTTAGTGACGAGGTTCAAATCCTCGGCGACGTAAATTCAATTATCGAGTGAAACAAATTTTTCATTAAAATATTATAGAATTTGTCCTGAGGTAAAAATCATGTTGACTATTTTCCACAAATCTGAGGTAAAAATCATGTTGACTATTTTCCACAAATCTTTACGACTTGAGCATATTTTTCGATTTACATTTCACCGATCGAAAAAAAAAACAATGTTATTTGAGAATTCAAATAAATTTTATTTATAACACTTTGTTGTCTCGTACTTTTTCTACAAACCAAACATGATTTGGTTAACAATAACATTTATAAAAATTGAAAGTATTATATTAGACTTAGACATATAAAACAAACTAATCGAATAAACAAATTATATATTGAATAAATTTATTCTCACACTTTATGTAAATTTTAAGAGAAATACCTAAAAAAAATTATCATTCACAAATCACAGAGGTATTTACATGAATGAACTTTGATGTGCTAATCAAGCCAGAATTTAATCATTACTTGCATAGTATTTCTTTAGTAAGTAGTATATTTAATTTAATTGGTGGTATAACAGCATATTCAACCTAAAATCTAAGCACGAAGCAATTTATAATGAAGGAATTCTTTCACATGATTGTGATAACTTTATTAACCCATTAAATTAATTTCGTCATATATATATACCCACATTTTCCCAATTGGTTCACTATATATATATATATATATATATATATATATATATATATATATATATATATATATATATATATATATATATTATTTTATTTTATTTTATTTTTTAATTTAATTTCACGTGCATGATTAATTTCTTGGGGAACCTTGCAGTAGTAGTAGTACGTAGTATTTTAATTGTTTGACCGTTGACTGAATATTTAGTTGTTATAAAAGTCACGGGCAATTATGTGTAATGTCCGACAAACATTTATGTCTCAAATGCTCGGGCTTGACGAATTAGTTGCAGTTAATTATATGCTTTAAATCTGAGTTCGTGCTATTTGGGCAGAATCTGCTCAAAGCAGAATTTTTTTTAAAAATTATTTTATTAATTTAAATAATAGTGTATTTATATTTAGATAGGAATTAATATATGTTATACTATTATTAATTTATATAATTTTAAAAAAACTAAAAATATAATTTTTTAATTAAAAATATTACATGTTTTAATATTTTAGTTAAAAAACTGTTAAATAGAAAAAAAATATTTTAATATATAAAAGTAATAAGCAAAAATATTATTTTTATATATTTATTAAGTAAATTATATTCTTAACTTTATATAAAAAAGAAACAAAAAAAATAATGAAAAATACAAATTCTGTCCATGGACTAGGGGTGGGAATGAGCCAGGCTACCCGACAGGGGCCTATGGCTCGACCTACAAAAGCTCGGCTCGGCTCGGCTCGTTTATTAAACGAGCCAGACTTAAGCTTTTTTAAAAGCTCGTTTATATAAACAGGCCAGGCTTAAGCTCTATTCCAAGCCTTTTAGGCCTAACAGGCCGGCCTATTTAATATATATATATATATATATATTAAGTATATATCTAATTTTAGAGAAAAATAATATTTTTAATTTTAGTTTTTTCTAAGTACATATTAATCACTATTCTATGATTGTTATCTCACATCGTTAGAAATTTAAAATTAAAATGTGATTATCTCATATTGATTGGAGGATACTTTTTTAACATTATTTGTATTTATAAAATGTTGTTCACGTTTTTAATTATTATTAATTATTGAATAGTTAAAAGTTAAAAAAAAAATTATAAAATAAATTAAATATAATTAAATTTAATTAAAATATTTTTATTTGAATATTAGATTTATTCACTAAATCAAGTTGAAGTTAAAATTGTACTTAAAAAGGCTTTTAAAAGGCTTTCAGGCCGGGCCTATTTACAGAAAAGGCTTAGGCCGAGCCTCTTAAAAAAGCCTACGATAGGCACTAGGCCAGGCTTGAGCCTAAATTTTTTACACCAGGCCCAGGCCTATTTAAGCAAAGCCCGGCTCGGCTCGGCTCGTTCCCACCCCTACCATGGACAGATTCTGCCCATGAAGAATTACCCTTAAATATGATTAATTGAAAATTTTGATTAGTATGAGAAAGCCGCATTTTTTGTATATAGTGTAAATATGATGAACGAGTGACATTAATTGCGGTACAACAAAAAAAACGTGATGAATGGAGTAATTTTTTATTTTTATTTCGTTTGTTTAGTTTTAATTGATCAGTAATAAATAATTAGATTAAGGTTTTTTTTAATCAATTAATAAGAATTGAACTCAGCTAGTAAATTGTAATACTTCACTAATTTAAATTGAACAGATTTTATTATTATAATAATAATAATAATTTTTATATAAATTATTATAAAAATTTATGAATAATATTACATGTCTTAAGTTATTTACCTAAAAGTGTTATTTTTTTACATTTTTTCAAGAGAATTATAAAGTAAATTGAAATTATTTAATCAATCTTATATGAAATGAACTACGTTGTGTATTCAATTAGCTAGTGTGAATTACACAGTCATATACTCCGTTTACTCGGCTTAATTTCATCAAAAGTTATCTATGTCATTCAATTTCAAGCCACCGAAGTTTTGTACTGGGACCCTATTTTTTCATCCTTCCAATTCAACATCAATATTTTTACTTAAAAAATACCTTTTTTTTTAATTCATATTGAATATATATGCTCATGGAATTTTGAAATTTCGAATTGAATAACCAAAATCTTTAAATTAATGTTGTAACTAGTCTCATTTCACATTATAATTTTTTTGAAAAATCAATATTAGTTTGTCATATTGATAATTTTTCATTGTTTGTTTTTTCATGTTAATTACATTTAAAGCATATATTTTTACCGTCTACATAGCCGTCACACAATACAAAACCTTATACAGTACTACTATTAAGTTGTTACTTAAATTTTACTTCTACAAACATGTGAGAGATAATTGATTTTTAGCTACACGTGAAATAATCAATTTGGCTTTTCATTAAATATATACATATATGAAATAAGAATCCAACTACCTAGCTGACTAATTATATTAATAGTCAAGAAAACGAAAACCCCGCCACAGTCAAACAAAGAAAAAATGTTGTACAAGTGTACAACCTAAAACATTAATCATTTTTAATAATTAATTAACAACGTTTAAATTCTATAAATACTCCTCGATCAAATCTTCATTTCTTTATTTTGTGCTTAACCAAACTAATTAACCAAAAAGAAAAAAACAGCATGAGAAACTCTAGCTTAGCATTAACACTACTTTTCTTGCTAATGCTAAATAATGTGCGTATCATAAAATCAAGGTCACTGGCTCGTGTGACCTTATCATCTTCGGTAAGACATCCTCCCATTGTAGTATCTGATTTCCGATCATCGGAAGGGCATCAAATTAAAAATGCACGTCGTGTGTATAGTCGTCTATCTGCCGGGCCCAGCGGCAAAGGCGGTGGCCACAAGTGAATTTGAAGGAGTAAGAGTACAAATTTGATTTTTGATTTTTA
The DNA here is from genome assembly GCA_954870475.1 of Euphrasia confusa. Taxonomy (NCBI): domain Eukaryota; kingdom Viridiplantae; phylum Streptophyta; class Magnoliopsida; order Lamiales; family Orobanchaceae; genus Euphrasia; species Euphrasia confusa. The sequence goes on from OX940952.1 coordinate 39,831,605, forward strand.
TGTTTTACAAAAATTAAGTTTTGATGTATGTATAGGATATTTTTTGTAACCGGTTACAAAGATGAGGCGTTTGTATCATCATCAGCATATGAGACATGATTCTTGCAATATATATATTCGAAAACATCTATTTCGTTTTTTTGGTTTCCTATTAATTGTAGATTAAATCGAGCAGATTTTTCAAAATTCGCAACCCGTTCAACCAGGTTCATCGACAAATCAGAACATCGAGACGAGCGACACACACATAGTATCATTATTAATATTATCAATATACAATTTTTAAAAGTGGGTGAAAATAATTAAGGTCCAAGTCGCAAATATTCAATACAGTATTTCCAAAATTTCTTGGCTAGTTTCAATTGACAAAAAGAAAAATGAAAGTTGATTAATTCAAACAGATACTAAACTATATATAGACTACCATGCATCATCAATTTGGCATGCATCCAATTTAGACTCGCAATATCTAATAGTAGAAACTCACTTGCACCTTCCATTTCCTCTGTTGAATTTTGAATGGGATAGAAATATGTATATGTATATATATAACTGCCCACAACTCCAATTTTTGTATACTATTTGCTTTGAACTCCCAAGATATATATATCATATAATGAAAAGCATAGATTTCTTGACAATATTGTTTTTAATACTAATTAGCTCGGTTACTCTTGCAACCAAGGCTCGACCGCTCAACGACGCCAAGGCTAACTACATGTTGGGAGGGATTAAGGTTTCAGGCCCAAGCCCTGGCGATGGGCATAAGCCTACGAATGTTGTTCACAAGCACTCGCTAGGAGGAGTTAAGGATTCAGGTCCCTCCACCCCTGGGACGGCCCACTAGCTAGCTAGCTAGATACATACACACATACATACCACACACTGCATCACATTTTTTTTTTATATCTTGTCAAATCGTTTTTCATTCAAATGTGAGTTCGATCAGATTCAAAGAATGTAACTCTAATGAATTTATATCTTCATTTTGTTGTTTATTCAAAAATATATACGAATATATATATTTATTATTGATACGATCGCGCACGCATTGATTGTTGCCGCTGAATACAAACCCTAAACCTAAAACATAACTTGAATCAGACCTTGATGCGTATATACGCACATGACATCCAACTGTCTCGTGCTGTTGTGCATGACTAGAACGATATAACGGACAATTAAGTAGTTATACATGATCATAAAGGATTAATTTAGAGCTCAAATTAGGGTTTCATTTAAGTTAGGACTACTTGGGTTACAAATACAAGTGTAAAAAAAAGTGTAATTTTTCTTGATGTTAAAAGAGTAATAATTTCATGTTAATTTTAAGTTATTTTAATTTATTTTTTTGTTACTAGTATAAATTTAATTACGCGCGTGTAGAACAAACGGCGGATTTCATATAACCCCAAACTCCGAGTATCAACCGAATTTAGAAACGGCAAACAAGTGAGAAAGACCGAGGTAAAAAAAGTATAAAATAAAAAATGGTCAGCAGTTCGAGAGAAGAGTCGACGAGCGACGGCGAGGATTCCTCCGGCGACGCGCAGGAGTCCGTCTCCAAGAAACTATTCTCCGAAGGCGAAAAGGTTCTCGCCTATCATGGCCCCAGCATCTACGAAGCCAAGGCATGCCCTAAATTTCTTTGTCATGTCCGTCCTTAGGGTTTTAATTGAATTACTGTACTTTTTTTTTCTTCATACCGACCTAGTGAAATATAAATTTGTTGGAAATGATGGAGAAGTGAATGAAGTTTACGAGTTTCTGACGATTTTTCGACTGTCGAATTTATTCGAGGGAGCTGGAAATATAGATTTCCTTTTAAATTTATGCCAAGTTCGTATGAATGAAGGTTTTATAATGCTAAAATGTGTGATTTAAGCATCTAGTTACTTCTTTGAATTTATGAATACTGTATAATAATGAGGATTATTTCGAGAAATCTCATTTTGCTGGTACCATTTATTGCACGATTTCCATATACTCCGTATATTTCTGTTCAAATTCACAATGATTGATTAGTTTCTATTTGGTGTGTGTAAGGTTCAAAAAGCAGAGATTCGGAAGAAACAATGGAGATATTTCGTCCATTACCTTGTAAGTTAGTAACCGTTTTTTTTCTTGGTGGTTGTGTATGTGAGAGGGGGGCTCTGTGTCAACGAATTAATACCTAGTATGTTTTTGTCGTTGCACAAATTAATTAATTCTGCGTTTTTGCAGGGTTGGAGTAAGAAGTAAGTATTCTGGCACAACAAGGTCAATGAATTTTTTAGTAAGACAAGGAAATAGAGGCAATACTAACAATCAGGTATTCAGATTTCAGACTCTCTAGAATGCAATCAGGCCACCCGCCCTGAACAAGTAGGAAGTGTGGGCCTTTCATAGTCGTTGGGGCTAAAGTTAAAAAATAAATGAGACATATATTCCTATGAGGTCATAAAGTTTCTTACTCGTATGAGAGGATGATTTACAAACAATTACTCAGGTTGAATTGAGATTTGAGAAGGTTTAAATTGGGGTAAATAAGATATTCGGAGAATGAAAACTAAGAGCTTTAACTGATATACATAAATGAAAATTTCTCTATGATTTTCACGAAGAGGAAGTAAGGGAGTTTTAGAAGATGGATTATTGAGAATAAAAAAAAGTGTTGACAAATTCTGGAGGAATTCGCAATGGTATGTAAAAGGGTTAGTTGGTACTTCGTAGCTCTTTTAAGTTTTACGCGAACATGGAAACAAGAACTTAAAACTGAGAGGAGCACTTCATGGAGGAATGTCTCAGAACTGGTTTCATGAGTGATTAATATGTATAAATTTGTTTCTTTCTACAGCTTCATATGTTGTTTTTATCCCTGCCAGGAGTATCCTTACTTTTCAGTTAAACTTTCTGTTTATGAATGAAATTGTGTTTATTATGAAACTAGAATCAGGTCTTTGGAGGAAGCATTGATTAATATTTATCATTTTAAGCTATACATAACCTTAATTTACTTTACAAAATCCATGTTCTCGTCATTTCATTCCGATTTTTCTATTATGATTCACTGATACCTACTATACGATATATTCCCATTAAAAAAACATTTATCTCATGTGGACGGAGACATACAGATCTTATATCTATTTAAATTAAATATTAAAAGTATACTCCAGCACACTTTTACAAAATATATTATAAATAAATCCACACAGTACCATAAAACACAAATAAACAAAATTTTGCTTTAATCCTCACTTTTGAAATTCTCTAAAAATAGTCAACCAACATATTCATTTCCTTGAATAAGATTTCATTTCCACTTAGACATAATATCACTACAGTTCTCGATTGAAATGCTAAACCAATTCTCGATAGAAATATTGGAAATGAGAATTCAAATTAAAAACACTAACGTATGAGGTATTAAATTGGCCAAGACTTGGTTTAATGTGTGCATATTAGGCAACCCTAGTAATAGGCTTATAGCTCATTGTTAGAATGTAAGGGCATCTTTGATGCCAAACTTTCAGAGATCAATAGAGTTGCAGACAGTTTCTTGAAGACTGTTTGTTTGCTAGTATTCCCTTAATGTACCTATACGAATGTTCATTCTGGTAGTACAAACTTCCTGAGGATGCTCATATGCTCTCTCAAATGAGAGAAGTCAATCGTTTAAAGTTGCATTTAAAACATTTTGGTCTTGTGCTGGTAAGATATGGTGTTTGGACTTTAGTGAGTGGATTCATCTTCTCAATATCTGTATAGCTATTGGAACTGTTTTCAAATGCACAAAAACTGAGTTATGTCTGAAAACATTTTGTATTGTCCTCCGGTGACTCCAGAATCCTTGCTGCTTCCTTCAACTACGGATCATCACTGCATAAATAGTGACTGATGTAGAAAATATTTGTAATGAAAAACTCTTACATAGTTTATTCAGTTCAAATTTAGATTTATTTTGCCGAAGGGCTAAGTCAAATATATATTCTAGTAACAGATGCTACGATGATATCAGTTCCGATTCTTAATGTTTGTAGTTAATTCACCCTCTACTTAAGTTCTCTAGTAAATAAATAGGATGTAGATTATTTTGATGATCATGCAGAATCACTAACAAAATTCTTAAATATTTTGCCAATTAGTTGGGATGAATGGGTAGGCATGGCTCGGTTGTTGAAATATACTGAAGAAAATATTTTGAAGCAAGAGGCCCTTAATAAGAAAGCTGGTGTGGAGAAGAACACTAAATCAGGCCGGTCTGCTCAGATAAAACCAAAAAGTTCTTCTGGTATGTCTGTTTTTGTTTTTCGTCGAAACATTCTATGATGGAAGCGACTAGTTTATGTACTAGCTTGGTTTGTTATTGGCGTTATGGATTTTGCAGATGCTAAAGTGGATAAAGAGGTGGCAAAAAACATAGGTATGGATTTTCTAGTTTCTTACATTTTAGTGACAACTTTTCTTGATGTAAATGGGTCTTCATCTGGCTAACTAGACCAGTAATTATCTAGCTTGGTCAAGTGATTCAAAAATGTTTGTTCCGATGGGTCCTCTTATAATTGAAGAAAAAGTGTGAATTTGATACAAAGTATTGACTTTGTGAATTGTTGAGCAGGCTAAACTAGAATGCCAGATCTATACTTCTTTCATTTATATAAGGTGTCGTCACCCTCTTAGTTGAATAATAAATCTTTTGGCTTTATCTATCTTTATATTTTAATCATTTACCCTGGACAAGCTTATTTCTTTTCGTGATATTGTAGTTACAAAGGGGAAGAAACGGAAGGCTGATTCAGGCACCGAGGTTTGTCTGACTTGTACTAGACATAGTTCAAAAATATTGTCGAGTTGACATTATTAAACTTCATATGCACATTCATTTGTTGCTTTCATCTATACATTTCTCATAAAATGTATAGTTTACCAATGTATTATTATATCTTCAACTCTTGAAAATTGATATATCTCTTCTCTACTTTATTCTGCTAAGCTTCTTTTGCTACTTAGTTTAGTATTGAGTGATCATTCAGATTCATTCTTAAGGGGTGCGTCATCATCAAAATTTTGAGCAGAACTACATTTTAGTATATGAACAGTGCTAATGTTATTTCTTGAATCGATGACCCAAGCTTTGGCCTTTGCATTGATAGGACAATCCAGCGTTGGAAAAACTCATCAAGGTCCAACTCCCACGGAATCTGAAGAAGCAATTAGTTAATGATTGGGAACAAGTCACTCAGCAGAACAAGGTACTTGTATAGTGTATTTATTAGCTAGAGACATGATCCTTATTGAAAGGGAAAAAATGATACACATGAAACGGGTGAAAGTCTGAAGGCTTGGATTAGGAAATGTGAAGATTAGTTGCTTCATTAATACCAATTTGAATACAATTGCATCATTAGAAATATGAATGCAGTACTGTTTAGTTTACATGATTTTCACAAAAAAAACATGCTTTTCCTTGTACTGAATTGAACCCATGAATGAATTTGAACTCTACCCGCAACGTATATACATGCAGATTAGCCTTTTTTTTTTCCTGGACCTCTGTTATCTAATTTCCATCAATGATAGTGTAGAAAAAAGTGGGGTGGGGTGGGCGGCGGGCTTTAGAGGAGTTATGTTGGGCTTTCAATTTTGTGCGTGCTTCCTGGTTTTGTGAGTTTAGTTCTAGTTTGTCTGTTACAACTTACAAGTAAAATAATGCATTTAGAGGAGTGGGCGGCGGGCTTTAGAGGAGTTATGTTGGGCTTTCAATTTTGTGCGTGCTTCCTGGTTTTGTGAGTTTAGTTCTAGTTTGTCTGTTACAACTTACAAGTAAAATAATGCATTTAGGGGTGGGGTGGGCGGCGGGCTTTAGAGGAGTTATGTTGGGCTTTCAATTTTGTGCGTGCTTCCTGGTTTTGTGAGTTTAGTTCTAGTTTGTCTGTTACAACTTACAAGTAAAATAATGCATTTAGAGGTTCCTTTTTGTTGCAGCTTGTGAAACTCCCACGATCCCCAAGTGTTGATGACATATTAACAAAATACCTTGAATTCAGGTCGAAGAAGGATGGAATGTGAGTTTCTGATCTTCAACTTTCTCTTGGTCTTTGAATATGCATCGATTTATTTTAAACCTAGTTTCACTAAAGTCATAAAAAAACTGCAGTTTTTGGACAGCGAAGATTGTGCTTAAAACTTTTGGTTCTACTTGTACTGAAGGTTTACAGTATTATTTTCGTATATTTTTGGTGGGGAGTTGACGTGTTGTTGGCATATAACATGGTGCAAAACCTTATAGGCTGTTTGTTTTTTCTTATTGGATTTCCTTTCTTTTTTGTTTCTCTATTCAAAACTACAAGAAGAAACTCCAGTAAAATCCAAAACAAAAATATTGATCCATGATAATGTTTTTTCCATTGATACAGGATGTCCAATGCTGTTGGAGAAATCTTTCATGGTATAAGATGTTATTTTGACAAGGCATTGCCATCTGTCCTTTTGTTCAAAAAGGAGCGCCAACAGTATCGAGAAGCAATTCAAGATAACATTTCTCCTTCGAGTGTGTACGGAGCCGAACATCTGTTGCGCCTCTTTGGTATTATGCACATCATCTCTTCTATTTTTCACCTTTTCCAAAGCATGCTCCATTAGTTTCTTTGTTTTTCGGTATCGACCTTTTGTCATTATTGGTACTTGATATTATTTTGCAGTGAAACTACCCGAAATGTTGGCATATGTGAAAATCGAAGAAGATACTTTGCTTCGATTGCAACAGAAATTGCTCGAGTTTCTCAAGTATTAAACTCTTAAAACGATGTATCAAAACTAGCAAAAAGTTGCAATTAAAACTTTTGTTCAATATAACACCTTATTGTATAGTGAGGTTGTATGTTGTTGTATAGGTATCTGCAAAACAACGAGAGCAGTTTCTTCGTTTCTTCATATGACGGCCCTAAAGCTAAGGGGAAGGAATGAAGGATAATTGGCCCAACTCGACCCAACCGAAATCGCCTTGTAGTGGCACGACAGCTGTCAGCCTAAATCCTTTCACTCTCATAGTCTCATATTTGGACCTAAGGTACTGTGTTGTCCATATTCTGCTATAATATTATTTCTGAGATACTTTACTTTCTTCTTCCTATTGTATTTTAAAGTTGAAATAGTATTTTAAAATTCCAAATATTGATAAAATGTGATAAAATGCTAATGTTGTATGATAGTGTTGTCTGTTCATGATTTTCTATTTTATGATTTACTTTAATTTTGGGGTGTTTTACAATATAATGTACCTATTGACTATCTTTTTTTCTTTTTTAAAGAATATAAGGAAGATTTTTAAAGAATAAACAAGGAAATTGAATATTTGAAACTCAATTGATTTGGTAGAAGTAGAATGATTCAAGAAAATTAGGTAATTGGATTAGAAATCATTGCGCCTTTGAATTTGAATTATAACTTAAATACAGTAATCAAAGTATTATTCTCTTTTTTACCTTCAAATCTATTTTTTTACAAGTGTATAAAAATTGCAAAAAATAGTACTAAGTACTTATTTAGAATGAGAGCTATTAAAGTTACATTTTAAATATTATAAACTAAATTTAACGTGTCTACAATCTCTTGGTCCCTGCGGAAACGAAAAATAATTTCACTCTTCTTTTCGCGAAGAAAAGATTAGAAAAATTCTATTGATTGCAGCTTTCTCCAGACCTCAATTTTCAACAGTACGAAGATCTACGAGGTGCAAGTGAGTCGAACTCAACTCTTTGTCACCTCTAAACAAAATTTTACACCTCTACATTTACCCACACTCATGGGATTAAGACCCTCTAATTCAACGGTATGAAGATCTATGAGGTACAAGTGAGTCAAACTTGACTCATTGTCACCCCTAAACGAAATTTTACACCTCTACATTTACCCACATTCATGGGATTAAGACTTCTCGGGAATTTAGCAACTGGATTGACCTAATGTTTAAAGAAGCTTAAACTTCTCCAATTGTCAAAAGGAAGATTTTGGTGAATCTTTGTTAGCTTTCTTAAACACACTTACGTGTTTGTTTGTTTGTTTGTTTGTTTGTTTGTTTGTTACGTACGGAGTGTTTATTTATTTAAGTTGGTCAAAGACAAATAAATACTACAGTATTGTACAGGATAGTTTGCCCACAATTCAAATTTAGTTATTGTGGTTACACATTTAGCTTTATTTTGTTCTTTATCAATAAGTTACACTTTCATTTTTGAATTATCCAAAATCAATGGTCACATCCATTTAAGAAATTAATTTATTTATTCTTATTTTAAAAGACATATAATTTTATATTTTCATCTATTTTTTATATCTACCTTTAACATTCTGGTAAAAAATATTAATAAAATTATATTTTTTTCAATCTTTGTGCTTAGAGCCTTAGACACAAGTGAGCATAATAAAAAAAACAAAACATTGACAGCCTGCCCAACATGAAAAAGCATTTTCAATTTAAGAAAACCCATTGATCTAACCTAGGTGTAGGCATTCTTTTGTACAGCAAGCATGCAAGGAGGCAATATAATGTTGTCCTGGAACATATACATAAATCTCTGTTAAATTACAAAAACAATCCTATGAGGTTTAATTTAATTACAAAAAGGTCCCAATTATCTTTTCTATTAGAATTTAGAGTACCGTCTGCAAGATAAACAACAACACCAGGGGTATCTGGGTTCAAAGTCTTACTAGGCTAAGCCTCCGGTGTGGTTTTCACAGTTATCCCAAAACATACATTCCGTATTTATCAACAAAAAACTCGAATAACCAAAGAGGATATATGTTCGAAGAAAACAGCGAGCAATGTCACATAATTGCACCGAGTTCAGATATAAAAACACAGCAGTAAAAGAGTGATTTTAAGAAGTACCATTCCTAAAATCCAATTTCAATAGAAACAAAAAATGAATCAAGGAGAGAGCAAATGATAACGTTTTTTTAGCCAAGCCAACGCACAGTGCTAAGTGGACCCGATCTCATGTGCTGATCCCCACCTCTGCTTCTCTTAGACAAATGCTCCGGCGATGTTGATGATGACATGGATGATCCATGGCCCCACGAGTCATTAGAGCTATCCGAGCTGAAATATGCATCAATGACACCACTCGGGCTACCTGGAATCGAGCCGTGCTTACGCTTGTGATGGAACTGATGACCATGATCACGCATTATCACCTCCGTGATGAGTTCATAGCAATCATCAATATCTTCCTGTTATAATAAATTTGTATATCAAGGATGGAAGTATGATTGTATGGTATTACTTAATTTCCACCGTGATCTATGGAGGACCACCTGAGAAACAAATGAAGCTAACCTTGGTGGTTCTGAGGGCACGCATGATTCGGTCCTGGTATGAAAGTGGATCATCATCACAAAGCTCGGTTTCATTGATAACACATTTCATTACAGCAGCAGCAATTACAGAAGGAAGATAATGCACAAATCTACAATCTGCGTATGATAATAATCATTACGAGCTCTGTTATACATTTCAAGAATAAGACGATGTATGCATACAATCAACAATTGATCTGCGTTACCGGTGATGATCGAGAGAAGTATACTCTCGCACTTGTTTACAAAATCCGAATGCAGATTTGTTATCAACTCGAATCTCCTCGCGATGTGGTCGACAAATGAGATTGGGGTCACCGGGTTCATCCTCCATTGAAGTGTAGAAAGAACCAAGAGCTCCATCCTCTGAATGGTTTTGGATTCAAACATATACTTGCACTCTTCCACCTGAAGAAAAAGAACACAATCAAACATCAATTTTCACAGAGGCATTTTAGCAAACACCTACAGTGCGATGCAGAAAATGAAACGTAGGAGAAGAAACCGTACCTGAAAATCCAGCAACAGAGGCACGTGAGTCTCCTCCACCTTGGCAGCTACAGAGAGGCAAGCCACAGCTGCCAATTGACTCATCCATGGCTTATCCCTCTGAAATCGGAAATTGCTGATAAATCTATCGTAATAGTTGACGGCCAAAACAGCGGTGACGGCGGTGAACCCATAACGCCCAATGACTTTCAACATCCATCTGACGGCGTCGTTTCTGGTCGTTTTCAAAAGCCCATCTGAATCGAAGTGGGTCGGTGTTTTCTCCTTGGAGAGTAGGGTCAGAAGCTCTTCGTCTTCCCAGAAAAGGTCGCGAATCTGGTTAGAATCTCGGGCGGAGCAGAGATCGTCGTCGAAGCGATCTTCGTCGCAGTAAAGGGCATCGCCGTGAAGGGGTTGTTGCTGATTTTGGAAATGCGAAAACATCTTCTTCGGGGAAGAAGGCAATGGAGGCTCTGCTCATTATCTTTTAAAAAGACAAGAACCTAGGAAGACTCGGTCTTGGGCTCACCCTCACCATCATATCTTCTCTGTGTTTTTTCTTTGTTTTCTCTCTCTGAAAAGTGAGGGACAGGGAGAGAGGATTAGGAAAAAGTTGATTCCAAAGTCTTATCATATTCGTACACACAAACCAGTGTGAATTTGAGTAAATTATTTCTTTAAAGAAAATAAAGAATTTGAGTAAACAAATAAACAATACACAATTATTAGAGTTCAACTTTTGAATAAAGTTTCACTGATTTCACACTTTTGCTGCTCAAAAACCAAATTAGAGTGTAGATTATTTTGAAGAATATTTGATTTTTTAGATAAGCCTAATATCAATTTTACTTTTGATTTTCATCTTTTCTTAAAAATAATACTAAAAAATAAATAATATTACTCCATAAAAGAAAAATTATACAAAACATCAAAAGATCGATTACTTGTGATGTTTTAAAATTCAAGCAAGAAAGAAAAAAGATCGCTCCCAAATAAAATAGCTCATCAATCAAAGTTGTCATCCGGTCATCCCTTCATCTCGTATCAAATATTATCTAATGAATGATTCTAATTGTAGAGACGAGATAATTGAAATCAATTTTTTTACTTTACTCATCATCTTGCCCATTGTTTGTACAAAATGTCTCATAATTTTATTTTAGGGATAATTGTAGGCTAGTAGCTGACCTATAGGCACTTTTGTACTTTGGTTACTCACTTTGCAATCTGTACACCCGACTAGCTGAACTATGACGAAATTGCATTTTCATTTGAAGAGGGGCGGTTTCCGGCAACACGTGACTTGCACGTGACCTGCTATGCCAGATGTCGCGTTTTGCTTGGATTGAAGAGGCAAATTACATTACTAACCCTGGAGTCATTTTTCAGTTTATAAAATGTTAAATATTAAACTGAAATGGTTAAATGTTTTTCAAAATTTCCCAAATCAAAAATCGGGAAGAACACAAAAAAACCCTAACCCTAATTTCAACAATTCGTCCCTAAATCCTTATCACAGGATGTCCAGAAATTCGTCCACAAATCAAATCTCCATGGAAGAGCTTTGTATGTGCGGGAATCCGTTGGTGAGAAAAACGTCATGGTCCGACGCGAATCCGGGAAAGAGGTTCTTGGCATGCGGAAAAGATCGAGTAAGTAATCAATTTCATGTTCTTAGTAAATAATTGAACTTCATTCTCCTTGAAATCTCCCAATTTCATCGATTTGAAATAAAAAACTAAATTTTCTGGAATTTGGGGAAACCATCTCGATTGAATCCTCAATATCATGTTTTTAGTAAATAACTGAACATTCATTCACATTGAATCTCCCAATTTCATCGATTTGAAATCTGATAATCGAACCCTAATTTTTGGTTTTTTGGGGAAACCCTAATTTTGCAGAATTTTGGGGGTTGCAAGAAGTTTATTTGGGTCGACCCACCTTCTTGTGAAAGATGCTCTCAAATCATACCTGGGCTGCTTAGGAACATAAATTCGAAAGAATCAGCTTTGAAGATGCTAGAGTTGAAGACTTTGGAGATGAAGAAAACCATTTTGAAAATGCAGATTACTCTTGTTGTTGGATTTGTGGTGATTTTGATTTATGTTTTTAAATCTTAAGACTGTTGTTGATGTAGGGTTGGTTTATGTAATGTGATTTTCTGTTGATTTGTACTGAATTTTTCCATTTGTAATGTGATTTTATGATGATTTATGAAATGTTGGTTTAAGTTATTCTCTCATTTCCTAGTATAAGATTCACAGTACATAAAACAAAAGTCTGTTCACATAAACAACTTAATCAACTTCACAATACATGACACAATAACCTGTTCACAAAATAACTTGTTCAGAATAGCAACAAATACACATAACTTGTCACTGAAGCACCAAAATAAGACAAAAAAGACATACACCAATGTTCCAAAACCAAGACATTAACATTCATTACACAAACCATCAACTGATCAAGAGTTTCCAAAGCCAATTATCATCATTGTTGTATGCATTCAGGAGGTCCTTGTTGCCAATTCATCACCTTCATTGGTGAAGCTGTGAAAGTTGGCACTGCAGGCTGAGTTTGAACTGCAGGTTGAGCTGGAACTGCAGGTTGAGTTGAAAACAGTGGTTGTGAAAATGAAATGTGTCTATTTATTGGAAGCCTCTGGAGGACACTTGTACCCTGGGACATTTGCTCAAAAGCACTTTCAACAGACCTCTTCCCTAGCTCAAAAGCACTTACAACAGCAGGTTCTTTTTTCTTTGGTTCAACAACAGCAGGTTCTTTTCTCTTTGGTTCAACAGCAGCAGGTTCATTTATCTTTGGTTCAACAACAGGTTCCTTTCTCTTTAGATTCTCTTTTGACTGCACAAAACCATGATCACATATAGATTTCAGAAACATATAACATATAACATATAACTTAAAACTTAAGAAACATAAGACAAAAACACATAAAGTTACCTGTTTTTTCAATGAAGGGCCAACTGCAACTTGTTTTCCCTTTTTCTTGGCTTTTGTCACTTCAACCTTTGTTGCCTGACTTGACTTGAATCTTGGGCTACTTCTCACTGGAGCCTGAGTTGACTTCAACCTTTGGCTACTTCTCACTGGAGGCTGAGTTGACTTCAACTTTGGGCTTCTTCTCACTCTAGTAGCCTGAGATGAAGTAGCCTGAGATGAAGTAGCCTGAGATGTGTTGACCTGAGATGGGTTGACTTCAGATGTAGTAGCCTGAGATGTGTTGACCTGAGATGGGTTGACTTCAGATGTAGTAGCCTGAGATGTGTTGACCTCCATGGGAGCAGAACTTTCATGAAGATTTTCCTTTGGAAGACAAATAAACTCAGAAATCATTACAAATGGACAAAAATCATTAAATAACCAGAAAGTAATATGTTTAAACTTACTTGTGTTTCAGTGTCAGCAGGTGGAATGCCCAAACCAGCCTCCCTTTCAACTCTACCCTTGTTCAGTGGACAACCCCTCCTATTATGGCCTTCTTTTTTGCAGAGAGTGCAACTCATCACAATCCCTCTCCTTGACATTTTTCCATTTGTCACAGTGCCAATTAACTCTCCAGGCTCCTTCTTCCTACTGTGCTTCTTTGGCCTTCCAGGCATCTTAGACACAACAGGAGGTACTAGAGGAGGCATGTTCAGTTGAGAAGTTGAAGGCCATTCATCTCTGCCATACATGGGAGTCATGTAGTTGCTGTACACCTTCAGGTAAGCTTCTCTGGTGTAACATTTTGCCACATAATCTTCTGCCCTGTATCTCATGTGATTAAAGCATGATATGACATGAGGGCATGGAATGCCTGTGAGTTGCCACTTCCTGCAACTGCAGATCCTGTCTCCAAGATGGACATAAAAAGACTTCTCACTTGGACCAGTCACCTCAAACTCATGTTGTCCATTCCAGTGAGCTGCCCAACCATATGATTTTCTCTTGTTCTTATCAAGCAGTTTCTGGATATTAGGGCATAGGAGTCCAGAGCACCTCTCCATATCCTGCTTCTTCACTCCAATGCTCTTCATTATCATCTTCCTGATTTCCTCCAACATGTTTATAATGCCTTTGCTCCTAGCTGCCCCAATCATAGCATTGAAACTTTCAGACATGTTGTTGGATATAATGGCAGTGTTGTTCAATGTGTTGAAGTGAGACATTGTCCAGTGGTTGGGACTCTTCTTTGACAGCCATTCAAAAGCAGCCACATCTGCCATCTTAACCTCTTCCATTGTGGATTCAAAGTCAACAACTCTAGTACATCTTGCAGCTTTCCAAATCAGATTCTCCAAACCCAACCCCTTATGCACCAGTTTGAAGTTGGCAACCAAATGTCTAACACAAAACCTATGATCACAGTAAGGAAGCATCTTTGTCACTGCATCAACAAGTCCCTTCTGTTTGTCACTCATAACTGTCCATAAATATGCACTGGACTCAGTTATGTTCAAATCATCCACCAACAACTCCAGAAACCAGAGCCAACTACTGTATTTCTCTTTCTCCACAACTGCATAAGCAATAGGATACATACCATTATTGCCATCAATTCCTACTGCACTCAGAAGCACTCCTCCATACTGAGTTTTCAAGTGGCACCCATCCAAGCAGATAACCCTCCTGTTACCAGCTGCCATTCCAAGCTTTAATGCATTCCAGCATATGTAGAGCCTCTGAAAGATAGCCTCATCAGGTAGAGCTTTGGACTTGATTCTGAAAGTGGTATTTGGATTGCTCCTGAACACTTCAGCTGCATACTTGTACAAGTCTCTGAACTGTGCTATAGCATCTCCATCACCCATCTTGGCCACATTTTTCTTAACCCTGTACATCTGCCATTTTGTGAAAATGCATCCAACCTCACTTTGCATGATTTCAATCATTGACTTTACAGGCCAAGATGGATCAGATTTCAACTTCTGCAAATATCTAGTAGATAAGTATTTTGAGGTGGCTTGAGTAACCCTTTCTTGCCTCACACATGTGTGTTCATCCTGCAGAGTCTTCACTACAACAGTGTCACATTTAGGCACCCTGGATGCATAAAAATACCATGGACAACCTGCTTGCTTACACTTGGCTTGAACTTTGTACAGGTTGTTGCATGGAAAGCACAAGGATCTGCCATGCTCAATTGCATACTGTCTCACAGCCAGCCTGCAGGTGGGTATATCCTTGAAGCACAGTCCAACATAAAGTTGCACATTCTCCATATCAACCTTCTCATTGAACACTTTAAACAGCCTAGGTTTCTTCTGACCTAAATTCACAGCTTCTTTTCCCTTTTTTATTTCTGACTTCACATCATGTTTTGCCTTTGAACATCCTTCACCTTGGCTTCTTGTCACTGGCCTTTTCCCCTTCACATCTGCCTTCTTGTCACATTCATCTTCAGAATCTACAAACTTAGAGAAATCCTCATTGTCTTTCTCATACTCAAAGTCACTGTCAACCTCATAATCTGACAACTCAGAGTCATCTCCAATGGATATTTCTCCATCACTGTCCTCATCCTCTATCACCTCATCAACAAGTTTTTCCATTGAAGCTTTTACAAGATCATCTTCCCTCTGTTCCTTAGGCTCATTAGCAGGCTCTTCCCTCTGTTCCATAGGCTCATTAGCAGGCTCATCCCTCTGTTCATCTTCCCTCTGCTCATCACCACCATCAGTGAACTCATCAATTATAGCATCTAAATCATCATCATTAACACCAGTAACAGGCCCAGAAGCAACATTATCACCAGTAATAGGCCCAACAGCACTTTCATCAGGATGCCACACAATATCATGAGGATCCAAACCATCATGATCAACATATACTGTTACAGTAAGCTCTTTGCTAATAAGAGCAGAAATTAAAGGCCCAGCATTGAAATCACAACTAACATGCTCTAAACCATCACAATTACTCAGCCCATTCATACTTACATAAAATTGCAGAGGCCCTTGTAAACCAACAAAAGCTGCCATGACCCGCAACTCTTCTTTTGTCACTTTCTCAGCTTCAACATAATCAATATAATCTACCTTGCCACCAAGATAATCCTTCTGTCCAGGGATATCCAGCAAGAAACAGCCTGAATGGTGGAGAATGATAGTGCAGACATCTACTAGACCTTCGTACTCAACTAAGAGCTGCCCATCAGAGAAATCCACTGAATCTTTCCTCACTTGCCACGACATTGCAAAATTTTGGGGTTTAGGGTTACTGAAATTCTGAAATCTATTTGCGAGATTTAGGGATTCTGCACTTCTGAAATCGAGTTGCGAGATTTAGGGTTTCGGAATTATTGAAATCGAATTGGGGAAATTAGGGTTCTTGGATTTGGGAGAGAGGTGCGGGTTTTTTGAAAATGGAATTGGGAATTGGGGAGGTTAGGGTTTTCTGAAAATAGAAGTGTTGTAAGGATGAAGAGTGAAATCGTTTTCTTGCCAAAAAACCGTTCTTTTCATTAAAAATTTATTTTCATTTATTAATTAAGTGGAAATGTCGAGATTGCCCTCTCTCAGCTGATAGAAAATAAATACTCGTCACGTGCAAGTCACGTGTTGCCGGAAACCGCCCCTTTTCAAATGAAAATGCAATTTCGTCATAGTTCAGCTAGTAGGGTGTACAGATTGCAAGGTGAGTAACCAAAATACAAAAGTGCCTATAGGTCAGCTACTAACCTACAATTATCCCTTTATTTTATTTCATTTTATAAGTACATTATTAATAAAAGAGTAACTAGTTTTAACTTAATTTTATTACCTTTCAATTCACATCAATTTACACAAATTCAATTTTTTTTTTTATAAAACATAAGAAAAGAAAATTGGGAAATTTCATGTTATTATATATAAAAAAAAATACTCCTATAGTGTGATAAATAATATAATAGTGCTGAATTTTTAATATTTTGAATTTAATTTAATTTAATTTAATTTAATTCAAATTCAATTTCATTTTCTTTCGAAATCAATTTCCCACTTTTCAAATACAATCCCCAAATTAAACTCAGGGCGCCCTTTTCATACATCCCGAAACCCTAATCGGCGATTGGGTCAAATCTTTGCCACCTGATCGCTTGAACCCCGACTGGATCAAATCACCCGCTCCATTCCATACGACGTCGTACCTTGAACCCCGACCCATCGCTTCGCCTTTTCGATCCATTCATGGCTACACAAACGCAAACCGTTTGCTCACAGACTCTGCCCAGCCATGGCGATAACGATGCCGACGACTGTCTCTGCTCTTCCGAAGTTACCGTTTCCCCATCCGAGCTGGAAGACGCCCCCCTGGGCCGCCCGAACGGGTACCTCACCGGGGAGGCCCGCATCGAGAGAGCCTGGGCCCACTGGAACAAACTGGGCCGGCCCAAGCTCATCGTTGCACCTATGGTCGACAACTCCGAGCTGCCTTTCCGGATGCTTTGCCGTAAGTACGGCGCGCAGGCGGCTTACACGCCTATGCTCCATGCCAGGATTTTCAGCGAGAATGATAAGTATCGGTCCCAGGAATTCACTACATGTAAGGTGATGATGAACTTTTTACGATGTTACTATTTTGAGCTTTTTTATATGAGCAAAAAAAAAAAACTGATTTTTTAAAATATTTTTTGCTCGGAATTGACAGGAAGATAGGCCACTTTTTGTGCAATTCTGTGCGAATGATCCGGATGTGTTGCTGGATGCAGCACGGAGAGTCGAGGCGCACTGCGATTACGTTGACATTAATTTCGGGTAATTATTTGACGGTTTCGTACTTATGTTTATATTATGAGCTTTGTTTAATCGAATATTGGTTCACATGGATGGTTTAGCAAGTCTTGCTTTGGACGTTGTTTAAATGTATGTGGCTTTGTACTATTCACAATATTTCTGTGTTGGGCTTGAAAACAAGAATTAGAGACTAGAGAGTTTGTTGGATTTGTGATTTTTCGTTGATTTCTAATTCTCTTTATCTTATGTCGTGTTATCCTATTATTTTGCTGAAATCGTTGTTCATTTTCTTAGTTGCATTTAACGAGTAAATTAAAAATCAAACATCCTTTTTTTCTGCAATTGGAGTAGTGATCTATGAATGTGTAGCTGCCGAATGTGGTTGGTTTGGAAACTTACAATTTTACTGAGCATATTGATCTTTAGCGACTGTGGAAGACTGGGAAGTTCTATGTCAACCACCCTTTTTCCATTTGTGCTATTGCTATGCTTCCATATTTCTGGCAACGGATATAAAATCGAGTAGGAGATGCTTTTTGTTTTTCTCCACACGATTTGTGTAGATGCCCACAGGCAGCGGATAGCCAGACGTGGCAACTACGGAGCCTTCTTAATGGACAATCTCCCCCTCGTCAAATCCCTAGTCGAGAAACTGTCCAACAACCTCAGCACACCAATCCAAGATGCTCCCTCCTAGCCGTGCACGGGAGGACTCGGGACGGAAAGAAAGTCCGTGCTGACTGGGCAATCATTAAATCCGTCAAAAATGCAGTGAGAATCCCTACCATTGTCTGGAGGAGACAGAGGCTGAGGGGGTTTTGTCAGCCGAGTCCCTTCTGGAGAACCCTGCACTTTTCGCCGAAGCTTTCATTTGAGTTGCTGAATGGGATCGTCGATAGGCTTAGATTAGAGGGCGTGGTGTGAGGATTCCTCTATGGCGTGTTGAGGATGGGAATGGGAGTTTAGAGTGAAGTCAAGTTTCTGTAGTTAGTTTTTTTCTTTTCTTGTTTTAACCGTGTAACTTTTTTTTTTTTTTTTTTTTGGATTACCTTATTAAAATTTGGGTAAACTACAATTTCATACCTGTGGTTTGCTAAATGTTGATTGAGAGTGCATTGGTAATTAATCACAAATATAAGTAGGTAGTTACAAATTTACCTTTCGGAATATTCTTCTGAATATTTCATTTAGGCATGTAATTATCCCTAAAAATAATTAAATGTCTAATTTATTTCCCAAAGTAAAATATATCCCTAAAACTAATTAACCAATGTCTAATTTATTTACCAAAGTAAAATAAAATACAGTGTTACATGTACCAGATATACATTACTACGTTATTTGAGCTCTCAAAAGTAAAACCTTTACTCCGTATTTCCCATCTCTCCCTAACCTAGGGGCTAGGGCACGCCCTGCCATCCCAATCGAGCTCCGATGGACGACCTCTCAACTTACTACGCCCCATCACTCCACCACGCCTATTACCAGACAATTCCTCCGCCGGGGACCGCACTTCCGCCTCCGCCCGCCGTGGCGCAGCCGATTCACGTCCCACCCCAATTCGTCGCCTACGCTCCCCCGGTCAATCCGCAGGACCAGCTCCGCACCCTCTTCGTCGCCGGCCTCCCCGAGGACGTGAAACCGAGAGAAATTTACAATCTGTTTCGTGAATGCCCCGGGTACCAGTCATCTAATCTCAGACCCCCTACCTCGTCTAATAACCAGGTATTTGCAGCGAATTATCGTTGTTCCTAGCCTCAACCTAATCGAAAGTTCATCAATACAATAACTTCATTAAATCTCGTGAAATGGTGGTGATTCTTATTGAGTGGTGGTTGTGGAATTAGGGTGTTGTGATCTGATTATTTGTCTCCTTGGGATACTTTGTTATGTAAATTCGTAACTGTATTTCTGATTGAAATAGTCACAGTATATTATTAAACTCACCGAAGTTGTGTCTGTTATCGCATTCTTTGGTTGGTAGGAACTCAAAAACACCCTCACCTGAATAGAGGTTATATCATATGTTTGCACTGTTTTAATTTAAGATTCTTTATTTGCAAAAATGCTGATATGGAGAGTCGTTTGTTTAGTTTGTCGAGCCTCTAAAACTTTGCTACCTGAGCTTTATTGTAAATTTGTAGTATTTGTTAGTTTATGCTCTAAGTCACGAATGTGTATTTCATGTGTTTCCAGCCATTTGCTTTTGCAACTTTTGCGGATCAACAATCAGCGGTCATGGCTTTACATGCAATAAATGTAAGACATTATAAAAAGCCCTTATATAATTCTTTGTTTCTCGTGTGTGGAGACATTGCCCACATCAATAATTTAGGACATGCTGAGGTTGCTTTATGTTGCTCGTAAATTATTATGAATCAATGTATGTCACACAGATGTACATGTATAAATCTGAGTATTATATTTATTGTTCAATTTACTCCATTTTCTGTTTCAGTTTCAATTCCCCCCACCATTTTTTATTTGCTTGAAATTCGTCTTGTCAGGGGATGGTGTTTGACCTTGAAAAAGGGTCTACTCTGTATATCGATCTTGCAAAATCTAATTCCAGGTCAAAGCGCTTGCGAGCAGGTATAATTGGATATGAATAAACTTTTTTCCCTTGTATCATTTTTCAGCTGTTTGTCTGTTCTGTATTATGTTTCTCAGTAGCTAACCTCGTTTTAATTATACCGATAATCAGACAATGGGAGCCAAGGTTCAGAAAAGAGGTTAAAGGGATCTTCGACTCTTTTATGGAACGATGATCCTGGTAATAATATATGCGCTATGATTATTCAATGCATAATTTTCTGCTTCTATTGGTCCCTCCTTTACATTTGAATACCTATTCTATGTCCATTTATGAAACATTGCTTCCATTTTTAGGCTTTTTAGTTTTATAAATTCGACTGATATATAACATTCCTGGTTGAATTGTAGTATTTATTTATGTCATTTTTTAAGCATCAGCTAGTTAGTCACGTGAGGACACATTATTATAAGATCTCACCATTACAATTTACACATGTTTGCACGCTTGGGCGCACTTAGCAGGTTATGGCAGCATTGTTCACACGCCTGGAATGGCTAATTCTTCTGCTTACAACACGATTGCTTATCCTTCCACACAAAGGTCACTAAGCACTAACTACTCATGCACATTTATACTGCTTGAAAGGGATTATTTTTCCAAATATGATTCTTTTAGATGAAAGGTTGAGGGGCGAGCAGAAAGCAGTTGCACCTTGCCTTATTCCCTGTAGCTGGAGTACTTATTTTATTTATTGTGTCAATAGTTGATAGGTGCTTATAAACATGTTTTTTTCTGTCTGTGGTCCAGTCTTCGGAATGTTGACAGTGGTTCGACAAAAGGAGGTTCTACGAAGTCGGTAAATCCTATATCTTTGATATCTGAGATTTTTTCAAATGATCTCCCTGCTTGTATATGTATATTAATTGTTTTTCGAAAATTCATGTCCTACACTTTCTCAGTTGTTTCGTATTAGGAAAGAAGGTAATGATATCAGATTTATTATCTAGGATAAAATTATTAAAATAAAAGGCAAGAAATTAATATTCCAAGTTTCCAACTTGAATTAGCCTGATTCTAGTTTAAAATTATGTTTGAAAACTACATTTTACTTTTTGCCAAAAAAATATTTCATACACGTCCCCCAAGAGGAAATTCAGATTCTTCTCCAGTATTGTTCATTGCATATATATAAATATCTCTTGTTTTTAATCCTCAATATTGCTGCCTATTACTATTACTCGTTCATCCTCTCCAAAACTACAGGTTGGTATTCCATGTCCCACAGTTTTTGTGGCTAATCTTGGTCCGACTTGCACTGAGGAAGAGCTGATGCAAGTGTTTTCAAGGTGTGTGTGTATAATGTATCTTCTGGATAAACTTTTCAAATTTGAATATGATCAAATTTAAGTAATTTTTTCTCTTGGGGGATTTGTGTAGATGTCGCGGGTTTCTAAAATTGAAGATGCAAGGTACCTATGGAGCTCCTGTTGCATTTGTTGACTTTAAGGTATGTTAGTCTAAATTCTGATTTGATATCTATTAACGATTATTTACCATTATCACACAAAAGCCACAAAAGTAATCGTTATATCAGGATACTGCCTGTTCGACTGAGGCTGTAAGTCATCTACAAGGCACAATTATATATTCCTCAACATCTGATGAAGGGATGCGTCTGGAGTATCCTTTTTGAGTTTATTAACCAGTCTGCCCTTTTACCTCTAGTGTTATTATTCTTCTATATCACGAATAACTCTTTTTAATTAGTCACTTAAGGTTATTGCTTAACCAGAAGCTAGATATGCAAAGTCTCGGATGGGCATGCGTAGTAAAAAGTCAAGGTAAAAAATGAAAAAAGTAGAATACCAAACTGAATTGGAAAAAAGTTGCTTGCTAAAGTGGAAGAAGGCCTGTAGCAGACCGTGTCTCTGCAGCGTAACTTATTTTTAGAGAATTAAAAGTTGTTGATTTTGGTGTGATGGAGGCTGTTTGGCTTGTATTATGAGTTTAGGAAAGAGAGTGTTCACAAACAATAAGTACATTGTGAGCATTGTTATGGAATGTGGAAATAAGTGGTAGTCTCTCCTCCGTCCATGGGGTAAGGGATGAATTCTTATAATACCATGTTTATCGAGAAGGCCCGACCTTCACATTTATAACATTTTTCACCCATCCAATTTTTCTTGGATGATTCCACAAGTGAAAATCAACATTTTGAATACTCTTATAAAAAAAAATACTCTTAAATTTTCCCAAAACATAGCCATTGGTTTATGAATAGGTACTAACATTTTGATTTGGTTTAGGAAAAGGTAGGAAGTAGATAAACCTTCACCATAATTAATAATGTTGATCTGTTTCAAAAAAAAAAAAAAAAAGAAAACAAACAATCAAACTAGCTCAGAAGAGAGCGCGAAATGGAAGTAGTGTGACCTGCTGACCGGAATATGGCAAGTACTAGAAACAACAGATTCTAAACTCGATACCATTAAAAGGTATTTTGTTCATGGATTTGTGGGGAGCTTGGTTTCGATGGATGAGTTTGCATTTGAAATACGAGTATCAGATATATTCTTGTGTATGTTATAATTTTATCATACTATAACAAGTCTTTTAACTCGTTATTGGTTTAATTTCAATATGGTATTAGAGTAGCTCGAGATGATGATTGGTTTCTAATCGATGAAATTTAAGACTAGCTTCGTCCAAGAGTGTTTATGACAAAATCGAGTCTGCTCGTGAGTGAGCTTTAGAATTTCTAAATTGCTTCGTCCAAGAGTGTGTTTAAACTTTTATGGAAGGTGCTATTTGAGCAGATTCTGTCCAAGACAGACAGAAAAAGTCAATTTACTCTATTACCCTCTTATTAATTGTTACTCTTTGTAAGTTACTTTTTATTTACGTGATTATTTACTTCATTTTTTATATATAATTTTATTTGTTTTCAACGCAATTAATTAAAATAATCATGACAATTAATGAGCAGTGATTACATTAAAATCACATATTTTCATTTCAAAGCAACGATCATCATCTCAATCCGTTTTTTCAATGTGAATGAAAAATAATTTTAAAGTTAAATTATTCATTTTTGTATATATTTCAACATTAAATTACAGAAGTACAAAACATAAAATTACGTCAACTACGTGTATATATATACACTACATAATCTAGAATTTATAATGTATTAAAAAGATACCAATCACATATCTCTACTTTTATTTACATTCATTATAAAAATAATTAAATATTTATTCATGTATTCAATTTATTATTTTTTATTTTGTATATTTCACGGGAAAATCAACTATTTTCAATGTTATTATATTAAAGTGTGCAATAAAAAATTAAGAGTGATATTTTATTATCGTTCCAAATTCTAATTACGTACTATTTTGATTATCACGGATTAATTGAATTGAAATTCGAATTGTATGAATTGCTCATGCAGTTTTCACCCATCAATTACTATTTATATTATTACGTTAAAATATAAAAAATAAGAACAACTCAGAATCAATACTATATTTTTTTGTAGTAATACAATATCATATACTAGCTAATCAACAAGAATGCATTATATCAATTTTATGAATCTTATGATTATTGTTGTTTGATTGTTACCGCCAACTACTCAAGTTGACTTCGTGTTTTTTCTATTCTAATTATTTATTTTTGTACAATTTTCTTTCACTTATTATGTTTTTTTTTTCTTCTAATTATTTATTTTTGTACAACTTTCTTTCACTTAATACTATATATATTTTATTTTGTGGACAGGTTAATTTTTTTTATTATTATATTCTTAAAAAGATTTTTTTTTCATATCAATTTTATTGTGAATTTTGATTTGACAACAATATGTGTTTTTAAGTCAATTTATAATTTGTTGGTTAATTTTGCTGAAAAAATTATTAAGTATTAAAAATATTGTTGATTGTATGGTGGTATTTTTTTAACGAAGAAAAAATAGAAAAACATAAATAAAATTAGACATGTAATTATTGTGAATTTAATATTGTGTGTTAAACATGTACTTAGTAATTATTGTAATTTTATTTTTGTGTGGATTTTTTTTAATTATTATTTTTATTTTATTTTTTGGTATAGATCGATCAATTGCAGATATTTAAATACTCACACACACAGGTTCAAACTTGGACTTACGGTTCTTAAGTCGAATACTCAAACCAATTGAGCTAAAAATTCTTGACTTTTGTGTGGATTCCTGAACCGACATGCCTACATTAATTAAACAATAGATATTTATATAGATAAATATATAGAAGGGTATTAGAGTAATTTGATATATCATTTAGTATTTTAGTTAATAAAAAAGTAAATTCTGTCGGGGCATAATCAGGTACTGAGATTAATAGTAGAGATGCGACGACCGAACCAAGTAAACCGATTACACCGTCAAGGGTTTCACTGCGGTATATCCAACCGAAAATTAACAACGGCCAATTGTATGCTCGACCCACGTGGAGCTCAGTGCAGGAGGGTATGAAACGATGGGAAAATACCCTTGTGGGCTATTTTCTGGGAGCGGAACTAGGATTCCAGTCCACACAAAAAACTGTTCGCTCGTTGTGGAAAGGGCTGTCGGAGGTTAAATCGAATGCGAATGGATTTTATTTTTTCTCGTTTCGATCTGAGACGGAATTACGTACAGTCGTGGAAGGTGGACCTTGGATTATTGCGGGTAAGCCAATATTCTTACAGAGATGGAAAGCGGGCATGAAACTGGAAAGGCAAGAACACAGGAAGGTCCCGATTTGGATCAAGTTGAGAAACCTACCTCTTGAATATTGGAATGTCGAGGGGCTGAGTGCAGTGGCAAGTACAGTGGGAATTCCTTTATACCAATTACGTCTTCTATGGCTCGATTGGATTATGCGAGAGTGTGTGTTATGATTAAAATCGAGGAAACCTTAAAAGAGCGTGTTATTATACTCAATCCTACAGCGGTGGAAGGGGAATACCAAGGTAGTTGTTCTGTTGATATCGAGTACGAATGGAGACCCCCTGCATGTACTCATTGTGATACGTTTGGTCATATGAAGAACTCATGCCATCGACTGGAAGTTCAGGTCAGGAAAAAGCCAATTACCAGGTATGAACAAAAGCGGCATACTCCGACCGAAAACATGAGTAAGGATAAGGAGGATGAGTGGATTGTGGTGGGTCAGAAAAAACAGCGCCGTCCGAGATCCCCTACAAATGTGTTGACTGCTGCTGTCCGGCCAAAAGAACATGAAAGGCAGGTTGTCGATGCTTCGGAAGCTAATGTACAGCAGGTACCTCCGAAGGGATCGGTCGTTAAGCGGGCGGTTGTTCGTCAACCTAGTATTGGCCATCCACCCTCCGCCGGCCAAACGCACCCTCGATCGACAGCTAGTTGTTCCCATGAAATTCAACATAATTATAACAAGTTTGGTGTTTTGAATAAAGTGAGTGATCTGGATGAATTGAGCATTGATAATTCGGGTACTGGGTACTTACCTAGGCAACTAGTTACTATGGAGCGTGTGGGTTCTGGAGATAGGGAGCAAGGAGAAATTGGGGAGGAAACTGTGGTGGTGTACTGTCAGGGTCCTGAAGCAGCCCTTTCCACGGGTCCCCATGTGTAGTACACTCTGCTGGAACGTTAGAGGGCTGAATAAGCCGGATCATCAGCGGGCGGTTCAGGATCTTATTCAGGAGAACTCAGTTAGTCTCGTTGCCCTTCTTGAGACACATGTCACAGGAAATAGGTCTTCCTTTATTGCAGATCGAGTGTTTTCTTCGTGGAGTAGGTATATTGATTATGTAGTGATGGAGTAGTATACTTAATGTCTAGATTTGAGTATTCTGAACTCTGTATGCACTTTCATTTACCTATTAATTACAGACATTCATTTGCTTTTAATTATTGTTAATTAAATACATGCAAATTATAGTCCTGGATTTTATACGTTGTAGTTAGTATGGTGTTGCATGGGCACACAGAAGATCATACTATCGGTTACTCGTATTTAATCGAACAGTTGCTCACGACCTAGATGGACACGGACCAATCCATCGGTATAGTCGTTGTGTGAGAGAGAAAATAATTTATCTTAATTATTTTATCACACTTGTACACTTGGTGTATTGAGCGGATCGATTGAGACTCATCAATTAGGATTGCTCGGCGATAATTGATTTGAGACTCGGAGTATTTTATTCTTAATCCCTGAAACAATTGCGGGTGTGTATATTTAATATAAGTGACTTTGATTTACCAAAGGAATTAACCGATTTAATTATTGGGTTAATTACCGGTTAAGTTGGGTCACTATATTTTATATATGGCATGCCGTGAATTCTTGAAGGGGCAGTGTATCCCGTAAGGGTTGATAATATCCCCGAGATGAGCTCATAAGGATTTATTATGTAAACCTCGCGAGTGGATTTGTTCCGCATAATAAATAAGGTTGAGTGGTACTATTCTCGGATATAAGAGATGAATAAATTTATTAAGTAATAAATAAATTTTATTCATGGATATTTAAATCTTAAATACGCGGAATAAATATTACTAAGATGGAGAAATATTATTTGGTATAATATGGAATAATATTGGGAGTGCAATTTTATTTATATAGTGGAAAATAAATAAAATTAATATTGATAAGAATTAATGGATTTGGGTTGGACCCAATTTAATTTTCAATATTGAAGCCCAATATTTATTCTCCTTTTGATCCCCTTCGTAGCCTATAAAAGCACTACATGGTCTTCACTTTTACTAACCTAAGTTACGCCAACAATAAAGTTCTGAGAGTGAAGAGGATCCATAAGTTCGATAGCTCGTCGCCCACCCGACGTTCGAACGGAGTGCAAGGAATACGCGGGAAGGTCACGAGGTCATCGATTTCGTTTCTCCGAACAACGAATCGTAGGTACAATTCTCAACTAACTTGATTATTGTTCGATTTGTTTTATCGAGAATACCGTAGGACGAAGATCCGAGGATCGAAGCCCGGAATAGACGGACGAACGCGCGGTGGTGGCGAAGCCACCGGACCGCGGCGTACGCCCGCTAGGGTTTCGGCGTGGGGCGATGGGGGCCGAACCCTCGGCTGGGCCGAGGGTGCGCGATCGACCACGAGGGTCGATCGCTGGGCACGGGCTGGTGCCGTGCCCTACCCCGCCGTGAAGGCGGGGTCCTCCTGATGGTGGCGGGTCGCCGGACCCGCCGCGGGGGGGCTGTCGAACAGCCCCACCCCGATCGATCGCCGGCGAGCGATCGATCATCTCGATCGTACGAACCCCGGCTCGCGGGGGTTCGGGTGGGGGCGGATTGCGTGCCTTCGGGCGCGTGGTCTCCAAAGCCCGGACTCCGGCGGATGAGTCGGCGTTTGTATGATCTCCGGCGAAGGGTTCGTTCGGGTTATCGGTTCCGCAATTTTGATAACCCGGGATATCGAATTCCAACAATTGGTATCAGAGCGTGGTTTACGTTCGCGGTATTTTCGATAAAAATTGTTCTACCTTGCAGGGTTTCCGACTATTATGGCTTGATGATTATTCGTTTAATTATTTTGTCATGTGATTGTTGGTTTTATTAAACTCTCGGACATGTCGAGATTCGTTTTTTGGTGGTGAATGCTTGTAATAGTAAAAATTCGGGGGTTGACCGAATTTAGGATTTATTATTATGTTCGTTGTTTTTCCGGAAAATGTATAGGGTCGATTTCGTGTATAGAATCGATACCGGAATTGTAATTTATTTTTTTGTAAATTTATTTTGCGATTGGATCGACTATCGAAGACCGCCGGAGAAGACGAAGTGACGGGATGGACGAAGGGATAGGGATCGATTGGATCGATCCCCGTGGATGCCCGGATCGATGGCTATGGGCGAGGGGCTGGTTGCCCTAGCCGCGGCCACCGCCGGTTCGGTGGTTGGCGTGGCTGGGCGGCGGCGCTCCTCCCCGTGGCTGGTGGTCGGACGTGGTGGGGGTGGTTCGGGGTTCCCCAACCCGTGCTACTCCTACCGGAAATATACTTTCCTATTTTAATTCGGTTTTTCCTATTTTGATTATTTCTTTATGGAATATTCTAGAAAAATAGAAAAAGAATTAATTTAGTACTAAATTTATTTTTCCTATTTGATTATTCCTACTCATGGGAATATTCATGGATTATGAATAAAATAAATTTGGAAAAGTATAAGAGTCCTAAATTATTTTATTTCTTTATTTCATTATGGATATCATCTAGAATATTCCAAGAGGATCTTGGATAGATTATTCTAGAGATTTAATGAAGTGGAAAAAGAAAATAAAATAAATAAAAATATTAATAATATTTAATTTTATTTTTGATATATTCAATTGACTTAATTTTCGAATTAAGTAACTTTTGGATTAATTGAAAATAAATAGATTTAAATATTGGATATTAATATTCTCGTCACATGGAGCATTCAAGAAACGAAGACTGAAGACTAGAAGATGCGTACGGGGATGTGATGAAGCCATAATAGTCGAAAAATAATATTCTAGTATTATTTTGACTATGTGATAATACTATGTGCTTTATTACATGTATGCATGCTATATGTGTTTATTTTATGCACTAGATAGCGTATCCCTTTATTGTAAAAAGCTAAGTGGGAGAGGGTATGGAAACATACCCATGGTCTCCATTGCTGCTCTCTTGGTGACTTTTATAAACTTTTGAAGTTTATATAGATAAGTTATTGGAGGAGAGTTCTTGTAATTCCTCTTACGAGAAACATTGATTAAGTTTATCAAACAATGCCTAATTTGTCTTTCCAAAGCTGATTTCAAGTCGACTCATTCTCACCCCGGGGAGTGGAATGGAGCCAGAGCCACTTGGTCATGTAGAGGACACAAATTAGAGACTTTCGTGCCATTCTTTGATAGATGGGTCGTTTGTCTGCTCGGCTCCCTCATTTATGAGAGATAGGGTTGTTCGCATGGTGAATCACTGGTTAGAAACTTCGAGTTTCACTTATGATTCTCCACGTCTTGATTTACGAGATTAAATGGATCAAGTAATTGGGAGTCAATTATAAAAGTCTCTTAGTGTAGTAAACGTCCACACCACGTGGCTTGCTATGCTGACGGACTTTGGATTAATTGATGTAGACAGTTGTAAATATTTATGAAGAATTGTGAAGTTATCGTAAACGTCCACACCACGTGGCTTGCGGTGATGTAGCGATTCCAAGTAACTTATTTTGGTACTGAGTAATGGTTTACACTTAGATACGCCTTATAGTATTCCTCCCCACGAGGTTCCGCTATAAGCGATGTATGACCAAAGAAAATCTAATTGCTAAATCATTTGGGTGGGTAAACGTCCACACCACGTGGCTTGCCTTACCTGATGGGATTTTAGATGTGATTAGTGATTTAATGATATTATTTGAGGGAGATAATATCGGATATTAAATTATTTGTTTGTTTTATGTGCTTATAGGTTAGGAATGACTGTGACCCCACTTTGTGATATACTTAAAGATGAAAACTCACCGGTTCCATATGGTGATGATTGGGAAAGAAATCTGGACATTGTCCAGACTGTTGAGCTTTCTGAATCCACTGTTGGTCCAACTACGTTGAGACATGGTGTGGAAGCTAGGCAAGAGGTGTTTAACATACCCACGGAATCGTTCCTCAATGAGTCCCTTAAAACCGGCTCAGCGAAGGCGATTTTTGTGCGTAAGTTAAGAGAAACACGAGCTCTTGTGGCTAGGCTAAAAGAAAAGCGTGCAAAGAGACCCAGTGGTTTAAAACCACGGATTGGGGAAAGCAAGCGGTTTCGCAGATGCTTTCGATGCAAACAGTTTGGGCACTGGAGGTCTGATTGTCCTCTCATCAAAGGTACGAAATTTTCCTTAGTCACTGAAACATTGTCAGCGGTGATATCTACCAGCACCTGGTGTGTAGATACGGGTGCCACTGACCATGTCTGCAATTCATTGCAGGGGTTCCAGGAAACCCGGAGACTTAGAGAGGGAGAAATCGTGGTCTACATGGGCAATGCCGCGAAGGTGGCGGCTGTTGCAGTTGGAGACGTTCACTTACGTTTCAGTAGTGATAGGGTTTTAGTTTTACGTAATTGTCTTTATGTACCCAACTTTAGAAAGAATTTAATTTCAGTTTCTAAACTTATTATGAATGGATATTCTGTTTCCTTTGACCACTCTGTGATCATAAGAAGAAATAGTGAAATTATCTGTTCTGGTACATTGATAGACGATTTGTATGTGCTAAATCCTGAGTCTAACACGATGCAACTAACCGAGAGTAATAACACATCTACGAACACCAATAAGAGAAAGGAACCTTCTAAGATGAATCAATTATACTTGTGGCATCTAAGGCTAGGTCATATAAACTCAAATAGGCTTCAAAGGTTGAAAGCTGATGATTTAATCACTGGCGTTGAAGGAGAGGACCTTCCAACCTGCGAATCCTGTTTAGAGGGAAAAATGACTAAGCGTCCTTTTTCTGGTAAAGGACGAAGAGCTGAGCAAGTATTGGATTTGATTCACTCTGATGTATGCGGACC
The DNA here is from genome assembly GCA_954870475.1 of Euphrasia confusa. Lineage (NCBI taxonomy): Eukaryota > Viridiplantae > Streptophyta > Magnoliopsida > Lamiales > Orobanchaceae > Euphrasia > Euphrasia confusa. The sequence continues at coordinate 39,862,268 of OX940952.1, forward strand.
TATGTCTACTCAGGCAAGGGGAGGGTACGAGTACTTCATCACTTTCACTGATGATTACTCAAGATATGGATATGTATACCTGATGAGCCGCAAGAGCGAATCCTTTGGCAAGTTCAAAGAGTTCAAGGCTCTTGTGGAGAACCTTCGTGGTAAATCCATAAAATGCCTGCGATCTGATCGCGGAGGCGAGTACCTGTCTGGAGAATTCAAGGCATACTTGGCAGAGAATGGGATTGAATCCCAGCTGACCTCACCATATACTCCTCAGCAGAATGGTGTGTCAGAAAGAAGGAATAGGACTCTTATGGAGATGGTGCGATCGATGATGAGTTACTCGGATTTACCTGTTATGTTCTGGGGACTTGCCTTGGAAACAGCAGCGTACATTCTGAATAGGGTTCCGACCAAAACGGTACCAACCACACCCATGGAATTGTGGAGTGGGCGTAAGCCTAACTTGAAACACATTCGGATCTGGGGATGTCCAGCACATGTGTTGCGACAAGGCGCCGATAAGTTAGAACCTAGATCAGAAATACGGCTGTTTGTAGGATACCCGAAAGGAACTAAGGGTGGCATGTTCTATAGTCCTACGGACCAGAAGATCGCTATAAGTACTAACGCTCGGTTCCTAGAGGAAGACTATGTCATGGACCACAAGCCCAAAAGTGACATAATACTTGATGAGTTGAGAGGTAACGAGGAAGACCTGGATACAGCTGAACCGAGTATAGATACACCACTAGAACCTGCACCTAATACTGTCACTGTTAATACACCGGAACGCCGTCGTAGTGGGAGGGTTGTTAAACAACCAGATAGATGGATTGGACTGGGTGAGTCTTCGGACTCTGGACCTGAAGTTCATGAAATCGATCCCTGGACCTATGATGATGCGGTACAAGATATAGATGCGCCTTCTTGGAAGAAAGCAATGAAATCCGAAATAGAATCTATGGATTCTAATAAAGTCTGGGATCTTGTAGAACCACCAAGCGGCGTGAAGCCAATTGGGTGTAAATGGGTCTACAAGAGAAAGAGAGGATCTGACGGAAAGGTTGAAACCTTTAAAGCTCGGCTTGTTGCGAAAGGATATACTCAGAAAGAGGGAATCGATTATGAGGAGACCTTCTCGCCGGTAGCCAAGATAAAGTCGATCCGGATTCTCTTATCCATAGCAGCTCATATGGATTATGAGGTGTGGCAAATGGATGTCAAGACAGCTTTCCTTAATGGAAGTCTTGACGAGACGATTTATATGAAACAACCAGAAGGATTCATTGCTAAGGGGCGAGATCATCTAGTGTGCAAGCTTAATCGATCCATTTATGGATTGAAACAAGCCTCGAGATCGTGGAACCTGCGGTTTGACGAAGTGGTCCAATCCTTTGGATTCAGTCAAAGCATGGACGAATCGTGTGTGTATTGGAAACGTGATGGAAAGAAGGTGGTGTTTCTCGTGCTTTATGTAGACGACATTCTTCTCATTGGCAACAGTGTGAAAATGTTATCAGACATAAAGGGATGGTTGTCTAGACAATTCGATATGAAAGATTTGGGAGAAGTCGGACATGTTCTAGGGATCAAGGTTATAAGGGATCGCCGGAATAGAACATTGTACCTATCCCAGCAATCTTACATAGACACGATTCTGGCTCGTTTTAACATGCAAGATTCCAAGAAGGGTGAACTACCCTTCAGTAAAGGAACTTATCTTTCTAAGGAGATGTGTCCTCGGACACAGAAGGAGAAAGATGAGATGAAAGCAGTTCCCTACGCTTCGGCTGTGGGAAGCTTAATGTATGCAATGTTATGTACGAGGCCTGATATCTGCTATGCAGTTGGCGTAGTAGCGAGATATCAGAGTAACCCTGGAAAGGCTCATTGGACTGCCGTAAAGAGCATTTTCAAGTATTTGCGAAATACTAAGGATTATGTTCTAAGTTACGGGGCAGACAATCTGATTCCTTTGGGTTATACGGATTCGGATTTCCAAGCTGATAAGGACCGGCGAAAGTCGACATCAGGCTATGTGTACACTATGGGAGGTGGAGCCGTATCATGGAGGAGTGTTAAGCAAAAGTGCATTTCAGACTCTACCATGGAAGCTGAATACGTTGCAGCCTCTGAGGCAGCGAAAGAGTCAGTTTGGTTCCTTAATTTCCTCCAGGACTTAGATGTGATTCCAAGTTTGCCCAAGGCTATGACAATTTATTGTGATAATAGCGGTGCAGTGGCAAACAGTAAGGAACCACGGTCCCATAGTGCTATGAAACACATAGAGCGCAAGTACCACCTGATTCGAGACATCGTCAAGAGGGGCGATGCGATAGTCACCAAGATAGCTTCGGAGGACAACCTAGCGGACCCTTTCACCAAGATACTTCCTAAGGAAGTATATTTCAAGCACTTGGAAGGTTTGGGAGTCAGAAGTTTGGAGGATAAGACTAGACCTTAGTATAAGTGGGAGATTGATGGAGTAGTATACTTAATGTCTAGATTTGAGTATTCTGAACTCTGTATGCACTTTCATTTACCTATTAATTACAGACATTCATTTGCTTTTAATTATTGTTAATTAAATACATGCAAATTATAGTCCTGGATTTTATACGTTGTAGTTAGTATGGTGTTGCATGGGCACACAGAAGATCATACTATCGGTTACTCGTATTTAATCGAACAGTTGCTCACGACCTAGATGGACACGGACCAATCCATCGGTATAGTCGTTGTGTGAGAGAGAAAATAATTTATCTTAATTATTTTATCACACTTGTACACTTGGTGTATTGAGCGGATCGATTGAGACTCATCAATTAGGATTGCTCGGCGATAATTGATTTGAGACTCGGAGTATTTTATTCTTAATCCCTGAAACAATTGCGGGTGTGTATATTTAATATAAGTGACTTTGATTTACCAAAGGAATTAACCGATTTAATTATTGGGTTAATTACCGGTTAAGTTGGGTCACTATATTTTATATATGGCATGCCGTGAATTCTTGAAGGGGCAGTGTATCCCGTAAGGGTTGATAATATCCCCGAGATGAGCTCATAAGGATTTATTATGTAAACCTCGCGAGTGGATTTGTTCCGCATAATAAATAAGGTTGAGTGGTACTATTCTCGAATATAAGAGATGAATAAATTTATTAAGCAATAAATAAATTTTATTCATGGATATTTAAATCTTAAATACGCGGAATAAATAATACTAAGATGGAGAAATATTATTTGGTATAATATGGAATAATATTGGGAGTGCAATTTTATTTATATAGTGAAAAATAAATAAAATTAATATTGATAAGAATTAATGGATTTGGGTTGGACCCAATTTAATTTTCAATATTGAAGCCCAATATTTATTCTCCTTTTGATCCCCTTCGTAGCCTATAAAAGCACTACATGGTCTTCACTTTTACTAACCTAAGTTACGCCAACAATAAAGTTCTGAGAGTGAAGAGGATCCATAAGTTCGATAGCTCGTCGCCCACCCGACGTTCGAACGGAGTGCAAGGAATACGCGGGAAGGTCACGAGGTCATCGATTTCGTTTCTCCGAACAACGAATCGTAGGTACAATTCTCAACTAACTTGATTATTGTTCGATTTGTTTTATCGAGAATACCGTAGGACGAAGATCCGAGGATCGAAGCCCGGAATAGACGGACGAACGCGCGGTGGTGGCGAAGCCACCGGACCGCGGCGTACGCCCGCTAGGGTTTCGGCGTGGGGCGATGGGGGCCGAACCCTCGGCTGGGCCGAGGGTGCGCGATCGACCACGAGGGTCGATCGCTGGGCACGGGCTGGTGCCGTGCCCTACCCCACCGTGAAGGCGGGGTCCTCCTGATGGTGGCGGGTCGCCGGACCCGCCGCGGGGGGGCTGTCGAACAGCCCCACCCCGATCGATCGCCGGCGAGCGATCGATCATCTCGATCGTACGAACCCCGGCTCGCGGGGGTTCGGGTGGGGGCGGATTGCGTGCCTTCGGGCGCGTGGTCTCCAAAGCCCGGACTCCGACGGATGAGTCGGCGTTTGTATGATCTCCGGCGAAGGGTTCGTTCGGGTTATCGGTTCCGCAATTTTGATAACCCGGGATATCGAATTCCAACATGTAGATGGTCCAGGTAAGCGTATCTGGGTCGGTTGGGATCAGAGTTTGGTGGATGTCCAGATGGTTCATACCTCTGACCAGTGGTTTCATTGTCGAGTTACGGAGCTCAGGACGGCGGTCACGCGGTTTTACACGTTCGTCTATGCCCACATCACTGTGATTCAGAGACGAGTGTTATGGGACTATATACTTTCTATTTCTGAGCACCTGCAGGAGGTTGATTGGGTAGTGTTGGGTGATTTCAACACCATCCTGGATACGAGTGAGGCCATGGGAGGTAGAGCGGCTATGGAGACGGATGACGAGTTCCAGGCTTGCCTAACGGCGGCTGATTTGGTCACGTTACCGACGGTGGGTCCGTGGTACACATGGCATAATCAGCAGGTGGCGGATCGAAAGTGGCGTCGACTGGATAGAGTGGTGGCTAACCCTTCCTGGTTGGTGCATCGTGCTGAGAGTATCTACCACACCCTGCCGTCTCGGACGTCGGACCATTCTCCTCTACTTTTGGACCCGGTGACTTCTGGAAACGGATACAAAGCGTGATTTCGTTTCGACAACCACATTACTGATATGGAGGATTTTATTCCTCAGACGAGGCGTATTTGAGAGTATGCGATTCATGGTCTGCCTATGTATTCGGTAGTTAAAAAGCTTAAGCTTCTTAAAGGTGTTTTCAGGCAGATGAGGAGGAGACAGGGGCACTTGGGGGCGAATGTGACGAGGGCAAGGGAGTTTCTGTCCAGACATATTTGACTACGGATCCTACCTTTGAGCCATTACTTGTGTTAGATGGTATATGTCGTCGCTTGTACGCACGAGCGGTTGAGGCGGAGCAGACTTATTTACGCCAGAGGGCGAAGACGTCATGGTTGCGAGATGGGGATCAGTGTACGGCTTTTTTCTTTAAGAGTATCGCAGTTCGACGGGCTCGATCGCGTATCCTTCAGGTTGAGACAGCTTCTGGGGATATTGTACATGACTCTTCCCAGATCAGTAGTACGATAGTGTCGTTCTTTCAGGGGTTGTTGGGTACCTCTACCCATCCTGTGGTAGGAGATCTACGACCTTTCGTGACTCGAAGGTTAACTGTTGAGATGGCAGAGCGTATGATCAGACCGGTGACAGCGACGGAGATTCAGAACGTACTTTTTGCGTTCGATGATGATAGAGCTCCGGGTCCTGATGGTTATTCATCGGCCTTCTTCAAACAAGCCTGGCCGGTGATTAAATTTGAGAGTCTTACGGATATTTCAGATTTTTTCCGCACCAGGAAGCTTGTTAGAGAGGTTAACTCGACAATTATTTCGCTTATACCGAAGGTTGCTGCCCCGAAGCATCCTAAGGACTTTCGCCCCATCTCGTGCTGCAACGTGCTGTACAAGGTGATTGCGAAAATTATCTCGAATCGTATGAGTGACAGTATGGCATTTTTGGTGGACAGATCGCAGACGGCCTTCGTCCCTGGCAGACGCATTGGGGATAACATCCTCCTTGCACAGGAGATACTGCAGGGATACGGACAGAGGAGACTTCCAGCTAGATGTGTGTTGAAAGTCGATATTATGAAGGCCTATGACACGGTTGAGTGGGGTTTCGTGCGGGAAACGTTGGAGACCATGGGATTTCATCAGGTTTTCATTGGTTGGATTATGGAGTGCCTCACTACTCCGGCCTACTCGGTAAACATTAATGGGTCGGCCGAGGGTTATTTCAGAGGTGCCCGGGGATTGAGGCAGGGGGACCCAATGTCACCCTTTCTCTTTGTCTTAGTGATGGAGGTCCTGCACGGTATTTTGGAGTGGCATATTCAGGCTGAGCCGGAGTTCCAATACCATTGGAGATGTGAGAGGACATGGACTTATATGCTGAGTTTTGCTGATGACCTACTTCTTGCATGTCATGCTGATCCTATTTCTATTACTACGCTCAGGCGGGGAGTGCAGCTTTTCTCGACTTACTCGGGTCTACATGAGAATGTAGATAAGAGTAATATCTATCTCTCCCTCTAAGCGCAGGATGATGTGTCGATACTCCAGCCAGTCTTTGATTTCCCAGTAGGGACCCTACCGGTGCGTTATCTGGGAGTCCCTCTTATCTCTTCTCAGTTGAGGCTGAGGGATTGTGCCCCCTGCTACAGAGGATTGATGCTAGACTGGGCTCTTGGACCTCTCGTACCCTATCTTATGCAGGGCGATTACAGCTGATCCGATCAGTTCTTGGTACTCTACATATCTACTGGGCCAGTGTTTTCATCCTACCCCAGGGGATTATCGAGGAGATTGAGAAGAGGCTGAGGAGATTTCTTTGGTTTGGGTTGGGCAACAAGGGGTATGCCAAGGTCCGATGGGTTGATATTTGTCGCCCTGCCAGTGAGGGTGGTTTGGGTATCTGAGATCTCACTGCCCAGAATCGGGCCCTTATGACCAGACATATCTGGGCTATTCTGAGTCAGGATCCGGAATCTGTTTGGGTCAGTTGGATTCGGGATAATCGACTGAGGATGCACTCTTTTTGGAGTGCTAAGATGCCGAGGGCATGCTCTTGGAGTTGGAGACAGCTTCTTAAGCTACGTCCGGCTGTTTTACCAGCTATACAGATGCAGGTCGGGGATGGATCACAGTTTTACCTTTGGAGGGACCCGTGGCATCCCATTGGTCGATTGGAGGAGGTGTGTCAGTTGGGACCATGGCTTAGGAGGCTCCCGCGGGCTGCGTCGTTGAGTATGGTCATAGTTGATGGGGTGTGGAGGTGGCCAGCAGACGTTGCGGCGGAGTTCGTTGATCTTATGGATGGCTTGCCGAGTATAGTTGTGAGTACAGATACAGTGCGGTGGACATTGCATCGATCAGGTACATACACGTCTGACTCGGCATATAGTCTTTTCTGCTCGAAGGGTCCAACGATGTCGTGGGCTGCCCTTTTGGCTGGACCAGGACGTATACCACGACACTGCTTCATTCTTTGGATGGCTATCCGAGGTCGATTGCCGACTCGGGATAAGCATTGGATTGGTCGGGAGAATGATTCGTGTGTCCTTTGTGGTGGTGAGAGCGTTGAGACACACTCCCACCTTTTCTTTCAGTGCCCCTTCTCACAGGAGTGTCTGCGGAGATTAAGGGTGGAGGTGGGTTTTCTATGGCCACGAGGAGGTTGGCATAGTGCTGTACTACGGGCTGCTAATCGATGGCGTGGTAGGCATTTGATCTCTTGTGCGTATCGTGGACTTCTAGCTGCTCTGGTCTATTATATATGGCTCGAGAGGAACACGAGGATTTTTGAGACTCGATCGGTGTCGTCTGGAGTGGTGGCTTCTCAGGCGATCTCTATCAAACGGGAGAGGATTCTCTCGTTACGACTCCCTGATTCTCTTCAAGCACGGGCAATAAAGAGAGTATGACATATAGCATAGTAATTTTTTTTATTTATACGAGTGATTACTCTTTACCAAAAAAAACTTCAATAAAATTAATGTAAGACTCACTTTTAAATTGGCCACCGACCACCGTTGTTTATATCATATTTTTGGTCTGAGGTGACGCACGCCTATTCCTTTTTTTGTAGTATATTTTATTCATTTATTATTATGGCCATAAAGAAAAGGCAAAGGGGAAAAGGAAAGGACACTAATACTCACACGCGCATATAATATAGTCAATGAATATGCGATAGAGAAAGAAACAGAGGAATATCGATCGTAATGTCGGTGGAGATGGAGATCGGCGGCGGCGCGAGCCGACGGAGGAGCGAGAAGCCTTACAAGGGCATACGGATGCGCAAGTGGGGCAAGTGGGTGGCTGAGATTAGGGAGCCCAACAAGCGCTCCAGGATCTGGCTCGGCTCCTACTCCACCCCCGTGGCGGCGGCGCGGGCTTACGACACCGCCGTCTATTACCTCCGGGGGCCGACGGCGAAGCTCAACTTCCCTGGAGCAATCGCCTCCGCCGGCCTCAAAGACCTATCCGCGGCCTCCATTAGGAAGATTGCGGCCGAGGTCGGCGCCAGAGTCGATGCCCTACAAGCCGGCGGCTTCGGATCGACTACGTCGTCGGCTGATGAAATTGATCTCAACAAGAAACCCGAGCCGGAAGACCCGAACCGTGATTATTGGTGAAAAAAAAATTAATTAAAAAAAAATGGATTTTTCTTTCACCGTTGCAATTGTTTGATAGATAGAGCAGTTTTGTTGATTGAATAATATTTATTCGCATCAATAGAACGAGTTTTGAATCCATGTTTTGTGCCGCGTATGTTTGATCGATGGATCCGCCCAAGTGGCGGTTGGGAGCGGAGTCGGTGGTGAACGGCGGAGGGAGTTGGTCTGTTGGTGGACCTACTACCGTTCCTCAAGATTGGTATTTGGGCTATTTTTATTTTTATTTTTTATTTTTTGGAAATAACTAAAATATACTCTCACGATCATTCAAATATTCCACATTACACAAATTTGATTGGACAAAGCCATTTGTGTACTGTACCAATCTTCAAAATCATACTACTAACCTAAAGGCTCGGCCCAATACATATAATATCAATCTCCCAATCCAGAAGCCCACCAATGAAATGTCAAATTAATTTGCCCACTCCTTGTCAACCGGTAAATGTTTTAATACCAAATTTTACATTCATATACAAAAAAAAATAAAAAAAATTACACAGTCAATTTTGAATATTCGAGTAATCAATTATCGACTCAACTATTCAATTCCGGTATTAGGTAATGGAATTAAAAAAATGAGATGAGTACATGATGAAAAAAATTCTTTAATTAATTGTGTTCGGTTATTCAATACTTTTGTGTACAAGTATCGACTCGTATGAATTTGTAGGGTTTGTGAACGATTTGAATTTCGGATTCGATCTACAAGTATGCCGTTGTCTTCAATGAAAGGTATGAAATAATTGGGTTTAATTATTGTTGATTCTGAAATTAATCTTCTGGACGTCAACATAGAAATCATTGATGAGATGCAGAACCTATAATATATTCTATAATGTTGTTTGTTTGTTATCCATGAAATTAATTCATTAGTCTCGTGGTCGGTTAGAAATAATTGTTGAATCTGTTCTCTTAATGTGGTTTTGGTTCTTTGTCTGTTTTGTTGTTTGTTAGTTAATCCATGAAGAAATTACTCGTGGTCTCCAGGCAGAAAAAGTTGTTCAAGCAGAAAAACCAAAATAAAAATCATACAAGGTATATATGTTTCTTAATTAATGTTGTTTGTTTTTTGGTTGTTATTCCGTGAAATTGATACCTTGAATTCCATTAGATAATTTGTACTAATAAGTTGCAGTGCGTCGAAAATCAAATAAAAATATTCCGAACTTATTGTCGAATCAATTCGCCCGAGTCGATCTCACGAGAAACACTACTATCGGCACGTATTCTTGTTTATTTGTTTGCAACGAGAAGAAAGAAAGAGATATAACATAATGCAAAGTTTGAGTTTTTGTTTTAAACTAAATTATCTAAGAAATAAAAACCTAAAAATAATCAAGAAATAATTAATTAGATTTAATTAATAAAGAGAGAGACTAAGGTTTCGGGTTCATCAAACACAAATATTGGATCGTCAATTTACGAGATGCAATTCAAAACTAAAACGTCCGTCTCGGGTAAATTTTAGGATATTCGATTACATAAGTCTTGTAATTGCTCCTAAGCCTCGTACAAGCATTAAAAATCAAGTTGGCATTTAATTAAGCGAACACCTTGGATGCGATCGTAAATTTTTAACCCTAATTCATGTTTGAATCCCCCTAACATTGGCGAGAAAATTAGCTACTCATATATAACTAGGGTTTGGAAACTGTGAACGTTGAAAGAATTCATAAACGAGACACAGGAATCAAGCAAGCAATTTGGACAAAAAGAGAACAAAGCAATAAAATTAAAAACTAATTAAGATGAAAATAAAACAACTTACTAAATTACTTGTTCGAGAAATTAACCAAAATCGGGTGTCACCCCCGATCGAATATCCACGAATCAAAGCAAGGAAAATCGATGTTGAAAACCTAGAGAAACCAGTCTAATGTGTTCTCCTAATATGCAGGAACAAAGTGAAAAAGACGTCTATGTTTATTCGGGTCGAAACCTTATACTACGAGAAAATCGACGGTCAAAACGCGGTCAAGCTGAAAGTCACGCCGGGCGGGCGCCTGGGGGTCGGGCGAGCGCCTGGAGGAGGTCGCGGGCGAGCGCTTGCACAAAAATAGCTCGTTCTGGAATCAAGAGCAAGCGGGCGCCTGGTCACCAAGCGGGCGCCTGCTGACTGCTGCGGGCGAGCGCTTGGATGACTCGGTCATGTAGAGGACTTCAAGAGCTTTCCGTAGAGGTATAGATCGTTGTTGTAGGTTGTTGGAGTTGGGAGACCCAAGCTCTCCAAGTTCTCTGCACAAACTCTCTAGGGCAGCTGCGTACTGGGTTGGAAACTCGTGTATTGCGGCCATATGACGGGGAACCTGACGCAGGGAAGCAATAAGAACAATATTAAAACTCGTTGATTCCGAGGAATGCCGAGAATTAATCGATCATAGATCGTTGATTCATATGAATACCGATAAATGATAAAATAAAGAGAAACTCTTTTATTCAATGTAAAAAACAACTGTCTAATTCAATGAACAAAACAAAATATAAATATTAATGAAACCCTAAACATATTGGGCTATAAAATAAATAAGATAATTAAATATTGGGCCTCATTATAATACTTCTAATACCCACATCAGAACCATGAAAGTAAATTGGTAGGGCCGTGTAGAAGATTTAAATAGCTTCCCGAAAATATATGGATCATGTTTTTAGGTGATCGGAGTTGGGAGAACCGAAGTGGCCAAGTTTGCAGCGCAATGTCGATAGTTTGTCGGGCAAATCACTTTTACCGTTTTTCAACTCGTTTTTGCTCGTTTTCGCATCGAACATGCTCATACACCTGCACACTCCACAAAACATCAAACCTACCATAATCCATGAGAATGATGCACAAGAATGACACAAAATGGCACAAGACGACACAAAACATCATAAGAAAAGTAGCACAAATTAAAATATGTAAATCAACTATCAGTATGAAGAAGATTCAGAAGACGAAGACAAAACAGAAAAAACAGAAAAAAAAAAAAAAAAAAAAAAAAAAAACCCGACTAATTCCGGAGCCATAATTGTGCAAATGGTGTAACTTTATTCACTTCCCTACTGGTCTCTGCGTTGGTGATTCCTGCCAAGCTTGCTATAGCAAAGAGCATATATATGTTCGTTGCCCTTACAAGAGAGACTTGCCACGAAGTGTAAACTTTAACGCTAAACATTATGAAATCCATTGTCATTGTGGATGTCCATTTTTTGATAAAGATACTTGGGATTGCCTGTCAAAGCATTGTGGAGTGCGGAAACCAAAGCTTGCGAGCAAGAATTACATAGTTTGTTATAAAAGTGATCCTATCCATAACACGTACGAATGCCCCAATGACGAGAAAATGTCTGCTTTTTTAAAACGTGCAGTTGAGAGAGCCTTTCTTGGCAATTCTAAAGTGAAACCCTAGAATTCTACCTGTGCTCCTCTCCAAATAAATGTTTGATGGTTGATTTGCTCTCTTTTTTATCAGTTGTTGTGCTCCTCTCCAAACAAATGTTTGATGGTTGATTTGCTCTTTTTTTTATCAGTTGTTGCGTGGTTTGCTTTTATTAAAGCAAAATGGGATTGATTTTGGTATTGTAACATGTTTTTTGAACTGTTAACATTATTATATACTGCATGTATACATATATCAGCTTCAATGTTTATTTATTATTGAGTTGTTGATTAATTAACTCTTTGAAATTGCATTTTTATACAACTCAAAAGTATAATTTTAGTTAAGAGTTGTTAGCTTAGTTGGTTAAATACTTGAATTGAGAACCGCAAGGTTCAAGCACTACTAAAAACAGAGTCATAGACATCACGTCATTTAAATCATCTCCAAATGCGCCCGATGTAAATGTATATTTTGTAATCGGATTAAAAAAAGCTGATTTATATGTGAATAAAAATATCAGTTTAAAATGCAATCGATTTAAATGAGGTCGTCTTAAAAAACAATTACATCACTTTTATATTGTAAGTGATTTAATTTATATATTTAAAAAATCCTCACTCTATAAGATCGGGTGTAAACGTATAACCGATTTAAATGTGATAAAAAAAATTAAAAATTTTCTAAGTTATATTTCCTCTCATCCCGCTGAAAGTAAACACTTTCATTCTCTCAACTTAGTAAGATTTCGTCTCTCTCTGCTCACCATCTCTCAGAACTCATCACCCCAAACCCTCTCTTTGTGTATTCCATTCTTCTCCGTTAATTTTCTAGCTCTAATTTCATGAAATCGATCAAGATTCTTTTCGTGTTGCCCTAAACCCTAATTTTCTTGTTTTGCCCACAGTTCGTGCAACACGCGTTAGCGAAGGTTTTAAAGTTGGCTTCGACTCCATCGACTCCATTGAAGTTGGCTTCAACCGAGGCATCCAGCGGCTGCGGCGATTTCATTGAGCTTTATCGGTGAGGTCGCCTAGAGGCGGGGGAGGCGAGGCGAGCAGCGACGACATCGAGCTGCGAGCAACATCATTTTCCCAACTCTGCCCTAATCCTCAACAACTCGACTTTAATTTTGATTTTGGATGTAGGATTTGATTTTTTGTTACGATTTTAGATGTAGGGTTTGGTTTTTTATTTCGATTTTAGTATTAAGGGCTTCTCTTCAAAGGTTTGTTTTACTTGTTTTATATTTCAATTTTATTGCAGCGACAAGGCGACTTCGAGGCGGCAGCAAGGAGGTGGCAGCGAGACGAGGGACGCGCGAGGTTCGTTTTGAGAATATGCAGATCAGGTTTTCTGAATTCTTCTATGTTGTTACTCGATTATCCCAAGCACGAGCCATCCTTGCTAACTTTTCTCGAACCATTGTGTTTATATAGTTCTGCTAGCGTATGTTCTGGTGTTCTAGCTTAGATATTTACATTTTTGGCCTTCCTTCAACAGGATTTTGTTCTGAAGGTTTTCGACAACTTTCGAAAATTCTCGTTGGGACAAACCACGGTAAGATTTGTTCTGAGTAAACACGTTCAAGGCTTTTTTTTCGTACAATTAATTTAGATCTTTTTTTATTTGCACAGGTCTTAGAGATGTCATCCGGGAGCAGTTCCAATTACTACAACTCAGGTAAGCGTACGCCTTTTACTAAATATCCGAACTCGTTTTCGAACCTTTTAGATTATCATATGATGAATGATTACAGTCTGATACACGTCACCCAGTGCTTACAATGAAGTTGTCTATCCATTTATCCGATGATTTTGTAGCTTCATTTACCCATAAATGAGTGCAACTTAATTCAGCAATTTTTTATATTCCTTGATATTGTGATGTTTACAGTAATTAAATGAGAGTGTTGATATGTCAATATCCAGGAAGGATCTAGATTTAGGTCATTACGTGATGCATGGCGATATTGCAAATCATTTTTAACCTGGTGACATGTCCTCTCAAATATAATATATGTTTCCGTAAGTGACTTAGATAGTCGTTGAAATAGTTTGGAATATTCTTGTATAAGGTTTGTATGGTTTATAGGCAAAGCATTTTGGATTGGTTGGTTTGTTTGTCCCAGTCATTCCCGTGGTAAAGTTTTGATTTTCATTTAATCAGTTTATTTTGGAATTGCTTTCTTCAGTAATGTTAGTGATATCGGAGTGTTTAGTGTTGATCATATTGTTTTCTCGTTTTTTTCATGTGCTACATAGACATAGCATTCGCAGAAATTAGGTGTTGGCAGTCTGTGCTGTGCTCGTTGTTTCCTCAAAGATGTTGTCCGATCAACATGGTTTATTTGAACGGAAGATTATCACTGGAATTGAACCCTTGAGGCGGCAAAGGGTAATTAATTCATTAATATCTGTGACTGAGTTCATGAAAGGCTGCAACTCTTAGTAATTACAGTAATTAGTCACCATCATTGTTTGCAGAAAATGGTTCGACAATGCTAAAGAGTGCGCAGGCCATTTACAGAAACCCGTTCATTCGCATACCAAGGAACATCCCTATAAACCCTCAAGCCGAAGTTAGAGAATCGTCATCTCAGGCCACCTCTAGCCAGCCAATGCCAATTCCTGGTCCAGGTGCAGAGGCTTCTTCTAGTCAGGTTAAGCTCAACCAGCTGCTGATGATAATCGAGATGATGTTGATGATGTGCTGATGGATTTCGAGTTTGGGTGGGATGAATGGGTGTAATGTTATTGAAGCAAATAATATGGTTTTTATGTTTTTATTAATATATTTATATATTGGGTGTGATTTTAGTGTTAAAGACATCACTTTTGTTAATTAAATGAAATTTAAAATTATTATAGAAATCACTATGTGGAGTACATAAATAAATTTTAAATCGAGCAATAACCAATTTAATTGATATGTTCCACCGATGTGTATGAGACGCTATATCTATACTCGACATATTTCAGACATCGGGTTTCTGTGCTCGCAACGAAATCGGTTAATACTCGATTTCTTAAGTTCACAATTATATCGTTTTCCTAATTAACACTGATTTAAAAGTTAATACAGACATCGGTTAATAACCGATGTCTGAAATATGACGAGTATAGACATCGGCTCCATACACATCGGTCGCACAAGTCATTTACATCGGGTATTACCCGATTTCTATGACTGTTTTTTTAGTAGTGAAGGTTCGAACTCGAGACATGTGTGTGAGAGTATTTAAATTTTTGAAATTGACACATAAAAAAAAGTATAATTTTACACTTGGGAATTAAATGGTTAGCATTCTGATCAAAGGGTTTTCCATATTTCGATCGTTGATTCAAATTTAGAAATTTAGAATGTTCAACTTAGTAAATATATGTAAAATGTTATGATCATTAGTTAGTTTTGTAAATCTTAATATGTTTTTTCAATTATGATTAATAACTTATTTGGTCAACATTTAGTTTCAATTTAGGTAATATTAGGCTATGGGGCAGATTGCTTTTTAATATTATTTCGAACACCTATATTTTTTTTCACCTCATTTTTAGGTGTCGTATATTTTTAACTTTTTTATTTATTAGGGAATTTGTATTTTTTAAATACTAAGTAGGGGCATTTTTTAAAATGTATAAAGTCGTAAATATCCCTACACCTTAACATATTAATTTATTTACTATATACATATATAAATATATTTGCGTAAGAATATAAATATATTTGCGCAAGAATCAGTAAATTATATATATAAATATATTTGTATAAAAATATTTTATATAAATATATTTGCGCGTAAAATATATTTGCGCAACATTATATATATATATATATATATATATATATATATATATATATATATATATATATATATATATATATATATATATATATATATATATATATGAATAGATATCTATTATAGATTTACCACATACACTAATATCTATTATAGATATGTCATAAATATGTCATATGTATAGATATCTATCATAGATGTATACATATCTATCATAGATATAGATATGTCATATAAATAGATATGAGCAACCTTTTTAAATAGTCTAAATTCAAATTTAACTAAAATTTTCCCAAATTGATTAAAATGCAAAATGTGAAATAAAAAATCTAGAAATTTAACACACTTAATTCTAACAAATATGCAAATATGGACCTGTTAATATTTCATGTTTATATGGACCTGTTAATATTTCATGTTTAGATATGTATTTCATGTTTAGATATTTAACATACCTAATTCTAACAAATATGCAAATATGGACTTGTTAATATTTCATGTTTAGATATGTATTTCATGTTTAGATATGTTATAATACTAGGTGTCTATCGTAGTTGTTTAAAATCTCAGCGGATGATATTAGATATGTAGTTATATTAATTACTAATATACTTGAAAAGGTTAATAATGGAACAATGCCCCATATCAAAATTAGGAAAAAATATAGGTACTGATTATAATTCTACTCTTAGAGATGCCCCGGTCCATGATTCCCCCTTGAATTTATATTTATTTTGTTTTATTTATATTGAATAATTTGGCGATCAAAACATATTTAAAAAAATATAATTTTTTTGTTTTTGTTTTTAAAAAAATGTAAATATGGCTATAGAACATTTGAAGCTCTCTTAATCTCAAAAAAAATGTAAATATGGCTATAGAATATTTGAAGCTCTCTTAATCTGGCTATAGAACATTTGAAGCTCTCTTAATCTCAAAAAAAATGTAAATATATGGCTATAGAATATTTGAAGCTCTCTTAATCCCGCAAAAATTGTAATACTACTTGTTTTTTAATTTACAAAAAAAAAATATTGCAATTTATGCGAGATTGACAAATTAAAATAACTAGTTGTCTACTATTTTTAAATAAGAGATAACGTGCTCAAAGTTAGACAAGTGTACCAAGCTTTTATATATATTTTTTATGGCCCCCCTTTGGTGTGCTTATTATTTTACCTCCCTAACTAGAAAAAGTTGACATAACATTTCATCGACGGTTGTTGCAGGGAAATAGGTATATTTACATCTCCGTCTCTTTGTGAATTGGAGGTTGTTTTGTCCATCTCAATGTCCATTTACTTGCAAAAATAAAAATAAGAAGAAATTGTGACCACCCTATTAAAATTATCAAAGTGCATTAAATATCATATTCATTAAAAAAAAGATGGAACATAGAAAATTATTTTTGTCAATTGAAATTTGAAGATTGTATTTGGGGACCATATACAGTTCTAATGTACAATGTCTAAAAGAGGGGACCACATACTTTAGGTTTATCGAGAAAAGAATGTGTCCTAATAATATAGCCTTAAGTGTACTTTTGGGCTCTGAGATAGTTAATTTCTTAACAGTGACGTGTGGTGTACAAATATCCAAAATACTCTATTACTGTATTTTTCACTCTATACATGAACTTGAGTCTATGTGCATTGTACTTAGGTTTACTATTTGCAGCTTTGGTTATGAACTGATAATCAAATTAATCCGAGTACAAAAATTGCAAATATTTGTTATAACTTTTTGACTAAATATTAAAGATAATAAAGTAAATTTATGGATATGTTTAAAAACATAGATGAAAAAGTAAAAATAAAATTATCTTTTAAAATAAATAAGTAAAATTAATTGTTTTCAAATTGAGTGTGATTATTGATACACTCAATTTCATTAATCTTATTAGTGTATCAATGTATCATTCTCATTATATTTTTAAATGTATGATACAAATTTCTATCATAATCTGATGAAAATTTGATGTATTTTTAGGTATGTTAAGTTTGTTGTATAATACTTCAGCTTAATTGTTCGTTTTTTTGGACACAAGTACAGCAAATTGTAGATCCTGATTTCATGATACAGCCTTTCCTTGCTAAACATAAAAAAGGGAAAACATTAACTCTTTGCACAGTTGCATGCCCTATTATGGAAATTAATTTAGTGATTGATGTGTCGAAATTTGGGATCAAATCTACAAAAATAATTGAGAGACAAACTGCTCTAACCCTATAAAATAAATAAAAATTAATTCTACAGTATATTATTGGGGGCTAACAAAGCAAAACAACAAATAAAATTTAATGCTTCCCAATTTTTTTTTTTTTTGTATAATAAAATTTATTGGCTTGCGAATTCTATAAAATTTAAAATTTGTATTTGGACTTTGATGTAATTAATTAATTATTTAATTTGTTTATATTCCATTGTTTTAATTAATATAATTATGGTGGTTTTAAAATATTGATGTACATTTAACTTATATGTCAATTGCTTATAGTTAATACGTACTGTAGTTATTAATTATCAGATCCATTTTAGTATAATATGGATATTAATATATGATATAATTAACAATTATATTAATGTCAAGCATTGCAACTTTTATTTACTGGAAAAATTACAATTCGGTCACATAACTATTGGGTCATACGTCAAAAGCAGTCAAAAGCAATTTTAATTTAATGTGCGTAGTTAAATTCTAATGCGATATTTAATCAATTTAATTTCATAAATAATTTAAGGTTTGCATTATATATGGTACAAAGGGATGTCCGAAACATAATAGTATCATATATTTTTTAATTAGAATTGATTGTTTTTTCTTTTTATGAAGGTATTTCATGTGAAGTCATAATATCAAACTATCAATTTTGTACTACTATAATATATTATTGGAGGGTGAAAGTAGGAAAGAATAGTCAAATAATCATGCATTCAAAATTATTGTGTTCAGAGTCAAATAAATTGAATTGAAGCATTCATTGAAGGCGAAATAAAATTAAATACTAGGTAGTAGTAACATTTATTTGAGCGTGGAATAATTTTAACACGTAAAAGAGTTGTTGAGAAATAATAGAGTGAGTTATAGTTAGAATTAGGGTTAGGGTTAGCTAGTCGCTCTATCGATCTAGATTTCAAGCAAGGTTGGGGGTGACCATAAATAGTAATTACTACACATGGAAAAATGGTAAGCTAGCTAGCTAGAATATGTACTAAAGAGAACTATACTACTTCGATTACGCCCCAATAATGGTCGACCATTATTTTAATTTCATTCTTCGTCAATTTACGCAATAATAGTGTTTTTCTTTACAGTAGTACGATATTTATACATAAGTTAGCATACATTTGTGGGACTTCACCAACCTTGTTCATGCATGTGTTTGTGGCAAAAAAAAAAATCTATTAATTTAAATTATATAATTATTTGTATATTTAGTTATATGAATCCTCACACACTATAAAAAAAACTACTACTACTATACATAATTAGATTTTTAGAAATATATATTGAACTCAAAACAATTTTTAAAAGTATTTTATATATTGATTATAATTTTACACTTTTATTTTTATTTGCATTTTTTTAAATTTATTTATTTTACATAATATTAAAAATAATAGTTGTAGATGTTGGGTCTGCCCACCACCACGGCTCTGTTGCATTAGAGCATCCCCATTGCTAGAGACAATTCCTAGTTAGCACATATTTGTACCTAGGTACACTAATGACATGTCACTAATTTGTACTTATGTTTAGGTATACCATTGGAGATGCTCTTAGTATGATATTGTCCGTTTTAAGCAAAGCTCTCACGGTTTTCACTTTGGTACTTTTTTTCCAAAAAGATTTCATACTAATAGAGTGGTGGGTCTCTTTATAAACTTGGAAAACTCTCTTTTATTTTTTGATGTGGGACTTAATTTGTACTCAACCGGTAAACAAAAGTAGTTGCACGTCTTTTTACTACCAATTGCTCAAATTTCGATTGTAAATTGAAAAGATTGTCGATGTCAAATGATGGTAAAAATTTACAAAAACAAAATTAATTTTGATTCAATTTTATTTGTGATTGTCAATTTTTCGATACAGATGTGGATGACAAAACAATATGCATAGTGACTAGTACAGTAGAAACTCTATATAGTAATACTCTATATAGGAATAAACTCCCTATAGTAATAAAAAATTTAAGTCCCGACTTGGGACCAGTTATAATTAGGAATAAACTCCACATTGTCATAAGTCATACGTTTTTCGAGTCCCGACTTAAGGACTTATACCTCTATATAAGAATAAATGATTAATATATAATAAAAAATATTAATTAATAATAATTTTATTTATTAATTAATAATAATTTTATTTATTAAAATGACTAAAAATGTTTATCAAAATCAATAACATATACTATATGATCAATATTTATAGTGTTTAGATTCATTAATATTTTATTTAATATATATGTTAAACACAATTTTTACATATATATATGGTCAAATATTCATAGTCAAAACTATTAAATTTGTTATATGAACTTAAAGATAGATAAATATAATGTATGTTATTTTTATATTTATATTATTTTTTATTAAAAAATTATTTTTATTTTGTAAAACTCTATATAAGAATAACTTTTTATAGTAATATTTTTTCCCGGTCCCAACGATATGACTGTATAGAGTTTCTATGTAATGACTTTGATTCAATTTTTTTTGTGATTGTAAAATTTTCCATACAGTTGTGGATGACAAAACAATACACATAGTGACTAATTAATTATAGTAATTTTAGGTTAATCAGACCAATTGGAAAATTTTGAACGAAATATTTTGATAAATTCAGTATGTGGGTTTTGACTTTTGATTAGGTATATACATGATAAATAGTATTTTATCTATTTTATAATAATATGATCATTGAGTTTAAATAGATGTTTCACATAATTCTCTAAAAAAAATAGTATTATTTTTTACGTTAAAATATAATTTTAATTACTTAACTTAACTTTACTCGTTAATTATACTTTATTTTTTTAATTTAAAAATAAATTTATATTGTCATATTTTTTTTTAATTTTCAAATGAAGTATGACAACTGGCGGAGGAAATAATATTTTCTTCTTGGTCAAAATGGTAATATTATTAAGACATGGAAGAAGTATCTATACAATTATATATATATATATATATATATATATATATATATATATATATATATATATATATATATATATATATATATATATATATATATATATATATTTATAATATGAGAGTGTAATAAGTAGTAAAATTATATTAAAGAAATAGTAGTACTCTTTCTATTTCTCAAGACAATGCATAACGAAAATTGCACGTGGATTAAGAAAAAAATATTTTTTGTGTGTTTTATAATATAAAGTAATAGTTAGTTGAAAAAATAGTAGTAAAAGGGTAAATAAATGTTTATTAAAAGGATAAAGTTGTAAAAATACATTTTATTTATAGAATGTGCACTAATTTAAAGGATGATAAAAATAAAAAAGTGTGTGGGATGAAATAATTAATAATTAAGAGAACTAGTATGTGAAATAATTACTCTATATGGTATAATTTTACACATTTGATCATATTTATAACTTTTAATCAGGCTTCTGACCATGGCCCAAAATTGGTCGTGGGTCGGACTCAAATCGATTGTAGGGCCTTAAAAGGATAGCCTGTAAATAATACAAGTCGGCCCAATTACCTATTAATTATTGAAGTGAATTTTTGTATTTTTTAATAATGTAAAATAATACTTAAATCGCTCCTAGAAAAGTTTTAGTACAATGATTAAAACTAAAATAAAATTACTGTATATATATTATTTCATTTTGGTGTCTATATTGTTTAAGAAATACAGTAAATTTTAACAACTTTAGTAATTTTGATATATAGAACTCAAAAATCACAACTTTAGTGATTTCTCTATCTCGACCATTTGACTTTGAATAATTTACATAAAAATTGACTACTCGTCATTTATTGTTATAACAGAAATTATGAGGTTGAATTCAAAATATATATGTTGTCGCACTATATATATTATATGGATTACTACAACTTATGATGTTTGAATATTCAATTTTGCATTTCTGACATTCATTTTAGTTCCGTCCAAGTTGCTAAAATAATGGTCAATGTCCTTTCGATCAATTTTACAAAAGAGGTCAAAACAATTATTGGAGAAATGGCACAAAAAAGTTGGTTAAAATATTAACTTCTGCAATAGAAATCTTATTATTTCAACAACTTTTTTTTAGTAATTATTCATAATATATATATATATATATATATATATATATATATATATATATATATATATATCGATAAATATTAGTAGTGTTAGTAAGGAGAAAAAATTCAATTATTTTCAATTGTCTTGATAAATATAAAGCTCACATCAAACTATTCATACTTACTACAATGAGCTCCAATTTTAATTCCTAAAAAGACTTGCACCAAATCAAATACTCCTTCCTCAAAATTTGGTATCATAGTACGAAAGAAAGTTGGGTAGACATACATGCCGAAAAAGAGAATATATCACATGGTAAAGTTAAAATAAATAAATAAATGTAGGCATATTTTTGCATGACTTTTTAAATGGTGGTCCTTAAATTGCTATATCTAGTAGAAATTCTATGAATAAATTGTAATTATGGTCCTATAATTGTAGAGGAAGAGGAGGCAAAAGTAGTTAGCTAGATATGAATAACGCCTAAAATTTATTATTTAAAAAAAATAACATTATTCATCGTAAGTATTTACATTAATTTAAAGGAGCCGTAAGTAGTAAGACATTGTTACTCTTAGTAATGAATTAAATTGTCCGCAATCAAAGCATCGACGGAGCGTTAGTGCGACGCGCGGGGAGGTCGAGAGTGGGTGTAGATAGATATTATTAATAAATACGAGGTACACAGTGAAGATAGGCATTGGTCGACGGGGAAGAACAAAAGTAGGGAATGGTGGGCCCACTCCCGTACTCTTGGATTGGACTTTTCTGGAAAGTTTTTCCTTTTATTGCCATTGTTCCATTTTCCTTTTCTGAGACCAAACCCTCTTGCCCTCTGCCGTGGCCCTGACTCGCAATAATTCCACCCCCAACCCCTCTTTTTTCTTTAAATTCCATAAATACCCCTGCTCATCCCAACATTTACGTTTTAGTATTTTCCTCAATTTTTTTATTAAATGTTTTCACGGACGTCCTATGATTTACTAATAGTTTTGGACTTGATTGGTGTTCTGATTATGATCTGAATTATTGTAGTTTCATCGTTCGTACCTCTATCTAATTAAAGCAAAATGGAAAGAAGAGTTTTGGACGATTTAAGAGTGTGAAAACAACGTGATTAAATTAGTGTTGCTAATAAGGGCAATTGAGTAATAAGTGATCTATCTAGTCTTGGTACTGTCTGTTTCTATTAGTGGTGGTGGGATAGAGAGAGAGAAAGCTGTAGGGGAGTGGTGGGGAATTGCTTTTCGATTTGGTTAACGTCGGAAAGTTGCGTGAGAAAGAGATGGTTCTTTCTTTCCTCTTGTTCGTATTTTTTCATGTTAGGCACAAAATGAAATGAGGTTAATTACATTTGATGATACGAACTTTGGTAGTACGGTTTATTACTTTTGAACGTACGAATAGATAGGTTACGTTTCTTAATATACGGGTTTGATCGTAATTTTTTACAATTTATACGAGTCGAGTCGAATTGAGTTCACATTAAAAGTGAATTGTTATTAGATGGTCTAAAAATAGTCTGTTTTTTTCACAATGTGATATTTCAACATAAAAGTATTGACAATTTTAAGTTGCGTCTTCGTTTCGGAGTCTTGACAATAATTTCAGTGTCTAATAACGATTGGATTTGACGGCTTTGTACTAAATCGGATTATTAATGCTTGATGTGAGAATGGTGTTTAATTTGATTAATGGAGTACAATTTGATTATCTAGCATAATCACTTTGTAATTGTATAACCCCGATTAATTCATTATAAATTAATAGGTACTCTCTCTAAGTCAGAGAATGGTCACATGTAGCTTGGTGATTGTATATGTATTTTTTAGTGCTATATGTTTAGGTTGGATGATTATAGATCTAATTTGTTAGCTCGCTGAATTTTCATTCTACGTATTGTATCATATATTTTTTCTTTTCTATATAATTGAATTTAAAGAAAAAAACAAGTCACATTGTTTTTATAAATTTAAAAAAGGATGTAACAATTAGTTTGAGACGAAAATATTATAATACAATTATTTATTATATACATAATTAATTAAAATTTATACATTAAAAGTATTCTTAAACAAGTGAAGATGGGTGCTTGCCGGGCCGGACCCAAATTTTTCATGACTGAGCTCAAAACTAAATTTTTAGGGTCTGGGCCGGACCTAGTTTCTTGATATGAAAGTCCGACTTGAGATCGAGCTCGACGATTCGAGCCGGGTTTTCGGGCTTTTCGAACCTAATTTTTTAATTTTAAAAAAGTATTTTTAAATATTAAAAATAATTGGAAAAAATGGCAATAAGACCATTTTTCAACATTTTTTAACCAATAAGGCTTTCGAGAAATTACGCATGTCAATTAGGCCGCTTAAAATGTGTAAAGATATCGTTACCCTTCCATATATACACATTTGAACTGAGGGTTTCCTCATTTCACTCTTTTCGCGCACGACTTCCACTCTCTCACTCCCGCTAGAACACACGAACACACTGAAAACCCCTCTCTCACTTTCTTTCAACTGCATCTCAAAATTGATTTTCTTCTCCTCTCAACTGATTTCGAATCCAACAATCGACATGAAGAAACAAGGGAGAACCACTGTCGCGAAGAAAACCGCCGCGAAGAAATCCACCGCGCCGACTCCAACCACCAGTTCTGTGGCTGCTTCCGAAAACACTAAACGGAGGCTTGTTCAGTACACTCCGTCGAGTGAAGAGCAGGCGAGCCCTAGCCCTCAGCTTGTCGCCGGCCAGAAGAAGGAGCGGAAGAAGTAAGTATTTCGAGCCCTAATTCGATTTTCACTTTCAATCGATTTATTTCCATTTGCATGCCTGAATGTGTAGTGTTTTTTTATGTGTTTTGATGGAGGTTCGGTGTGATTATGTGTTGATCAGCTTGATTGTGTGTTTTGGTGGATGTTCAGTGCTTTTATGTTTAGTTTAGTGTTCTATATGCCTGTTCAGTGTTCTACATGCCATTTCAGTGTTCTACATGGCCACTCAGTTTGATTGTGTGTTTTGGTGGATGTTCAGTGTCTTCATGTTCTGTTCAGTGTCCTTGTGTGCCACTCACTGTCTTTACATGTCACACAGTGCCTCTGCATGCCACTCAGTGTTCTACATGCCATTTTTACTGCATGTTTTGTTCAGTTATGTGTCCTTCTGTGTCAGTCAGTGTCTTTACATGTCATACAGTGCCTCTGCATGCCATACATTTCCATTGTCTGTATGTGTGCCAGTCAGTGTCTTTACATGGAATCCAGTGCATCTACATGCCACTCAGTGTCTATGAATCTCATTCAGTGCCAACAAGGTATACTTGTCCTGTCATGCAGTGTCTCTGCATCTCACTCAGTGATTTTACATGCCTTTCAGTGTGATCAGTCCTTTATGTGCCATTCAGTGCTTTGTGTATGCATTCAGTGTAGTACTCACATCAGTGTGTGTTTTGGTTTTCCAGGTATTATCATCAGATGAGGTCCAACTTGCTCACCATCCTCAGGACTTTTGATGATATCAAGACCAGTATGAAAGCGAGCCACGATGACTATTTGGCGAAGACCCCGTTCTACCATCTGTTCAAGAGCATCAAGGATGAGAGGCTGACCATCTTCAACACCCGAAAGAGCGACGCAACGATAACTGTCGTACTGGAGGATATAGATATCTCGGCTCGTACGATAAAACTGGGCAGCAAAGAAGTCCGGATCACTCCCGAGGATGTCGATCTTATTTTCGGCATCGTTGGCGGCAGTAAAAGTTGGATATTACTTCCAGGCCCAAGCGTAATAACAGCTTCAAGGAGAGGATGTTTCCGGGAGAGAAGGTGCTGCAACCGAAGCTGCTGAAGGACAAGCTTCAGAGTTTGTTGCAGCGTCGGAGTCGCAAGCCTGAGGCTCTTGGTGATGCAGCTCGGCTCCTGTCGTTGATCACGATCGGCACTGTCTTCTTCTCCACTTCCTCCGCCACAATCCAATGGAAATGATTGGATTATGTGGAAGATTTGGACTCGATGCCGATATACAACTGGGGAGAGGCGATTCTGAAGGCCCTATGCGACTCAACAACTCTGAACAAGGACAACCTGCAGAAAACACAAGGCTGCACGATACTGCTCCTGGTATGTCCTTCGTCTTACTGTACTTTTACTTGCCGTTTTTTATTTTTTATTCATTGATATTTAACTTTAGTTTTTTTCTGGAATAAAAATAAAATAAAATATGCAGTACTGGCTTTGTGAGCACACGAAGCTGGCAAAAAAGCTGGATAACGATCACCTCCCTTCTTCTTCTTCTTCTTTTAAGTTTGTTTTATGATTCAGAGTAGGGTAATTCTGATTCAGAGTGTGAAAAATTAAGGTTCAGTGTTTATTGCTTGTATTCAGTGTAATATTCATGCATACAGTGTAATTGGAGGGACATGAATGATATTCAGTTAGGGGTGTTCAAAAAACCCGCCAACCCCGATCCGCCCGCCAACCCGACCGAAAGCCGCCTGAACCCGTCGGTTTTACAGTATTTTGAACAAATTACCCGACGATTAAAATTTCTAAAACCCGCCAAAATTCGGGTGGGTAGCGGTTTCGTTAGTGACTACCCGCAAATAAACCGACCCGCCCGCACATAATATATATATATATATATATATATATATATATATATATATATATATATATATATTATTAGCATATAGTAGTAGTATAAGTTCATTTTTATTAATATTATTACTTAGTATAGTAGTATTAATTTATGAGATAATTTTTAAATTTTTCTTAACTAGTTTTTTATGTATGCTTTTGATTTTTTTTTCAATTAGGCACAGCTCATAAGTTCATATCTTTAAAATCTTAAATTAATAAAATTTTCAATAGTTTGTGCAATTATAGGTTATTATTTTATAATATTTTACTTAGATATTTAAATTAATGTTTTTTTTTTAATTTATGTTAGTTTTATTTTTCGTTTCTTTAATTTTTTATTTTTTAAAAAATTTACAATTTACATATTTATTTAAACATGTCATTTTACCCGCCAAACCGCCCGCACCCGACCGCACCCGCACCATACGGTTGGAGTAAAAAAATGGGCGGGTATGGTTGATAAAATTGAAACCCGCCATCAATGGGTCGGGTGATTTTTTATGGATGTACCCGCCCAAACCCGCCCGTGAACACCCCTATATTTAGTGCTTATTAATGCCATTTAGATTCAAAGTAGGATAGTTGTGATATTCAGTGCATAAAATTGCCATCCAATGTTCACTTGATGATGATGTTTTTTTGAGTTTTAATGCGTGTGTCCGGGTCTGACAGGTGGATGCTCATGCTCTGAAACACAGCAAGACGGTGGCGAAGATCAATGCGTACAAGGGCCATCTTTCTTATACAGCAATCGTGAATGCTCCGCGTGCGGCGGAGAGCTAGAGTGACGAGCAGCCTGAGGAGCTGTCTTCTGGAGAAGAGAGTGACGATGACGAGCATTCGGGCCCTGATTCGTCGAGCGAGGAGGAGGAGGAAGAGGACAAAAAAGGAAAAGGCCCGGAGGGCGAGCCTTCTGGAGACCAGTCATCTAATAGGGAAGACGACGACAGTTCTTCCGGGCATCAGGACATGACCTGCATAGTCCCGGAGGAGGGTGGTGGGCCTTCTGAACAGCAGCCCGATGAGGAACGCGCTGCTGCTGCTGCTGAAGTTGGGAGATTGCTCAACAGCCTCCTGTCGGAGAATCAAGCTCTCTCCGACACTGTGAGGGATTTCCGAGCGAAGCTCGATAACACGACTTCTCAGCTCCGGGGAGGAGGAATTATAAATTATGCGGGCGAGAGTGAAATAGCTCGAGGATGAAGTGAGAAAGTTGAAGAATGCGTTGGCTGACCTTCAGTGCTCGACGGTCCTGAATGACTACGAAAAAGTCCAGCTCGAGTCTCTGGAGGCGACCATCAAAGCACAAGAAGAAGTCCACAGAGCCGCAATAAATTCCTCAACTAACATGGCAGACATTTATTGAAAAAGAGACAGGTAAATGACTCAAAGAAAACAAAGTCAACACACACAGATTTCTATAACACATTAATTACTGAGTAGGTAACAGGTATTCATTCAGACACAGAATGAAGCAAATCAACACTGACTGCATATGGTTAAATATGGATTCAGTGTGCAAAAAGTGGATACAGTGTGTGAGTGCAATTAGTCCAGTTCAGTGCACACTGAATCAAGCCATTAAACATTGACTGAACGCATAATGAAACCAAGCGCATGGTGAATTAGACACCAACTGAACCAATTAAGCACTGAATGGGACGCTCAGTGCACGACCACTAAATGCATGCTCAATGAACACTGAATGCAACGAAAAAACACTGACATGCATAATAAAATCCACACACATTGCATGCATGTTGAGTCAAACATTTAAGCATTGATTGGGTGCGTGGAGAAATCACGTACCTGGATTTGAAATCGCCGGGAAGGAAGGCGGCGGCGTATCTGACATTTGAACTGTGCCAGGAACGGCGGCGGCGCCGATAAAATCGATCGATCGATGCCGATTGAGACGGACTGCATGAAATCGATTATCGCTGCGGAGAATTCAAGGTGCTCACCGGCGGCGTCCTTCCCCCTACTTAGCTTGATCGCGGCGGCGGAGATGAATTACCTCGGCTCGTAATTGAATTGCAGAATCGAAATCCCCTCGGCTGGAGTGAGAGAGAGAGAGAGAGAGAGAGAGAGAGAGAGAGAGAGAGAGAGAGAGAGAGAGAATTGAATGCGTGATTTTCCCATCGGCTCGATTGCAAAAACAGCTTGAAGGGTATTTTCGTCCTTGCATGTATATTTTTTTGGCCCAATTGACACAAAATAGCCTAATTGACATGAAAATTAGAGATTGACCTTATTGGTTAAAAAATGCTGAAAAATGGTCTTATTGTCATTTTTCCCAAAATAATTTTTATTAATTTTTTATAAAAAAATTTAATTTAAAATTTAAAATAATACTATTTTATACAATATTTATAATTTAAGTTTTTAAAGTTGAATTATTAATTAAATATTAAAAATTATATAAAAATATATAATATTTATTAAAAAAATAATATAAAAATAAAAAAATAGGTCGGTCCAGACTTTCGGTCCCAATTTTTTTTTTTTTGGCTCGGGCTTGGACCAACTTTTTATTTTTCGGTCCGAGCCCTTGATGGCTGGTCCCAAAAATTTTTAGCCTCGGCCCGCAATGGATTTTTTTCGAGTTTTCGGTCCCGACTTTCGGATTTTGGGCCAAAACGCTCAACCCTATATATAATAAATCTCATCATCTCATTTTTAACAACTCAAGGTTACCTTTCACAAAGAATTTCTCAATTAAATGTTCCTAAAAATATTTCAAATATTTGTTTTACAAGATTAATTACAAGATAGCAAGTCACCGTGAAGTGTCACATGTGTGCATGAGTGAAGATAAAGTGTCTTGAAATAGATATGTATCAAATCAGTATAGTGAGATCAGTATGTCATTCCTAAATATAATAATTAGTGACCGAGCGAGTCCAATTAGGGTCGATGTCGAGGTATTAAAAATGATTTTAGAAAATGTGTCGATCAGAATTGAAAAAGGTAAGTATCATTCAGTTCAGTTCAGTTCAGATCGTTTCAGTTCAGTTCAACCAATTTTAGTAAAAAAAAAACAAGTTCTTAAGTAGTATAAACAGAGATAATAGTCAAAACTTTATACAGAAGTTGCAAATATAATGATACTTCTCTCTTTAAAAATTATACTAATTGTAAAAGATATACAACCATGACCATTTGAATGCTGAATGAAAATTATACTAATTGTAAAAGATATACAACCATGACCATTTGAATGCTGAATGTGAATGTACGTAGAGCTATAAGAAAGAGTAATTAAAGGGAGGAATAGATCATGAGAGAGAGAGAGAGGGGAAAGGAGGGATAGATTTTGAGGGGGTCAGAAAGTAAATACAAATGTGTAGTAAATACAGAGATGGAGAGAGAGGAGAGAAAAAAGGGTAAATGTTAAAATGAAACACACCCACAGCACAAGCACAGCAGACTTTTTGTATAAAAATAGAAAAAGTTTTAGAAACCATCCATACCATGCCTCTCTCTATAAACTACACTATTGAGACTTGATTGAAGCTCCAAAATTTATACAAAAACAACAAATTAAAATCCATGCATAGGTATAGGGG
This sequence comes from Euphrasia confusa, assembly GCA_954870475.1. Lineage (NCBI taxonomy): Eukaryota > Viridiplantae > Streptophyta > Magnoliopsida > Lamiales > Orobanchaceae > Euphrasia > Euphrasia confusa. The sequence continues at coordinate 39,892,173 of OX940952.1, forward strand.
TCCTTAAATTGGAATTAGACGACCCACCTCCTACACCTCGATCTATACCCAGAAAAGAAAAACCCAATATATATACCACTGTTATGTATGTATGTATGTTGCCTAGAGACAAGAAAATATATACTCCAATTAAAATTGTTTAATTTGTTGGAGTAGTGTAGACAAGAGAAGATCTAGTAAAACAGTCATTCCCAACATCATTTTAGCAAAACTCTATGGGGTCTTAGGTTGTTATACACATACACACACTGTTCAATTCAACAACACCAATTATTACTAAAAAAATAATATATTATTTATATTTATATGAAAACACACACCACCAAGGAATATATATATATATACTATGTATCTACTGCATCCACACAAATATATATTTTACTAATGCGACTGACCGAGTTGTAGAGAGAGAAACTTTTTTTTTTTATGAGACTGTGCTGATCATATCATTTCATTCATCTCTCTCACCGTATACTTTTCTTTCTTAAAAAGAAAAATACACATATTATTTGTCGCAAATAAAATGTGGGATCTCAACGATTCGCCGGATCAAAGGACCCCGGCAGAAGCCGAATCGGAAGGGAAACGGGTCGGATCCGGGTCGGACTCCAACTGCTCGGCGGTGGAAGAGGAGGAGGAGGAAGAAGAAGAAGGTTGCGCGGCGGGGAAGAAGAGGAGCAGCAAGGTATTCGGATTCCCCGTCTTGGCCTCCGGCGGCGACAAGGGGGTTTGCTGCTCGTCTTCGCCGGTGACGAGGCAGTTTTTTCCGGTGGACGATCCGTCGACGGAGACATATTTCCCGGCGGAAGTCCCGGCGACCGGTTTCCCCCGGGCTCACTGGGTGGGCGTGAAGTTCTGCCAGTCGTCGGAGCCGCAGGCGGTGGTCGGGAAGGCGGAGGCGGCCGCCCAGCCCCCGAAGAAGAGCCGGCGCGGGCCGAGGTCCCGGAGCTCCCAGTACCGCGGCGTGACTTTCTACCGGCGAACCGGGCGTTGGGAGTCGCACATATGGTATTATTGTAATTAAATGAATGAATTAATAAATTAATTAGGATGGAATTAGTAGTTAATTAGAGGTGTGTGTGATTGGATCAGGGATTGCGGGAAGCAAGTGTATTTAGGTGGATTCGACACGGCACACGCGGCAGCCCGGTAATTATTAATTAAGAAAAGATTTGATTAATTGTGTGATTGAATGAATGAACAAGTTACAAGTTAATTGTGGTGGTGGTGCAGGGCTTACGATAGGGCAGCGATAAAGTTCCGAGGGGTAGAGGCGGACATAAACTTCCGGCTGGATGATTATGAAGACGACCTGAAGCAGATGAGCAATCTAACAAAGGAGGAATTCGTGCATGTACTTCGCAGACAAAGCAGCGGCTTTCCCAGAGGGAGTTCAAAGTACAGAGGAGTCACTTTGCACAAATGCGGGAGATGGGAAGCAAGATTAGGCCAACTCTTAGGCAAAAAGTATGTTTATTTGGGTCTATTTGATACTGAAATTGAAGCTGCCAGGTCAGATTAATTGTTTTCTTCTTTTTCTTTTTCATTTTCATTTTCATTTCATTTCATAATAATACCAACCAATTAACATTAATTACCAGCTTAATTAATTAATTTTTGTGGATATAGGGCGTATGATAAAGCCGCCATAAAATGTAATGGAAAAGAAGCTGTTACCAATTTTGATCCAACCATTTATGAGGACGACCTCAAATCAGCCGCAGCAGCAGGTACTGGATGCTTATTAGTATCATTATTATTATTATTATTACAGGTATTATTTATTTGTGTATTTAATAAAAAAAAAATGAATATTATTATTTGATGGATGATCAGAGTCGTCATCGAACAACGAAGGTGGGAGTGGGCACAATTTGGACCTGAGTCTGGGAAATTCAGCTCCACAAATCTATTCTTTCGGTGACTATTGGAGACGCCAAGGATCCACAACTCATGAGGTACTTTATTTATTTATTTATTTATCAATATTTAAGTAATTAATTATATAATCTTTTTTTTTATCTAATTTAAAATGATTGTAGTTGAACTTCCAGCAGCAGCATCAGCAGCAGGCGCTTGAGAATGGATCGTACGATCAACCACAAACGTTGCAGCTGCTTCATAATAATAATAATAATAATAATAATAATAATAATAATAATAATGAATTATTGAAGCATCACCAGCAGCAACAGCAGGATCACAGATTTGGGCAATTGAGGAAAACAGATAATGGGCCCCACATGCTGCTTCAACAAGGCTTTACTTCAACTCCTAATTACCAAGTCAGTACCTTTTAATTAATTATTCACCTTTTCATATTTGCTTAGTAATCCTTAATTACAACTGCATCTCTCCTGGAAAATGTATTTTTTTTTAATTATTTTATTTTATCACTTTAATGTATAATTTTATTTTTATATATTCAAATATTTTTTAAATTTTATTTTGAATTACTTTATTTTTTACTAATAAGTACGGAGTATTGTCTTAATTTGTAAGTAAATAAAAAAACTTTAATGAAATATATTTACATTGCCAATATAAAATTGTACAAAAAACTTTACATGGGGTGAAATAAATAAACTTTTTAATAAGGTAAAAGTGTTAACTACTATATATCCTAAGAATTTATTAAAGGGCTAATGAATGATACAGTATATATTAGTATCAAATTTATATGGCTAAATACATTTGACTTTTGTATATTTGACTAAGTACATAGTTTGAATGTTGATTATTTGAGCTGATCCACGTGTCGTATTTTGGTCTGATAAAGGTACCTCGTCATCAACCGTATTCATACGAATATGAATATCCAGGGGGGAGCAAGGGCAACATTGACAATTGCAGTAGTTATAATACGAGATCTAAAGGAGGAGATGACGTGTCATCACAGTGGCAGCAAATGAATCGCGACCGTCAATTGTTTGCAGCAGCAGCATCATCAGGATTCCCACAGCCGTTCAGACCACCACAACAAAATTGGATTGACAAAAATGGGACCCACCATCTCATGAGACCCTCATGAATTTGATCATCATCCAACCCCAACTAGTTAATTTAAAATTAATATTAATATTAATAACAATATTATTATTATTTCTATTTATATCATGTCACTTTTTTCGTATTGCAGTCTTAATCTCAATTTTATTTTAATTATTCATTATAAAAATAATTATACAAATGTGTTAAGTTAGACAAACATATGAATAAGTTTTAAGTAAATAATTTAAGTTTGACCATACTCTAATCCTACATGTCTTTGGTAGTTCACACAAATTTAGATCTTAAATACTCCCTCCTTCCCTTAAAACAGTGCACAGTTCCTTTGTAATTTACAAAGGAATTGTGCACTGTTTTAAGGGATAGAGTAGTACTACTTTGATTCTTGACGATCTAATTTGTATATATATATATTTGTAGATGTTTTGAAATGACCATTAATCTTTCGAAATTCACCACAAGAAGTAGTAAAAAACAATTTGCACTAGCGATCACACACGAATATTGATGTTTCGATTTTAAATTTACTTAAAAAAAAGGTGGAAAATTAAAATAAAGAAGAGGAAGGAGTATTGTTATGGGAAAGATCAAAGGATCGCGGAGGGATGAATTGTCACAATCGGGAGTGTCCTTCGAATCAGTTCTCTCATGAGCAAAAGCAAAAAAGAAATGGAGACAGAGGATTGGTATTGCTATTATGATGATGAGAGTGACTTAACCTAACTCACACTAAAGCTTTCAAACTACTGTATGTACCCTCAAACTCCTATTACTTTGCCTTTCAATTTTACCATTTTTAGTTTTATTCAATCGAGTAATCTATCCGTCTCACAAACAATGGTTGCACAATAAATTAACTATTTAACAAAAAAATGAATTACTAAATAGCTCGGTTTAAGATTAAAATAGTATACTTGAAAAGATAGTTGTTTTAAACTTAACTTTAGTTCAGTTTAATTCAGTTCAAATATTTTTAAACTTTTCAAATAAAATATAAAAAAAAAACATTAAAGATGAATAATTTCATGTGACCAATCCACTCAACGTTAAATTTATAATTTTTTCATAATATTTAATAAAGTATAAAAATATTATTTTAAAAAAAAAATTTAAAAAAATTTTGATTAACGATAAATATCATATAAGAGAAAAAATAAAAATTTTCTAAGCATTCAATTGACTTTTTTTCAATTTTAACTTATTTAATTTAGATTAATCCACAACAAAAGAACATAGTCGATGTATACATAGTCTATGTATACGGACACTCATATATCACTCGCAACGAACAATTTCCTTAATTACGAGGTTGTTTACTTATAATTAAATTTAAGAAATAAAGAAGTACCAATAGGATTTAATTTATAAGTATTGCAGTATACAGATCATATGATTTGATTAATTGTTTTTTGGTGCAATTTACATCATTCGAGTTGTCACACGGACTATATATATTATAACCAAATCTTTTATTATTGGTGCAATTTACGTCATCCAAGTCGTCACACAAATTATATTATAATCCAATCTTTTTCATGTTGCAAATATTTTAATAATTTACGTACGATAGATGCTTTTGTTAGAACTACGACTGTCCTACACAATAAAATATTCTGTTTTTTTTATATTTTGATTTTTTTTTTTGATGATTTGAGGTTTCAGGAATCTTCGATCCTACTAATATTATTTTACAATATCATACACTTCGATTCGAGGTTGTTCCAATGCTTTCACGTTTTCACATACTATTACAATATTATGTCGACGACTCGCCTTTAATTAAAATATTGTGATCGTGCAAATTAATTAATTAAGGGGTCATTTTCTGAATTGTATTAATTTTATGTGGTTAGGTGACGAATGAGAGATGAGATGTGCTGATTGAGTAGGTCGACCGGAATTAGCCTTATAATCTCATATTCTAAAGTGTGCTTAATTATAAGGATCTAGAAATCTTAGTTGAACATTAACCCCAGCTCTTTAATTTGAACCGAATTTGATTAAACCGATGTCAATTAACTTGAATTGAATTGAAATAAGATAAATAAATTTTTTTATTATGAAATAATTTACATGTTTTTTTTTGTCTCTTAGGTTTGAAACATTAAAAAATGAATATATATATATATATATATATATATATATATATATATATATATATATATATATAATATTTTTAGTTTTTAAATAAATTTACTCACAATCACATTCTTTTAAATTTAAAATACACGTTTACCTTTGATATTTTAAGTAAAAAAAAACAATTTTTTTTTTAAATTTTTGCGCACAACAAAGTATGTCAATTTTGTTGAGGAAATAGAGAGAATATATATATATATATATATTGAATATTTTGTAAAATTATGAATAATATTATAGCATGAATTAAATTTTATATTTTAAATCATTTATTTTACTGAATTTTTGTTTAATTTTTATAATTTTAATTTGAAATACCCTCAATAGAGAGAGGAACTAAATTGAAACGAGTTAAATTGAAAATAACTAGTATCGCATGCACGTTGTATTTTTTTTTTAATTGATGCGTATAAATTTTTTATTTTATTTCATTATTCTACTCTCACTCTAATTTGTATGGTGGGCATGAGACGGGATTATGGGAATCTCGTCCCATCCTGATAATTTATATTCGGGTTGAAATCGAGACAGGATTAAGAACTCCCAAATTTAAATAAAATTATAAAATTAACAATTAAATTAAATATTATCAACTTATAAAATAATTAAAATACAAATAAAATAAAAAAAATTAAAATTTTAAGAGAAATAAAATTTTAATTTAACAATTAAATTAAATTGTTGAATTATTATTTCTATAAGCGAACTATTTTTTTTTATAATTCAAACTTCATAAGTATATGAGGTGATCTATTAAATTAAATTGATAAATAATGATTATTATTTTTAATTAAATTATATTTCATTCTCAACTAAATAATAATAAAATTATGAAAATAAAGTATAAAATCTCATTATAGAAAATATTTTATTGATTTGATTATTTTTAATTAAAAATTCGACACCATCATATTGATCTCACTTACAGTGGAAAAAATTAAGCTGTGAAGGGGACATATCAAGGTCGAGAACCACCGCGGCTGCGGCCCGTACCTAATTTGCTCATCGAAAATAGAACTGTAAAATAGAAAACGTTAATTTATTTCTCTTCCGATCGATTAACATTGCAATTAGCAAATAAATATGCAAACCTTTCCATAGTTGTCGTTTGTCAAATCTTGTATCAATTCTACACTTACTGAAAAGAATTGCATTTCGAACGGACTGTAGGCTAAAATTCCAATTTAATTTATGAGATATTGAAAAAAACAATCTATTAATAAATTATACCTGAGATTCTCCAAAAAAAATCCAAATTTTTTATTTAAATTATATTTCATTCTCAACTAAATAATAATAAAATTATGAAAATAAAGTATAAAATCTCATTATAGAAGATATTTTATTTATTAGATTATTTTTAATATTTAAAAATTCGACATCATCATATTGATCTCACTTACAGTGAAAAAAAATATAGAACGAAAAGAGCAAGATTCGAGAATCGTGATTAAGCTGTGAAGGGGACAGATCAGGTCGAGAACCACCGCGGCTGCGGCCCGTACGTAATTTGCTCATCGAAAATAGAACTGTAAAATAAAAAACGTTAATATATTTCTCTTCCGATCGATTAATATTGCAATTAGCAAATAGATATGCAAACCTTTCCATAGTCGTCGTTTGTCAAATCTTGTATCAATTCTACACTTACTGAAAAAATTTACATTCCAAACGGATTGTAGGCTAAAATTCCAATTCAATTTATGAGTTATTGAAAAAAACAATCTATTATTAATAAATTATACCTGAGATTCTCAAAAAAAAAAAATTTGAATTAGAGAAAAACGAAAAAAAATGCATAATGAAATAATTAGAACGTACATGAAATTCTGAAAAAGATAAAAAAAAATACGATGAATATATATACGCATGATATTGAAGAATGAGAACATGAAATACCTCGTCGAATTGATCTCGAGATTTTCTGTGAAACGCGTCCGATTTTGTTTTGAAAGATGAGCGGATCAGTTGAAATTTTGGAATAAGAGGAGAATATGTTAGATGAGAATAAAAAAAATTATACAAATGGAAAGAAATAAAAAACTTATAATTAATTAGAATTACATATTTTAAACGGTGCAAATTTACTTAATATAAAAACCCCTCAACAAATTATATTAATGTATAAATTTTGACTTAATAATAATATTATTGTTTTTATTTATAGTTAAATATTATTATTTTTATTTATAATTTATAGTGTGAACCCAACAATATTAAACCTTTCTTATTGGTCTGTGGCATGGAGAGAGATTTAGGAATTATATATGTATAGATTTCAAAAAGAGTATAACTTAATTCAATAATGTTTTTTTGTAAAAATTAATCTTATTCATATATTTGATTTATATTTTCATTTATTTCAATACGAGTAGTTAAGTGTTAAAGCTGATGGTAGATGAAGCATGAATAATTTACTAGTGAGAATTCACAAGCATAACAATTATCCATAGAATTTGTGTTCTTGAATATTAGGTCAAAATCCTATATGACTTAATTTGGCTTGAGTTTAGTAGTTAATACGTGGATAATTACTTAGATAAGGTTATATTGCAAATAATTTTCAAATAAACTCATGAAAAGTATGAATGACATGAATGAATGGTGTATGACTATTTGGGGGTATGCCTATGTTTGATTCGGGTATAGTTTATGATGCGGATAATCAAGATCACATGTTGGATATATAGTTGTTTCGTAGATGTATTTGACAACGTAGTTAATATTCATAAGCATATATAGTATCGTCATTAACATAAAAATAAATGAATAAATTGAAATGGGTAATGCATGAGAACGTGACATTAAAAGTACACTTGATTTGAAGCAACTGATAACCGAAGAATACAAATTTATAGTAAAAATTATCGTCCTCGTGATAGAATCCATACCCATATTTACTGAATTGAGTCAACCTATAACAATTTGTTTCAAAGATCAAAATACATGATGTAGTAATGGTGTTGCTCATATAGCACAAAAATTAAACCACACCATCTTCCATTTAAAATGGATGACTTTGCAAGGTCGTCAAGGGAGACAAAAAAAAGTTGAGCACGAATAAAAAATAAAATAAAACAATAATTTAAGGTAGTGTGAGGCATATTATATCCGTTAGGTAATGGGGTTTCTCCTCCAATGATTTGTGTTTTTTTAAGAGTTTCCATGTTTGGAAAGTTTAGACAGATGGATGGACAAACAAAATGTATGTATTCTAAGTGGCCACGAAAATATGGATCGGATGACACATCACTCATTTCTGGCCATTCGTTCCCTTTTGGGTGGTAGTAGTATTTCTGATATTGAAGCTTACGTACCTACACATCTTTTTCTTTTCTTTTTTAATTGACTACACTACACTTTTTAACAAAATAATTTACCAGAAGATTTATGCAGAGATTAGGTGCTTCGGCCCACTTTTCAAGCCCATCGAAAAATCCTTATGTCCTAATTTCTGAATTGATTTTTACATGGGCCTGGACTGGTTCATTTCTTATAAGGCCCAAATCTTAAAGAAGTGCTTCTCTGTGATTTTAATTTGTATATATTCCGTATCTATCAATATTGACCTGTGTTCATCAATTTTTGATTTGTAAAAACTATAGAGTAACTGCTAAAAACTACTATTCTCTTTTGTTACAAATCAATTTTCATATTTTATAATTTCATTTATATCAACTTAGTGATCACATTTCATTTATCGAAATAATTTTTTTTATTTTTGTATTTAAAAAAATAAATTTACTCATAATTTGTCATTTTTTTTATAAAATAATACGTTCACTTATTTATTTTATATTATATTTTAATGATAATATATTTTTATATATTTATTGAGATAGTGTTTAAGTGTTTTTTATACACTCAATTAATAATATATTTTTTACACATATAATTCATAAAATATTTAAAATACTCTTTTAGTCAGTTAAAGACTAATTTATTTGGTAAAAGAGTTTGGTAGACCGAATACGTAACTTGGGACCGAATATGTTGTTCGGGAACCGAAAAATGTTGGCTGAATACTGAAAATGTTGCACAGTGATATAAAATATTGTCTGAGAGCTGAATTAATTATCTGGTGGTCAATATCTTACATTTTCGGTCGTTAGACAATATTTTCGATTCCCAAATGATATTTTCAATTCACAAACAATATGTTCGGTTTTCGACTTACATAATTAGTCCCCAACTTACATATTCGATTCCCGAAACTCTTTTATCAAATAAATTAGTTTTCAATCAACTGAAAGGTATTTTTAGACACTTTATGAATGATCCTTGTAAAAAAAACATATTATTAAGTAAGCGTCTGAAAATATTAAATATGTATCAATAAATATTTTTTAAATTGGCTTCCTTTATTTTAAAACATTTTAAAACTATTTTATTAGTTTCAACGCGTGAGCTAAAAGTACAAAACCGAGAAAGAGAGAGTACCGGACATGCAATTTTTTATTTGACTTTTTTGTATTTTTGTTTTCACTCAATTAAAATTTCATTCGAATCATAACTTAATAAATAAAAAATCCAATTAATTTATTTAAAAAGTTGTGATTGCTTAATTAGTCGTCAAACAAATTAATTATTAATTAATTAAATAATTAAGCAGCATCGACATCAACACACATGAATCATGAAAATTGATGACCAATTTTGACAATGACTCCCGCTCTCTTTTTCCCACTCTTCACAAATCACACTCCCGTTGGATCCGCCGTAACTCCAGATCGGAGTCGCTCAGATCCACTCCACAGTACTACAGGTAAAACCCTTTTGATTTTTATTGTCAAATTATTCACTTCTTTTCCGTTAGCTACTTAGCTGTTAACGGCGGCGATCGATTAACTTCCGCCGACCACTGCAGTCGCTGTTATCGCTTTCTTCACTTTACCGTGATTATTGTTTTGGGTCTTTTCCTCTGCACATAATTTAAGCTAAATTGCAATTTTGGTCCCGGTATTTATTGGGTTTTGCTTATAAGGACTACTTGTGGCAGATAGCAATCTTAGTTCTGCAACTATCATAACCATTTTCTTTTGGAATTTTGGGAATTGATTTTTTGATCATCGTTACGGGCCGATTTTGCAATTTTGCAATCTTGCGGTGTGCATTTGGTAATTCGTTTATTGCACGTTCGGTGAACGTTACAAACCATCGTTTTGGGCATGTTTGTTGACAATGGTTTGAACAAAGTTTTTTATTTGTTTTCTTGAGCTCAGGAGGTACTGAAAGCCCACAATGGATCAGAAGTCGTGGGCTTGGAAGAAGAGATCTACAGAGAAGTCCTTAATAGCCGCGAGCAATTCTCCGAGAAAATGCGAAGAAGAAGAAGCACTCGAGGTCCCAATATTAACTGCATTTGCAACTATGTAGTTTGAAATTATCGCGTAATTAGTTTTATTTATTTGCAACTATATGTATAATGCTGTCCCGACATAGTCTTCCAAATTATTTACCGGAAAATTTACTGACTTTTACAGCTTGTTTTTTTTTCCATATACAGAGGATCAATATGATTAATGCCATGGGATTTTTGATTTAAATTGATGCATCGAAAAACTTGGTCTGAAGATTTTTTTTACTAACAGTCAACATGGAAATAATGTCTTTTCTTCTTCTGCTTGTTTACTGAAGGCACAAAAACATACGGGACATTTGTTTTACAGGTACAGAAGCTTGTGAGCGAGAAAACAGATTTAGAAAGAGAGCTCGGAATGTTAAATGAGAAGCTTTCCTCTGCTCTCTGTGAGTGTGATACTAAGGATGCTATTGCGATGAAACAGGTGAAACTTGCAGAGGAAGCAATCGCAGGTGATTTACCGTTATAAACAATACTGGGTGTGAAATCTTTGTACTTTTTCGCTCGGCTGTGGAAAGAATAGCTTTTTAACATTTTCTTGCAACTTTCTCATTGTTCCTATGGGATGATTAGAAAAAGTACATTGAGGGTTTTGATCTAATTATTTTATTTTTTTAAAAAATTTCAAAGCTAAAAAATTCGACTGATTTTTAATTTAGTGTTAAAATCAAGAAGTTGTATGCAATAATTCATAAAACGTAAAGGATCTTTTTTTCTTTGGTTATGAAAGAGTAAATAATGAATGTTTTATTTTTAATCTTGTCGAACCTTAAGGGTATATATTTTGTAATTAACCTTTTTTTGCCCTATTATGGAAATGAGAGTTTCTCAAATTTGTTTGCACCTTTTTCATTTATAGATTTTGTCAGTTATGTATTATGTTGGTTCTTTTATCATTTTTATAGTTACCGTGTGTTTCAATAATTTTTAGTTTCGACCAAATCTCAAGGTTACTCGTAACCATTTCCTCAATTTATATGTATTTCCACATAGGCTGGGAGCAGGCAGAAAGCAAAGCGGCATCTTTGAAACAAGAACTCGAGAAGGTTCGAAAGCAAAAAACTGCCTTTGAAGAACGAACGGGCCAGTTAGACGCGGCATTGAAGGAATGCATGCATCAATCCCGCCTCCTTCGTGAGGAACATGAAAGTAGAACTCCCGATACGGTTTTCAAAACATCGGAAGAATTCAAGAAAATAAAAATTGCCTTGGACGAAAAGCTATCCGAAAATTCCCAACTCATTAAAGCTCTTTCCATAAAGGAAATGGCGATTGGAGATCTAATTAGATACAAAATTCAAGCGGACGCAGATTTTAAAGCTCTGAGGTCAAGAGTCGAAACCACTGAAAAGGAAAACGCTTCCCTAAAATATGGATCCCGACTTTTAGAGAAGGAGCTCGACATCAGGAATGAGGAGAGAGAACTCAACAGACGGGAGGTGGATGCTGCTTTAAAGCAGCATGAGGAGAGTTTAAAGAGGATTGAAACTCTGGAAACGGAATGCCAGAGGCTTCGTCTCCTCGTGAAGAAGCGGCTGCCGGGGCATGCCGACCTGGGTAGAATGAAGCGTGATGTCGGATTGCTCGGGTCAAAGGAACTAATTGAAGCTGGGAGAAAAAAGTCTAACCTCTCTCCGGCTAGCTCGACAGAGTCGTCTAAATGCAAAAGAAATGTAGCACGAGGTAAAAACTTGTGTGTTTGTGTGTGTCTTCATGTTTTTATGTTATCTACTTACTCTCTCGATCGGCGTTCTGTTTGTCATTTTTTATAAAACTAAATTTGTTTTCCCCATAGTCTTTATTTGAGTTTGAATGGCAAATAGGACGACAATCACGACATAGATGTAGTAATAATTTATTTTATAAAATTGTTTTTTGCCCCATTACCATTTTTTAAATCATGTTTGCAAAAATGTAAAAAAATAAAATATTTTGTGACAGATTTTTCTGATGTGGGGAGTGATGATAAAACTAGTTATGCGGAGTCTTTGATATCAGAGCTTGATCATTTCAAGAATGAGAAACAAATGAAAGCGTCGCCTCCCGGAAATCTGATTACTCCCGACATGAATCATCTCATGGATGACTTTGCCGAGATGGAAAAGTTGGTGGAATTACCCTCTAATAATAATAATAATAATAATAACAATAATATCACAATCAGGAAAATTCTTGAGCTTCTAGAAGGAATAAACGTAAAGAAACCTCAAGACAAAGGCTACACAGTCCGGGTGTTTCAATGGAAAACCGACGAACTCTCTGCTGTTTTGGAACGATTTGTTCTAACCTGCAATGATTTATTATTAAACGGGACATGCGATTTTGGATATTTTGCTCGGGAGATCGCTTCAAATTTGGAATGGGTCGTGAATCATTGTTTTTCAATTCAAGATGTGACATGGGCCCGTTCAGATTGGGACGAATCGAGGAGTGAAGGTGAGGTGGAGGGTGGATGGGCAAATAAGGAAGCTCAAATCTCTGAACATGAATCTAAAGTCACGATTGAGGATCTTCGTTCAGAAGGCGATATCGGAAGTGGAATTGAGAAACAGAGGATATTGAGACAGGACATTGAAGCCCAGGTTATGGCAAACGGTGATGAGTTGAGAGAAGCTTGCCAGAAGATTTCGGATTTAGAAAATGAGTTGGAAAATAAGGATAAGTCTTGTAGGAGACTGGAAGAAACATGCCATGACTTAAAGAAACAGATAAATAGGTAGATTTTTACAAGGCCTTTTTTTTTTTTCTGTAATCTATATTATTGGGCTTTCAGTTTCCTAACTTTTTAGTGATTTCAGCATGGCAAACAACGAAGCTCCAGATCACGGAAGGCACTCAGAAAAACAGCTTCAAAATGTAAGTTTGCGCAATACCGATTTTAAGGATATACTATTTCCGTCTCAGACTAAAGGTCACATCTACTTTGTAATTTGTAAAGGAAATGTGACCATTAGTTTGGGATGGAGAGTATTTTAGTGTATATGAATACAAAGTAACAAACCTTAAAATGAGGAATTATTTCTAGAAGCATCCTTGAGGTTTGGCCTAAAAGTATTAAAATACAGTACCCCTATTCCTATGTGTGATTCTATGCTAAAATTTAGGAGCTAACTAGATTGAGGATTTGAAACGTTTGATGCTTATCAAGGAGTGAATGTAAGACAAAATGAAGGCATCTCAGGAGTTTGTTTTTGCAACTTTTGAAGAATGTTTGCTTAATAAGGTCAAATATCAAGTATACTTTAGTAACAAACCGTAAAAGATAAAACTAAATAGCGTTAATAATAATATGATCTCTTGTCAACTGCTGTTTAGGATTGGGAAATCAATGCAGCTTCGGAGAAACTAGCCGAGTGCCAAGAAACTATCCTAAACCTCGGGAAACAATTGAAGGCGTTGGCTTCACCTAGCGACAGGCCTCTTTTCGATAAGGTCATTTCATCGCTAGCCCGCGACTCTGTGCTTGCCAGCTCATCAACTCCTCCGGTTAAAGATATGAGCCGGCGGTCGTCATCTCTGCTCGATAAAATGCTAGCAGAGGATAATCTTTCACCCAGTGCTTATACTGAGACCGAAAATGATTCTGAAACTGGAAACAGGGATTCGGGAGTCGGTACTAATGGAGGAGTGGAGATATCGAGCAAGTTTATTAATGGGAACGGAATAATCAAACAAGAAGATATCAGAAGTAAAAGCGATATTGCTGTGATGGATATCGTCACTTGTAAGAAGAACGGAGGTAAGGGTTTTTTCAAGAAGTTGTTTCGGCGGCGAAAGAGAGGTGCCGGCTATAGAACTACCCTTCTCATAGGCTGCAATTGAATTTGATGCTGTGGATTAATTTATTACTAATTAATACTGTAGAAGTTTGTTATGACTTAAGCTACACAGAAACAAGATGATGAATTAACATGCTGTTTATTTTTTTGTTATTTTCGAGATTGTAAATATGTGGGACACTCAGAAACTTCTAATCTTCGTATCAAGTTTTTTTGTATTGATTGATTATTTGTTTATAAAAAAATTAAAAAAAAAAGCTTTATTAAAATATTAAATTTGGAGAAGTAAATAAAATTTGTAAGAAATTATACTTAGGTAAGTTTATACTCCCTCTTTCAGTCTTTCTCATAATAATAGGATCATGTCCATTGTATTTTAAAAGGTCATGACTCATGTTATAAAACAGTAGGGGTACTATAAATCAAATTCATATTCATCTTTTATAAATATATATTATTTCTAGAAAAATGACTAAATCCGATCCCTAAGTTTTTCGAAAGCAAGATGCTTCATTTTTTGTAAAATTTGTCAAATGTAATATGTGATGGAATGCAAATAATTTTACACAATGAAGATGAACTTTTTAAACATTGTACATTTGTACAATACAATAAGTTAAGTGAATAGAGAATGATTTTTCAACAAAACATTACTCGGCAATGGTCGAAACTTGTGTCAATAAGTAGTTTCAAATTAAACAATAGTTGAGTCAACAAATTAACGAAGATAATGCAAAATTGTTAGAACTAAAGAACTCAAAAGAGGAAGACATAAAAACATACATTGTTGACTAAATACATAATTTTTTTATTTAAAAGACAAAGATGAACTAAAGTTAATAGATAAATGCAAAGACATTTCCAAATTGGGTGATTTTTATCAACGATTAAATAAATACAGACGAAGATTCACAATTAAATTCAACACTCAACGAACACACACGCCATTCACAATTGAAGCGTGAAATTAACTAATCAATCACTCCATAGAATGAGGACAACAACATTGAAATCAAGACAATCAGATCCAAGAAGAGATCAATAGTCATATTTCATTAAAAATAAATAAAATAAAAAAACTATCGTTAATTTTTCATTTTTTTTTTAAGTTTACTAACTATTTATACATTTTTTCTCTATTTTATTGTCAAAAAATCAATAAATCATTGACTCAAAAAGTGTGACAAATAAGTGTGCACACTACTATATATACCCGTGTATATATATAACTATATAAGCGATATATACAAGTGTGCACATTACACACAAAATTGAAATCTTCGACATTAATTAGTTAATTTGTGTAAATTAAGTCGAAAATAATAATGTCGATGAATGATTCGGAATTGACGAGCGTGGCAACGTCTTCGCCGCAGCACAGGGCGGTTTACTACGTGCAGAGTCCGTCGAGGGACTCGCACGAGGGTGAAAAGACGACAAACTCCTTCCACTCCACTCCCGTTCTCAGCCCCATGGCCTCTCTCGCCCGCGACTCCTCCTCCACCCGCTACTCCGACTCACTCAAACCGACAGCCTCCCAGAAATCCAGCAACGACTCCGGCCGCCGCCACCACCACCACCACCACCACCGGAAGGGGGGAAAGGAGTTCGACGCGATAGAGGAGGAGGGTCTTCTCGGCGAGGACGGCGGTCGGCGCGTCGTGCCGCGGCGGTGCTATTTTCTGGCGTTCGTGGTGGGCTTTATTGTGCTTTTTTCCTTGTTCGCGTTGATCTTGTGGGGAGCCAGTAGGAATCAGACACCTGTCGTCACCATGAGGGTACGTAATTATATCATTTTTATTTTTTAGTAATTGGTTATTATTAAAATTAATGCAATATAAATAGACTTTTCTCATGTTTATTGTACTTATTAATCTTCAACATAAATGTATGATATTATGATATATGGTTTTGCTATGCAAATCGAATCGGAACATCGAATTTTAGGTTTTAACCACTACGAGTAAGAGTGGTTTGCATAGTAAAATTAATGATCAATCGAACGTAGTTGAAATTAATTAACCTAACTATGATCTTTCACATTTATTTAATCACACACGTACATGCATGCTTGTATATCTTGCGTTGAAATTAGGGTAACGGAGCGTGTATTCTAATTTCAAATGTTTGACAGAAACATGCATTTATCGAATCAAAAATTATTTAAATAATATTTAAACTCTTTCTTAACGGTAATTTCGGCACATTTTATTGGGGTGGAATTTTGCATCCAACATTTTTGTATAATTAATAAAATAATTTTGAAATAGAAAAAGATAAGTCATTGTCTCATTGACATTGTCTATATGAATTAAACATCTTATTTTTTGAATAATATTGCAGAGTATAGTTTTTGACAAATTTGTGATTCAAGCTGGGTCTGATAATTCGGGCGTAAATACTGAGATGATCAACTTAAATTCGACGATAAAGATGATTTTTCACAACAAGGGTACTTTTTTTGGAGTGCACGTTACATCTACGCCGTTGGATCTTGTCTTCTCCCAACTCACAATAGCAAGGGGAAGTGTGAGTAATTAGTTATGATCGTTACATGCATCTTATTACGTACACTAAAAATGAAAGTTATTTTATAAATATAATAAATAAGGAATTAATTATGGAATAAGTAGATTTGATTTATATATAGAATATTTCAGATGAAAAGATTTTATCAATCAAGAAGCAGTGAGAAAACGGTGACGGTGATGTTGCTAGGTAGCAACATCCCACTGTACGGCGGAGGCGTGAATTTGGGCAGCCGAAACGGGAAACCGGTTACGCCGGTTCCATTGGCTTTGAATTTTACGGTGCGGGCTAAGGCTTATATATTGGGCCACTTGGTGAAGCCCAAGTTCTACAAAAGAGTCCAATGCGCATTGGTTTTGGACACCAAGAAAATGAATGTCGCCATTCCTTTGAAAAACAAGTGCACCTACGATTGATTTTTTGATTTTTTTTTTTTTTTTTTTTTTTGAAAATAAATCTTATTTAATGTACTTTTTTTAAACACATTCTGATGAGATTATTTTTGTTTAGGTGTCAACCTACTTTTAAAGATGTTCAATTTTCATTTTTGTTTAGGTGTGAACCTGAAGTTGTAAAATTAAACTTCAATTGATTTAAAAAAATTTTTGAAAATAAATCTTATTTAATGTACTTTTTTTAAACACATTCTGATGAGATTATTTTTGTTTAGGTGTCAACCTACTTTTAAAGATGTTCAATTTTCATTTTTGTTTAGGTGTGAACCTGAAGTTGTAAAATTAAACTTCAATTGATTTAAAAAAAAATAAAAAAAATTAAAATACACGTGCAGACTCTAAACTTCAATTGATTTAAAAAAGCAAAAAAAAGTAAATACACGCCCAGTGGGACTCGAACCCACAATCGCTTGATTAGAAGTCAAGCGCCTTATCCATTAGGCCATGGGCGCTTCTTGAAAAACTATAGTAATATTCCTTACTTAACACGTTTAGAACAAATATCCCGTCCCGTTCCGATAATTTATATTCGAGATGGGACGGGATTGACGTTTAAAAAGTTATCCCGCTGTCGAGTTCGGGTCGGAATCGAGACGTTTAAAAAGTTATCCCGCTGTCGAGTTCAGGTCGGAATCGAGACGTTTAAAAAGTTATCCCACTGTCGAGTTCGGGTCGGAATATAAGTAAAATTATAAAATTAAAATAAAATTAAATATTATCGACTTATAAAATAATTAAAATATAAAATAAAATTTTTTAATTTTTGAAAAGAAATAAGTTAAATTATTCAATTTAAACGATTTTTTTACGATTTTTAAAATATAAGTATTTAAGTATTTTCAAAATAAATTATATAAAAAATAAATTATTACTCCCTCCTGTCAAGAATACATGTCATATTTTTATGTTAATTTTTTATTTTTTAATTGAAAAGGAAAAAATAAAAATGTATTTTTAAAGTAAAAAGTAAAATAATTGTGAGTAAAAGTTTAAAAAATAAGTGAATAAAGTAAAATAAAATTGTATATTAAAATGAATAAGTTAGTATAATTGTTTTCGTTTTTTTGGGTATGACAACTATTGTTGGATATTGCGAAAAGGAAAATATGTCATCTATTTTTGGACAGAGCGAGCGAGTACGAGATATGTGAAAATATATTAACTAATTAATAAATTTAATTGAATTTGTGATATTTTTATTAATTTATGTGAAAATATATATTATTTATATGTATATTAATAAATTTGGGGGACGAGACGAGATAGAACCGATCCTATCCCGTGCTATTATAAAAAAAAAAAATCGACACGAGACGAGATTGCCATTTTCAAAATTGATTACATCTGATCAGAAATCTGATCAGAATTCCGAGACAAAATGTCCAACCCTAAATTTTAACTATTGCCATGATAAGTCCATTGAGATAATGCCAAGTACAAACCGAGTTCAAGTAGTAGAGCTCAACAGACAGATTTTATTGACAAGCCAAGGCCAAGCTCAATAATGCTCAGTTCATCAAGCTCGATCATTTTCAAAAAGTAAAAACCGAACCTTCACGATAGGCTCAATGCTCGACTTAGTTCGCTTGCTGCCCTAATTATTGCCCATAGCAACAACACACCTAAATCAATACCGATGAAACGAAAAAAGAAGAATACAACATTTCAGGGTAAAAATACAATTCTAGAGAGAAAGAGAAAGGATTAAAATTCAAGCAAGAGGAACTACTTAATTCCTCCGACGGATATAACGATTATCTAGAGAACACGTATCAACGCATATGCAGCACGAAAGTCCCATGCGGGAAATTCGCGGTGCGTGGTTTTCCTTGGACAGCAAGTTCCTCGTGGCTTCGGCTTTCATTTGAGCAGCTCTGAGCTTGTTCAAGATTCTGTCCATAGATGCTGACCTCTTCCTTTCTAGCTTCATCTGAGTATAAAAAATATAGTACCGACTCGTAAAGTTCGATAAAGAAAATATCATTAACAAACACAAACAAACCTCAAGTTCTCGAATTTCTGCCTCGGCTTTCGCCTTCTGCAAATTCTCCCAAGCAGTAATCTTGGCTTCCTCTCTTTGTATCCTGCAACAAAAAAGCGAAGCATGCATTAAGAACATGAATCCTAATCGCGTATTATTCATCAGAAACCGCTAGCTTACTTCGACGCGCTTCTCGATGCCTCGGAAGCATTCCAAGGAAAATGCGAGCCTCCAACCTCGCCCGAGTCCCTTTTCGCTCTTCTCAATCCTTGTCTCTTGGACGGTTTTGCTGTAGTCGTTCCTTTGTCCACCTGTACATCTCGTATTTCGTCCTTAGCCGCAAGATTTCTTACCGTGGGACGCAAAGTAGAGAACGACACCCTTCCTTTCGGAGACGAATTACAGTTAGTCCCTCTCTCCGAGCTCGTTTGAGTCGTCATGTCCCGCGAAACCAGGGCTTCATCTTCATTGCCGACGTCACCTTTATCATCTGCTCAAGGGGTAAATCAGTCAAAAACCAAAACCCGAACATAGGCCCCTAATGTTGCACAAACAAAATTAAACACACCATGTACCTCTCGAATCAGATATCGAGCTCTCGCCTAACGAACCCGACAAGCCCGGAACACTGGTGCCCCGTGATACATCAGTTGAATCGGGGACCAATACACCGGCAGCAGGGGGCGATTTCCCCGCGGTGGGGGAATAGTTCGATAGGTACGCCAGCTCAGCGGGGGGCAAGGGCCCGCTCTTGGACTTGGGCCGTCTCTGAGGCAGAGCGACCGGGCTCTTTAAGGGCCCGTCGCCCGAAATCGGGCTGGTGATCCATCTCTCGGCATCGTCCCATTTGGAAGGAGGATTCTTGGCAGCGTTGAAGGGCATTAAAGGCGAAGAACTGATGTGGGTTTTGTGGTTGTTCGTTTGAAGTGGGACCCTCTCCGAGCTCCAATACTTGGGGGTTTCCCGGAGATAGTACTCGGGAGTTCCCGGGCTGGTGTATGTGCCGGAGTATGCGTTTGACCGGGTGTTTTTTCTCATGGTTTTTCGGTTGTTAAGATCAAACCTAATTAGAATTCAAAGTTTGAAACTTCAAACTTCAAACACAAATTCTCAACAACAACAACAAAAAAAATAAAAATCAAACGCATTGGTTGATATTTCTAAAAGGTCAATTCTTGAAATTATTTACCACGAAAAAGAACAAAGAAAATCCCTTTCGATGTCAAAATGAAAATGAGTGCACATTGTACTAAAGTCTAAATCCCTTTTTTTCCCCTAAAAATCGAATTAATATAATTTCCAGCTTCACAAAAAAAGCACTTAGTACAAATATGCAGAAAACAAAATGGGACCAGAAAACGACAACCGGGATTATTAGCCCAAAAGGAGAGGGTAAGAAAAGAAACAAACTTTTGAAAACAACGTACCTTCGATTGGGTCGAAAAAAGGCTACTGTACTTTTTTCTTTCTTTCTGGTTTTTCTCCTTAAAAATTTCGGAGATTTCCTTCTCAAGCTTCCGGAATAGTTCAAAGCAGAGAGAGTTGAAAATAATTGAGAAACAGGGGATTAAAGAAAGGTTTGGGGTTTGACGGGAAACAGTAAATAAATATATTTATTAATTTAAGGTTTTTAGATTCGAAGTTCGATACAAGGTTGAGCACCATTGGATTGCGTGGAAAGACGATAGGTTATGAGCGGATGGCTGAGATCGGGTCTGGGTGTATTGGACCATCACAGCAGAACAGGAGAGAGGAGTGAAAGGGACAGGTGGAGCCTCCACCGTCCAGCTGAGTTGGCAAATGTTGTCCGAAAGCCCAAACATAGTACTAGTAGTGTAAGTTAGTGAGTATGCATGAATTCATATAGTAGTAAATTAAATTGAATGAGCTACTACGTATTAAAGAATTTGTTGGATCTAAATTCAAATCTCCCTTTTGTCCTTAGCTTTGGAAAGATATCGGAACTCACGAGCCTCGTTTTTTTACCAAACACATCAAAAACTATTATAGGTCATCAAAAACTATTATAGGTTTGGTGAATATAATAAGCACTTTAAATTAAGGAAGACTATAAAAATAAGATACTCATAAAATAAGATATAGAGCATAAAGATAAATTGTTATTTTAATAAATTATCGGTAAGACATGTGGCGATGTGGGTGTAATTCTTTGGCGACGCAAGGTTCGAACTTTGAGTGGAACAAAATTTTATTGAAATTTTATGAAAGTTTATACTGTGGTGAGACATGTTGGCTCTCTCGGACACATCCCTCGATTTACATCCTACTCGATCGAGGGACCTCCGATTGAGTGGGGTGAAATTTCTCGTCTCTTATTTTTATAAAAAAAAAAAAGAATGTAAAGGACTACATTGCCCGTTCTAGTTAGAACTAATAGACTAGTTCAAATTCAAAATCGAAAACTTGCACAATAAAACATGTGAGAACAATGATCACATTTTTTTTTGTATTTTGTGAAATAAGTGTAATCATAACTTTGAGACGAATTTTAATAAAAGTCAATAATTCTTATTTGTAAAAATAATTAAACATAAACGATTTGGGTTTGGTCAAGACTCAAGAGAGAATACTAGTATGAGTTAACCGGATTAAATGGAGTATTAACCGGTTTGGTCAAACTTGGATATTCAGAAAGATTTAAGGATCCAAACGAAATTGTAGTAACTATAGAAGTCTAGTTGTAAACCGACGTAATCTATAGGGACCCAGTTGCAATGTTTGGAAAACTCACAAAACCCCAATTTTCAGCCCTAAATTCAGCAGAAATTAATTCCAACATTTTCTCCTTTCCCGGAGCATAACTTGCGGCTCGGCAGCTTCGACCTCCTGTCCCCGGCGACGATTCGACTGGATTCGCAGCGGCCTCCTTTACCGCCACTCTTCCTCCCCCAGCGGCCCGATGGTAACTCGACAGAGGACAGCTTCGGCGTTCGAATGTGCGTCTCTCCTTCCGACTCGATGCGCCGGCGGAGAGGACACCGGAGTCCTGATTTGAATTTCAGAAAAGGGCTGGGATATCGGATAGTTGGATTTGGGTATTGACAATGGTTTCGAGTTGGGAGCTGGGGGATATCCGATAGTTGGGACTCTATTGTTTTCGGGTTGCTATGGATATGAGAGTCAATGTTTTCGTGCAATGAGGAATATCATTCTAAATACCCGAGATTCGGATGCCCGTTTTGATGCGTAGGAAGTAAGAAAGAAACGCATAAAAATGCAGAGTACATAGACATAGAACTTGTTGCCCGTTGTTAAATTCCGCAATCAATCTTGCATTCAAATTTTATTTATTTATTTCCCCAGCTGATCAGAGTAAATGGATAGTTACTTGGCAAGCATCAGCCTTTTGAATTCCTGGAAACTGACCTTGCCATCACCATCCAAATCTGCTCTCTGAATCATCTCATTCGCTTCCTCCTCTGTTGTTGCCTCCCCAAATCTCGTCAGCACATCACGAAGCTGCAAAAGAAGAGTTAGAGATGGTTATGAAGCATGCATGCCTTTCAGATGTAGTGATCTAGCTAGTTACCCTGTCACGCACCGAAGTTATTATGAAGGGGACAAATATATCAAGGGACTTTCTGTGAAATTTGACAGAACATAATGAAGGGTGTCTTCCGAAATTAATCCGACATATTAGGTTAACTATTAGAAAATGAATACCTACCTCTGCAGCAGAAATGAAGCCATCTTGATCTTTATCCAAGGCATCGAAAGTTTCTCTGAGTGATTCATCTGATTCGGGCTCCTTCACAAGTAGAACAGACATACGTACATACATATAAACTAGCTAGTTAGTACTTCAATTCGGATATCAAAAAAAAAAAAAAAAAAAAACAGTTAATATTTGGGAGTGATCATAGACCTGAAGTTCATGCGCCATCATGTTCAAGAACTCGAAAAAGTCAATGACGCCATTTTGATCAGCATCTACGGTAGCAATCATGTCTCGCAGATCGTCTTCTGTGGGGTTCTGCCCAAGTGCCCTCATTACTGTTCCCAGCTTCTCACATGTGATAACACCTATTAATAAATCAATACCAAGAACTCAATTAGAATACCCACAAAGATATGATCAGAAACATGAACGGACTGCAGAATTGAATTCATGTTTGATTCGATCGAATGGCCAACGAGATCGAGGTTTCAAAATTCTCTGGGCTAATCAACATTAATTTATTAGAAGCCAACACAGACATGATCATCAAATTCGAATGTCTAAAAGATCGGATTGAACGAAATGGAGGAGGTTCTTCATGATCCCAATTCCAGAATTCATATCATGAAACAGTCTAAATTAGTTCTTCCAATACTCAATGCAGATTCTTATGAAACTAAAATCAACAGCACGGGTACGGATGTACATTTGAGAAACGTTCAAGATGCATAAATCATCAAGAAATTAACTGAAACCGAACTCATTTTCTATATATCCACCAAATACGAATTTAGAAAAGACAAGAAACAAATCGGGAAGCTCCGCACACAAAAAATATAACAATAATAAATCGGAATGAAATAATTAATACCGTTGTGATCCTTATCGTAAATGTCGAATATTTCCTTGCACCCAGCGATCTGCTCGTCGGTCATCTTATCCGCCATCGCCAACTTATCCACACACGGAAAAAAAACCTCTAAGCTTAATTTCTGTTTCCTAAATCTTTTTTTTTCAGATTCTCTCTCCTGGATTTGGGGTATAGAGAGACTCTGATTGCATGCATGTATAAACAGTATAGTACTGTAACCGATTAGCTATGTGAACCTCCAATTCTTTGGTACTGTAGCGATTTAAAGCGAGGCGTTTTAGTGGGGTCGTTTTCTATTCAAACTGTAGGAACCGGAGGCTATATGACCGGAGAGACAATGAGATTAACTGTCATTATGTTATTTATAAAGCAAAATTAGTTGTATTTGATTCTCTTTTTTACTATCTTGAAAATTCACTGACTACAAAAGTCAACATGTTTTATTTGTAGGCTGATTCTGAAAAATTGTTATTAATACAAAACATAAAATATTCTCTCACCTTTTTAAAATTAAGTAATTAAATATAATCCAAAAGAAAATAGAAAAAATACATTTATTTACCCTTTGAATTAGTTTTAGCAAATTAATTAATGACATGATTATAAATTATGTAATTAAAAGTAAAACAACGTCTTAACTCTTAAAAGAGATAGTGGCGACTGGCGTACGTTGATACTTTATGGCCCATCATTGTTTTGGAAATTAATTTGAAATTTGGACATACAGTATATGGTAGACAGTGTGAGAGAGAGTTTAATTTAATGTCATCTTTAGGGGGCTAAATTGAAATGTTTGCGAACCCCAAGGGCTTATTTGTAATTTGGATATGTTGTATGATGTGTGTGTGTGTGTGTGTGTGTGTGTGTGTGTTTGAGGTTCATTCCATTCGATTGACAGGACATATTGAGCATAAGAAATCTCCGGCCTTCTCGTTAATTGAGGGTGTTGGGTCTTAGTGTTCGCGATGTCGTGCTGCGTGTACTATACATCTGCTTCGTGTGTTTGAACCAAATCAATGCGATTATGAATTGTGGCCCGCACTCAATCTAGCTAGTTATAAACCGTTAATCAATTCAACTTCGTTGGTGATGGATCCAAAGCTCGTGGAAAAGTTGGCCTTGGAGGCATTGGATCACTTCAGCCGAACTAGGCACATCCCTGTTTATTACGAAGATCTCATAAAAAACCGAACTGTGAGTTACGATTTTCAAATGTTGTCAATGTTTCCTTGAGAAGGAATAACTAATTGTTTGCAGAAACTGATGGCTGTTCAAACATTTCTAGGGCTGCCGAGAAAGGAGTTGAGTAGTCGGCAGGTCAAGATACACAGAGGTTCGTTGTCCGATCATATCAGCAAGGTTCGTTGTACACTGACTATGCAAATTAGAGACAACCAACCTTTTTCTTCTTACCAATTTAATTTTGACCCTGTTAAAAGAAAGCTAGTAGGAGTATATAATTTGTAGTATATTTCTAAATTATAGTAGGATATTAATTTGGAAGCTGAACTTGCATTGGTGATCAACCTTTCATTCGGGTCATGTTCCTCCTGTGTGCACCCACGATCTCTCGACAGTAAGGTTTAATCCTAATCGATTACACTGCACGGACGTATTAGGTGACAATAATGTTTGAGTAAACATACGGTACGGCTGCATTTCAATTATTGAACCCATTTGTTTCTTGAAACATTGTATGTACCTCGCTAGCTCTTAGAATTGCACACGGCATCTCCCAAAGTGTTTGGGGGGGCCTCTGCCTTAAATGCATCAACACTGATCAGCCCTTCTTTAAATACATACAACACACACATACTTCCTTATACTCCCAGACAAGTACATTTCAATCTTCTGAGTTTCTTCTCTTACTATAAATTGTCACTCCAAATCTTGCCCAATTAAATGGCCAAAACACTTGTTTATGTGATGATATTCATGATTTTAATCCTATGCAGCCAAGGAAGATATTTGATTGAGAAAATGGATTTCGACATCGCGAAAGTCGGTCATGGACATGTTGCGGCGCCTAACTACAGATGCGTCGATGCTTTTCGACCTACGAGTCCGGGTAATAGTCCTGGTATAGGACATTCTATGCATGACTAAACTACTCTATTATCTTATACAGTATATGTTAGAATTATATGGAGTAGTATGTATTGGATGAATGAATTTATGATGACATTATATATCTTGAAATTATAGAATAAGTGAAATTATAGAATAAGTTGTATTAGGGAGAGAGAATAAGTGAAATTATAGAATAAGTTGTATTAGGGAATAAGTTGTGGAGTACTTAGTTACACTCAGATTCCACTAATTTTGTACATTTCATTCCCTTTTATGTAATTTAATTGCTTTGATAGATTGATTGTATTTGTATTTACTAGTATTATTCTAATAGTACACTACATAGTAGTGGATTTTATTTTTTTCACAACAATTATTCAACTTTTCTAAAATATAAACAATCGAAACACATTCAAACCATATTTTTACTCGGGAGATCATTCAATTCAAACGCGAAAGCCATCGATCGAAACCAAGCTGCCCACAAAGTCATGAGCAAAATCATCATCAATCGTGCTGTTTTTCCGTACTTGCCATATTCCAGTAACCAAATCCCACAAGCCTACTTCCCTTTCGTACTGACTTATGAGTATTAGTGTATCATTCACAATCCCCAAGCAATAGTCAAACAAAAAATTTTTGAAGCAAATTGTGTAGTTCTTGATCCAATTAATTGCAGCTCCAGTGTCATCCATCGCCGGAGTCCAGAAGTCGTAATATTGGACATTGCCCGAGTATCTATATGCTACCATAACAAATTCTCCATTCACATCTCCACCAAACAAGCCGGAATTAGTACACTTTCCTGTGCGGATCTTCCAAGAATAACCGTTGTTCGTCGAATACCATGGTGGAACGAACTTGTTCACTGCTAGCGTTCTAAGATCGAGCGACACCACCATAATTTCATCTTCAATTCCATCATAATCCGGATTTTCATAACGGTGTTGGTGATCACAGATCCAATAAGCAGCAACTCCTTCAATAAGGACATCACAAGCATGGTGGCGGTAAGGGAAGTTGTGAAAATGAAATCGAAAGGTAGATATCGCAGCCCAAGTGTCGGGGGATGTCGAAACCCACAGCTCGAGCACATTTTGGCCATTTACATTTGACAAGAACTTGGCCACTTTGTAAACACCATCGTCGTCGCACCAAAAGGCGAATTTAATTTTTCGATCAGTGTGGAAGGGAATATCAGAGTAAGGAAGTTTTCTGGAAAGGCGGGTGACGGGGTTAAATATCCAAATGTCGTCGGGCGACGGTGTCGTCTTTCCCTTCCCGGCAATACAGATCAAGCCGTTTGCTGAGCCGACGACCATTAGCAGATCTTCAGGTTCGAAGGGATCTTCAGATTCGAAGGGATCTTCTACTGGATGAGGGAGATCGAACATACGATCCTCATATGAGAAGCAGATTGAAGATTCCAAGGTCGTACCTGATACTGGTCCACGGAGATCGAACAAACGGTTAAAAACAAGGAGGTGGTGTCTCGACGGATCGGACTTTGCCCGTCGGAGGTGCGCGGAGACAAAATCGGCCGACGAGATTAAGGACCGCCAAACCCTGCAAACAGCCTTGCATCGGACGAGGTCAAACGCCGGTAGTCGGAGTAGGATCGTCTCTACTAAATCGTCCGGTAACATCCTGAATTAGGGTTTCGTTGGAGAAATTGGGGTTTTTCATGATTGTTTTTTATAGCTCTCTCTTAATAATTTGTTTTTTTTACGCATTTATACATATTTTATATATAATTTGTTATACATATTTGGAAATTAATTTATTTTGTAAAACAGTTCAACGATCAAATAAAAAAGTCATGAACCGCATATATGTTAAGATATCGAAAAATATTAATTGAGGATCGAAAATATTGATCGATCGAATTAATTAAAACATTTTTTGTCCTGAAATGATGTTTGAAGTATTTTATGAGATGTATAAAAACTTTTTATTAAATGAGTCTCTGTAGAAAATAAAACACTACTGTATTTAATTATGTGTATATAGTAGGACTGTCAATTAGGTCGGGTCGGCCCGAACTCTGCTCGTTCGGCTCTAAAAAAAATCCGTTCGTTTAAATTTTTTTAGGGCTGAGTCGGGCTAGGGCCTAAAAATTAAGCTCAAACTATATATAGGGCCGAACTTGGGCTTTGCTAGGCTCGCCCTTCTAAAGCCCGGCCTATTTTATAATAATTATATTATAAAATAATTATATTATTTATACATATAATTATATTTTTTCAATGTGTTCATATAAGTAAATTAAATAGTGATTATATATGTGTTACAAATATATTATTTATTTTTTATTTTGATAAATTAATCATTTTTCTTTTGTTAAAGTAAGTTTTTATAAATTTAAAATTGTTAATATTATTAATTTATTTTATTTATAATTTATAAATTCACGCGATTATTAACGTGTATAAAGTATTCTAAAATATATTTTATAATTTTTTTATTTAATTAATATTATAAGTATAATATAAGTATTATTTGTTTTTCTAATTGATATATTTATTTCAAAAAAAAAGTAAGAAATTAGGGCTTAGCTCGATATTGGCCCGAAGCCCAAATTCTCATATAGACCGAGCTTGAGCTTGAAATTTTTAAACCCAAAGGCCAAAGCCCGAAGTCCATAGCCCTTTAAATTTCATGGGCCGAGTCTAGGCCAATCAAATCCCGACCCATATGGCCCGATTGACAGGCCTCCGATTGACAGGCCTAGTATATAGATATATTATCACTTTTTTTATTGTGATATTACAAATCGTCATATAAGTAGAACTCACTCTAGGATTCATTGTTGTTGTAGTCAATTGAATTAAGTGAGTATCACGAAAATATTTTAATAAATAATTTGATTATAATAAATTGTAGTATATAAGTAATTTAAATTTTAATAGTATTTATTATTCATTGAACATAAAAATAAATATATTCCTAATTTTTAAATATAAACCTAACATAGTTCAGGAAATGCACTAAATCCAAGTCCACTGAAAAACAAATGAAAATACAACAAAATATATGAACTCAAACCAACTGCATTTTCATACAAGATTCTTTAGCGCCATACATTCCTCTTGAGAGTGGGAATTATATTCCAGAAAAGATAATTACAATGTTGGAAATGAGCCATTGAAAAGCACATCCCAGAGTCCCTGTGTGTGTGACACTTTTGTCATCCCGACAACGAAAGCAAAATCTCCATCTCCAACTCGACTCCTATTAGCTGCAACATTCTAGAAAATAGCACATAGAAGAATGCCGAGCTTTATCTCTGATGGCTTTCAAAGCCAGGTGGAATGAAAAAACGGAAGGGCCTTGCCGCCTCGGAAATTTGAATTACTAAACAGGCGCTTGGTCGAATTTATGGCGAGGCCGAGGCCGCTCTCTTTGTATAAAATCCTGTTGAATCATAGTGCATGAGTAATAAATTCTATTGTAAGAAATAGTAAAAACAAAGTGCCATAATAGAGAAAGGAGAACCAATATTCTGGTTTAGAATGATAACTTTGAAAATTAAAAAATTAGCCTCAAGGGTTACATCCGCTGTGTTGCCGACAACGACAGAGACATCTTCAAATATTTTTAGTCAAATAACGGTTGGAAGAGAATGTATGGATGTTCAGGAAACAAAAGCAATCACCCCAAACCTTAGAGTAAGTTTTGTAATTATACCTTACCCAAAAAACAAAAAAACTCGAGGCCCTGTCTAACTATTTTTTCCACACAAAAGGAAACAGAAATTAATTATCTTTGAAATCACTTATGCACAAACCCCGTCAATACTTGTTTCTCTTTTACAAATTGCACCCTCGGCCTCCAGAGGGTTATGTGTTAAGAAGATACAAACTCCATTTTTCCTATAGGGTAATTTGAAAGTAACTAGTATGGTAAAACCTCGATGACAGTCTTTTGCAATTATCCCTAGTATTTTTATTGAAAAGAAAAAGGCAGTGTGCTGATTAGAAAACATACGGTTAATCGCATCCCTTTAACAGAGTGAGTGCAGGGATCGGGGGCTGTCTGCTGCTGCGTGTAATTCACAAAGGGATGGTCAAGAAGCTTGCTTGCCGTGGGCCTGTTTGCTGGATTTCTTCGAAAGCAGCACTTCAAGAAATCCTTGCCGTCCGATGAAAGTGAGTCAGGTATTGGTGGGGTCTCCTTTAAAACCTTGAACAATGCTGCTGCCTGGATATAATATTCGGTTACGGAGAATGTTAGTGAGAAACTCTAATTTTTCTTTTTTGTAATTTTCAAATATATATGGGTTCTACGGTAATCTACCCAAATCATGGGGGTAGATTGTGTAATTATCCCTAAGAACTAACATTAGGATATAGTTTAGTTAAGAAACAGTTTTCCTGCAAGAAAAACTTCGGGGTCCCGGTCATTTACCGATATCATGTGCTATCTATCTTACTCTTACCCCTTCATACTCACTCCAAGGAGGCTTTCCATCCATCATTTCAATAATCGTACAGCCCAAACTCCATATATCCACTGCCAAAGCAACATCCGAACTAGCATCCTTGGACATCACGGAATCCAAGAGCTGCAATAATTAATTATTTTCATGTCAGAATTAGACAACAGCTGCCACCCCCTCCCCCCACTCCCTCCAAAAAAAAACACAAGGTTATCTACACACCTCGGGAGCCAGCCAATATGGACTACCCTTCAATGATAGATTTGCAGCTTCCCCATTCAACTGAAGTTAAAGTAGAGTACATTTTCTTACAACACTGAAGAATATTGCGGAATTTCAGAAAATAAATATACTCACGTGCTTAGCCATCCCAAAGTCAGCAAGCTTAACAACTCCATATGCATCAACGAGTAAATTAGCACCTTTGATATCCCTATATTTAAAAAATAAAAATAACAACTGGTTGTAATGAATAAGGATGCACAATAGCTTAAATCTCAAAAGGGGGAGGTCTCCAATTTGGTTCACTTCACGAGACTTGAAAATGACGTGTAAGAGGATGCCCCACAATCACTACCTGTGTATGGTTTTCGTGCTGTGCAGGTAAGCCAAGCCACAAAGAATATGGCGAGTGAAATTGCGAACAATGGATTCCGTAATAGCCCCACAATGGTCTTGAATAAATTTATTGATTGAGCCAGGATGGACATATTCCAGGTATATATGAAACTTGTCACGGACCTGCATGAAAATAAATAAGTAGAAGTAGAACCCTAATCAAGAGGGTCAATGCAGAAAGCCACCAAGCAGACAAATTAATCTTTTATGAACGTAACCAACTTACGATTTCACTGCCAAGATACTGCACAATATTCGGATGCTTTAGACTGCTGAGAACGTTAATTTCCTGAATCATACCAAAAAAAAGAGCAAGGTCATATTAAAAACAATTCAGAATTACTAAATACACCAACGGCACAAAGTGTACTCGACAAATATATCCTAAGTACTAAAAGTGCATTTGCACACAACAAGTACTAAGTGGAACCCAACCTGTTCTAGCTGTCGCATTCTCTCAGCAGAATTCGAATCATCTGGTAAGATTTCAACTTCCTTCATTGCACATAAGGCTCCAGTCTCCCTATGAACATAATACTAAGAAATTTAGAAATTAAGAAACAATCACCATCGACTTTCAAAATACTGCAAACGGCCCCAACTTCTCCGCTCTCTATTTTTACTACTTTAAAAAGTTGAAAAATGCAATTATAGACATCAGCTTCAAAATAGTTCCTAATTAACAACAATTGCAAAATATGAAGACAAACATAAGGTGGCTTTTGTAATTTTCAAAGTAAAATGCAATTATTAGTACTGGGTGTAGCTTTTGAAACTATTCCTTTATGAGAAAAACGATATTACACTTATTCTTGCGGATACCTGTTGGAAGCAACATACACACTTCCAAACGTCCCTCTCCCGATGAGCTTCCCTTTCCGCCACCGCGATTTCATCGGCATCACTTCAGGCTCACCCCCATGACTGGAAATCGAAACGGGATGTGAAGGCGGCGAAGCTCCTGAAAAGTCCGTTCTGGAAGACACCGGGCTTATTGGACGAGGCTGCGAATGCCCAGAAGCCCATGGAGGACGAGGCAGAGGATGCACACTGGCCTGTGCACAACTTTCTCGCCTCGCCAGAGCTGAGTTAACTGTCGGGCTGTGGAGGGGAGAGTTATCGACACTCAACCCAATCCTCTCGAAAGGCATTTGATAATATAAGCTATGGCACGAGTTCCCGTCAGAGGAATAAGGCATCTCAGGGGCAGACCAGACATGGAAGATACTCGGGGGAGTCATGTAGTGAGCCGCCAACGTTTCACAGCCGGGGGGGCTCAGCAAGGGGCTCGAGTACGGGCTAGTGGGGGCACTGGTGGGGATATTTATACAGTAACCGTTTGGGGATCTTGCTTTCGGGATTTGCTTCTGTGGCGATTTTTTTCTACTGCTACATGACCGGATTTGGGACTGTTCTGTATTTGGGCCTACTGATCTATTGATTCTGGGGAGGGAAAAAACACACAATATTCCGCCGTGTTTCAGAAATTGGTCTCTAAATTCAGAAGAAAAATAAGGAAAGCTATTAATACCTTTTGTGCCCATCGAGTCCATCAACCTCATACGCACCCCTCTGGTTTTGAGCTGATGCACCTCGAGACGGCAGGGGCACGGTTGGAGAGGCGGATTTAGAATCCGTCAGCAGCAGCACCTGCAGCTCGGGCATCGGGAGCGGCTGAGGATTCTTCGGCTTCTCGGACGGCGGAGAACTGGCGGAAGAAGGATGGTTGGAGCGCCACGATTCGACGTCGCGCAATTTCCGAGAGCGGGCGAGGTTTCGGGTCATCCGCATGGAGAAGAAGCCGGCTTTCATGGAGTACCTTCCGCCGGAGACGATGACGCTGTCGTCGTCGGAATGCCTCTTCGACGAGGGCGTGAATGCGCCCTGCCACCAATGCATGATTGCGTATCGTCGATATATTTGTTTATAATACAAAATCGTTTAGGATTGTTGATATCGCAATTCGCATTGGGGACGATGAGGAGGAAGTTAGGGATTTTCCTGGGCACAGAAAATGGTAATGTGCCCAATTGCCATTTGACATGCCCTCCGTATAAACAAGGTTATACAATTTCTCAATTTCATCATTTTATTTTTATTCTCTACTTGTTAGTTGTTATTTACTAATTACTAGTACTAGTAACTAATCCATTTTTATTTTTTACTATTAATAGCTATATTAAGAGAAATAAATTACACCGTACCATGCATATTCATAAGTGCATAATCTTTTAATCTGCTGTGAAATAAGTATAATTTTTTATCTTGAAGCGGTTGAAAAATTCAAATGTAAACGGAGAAAAAATTATGCATATTAATGTGTAGATTTCCATAGTGGGATTAAGATTATCTCGAGGATTGTTTAGCCGAAGAGAGTCGTCGTGGGGGCTTCAAGTACGTTTTAAATTTTTATATTATCTTATTGCTTTGAGACGAAAGGTACAGTATTGTGTAAATGATTATTATGAACTTGTGGGGGCTTCAAGTACGTTTTAAATTTTAATATTGTCTTATTGCTTTGAGACGAAAGGTACAGTATTGTGTAAATGATTATTATGAACTTGAACATTTTAAGGAGAATTTGAATGTTTAATGATTTCATACTAATTTGAGGTTTGGAAGTTATCGACTTATCATCATTTGTGTTGAGCAATCGTGGTAGTACAATTGAGCAACAAATTAATTCACATTTTACGTGATTAAGAACATATTGATGATCATATAATATACTCGTACCAAATTACAATTTTAATATGTCACATAATACAAAATTATTATATACTTTTATTCTTTCATTCTGCATTAATTTTATGTCCAATTATTATTATTTCATTATTCCACAGTTTTGATTGTGATTTTTTTATTTACTTAATGAATAAAAAATATTTACAAGTTTAAATTAATACAAAATGAAAAATATAGTAAAGGTAATAGTCAAAAAGTGCAGTATTGGTTTTTCAAAATATTTTCAAAATAAAATAAAACTGGAACCGTTTAAGGATCGGGGTATTGAACCCGACGTGAATCGAACACGCAACCTTCTGATCTGGAGTCAGACGCGCTACCATTGCGCCACGGATCCCGGTTGAAGTAAAACTGATAAAAGTTATATTAAATCACTGTACATAAAAATTAGAAACATGGGCCAAGCTTTGTGAATCCGATACGGACCGGGCCGGATTGTAATTAGGTCCATTATGAACTATCGATCACAACACTCGTGTGACTGGGCTTCTGCTATAATCAGTAATTCAGTATACTATCAACGGAAATGTAAGCCACGTAAAATGAAGTTCAAATTTTCAAAAGCTACTTATTTGATCACATCACGCTTGAACCAAAAATCAAACGCGGTTACTTGCGAACTAAGTGAATTCGGAAAGCTAATCGGAGTAATAATAAGTGTGATTTCGCTTGCTTCCGTGTTTCGGGATTCCGTTAATCATTTTCAAGATTTATAACTTCGAAAATCATCAAAAATGATTTCGAACAACCTTGTGTATGTATCCAAAATGAATGGCTTTTTGAATAAAAAAGAAGTTAGAGAAGGTTAATTATTCATTTAAAATTTTACGCAACAACTTTTTACCTAGAAAAAACGACCATTTAGACATCATCCCACACACGTTTTTAACATTAATCTTAATTATTTAATTACACTTACGCATGGGCCCCTTTTTCCAGGAGTTCATGATTTTGTAAAATCAGTCAACGGTCCACAGTCAATTAACGTAGTAGTATAAATCTAAACACACTTGTGAAAATTATAACAACACATACTCTTTTGCATATAATCTCATATACATAATTCAAGATTTTGTTTGTTTTGTATTATAATTTCCATTGTTGAGATGTGGATGATAAGTTTAGTGCTGTGGATGCTGGCCATTTGGGGCACTGTTATAACGATGGTGAACGCGGAAGATCCTACAATAAATATTGATTGGGACGTTACTTATGGATTGGCTTCGCCACTCGGCTTTCCACAAAAGGTTAGTTAATACTACCTTCGTCTCAGACTAAATATATGGTCACACTTTCTTTGTAATCTATCTGACGTAATTTGCATATATATGTTTCAGGTCATCCTGATCAACGGCTTGTTTCCTGGTCCTCCCATCGAGTGTGAGACGAATAACAAATTAATCGTCAACGTATTCAATCACTTGAACGAGTCCTTTCTCGTAACATGGTGAGACCGAGAATCCATATTCACAATCGATCAAACACAACCAAAAAAAAAGTAGATTTACTAACTTCAAGATCGATTTTTTTCAGGAACGGGATCAAACAACGAAAGAACTGCTGGCAAGACGGTGTTCTGGGAACAAACTGTCCGATCCCTCCAAACACAAGCTGGACGTACATTTTCCAAGCAAAGGACCAAATCGGGAGCTTCACCTATTTCCCGTCAATCAAAATGCAGAGAGCCGCCGGGGGTTTCGGCATTTTTAACATCATCAGAAGACCAGTAATCTCAATCCCGTACGATCCTCCGGCAGGAAACTTCAGTCTGCTTATCGGTGATTGGTGGAGAATATCTCACAAGGTCAGATTCACCATTAAACACCTACTGATGATCTTACATATATATTGCACAAAAAACAGTCGATATAGGCAGTCAGTATTTACCTACTGATTTACTGATGGTCTTACAAACTGCGCAAAAAGCAGTCGATAATTACCGAATGTTTTATAGACAGTATGTATTTACCTACTGATTTACTGATGATCTTATAAACTGCGCAAAAAAATAGTCGATAATTACCGAATGTTTTATAGGCAGTCAGTATTTACCTACTGATCAACTCATATTATGCAGAAATTGATACACATTGCGAAATCAGACGGTGTACTGCCTACCCCCGACGCCATCCTTATAAACGGTTCACTTGCAACGAACGTTTCCGGCGATGCAGGTCATTATCGAACTTCCAAACACGACTAAAAATTCATATAATTCCTTACCATGTGTATACACATATATTTCCAGGCAAAAAATACATGTTCCGAGTTTCAAACATAGGCCTGTCGACCCACGTCAACTTCCGAATCCAAAACCATTCGCTCCAGCTCGTCGAGATCGAAGGTTGCCACGTCAACCAAACTCATGTCGACTCTATCGACATATACGTGGGCCAGAGCGCGGCTTTCCTCGTAACCTTTGACCAAAACCCGAAAGCCTCTTACCACATAGTCGCATCCTCAACCTTCATGGACTACAAACTTACCGGGTTGGGCTTGCTCCGCTACACGAACAGCACGTCCGATCCGGTGGGGCCCACACCGCCGGGCCCGGACGGGAACATCACATGGTCCATGGAGCAGGCCCGACTCGTCCGGTGGAACCTGAACGCGAACGCTGCTAGGCCCAATCCTCAGGGGTCCTACCATTACTCTGCGATAAAAGTGAACAGAACAATCACTTTAGAAAACTCGTCGCCTCGTATTTCGGGGCGGCAGAAATACGCGATGAACAGGATCGTGTACGTGAACCCGAGGACCCCGTTGAAGCTGGCCGATTACTTCCGGAACATTACGGGTGTTTTCAACGCGACTTTCCCTGAGAACGCGACTTTATCGGAGGGGGTCGATTATAGGCAGGGGACGTACGTGATTGAAGCGGCTATTCACGAGTATGTTGAGGTGGTGTTTCAGAACAAGGAGGGGGTTTTGCAGACGTTCCATCTGGATGGGTACGATTTCTGGTTTGTCGGAATGGGGATAGGGAGGTGGAATGAGGAGTGCAGGGGTTTGTACAACATGAAAGATGCTCCGACCAGACACACTGTGCAGGTGTACCCTAAGAGTTGGAGTGCTATTCGTGTGAAGTTGGACAATATGGGAATGTGGAATTTGAGGTCGGCGATTTGGGCCAGGCAGTTTCTCGGACAGCAGCTGTATGTGAAGGTGAACGATTCGGTTAAGAGTAATACGACGGAATACCCGATGCCTCCGAATGCTATACGTTGCGGCAAGGCTCTAGACAATAATCTTGTACCCAAAATTATATTAACTTAGAGATCGAGCACTTGTTCATGATTATCTATATTCTATATTGTATGTTCATGTAATCTATATATATACATACTCTTACATGGAGTAGTATAATGTATCCTTTAATGATTTATAATTTATACAACTGCCTTTTCTTTTTTTTTTTTTGGCCAAGAAATGGGAATTCATGATATCACACATAAAGAGAAACTGCCCTCATATCATATATACCTTATACATTCACTTCTTGAGCGATGGATCGATCGATCAGGGCAATGTGATCTGAGCTACTCGTGTTTAGTTTTGTAGGAGCAGTGATTATTCGTTCATCGAAAATAAATCATTTTGTTAGTTAATAAACTCAACTAAGTAGATATTAAATTTGGAATAGAGATTATAAAACAGAGCAAGAGACAGAAACAAATTAACAAGGGAAACATAGGTCATATAATTGTGATTCAAAATCAATTAAGGAAATATTCATTTCAAAATAAGAGTACTGCTACTGGTACTAGTACTAGTTCCCGGTGTGGAAATAGCAAGATCCGGCCGTCCAAAACAATCTCCGCCGTACATCGCATCACCATTCACCATCTGCCACGTGTGCCCTCCCTCGCCGTCCACACTGCAGCTCGTGGGCCCACCTCCCACCGCCCCGGTAAAGGGCCAGACCTCCCTCCCCAGCCCAAACCCCACATCGCCGATCCCAACCCCGCCCAGCGCCAGAAACCCGCTCGCCGGACCGCCGCTCAGCAGCGAAGTGAAGCTCCCGGCGCCGCCGCAATCCACGCCGAGCGGACCCTGGAACTGCGGCGCCGCGGCGGGGAAGTGCCGGAACCCGTCGTGCTGAGACAACGCGCCGGCGCCGGATGATGTGGTGCGACAGCGCTTGGCGTTCTTGCGGCTTCCGCCGCCGACCGGGACGTCGCGGAGGGTTCCGCCGCGGGTCCAGTAGCGGCGGCACGACCGGCAGAAGTGGCGCGGCTGGGAGAAGTTGTAGTTGTTGTAGTAGCAGAACTTGGTGTTGGCGGAGTCGCAGCGCGGGCAGGGGAGGGCCTCCGGAGGCGGCGGCGCGCCGGAGATTCCGCCGAACTTTGTCGCCTTTCCCTGGCATGTGTCCGTTCCCATTATTATTTTTTGTCGATGCGAGTGAGAGTGGAGACAGGGAAGAGAATCTTTGTGGGTAGAGGTTGTGCAGAGGTTTTTTGATTCTGTTGTTGAGAAAGCTACAAAATGTGTAACTATTAAGTGTGATTTAGAGTATTTATATTACAAAATGTACATAGATTCTAATTTTTCATTTTCAATATTTGTCGAAAGGTACATTAATATAATTTGAAAATAATAATAATAATATATTGTCATTCAAATTTAATTTAATTATGGAGCAAAAAGAATTATCAATATTTTTTAATCTAAATTGTAAATTTATGATTTTAACCGTTCTAAGTTTGAGTTTAAACTTTATTCGATGAGAAGCTAGCTTATTTTGTAGATCCAATTGACGACTACTCTCACCTTTGGAGAATTTAGAATTGTGCCCGAAAACATTCTTAGAATTTGATTTTCATTTTCGGTGAGTGCAAAACCAAAACATAGCCCGAAAAATCACACACATTTTGACAACATGCAAGTTCGTCATTGTTCAAAGATCAATTGACAAACAATAGATTTGAATTTGACCACTAGCTCAATTGATCCAATTATCTAACTACATGTACATCTTCCAAACATTGATATCAATATATTTTGTTTATAGTTTTTTTTATCAAAATTTTGGATTCCAATGTGAATTACTTTGATACACCCTTCTTAAAGTTAGCTTATGGATATTTAAATTAAATGCATTGCATTCTTTCCATAAAATATTCACATTTTATTTTTATTACAAAATAAAAATAAAAAATAGAGTATTAATTTTTTCTCTCATCTAATTGAACATGGTTTTGTTATTAAAAATATTTATCAAATGCTATTTTTATAACACAAATTATTACACTTGTTTAGATATGAAAATCAAGGGAAGATCAAGATATCAATAAGAGAGAGAGTATCTATTCGTTGATTAATTTGGAAGAGTTAATTAAGATAGAATAAGTAGTGTAATGATGAGTGTCGGGATAGCGTGTGGGTGCAATTATTGGATTGTTTCTATTCGGGACCCGTCGCTTTCTTTCTTCTCTCTTCTTCTTCTTCAGATTCCAGCCGTACTGTTTGTTATTATTTGCCGGGTTTCCCGCTATCATGTCTCCATTACATACAATGTTGTCTATGTATTTCGATGGTCGGGTTCCACGTATCCTATCGGATCGTATCTGAGAAATGGGCTAGCCTGATCTGCTGGGCCAACCTCTTTCTTTCGGCCCAGTAAGACGTGACCCAAAAAATTCGGGTCAAGATGAAGAGTCCATATTTGAGTCAAATGTAGAAACATTAGTTACCAAGACTAACATTTACAAATATATGATTTGTGATATCATCGAACTATAAATTTCAATGTAAGTTTGTTTTTTGAGTGAAGTTGAACGACAAGCCCTTTTGTAAAACAACACACGCGAGAATTTTCTCGACCATTGCAGCCTTACTTGTTAATGAAGATTGAGCTTCGAAACGTTTTGGAAATCGAACGAGTAGATCACCAAATTAGGTCATCTTAATTGAAAATTTCAAACAAAAATAATGGTATTAATTTCAAATTAATTAATTTAATTAGGTAGCTTTGAATAGTACTGTTCAATTTGACTAGGGAGACTGCTACAAAACATAGTATAAATGTATCACTCCATTCCATTCCATCAAAAGTCATTTTCAGTGGCTAACATATTTATTGCATGCCTCTGTACATATACACGCTCTCACTTTTTTTTGGCCATTTCTCTCTTTCGTTTTAACATTTGTTTTGTCACTCTTTCTAATTCCCTTTTTTTGGTTATTTTTGTCGTATTATATATATAAAACAAACAAAATTAACAAACACACACTTTTCCAAATTCTTTAAATTCAACAAAATAAAAACAATGCAGAGATAAGAAACATTAATTAAAAGGATACAATACTTAAATGATCTACTACCAATAATTTAGGATCGTAAAGGAAATACTACTTTATATTTAGTGTTTTTATATATTCATTAAATTGTTGGAATAATAAGATATCAGTCTCATTCCGGTGGTAAGGAACCCAAAAAACAAACATATACTGCATCAATAAAATTGATTACTTCGAGTGGGACGGAACGAGTAGTATTTATACGGCAATCTCATATTCATTCAACAAAAAAATGTGAGATTCCCGTAGAGTTCAAGAACAATATGAATATTCTTCAATTAAGAATAAATAAAACGAATATACCATATTTCTTTTTATGGGCCGGAGGATGCTAAGCCTAAGTTAGATATTTGGGCCGAAGGCTTTTATGGGCTCTAAAGTGGACTCTCATGGGCCTTAACTACGTAGACTCTAGAGTCTAGACTGGTTCCAGCACGTGGGCTTTTGATCGGTCCATCGTCCCATGGGTTTTGAAGAACAAAAACTTTTCAATTCTCTTTTTGCTAAGTTGATTCAAAATCAACAACTCTTGATTAGGTACGTGCTAAGTTCAACTTAATTAGGATCAACGGTTCGTGGCTACTTTATAACAATGTTCTAAAAGTCGGTAATCTCGCCCACGTGTGATATGATTCCAGCCAAGAAATCTAAATTCAACGAAATGTGATGAAGCTTGATTGAGACATCTCTTAGTTATAGACACAGCATGCAATTATGCATGGTGAGTGAGTGCTAATTTAGACTTTGGGTGTAGGTACACCGACCGCATCCGAAAACCACATTTACTAACAACTAAAAAGGCAGCCCATTATTTGACTTCGAACCGATGGTGGGCCAGCCCAAAAGCAAACATCTTATGATTATTCTTGAATTTCATCTCAATTACAGACTTTATTTTGTGGAAATATAGTGTACTATACTAAATTTTTGTCTTTTAAGTTTGAGAAATCATAAGTTGTTAAAGCTACATTAAGCTTGATGTGGTTTTCATGTGTCAAGCATATCAATCATATAGTGTGGTTTATAGAGTGTGATTTTTCAAAATAATTAAAGTGTAAATACCATTTTTAGACGAAATAGAAAATTAACTAAAGTTTTGTACTTCTTTTTGTCCTATGTTTTACAGTTTGAAAAATCATAATAATTGTTATCATAAATTGTTAAGCTACAAAGAAATGGAGGAACACTTTGGAATCCAAGTAGAAGTATTTTTGTATTGGAATATATTATAAATAAATGGCAAAAATCTTAATATAAATACGGTACACAATCTGAGTAGAGCCAATAGCAGCAGGGTCAAAGTCAAAAAGACTCTAAAGCAAGGAAGGCAAAGAAAGATAGTACTAGTATCATGCAATTTGCATTTTAATTGGAGAGAGAATATCATGCATTCAATCAATTCATGAAGGGGAAAGGGCACTTCTTTGTTTGATTTATTTATTATAATTAAATTTTATTTTAATCTGTTCTTGAAAAAAATCCAGTCTTTTTTATCTAGCTGTTGTGCATTCCCTTCCCTCCTCTTTTTGCTCATGAATTTCTTGCAGCTTTACTAATCAGGAGTAGTATCTTGAAATGTAAAAACCCAGCGAGAGCGAGCCTTTGGATATCGACTTCCTCAAAACCATCAGGTATGCTATGAAATCAAATATCCAATAAATTTTAAACACTGCATTTCCCCCTTTTTTTTAATTTTTGATTTAGGGTTTTGAAGTAGCCCTTTTTCCCGGGTTTTAATTTTGTAACAGAGAGAGAAGAAAGAAAAAAAAGAAAGCTTTAATGCATTTCTCATTATGGAAACCACTATCTTCTCTATTCATGGACAAAAGAAGCAGAAGAAAACATGGGCCCACCCATGATTTCTCCACAGATGAATCAGAAACAAACCCATCCATCCTCGAACAACCATCCGAAGAAGATGGCTCTCTAATCAAGTCCGACTCCGACTCCGGCACACTCGCTCGACTAAATGCCAAAAAGGAATTCGTCGCGGCCACCGCCCTCGCCGCCGGCCCCACGCTCGACTCCTTCCACTCGATCCCAATTCTCGACCGAGCCTTCTCCGAATTCCTCACATTGTACCCCAAATTCCTCTCCTCGGAAAAAATCGACCGCTTGAGATCATCCGAGTACTCGCATCTCTCGGGCCCGAGGGTGTGCTTGGACTACTGCGGGTTCGGGCTTTTCTCCCTGATGCAGACCGTGCATCATTGGGAGTCATCTTCCTTTACACTGTCCGAGATCACTGCTAATTTGACTAATCAGGTTCTGCACAGTGGGCCCGACGTGGGGATGGTGGAGCGTGACATGAAGGCCCGAATAATGGACTACTTGAACGTACCTGAAACTGAATACGGGCTCGTGTTCACCACCAGCCGTGGGTCGGCGTTTAGATTGTTGTCCGATTCTTACCCTTTCCGGACTTGTGGGAACCTGTTGACCATGTTTGACCATGAGAGCCAGTCGGTGAACTCGATGGCCGAGCGGGCACGAGGGGAGGGGGCCAGGGTTCAAAGTGCCGGGTTCGAGTGGCCGACCTTGAAGCTTTGCTCGGCTGAGTTGCAGAAGCATATTGTTTCCAAGAGAAGGAAAAAGAGGAAAGGCCTTTTTGTCTTTCCTGTCCAGTCGAGAGTTACGGGAGCTAAGTACTCGTACCAGTGGATGGCTCTGGCCCAGCAAAACAACTGGCACGTCTTGCTGGACGCAGGAGCTTTGGGCCCGAAAGACATGGACTCTCTTGGCCTGTCCCTGTTCAGGCCCGATTTCATAATTGCATCGTTCTATAGGGTGTTTGGATATGATCCAACTGGGTTCGGGTGTCTCCTGATTAAGAAATCCGTGAT
The DNA here is from genome assembly GCA_954870475.1 of Euphrasia confusa. Taxonomy (NCBI): domain Eukaryota; kingdom Viridiplantae; phylum Streptophyta; class Magnoliopsida; order Lamiales; family Orobanchaceae; genus Euphrasia; species Euphrasia confusa. The sequence goes on from OX940952.1 coordinate 39,934,991, forward strand.
GTCGTGCCTTAAGAAGGGATCGGGAAGGGCCGGGCCGGGAATGGTGAGGATTGTGCCCATTTTCCCTACGTATCTGAGTGACTCGGGGGAAGAAGATGATGAAGTGAGTGCAGATGGTGTTGAGGCTAGTTCTAAGTTGCCTGCATTTTCTGGTGCTTACACGTCTGCACAGGTTAGGGACATGTTCAAAACCGAAATAGATCTTGATAATAGTTCGGACAAGGATGGTTCGAGCACACTTTTCGAAGACAGTGAGAGTATTTCGATCGGGGAGATGATGAAAAGCCCTGTCTTTAGCGAGGACGAGTCATTCGACAGCTCACTCTGGATTGATTTGGGCTTTAGCCCGTTCGGGTCGGATAATGCAGGCCATCCTTTCAAGCACAAGGTGGGATCGTCGTCTCCTCTACCGCCAGCTTGGTTTTCAAGCAGAAATAATAATAATAATAACAAGCTCGCAAAATTATCACACAGCCCGATACATGAAGAAGGATCAAACCTGGGCCATTGTGAAAATTTGCCCGTGTTTCAGGAAACAAAACATTTTCAAGATATTGCCGAAGAAGAGCAAGTTTTCGAAGGAAATAACCAGCATTTTCAAGAGATCAAAGAAGAGCCGGAAGTTGTTGTTACGGGCCCCACTTCCGAAAAAGAGAGCGCAATAAGAAGAGAGACAGAAGGCGGATTTAGGTTGCTCCAAAGGCGAGAAAATGGCCGCAGCAGAGAAGGGAGAAGGGTGTCCTTCAAAGTGGAAGAGAACTGCCCGGGGAAAATTAGTCATTCTGTCAGTTTTGACGATGATGGCTACACAAGTAACGGGGATTCTAGCCGAGCTGATGAGCCCGAGATCCTATGTGAGCATCTTGATCATGCCGATACGCTCGGACTTAGCCGGACCACAAGCCGGCTCCGGTTCTTGATCAACTGGCTCGTGTCGTCCCTGCTGCGGTTGAGGCTATCCGGTTCGGGAGGGAGCGAGGATGGAGCACTCGTTCACATCTACGGGCCGAAGATCAAGTATGAGAGAGGTGCTGCAGTTGCATTCAACATCAAGGATAGGAATAATCGTGGCTTGATTAGCCCAGAGGTGGTCCAGAAGCTAGCTGAATTTAATGATATTTCGTTGGGGGTTGGGATATTGAGTCATGTACGGCTTCTTGACGGGCATAAAGGGCATGGAGGGTCTTTGAATCTTGATGAGACAACACTTTGCAAGCCTATGGAGAACGGCGGTAGAAGTGGTTTTGTGAGGGTCGAGGTTGTGACTGCTTCTCTTGGGTTCTTGTCTGATTTTGAGGATGTGTATAGGCTGTGGGCCTTTGTGGCTAAGTTTCTTGAACCCGATTTCGTGAAGGAGGGTGGGGTCCTTCCGACACTAGCGAAGGAGGTCGAGGAATGAGGGTATGGAGCAAGGGGGTGACGATTTACAAAATTTTCCTTGTTTTTTTTTTAATAGTAATTTTTCAGGTATTAGTGATGAAGTTTACATAGATAGATACAAATGAAATGTTACTTCACTGTCCACAATGAGTGTTTTTGGTTGTATAAATATCATCATGCTTTGCTTGGTTTCAATTTACAATGCAGTGATTTTGGTTGTATAAACATGTACTTGCTTTAGCATAGATATAAAAACTGTTTCATTTCAATCTCTATCTGGCTCGGTTTCAAGGTAAAGTATTTCTGGGGCGTATAAAAGAACTATACTAACTGAAACACTACTTTCATTTGGTGCAGCAAGTATTTTTTACATGAACATATAATTCTTTGAACCATGAGAAACTAGGGCGTCCACAGTGTTCAACCTTATTTGAATACACTATGCATTGCATAGCATGTAAGGAGAGAGCATCGAACAAGCTGTGATGTGTTTGTTTAGTTAATCACTAAATGAACAATCTCAAACTGAGTTTCAGAAACCAAATGAGACACATCCCTAATGCCACTTTAATTTCCAATCTATCCGAAATCAAATACAGATGCTTCTAACAGTTTCTTTACGACAACAACTGTGAACATTGCCCAAAGAACAGGCCCTCATTTGCTATAATCAGCTTCCAGATCCAAAGATAATTTCAAGTGGATTGACCAAATTTTATAGTATTTACAAAAGTATATGAAACTTGGTGATTAAACATGAAACATTTAAAATTCAAATCACGAGTTCCTTCAGTCATCTAAATGAGTTGTGTGGTCCATTTAGTTTTCTTAGAAGATTTAAATACAACATACTATTGAGGTACTATATACAATGCATCTAAGAAAATGGACACACAAAAAGTACTGCTCTGGAAAGCGAGGCACTGCGGAGATCACATCGTCTACAACTATCAGACCACTCAGATCAGATGTAACCTGGAAAAACCAAAATCAAAAGGAAAACAAGAGATGAATTTACACAGCTAAGACTAAGAGGTGTAAGCCAAATCATAGAGAAATTAACCCATATTTAACTAATGATTATGTTGGAAGCTCCCTTTTGCAATATAAGGTGCTGCAGATATTGTAAGTCAAGCAAATGTCCTAATACTTCAAAGTTCAAAGGTGGTGCATTAGGAACATTAGTATATTATGTCATCATTATTTAATGAATTAAGAAATAGTAATTCAAAAACTTGGTGCATGATATCTCGATCCTCAAACCAATCAGATGCAAATATAACCCTGCAGAAGATCCATGTCAGAACATATCAATATACACAATGATGAAAAGAATGAACATGCATATACAAATTGTGTTGCATTTATTTTATTAACCGATCCCCACCTTCGTAATCCCTTAGAGCTGATCTACAAATTACTTTAAAATGGAAAAGACTTAATACGCATACACTAAAAATGTTGAGATCAGATCAAGAGCTCAAATAAGGACTCAAAAGAAATCTGCACTGATATCTATAAGTAGATGCCGATAGATACTTACACAATTTCATCCCCACCACTTGGCAACAGTGTCTGGATCAAAGGATTGATATCTTCCTGGAACAAAATACATAAACGAAGCCATCATAGTCAGAACATCGCTTCCTGATACAGAAAATAAAATTGAATACATTACAAAAACATCCTTCCTGCTCAACTCTCAGCATGTCTAGTTTAAGTTCTGGAAAGTTCGCTTCAGCATGTTTCAGATTAATTAATCTTCATTTTGTTTATTGTTTTTATATTTATTAATTAATTTTCATTTTGCTCCATATATGTGATTAATTAATTATGATGTTACTCCACATGATGTTTCTAATTTTTCATGCTCCATATATGTGAGCTCCCATGTTTCAGATTAATTAATCTTCATTTTGTTTATTGTTTTTATATTTATTAATTAATTTTTATTTTGGTTTCTTGTTTTTCCATGCTCATATTAATTAATCTTCATTTTGTTTATTGTTTTTATATTTATTAATTAATTTTCATTTTGGTTTTTTGTTTTTCCATGCTCCCCATATTGTGTGCAAATTTTAAAAAATCCAATTATTTTTAAACAAGTTATAATTAATTATCTTAATATATAAAAAAATTAGAGTATAAAAATAGTTTTTTTAAAAAAAGTTGAGGGGTGCTTGAGGGGTGCAATCGCGCCGGACCAAGTCCCTACGTCACTGTTTACCGTCCAGCGTACAATATAATGTTCTTATATCAATCATATAACAAGCTAGACAACAATCGATCCATTCCATTTGATTCGTATACAGTTCAGAGCACAATCGATCGATAATTCAATATCATTATAATTCACAGTTCAAAGCACAATCGATCAATAATTCGATGTTCATTTTTAATTCATATACATTTCAAATTAAGATCGATCTATCTCAATTAATTCATAGAAACAAGCTATCTAGATGAACTTATATATATATATATATATATATATATATATATATATATATATATATATATATATATATATATATTGAAGTGCAAAACGGTTATGATTAACGCAGCTCGCTTCGTTGAAATTACGCGTGACTGTGTGATTTAGTTGTTAACGGAAGCTAATTAAACAAACTCGGTAAATTAAATTGTAGTTTGGGGGTTTATTTTTATTCCAAGTTGTTACTTATAGACTACATAAAGTTTATATTGGAAGCTAATTAAACAAACTCGGTTAATTAAATTGAAGTTTTGGGGGTTTATTTTTGTTCCAATTTGTTTATAATTGAGTGTATATATTTTGCACTTAAACTTTCATTATTCAAATTTAATTAAATTTAAATAGAAAATCAAATTTTGATAATTATATATATATATATATAATATATATACATATTATATAAATTCAAAAATATCTGAAATGCACACGGAAACTAACGGAATTCAAGTATATTGTTTTTGCTGCATCACCTCCTGCAATTACAAATATACTTATATAGCTCGGGGCTTTTTTTTTTTTTCTTTAATATTTTCAGAATTCTAAGAAATTCTGTAAATACCCCAAACCTCAAAGATCTGTTTGTAAATAACCCCAAGTTATGTACTGCAAATTCCAACCTCAACATACACACATACACACACATATAGTCTCTCTCTCTTTTATCTAGTACTCTTTCGTTTCGCCAACCTCAACATTAGAAAAATCCGCCCACGAGTTATTCCGATCCTCAACCCGAAGCTGACGTGGCAGCGACGTCATCATCGTCGGCGGCTGCATCATCGCGGCCGCCTCCGTGGCCCTCCATATCTTCACCGACTTATCTATGCTTCCACTGTACACTATATACTGCTTACTGTCTCCACCACACTCCTCCTCCACGGCCAGGCACTTCACGGGCCCACCGTGCCCGATCAGCACCGACAAACACACGTGGGCCCCACCCGAGTCCCTCTTCCACACGCATATATTCGTGTCGGCCGACCCGCTGAAAACGAGGCTCCCCGCCGTGGCCAGGCACAGCACCGCCAGCTTGTGCCCCCTCAGCACCCCCCCGTGCGAGAGGCTTTCTCGTTCCCAGAAAATGACGATTCCGTCCGAGGATCCCCCGTACAGAAACCCAGCCGAGTGGTCGGCTGCAAGAGCAGTAACCGCCGAATCCTGCTGCAACAAAGTCCGGGAAAGGTCGTGCTTCGTTTTCCCTTTGTTTCCGACCGTCTCCCTCTTCCAAACCCGAATGCTCCCGTCGGCCGACCCGGTGAAGACGGAGCCGCCGAAGGCGGCTATGATCGAGTTGACCGCGTCGTCGTGGGCTTTGACCGACTCGAGGCATTTCGAGTCGGAGACTCGCCACACCTTGAAGTTCTTGTCCCACGAGCCGGAATAGAGGAGCGATTTGTCCTCGCTGAGTGTGAGGCAGGAGATGACGTCGGAGTGCTTGATGGAAGGCTTGAACGAGCGCTTGATCTTGGCCTTGAAAGTAGGCATCGACCCGATCCGCTTGTAGACGTTGGGGCTCTTGGGGGAAGGTCTCCATATCCTGATCTTGCCGTCCTGGTGGCCGGAGAAAACTCGATCGTCGGCGATGACGATGGCCTTGACGAGGCCGGAGTTCGATTTGAAGCCGGAGAATTCTCGCTGGTTTTTCCAGACCCTGATGTTCTTGCTCTCAGAACCTGTGTAGAGGAGATCGCCTACAGCGGCTAGCGAGTAAATGTGGCCTTCCTCGCGGACAAGGGAGCCTCTGAGGCCGGTGTGGGCGTAGCTGTCGGGGGCCACGTGGGAGGACCAGGGGGATTTGGACAGGGGGGAGGAGGAGGAGCCGTCCCATGAAGGGGCGGCGATGTTCGATGGGGATCGGTCCAGAGATTGGAAACCTGATTTTTCGAATGTCTGTTTGCGGAGGGCGTTGGAATCTGATTGGGTTGCATTGGTATAGCCGGAGCTTGATTTCTTCATATTCGCCCCCTGCTGATTTGATTTTTTTATGAAGAAAAGAAAATATTAGAGAGAGAAAGAACAATTTTCTCCTTTGATGAAAATAGAAAAAAACATTTACTACAAATTTTCCTACTATCATCACTCGGGTATATATATTTTTTGCCGAAATTAATGGTAAAAATAAATTCACTTATTTAATATGTGCTCTAAATTGATTATTGTAACATGATTTTTGGTCCATGATATAAAAAATATCCACACAAAATATTCACATCTAATTAATTCAAGTATAAAATGAATTTATAAATACCATGGTTAGTAATTCCATCTGTAGTTTACTTGAGCAAGCCAGATTTTGACAGAAGACGCAATGCCCGGTTTGAATTATTCAGAACTGCAGAGGATCTTGGAACCTGCATTTTTCGCTTCCTTAAGAATTCTAGTGAGTTTAGTACGCATTGAGAAGGCGGTATTTCCTTCAAGATAACGGCATGAAACCTGCTGGACTAAAAACAATGGTGAGGTTTGTCAAGACAAATTAAAGGTATAACTACAAAAACGACTCCTGAAGTTTGTGATGTATACAAACAAACTAACTATAAAACGACTAAACAACCTTGAGGTAACTATGCTTATGTTTTTACCCAACCGTTGGCGGATTTGCACTATTAAATACTCCTATATGCAATTTTTATGTCCATCAATTTTTTGATAACCACATAGTGTCATACTCTCGTAATGCTAACATAAATTCTAGGGATTGAAAATGTAAAATTTAAGATGATAATTTGTGATTATTTGTAATATCTAGAAAAGTTGAGAAATGTAATTGCAAAGACAGAATCAGCGATTTCTGTCAAACCCATTGAACGATATTCGCAAATGTAGGACAGATAGACGGGTGTAGCATCAAGGGTGTTTTTTTTGCAACTTCCTAAGTTAGTGGGTCTTTTGGTAATTTAGCCAAACTTCACAGGAACTTGCAATTATCATAATTTTGTAAAAAGAAAACTTACATGATGAGTATTATCCTTGGTAATTAATCAAGGAGAGGGAGATGGACTGACCCGGGTTTTTTCGACTTTCTCTTTTTTGAGGCAGGCTTCTTGTCAACATCCTCATCCTCAGAGTCTGATGTGAAGACTTTTCTGCAGATAAATTTCCCTTGGAGTTAGAACTGAAGTACATAATACATCATGCCTAAAGAAGAAAACAGGTCGTGTTGAAATAGTTGGGGCCTTTCTTCTCAATTGCCAAAACAGTCCCATGCTAAAACTCAGTAGGAAATATAGCGGGCCAATACGATCAACATTAGAGTCATATGATCAACATTCCAAACAAGATCCTGGAATATAAACATGCAACACAAATTAATACATAATGTGCAAGTAAAGATACATACTTTTCCCGAGGCGCGAGTAGTTCGACGATGCTGTCCGGAAGCATTCCTTTGTTAACCTGACCTGATAGTCTTCGTTGTGTGCTTCAGTTTCAGTTTCAATTATGGTGCTCTCTACTTTGGGTAATGAACGCGGGGTCAATTTCTGTGCCCATTGCCTGCGGCGTTCTTTTCCCTCTCGGGCTACCCTAAAATAGTTTTCATCTATCAGAACTCAAAAGTGATGTTCCGTTCGTATTGAAGCTCCAAAGAAAGACAATTATTCAAATCAAATATTAAAAAATAAGATTAACAGAATCAACTTTCTATACCAACATTTTTCAACAAACAAATTCACTAATCAAATGAATAATATCAAAACACCATAAATCAAACTTCCACACAGAATGCTTAAACGGTACAACCAACAGAGCTCATGGTACGATTATATAAGCAGAAACATTGCGAGATACCTGGCTTTATTTTCTCCTGGGACATTTTTTTATCTCTTCGTCTCGTTGCATTCCCTAAAATAGATTCGGAATATGATTCCAATTTGTATCAAAAGAAAAAGGAAAAAATAAAAGAAATTTCGCGAACCAGGTGCACGGTAAACTCCTCCGGCGCATCGGAATCACTGGACGACATTTTGTTCTGGAACCAGATTAAAGCCTGCGGAATTCAATTGACTAAGGAGAAATAATTTCAGGAATTTAGGGTTTAAGCTCTGGCTAAAAGCCTGAAGGGGTGAGGACGAGAATACGATTACTGGATGGGCGGGGTAATATGGTCATTCATTACTTATACATAAAAGAAAAAAGTATCTCAAATAATAAAAATATTTACGATTTTGGCTTTTTTTTTATTTAAAAAAACTGGGGTTATTTGGCTTTCTTCTCCGTTTGCACCACTGTTCAATCGAATCAAAGTTCTGTAAATTTGGTTAGTCCAGCAGCAGCACGAATTTACCACAACTGATCAACACAGGAACGCCAAAATTATTTTACGGCATTAAAAAAAATAGCAATTAATTATTATCTTCCCACCCAACATCAACTGCACCACTTTAATTTCCGCCATTAATTTATCCTCTCCGCAAAGTCAACCCTCCACAGCGCCGTATTGTTTTTTCGCACCTTCCTTCTCCCTCCCCTTCTTATTTATTTCGGCATGGCGAGAAATTCCTAATTTCCCCCTTTTTTTTCTACCTCACAATGATTCTATTTTTTCACCAAATAATAATCATCGTCGTCGTCGTCCCTTCAGTTGTTTCATCGCTGAGCATCAACTCGACCGACTGCGACCGGTCCTGCGGCGGGAACTGGGTTCAGCACCCCTTCGGATTTTCCGATGCGTGCAAAATCAAGCTGAACTGCAGCTCCGGCGAGATCAGGATCGGCAATTTCACACTCCGCAACCTGACCTCCGATCATATTCTCATCAATCTCCCGTCTAATTGCACCCGCCCGATCTCCGATCTGTCCCTGCTTACCGGCGCGAACTTCGCGCCCACGTGGCGCAACGGCCTCCTGCTAGAGGGCTGCAGCGCGCCCAGCACTGACTGCGTGGTCCCCACCAGACTCGTCAGCTCCAGGTTCGACTCGCAGAGCTGTCCTTCGGGCGCGGGCCATCGCAATAACAGCATCAGTTGTTTTTTGGCCATGCCGAACAGAGAGAACGCGACTGGGCTTTTTCTGGACAGTGGGAGGCTCGGGGAAATTGGGGACTGCAGCTTCCTGTATTCGTCGGTCATGGTGGATTCTGGCGCGAACGCTAGTCTCGGTATCGGCGACAACGACGCATTTTCTATCGCGCTCGATTTCGGGATTGTGGAACTCGGGTGGTGGGTGGACGGTAGCTGCGATTGCCATCCCGACGCGAGCTGTGGGACTGTGGCGTTCGGGAGGCAGCAGGGGTTCCGTTGTACGTGTAAGCATGGCTTCGCCGGAGATGGTTTCGCCGCCGGGAATGGTTGCCGGAGAGGTGAGCTGACCTCATTTTTATTGTTGAACAAATCATTCATTTACTTTTCTTAATCATTTTAATTGCAATTTTGACCAATGTGAAGCAGAGATTATTGACTTGTTGTCCATCTCTAGACTGCTTACTTAGTCAAATGTACTAGTATTAGTTAATTAGGATTATAGTCAAATTAATGAAATCATTAAACAATGATTAATTTGATTTTATAGACCATTCTACAAAATCTTATTCACATGCTACTGCATCAGTCTCAGAATGCAGCGGCTTGAGCTCCATATCCGGTCGATGTGGAAATAGAGTCGGCATCCTAATTGGAGGTGATTCCCTGATCATCAATCTTAATATCATCACCTGATTTAATTATACATCGAAACTTAATCATCGATTCTCCGCAACATTACAGGGATCATCGCCGGCGCCTGCCTGGCAGCTGCCCTGGCCGCTCTCTTCTACTTTCTAAAAAAACGCAACTCGTCTCTAAACAGCCGTCTGAGCGTGAGGCGCCTCATATCCGAGGCCTCAGGTGGGGGTCCCACAGTCCCCTTCTTCCCGTTCAAAGAGATCGAGCGTGCTTCCAATAACTTCTCCGAGAAGCAACGCCTCGGCACTGGGGCCTACGGCACTGTCTACGCCGGAAAAATCAACAACGGCGACTGTGTCGCCATAAAAAAACTAAGGCATCGAGACCACGAGAGCATTGACCAAGTGATGAACGAGATCAAGCTCCTCTCCTCCGTTAGTCACCCGAACCTCGTCCGCCTGTTAGGATGCTGCATCGAGCACGGCGAACAAATCCTCGTTTACGAGTACATGCCAAACGGGACCTTATCCCAACACCTACAAAGAGAGAGAGGCTCCGTTCTCCCGTGGACGGTTCGTCTCAATATCGCTTCGGAGACTGCCCACGCCATCGCACATCTTCATTCTGCTACGAGCCCTCCGATATTCCACCGAGACGTGAAATCGAGCAATATTTTATTAGACTACAATTTCAGCTCGAAGGTGGCCGACTTCGGGCTGTCCCGTTTCGGGATGACGGACGATTCGCATATATCGACGGCCCCACAGGGTACGCCGGGCTACGTGGACCCGCAGTACCACCAGAACTTCCATCTCTCGGACAAGAGCGATGTCTACAGTTTCGGGGTTGTTCTTGTTGAGATAATCACGGCTATGAAGGTGGTTGACTTTTCCCGGCCCCACTGCGAAGTCAATCTGGCGGCCATGGCTGTCGATCGGATAGGGAAGGCGCGGGTTGACGAGATCGTGGATCCGTTCCTCGAGCCGAACCGGGATGCGTGGACTTTGTCGTCGGTTCATAAAGTGGCTGAGCTGGCTTTTAGGTGCCTTGCGTTTCACCGTGACATGAGGCCATCGATGACTGAGGTGGCGGACGAGCTGGATCAGATCAGGAAAAGCGGGTGGGCCCTACTGGATGAGAGTGGGTCATCCTGCTCGTCCCCTTACCAGGGGAGCGAGAGGTCATTTAGTTCAATGAGGAAGAAGAGGTTAGTTATCCCGCAGAAACCGGTTATGGTTGGGATGCCAGTGGTGGTGACGGAAGAGGAAGAGGAGAACGATAGGTCGCCTGTTTCTATACAGGAAGTTTGGCTGAGTGAACAGAGCTCACCCTCTTCAAATAGTTTACTTGGTAATGTAGTTTGATTAATAAACTGAAGTCATTTTTTTCCCTTTGATGTTTTGGTGTTTGATACAGTGTGAATATTATACAAGGAAAAACTTCCATAACTTTTTGTCTTAGTTTGAAAGATTAATATTTCATTTTGGAGAAAATAACATGAAATATATCCACAGTAGTTTAACATAGCATCAGAATGAATGAATCACATAAACACATTTATCATAATCAATTTATTAATTTTGATGTTAACATATAATGCTTAATAACAATGACCATTTCAACTACAATGGTCTGCACAATTTCTCAGACCAACAACTTGACTGAATTCCGGAATTCCCTATCCGTGACTTCTGGGATCAGAAACAGGATGTACTTTCCGGGACGCGGCATTTGAATACTGCCCCACAACACGAGCATGAGGCACAGTTGCTTCCCCTTGAGCAAGTGCATCCACATTTTCAAGCAGATATTGCTTGGGAAGGCGGCCCACCACATTACCCTCCTCGTTACCTTCCCTGTCCAGAAACGCAAAATGGGGGATTCCTTCCACACCAAACTCGTCGAGCTCTTGCTCCCACTTTGTGTTATCAACATTTAGCATAACAAAATTTACTCGGTCCCTGGATATTAAAAGCAAAAGGTGTGGATATTTGGAATGTTCTCGCATCTGAAGTTAGCAGAAATTAAACCTCAAGAGTCGTTTTGTATTTTTCATAAACACTTTTTATTCAATAGTGTAACTATCCAAAGTTTTTACTACAAAAACCAAAAGCAAATATGCTAAGTGAAGACATTTACTTGTATTGCTGTTCCACCTTGTAGACATCTGGAGCTAACTCTCGACATACTTCACACCAATCTGCATAGAACTCTACAACTGTGGGCTTGCCATTTGAAAGCGCCTACACAGTGAAATGCAAAAGGGAAAAAAAAAGCTGAAAACTAGAAATGAAATATGAAACCAAAGGTCGTCTCGGCAAAGAAACAAAATTTAGGCAAACCCAAATCTAAGTACTAGTTTCGACATAATCAATATCAAAAAAATTCCAAAAAGAAAATTTAGCCAAAATCACAAGATTGCCACCAAAACATCATACACAACGATCACAATCCTGAATTTAAGTAACTATCATGATTCATAAGTTGTCCTTAAATGCGATTGATCGTTAATGGGAAACAAACCTCTTCGTAAGGCAACGCTGCAGCGGTGATATCCTTCAAAGATACACTGCCGATATCCAATCGAGCTGATAAGAACAAACCAACTGCTGCAACAGTAGAAGTCACCGCTATTCGCCTACTGAAAGTTTTATCGGGATATTCTGGAAATAGAGAATTAGTGGATGAGGCAGTTTCTGTGGAGCCACCTCCATCGGTGTAGGAATCAGCCACCGGTCGAGGCTTTTCCTGCACACGATGCTTCTTACTAGTCAATTATATAAGCAGAAAACCTAAATAATCATCACCATTGAAGCTAGGGTTTAACTAACCAATCTAAACTACTACTATACACTGGTTTGAGGTCGGTGGATGAAATAACCAAACAAGCTTTAGCATTACTTTTAATTAATTTTATTTTCCATTTTATTAAATTCGAACATTTTTAAAAGCTCTATGAAAAAACGATATTGGACAGTACTACAAGCGGAGGAAATAATTGTACCTCGGCCGGAGTGGAGTCAACGGAATTCGGTTTGTTCCGGCAGGTAATCCCGTGTTTTTTGTTCTGAGAATGGAGGGAGAAATTCACGAATCCCGGCGGCTGGTGATGAGTTTGGAGGGACGAGGGGCATAATCTGGGAAGGGCGACGGAACTGGAGGTGGATGCCAGTCGAGCCATGGCGATTCAGTGGAGGCGCGGCCTACGGCCGGTTTGGTAGTACGTTGTGCTTGCTATCTTGTACGTTTCAAGTCGTGGTTGCACGCCAATGATATGCGGAGTTCTATGATTAAGATTATATTTAGACGTGTTTGGCTGAGTTACACTATGTTTTTTTTTAAAATACGAGTACTCTTGTTTTATCAAAAGGTATTGTTAATATTTTTAAAAAGAAGGTACCAAAATATAAAAAGATCCAACTTAAAAAAATGTAGATATAGTTACGAAATCCATAGAGAAAATTTCAATCATTTCCAAAAAAAAATTGTGTGGTTGAATGGTCCCCATTGTAATCGAATTTTGAACTCACAATTCTAATTCGAGTTGAGCTCGCATAAAATATCCATGCTTAGTTCCAAATATCCAAAGAAAATAAACCTGGTAATATAAAATTGTAAATGGCCCATGCAGGTCTCGAACCTGCGACCTTCGCGTTATTAGCACGACGCTCTAACCAGCTGAGCTAATGGGCCATTGATTATGTTAGCTTTTTAATACATATATATACAACTGTAAACCAACATTATATCACAGGTTTTTTGAATAGTGGTTGAAAAAGTAAGAGTGGGGTGATGTAAGATACTATGCACGTATTCGGAGTATTATCTTTTTAATAGAAATTAAATTTCATCCAATATTATTTTAGTAATTTTATTATATAATTTCCTTTTATAAAAATAACCCAAGGGCGTTGAATAAAAGTTTGGCAGAATTGCATTACTCAACAATACAAAAAAAAAAAAGTAGTCACGAAATCTCATTCTCCCAATCCGCATTAAATTCTAATTTCCGAAAATAAAATAAAAAGTAGTAAAACTTTTAACCGGCGCCTCCCTTTTCTTTCACCACCGCCAAACTTTTAACTTTCATTTCAATCCCTCCAGAATAATTCCCTGCAATTTGTTATTGTATAATTTTTTTAGTATTTCTTTAAATAAAATAAACAAATAATAAAATGAAATAGTTAATCCGATTCGATCCGGACCGGTGCGATGAAATTGTTTGGGGCTTTGGGGACAATAGGGAGCTTGGGCCTGAGATTGGGCCAGGCCTTTTTCGCAGTTGTCGCATTGCTCTCCATGTGCTTGAATACCCAGTTCTACGGCTACACTGCCTTCTGGTAATTCAATATTCCAGCTCTCAATTTTTTATTTTTGAATTATCAGTAATTAAAATCAAATATTTATTCGATTCGCAGTTTCATGGTCACAGTAATGGGGTTGGTGATTCCTTGGAGCATGACGTTAGCAATGGCGGATGTGTTTTCCGTGTACGTTAAACCTCCCTTCAATCCGCCGGGGATTCTTTCAGTTGTAGTCATCGGAGATTCGGTAATACTTTTATTTATTTATTTATTTTTATCATCGATAAAAATAGTAATTTATTATTTTAATTAGCTCATACATATATAGGCTCTTTCATTGTTGTCCTTGGCGGCATCATGTTCGGCAGCCAGTGTTACCGGTTTTTTGCTCGTTTCCGACGACACTTTCTGCATCGAGACACTGTGCACGAGGTACCAAGTGGCAGCTGCCTCGGCCTTATTGTCTTCGTCGATGCTGTTGTCATCTAGCCTCGTCAATCTCTGGCTTCTCGCGTCTGCTTAATTAGTTCGATCGATCAATTTCGACTATTTAATTTGGCCAATATTGTAATCTTGCTACAAAGTACTACTATAGTGTTGCAAATTCATACTATCAACAAAGGAAAAAAACAAGTTGACTCATTTATAATTTCAACAATAATACTATTATTGTTGAATGATCAAAAAAACAGAATTATACAAAAGTGTTGTTCCATATAAAAGCATTACTGTATACTATAATACTATATTTGATCATTTTTTTTAATAGACTATTTCTGAAAAGCAAAAGTAAAAACAAAAAAAATATGAAAATTAATTCATCATATATAATTTGGCGATTAATTTCATAACAATCCATTAAATTGCAAGTTATATATACTATTTCACAGAAACTACAAATTAACCAATAGCTGGTGTTAATATTTTTAATTAGAAACTTGAGGAATTAATCCCTTAGCTAGGGCCCACTCGATCTCCGTCTAAAAGAATGGAGCCCTCACCGGAACACCCTTCCGACTCCTTCTGCGGTAGTTGATCGGTTGAGTGGAAGACTGTTGCGGCACTTTCTCTGGAATAACCCTCTGCCGGCGAATTACATTTGTCTGTGCAGCAGGTCTTTCTTCAATGCCCTCATTTAAACCTCTGGTAACATAGTAGTACTGCATCCATGTGTTGACAAAACAATTAAAAAATCAGAATTATATTGAATCAACAACTCAATATTATTAATTACAATTAGTAATTAATTAATTATAAAGTAAACCCTAATTAATTAATCGTACCTTGCATGCAATTGAGCAGAAAGAGAAGTCGGATTCGATGAGTTTTCTTGTGCAGTTTAGGCACCTTGGGTTTTGATCGTCGTCTCTGGGCCTCTTTGATCCCGATGCCGACTTGTTGGGTTCCAAGTGAAGTATCGTCTTATGGTTGATACTGTAGACTTGGATATCAGAAACATCCCATTTGCACACCTCTCTTATGTTTTCAACTCTGATCGCAGTCCGTTTAGATGCAATGAAAGCCTATAAATTACAACAACAAATATCATGTATATATTAAACTAACTCCGATCAAGAACAACGTACAGATTAAAATACATAATAATAATTATAATAATAGTTTTGAAAAGTTATTGAGAATTAAATAATAATAACCTGTAAAATAGGTCCATGGTTGTGGTGGGGCCTGGACTCTCCGCCTGTGTGCCAACATTTTTGACAATGGGGTCTGCCCAAGTGTAAGGATAAATATGTTTGGGCATTACAATGCCTTAAATGTACCTAGGCAGAAGTTGTCTTGCTAACATATTTATTTGTTTTATTTCTTTCTTCACAATTTAAACTGTTGTAATCACTTGTCATATTGGTGATTTGATTTAGCATAGTTCATTAGTTAGAACGTGCTTGAAAAACAATCAACATAGAAGGTTTCTGCCGCAGCACAGCCAGGCAGAGTCATGCCGCAAGCAGTGCAAGGCTTGGACAAGAGGTTGAGTCAAGATATCGAGCGAAGCATGAGCGTAGGGCAAAGGATTGCTGAAGTCCAGAGAGTATGGAAGGCAGTGCAGTACGGCAGAGCATTCCAGAAGAACTTCAGAAGGCATTCCTGCGGCAGTGGTCAAAACAGCCTGCCCTAGAATATCTCAACCGATTGTTGACCTAGCAAAATGAGGAAATCAGTTGGAGACTCTCACCTATAAATAGAGGACGACCCAGCTGCATTTACTCAACACTCATACAACATCTTTACACCTCCAGAAACACATTTCCTCTCTAGATCGATCATCACGCCTTTAGTGCCGCGACTTCACTTGTGAAGTTCGTCGAGCCATATGTTCTCTCGTCTCTAAGAGAGTTCTTTTGTAGTGCTGATGATCATGACTTTAGAATAGGTGTTATCCAGTAGCTAGGTTTCATTTGTTGTTGATTGTTCATACTCTTCGGATACGATAAACACCGAGGCATACATGTGTATAGCCTTAGGTAAAATCATTTGTAAATCCAAGAGTATTCCTTTTGTAAAGACTCGTTTCTTTAATAAAGTTTCTGGCCGTAAGGCCGTTTCGTATGTGTATAATTTAAATACACATACAAAGATTTAAATTCGTGTTCTTTACTTTTTCGTACGTGTGTGTGTGTTCGTTCGAAGTGATTTATTTTTATTAATTCCGCTGCTATTCATATACATATATCATATATAATTTTATCACTTAAACAATCTGATTAATCTGGATAAAATACTTAAATCAAGTAAATCACGTAAAACGAACGATTTTTCTGTACAAGGCATCGTGCTGCGGCATACGCTGTTCTGCCGCAGAACACTGCCTTGTCTAGGCAGCGCATTTCACTGCGTTTATTTACTGCCTACGACTTTCAAGTGGTATCAGAGCGGGCACTAGACTTACTTAGTGTTTAAGGTCCGTCTGATCACGCACACTTACAATGGCAGATCCATCTTACATCGTACGAACACCGGTTGTTCTTGACGGTAGTAATTATGGATTTTGGAAAACCCGCATTGAAGCAAGGATCAAATCAATTGATCGCAGTGCGTGGCTATCCGTACTTCGAGGATGGAAACCACCTCAGGAGGAAATCCCTGAAGGCGGCAAGCTTGAAAAAGCTCCGGAGAAGTGGTCTATCGAAGAGACTGCCGCAGCTACTGCCAACGATAGGGCAAGGTGTGCCATCCTTGAATCCATCGATTGCAATATGTACAGAATTGTCAAACAATGTACTACTGCCAAACAAGTGTGGGATTTGCTGGCTCTTCATTGTGAAGGTAACAACACAGTGAAGAAAACCAAGGTCCGTATGCTTATGTCTCGTTTCGAGAACTTGCGTATGAACGAGGACGAGACGTGCCTTCAGTACTTTGGAGAATTAATGTCCATTGTTACTGAATGTGCTGACCTTGGTTCACCCATTAGCAACCCGGCAGTGTGTAGTAAGATAATGCGATCGATGAGTAAAAAGTTTCTGCCGAAGGTCACTGCCATAGAAGACAGCTCCATGTCAGAGGAGGACTATGTGTCATTGATGGCGATCTTCAAGAACTATGAACTGAACCATGAAGATCGTGAAACTCACGGGAAATCACGTCCACGAAGCGACGAGAGGAACATTGCCTACACCGTGGCAGAGCCCGACGGCAGAGAACAAGGCAATAGTTCTCAAGGCAGCAGCCCCACATCTACCAATGATTTGACCGATGAAGAGATCTACGAGCTACTTGGATCTGATGGTGGCGATGACCAGTTTGCATTCCTCGCCCGGAAAATGGATGCTGTACTTGTTCGCTCGCTGAAGAAGCCGTACGATCCCCGACGAAGGAAGTTCCCGGCAAGGTCACCACAAACTCAAGATCGACGACTTGTGATCCGCCAACCAAGCACGGGATCCACCTCAAGTTCAAGTCCAAATTCAAAGGACTGGTCGAGGATCAAGTGCCACGTATGTCAAGGGATTGGACACTTCTCAACCGAATGCCCTTCAAAAGATCGAGGCATTGGAATTTTGAATTCCATGGTTGCGCAAGAAGATATGGAACAATATTGCCTTGAAGACTCAACCACTGCGCTTACTGCTCAACTCGAAGGCACAACCCTATCTGACGATGAAGATGACAGTCCATCCAATGTGAATGCACGACGGCATGTTGCATTCTTTGCCTCTGCCGCAGAAACGACAGAAAGCCCTGCCGCAGAGAACTGCCTGTGCCTCACTGCCTCAGTCAATGGCTATGAATCCGAAGAGGAGACCATTCCCATTGATATTTTCATCGAGCTCAAAGAAAGTTTCGATGAGCTACGCATGAAATTTGCCCGGCAGACCAAGATGATGAAGATGCTTACATCAACCAAAGCCGGATATGAAGAAGAAGTGAAGAAGCAGGCCATGGCAATTGAACAAATGCTCGTAGAAAAGAACACCTTTGAAGAACGTTTGAAGAAGCTAGATGTTCAGCTCACTAGAAAAGATTTAGAGGCCGAAAAACTAAAAATTGATTTTAATCGTGTAAATGAAAAACTCGAAGTTGCAAATAATACTTTTGTAAAACTGAACACGGCAACAACAAAATTAGATGCAATAATGAGTATTTCACATGTTGAACGGGAAGGCCTCGGACATCAAAAGGTTGTAGATGCCGTTTTTCCAAAGAAAAACCCAACGGACATGGCATTTGTAAAGGCATCAAATGACGATTCAAACGCTGCCGCACAATCCTCAACTCCAAAAAAGGATGAACAAACCGAAGGCAAGGCCACTGCCCCAGCAAAAGACTGCCGCAGAAGGCCGAAGCAAAGGCAGGCACCATCAGGCAGGATGAAGACAAGGAAGCCCATGCCTAAGCAACATTTTAAATCGAAGAGACGATATGTTTGCCACTACTGCCTTGTACCTGGTCACATTCGACCTTTCTGTTGGAGACGCGAAGAGGACCAAGCAAGAGGATTTTACTTTCACTCCAACGCTGGACCACGGCATCCCAAATTTTTCGCACACTCTATGTCTTCACGATATTCTATCAAAAAGAAGGCAACGACGATACGCAAATGGGTGCCCAAAACTAAACTCTCTTCTAATGTTTGTTTTTCAGATCCCTCCAATGACTCCTCTGCCGCATCAAATGCCATCCAAAGTGCTGAAACATGCAATGTTATCTTCACTGCCCTCAAAGCTACCAAAGATGATAAGTGGTACTTCGATAGCGGATGCTCGCGGCACATGACCGGAAATAGTGATCACCTCATCAACTACAAAGTTTTTCACGGAGGAGAGGTCACATTTGGAGGAGGGTCCAGTGGTTCAATAATTGGCCGAGGCACATTAAATGTGAAAGGGCTGCCGAAGCTACAACAAGTGCTTCATGTTGAAGGCCTCATCACGAATCTCATAAGCATAAGTCAACTATGCGATGAAGGCATGAATGTAAAGTTTACTCACCAAATGTGTGAAGTGTTTGATAGTGCAGGGAACCCACTCATTCAGGGGGAGCGTTCCAAGGCAAACAATTGCTATTCCATTGGAGAAACATGCCTCACTGCACAAGTCAAAGATGACATTGACCTATGGCATCAAAAACTTGGACACACAAGTCTTGGGAATTTAGAGCGTCTAATCAAGCTAAATGCTGTTCGTGGACTTCCAGCTCTCCCAAAAATCCAGAAGACAACATGTGGATATTGCAAACAAGGAAAAATGACTCGTACAAGTCATCCAGCAATACCTGCCGCAGGACAGTCTGATGCCTCTGCCGCAGGACCTGCCAACTCCAAGGCAGAACTGTATCAAAAGCAAACCAAATGCTTTGATCTCCTCCACATGGATTTAATGGGACCAATCGAGACGAGGAGCCACTCTGGAAAACGCTACGTACTTGTCGTAGTGGATGATTTCTCAAGATATACTTGGGTGCGTTTTCTCCAAGACAAGAGTGAGACATTTGATGAGGTGTCCAAGCTAATCAGGTGGATAAAGACCAATCATGAAGCCTCAGTAAAGAGAATAAGAAGTGACCATGGCACCGAGTTTGAAAACCAACGGCTTTCTCGTTTTTGTGACGCGCATGGCATTGCCCAAGAATTTTCTGCCCCCATAACACCGCAACAAAACGGCGTGGCTGAAAGGAAGAACCGAACCCTCAAGGAAATGGCGTGTACCATGCTGATCGCCAAGGGCCTAAGCAAGAAATTTTGGGCAGAAGCATTCAATGCCGCATGCCATATCCTGAACCGCATCAGCATACGCTCAGGAACAACAAAAACGGCTTATGAAATCTTGAACAATAGGAAACCTAATTTAAAATACTTTCATGTTTTTGGGTCTGTTTGTTATGTTTTAAATGATAGGGAACCTAGATCGAAACTTGATCCAAAATCCCTTAAAGGATTATTTGTTGGATACTCTAGGAATAGTCATGCCTATCGTATTTTTATCATACAAACTAGAACCATCATTGAATCTGTGAATGTTGATTTTGATGATCTTAGTCGACTCAGGAAACCTAAAGAAGAAGATGTGAAAGGTTTGCTCGAGCCTGCCGCAGTAGCAGAAGTTGAAGGCAGTATCACACCTGCGCAGCCTACTGCCGCACCTACTGGCTCGAATGATGATGCTCAACCTTCAACAGCATCTCCTGAGCAATCAAACGATGATAGCACCCCACATCAATCAGATTCATCTGATGGTGAAGAGGAATCAAACCAACGACGAAGGGATCCCCCAAGGCATGTTGTCCGAAACCACCCTTCGAGTCAAATGTTGGCCAGACGCATGAGAGTTCATCCGTATATCAACTACCGCAACATGACCAAGAACATAAGCATGTCTGCCACATGCGTTGAAATAGGCATTACCTCGTATCTCTCAACGATCGAACCAAAGAATGCCAAAGAAGCATTGGCCGATGAATTTTGGTTTATGGCAATGCAAGAAGAGATGAACGAGTTTGAAAGAAACAAAGTTTGGAAGCTCATTCCTCGTCCCCAAAACAAAAATATCATCGGGACAAAGTGGATATTTAAGAATAAGTCGAATGAGCACGGGCAGGTTGTACGCAACAAGGCAAGGCTGGTGGCGCAAGGCTATACGCAAGTTGAAGGCATCGATTTCGATGAAACTTTTGCCCCCGTAGCACGCATGGAGTCCATTCGTCTACTCATTGCCATTGCATGTCACCTCAACATCACCTTACATCAAATGGATGTGAAGGCAGCGTTCCTCAACGGCATACTTGAAGAGGAGGCATATGTTGCACAACCAAAGGGCTTCGAAGATCCGAAACATCCTGACCATGTGTATCAACTGCACAAGGCATTGTACGGCCTAAAACAAGCTCCTAGAGCTTGGTATGGCTGCCTAACTGATTTTCTACTCAGTTTTGGATTCACCCGAGGCACTGCCGACAAGACCCTGTTTGTCAAATTCAATTCTTCCAAAATTTTAATTGCTCAAATTTATGTAGATGATATTGTTTTTGGATCCACATGTGAGAACATGCTTAAGGCATTTACCTCTGCCATGGCATCAAAATTTGAGATGAGCATGGTAGGAGAACTAACTCATTTTTTAGGGCTCCATATCAAGCAATCATCAACTGGAACTTTCATCTCACAAGCTTCATATGCTAAGAATCTCATCAAGAGATTCCAACTTGAAGGATCCAAGCCCATGAAAACACCTATGGGCTCAACGGACAAAATCTCCCGAGGCACCGATACTGCCGCAGTGGATCAGACACTCTACCGATCCATGATAGGGAGTTTGCTTTATCTTACGGCAACTAGACCAGATATCATGTATAGCGTTTGTTTATGTGCCAGGTTTCAAGCTGATCCAAGGGAAGAACACTTGAAGGCAGTCAAACGCATCATACGCTACGTTGCCGCATCAGTTGAGTTAGGCATTTGGTATACCAAAGATACCACCACCGATTTAGTCGGATTTTCAGATGCCGACTGGGCAGGAGACACGGAGGAACGCAAGAGTACAAGCGGAGGATGTTGCTTTCTTGGAAACAACATTATTTCATGGCAAAGCCGCAAGCAAAACTGCATTTCTCTATCCACTGCCGAATCAGAATATATTGCCGCAGGGAGTTGCTGTACCCAACTGATTTGGTTGAAGCACATGCTTGATGACTACCACCTGGATAGCAATAGTCTTACACTCTACTGCGACAATACGAGTGCCATAAATATCAGCCATAATCCAGTGCAGCACTCAAGAACCAAACACATCAGCATAAGGCATCATTTCATACGAGACTTGGTGGAAAAACGCCTTTTAAGGATTGATCACATCCCAACAGAGAAGCAAATAGCTGACATCTTCACCAAGCCATTGGACTCAGAACGCTTCACTGCCTTAAGAAATTCTTTGTGCATGTGCACCATGCCTTAGATGCTGATCTGCATCATGCTGCCGCATTGTCATGCCTACTGAACCTCTGCCACAGCATTCTGCCTTAGTCAATTTGTGAGTTTAAAATTTTCCGAAGGAAGAGAAAATACCCAAACCACTTTAGGCAACATGGTCAAACCCATATACATGTAATTAATACGAAATGGGTTGAGATACTATGTACTAGGTGACCTAAGTATTTAATAATCTCATTGTTGACATGGCATTATACCTAAGTAGAGTAGAAGTACTTACGATGCAGCATGATGTTCCATTAGGATTAGATAGTTGTTAATCTTTTCCTAATTTTGCTTTGTAAGCTTTGATGTTTCACACCACAAAAATATTTTACTTCTTTTAAAAAAAAAAAAAAAAAAAAATGAAAAATGAAAAATGAAAAATAGAAAAAGAAAATATTCTAAAAACAGAAAAAGAGAATATTAAAAACAGAAAAAGAATATATTAAAAAAAAAAAAAAAAAAAAAAAAAAAAAAAAAAAAAGGAATTTTATGTTTCAATTTTATTAGGCAACGACCTGCCGCAGAGCAATGCCCCACTTGACCGTTGGGCAGCACTCGAGTGTGCGGCAGGCGACGGTTCAACTTCTGAAAAGTAACCGTTGCCCATCCCATCAACTGCCATACGTTTTTCACTCCACATAAAACTCTTTCAAGTTTTATTTTCTTTCTTATTTACTGAAATTCAAAAGTCCTAATCCTATTTCAACTCTATCTTCTCCATCTATATCGATCAAAAGAGAGTTTGAAATTTCGGAAATTCTAAATCCCTAATTTTTCTATCGAACGCACAATATAAAGCCCCATCCTCTTACGTTCGATTGTTTGTGCTCTTTTTCTAAAACCCTAATTGATTATCGAGTATTTGAAATCAATGGCTGGCGCATCTCCAATCCCAAATCCGTTCGCCCGCTACTTCGAGGACCCTCGATTTCTGGAGCTGGTCAGAGAAGTTCGCCCCAACGCAACTATGGACGACCTCAACGAAGGTGATTCGCTGCACGCCATCAACCGCCTCAAAGCTCTCAACGCCGCCGCCGCCACTGCCGCCGCGTCGCAACAGTCATCCCTCTCTCCAGAATCGCCGCCGATCGATGTCGGTGAAGGACCAGGTAAGGCTTCTCCCATGAACATCTCCCCGGATCATGATGCAGGGGGAGAAACTGCCGCAGAAGAAGGACTTGCCGCAGAGGATGAGCCTATTCCCCTACAGATCATACTCCCTGGTTTCAGCCATTCTGAGCCATCCCAAACTCCGCGATCACCGGTGGTCATTTCAGGAGTTGATGATGTGCTTGCATACGAGGCTGCCCAGAATGAAAGATCCCTCAACACTTCTGATTTTAAGGGCCTTTACACTCCTGAGCCTTCTGCTACTGCCGCATCATCTGCCCTTCCACAGGCAGACACTGAAGTGCAGCAGCAAGGCAAAAGCATGCCTTACAACAGGAGGGATGATGCTGATGATTTTGACTACCACGAGCTCTACGAAAACTACCCTTCTACTAAAAAGACCAAGGATCGCAAACCGACTCCTTACCCTTCTGCAAATACACCCTCTGACGAGGAAGATTCCGGCCACTCCAGCCAGCAGCAGCACGATGCCGCAGATGGCTCTGAAACAGAATCTGACCCACTGCTGCAGGATCTTGCCTCAAGGAAGCGCAAGAAGAAGCAGGTGCCCCTTCCTCCTCGCCGGCCGTCCACCAGATCCGCCACTGCCAAAGGCAAAGGCCCGGCTCTGCCCCCTACCTCAATGGAAAATCCCATTGATGTTGAGACCACCGCTGCCAAGAAGTCCCGCAAGGGAAAGAGTGTTGCTGTCGCTTCAAAAACTGACAGCTCACACAGTGGTGATGCCGCAGCACAACCCGCTGCGAAGAAAGGTGGCAAGGCACCAAAAATTGATGCCCCCAAGGAGGACTCGGATTCTGACATGAAATCCGGGAAGGGTTATTCGAGGCGATTCTGGTCGGAACGTCGTTCAGTGATTGGGCCCCAGTTCTACTCCAACAAGCCTATTCAACCTGACCGTGATGGTGACTTGTCAACCTGTGCCAAACACAAAGTTGACAGGTTCCTGAAGAAGATGAAGTTGGTCAAGGCAGTATCCTACGCAGCACCCTACTGCGAGGATTTGGTGCGCGATTTTTATGCTAACTTGCGTCCCTGCTTTGGTGATGATGGATCCAGAGGCTACGGCAAGGTGTACATGCGTGAAAAGATCTTTAACTTCACCCCTGCCGCAATAAATGCCTTCTTGGAGCGCTCTGATGTCGAGTATCCTGCCGCAATTGCTGACCCCACCATTGCCGCAGTGTCTCACCGCCTGACCAGATCACCACCTGATGCTGCCAACAACATTCCTTGCTCAAAACTCTCTTCTTTTTACTACTTTTTGTTCACTGTTGCCAGGCACAACTGGATTCCCACTACGAATGTGCATTTCGTGCACACCCAAATGGGGGAAGTCTTGTTTTACCTTGGTGCAGGTAGGCAGGTGAACTTGGGAGAGCTCATTTTTGAGAAGATTGCTTCACAGGCAGAAAACATTACCCAGACGCAGAGCCTTGCGTTCCCATCACTGATCTGGGAAATGTTGAAGATCCAAGGGCTCCCACACAACAGTGCTGATCTCCTGACCTCTGTGCCGCAACCTTACAAGTTGTCTGTTCGGGAGTACAATGATTTGCCCTGGACTGGTTTTCATGCCACTGCCGCAGTGCCTCCCACTCCAGCTCAAAAGAAGACATCCAAGCTGCCGCAAACTGCTGCCCCAAGCTCATCTGCCCCACAGCCTAATATTCATGCTCGTGTCCAGGCATTTGCAGAACAAACTGCTGCAAGTCATATGGTCATTATGCAGGATTACATGGCCAAGGCACTTGTGGATGCTATCACTTTCTTCCTTGAAGAAGAGGGCATTTCTCCACAAAAAGGGGGAGTACTGTGTTGAAGATGTTGAAGAAGCGCATTGATGAGGACATCAAGGAGGTTGAAGCTGAAGAAGCTGCAGAGATGGAAGCTGCCGCAGCAGAGAAGGCTGCCGCAGACACTGCAGCAGAGATTGATGGTGAAGAGCGTGGATCGTCACCCGAGCACGATGATTGAAGAACCTGAAGGATTGCAGTTCTCAAGACCCGAAGAAATATTATTTCTTCTTTTGATTTAGTGTTTATTTGCTCTGAACAATTTACTTAATTTCTGCTATTTGGTTATTTGTTTTTGAACAATTGTTTAAGTTTTTATTTGGTTTGAACAATGTTTAATTTAAGTTTTTTTTTCCCTTTAAAAAAATTGGTGTGTTATTTAGAGGCTTACTTAGTTTAACTTGTTTTTTGTTCTATTAGTTAGATATCAAATAAATTTTTGTTCTACTTAGGAAGTATCAACTAAGGGGGAGTTTCATTGCCTTAGTTGTTTGTCAAGATAAATGTCATATACTTCTAAGTCAGATGTATTTCATTGAGGGGGAGTGCTCATTGCGCTGCTGCCTCATGGTTTTGTGAAGAAAGATAAAAAGGGGGAGTTTGTAAGGATAAATATGTTTGGGCATTACAATGCCTTAAATGTACCTAGGCAGAAGTTGTCTTGCTAACATATTTATTTGTTTTATTTCTTTCTTCACAATTTAAACTGTTGTAATCACTTGTCATATTGGTGATTTGATTTAGCATAGTTCATTAGTTGGAACGTGCTTGAAAAACAATCAACATAGAAGGTTTCTGCCGCAGCACAGCCAGGCAGAGTCATGCCGCAAGCAGTGCAAGGCTTGGACAAGAGGTTGAGTCAAGATATCGAGCGAAGCATGAGCGTAGGGCAAAGGATTGCTGAAGTCCAGAGAGTATGGAAGGCAGTGCAGTACGGCAGAGCATTCCAGAAGAACTTCAGAAGGCATTCCTGCGGCAGTGGTCAAAACAGCCTGCCCTAGAATATCTCAACCGATTGTTGACCTAGCAAAATGAGGAAATCAGTTGGAGACTCTCACCTATAAATAGAGGACGACCCAGCTGCATTTACTCAACACTCATACAACATCTTTACACCTCCAGAAACACATTTCCTCTCTAGATCGATCATCACGCCTTTAGTGCCGCGACTTCACTTGTGAAGTTCGTCGAGCCATATGTTCTCTCGTCTCTAAGAGAGTTCTTTTGTAGTGCTGATGATCGTGACTTTAGAATAGGTGTTATCCAGTAGCTAGGTTTCATTTGTTGTTGATTGTTCATACTCTTCGGATACGATAAACACCGAGGCATACATGTGTATAGCCTTAGGTAAAATCATTTGTAAATCCAAGAGTATTCCTTTTGTAAAGACTCGTTTCTTTAATAAAGTTTCTGGCCGTAAGGCCGTTTCGTATGTGTATAATTTAAATACACATACAAAGATTTAAATTCGTGTTCTTTACTTTTTCGTACGTGTGTGTGTGTTCGTTCGAAGTGATTTATTTTTATTAATTCCGCTGCTATTCATATACATATATCATATATAATTTTATCACTTAAACAATCTGATTAATCTGGATAAAATACTTAAATCAAGTAAATCACGTAAAACGAACGATTTTTCTGTACAAGGCATCGTGCTGCGGCATACGCTGTTCTGCCGCAGAACACTGCCTTGTCTAGGCAGCGCATTTCACTGCGTTTATTTACTGCCTACGACTTTCACCAAGCACTCCCCGCAGAAGACGGTGGTGTAACTGCCGCCGTGCTTCTGGCACTTGCAACTCTCGCCGTACATCCGAGTCTTCAACCACGGACCCATCCATTGGGGCGGTGCCGAATTCTTCATCTCCGCCATTCTTGATTTTGATATAATAATATTTGTGCGTATGTATATGTATGTACTCGTCGATAATGTGATAAAAAAAATGGTGTAGAATGTGTGCTTTGTGTTTATGCGATGCATATATATATACACACACGTGTATTTAGGGTTTTTGTGTTGGGTGATCGATCATCAGGATGGACTTGACTCCCAAGTTTCCCAATTTTGAAACTAGTTTCGATTAACAATTATATTCCAAATATATGTCTCAGAATCCAAGAAAATCTTTCAGGGTTAGATATCAACTGTATATAAGGAAATAAAATATATATTCTTAATATATCCTTGTTTTAAAATTAATTATTAGTTCATTTAAAAATCCAAATACCCAATTAATTAACTCTAAAAAATTACTAGGTGTCAACATCAAGCAAAGAGACGTTATTCTTCTCAACTCGTCTCTCATCAAAACGGCCTACGGACGTGGCAAATCACTTTATCCCTCTCTCTATACATACGGAGTACATAGAAATATACTGTACTGTACATGTATAAGCATACACTACTAACATGTACGTACACCTACACACTATTAATTATTATTCAAAAATAAATAAATAAAAATATTTATTATAAATAAAAAAGAGAAATTATTTTATAGAACTCGATCTCTAAATGGTTGACGTGGCACAACCGCGCGTGGTGTGTACGCACGCAACTCTCTCAGTTTATAAACTCAGCTAGCAAACTAGCTTCATCTCTAAATGAATGATGAACAACTTAACCGCAATATTGGTAAGACCATGTACAACAACAATTATTTCATCCTTCATCCCATTTCATTTTTCTCTTCCACATCACTTTTCTCTTTCATCCATCTCATTTTAATTTATTCATCATTCATTTACAAAAATCACTCCACAACAATGGGTTACCATCACATCATACTTTTTACTTTATCCTACCATACACTTTCATTTCTATTTAAAAAACAATTCAATAAAATTTATCATAATTTAAAAATAAATAAATATATTATATAATTTTATATTTAAAAAAAATATTTTAGAATTCATAAATAATAATATCAAAATATTAATATTTTTAAAAATAATTATTTTGAATAAAATTATTTATAAAAATAACAATATTTTATAGTAACTATTAAAACTAAAAATAACTTAATAAAAATATAACTATTAATGACTAATAAATTATTATAAAATTACTAATTTTAAACATCTTCAAAATAAATTAACTATATTAAATATTAAAAAAAATTAAATATTGATATATTTATATATATACCTACCCAGGATCGTATGGAAAATAAAGAGGAGGGAACCACGTGGTCCCACACTCATCAACCGGTGCTCTTCGTTGTCAGAATCGAAAAGATGAAGGCTTCGGTTTTTTTTGTAGATGGGTCCCACTGTTTTTATGCTTACTCAGCTGCCACACAAGCATTTCACTCTTTCATCCTTCGATTTTATTTACCGTTGTACATGCTCTAACAAACTTAAACTCCCTGCCGACGTGGCAAATCACGTGATCTCTCGAATCTTTCCTCCCCTCTCTCTCTCTCTATATATATATATATATATATATATCACTATATATATATATAGCTAAGGGGAGATGCGCCACGTCTCCCCCATAAAATGTACGTAAGTTATATGTATAGGTTAAATACGTATGTTAAATAATATGGTTTATTATTACATTATCTCTAAAAACATAAATTCTCGTCTTCTCTTCTTCAGATCTAGATTCTAATCGCTTCTTTCGCAGTTACACCAAAAAAAAAATTGTTCAGGACGATCTCGACCCAAGCAAGAACTGCCAGCACAGGTCCTTTCACTTTCTCAGTTTCTTTATTTTGCTATTTTTTGGAATCAAGTCACGTCCAATACCCTAAATTAGGGTTTTTGCTGCATTACTTCTTCCCAGTTGCGAGATTCTGAAAATACAGCTTCCAAGAGCTCCGACCGGTGACGAAATGGTTTATCTCCGATAACATCGTATCAGAGAACGACAAGAAGGCTCCAACCGTGGTCTACAGAGGCTTCCTCGAGAACGAAGGATGGGTCGCTGTCAAGCGCTTCAACAACTCGGCGTGGCCGGTCGCCCACCAGTTCATAGTCTGTGATTTTTCGTTTTTGTATTTTCCCCAAAATTTTATCTGTTGAAATCTGTTTCTGTAAGTTTGATTGTTTGTTCTATTCAAGGACGAAGAGAGGGCGGTGGGGAATCTCCCAAACGAGCGAATGTCGAATCTGATTGGGTGTTACTACGAAGGGGACGAGAGGTTGCTGGTTGCTGAGTTCATGCCCAATAAGACCCTGGAAAATCATTTGATTCTTTGTAAGGTTTTTGTGTTTTTGAATTCGTGATTTATATGTTTAGAATTTAATAAATAATTGCATTATCTCTTTCAAAGAAAAAAAAAAGCAGATGCTCCCTTTCTCTCCTCGCTCTATATATATCTGCATCTCGAAATTGGTGGGTTTTGAAAAAAAAAAAGAAGGAATCTTGGAAACATCTACCGTTGTATGAAGGCGGGGTTCTCTGTTTCTGGGTCGAGCAACATCATCATCGTCAACAATGGATGCAAAGAGCCTCCTTTTAACCTAATTAATTTAAATGGTTCCTTTCTATGCGTTTAGGTGATTGAAGCTCTCCAGCCTTTGGCCCAATTAGACACTGCAATGGTTTCTCATTAGCTATTGAAGGAGTTCAACCTGCTATTTCAGAAAATCCTCCCCCTGAAGCAATTTAGAGTATGCACCGCAATCTTGCCCAATATAAATAAATAATTCAAATTATGATTTATCCTTTTTCTGTTTGAATAACTGAGTCTTAATGTCAATGTGTGTAGGATTTGTTAAAACATTGATCCACCAATAACATGACTATTTCTTTTTAAATGCCCGTGCTTTCAGCAATGCCTTCTGATAATAGAAAGACTTAAGTGAAAGAAGACGGAGTACCTGTTGACATTAAATTACCTATCAAGCATGTTCTTTCACGGGAGCTTCAGGTACCGCATACAGTGTAATTTGCTTTTTTGATGCCTGTAAGACCACATTTTACAGATTTCTTTTTTAAACTTGTGGTGCAGCTTTACTTTGAGAAAATAACCGAGTTGGCTGTGAGTAAATCTGTGTCTCCTCTGTTTAAAGAAGCCTTGATGAGCTTGGGAACTAACTTGGGGATTCATCCTTTGGTTCCTTACTTCACATTTTTCGTAGAGGCTGAGATAAACGTAAGTTATTGTTTGAACAAAGAGATGAAAAATAGCAGTACTGAAATATTAACACCAATCATTGAATAATGAAACAGGCTTCTCGGAACTTGAATAAAAATTCTCTCCTTTTTGCTTTAATGCGTCTTGTTCACGGACTTCTTCGAAATCAACATATACATATCAAGCCATATTTAAGTTACTTTATGCTTTGGTTCACATTTCTCTTGGACCTGTATTATTTTATTGTGTAAATTGTATCCTACTTTTTCCTCGTGATTTATTCCTCCTTGTTTCCTGACATTCTTGTAGAGTAAATTTAGTGATTCATTTTGATTGCTTGTGGTTCACTGTTGGTAATGAGTTTTATCTTGTTGCAACTCTTCCTGTATCTTGTCTTGGTGAAATAGTGCTCTAGGATCAATTAGCCTTGTTGTTCTTTTTGGTGAATTTCTTGTTGTCTTATATGTAAGATTTACCTTAGCATTTCAGACTCCAATTAGTTAATAAAAAGCATGACATTGTTTGGTGAAATGGATTAATGGAGTCGGATTTTTCCGGTTCCTATTTAACTAAAATTAATTGGTCTTCTATCACATAATTTAAGAAGTAAATCTTGAATTGACATATTTATTAAGTAGGTTATGTTTCACAAGTGTTTTTCTTACATCTGGCATTTAATTATGCATTAGCTGCACCAACTAATGCGATGACGTGCCTGGTTGCCAAAAGATTAGCGCATACACTCTCCAACAGTCACTGGGATCTCTAAAATTTCGCTTCTAAACTGGTTGCTACAATATGCAAGAGGTGAGAGTTCTTCATACTTTCTTGCAGTGACTCTCGGACAGTCACTGGGATTTTATGAAGTATATAATAAACATGTCTTTGTTATGTGTTATATTTAATTGGTGTACATTTCTACAGGGCACTTGCTTCTTACATCAAGATCTTGCTCAACTGCAAAAACAAAAGACCTATGATGAGTCCTTAAGGGGAATCCAGTGACGCTTACTCAACTGCAAAACCAAAAGATCTATGATCAGTCCTGCAAGGGTAATCCGGTGAAGTCGTGAACAAATTAAAGAACTCTTGGACAAACCAACAAGTTATCCTGTTCTGTTGGTAAAAATCAACGACAAAAAACTGGAGTGATACTTGGCGTATTTTGTAAATTTTTTATTATAACGTAATGCATTAAGAGTTCCATGGGCCCTCGTCTTGCTTGCCAAGACGATCCCTCTCTAGTATATATATATATATATATATATATATATATATATATATATATATATATATATATATATATATATATATATATATATATATATACTCGCACTCACTCACACACACACACACACCATTATATCCATCGCTCAAATCCTCTCTGCAACCGCCAAATTAACACCTCGATCAATTAACAATGGCGTCCTCCAGCTCCTCCTCCCCCACAGTGTCCGATCCAAGCGAGTTCACGCTGATAAGCTCCGACAACCGCAGGTTCTTCATCCCGTCGACGGCGTCCGCCCTATC
The DNA here is from genome assembly GCA_954870475.1 of Euphrasia confusa. Taxonomy (NCBI): domain Eukaryota; kingdom Viridiplantae; phylum Streptophyta; class Magnoliopsida; order Lamiales; family Orobanchaceae; genus Euphrasia; species Euphrasia confusa. Next base: position 39,966,744 of record OX940952.1, read on the forward strand.
CGGCCGAGTCATCAAGCGCAGGCTGCAAAACAAGGCGTGGCCGGAAAACGTGGTCGTTCTGGAGAAACACAACGGCAAGGCTCTGGAACCGGTTGCGGAATACCTCCGCGGGAACGGGCGAGCAAGCCACGACGGTGAAATGAAGAGGAGGTTCGACAGCGAGTTCCTCTCCGCCCCGGGATCGGTGGGCGCGCTCTTCAACACCGTCCTGGATCTCGAAATCCCTGGGTTGGTGGCCTTGGTTTCTGAAAAGCTAAGCGACGTCGCCCACGACGTCGGCAACGTTGGTAGACGGAATCCGAAGAGGGGGAATCTACCTTTCCTCGGTGCAATTCAAACGCCGTCGTCATCGGATGAGGAGGCTGATGATTGAAGCCTGCTGAGCAGTTGCCGATCCAGGACGTCGGGATTCTGCTGCTCCTAGGCCTGGTCCTTTTACTTGGATGAGGATCGTTTCAAATTTGATCGATGATACGTACGTAGATCGATGCATTTGAGGGAGGGGTTGATTAGGAAATTCATGAATTTGAGGGGTTGATTAGCAATAACTAATAAAATGTGTGTGTGTGTGTTTTTCAGTTTTCTTAAGGAGAAATAAATAATGCGTGCATGTCTTGCTAGCTGATGATCGATCGGTGAAGTTAGTAATTGCAATTCATACATAAGATTGCTAGAGGTTTGCAATACTCTGCAAGTAGATGCTACTGCAGTTCAATAAAATCCCTCTCAATTCAGTACTTTGGTCATGATTTGTGTTTGTCCAACAAAGAGATTGATCGATCATTGATTAATGATCCTTCGTTATATATGATCTTTGCAGTACACAAATGTAAACTACTAGTTAAATAGGGGCTGTTACATAAAACACTTGAAACAATAAAAAGTTTTACTAAAATACTAAACAAAACAAAAAAAAAAAATTACAATTTGATCTTAGTTATAAATTAAAAAATTATTTCCAAGATAGATAGCCACAATGTATAAAATGAATTAAAGAGAGAAATTGAAGAGATAAACAAAATCCACAATGAAATGAATTAAAGAGAAAAATGGGAAAGAATTAAACAAGCAGTAGTAGTTAAGCGTTGCCGGCTAGGTTGTGGTTTTGAGACTTGTTGACCATAGTAACCATGCTAGGAGTCACAAATGCACCATTACCAAACCCAGACGCTCCATGGGCTCTTCCACCACCACCCATAGACAACATGGGGGCTGCACCCCCACCACCAAAGCCAAAGCCCAGGCTAGAACCATCTCCTCCACCACTAAGGCAAACATCCATCGGAGTTGCACCATCATCACCACGGATAAAGCTAAAGCTCGAGGCTGCAGCACCAAATGTAGGGCTTGGGGCAGCACATGAAGCACTACCGAATAATAAGGGTGCACCAAAGCCAGAGCTCGGGGCACCAAATGAACTACTACCGGAGGCGGTGCCACCAAAAGGAGAGCAATGTGTGATTTTTTAGCAACAAAGTTCATTAATCATCAATGTGTTAATAAGATAACTGAGTGAACCTATGATTGGATAAGATATTCTTTATCATCCATTGTTCAGTTGCATGACCATTTTCGACTTTCTTTGTAGTATCTGACTTGGAATTCAGGGAAAACACATCTTTACTATTGTTATATTTGCAGCGATGGAGGTTATTATTTTAAGGTTAGTCTGAACTCTGAAGTCATAACCTCTATGTACTTGGTGTATCAGCTCTTGCTTATTTCCTCTTTTATGATTGTCAAATGAATAAATTTGCACAAACATTTTTATTGTTCAATATATCCAAAAAGTAATATCATGTGTACCTTCTTAGGCTTTTCTAGTAGTATTTTATTTTATTTTATATTTTTAGTAGTAAGATTCGACAATATTATGTCAAAGCAATTAGATTTAAGAATACTATGATTTCTCAGATCTCCGAATTTGAGAATATTATTCAGTTGCAATTTAATTTTCTGAATCATTTTTCGGCACTCAACATCTTTTGGGTAATACAGGGACCTTATCCTTCGTTTTATATGATCTTAATTTGCAGTACACAAATGTAAACTACTAGTTAAATAATCTGTTAGATAAAACACTTGAAACAATAAAAGGTTTTATAAAATACTAAACAAAAAAAAAATTACAATTTGATCTTAGTCATAAAATAAAAAATCATTTCCAAACTAAAGCCACATTGAAAACTAAAGCCACATCAAAAAACTCCTAGTAGTATAAACTAAAACCACAATGAAATGAGTTAAATTAAGAGAGAAATGGGAGAGTAGTTAAGCAGCGTCTGAGGTGTTGCCGGCTGCAGGCTTCCTAGGCCTGCTTCTTTTACTTGGACGAGGATCGTTTCAAATTTGATTTATGGTACGTAGATCGATGAATTTGAGGGAGGGGTTAGGGAATTCATGAATTTCATGAGGGGTTGATTAGCAATAACTAATAAAATGTGTGTGTGTGTGTGTGTGTGTGTGTGTGTTTTCAGTTTTCTTAAGGATAAATAAATAATGCTTGCATGTCTTGCTAGCTGATGATCGAAATTGTAATTCATACATACGAACTTGCTAGCTAAGCCTATCTCTGTTAATAATTCAGGTTTGCAATATGCTCTGTAAGTAGATATGCTACTGCCATTGCAGTTCAATAAAATCCCTCTCAATTCAGTACTTTGCTCATTATGATTTGTGTTTGTTGTACAAAGCGATTGTGTTTGTCAAAAAAAGCGATTAATCGATCATAGAGGTTGTTGATTCGACATTGATTAAAGGACACAACAACAACCCACTCGTTATGTTGCTCTGATCCTTCGTTTTATATGATCTTTGCACACATGCAAATGTAAACTACTAGTTAAATAGACTGTTATATAAAATACTTGGAAACAATAAAAAGTTTTATAAAATACTAAACAAAACAAAAAAAAAAAAATTACAATTTTATTTGAAGTCATAAAATACTAAAAAACAATTTCCAAGATAGATACTAGTAGTGTAAACTAAAGCCACCATGAAATGAATTAAAGAGATAAATGGGAGAGAAGCAAGCAGTAGTTAAGCGGCGGCATTTGGGTTGTGGTTTTGAGACTTGTTGACCATAGTAACCATGCTAGGAGTGACAAATGCACCACCAAACCCAGACGCCCCGTGGGCTCCACCTCCATCACTAAAGCAAAAGTCCATGGAAGCTTCATCGGCACTCGAGGCTGCTGCTGCTGCATCATCGCAACCAAACATAGAGCTTGAGGATGCACCAAAGGCAGAGCTCGGGCCAGTACTACCGAATAAGCTGCTGGGTGCATATGAACCACTAGCCAAGGCGGATATTGAACCAAACCTAGGGCTTGGGGCGGCGGCATATGAACCACTACCCATGGCGGATATTGAACCAAACATAGGGCTCGGGGAATATCCTGAACAACCACTACCAAATAAGGATGTATAACCAAAGGCAGAGCTCGGGGGGTATCCGAATGAAAATGAACCACCATCGGAATTGGATGCTGCACCACTATCACCACCAATGGGAGGGCTCGAGGCTGCTGCACCAGGCACGGCACTGCCTCTAGTGGTGGCCCTCTGCATACCATACGAGCTCATTCCCGACAGCGCAAATGCCTGTCCAGCACCCATATACATTTCTTTGCTCTCAAATCTCTTCTCTGTTTCCTTCATGTCCTTCTCCAGCCATGCGCAAAGCCCGTCCCCTGCCTGCCCAGCTACCGACCCACGCACATAATCCCTCCTCTCCGCCAGCAAACTCCTTGCATCACCCAGATTACCCATCTCCGCCATCTTCTGAGCCTTTTCGATGCCCTCCGCTGCATACACGAGATTCCTCTGCCTGTCCACCTCCAAATTCACTACCTTATCTGCCGGAGACACCGTCTCCGGCCGCCTAATCTCGACCAGGTTGTCGCCTTCGATTCTCACTTCCTCGTTCGAGACAACCTCTCTGTACCAACAACTGATGTCCAGGAGAGACGTCTTGTCGTTATCGTTATCGGCCTCCTTCTTCGGAACAACCAAATTGACGAGGAAATCTTTTTCCTCGTCAGCATAAAGGTCGTCCACATTGATTACGCCTTTTGACCCCTGCTCAGAGATTTCGTTCCGGTACCTTCCGGAAGATATAGATAAAATATCAACCCCATGGGATGCCGTCCTCACAGTCAGACGCACCTCCTGAGCAACAACGCTCAAAAGACCACCGATGCAGCTGGCGAAAGCATCCTGCACCATCGGGTAAGACTCTATGAACGAGAAAGTGCCTCCCGACGCCTCTGCAATGGCGTGCATCACGACCGGATCGTGGTCCGATCCAAAACCAAACGAATGGACCGGAATCGTCTGCAAATCCTCCTGCTGCTCGCCTTTGTTTTTCGGGAATATAGCGGCAGGCAGCATGTGCAGATAATTCGGAGCCCGACTCCTCAAATTATAAGTATTACTACTAGGAAACGGCATATGATTGCAAGTGTCGTTTCCATCGGAAAGGAATATGATGCTGGTCACCGGATTCTTCTGCCGCCTGCCTTCGAGGATCCGCACGCCCATCTCCAGCCCTTGGACGATGTTCGTCCCTCCAGTGGAGTAGAGAGAATTCACCGCCTTCTCGGCTTCCACTTGTCCGGAAGACGTCATCCTACGCAGGGGAAGGATTTTCTGAGCTTGATTGTGGAAGGACACTATGGAGAGACGGTCGGAAGGTCCCAAGTTTTGGATCACGAACCAGACCGCCTGTTTCAGGAGGGACAGCTTGTGGCCGGCCATGCTGCCGCTGACGTCGAGGACGGTGACGAGGTCGATCGGCGCGCGGGATTCTTCCGAGAGAGACGGGGGCGCCTTCAGGCCGACGAGGACGGTGAAGGGGGAGGCGGAATCGGAGGAAGCGACAGCTGGCAACTCCGGGATGGATTTGACGGTGACTTTGTGAGAAGAGGGCGACGACGCGGGGGCAGGGGCGGGCAGGGGCTCGTCGTCGGACATGGTTGAGGGCAGGCAAATCGGGCAATTGGAGAAAGGGGTGTTGTGGCACCGGGTGTGGAAGGTGTGGGAACACCGAGCTGTGATGAAGGCTTCGCCTGACAAAACTTCGTAGCAAACACCGCAATATTGATGATGAGTTGAATAATAAGAAGCCATGGGAATCATGGGAGGAGGTGGATAATAAGCCATGTCCGTGTTGATCGAGAAGATTACTTGGAAAATTGTGGGGTATTGGGACGGTATTTATAGAGAAAGCTTTCCCACGGTACGCGTGGCTTAAGTAGTAGCTTTAAAATTGCGATTACCTAATTGAGTCACGAAATTAAACCTAAACCTAATTGCGTATTTATGGAATCGATTAAAATATGGATATATTTATAATCGTAGTCGGTTAGGTATTTTTTCCCTTTCTTTTTTTTTTTTTTTTTTAAATCGTACTCAGTTAATATTTTATTATTAATAGTATTTTTTTTATTAAATCGAATTCGATATATTGTAGTAATGTTTTATTATTAATATTATTATTTAATTAATAAATATATAATTTTTTATATAAAATTCAATATTGATCAATAATTTTAAATATATTTGTTTATATACTAATGATAACAGAATATTATTCATATTCAAAATAAAAATATATAAAATTTAGTATTGTTATTTTTTAAACATAGTTAATTTTGCATTTGAACTGATTTTTTTATAATACTAATAATAAGAAAAATAATTTTTATTTATTACTATAAAAGAAAATTTATTTATTATAGTAGTATAAAATAATTTTATAAATCAAAGATAAATTAAAGTAAAAAATGAATCGACTTAAAACAAATTAAGATTTTGAAACATCTTAATTCGAAAACAAAGAGAACAGCGGGAAATCCCACGCAAGGATAGGGCTACCCCACTTGCTCTGTGTTTACTGTCACAGTCGCACTCGCACACAAGCGACTACTCGACTACCATTCTCTCACTTTCTCCTCAATTATTTATCACTATCGCCACTGTTTATCGAAACAATAACAACTCCGATGTCGGCCCGGTATTCTCCCGCCGACGAACCCCGTCTACCGGATTCAGTAGAGACGTTGATCCAAAGAATTCGGACGGAAAGAGAACCGAGCGCATTGCGGAAGGACGCGAGGATGATGCTCGCGGAGATTGGGGAACAGGCTTCTCTAAAGCTTCTCGAAACCATATTATTCTGGAAGACACCGATCAAGAGTTTCGGTGGACTACTCATTTTTTTGGTTAGGAAAGATCACCCGAGCGTTGCTTCCAGAGTCCCCGCCGCCCACTGCAAACTCAGTGAGTTTTTTTCTTTTTTTTGTACATATACAATCGTGTGATTATTGTGTCGAAAAGTGAGATGGTAATTTCATCGATTGTAGATTCTATTTATTTACTGTTAATTTTAGCTATGCAATGTTTTCCATATCTTCGTCATCTTTAATTGATTCCTGTCACTTGTTAATAACCTATCCTTCACGCTCAGACGGGGACGCTTTGCCGCCAGACTCTTCGGCGTGCTCTCCTTCACAACATTCTGGCTCTACACGCCCTCAGAGTATCGGTCGTCAACTATCTTCGGAAGATAGGTCTCATGAAAAGGGGAGCTCCGGTATCAGACATCGATCACCAGTTACTACTAGTGCCGAGTCTATGGCAATCAGTGATCAGCTGCTGGTCCTTAATAAATTAGAATACAGAAAATTATTTTTGGTTCTAAGCTACATTGGGAGGTTAGCTTTACTTGCCCTTCTACTATCTGTCTATCTCGTTTAGAATACACGTGGTGATTAATTTATTAGTCGGAATTCAATGTAAAACCAATTCACTTCATAGGGAAAAGTTGGAAAATGCGGTGACCCTAGCTGGTGCCAATGAGATTTATAATAATAAAGACCTTCCTATGAATGATTTCGAGACCAAAATTTGGAATGATTATGGTCAGAAATTCTGTGATAAACGTAAACCGGATCGCACCCAGGTCAGTATAACACCTCAATCGGTGCTATTTCCTTTTTCGTAGCATGTTAAGAACACATTCTTTGTTTGGGCTCCGAAAATACCTGTGTCCTTGTTTAGATATTGAACCTCTAAAAGTAGGCATCAGAAATTTGGGAAGAAATAGCTGAAGCTGATAATATTGTGCATTTTTTAATTTGTATCTTTACCAATTGCCAGTTATTATAGTTTTTTAGAAAAGAGATAGGGGTATTTATTACTCCTATAAAATAGAAGAAATTTAATTTTGACATTTATTTGTATGTCTATGTTCTAAAAAACTGTCCATTTTACAATCATTTTCCCTATTTATTTTGTGAATTTTTTAGGAACAAAGTTCATTAATCATCAATGTTTTAGTAAGATAACTGATTGAACCTATGATTGGATAAGATATTCTTTATCATCCATCGTTCAGTTGCATGACCATTATTGGCTTTCTTTGTAGTATCTGACTTGGAATTCAGGGAAAACACATCTTTACTATTGTTATATTTGCAGCGATGGAGGTTATTATTTTAAGGTTAGTCTGAAGTCTCAACCTCTATGTACTTTGTATATCAGCTCTTGCTTATTTCCTCTTTTATGATTGTCAAAATGAATATATTTGCACAAATATTTTTATTGTTCAATATATCCCAAAAGTAATATCACGTGTATCTTTTTTTAGTAGTATTTTATTTTATATTTTTAGTAATAAGATTCAACAATATTATGTCAAAGCAATTGAATTTAAGAATAGTATGACTTCTCCGATTTTCGAATTTGAGAATAATACTCAGTTGCAATTTAGTTTTCTGAATCATTTTCGGCACTCGAATTTGAGAATAATAATCAGTTGCAATTTAATTTTCTGAATCATTTTCGGCACTAAACATCTTTTGGATTATACAGGGACCTTATCTGAATAGTACAAGAACTCACCTGCAAAGGTCATTGGGAGATGATAACATATTGACAGTTAAGTTTCCAGAGGATGAGGCATGTGATACAGGAAAATTTGTGGAAGAAGGAATTCTTGTTGGTCTGAGACGCTATCGATTTTTTGGTGAATATTCCATTATATTATTTAACAAATAGCATAGTTTTATTTTCATGTTTCTTTATGTTTACAACATGCAGAGTTTTAGATGATATGGAAACAACACAAGTCATAACGAACTCTCATAATTAGAATGGGATTAATGCCTCATTTCCCTTTCTCTCACACTTGATTGAGTGTTTCAGTTTTTCTATTTTGAGAAGTGCCACTTTCAGCATTATTGTGTACTTTCATGTGGAATTAAAAATATTTCTGATTGTGTGCATGCATTCTAATTAGACAATATATTTCTGATTGAGCTGGATTATTTCTAAATCGTTTCTAAGACCATCGAGAGTGTGTCATTAGAAAAAATAAAAGTTGTATATGGATATAATATCCTTATTGGGAAATGAGAATCACAATCTGTTAATTAGAAACACAAAAGATCTATTTTAGTGCTATAGAAAGATATTTTTTTGGCGTGCATAGTGCATAAATTCACATGCACTTGTAGATTAATTATTTGGAAATAGTACACAAATAATTTTTTCAGCAATTCGTTTCAAAGAGAACCGTTAAAAAACTATCGAGTCAAACAAATATATTCTCCACACACCATGTGTCCATTTTCATAGTGCCTTTGTTCTCATTTGTGAATATATAATGTACTTTATGTACCTCTCTTGAACAAGCGGCAACTTGCACTAAGTGACTGTATTGGTGCATTGATAGTGAGCATGCCGGACATTGATTATGAGGCTTTAAAACTGCTTTTGTAATTGTGAAATGTTGAAAAATTATTAAAGCTACTATTGATTTTTCTTGTATTGGTGTATCTAAGTTCTTTAGGTTTCAGAACTAGGCATTTGAAATAAATTTTGGAAGTATTATACAAGTCACAGATTCACAGTCCATTAAAAATGAAATTATTGTCTTTCCCTTCCATAAGTTATTTTGTTTTCATTGTTTTATGATAATTGGAAGATTGACCTTACCCAGCTTTTGTTTACAGTATCTTCTCTCTTCAATATCTGCTATACATTTGTGGTGTAAATGTTTTAGCTTCTGCTAGTTACTTTTCAAAATCTAGTTAATATGCATAGGAGAAACAACTTTAGTCCTGTTACCTCTAATTTTTATTGAAAATTCCCTTGTAACCAGGAAGTGGGTGATTGCTTATGACATTATTATTATTTTTTAAATTGCTAAGCAAAGTTTAATACTAGGATCTCCATTTTGTCTGTTGTACAGTTTTCAAAGGTGAGCGCAAGAAGGTGAAGAAAAACCAAAAGGAAAAGGACAAAGAGGCTTACTCTGCTGTTAAGTGCTACTTTGTCCATATTGATTCTTTTTCACCTCATCATTGTGACAATAATTATAAATTGTTTGGAAAAACTATAAGTGAAGCAAGGGGCCGGTTCATGCATATACACACTCTCTCAACCATAGAAAAATACATTGCAAGGTTGATAATATATACTATATATATTTCCTCTTTATTGTCAGTATCTTTTAAAGATTCTTATTCAAAAACTTTATTTTTTTATTCATTGTTTTTTTATTTAGATTTTCCCTGATCCTTTCGAAGTCAATAAAGCTGGATATTGATCTTGCTGCTGTTAATATTCAAACAATCGATGACATCCCTTTTCAAGTAAAATTTATTTTGTTCATTTCAAAATTCCTTTTCTGTAGATCCCTGACCCCAGGTGATTTTTTCTTTTCATATTCTGGGAATGGAAAACATTATGCTTTATATTTCTTGTTGCATACTTTTAGGATGAGAATGGTTCTATTAAATATGATGAAGATGGGAAGCCTATTTTACATACGGATGGAACAGGCTATATCTCCGAAGACTTGGCAATGAAGTGTCCGAAAGATTTTTCTTCGGCAAAGTATATCACAGATAATAGTTTTGAGGTTTGAGTGAATTTTCTTTTAGTATAGTACTTTGTAGTATTAGTTTGAGTATAGAGAGGGCTGGATCAATATATTCTTCAAAACGGTGTCCTGATGTTGAACCTTACTAGCAGTTGAAAATATACTTCACTTCATATTTTTGGATTATTCACTCTCTTATAAGTTTACCGATGATTGACCTTTCAAACTTTACTGGTCCATAATGGGAAATTTAGCTGGCACACGAAAACACTTTTTATTACAAATATCGCAAATTTCCTCCTTTATTTAACTTGTTTTCTTGTTTATAAATGTTATCCTTAGAAATACAATCAGTATGCTGATTTGGAACATATATCCTGTCAAAAGGGAGGAGCAGAAGCCAATAATAAAGATCCGGTAATGTTTTAAGTTATTGTCCCCTAACTCACAAGTCAGAACCTCAACCATGTAATCCTTCCTAAGATAACTTATGTGGTCTACTCTTTCAGCCATTACTGATGCAATGCCGTTTATTTCACGACGGCTGTGCTGTTAAGGGAACTCTTCTCGTCAATAGAAAGGTATAACCATTTAACATACTTCATTATAGATCGAAAGGTATAACCACTTAACATACTTAATATATGAAGTTTGTGAAACAAATTATGAGTCCAAAACAATATGTTTTGCTTGAGCTAATCAGCAGTTAGATGAGCGAATTAGAGTCCAAGATATTAGATTCAAGAGTATTTTTATTATGTTTTATGAAAAATTGCAATTATAAAAAACATTAAGCCGGGAGGGTCAATTTGGAAATGTTTGATTATGAAAAAGTGTAAGATGCTTGGAGTGTAGACATTAAAATATAAATTGTATTACGGAGTATTATTAATCCGGGATGAAAGCTGAGTCATTTTGAGCAAGTGCTAGCTTATTAGTTTTTATAGTATTAAAAAGGGATCTATATTTGATTCATCAATTTATTACTATAAAAATTGCTGCTGAGTAGAGAGCAATTTTATATCCAGTTCATTCAGTAGAGAGCTGATTTATTGCTGCTGAGATCTTTGTTTTTTGTATCTTTCGTTGGTGACCCATTGCTTTCTTAACACCCGACTTCTGTAGCTTCAACCAGGAACAATTCAGATTAGACCTTCCATGATTAAGGTTGAAAAGGACCAGGCATTGCAAACGAAAGAGACTTATAACTCACTGGAGATTGTTAACATTAGGTATGTTCCATGATAATTCATTTTCTTGAAAACTTTATCTTTGCTATATTCTTGTGCTGCATGAATATGGAAGCTTCAGCACAGTCATATTCTATGTAACATTGATTTAGCAAGGTACTACTGACATATGCTGATGCATGTGTAGTTTTGTAGTATGTAGTTTTCCTTAACAGTGTTGTTTTTGTAAAACTCAAAACAAAGAAGGAAAATTGCATTTTCACATATATAGTATTGAAATGAAATGATTTCATGTGTATTGATGTCACCTGAATTAGAAATTATTATTTTAAAATCTCATTTATTTGTTCCAGTTGCTTTGTATATGTTGCATCTGTAAACACTCTCTTTTGTTTCCTTTTCTGTAAATTAACCTATCATGAAAGGAGGCTGCCCAGTGTCACAATCTCAATTCGAAAACCAAGTCGTCTGTAACATGAAGCCCATCACGCTTGTAGCTCCTAAAATTAGTCCCATGCATTAGAAATCATTCCCAAGTACTTAAAAACCTTGCATATAGATACAAAGCGTTTTAATTGAAAGAAAAATGCGTATCGGTTATCGTCTAAGAATCAGTTAACACTTAACATCTCCATTAAATATCTTTCTTAACACTGTGGACTGATTACACTTGAAGGAAAGTTGGATTTCCCTTGGAAATATCCTACTAATTCTTAAATTCATCTTTCAGCCGTAGACCGGGAAGAACTTCTTTTTCGAAATACTTGATTTCCCTTCTAAGTTATGGGGGAGTTCCTCAACAATTCTTTTTGAATTTGCTGAGGACCACTTTGGAGGATACTCGAAATGTGTACTCCAATAGGCGTGCAGCTCTGAGAGGTATTTTCTAGAACATGTCTAATAGTTGTTATAATTGAATATATGACCCCCTCGGCCCTCACTCGCCAGTGATTGTCTGAAACAAATTAATGTATCCTTAATTTGATCCTAGAAATTCTCTGAAAACCATTATCGGATCCACCCTATTTTAGGTCCAGTCGCTTCTTTTCTTAGCATGATTATTACTTCATTTGTTACTGCAAAAAATTCTGCTTGCAGTTGCATCCAACCATGATGGACTTGATTATGGTTTCTTGGCCCAAAGAATGATATCTTCCGGGGTACCTCTTAATGAACCATATCTCCATTTTTGTTTGTCAAATCTGGAAAGTGGGGAGAAAGTGAAACTCAAAGAAGGAAAGATACCTATCAGTGAAAGCTTTTACCTGATGGGGACAGCGGATCCAACTGGTGTATTGAATAATGATGAAGTCTGTGTTATACTGTACGTAGAAGTGCTTCACTAATCTTACTTAAAATTTGATTCAGTGCTAAATTTAGCGTAATTACCAGATTACATGTCAAACTGTTCTATCAAACTTCTAGCAGGGCCTATACCTAAGCTTCCAAACCACCCTCTATAAATTACTCTACAACTTTTAGAGATTATACTTTTGTTCTTTCATCTAAGTAAGTAAGTATCAATGGTGAACCCACGTACATGACTTTCCTGCATGATGTATCAAAACCAATCCGTGTTTTATTTGTATATTTAACATTTGTAATAAATCTCAAAGAAAGACGGGGATTAAGGTCACATCGCAACCTATTAAATTAAAACATTTGCATAATGAGCAAGATTTAGTGAACCTTACTAATTCTAAAGGTCATCCATTGTTCTATTCTAACCACCCCCTCTAACATTAATATGTGAAAACCTGAGTAGTATGGGTATATATGAATGCTTAATCACGAAGAAGGCAACATATCTGCAGCCTGGTTTCCTTCGCTATATACTAGTGTAATAATGAGATAAGTGTTTGGCCAAACTGTTACGAAATTTTACGAGGCTGTTCTTAAAGATCCAACTGACTGGTAGATTGTTGTTGATGGTGTTGCATAAATTAGTAATTCCACTTCAGTCAAGTGTGAAGGGAAAACAATGCGAGTGCAATTTCTATAGCAAGTCGCTTGTAGGAAATTTATTTTTCTGTTGATATTTTGCTAAATGTGCAGTGATAACGGTCCAATCTCAGGGCCAGTGTTAGTGTATCGAAATCCTGGAATGCATTTCGGAGATGTCCACATCATGAAGGCTGTGTATGTGAAGGAATTGGAAGAGTTTGTTGGCAATGCGAAATATGGGGTTTTCTTTTCGACCAAAGGATGGAAGTCGGCAGCTTATGAAATGGCAACTGGTGATTTTGATGGAGACATGTATTGGGTTTCAAGAAACCCAGAGGTTTGTTTTTGACATATTTTCAGATTACTTGTGGAAACTGGCTGTTTCGTCATTTTCAAACTATCCATTTAAGATTTTTTTGTGAACCTTGCATAAGATAGTCTGACAACTATCTTTTCTCACACTGGAGAATCCTCATTTATATACAATCTAATTACAAGCTGTAAAGCTGATTTTCAGGGCACTAAATTAGCTAACTAATTATGGCTGTTAAACAGAGTTTCTTTATGAATTCTTTGAGCAAATTGTTTTAGCTATACGACGTTGTTAACTGTTAATTTGTAAGAAATGAATGAAAATAAGTAGATGAAGAATTCATTCAGATGAGCATAAGTGATCAAAGGAACTCTATATTAAAAACAAATGAGTATGTGTGTACTGACATATGCAACAGACAAAATATTCTTTGCCTTCCATTTATTTTTTCTTGAATTTTGAGACCTTATTTCTATAATTATCAAATATTGTTAGCTCTATGTTACTGTTTCTGTGCCATTTATTATTTGAAGGAATAAAAAATCCCAGAAATGCATTCTTACCATTATACTTATTAATTATTATTGTTTGGATATTTTTTTTCATGAATATCAGCTATTGAAGTATTTTAAAGCACATGAACCGTGGCAACGTGGCCACTCAGTACCAGATTCAGAGAAGCGAAATCCTCAGGATTTTTCTGAATTGGATCTAGAGCATGAACTTTTCCAATTATTCCTGGAATCAAGGACACCTAGGTACTCAGTTTTGTTCATTAATTGTAATATCTTGTATGATTTTGGTTAAGTAAGCAAGCACATGTTGGACAAAAGATTGGGGTATATTTACAAAAACATGTCATGAGATTGCATCCTTCCCAGTCTTGGGCAAGTTCTTTGTGCATTCTATTTTGTCTGTCAGGACAATTAAACTCAGTGCTAAGCTTCTATAAATAGGTAACTTGTGACTTGTGAGTGTTGTTTGAACTTTCGATCTCTTTCTTGAAAAAATTGAAATAATTGTCTGGATTGATCAGTTCTGATGCAATAGATCAGATTCACTATACCACTTATAATGAATTATAATAATAGTTTGGTTTCTAAACCATCTGATTCAACTCAGTGAAAATACACTTTTGAAAATTCTGTTGACTAGTTTCCACTTAAGACATACACGAGTGGCTTTCTCTTTCCTGTACATCTCTGGCATTCTAGGGGGTCAATGCTAACTCAGAGCACCGTCATCCTGTTAATTGCATGATCAATCCTATGTTTATACTTTATATACTGTTAATTGGTGTGCCTTCACTCTTTTTCTTGATTTTTCTGTTGCTTCTTGTTCCGCAAAAGTATATATTGTGTCTGTTCGAAGTTATTTTTTTTTTTCCATTTCTTTTCTCTTTAGAAACTTCTGCCGACTTTAGTTATTTAACTTTTTGCTTGCAAATTTCTCTTTGCCAGCTACAGCATGTCTACAGCTGCAGATAGCTGGCTTTCATATATGGATAGGCTGTTGACATTAGGTGATGATCGTGCCACTGAAAAGAATTCTTTGAAGACAAAGATGCTTCACTTGGTCGACATCTACTATGATGCCCTAGATGCACCTAAAAGTGGGAAAAGGGTAAAATATATTCCTATTGGTCTGTATAAAGGTCCCAGCAATGCACCACACTTGCCAATAGTCACTTGTTATGTCTCCGTCAGACTTATGTTATGTAAACTTTAATAGTACTTTTAACATCAGGAGTAAAGCTTTTGTAACAATCCCTTTGTTTTAATTTGAACAAGTCAACAGTTCTAGAATGTTAAATGCTCCCAGCAATGCACCACACTTACCTATCATTTTATGTTCCTGTAAAACAGGTCCCCATACCCTACAATTTGAGAGTCGAAATGTTTCCACATCACATGGAAAGGGAGCCTGACTTTAGCTATAAATCCAGTTCTGTATTGGGTCAAATATATGACATGGTACAGGCATTTAAAACTGAGCCTGTTCCACAAACAGGTGAGTGTTTGGTGAATCACATAATTGGACTAATGCTGAGTAGGTGATTTTGTCTTCTCGGAGATTTGTTTCTCACTACCATTTGAACCACAGTTCAGTTTCAGTAACATATCTTCCATTCGGTGCATAATATTGGGCTGATGTTATTAACTTACCTGTAATTTATCTTGTGCAGAAATCTGGAAACTTCCATGCTTTGATGTTTCAGTTCCTGAAACATACATCGACATTTGGAAAGCCAGGTATGACGACTATCGCAAAGATATGGTAAAAGCCCTGAATTCTGGCGATGAGTCAAAGAATGATGCTGCAAATGACGTGATAAAGAAGTACAAGCAGGTAAAATAGCTGGTTGAAATAAATAGGGCAGTAGGCCATCTACATAACCGAGTTTTCTTGGTAACCAACTTGAGAAAATGCAGTTGCTGTACGAGGCTCCTGAGATGGAAGAAAGTAAGAAGGACAGTGAAGTGATCTATGATGAAGCCATTGCTATATATAACGTGACTTATGACTATGCAATGAGTCACGGTGTTGAGAAATGCAGTTTTGCTTGGAGAGTAGCGGGTTCTCCCCTATGTAGCCTATATGCATGGAAATTAGCTGGTCCAAAGGAGAAGCCGATCGTGATGTTACAATCTGTTCTTCGTGAGTTATTGAGCTAATTGAGTATTTAATCATCCATGCTGTTCATAGAAATGCCATGCTTGTACAGAGAATGTTGAGCCCTGATACTGATTGATTGTAGAAGACAAGAACATTATTAGAGTTTTTTCTATGTAACATACTAGTGCGATGAAAATAAAACAGAAAAATAAAATGGATAGAAATGTGTTGAAATATAAGGGAGAGAAAATAAGTAAAAGGGAAGTTTTTTTACTATAATTTGATCCAATATGAATTATCGAAATCAAGCTGATTCCTATTCCTACCTCAGTTTAAGCATTATATTTTCTGAGAACATTTCGATTCTTTCTTGTAATCACGTTGTCATTACATATGTTTATATCCGCTCAAACAATGTAACCATATTTCATCATATGTTAACTTTTCGTGTAAACATAACATATATTCTAATTTGGTACAGTGAATTGAATTTGGGACCACGAAAGGATCAGCTACCCGAACTGTGTAAATTTTAAAAATTGTAAGTTTCTGAATTGACAAATAAAAAAATTGGCAAAGGCCAACTTTAATTGAAATTGTAATACTCTGAATATGTCAACCCCTCAAAATAAGACCATGTTATGAGATAGCATTATTGAAGAGTTTAAGTGTGATTTGCACCATGTAATAAAATCCAAGAGTACTCAATGCTAACTCCCTTTAATTCAATCACCATCAATCTAATCTACACACCCTAAATTAATTAAATATTAGAAAAATAAAGCTTCAAAAGAAAGGAAAATGACAACTCTCAATCTCTCATCAAACACAACTTGCAGATTTAATTTGTTTTCCCCCTTGTCAATTGCAATAGTAAAGGGGGAGTATATATATTTTTTTATAAATATCTTCTGTTTAATTTAATAATCCATAACTGTGAATTTAAGTGAAAAATAAAAGATAGTGGTAGTAAGTAAAGGTCACCATCTTTTGACTTCTCTTGTTTGTTTTTTTAGTCATGAGAAAGTATAGAATGATCTAATACTACGCAATTATGTTTATTAAAGTTAATAATTTATAATTCAATAAGTTTGATAATTTCGAATGAGCTGGATCGAAATCGATAAACTTACTGATAACAGTAGTGTCGGGCGTCAGCAAGTCATATTCAGTGCACATAGAGGAAATATTTTTTCTCATGTCATCTAATTCTTGATTTATACTATATTTTTTTAAATTTATAATTTAAAATTTTGTGTGGGTTCACCAGATTTCCTGAAATTATTTCAGCAAGCTCACCACCTGTTTGTGGTAAAGCCCCAGAGACTTCAAAATTATTTCCTTTGGAATTTATGGGTTGGCTAACGAAGTTTCTGAAAGGGTCGACCCATAAAATCGAATACCATGAGAAACATGAAGAAGAAGATGAAGATGAGACAAAAACTTGGGAAGAAGGCCCTCGTACTTCGGTGGTATTAAATTTTTGTTATTTGTATTTCATTCTATGAGGATTGTTTCTAGCATCTGTTTATAGCAAGTTTCTGTCTGAGTGTGAATGCATAACATGCCCAGGACTCATCGGATTTCGACAAAGAAGAAATCGATCGGGCGATCGCTCTTTCCATTGTCGAAGAAGATGAGAAGGGCAAACAAGTAATTGGTAAGAGTCTATAGGATGTGCATATATAGCTGTGTAAAAAGTATAAGGCCTAGGAAAGAGCTTTTCTTGTTTAACTTATCAAGCCTTGATGAGCCCGCGGCAAATATCGAACTAGTAAAAGAGCCACCGCTCGGGCTCATTCGTGAGCCAAAGCTGGCTTACGTTATTCTTTAGGCTCGTATAAATAAACGAGCTTTTTCTTAGGCTCAAGCCGAGCTCAAGTAGCTCAAGAATAGATTGTCTAGTTTACTATTTTATTTTATTTATATTTCATAACAGAAGTGTCATGATTTCCCACAGAGAGCAAGTCTCAGTTGGAAGAAGATGAACTTCTTGCCAAGGCACTTGAAGAAAGTCTGAACATGGAGTCTCCAACCCAATCACCTCGACATGATTACAATAGTTTAATCCCACCTAGCCTATTCTTCAATCATTCAGGATATAGGTAAAACCTCTCCTGCCCTTTTTTTTCACACTGAATTTGTTCAATGATTTACTAGATGAACCTGACATATGTTTTATACTTTTATTCATAGGATGTGTGCCGGTTGCAATAGAGAAATCGGTCACGGAAGATATTTGAGTTGCATGGGGGCCATTTGGCATCCGGAATGTTTTTGTTGCCATGCTTGTGATAAGCCAATTTCTGAATTCGAGGTTTTTAGACCAATCTGTGTAGAGCGTTTTTTTTTTGTTTCGGTAAACGGACTAATCTTTTTCTTAAATTTTCCGATTTCAGTTTTCGTCGTCTGGTAATCGACCTTACCACAAGTCTTGCTATAAGGAACTGCACCACCCCAAATGTGATGTTTGCAAGAACTTCGTAAGTTCATAATTTCCAAACTGTATTGCAGTGATTAGTTGCAAAACTACCCGAAGTCTTTTTAATATTATGAAAACACAGTTTGATTTCTAATTAAACCTTGCCCCCTAATTAGCAAAAAGCATTTCGAATATTTTTTTGTTTTTTTGGTATTGTTTTCTTCTTACATTTTATGTATTAAAGCCTATAAGTATGTTGTTACTATTGTTGAACTATAGATCCGGACGAATGGTGCGGGACTTATTGAGTACAGAGCACATCCTTTCTGGCCTCAGAAATACTGTCCATCGCATGAGCACGACGGAACGCCTCGTTGTTGCAGCTGTGAAAGAATGGAGGTCAGTCCAGGAATAGTGCTTGTCAATTTTCGGCTGAAAAATACTTGGTAGTTTCTCATTTGTATTCAAATGCCAACTATTTACGATTGGTAAATAGTTTAATGAGGATAAACTGGGGCACGGGTGCTTAACATGTTTGATCCTGCTTTTGGTTTGCTCAACATACAAATAAAAATACTACTTATTCATAATATTTTACCAAATACTCAAATTTATTTAAATAAAAGAAATACTAGATCTAGAGTGTCTTTCTGAACACTCAAGAAATGAATAGAGTTTTTAGTGATTTCAAATGCTAAGTTGCTAACAAAACACTTCTAATTCTCTCTCAAAAATTAAATTTTAAAATTAAATTATATCTTTTTATGGCAGCCAAAAGATGCCAGGTATTTGATACTCGAGGACGGAAGAAAGCTTTGTCTTGAGTGCTTGGACTCGTCAATAATGGACACGCACGAGTGTCAGCCTCTTTACCTCGAAATACAAGAATTTTACGAAGGTCTGAACATGAAGGTTGAACAGCAAGTCCCTTTGCTATTGGTCGAGAGACAAGCTTTGAATGAGGCCATGGAAGAAGAGAAAAAGGTTTAAACCCGTTTTTTTCATACTCGATACGTAAATTTGAACTTTGGGTGTAAATACAAATGAGAATGAAAACTTTGCTGACCTTTTGCATTATTTCATTCTGCGAACAGGGCCATCATCAGTTAGGCGAGACCAGAGGACTTTGCCTTTCAGAAGAACAAATTGTTACCATGGTAATAATTATTTTTGGAAAAACTGCAAATGATTCCTTGAAGTTGTTCGTAGTCAGATATTTAACATTTTTTTCGCAATAAATTTGACTAAAATCTACCTGCAAATGGACTAGTTTACTTTAAATTAGTTTGAGACTTTTAACTATTATTTACGGGCAATTATAGGTATCCAGGAGGCCGAGAATAGGAGGGTATAGGATAATAGACATGTTCACCGAGCCATATAGGGTTGTCCGCAAATGTGAAGTAACAGCAATTCTTGTTCTGTATGGTCTTCCTAGGTAAGATTTGTTTTCCACTTTTTTTTTAGTTCTGAATTTTCAGTTTTACATTCACGGAATAAACTATTTCTCGTTCCATTTAGGTTATTGACCGGATCCATCCTAGCTCACGAGATGATGCATGCTTGGCTGCGGCTTAAAGGTGATTAGATTCCCCCTCTTTGATTCACTGGTCAAATAATAGTTGCCTCGATTATTTGCACCAACTTAAAACTCTTATATCTAGGACCTTATTTGGGAGTGAAAATAACAAAAAAAAAAGACAAGTAAGACTAAAATCGTAACATCAAAAGTACAGGACTTATTGATGGAATGAGTCTCGGCTTTCAGGTTACCCAACTTTAAGCCCGAACGTGGAAGAAGGCATCTGCCAAGTGCTTGCGCATATGTGGTTGGATTCCGAAACCTTTTCTGGTTCGGGTAGTAATGTACCATCATCTTCATCTTCCTCTTCCTCTAACACATCTCCGCCTTCTTCTTCCGGCTCTTCAAAGAAGGGTCAAACGTCAGAATTTGAGAAAAAACTTGATGAGTTTTTCAAACACCAGATCGAGTCGAACACTTCAGCCGCATATGGAGATGGTTTCAGGGAAGGAAATGCGGCTGTGCTCAAGTTTGGCCTAAAGAGGACTCTTGATCACATTCTTCTCACCGGTTTCTTCCCATGATATATTTACTAAATTTTTTTTGTCGAGCAGAAACGCTCAGCTCTATATTTGTACAATACCCTCTATTTTATCTGTCTTTTGTTTCATTTTAATTGAAATACATATATTTTTATCACAATGTTACTATGAACACCACTTTCTGTTAACACATTACTCTGTTCATCAATAAAGAAAAAGATCCGTATGGGATATGTTCATCAATACAGAATTGTAGATTCTCGGGCCGGACCCGGGCTAGCCCGCACTGCTGTACAGATAAATTTTATCTGACGTGTCATCCTCACCTAACTTTTGTTTTTGGCTGATCACACCATTCGCATGCGAGGGTATAAATGTAAATTCACAATGCGGCCGAAACTCTTTGGATCCCGTTATAATTACTAGCTAGCTCTACTCAATACAATACAGAAAAAAATGGAGCAGCAGATAGTGCACCGGCAGCTGAAGGTCAACGGCATCGATATGCACGTGGCGGAGCTCGGCCACGGCCCGTCCTCCGTCCTCTTCCTCCACGGCTTCCCGGAGCTCTGGTACTCGTGGCGCCACCAGATGGCCCACCTCTCCGCCAAGGGCTACCGCACCCTCGCCCCCGACCTCCGCGGCTACGGCGGCACCACCGGCGCTCCGCCCGAATCCAGCGCCTACACCGTGCTCCTTGTCGTCGGAGATCTGGTGGCGCTGCTGGACGCGCTAGGGCTCGAGCAGGTTTTCCTGGTGGGCCACGACTGGGGCGCAATCATCGCCTGGTGGTTCTGCTTGTTGAGGCCCGACCGAGTCAAGGCTCTGGTCAACAGCAGCGTCCATTTTCAGCCCAGAAACCCTCTGCTCAAAACGATGCAGGGTTACAGAGACGAGTTCGGTGACGGATTTTACATGTGCAGATTCCAGGTATTTATATATTGGATATCCGATTAATTGTTTAAGTAATCGATCCGATCAATGTTTTATGAACTCATCTTATTATTTAGGAAGGAGAAGAAAAGGGATTTTATTAGGAAAATAGAAATTTTAGTAGTTATTGAAATTTTCCGTTTTTTCAAAATGTCCCTTCAGAAAATTGGAGAGGCAGAAGCAGCATTCGCATCGACAGACACGAAAAACGTGATCAAAAGATTCCTTTGTTCACGGACTTGTGATCCGCCGGTTATTCCAGAGCCGATTGATTTGGGCGCAATGTTCATGCTGCCTCCCGAGCCACTGCCCACATGGCTCACTGAGGAAGATGTCGACTATTACGCCTCTAACTTTGAGAGGACTGGATTCACCGGGGGACTCAACTACTACCGTGCCATGGACTTGTAAGTAAAATTAAGGAACTAATACAGTATAGTATAGTATAAGATCGTATAAACATTTGTATATTTTGCAGGAGCTGGGAGCTGACAGCGCCTTGGACGGGATCTGAAGTTAAAGTGCCGGTTAAATTCTTGATTGGTGAAAATGACATCACCAACCATTTCTCGGGGGCGAAAGAGTTCATAGCGAGCGGTGGTGGTAAGAACAAGTTAGTTCCGCTCTTGGAACCGGTTGTGGTGATGGAAGGAGTCGGACACTTTCTCAACCAGGAGAAGCCTCTCGACTTCAGTCAGCACATTTACGAATTCATCTCCAAGTTTTCTGATCACTGATAGATAGCCTATATATATGGTGTTTGAATGAAAAATAAATGACTGAATCTGAATATATATATATAATAATCGGTTTGTTGCAATAAAATTATAGTATGATCTTGTCCAGAACTATTTATTTAGAGTGATTTTGAGCTTATTTTGAGTCTTTAATTGAACTCGAATCACCATGATCAAGTTCATGGATTTCTTATTTCTTCCAACAGTTTTTTCAATTTTATTAATAATAAAAAGATTAAAGACAATTATTAAGGAAACATTATTGAATGGCAAATAAGATATTACGATCAAATCTAAAAATAACATTTTTTTAATTTTGTGCTCAGAATATTTTGGCACCCATGACTCCATGAGTATGACCCATTCCGAATGGTTCTTACTTCTTACCTGTGTTTGTATTTTTTTTTTTCTTGAAAATATAGGGATGGACCCTTCACCGGGTTAAATTACTGTGGTATTCTTCATTTTGGGTTAAACATTTATTGTTTTTGTTTTTGATTTTTTTTTTAGCATAAGTCATAATAATGGAGTGTAACTTGTTCTTTTGAACTTATTTTCAGTACAGTTCAGTTAAGATTATATCGTTTCAGTTCAGTTCAGTTCGTTTCAAAATAAATTAAAATAAAATAAACAAAAAATAATTTCAATCTATAATTTTAAATATAAAATCTAGTTATTGTTATAATATTATTAATATGTTTAAAAAAATATTTAATAATTTATAAAAATTATTTTTTTTTAATAAAAAAATCAATTCAGTTCAGATCGCTTAAATTTAGTTCAGTTCAGCCGGTTTCAGTAAAAAAGAACAGGTGGTAAACTCATATTTTTCTCTCCGCTTATTTCTCTAAATTATATTAAATCCGGCCGTTTTACAGGGACATTGATAATAAAAGATGTAAATATTTTTGTTGGATCGAGAGAGTAATATTAATTCACTCAGCTTAAACTATGTATTTTATACTACATAATTGTAATTGTTACTTAACGTTCATAATTTTAATTTCAAAGAGAGATTGGTAATTTTACACAATCAGACAACAAAATAAAAATAAAATGATCCTATTCCTCTGCATGTGGGAAACACCAATGTCCAAAAATGATTTCTTCAATCCCTGGAGGGAGGCCAGATGAATTGAACTTTGGTTATTCTTAATCTTTCTTGAAGTAACAAGACTGCATTCAAATCAAATCGTAATCTTTCACCATAAAACTGCAGGGTTATATGTATAAAAAAATTCAAATAATAATGGATAAAACTATATTATATATAATGCGACAATAAAATAAGAATTGGGACAAGGAAAATCAAAGTATCTCGGATTCATTTTACACTTATTTTATTGATTTGGTATCGACAAACTAATCTTCTTGGGAGGTTGTAACTCATGACGTGCACTTACAAACTAGTAGTAATTAATTAATTAACTACAAAGCGCACACACACACGCACTATATAACAGGTACTCTCGATCCTCATTCAAACTCAACACAACCATTAATTAATTTGTCACTCGATCAGTATATATTATCAATCGCTTCTCGAATTGTACTTCATCGATCGATCGATCAAAGTCATATATACTTACGTCATTGCATTCTTTTGAAATAAATCTCTTTCTATTATAATCATGGATTTGAAATTGAGAGAAGCATCAACGAAGAAGAGATTATCGAGCCGAGGGTTCGGAAGGTTTCTCAAGGAGCAAAGAGGAAGGCTTTACATTGTCAGAAGATGCGTCGTCATGCTTATTTGTTGGAATGATTAATTAATCAATACTGTGCAGATTAATTTTAGCTAAAGTAATTAAGAGATATAGTTAGTTAATTAGTTAGGCTAAATATTTGTCATTCTTTTTCATATATAGTAGTAATTGTTATTTATGATCATCAAAATTGATGGCCAGAAAGTACATCTTTCATCTGTATTTTCTACATTCAATTCAATCTTAAGTTGATACATCACCTTTTTTTATTTAAAAAATTAAAAATTTAATGCCTATAAATTAATGTATTAAAGTCAATATTCTGATAAAAAAATTAAAAAAGCTCGAGCTCAACTCGTTAAAAGAATTAATTGATCGCGAGCCGCTCAATAATAATTTTTTAATTAATTAAATATTTTTTAAATTAATAAATAAATTAAATATATATAAATTAAAATTTATCGAGCCGCTCGTTAACATGCTCGACGAACCGCTCATGAGCACAATATGATGTTCGAAATTCGACTCGAGTAGCTCGTGAGCGCTCTGGAGCCGGCAGGCTTGTTTTCAACCCTATTTTGGGAATATATGATATGTTGAATCTATATTGTAAAACTTCTATATGTATATATAATTTTGACAAAAATAAGTAATAATTATTTGAGTAAAAATTAATAAATTATATTAATGTTATTCTTATAATTTTGATAAAATTAATAAATTGTATTTTACAATAGAAACACATAGTAGTAGAAAATTTTAAAAATATATAATTTCAGTTATATATATTTTTATTAAAAAAATATAAAAATATTTAATTAACAAAAGTCGTTATATATTCATTCCAGATTCAATGTTTCATGGTCAAACAAAAGTTTGTTTGGTCAATGCTGCGGCACCCACGTGCTTCGTTTGATTTCATGATCCATTCACAAGTTCACAACTGGTTTTAAGTTGTTTTACTTTGGGGTGGCCGTTTGGTCCCAAGATCCCGATCTCGTCCCGATCCCGTTCTTAAATGGGACGGGACAGAACGAGATTGAAATATAAAAAGTGTTAATCCCGTCCCGTCCCGATTCCGGATTAAAATAATGGGATAAGACCGGGATTAGTTAAATAAATCCCGAAACATCCCGTCCCGTCCCGTTATATATTTATATATATTAAAAATATATATTTTTAATTATTTATAATATATTATTGTATTTAATTATACATAATTTGTAAAAATAAAATTTACTTTACTAAAATTTAAACAAAATCAAAAAACCTATGATTTTTATAAAAAGATAATAATAAGTTTTATAATACGTAATTAAATTAAGTGTATAAAATTGTTTTTAATAGTATATAATATTTTTTATTGAAATTAATTAAATTAAACGGGATCCTGTTTCGATCCCGATCCCGTCCCGATTTTTTTAGGGATCCCGAACTCACGGGATCAATTTTTAAAAAGTGTGATCCCGTCCCGATCCCGTCCCGTTAAAAATTTTATGGGACGAGACCGGGATCAAGTAAATCCCGTCCCATCTCGGCCCATGCCCACCCCTAATTTTACTGGTTCTACTCTACAAACTTTATTTATTCATTAAATATTTTTATTGTTATTTACTGTATTAGATTTACATGTAACATGTCGTATCACTATAAATATTTTTATTCCCAAACAGAGTATATTAAAAAAACAATACTTATATCATACTCCCGGGAGCCCAATATAAATAGTGCTCCCACCCTTTAAAATATAAAAATCATCATTTAATAATTAAGAAATTTTCATTTCAAAAAACAATTATTATAAATATTAATTAGCATAGCAATGAATATTTTAGCATACCTAATGAATATTTATCACAAAATACATGAAGATATAACATGGGTGCACAATTAAAATAATACTCCTAGGAACATGGTATAAATTGCCTTAAAAAAACATGTTGAGCACACATTTCAAATGTTCCTAGAAACTTTAATACTTATTTTTGGATTGAGGGGGCGTGGCAGTGGCAGTGCGTTTTTACACTGCACCATAAGCAGTGCAATCTTAGCCATTGAATAATATCAAACTAAAATCTAACGGTGATTATATTATTTAAATAAATAACAATATATTTGATTTGTCTAGTATTTATAATCATTTTTCTTTTTCTAAATTTTATTTTATTGTTATTAATAAAATAAATAAAATTATTACGCGCAAAGTGCTTTGAATTTTTTTATTTTAAAATATTATAATAAATATAATTATGGGCAGATAGAGTGTTTTAAATTTTTTGGGCAAAAAATTTTATTTGATGTCAAGCGTTAAATTTAATAAATTACAATAGCACGATTAAGAATACATATCCGATAAAAATAAGATCCTTGTTTAATTATACTTATCTCTCTAATGGTCTACTTTTATAATTTTATGTCACGTAAGAATGTTTATAATAGGAGATGATCTAATAACATTTTTATTTTATTTAAATGGATGTAATTTATCTAATTACACAATTTAATTAATTATTAAATAAGTTAAATGTGATGAAAACGGGTTAAAAATGAGTAACAATAAGTTGTGTTTTGTAAATGTTGGTTTTGGCGACAACGTATTTTTCCTTGTGTTCTTGTTTTTGTTGATTTTCAGGATTACAAGTTAAGAATTCGAAGTCAACTACCTTGCGCATGGAAATGGAGACTTGAGTCTCCACTTTTGGAATGACATGGAAACGGCGACCAGAGTCGCCGCTTTGGATGCATGGACAAGGAAACGGAGACAGCAGTCGCCGCTTTTGGTGACGCGAGGAAACGGCGACTCGTGTCGCCGCTTTTGGTGCAAGGGAACTTTTCCAGCGACCCGTGTCGCCGCTTTTGGAGTTGCATGGAAATGGCGACTCGAGTCGCCGGTTTTGGTGCATGAGAATATTCCAGCGACAACTGTCGCCGCTTTTGGTACGTTGGAGAAACGGCGACTCCAGTCGCCGGTTTTGGTATTTGGGGATTTGAAGAAACGGCGACTGTTGTCGCCGCTTTTTGTTGTTGCACAGAAACGGCGACTCCAGTCGCCACTTTTGGTGCATGAATTATTTCCAGCGACTGGAGTCGCTGGTTTGAGGAAATGGAAAAAGCAGTCGCCGGTTTTGGGACATGTTATGAAAACGGCGACTCTCGCCCTTGACACATTTTCGGAGAATGCAGTCGCCAGTTTTGTGTTACATAAAAAACGGCGACTCAAGTTTTTGTGTTTTGATTCTACGACTGAGAGCTTTCAACGTGATTTCTTTCACCAAGTACTCAGCTCAAAGAAATGAAGAATTGTTCTAAGTTTGCAACTTCAACAATATCGACGACCATGAAGACGATGAAATTCTGAGGCTTCAACACTTAGAGATTTTCACAAGAAATTGAAGATGAAGAATTGAGATCGATGGAGTCAAGATTGAAATTGAAGTTTGTTGTTGAAATTGAAGATTCAAGATTCGAAGATTCAAGAATCAAAGATTCAAGATTCCAAGATTCAAGAATCCAAGTTCTACAATAATGATGTCATCCATGGAAAAGTGACATAGGCCAAGCATGCGACGAATGAGAACGTGCCACATCATCACTCTCACATGTGCGACTCTACTATAAATACCCATGGATGTTCATTTCATCATGGGACGATTTTGAGAGAACGAAATCTGATTTTTAGAATCGTAGTCGAGCTTCGAGTTTGTGTAGTAGCTTTTGCGCCGTGTGCCAAGATTAGAGCTAGGAGATTTAGCTTTAGGTACTCGTGTGCTAGATTGCAAGTTAGTGGGAGTTGTTGCGACACTCGGGAAACTTCTTGTAATCGTTTTGCCTACCATACTCTACAAGTGTAATAGTTTAAGTTTTGTGTTCAATGAAATGAAAACTATTACATAACTTTGTCTCCACTTTTTATTCTACAAATCGTGTGAGTGTTTACTTTGACGCAAGCTGCTGTCTGTGTGTTCAAGACCAATTTCACGAAAAATTGGTATCCTACGCTGAAGGCGTAATTTCATGTTTAAACTTGCAATATTTTGCTCTCAAAATATATGGACCAAATAATTCCTCAGCATCAATTGACCGACTCAGCAGAACTCTTTTCGGCCCACTGACGGCCCATCAGAGTCCATTACTCAAGGCCAACCCAAAACTAACTTTAGCACTAGACTGTTCTTCAAGCTCACAAAAGTTTGCTTTTTCTTGTGCAAAAAGATTTATCCGTCACATTCAGATTTATTCCAATTTCTCTCCGCAATCTCTAAAAAAAAGTAGGAAACAAGTCATGGAGTCTGTGAAATCGATGCCAGTTTTAGGGCGCGCAGAGGATCCTCTCCGTTTTGGAATTCACGGCGTGAAAAGCGACATCATCGAGTCTCACCCTCTCGAATCTGCCTATCTATCTGTAAATTTTCTCTCTTTTGGTTATTTTATTTTTTCTTATTTTATTTTATTTTATTTTATTTTTCTGGTAATTGATCTACAGGCGAAGGTGAGGCAGGAGGAAATGAAGAAGAAGATACTGGCGAATACTTACGGAGCGGCGTTTCCGATGAGGATGGAGCTCGACCGCCAGATTCTCTCCAAGTTCGTGTTTCCCCGATCTTATAAGCTTTAATTACTGTTATTGCTTTGGCTTGTTTCTGTTTTTATAACTGTGGGTGGGCATAGTGTGCTGCCGGAGCTAGGGTTTTCCTCTTTGTTGACTTTTAATTGTGAATGTGAATGTGAGAACTTCTGTTATTTGGACGAAACTAAGCTGAATTTGATGATCTAGGTTTTACAAAAGTTGAACAGTTGAATTTGTCTATTTTCAGTTGTATTATCGTCCCGAAGCCCCAAGTTTATCCTGGGTTCTATCACAAATTCTTTTCAACTTATGTTTACTGAATCAAGATCTTAGTCTTGCTAACTGGTTGTTAGATGTTAACTGGCATGCTTTCATTGTAGAGATGTCTCAATATCCAGACATATGGTAGAGGTCCATGATCTTACATCCGCATTTTTTTTTTATGTTTTCAAAAGATACACTATTCAGCAATTTTATTTTCTTAGAAATTAGAATGGAGAAGATTGATATTCGTGCATTGGTAGGTTCTTGGATAAGATATTTTAAAACATCTTATATGCTCCTAAATTTAATTTGCCGCTCAAAGAGCTGATAAGATATTAAGTTTTGTTTGATAAATAAGGAGTTGACTTGTGTCAAGTAAAAAATGGTCGAGCTTATAAGTTTTGTTTTCTTTCAATTGTTATAAATCATGGAGTTTATAGCTCTGAAAAATATGTAGGGTATGGACATCTTTTTTTAGAAGATATAGGTACCATTCTTTTAAGAGCTAATAAGCTCTGAAACACCTATAAGTGTTTCAAGGAGCTTATAAGTGTTTCTGAGGCATAGTGACAATAAACATCAGCTCTGACACTTCTGTTCATTTCTTCCTTAATTCAATTCCAAGTTAATCTAATATTAAACAAAAAAAAATCTCTTAGAAATTAGTATGGCATAACTCGTAAACATATACAGTCACATAGACAAGATTCCTAACAAACAGCTTATACTTCTGATGATCCTTGTGGATTTATTCAAGAACGGGTTAAATTAGTTAAAAGCTTACACAAAATTCTGATGGACTACTCATTGTTCAATATATATGTTTAGGCTTCATCATGATGGATTTTAAGTTGCGGATTGCAGATCCATAATTAAAAAAATCCATTGAACGTGTTTAGATAGAATTCAATTCTTATGCCCCTATTTTTAATATTTGAGGTGGATTATAGTCTTTTGAAATCCTTCCCCCAAATTCTCTCAAATCCATATTCTTTACCATTTGCCTTCGTGTTAGGTCTTCAGGACTCCTTTGTTGAACTTCTTCAACCATATATAATTTGAAGGTCATAAAATATTCCAATACGTGCATACCTATTTGATATCTCATTTAGCTTCAGTTATGAATAATTTCTTCTTTAGCAGAAACATGTGGTTTGTGAACATAAACTGGACAATAGTTCATTTTTTTTCTCTCATAAATTGACTTTCTTATTAATAAGTAGCCCCATTATGAGATACCAACAATTACTGCCTCCTTTTGCCGTACAGGTTTCAAAGGCCTACTGGAGCTATACCATCTTCTTTCGTAGGCTTAGATGCCTTTACTGGAACTTTGGAAGATTTTGGTTTCGAAGATTATCTCAATGGTAATTATCGTTTATTTGTGGATATTATTATTAAATTATTACTCCCGGGGTATTATTAAACTATATTGCACAATGGATTTAATGTCCTGTTTTATTTTACCCCTTTTTAGATCCCAGGGAATCTGAATCGGTTCGTACTGTTGACATGCATCATGCAATGGAAGTGCGTCTTGGGCTATCGAAAGGGCCAGCATGCCCGAGTTTCATTTGAAAACAAGTCTTTGTACTACTTAAACCATTCTCATTGCTATATGTATTGATCAGTTTTTGAACATATTATTGGCCCCGTCAAATCCCGAACAGTACGTTTTATTGTGATCCAGTTTGTTTCTTAGTCTTTCTAAAATATTTGGTTTGCTTTGCTTGAAATTCCAGTATCATTTTGAGTTTTTTTTTGGCTTTTCTAGAGATGGGAGAAGGATAAAGAAAAATGCAATGTTCAGGGACCTCACTAAAAATATTCCATATATTTACTGATCACTATAAACAGATAAGATTGCACAAATTTAACTTTTAAACAATTTTATTGACTGCATTTGCTTATAAAACTTTGAAAAAACACAAATTCTGTCAACCATCGCATAACGCTGGACTAATTAAAAGTTGACACGTGGCAACCAGAAATACAATAGTAGGTGGGTAAATTCGAAATTTACAATAGTTTTGAGGATCAAATCATAATATTTCCTTATTAATGATTCAGTTGTAAAAAGCCAAGCCGAAACCCAAAACAGCTAAAACGCAGTTGGTGGTATATTCAGTTCGGCACACTGTTAATTCTTCACTCCCAAAAATCAAAATCAAAATCAAAATCAAATCCGAAACCCCCAAAAACCTAACCTTCACCGGAGGCACATGGACCCTCGACGAGTCCCCCGCGCCGTCAGCGACCCGAAGGTCCGCCACGTCGGATTCTTCGCCCCTGCCGGGCCATCTGGTCGACCCGAACCGAGAGCACCATCTCCTACTCTCTCCGATATTCCCCTCGCCGGAAACTCGCTGTCCCCCGTTATGATCCCGCCGCCGCGCCACCAGTCCAATGAACTCTCCCGAAACGCCCCCTACGCGCCACCTGAGTCCTCGATTCCCGTGGGCAGTTATAATCCGTCCGAATTTTTATCCCATACTGACGGGACTGATTTTTCCGACGATCGTAGAGACAGTTTTGGAGAATTCCCCACGTCTCCGACGTCTGACTGTTTGGAGATGGCGGTGGCTAAGCAGGATGATATTGTTGCGAGATTGCCCCCTGATATACGAGGTAATTTTGTATTTACCAATAAAAAATGTTTTCAGATTCATTCATTCATTTATTGAATGTAATCGATCTTGGATTGAGTTTGGAACAGATGGAGGAACGAATAATGAATTCCGGAAGGAGAAGGAGACAAGTAGTGCAAAGGCGTTGAAGGAGAAGACCACAAAAGCCGAAAGGCGGGCAATTCAAGAAGCACAAAGAGCTGCGAAGGCGGCAGCGAAAGGTAATAAATATCTCGTGCTCATCTTTCCAATCTCGAGTTGATAGTATGTATGATTAGGAATTCCAGGAATGAGTTGTAATATTGCCTATAGCGATTGAATCATTGTTAATTTGTTGATTTCTCGATTTCCTTTCGAAATTCTAGGTCATATATTTCGTATAATGAGATTAATCTATAGGTGCAATTCTTCAGAAAACTCAATGAAGCAAACCTGTATTTGTCATTTGAGTGTTAGCGTGTTACCTTAGCTGTCATTTCTCAATCGTAAGTGTAGAATTGTGACTTCCTTGATTTTATTCTCTTTTTCGCATCAGTTGGTTGAGCAGCTAATGTAAACTTAATGAGTGCTCTCTCCATTGTTGGAAGTCTTATTTTTACCTCTTCATTTCGGTCTTTTAAAATGTAGTATTGTTTTTGGACCCATGGATGGCTTCCTCTTTCACAAGTATATATATATATATATATATAATAAGTATTGACATTTAATTCATCACTGATCTCATCTTATAATCCTTTACCTTCACAAAATGCTTTCAATGATAATCCTCCTCCTCCTCTCTCTCTCTTATTTTATTTTATTAATCTTTTTTTTTTCAAGGGTGGAAAATAGTTTGAAGTTGTAGGGTGATAGCTTCTGTGGCGTGGCTGTTTACATTTCTTGTTTAATCTCTCTTGATTTTTTATCCTTCTCCTGCATTTCCGGAAATTGCAACTTCTAGGTGAAGGAAGTAAGATTTCTTCTTCTGCTACTGCTGCTGGGGTTAATTCAACCAACAAGGGGAAATCTGTAAAGTCTGCTCCACAAAAGAAAGACAAATCTCCAGTTGCAGCTTCCGAGAAGAAAGATGGTGACCGTCTACCGGACAAAGATAGGAAGAAAGATGTTCATGTCCCTCATCCACGGATGCAGTTTGATGATGAAACTAGAGTGGAGAAGGCAAAGAAGCGTTTGGTAGTGAAACAAACGGAAGCTAGGAACAGAGTTGAGCTCTTTAGGCATTTACCTCAGTATGAGCATGGAACGAGGCTTCCCGATCTAGAATCAAAGTTCTTCCAACTTGATTCCGTTCATCCTGCTGTTTACAAGGTACTTTAAGAAACAATTAACTTCTTCCCCAGTTATTAGCATTGCCTATATTGTCTGTTTCTGTATTTTTACTAGACACTTTGGAGTTTTTATCTGTCTGGAATGGGGAAATCTTTAGGGTTAATAAAAAAGATTGCCTCTGATGTTCATTCAAATTTCATGAAAGAAGTGTATCTTTCTTTTGTTTATGTAAAGTAAATATGTCAAACATCAAGGGTAAGTTTGCATTCACCCACTTTTCAGGATCATTTTTATTTGGTCCACTTCTGCACTATTATTTGTCTCGAACTCCAACCAAAGAAACTCCTTGTTATCTAATTATTTTCATCAACTCATGATACTTCAACCGTAATTTTCTACTGAAATACCCTCACCTTTTTTTTATGCTCAATTCTTATCTGATCATTTAATCCTCACCTCACCTCCTAATACAAAGGTAATTTTGACTTTTATCTTTAATTTGGATGAAATGACACTGGAAAGAAAATAGGCTGAACTATCTTTTCTACAATTGCCAATTTCTATCCCTTTTCCCAGGAGCCCCGTTTGTTTATCCAATTTTATGCTAATTTTAATTATGTTTGTCAGGTTGGTCTGCGGTACCTTGCTGGGGACATCTCCGGAGGCAACGCCCGTTGCATTGCCATGCTCCAAGCATTCCAAGAATCAATTAAGGATTATTCCACCCCACCAGAGAAAGCTCTAATCCGAGACTTGGCCACAAAAATTAACAATTATGTCTCCTTTCTAATTGAATGCAGACCCCTCTCTATTAGCATGGGGAACGCAATAAGATTCGTCAAAGCCCGAATTACCAATTTATCTCTGAAGCTTTCCGAAGCAGAGGCGAAATCCAGCCTTATCTCCGATATTGACCATTTTATAAGTGAGAAGATAATTCTTGCAGATAAAGTCATAGTCAAACACGCTGTCACTAAAATCAGGGATAATGATGTACTTTTGACATATGGATCGTCGTCTGCTGTTGAAATGATTTTCCTTCATGCCCAAGAACTCGGTAGAAAGTTTCGGGTGGTGGTAGTGGATTCGCGTCCCAAGCTTGAAGGTCAAAAGTTGGTCCGTAGGCTTGTGGGGAAGGGTGTGAGTTGCACATACACCCATATAAATGCCATCTCTTATGTCATGCACGATGTGACAAAGGTGTTTCTCGGGGCGTCCTCAGTGTTGGCCAATGGGACAGTTTACTCTAGGGTTGGGACGGCATGTGTGGCCATGGTTGCCCATCAGTTCCGGGTCCCTGTGTTGGTATGCTGTGAGGCATACAAGTTTCACGAAAGGGTTCAGCTTGATTCTATTTGCTCGAATGAACTTGGTATGAAAATTTGGGTTTATAGTATTTAGATGGAAAAAGGTACCCTAAAGGTTTGGCCTAATTTTCAAAAAAAAAATTAAAAAAATACAAAAGATTCCTGTAGATTTTATTTGTCTTGTGTTTTACCCAATTCAAAAGCAAAAACATACTGTGAGCCCCATTCTCATTTTTATCAATACTAAAATTTGCCTCTTAATGGTACCACTAAATCAAAGGTGTACTTTTGGTCATTTTGATATATGGTTTATTTTTTTGGTAATCAAGTCAAACCTCAAGGGTGCGTTTCGAAATATCCCCAGACAAACACCCTTGAGGTTTAGTCTAATTATGCAAACACTAGCTCAATTTCTAAATTGCTCTGCCCCCCTTCATGCTTATGTTTTATTATACAAATTACACCCTCAATTGGTATGTTTAGGTCAAGAGACACAAAATTCAAGGGAGTGTTTGTATTTTTGAAAGATAATATTTTTTTTTGTAATGAAACCAATACCTTCAAGAGTGGCTTTGTAATCTTGCTTTTAACCTTCGCAGTTCCTGTCATGTATCATTTGCAGGTGATCCTGACATGGTTGCAAAGGTTTCGGGTAGGAAGGAGATTAATCATTTGGATGGTTGGGCTAATAGTGAGACTCTGCGCCCCTTGAACTTGATGTAAGGCCGATCAATAAATTACTTGTGAAATATTAGGTTATAATTGGTATTATACTATTATAAATGATGGTTCACTTTATTCTTTTTGGTTTTCCATTTACCAGATATGATGCAACACCTTCAGATTACATATCAATGATCATAACTGACTATGGCATGGTCAGTTGAACTAAGTTTATTCGTTTTTCTACTGCCCAATGCACACACTTGATTTTCTGTCTCATTCAATTTTCTTTTCATGTCTTTAGATACCACCAACGAGTGTTCCTGTTATTGTCCGAGAATACGGGCGAGAACACTTGTGGATATAAGTGACGGAGGAGAAAGCAATACTGAAGAGCCTTTTTGCCATAGCTTAATTTTGATCATGTTTTATACCTGTTTTTGGAATAAAGTTATATGCTACTACTGCCTTTTAATTTTGACGTGGCCATTAATGACTGTGACTTGGTGAAGAGTGCGCGTATATCATCTCTCCTGGCAGTTTTGTTTTGGAATAGACAGACAGGACTGTGGGGTTTTTCCGGACTCCTTGCCCATAGCTGAGTTTCATTTTTTATTTTTTTTGGCTTCTTACAGAATGGTTGCTATATATACTTCGGATGTTGTCTTTTTGGGCATTATGAAACTCTTTTGACATTTCATGTTTTTGAAGTTTGAGTTAAGGAACATCCTATGAGCCCATACCATATGCATAATAACAAAAATAAAATTGAAGACAAAGCATTATTACAGCTGATTTTTCGGAATAATTCTATGAAATTATCAAAATTTTAATGGTAAAATTTGCAATTTTTAAATCTTGACAACCCATAATTAAAAAAAGTATAAATATAGTCCACATCGTGATAAAATGATAATGAGTAATGCAAAAGATAATGAGTAATGCAAAATTAAAAGTTCAAAACTATTCCATTTAGTAATCTATAAATATGTTCTCCATCCAATCATATCACGTCTCAACTCTCAAGTCTCAACACAAAACTTCCCAGGTTTTTATTCTACTGTCCCTCTGGGGATTTCACCTTTTCCATACACAGGAGAGACAACCCCAAGTACAACTAAACCAGCCAAGAGAACAATCAACATGCCCAAAGAGTTCACTAGCATTGCCTCCCTTGAATATCGTGATATTATTTGACTCGCTTGAAGAAAAGTGGCCTTCTCCAGGAAACCGGTGGCACATGTAGCCACAGATAGAATGTAGATATACAGACCAAAATACACGTGCCATGGCATTAAGCTAGCTCGACTGTTTCTTGATCCACCGGGATACCAAAAGGTTACAAATCCAGCAGTCCCCTGCACAAGTGATTATTTAAGTTTTGAGAAACTCTGAAGTTGCTTAGAATGATTAGTTTGCAAAAAAAAATAGAGAAATTACACAAATCACCCTTGAGGTTTAACCTGATTACAAAAACACAGCAGACTTTCAAACTTACAGAGATGCCTTGAAGTTCACAGTTAATATTAAGTGTCTATACCTTCCGAAACTACATAATACACCTTTGATACTTCTTTCTGTTTTCTCAAATTACCATCTCAATGGGTGGTTGCAACAAAAATCTTAATGTTGTATTTTGCAATTTTGGAAGATAAATGGATGTCTTTCGAGATCAGGTCAATTCTTAAGGGTAGCTTTACATAATAATCAGTAATTAAGAACAGAGTACCTGAATTACAAACAAGAAAAAGCAAGCCAGGCCCAACCACGAGTGGAGGCTATAGAAATTATCAATGCCCTTGTCAATGTGAAACTTCCAAGCGGCCCATATTCCAATAGTGCTGAAAACGAAAGCCAGAAATTGCAAGGAAATATGGACAATTTTTTTGAAATTTTTCGTCCCAGACACAGTCTTGTACACCAGCATGGCTGCCAAAAATCAATGCCGACCATTATATTATCCCCATACAAACATACTCCCCCGCTTCCTTACTAAAACAAAAGGATGTATCTAAACTATCAATTAACGGCAGTGATTCTTTATCACTCGTATACCCAAACGAAAATAACACGAAATATTCACTCGTCGAACTGTATCTCATCCATACATGTCACATTTTCATATAGTTCGGATACCTTTTGCGCCTAACACAATATCAATGTTCAGGAAAAGGAACAGCATACAAAATCCACACCTTATTGTGATTCCAGTAAAAGTAGTTAAATAAAGTATGCACTAAATTTCATTGCGATTACGGCATTTCTATCTCAGGCAACAAAAACAAAACAATTGAACAGAGTGGACTATAGATGAACACCAAGTAATCACACTTAATTTTGACCTAAATATTTGTGAATCGGAAATGAAAAACAAGGCATATTTGTCATACCTTCACCATTTAGAAGAACAAAGCCGATCACCATTAACACAGGGTGAACCTGAATAATTAATCAATAGAAACAGATTTAATTCCAATCCAAAGTCAATTTCGTCAATTGAAAAGATGATGATGAAGATGAAGATGGACTTACGTTGAAAATGAGGCTCTTATCCTCGGATACAAGCGCCAATCCGCCTCTGTAATGAACATTCCATATCAAAACCAGCGCCGCAACTGCGATACCGACAACTCTCACCGCCACGAAGATCGGGAACCGTACTACCGGCACCGCCATGGAGGGCAGTTTCGTCAAATTAGAAAAATAAAATGGTATAGGTTGAAAGGAGTGAAAATTAGGGGTTTTGCATCTCCAGCGGAAATTCGAGCTGAGTTTATTCAGATTTCGACAACATTTGGTTTGACTTTTGGCGGGGATCGGCTGATTTAATTTAATTTATTTGGATAATTTATGTTACGGAAAAAATCTGTCGACTTTCTTGTTGAAGAATTATTCAAAAATAATTTAATGGTTTTTTACTTGCTTTGAAATAATTTTGTCACTTATTGTCATTGTGAATAAGTTATACTACTATGTAATATAGGAGTGAATATTATACTAATTCTTTAATATTATGTCAATAGGAGTGAATATTGGCAATTTATATCTTGCTCCCCAATGCCAGATGCATATCTTACACCTAGTCAAACTTATAAAACAATTAGTCAAAATTAACCTAAGTTTTTTTTTCCTTTTTTTTTTCTTCGTATAATCGTTCTCTCTCTCTCAGCTCCCTCTCATCCAAACTCAGATCTTCGATTCATCGTCGTCCGTTCGCCGCCGTCATCATCAGCGCGTGATCTTCGATTCTTCAGGGCATCTTCAATTCCGCGAACATCCCGTCGCTTTCTTTCGATTGCATCCATCGCCACGATTTATCGTCGCCGTTTACCGCCGCCATTCATCTTCGTAGTTCACCGTCATCATCAGCGCGATGTTCGATTCTTTTGCGCGTCTTCAATTCCGCCTTTGCCTGACATCGTCGCCGTTCACCATCTCCGTCGTCTTCAAAATCCCCTTCAGAAGTTCAAATTGGTAACCTATATTTATTCACTTCAGAAGTTCTTACTTGATCTAGATAAAGGCTTTGGTGGGTGGTGTTGTATGCCTGTAGATTTTCTTTTAATTTCTTATTCCCTTTATGCTTATAACTAAAGTGCTAAAGATGAATTTGAACTTTTAGCACGTAATTATTAGTGAGACAAATTCAGACAGCTCGTACTAAAGCTTAAACACATAAAAATAACAGTTCATTACCATTAGTAATCTAGTAGTTCTATGCATCATATGTGCATAGTCTGAACGAAGGAGTTTGTGCTTGGCCCTGATCTTTATCTATGTAGTGGTAATTTGGGAAGATCTGGTGAATTTGATAATAACTTGCAGAAAAATCTTACTTGGAATACACATCAAACTAACCTGATCATTCTTGGATTTAGAAAAATACATCTAGCTATGTAAATTGTTTGTTTTGCCTCCTAATGTGAATACTTTAATGAACTATAGTTATACTTGCATGGTCTAATTTAGTTCTTTCTACAGGAATTGCTGAACTCGGAGTTATGATGATGACAACCACCTTAGTAACCCTTGTGATGCTTCTTATATTGCAGATAAACATATTTGTTGTTTTGAGTTTTGTTATTATTTTCTTGGGGTTGGAGTTGACTTTCTTTTCTTCAGTTTTGTGGAGTGTTGGGGATAGAAGTTGGATCATACTGATGTTTGTCATTGTCATATTCTTAATTATGTACATTTGGAATTATGGGAGCAAGCTAAAGTATGAAACAGAAGTGAAGCAAAAAATGTCAATGAATGTCCTTTGGGAACTTGGGCCCGATATATGAATTGTTAGAGCTGCATTAGCTTGCTTTATAATGAGTTGGCAATGGGGATACCTGCTATATTAGGGCATTTTCTATCCACTTTACCTGCTGTTCATTCAATGATCATATTTGTGTGTATAAAGTATGTCCTTGTCCCTGTATCTGTTGTACCTGAAGGTGAAAGATTCCTTTTCAGGCGAGTTTGCGCCAAAAGCTACCATATATTCCGGAGTTAGGTATGATGAAACCTAGAATAGTTTTCTGAAATTGATGCTGACCTTCATTTTGTATTATGTCAACCTTCATTTATGTTACATGTCAACCTGCATTTCTATTTAATTTATAATTAATGAGTT
This sequence comes from Euphrasia confusa, assembly GCA_954870475.1. NCBI lineage: Eukaryota > Viridiplantae > Streptophyta > Magnoliopsida > Lamiales > Orobanchaceae > Euphrasia > Euphrasia confusa. The sequence continues at coordinate 40,005,879 of OX940952.1, forward strand.
TGTGTGTTTTTAAGATGCCATGGAGTTGAATCACGTTGACCCAAGTTCAGGGAGTGGAACCTTACATGTTGTTAATGAAGAAACAAGTTCGTTGATTGTGCCCTTGATAGATACTATTAAGTAATTATTTAGGATACTTTATGTTTGTTATTTTTCAGTTAATGATTACTAATTAACTTTCATTTTTTCGTCTTTTGTTTTCTGGAAAATAAATAAGCCAGGTTGTTGAGATGATGATTTGAAAGATTAAAGAGTTCAACCAATTCTACAAGATATTGGAGTACAAGACTTTGGATTTTTTGCTTTATACTTTAGTCCTTCATTTTAATGCCTATGATACTGCAAATCGATGATTATTACCCTTCATTTTTTTTAAAGAAACATGCAAGTACTTAAATTAAAGAGAAATGAAGTGTTATGTAAATTAAAATGTAGATTGGTATTTTTTGAGAACTGTATAATAATGAATTTATCATGATGGCTGATTATATGTTTAAGTTTCAAGTGAATTTTAAACGTTTATTTATTGTGTTTAAATCAGATCATAATTTTTATTTTTATAGAGATTATCGATTTAAGTTTGAAGTGAATTGTTTTTTATATAGTTCATATTTATTTTAATAATACGAGGATGATGATAGTTGATTAATAGTTAATGAAATGAAAATTACACTTTATGATATTTCAATTTGCATATTATTAAACTTTATTTTCATTTTGAACATAAATGCACGTAATGAAATATTTTACAAGACTACCTGATTCATCGACCATTCATCAACAAATTATGCACAATATATCATCCAACCACCAAATATATAAAAAATACAACAAAATACACCAATTACTTACAAATCACTTATCTAGAAATCATCTACAAATCAGTTATCAAAAAATCATCTATAAATCATTCAAGTATTAATCAGTTTCATTAACATCTAAAACTCTTGTAAAATTTTGGCTTTGTCCAGCACTTCAGTTTTTACTTCATTACAGTCCATCAATATTCTCGATGCTACATATTTAGCTCGGAGTTCGTTCAAGAAAAAAGAGTCCTGCAAACAATAAACTGAAATGTTCCAATTATCACTTTCTCCCTTGTACGTCTCAAGATGTCTCATACAATAATAAACTGAAGGATGAACTCTATTATTGTGAAAGATGATATTGCACAAATGTGAAGAATAACTGTGTGTGTACAATTTGAAAATATACACAATCATTGAACAAATATTGCTTCAATCTTAAAAATGCAGGATGAACTACATTACTATGAAATATGACATTTGTACATATATGAAGTATGAAATATGTTCAGCCATTGAAGTTTAATCATGCTCATTTTTTCATTCATACAATGAAGTATGAACTGTATTTTAATGAAAGATGACATGCTTTGTATATGAAGTATGAGATTTAATAAAATTACCTGGTTTGGTAGAGTAACATTCTTCCGTATGCGGTTTTTGGTATAAAATCTATGCTGCAACTGAAAACATTAACAATAACAGTTTAAAATGAAGAATGAGCTATATTTATACATATCATAACAGTGTGTAAAAAAGTACCCAGAAAATAAAGTGTGTGTGCTAATCAAGTGTGTGTGCGCGCGCTAATTAGATCTAAAGGAGTTCCACAATTACACTTAAGTTCAAGACCATATTAAATAAGACAGTGTGCTAATTTTCTATAGAAATGATATTTGTGTTTTTTATAGTTACTCTTTAAGACTACCCATGACTTTTTTTCCAACAACCTTCCTTCTCATCGAGGCCACAACCAATATCACAAATGTTGAATATGTGGAAGCTACATCCCAACTAAAACATATCTCAACTAACCATTGTAGCTAACCATTGTATATATGTTTATGAGTTTGGTCCAATTGATCTAATAAAAAAAACTACCAGCTTATAAATTTAATTTTACATTAAACGCGGATGAAGCTCATCTCATTCCCACTTACCAAGTCATCGAAATCATTTTCATCTCTCTGAGAGTTGCTTCCATTTAAGTTCATTTCCAAGTCAACCCCATTAGGACCCTACAAAAAATGGCATACATTAAAAACATGGCAATATTATAAATCAGTGCCACAATATAATTCTTGCAGCTGCTCAAACACTAATATGGCATCATTAGACAGATCACAATGTGAGACTTCAAAAGAATACTTCCTTCAATTTCAATAAAATCACTGAAACACAACTTGATGTGAAGATAATCAAGATATCATGACACATCAACTGGTTAAACTAAGTGCACAAAGGATTTTTATACATCCTTTTGCTGTGGAAGTCGTGTCAAATATTTAGATTGTTTCCTACGTAGCTCCACTGAAGGGTCTGAAGGTCAGTAGCTAAAGATCGTTGCAAAAGAAATCATACTGCAGAATCCTAATATTTCAATCACGAAAAAAATGCAATAGGGGTTCTAGTGCAGAATCCTAATATTTCAAACATATAAAACTCAAATTCAAACATGCTAAACTCAAATACATGAAACACAATCATACCTAACTCCAGATTATTAATTAATATTGAGCGTAATATTATTTAGGGTTATTGACAAATCGTTGTTAAAAATTTCATGAAATTAAGAAAAAATAATTACCTAGGGTTATCAGCCAAGTCGCCTAGCGACGTTGATTTTGGTTGTCTTTCTGAAGTTCAGATTCGCACCGACGTAGTTATGGTAGATTCCAATTCCAATTACGTTGTTCACCCGCAGAGTTGATTCAGTTTCACAATCGACGGGTAGCTCGTACGAGAATCGACGCCGGGAATCGATGGCTTGCTGTGGATGATGATTTGTTGGCAATAATAGATGCTTGAAGGCGGTGATAATGGAGGCTATCGACGGCGCCAGAGATGGTTCGGTGGAGGAGGGCGAAAGAGAGAAAGAGAGAAAAAGAAAGAGAGAAATTACAGAAGAAACGTCAATCCATAGTGGCGTGATTTCTGTGTGTTCTGATGACGTCAGCGAGTAATTGAGCTGGGTCAAAATGTTTTATATACTGGGCCTGAAGTAAGATGCTCATCTTACTCTTTGGGTGTAAGATATACTAACCCGTGAATATTATACTAATGTTAGTATTTTAATTGATTTAATTTATGCTTTTATTTTAATATTTTCAATTAAATGAGTTACATGTGACTAATACTCTAAAATATATACTGTATGTATTTATTACTACTAGACTTGTGAAGAAAAAATTTATTTCACAAAGCAAACTGTATTTTAAATTAAAAAGTACTATAAAATAAGAATTAATATTAGAGTACATATAAAGAAAGAATTATTAGAATAATAATAAATTTGCTTAGTTGAGAGCTTGTATGTGAGACCTCACAAGTCACAACATATTATTACTTCGTAGTGATCAACCAAATATATAAGGAGCTTTGATCAAAAGTCTTGATTTTTTTTTAAACCATTGTCTACCAAACTAATAGATAGTACTAGTTTCCGAAAGGAAAATGACCTTAAACATTTTTCCTACTTAATAAGTCTCTTCTCTAGAGATTTCACCTCAGCCACCATTTCTTAATGGCAGAAATTGGAGTGTTCAGAAATGGGGTGTAGGTTTGGAATAATGGGTTCATGGTCCGCCCGATCTTAGACCATGTACTTTGATGATAACTAGCAGTCGCAGGAGCATGATACATTAGCTTCAGAAGCTGGAGAAAAAAAAGGATTCAAATGCATAAATAGTACAGTTTGATTGAAAAAAGCAAATTGTGCCATTGGACAACATCTAGAATCACAAATTCATAAAAATTATTAGGACATAAGAAACTTAAAAACAATAGAAAACCCAGCCGTCATTTAACGACTCGTACAAAAAAATCTATTTCTGTGCACAAAACTAAAACATTTAACAAGGTTAATGTAGTCATTTAGCATCCTTCCTCACTTTTTGTGAACAAACAATCTAAACATCTATTTTAAGAAGAGGGGAGTAACTGTAAGTCTGTAACTAAATTACAATATTTAAAAAGAAATTCCACCACATTCGTATGTTGTGACCAATTTTTTTAAGACCTCTTGTAGAAGTAATCAATCAATTCATGTGAAACATCAAATGTTTGCTATCCACACCAATTTGAGTTAACTAAAATAGTAAAATATTCAAGTTTCAAATTGATATGACACTGACCTGCCAGTACATAAATGCTTGTATAATATTGCGCTGCCACCTGTGATTAGAATCGTAATGAGTAACATAATTTTGATATAATTATTTAAGGGGAAAAAGTTGTGTAAACAAAGAAAATCGCAGATAAGTGATCACAAAGGTAATGAGGAGGGTGAGCTACTGACGAAAACATGGAAATAATGAGAAGGAATCCAAGTCCAATCTGAACTTGTGAGCAGAGAACGCTTAGGGTGGTTGTGTTTGATTCTACCCAAACACAAGGGCCTTCCAAGTATTTCCTGGAAACAAAATGTAAAAAACAAAAAACACGAGGAAGGAAAAAGGTTATAAATCAAGAACGTTCAAGAAACAAAAACAGAAAGATAGCCTTTCATAAATTTCACATTCGTTTTTTTCCTTCCGCACCCAATATGAGAGCCTTCCTGGGATAATGAAATGCCAATCATTTGTATCAAATGTAGAAGTAATTGCACGTACTAGCAAGTTACCACGGCAAACATATTTATGATTGATTATGAATTCAAAATAACATTTAAAATACTGAAGTGTGTGTTTTAATTCTAGGAATTGCATTTTAGAGATGCAAAAGCATTCCAAAAAGATTGTGTGGACTATAATCGGACACATTCAAGAAGTGATGATAACATAAAATGATAGTTGACATCATATCTTTAAGGTTCATGGCACACAGGCTAACACAGCAGATCCATTGGACAATTGTGGGGTAAAAAATAATATCATAATAATATGAAGCATTTTAAAGTTCAAATACACACTTTATTACCTGTACAAGGTGGATGATCTGCTAAAGTTATGCTTCAGGAATTTCGCAACATGCTCTAGGGCACGGCACAATATGGGAATCAAAGCAACTGCCAAGAAATAAGTAGACAACTTATGTATTAGACACCCACCCACAGGCCACATCACATCAATAGTTTTAGATTTGTCTTTACATCAAGCGCAATATAAGAACACACAAAGTAATGATTGAGTAATAAATTCAAACTGACATTTGAGGCAAAGATTTGAAGTGACGAAATTAAGGCAATAAATTGAGTGGATAAAATCTTTGGTAGTAATCACCGACTGGAACCACACTTGCAAAGCCTGCATGTTCCATGCTCTAGGTTTCTGTAGGCAACCGATATTCACATCAGCACATATTAAATAAATGGCAACCCACAAAAACATTTTTAAATAAACAAGATTACAAGAGTATTACCCCATATATAGAATATATAGAATATAGAGAAGAACACGCAGTCCCCAAGAAGGAAATTCGGTATGCCCGACTAGAGAGGCTTTTTGGCACAAGTGGAAAAATGGCAAGAATTGCTACTACAAGGATCTGCGGTAAAAATAAACAAAGATAAAATTGCCAAACACCAAACAAATTAATAATTTGTACAGAATAACAATAGCTTAGATATGAGTTGTGAGCCAAAAACACTTCAGCCCAAAATCAATTTAACATACCCAAGCATTGACAGAAAATTGAATTGTTTGTGGACCCCAACGCAAGGACCTAGAATTAGGAGGTTGTGTTGTAGATGTTCCTGATGTTCTACTAGAGGGCCCTACAACATGAATTTCCATTTATTCAAGAAATAGAAGGAAATTTAGCATCAAACGACGATATAAGTTTGGGCGATTTAAAATGCAAATTAAAGAGTCTCCTAAGTTAATACTGAAAGCCAAGAGTTTAGACCTGAACTCCGTTGGCGAGTATTAGTGTTACCAGTAGCTGATGATGATGACTGTGGTGGTTGAGCAGAAGGTCTTGCTGGCTGAGATGAATTATTAGTAACCATTGGTTCAACTTTTAGATCAGGATCCTGAAAAGATCATACCAATGTTAAACATTATGTCGTTAACACTCTTATGACAGATTAATCTCTCTCCTCTCAATGAAAATACAAATCTAAGGTACAAAACTGCATAAGTCAACAATATATCCTTAATTCTACAAAAAATAAGCAAATAATGTACAAATTCTAGTAGAGGGTACAATTCCTCCATACAAATCACCACGGTGAGATTCATATTATCAAAAATGGTTAAGCCGAATATATTAGGGCATTTAAGAATGCATTAGAAAATAAAATGGCGAGATTTCAGCATCAATTTCAACTCCAGAACACACATCAAACAATACTGAAAAGAACGGAAATGCGTTTTGTATACAATAAGAAAAGCAACACAAAACCTTGTGAACCTAATACAAAACCACAATCTCGATAGCCTTCACAACAATCAACACAAATTAAACTGGCAAGTAAAATTAAAGCACAATAAAATTCATTCCTCTGTCATAATCAAGTTCCGTTGAAGCTGGATCAACTCAAATTTCACAAAATAATAATTAAAAAAAAACTAGATATCAAATCCAATCAACTCGAAATAGACTGAAAAGCAAAGCAAAAAATAACCATACGATGTAACGCTGGTAGAACTTGCGCTTGTAGTGGTCGACAACGTCATTTCTGGAGGCCATGTGCGGCGGGATGAGCACATTCGACCAGTAATCCGGCCACCGTGTGTCGTTGTCGTAATCGTACGCCGCCGCCGCAATCCGCTTCAGCTTCTGCGGATCCTCTCCGTCTCCGCCGCTCATATTTGTACCTATTTCGCGCCTTTCGGAAATCGGGATGATAAGGTCTTCAGTCTGAGTCTACGCTTCACACTCGTCGCTTGGATGAAGCAGAGACCCCGTCTTGTTCTGTCCGACCTTTTACAAGCATTTGCTTTCCTCCAAATTCCAAAATTACAGAAACCCCCATGATTTAGGGTAATTATAAAAAACACCCCAAGAAGATTCAAAATTGCAATATAGACAAACATATTGATAACGAAATTTACATATAAGAAAAATAAACATATACAGTACATAAGCATAACTCAAGTTGATTAAAACCTCAGTTTCGACTTACTAATCAAAGTAAAAAAAGATTTGGAAAACTTGAACATCAGTCTATTCGATTCGATTCATTTACATCTTATACTTTCTTCGCCGTGGCCGTGAAATTACAATTCGGATGGACATGTGTAGCTGACAGTTAGGAAAGTTGTGGCTCAAAAATTCAAAAAAAAAAAAAAGAGTGGTGTTTAGCGTTTAAAGCCGAATCCAATCAACTCCTCCAGCTACTTTGAGAACGACGACTGTTGAAATCTGAGCTGTTGTCTTCATTTCCTAATGCCATCCTATCAAACATTCTGATCCTTGACGAATATTCATTGGAATCGAGATTCCCACTCTGCCCGGGCCTCGCTCCATAGTTCGGATCTGTCAGCTCATCCATAGAATCCAAAGCTCTCGAGATCTGCAAAGAATAACGCGCACAACGATTAACAAAATTGACAAATGACTAAGATTGTAGGACTGATGTTGGGACACTCCGATAGATGCAGGGACGATTTGCAATTTATCCAAACATTAGGGGTCACGTGCCTGACTCATCCGCGGCCTTTTGGAAGCTGAATGGCGCACACAAGCTGCAGCTGCTTCAATCATCCGGAACATTTCGACTTCAATGAAATTACTCCCAAGCCTCGGATCGACAAGGCCATCGAACTCTTGTGTCTTGAGTGCTTGAGCAAGCAAGGGTCTAGCCTGCAAGGAGAGGTGCATAAATATTTTTCTCTCAATGAAAATATATAAGACGAAAATAAACGGTCACTAACGTTGAAAATCTATGGTTTTGTAATACTTCAAAAATGAGGGGTGTAAGTGCAAAATGTAATACTAAAATTCGCGATGATTTCTAATATTTGGAACAATAATGGAAATAATAGTAAAAATTTGTGATGGCGTCGACAACTTAAGTCAGCTTCAAGCTACAACAAAAGCACCGTGAGTCGATTTTAGTCGTGCTAGTGGATATGATTAAATCATATCATACAATCATAGATAAACAATATTTATATTGACGAAGCTTACGCATTCAACCAGGCTTTCATCGCCCGTGGGTTGAGACTGATCAACTGGCATGCGACCCGTGATTAGCTCCAGAAGCACGACACCATATGAATAAACGTCTGATTTCTCGGTGAGTTTACCGCTTGCTGCATACTCAGGAGCCATGTATCTGAAAGTGAGAATGGACAAAGTACATATTTATAAGAGGCCAACTAAAATTTAAAAATCGCAAAACTACCGTTCTTGAATTTCGTTTCCTTTTACACTGTGGCCTTACAGTTAGTTGACTTGATGGGATTTTTTGGTGTCACTGTATTCCTAATTGGAGAAAACAGTTTGTAATGCTAACAGTTTCCGTTCGTTCCTTTCACGAAGTATGAAAAATGTTGTTGCTTTCGTAACTTTTCAAAGTTATTTTTGTTTGTTTTGTAAATACTTCAACTCTCAAGGGTAGTTTTGCGACAATGAATTGATCGAATTGCAAATACCCTCGAGAGTTGTTGAGTATCTTTTTCTACTCTGCAAACTATGCAGTAATAATGAGCCATCTGCTAGGTAAAAACAAACCTGGTTCCTGAAGGTGTGCTTCTAATGACTCAACTATAATTTTGAGCATTTTTTTGTAATTAGGCCATACCACAGGGGTACTTTCTGCAATTACCCTCTACTACTACTCAAAGGAACTATAAGTAGGTTTCTACTACTTGTAACTAACACAGTAACACACATAATCTCGAGAAAAGTAGTGATCACCTACCCAAAGGTTCCCATTACACGGGTCGACACATGGGTATTCAATCCCATTGCCATCTTTGCAAGCCCAAAATCCGCAACCTGACGAAAATTGGCATACGACCCGACTTAGCACGGCGAATGTCTATATGTACTTTCAACAGACGAAACTACTAACAGTAGAGTGAGAATAAAAAAATGCACTGCACCTTTGCTTCGAAGTTGTCATCCAATAGAATGTTTGTTGACTTAATATCTCTGTGAATGATGCGCGGTTGACCTGATAAAAACAGGACCAAAAAAAAAAGCTTTTAACACCATATACCAAACAAAAATGAAAATGTTTGTCGGGGCTTACAGTCTTCGTGAAGATATGCTAGTCCACGTGCTGCACCAGCCGCAACTTTAACTCGACTAGCCCAGTCCATCACCGGCGTGCCTTCATCTGCACGCACGATAATGTATATAAAACATACTATGAAGATCTATGTAATACATTGGACCTTCTACAATCACACAGACAAAAGGATAATGGTTAATTACACAACTTACCCTTGAGATTTAACTAATTACCAGAAGAAGAAAAAAAACACTGAGCCCCTTCATAAGAAAAAACAACTAAAACTCCACTTCACATTTTAACAAAGAATCAAAATTCAGGGACAGTTTTTCTAATTCAGGTAGGGGCAATTTTGTAATTCACCCAATAACACAAATACTCTCACAAGCTTCTTCATAAATAGTCTTACCATGTAGATGGTAATGCAGGGTGTTATTCGCCACGTAGTCGTACACCAGCAACCTCTGCTCCTCGCAGATACAATAACCCACGAGCGAGACCAAATGCTTATGGTGTATCCTGCTTATGATCTCGACTTCGGCCCTGAACTCGCGCTCCCCTTGTCTGCTGCCGGCTTTCAATTGCTTGATGGCAACCTGCCTTAAGCTTCCGTCTGTAGTCAGGACTCCTATATAGACAGACCCGAACCCGCCTTGCCCAATAAGCTTGTCCATGGAAAACCCGTCTGTGGCCTCGGAGAGTTCCCCGTAAGTAAACGACGACCTCGAAGAGCCCATGACGTCAGACGAGACCGAAAGATTGGTTGTGGAAGCATTCGAAATCTGTGGTCTAAGGATCGCTGATGAAGGAGCTGGGAAAACGGATATATAATCACATCCTAAGCTAGTAGCCCAACAATTTTTTTATATATAAGTATTATGTAATCGGAAAAGATGGGTTACCTGAATTTGGGGCAGATGCTGCAAAGGGGGCAGGGGCAAAATAGTCATTTGTGTTAAAAACATCTTTGCCATCGTTCTCCCTCTTCTTCTTTTTTCTTCCTTTGACGAGACACGCGGCGAGAACAACCAGAGTGAGCGCGAGAAACCCGACGGAGGTGCCCATCACGGCCACGTTCCGGGCGCTCAGTCCCAGTGAGCTGATCGGACTCGCGGGAGGCGGGATCGATGACTGATTGACGGGATGAGGAGTGCGGCGAGGCACGGGCGGCGGCGGAGAATGCGAGTGGGTCGGCGGTGGGGAACGCGTGGCGGGAGGGAGAGGAGGGGGTGATTCCGGCGGAGGAGACGGCGGCGGCGAAGAGGGGGCGGTGGAATTTTGAGGAGGAGGAGGAGGAGACGGCGGCGGCGCCGAGGGGGCGGAGGAGTTTTTAGGAGGGGAAGGGGCGAAGGAATAAGAGGGGAGGGGTGACGTGGCAGGTGGGACGGAATCTGATTTTGGGGAAGGTGAAGCCATTAAAAATTGATCAAACTGAATTATGAAGAATATATAATATACATGTATGTATGTATGTATATGTTATATGTTATAACTCGAGAATCTGTATTTACCCTTTGATTCGAACGAGAGGATCGAAACGGCCGATCGGGAATATAAAAATGCATAGAGGGTAGATCGAAATATAAGAAGAAGAAAATATATAAAAATTGATTGTATATTTCCTCGGAAGAAGATTTGGTAAATTATATATTTCAAACCCAGAAAACATGCTCGGATTCTGGGCTATCAAATCAGACGTGGTACTGTGCCGGGAATTAAAAAAATACAGCAAATATTTGAAAAGAGTGAAAGTGTGGGAATAAATAAATTATTGTTTTTTGTCACAAAAGTCAAACAAAATACCACGACTACTACCCTACATGAAAGTCAATTTCAATTTATTTGTAAATATAAATATTTTTAAGATATTACAGTATTTTCAATTTATTTGTATATTTATTTGAAAAATGTACAAATAATTATGTGATAGGCCAATTAATAAAAAATTGAATAATTATATAATAAATAAATAATATTAAGCTTTTTTGTCTTATCTTATAATTATAAGATTTCATTTATTAAAATTGACCATTTTAATGCAAGATAAATTAAAAAGTTTGATTTAACATGTATTGAATGCGGTCACAAAGGCAAATTAATTGGTGGAGTAGCTCTCTTTATTTTTAAGATTTATGTTTTTTTCCGGCAAGTTCAATGTGAGACAATTAATTGGTTTTAGATGGAGTAACTCTCTTTATTTTTAAGATAACTTCAAGTTCAATGTGAGACAAGTCACGTGTGATCGATCACAATTTATGACACACAATTTTAACAAAGAAGTTTTGTTAAAGTTAGACCAATAACATCTTAAAAAGCTCACATTTAATCGATCACAATTAACGATACACAATTTTAACAAAAGCGTTTTGTTAATGTTTGATCAATAACACCTTAAAAGACCTCGTTAAGGTAATAAAGTAACTCAACTTATAATTGAGCTAAGTGTTCTTTATCCAATCGATGTGGGATACTTAACACTTCCCTTCTCGAGTAAGCCGGGAATACATCGGAATTACACGTTGGTTGGGACACGCACATCACATTGGACCTGCTCTGATACCATGTCAAAGTTAGGTTAATACTACTTTAAAAAGTTTTGTTAAAGTGATAAGGTAATTCAATTTATAATTGAACTTAAAGTTCCTTATTCAAACCGTATGATATACTTTTAACATGTTTGTTTTTTTGTGAATGATGATATGATCTAGTAATTACTCATAACTCGGTATTACGTTTCACTGTATTCACAATCATTTTATAAGTTTGAACAATATTCATACTAAGTCATTCGTGGTCAATTTTGTAAATTTGAATTGAAGTGTATAAATATTTATTATACAAAAGCAACTATTTCTTCCATCATAAGGGAAACGAAAACTCATTTAGAATGTTCTCACGATGAGACTTACTATTCAAGTAACAAAATTGAAAATGATCATAATGAAAGTCAAAACAAATCAATTTTTTTCCGCCAAAAGAGAAAATTAAACGAAAATCACTGTTGATACATCAAGCATGTAATCTCGTTTTTATATACAGTTAGCTACCTACATGATCTGCATCTATATTTATAGAGTCGTCTCTCGACTCAGCAATTCCTGCAAGAAATCATTCCACGAGTCGATCGGCCCAGGCAAACACCAGTGCACGCAGTCATTAGCAAATGACTGATTTGCCCCCTGCCAATGCCCGTATTTACTCGGATGCCCGTCCGGCCTCAGCAGCATCGCCCTCGTCGCGTCGAACAGCCTCAGCCTCCCTCCGTTCCCCCTCCCCGCTCTCTGCGCAATCCTCAGCTCCTCCAGCTGGATTAGGTACATCTCCAGGCTGTATTCCCCCAAAACGACATCGTTCCGTCCGTACGGCCTCGTCCGCGGGCAGTCTCCGCCCCTGTCCCACGCCGCCCCCTCGAAGTGCGACGGCGCGTACGTCCGGAGGAACGCCACGCCCCCGAACCCCGCCTCGTTGATGGCCCGAAAGGCCGTTCGGAAGGCCCGGCGGTAGCTGAAGTACGACGTCGTGTGGTGGGTCACGTTGCTCTCCGGGCAGTAGAGGCACCCGGAGAGGCGCCGCCCGACGTAGAAATACGTCGGGCGGAAGAACCAGTGGCCGGCGGAGATGATTAAGTAGTCGAAGGCCGCGATCTGGGTCGCCCAGTGGTCGTCGAACTCGTCGAGGTACAAGTTGAAGGGGCGCTTCTCGTCGTCCGGGTCGGTTTTTTCGGTCCGGACCAAATACGGGGCCCAGAACATCGAGATGTTGAAGTCGTGGGCTTCGTACTCGTACCGTTTGTTTTGGTCCAGTGGGCCTGATAAGTCCACAGGATCTGCAACCTTCCGTAAATCATGGATTAATTTCATTGAAATAAAATATTATTATATCAGTGAAATATAAAATTTTATTTTTCAGTTAAAAATAAATTCGAGTAAAATTAAAAATTAAATGGATAAAATAAAGATAAAATTGTTTTAAAGGTGAAAAATAAAAAAATAATTTTCTGAAAATATTTTAAAGTACAAAAGGTAAAGAAATAACTGATTTACAGGGAGAGTAAAATTGAATTTTAAACTAAAAATAACACTCCATACAATTTTGTAAGAGTACATACATACTAATTTGCATATTATAAATTCATAAGTTGAAATGATATAAGTTACCCTGGACAAGAGGCAAATCAAAGATTGCATGTGGTTCCTAGCCACAGAGTCACCAACAAAAGCAATGGATTTCCCCCTCACAAGCTCAAGAAACCGGGCCGGGTCGAAAACCGGCATCTCGCATCCGTCGGGCTTCCACCTCCACCTCAGGAAATCCCTGTCGGGCCGCCCGAACTTGAGGCAATTCTGATGCTCCTGGATCGCACCGCACGTGTCGTTCGTGTAGTACGGCCCCTCCAGGTTCGGGACCCACTCGCCCGTAAACAAATCGCATTTCTCGTCATCCAAGACTCGCGATCGCACCCTGTTCTCGCGCGTTTTTCTTACGTCCGTTGGCAGCGCTAAATGATTATTATCTTCGTCATGATCATGATTATTATTACTTCTACTTATTGTTGTTGTTGTTGGTCTTTTTCTTCTGCGAGGACGTTCGTGTTTCTTTCGGGTTGTACGATGGCCGCGGTGCGGGTTTGCTGCCACGTCAGCATTACTGATGTCATCATTGGTTTTCTCTGGGGTTTCGTATGGTATTGGATTGACAATATTGTCGTTGTCGTGTTTGGTTTTCTCCGTGGGTTCGGATGGCAACATGACATCATCGTTGTTTTTTTCTGCGGTTTCGGATGATATTGGAGGGGTTTCGAATTCGGTTGGATGGTCGAGGGAGTGTTCGTCCAGGGGCGATAAACTATCAGCTAATTTGTTGGAAGAATAGTCTCTAATGGTGGGGTAGTAGTAAAAAGGGATGGTTACTAGGATTATTAGGGCTAAAAGTGGAGGGAGCCTTGATCTTCTTTTTCTCTGTTGATGAGGCTTTCCTATGGAAACTTCAGAGTTTTGAAACTTCATTTTTTTATTTCATGGTTGGGAGGGAGGGAAAGGAAAATCAGGAAAGAGAGAAAAATGAGTTGAAAAAGAAAGAGAGTTTCAACGAATTTTAAGGGGAAATCGTGAAATAAGGGATGGTATCTATTGCGAAAAGTTGGATAGGTAATCCTATTTTGAAATGAAGCGGATTTAAGGGGAGCAAATTATTTCTTGTTACCATAGTACTAGTTCCATTCTTTCCTGTCAACACGTTGAGCTTGTCACATCGTACTTGCTTAGGGTACGTAATTTCACTGGTCGACGTAATTTGTAGTACGTCCAACTCGACAGTTTACCAGAGCGTAAGTAGGGACTGAAATTATTTCGTCATAAAATAAAAATCAATGAAGTTTTCTTTCGCCCAAGAAAAAAAAGAAACGTGAAAAGAAATTATCAGGCCACGTCTCTCGCTTTGTATGCTAAGACTTTCTCCCGAGTTCTCAACGGAAAAGGCTACAGTTACACAAGGTGTACCGAGCCTCCGCTACACCACCAATTAAAATGCGACAAGTGTATTATTACATTAATTAATTAAATAAATAATATTATAATTATTATTAAAATAAATTATTAATTAGGAAAATAATTTTAAGAATCTTTGAAAATCTGGAAAAATAAAATTAAAATAATCTTTCCTAATAAATAGATTTTGTAGCAAAATTAATATGGTAGTAAAATATTTTTATAAAATTAATAATATTTATCATAATATGTAAGAAATAATTAATATATAAATTAGATAAAATAATAATTAAATGAATAATTCATAAGAATTAATGAATTAATTAAATTAAATTAAATTAAAAAGTTTGCACTTAATATGTACGTAATTAATTAATTAATTAATTAATTAAACTGTATTAAACAATTATTAAATTTAAAATTTGTTTCAATAAAATTAATTGTATTGAAAATTGCTTAATTATCAAATTTAGTTAAAATTTAACAAATTAAGAATAAAATTGTAATTTTTTCAATTCAATTCACATATAAAATTTCTTGTAAAAAAATTTCTTGTAAAATAAATATAATTTCAATTGTATTTGTACTACTCAATGATTAATTTTTTTTTTTTTGTAATTTAACAAAACATTAAAATGGTTTTGTAGTTTATTCTTAAATTTTGATCATACACTTCTAGATATATTTAAAAAAAAATTACTACATATGTAGTAATTATATGTGCATACATAAAATCATTTTTACAAAAATAAATATATAAATTATCTTTGTTTTAATTAAAAAAAATATATTTCTTAATAAGTGATTTGAAACATAATTGCATTGTGATTTTTTTTTTATGTTTTCGATTGAAAAATTATATTTAATTTTTACTCTTATAATATAATTAGAAATCACATTTTAATTCTATTATACACAATTACATAAAAAACTACAATTTTACTACGCGGTTTTTATATTTTATTTTTTGAATTTGGTAATTGATGAGTACTATCAATTCTTATTCTAATATATATGTATGTTTTAAGATTTAATATGCATACATGATGATTTAATATATTAATTATTTAATTTAATATGTTAGTTTTTTTAATTTTGTGAAAGAAAAAAAAATATTATATTTAACATTTTACCTTGAAATTTCGTATATATGAAGAATACATAACGTATAGTATATAAACCCACAAAATTCTCATAAAATACGAAATGCAAAAATTAACTTAACTAAAATCGTAAAATAAAATAACTTTTCTAAATTTATCTTCAAAAAATATAATAAAATAAAACGTTAGAGTATACATATCGCTTGAGTGAATAACACATTATTTTATTCAAATTAAAATGTGAGTTTTAAATCAAATAAAAATAAATAAAATTAAAACTAATCAACTATTTTTATATTTATTAGATATTTATTAAATTGATAAATATATATTGATTAAATAAAATTCTTAACATTTGTTTTTTTAATAAATTATCATTATTACATTTCTATTTTATATTTACATTTATAATTTAATTGACTGAATGGTCTTTTTTAAAAATACTTCTTACATACAAATATATCATTCATTTTTGTTCACACTTTCAATAATTAAATAAAAAATATTGTTTTAGATGAGTTAGTTTTTTATTTTATTTTTTTATTATTAAAACTTGATTAATCCATTAATGTTAAAAAACACATAGTAAAATGATTTTTTAACATATATTTTGAATATTTGTGTTATTTTATTTTTAATTCATCTTGATTATTGATTATGTAATAATTTTAACTTAATTCTAAAAAACTATGAACTTATATACTTATATATACTAATTTAATTAATTATTTTTATTTTATCTTGATTATTAATGATGTAATGTTTTCAAATTAATAATAATAAATTGTAAAATTCTATTAATTTAATTAATTATTTTATTTTATTTTTTTATTTATCATGATTATGTAATTCTTATAATTAAATTAAACGATATACATTAAATTTTATTAATTATACTTTATAAAATGAAATATATTTTTTTAATCTCTTATTTTTTAATATATATATATATATATATATATATATATATATATATTAATTTATTTTTATTTGTTATCCATATTGTAGGGAAAAAAATTAATAGATTTGGAGAATATTAAATATTTTTTATTTTATCTTATTTATTAATTATGTAATATTTTTAAATTAATAATAAAAAATTGTGAACTTCAACTAATTTAATTAGTTATTTTTATTTTATTTTTTATTCACCATGATTATGTAATTTTTATAATTAAATTAAATAATGTATATATTATTTTTCTTATTAATTATACTTCACAAAAATAAAATATGTTTTTTTAATCTCTTATTTATATTTTTTATTTTTATTTATGTTTTTTAACACACATATATATATATATATAAATATATATAAATATATATATATATATATATAATATATATTAATTTATTTTTATTTGTTATTTATATTATAGGAGAAAAAATCTTATAAATTGTGGAGAATATTCAATATTTGGAAAATATATTTAGAATGATTTTATTGATTAAATTTAATATTTTAAAAGATTTTCTTGATTTATTTTCCTAATTAATAATTAAATTTAATAATAATTTAAATACTATTTATTTAATTTATTAATATAATAATGCCACGTGTCACGTTTTGATTAGCGGTGTACAGGAGGCCGGTACATCTTGTGTAACTGTATCATCTTCCCTCTCACTATACACACAATCTATTCGTGACATTAAACTCCATATATATATAATAGATTTACTTGAGATATATAGAAAATAGACATCAATTTGAACTATTTTAGTTGATTTTGAAGTATCTTATTCCATTTAAAAATATTCATCTTTTGATATGATTTGATACATGAAATAACACTCATTTTAAAAAATTAAATATTTTTTCAAATTAATATTTTTTTCCACAGTTAATTAAATTAAAATATTTAATGTATGACACAAATGTATATATGGATCTAATTTCAGTGATTTAGCAAAAACAACATCATTTTGTAAGTAATTAAATAATTTCAGCGAGTTAATTAATAGTTTGTTTATATTTAGATATGAATTAATATATACTCCGTATAATACTACTATTAATTTATATATGTAAAAAAACAAAATATATAAAATTTTAATTAAAAATATTTCATATTTTAGTATTTTAGTTTAAAGAAGACAAGTTAAATAAAAATAAATGATTTAATATATAAAAATAATAAGTAAAAATATTATTTTTACAGTAAAATTAAATTTTGTCCCTATGCAGATTCTGCCCATAAAGAATTATTAAATTTTGTCCATGTGCAGATTCTGCCCATAAAAAATTACTGTTTTGAAATTTTTGTCCGAGTGTATACATTGGTGACAATGTAACAATTCATTTATGGACATTTATGTCAATGTATGAATGCTCATAAAATTTAAAATTCATTATTTTTTTTTCATTTTTTATTATAAAAGTAATTATTAAAAAAATGTTAATTACTAGCTAGTCTTATGTTCTAACTGTCGTCATCTTATTTAATTATTTTTACCGCATCTTATTAATTATTTTGGTTTAAGTAACAGCATGTTAGTATTAATTAAATTACGGGAAGATGAGTTGACCGTTGAGTAATTGTGATAATTACCGCTAATTTATACAGTATATATAAAAAAATACGAGTTACTCCTTAGTTTCCGCAAACTTTGCCTAACATTATTTTTAACTTTTTTAAATTAAAAATGTTTTTTATATATTAAATAATATAAAATAAAGGTATAATAGATATTGTTGATTAACTAATGAATGAGTCAAATGAAAAAATAATAATAATTATGTAATTAAAGGAGTGTTGGAAGAGATAAAAATTTTATTGGTCCCATAAATGTTGGGTTTTTTCGATTTGGTTACACAGACATACGCGTTTTCAATTTAGTCTCAAACAAATCGAATTGAGTTTCAATTTAATCATTTTGGCCGGAAAATTCAATTTTGGCCGGAATTTGACCACGTGACCCGCACGTGATCGGAGGAGCGGCCATGGCTGCTGACTCAGCGACACGTGTCAGCAGACCATTGGCTATCGTCTTTTTTTAAAAAAAAATCGAAATATAAAACTTAATACCTTGATTTTTTTATTTAAAAAAAAAAGAAAAATACGTTAGAAATACGATTTCATATACGAGAATTAAAAATAAAAGTAAAAAAAAATCTTTGTATTTTTCGATTTGGTCCCACAAAAATACGCGTTTTCAATTTAGTCCCAAACAAGTCGAATTGAGTTTCAATTTAATCTTTTCTGGCGTATTTTTCTTTTTTTTTTTAAATCAAAAAATTAATGTATTAATGTATTAAGCTTTGTATTTTAATTTTTTTTTAAAAGACGATAGCCAATGATCTGCTGACACGTGTCGCTGAGTCAGCAGTCATGTCCGCTCCTCCGATCACGTGCAGGTCACGTGGTCAAATTTCGGCCAAAATTGAATTTTCCGGCCAAAAGGATTAAATTGAAACTCAATTCGATTTGTTTGGGACTAAATTGAAAACACGTATGTCTGTGAGACCAAATCGAAAAAAGACAACATTTATGGGACCAGTAAAATTTTTATCTCAGTGTTGGAATGATAAAGTTGCGATTTTTTTTTATATTTATGAATGTAAAAACTTTTAAAGGACTACCAAATTAAAAAGAAAAATAACAAACTTTTTAAGGACGTAAGTATTATTGTAAACCTAAATTTGAATGTTATTCAATCATCAAAATGAACTATCAAAATATTATATGAAAAATACACACTTATTTTAAAAATTAATTTTTTTTCAAATTCACATTTTTCTTACATTTAATTAAATTAAAAATTATTTTATGTATGACACAAATGTATATGTAGATCTAATTTCATTGATTTAGCAAAAACAACATCATTTTTTTAAGTAATTAAGTAATTTACTATAAACCATATAATTCAAAACAACATCATTTTTTAAGTAATTAAGTAATTACTATAACCCATATATTCAATTCAAAATCCACACAATTATCACCAATCACTAAAGATGAAGAATTTCAAAATGACATCTAAATATACCATAAATACAATTTACACATATAGTAGTAATTAGCAAATACAGTATAATATCCAAGATCTTTGAATTCACGAAAAGGGGGACACTCCTTATAAACAAGCTTCACCCCTCCTCTCAGTATTTCTCAACCCAAAATCAGTCAATCTACAATGGCAGCAACTCTCAATTATTTTCTCTTACTGATCCTCACCATCACCACCATCGCCTCCGCCTACGACCCCACCCCGCTCCAAGACTTCTGCGTCGCCGATTTCTCCACGCCGCTGGGAACAAACACCCGGCCGTTCCCGTGTAAGGACCCAAAAACCGTCAAATCCGACGACTTCTTCCAGGCCGGATTCAACGTGGCGGCCGCCACCAACAACTCCCACCGGGCCGGGCTGACCGCGGCGAGCGTGCTGACCATCCCGGGCCTCAACACACTCGGGTTCACCATGGTCCGCGCGGACCTGGAAGTCAACGGGTCCTTCCCGCTCCACTACCACCAGAGGGCCACAGAGCTGATCGTGGTCCTCGAGGGCTGCGTCGAGGCAGGGTTCGTGGCCACCGACAACAGGCACTTCGCTAAGAAGCTTTCCCCTGGAGACGTGTTTGTGATCCCCGTGGGGCTTATCCATTACGTGGCCAACTGTGGGCCCGGGAAGTCGAGCGGGTACGCCGTGCTTAATAGTCAGGATCCTGGGTTTAGCTCGGTTTCGCAAGGCGTGTTCGGAACGAAGCCTCCGATAGATCCTGAGTACCTGGCTAAAGCGTATCAGCTGGACACCAACGTTGTCAAGGGACTTCAAGGGAAGAACTGGAATTGATATGATCGATTTAATTATTAAAAAAATGTATGAGCACGAGAAAAGTGGTTAGAAACACAAAATCTCTGCCCATTCGCACTTGGAAATATAATTTTTGAGTGGAATGAAAATTGAAGACTCTTAATTATTTTAATTTTTCAACTTTAAAATACAATTTTATTTTTTCAAAACTCGAGATTAACTGAAAATTGAGTTGAAACACAAGAAGGATTTAGGATTTTATGCAGAATGATTAAATTGATAGAAAATTGAACATATTTAGGGTTCAGAATAAAGATTTTGATTGGAAATTGAAATTGGGAAGATTTTAGAATTTAGGGTTCTTGCGGTGGAAAAAGTAAAAAATACTCAGTCAATACAAAATTTAGGAATAATCACGTGTTGTTCAATTTAACAATTGATATTTTATTTACCAACTTTCTAATATTGGACATTCTCGATGAATCTAGTCGTGTTATCGACTATTTAGATTTCCAATATATGACGAAGAATATATAGTAAAACGGAATCCTAATAGCAAAATGGATAAGAGATCCATCAAACAAGGAAATTTTGAAGTGGACAACCTTCTGTCGATCGTAGTTATTAGCCACACAATTAGTATAAACCCCCTTTTTTTTAGTTACTGCATCAGCATGCCTGTAATCTGACTCATCTTCACTGGTGACGAATATTCATATTTTGGCCTTACGACTCGCTCTCTAACTAACTCAATAATCTCAAATTTAAAAAAATTAATCTATAAATAACAGACCCGAAAACAGGACACTATCAAGAATTTCGGAAAAAAAGAAAAAGAAAAAACATTTTATTATTTTCGTGAGTTTCCATTTGTTCATGGCCAGCCGCAACCTCCACCACCCAAAGAAGCTTCTCCGCATCTTCCCCCACCTCGCCCACCGCCTCAGGCCCGTCGCCCCTCCTTTCACCCCCGCCGCCCCCGTCCAGGTCATCCTCGCCGGCAAACCCGACCCGATCCCCCCGGTCGCCCCGACGACCCATCAGGGCGCCCCGGTCAACCTCGATGATCCGAAGAAGCTCTTCTCGTCCGTCTCGACCACGAAGCTGATAAAATCGGTGGCGACGCTCCACATGGCCTCGATGGAGTGGGTCGTCGAGCTGGGGTCCACCGTCATGGACTCGTGGCTGATGCGGAGCCCCATCTCCAAACGGGTCGTGCTCGAGTCGATCGAGCACACCTTCTACGACCACTTCTGCGGCGGCAAGGATTTGGGGGAGGCCGACCGGACCGTCCGGAGGCTCTGGGACTCCGGCCTCCGGGCCATGCTCGATTACGGTTTGGAGCACGCCGTCGACAACGCCGCCTGCGATCGGAACCTCGACGAGTTCGTTCAGACCATCGAATCCACCAAGTTCCTGGGAGGAGCTTGCCCCGTAAGTCATAATTATTCATTGAAAAAGACTTATATACCCTTACTAACTTAATTAATAATTATTTATTTTAAAAGACATTAATACCCTTTTGTAGGTTAGTTTTGTGGTAGTGAAGGTAACCGCGATTTGCCCCCCGAACCTACTAAGCAGAGTGAGCGATCTGCTGCGATGGGAGCACAGGGACAAATCCCTGCACCTCCCCTGGAAGCTCAAAACCCTACCGATATTCGCCGACTCCAGCCCGACCTACCACACCCTCCGAAGGCCCGACCCGTTGACCATTGACGAGGAGCGGGACCTCCAGCTGGCATACAGCCGGCTGATGAAGATCTGCAAGCACAGCTCGGAGGCGCGGGTCCCACTCCTGATCGACGCGGAGGACACGACGATCCAGCCGGCGATCGACTACTTCACCTACTCGGCCGCGATCAAGCACCGGGCCCACGACGGGGCCCACCTGATCTTCAACACGATCCAGGCCTACCTGAAGGACGCGAGGGACCGGCTGGTGATGGCGAAGCGGGCCGCCGACGAGATGGGGGTCCCGGTCGGGTTCAAGCTGGTCCGAGGCGCGTACATGACAAGCGAGAGGCGAACCGCCTCTCGACTCGGGGTCGAGTCCCCCGTCCACGACACGATCCAGGGCACGCACAATTGCTTCAACGAATGCGCGGATTTCATGCTGGAGGAGATCTCGAGAGGGTCGGGATCGGTCGTACTCGCCACGCACAATCTCGAATCAGGTAGAGGATTCGATAAATTCTCGACTGACTGTAGGCTTTAAAATGCGTTATTTAACGAGTTGTTGATGGCTTTTCAAAGGACCTTGAAATCGTTATCATGACAATGCGAAGGCAATGTCATTTTTTTGACGAGTGATTGGGTTTGCATAAGACATAAACAGGACGTACGGATCGATGCCCGAATGTGGTTCGTGTCTTTAGTACATACATACACGAGATTTGAATGAAGAGAAGGATATAAGCTTTTGAATGGATTTGTTTGGACAATGGAAAAAGAGAAGGATGTGTCCATGATCTTACGACCCGATAAAAGGGTTTGATTTGTCTGGGAAGTTTAATCTAACTTTAAAAAAAAGACTTGAAGTTCTAAGCAAATTGTTTTGACAAGATGGGTTCTTGGTGTTTGTAGGAAAACTGGCGGCTGCTAAAGCGGTTTCGTTGGGAATCAAAAAGGAGAACAGCAATCTCGAGTTCGCTCAGCTATATGGGATGGCGGAAGCCCTTTCGTTCGGTCTCAGAAACGCGGGTTTTAAGGTCAGCAAATATTTGCCGTTTGGACCTGTCGAGCAGGTTATACCTTACCTTCTTAGGAGGGCTGAAGAGAACAAAGGTCTCTTGTCCACTTCATCACTTGACAGGCAACTCATGAGGTAAACAAGAACTGGATATTTACAATAGATGGGTATTTAATGGGTATTTGTAATTTTCAATGGGGTTTTTGGTAATTTAAAGTAGCCACTGTTTTTTTTTTCTGTGTAGCAAGGAGATATTCAGGAGATTAAGATCATGATATTGTGGAAGATAAGATCAAGGATCCAACTTCATGGTCTAGTGTAACTGCAGATATTGTAGGAGTTGGGAAAGGCGAGAAGTTGTTACATGGGTCTGAAAGATGATGAATTCTATCGTCTCTCCTAGGTCCCACTGGTCAGCCGTATTGCTTTGGAAATTATCAAGATTCTTCTCTGCCTATGCCTTGTCAGAAGAACTAGTTCTGATTGTAAGGTTGTAATGTCCGGTTGTGATCTAATGCATTGAAAAGAAATGTATGTTTTTGTGTTATTTGTACATGCTTTTCAATTTAAATGAAAATTACCGAGTGTTTTTCTCTACTATTAGATGATTCTCGATTCCCAGACAAGTTCGATTCTGATAACTGTTTTCAGCTAGACCTTGATCATTAGTACTTAGATTTATCAATGTAACTCAAACACAAATAAGACATGGCATCAACAAGGATAACACGAACATGAATAACCCAAACCAAGCACAATTATACTAAGCCATATCCTATTTACACAACATTACGTGTTTTGAGCATAATCCAAAATAAACCTGAAATCACACGGACTCGACCAAATAACCTGAATCATGGTATCAACTATTTGTCAATCATATTCTGCTTTGAAAATACACCTAAAAATTTGCAAAATTGTTCTATTAGAAGTTCAGCTTCACGTCTACAACTTGTCTTACAAATATGTGTTTACAAAAGAACTAATGTTAATAAAACCACAAAAAAAAAAAAAAAAAAAAAGGATGTAAACAAATGTAAGCCACACTCCTCTTCCAATATGGAGTTATTGTGCTGTTAAGAAGCAAGGAAAAACATACATATGAACTCCATGGAGGCAAACAAAACAAA
Organism: Euphrasia confusa; assembly: GCA_954870475.1. Taxonomy (NCBI): domain Eukaryota; kingdom Viridiplantae; phylum Streptophyta; class Magnoliopsida; order Lamiales; family Orobanchaceae; genus Euphrasia; species Euphrasia confusa. Next base: position 40,030,198 of record OX940952.1, read on the forward strand.
ACAATCTTCCATGAATGAACAACAAAAACCTAAAACTGCAATCAGTAGGGTCGGAATTTCCTTGCAGCTCGCAATTGTTGTATCCTCTGTTTATCCTGTTCGAATTTGCTTTGCAGCATCATGATCTCTGCATACACCACACGAAACCAAATCACATTAGAGCGAAATAAGTCAAAAGTGGGGTTAAACAAAAAGAAAAAAACAGCTTGGAATTTTAGTACACAAACCATTTCTGTGGGCTTCCCTTTTCTGAAACCTATAGAAATCTAAGCCGACTCCTTTTGTTTTCTTGTTCGCCAGCTTGTCTTCAACAGCAGCTTTGGCAACAGAGCCCATAGCGATTCCGGATTCAGCATCGGTAGTCTTTTTCCGGCCTTTGTGGTGCACAACAACTGTCCATCCACCTTCTGCAGCCTGTGATTCTCTCTCTACTCTTGCCTGCATGTAATAAAGTTAGGAGAGAGTTTGATGAACAAAGAAGGAACAAATTTCACATTAATGCCAAATGATGCTCTTCCTGAGAGAAAGAAATAACTAAACAATAGTTTTAATAACATCGGGGAAGTTACCATAAATAATGAATATTACAGAAAGCCCTTTGAGATGTTATTGTATTTCACATTACATTAATACATCATAAGCAAAAAATCACTTTAGACACTTGCCATTTGTAAAATTGTTTACAATTACCCTCCTTACATTGGAAAGGGAATCAAACCTCAATGATTTTATTTGTAATTTAAATTCTACAGTTTTTTTGGTGTGATTTTTTCGATCATCAGGGGTCTTTTTGTAATCAACTCGTAGTACTTAATGGTACTGGCCGTGCTCAGCTAAAAAAATACATAAATTTTTTAATTACTTGATAGTGATGCCCCTCAGCTAAAAACCACTTAAAATTATTTTACTTGTTGTAGGGCATAACGACCAACTGAAGTGTGTAAATATTACCATTTCATTTGCGAATACTCATGATCAATGAGTAAAGAAATTCTCTTCACTCACTAATAGAAGTTAGCCATTATACTTCAAAGTTAAAATCCAAAACAGTTACCTCTTCCTCCTTTGCCTCATGGGCCAATATGAAGTCATCAATCTTTTCTTGAAGCAGCTTGACTCCAGGTCTACTCTGATGATATTGAGTGATCCATTCTGAACAAAGATAAGATTCCACTCTTATTTTTAAAAATGAAGATTGAAAAAATAAAACTTCAAATTCTAGTAAATTATGGCAACCAATTATTTTACTGAACCAGGCATAGAAAGAGATAGCTCCCCTCGATTCCATTTTTAGTTCAGCTCATCAGTGCTAACAACTAAAATAACATCATGAGTCATACAAAACTTTCACGTTATTTCAATAATTCAAAATTATATATTTCATAGGAGAGTAAATATTTTTAAACAGCCAAAGTATCATATTCCAAATTGATTGAGGAATATGACACATTGGAATCTAGTAGAACCAACTGATATATTGACGATAAAATCAAAATACAATGACCTATTATAACAAGTTTGATATCTGAGCTAACAAGTGCAAATATGATGAGGAAAATTGGCTAATATTGAAATTTAATGTTCTAAATAGATATCTATACAATCTAAAAATATGGACTGGTTATCACGACATTTGACAAAACAAGAGATTGACCAGGGCACAAGAACTATAGAAAAACAAGAAAGGTGTTCATGATAATCAAGGGTCTTACTTTGCATTCCTTTTGAGTAATCTTCGTCCCCTGATGACATCTGATAAACATCATCTTGCGTATCTTGTCCTCTACTTTCCAGAAAATTACCAGGGGACACTTTATTTTCCACTGACCGACTCTTCTTTTTTGTTTTTCCAGCCTTTCTTGACTTACCTATTGAAAAAGATTTTACAAATGTTGACTTGCCAATTCAGGCAACAAGAAGTTGAAAGAAATTTTGCACAAGAACTAATCAAATCATTGCCATTTTTGGAATTTCTTTTTGTATCGATCTTGCTAAGTCGTTTCAATCAGATGTTTTCAATATGTTCTTATAGTTTAAACTATGAAGTACAAGAACAGTTTAGATAGATCATTGATCCAAAATTTATGAGCAATCCAACTGATAGTAGAGGTTTAGCGAATATGTAACAGTATAAAATAATTATCGCTACAAGCTAAGGGCAGCGAGTAAATAGTGTATATTCTGAAGATTTTGTATGCCCAATCACAATTTTAGGGATTTCATCTTTTATTACAATTAAAATGAGTTTTTTTTACTAATGTTAGTATATAACATCATAATATACACAACTAGTAATTTCAGCATGGAGAAAATGAAATACTCCGTTTGATTTATCTTCACATACCATTTCCTTGTCCACACACGTCATCTTTTGCATTATGTTCGTCAACCTTTTTGACACTCTTGGTATTTTTTCTCTTCTTCCTCCCTTTCTGCAATTTATCCTCTGCCAGTTCACTTTCAACGGTTTTCTCACCAAAAACTCCATCTTCAACTCCGTCCCTCTGCGGGCTAACTACATCCTGGGCTATTGCTCTGATTTTCTTGCTATTTTTCATTTTGATATTTCTCGAACTCCTACTCATTTTCTTTTCTCCACTTGATTTGTGTGGCTCGTCTGCTGATAATAATTCCATACAATTAGAAGCATGATCACAATTAAAAAAAATATCCAGGCATGTGTTCGTCTACCTTGAGTATTAGGCAGCAGTTCAAACAGCTCGGTCTCCGACCTGTTGGCAAAATCCACTGAGGATTTCTTCTTTGTCTTTGTCTTCATCTTTTTGTTAGCTAAGAAACAAAAATGAAAATTAACTACGAGAGGATTTACGCCATTGATGATTCACTTCTATATTCAATGCTAATGCAACTTAAAATCGTTTTTTTTTTTACTGAAATTCTCAGAATATTGAACGATAAACTTTGAATAATATTAACAGTAAAATACAAACACCTTTCTGTGCAAGCTCCGAACCCTTCTTTCTTTTTAGCTTCGCGATTGAATCCTCTGCTCCCATATTTCCCGTACAATTTCTGCGATTAGGGTTTCGTGAGGGAACCTGAATTGTGATTGAATTTTGGGGAAGCTGAGGTTTTTAGGGAATTTAGGTTTAAACAGATATTCAAAACCGGGTAGATTAGCGAACGACATAAATCACATAAATCGGGTCGGATTGGATCGGCCCGGAAACACCAGTCACAAATCACAACTCACAATGTCCCGGGGTCCACTTTTTGATGTTGTGTAAAACAATCAACGGCTAATAATATTAAAAAAATGTTAGATTTGTGATATTTTAACGTAACAATAAATAAATATTACTATATTACAAATATATTTTACACAAAATACATTATAAAAACCTTCAATTCAAAAGAAATAAAAATTTGAAAAGGAGAAAATACTATTTTAAGTTAAATTAATTTGCAAGTAAAATAAAATAAAATACCTAAAATAATCATATAAAATAAAAAAAATCAAAAATACAACATTTTTTTTACATTTTTTGTTTTATTATATTTTAATTTTAAAATTAATAAATATTTAATTTATAATTTTTTACAACTATCTTTTAATTTTAATAATACAAATTGAAATAAAATATAAAATTATAATTTTAAAAAATAAAAAAAATAATAATATGATATTATAAGTATTAATTTTAAAATTTAAATTAAATATAATTTAAATTTGAAAATTTGAAAATTAAAAAATATTTAATTTAAATTTCTATTAATAAATGATATTGTCATTTTTATTTGGTATTATAATTTTTTGAAATATTATTTTAATTTAGATTATTAAAATAAATTATTTGAAATAAATTTTTATTTATTTATAATTGTTTTTGAAGTAAAATAATATTTTTACTAAAGTATTTAACATTTTATATATTAAAATAATAAAATTTGTGTAAAATGCAATTTTTATCAAAAATTTGAGCGTTTAATGTATTTTAACAAAGCTTTGGAGGTTAAGTGCAATTTTTAGGAAACCTTTGAGGGTTAAATGCGTCAATGTTGAAATATGTTACTCAACATTCTAATATGAAACATACACTAATTTATGCTTTTCAACAATTATGTTTAACTCAACTGTGATACAAAACAACCATTTTTTTTAATTTCATTTATCACACAAGAACCTTCATAAAATGTCTGAATACAACATATAGTAAATCTTTCATAAAAGTAACTAACAACGAAATAATGGCCCGCTCTCTACAAATTGGCTTAAGAACCTTGTTGAGGTTTCAGAAGGAAGAGAAGGTACATTAGTGACAGAAAAAGGTACATTAGTGACAGAAAGACCTCTTTAATCCCGAAGTTATTATGCCTACAAAAGAATGAATACCGAGGTTTACAAAAACAAAACACGGAGTATAGGTTTCAGTTCACTCCAATGTCCACAGTAACAAAAGTGGGAACAACATTAATTATCAAAAATAAAAAAACACTACCGAAGAAGAATTATACCCAGAACCTTCGTTCCGAAAGTTACTGTTACCGACTTACAAATGAACGGGCGAGAAAACCTTGAACATACATTACTTGGGTAGATAGACAAACAATGTCCCCACGTACACAAGTTTTACATGCCAAAATTGCACGTCTGCACGAATTCCATTTCATTGTCGACGTATTTCGTCCATAGATGCTTGTAACGATTCATGGCAATATCTAGCCACGGTTTCATGTCACCGCTGAAATGGATAACTGCAGCCTTATCAATTTCCTCCATACTGATGCTGGGGTTGACCCCTAGCCCCAGCACGTGCCATGCTTTGTCTAATGACTTGGTTGTCGAGTCAAAGGTGACGAGCCCAGCCGGTAAAGTCCCCAGTTTCCATAAGGTACGGTCATCATTCTGTTTCATTCGTTTACGAAAGGTAAAATCAGTAAGTGAATCATACATAAACCTGAAGGAGGACTTGTCTTATGTACAATCAAATGATGAAAATCAAACGTTATCGACAAAAATAACCAGAATAAATTACTTAAAAAGCACAAAGCTTACAAGATTCTGCCAATACTGATACTTCTCGGTGCATCCTTCCTGCCGCCAAGCATCAAGATCAAAAATGTTCATCCCAAAAGCCCAGGCACAAGCCCTCGGATTAAACTTCTCCTTGATGAGAGGATGAGAAAAGTTCAAATAATCCGCGAACCGATGGAAAGTGCCAAAGCAAGTATTGACAGCACCAATAACCTTCCCATCCATATCGATTTTCCACAGGGCAGTCAAATCCTTCTGAACCACAACATCATCATCCAGAAACAAAATCTTGTGAAGCTTTGGGTACAATTCTGGCAGGTAGAACCGAAGGTGATTGAGCAAAGACAAATACTTGGGGTTTCTAAATTTCATGTTGTTGATATCTTTAGTGGTATTCTCCGCCCTTGTCTCAAAATAAAATTTCTGCAAGTTTGCCGAACCGAGCTGCCGGATGACCGGGGCATATGATGGAGTCAAGAACTTGAAATTATCCACTGCGTTGATCTCGATGTGGGCCCCGCCTTGTATAGGCCTCATTTTGAACCAAACTTTAGTAGCAGCAAAGTTCATCCTGTCAGTAACAATATGAAAAACGTGCTTCCACGGTTCCTCCGCATTCTTAACAACAGAGTTGACCACGACCGATATAGCTATCACATTATCCGAGAACAAAGCATAATGGTATAAAGTCGGGTCTTCAAACTCGGGCTTGCGTCCGTCATCTTCGTATTTTTCGGGATGTGAAATTCTCTCCTCCATGAGACGCATTGCAAGACAATGCAAGCTCTTGGGAGTTGATTTAGCGGCAATCAAGCTGGCGAAAGCCCCATTCTTCTTGGCCTTCAAAAGCAACTCATTGACAGCAAAAATTGTATCTTTCAATTTCTGAATCTTCAACTGATTGTCATAGGACTCCTTGGTATCGGCAATCATTAACCGGGCAAGCTTGACTTTATCCTTCACCTCCTTTTCGAATTGTCTCAGAATATCTTCGTCGACAGGGCCATCGGATTCGAACAACGCAGTCCGATAGGTCTGCTTCAGTTGAAGGTCAGAGAAATTTGTGGCTAAGTCATCAAACATCTTAAGCTGCTTGGATATCTCGAGTTTGAGATTCCTTGCATAGGTAGCGTATGCATTAACTAAGGCGATGTGATTGTTTGCCTGGTTATGTATCAAGTCTAACCTAGTCTTCAAAGGATCTGACTGCAGTGCTAGGAATGTTCGTCGAACCTGGGAAGTTCCGGTGTGGTCCATAATCTGTCCAAATATTTAGGAAATCCATAAACTTGTTTCTGCATTATATACTAGTGAAACAACTATAGCATCTAACCAGATAAACAGCTCCCCTTAAACATTGAAATTATTCAGTTTTACCACCTGAAACACATGATGTGTTTCAGCAATTGATCCATCGAATACAAAATAAAACACGCACCATCCTCGAATCAAAGAATCAGTTAGGAAATTGAGCTTCAGACGAATGAAAAAATGACGGAAACATAATTGGAGAAACAAATGCACACAACCTCTACACTGGAAAACACACACACACACACACAGCTGATTAATCACGAAGAAATTTCTAATGCTTACGGGTTCATTGTGCGATGGATGAGACGAGAGGAGGACGGAGAGAGTCGCGAGAAAAAGGAGAGTGAACATGGCGGAAACAAAGATCCGGTAGGTGAAGAAGCTCCGGAACACGGATCCACCCCCAGATCCGACCCGTCCTCCGCGGACCGCAACCGCCATCGAAGATCGCCTCACCGAGAAACCTGCAATCACTGAATTCCTAGTAAACAAAACACGAATCCAATCAAATCAATCAATCCTTTTCCAGTAGATGCTATTGGTTTACGAAGGAATTGAACACGTGGTGGATATTTGTGTATGAGAGGATTTGAGATCTGGAGCTACAAGGTAGAAGAGAAGGAGAGTGTCCTACTGGCTCAAGCCGCGGCGGCGACGTCGGTGATTTTTTCTAATCTGAAACAAAAGCGTGCCGTGGAATTATTTTTTAGCTCTTCAGTGGTGACGTGGACAGCGGGTTTTGCTTGAATTCCAATTTTAGCCCTGGCTTGACTTGACTTGCTTTAATGGCCAAAAATTACGATTTGACGAACTTTCTTTGTTCGGATGTTTTCTAAATTTATTTATTTTGGTTCAAATTTGGAATTTTGCTTCAAATCGTAATGACTTAGATTGAAAAATAATTTCATGATTTAACTGTAAATTTCATGGTTTAATAAAATAAATAAAGTTTAATCACTTTTTTCGATAGTCGAAAATTTAATTTTTCATATCAAGAATGCATCGTACTTTTCTATGTTTTATTTCTCAATTTCAATAATATTTTTGATTTGACGTTTTTGTGTTCATCATCACTCGTTAAAATTTGAGGTCAATGGCAGTTGACTCGGTTATCAATTAAAAAAAACGAAAGAGTAAAATTTAACTTAATGAAAAATATTTCACATATCATAATTCTAAACTCTAAATTCAAATTGTTTCAAGCATATTTAAATATACGAAGTTCAATAGGAAAAAATAAGCACTCGGACGATTATAATAAAAAATAAATTTATACTTCGTTTTTTCAATTGATACGATTTCACACACGAACGTCAAATTCTCGGTCGAGTTGCTTAACTCGTAAAAAATATTTTTAATTCACTTAGAGATCGATTCGCTCCCGGTTGGGTTACGATTCTAAAATTATGCTAATCATATTAGATCTTCCGACTAATACAAATCATTTTTTTTGTTCATCAAATCATTATCCAAGTTGGTAATTTTAGTTCAACATATTAATCAAAGTAAAAGCAACAAACAAAAATAACGAGAAATTAAGCATAGTTATTTTAGCAAAAATAACAAATGTTTAAAAACAAGAATTAACTACAAAGATGATTAAATCATTAAGAACATGAAGAAATACAATGCAATAACAAATAACATGCATAATCTAAGAATAGCGAATCAAACTAAAAACAGAATAAGAAAATTTATTGAAATAACTAATTACGCTAAGTGGCCGTCGAACTAAATCGCGCTTCCCGTGAGCGTTGTCGTTGTCAATGGCGTCGTCCCCGACCTTCTCCTAAGTTCAAGAGGCGAGAGATGTCATTTACCTTCCTTTTTCCGCTCTAAAACACTTCATATTTGCAAAAAACCTTCGAAAAACTGCCGATGGAGATGTAGCGCCCGCTAGGCATCTTGTAGCTGAAATGTCCCGCGTTCAGATTAAAGTTCGTGCGAATTTTGGAGAGGCGATTCTGAAATGTCCCCGTTCTCCCTACAATTTTAATTATTTTTTTTTTATTTTATTTTTGATTTATTTCTATTCTCTAATTACACACTTGGCGGTGAAATGGAAATTAGTTTTATTTTGTATTTTTTTAATTGGTCTTCCGATCAGCAACTGTCACGTGTCACTAAGTTAACTGAAATCCTCAAATCGAAGGTCACACGACTATTTTTTGGCCACTTTTGAATTTTCCGGCTAAAAAATGATTAAATTGAACCGATTTGAAAAAATAATGTATGAAATTGAAAAAATGTGGCTTTATGGGGTACGAAAACGAAACTCGTCCATCTTTATGAATAAATTGATAATTTTCTCTAAAAAAATTTTATATTATATTTTTTATTAAAATAATGATACACCTGCAAGAGAATGAGATTGCGTGCACTTTGCCAAGACTCGTGTTCATCTGCAAAACTCTAGTCGAGTTGAGGCTTGTTAATTGTGGAGTGATCCCCTCTAGTGGAGAATTGTTTTTGCCTAGCCTCAAGAAGCTTAATCTTACTTGCGTTCAGTATGCGGATGGTGAATCCCTTCCTCACTTGCTTTCTGGTTGTCCTGTGCTTGAGGAGCTGATCGTAAAAGTTTGTTTTAGGGAGGAACCAAATGATTCGAATTGCGTTACTGTATCTTCACCCACTATAAAAAAACTGACTGTTGATTTCTCTTTGCTAAACGATGAATGGAATTTTGATATGTTGATAATAGATGTTCTCGCCCTCGTATATCTTAAGGTGGACTGTTGTTGTATGGATCATCTCAAAAGTTTGAGTAAGAATATGACCTCTTTAATAGAAGCGGAAATTACTTTAAATGTAGATGAGCATAATTGTAGCACTGATTGCACCGAACTTGGTCCTTGGGTTGAGTTTCTTAGTTGTCTCTGTCATGTGAGGTACCTAAAACTCTCAAGTTATTATGATACGGTGCGTTCTGATTTTTTATTTTTTTTTGTCTTCTCATTTTGTCTGTGTGTATATCTATACCCTGCTTATGGTTTTTAAATCTGATTTTCTTTGCAGAATGTTCACTTAGTAGGAACTGGTTCAATGACAGTTTTTTAATATAATCAAACTTGAACTTGAACATGAGGTGATACTCAACTGGTATAATCTTGTAAAGTTTCTTGACGTTGCTGATAATCTTGAAGTCCTTATTGTATGTGAAATTGGAGTTTTCAATTTATATCGAAATTGGATCTTTTTTTTTCTTCTTATATCATTGTTTTGTCCATCAGATTAGTATGGTGAACGTCCAGACAGTCCCCTACATCGAACCAAAACGAGTGCTTCCATGCATGTTATCACGTTTAAGGACTGTTACATTGTCCTATTTTGATGCTCGTGAGGAGGATGGTTTTGGCATTGTGAGATATATTTTGAGGAATGCTAAAGTACTCGAGAGGATGGAAATATATTCTGGTCCTCAAACAAGAAAAACTTTGATGCGCTTCAGAGAATCTCATTGTTTGAACGAGGATCTACATCATGTCAGGTTGCCTTCAACAAAATTATATAGTCTGCGACATGCATGATCAATACAATTTTGAGAAGCAAAAGAATCCAGCCGATGTCACATGCCGTTTGGCTTGTTGTGTAATGTGAACAATAATTATACTTTAATGCTGTATGTGTTTGGAAATTTTAATTTAGACTAATTGTCTTTTATTCGTCTTATCAAGAATGCATTTGGTACTTTTCTATGTTTTATTTCTCGATTTCAATAATATTTTATTCACATGTGGTACTAATCATGATATACAATGTGTTTGCATATTTGGTTTGCAACTGGATTCACTGGGAAAGAATTTTGTCCTTTTACAACTCTCAAGGTATAAATTAAGGTTATAGAGTATTTTCCTCTAGAGCTACATAACATATTTTTAGCCAAAAACAGTTTTAGTTATTTCCGATAAAAGTTTATACAAGCACGTACGCGCACTCTTCTTTTTCTGGCCATTTTTGTCATCTATATGGTCAACTGAAAAATAGCTCGTACGAAATCCTCTCTCAAGTCTCAATCATTATATATGTGACTTAGTCATCAAAAGACACTTGAAACTTGATTCGTTTTTTGCAATTGGAAAATAGAGAAACTAGTTGAATATATAATTATGGAAAGTCATCGATGAGCTCTCCCAGGTTATATATGATGATAATTAGGACTGCTGATCCTCATATCGCAGACCATTTGCCGAAGCTCCATAGCTTCCCCTTTGAGCCTTGCGTTCTCCCTGACTGCCACGTCACGACTCTCGGTGACACATGTCAGCTTATCCATCAGCTCGTGGTTCTCGTTCCTCAGCCACACGACCTGGGCCCACAGCTCGTCCAAGTGCCTCTGCTTGCGCATGCGGGACCTACGGGCAGACTCCCTGTTCGAAATCATCCTCCTCTGCTTCCTCTCGTTTATTACATTCAGTTGCTGCTCGTCCGCCTCGTCAGAAGTCGAGTTCTTGCTGGTCGGAATATTGGTGAACTCTTGGAAAGGTTGCAGAGAAGGGTTGGGGAATGTGTGGTTGAAATGGGAGAGTAGGTAGTGATGGTCAGAGGAGGTTGTTTGATTGGGCTGCATTTCCTCGACGATAATTTTTTCTTATGGATGTGTTTGGCATTGTGGGGAGGGGCTGATTTATAGTAGTGGGGATCGATCGTTTTATGTAGTATCTGAAATGTGACGTTTCACGAAACATTAGGGGACATCCGAGAGATGATTTTTTTTTTTCATGTTACGTGAGAGAAACAACGTACGACGGAACATGATCTAGACATTTCATGTTGTTGAAATCGAGTAGTGGATAACATTTTTTTCGAAATATATAATGAAGACGAGAAGAAAAAGTTAGTTTTTTTTTAACTGCAATTAGACTGCGTTTTAGCGAAAAATGATATTTAGTGACGTGAATGAATTGGGGGTTGTTGTATCACAACTCGTGTCGATCACTCGAACTATTGAAGATATTCATACATAATAAGTGGTGGGGATGGGAAGGGAAGATCATGAGCATATATGGATGATGTAGTTTGAAAATTTTATTTCCTCCACTACGCAAACAATCGAATGCATACGTGATCTCGTTCGATCTACTTATTGGATCAAGTTGAGTGGCCTCAATGGTTCAACGGTATCATTAGACGAATTTTGACTCCTCTTTGGTTTTTGTCTTAGTTGATTTGGTTCCTTTATACATTATTTTGTTTCATATTTCTTCTATGCATGCTCAACTACATTGTCTTTCTTGATAATGTATTGATGGTAATTACCGTAAACTTTAGGGTAGTTTTTGTAATTATTCCTAGGTAGTTTTTTTTTTCTCCAATACAAATGAGGAAATCTAAGATTAGATATGAGCTACATATATAGACTTTAATAGGAAAATGCTGTCATTTCATATGTGCTTTTACCCATTGTTGTTTTTAGTTGAAAAAAGGAGATCAAATGTGTTTGTGATGTTTAAACGAGTAGATTTATCCCTAAGCAATTGATTACCTCTTGAGATCTTAAATATATCGGTGTATGATATTGATGATGATGGCTTAACCAAGTGATAGTGAAGTGTTTAAACAAACCAATTGATTTGGGACACTGCCCTAAACTAACGGTCAGGGTATTGCATGAGAGGGGGCACTGGATTTAACATCTGCCCCATTTTTTGGTATCAAGAAAACAGATATTAAAGGGCAGCTGGGCAGGCGCATTATAAATTGTATCTGCTGGGCCCTCGCTAACAAGCTCCCAATTCCTCCTATTGCCGTCACGTCATTTCAATTTTCAAACTGTATCAGTATGTTTTATGTATCAAGTGTGGAAAAATCTGGTTTGTGGAGTAACTGGACCAACTCCACATTGCAATGTGGATCTGATCGATCGATTGCCCAAGAATCGGTGGTTCGGTTGGCTGATTAACTCATCTGTGTTACTGTAGTACATTTTACTCTGAGTACATACTTTTCAATTGTTAAAGCGCATTCGATCTGGTGCTAAAGATATATTAGGCTATGATGGGGCTCTATATATATTTTGTGGTACTGTCATTTGTTACCTTAATTGTGCACCCACTAGAACTAGAAGCTTTTCCAAAACATGGTAGGAAAGGCATATGATTTCTGCGCGACAATCATGTGTTGATCCCAATCAAGTTCTTGCCTGAACTCATGGGGCGTACTGCGTACGTGTGGCTTTAAGCGTTGCGTTATTTGTGTTTGTCATATTTAGCATATTGGTTTTCTTAATCATCTTCTGATCTGATTTAGTTTAGTTCTTAAAGCATAAATGAACGAACGAAACGAACCCTTTCCGTGTGTATATATATGCTTGAAAATAGTTTCCATTTCGGTGCAATGGATTACTTTGGATGATACGATGGTTACGAGTATTTTGGAGTTTGTACGTAGAAATAATAATATATACTGTATGGTCTTGGTCTAGTAGCAATATTGTTTATGTGGATGGAAAAAGCTGGTCTGGTTTTTTAAAGTAGATGGGTGCAACTTTTGCATAACTAAATATGGTGTTAACAAAACATTTTGGTGTTCTTTTTATTGCCGTTGGAAAGTTTTAGTTATTGTTTATGGACGCGTGTCGATTTTTCTATGACCAATGCTTCAAGGTTTTACTCTGGCCATGTTTAGTACTACTACTCTCTCATAAAAAATGATTCGGCCGGTTTTTTTACAAGTGAAGTATTACATTTTTTTAAACTAACCCACAAGATAGAGTATTTTTTTTAATCTCAACTCCTCATTTTGGAGAATTGTAGATGTGTCGAGCCAAACATTCTACTTATATAGTGTATATATGTCCGAGCTCGACAACTCAATCAATGTGATGTTAGAATTGACTCGACTCGCGCAATTTGTGAGATGCTTCGTCGTTTGCAAGTTTGTAGGTATCTTTCTAGAAAAAAACAATTTAGTAGTATTAATTATTTTTATAGTTTGTATTATTAAAGAAAATGATGTGATTTTGTAGTTGTATACATGATTACATGTGATGTTAATCCAAAATTGATGACAACAAGTATCTTATCTCCAACATAAGTAGGAACGAAGTTTGGTGATTATGATGATGGATTGATGGGTATTTGAAAGGTGTTAAATCGTATTCGTAGGCATTCACAATTTGAAGGGATATGCACCCTTCCCCACAGACATTGCTAATCTTTGTGGTGCCTCTTCTATTTTTTTGCTTTGCAGTCGTGCAAATATTTTGTAAGTATATACTACATATACGGAGTATTAAATAATGAACATGTGATATGAATTAATGAAATAAAATGAAACATTCAATACAAGAATGATTGAGTCAATAATCTGGAGTCCCCACACTCTTCTTATTTTTCTTGTCCTTTTCATTATACAATTTTGAAATATGAAGCACTCGATGTTGGTGGTGATTTTTCAATGAAAACAAAGGCTAATAATTCTTGAGAAAAATCACAATTCACAAACACCTATGTATTGGATCATTTTCGTCTCGATTTTCAATATCAAAAACTCTACCATTGAAGTAACCTACGTACGATCTCTCCAAAATGAAATAAACACAAAAACTCTCATTCTATTCAACCTTCAAAACTAGGCCACGAATAATGAGATATTGTATACAAATGTTTCCCCCCAAAAAATTATGAAAAGAATAAACCTATATATGTTCATCTCACTATTCTATTAAAACTTACATGAAGCAAAAAAAAAACACTACTACATCTGAATTAATCCTATTTACATTAAACACCCATTCTGATGGTGCTCACAAAAGGGACGAGCCTCCGGTAATCTCTCCTTCTACCGAGGGCACAACTGTCAAGAACTCGTCCGAGCATCAAACGGGTGTTCTGCAAAGCCAACTCTTTCTGCGACACACTCGATTCACTTCCAACACTCTGCCCGGACACCATGAAGCCCGACCCATACCCGAACCCACCCATCGCGAACTGCAAAGGACAACTCCGGGCTTTAAACGACGTCTCGGGGGCAAGAAAGTTCTCGACCGAACCCCCAAATCCGTTATCAAAAAACCCCGGGTCGTGAGGGTTAGACCCGGGCAAAGAACTACAGCTCTGCAAGAGAGCTTCTAGAACACTCAAAGCCTCCCAGCAAAGAGTGCTCTCGACCAACTGAGAAACGACAGCGTACATGTGGGGGCTCTGGGCAGAATCGACTGGCGTGTGCTGTAGAAGAGCCTTCAGCATAAGAAGTATAACTCGTTGATATTCCAAAGGCCCTTTTTCCAGAAGCCTGAGCAGATGCCCGAAAGCTAACGTAGAGTGCCTCGGAAACCACTCGTTGCACAGCAAAGGCGAAACGCAAGCCAATAGATTTTCCACGCCTTTAATCTCTCCGTTTGCGTAAGCCGCGAAAACGGTCGCGAGCCCATCCATCGACTTCGCGCGGCACCAGATGGCGACGTTCGACGCGACCCCACAGGCCTTCTGGTGGTAATGCTGCTGCAGAGGCGAGGTGGGCCCCACCGCAGCCGCGTGTTGGCTCAGCTGCAAGCAGAGCCAGGGGAGTAATCCAGTGATGTGCATCAAGAGACGAGTCTCGGCGTCTCCGAAAATCGAGTTGCAGGAAGGCACTGTTATACGTGAGAGGACCTCGACGGAAACGTTGTGGCTGACGGAGGACATGAGCCCTTTGAGGACGAGAGGCTGGACGCCTTCGAACGGAGGCACTTTTCCGGATAGCGACGGAATATCCGGAATGGTCCGGGATGAATCCATGCGGTGGAACTCGGGACCGTAGGATGCGCTCGTGTCCATCTCATCGCGCGGCATGCTCGAAAGAAGAACGTTTTCTGTCGTCGTATCACGGAAGGACAAACGTTCGATTACCCGGGAGAAAAGCTCGAGGACCTGGCAGTACACGTGGACGAAATCCGTGTGCATCATGGCTACACATCCCCAGAAAAGCTGGGGGTATAAGATCAACTTTTCGGGCTCCATATTTTCCACCATCACTTGTAAAGTCAACAAAATTTCCATGATGAATCCCAGCACAGAAGGTACAGGATTACCGAGGCATCGGTGAAGGCAACGGAGAAGAGAGACACAGGCATCGTTCGTTACACGTGGTCTCAGGGCGCGGTATATCTGGTGGGACCGGCATGCCAGGTGTCGTGATGTGCACTCCATGGCCCACTTGAGGGCTTCTGCCCCCCAAGTCTCTCTGAGATCCCCTTGGAAGAAAATAGCGTCCACCATGCTCTGGACAAGGGCGGATAAGAGAGCCGCACTCGGGAGCTCGGTTCTGACTACAGACGGGTCCTCGTTCTCCCACATCATGCTGCCTCGTTTGGACTGCACGTATTTGATCAGGCTCACAACCTGCTGTTTGTTCTCTCCGTCGTCGTTTTCCACATCGTAGAGTTCCAAATGGCGGCCGGCGAGGGAGTATAAAAGATTGACGAGCAGGTGCTGGCAGTGTTCGAGCACTATATCCTCCGAGCTATCCATGGAGACGAATGTCACGTGAAAGAGCAACGGCAAGTGCTCGCGAAAGTCCTCGTCGTTTTCGTAAGCGATTTCGGCTAGTAGTATTAGTGCAATGTCCGCCTGTGTCAATGTGTGCTGCTGATGACCCTGTAAGGCCGAGTGTAGTTCCTTAGCATTGATCCCGACTCCCAAGTACTGCAGCCCTTCCTCCCCAGAGTTCGGAGTGTCTATTACGTAATCGATGCTGTCTCGAGACACGTGCCGGCTACGTAGACTCCCTGTCGCGCTCCTCACACCCATCAACGGGCCGGACATGTTGACTAGTGATGGCAGGAGCTGGCCCGATCGGCCCGCGCTGATGGGAACAATGTTTATATCCGGAGGCATGGGAATCAACGGTCCTGATGCACTTCGCGCACCAACGGCTGACGTCCGCCAGCTCAGGCTCGCGGTTGAGTTCTTAGGCAGCCCATCTAAGGAACCTCGAACCAGCAAAGGCGACATGTGAGGCTGACTATCAACTATGGACGTGATTTGAGATGCAGTTTGGGTCTGTGAGAATTCCAAGACATCTCCTTTATTACCATTCATAGCTCTGTAAGGCCCAATGGCGTCTTCAAGCATCCGTTGAGCCAGTTGGTAAACCAAATGGTCAATCGTCCTCTGAGGGCAAATACGAGCCAAGTACAAACTAACCCTCTTGGCAACTGAAAAATACGTGGCAAACGCGCCACTTATTTCCGCGGACGCGTTCGAGTCGCAGTCTTCGATCCCTTTTGTTATCAAAAAATCAAGAACCGGACTTATGTTCCTAGGCTTGCTGGCTATGGTGCTCCATAATTTCTCGATCTCGTCTGGGAACTGGTCCCCATGCCTCCATGTCACGTAGTAAAGGCTTTTTAGTAACCTCTCGCTCCAACCTGATTCCTTTATTTTCCAGAAATTCAGATTCTCAATCCACGGGGCCATGCATGTCAAGACCTGATGCTGCGCGATTATATCAACTGCATCCAATTGTCTCTGCATGATCTCTTCGCATAGGAGTTGGCTCAGTTCGGGATGGTCTTTCGCGAGCTTGCAGGAAAGTTTGTATTGGAACTGTTGATAAGAGTCGGGAAGGTTTCCGACTACAGCAGCCCGGTAACTGGCGGAGCACTCAGCACCGTCGTCGGCCCATTCGCGGAGGGAAAGGGTCTCGAGCATCTGAAGGGCAGCGTCTCGGATTTGTCGGGAGGGGTCCACCACTTTATAGAGGATGAGGCTCAGAAGCCGCTGGATTTCACATTTGGGTATCTCCTGATGCATGTAGACTTCGGCGAGGACACTGAAGTAGCCATCGGCGATTGCGGCATCAGAATAATAGCACTGCAGGAAATGTGCAGAGAAAAAAAATAAGCAAATCGATGAGAAATATAGAACTTGGATGTGGAGAAAATGAATCAGGAGATACATGGGACAAGAAAAAAAAACGTTTCCAGAAGATGTCTCAATAAGGATTCGTGTTATCAGTTTTAGTATCATCTCACGGGATATGAATTTAATTAGGCATACATTCCGGGAAAGCTATAAACTGGGATGTATAGCATACAATCTGATGATTAGAGAAAAATAATCACAAATAAAATTAGGGAATTTTCAATGATTATCTTTTTTAAAATTGTATTTAAATGTGTGTAGAAGTTACTGTGGATAGAAAAAAAAGAATAAGATGTGTTTTTTCAAAAAAAATAAATAAATAAGTATTATCAAATTAGGGATAAAAAGAAATTACGAAATGATATGGAAAAGGAAATTCTCTACATCCAAGCACAGCACACTTTCATTTGCAGTGTTTTCAGAAACACAGTTAAAGCGTAAAACTGCATGCACTGCTTTGTAGCTTGCAAAATGACTTTTTCATCCTACAGTGTTTACCTGATCAATGCAGGCAGGAAATAGGTCCAAATTAGTGAATAGCAGGTTCTTCAGAGCCTGTTTCGCCAAAGAAACCCGTTGGTGACCACCTCTATGCCTATCACGGCTTGTTGCTCCTCGTCCACCATCTCCAGAGAATTTTGAATAAGCTCTTGGATCAGCCGGTGAAAATCCAAAAGGCGCTCTCGGCATGGGCTCTATAAACAGGCTATTGATCCAGGAAATCACCTTGCCGCTCATCTTTCTCGAGTGGTCATCAAAGCAAGGCCCGTATAACAGAGAGGCCATTGCGTTCATCGAGGACCATTGTATTGCTTCCACCTGTTCGGTCAATTCTTTATCAAACGAGAGTTTATCGATAGAGTCCTTTGACCGTGAATGCTGACTGGACTTGTAACGTTCAACTTCACGTCTGTAATCACAGACACCGTCCTGATTCCATGTGCCACCTGTGTCATCTCCCCAGGTTAGGAGGAGATCAAAGAGATTCTTTCTAGTCCTGATGTCGAATTTTTCTGACTTTGAGTCAACAAACTCGGGAGCCAGAAATCTTAGAATGGAAGCAAGCGCAAATCGGAGAGGTTGCATATCTTGGAAACATTCTGTGGGAGAAGAACGAATCTGTCTAGTTGTTTCATCAATGAACTTCAGGTAATGTAGTCGGAAAACGGGTTTGCGGCCTAGCATACCGGGCCATATTTTTTCAGAAACCGTGCGGTATATATTTGCAATTTGGATCCGAAGTTCTTCACGCCGAGACTTTTGAATCTGCATGTACCGGAGATATTTCAGTGGATCGGGAGGGATTAAACTCAACTTGAGCAAAGATTGGACAAGATAAGATTTAAGTAAATTTATACTAAATCTGATATTTGAGTTTTATGTAACCACTAATGCGTTAAATAGGCGACACTTAAACACAGATAAACTTAATACATTGTACAATTCCTCTTAGAAAATATAGTCAAGTTCGAACAGAAAAAGTGGAAATGATTTAGTGTCGTTTTTATCATGATGTATACCTTCCACTTTGGTTTTGTCTCAGTTTCCAGAGAAGTCTCATCTATAAACGAGGCAAGCTCGCTAAACATTACTTCGCATATATCCAGATGTGAGTGACCAAGCGCCATTGTGGCTGCCTGCTGCAAGGAGAAAATAACATAGTTTAATTCTCTCTTAATATATTGAGTCATATGTTTTTTGTTCAGTAAGTTCTGATGATACTGGTATACAGGTACCCAGAGAAACAGGTACCTCTCCTTTGTATTTGATAATGTGAAATAGTAAATTATAGATAGTCAAACAGGTCTTCTATAGTGACAGTCATTAGAAAACAGGAAAGTTGAAACAGACATTGGAGACGCATTCAAAGATTATTGGCAGGGAGCAATTACTTACTACGTGTGGTTCAGAGCCAGATTTGAGGGAAGGAAATATCAGATGGAATAGTTCTTTTGTGGCTGCTAAACCCCCACCTTCTCGACTATTAAGCGGACACGAGCAAGCAAACATTGCATACATGAGCCATTGGTCCAACTTATTGTCAGTGTCCAGTGACTGATAAGCCTTACCACCCAATTCAGCTGGTGTGATATGAGCAAGACGTTGGGTAACCTCTAATCTACATTAGATGATTAATTTAGCCCTCCTTCGCTTTTGAATAGATAACTCGTTCTTGAAAAAGGAACTGAATGGCTAATTATATCATTATATGACAAATATAAACAAAAGTTGGTTTGGTGACTCTAAAATTGTGCTTCACATGTAAGTAACAAGTCTTGATTCCCTTTGAAATGGCATATTCGGACAAAATCTCGTAGGACATTTGATAATATGAGATATTAAATTATAGAGAAACTTACTTTGCGTCCTGAACAGAGCTAGGACACAGTTCAGTAGCGTATTTGACTATCTCACTCAGACACCGGGGCCATCTGTTTTTGTCCGAACAATCAAACAGTATAGACTGGAGAGTCACATCAGAAGGTACAACATCAGAGTCGCGTTTCAGATCGAATGGACGGCCAGAATCCCAATAACAGCTTTGCACAATATCATCCTGTGAAACAGCTTTGTAAATTAAACTTTAATATCAATTATGAATATTAACCCAAAAAAAGAATCTAACACGAGTACAAGACAACCAAAAGAATCCAGAGTCTGTTCACCCACCCCATTTTCTTCTAGAACATCAATTATGAATATTGGCTCGGCTTCGGCTTTCATGACATGGTCCAGTTTTTTTTGCATGGAGATTTCCCGTATATCATACTGTAAAGCACGCACACAATGCAGTAACTCCAAAGCAGTATGCCTAATCTGACTATCAACAGAGCTAAGGAATATAAGACCAACTGCATCTATCTCCGAAGCACGGAATTCGATTGCCTCTAGCTTAAAAGATGATCTCTTCAATCCCTCATTTCTCTGTAACCGCTTCGAGTCAAGAGCCTCATGGTGTTCCGTCATATCATCGAATATACAGGCTCTCCATAAACACATGAGTTCAAGAAGGCGGCCCAATGATGTCTGAATCAGAAGAGGGAACTCGTCTGGAAGACGTAGGATGAAATTCGCCATCCCTCTCATAACAGCAAAACGGCGATGAGGAAGGTATCTCACGATTCGTTTGAGAACCTGCACCGCTTCCATAGAACTGATATGTTAGAAATTCCTTCTTTTCATTAACAAAAATCTGTACGATAAGTACTTACGTATATTTTTGTTTTTGTATTGTTACCCTGGGCTACAAATAATCAACCTTTTAATACACAGGTTGGGGATTTAGCCTAACCAGTGTATTAAAAGGTGATTATTGAAGCCTCAATCTAAAACAAAAAAATAAATTAAGGCTTAACCCCCCGCGTACGGGGTCTTTTGTGCAAAATGATTAAAATAAATAAATAAATTTATAATAATGATAATGGGAAAAATAATAAAGATTTTATTTGTCTTCTTCATTCTTGAGATTGTAACCAAACATTTCACTCAATAAATGAAATAAGAAGAAGATCAAACCTGCACAGCTTCCTCACGAACTCCAGGGTCAATGCTAATACCATGTTGAGGGATTATTTCTGTGATTTTATCACTTCTGCCAACTTCTTCAATCAAATAGGGTATGCACTTGAGCACCGAACGGAAAAGGTACCATTGCGACTTTTCTTTTGTCACACCATCTGCAGAACTAGTTCTCAGTTTTGTGTCCAGTTTGTTAAGAATACTTGAGCAACTTACAGGAGCCAATTCAGAAAATATCACACAAATATAATATCTCTTCGTTGCATATTGCTAAAACATATTACCTATAGTAGTCCTTGAAGAAGTAAGCAGAGCCTGACTGTAAGTTTTATGACAATATCTCAGGATGGCTTCAATTGCAGCCTTGACTTTCGGGATGTAGTGACCAATATTATGAACTGTAAAATAAGCCGGAATTGAGTGGTATCTATACATAAAAGGTTAAACCCAAAATAAGAGCACTAATTAAGAGTTAAAAAAATGCCCACCGTGGAGGATTTCCAAACCAACATGCTGGCTAGTAGGAGACATAACAATGGCAAGCAAAGCACGAAGACCAATGACCTTGGCTTCTGAACTATCTTGCTTCAGCAATTCTAATATTGTATGGTTCATTGCAAAATCAAGATTATGATCGGCAATAGCCACACAGAATTCTACAAGCTTGTCGTGTTGGACATCCTGAGTAAGCATGCCTTTTCTTAGGATTGTTACAAGTTGAGATGTAACACTGTCTAAGTAATCCCATACACGGTTTGGAGGTTGTGTGTCACCATGGACACACAAGTAAAACCTTAAAACACGATGTAAGCAATCTAAAGCCATGAAGCGGTAGTTCTTATCCTGAAATATAAATACAATTAAAATACTGATGATTGATGAAACATTAAGAAATAGTAGTACGAAAAGTTGCATAATATATGTAAAAACTAACTCTCAGATGTTTGTATAATTGTTCCATGTGAGGGCCGAAATTATGAAGGAAAATATTAGGATCGCCAAGACATAGAAGAAGAGTCACCAGAGGGTAACCTACCTAGAAATAAAAGTAATGCTCATGTTAGCAACCAAGATATCAGATATGAATAATAAGAGCAGTATGTTTGGTTCTTCAAAGAAAAATGAACAAATTATAGAATACTGTATAAGGATTTAATCCCTCAGTCCAAGCTGACAAATGAAATTAAATATTTAGGTTTTTTCAGAAAGCTGCCAAAAGAAATTAAATAAACAGTAAGGATTCAAGAAATTATAAAAGCAACTCCCTCTGTCCCAGACTAATGTTCATATTTGTATGGGAAAAAAAGTATTGTTTTATTGTCTTTTTGACCAAAAAATAAAGGGTAAAAATATTTTTTTAATTAATAGAGTAACTTAGTTGTGAGTAAAGTTTTAAAAAGTAGGTGAAACTGTAATGGTAAATTTATCTTTTAAAATGAAAAAGTAAGAGTAAACTGTAATGGGGTATGACTATTGGTATTGGACGGAGGAAGTATATAAATTGAAAATAGAAGACATGGCAAAAGAAATAATACTCCCTCCTTCCGACAACACTGTGCATAATTTTCTTTTCGGTCCATCCCTCATGAGTTTGCACATCTCAAAATAGAAATAACTTTATCACTCTTCACCCTCACAATATACACTTAGTGGCACCTCATATCATTACTTTTTCTAACAACCTCTTATTACCATAATGTTGAATTACCAAGTTTAACCCCCTTCACTTTAATGTCAATTCGTCAAAGCATTATCCGATCTTATCTCAGACAAAGAGATAACATTTAGACAAGCATTAGATATTTCTACCAGGAAACTTACGAGCAAAAATAATTCAAGACAGAAACTCAGCTAACGTCAATCTACAGAAATGAATAAAGACAGAAACTCAGCTAACTTCAATCTAGAGATATCCGCATCCCCAGTTTATATAATAAACAATTCCATCAATATGAATTAAAACAGAAAAGGTTGTTCTCTTAACCCCTCTACTGGAAATGTTCATATTAAAATTAGGGGCACGGAAATTTGAAGAGAGAAAATAAAAGGAAAGGAATGAAAAAAAAATAACGGAACTTACAGCTATGTGTTTACTTCGCTTATCCATCCAGTGCATTAGTTGCCCCCTTATTCGTGCAACAGCTTCATACCAAAAGGTCAGTGCGGGTTCAACACCGGAAGGAGGCCACTGACCTTTTACACCATCGGCAAGTGGGGCTAGTATATTAGAAAGCATGTTGCAAAGTGCATGGTGAAGTTCACTTTTACGCTTGTGAGGGGCACGGTTTAGAGGGTTAGCCTTTGCAACAAAGGAGGCTGATGCATTCAGACCGCCATCTGTTTTGACCTGGAAATAATCCCATCATCATGCAAATGTTTTTCGTAGCAACTTTAAAAACTTCAATTTCCCACATACCCCAAGTTTAAGGTAGCGTATCCCGTTGATAATACTAAGTGTTTCACTTCGTGCAACACTTGTATCTATCCGGCGGGTGTTCAGCTCCATGAAGAAGCGCTCAGTCACAGAACTAAATCTGTTGAGTTTAATATAAAATTTAGAAAATATTGTATAAATTTATATTAATGTTCAAAAAACTTAAGAACAAGTATCTCAATTCTCAACCATTAACGCTTGTTAGAAGATGTAGGTAATAAGAGAATTTGATAGTCAACTCTACAATTTACAAAAGGCTTACTAAATAGGATTGTAATATAGTAGACTATATTTTTGCAGACAGAGTCCAGCCATGAATTTGAAAAGAACAATGTGAGTCTATACGGAGTCATAATTCATTTTATTCGATAGTCAGCTTCCCAATTTATGGGCTCATATCTCTTGAAATTGAGATTTATCCTAGATAAGAGAACCCATTTAGTATTTCATTTGAATGACTCAACTGCACTGATCATGACAGAGTTACTTCTTACCTGATAAGTGATAGAGCACCAAGTAGTTGAGCAACTAGGTCTAGGAGAAGTCCCCTTAAGTCAACAAGGGAAGGATATTCGACTTGGCTTACAACCCTGCCATCAGAAAACATATATAGAAACTAACTGTTATAATGTGATCGAGTTGCAACACATTAAATTGAGAATCAGTTCAGCCAGAGAATGCAAGGAAAATACGAACGTCATATCAGCAAGTATGACCAATAGCATCTAGAAAATAGGCACTTTGTTTTTTTCTTACTGTGAAGGACAGTTGTTATTCACTGAACCATGTTCCTAATGTTATACTATATATATTCTGTAATGCATTCACCATATGGAACTGATCATCTAATCTCCTTTTACAGCATTTATATCACTTAGGCAGTTAGGCCCATCATAAATAGGAAATATCTTTATTGACAATCATCCTTCATATCAATACAAAGAACAGCTAAAAATGATTGTCCACAATTATGACATTTTATTGTGCCAGTTCATATATTCCATTCAGTTATATAATAACACGGCGGAAGTACACATGCATTCACATAAATCAGAAAAGACTAGCTGAGGATGACATAGACGTAATATATACTAGGTAGAACCAAGTGTACAGACAGAAATGGTAATATGAAATCATCCGCTAAGGCTGCTAAGCCATCATTACCTGTCTGCATTAATTAGCCAGTCAAAGACAAAGTTTTCAAGCCCAATCCAAAGTTTTTCTGCCAAACAAATAAAGCTCGTCAAATTCTCAAACAAGCTATGTTTTCTCGGAAAGGCACATGACAGAAAATATTGAACTAGGCTCTCCATAGCCATGGACACCTAAAGCATGAACAAAATACCTGTAAGTCCTTCTTGTGGGCAGCACTCGACAAAGCGAATACAGGCAGAACAAAATATGCATTCAACTGCCAGCTGTAAAAATTTATATCACAAGGACAAGTTAGATTGATATCCGTTTGCTGAGGCTTTAATATTAACTAAAGAATTAAATGCTGTTTTCTAAGGACCATGAATGCACTTTGTTTTTCTAAGTAACCCCACTTCTTTCGACACTATGATTGTCAAATATAGATTGCTTTTTTTCGCATAAACTTTAATTACTGATAAATTTGAGCATAAAACATTCAGTTTAACTTAATCTCCCTCTGGTTGCGTTGCAATTTTTCATTTTTCCTAGACATTAGACCTAAGGTGTTCAAAAAAATACAGTTGAACGCATATAAT
The DNA here is from genome assembly GCA_954870475.1 of Euphrasia confusa. NCBI lineage: Eukaryota > Viridiplantae > Streptophyta > Magnoliopsida > Lamiales > Orobanchaceae > Euphrasia > Euphrasia confusa. Next base: position 40,055,035 of record OX940952.1, read on the forward strand.
TGCAATGAACTACGAACAAATAAATGAAAAGGTAAGAAACACACACCAAACAAATACTTATTTCACAGAAAGTGAGGAAGATAATGCAATTGCTAATGATATAGTACCAAATAGCCAAGAGACGAACCTTTCTTTGAAATGTTGATGCATCATTTGCACCTTTAGGAGATTCACTGCATAGAAACCAAAAAAAAAAAAGATTCACATAGAATAAACTACAAAATGAAGTATATAATGGGAACAAATAGAAAATAATGGAAAACAAGTTTTAATTTAAGGGAACACGAAAAATTGCACACCAACACGCAGTAGACACCACAAATTTCGCACATTACACATGCACTGCAAATTTTTCACACACTGCACACATAGAAATTTGAAAATTTCTATAATAAGAAGTCATAAATAATAATACCAGGATGGAACATCAGATTAAAACTCAATTAATAAATTTAAGAAATGTTCTCTTAACCAAAAGGGGTCAGTTCAATTGTTCCATTAAGAAAAACACCAAAACATTATTAATCTTGAGTTCGCTGTCCAGTATTTCCTAGACCTGTGAAATTCACCTCCATCGTTTCTCACCTTGTAACATGTAAAGACGTAAAGGTCGAATTCAAATTAAACATGCAATGGAAAATGAAACTTTCTAACGAAAGAAAGAAACCAACTCAGTTCGCAAGACTTGCAACCAAAAAAAATGTTAGGGAAGAATCTTTTGGATCTCGTATGGGACATAAATTCGTAGCATTATAGTAATTTGAAAAGACTACTTTCAATACAAGAGTCATATATGGAAGTTAATTTATCGAGGCTACTATTACATCAATTTAGAATTTGACATTAAGAGAGAAACCTTTCTCTCCAGCGTAAAAGAGCTTCCAATAAGGGTACAGGTGTGTGTCGTGCCACCATTGCTAAAGAGTCTAGTACCTGCTCATAAGCCGGATCTGATGGCCGTAGGTACTGCCCATCCTGCAGTCAGTTGGGCCATGAATAATTTAAGAAGGCATTATTCTTAGGATACATAATTTACAATAAAAAAAACGATAAGCACGCAATAACAACGATAAAAAAAACCATGAACGTCAAGTACACACACATATGCAGTAACAAGAACCTTACCTGAACTTGAGCAGTTTCGATTCGACGCCTGGCGAGAGGAAGAAACCTCTGCAGCAGAGCATCAACAATCAGCTTTGCCGCAATCCCAGCCTTCATTACTTTTCTTTAAACGAACAAAACAAAAAGATTCAAGCTTCGGAAATTCAACTCAGCCCTAACATTGCATTCCTCGAGCTGTGATCCCAATCGAAACACACACACACAAATGTGATTTAAAGAAAAATTCGGCGGATCAGAGAGATGCCACCTCGATATTACATACGAATCCATTCGATTAGTAGTGTGGCATAATAAAATTTGAGGAAGAAAAAGAAGGATTGTAATGTACCTTTGCGAAATAGATAAATTAATTGAACTTCTTCTTCATTTACAGCTTGGAAATTCCTTTTCTTCTTTCTTCTTCTTCCATTTAGATTTTCCAACACTCTGTCCTAACGGGGGCATGGATTTTCTTTCATTTGTTTATTCTGATCGTTCGCTTTTTTTTTTTCTTTTTCCAGATGGAAGATGCGGGTCAAACAATGATGTGGTACCGGGTCGTGACTCATGAGATGTGTGACATGGCCACGTGGGATGACTCGTATTAAAATTTAAACCGAAGCAAACGGTTTTCGTTAAAACGGTCCGGTCCGGTCTTTGGTTCATGAAAACTATAATCGAAATACAGTAGTTCGATTAACAGAAACGAAGAGAAAAAAAATACAGGAAAGCCCCTACTACATAACTATCGCCCTGCGAGTATAAGGTAAAATCCATGGTCTTTTCGCGACTTCCCGATTATTTGGTTGGTACGGGTTCTTAATTCCTCTCCTATATTAAATTTGTATTATGGGTTTTGTATTCAGTGCCCAAGAGATGTGATTTGCTTTGTTACAGTAATCTGAAGATTATGAATATATATATATATATATATGTCTGTATGAGTTTATTTAGTCATTAAATCCAATTGGGTGCTCAATTAGGGTTTCTAAATGCTTTGAGTGAACCAATTATTGTAATTGGGGGGTTTGATTTTCGTTCTATCTTCTTTGGGTAATGTAAACATCGATTTCGATCTGTATTTGATTGCCATTTAAATGTAAGCATTGATTTTACTTGTTCATGCGAATATATGCTTAACCCGAAAGAAAAACGAAAAAAGACACGAGGAATAGGGCTTAATGTTGTGAATCACTCCTCCCATTAGCAACACTGTCCTTTAATTTTTAATTGGTTGTACTTTTTGATGCAGGCCCGGAATTCCTAATTCCAATTAACTTAACTGTTTGGGTTTCGCGGATTGATAACTATTGTTAGCTGCTTGAAATAGTTCAACAACCGAGTCGAGCTTTGGACCCGTCTTAGAATGGCGTCTGATGGGAAGGAGGTGGAGAAAGATCAACTGGCTGAATCCCTGAACGATCTTTTCACAAGTGTATCTACCATGATAAGAGGAGAGCTCCAGGTAACAAGAATCCTGGAAGACTTTTATTTCGTTAACTATGAGTTTATAAAAGTGAACGAGGTCTCTGCATGATTAAGTCGTGCATTTTGTGAAATAAAACAGATTTATACTACCTTGACTGCTACTAGTATATTTTTATTTTATTGGTTATTAGAGTTCTCGTCATATGTTGCTGGGAGAGAAATGAATGTAATGTTTGAATCTTGAGATGTATTTTGAATGACTATTTCTTGCAGTGAGAACTTTGTGTTTCTATTTACGATTGTGATTTATGGCTGCATTACAGTGATTGAATTTATCTAATGTCTACAGGGAACAAATAATGTTCTTGAGCTGTTGGAGAAAATGAATATAAGAGTAGCAGAAGAATACAAAGGCTTTGGTGATGTGGCTTCCGGGCTGAGTGTTTTTGTCGAGCAACTGAAGTCGAAAAGCAATGCCTTTGACGACTATGTTCAACAGCTTGATGCCATAGATCAGCACGTCACAGAATTTGAGGCTGTAATTTCTATGCTTAACAATTATGTTTCTCTCTTGGAATCGAAAATGAAATCTGTTTATCAGGTTCCACCTGCATAACATGAAATGTGTTCTCTCTTTTTTGCTGTTTCTTATTTAAACTTCAGTGCAATGCTGCCAGTACATTCTTGTCACCTGAGGCTTATTACTTCCATCATTTATAAAAGAAAAAAAATGTGTTTACAAAAACAACCTGCAATCCTTCACATTGATCACTTGACAAAAATACATTCTGGGGCAACAACCTCTACAGTACGACAAATATACTACAATTTACATATATTTCATCAGGAGTAACAACTCAGCAGCATCTCTGGAAACATCTGCGACTCATTAACTAAAACAAATCTGTTTGCTCAACAGAGGAAAAAGAAAAAGAAATATATATATATATATATATATATATATATATATATATATATATATATATATATATATATATATATATATATATATATATATATATATGCAAACTGTACAAGGATTCACTCTTTGGAGTCGAAGAACGAAGAGTGGCGCCATATCTAGGGTTGCCTTCTTGTGTTAGTATGCACATAAAAAGACCCAATATAGACCACCATTATCGAGTCGATGCGGAGCCCATTTCCATTTGATGTTGACTTTAACATGGCAAATGGAGGCACGTTGCGCAGCACAACGAAAATGCGTTTATGTCAAGCCTTCAATTCAGTTAGTTGAAGAAGTAGGGAGACTGCAACACATCTCTAAGATCAAAGTCCCCTCGGTCGGGCAATGGAGGGAAAGTCAATGTGGGAAAGGATTTTTGAAAGCCTTCCAACAACTGTATAAATATCAAACAAGAAGCTATTAGAATTTTTATTTATTTAATGGAGATAAATAGTTATGTTTACAAAAACAACCACCGAGGTATTATTAAAAAATCATAATCATGTTAAAACATATGGATGCTCCCTGGAGATATTATGAAGAGTATATGCTGTAAGACCATCTCACATTGGATGGGTCATATTTTTCAAATAAAAAGTTGTATTATTTAGGCAAATAATCATATGCTTTTAAGACAGGTAATAAATTTTTAGATAAGTACATAAAAGTATGACTGTTACCGTAAGACGGTCAGACAACAGTTTTTGTGTATTATGAATATTGATGACCCCACAAGACTCTAAGTTTGTTTTTACAAATTACCTTTCAGCAGGTCCAATTTTTAAAATAGGAAATTATGTGAGAGGTATTTTCATAATTTTGAATGTTACTACTTTTTTCTTGTGGTAATTAGACTATTGTTTTTGGTAATTAAAAAAACTACTCAGAAGAAAGTGTGTTATAGATACTTTACATTCTCCAGAATAGGCGCTTCATATAGTTCAACAAATTTCTCTCTCAGTATCCTGTTCATTTCATCAACATCACATGCGTGGGTCCAATACGAATCATGAACGCCTGCGAGCAATCAGATGGAAGGAAAACGGAATTCAAAAGTCAAGATTTTTAGGTTGTGAGGTTTTGAACCTTTGCTAGGCGAGAGAGAGAGAAAAAAAAAGACCTGCAAAATCTAAGCCTGCCTTCTTGCAGGCAATTGCGGTCATCATCATGTGTGAACCATCAAGGGAATGGACAAAATTCGGCGGGAAGGCTGTTTTCTGTCTCTTTACCATTACCTAAAAATTAACTTCTGAATCAGAATGCAAGCCAACAAATATTATTTTGCCTCACTAACTCAGAAAACCAAAATGTTCGCAAAGACGTAAAACTAAGAATAACTAATTATCTACCAAAATGTTCAGGTTTGGCTAATTACGAAAAGAAGCCACATACATATCCAAAATTACAATTTGCACTTGTTGAGAGAGGGTAATTCAACAAACAAAAGCCTCAAGGGAGTATAGGTAATTTAATTTTTCAAATGCAACTGGAGTTTTTTATTAATTAGGTTAGATACGTAAAATATCACGAGTGGTTTTTGTAACAAATAAAACAGTTGAAAGAAGCTTTAGGTTTCAGAGAAAGGTAATAAATCGGGTACATAGTACCAAGCTGACCTTATCTGACTCATGCTGCAGGGTCAAAACCTGGAGAGAAGTTTTAATCTGCAACAAGGATCACAGACAGGCTCATCATATATGTGTTTTAACAATGAAGATGGTAAATAATAAATACTATGTAATAAACTATATTTGAAAACATTCCATAACACTTACAAGATGTCTTCCTACACTACGGTAAGGCTGAACGACAGGGAGCCCAAGTGGAGTTATCCAACGAACAGGCTCATTTTCTGCTGCAATAATCTGTAGATAATTGAGAAGTTCACGATGAATGAAAGATGATTGGCGTCACAGTTTGACTAGCGTATGGTGATAGAAAATAAAAATAACAGCACATAAATAAAAATATATGAGGATACACAAGATCTTTGACCCTAAACTTATGTGCAAACCCACTAATTACTTAAACATGATAAAATGGAACATATACATCTGTAACAAGAATGTTCATGTTAACTAGTGTAACCACCTTTGCGCAATCTCCAAGCCAGCCCATGATGCTCCGAGCAGCTTCAAACATCTGTTCTAGTGCAGCTAACGTAACCTATAAAATATCATCCAACAAGTACACGTTAAATGTCATGGAGGGTATAATTTATTTATTTTGAATTTAATAATTAAACGATGCGAAATAAAAAATAAAGGTTTTGTGAACTAGATACTGCATCCAACTTTCTACCAATTTTGATTGGTCATATCAGTCCAACAAGAGTACAGAATTAGCTTTATCATCGAATAAGCATTTTCCAAAAGAGATGGAGTAATAATATCAAGCGCATAAAAACTGTCAGTTAACATAAAAGGTAAGTAGCATGCCCAAAGTTATGACGTACTTTTGCTGCATAACAAGCTGCACCAAAGAGCTCTGAATCGTCCGCAATGGCATCACGTTCCTTTAATCTTCTCTTTATCTGATCTCGAGCACCAATGTACGTTACACCATACACTGATGTCATCACAGTTTGCTTCACCAACTTCCGGTCCACCTGAATATCATTCAAATAATCAAATGTAGATCAAACATTGTCAGAAAACAAAAGGAGGACCAAAGGAAGCCTACAACACACAAAAGAATAAAAATGTTTTATGACTAAGAGAAGTTAAAAGGGGGAACTTATCGAGATAATGAAATTTCATGCAAAGTTTCCAAATACATATATTTACAGATTTATTTAGAGAATCAAATAAAACACCCAACGATAAAGCAAAACAAATCCAGTCCCAAAAGTTAGGATCACGTAAAGGTTTTCTACCAACAAAATCTCGTAAACATGATTTTACCATAAATGCTCATAGATACTAGAATCTAAAGAACAATCAATTTACTGATCAATTACAGGAAATTAATCAATAACAAACAATGGAATCAAACCTGACTGATCAATACTCTTGCGCGCAAAGCATCGGGAAATACTGCAGGATCCTTTTGGGCATCCTCCTTCATAATAACAAGAATCCTGCATGAAAGCATGATCATTGAACTTATCCGTTTGATCCCTAGATCGTCATGCAGATTTACACCCTAGTAATGAAACAATGAATTGAGTCTGCCTCAAGATACATTTATTACTGAGCCAGATTATTCACTAAAAACTAACATTGAAGATTTTATTTATTTTTTAAATCAAACTTCTTCAGGAAGCAAAAGGCGTTAAGTTTAAACAATTATTTAAAGTTCAATCTCCATACAAAAGTGACTTAAATGTCCAGTGCATATATGTGGAAGTGGAACACATCAGTCCAGATATTGATAGTAAGATTAGTTGTCGGTGTGTTTACATATACCATTTGATGAATTCACGAACAAATTGTCACCTTCTACATGACCTCAAAAAAATTATCCATATAAAATAAAGGCTAATTTGACGCATTCCACCTGTTTTGCTTCAAAATTGAACTTGGAAAAATAACCTAAAATATAAGAGACTTTTAGTGCTTGCTTCAGCAGTTCACCTAAATGACTGCAGAATTAAAACTATTTAATTAACACTACAGAAGGGTCTTAAATATAGAAATTAGAGAAGTAAAGAGAGCAGCTACCTTGCAGCTATTCCCGAGTATACATCAGCAGGCTTTTCTGCAGCAACCAGATTAACAGCAGCTGCTCCCAGCTAAATGAATGAATTCAATGGAACACATTCAGATAATTTTGATGAAAATCATAATCAAACGGATATCATTTAACAATATTAGCAGTACAAAAATGATTAAAAAAATAAAAAAATCAGTATAAAGTGAAATGCCAAAATCAAACGGATATCATTTAACAATATTGGCAGTACAAAAATGATATATTCAAACTTCAGTATAAAGTGAAATGCAGACTCATCTAATAAAACATAAGGCATTCTAAAACTTATGACATGTCTTTATTCAATTGACCTCAATCTAAAGTGTCATCCTTAATTGAATTTAAGAAATCACCACTTTAATAATTTGAACCATAATATTATAATTCAGAGCTGAAACCTCAAAATGGGTATTAACATCATCATCATCATCATATACAAAAAAAGTAAGACATTACCTTATCTCTACCAAGGGCAGCATAATGTTGTAAGCCATTGCATGAACCATCCTACAAAAACCACAAAAAGAAAAGATATAATAAAGGTAGAAGAGCTTAGCAGTGAAGCATTAGATATATAGGAGACTATAAAATATAGATACTACTACTGTGACAGAATTACCTAGATAGCATCACACTTTACTTAAAGTCTTAAACAGTACAAGCATTGATTTTATTATATTTAATCATTGATGAAAAGGAACAAGGTCACAATAGAATATGATGATAAGAACAGAAATCCCAAAAATCAACGGAAAACTCCATTGCCCAAAGCCAACAGGCTATTCTTAATATTATTGATGGATGGTTGAATTAAATCCTAAGGACTTATATAGAGTCCTGATAAAATAGAAAACCTAATAAAATAGAAACATAATAAAAATCCAAATAAAAAAAGAAATAAAAATATTAATCTTCAGCCCACGAATAGTGGGTTCATGCCCGTTTCTGCTCCATATCAAATGAATTCTTTATTTCCTTCAAAATATGGAGTACTTCTTAAGTAGTGAAGAAAATCTCTCTAAAATGTTGTAACTAAATCCATATTTGTGAGGTATAAAGTTGACAAGAAATGAGATATATACATTTCATCCATAAGAGGAGAAGTATAAGCAACACAAGTACACAACGATACTAATGGATAATATATATATATATATATATATATATATATATGTGTGTGTGTGTGTGTGTGTGTGTGTGTGTGTGTGTGTGTGTGTGTGTGTGTGTGTGTGTGTGTGTGTGTGTGTGTGAAACATAATATATGAGTAAACCCCTCCACCATTGTGACCATTTGTCAATTCATCTGGACATTAGAGTAAAGTGAATTTTCAAAAAAATTGTATGTTATCACAACAATACCTGATGCACTGGAATATGAGAGATTGTTGTCTCAGGAGAAGGAGACCTCAGGGCTTCAGCAAGATTAATGCAAGCTGCCAAAAACTGAAAGGGGTCTTCTGCTTTCAACCACCAGCGATTTCCTTCAAGTGGTCTATCTGCAGAGTCAAAAATCTCAACCAAGTGACTCATAGTCCATGAGACGCGACCCTCAAGAGATAACTTGTCCACGCCATTGGCAAATAAGTTTGCCACATGTATCTTTAGCCAGCGTAGACCGGAATTTCCAAGAGGTCGGCCCTCAGAAAATTCTAGGATTCCCCTGCAGATGTCGGAGCCCAAATGGTTCAAGTGTGGGTGCATTGGGTACGCACGACCACGGAAATCAACATTGTGTGGGTAAAAAAAACCTTCTTCCTCTTTCATTTTCCGTGCAACCTAACCAACATGAAGAAGACGCCATTGAAAACTATGTTGCCAAACAAAGAAATAACAAGGGATAGGAATAGCGAAAATGGATCTCACAGCCAGTTTAAGCTCAGTATCACAACGTTGTGAATGTCTCTCGCTGTTTTCTTTCTTGACAGATTTAACCTTCCACTTCCACTTCTGAAGTAATGCTTCAGTTTCTACATCTGGCTTCCCTGGCACAGGGATCTGTGGACAGAAGAAAAAAAGAGGGATAATTCATAACATTTTTTAGTAAACCGAAACAAACTCGTCAGGTTGCTCAAAAAAATGACGCTGAATAAACTTACTAAGATATTAAGAAAATATTCAAGGTCTAAATTCACATACATCACTGCGGTCAACTAAGTCCGCAAGACGGCCTCCGCTAGCCCATATTCTGTCAATGATGCTAAGTACTCTCTTATTTACTCTCCATCTGGTGCTTCCAAGTATATTTAATGCCTAAAAATAGCAATTTACGTTCCTAACATCAGTCATGCCTTTACTCTTTATTTGCTAAAACAAGTATTTAAAAATCCAAACCTCAAATACTGGTTTCAATTGTTCCCTGGGGGCCCTCTTAACTGATTCGCGCTGTTGTTTTGCTCCGTGCGTGCGCATTACATATGAAGGCAAGTAGAAATATCCACCTTTGTCATACCTATTAAGATCCATGACAAAGAAAGTTCATGATAAGTAGAATTTATGGTTAGTCCCAAAAAACAACAATATGACTTGCAGACTTTGAATAGGGAAAACTAGTCTTAGGAATTTACTAGTATGTTTATTAAGATCCATGACCAATGAGTTACAAACTTAGTTGCATGAGAGAACATAAACATTTTTACAAGTTAAATAATTAAGGTCTGGCTAATTAACTTCAATTCCAGGGCGTTCTTACTTTAGTGTTATTGTGTGCAGTGAAAACAATTAAGAAGTCTGTGGAACTGGTACCTTTTCTTAGTATGCTTTATTACATTTTACATGAATCTAAATAACCCTTGGAAAAATATAAAACGATTAGAGGTTGTCTTCAAGTATTGCATCTAGATTCTACCTTTAATTTCTGGATACTGTACATGGAAGCTAGCCTTGCTAAACAAGGTTTCATAAAGGATTAGCCATAAACCTACAGATTTTAGGGCAGGCTTTATCGTCATTTGACAAACCGTAAGTTCAAAAGTGAAAATTTGGCAGTAAGGTTATTCTTGGTATTCAGTATCCACTCCTTCCCATCCTCATATTTATTTTCTCAACATAAAACCAAACATACATTCATGTTCTCCAATTACAGAAGGTCATTTGGAAATAATTCTAGCAATAAAAAAAATGGGTAGCAAGGATAAAACGAGTCACTATACCCTGTCCACTTGACTGGAGGTACTAACATTGGCATATATGGGATGACCATGTGTCTGGCCTGTAAACAAATATCAACTTTTAGAATCATAATCCACATCGTGGTAATATTAATAACAAAATACTAATTTCAATATTGTTTTCAACCAGCATCTTTGAGACTCTGATACAAAAATCCTATCAAGTGACCTGAAATGATTTCTCATTTGTTTACTCCAGAAGCAGTTTTTCCAAGTAAAGTAAGCTGATTTTAACTTTGAAGAGCAGTAAGAGAAAAACCAAATGAACTTACAGTTCTCTCAAGACCTTTACGAACTAGAGGATCACATTGTATAACACCATATCTTCTGGAAGGGGTCCTAGAGAAACAGAAATAGTAAATATCAATATCACAAACAAAAAAAGTTACACGCAGTCCTTATGAAAGTGGGGAGTATCCTTTACTTGGTTTCTTTTGTCACAGTTTTAAAGGTGTGTACAAATGCAGGTCGAATATCTGGTGGACTATCAGCTAACTGATTGGCAGGGGGTTGTATATAGGCTGTTTGTAGAATCAATTCTATAAGATGGCTTCCCACCTGAAATTGAAAAAAAAAATGTTTTAGATTTCTAAAGATGTAGGAAGGTTGTAGCAAATAACAACAAAAATAGTTCAGACCTTTGCTTTAGCATCTAGGCCCCATGGCTGAAACTCCATTTGTTTATTTACCAGATGCCTCACTGTTCGAAGCTTTTGTTTTTTCATCAAAGTTGTAACTCTTTTTCTCAATTTCTCTTGTTCTTGGATGTTTACACTTGATTCATCCCCTTCCTTTTCTGTGTCTTTCTCAACTTTTTTCTTCTTTGTTTTCTCCAAGAAATTATGTATTCTCACCTTATCATGTATGAAATAGTACAAATCAGCTATATTGTAATTTGTATACAAAACCACGATTATAATCAAGCACCAGATAAATATTGGAGTTAAATTATTACAACTTATATTCCGAATTGAGGCCAGTAATCCAAATTTATGCAAGTTTTATGGTGAGTATGTTTCAATTTTCCAAACTTATTGTCGTACACTTAACAATGGGGTAGGTAAATAATGCTTTGGGTCCATCCAGACCAAGTTTCTGCAAATACTTCCAACGACTGGGGTGTTAACATCTCACAATATTTTTCTTTGAAGAGACCTTTCCAGTCATCTACCAAGTAACTAGCATTTGCTTGTATATATTATGGAAGTTGGGTAATTTCCACCATCCAAGTGCAATAAACATCTCTGTCTTTCTCCTCATACTAACTAAGTACTTCAAACTATCTCGTTATACTCGATAAGTTTACTATGCTAACTATTCAAAATATAACCAACCTCTTGTTCGATTGCATCCCCTATAACGCACGCAGCCTGCACGACTCTCGCGTACCCATAATCCCCACCAATCATCAGCATCCCCATCAGCTTATGCATGGTGATAACTGCCATCATATCCGCAGGCAAATGATCAAAGTACTTGGCATAGGCTGCCCTACTCTTCCCTTTCCTAATCAACTCCTGTTCCTCTGCAATCTTATCCCTCAGAGGCTCAAACCATCCGAGAAATAAGGACTTCATGTACGGCAAATTGGGAGCCAGTTTCTGCTCGCACATATCGTTCAACAGCTCCCTGTACTCTTTGGCCGCTTGTTCCCAAGCCTCTGTCTCTATCTTCACTTGCCTCCTCCTGAGCGCCTTGTACCTCTCACTCCCCGTCCCTTTTATATTCCTCCTGTTTTTCCAGTGCATGAAATGCTGCTTTCTCTCTTCTTTCCTAACCTCTCCCAGAAGCTCTTGAAGCTCATCGATGGGTGAATTTGCGATACTACCCTCATCGGCCTCGGTTTCCACCACCGCCTCAGCTACGCTGACGTAGCTCTTAGGGCACAATACATTGACATTATTGATCACGTTTCTCGAGGCATCCCCGATCTTTCGAAAACCTATAGGTGAAAGACTCCCATCATCGGAGCGAGAACTGAGCTCGAGTAACGGCGTGAAATTGGATTTGTCGGGAGACACTGAAGCATGCCCGAACCCGAGAAAGCTGCAGGTGCGAGCGAGCGACGGTGGATTACGAGAGAGCTTCGACGAGATGATTCGTCTGGCGGCGTTTCTCCACATAACTGTGGAGCTCTTCCTCGGAGATTGAAGGACGTCGAATGGCTTGTGAAATGAGGCTTTGGAATTATAAATCTCGAGGCTGAGAGAGAAAGGGGTCCTGGTGCTGCACATCAAAAGGAATTTCGCCGGCAGAAAAGTCTTCCAGCTCGAGGAACGAATTACAGCATCAACAATGGAGTTTGAAGATTAACTGGAAAACGATGAATGATTAAGCTCTAGAGGAAGAAGAAGAAGACGAAGTATATATCAGTCGCTGTTATACAGTGTACTGTAGGAATGAACAAAAGGTATCGAAAATTTTCCAGGCGATAAATTGTGGCCGACTTTAAACCCTCCTTAAACCGCACCGCATTCATTTGGATCTATCGTGCAGGTGACCAATATAATTCTCAGGCCCAGGCCCAGGCCCAATTTCAACATTTATATTTCAGCCCAATTTCAACATTGATATTTCAGCGTTTAGACCAGACCTATAAAGTTCAATTTTCAATCCAAGAAAATCATGTACTCCGTAGTTGGTATCTTTTAAACTCAAATCACGCAGTTAACTTTTAGTACTAATGATGACTGATGAGTATCACCATGTTGTGACTGCTTATGATCATGCCGAAATAATTAAGCGTGCATTATTACCTATATATGCTTGCTTGCTGCACTTCACATTTATATTTACTACTCACATCAGCGATATAATTAATATAATACTCAATCAATGTCGATGTTAATATTCTGGTTTATTTTCCTTGCAATTTTGCCCGTATTCCCTTATTCATTACTACAAATTCAATTCGGAGCAGCATCCCCGTGCAACACGGGCAACCTCATCGACGACTGCTGGGCTTGCGACCCTCTATGGGACCAAAACCGCAAATGGTTAGCCGAATGCGCAACGGGGTTCGGCCGGAACGCCGCAGGCGGCAAAGACGGCGAAATCTACGTCGTCACTTCCGACGCGGACGATGACGTCATCAACCCCAAGCCCGGGACCCTCCACGTCATCATCCACGGGGTGACCGTGCACGGGATGAAGCCGTCGGGGAATACGGATGTGAGGTCGAGCCAATCGCACTACGGGTTCAGGGGCGTTTCGGATGGGGACGGGATATCGGTGTTTGATTCGAGCGACGTGTGGGTGGACCATTGCACCATGTATTCGTGCGCGGATGGGTTGGTTGATGTTGTCGAAGGGTCGACTGATGTTACGGTTTCGAATTGCCATTTCTTTGATCATAACGAGGTGATGCTGTTAGGGCACAACGACATGTATGTCGACGACAAGGACATGCGAGTTACCGTTGTATATAACCTCTTTGGAGAAGGCCTCACCCAGAGGTTGCCTAGGTAAGTAATTAATTAAAGATTTGTGGTTGAAATTTCTTGTTATATAATTAATAATAATGTGCAGGTGCAGATTTGGTAGATTTGAAGTGATTAATAATTACTACAAGAACGGATGGGGGATATATGCAATCGGGGGGAGCGCGAACCCAACGATAATTAGTCGAGGCAACGTGTTTGTTGCTCCGGATGACCGAAATAAGAAAGAGGTGACGTATCATGAAAACGAAAAACCCCAAGTATGGAAACACTATGATTGGAGCACAGAGGGCGATTTGATGCTCAACGGCGCGTTTTTTACGTCATCCGGGACGAGCAACGTCGGAGAGCTGAGTATGCCGGTCAAATCGTATGAACACGTACAGTGGATGACCGCTAATGCCGGCGCCCTCAAGAGTAATCAGTAGAACATGCCGATCATGTTCATCTGATATTGAAGTTATTATTATTATTATTATTATTATTATTATTATTATACAAAAAACAATGAATTGCAAGAATTTAATTAATTATAGTACAATGATTGACACGAGAATATTAATGCTAAACTGGCCTAGTTGTGGTTACTAAGTATCTTTAAGTATCTTTGCCATGCACGTTATTTATTTGTTTAAAAATCATCTAAAATTTTATTTAATCTCCAACTATTTCGGTCAAAAATTTATTAACGGACTAACAAATTATTTTATTTAATAATCGAACTCTCACTTTGTAATTTCGTATTAATCTCATTATTAACCGTCATCTCAATTATGAAAATTTTATTATTTTCAAAAACTACGCATTTTTTATGTAATTTATAGTATGTAAGCATAATCGAGTGGTAAGGTCTGTGGTGATGTTGGTGTAATTTCCACGCAGAGTTCGAATCTCGGATATGACAAATTTTCATTGAAATATTATGAAGTTAGTCCTTGGATATGAAGTTAGTCCTTGGATTAGACCTATTGGCTATGACTAATTTTCATTGAAATATTATAAAGTTAGTCCTTGGATGAGATCTATTGGCTCTCTCCCACACGTGTCTGCTACTCGGGCGCATCTCTCAATTTACATCATACCCGATCGAGGAGCCTCTGATCTGGTGGAAGAGGAGTTTCTCGTCTCATCCTACCCGATCGAGAAGCCTCTGATTTGGTGGAAGAGTAGTTTCTCTTCTCTGCATTGATCTTACATCCTACTCGATCGAGGAGCCTTTGAAGCTGGTGGAAGAGAAGTTTCTCGTCTCATCCTACCCGATCGAGAAGCCTCTGATCTGGTGGAAAAAGAGTTTCTCTTCTCTCATTGATCTGGTGGAAGAGGAGTGTCAAACGCATTCAACAAATACCTAAAACCGCTGGAAAAAAATCCAAATAAATGAAAAATAAAAATTATAAAACTAGAAAATAAATAGAAATATAAAAAAAAATTGAATTTACCTGGTGAACATGAAAGAGATGAGATGACAGAAATTCAATTATATTAATATAACATATGTTAATTTGCAAAACAAATTTAACACAACTGAATTAAGGATAAACTAAAAATTAAAAAAAAAATTAGTCCAACATAATTAATAACTAGATTCAATGTTCAGAAAAATAAAAAAGGACATTGAAGTGCCGAAGTTTTGCTCGTTTATTTGTTATGTTTTGGGTATGATTTTGGTATATATTGTGTATATTTGTGTGTGATCATTGAGGAATTGCTTATTATTGCTATAACGGAGCTTATGCGTGGTGTAGTCGAGTTTTCATGTCAAAATGTAGGAAAAACGGAGCAAAAATGGGACGATGAACTTCAGCGACGTCGGGCAACAAACTGATTTGTTCCTTCATAACCTGAAGCCGTGACACACATGGTTAGAAAGATCTTGAAGTCGTGAATCCGAGGAATTTTGAATCGCGTAAATTGGAGTTCGGACGACGAAGATACGACGAGAATCGCGAAGTCGCGTACAAGGGAGGGTCTGGCGCGAATGCGTCAAACTGCTGAGAGTCTGGCGCGAATGCGTCAAACTGCTGAGAGTCTGGCGCGAATGCGTCAAGCTGCTGAGGGTCTGGCGCGAATGCGTCAAGCTGCTGAGAGTCTAGCGCGAATGCGCCAGGGCTGGCGCGAACTGCTTGAAATGTGTTGACCATGCATTGACTGAGCCTAAAAAGAGTTGACCGAGCTTATAATGCATTGACCGGAGGCTAAAAGAGACATTTCACACTCCATGATTTGGAGGGAGAAAGAAGGGAATGTTTATTTTCTCTCTTGAGCTATAAATAGGTGGAGAACTCTCCACAAAAAAAAAAAAAAAAAACTTGGCATCTACGAAAACACACTTGGAAATTCTAGAGAGAGAAAGAACACCAAATTGAGAGATCAAGCTCATCTTCCCCAAATCGAAGCACGGATTCAAGCTCGATCAAGGACCACGGAGTCGAGAATTCCTCTTCAAACTTGGCTATCTCTAAATCTCTACTTTTCCTTTTGTTGTGTAGAAATCTCTTTTATGAATATTGATTTTTGTTGGGAATTTGACTTGGATCTTTGTGAATTCTCGGATTTGATCATGATTATGAGTGCTTTGTATGTTTCTTATGTGATCATGATGATTTGCATGGGTTTCCTTGGCTAATTTTCCAATAGGAGGTGATGAAAATGTAGTGCACACTAAGTGTTTGATAAAATGCTTGAGTGAATAAACTTTGAGTTTAATTGTGAATTTTCGAGCTACGATCGATCTAACCACCGTTGGGCGGAGTTAGACTCGATCGGGGATTAAATTTTAGATCGACCACCGTTGTGCGGAGTCCTTCTTCCCGTAGTTCGATTTTTCATAATTAAGTCCAAAAGGGCTAAGTAAAGGAATTCGACAACCATTGTGTTCACTACCGTTTGGAGTGCTACTTTGGGGAATTAAATTGATTAACCACCGTTGTGCGGAGTTTTTCATTCCGTAGTCGATTCTCAAACTTAGGTACTTGGGAGTTCGAATCTAGGGACGAGAACTCCCGGAAATCACTCTTGTATTAGATAATTCACCGAGTTGTCACTACCATTTCATTACCTCCATCGTTATCTACTTGATAAATCGTTTGCTACTTGTTACTTTGGACATTTTGTCAAACTCGAATTACTCTTTCAAACACTCGAAATTGCAAATGAATATGACTTTGAGACCTCTCACTTCTAGCCCTCCCTCGGATTGATAATCCGAGTGGTCGACTTCTACAACACCCTCGGTTTTGAAGCGAGGTAAAACGCTTTATTCTTTCCTTTGAGATAGAAAAAGTGCTTCTTCAAATGGCGCCGTTGCCGGGGAGGTGCTAGTTGAAGTTTAAAAGTCACATTTACTTGCTTTTGGTTCTATGTTTACTTGTTTTCATGTTTGTTTGTTTGAGTTGAGAGTACTACCCCCTATTAGTTAGTTTACTTTTGTTAGCTTACTTTAGATTTTCTTGTCTTTGAATGCAAGGTATGTGGAGTCACCAACATCCGGATTCACGTTCTTACCAAGAGGCGACTCCACCATATTACCATTATCAAGCTTCTCCTCCACAACATCCACAACCTTACGGAGGACACCATTATCAAGACAACTACTATCCACCACGACCACCATCTACTCAATCAAATTATCAAAGTTCTTATTACCCACCTTCTCAACCGAATTATCAAGGAGGATATCAATCAAGATTCGATCCGAGCTATGACTATGCAAGGCCCGCACCTCATAATTTTTGGACAACTACATTGGAGCCAAAGTCAACGTATCCTTCCACTACTCATCTTCCAAGGCCCGAGCCAAACTATTACACTCCAAGACCCGAGTATCCACCATCTAGGTCTTATTCTTGCGAGTCAAATTACTCTTCATGGCCCGAGCCACATTATGAGCCACCACCTCCAACGTATGCTTCAAGTCCCAAGCGATCTTCAAGGTACCATTTTCTCAAACGAGAGCTAGATCGCATTGATTCCATGGAGCTCAAGGAAGTTGAGGCTAAAAATCAATTGAAGGTCGAAATGGAAGAGATGAGGAAGGAGATACAAAGGTTGAAAGAAGATGTGAGAGTTTCTTGTGATATTTGTGGAGATGAAGGGCATGAGGTTAAGACATGTCCCTACAATACTTTCACACAAGGCAAGTCTATGGAGATGGAGGTTTCGTACGAGTATGAAAATGATGAAGATATTGAACAACTCGAGAAAGAGGCAACATTTCCTCAACCCGAATCGGCTCAAGAGGTTGTAAATGATCTCCGAGCATGTTTCAATAGAATAGATTCTCATGTGGAAAATATATTTACTAGCTTGGACGAGATTAAAAGAGAGTCATTTCAAGCTAATGAAGATGACGAGGTCTCGATCCAATCTCATCAAGCCTCCACGAAATCTCTAGCTTGGGAAGAGTATGCCATATTGTCAAATGAGAGTGATGAGGTTCAAGCTCCAAAGGTTTTTCCAATACTTGACGTGATGGATGAATCTCCTTACTTTTCTCCGATTCCATTTGAGATTAATGCTCCGACACTTGAGTTCATTGAGGTGGAAATGCCACTTTTGGGGTTTGATGATGTAAAAGAATTTCTAAATGTCGAGATCCCTTTGAAGTGTGGTGTTGAGTTCCTAGAGAATGATTTAGTACCTCCTATGGTTGAGCTCCTTGTTGATGAAGAAATTGAAGTTGAGGAGAAAGTGATGGAAGAGCATGCCACATTTGAAATTGTGGATGATAAAAGGAATTCGACAACCATTGTGTTCACTACCGTTTGGAGTGCTACTTTGGGGAATTAAATTGATTAACCACCGTTGTGCGGAGTTTTTCTTTCCGTAGTCAATTCTCGAACTTAGGTACTTGGGAGTTCAACTCTAGGGACGAGAACTCCCGGAAATCACTCTTGTATTAGATAATTCACCGAATTGGCATTACCATTTCATTACCTCCACCGTTCTCCACTTGATAAATCGTTTGCTACTTGTTACTTTGGACATTTTGTCAAACTCGAATTACTCTTTTAAACACTCGAAATTGCGAATGAATATGACTTTGAGACCTCTCACTTCTAGCCCTCCCTCGGATTGATAATCCGAGTGGTCGACTTCTACAACTAAACCCTCGGTTTTGAAGCGAGGTAAAACGCTTTATCTTTCCTTCGAGATAGAAAAAGTGCTTCTTCAAAATGGCGCCGTTGCCGGGGATTTGGTCGGAGATAAGAGGAAGTCGTGGGGATTTGGTCGGAGAATATATGGCTTGGTTGACTTGGGATTCAAAATTGAGTTTTCTAGCTCCCATTCTAACACCCTCTTGCCAATAGAGGCACATGATGAAGAAGAGCACGAAGATCTCGGCTCTCCTAAACCGCCTAGTCTCGGTAATAGTTTTCTTGACATTATTTGCGGTTTAGATGAGAGTTTATTGTGTTCATTTGGTTTGAGAGCCGAGATGGGGTATGTGACCGGTCTACCGAGTGATGGTTGTCATATTGAGGATCGTGATGCATTGACCGAGATTGCATTTATAAGACGATTTAGCTCGATATTTTTACCGGTCGAGGTGGATGTCATTGGGAGACGTGATTTGGAGACATACTATAGTCTATTACTTGATTTCTTCACTATGATTGACCGTGTTCCCTTGTCGGAAGCGATCTATCTCCAAAAGTATAGTTCGTACTTTTTACCGGTAGAGATACAAGACACATATGACTTACCTCAAGTCGTGAGTATGGAGAAAAAATATATCGTGAGCACTAATGTTTCATATATCCCGACACTTAGGCTTGAGGGATTATACTCGGAAGTTCATCATATCTTGGCCGAGATGCTCTTCCTACGACGGTTTTCGTCGATATTTTTAGACGACTAAAGGACTTTGAGGATCGGGTGTTGCTCGGAGCCGAAAACCGAGCGCCTCGTGGGGGCATTCCCACGGCCGTCAAGCTCATGACGTTAAAGAGTGCTTTGTGAGAGCCTTCTCACACATGAAGATGGAACTTTACTCCTCCGAGTCTCCCTACATTTCCCGGATCCAATGGCGATTCCTTCTATGTTGTCTCTACACCACAAGTGACGTCGAATGACCCGAATTACATTCGGGTCGAGGTATGTGAATGGCTAATCCCTCTTTGATACTTTTTTATTTTTCTTTTGGGATTTGTGGTGGAGTTTTGGTGGTGTTTGTGTGATGTTAATTTTGTTTGTTTTCTTTTCTTTTATTTCCTTATTTTATGTTTGTAATAAATTCGAGCTTTTCGGCATTTTCCTACTTTGATGA
Organism: Euphrasia confusa; assembly: GCA_954870475.1. Lineage (NCBI taxonomy): Eukaryota > Viridiplantae > Streptophyta > Magnoliopsida > Lamiales > Orobanchaceae > Euphrasia > Euphrasia confusa. Next base: position 40,075,099 of record OX940952.1, read on the forward strand.
GATATTGTGAGTCCCTTGTGTCGTGTGTGGTACATGTGGATTGGTTAGAGTCGGAGGAGTCGTTAGTTTGGATGACGTTTATCTCTCTTGGGTATTGTTGGATATTTGACTATTCACTATTTGTTATTTGAAGACCTTGCTTATAATTGAGAGGAATTTGAACCTTGATCTTTCTTGTTGGATTATATATATCATCTCCTTTTGGTTCTCACATTTGTTCATGAATATGCATTGCTATCTTTGTCCATATGTATGTGTTTGTGCATTATGAGTGAATGGTGATGAGCTCGGTTGATCTCATTGGCTTGAATATGATAAACTTGATCAATAGAAAAGCTCCACTTGAATATATTCCCCATATTATACCGAGCCCGTCGTGGGACACCGTTAGATACCCCCTTGAGCCTACATGTATGCCTTTTCATTGTTGCCGAGTGTTTCTCGAGTGGTGTGAGCATTTTCGGGGTCATTTGGTGATGAAGGTGATATTCGTGTTCGGGGTCATTACTTAGGTTGTGCTTATGAGGTTCATTTGTAAACTTGAGCATGTTATTAATTCTTGGAAAAAGCCAAACCCTTTAAAAGAATGAATGATGAGAATAAATGATGTATGATGAATGATGTTGTGTGCACAAAAGAAAAAAAAAAGATAAAAAAAAATAAGTGAATGAAAAGAGCCTAAAAAAAAAGAGCAAAAAGCTTGGCCATCGAAAAAAAAAAAAAAAAAAAGAAGAATGCTTGAAAAAGGCGAGGGTTTTTCTTGAAATATATGTATTGATTTGTAAGCTCGGTTTACTTATGTCCTTGCACATAGATGGAGAAATAAGGGCGTGGTGATTGTGAGATACATCCGGTGTAGGAGGGGACGAGGGAGTAGTGTGAGTGCCCGATTCTTGTTTCATATATGATTTTTGCCCTACCCTTTACCTTATCCTACCATATTTGATCATGTTTTGATTCATTTGCTTGTGATGATTTAATTGAGTAAAATTCACTTTTAGCTTGTAGTGTATGAAATGCATGTTACATGGGTGCTATTCATTCCTATCTCGAGCTTCTTTGACTAAATGCAAGTTATTTGTTCTATCTCTTGCATATTGAGAGTGAATTGGCCTTTGATTCGATTTCGAGAGGAAAGAAACGAGTGAACCGTGCGTTGAGTGATTCGAATAGTGTGTGTCATTTTATTTTAACAATGCTTGATTGAGATGAACATGGGATTGGTTTGAAACGTGCTTCTCCGGCTAGTTAGTGTATCACGTTGGAACATTATGCTCGGGACGAGCATTGTTTTGTCGTTGTAGTAGTTTGAAGTGCCGAAGTTTTGCTCGTTTATTTGTTATGTTTTGGGTATGATTTTGGTATATATTGTGTATATTTGTGTGTGATCATTGAGGAATTGCTTATTATTGCTATAACGGAGCTTATGCGTGGTGTAGTCGAGTTTTCATGTCAAAATGTAGGAAAAACGGAGCAAAAATGGGACGATGAACTTCAGCGACGTCGGGCAACAAACTGATTTGTTCCTTCATAACCTGAAGCCGTGACACACATGGTTAGAAAGATCTTGAAGTCGTGAATCCGAGGAATTTTGAATCGCGTAAATTGGAGTTCGGACGACGAAGATACGACGAGAATCGCGAAGTCGCGTACAAGGGAGGGTCTGGCGCGAATGCGTCAAACTGCTGAGTCTGGCGCGAATGCGTCAAACTGCTGAGAGTCTGGCGCGAATGCGTCAAACTGCTGAGAGTCTGGCGCGAATGCGTCAAGCTGCTGAGGGTCTGGCGCGAATGCGTCAAGCTGCTGAGAGTCTAGCGCGAATGCGCCAGGGCTGGCGCGAACTGCTTGAAATGTGTTGACCATGCATTGACTGAGCCTAAAAAGAGTTGACCGAGCTTATAATGCATTGACCGGAGGCTAAAAGAGACATTTCACACTCCATGATTTGGAGGGAGAAAGAAGGGAATGTTTATTTTCTCTCTTGAGCTATAAATAGGTGGAGAACTCTCCACAAAAAAAAAAAAAAACTTGGCATCTACGAAAACACACTTGTAAATTCTAGAGAGAGAAAGAACACCAAATTGAGAGATCAAGCTCATCTTCCCCAAATCGAAGCACGGATTCAAGCTCGATCAAGGACCACGGAGTCGAGAATTCCTCTTCAAACTTGGCTATCTCTAAATCTCTACTTTTCCTTTTGTTGTGTAGAAATCTCTTTTATGAATATTGATTTTTGTTGGGAATTTGACTTGGATCTTTGTGAATTCTCGGATTTGATCATGATTATGAGTGCTTTGTATGTTTCTTATGTGATCATGATGTTTTGCATGGGTTTCCTTGGCTAATTTTCCAATAGGAGGTGATGAAAATGTAGTGCACACTAAGTGTTTGATAAAATGCTTGAGTGAATAAACTTTGAGTTTAATTGTGAATTTTCGAGCTACGATCGATCTAACCACCGTTGGGCGGAGTTAGACTCGATCGGGGATTAAATTTTAGATCGACCACCGTTGTGCGGAGTCCTTCTTCCCGTAGTTCGATTTTTCATAATTAAGTCCAAAAGGGCTAAGTAAAGGAATTCGACAACCATTGTGTTCACTACCGTTTGGAGTGCTACTTTGGGGAATTAAATTGATTAACCACCGTTGTGCGGAGTTTTTCATTCCGTAGTCGATTCTCAAACTTAGGTACTTGGGAGTTCGAATCTAGGGACGAGAACTCCCGGAAATCACTCTTGTATTAGATAATTCACCGAGTTGTCACTACCATTTCATTACCTCCATCGTTATCTACTTGATAAATCGTTTGCTACTTGTTACTTTGGACATTTTGTCAAACTCGAATTACTCTTTCAAACACTCGAAATTGCAAATGAATATGACTTTGAGACCTCTCACTTCTAGCCCTCCCTCGGATTGATAATCCGAGTGGTCGACTTCTACAACACCCTCGGTTTTGAAGCGAGGTAAAACGCTTTATTCTTTCCTTTGAGATAGAAAAAGTGCTTCTTCAGACATACGAAACCAGATTATAGCAAGAGAAAATAATATACTTAAAAAGTTTAATCAATTTTTTTTAACTCAAATGGATTAAAAAATAGAAAGAGATTGATTGTTATGAGATACGATTAATTGGAATTTTATTATTGCTTTCCTATTGATACAAGTGGCATTAATGGATCCTGAAATTATATATGTATAGATAGATTAAGACGTGGTTCATACTTCATAAGCCATAATCAATTATTTAAAAGGTAATTAATTGACTCATTTTCTACAAAGTATTTTTTCGCGTGTTTCTTATAGTATATATATTGGGAAATTAACTTTTCTTCCTAATACGATGAAAAATTTAAAAAGGATACGACTTATGGTGTCGTGGAAAAAATAGTTTCTAGAATACTTTTTGAAATGAAGGAATTGAATAGTATTTTTGAATTTTAAGGATTTACCAATTGATGTCAACACTTTGACTCACGTTTAAAACGATTATGTTTTGGTAGCTAGTTAATCAGGATTAATTAGATTAACAAATACCTGCATCTATCTTGTAGAGTTAGTTATACACATCAGTTCTTAGTGTTCCAACCATTTATGCACAAATTTAACAAATATATATATTTTTTTATTTTAAAATACAATTGTACTTTTATTTTTTTTCATTTACTTTTTAAACTTTAATCATAATTATTTATTTTTAACTTAAAAACATTGTACATTATCTATCACTCTTATTTTTTTAGTTAAAAATCAAATAGTAACATTATTTTACCTTTTTTTCTCTGGGATTACGAGTTTACTAATAAAAATATTCAATATAATTAGATTTAAGTGTAATTTTGTGTCAATTGCAGAAATTTAAATGGTTCATAACAATATCGGGTCACTGGATTCTTTCTAATTACTTTTCAGACAAATCGATCTCAATAACCATAAATAATTAATAGTATGAATAGACTGAATTGAATATAGAGATATCCAGAAATCAACTGTTCATCTGAAAAAAAAAGAAGCTATTTTCATAAAAAGGTAATTTTCAAAAGGCTAGCGCTATTCGCACCCCATTTTCTCTAAGTACACCCCCGTTTTTTAATAATTAAATTATTTATTATTTTTACTTGATACACCATTTTTTCTTCCTAAATTACCCTTGTACAATTAACAATACACCACATTTATTAATTATAAATTTAATATAATTTATAATAATAAAAAATGTTTTCTTATCTATTTCTATGAATAGCATCAGCATCTCCATCTCAACTGTTATGCTGTTCTCCATCTCAAAAGTTCTATACGCGATTTGAGTTTGTTGGGAAATCAAATTAATATGAAAATCTTTATCTCTACTATTTCGAAAACAACAATAAAAAAACACTTGAAATTTTAAGCAAACGTCCACAATAGATATGATAAATTTTCCAGCATATATATGAATCTAATCTCTACAATTAACGAAATCCATAGCATACTCAAATAATTCAATTCCTCTTAATCATGTTCTTAACAGTCGTATGTAGATACCAAAATTCCACCACCAATAAGTTATCTTCAGCGCCCCGCCGCTCTTATTGGGAAATCGGCCGAAGGAGTAAGATTTAGAAACCTAGAAATAAAACCCGATTGCCGGAACATTTACCTAAACGTGTGGAAAATCTGGAGTGGAAAATCTAGATCTGAATTAAAGTTTGAAAATCTGGAGTGGAAAATCTAGATCTGAATTAAAGTTTTAATTCCAGATTTGCAGCATTTAACGCTATAGAAAATAAATTCTATTATTATTAATGATATTAAATTTACTATTAATAAATAATAAGAGTGGTGTATTAGTAAGGGCAAATTAGGAAAAACTAAGTGGTGTATAAGTAAAAATAATAAATAATTTTTTTTTATAAAAAATAGAGGTGTACTTAGAGGGAAGAGGGGTTCAAATAGCGCTACCCTTTTCAAAATTAGTATATAATTTATAATATTAGTTTTTATTAATTATAAATTTGAGTAATATTCCTAAATTATCTTTAGTTACTATACACGTGGTAGTTATAGTAAAGGTATTTTAATAATTAGTTATACTTTTTCTTATAATTATAAAATTAATATTACTCTTATTAATAAAAACAGTTAAAAAAACTACTTTTAATTAGATAGTTTATTTTATTAAAATTCAAATCTAAATTAATAAATCAAATTACCCATTTCTTTAAATATTTCAAAAAATATACACAGAATTCTAAGATTTTGTTATGTTGAGGGAAAGGGCAATTTTGATATTTTACAGTATTACTCAGCCTGATTGAATTAGGATGGGCCGATATTATCAATTTCTAAACCCAGCCCACTATGGATATGGAACCCAAAGTCCGACAGCTTTTGGTAGGCGACGGAGGGTACAAGGAAAGAAAAAGCCTACTCCAATTAATGGCCAATCAACCGCGGTGCGCCGTTTACTGTAGACGTCACTCAGCACGGGTTAGTTAGTAGCCACCACCACCCGCCGAAAAATTACCAATTCACAGCGCTGGGGCCGTCGGCATAGAGATGTTCGCGCAATCGGAAATGGTGAGAACTGCTAGTCACCACGCCGAAGACGATGAAACCCACGATAGCTCTTCTCCTACAGGTATATTTTTAATTTTATCTTCTTCTTTTTTGTAATTTTATATTTTCCCTGAATTTTTTAGGTTATATATATTTGTTTGTATATATGTGTTTGTGCGCGCGCGTCTATTGTCATTGATGTAAATTTTGAAATTAAGCAGAGAGCAGCAAAAGAGGTGATCGGAAAATGACCGCTTCCCGTTCGAAGCATTCGGAGACCGAGCAACGCAGAAGAAGCAAAATCAATGAGAGGCAAGCTGAGTGTGTATGTGTGTGCTTTGTTGTGATTTTTCAATTGGAATTAATTATTAGGTTTTGTAATTGGGATTTAAAGGTCAAAATGGTTTTAGAATTTCCAGATTTTTTTGTTGAATCTGCAAGCCTGTAATTTGATGTTTAACCTTGTGCTGTTTGATTAGCTCTTATTATTTTGGTTATAAACTTCAATTTTGGCTTCGATAGTCGTGACTTCGCTATTTGATCATATAAAAAGCATTTTGCACGAGGATGCGTACACTTAGACACCAAGTGATTTTGTTTTAAGTTCTTGCATTGCAGGTTTCAAGTCTTGAGGAATATAATACCCGACAGTGAACAAAAGAGAGACAAAGCTTCGTTTTTGTTGGAGGTTGCTTATGCCATTCGAAAGATCGTCTTCTTATTGCGTTCATTTAGTAATATGCAATCTAATCAAGTTGTCTCTAGTGCAGGTTATACAGTATATTCAGTTTTTAAATGAGAAGTTGCAGATGTACGAGGGCTCTTGTCAAGGCTGGAGCCCGGAGCACCCAAAGAATTTTCCATTGGTAGTTTCCACTTGCTCGTATTTTATTTTTATTTTAATGCTGAAACCGTAACTTTCAAAATTACAATTACAACACATGAGGTTGGATTCCTTGTTTATTTATTTATTATAATATGAAAGGAAAAAATCTCAGGTGGTTCTAATTTCCAAAGTGAGTATTTTTTAAAATGTAACTAGGCCAAACCTCAATGATACTTTCCAAATTATTGTTTCCTTTGTGTTGTTCTAACCAAGGTCTAACACTGAAACTGTAGTTTCGTAATAGCTGGTCAAGTTTATATTTAAGCATATTTAATTGTTGACTTCTCCTTTTATTACCGACAGGTAATGAATTCAGGAGCCGTTGAAACCTTTGTTCATCAATCCCCATTTGACAGAAAGTTTTCTGGACACGAAGGAAATATTCTCCACACGACCCTGCTTAGTAATGCACCGAACTCCCTCAACATGCCACCACCGATGTTTGGGGGCGTGACTGATCAAATCCCTCAAGGGTCTTTTTCCGATGCCGAGCAAGTGGGGCATCAATCTCGAATCCAACTTTGTTCTGGAAGATCGTGCGGAGATGATTGTTCTGTTTCTATTTATGCTGCGAGTGAGGAAGAACCAAAGAGTGTGAGTGGGGAAGCTAATATGTCGAGTTTGTGGTCTCAAGGGTAAGTATGAGTGATATAGAAGAGAAACTGATCATTAGTTGAGCATAAATGTCCCATAGAATCAATTGTTGCATTTTAGTCTCATTAGTTGACCAAAAACGCAAAAAAACATATCTTCCCGTGAGACCAAAATTGGAAAACAAACTTTTAATAGGACCAGAAGTGTCGACTCTCAATCTCTTAATCACCTGGAAACGAAATTGCAATTTTCACTACCATATTTGCTGAATGTTGGAGATAATTTCACTTTTGGTTCCACACGATTGAGACATTGTCACTATGGGCCCCTAATTTGGAATTATTATCTGAAGTCACAAAAATAAAGAGCAGAAAACGTCACTTCAGAATCAACTGTTGCATTAGTAGGACCAAAAATGCAATTTTCTCTACAATGTTGGCTGTTTGGTTTAATACATGTGATGTGATTTTTATTCTAAAAATTAGAGAAGTTCACTTGACTGCCATTGTTATAGGTAATAACTAGTACGGAATACTACCTAATAACTTACTCAATACATGAGAGTGTATTTTATGTCTCCTTTGGTTTGATAACTGTGCTGTAAAGTCAGTTTTGACTTTTGAGTATATGAACATTGAGTATTGACTATGCATTTGCTTATATATAAATATGATAGACGCCATATATGAAAAAAAATCATGTAATACGGTGTTACAAAAAGAGAGCAAATATAACCGTATATCTTACAAAAGTTGTATGTTACGATCCATTTAATCATAAAGCGAGCAGCACAAGTTAATGGTATCCAATGAAATCTGAAGAGAAATTGTTTGGAATCTTTGTGCTTTGTTGTCCTTTTTTGTTTTGTTTTGTTTTATTTTGTTTTGTTTTGTTTTTAACTGCATCTTTTTTCTTATATCAATCAAACCTTTCTGGTTCTAGTACCGACCGTTGCTTCTTGCTTGGCAATTCATATCAAAGCGTTGATAATCAATAGTTCCATTGTTTTCATTTCATTCTTTCTAGTGGTTCTCTCTATAATGGCTAATGAACTCTCTGCTATTTGATAACATCTTTAGTGAGAGGGTCTTGATTAAAGATTTCCAATTTTCTCTTTTTCAACGTCTCTAACAGGGCTTTACAGACTTTACAGTGGGATTGTTTTTGTTGCTCAGGTTGTTAAATTCCTTGAGAAAATCACTAGAGTCGTCGGGAGTGGATTTGTCCCAAGCCAGTATTTCGGTGAAGCTTGACATAGGAAAACAAACAAATGGTGCAAATACAAATACAATGTTTTGTTTCAAGGTTCCTCCATCTCTCTCGTTAGACTAGGGACTAGGTTCTCTTTCCAATTTGATCATATTTAAAGAAATGTTAGCTATTTTCTTTAAATCTACCTGTCACGTTCTTTTGGCAAAATGCCCTCTTTTTGGTTGTTGTTATAGGTCAGTTCAAGAAAACACTTTTGAGGCTTAGTCTAATTAAAAAACCCAGCATTCGTCTTTTGAGAGTAGTCTTTGCGTAATCAAAGCTTGTGGCTAGTATTGTAAATACTCTTAACATGGTTTGTTTAAGGTTATTTAACAAGAATTATGATAAATTACCGTGCTACCCTTATTTAGTGACACCAAAATAAATTTTGAGCAAATGTACATGTCTTGAAAACAGAGAACATAATTTTAGAACTCAGTTATGACTCTTGTTAAAACTAATGTATGTGTGTGTGTATGTATGTATGTATATATATATATACATATATATAGTATTCAAGCCTTGTGACTCTGGTTCAGCTAATGTACTGTATGAATTTACATTTATTTTATTAATTTATCTGACGCTGCAGGATGAAGAGAATGGATCTTGCCTGGACTACGGAGCTCCTATGAATATAGGTGAGAATTATGAACATACTCCGAAAAGGTTCAGAGCTGACTCAACCTAAATTCTAGATAAGAATGCATTTGTCGCGTGTTCTTTAAGGCCCCTCTTTTTCTGTCGGTCGAGAGGGTGAGCTTTTGAAACATTTTCGCCCTTATCCATTCAGAAATCCCTGTCTGGATCAAATGTAAATGCTCCATCGTCGAATTTCTTATTTAAACTAGTAGTCTCTTTTGGAGTGGGCATGTTGTTGATCAAATTTGGGGAGTGATTTAAAATTATTTTGTTTTGGTGGAAGCTTATTGTTACTCTTCTTACTAAACAATTAAAGGTCTCTTTTTTTCAAAAATAAAAATACAAATTGTTATAATGAAATAATAACATCATGATGATTTCATTTGGAAATGATGAAATTATATAAAAATAAATAAATACAAGAATAGTAATATTGAATGTTCTAGTGCCCATCTCCGAGTTGCCTCTTAACAAGTTTGGAATTTGGATAACTAACAAATAGTGTTGTAAAATAACTATTTGCATAAGCTTATTTATGGAAAAAGAAAACAAAACTACTCTTACTAAATTATGTGGAAATATAAATAAGGATTAATCATAAACACTATAAAGAATTAAGTTATAAAAACATAAACATTCCACTAAAAACACGAACATAAACCATATTAGTTTCTGTAATTCGTAGAATATTCATGCTTTGAAATTTGCTTGGCAGCCAGGAAAAGCTTGAATTTTGGGTTGTGACATTGCAACTTAGATTCAAAAGGCACAAGTATAAAGCCCAAAGATATCATGCATGCCATCTCACAAACATCTTGGATCATCTGTGTAAGACGGCAACAAAAAGTTAAATCAATTTCTTGAAAAACTTTGTCACGATTATTATGGGGTGAGTTTCAAATCAATTATATAGCACCAAAAAATCTGTGTTCATCAGGTGATTATAAAATATACAGTATAACTAATCATTTAAAACATATGGCATAGCAGACAAAATAAGTATGACATAATAAATAATTTTTGGCAGAGCACTCTCACTCACTCACCTAGAGTGAGAATTGACTCAAAGCAGCTTAAATAATCCACAGGGAAAGGAGTATTCGACACTTTAGTGGCCGTTAGGTTGGTCACTGCAAATCTTCTCGATTCTGAGTTCCAAGCATTCAATCCTCCCATATATATCATTGAACCATAACAAACACAAACTGTCGACATTACCCGAGACATTTACCCATGCAGTAATGTCACAAATCTCACTCCCACCATCAAGTTCGATCGGGTGGCATCTCTACAAGAAACCATTTCTTTTGAATCAAATCATAACCGTGCAGCTTCACCTTACGTCTACGGACATCATCTTTAAGGAACGCATAGATAATATTATCAAGAATCGCGCCTGATGGCCTATGACATTTACCAAAGATTTCCCATTTCTCAGTAGGTGGCAAAGGGTAGGAAAAGAGTTCATCATGGCAATCCGTATGTACAATAATGCTCCTTGCAACCCCGGCCAGGATCGACATATAGAGCTTGGATGAGAGGATAAGGGGTTTGAGCAGGAAACCGGTGCCACTGGCCAGTGTTAGGATCATATAATTCACCGTCGATCTTGAGGATCTCTCAGGTTAAATCCACCGAAAACATAAATCTTAATTTCCATCGACAACAGCAGCAGACGGTCTAATGCGTGGTATTAGGTGCATAGGAGCCAGCTCCTTCCACCCATCGCTAGGTAGGAGGGCATCGAAAACCCGGACTTAATTTTTTCAGAATATTTTTAATTCTTATCGGTGATTTAATTTTTTTGATAAATAATCATATTTTTTAACTGTATTTTGGAGGTGTATTTTAAATTATTATTAATAAAAAATATATTTTTAATTAGATGTATTTTTAATTATTATTAATAAGTATTAATGTAGGGTATGTTTGGTATGTTGAGAGGTTTATTGAGTAAAAATAAGAATTATAATTATTCTCCGAAAATTTTATTTTATATATAGGGTTTATTAAGTGCCTACCTACCCAATAATAAATAGAAGCAACAATGAACGCTTTGGAGGGCTTGCTCATCAAGTTACAAGACATTAAGTTGGTTCTGCAAAAGCGTTTGTTTTACGTCACAAGCTCGACGTCGGTGCATTTGGCAAGGGGATCAAATAAATGTAGGCCTATATATATGCCCACACATAGGTTTGCTCACACTAGGAGCTCGTTTCAAATGAAGTCCAATCACAAAAAAGAACATCATAAATTCATAATTAAGAAACCAAATCACAATAATACCGACATTGTCACACACGAAGTATTTGAACAAACTACTTAAAAGAAAACAAGTTGTAATCGCTAAAAAACACACGCACGCGCGGGTGAATAAGTTATAAAAACATAAACATTCCACTTAAAAACATGAAAATAAACCATATTAGTTTCTGTAATTCGTAGATTATCCATGCTGTGAAAATTGCTTGGAGAAGTAGGCATACAACAAGCAGACATCTCAGCTCGGTATTCTCCGGCCCCATGCATGCAGCAGCCAGGAAATTAAAGCTTGAATTTGGGGTTGTGACATTGTAACTTAGATTCAAAAGTAAGGCTTAGAGTACAATGCTCAAACATATCATTCATGCATGCCATCTCACAAACATCTTGGCTCATCTGTGTAAGACGGCAACAAAAAGTTAAATCAATCGGGGCTCGCCCAAACACTATAAAAAAAAGGTAGTACAAGAAAAATATACAAGGCACTCAAGTTTTCGATTGCTATAACATATACCAATACCTTGTAAACTTTGTCACGATTGTTATGGGGTGAGTTTCAAAACAATTATATAACACCAAAAAATCTGTGTTCATCAGGTGATCATAAAATATACAGTATAACTAATCATTTAAAACTATGGTATAGCAGACAAAATAAGTATGACATAATAAATAAATTTTGGCAGTGCACTCACCTAGAGTGAGAATTGAATCAAGGCAGGTTAAATAAGACACAGGGAAAGGAGTATCCGACACTTTAGTAGCCTTTAGGTTGGTCAGCTTCGCTCCAGATCCAGTGTCACGGCAAATCTTCTTGATTCTGAGTTCATAGCATTCAATATAGCTATATTCATCATTGAACCATAACAAATTCAAACTGTCACTACCTGATACGAACCTCGTCGGGGATAGAAAGATAGAAGAAGAACAGAAAGGATAAAAGATACCGGCGGAAGTCCCAAAACCTCTGAACCTGAATTCGTGAAATCAATTAAGGACGGAACCCTAACCCCCAACACGAAATCGATACAGCAACTCGGGGATGATGAAGACACACAAACGAGATTTGACTGACTCGTTGATTCGTCGGTTGAACTCTTTGATTAATTGGGTAGAATCCGAACCCAAGAGAGATTTTATGAAAACTCACGAAACATAATTTTTATTCATCAATAATAATCTGTCTAAAATAATGAAAAGCATAGCCTTTATATAGGCAAACTAAAAACATGAAAGAAAAAGGAAATAAAGCAATAAATCTCGCGCAACCCTAAAATCCGCCCACTTTCGGAACCTGTCGTCCGACAGGATATGATGTCGTCCGACATCCTCTTGTCGTCCGACAGGAAATCCTGTCGTCCGACAACCTTCGTCGTTCGCAGGCTCATCCTGCGATTCTTTTGAAAACTCTCTGCTCCGTTCATTACTTGTCGTCCGACAAGCTATGGTGTCGTCCGACAGCTCACCAGAATCCTCCCCGAACTTCTCGGCACGTTCCCGACTGCAATTCCGATGCTCCCTTTGTCGTCCCGGATCTCGGGTTGCATCATTCCCCTCCTCTTCAAGAGGATTTGTCCTCAAATCCACGTCGATGCCAGGGTCGAACACCACTCTCTTGAACAAGCTCGGAACGACATAATTCTGCAGCTCACACCCTTGATGTAGCGGCAAACTAGGAGATTTGTAGTCAAGGAAGACGTCATGAATTTCCTGCAAAATAGAAAGAACAGAAGGGCGTAGAAATGATATTATCGCCAACATCGGCTGCCCCTCATCCACTGTTGGTTTCTCCTCAATGGCTAGAATATTATCCACCCCAGACTCCACCGAAACCTCCTCCTCGAGCTCTACCGAAACCTCCTCCTCGGACTCTACCGAAGCCTCTTCGATGTGAGAAACCACGGCAACCGATAGTGTCGGTTCGTCGCACTCTTCTACGGACTCCTCCGAAGCCGAACATTCCTCGGAATACACCAAGACCGACTCTTCTTCGGACTCCACCACTGCCTTCGGTGCTGGTTTCTCGCAGTCGTCAGTCGCCACTGTCTCAGCCTTCATTGGCGATTGTACCCATTCCTCTAACTTACGCTCAATATTGCTCCAACACTTGTCCCAACGTTCAGCTCTGGCCCTCCTCTTGTCGTCCAAACGCTCAGCTCTGGCCCTCCTCTCGTCGTCCAAACGCTCAGCTCTGGACCTCCTCTCATCACGAAACTCCCGACTACGATCACGGGCTCGATGGTGGCCATTCTGAACTTCTCGGTATCGGCTGCCACCCCTTCGATTCCATGCATCTTCACGATGAGCTCCCTCCTCTAAGGCGGTAAGTCGCTCATTCACCACCTTCATCTTCGATTTAAGCAACCTTTCGAACCGGGCAGTCGCCTCCTCCATGATGAGCTTAGCTTGGGTATAATCCATGTCAGTTATCCTGCAAAAGTGTTAGAAACAAAAATAGAGATCCTCACCACTTTCGTGTATCACTCAATATGGTAAGTCACTCACGCTCGTGTTTCTCTCTAAAGGAATCGAACTTTCCCAACTCACCGACCGAATTCAACTCCAACAAATTCCACGAAATGACTTTTAAATTGCTGAACGAACGATGAACAGCAATAAAAGAATAATCGAGAACAAATAATTTTTTTTTTTTTTTTTTTTAATAAAAATTACTGTTCATATGAACAGTAATTTCGGAAATAAAATAAAAAATAAATTTTTTTTTTTTTTTTTAAACAAGAAAGAAACGAAGAATAAAGAAAGAATAACGAAACGAGGTTACGTAAAAATTTGAACCCGAACCTGATCTCTGATACCAAATGATACGAACCTCGTCGGGGATAGAAAGATAGAAGAAGAACAGAAAGGATAAAAGATACCGGCGGAAGTCCCAAAACCTCTGAACCTGAATTCGTGAAATCAATTAAGGACGGAACCCTAACCCCCAACACGAAATCGATACAGCAACTCGGGGATGATGAAGACACACAAACGAGATTTGACTGACTCGTTGATTCGTCGGTTGAACTCTTTGATTAATTGGGTAGAATCCGAACCCAAGAGAGATTTTATGAAAACTCACGAAACATAATTTTTATTCATCAATAATAATCTGTCTAAAATAATGAAAAGCATAGCCTTTATATAGGCAAACTAAAAACATGAAAGAAAAAGGAAATAAAGCAATAAATCTCGCGCAACCCTAAAATCCGCCCACTTTCGGAACCTGTCGTCCGACAGGATATGATGTCGTCCGACATCCTCTTGTCGTCCGACAGGAAATCCTGTCGTCCGACAACCTTCGTCGTTCGCAGGCTCATCCTGCGATTCTTTTGAAAACTCTCTGCTCCGTTCATTACTTGTCGTCCGACAAGCTATGGTGTCGTCCGACAGCTCACCAGAATCCTCCCCGAACTTCTCGGCACGTTCCCGACTGCAATTCCGATGCTCCCTTTGTCGTCCCGGATCTCGGGTTGCATCACTACCCGAGACAATTACCCATGCAGTAATGTCACAAATCTCACTCTCACCATCAAGTTCGGGTGGCATCTCTACAAGAAACCATTTCTTTTGAATCAAATCATAACCGTGCAGCCGCACATGCGGCTTACGTCCATTGTCATTGTGAAGGAACGCATAGATAACATTATCAAGAATCGCACCTGGCCTATGACATTTACCAAATCCTCGATCAATGATTTCCCATTTCTCAGTAGGTGGCAAAGGGTAGGAAATGAGTTCATCATTGCAACCCGTATTTACAATAATGCTCCTTGCACCCCCAGGATCGACATATAGAGCTTTGATGAGAGGATAACTGGTTTGGCAGCCTGGAGCAGAAAACTGGTGCCACTGGTTAGTGTTTGGATCATATAATTCACCGTCTTGAGGATCTCTCAGGTTAGTTCCACCAAAAACATAAATATTTCCGTCAACAACAACAGCAGACGGTCTAGTGCGTGGTAGGTGCATAGGAGCCAGCTCCTTCCACCCATCTCCAGGTAGGAGGGCATCGAAAACCCGGACTTGGGCATGTGGGTGGACGGCAAAATTGCGTTTCGGATTATCCGGGCATAAATTTCTGGGGCAAGAACCACCAATCATATAGATGTTGGATCCTAAAGCCACACAGGTAAACCTTGATAAAATCGGATAAGGATTTACTGTGTTGGGATGTGGTGAGATAATAAACTTAGTTGCATCGCCTTCGCCATCGCCATCTCCCTTCTCCAAAACAACAAAAGGGAAGCTATAAAGGTCATCTGAATACCATAAGTCATGTACCACGTAAATGCGTTTGAGGCTTGACGAGTACGCACCCAGAGGAGGAAATGATGAACAATTGGCCATGAGCAATGATCAGAAGGATGTCTTGTGTGAATTCAGCATCAGAAGAGGCCATGAATCAGGAGATTGAAACAAAAAACTTAGACAAGTGACAACAATTAAATCTCAATTAAAACCAATTATACACTCACACACACATTAGTAATCTATATAAGCTTGCTCGTATCGTGTTCTCAGACACAGAACCTGTATTTTTTTTTAAAGAAAACATCAAACAAATATCCTCTGATAACTTCAAAGATCAAGTCTTTGAGCATAGAAAATTAGCTGATTATGGATTTAATTTTGAAAAAACAAATAAGAGAACAGATTCAAAAATCAGGTCTTGGAGACCTCGGAACAGCGTAAATAAAAACACAAAACCTGCTTACCTTCGTCTGATAAATATGGTGCGAATGAAAAGAGCAGATTCTAAGAGAAAGATGGTGTTCGGGATTGCTTTGGCGGCCGGTGTTAGAAAATACTGTAGATTAATAATAGAGTGGCTAAGGACTGTCTAATGGGCCGAACCAGGCCAGTCTTGTCCTACAACTATATCTGCCCAACACAATTTCGGGTTGGCCGATTACAACTCTTATATATACTTCCTACATGCCAGAGTAATTATCATATCTCTTTTATATTTTGTGAAGGAAGTGTGACGATTACTTTATATAGAAGGAGTATCATCTTTTTCAATTAATTATATTTTTAACTTAAAAATACATTTCTCAATTAATTATATTTTTTAACTTAAAAATACATTTTTAACTCTTTATTTTTGCTAAAAAGTAACATTTGTTTTTGCTAAAATAATTACTACATTTTATTCACATACTTTTAAACTTTACTCACAAATAATTTATTTTTTGACTTTAAAATACATTTTTACCTTATAATTTTTGCTAAAAAATAACATTACATTTTATTTACATACTTTTAAACTTTACTCGCAAATAATATATTTTTTAATTTTAAAATAATTTTTTACTTCATAATTTTGCCAAAAAGTATATTTTTGTAAATTTACGTGTTCATCGATAATAATTTTTGTCAGAAAGTAACTTTTTTTTAAACATACGTGTTCATCAATCAATCCATAAATAGTTAAGACGAAAATTTTATTTTATATATAGGGTTATCAATCCATAAATAGTTAAGACGAAAATTTTATTTTATATATAGGGTTCATATGCAGGGCTTGATCATCAAGTTACAAGACATATACACACTCAAACAAAATAGGTTTGCCCCCACCCCACGAGGCGCTCATTTCAAATGAAGTCCAATCACAAAATAGAACATCATATTATGAAACCAAATCACAATAATACTGACATTGCACAAGTATTCGAACAAACTACTTAAAAGTAAAAAAAAAAAGTTGTGATAGCTTAAACCACACCCGGGTGAATTAAGTGAACAGATTCAAAAATCAGGTCTTGGAGACCTCGGAACAGCGTAAATAAAAATACAAAACCTGCTTACCTTCGTTTGATAAATATGGTGCGAATGAAAAGAGCAGATTCTAAGAGAAAGATGGTGTTCGGGATTGATTTGGCGGCCGGTGTTAGAAAATATTGTAGATTAATAATAGAGTGGCTACGGACTGTCTAATGGGCCGGACCAGGTCAGTCCTGTCCTACAACTATATCGGCCAAACACAATTTCGGGTCGGCCCGATTACAACTCTTATATATACTTCCTACGTGCCAGAGTAATTATCATATCTCTTTTGTATTTTGTGAAGGAAGTGTGACGATTACTTTGGCATAAAAAGAGTATCATCTTTCTCAATTAATTATATTTTTTAACTTAAAAATACATTTTTAGCTCATTATTTTTGCTAAAAAGTAACATTTGTTTTTGCTAAAAAAAATTACTACATTTTATTCACATACTTTTAAACTTTACTCACAAATAATTTATTTTTTGACTTTAAAATACATTTTTACCTTATAATTTTTGCCAAAAAGTAACATTACATTTTATTTATATACTTTTAAACTTTACTCGCAAATAATGTATTTTTTAACTTTAAAATAATTTTTTACTTCATAATTTTGCCAAAAAGTATATTTTTGTTAATTTACGTGTTCATCGATCATAATTTTTGTCAGAAAGTAACTTTTTTTTTTTAAACATGCGTGTTCATCAATCAAACCATAAATAGTTAAGACGAAAATTTTATTTTATATATAGGGTTCATATGCAGGGCTTGATCATCAAGTTACAATACATATACACACTCAAACAAAATAGGTTTGCCCAAGTTACAAGACATATACACACTCAAACAAAATAGGTTTGCCCTCACGAGTCAAGTTACAATACATATACACACTCAAACAAAATAGGTTTGCCTAAGTTACAAGACATATACACACTCAAACAAAATAGGTTTGCCCTCACGAGACGCTCATTTCAAATGAAGTCCAATCACAAAACAGAACATCATATTATGAAACCAAATCACAATCATATTATTGGACGGACAAAAAAAGTCAACGTTGACCAATTTTGCCTATAACTGTGGTCTGTGGGACAGAGGGAGTATTTATTTAAACTATCCACTTAGGAAGCGATTTCATTTTACATTTGCAGCCAGTTATTTATAGCTACATAGAGCTTAGAGACCAGCAAAACCTTCACATAGCCTCTACAACTTAAACTCGGAGATGGCCTTCGCTATTATCAGTCTGGGTCGTGGTTGAAATTTACGAGACTTATCTCTCAAAGCAAGTGCATACTGCTGCTAGTAAACAATGTAAACAGCCCATCACGAAAACTTCTTAGAAATATATTTATCGCCTCAATAGTGTTCGGTTTGTGTTGTTTGGACCTTTTTCTCTGTTTTTTTTTTCCTGATTGTGTAAAGATCTTATTAGGTTGATTTTAATTTGATGCAACGATGCCTCGTTCAGTTCATTTACACGAAGTTTCCTTGTTGCTTTTAGTTTAATAATACACACGTACTGAATTAGTTTAAACACTACATAATTTCTTGCACAAAATCATCATATTCTTAAACTCCTCAAAATCAAGCAACCCATCTGAATTAGTATCATACACACTAATCATACTCCTGCAATCTTGACCACATACCTCGTCCCAAATTCCTAGTCTCGACAATGCCACTCGGAGATCCTCGCAAGAAATGAACCCATCTCCGTCGGAATCGAGAATGGGCTGCTCGGTCATTAATGATTGTGGTCACTTTGTCTCGTAGGACACTTCCAAAAGTTTAACTTGAAAGTTTTTATAAGAATGCTCAGACAAGAAAATACCAGTGATATGTTTTTTCAGAAAATAAAGGCACAAAGATTGTTCAAATTAATCGATTTGATTACTAAAATTCCAGATTATCAACTGAAAAGAAGAAAAGGATTTTACCTCGTTGGAGCTCCATACAAACGGGTACGTTGAGAATGGGAGAACGGCTACGGATGTTTTTGAATTTTGAAAATAAAAAAAGTATCGTAATCAAAAAATAATTTCCAAAAACAGATAATAGTATTTGTTAATTGTTATTGATTTGAAGAATCTTTGTCCAAACGATTACGATTTCAACAATAAAAAATATGTAATGTATGTAATAAATATATAATATCTATAATAAAATAAGAAGGTTAAAATAGACAGATCAATTTTGAAAAAATTACCTTCCTTATGAATACAATTAATATAAATACATTAAATTATATATAATCAATAAATTCATTCTCTTTTTTATTAAGGATGTAAACTAGGTTATTTTTCTTTAAATCATAAACTCATTTTAATTTTTTCTCTAAATTACTCTAAATATAAAATTTATATAATAGTAGTAAAATTATGAGTACGTATTATATAATAATATTTAATATTATTACTCAAATATATAATATGCACACAATATATTTTTTTTAATAGTATTAATAATTAACAAATTACATTAAAAAATAATAAAAATAAATTTTTTTTTTGTCGGGCCGGTCCAAATAATCGAGCTAGGCCCGGCCCAACCTTAAGGCCGGATCGTTCGGGCCGGGCCAATGGGCCGGGTCCATTTTGACAGCTCTAGGTGTGAGTGAATACTAATTGATTGTGGGGTAGTCGATTACCTTAAGTAGGGCTGGGCGCGGTCCGGACCCCTAAATTTTCAATGCCCGGATCGAAACTCAATTTTTTCGGCCCGGTCCAGGCCGAGTTTTTCGAAATGAAGACCCGGCTTGAAACCAAGTCCGGTGTTACGAGCCGGTTTACGAGCCCACTTTTTAATTTTTAAAAAATTATTTTTAATTATTAAAATTGATTTTTTATATAAAAAAATAAAATTTTAAATAATACTATTGTATAAAATATTTTTATTTAAGTTTTTAAATTTTATTTATTAATTAAAATATTAAAAATTATATAAAATATATAATATTTATTAAAAAAAATAATATAAAATATAAAAACGAGCCGGTCCCGAGCTTTCGGTCCCAATTTTTTTGGGCTCGGTCTCGGACCGATTTTTTATTTTTCGGTCCGGCCCTTGTCAGGCCAGTCCTAAAAAAATTTAGGCTCGGCCCGCGACGGACTATTTAGTCATGATTTTGTATGGCTTGCTCGACTAATTTGCCTCGTGTTGTTAGAAGAGCTCATTACTAAATAAACTTATAGAATATCTCCTTTGGAAACTTAGGTTTGAATCTCGGTAGGGTAAGACCGAATTCGATCACGAGTGATGATAAATTTATTTAGCAACTCATTCGTGCAACTTTCTCGATTCTACTTCAATAAATTTATTTAGCAACTCATTCGTGCAACTTTCTCGATTCTACTTCAATTAATACGATCTCACCTCTAACTAATCTCACATTTGATTTAACTCAATCTTTTACTTCTATTTTCTTGCTTATTACTGTATCTCTTTGATCATTTCAATTTTCAAAATTTATATATAAAAAAACATGGTTACTAATTGATTTATTTGCTTTTTATTTTATTTGTTTGACAATCAATTTAAATTCAATTTATTAGCCGATAGCATTGCTCTCTTAGAGAACGAGTTTGGTTAACTTATCACTCTTTTTGAAGAACATGTTTTGACGAAACAAAACACATCGAAGCAATTATTTGTTGTTAAAAGCCAAAACTATTAGGATATATTAGTGCTAGCACGAGAAAAACATAAGAAACCAAGAGTGGATACAAGACCATGCCATGCCCTCTACCAAAACCTACAAATTTAATGCTTGCTAGCACGAGAAAAATATAAGAAACCAAGAGTGGAACATACAAGAGCAAGTCATGCCCTCTACCAAGACCTACTAGAAAGTGGCCCAATCTGCGGGAAGTCATCTACGCTCAAAATATCTCAAAATATCGTTGAACCTGACAAAAAAAAGGAGTTGATATAAGATATTGAAAAAACAACACTTATATAAAGATATAAAATAAGATGTACTCACATGTCTTTAGCTATATTCAAGAAAACAGTCAACTAAAATAGTAAGTTGGCTCCGCGTGAAAAAATTAAAAAGTTATTCACAGTGTCCGCTCAATTTAAAATAAGAAGGGACACAAGATCAGTTTTCAATAGATGCATACTCAAGATCTTCCTTAATGATCACCTTCTCGTAACTACATTCAATATTTTTTTTTCAAGATTAATAGAACTTGCAAGTACTATCTAAAGCTAACAAATCAAATAATTAAAATTCAGTGTATAAATCTAACATCATTCAAATGATGTTTACACATCCAAATTCACGTACCTACACTAGCTACACAATCAAAAGAACTGGCCATTTAAAATCTATTTAGCCCTCAAAAATTAAGAGAACAAGCCAATCAATATCGATAAATTCAACATCATAAGAATCTAATTAGCACAAAAAATAAAAAGAACTGAGCAAAGTAAGAGAAAAATACCCACAACTACTCTAGCAAATAAGAATCTAATTAGCACAAAAAATAAAAAGAACTGAGCAAAGTAAGAGAAAATTACCCACAACTACTCTAGCAAATGGTCGCAAGCCATAAATTGTGAGGGACATTCATAGCAAATTCCCTGAACATACACTAAAACTAAGTTAAAATATAAGTTAAAAAAATACTTATAGACGAAAACAATAACTAGCTTGAGAATAAAAGAAATAAAACCTTAGCAAAGTTCTTTGATTGCAACTCGTTCAAACACACCTTACTGAAATAAAATAGAAAGTTATAAATCATATATAAAAAATATTTTTTAAAAATTATAAGTATTAACAAATACCTGTTAGGCAATCCAACTGTATTTCCAATGTTTTTAAGTATCACACTTCGAAAGACATCGTATAATTCAGGGATGAGTTCGCTGATAAGATCTTGTATCTCAGCACCTTCCAGTTTCTATTAATATTAATAGGTGTTAGTAGTAAGAAAATGTTGATATATTTTAAATAAATTACTATATATGAATATAAAAAACACTTGCCTTCGCACAATATTCATCCTCGTTGTAATGTTTCATTGCATTAACGCAATAATTAACAATGCTCCATGAGGAGGAGTAAGCCACCAAATTGTGTTTTTCACCTTCTTCACATTCTTGCTATTTTCATTTCCACTCCTCTTCTTCACATCTATCCCAGTAGTTAATATGGAATGTAGTACGTCATATTCTACACGTTTGCCCTTCATTTTTTAATAGTCTCATACCATGATTCTAGGAATCTAAAGTCATCACAGATACCAACCTCACGTCTTATGATTCCTCTATCAAATAATTCCTTAAATTTAAATAAAAATGCTACTCTTTCAAATCACTCGACCACGCATTATACATTACTATTAATTAATATTTAAACAGAAATTAACAGTAATTTTTATATACTTTTTAAATTTGTGTGGAATGGTGTGGAACTTAAAATTTATTTGTTTTATTCTTGTGGAGTTTAAATAAACTATTTATTTAGCTATTAAATTATCCATTAAATAAATACATAAACATAATTACTAAGTAAAAGGAACTCGTTTGAATACATAAACATAGTTAATTTATAAACTATTTATTTAGAGTAACTTAAGATTTTTTTTAAATTTGTGTGGAATGGTGTGGAACTTAAAATTTATTTGTTTTATTCTTGTGGAGTTTAAATAAACTATTTATTTAGCTATTAAATTATCCATTAAATAAATACATAAATATAATTACTAAGTAAAAGGAACTCGTTTGAATACATAAACATAGTTAATTTATAAACTATTTATTTATAGCGAATATTTCAATCTAAGAGATATAAACCTGTTAAAAAATCATGGATATGAAGTGCATAGATAATTGCTTATTATTTTATTTATTTTAAGTTAAGTGATTCTTATTTCTATGCTTCGTGGATTTTCAGTCAGACGATTAAGACCTATTCTCAAACTGCTCATGCCCAATATTAGATAAAATCCGCTCCATTTATTTACAAGTATAATTGCAAATACAATATATATTATTAATATTGGAAATACAATACTCCCTCTATCCCTTAAAACAATGCATACTTTCCTTTTTAGTCCATCCCTTAAAACAGTGCCCATTCCATAAATGGAATGTCTTTTCACAACTTTATCTTCTCAATACACATTTATTTACCTTTATACCATTACTTTTTCAACTATCTACTTTATTACTTACACATCAATACCTATTATACCCCTACTTTATATTATTAAACACACAAAAAATCACTTTTTCTTAATCTACGTGCCATTTTCTCTATGCATAGTGTTAAGGGAAGGAGGGAGTATATATTATTAATATTGAGTTATTTTTGACATTTATCAATTTTTATTTTTTTTCGCGGTGTTATAAGAGGTCTATGTGCTCGTCTTATTTCCTTTGGTTCAAACTCATTTAACTGAATCACTATCAAGGGTAAGTTCAATTGTCTGTCATCTCTCACCCACCATCCCTCACGCAACATCTTTATTTTATTTATTTTTTTATATTCTTTCTTTTTATATTACTAATATTTATTTATTTGAATAATTTTTTAATTAATTTAATTATCAAACTAAAAATTTAATAATTTATTTATTAATAATTAAAATAATATTATAATGAATTTTAAATATAATATTTTAGAATTTTATTTTATTATTGTGTTTTTATTTGTCGATTAATTTGTTTGAGATTGTTTGAGCATATTATATTTTTTATTTTTATGAATGTATTGTTTTTGCGGATTATTAATAGAATGAATAATTTTATTTGTTAAATATATTGTTTGCTAATTTTATTTGTTAAATATATTATTTGCGCATTACTTATAAAATGAATAATTTTATTTGTTAAATATATTGTTTGCTCATTATTTAGGGTTTAATATTTTTATTTGTTAATATATACTATTGTTTCGATGTTATATATTTTTATTTGTAATTTTTATTTCTCATAATATAACAGTGTATAAACATATTTCATAGCGTATAAACATATTCCATAAACATATAAATATTGTTTAGAACTCTAATATAAAAATGTTTAGAATATTAATGTAAAACATGTGTTTTAGATATTTAATATAAAAATATTTAGAATACTAATATTAACAACTTTTTAAACTTTACTCACAACTACTTTACTTTTCACTTTTAATTCATATTGAATAATATTTCATATTTCATATTTAACTTTAATTCATATTTCATAGCGTATAAACATATTCCATAAACATATAAATATTGTTTAGAACTCTAATATAAAAATGTTTAGAATATTAATGTAAAACATATGTTTTAGATATTTAATATAAAAATATTTAGAATACTAATATTAACTCAAATCTGCGTTAGATTCATCTTACTATGGTGGACTTCTTAAGCCTGTCTACCTCTATATGAGGTGATTGCTTATTATTTTGTTTATTTTAAGTTAAAGGGTTCTTTGTTTAACCTATTCTCCTGCTAATGTCCAATATTAATAAAATCCACTCCATTTATTTACCGGTATAATTGCAAATACAATATATATTATTAATATTGAGTTATTTTTGATATTTATCAAATTTTTTTTACGCAGTGTTATAAGAGGTCTACGGTGCGGTGTTATAAAAAGTGTATGTGTGTTGTCAAAACTGAATTATATGAACATGTTCTTATTAGTAACACTTATTCATATATTAGAAACTCACTCGAATATGTTGACATACAAGATATTCTCTATAAACACATCCCTACTTTATACACCCCTTACCTTAGACAAGTAATACTTGCTAACATTGGAAAGAGAGAAACATTGATATTTGTTAATACTTCTTATTTTATTTTTAATATTTTGTATAAGTTCGGTAAAACTTTATATTGTTATTTTATTTTTAATATTTTGTATAAGTTTTGTAACACTTTCTATTTTACCTTTTCTATTTTATTTTTTATTTCAGGAGTTGTGTTTAAGTCACTTGCTATCAAAAACTTCACAAATAATTCATTCTTTTATTCTCAATCATGTTTTTTGTGTATGTATTTTTTTACTTGTAACACTTTCTATTTTATTTTTTCTATTTTATTTCAAGAGTTGTGTTTAAGTCAATTGCTATAAAAAACTTCACAAATAATTTATTCTTTTATTCTCAATTGTTATAAACTCAAAAGGAATTAAGAGAGAATAATAGAGTATAAAGAGAGAAAATATAAGAGGAGAATAAAATTGTTGTGAATTCTTATTTCATTCTAATGGAGAGGGAGAATAAAATTGTTGTGAATTCTTATTTCATTCTTATGGAGAGACCCCTTTATATAGGATACAAAATAGGGTTTCTGTCTTGTTCACCAAGAAAGGGTAAACTAGTCATTCACTAATTAATAATATTCATAACACTCTCCCTTGAATGACTATTTACAGGATTGCTGCCTCGTTAAAACCTTGCCAGGAAAACCCAGTGGGACAAAACCTGAGCGAAAGAAAAAGAGTACAGTTTGCTCCCCCTGATTGTAATCACCGAAGATCTTTGACTTCTTGAAAGTAATTATTTTGTGATCAATCAGTCTCATTAAAACCTGTAACTAATAAAACCATTTAGGAAAAACTTAGTTAATCAAAAATAAAAATTTTGGTCTTCAGGACCCAACCGTCGAATTGTTGAGTTTCACATTCTTCATTTATATTATTGTATATTTTTCGTCCTTCAGGGACATGCCTTTACCAGACATCTATTGACTAGAGCATTCGTAATTGCTATAACCGGCCGGTAACTCTTCTGGAGTATATTAGATGCGTCTAGTGTTCAATATACATTTCTTGACAAATGAACAATAATGTGAACTTCAATTCACAATCATTTTTGAACTTCACGTTCTATATCTCAGTTTATCTCGAAAACAAACTCATGTGGAACATTCTGATGTCCTCATTAATTATTATCGAGTGATGTACATGCCTCATTAAAAACCTCGTTATAAAACCCTTTAGAAAAAAATACTCGAGGAAAAGAGTACATGACATTCACATTTATATTGTGGTGATTGTCTCGTTAAAAACCTATAACTAAGAAAACCTCGTGGGAAAAACTTAGTAGAGGGAAAAAGAGTGCAATCACTGGTCTTCGAGACCTTGTCTCAATATCAATTTTGTCCATAATGACATATGTAATATGATATTATACATGTTCTGATTTTCATTTCCTTTAATTTCAGGAAATTTTAAAATTCATCCAGGATTTTCATGTATGTATCATTCGATGCATACATTTATCGTTGTTGCTGCCATAAATATTAGGTAGCGGAACTTAATGTCATCCTTAAAAATATTTGATTAACATCGAGTTTCTGCGAAAAACTCTTGAACAACTAATCTCGCTTTTATATCTCACCACATCATTACTCGTTTTTCTTACGAACACCTACGTATATCCTCCTGGGATAATATTTTAAGGTGTGTACTATAGAGTCAAATATCTCTTTTATTCAGCGAGTCATGCTAAGCCTCAATTGCTCGTTTCTGTTTCTTTGAGTGTTGTCGGCACACTATCATTGATTTGAGTTTTGGATCCAAATTTTCTAGAGCAACTCTTGAGGCAAATATGTCGTTGACGACTTTTTCCATGTTGATGACAATTCATTCTATCAACCAAATCTTTCATCATTTCCCAAAATATTTAATTTGGTTGTTCCGCAATCCCACGATTTTTTATTTTCATGTGCACATGCTTTTTCAATGGGATTTCCATCTTAACTCTCTTCTATAGATTTTGAGGGTGACTTAATTTCTTTGTTTTTCCGCGGATTTATTTTATATCTTAAGATCGATCTACTACGCTTCAGGCGTATATTAGAATCAACATTTGAGTTGATCTCTTTGGTATTTGAACTCTTATAGTTCATTTATCACAAATATATGTGATTTTGTCACACATTCATTAATTTGGCAGATTACTTGCTAAATATTGCAAGACACTTATGAACTTCGGGTTCAATTGAATTGGTGCGTGGATCTAGAATTGAAGATTCTTTTCATTCAATAAAATTTCTCGGCATTTATAACTTTTATATTCTTATCTCCCCCTAATGCCGGGAAATAATCTTCCTTAAATATGCACATTAGCGTAATTGCTATAAATCGATCTTCTGGATCGTGGGCTCGAGATATTATGTCCGTTCATAAAAATACACTTTAGTGGTGATATTAATATAACTTGCATATGTAAACTTAATTCGCAGATGAGAAATGCTCGATTCATTTCCACGCACAATCATGATATGCATCATCTTCATTTTAAGTACATTTGTAGTACTCGTGGGGATAATTAGTAAAACTTTTCCGGAGCTCACTCTTAATATGTCATTCGCATAACAGTATAATGAATCTTCGGGGATACAATATCTTTATCAATGATCCTTCGGGGATGAATGATTTTGTACGATCCTGCAGGGATTCTGTGTTCTCTTCTTTGATTGTTTCACTCCAACCTTTTGGAGAACAAAAATAAATCTCATATAATTTTCTCAGAAATTACATTTAATTGGAATCGACTTTTTCGATATTCCATGAGTACCCACATAATAAGATACATTTGATCTCGATTTTCAAAAGATATCCTTCAGGGATAATTCATATGACGAGAATAATCGAATTTGGCGTTCGTCTAATCATGATATAACTTTATTCGAAAACATTTAATGTTTGAACTTTGCTTCTTCGGGAGAAATCAATAAAAATACTTTATACTAGAAACAATTTGATTTGATATTTTTGCGGGAATATCATTTGATGTTATTCTTTGAAAAACATTTAAAATATAATTTTGATATTTATTCATGAATATTCATATCATAATGTTCTTCGGGAACATTTAAAACTCATTGCTACTACGGGAGCAATTTAATTTGATATTTTCTCAATAATATCATACGATGATATTCGTAATATTTCTTCAGGAATATCCAAAGGACAATTTGATTTGTTAGTTCTCAAATAATATCAAATGAGGATAATGTTAAAAGATCAATATAATATTTAAACTAGAGTATATGTTTTTCAGGAACATATGATATTAAGAAGAAGGAAGGAGAAGTAGATATATTTATAATTATTAATGAATATAAACAAACATATAAATTCTTGCCTTGGAGTTCGGATCTTGGATGAGTAGAACTTCGATAAAGAACGCGGTTCAGCTTTCGTGCTGATAACGTGTTATAAACTCAAAAGGAATTGAGAGAGAATAATAGAGTATAAAGAGAGACAATATAAGAGGAGAATAAAATTGTTGTGAATTCTTATTTCATTCATATGGAGAGACCCCTTTATATAAGATACAAAATAGGGTTTCTGTCTTATTCACCAATAAAGGGTAAACTAGTCATTCACTAATTAATAATATTCATAACATCAATCATGTTTTTGTGTATAAGTATTTTTTTACTTATATTTAATTAGTTTTAATGTATGTGAAGCGAACATGCTATGAATTTTTCTCATGTCGACCATTTGTTAAAGTCTCTTTTCATTTTATTTGCGTGTTAAATATAGATTCTTATGATGTTAAATTTATCTATATTGGTTGGCTTGTTCTCTTAATTTATTAGGGATAAAGAGATTAGTTCTTTTGGTTGTGTTACGATAAATTTGGATGTGTAAACATCTTTTGTTAATTTATTAGGGCTAAATAGATTAGTTCTTTTGATTGTGTTACGTAAATTTGGATGTGTAAACATCTTTTGAATGATGTTAGATTTATCAGACCATTTAGGAAGATCTAAGTATGCATTTATTGAAAATTGATCTTCGGTCACTTCTTATCTTAAATTATTTTGTCCTTTTTTATCTTTAGATTGAACGTACAGTCTTTGATTTTTTTTTTTATTTTTAACGTGGAGTCAACTTACTATTTTAGTTGAATAGTAGAGGGCACAACATGCTCTTGTATGTTCAACTCTTGTTTCTTATGTTTTTCTCGTGCTAGCACTGAAGTGTTTAGAATATATAGTAGTTTTGGATTTTAACAACATATATAATTGCTTTAATGTCTTTTGTTTTTGGCAAAACTGTTGGTATATGTGTTTCGATTCTACGTGTGCAATCGAGGTCGTCTATGGATGTTAAATGATTAGTCAATAATATTTATTGCTAGGAGCAATATAAATATTGATCGATAATCATACTTACAGGGTCACACACACAGACTCGAAGATGATGTACGATACTTGATATATATATTGATTTAGAATCAATATTTACGTGGATTTAATACACATGCATGAGATACATGGCTTGCATGGATGCATGTCACATAGTGTGACATGGCATGCCACACAAGCAAGTGAGACCACATACAATGCATAGTGGCATGTGTATGTGGCATGACCTTTCACCTCATTTGTAACTCATTTTGCATGTTAATGGTGCATAATGATGCCCATTATGTTGGAGGTTACAAAGGGATGTAATGACATGCATAATGATGCTAATATATGGATGAAAATCAGATTTTCATCACACATAATCTTGACCTACGAAATTCACAAGAAATAGAGAGAAAAGAGGTTGTTCTTGGAGAATCAACTCGATCAAGCAAGCAAGTCATTTTTCGGGTTCGTGTGCAACACGTAGAGGCCGAGCCATTTGTGCGGCTTCAACATCCGGACGATCCAAAGGCGTGACGAGGTCATTCCAAATGTGAACATTTCGTGGTTGATTTATTAAAGTGGTTCAATGAACTAAACACCATCTTAACCAACATCAATGAGGCACGCATCACCAAACGTAAGAACTCGTTGATCCTTATATATATATTGGATGTGTATATATATAGATGTGTCTATACATATATTGTGTGTACTAGATCAAGCATGATAGATTTATATACTTTATACGCTTCTGCACACACAGTTAATCGATCGGATCGATGTACCGATTACATAAAAAACATTGTATGTGTATTTGTTTGCAAAGGAAAAAGAAATAGCAAAACATGCATGTTTTGATTGACAAAACTAGGAAGTCGGGATTAAATAAAGAGACAAAACTAGGAAGTCTGGTATTAAATAAATGGATTTTTAAATAAAGAGAAAAAATGGTTTGAATTCAAGTTCATCAAATTACATATTTAAATTACTGCTCGCTCTCGGTTGGTATTAGTGTAGTTAAATTAATCTTAATGATGTTCTCGTCTAACAGCCTCGTTAATTTCAAATAGATATTTAATTGAGCACTTTGAGATTAAACACAAATTCAAACAAGCTCATTCGACGTAGAAGCAATGTCAGCCTTGAGTGGATTTTGAAGAGGTGGAGGAGTGGCCTTCGATTGATTCCGACTAAAAACGCCGATGACAAATCCTGGCCTCTTCTCACCAGTTTTTCAATTTTTTCAAATTTTTTTTTATTGAAAATGTTGGAAAATCTCAAAGTCAAAGTTGATTTTTTTTCAACGTTTAACTGATTTGATTGGCTATAAAATTAATTCGGATTGGGAATTAATTAGTACGATAATTTTCTACGTCGTTTGTAGATAATTATAGAATTTTATTTCGTCAAAAAACGATTTTCGGTGAGTAAAAAATAAATTGTAAAAGATAGCCAATTAAAAAAGGAATTTACATTTCAAATGTGTAATAGTTATTACATCCCACATTGAAAGATGTAATAAAATGATTACACTTTATAAGTGGTTGAAAGATTAATGTGTTCAACAGTAAGTAAGACACCGTTAAGGTACATGACAATCGCCACACGGGCGCCGTCCATTGAAGAAACATTTTTCGATCACGAATGAAAGAGAAAATGTATTTAGTCTCGCTTCAAAAATCGAGAGTTCGTTGTAAACGACCACTCGAAATATCAATCTGAGGGAGGACTAGAGTGAGGGGTTTTCGTAGTAATTCCATTTCAATATATGTCAAATAACAATTATAATATCACAATATATGTCAAATAACAATTTCCGGTTGTAATCCTCTTCCAAATCATACAACCTTGTA
Source organism: Euphrasia confusa (assembly GCA_954870475.1). Lineage (NCBI taxonomy): Eukaryota > Viridiplantae > Streptophyta > Magnoliopsida > Lamiales > Orobanchaceae > Euphrasia > Euphrasia confusa. The sequence continues at coordinate 40,106,019 of OX940952.1, forward strand.
TTTAAGTTCGAGAATTGGACCGGAAAGAAAAGCAACGATCACCGTAAACTAATCGATTTAATTCTCTAGTAAAGCACCCCTTGATGGTGGTGAATTCACTAGATGGCCAATTACGTTCCTTAAGTTTTGAACAATAATTGATTATAATCGAACCTTAGGAAGAAAGCCCCCGTTCTCGGTGATAGCAATCGTTTTAATCCCCAAATGAGTTTAATCTCGTTCACCAAAGATCATACTCAATCGTGGTTCGAAAATAAATCAATTAGGACAATTTAAACTCTCTAGCATTTCATCAAACACCTTGTAGGCATGACTTTCACTTCATCTCCTAGTGAAAATCTAGCCAACAATAGCCATGGAAATCAACAACTCAAGCATGAAAATCATAAATCCAAGCTCAATCAACATCATTCAATACAATCCAAGTTCAATTTTCACAAATCAAACAAAGTATAAAAATTCTACAAAATGCAATAAAGAGAAAAGACAGTAGAAATAGCCAAAGTGATGAGATAGCCGATGACTCGACTCCGTCGTCTTCAATTGATCTCGATTCCGTCGTCAATGGATCGTCTCAATTTGGAGAAGATGAACTTTCTCTCACTAGATTCTCTCTCTAAGTACTCTCAATTGTGTGTAGAATAAAGTGCCTTTTCAAAGTCCCTTTCATGTGATTCCCCTTCTCTTATTTATAGCTCTCGTATGAAAATAACCGCTCCCCTTGATTTCCCGCCGCAAATTAGAGTGAAATCGGATGTGAAATGCTACTTTTAGCCTCCGGTCAATGCATTTGTGCTCGGTCAATGGAAGTCAACGCCGGTCAACGAATTTGCTTCCCAGTCACTCTCATTAAACTAGTCTATCGCGACGCTAGTTAAATGAGAGTCAACGCTGGTTCAATGAGAGTCAACGCTGGTCAACAATTTGGCTGTTGCGAGTTCTACCGCGGGTTTGTCCGAGAGCTTCAACGCGGGTTTGTCCGAGAGCTTCAACGCGGGTTGAACTGTTACAACATCTTTCTCCCCTCCGAATTTTGGTTACTTACTTGCGCAGCCTACCGATTCTCATCATATCTTTCTCGTCCGAACTCCGATTGTCGAGATTCAAAATTCTTCGGATTCACGACTTCAAGATCTTCGCGTCCATGTATGTCACAACCTCTAGTTCTCGACGAGCAATAGCAGTTTTCTTCATGAAGTTGCTGCATATTCCGGGTTCGGATTTTCTGTTCGTTTCTCTCGTTTTTCACCTACGAGAAGAAAATTTATTATTGATTCTTGGTGGGCATGTTTTGTAGCTAAAGGGTGCGGATTAAATTATTTTAATTAAAAAATCAAAATTTAAAACATTTAACATATTATTATTATTTAATTGATGAAAAGGATAAAACATATTATAATTTAAAGAAGGGTAAGTAAAATGTATCTGTTATGAATATTATTATTTAGTGAATGACTAGTTTACCCTTTCTTGGTGAACAAGACAGAAACTATACTTTGTATCCTATATAAAGGGGTCTCCCCATATCAATGAATGAACAATTCATAAGAATTCTATTCTCTCTCATATTGTCTCTCTTTCTACTATATTATTCTCTCTCAATTCTCTTGAGTTTATAACACGTTATCAGCACGAAAGCTCAACCGCGTTTTTTATCGAAGTTCTACTCATCCAAGATCCGAACTCCAAGGCAAGAATTTATATGTTTGTTTATATTCATTAATAATTATAAATATATCTACTTCTTCTCCCTTCTTCTTAATATCATATGTTCCCGAAGAACATTATAATCTGATATTCCTGAAGTAATATCATATGTTCCCGAAGAACATTATAATTAATCTGATATTCAAGTAATATCATATGTTCTCGAAGAACATTATAATCTGATAATCCTGAAGTAATATCATATGTTCCTGAAGAACATTATAATATGATATTCTTGAATTAATATCAAATCAATTATGCCTAAGTAAATCAATTACAATTTTAATGTTCCTGAAGAACATTGTGATATGATATTCCCGAAGAAATATCAAAATTAAAAATTAAATGTTCTTGAAGAACATGATATGATATTCCTGACGAAATATCAAAATTAAATGTTCCTGAAGAAATCATGATATGATATTCCTGTAGAAATATCAATATCAAATTGATTATAATTATATACTAATAATCTCAAATAATATCTTTGAAAATTCACCGATCCACTAGCATTGTGGAAATATTTAAAAGAAAGATACGATCACCCGAAGTTGATCGTATTACCAAAACGTGGTATGAAGCCGGACTCACAAGTTTGAGTCGACATTATAATTTGATATCCTGAAGTAATATCAAATCAATTATTTTTAATATATCAATTAAAATGATTGTTCCTGAAGAACATATACGGTTTAAAATGTTATATTGATCCTGGAAGAAAATCATGATTTGATATTATTCGATAAATATTAGATTAAATTGCTCCCGTAGTAGCAATAAGTTTCAAAATATCAAATTAAATTGCTCTTGTAGTAGCAATATGTTATAAATGTTCCCGAAGAACATTATGATTTGATATTCATGAATAAATATTTCTGAAATACAAAATATTTCTGAAAGAATATCTTTATTAATTGCTCCCGAAGAAGCAAAGTTCAAAACATTAAATGTTTATAATAAAGTTACATCAAGATACTCATAGTAGCCAAATTCGATTGTTCTCGTTGAAACAATGATTACATATGAATTATCCCTGAAGGATATCTTTTGAAAATCGAGAATAAATGTACAATGTGGATACTCATGAAATATCGAAAAACTCGATTTTTAAGAAAATTATATATTGAGATATATTTTGATCCCCGAAGGATTATTGTTAAAGATATTGTATCCCGAAGGATTATTGGTAAAAATATTGTTATGCAAATGATGGCATGTTAAGAGTGGTTCCCGAAGAACTTCACTAATTATCTCCGGAAGAGTTTTACTAATTATCCCCACGAGTACTACAAATGTACTTAAACATGAAAATAATGCATATCATGATGCGTGGAAATTGTTATTTCCCATCTGCTAATTAATTTTAGATATGCAACTTATATTCATATCACCTCTAAAGTGTATGAACGAGCATAATATCTCGAGCCTTCGATCCAGAAGATCGGTTTATATTAATTACGCTGATCTGCATATTAGAGGAAGATTATTTTCCGGCATTAGGGGGAGATAAGAATATAAAGATATAAATGCCGAGAAATTTTATTGAATGAAAACGATCTTCAATTCTAGATTCACGCATCAATCAATTGAACCCGAAGTTCATGAAAATAAGTGACTTGCAATATTCAGCAAGTAATCTGCCAAATTAATGAAGGTGTGACAAAATCACATATATTTGTGATAAAATGAACTATAAGAGTTCAAATAACAAAGAGTTCAACTCAAATGTTGATTCTAATATACACTTGAAGCGTAGTAGATCGATCTTAAGATATAAAATAAATCCGCGGAAAAACAAAGAAATTTAGTCACCCTCAAAATCTCCTGAAGAGAGTTAGATGTAAATCTCATTGAAAAAGCATGTGCACATGATAATAGAAAATCATGGGATTGCGGAACAACCAAATTAAATATTTTGGGAAATGATGAAAGATTTGGTTGATAGAATGAATTGTCATCAACATGGAAAAAGTCGTCAACGACATATTTATCTCCAGAGTTGCTCTAGAAAATTTGGATCCAAAACTTAAATCAATAATAGTGTGCCGGCAGCACTCAAGAAAATAGAAATGAGCAATTGAGGCTGAGCATTACTCGCTGGATAAAAAATATTATCCCAGAAGGATATACGTGGGTGTTCGTACGAAAACGAATAATTGTGTGGTGAGATATAAAGGCGAGATTAGTTGCTCAAGAGTTTTTCGAAGAAACTCGATATTTTTAAGGATGACATTAAGTTCCGCTACTTAATATTTATGGCAGCAACAACGATAAATATATGATACATACATGAAAATCCTCAATGGATTTTAAGATTCCTGAAATGAAAGGAAATGAAAATCAGAACATGTATAGTATCATATTACATATGTCATTATGGACAAAAATGATATTGAAGACAAGGTCCCGAAGACCATTGATTGTACTCTTTTTCCCTCTACTAAGTTTTTCCCACAGGGTTTTCTTAGTTAAAGGTTTTTAACGAGACAATCACCACAATATACATGTGAATGTCATGTACTCTTTTCCTCGAGTATTTTTTCCTACAAGGTTTTATAATGAGGTTTTTAACGAGGCATGTATATCACTCAATAATAATGAGAACATCAGAATGTTCCATATGAGTTTATTTTCGAAATAAATTGAGATATTGAACCTGAAGTTCAAAAGAAAAATATAATCTTCTAGATGATTGTGAATTGAAGTTCACGTTATTCATTTGTCAAGGATTGTATATTTGACATTAGACGCATTTAATATACTCCTGAAGAGTTACCGGCCGGTTATAGCAATTGCGAATGCTCTCGTCAATATAGATGTCTGGTAAAGGCATGTCCCTGAAGGACGAAAAATATACAATAATACAAATGAATATGAAACTCGACAACTCGAAGGTTGGGTCCTGAAGACCAAAATATATATTTGAATAACTAAGTTTTTCCTATATGGTTTTATTAGTTACAGGTTTTAATGAGACTGATTGATCACAAAGTCAAAGATCTTCGGTGATTACAATCAGGGGGAGCAAGTTGTACTATTTTTCCTTCGTCGAGGTTTTATCCCACTGGGTTTTCCTGGCAAGGTTTTAACGAGGCAACAATCCTGTAAATAGTCATTCAAGGGGGAGTGTTATGAATATTATTATTTAGTGAATGACTAGTTTACCCTTTCTTGGTGAACAAGACAGAAACCATACTTTGTATCCTATATAAAGGGGTCTCCCCATATCAATGAATGAACAATTCATAAGAATTCTATTCTCTCTCATATTGTCTCTCTTTCTACTATATTATTCTCTCTTTAGCATTTTTCTATCTTACTATAATATAAAGAATCCTCAATTCCTTTAATTTAAGAGACCCGGCACATCAAATCCTCAATTATATATTTTTTTTCTTTTTTATTTATTTGTTCTTTGTTTTTTTGCATATCATACATACACGTACAACACACCTTCCCCTCAATTCACTCTAGCCACCAGTTACACCTTCCAGCCACCACCACCACCACCACCACCTGCTCCCTCAGTCCTCCCTCATCGTCGAAGACGACCTGAGAGAAAACAAGTTGTAATCGTTAAAAGAAACACACGGCTGAATAAGTTATAAAAACATAAACATTCCACTAAAAACACGAACATAAACCATATAAGTTTCTGTAATTCGTATATTATTCATCCTGCGAAATTTGCTTGGAGAAGTACGCATACAACAAGCAGGCCTGTTGACTCGATATTCTCCCCATGCTGCAGCCAGGAAAAGCTTGAACTTTGGGTTGTGAAATTGTAACTAAGAATCAAAGATATCATCATGCATGCCATCTCACAAACATCTTGGCTCTTCTGTGTATAAGACGGCAACAGAAAGTTAAATAAGGGCTCCCCCAAACACATAAACCATAGCAGACAAAATAAGTATGACATACTAAATATTTTTTGGCAGTGCACTCACCTAGAGAGTGAGAATTGATTCAAAGCAGGTAAAAATTTCCACAGGGAAATAAGTATTCGACACTTTAGTGGCCTTTCTTTTCATCAGCATCGCTCCAGACCCAGTGTCCTCACTGCAACTCTTTTCGATTCTGAGTTCCAAGCATTCAATCCTCCTATATTCATAATCGAACCATAACAAACACAAACTCATGTCACTACCCGAGACAATTACCCATGCTGTATCGCCACAAATCTCACTCCCACCATCAAGTTCGGGTGGCATCTATACAAGAAAGTAAGAAACAATTTCTTTTGAAATTAACAAATCATAACCGTGCAGCCGCACCTTTTCATATTCATGGTCATCTTCAAGGAACACATAGACAACATTATCAAGAATCGCATCTGGCCTATGACAGTTAAGAAATCCCTTATCAATGATTTCCCATTTATTAGTAGGCAAAGAGTAGGAAAAGAGTTTATCAGAGCAATCTGTATGTACGATAAAGCTCCTTTCACCCTTGGGATCGACATGTAGAGCTTGGACGAGAGGAATAGTGGTTTTGCAGCCTGGAGCAGGAAACATGTACGTACCACTGGTCAGTGTTTGGATCAAAGAGTTCATACTTCATAGTATTGATGATCTTTGATGTTAAATCCGCCAAAGACATAAATCTTTCCATCGATAACTACAGCAGCCGGTTTATTGCGTGGTAGGTGCATAGGAGCCAGCTCTTTCCACCCGTCTCTAGGTAAGAAAGAATGGCGTCCCAATTCATCCGGTCATAATTTAAATAATTTAACATGGCAATATCCACCAATCATATAGATGTTGGATCCTATAGCCACACAAGTAAACTCGGATAAAACAGGAAGAGGATTTACTGTGTTGGGATGTGGTGAGATAGTAAACTTAGTTGCTTTGCCTTTGCCAGATCCCTTATCCAAAACAACAAAAGTGAAGCTACAAGGGTCCTCTGAATTCGGACAGTCATATACCACGTAAAAGCGTTTGAGGCTTGACGAGGATTTGGCCATGAGCAATGATGAGACGGATGTCTTGTGTGATGAATTCAGCTTCAGAATGAAGACACCATAACTCAGGAGATTGAAACAATAAACTTAGAGGACTGATAACAATTAAATCTCAATTAAAACCAATTACACACAGAACCTGTACTGTTTTTTTAAGAAAAACATCTCTGATAACATCAAAGATCAGGTCTTTGAGCAGAGAAAATTAGCTGATTATAGATGTAATCAAAAACCTGATCGGCAAACTTCAGACGTTGCAGAACAGTTGCTTGTGTTCGGCAAACTGAATAAACCCTTTAGGGCGCCAAGAATTAATCCCCCTGAAGATGTTCTCGGGGACCCAAGTAATATTTGCAATCTCTCTATAGACTGGTTGGGCCTATTTGAGTGATACTCTCAAGATTTCGGCCCAACGCTTTTAAAAGCCCAATATAGAATTCCCATTTTGTAGGGTTTTAGGCTGAAGGGGTTTTTCCTGCTTCGTCGACCCATTGAAGATGAGGAAGCTAAAGTTTCACGAGAAGAAACTACTGAAGAAAGTCAATTTCTTGGAATGGAAGAGGGAAGGCGGTCAGCGGGAAAACCTCATCATCCATCGTTATCACGTCACCGGCAGAGACGACTATAAAAAGTACTACAGTAGTACATTACATTTTTGATGTCTTGTTTTTCTCGTCAAAGTCTGATTTTGTTGTCCGGTCATTTTTTTTTAATGGTAGTTTTGCCGTGTGTTTTTCAGGTACTCGGGTTTATGCCGAATGACGCAGAAGCTAGTGAACATACTGAAACAGATGGATTCGAGAGATCCTTACAGGATTCAAATGACCGATGCGCTTTTAGAAAAGCTGTGAGTTCTTTGGATTGGATTTATCGGTTTTATATTCGGATGCTTTATTGTGTTCTAATAGATTTTTTCAGTGTGTAGTAATTGTGTTTGTTGTTCTTGAGATATGTGGTGGGTTGTTGAATGAATTATCTGATTATTTTTCAAAGATCTTGAATGAGCTGTAAATGTGATATTGGAGGAAAAAAAGTGTAGTATGTTAAAATTACTATCTTCTTTTTGTGTACTCGGTCAAAATTTAAAAATCTTGTGTGTGTTTTTATCTACTGAAACCATTACTCTTCATTAGGTAATAATCCGTATGTGATGAAGCTTTCGAGCTTATATTTGATTTTTGTTACTCTTGATTTTCCTTCAATTTTTAGGTACAATATGGGTGTTATACCATCACGTAAAAGTTTGGATTTGTGCGTGCGATTGTCGGTGTCATCCTTTTGCCGGTAAGTGAATCGCTAATTGCAACTTATTTGGGCCACAATCTTACGTGTAAAGATTTAAACACAACATTAGTTACTGAGTCATACATAATACACTACACAATCACAGTTGTTTCTTTTATGTGGCGTATAGAATCTAACAATGCTAGGTTGCGTAGCACGGATATTGGCTGAAGTGGTGACGTATCCTTGGAAATTTCTGGGATACTTATACATGAAAAAGATGCTGAATAATTACTATTTTACTCGTGAAAATTAATGAAAGTTGGCCATATTTTTGTAAATATGCCGAACCTCGCTGTACTTCTTTTGTATTTAACCTTGATAATAATCACAACTGAATAAACTCATTCTGACAATCTTCTATTGAAGAGTTTACTAAAACAAAATCTTTCATTTCCTTCAGGCGTAGGCTTGCAACTGTTCTGCAACGTCTGAAGTTTGCCGAACACTTGAAAGAAGCAGTTACGTACATCGAACAGGGGCATATTCGTGTGGGGCCCGATACCATTACTGATCCAGCATTCCTTGTCACACGGAATATGGAAGACTTCATAACATGGGTAGATACATCCAAGATAAGGAGGAAGGTCTTGGAGTACAATGATAAGTTGGATGACTATGATGCCATGAACTAAATAAATGGCTCAAATGGCTTCCAGTTCAGAACTAGCAGAATTCTGTCGATTAAGCCCTTGATTGAGTCATTACCCCTGTGTAATGTGTTATTACTTTCTGAAGTATTTTGTGTTTTTCTGGTTTATAGAAATGTGTTTTTTTTTTTGTTTGTTTTGTTGTGGCAACTATACAATATTATCATTTGGATTGGAAATTTAGAGTTATCATTCAAACAGTATTTTTAATTTTAATTATAATTGTGCAATTAAACTCAATTCCAAGATCAATTTTTTACATTATTCCTCAAATATTTTCTTTACAGTTAATAAGTGAACTTGCTAAACTGGGCCTAATAGAGAGACTAACACAGTGAGTGGGTGACTAACCAATTTGGCAATTCAGACCTGTTAATCATGTCAATATTAGTTTGAGGACTACAAAATGATAGTATGGTACATGAAGAATATAATCCCACACAATAAAACCTTCAGTTTGCAACAATCAAAGCCTCAAAGAAACAAACTGGAATTGAAGAAAAAAGAGAAAAACTCATACAGAGGGACGAAACATGCACACGTACAAGAAAAATAAATATAGCCATTATGCTTTTTCATGCCAGTCTTTGTTACATACAGCCAAGCCGCGGTAGATGCTCGATTATCCTTTACTCAAACTCCAATAAATATGCACACTGCAAGATACCGTTGCTTGGACAAGAATGATATTTACCAAGCCAAAATTCCAATTTGACTGCTGGGTAAAGTTCCCAAAGAAAAAAAATGAAACTCAAACTGCCACACGAAGTTCATTTGAAGCACTATCTTACTTCTCATAATATGCCAGAAGCTGCTTCATGTGATTTTGCCAGGCGGATACATTTTCTCCATCAACAGTAACCCAGTCAACCACGGTTGATGCTGGTTGTTCCCACCATTCATCAAGCTACAAATAACACCAGAACGGGCATACCCGAAAAAGAATAAACGTAAAATATATATAAAAAAACACCGGTTACAACTAATCATTGGATTTCCCAAGAAGAGTTTTTTTCATTTTTTACTCTGTCCTTTCGAAATGGGAGTGCTTCGAATTTCTTTCATTTCTTTATGGATCAAAAACATGTTTGCCTCAGATTATATGCTATGTTTAACTATCTTATACGCCCGCACGACCAATTCTTCGTTCAATAAAAAATAACTCAACATAGTGAAAGAGAAAAAACTATGAGCTGTTTAGTACAGTAGTACTACTTGCAGCAATCACAAAACTCCAAAGGTTGGTTATCTAATGTAATGAAACTCTGTCTTCATGTTGCAGATTAATATTAGCAATGAAACGAGAAGAAAATGATTTAAGATACTGCAGAGTACTCACCAAGCCTCCGACGTATTTACAGTCTTTAAGGCATTTTTGAGCATTTAGAACAGCATTATTTAGTTCAGGTAACCATTTTTCTGCAACGGTTTTCTCGTGTTCAGAGGCTACGTTCAGACAGTAATTTGTTGTCCTGCAAAATAGAGTTGATGGTAATGGGGGAAAAACTAATGACATCTTTCTCTCAAGAAAGGATCACATCAGTGCATTGTGATTCCTCATTATTTGATTTCTTATAAGAAACAGTCGTTATCTCTGGTTTAAATGAAACAATTTTAAAGCAAACAAACTCAAAATAGACACCAAACATTGCGCTTAGATAAAGATTAGTCAAACTCATATTATTCTCAGATAGATGCTTATAACATGAGGCTCCAATTGGGTTTAGGGTGAAGGATTTTAGATCCATTGTCAAATACACTGGTATGTTGGTCTAATAGAAATCCCTCTTAAACCCTTTTGATTTATAATCCATCCTCCCTTGCACACGCTACACATATACATAAACTACCCACAAAATACGCATTTTCACTCGCACACTTTATAAATAATTGTGTATGAAATGTTGTGTAGTTATTGATTTCTTGGTAGTGTTTGTGAATGAAAGTGTAGTGCGTGAAAGGTGCGGCGTGAATGTAAGCATAATTTGTTAAAATCCACATTACATTCAAACAAGAATTGTAAATAATTAACTTTATTTCCAAGCCGAAGGTAAATGAAATGATTGGATTTTTACAATCTTCTAGACTTCTGCGCTATGTTTATTTAATTAATATGGAATTGTGATTATTGATTACTAAAAGAATCAGTCATTAAAATAAGCACAACCTAAAAGCTAAAACTATTTATCCATACTGACCACACTAAAATACCCTATAAACCTATATGGCTATATTCATTAAATTAATTTTACTTTTATCCTTTAATATATTCAATAATTTACATATACACCACTCTCACCTTTTTTTTTACACACATCAATTTGCACTTTATATTTTTCTTCTATCCACTCTCACACTAGTTACTAATAAAACAATCAAACAATCACTTACTAAACAGACAAATTTGACATTCTTACAGTAATAATCACATAAAAAACCTCAAACTAACACTGTTTTTACTATTCATTTGATAAAGAATCACGATTATATTAACACCCAAATAACTAAATATTCCAGGAAAACACACTGACCAAATGGAGTCCAAGTATCAATAAGAAGATACAAAGATTTAAAGGAAATGATTCATATCATAATGGCACCAATGCAGCAAGAACAGACAGACATAAAAAACGAAAAGAAGCCAAATGTACCTATCATATTCTTGTTGAGCACGATGGGCATGATTTAGCAATGCATGACCACTGTCAACAAGATTTCTTCGTACATGAACCAAATTAATCGCCTTTGTTAAGTCTTCCAATACACATGCCTCAGAACCCCGAAGCTTTAAACAAAACTCCATAGACTCTAGAACTGATGCTAATCCAGCATCCAGGCCATCCGAACCTGGATAAGATTGAATTAGTTCAAACACATCCTGATACGTACAAGAGTAAGGTAAGTGAATCTTGCATTAAAGAATTGATCCCCACTAAGCATCTAAGTGCTGTCAAAAGGTCACGAAGCAAGAAGAATGTCTGACACCTAAATAACTACAGTAGATTTTTTAAATAACAGTCAAATAAACTTTTGAAGTTTTGATTACATTGGTCTTATAAATTTTGTGTCTATAGTTACTTAGAAAACAAACAGGCGCGGAGATAAGAAGTTGAAGCTTTATGTTGCATACATTTTGCAAACATAAACAGCGTGGTGCTTAAAAATAATATCATCATGCCTGATTCCAGTATGGCGGAAAACGGATCACTGAATAATTTATTTCTAAAATCTTCATGCTATCAAGAAAATACCAACAAAATAATTTATTACTACAAATCTTTCACCTGCAGGATATTGCAGAGCAGCAGAAATGCGACATATAGAAGGGACTGCAGAAGGATCTCTGGAGCCAGCTCTGGCTGTCAGCAGTGCTGCATTTCTCTCAGCAGCAGCGACTGCTTCAGGTCCTGTAGAACCGTTTGCACCCAATGACTCCAAGAGTGCCTGAAGAGAATCAAAACGATGCATAAAGAAATGTTAAAATTCAAAGACTCTTCAAATTCAAAATAATTAACACGTTACATACTGTAACATATCTAAGTAGACAGTTCCAGACACACAATTTGTTACGTTGGGGTCCCATTTCAAATTACTATCATGCTACATGCAAATTTTCACAAAAGGTCAAGATTTCACAAAAATGAATTGAACTTTTTGGAAGGATTTTTTTTACCTTAATCCCTTATATCCCTCCGATACATGCTTCAACGGAAAAAAAAAACACAAAAAAAAAACTAGAGTAAACAGAGAACAAAATAACCAGAAAGTGAAAATTCTAATATAATCACAAAGATGAAGAAAAAATATAGCTTGCACCAGTTATATAGTGAACCTCAAAATCGCAAGACCGCCACCTTGATAAGAATTGTTTTGCTAGAAATCGTGTTCTTCCAAAGTATCCACAAACCTGAGGGGTTGATGGAAGCATGTAAAGGCTATTATCAGGAGTTCGGTAGAAGGCCGAAACTTCCATATCAGTAGAATCTTGAGAACTATTCGACAAGTCCATGACAACATTACATGCAGGAATTATAGTGCTGGACGCGTACTCCCTTGCAGCTAATGGCTGCTGGCTCCAGAAAGAGGCAGCCTCCTGAAAAAAAAAATCAATGTATAGAAGACTACCATACAACATACACAGAAGCATATACATTCAACCTAAGTTTATATGCAGACTAGTTAAAATGTCAGCAACAAAAATGAAGAATTCAATAATAGAAACAACCGAAGACTGTCATTATGCCTGATTTTTAAATAAAATAATTTTATTGAAACTGGCATCATCTCTGATTTTTCATGTAAGAATATTACATTCTCGTCTATCAGACAATTATGTTTTTTTCTCTCATTTTGGAGCATGCTGTACTATTACAGACCTAAGTTTTAGCGAACTGTGGTACATAGTTGCATAATATGCAGGACTGTTGGGACTCTAGTGGCCTCATTTGTCAAGTTACTGTTCAGATGCTTAATAAACATAGTCCTGCACTCCTGCCATATTTTAGCAAAAAGATGGGATGAAAACTATATGTGGCATACTTGTGTTGTTAATGTGTGTAAGTGTAAGTGTGTGAGACAGTATCATACCATATTTGCTTTTAGTAAAGCTTTGTAGATAGATTCCAACTCAGATCTGCGAGCATCGAACTCTTCAATCTTCTTCCACTTCTTTTTTAAAGAATTTTCAGCTTCCTTTCTCTCAGCACATAATGTATCCAAGCGATGTACTTCTGACATCAATGTATTCAAGCCAGCACGCAGTCCAGAAGTTTCTCTTTCCTTTGCCCAAACCTCCAACTAACAAGGAAAAAGTAAAAGGCATGCTAAGGCATAATCTTGAAGAATCCAAGTATAGGCTACACGGGCTAAAAAATCAGCATGCAGGAAAAAATGGACAAAAAAATACAACTCACATTTAAGCAATATAAACAATAACAATAATGATAAGAACCACTCAACCACGGATATACAAAAAATTACAGGAAAACTCAACTGTGGCTGCCCATAAGGCGTTATTTCTAATAAGACAAAACTGTTCACCTCCTCACAAGGACCCTTTATATGAAAATACATTAATAGGCTTAAGTTGGGCAAAATCAAAACGACATAGTGATATCATAACAATAAAAACATAAGATTGTTTAATTTATAAATTACTATCACATGAATTTTATTAGCATATAAGTTATAGTAGCAAATATCACCTGTAGTTGCCTGAGGTTGCTCATATTCTGTGAGGTTCCTGCAGAAACAAGTGAGGAAACTGCATCACCACTCCCATGAAGACGTTTCAAGAGTATTTGACTCGTGTTTCTAGCTTCTGTGGCCTTGTTGAGAACATCTTCAGTGCTCAAAAATTGCTGCACATGGGCTTTCTGACAAACATGTAATATAATACATATAAATAAAGGAGTAAGGATTTCCCAAGATTATGATTGACGAATGTAAGTGCCAATGAAAATCATATATAAACCAGACGGGATAAAATGAAGCGAGGTGACATCTACAGAATCACAATTGATGTAAAGAGCACCATCGAAGAAGATTATGTAATTGATTCCTTAGGCCTCAGAGGACATCAGTCATACAATAAATCCTAGGATTAATATGCAAACAAGTATGTAAAGGAATGGTAAGAAACGATTATAGTGATCAACACAATGACATACCTGTCCCTCCAAGAGTTGATTTCAGTCCCCTTTGAAGGAGCATTGCTTCCAAGCTTTCCATTACCATAAAGATGATACTGTAATGGCGAGCTTATGTTAGTATAAGAAGCCTCAATTATTTTATCGTTCTCATACTTGTACCTTCAGAGAGAGATGGATCAAAACAAAAAATTAATATTGCAACAACAGGATTTGCAAGCCAATTTAAGCTGCATATGAAAAGTTAAGTTTAACTGTATAAGTAGATTTATTTTAGCAACATGCCAATATCCTTAAGTTAATTGCATTTTAATAAATAGTAGTAGGAAAAAGGAAACGTGAAAAATATTAGGTAAAGAGGGGTGCATGCATTTGAGAAAACAGAGAAAGAGAGAGAGGAAGAAGGGTGGTTGTGGGAGAGATTACATCAAAGCTTCTGCATCAGCTCTCACATCAATTTTTTCTATTTCTCTGGTGATTAGTGTTATCAATCGTTGGGAGTAGGAAATTATAGCTTGCAGCAATTGAGGAGGACTTTTGAGACAATCTGCTATCACATCTTTGATCTCAGCAGGTAAATCACCATCAATATCGATGCCTAGTTTCGCCGCTTCCAATTCAGGATTCACAAGGGATCCGCCCCCTTCATAAGCTGGAAAGGAGTAACGAATCATTTCAGACATCTGCAAGAGATTCACACACTTTCCGGATATCCCTTTCCCTCGTCGTCTCAATAAGAATGATATCGTCTGCGGATGTGCTTCCTTTGGCAGTTGAATAAAATTCCTTATCATTAATGTTTGCAGGGAAGCTGGTGATCATTTCACTAGACGAGTCAACACTAGACATCTGGGCATCCCTAGCTTGGTTTACATAATAACAGAGACGTTTATGGTCTCGGAAAATATTTTAGCTGCTTCATCACACTGCTGATCATAAGCATCTAACATCACCTGCTTGTGCCTACAAAATAGAGAATCAGTCTACTAAATGTGTACATCTACTAAGAATTACTAAGTGAACAATACACTTGAATTCTCACTTCCACATTCGTAACTGTGCTAATGATTCAGGTTCCAATTAAAAAAAATTAAATACAAAATCTAATTGGCAGGTCAAAGCACTATGTGATGATAGCTGCCTTTCTCAAATTTAACCTTCAATTATTACGTCTTTCAGCGTCATGTTTATTTATAGAGAAAATGAATCCATCAATACTTAGAATTAGACCATGTAATTGGGAATGATCACGCCTTCAGCTTCAAACAACAAAATCTCAGTTCCCATGAAACAACCTTTCTGTGAATTCTGTGTTGGTATTTAAATTTGGCTTACACCCATTAATAATGGCGCTAGGCCACATTTTCAACTATCCACTGGTCTCTAAAGCAAATATAATCCGATGTACAGTGACAGCGAAAAGAAAAATGTATAAGCTTCTTCGAATACACGATCAATATATCGGATCAAATCTGCACTTTCCACATTCTAGATTTTAACAGCAATGAGCTCATATTCAGTTTCAAACACCAAAAACTCATCAACTATGATATAATCTATCTGCAAACTCTTTTTTTTTTCTTTTGTTTGCATTCACATTATGCTCATTTCCATTTACAACAATCCTAGGTCCCATGTTTTAACCATCAAGTTGCGACAAATATCATACACATTCCCAGTGAAACGATAAAGGAAAAAAAAAGTAAAATTCCTATAATTTGTCCACACAAATATTAAACCTGTAATTTGCCCGCTCATCCAGCATCTGCTTCCGCTCGGCCTCCTCCCTCGAGACCTCCATCATCCTATCCTTCAGCTCTTTCCTCTGCCGCCTCACAATCTGTCTCAATCTCTCCACTTCCTTCTCCGCCACCTCTCTCTCCTGCAGTGCCATCTCCCTACTACCACCACCGCTGTTGCTGCTCCCCTCCTTCAACACTCCCGATTTACCCTTCCTCCTCCTTTTACCAACATCGTCAGCGCCATGGACGAGAATATTCCTCCGTATATTCTCCACCGTCTTCTCCGACTTCACCCTCTTCAGCAGGAAGTACCATACGGGGATCATGTTCCCGCGACAAATCTTTCGGATTGACTCGGCGGCCGGAACCACCGCCTTAGCTGAGGATGCGTACGGTCCGAGAGGCCTGTATCCCATTTCCATCTGTAGTCACTCCAAAATCGCCTCGGGCTGGACCGACATGGCCGGCGAGCTCTGCATTGTCACCCCTAGGGTTTTGCAAGTGAAGTGCAATGGATCTTCATGGGGTTGAAAAAAATACTTTTAGCAGACCTAATTAAACGGTAATTCGAACTGCCACTGGAAGTAAACGGGACAGTTGAGAGTTGATGCGACGGATCTAAACACCGCCGGCGACGTATAAATTAGTATGCATATCAGTGCGTGCAAATACACCGTGAATTGGGGAAGGGGAAGAACACCGAACTGAAATTTGAGTTGATGGAGAAAGTGAGCTCCGCCCAATAACTGAACCGGGTTCAAAACAATGAATAATTCAAATTGTTACATTTTGTTATTACTGCTACAGTACTAGATTATTGTTGTTTTAAATTTTAATTATTTTACACACTTTTTTAATAAAAATAAAATAAATTATCGTTAGCAAAGAAAATAATACTACTAATATTTGTTTTAACCCTTCTTACTTCTTTTGAGATAATTTCAAGAATATACTTGTGTGTGTGAATGAATTTTATAAATACAGTTATTCATCTATAAATTAATACTCGATAAATTAATAATTTCTCTAAAATAATAAAATTCTTCCGTCCCCACTTGAATCTCTATAAAATAATCTCTCTAAAATAATAAAATTCTCCAGTCCAGACTTGAACCTCTATAAATTAATACTCGATAAATTAATAATCTCTCTAAAATAATAAAATTCTCCAGTCCCGACTTGAACCTTTGTAAAAAAATGAGTGAATTCGATAAGATAATATAATAATAATTTTTTAAAAAAATCCCATAGAGCTATATTCGGGTGGTTTTTCACCACATCCGAAACAAACAGTATGAAATCATCTAATGTTTGACCTTCAAATTTCAAATTTTCAGAACACATACCAAATTTTGAATTTGAAGAAGACATTAAAAGAAAATAGAATGAAAACTTATTGATGTTGAGAATAACATCTCACTTCCAATATAAAGCAAATAATTGAAGGGATTTCCAAAATAATGTCCATTGACATTGAATTGAGTTGGGAGGAGAGAGTGCATGGAGAATAGGTTAGATAGGTGTGCAGAAGTGAGCTGAAAGGAAGATCGGAGAAGTATACGTTACTCTCTTTTCCCCCAATTAATTTCTGGGTTTCCCGAGAGCGGGAGCTACTTTGGTGATAGACATTAGAAGTGACAACTAATACGCCCCCCTTCAATAAAGACTCCTTCATCCGTATTATGTAGAATTAGAATATATCCTCAATCTGTATTAAGTAGAATTAGAATATATGGTCAAATCTATACATATATAATAATTTCAGGATCCACTAATGTCATGTGGACCAATAGGAAAACAATAATAATACTGTGTTCACACTATAAATTATAAATAAAAAAATTATAAATTATAATTAGTAATATTATTAACCATATTTAAATTATTATAAATAAATTTTAAATAGTAATTTGAAATTATATATTTTTGGTAATAATAATTAATTATCATCTTAAATATATACATTTTTATTTTTTTTCTCAAAATTCTTTTTTATTCCATTAATATTAATTTAATTCCAATTAATCGTATCTCATAAAAATCAATCTTTTTCTATTTTTTAATCCATTTGAGTTTAAAAAAATTGATTAAACTTTTTAAGTATATTATTTTCTTTTGCTGTAATCTAGTTTCGTATGTCTTTTTTTATTTTTCTGAACATTGAATTGAGTTATTAATTATGTTCGACTAGATTGTTTTTTTAATTTTTAGTTTATCCTTAATTCAGTTATATTAAATTTGTTTTGCAGGTTAACATACGTTATATTAATATAATTGCATTTCTGCCATCTCATCTTCTTCATGTTCACAAGATAAATTCAATTTTTTTTTTATATTTCTATTTATTTTTTAGCTTTATAATTTTTATTTTCTATTTATTTAGAATTTTTCTCAGCGATTTTGTGTATTTGTTGAATGCGTTTGACACTCGAGAAATGCATAGAAAAGAAACTCCTCTTCCACCAGATCAATGCAGAGAAGAGAAACTCCTCTTCCACCAGATCAGATGCTTCTCGATCGGGTAGGATGAGACGATAATTTCAGGATCCACTACCAATAGGAAAACAATAATAATATTGTTTTCACACTATAAATTATAAATAAAAAAAATTATAAATTATAATTAGTAATATTATTAAGCATATTTAAATTATTATATATAAATTTTAAATAGTAATTTGAAATTATATATTTTTGGTAATAATAATTAATTATCATCTTAAATATATACATTTTTATTTTTTTTTTCTCAAAATTCTTTTTTATCCCATTAATATTAATTTAATTCCAATTAATCGTATCTCATAAAAATCAATATTTTTGTATTTTTTAATCCATTTGAGTTTAGAAAAATTGATTAAACTTTTTAATATTATTTTCAATATTATTTTTTTTTACTATAATTTGATTTCGTATGTCCTTTTTTATTTTTCTGAACATTGAATCGAGTTATTAATTATGTTCGACTAGATTGTTTTTTTTAATTTTTAGTTTATCCCTAATTCAGTTATGTTAAATTTGTTTTGTAGGTTAACATATGTTATATTAATATAATTGCATTTCTGTCATCTCATCTTCTTCATGTTCACCAGATAAATTCAATTTCTTTTTATATTTCTATTTATTTTCCAGCTTTATAATTTTTATTTTCTATTTATTTAGATTTTCTCTCAGCGGTTTTGGGTATTTGTTGGATGCGTTTGACACTCGAGAAATACAGAGAAGAGAAACTCCTCTTCCACCAGATCAATGCAGAGAAGAGAAACTCCTCTTCCACCAGATCAGAGGCTTCTCGATCGGGTAGGATGAGACGAGAAACTTCTCTTCCACCAGATCAAAGGCTTCTCGATCGGGTAGGATGAGACGAGAAACTTCTCTTCCACCAGATCAAAGGCTTCTCGATCGGGTAGGATGTAAGATCAGTGCAGAGAAGAGAAACTCTTCTTCCACCAGATCAGAGGCTTCTCGATCGGGTAGGATGAGACGAGAAACTCCTCTTCCACCAGATCAGAGGCTCCTCGATCGGGTAGGATGTAAATTGAGGGATGCGCCCGAGTAGCAAACAAATGTGGGAGAGAGTCAATAGATCTCATCCAATGAC
Source organism: Euphrasia confusa (assembly GCA_954870475.1). NCBI lineage: Eukaryota > Viridiplantae > Streptophyta > Magnoliopsida > Lamiales > Orobanchaceae > Euphrasia > Euphrasia confusa. The sequence continues at coordinate 40,125,617 of OX940952.1, forward strand.
TTACTTAATAATATTTTAATGAAAATTAGTCATAGTCAATAGGTCTCATCCAAAGATTAACTTCATATCCAAAGACTAACTTCATAATATTTCAATGAAAATTCGTCATATCCGAGATTCGAACTCTGCGTCGTCGGGGAATTACACCAACATCACCACAGACCTTACCACTTGGCTATGCCCCTAGAAGCTTACATACTATAAATTACATCAAACATGCGTAATCTTTGAAAATAATAAAATTTTCATAATTGAGATAACGGTTAATAATGAGATTAATACGAAATTACAAATTTAAGTGAGAGTTCGATTATTAAATAAAATAATTTGTTAGTCCATTAATAAATTTTTGGCCGAAATAGTTGGAGATTAAATAAAATTTTAGATCATTTTAAACAAATAAATCACGTGCATCGCACGGGCAATACTAGTTTTGTTAATCAATCAAATTTTATATTTTTTAATTTATTAATATTTTATTCAATTTGTATGTTAAACACAATTTTTACACATATGGTCAAATTTTGTTATTCAAAACTATTAAATTAATTTTGTGATTTTAAAGATATATAATATTGTATATATATTATTTTTATATTTATATTATTTTTTATACGAAAAAAATATTTTTATTTTGTAAACACTGTATAGGAATAACTCTGTAATATTTTTTTCCGATCTCAACGATATGACTGTATGAAATCATCTAATGCTTGACCTTCAAATTTCAAATTTTCAGAACGCATACCAAATTTCGAATTGGAAGAAGATATTAAAAGAAAATAGAATGAAAACATGTTGATGTTGAGAATAACATCTCACTCCCAATATAAAGCAAATAATTGAAGGGATTTCCAAAATTATGTCGATTGACATTGAATTGAGTTGGGAGGAAAGAGTGCAGGGAGAATATGTTAGATAGGTGTGCAGAAGTGAGTTGAAAGGAGAGGGCAGATTGGAGAAGTATACGTTACTCTCTTTTCCCCCAATTAATTTCTGGGTATCCCGAGAGCGGGAGCTACTTTGGTGATAGACATTAGAAGTGACAACTAATACGCCCCCTTCAATAAAGACTCCTCCATCCGTATTAGGTAGAATTAGAATATATCCTTCATCCGTATTAGGTAAAATTAGAATATATGGTCAAATTTTGTTAATCAATCAAATTTTATATTCTTTAATTTATTAATATTTTATTCAATTTGTATGTTAAACACAATTTTTACACATATGGTCAAATTTTGTTATTCAAAACTATTATATTAATTTTATGAATTTAAAGATATATAATATTGTATATATATTATTTTTATATTTATATTATTTTTTATATGAAAAAAATATTTTTATTTTGTAAACACCGTATAGGAATAACTCTGTAATATTTTTTTCCGGTCTCAACGATATGACTGTATGAAATCATCTAATGCTTGACCGTCAAATTTCAAATTTTCAGAACACATACCAAATTTCGAATTGAAAGAAGAAAATAGAATGAAAACCTGTTGATGTTGAGAATAACATCTCACTCCCAATATAAAGCAAATAATTGAAGGGATTTCCAAAATGATGTCGATTGACATTGAATTAAGTTGGGAGGAGAGAGTGCAGGGAGAATTGTTGGAATAGGTGACCGGCGAGCCAACGGTTGGCCGAGCGGTTAACCGTATTCCGTTATATAACGATTTATTTCATTAATTAATGAAATCTTTATTAATGGCATATACTATATCTGCTCCCAATGTTGAATCATAGATATAGTCCTGTACAGTTACACATGTTGTATGAATTCGGTTTTGTGGAAACCGAGAGATAATTCTGTTAACGCAACGTAACTGGTCAAACTCAGTTCCTAGTCGATGGGTTACGCCAATAACAAGGATACCCGGCCTTTCCCCCTTGAGACTAGCACTTAGTGTATGTGGGCTAATCTCGAGCCTCGGTGTTGGGACATCGACATACTTGAGTGGGTGCTCACTGTTGATGAGTTCACTGAACCCCCTCTCCCTGGAATCTCTAAGTGGTTATCACTGATCGAGTAGAGAATTCCATAATATAGTTGTACACAATTAATCCTTAAGACCCAGACATCACCGTGACTTCATCATAGGACTAGCTGTATCGTGACGTGTCTCTGATTCCCTGGAAAGGGAGTAAGTCGAAAAAGGAGACAATGTTCGTGCAGTTCGAAATCTGATGTGAAGTCTGTGCATGGTAGTAGGGATCTGATCGCTTGATATAGATCATGGATGTCCTGTGTATTCTGATGGTTCGTAGTCCCGGAATCTCTGGCCAGAGTTGAATAGTGAGGTGATTAGAGAAATGTGTTTCTCTGAATCATTCACGAATGGATTTTACGAAACCTAGAACGTACGCACAGTTATCAAACTCAACAAGAGATCTCGATTAACCAATATCTCTAGTTTGATCGGGACATATGTATCGGAGGGATCGTACTGTACGCTAACTATATTACAAGGTTCTTGCAGGCACTTCATTTGTATCTAGGGAATTAGTGAAGCGTGGCTGCTAGACGCTCGTCACTGATTTATTGGGCACCGACTTGTTCGGAGATTAAATAATATGATTATTAATCTAAAACTCTTGGGAGTAGTTGAAATAAGAACAATATGTTGTTCGAATCACAATATGTTGTGAGCCCACGACTAGTTATACACCTGAACCATTGAGGGTCACATTCTCGTGTAAACCGATCCTTGAATACGATCATGTATTAATTAACTGTTAATTAAGTACATATAGTCGGAGGTCAATATGATTGAATCCGAGATTCATAATTGTGATTATGAGTTGGAAATAATACTGAGCTAAAGAAAACGGACACGGTGGTGTACACTTTCTATTTTGGGAAATTTCCCGATTTAGCAGTACCCCTGAAATGGGCTTTCCGATTTCGTGAAATTGGAAATTTTTATTATTATCTCATATTGATGAGAAAATTAAAACGAGAACGAAAATATAATTTTTATATTTTTCGGAGATCAAATTGATTGTCAATTTTGGAGAAACGTAATGACGGCTAATGAATTGGGCCGGCTAGGGTTAATGGATCCGATCCATTAGAGTTTGAGCCCATCAAGGTCTTTTCCTCACCTATAAAAGGAGCCTCTTGGCTAGAGGAAAGATACACCAAAGTGAAGAGCTCAAAACCCTAGCCTCACTTTCTCTCCTCTCCTCTCTCCCTCTCGTCCGCCCCCTCGGTCCCCTCCTTCGGAGGATCGCCGACCACCGGAGCCGCCGCCCGTCGCCGCCTAGTGCCGCCGCCGGCAGCCGCCTCCCCTCGCCGGAATCCGATTCCGGCACCGTTTTTCCGGCCTGTTTTTCTCCTCGTATTCTCCCTTACGTGTTTCTAGTGCAATACGTAAGTTGGATTACCTATACGAGGTGAAACCTGATTAGACGAGAGACGCCGAAGGAACGCCCGAGCACAGCCCGAGCCGCGCCCTTGCGCTCTAGCCGTGACACACGAGTCCAGCCGAGAGCCCCGCCACTCGCCCGGCTCTCCCCGCACACGACCCGTGCCGTCCCCGCGTCGCATCCGCGCGACTTCCGACGAACCTCGTTTCGTCCGATGAATCCCTGAGGTACTTACGATTAAATTTAGATTTAATTGTTTGCGTTAAATGTTTGCGCTATGTACTGTTAATGTTTGCGCTGTGGATTTTTAATTGATAAAGAAAAATTAATTGTGATTAATTTAAATGTCAATTAAATTCAAATTGATTCGAATTAAATAATATGATTATCTTAATTGTACGCAAACTGATTATGTGCACATGTTTATGTAATTAATTATATATGTAATTAATTAATTTGATTAATTTAATTGCACAATTGATTAGAATTAAATAATATGATTATGTTAATGGTCAATCTTATGCAAATTAATTATGTGCGGATGTTTACATAAACTCAAGTTGATTAGAATTAAATAATAAGATTATGTTAATTTTCAATTTGACGCAAATTAATTATGTCTGCGTAATTAATTGTAATATATTAATATGATTAATATAATTTCGCTATAAGTAATATATTAATATGATTAATATAGATGCGCTAAATAATTAATTTATATTATAAATATAATTGCGCTAGATTTAATTTGTGTAGTATGGGATGCATGCATTAAATATTTAATTATTTGCTAATTAAATTAAATGGTGAATTATTGATTCTAATATATTTGAATTAAATCAATTAATGCATGTAATATTGAAAATATGATTTTCAATAAAATAAAATAAATATAATGTAAAATGTTTACATTAATGAAAAACGGTTTTTCATAAAAATTTTGTTTTTCGCTGCGTATACATGCACGATCCCCAACAAGAATATGTTAGATAGGTGTGCAAATGTGAGTTGAAAGGAGAGAGCATATTGGAGAAGTATACTTTACTCTCTTTTCCCTAATTAATTTCTGGGTTTCCCGAGAGCGGGAGCTACTTTGGTGATAGACAGTAGAAATGACAACTAATACGCCCCCTTCAATAAAGACTCATTCATCCGTACTAGGTAGAATTAAGATATATCATCTATCCGTATTAGGTAGAATTAAAATATATGGTCAAATTTTGTTAATCAATCAAATTTTATATTCTTTAATTTATTAATATTTTATTCAATTTGTATGTTAATTACAATTTTTACACATATGGTCAAATTTTGTTATTCAAAACTATTAAATTAATTTTGTGAATTTAAAGATATATAATATTGTATGTATATTATTTTTATATTTATATTATTTTTTATAAAGAAAAAAATATTTTTATTTTGTAAACACGGTATAGGAATAACTCTGTAATATTTTTAAGTATGAGGTCCTATCAAAATTTTAAATCAATAATTTGTAAATATTACAATTATAAATATTAGTTATTATCAATACTCTCTCAAAGTGGAGTATTCATGTGATCTATTTAGAGTGTTTGATGTGATCTATTTAGAGTGTTTGATAATGTACATTGACTAACATTCAAAGAATATTTTTAATCAACGGATTTTTGTAATATTTTTAGTGCATGATTGTGCCTTTTATATTCACATAATATTTTATGTGTTTGATCTTTTATTGATGTAATATTTTTAGTGTATGATTGTGCCTTTTATATTCACATAATATTTTATGTGTTTGATCTTTTATTGATGATTTTGTGATGCATTTTAGATGATGAGAAAACAAAAGTTTGCATTATAAAATAGTTTATTTTTATGAATATATAGTTAACATTATAAATTGAATCTATAATAATATACATAAGTATATGAATTAGTTGCAATAAAGTTAATAAATGAATTTTAATCCAATTATTTTAAATAAATATATTTAATGTGACACGTGGAAAATCATAAGTGACATTAATCAAACTTAAATGTTAATGTCATGTCATTTTTTTTTTTAGATCAAAAGACTATATTTGATAATAAAAAATTTAAAATAACTAATTATTAAAATCAAATTTATGAAAAATTAAACATATCGTTGGTGATATAAATTCTTTATAAAATATTTGAACTTCAATATACAAAGTAAATAAACAAAAAAAAGTATTCAATTCATCTGGACTTGCAAAGAATTACAAAATAATTAATTTTATTGTGGAAATGAATATGTATAATTAAAACTATTTATATGATTTTAAATAAGATGTAATTATTGTATGACAATGATTTTTTTTTTTTTTTTGTCAATATTGATGCATTTTAATTTTTATTTGTATCATATTTCTTCATTAAATGATTATTTGCAATTAGAAATTATTTTATTAATTACCGACGTCAATAAATGTTTTATCGTAATTAAAAATTATTCCATGTCACCGGACACCCACCACTAGCGCGTGGACTTGACGCCTCGCTTTCCTTCTAGTTATATTTGGAGTCCAAAATTTTAATCGTTTTCTTGGTATGTGTGTGAAAGTATCACATTAAGCTCGCTTGATTATCCGATTATCCGGCGATTGTTTCTCCGTCGAATTTGGTACTTCTCTGATAATGTCATTTCAATTCAGTATACTAATATTATCAATTTCTGGGTACGAATTAGTCAGAGCTGTAATGGGTTTCCTCGATCAATGTTTTTGTTTTTATTTTTATTTTTATATATAAATAATCTGTGGTGATTGAGTATATCATTTACCCCTCGCTTGATTATGAAGAAACCAGAAAGCTGAGAACTGCTTATGACTGATCAATTTTATTTTTTTACACAGCTTGTTAGTCCAGTTAAAAATCACATTTTTAATATCTAAGTAAATTTCCCTTGTATTTTTTAGAATGTGAGTTTCTTTGTTACTTTCCAGGTATTTATTTCCCTTGTCAATGGGGTTCGGCCGTTCGATCATTCCGTGAAACCATCTTGTTTGAATCAAGATTTTATTTAGCTGGGGGATAAAAAGGGGCTTCTGAGGGTACCATAGGTTCTGCTTGTTGCTGTTTGAGGGACGAATTCGAAGGTTTTGCTAATAACCGTTACACCAACTGTATATGCCTTCATTACTTCATCCGGAACTTGGTGCACTTGGTATGGATTCTGTTTGCTAGTACTATGATAATAGGGAATCATTTGATACACTTCAAAACGTGACGACTTAAAATTTGTTTTCTTGAAATGTTTTTTGAAGCGCACTTTTGAGATTTTGTACATTAAATCGAACCAATGGCAAAGTTGAATATGTAGTAGAAGCGCTTTACTTGTGTATAAAAGTCGAACCAAAATCAAATTCCCGGGTGTATTCTTGTACTTTTCTTGCTGGTAATTACGTTGGACCTTCCCCATATCCAAAATCCCATTTTAACTAATTCCATTCTACACAGTACACTTCACTATTCCACAGACGAGAAGAAGCACGCGCTTTGCCTTCCGACAGCTCTTTAGCCGACATGTACCGATCGCCTCCAAGACCTCTGCCCTACGAAGTGGATACAAGACACTCGTGTATGGCCCATGAAGGGCCTGCTTCTAGAAGGGAGAAAGGTTCGAGTCACTCGAACGAGGAAACAGAACCACTGAGACCGAATGAGCTCGAAGGAGAATCCAACACCATGACTGCCAAAGAAAAATGGGACGACGACTTTTCGTGCCAAGAGGCTTCCATGGAATGTTACGATTCACAATCACCGATAAAGCTGTCGACTGTGGATCAAGCTACGGGGTTTGCTCATATTTACGCGTATTCGGAAGACGAAGATGTATGCCCCACATGTCTTGAAGGTATCAAATATATTAATATAAGAAGAAGAAAAAAAAAACTGAGGTATATTCACCACTTCATAGGAACACCCCCTTTATTTTCGTCATATTATAGTATCACCCATGAGGTTTGGTATATTTGCAAAACTACCCATGGAACTTTTGAAATCACAGAAGAACTCTGAGGCTTGATCTCATCTCATTTCTCTTTTTCATAAATTCTTACACCCCCCACCCCGTGCCCGTCACATTTCATAAATTACAGTTACTTCCTTAAATTTAAGGTGGGAATCCCACAAGTGCTCTTTTTGTAATAGGAGCTTTTCTGAGCTTAATGCAGTTTTTGCAATCAATCATTTCCTTTAGCATTATATCATTTGGTAGAAGCTCTAAAATACGATTCTCACTTGGTAGAAGATTTAGGACAGCTCCACCTTTCTTCGTGATTCTTTGGCAAAATAAGTTTTCTTGACTTGTTCGGCCATAGAAGAAGATTGACTAACGAACTAATTGGTAATTAATTTTATCTTTTGTCGACTGAAGCCGATCAAGAATGCTACAAATTTTGGTCTCACATATTGTGAAATAACTTATATTTTTTTTTCTCAGAATACGCCACAGAAAACCCGAAGATGATCACAAAGTGTTATCACCATTTCCATCTCGGTTGTATATATGAGTGGATGGAAAGAAGTGATAACTGCCCCGTCTGTGGTAAGGTATGTCTCATCCTTTCCATCGTTTAGACGTTGCCTGATAATTACATACACACTCAATAGGAATTCTTTCAAAAGAGAATAAAAATCTAAAAAACTTTTTCTTTTGTAATATAAGATCAATCTCTTGGGTACATTTTGTAATTTCTCATAAATAAAAAACTGAAACTAAATTTTAATTTGGATTAGTGACATATACAAATAAGGCTGTTGTTTGTGTTGGTAATGTATTTGGGTTTATTAAGGTGATGGCATTCGATGAGACGGCATGATGAATCCAAGGTTCCGGTAGCAAACGAAATTGAACATCAACACAGAACATAACCAACATATGAGAATCACGTCCTAGAGTGTAAACGCCCATTGTGTATACAAATTGCTCAAATTGTTTTCGATATAGCTAGTATACTGAATACTTTTGTTACTGTATTTAATTTTGTTTTACCACTGTTATTGTTCAAAGGGAATCTGGTATTCGGGTTCGGGTTTGTGTATATTTTATTCACCTCTTTGGAGTCATAAATTGTTTCGGTGTACATGTCAAGATTATTATATATTCGGAGTACTATATATACTTGTTACTTTATTATTTTTATTTCAATTGATAATAGTTAAATATTATTAACATTCAAATCTCTACAATTTTCAATATTTTTTGAATATATGCCTTTTCAGAAAATAAAATTTTAAGTTTTTTAATAAATTTTTTCACGCACATAAAGGTCACTACTTACTCTATCCATCTTATAGCAATTGCCAATTTCTTCATTCTGAGTTCGTTCCAAATAAGTGTTCATACCTTGTAAAAAAACTAATACTACATTAGGTAAAAGCTTTAGCCTCCCATAGATTTGGGAAAATTTGACCCCAATTTTTTTTAAATATGCACTAATCACTTAAAACTTTGATTTTATTTTTTTTTGCACTTTATTTTAAAATTTAAATTCCAAAACACTTGATACAAAAATAAGTATTTTATCCTATTAATAAATTAAAATCAATTTTCAATTGAATATATTTATTTTAATTTATTTTAATTATTTAATAAATTTTATAAATAAATAACTTATTATAAAATAATTTTTTATTTTAGTATAATGAAATAAATGATAGGTCAATATGTTAAAATCTATATTAAAAAGGGCAATTTAACACCACAAAATATTTAATTTTAATTTTAAAATTTATATTAATAAAATAACATTGTGGTTTTTTATTTTTATATTACTACTAGAATTTTTTTTTTAAATGTAGTATTATTTAATTTTTTTCATTACAATAAAAAATTTATTTTAAAAAATTATTAATAAAAACAATTTATTAATTTAAATAAAATAAAATAAAAATGAAAAAAATATATATTCTTGGATAAAATTAATATTTTTTAAATTCACATGAAAAAACACAGTGCCTATTTTGTCTAAGATAGATGATGGGGTAAAAAAAAGAGGATATGGAGTATATAGGAAAGGAAAAGAAAAGAGGTAAACCATTTCAATTAATTTAAGCACACATACAATACATACCAGATTAAGATGCTAATACAATCAAACAAACAAACAATCGCAACCACTTGAGGCTACAAGTGATGATCATAAAGGATATACACGCGAGTTTCTTGTTTAATATTTCAGATCGAATTAAACTTCATCTCTTAATTAATTATATTATATGGTATGCAAATCGAACTAAAGACGAACTTATTGAACCGGACGGCGGAGCAACCACGACGGAATATGGATGTTAGAAGAGGGTGTAGGAGCTTGGCCGCCGTTCTCACCAAAATTCAAAACAGACGATGACGATGCAGGCTGCTCTTCTTGTAAACTCTCCACCGTTTGCTCTTCTTCTTTTAGCTGTTTAATTAATAAGCAATATGATCATTTCTGATTAAACATAATTTTAATTTGACCTTAACTAAAAATGAAATAAATTACTTTAATTTACCTTCTTAGCTAACAAGTTGTTCTGGTGTTGCAGTGATTTCCCCTGTTGAATCAGTGTATAATGCATAATTAAATCCTGATATATAGTATATATTTAATCCCTAAAAAATAATGTTACTACTACCTTTTTCTGAAGATGAGAAATGGACTCCAGCATAAGTTGGTTCTGCATGTTGCAACACACACATATATATAAATATATACTCAATATAACATAGAAAATTAATTAATACAGTAAGTATGTCCATAATATATATGTACATATATAATTTTTAAGTGAAAAACTAAAATAATGGTTTCATTATTTAATTTAGAGCATGAATACTAGCTATTACGAGACACCCGAAAAAAAAAGTAAGAATGCTAACTGTGGGTTTAAAAAGGGGATTATAGCGTTAATAATTACCTTCTTCTTCTGGACTCGCTTCAAAGCATTGTCAAGTTGGTGTTGCAAACTCTGAAGCTCTCTTAAGCTAAGAGGATCCAAATCTTCTCCCACATAGTTACTACACGAATAAGATCGTACATATCGTGAAAGTAATTACTCGATCTATTAATTGTCAGCTTCGTCTCAAAGAAACAGATAAATTAATATGTGTGTGTACCTTGAATTTCTTTGTAAAAGTTCAATTCGAGCCAAGAGCTTGCGATGCTCCACGTTCCAATTATCCTACAATATTATTTAACATCAAGAGACGAGAGAGTTTCTGATCATCGATCAAATGAAAATTTTACTTACCTTGGACTCATAATCCGTCGTACAATTTCTCTCTTCTAAGTACGAATATCTTTCATATTTATCGATAATTCCTTTCATGCTACAAATTAATACATATATACCAAAAAGATCAATTAATTATACCATATTAATTTATATATCACCAAATAAAATAAACAAAAAATATAACATACCTGGAATCAGTACTAGAGAAGTCGGTGAGTTTTCCTTTGTTAGAAAAAACAATCAAACCAACTTCGGCATCACACAGAACGGAGATCTCTTTAGCCTTCTTAACTAAACCTGATCTCCTCTTTGAGAAAGTCACTTGCCTGTTTATATTGTTTTCTATCCTCTTCAGCTCAACCTTGCCTCGACCCATCGATCGAGAAACTCGAACCCTAAAAAAAAACACGCACTGCTGTATATATCAATATCTATGATATTTTCTTGTTATACTATATAGCTACGAGTATTATTTATTTATAACCCAAAGTTGTTGATCAATTCATGTCCACTGAATTTGTGAATGCATTATTTAATTTATTTACTAAGTAATTAATTAATGAATGTTACAGTTGTGTATGTTTATTTCTTCGCACAAAAAGGACACTTACGTTGTCGAGTGGAGATTGGACAACATGTGCACGGAGGCTCAATAGTGTACTACTAGTCTACTACTACACACGACTTTACTTTTTACCAATTAACCTTTTTATACTCACTTACAAGTAACATATTTAAAATTTTGCATAATACAATATCTATTTATTTTCAATCAATTTATTAGTATAATTTTATGAGTTCTATATTTTCAAATTAATGGAAATAAAATTAACATTTTTGCACTCTACCAATCCTTCAAAATAATAAAATTGTTAATTATACAAACTAATGCTACTTAATTAATTTAAATTTTATTAAACCTAAAATGTAAATTAAATATACCCTATAGCCTATATCAAATTTACTTAAATATGCATGTGGATATATAGGGGGATTCAAAATGTGGAATAAGGGGGAATTGAACCTATAAGTAGGATCTAAAGGAGGTAGTAATTTAAAGATTCAAACAATCCTAGCTACTTGTAGAAACTAAAAACTTATTTATTTATATGATAAAATACTTGCTAAAAAAAATAATTAATAAATAAACATTCTTGTATAAATAAAAATAGTTTTGACTATTAAAAACGCATTCAAACAAACGAAATCATTCGATTAAATAAATAAATGAAGTGAACTAAAAAAAGCGATATAAAATAAGATAAAAAAAATAGAGTATTAATCAATAAAAATTTATGAAAGTAACTATTTTTATGTTGATTAATATGTTATATTTAATAGTATAATATAAAAACAAATTATATAAATTTACATATTTATAATTACTATTAGATTGATTTGGCAATCCGTTTTGATTCACTCCCTCTATCCACTAATATGTTTTGATTCACTCCCCCCTTTATCCATTAATAATATGCACGTTGATTTTTTTTTTGTCCGTCTACAGTATACAAAAATTATAAAAAAAATTATTAAAATAAAATTTAACTATTAAATTTTATTTTAATAATTTTTTTATAATTTTTGTATACTATTTATAATATGTATTGAACGAATAAAAAAATATTAATATGTCTAATATTAGTAGATAGATGGAGTATAACATTTGAAAGCAATTATTGATAAACAAGTGCTTCGTAAAGGTCGGGTTTCGTCTCGCCGTACATCGGTACATGCTTTACATAACACTTATTTCAAATTTATTATAATATAGTCGGGGTTGTTTATTATGAAAATGAAATTATCGATTCTTTGTAAATTTTAATCTACGTTTTTTATTACTATTGGATTATTATTATTATTAGGAAAGGTACATGTTTTATTTATTAACACACAGGAACATAAAAGAGGACGGTTGAGTTGTCGAGTGGAGGTTGGATAAAAAAATATGGCCGGTACGATGAAAATGGTTCATCGATTGAATAAATATAAAGTAGGGAGAGTACTATTATTATGACTATGGACTATGGAGTATATTATAAGTATAGTACTACGTATATGAGCTAAAACAACATATATATGAATCGTAACCCAGATTAATTAATTAAATCGGTTAATACTTAGTAGTATGGTTTAATTTAAATAGAATAATTAAGGTAAGATTATATTAGCTAGTGTAGTATTTATTTTGATGTATCATTTCCGAAAACATTAGTGATGGTGTTTGCGGATTACAAATGTATTTCACAAAGCTTAATGTTCAAAGATGATTATGCTATTACTCCGTATATGGTAAAATTGAAGCACTCAAAACTCGAGCTCAATCTACTATCAATTGTCTCTTTCTCCTCAATCGGTCGATCTGTTTAAACAATTCGAGTCTCATGTGATGACTAATTTAACAATGTATATATCAGGCTTCGACGAGAAATTAACACGTGAATTAATAATTAAAAATCAAGGTATGTATAAATAAATACTCGAAGCTTCAGCAGGAAACACACCAAACACCCCCAAAACAAAATCACTAAATTTTGCAGTCGAATTTCAATTGCTCTTTGAAATTTATTTTTGCTCTTTGAATTAGTAATAATTAAGAATCAAAAAAATGTTCTTGCTTTCCAAATTGCTCTTTGAAATTTATTTTATACGTATAAATTTAGTATATTATTTCATATTTTACTTATATCATTGTTAAGTACTCCCTCTATCCATTAAAAATAGAAACAACGACCATACGTTGTTTTTGTTTGTCCGTCCAATACATATGATAAACGGTATAATATATTATGAAAATATAACTAAAAAAATTTAACTATTAAATTTTATTTAAATTATTTTTTCATAATTTTTTTATACGTTTTATCATATGTATTGAACGGATAAACAAGTTAATATTTATGAAGTTTATCTATTTTTAATGGACATAAAGAGTATCTTTTACATTCGTGAATTAAAGTTAAAATAAAATTGAAATCACAAAGTTCTGTTTTTTCTTTTTAATAAATTAAATTCTCTAAGGATACTGATTTTAATATCGTTCCGAATCCACTATTTGTCACGTACTATGATTAAGACATGGCGAATTAATAGAAACATAATTAAATTCTGGTAACGTGTCAGAACTCGGTAGGATGAATTTGATTTATTCAGAGCACAATTAATATATACAGTATACACACACACTATGTAATTGATTTGATGTGTTCTATGGATTCGAGAAATATGCTACTCTTTGTAAGACCGTTGTTCTTTATATGTTGAATTCGATGAGGCAATCATGTACTTATTTGCAGGATTATGTTGTTGCATGATTGTTTAATATTTCTTGTGAGAATCCTTGGGTTGGCTTACATTCTTTGTTCGTGTGTGATAGTCAATCATTATTGTCATTATATTGAATACTTTAATTTTTATATTTATTTTATTAGTTAATTTTTTTATAGTGTTCATATGTTACATTGTGGATGAATTAGGGCACTATCTCTATCTATTAGAGTAGCATAAAAAAAATCACAATGAAGACCGAAAAGGATGAATCACCCGGACCCACTTTTAAGTGTAACGAAAATGCATAACCTAAAAATTCTAGTCCAAATGTTTAAGCTAATTAAGGCTAAGATCGATAAATTCGCAATTGTTTTTTAAATATGCTTGCTAATGTCGAATATGAAAATTAGAAATGAAATGATTTTACCAACTTAAATATATATAAGATTCTAAAACTCAAATATAAGTTAAATTACCTTATCACCTTAACAATGCATTTTAAAATGTTATTGACCCAACTTTGACATGGTATCAGAGCCTCCGGCTATCCGAAGTTCTGCGTTCGACTCCCGCCATGTGCGACTTCATCCAAATTAATTATTCACTTGTTGGGCTTTCCGCTGAGGTTGAAATCGGCCCACAAGTGAGGGGGAGTATTGGAGAATATATTCGGCCCACTATAAATGTCTATTTGTCCAACTTCTCTAACAGTTCGAGTTAGATGAAGCAGTTTCTAATATATATATATATATATATATATATATATATATATATATATATATATATATATATATATACTCCTCCTGTCTCGAAGTAAAATACAAAGAAAGTGTCTCGTTTTTATGGAACAGAGGGAGTACTGTGTACATACCCCATTTGACTTCAATTGTTTGGTTTGATGCGTATATCTAATTGCTGAAGGAGTGAAGGTGGATGGACCGGACTCGGCCAGAGATTTGTAAGTATGCATGTAAGCTTGGGGAACCTCGATGATTCTAGCCTATGAATATCCAAGTAATATACAGTATTCCAAATTTTCCTCGTTTCATCTCAAACTTTTGCTGGTTAATGGCCTTTTGTACTGCTGAGCTTGTAATTATCAGCAGATGCAATTTGTTTGTGTGGTGAGAGGAAAGGTATCCTTTGATCCAGGTTATAATGAATTTGTATCGCCAATTTATCATCGAGATTCGGTTTTAGGATAATTGCAAACATTACTTTTTGAGGGGTAGTTCCCAATGTAATATTTTTATTTGTACGTTTACCAATTTGTTTTGTGTCGATTTTTTCAAGTCAGCTGAGGTCATTTTCCAAGCTGATTATTAGTTCACTGTTGTTTTGTGTCGATTTTCAAGTCAGCTGAGGTCATTTTCCAAGCTGATTATTAGTTCACAGTGAACTAATAATGAGTTAAATGTGTTATGTTTTGTGTGGATTATCAAGTCAGCTGAGGTCATTTTCCAAGCTGATTATTAGTTCACTGTGAACTAATAATGAGTTCAATGTGTTTTTCCCTCAATATGCAGAAATGAGTTCAGTGTGTTTTCCCGTTCTAGATGCAGAGTGGCTGTGCGCGAAACGCAAAAACCCGTCATTCGTTTACCATTCGTCTCTTTATGACAATTTTGATTCTTAGTTTAAAGAATTGTACTTCACTGTTTTCTGGTCAGCTACCATTATAAATGAAGAATTATAGCTGTCAAATGAAACCATAAAATGGATGCTTCATAAAAGATCATTGCAAAAGCCATCTTCCAAATGTCAAATTAAAAAGAGAAAAATGTTGAACAAATCAAAAAGGGGCAAACTGATTCAACTTGCGCTTCGAAAACCCTTGAGAATAGCAAGGCACTACTACTACTACTACAACAATGATTTTATCAAGTACTTGTATAACGCGTTACAAACACCAAAATAATGTCCTCCCAAAAGGCTTCACTGTCTTTCCCTACCCAATAACCTTTGGCTCGTCATCACCACTATAGTCATTCTCTTCTTCCCTGCTCAATTCAGCATACTCTTGGAGCGATGATGCGGTAAATAATTCACCCACCTTGCTATCGTCATTGGTTGGAGTACTATCCGATGGCTGTGATTTTCCTTTGTTCATCTGTCAATAAGTGAGTTCAATAATTAGGAAGGGAAGCCAGCAACTACCCCTATATACAGACATTAAGGCACAGATCAATAGGCTCGGAATTTCAATCGATTGACGAGTAATTAATGCATCAACGGGTCTGCTTCTGACAGACCACCTAAAGGAAGGGCTTCTGTTACGCACATCATACTTTGTGAAAAAAAATGTTACAAGTACGCATTTTGTTTAGAAAGTGACTGTCTAACGGAAGGCTTCCATCAAAAAGCATGACAGAAACTACGGTGCTAATGCGTGAATTTGAGACAGAACGAGTAATAAACTTACAGCTCTCAGCAATTTTCTTTTGTCCCTCTCCCGAGCATTCTTGATTGCCTATATCAGCCAAGAAAATTCATAAGGTTCTTCCCACGCGTAAAAGAAAACAGTAATTGGTAATGAATCTAGAAACCTAAAACCAAATCCGCACGAGAAACAGTGTAAATGTAGTAAAGAAGTTTTGAGAATAGTTATAAAGTGATTACCTCTTCAAATGCCTTCTGCTCAGCTTCTACCTCTGAAATATCTCTGCAAGTAATAAAAATACTTGTGCATTTAACAACCAATCACTTACATATACATCCAAATCAATAATAAATTCCAATTAGTTCGAATGCATACTTCCCAACGGTATGGTCAACTCGGCAGGAACATTTGGCACATACTCGATGTTCCTTAGCACAGCCTACACATTTATTCTTCAAAATCATTTTTTTATAAACGAGTGAATTTTTATTCTATTTAAGTTTTGAAAAAACTAACCATGGCAGAGATTGTGATAAGCTTGTCGAACATTTCTCTTCATACACTTCTGACTGTACGATTTTGCACGAGGATAAAAAATACATACAATATTAGATCGATACACATAATGGGGCGGGGGCTAGCTAATCGAGTTAAAATCAAGCATGAGCAGCTCATTAAAGTAAATGAACCAAGCACAAGCTCGTCGAACGGATGGTCAGAACAGTCGAATTACCTTCATTTTTAAATATTCTCATTTACAAAATCATAAAATTAATAAAAATTTCTTCTTAGATCAGACCATGTATTCATATATTTAAAAATAAATACAGTACCATTTTGCAGGTTCAGAAAGAGGCTTGTATTTCCCATATTTTCGTTTCCATTCGATCTGTCCTTTACAGCGAAGGCAAACTCCAGTAACTTCTGAATACGGCCTCGAGGTTCCACCGAGTTCCTGCAATCACGCGCACGTATTAATACATACATAAATATACGAACGAACGATTCGAGTAGAAAATAATACAACTAAATAAATTGGGAAAAGGTTTAGTGTGTGTAAAATAGAATGGAATTTCAATTTTACCGAGGGATTGATCTTCTGGCCGCCGTGAGGTTTCCAGGCGAATTTGTTTTGATGCTTGGGCGGTCCTTGACGGTGGCTGCCGCTACTCATGACTCTGGAGTCTGGATGATCCTTTATGCCGCCGTTAGGGTGAAAATGTTTTTGTTGGGGGCGGGGTGTCCTCTATATATTTTTCTTTTTCTTTTTCTTTTTTAATTTATTAATATTAAAAAGGGCCCAATATTTTTCCTCCTAATATTTTAATTTAAAATTGATTTTGTTCTACACTTTTAATTTGATACTCCTATAAATCCATTTTTTATGCATAAACTTTGATACTCTTCAAAATTCTCAAATTTAAAAATAAAATACTCCCGAAAATACGCTTTTTTTTTTAATGTTTGTCATCTTGATTTTATTTATGTTGCTACATGCATTTAATAACTTTAATAACTGTAAATTTAATATTATTTTATACAAGTTAACACATAATCACACACACCATAAGAGATCTTAGTGTATAATGGTGTATGCATCTGCGGTTGCGGTTAAGATGCCACGACAATCACTTGGTGTATAATGGTGTAATCATCTGCGGTTAAGATCCCACGAGAATAAACCGTCGTCTTGTAAATATCTTCTTTGTAATTTATTTCTAACTGTTTTCACTATGTAGTGACAAATAGTTTGATTTGAGTTATTAAGTTGTGTTCTATATGCTCGATTCGACTACGTTATTGAATTTGGCTCGATCAAAATCATCATCACCCCTACCAACATTCATAAATACAAGGAATCACGTTTGTACTTGCAACCATGAATTCTCATTATATTTAGTGTTAATAACTCCAGAAAGATCAGAGTTTGATAAAGGTGGAATAAAAAGATAGGAGGGTGAAAAGTAAAGAATGTTGGGTGTGTTTAAACCTCAATGCCTGAGAAATATTTAACACATTCTGGTAAATGAAATACGATAAAAACAAACAAGGTAGCTCACAAAACAAAATCTGGCCACAAAATCTTGTTTAATTTTTGGCCTATAGAAACGAGAGTCACAATCTAGTGCTATTTTAACACGGGTTGTCAAAAGATTTCCCTAATAGCTATAAACTGTTGGTACCGGAGAGCGTTGACTTGCGGATGAGATCTCTGAAAATAGTTAAACCAAAAATGGACAATCTTAGCGAATAGTCAACCCCTGCACTGCTTGGGTGCTATCTTCGGTTAGCTTGTTTGCTTGAATGGTATTAATTACATTAGCAATATTTCCCTGAAAGAGAATTTACATGAAATGTTAAAATAAATAAAAATCAAGCCAATTGTAATAGAGTAATATATAAGGTACAACAGTTACTTGGCACTATTAATTGGAAAAAGAAAGAAGGGAGATGCATATGTAGTCATTAACCAAAGAAACTAAAATTGTGCTCTCCTTTGTTACAATTAGAACCTCTTGTTTTCCAGTCTACTAATACCCTCCATTGAAGTCTAACCAACCGTAAGATAGAATCTCGTATCAATAGTGTATTTGTAATTTTCAAGGGCAGCAACATTATGTTTGGTAGTTGGACTAAGCCTCGGTTATATTTCATACTTCGCCAGAAAATAAATTGAAAAACCAATACATAGGAGCCAGTGAGCCACCATTTGAGGCCCAACATGAATACCACGCAAAACTATAGGTTTGGGCTTTACGGATTAACTGACATTGGGCGGGCACAATAAGCATGGTAATACCTTGTTAAGTTGTCATGTCATCATTTTTATTCACAAGTTTAACTACTGTAGTTAACAATTTTGGTTAAACAAATTACCCTGTTATGTTTATCATGTTGAGCCTTTTGCATTTTATCGTTTTGTGCTTGGGCTTAAATTATATGGCAGAGGCACAAACAATATGACACCCCTATCAATACCCCCTCGGTGGCCATCTTATAATATTCTTTTTTCTAATAATAGATTATAAATAATGGCTTGAAAGTTACCCTCCATGCTGCAAGCTTTGAGCGAAGGAATTGCCATTCATCCTGCCCAAAAACGCGCTCCGTACAGCGGCTGCACCAAGAAGTATAGTCTCTAATCATAAATGATATCCTATTACTTCTACTGCTCAAATGAGAAATCTGGGTGATAATATGTCATACCTCACAATGACTACTTGGTTGATTTGATCAATTTTGCATTCTATTAGCTTAGATGTAATTGCCTTGACAACCCATGGTTCCACTTCACTGTCTTCAATCTGGAGAAAAGGAAAAAAAAATTGAGGTAATACTGAATGTAAAGCTGAAAGATAGACTAATAGATTCATAAGAATAATAAATAAGGTCTAATAAAAAGAGGCACCCTGGAGGTTTCACCCGATTACAACAAGAAAAAAACAAAGTTTCGAAACTACAAAAATACCACTGAGGTCTCTCTTTGTATTATAGTTATCTCTTCATAATTAGAAAAAAAACGTTTCAAATTGACTCCACACATCAGAAAATCATTTGATAAAACGTATTCTATTTCTCAATGTTATTCCACAATCAAGACAATTGGTGCAATCCTGTGAAACCATTTCTAGAAGTTATAAAACTAGTAGAGTTAGGCTCTAAATTTTAACGTTTGATCGAACCTCAAGAATATTTTATTTGATAAACTCATTTTCGAAATGTCAACAAAATAAACTAAATACTTTAGTACATATATATATTATTGACAAATATGTAGTAAGTAATTTATATATAATATGTACAAGGAATAGTCCTGACAATAAATAAATACCTGGAGAGCTTCTTTAATCAAAGAGTAAGGTATTTGACCAGAGTCACTTTTGCCAATATCAACCAAGGATATCAACCTCATCTTAGCAAGCAAATCTTCATGCACAAGACCTGCATCACCCCCATGGGAGGCAACAAAAAATCATTTCCCAACAATTATTATATGACTCAAAATAAAAGGCTGACGGAAGATATGAAATGGGAACATACCATAGCTGTTCAATGAGTCAGAATTCGATGAGTAGAAATCCAAATAGGAGTTGAGCCTCTTAGTTAAGAAGATTTTTAAAAGTTCATAAACTGGAGCATATTTGGCGTCTTTCTCCAGTTGTGCTACAGCAGGCAAATCTAGCAAGTCACCCTGATACACAAAACAATGTGTATAATCCATTGGTTCTAAGTTTACAAATTGTCTCGCAATACATTAACCGTATGAAAACAAGCTACAAAACTTAAAACAATTGGTAGTGTTACCTGAAACATGTCAGGTGCCTTGACAAATTCAAGAACAGCATGAACGGCTTCTTCCTTAGCTTCAGCAACAGTCAAGGCATCATCACTTGAAAAAGTCTCCAGATACTTAACAAGAAAGTTGAAGGAGTCTTTCCCAGAGCTGAAACCCCAGATCAGATAAGTAAGTGTGTCACTAAATGTATTCATAATGCGACTTCAACACATTATTTATAAACACACATAATTACAAGTAGAAAGGGAAACAAAAACCATGCATAGTTCTCACATTTTGCTATCTTTCAGAATATTAGAAACTGCAAGAAAGAGATCCCTACGGTCTTTAACTCCAAGATTCCATTCCCTCAAAAAGCTGTCCAACCTTTTAAAAGAAGGTATGACATGTTCGGTGACATTTCCACTAATTGCCAAGTTGATGGCCTTCATATACACAAAGAACTGGCTGTATGGGTTCTCCAATAAGTTGTAGAGATTAAATAAGCTAAAAAACAAAGAATTGAATGTTAGACGGGACATATTAACTTAAGTAGGTTCAAGAATTTAATTTATAGCCAAATGCATCATGCTTCTTTACATCTTTAAGCGCAGGGCAGGCTTGTCACTAGGCTGTTGAGTGACCTTCGTGGCTATAAGCTCAGCCAACAGATGCACTTGATCAAGGCTCTGGGGTTTCTTAACGATGTTACAGATGACAGTGTAAACACATTCAAGATCTGGTGTAGAAACAAAATGACAGATTACAAACAAAAACTAGATATGAATCTATTAAAATGTCACTAAAATATAATCTTGGGTAGAGCATACAGAATATCAATAATTTAATGTAACTTTTGCTAAGAAAAGGAACAGAAACGGACACTATCGATTACTGATGTAGTGATGTTATGCATATATAACCAAAAACAAAAAAATAATGCTCAAGCACATTAATTCACCTTTCTCAGGAGCTTTAGAGAAAATTACATCAGCAGAAGTAAGCAACAAAGAAGCCAAATCCAACCACCTGTTCTGTACTATACATTCTTGAGCCTCCACGCACAGTCTAGTTACATGTCCCTCTGCTACCTACAGTATAAAAAGTCACGTCAAATTACAACATTTGAGATCAGTAAATCGTAACAATCCACATAAAAAGGAGTGAGCGTAGATAAAATTTAAAATAAAGCTGAATTAGCCATCCACTTGAACTTTAAATCATAATCAGAATCACAAAAGTACTAAAACATTATTATATCGAAACTCCTATGCAAGGCTAAATAAGCTTTTAAAATCGAATCGCCACCAGATATCAAAATTCACATGAAAATACAAAATTCAATAACAGATAAAATCAAAAAAAGTAAATAACTAAACAAATCAAAAGTTGTCCACTCTAGAATGTTGTATTTTGACAAGACTACATCACCTTAATGCATAATCATAATTAAAATGGAATTTCAATAAATAGTGTCGCGCTGAGACTTTGTATTAAGCTCGATATAGATTTTACCTCGGGACCGGCGTCGGCCCAGGACAACTCCGATGTGAATCGAACGACGGCGAGCGTAGGGTCTTCTTCGGATGTGGGGACAATGGTCGTCATGCTTCGAGGTATTGAAATGAAAATGCTGAAATCTCTGCAACTAGTGAGCTTGGAACCCTGGATTGCTCGGCAGAGATTTCTGGAAGTGGGAGAGAAGATTGGATAGGGAGAGAGGCAGAAAAACCCTAATCTGCGATGGAGAGTGTAATTCTTAAAATTATAAGGGGTACGAATGTAAATGTCTTCAATTTTATCATTTTTTCATTTGCATTGTACAATATTCGATTTTAAATGTAATATTGACTACTACATTTTTTATATTAACACCCTTCTTCGGCTCTCGCCTGAGCCACCTATGTTTTTCTAAGTGATGTGAAAAAAATGTTGGACTTTTATATGTTTTATATGCAAGTATCGTTTCTTGCTTAGCCTAGTATACGAAAATAAGAAAGATCAAAATCACTTAAATGTTTCACCTAAAAATCAATTGGTAATAAAAAAAATCTCTATTCTTATACGATGAACTCTTTTTTCCATAGAAATTCAATATAGAATCCGATGAAAATGAGTGTGATACGCCAATGTTGAGTTTATCGCATGAAATTGGAAGAATGACCTTATGTTCTTTCGTATTCATAATTCTTAATTTCATATTTTTTCGTATTATTTTATAATGACTAATAAATATTTTTTTCTTATTATTAGTTAGTCATTATAAAAGTAGAGTAAAAAAATTAATACTCTTTGTCCTAGAATTAATACTCTTTCTGTTCTAGAGCTATAGACAAGTTGGTTTTTTTTACCGTCTAATATATATAAAAAATTATAAAAAGATTACTAAAATAAAATTTTATTTTTAAATTTTATTTAGTATTTTTTTTATAATTTTTATATATTATTTATCATATATATTAAACTGTTAAAAAAAGTCATGGAGTTAAAAAAAGTCATGGAACAAAGGTAGTATAATTTTTTAATTAATTTAATATTTTGTGGTATTATATTGTGTTATTATTTTTATAAAAGATTCTAAAGAAATATTTGGAATCCAATCCCAATTCCCATCCCTAAAGCACCCGTATATAAAGAGAGTGTGCAATTAGGGTTTACATTCACAGCATCCTCTTCTTCGCAGCGCCACTAGGAATCCGCCGGAGATCAACCATGGTTCGTCTCTCTCTCTCTTTTCCGTCATGAACTCCGGTATTGAAATAATCATACAATTTTCTTTAATTTTCAGCCGTCGCACAAGTCGTTCATGATCAAGAAGAAGCTGGCGAAGAAGCAGAGGCAGAACAGGCCGATACCTAACTGGATCCGCATGCGCACCGACAACACCATTCGCTACAACGCCAAGCGCCGCCATTGGCGCCGCACCAAGCTCGGTTTCTAAGCTGCTCCTATGTTTCTCTGTTCTCGTTTTTTGGATCTGATGTTTTTTGAATGAGATTAGCTGCTACTGATTCTGCTGATTTTACGAGACTCCGAATTGCTTCTGATTTGAATATTAAATTTATATTATCAAGTTATCACTTCATCATATTTTATTTCTTCTGTTTCTGTTCTTATTGCTGATAAATTTGAAAACGACATGGATTTCCTTCTTTAAAAATGGTGGCAATTGTTTTTTGTTTAGTACATATTCATGTATTTTTTAATCCATAGCATTCAATTGATTTACAGTGGTGGTTTTGGTTGATGGATGTGTGTACACACACCCTTGTAGCTTAAGGAAGCCATCCATAGTATACAATGAAATTACGGTGGTGTTGGTTGATGGATGTGTGTACATCGTAAGCTTTGAATGTAGGGTAGGGTAAGGAAGCATGCGATTCCAGTATGGCCCTCTGACCTTTATCTATATTTTTATATGGTAGCTTAAACAAACCACCACTAGGTTCATAGTCATTCTGGTAAAAAATAGCATGTGTCGATTGGCCTTGTGCGTGCTCGGGTTTGAATACAAAGCTTTGTGTGCCATTTGATGGCCACATTTTCTTCTTTTAATCCACAACTTGTGTTAGATCTAAGTGTTTGATTACTTCATTGTCATCCTTCGCATCTTAAACTGTATATTATATTATCTCCTACACCTCTGAGTCAGAACTTTCAGAATTAGCTGAGTCAGAACTTTCAGAATTAGCGGTCACTAAAAGTCTCCCTCGGTTTTTCACCTTAAATGAAAATAACTTAATTTTAAGTGTCTCTCGGTTTAAAACCTTAAATAAATAACTTAATTTTCACAAGGAAGCATACAAATTTCTCAGTTTTAACTCAATTTTCACAAAGAAACGTACAAATTTAACAGGGAATAGGAATTCCCTTGAACATAGAAAGTGGTATTTACAAGATCTAACCTCAAATTCTTACCCTCATCCTTTTTACTATTCAAACCATAATTTCTGATTGCAATTCCATTTTTTCTTTCTCTCAATTGTCAGGAAACCCCCACCTTTAGTAATGTTAATCTGATCTAGTCTCTCTTAAGGTGCTTCTAGTCCAACATTTTATCTAGATATCCATATCGTGTTTTGGGGAGATGCTCTAAGATCGTTTGTGCATTATATGAAAAAGACACAATGTAATGCTCATTAGACACTTTCAGTACAGACATCAAGACCGAGTTTAATTTGGCCCTTCAACAATCAGCTCACACAAGTGTTCCAACCAATGCTGATTAGTTCATGCTTACAAATAAAAATACAACGATGATAAAAAAGTGCCCACAATAGAAGAGATTACAAGGTGATAAATGCCCAAAACAGTAATTTTGAGCGAGCTCGGTTCAGGACAACACCGATCATTTCTTGCTGCCATCCCCAAACAGGTAATTGAGGGAGGAGTTGCCCCCTGGTGCAGCATGGACCTTGGTCGATGGTCGGTCCTGTGTGTATTGCAAGAAATCAAATATCAGAGGGACCAAACAATACCAATCGAAGCACACAATGTCAAGAGGAATTGTTTGCAAAATCAACAAGAAACAGAGAACAGGAAATACTAATATTTTACCGTTATGAAGTTTCCACAGTTCTGGCCATCTGCCCTGTAGTAGTTGTTAGAAGAAGAGCCAGCAGCAACAGCCGGAGTTGGCTTAGTGGTCTCCACCTGTGAAGGTGCAGCAGCAGTAGCCTTCACTGGAGGCTCGTTTTTCGTTTCCTTTGGAGGTTGAGGAGTCGAGGCCTCTGCATTTCCGAAAAGGTATCCCAAAGAACTCTGACCACCACCGGCACTCACTCCCCTACGACCCATTATTTTCTGCTTTCATTTTTGTGAGGAAACGGAAATTGATTATTAAATCCATAGATCAAGTAATGCTAAATCTGAAATACAAAATGTCTTTGAAATTTTAATAGATAAGTGTATTTTTCAAGTAATTAGACTAAACATGAGGGGCAGTTTTTGTAATTCTCCCAAAACAAGTCAATGAACCAGGGAAATCCCCAAATCCGTAGAAGAAGAAAAACCCCAAATGTCAGAAATTTACATTTAACGATACAGATCTGGAAAGATATACACACACATATAAATTTCTCCAAATTTAACAATGCCTATCTGAATCAATCGCGTGCGTCAAGATCAAGCAAACATGATTCTTCATTTTTTTCACAGAACGACAAAAAAATAATCCAGGATCATAATTGATTAACGGCGATTACAGATCGCAATGAATCAAGTTGAGATGCACAAATGAATAAAAGAAAAAAATCACACAGATCAATGAACAAACAATTAGATTTCGTTTCATCAGACAGATAATCATCAAGAAAAATCGAAGGAATTACTTGCCAGATTTAGCCGGTGTGATGCGCTTCCTTTTTTCACGAGAGAGATGAAAATGGGAGAGAGTGAGAGATTCGAAATGATGATTGAGGAGCGTCCAGTTTATTAATAAGAGGAGAGCGTCGTGTTGATTGGTAAGTTTCAAATTTTAAACCATTAATTAATTGACCCAATGCTAATTAGAGTATATTCAATCGATTTAAAAATAAGTGAAAAAATAATGGTATAATTATTCATAATCAATTTAGAGGTTAGATGATTTAATGTAAAAGATACAAATTTCATCTAGGATAATTCTATGTGGGCAATTTGTACCTGCAACATAGTATTGTACATATAGTATTTATTATAGTTTATTTTTAATTATAGTATATTTTTAATGAAAATTATTTTTGATATATAATGAATATCTTAGTAAATAATAATTTATATTTTTACTCAATGATAATTTTAAGAATGATGATTTTTAATTGTTCAATGATGATTATTCATTTTTAAAATGAATATCTTTTATATTTAATTTAAATTTTGGTGTACAATATATGTAGACTTATGTGTACAATAGACGGATTGAATTCTGTCTATGGACAAGTCAAAATCTTTTTAATTTTTTTATTTTTATTTTTATATGACTTAAAATATAATTAGTATAATAAATATCTAAAAATATAATTTTTATCTTTTATTATTATATGTTAAAATATATTTTTTCTATTTAATTGATTTTTTTAATATAAATATAAAAATATACATTATCTTTAACAATACATTTTTTTGTATTTTTTTTGTGATATATATATTTTATATAATATAAGTAATTATATTACATATCAAAAAATTAATTAAAATATTATTACATTTTATAAAATTATTTTTTAAATTATTTTTGCCAATAGACAGATTCTGTCTATTTAACACTGTTCCTTAAATCTAAGGATAATTTTATACAACAAACAAATTTCTAGTCTACACTAAGACCATCGTTGATTCATTGAATGATTCTAATGCGTCATTAATCAAATGCAAATTATAATATGTCAATAATTATTTGTAATCTTTAACATGGTCGCTTGTTATTTACCAACGAGACTTTGTTGATATGTTGCTAGCACAAGATGTGTCATTTAGTAGTCGAGATTAATTAATACGAAGTATAATGTATATTTGTCGATTAATTTACGAGTTAAAATTGAATGAATTAAACGTAATTTGATATTGCTCTTGCATAGAAAGCTCATCTATTCTGCCATGTAAGATGTCTCGTCTGTTACAATTTAGTGCAGACGGCTACTTACCAAGGTTGAATAAATCATAATCTGTTGGAGAGTATTTAGGAGTTTGATTAAGTCTTTATATTGTTTTATTTAAGTCATTATTCTGTTACAAATAAGATGGAGTGCTTCCTTACTTTTAGGAATAAGGTAGAAGTGTTTTAGTATAAATATCTCTACTGTAAGCTCATTCTTTTACTGGATTTTTCTATCTTCTTTCATTGAGAAATAAAGCTTGGTTTTCTCTCTCTGTGTTGCTTCTATATCTGTTTCTTTTTGTCACATGGTATCAGAGCAAAACTGCTTATAAAGTGTTTGTTGAAATTACTCAGTGAAAGTTTGAATTCATATCATAAGTTTCTATTTTTTTTCAGTACTTAAAATCCTTTCGAGATGAACGGTTCTTCTCCCGTTGCGATTGATAAGTTGTCGGCTAACAACTACAGCTATTGGAAGTTGTGTATGGAAGCTTATCTACAAGGTATGGATCTGTGGGAGCTTATCTCTGGTGCGGATACGGTAATTCCAGAAGACAATCCCGAAAATGCTGATCTACGACGAAAGTGGAAGATTAAGTGTGGCAAAGCTTTATTTTTTTTGCGAACGTCGATAAGCCAAGACTTTATAGAGCATGTACGTGATGCAACCACACCTAAGCTAGTGTGGGAGACACTTGACAGGCTATTCACTCAAAAGAACACGATGCGGTTGCAATTTTTAGAGAACGAACTTGCTGCGATCAATCAAGGTACTATGTCGATTTCAGAATATTTTTTAAAAGTGAAGAATTTGTGTTCTGAAATCTCGGAGTTGGATACGGAGGATCCCATCAAAGAAGCACGGTTGCATCGATATTTAATTCGTGGATTACGCAAGGAATTTATGCCATTCATCTCCTCTGTTCAAGGATGGGAAACTCAACCCTCTATTGTTGATTTGGAGAATTTGCTCTCAAATCAAGAAGCTTTAGTGAAGCAAATGACCAGCAAGTCGAACAAGTCTCCCTCTCAAGTTGATGATGTCCTGTATATGAAAGAGCAAAGGAAAAATAAACCTCAGGCCAAGCAAACCAAAAATGATGGGCAATCAAAAAATACATCCTATACGTGCTATAGGTGTGGGAAGCCGGGACACATCAAACCAAATTGTCGTGCAAAAATTTCTTGCAATAGATGCGGCAAGCCAGGTCATATTAAGCAAAATTGCCGTGTCAAACTTACAGAATCTGATGCAAATGTCGCACATGAAAATAATGAATCTGACCAACCACAGTGGACCAGTGTTTGTCCATTGAAGATATACATCACTCCAGCAATGTAGCTTCTGTTCTGCACCAAACTAATGAGCATACTGCTGGATTCGTGGATTACGACAGAGAGTGGATAGTTGATTCCGGTTGCAGCCATCATGCTACAGGAAATGTTTCGTTACTCTCAAATGTACGTCCACATGTGGGAAATAGAGCTATTATGACAGCCGACAATTCATTACACCCCGTAATGAAAGAAGGTCACTTCGATGTAAAGACACAAGACTCGAAACATAAAGGGGTTTCTCTTGAAGATGTCTATCATGTGCCCGGCTTAAAGAAAAATCTTGCTTCCGTATCTCAAATTGCCGATTCTGGAAGGTATGTCTTGTTTAGTAAAGATGGGGTTCAAATTCTTTCAAATGTGCAATATAGTGCACCAGATGTTATTTTTTCTGGAAAAAGAAAGAATTCTTTATATGTTTTTTCGGCCACTGAAGCTTATATTCGGAAAACAAGTCAGAATGTTAGTCCTTCGGTTTGGCATGCCCGGTTAGGCCATGTTGGCTATCAACTATTGCAGAAAATCTCTACAAAGAGTTTGATCGATGGTATTCCGGTATTTAAAGATTTAAATACCTGTGTTGTATGTGCTGGTTGCGAGTTCGGAAAATCTCATCGACTCCCTTTCCAAAAATAGGTAAATCGTGCATCTACTATGTTTGAGTTGGTCCATTCTGATTTAATGGGACCAACAAAAACAGCCAGCTACAGTAGCTATTATTATTTGATGATTTTTGTAGATGATTTTTCACGGTTTAGTTGGGTTTATTTTTTGAAATGCAAAAGTGAAGCTTTCTCAGTATTTCTTAAGTTCAAGATGACAGTGGAGAAGGAGTTTGGCCAACAAATCAAGTGTCTTCGGACAGACAATGGAGGGGAATATATGTCGGAGGAGTTTCTCACATTTTGTGAGGAAAATGGGATTAAACGACAAATGACGTGTCCAGCTACACCTCAACAAAATGGCGTGGCTGAACGTAAGTTGGCGCACTTAACCGCTGTTTGTTTATCTTGGCTGCATGCCAAGAATCTTCCTCGAAAATTATGGGCAGCGGCTATGGAGTCGGCATCTCATGTGACAAATCGGTTACCTCCTTGGCCTGGTACGAATTTATCTCCCTTTGAAGCTTTATATGGTCGCAAGCCCAATGTGAGTCATTTACGAGTTTTTGGCTCAATTTGTTATGTTCATGTTTCGAAAGATAGTCGAACTAAACTTGATCCAAAAGCAAAAAGGTGTATTTTTGTTGGCTACGACTCACACAGGAAAGGGTGGAGATGTATGGATCTTGAAACAACCAAGGTTATTATTTCTCGCGATGTTGTTTTTGACGAGGTGTCGTCTCTCGATCCATGTATTCGCACTGAAGGCGGCACGACCACTACCCTTGAGCCTTTTCTTGCCGATGTGGGTTCTCGAGAACGGGGGAGTTCAAGTTCAAACTCTATTTCTCGATCACCCATTCAACGAGATGAAGTTGTCACTCGACGATCAACAAGGGACCGACAGCCCCCTGGTTATCTAAATGATTATGAGGTTCAATTGAATTACTCCACTGTGACATCTTGTTTTCTACTGGGGATGATAGGTGATGGCGAACCAAAATGCTACAATGAAGCTCGCGGTATAGTTGAATGGGAAACTGCGATGGATGAAGAAATAAAGGCGTTGGCGAAAAATAATACATGGGAACTAGTGCCGAAGCCAAAGGATGTCGAGCTCGTATCCTGCAAATGGGTCTATAAGCTAAAGAAGAAAGTTGATGGGAAAATCGACAAGTATAAAGCGCGTTTGGTTGCACGTGGTTTTTCTTAACAATACGGACTCGACTATGAGGAGACGTTCAGCCCGGTAGCTAAGATGGTGACTGTCCGAGCAATTATTTCATTGGCTGCATATAAAAAATGGAATTTGTGGCAGCTCGATGTAAAGAATGCGTTTCTTTACGGCGATTTGGATCGGGACATTTTTATGGAGCAGCCACCGGGATTTATCTCACATGAGTTCCCAGATTATGTGTGTCGACTCAAGAAGGCTTTATACGGACTCAAGCAAGCTCCGCGTGCTTGGTATGGTAAAATTTCACAATATCTATCTTTTTGTGGTTTTAACTCTTCTTCATCAGATTCCAGTCTATTTGTGAAATGTGTGTCTTCTAAGACTACTATACTCCTTCTTTACGTGGACGACATGATCGTCACTGGTGACGATAAGGATGAAATATCTCGACTTTGCGAGGAGTTGTCTATTCGGTTTGACATGAAGAATCTCGGAGAAGCTCACTCGTTTCTCGGGTTAGAAATTATAAAGACAGAAGGGTATTTTGTTTCTCAACAATCCTATGCGTCAAATCTTTTGAATCGATTTGGCATGGGAGATTCAAAAGCTGTCATCACTCCAATGGAACCAAAATTCAAACTACAGAAAGTTGAAGGAGAGGCTTTGGATAATGCGACAAAGTATCGTCAGCTCGTGGGTAGTCTCTTTTACCTAACCATCACCAGGCCCGACATAGCATACTCTGTTGGAGTTTTATCTCAGTTTATGGACAGCCCTTGTGTTGGTCATTGGGTCGCGGCAAAGCGCATCCTTCGTTACGTGAAAGGAACATTGCATCTTGGTCTTCTTTATAAGCAAAAAATACCCTTTCTCTTGCGAGGATTTACGGACGCGGATTGGGCTGGAGATGTCGTTGATCGTCGCTCTACGACGGGTTATTGCTTCAATATCGGTTCCGCTGCAATTTCTTGGTGTAGTAAGAAGCAAGCTACAGTTACTCTTTCCAGCACTGAGGCTGAATATGTGGCAGCCACAATGGCCACACAAGAGTGTATTTGGCTCAAGCGACTACTTGAAGATATCGGAGTATCTCCGAACTCTCCGACCCAAATAAGTTGTGATAATGAAAGCGCTATCAAGTTAGCTGGAAATCCAGTGTTTCATGCCCGTACAAAACACATAGAGATTCATCATCATTTTGTTCGGGAGAAGGTGTTAAATCAAGAGATCGAGTTGCTGAAAATTGGAACGGATGATCAAGTTGCTGATGTGTTCACCAAAGCTCTTCCACGAGTTAAGTTCGAGAAGTTTCGCAATGCTCTTGGTCTTGTTGATCGTATGTCTGCACTAAGGGGGAGTGTTACAATTTAGTGCAGACGGCTACTTACCAAGGTTGAATAAATCATAATCTGTTGGAGAGTATTTAGGAGTTTGATTAAGTCTTTATATTGTTTTATTTAAGTCATTATTCTGTTACAAATAAGATGGAGTGCTTCCTTACTTTTAGGAATAAGGTAGAAGTGTTTTAGTATAAATATCTCTACTGTAAGCTCATTCTTTTACTGGATTTTTCTATCTTCTTTCATTGAGAAATAAAGCTTGGTTTTCTCTCTCTGTGTTGCTTCTATATCTGTTTCTTTTTGTCACATCGTCAACAATTAATGGGTATAAAAAAATCCTTGTCGTGTGTTATATGCTTGTCCAAAATAGAAGAGTGAATTGCACATTGATCGGTTCTTTTAGACTTATTTCCAGTCCACTTCAGTTATATTCAGTTTGTTTCAAAATAAATTAAAATGAAATATATAAAAAATAATTTTAATAAATAATTTTAAATTGTATAGTCCACTTCAGTTCAGTTTTATTCAGTTTGTTTCAAAATAAATTAAAATAAAAATATATAAAAAATAATTTTAATCAATAATTTTAAATATACAATTTAGTTACTGTCACAATATTATTAATATTTTTTAACAAATATTTAATAATTTATAAAAATTATTTTTATTTTTATAAAAAAATCAATTCAGTCCAATTCAGTTCAGTTCAGCCGATTTCAGTGCCCATCATTTACCCGAGAGAGATTGGACGTTTGCTCTATTTGCTCTCGAATCAAATTTTGTTGAAATAAGCAAAATGACTCTTTCCTCTTCGAATTTGTGATAGTAGTTATTTTTCTAATTGCTTATAACCATAAACCATGTATTCTTCTTTCAAACCTTCCGTGAAAAAGCACTTGATTTTTCAACCAGTCGAAAACTACTACTCTTATGATTTATGAACTAATGCGCATAAATTATAAAAAATGAATATACATATATCTATTGTACAACTTCAACAATTTTCAAATAAACCTTGCATAAACCGACAATCAGTCAATCATGATATTTCAATCTCAATTAATTAGGACTCATACATATTAACACAATGTTCCATGTTTGATTAATATCACTTGGATTTTTCAGGATAATTGTCTATTTTATTCAATTTAAGAGATTACAATAATCTTGTAACTTCTCTCTATAGTTGAGAGTGTCTTTGATTTTTTTTCATTGACATTAATCACTATTTTGCTCATTGTAGTGTAATTTAAGAAGTTATTTAAGAAGAAAAATATTGTATTTTGAATAATTGAATGACAAAAACAGCTTAATAATAAATAGTAGTATTTGCTTTGTACTATTGAAAGAGGTAATGAGAGAGTACACAACATTCCACAAGGGAAATTTCATAATTTCATGTATATGTTAAAAAAAGTACTACCGTAAACATATTTGACAATGCACAATTTCTTTATAAGATTAAGACTCAATAGTTCATTAATATGTAAATTTATACTCAATAGTTCATTAATATGTGAATCACCGATTTCTAATGTCATATTTTTACTAGTGATTATAAAATAGACTTATGTTATGTTTTTTTGCTTGAATTCATATGAATTTAATTTGTTATAATTATTATAATGTTTATATTGTAATATAATATCATTAAAATCCATTAAAATCATGAGCTAAATTGTTTAAATGAAATTATTTATTTAATTATTTTTTATTTTACATTTGTATAAGAATGGAAATGAAATTAAATTAAAAAGAACTAAATTAAACTTAGGTTTCTTCACAACAAAAAATGAATGTGCGATTTACAAAGACAATGCGCTTATATGTACTGTATATATACTACTCATATTTTAAAATAAAATATAAAATGAATTAGTACTATATAACAAGCAAGTAATTTAAAATTTTAGCCCTAATGCTCAAGGATCATACCGCGACGCCGACTCCGAGGCCGTCCTTTCTCACGGTAAGCTCAATCTGTGTTTTGTGTTTCAATTTACACATACCTATACATACACCTATGAACTGTATAACTCTCAATTCCTGTATTTAGTTTCTTAAATCTGGATCACTGTTTTGGGAGATTAGTTATCATTTTAGGTTGAGTTTTTAGGTATGTATTAATTCTACGATGGATCGATTTCCTTACCACTTTGGATTTGTTCTTCCAATTGTTAGGTTGTGCAGTTAAATCCTTCTCGAGAAGAATATTTTCCGAATCACCATTAGTCTCACTCTCTCCCATTATCATCTCTCTCCGTGAAAAAGGAAGCGCATCACACAGGCTAAATCTGGCAAGTAATTTCTTCGTTTTTTCTGGATAATTATTTTTCTGATGAAATGAAACCTGATTGATTGTTCATTGATCTGCGTTTTTTTTTTCTTTTAATCATATGTGCACCTCAACTTGATTCATTGGGATCCGATAATCGCCGTTTATCAATTTGGATCCTGGATTTACTTTTCTCGTTCTATGAAAAATGAGGAATTATATTTGATTTATCTGGATGCACGCAATTGATTCAGATACGCATTGTTAAATTTTGAAAAATATATATGTTTATATTTTTCCAGACCTGTATCGTCAAATGTATATTTTTCTGACATTTGGGGATTTCTCTTCTTCTACGGATTTGGGGATTTCCTGGTTCATTGACTTGTTTTGGAGAGAATTACAAAAACTGCCCCTCATGTTTAGTCTAATTACAAAAAAAAGTATACACATATCTATTAAAATTACATAGATGTTGAGATTTCAGATTTTTAGTTTTGGACCAGTTGTTGATAACTCCAGAATTAGCATCACTTGATCATTGGATTTAATAATCGATTTCCATTTTCTCACAAAAAAATGAAAGCAGAGGAATAATGGGTGATAGGGGAGTGATTGCCGATGGTGGTCAGAGTTCTTTGGGATACTTTTTCGGAAATGCAGAGGCCTTGACTCCTCAACCTCCAAAGGAAATGAATAACGAGCCTCCAGCGATGGATACTACTGCTGCGCCTTCAAAGGCGGGGGAAACCACTAAGCCAACTCCAGTGGTTATCGAAAGACCAGTTGGAGATGATTCCGAAAAACTTGAAAAAAGGAGACAGAAAAAAGAAAGAAAGGAGGCTAAGAAGGCAGCGCATATCATAATTCCGACTCCTCAACCTCCAAAGGAAATGAAAAACGAGCCTCCAGTGAAGGCTATTACTGCTGCGCCTTCTCAGGCGGTGGATACCCCTAAGCCAACTCCAGTGGATATCGAAAGACCAGTTGGAGATAATTCTGAAAAACTTGAAAAAAGGAGACAGAAAAAAGAAAGAATGGAGGCTAAGAAGGCAGCGCATATCATACTTCCGACTCCTAGTCCTCAACCTCCAAAGGAAACGCAAAACGAGCTTCCAGTGAAGGCTACTACTGCTGCGCCTTCACAGGCGGTGGAAACCCCTAAGCCAACTCCAGTGGTTATCGAAAGTCCAATTGGAGATAATTCCGAAAAAACTAAGCCAATTCCAGTGGTTACCGAAAGACCAGTTGAAGATAATCCCGAAAAACTTGAAAAAAGGAGACAGAAAAAAGAAATAAAGGAGGCTAAGAAGGCAAATCATATCATAATTCCGAATCCTCAACCTCCAAAGGAAACGAAAAACGAGCCTCCAGTGAAGGCTACTACTGCTGCGCCTTCACAGGCGGTGGAAACCCCTAAGCCAACTCCAGTGGTTATCGAAAGACCAGTTGGAGATGATTCCGAAAAACCTAATCCAACTCCAGTGGTTATCGAAAGACCAGTTGGAGATAATTCCGCAAAACCTGAAAAAAGGAGACGGAAAAAAGAAACAAAGGAGGCTAAGAAGGAAGCGCATATCATAATTCAGACCCACGAAACATTGGAAGATTCTAAAGTAGCAAATGTTAATTTGGAAAAGATTTCTCTTGAGAAAGATTTAACTGCACAACCTCTTGGTGGAAACCCTAAGATGGACCTTGTTTCAGCAGAAATTCCTTCAGCGAGTCATGCGAAAAAAAAGATTAAGAAAATGAAAAATAAAGAAGATGCCAATAGTAATTCGGAAAATATTAGTTTTGAGAAGGATTTAACCGTACAAACTCTCTTTGGAAACCCGAAGACGGACCTGGGTTCCGATGAAAGTCCTGAGGGTCACGCGGAATTAATAAGGAAAAAGAACATGGAGGATACACATGAAGACAACGGGCAGGCAAAGATAAATGCAGACCCCAATAAAATCCTGGTGGAGGGAAATGTGACTGGCAAAAAAAAGGGAAAACGGAAGAAGACGACAATTAAAGATGAATCTCAGACCATGTGCCAGGCAGTGTCAACAGAAATTGTTGGGGATGAGAATGGAACCCAAAAATGGAAAATGAAGAAAAATAAAACCATGAAGGAAGAAACAAAGGATTTAGCCGTACAAACTCTCTTTGGAAACCCAAAGACGGACCTGGGTTCAGAAGAAAGTGCTGAGGGTCACGCGGAAAAGATAAGGAAAAAGAACATGGAGGATACACATGAAGACAAGGGGCAGGCAAATATAGATGTGGACCCCAATAAAATCCTGGTGGAAGGAAATGTGACTGGCATAAAAAAGGTAAAACGGAAGAAGGCTGCAATTGAAGATGAATCTCAGAACATGTGTCAGGCAGGGTCAACAGAAATTGTTGGGGAAGAGATTGGGACCCAAAAAAGGAAAATGAAGAAAAATAAAACCATGAAGGAAGAAACAAAGGATGTGACTACGAATGTTTCTTCAAGTGATGGGAAAAATGCTGAGTGCTTGGGCCCATTGAATACGCAGATCACGTCAACAAAGGACGTGACTACGAATGTTTCTTCATGTGATGGGAAAAATGCTGAGTGCTTGGGTCCATTGAATGGCGCGCAGATCACGTCAACAAAGGATGTGACTACGAATGTTTCTTCATGTGATGGGAAAAATGCTGAGTGCTTGGGCCCGTTGAATACGCAGATCACGTCAACAAATGATGTGACTACGAATGTTTCTTCATGTGATGGGAAAAATGTTGAGTGTTTGGGCCCATTGAATGCGCATATCACGTCAACAAAGGATGTGACTACGAATGTTTCTTCATGTGATGGGAAAAATGCTGAGTGCTTGGGCCCATTGAATGCGCAGATCATTTCAACGAGGAGAAGAAAACTTCTTGTTCTTGATTTGAATGGTGTCCTTGCAGATATAGTAAGACCGCCTGTACCCGAAGAAATTCGTAGAGGGACTATGTCAATATTTGGACAAACAAGTGAGATTATGTTATGTTCATTTAACTATATAAAAATGAGATATTCATTGATTGAAATATACTAATGGGTTGTTACTTTTTGTTTTTAGTTGTCAAGAGACCTTTCCACGATGATTTTCTGAACTTTTGTTTTGAGAACTTTGATGTGGGCATTTGGTCATCAAGATCAAGGTACTCCTTAAACCTTCTTTCTCATTTTTCTTTTGTGGCTTCCACCATTGAGATATGCCTTCTTATACAGGAACCGAGTTCCCAAGATTGTTGATTATTTACTGGGAGATCTACAGAAGAAGTTGGTGTTTTGTTGGGTAAGCACACACACACACACACACACATATATATATATATATATATATATATATATATATATATATATATATATATATATATATATTGTGACTACTAAAATAAAATTTATTTTGTTGGTAGTTGCCATCTTAATATCTTATATGTGGATGGTGAGGAATTCATTACTTTATGACACTGAACTAACTCTATAATAACTTGAACAAATATCTCAAGACTGAAAAAGTGCCTTTTGCCATTTTACATCTCATGTAGGCTATATATATTTTATTGATTATCAAATTCTGATTTTAGTATGGGACAAAAAATAAATCCACTTGGTTCTATTGAGATTATTCAATTCATCTCTGAATGTACACATTTAATATTATGATACTAGTTTTATAACCAACATTGTTTTTTTTGTTTGACCTTTTTTTATGTAAATTTACATTGTAATGAATGCAGGATATGACTCATATTACTCCAACAGGCTTCCAAACTATTGAAAACAGTAAGAAGCCATTGGTCTTCAAGGAGCTTAGGAAAATTTGGGATAATGATAATCCTAGATTAGGTTGGAAGAAGGGTGACTATGATGAATCAAACACGCTGTTGTTGGATGATTCTCCTTACAAGGCTTTGCTCAATCCAGTAAGCTTTTTTGTTCCTCTAAGATACATCAGGTTGCAGTTTCCTCTAAGCATGTTATGCATAAATTGCTTTCTTTTTTCCTTTTAGGTGCACACAGCAATATTTCCCATTTCATATTGTCACTGGAATAAAAACGACAATTCGTTAGGTGAGATATTGTATGTTTATAGTTTGTTTTATTTGTTATTTCCAGTGATAAATATATTTCACATTCATCTCTCTCTCTTTACGTAGTGTGAATGTGTGATCACTCTAAAAATGACCTGATCCAGAAACATTCTGGGTATTCAAGTCATCTCTTGTTTTCTGTTTTTTCTGTTTTTAGATTGTAAGATTGTTTTATAGAGAGCATTATTATGATATCCAGTACCTTGGGGAATCCACTGTGTTTTGGCTGAACCTTGGGTAGATATAGATACTCCCTCTATCCATAAATGTAGAGCATATGTTGGTCGGCACGAAGGGTAAGAAAGAATTGATATTTAACTCCTGACAGAAAAATGTAAGGGCGAAAATTAGTACTGATGTGAGAAAATAAAGAGTGTTTGTGAGTAAAGCTAAAAAGTATGTTAAAAAAGTAGTGGCAAAATTGAAACAAGATAATGTTTTGAGGGTATTTACTTTAGGAGTTATTTCATTTTTAGTGTGCGATTAGCCTATAGTATGACTGGTTTTATGGGACGGGGAGGTGCAGTATACAGCATAGACATTAAATGACATGGAGATGTTTTTTTTATCCAATCCCTTTAACAAATTGGGACAATTGTGTTGGGATTGGGACTGAGAGCCCTCTGCAAAATTGTTTGATACCCTCTTTTATTACTATTTCACAAGTTAACGGAGTCTCTACGTATTTTCTAACATTGACGACGATAAATACTGCTGCAGGTCCTGGAGGCAACCTTCGGGTTTATTTGGAAGGGTTGTTAGCATCTGAAAATGTGCAAGACTATGTCAAGCAAAACCCATTTGGTCAAACTGCTATAACCAAACAGAATCCATCTTGGAGTTTTTACGAACAGGTAGTTAACTTTGTGTCCAGACAATCGAAAAACCAGAACAGATTTTCAAGGGGTTGGTGAAACAACATTCTTTCATAATTCTATACATTAGATATGTTGGTGATAATGAATTTGATGGGTCAACACCTAAGCACCTTCGGCAATAGGTAAGTCCCATTTTCTCTTTTTATTTGTTATAAACGCATAGGAATTTGAATATTTTTGGAGCTGTGATCCTTATTTTATTTGACATTGGGGAATGTATTTACACATTCATATGATTACTTGACACATCCTAATAAATACTACTCTTTCAAATTTACTTAATACACTCTCAAAAGTTTTACTTCTTCCGTCTCACTTGTAAAATGCACCATCTGATGGATCATCGTTAGAGCAGTGATTTTACAATTGAGAGAGCAAGTATATCATTATATTGAATGCACCGCTTGTTTCGTGAAAACAAGCGACTAAGTAAAAGATAAATATCTGAAATCAGCATGTCCCCGCGTCACCACCAAGCACCTTGCAATAGTATACTACGTTTTTTCTTTCGGAAACAGTAAGTATACTGACTTTACACTAAAGCAAGAAAGACAGCATCTGGGCAGTTGAAACAAAACAAAATTAAGCTGAGAGAGAGCCTAATAAACATCATCATAATTAGGAGGAAAAACAGAGCTTATACCTTCAGACTACTTGTGGACATAACCTACGTGTACTTGTGGAATACGAGAGCATCTCCAATTGATTGTGGTTGTGGCGGAGCAAACTACTGGTTAGCAAATTAAGAAATGTGTCTATACTCTATACTAAGATAAACTCAGCAGATAAGGGAACTATAGCTGCTGCAAGTATAATAGTAGCATCCAAAGCAAGTTAGTTAATAATATAAATCAAGAGCTTCAGGATATAACTCGAGTAACACACAACTCTAGGCGAGAAAACAAAGTTAAATAAAGAAGTAATGAAACTCACACAAAAAACGACTTGATTAATTTTGACAACAATTATGAATAACAAGGGTTCATAAAAGGTAACTGACAACTAATACCCCAAGAACTCACACCCCTTTTCTAAAGACTAAAATGGTCGTACAAAGAAATACGCTAGCTCTTCGACTATGATTTGCTAACCTGGAAGAATAAGCATCAGATGATATAGCTCCATTTAAAAAATGTATCGATTCTCTAATCAAACATGCCTAATTTACAATTGTGACACATCAGGCAGAACCTCATCATCTTCCGAAAGAATTTTATCAGCCTTCCCTTTCATCACTTCATTCGCACCACAATCATCACCGAACCAACCGGAAACTTTCTCACTTCTTTCTAAGAATCTCTTACTTCCGAACTTAAATTGTATGCTGGGCCTCCCGTTCAAGATAATCTTTCTCCTATCATCAGGATCAAGGGAATCTTTCTCATGTCCCAAAGTCACACGGGGTCTCAAAGATGGCTCCAAAGCTTCACTACTTCTACGGTAATCGGCCACTTCATCCAAAAGCTTAACTGGAATAACAGGCAGAGATACTTCCTTCTCCCCATATTGAAGTGGTGGTGCAAGAAACGGGTTCTTTTCTTCCCCCTGTTCCACTACACCACCTTCAGATCCATTAGAATTTTTTTGCTGAAAATTCAACCGGGGCCTCCCCGTCCTTTTAGGACTCTCCTCATCAACCGGCTCCGAATCCTTTGTATTCTCTGGACTTCTATCAAAGTAAGTCTCGGGATCAGGAAACTTGGGCAGCCAACTGGGTATATGCTCGCCAGCCGCGTTTTCACCAGCTAAACAATGGTTTAATGCTACCCCCTCTTTGACAACAGGAAAAGCAGGAATCAGATACGCAAACGGGGTTTCATCTGACTTGTTAACATAACGAATGAGATCCTTAACGACTCCCGATCCAGAAAGGGAATGATTAACATCAGAAGCACACGAGAAGCCCTGAACAGAACCTAAATCCTCCAACCCTTGAATCACATCAAACACGTTGCACTGGCTCCTGTTGGCTGAATTGGCAAAGGAAGTAGCAGTTTTACCTATTTCTTTGATGTACCTGACACCTACATCCGCGAGAGTATCCAATGCGGACTGGTGAAAGCTCTGAAACCCTAGACTCTCGCAAACCTGGGCAGCCGCGATTCTGGCGATGGCCTGGGCGAATTCGTCACCCCCTGACTTCTTCTTCTTGTTCTTCCTGTTCCACTGCTGACTCTCTCTCTCGACTGTCCCTACCGTTCCCATCGCTCATGTTCAGAAACACTTCATAATATCACACAACAATTGAAATTCTCCACCAACAACAAAAGAAACCCTAGCTCCTTGTGTTCCACGAGGCGAAATTTTAAATCGAGGGTGAAAACTGTAAGGAATTTCTACAGTAGTAAATCGCTTACCGGACTGAGAATTTCTAGGGTTTAAGACGGGAAAAAAATCGATACAGCTCTCCGGCGAAAAAAATGGCGATGGATTTCAGATCGGTGTTGAGGTAATGAGGGAAAATCGTGAAAAATTAAAAACCTCTAATAATCGCTTGGATCGGGAGAGCATTGTACGCAGGTTTCGAGACCCGCCAGCTAATTTATATAGAGAGACAAAGCAAAGCGTTTCTCACAGTCTCACACACACAGTCCGCAGCTGGGAATTTCCTGACAAACAGAGTTTTGCTGATGTCGCAATTTTGGAAAGTGCGCTTTTTAAAATCGGGGAAATGCTACTGCGCGTAACTGGAGGGAGGGAGGGAGGGTATTCTTAAGTGGAGTGGAGGCCTGGAGCTGCTCACATCACAAACATAATTTTCCAATTAAAAGAAAGTATTTTCGTTTATTTAATCAAATTCAACCTCTAGTTTTTCCATATTTTATCAATAGTTTAACTCAACTTAAAAATTATAATGTTATTTCATTACTTAATAATTAAAATATATTATCAATAATTTTCTTATCAATTACAAATATTAAACTTAAAAATTATAATGTTATTTCATTACTTAATAAATAAAATATATTATCAATAATTTTCTTATCAATTACAAATATTAAACTATTTGATATTCTTTATTGTATGAAAATGATTTTTTTTTAATAATACTACTATTTTTATTCCAACTAATCATACATTGTTCTTTGCAATTTAAAAAAGAGAATGCATAATTAATTGAAAAATACATATACTGGTATTTAGAATAAGCAAGCGCTTTTGTGTATATCTTAAAAAATGGCATCTCTTTATTATTATTTTTGAATTTTTCATACATAAATTTGTCTTATCCAATTTGATTAAGAAACGTACTTTCATACATATGTAAGTGTCAATTTATTGTCAAAATATATCAAATATTACTCTTGTCTCAGAAAAATATGAATATAATTTTCATTTGTAAAATCCAACTGGTGGTGGGAGGGCCGGAAATTAACTCCGTTTATTAGCATCAACTAACATCAAAGACAACACACTGTCACACTCAGCAAAAAACAAAACAAGCTTTAACTCAGTTTTATTGGCAGCAACATCAGAAAAGTGTGGTGTTTATTTTTACAGGAGAAAAATATTCAAAAAGCTTTGTAATTGATCTTCTTAATCGAAGAAATAACTCACGAGCAACTGAGGCTGGAATTTTGTCAAGGTGGAGGTTATATGGGCACTTGACCAAAAAATGGAACTTACATCAATCTAAATAGTAACAGTGCGAAAGGCAAACTGCACTAGCAGAGGGGAAGGACTTGGCCATTCTGAAAATCCAGCTTATGATCAAAGAATTTTCCCATTGCAAGTGACTATTCAGTAGGGTTACAATTTTCGAGATAATTTTACTTTATATGCCATCACAACAGAAGCCTTTGAATATCATTGAAGTTGGATTGTAGCTCAGTAACGAAGTTCCCTGCAAAACAGATTATTTGTTACATCGCATACAATAACTAAAGGTACAAGAGATTACTTGATGACTGAAATGTTTAGTAGTAAAAGCCTAACAACAAACCATCAGTTATACGACTCATTGGCTAAGATGAGAATAGGTGAAAAGAATAGCGAGAGACAGAACTGGGGTTGTATTCAGTAAACTAACATATCTACTGAATCTCATAATATTCACTTGATCTTCATTGAAATTTCAAGTCAGAAGAAAAAGTGTTGAGTATCAAATATATTGAAGAATGAGGACTTAATATATTTTGAAGCTTTAGCATTGACAGGAGATTATAGTATTCAATACTTGAAATCTCAAAAAGAAGAGGATCACAGCAAGGTAACGTAATTTGTATGTTTATTTGTATGTGTGTGTGTGTATATATATATATATATATATATATATATATATATATATATATATATATATATATATATATATATATATATATATATATATATATATATATATATATATATATATATATATATATATATATATATATCAATATTTTATATGATGTGGAATTGTAACTAACGGTCTAACAAACTTTTTATCATAATGAAATAGAAAAATAAGTCGTATCGTATTCAATACCTCCAACTTTTCCATCAAAAACGCGGTGGTCAGCGGACAATGTTAAGTTCATTTTTGTAACAACAGCAGGCTTCTCAATCCCTGTAAATGAAGTTAATGAACAGTATACAAGTTAAAGATCATCAAATAATAGAGTGTTGGCAGAATCTTAAATTGAAAAGTGAGCATTTGATGTTATTACCATCATCCCCAATAATTGGTTCAACAACTTGATTGCCACGACCAACAGCAAGAATACCAGCCTTCAAGAAAGTGATGGAAATTTTATAAATATACATAATTCAAAATCATAGTAGTAGTACACTATGCTTACAATAGTTTTCCCAAATTTTAAAAGGTGAGAAATACTGATGTTAGTCAAGACTCAAGAGACCCAAGTTCATGTAAAATCCTCTGCATCAGAAATAATGTTTGTATATATTCATATATAAATTGCATCACACGCACGCACGAACCTGAGGTGGATTTATAATTGCACAGAAACGATCCACGGGAAACATCCCCAAGTTTGAGATGCTGCATGAAAGGAAAATTTATGATCGTTTCCAAAAAAAAAAAAAAAACAAGGACTGGATAATTCATTGTGTCAATGACTCGATGAAAGGCCAATGTTAAGTATACGCAAAGTCACCTGAAAGTGCCACCTTGGAACTCATGTGGCTTAAGCTTTCCAGCCCGCGCTTTCTCAGCAAGTTCTTTGACCTACAGAATAACACAAGTGGATTGAGAAAAAAATGATTGCAAACATCCAAAAAATAAAATGAACCGATAAAACGTTAGAAGACGATAAAATTCAGATAGGAAGCATGTTCCATAGCACACCTCTAAGGAAATTGTTGATATGGACTTCTGATCTGCATTTCTAACTATTGGAGTCATCAATCCCTGAAATTGAGAGAAAATATGGTGAGTCTATCAAGTCTAATAAATGCTGTGAAACACGAAGTGTATATCTCACAGAATACCTTCTCTGTGGCAACTGCAATAGATATGTCAACCGAATCACATAATACAATTTCACTTTTGCTGGTATCCCAATAAGCTGCAAAGGTTCATTATTCCACACAAAATTATTGAAGGAAAATCAGAAGAGCAACATTCTAACTGAATAGAAAAAATTGTTCACTCAATCTATATCAACTATTTATAGGTACAAAAATATATTTCAAATAAAAAAAAAACATTTAAAATCCAATTGCACAGAAAATACAGTTGAGCCGGCGGAAATTAGTAGGCTAAGTAATGCTAGATATGATCTGATCTTAGGGTCAAGAATAATATGTTTGATATTTTATCTTCAGGAAAAGGCTGGATACAGTTTCAATGTAATGAACTTGAGGCATCTTCCGTACAAGTAAGAATCAAAGCAGGTAATAAACCATTACCATTTGCTTCTGGTACATTTCTCAAGGCAATAGCAACCGCTTTGATCACAATATCATTTACGGAGACTTTTACATCATACTTCGCTGCAAAGTAATAAAATGAGAGCGTTCAGCTTATATTAGTGTTCCCTACCCAACAAGAACCAATCAAGATAAAATAATTCTGTACCTTTAAGATTCTTTCTGAATGAGAGAAGAGGATCCAATACAACATCTAAT
Source organism: Euphrasia confusa (assembly GCA_954870475.1). Lineage (NCBI taxonomy): Eukaryota > Viridiplantae > Streptophyta > Magnoliopsida > Lamiales > Orobanchaceae > Euphrasia > Euphrasia confusa. The sequence goes on from OX940952.1 coordinate 40,170,502, forward strand.
ACAAAAGCCATTAAAAAATAAGGTTCACATGAATCACATGTTTATCGATGTACGTAATGCAAACAAAAAACATATCCAGAATTGATTGTAACCTGTTGATAAATATAAATGAGGAGTGAACTGTTTTGATTCCAGTAAGCGTGTTGCTATGACCTACAACACGCAAGAAAAGGTCCATCATATAGCTACAAGAAAGGTTAACAAAGATAATGAACAAAATCTAGGTTGTGTGTGTGTGTACTATAGTACATAAATCAACAATTAGACATCCGTTTCAATTATTTCCAGCTTTAATATTCTTGAACCCTGACATCATCAGGCCTCAACATCCATCTAGAGAAGTTCATATTATGCATAGATGAATAAACAAGACAACTTCAGTGTAAAACTCTGAGTGATGATATGGATTCAGGTTTGTGATGGTAAATATCATAAAAGATAGCAGAATGTGTAATATAGGAGACAACTATAAACATGAAAAATTAAAACCACCCAACTTGTGGCAGATAGACCAAATACAGATGTTTCATGAGAAATGTGCCCCATGATCTTTACAGTCCATGAACAGAATGAACTATTGACAGTCACATAGCGCATCTTTTGTTATTAAAGCTTATGTATCTTCTTTTAGCATGGGTGAATTTAGGCATTAGAACTGATTTCAATTTCGAAAACGGTGATATCTACTGAAGGTAGAAAAATGTCCAAGGATTAGGTAAAGAAATAAGAACACTTCTTATGTAGAAATGAGACAGAATCAGTCAGTATCAACCTATTAGAGCCAATTTATAAATATGTAGGAACCCTTGAAACATGGGAGTAGGACCACATTAACACCTCCCTGGTAGCATAAATTCAAATAGATCTTCTACATTTACTAAAGACAGTCTATACGAGCAAATTACCACTGTGGTCTAGTGGCAATAATGGTTTCAAATTACAACTCTAAATAATAAATACTTACATTCCTTCACTCAATTTGTTTTGGTACATGTTTACCCTTCAAGTGAAAAGTATAAAGTTTAAATTACTTTTATAATAGTAATAGGCATATAAAACATGGTTATGCAGGTGAAGAAAAATCAGCTCCAGAAAATTTTCTGGCCATAAAATAATGAGGGGAGATGAATGGTAAAATATATGTGAGCAGTTTATGGCGGTAGACTCAGTAAAATAATATCCTCATCCATGCAGTTGGTTACAGAGAAAAGACAAAGAAAAACTAGAATCAAGATTACTAAATTTCACTCAGAAATAAGTTGCACAAGTACCTTGCGTATTTGACTATTTGGCAGATCTACATAAGCATCTATATCCTGTACAGTGGATTTTGAATCCACTGCCAAGGAGAAAGAAGTTTGAGGTGATGAAGAAATCTTTTCCTTTTTAGAGCCAGAGAAGTTGGCAGATCCTTTCCCAGACTTTATTGCAGCTAAAACATCCCCCTTCAGCAAAGTATCACGGGGTCCAGATGCTGGTATCGATGATGCATCTAATCCATGTTCTAGAATGAGCAACTTTGCAGCAGGACTGATTCGACTGAAACCTATCTTCTGAGGGTTGACAACCTTTTCAGGACTTCGCTGAACAGGCCTTTCATCTTTGACACTCAAATTATCAGTAGATGCTTGTACAGCTGCAAGGTCGTTAGGATCTTCAACCTAGCAAGACATATATATAATCCAATATGAACTATATTTATTTGGTACTGATGCAAATTAAGAAGCATGGGAGTTGCTTTTTCTCTCTACTGAGGTTAATAGGGTTGGATACAAGTGTAGGCATTATGAACTTACAGTAATTGCAATGGGCTGCCCCACAGCCACATCTTTTGATCCTTCTGGAGCTAAAATTTTGGCCAAGAACCTGCATAATGCATTTCAACAATTCAAACTATATTCAAGTACACGGATTTTCTAATATGAATTGCAGTACTCATGACTACTATGTAAAAGAACGCAAATACCCCACTTATGATATAGCAAACATAACACCCCTCTAATCAATTCCCAGCCAAGTGGGTGGTGAAAGCTCCCAAAATCTAGTGTCTAGCAGTAAATAACCGCCATATCAAGACACATGAACTCAAGGAAGCATAATACATTGAATTTCTTGATTTATATTGTATGTTCAAGGTCCATGTTGATATTCTAAATTTCTCACCAGTCATAACTTCAAGGAAGCACGAAAATATATAATAAATTGAATTTCTAGATTTATATCATATGCGTAAGGTTCTCATATTAATACTCATCTGGGCTACATGGCCCATGCAAAGTTGTCACGGAATAGTAGGAATGTTTTAAAGACCCAAAACTCCTAAGAAAGTAAGAACACAACAAAAATGTTGGAACAATTTCATTACCCTTCTTCGAGACATTCAAATTCAAGGGTCGCTTTGTCTGTTTCGATTTCACAAATAACATCACCAACTTCGATCTGCAAGAGCAGAGGTAAAGATATGCTGTCAAATCAATATGCAAGTATTATACGCATAAAATCCATTTATTTGTCAAATAATCACATTACCTTATCACCTTCTTTTTTTCTCCATCTTGCAATATTACCCTGGTTCTGTGGATCAAAAGAGAAAAAGGTGGTAAAGAGGAACACTCATCAGTGACTTGAAAATTAAAAGGCAATACTACAATATATAAATTGACAACATGAACTGTCCTTACCATAGTTGGTGATAGTGCTGGCATATCAAGAACAATGTGAGGAGGAAGTTCGGATCTGTTAATGTTCATGGAACTTGATTCCTGTATCTGATCTCCATGTTTCACGGTTTGTTCACCGGGTGTTTTATCTGTCACTTCTGACCCACCAACAGTTGCAGGAATATTAGCTACATCGTCAAGATCCTCGACCTACTTAACCAGGCCAAAATCAGTATCCACATCATCCAGATGATGCTAATAACAACATACACAGCTAAAACGTAAATAGTGAGGAATCGATAATAGATCTAGGATGATCCAAGATATGTGTGGGATAGTTTTATAGATTACTTGGGAACTTGATCTATAATAAGATAAATTGCAGCCTTTGAACAAACTCAGGCCATGTTATAGTAATACTACATCTGTCCCAAAACAATAGTCACACTTCCTTTACAAATAACAAAGGACGTGTGACTATTAAAATGGGACAGAGGGAGTAGTACATTAGTATACGAGACAACGACGATAGGGAAGATTAAAAAAAAAAAAAAAAAAAAGGGTATAGAAGTCCAAGGTACATAACTGTAATTGCTATCGGCTGCCCTACTAGCACATCTTTTGATCCTTCAGGCACCAGTATCTTAGCCAGATACCTGCACATTATGTTCAAATGGAATTAAATGTGTACCACCGGAAAGGTTGAATAAAGGTTCTCTCGAGTGCATAAGGGGATTATGTCAATACCCAATAATGCACAAGAAACACGAAATCAATCAACAACAACAGAGATTGAGGGACGCCTTTGGAAGCTGTCGTGAAAAACATATCTAGATCAAAGCACGCACTATAACATAAATCTACATGAACACTAAATCTAGAGGTAAAGAAAAAAAACACGCAAAAAAAAAAAACAAAAACAAAAAAAAAACAATACCCACTATGAACTAATAATATGGAATTATAAGACAAGAAAATATGCAATACAACTGCATATAAGAAAATATCATAGTCATTCCACATTAGAACATTTGAACCATCACAGTATAGCTCAGTCATCCTAAATTTTAAGACAGTTTTACTAGTTGATGGAAGAAAATATTTAAAATAAAATACTTAAAAATTGCATGGAATTTGAAATCAAGAATTTACCCTTCTTCAAGGATTTCAAACTCCAGGGTAGCTTTGTCTGTCTCTATTTCACAAATGACATCCCCCACTTCAATCTGTAGAAGAGAACATAAAAATGATCACATAAACTTTGATCTACCTGGTTATTTCATTTACACTCTTCAGCAACCCCAACTTTGAAGCATATAAAATATCTGCAATAAAATCTAAGTAATGCAAATATGCAAGAGAAATCTGTGAAGGATCAGTAACAACGACATACCTTATCTCCCTCCTTCTTCCTCCACTTTGCAATATTACCTTGACTCTGTATGAAATGGAAAAGCATATGAGAAACTTATCAAGAATTTTTTGTCATATGTAAAACCTCACAGTCTTATTACCATCGTAGGTGACAAAGACGGCATTTGAACCACGGTGTGCTCAGGAAGATCTGTAATAATCCAAAACTTTTCAATAAGCACTCAAGTCAAGTAGGCATCAGCAAGTAAAGCCAACAGGTTATAATCCATATTTTTCAGAATAATAATACTAAAGCTTTAAGGCTGACTTAGACATTATAACCTTTACTCATTTAGCAGAAGTCTGAGACTGGGAAGGTTAAGTCCCTGCTTTTGGATATTAGAGAGAATTTAATCTTCCTGTTTCCCTCCAAAAAGACTTCGAATTGTAAGGTCATTTAGCTCTAAATCCCAAATTTTCAGACTAACGCACCCAAATTGCCCAGTTATCTATACTCCTTGTATTTTTGTTTTGAGTTTTACACAGACCATAGGGTCAATATAAATTCCAATGGAATGGGTTTTACTTTTAATGCTAGATTCCGAAAACTAACAAAGGAATTCAACCAACCATAACAATCTTCTAGAAAGTAGAAGTCAAACAATATTCAACATAACTTTTAAAAGAAGGCAAATCATCTATACACAAATTTCCAAGTTGACTACATACCATAGAAATAACAGTATCATCCAAAGAAGCCAAACACGATAAAAGCTACTATTAAATAGATGGAGCAAGAAACATTGTTGAAGAAATTTTCAATGAAGCCAGCTTCACCTAGTTGACACCTAAAAATGTTGAGATATAAAATTGGGTAATAGGTTTATGATAAAGTTATACCTGCAGTTGAATAGTAGCGGACACCAATCCGAAACTGTAAAACACACGTGACTTTAATTAGAAAAAGCATATAACACTATTCAAAACAAACACTGGGGTGATTCACCACCAACCTTAGCATTAGAAGAATAATCATGAATGCCATTGACCAAAGGAAAAGGCGCTGGCCTGCTAAGAGATTAATCATAAGTTAACGGGAAGCAAATACAAATCATGATATAAAGCTTTAGGTAATTTGATAAATATCAACCCAAGCAAAATTTCTCTTATAGGCAACATGTAAGAGCACACTACACAGGACGGAAACCAGTTTAAGACTACAGTAAGGGTGGCCATGAAGGAAGAGTAACATATTCCCCATACCAAGGATGCAAAAGGATGTGCTATATGGTTAGGTATGTGACTTGAACAATCCGACTTAAACAAAGTATGCAAAATAACAGCTAAATCTAAAAATATGGATAATGTGGCATATCACTGTAGCTAAAAGGCAGACTTGGCCAACTGAAATCTGCTGCACGTTAGTAATCCAACAATGAAATATACAATGTCCTTCTCCTAGATATATGAAGAGAGAACTTTAAAATGTTGAACAAGTTTCATTTGCACTACAGAGAAACAAGCATCCAACATTTCCAGGATAAGATGAGTGTGATAGATAATAATTATAGACATTTTAGTTGTATATCTTCACTGAGTAACTATGAATTGCTTTACACTGAGTAGTAGCTTAAAAGGGTGCAACCAATTGAAATTTTGCTAGCTTTTTTAGTTGTATATTTTCTACTACTTGGTGCTAAATCTATGAGGAAAATACACAGTCTATGTGAAGTAGGCAGATACCCATATTAATAGCAGGTCTGATTCCAGCATGAATGGATTGGCAGATAAAAATATTTTTCTGACCCTAATGGAGCCAGCAGTAAAAGCTAAACTAAAATGATGTAACTTACCTTTTATATATTGTTAAATCAGACATGACATGTAAAAATAATGTATAATCAGGACATCCACTGATTAAAAGGTGATGGTCGAGACAAATATTAAACTTCAAATGCATTCAAATAAAAATATGTCAATAAGTATGATGCAAAAAGGAACTACTAGTAAATAATGAGATTGACATAACAAGAAGGAAAGAAGCAGTCTATAAGCCGTAGAAGCAAACCTTAATAATGAATTTGAAGCATCAGTGGTAGAGTTTAGTCCTCTGGTTCTGCAGGGCCATATTTCGACAAAAATGTGAGAGAATGTAAAATTGTCTGTAACTACAGAACAGCATATGCAAAACTAAATAAAAAAACAAAAATACATGAGTGGTAATTTATGGACTATCATTTGACAGAAGAACTTTATAAATAAAAGGAGAACAGAGACAAACTCAACAACTATTATGTACAAAAAAGGACGAGATGCCTAATTTTTACAGAGAAGGTAGAGGTAACTAATGTAAATTATCCAATTTATATTGAAATGTTACATGTAAGAACTTACAGAAATGCAGATGTAATTTAAAATGCCCAGACACGTATATTTCTTGCACGTAACGTAATTATAAATATTTATGCTATCCATCTTAAAATAAAATAATGCAAGTAGTAGCTACAGGATCATAATATAAGTTAATTAAGGTGGAAGGATGAAAAAAATCTTAAGCTCAAAACTGAACTGTATAATACTTTATAAAAATAGTAGTCTAAGGCAAAGGAAATACCGATAAAAAGTTTGTAAAAGAAACTGAAGATAAAACCATGCTTCTTGCATCGCTCTTAATATAATCAACTAAAATAATTCAAAAAAAAAAAATCATGTTTCAAAAAAAATGTTAAGAGGCGAGAAATCGTGCTGGAAAATGTTGAGAGGCGACAAAATGTTGAATCAACTTTTGATACAACTTCAATTACACTCACCCTACATCCTTGGTTACCTAACCACAACATAAGTAAGCTGGAAATAAATGATCATATCGCCTACATTCTTATGAACCAATCGAGAAAACCGCCGTCATCCTCTGACGAATCAAAGCCAAAAAAAAAGTCGCATCCATCAGCCGAACTATATTCTCTTCCAACATTCCTTTAAAAATTATGACTAATTCCAGTAACGTTACCACTCCACCAATCATAAATTTATCCCCAAATAAAAAATCTTCTAGATCGATATTCACGAGATAACGATAATTGAAAATTGAATGATTGAGGAAATAATTACCGATTAAGATGTGAGTGAGAGGCGAGAAATCGAGCTCTGATAAGCGACGGAGCTTGGCGGATCACCGGATGCCGAAGCCTTGACAACGCCATTGATCATACGCTGATATTTCAACGTTCTTTCCTTTTACCTTTTCTTTAGTAAATAGAGGGATAAACTGAGTGATTAAAAATTTTCTTTAAATTTTTTTTTATTAGTTTTGTTTCATTTCCTATGAGTCTAATGGCGGCCTGTTGAATGATTTAGGGTATGTAGATAATGAATTTATATTTTGGATTAGTTGCAAAATTAATTAATTAATTAAATTGATGAGTATTTATTTATGTTGCAATTAAATTTATATTTAAAATATATATTTTACAAACAAAAAATTGATGAATTCAAATCAAAATATATTTCTGAAGGTTTTAATTTATTTATTGAAATATGTTTTTCGGTATACAAAATTTTCGTTACAAAATGGTAAATCAATATATTCTGATTTCCTAAAAATAAATATGAATGTCATATAAAAAGTTGAATTTACCAAATAGAAGTTAAATACAGTAACAAGAAAATTAAATAATATTAGCAGGTCCAAATGACAATAGAAGTTCACAACCTTTGTCAAATTACATAATCTCAACAAAAATAAATAAATATACACTTTATAGTAAATAGACATTCAACAAAGGGTTCACTCCTTGAAAAGAAGAAAGAGAGGGGATAAGAGCACATAGACGAAAATAAATTCTTCGTCGATTTATTTCATGACACATGGAAACAAATGCACCGAAGTGAAACGGAAATATGGTACAGATCAAAGACGACCCAATATCAATTCTTCACCGTGGTGACCTGCCTCAAAAGCATGGACACAACATCAGGAGAAATTCTGGAAGCCTCTGTCTTGAGGTCTTCAATCTTAGCATTGGTTTCTACTTCAAGGCGTTTCACATTAGCACCCGAGTCTCCACTGCTCTGTAAAATGCAACATGGGAAAAATTGATTAATTAGAAAATTGTAGAGAACAATTTGTGTGAATTTAATTCGAAATAGTATACATAAGTTCACAATGAATTGAGATCCTAGTTAAAAAAATGGGGTACTACAAAATTATTAAATATTCCAATGCTATTTGTAAAATTTTACAAATTCCATCTATTATAAAACAAGAAAATAAAAATTTTAACATCTTACCAAAATATCCCTTTCATTAATCAATTATTCCTTTAAACTCTTACCTCTGAAACCTTCTTCTGAAATTCAGACTCCATTAGAGCACGAAACTCAGCAATTTCCTTCTCGGCCTCCTCTTTTGCTTGTTTCAACCTCGCTTGTTTAGCTGAGAATGGAAGCCAAAGTAAGAGCAAACCACTATTAGTGAGAATTCATTCAGTGCAGATTTTGGTATCACAAAACTAGCGTACTGCTAAGCCACAGAGCATATTACTAGGGACGGGGCAAAACGCCCAAGGCAATCGCAAATGAAGAAAAAAGGTAACATGGGGTCCACATGAGATGAGACCTTAAACTCCCTAACCCTCTTAAGGGATACATTTATCCTCCTGTTAAAATAATGTGTCGAAAAAGTATTATACATACACAAAGTTAAAAGACCTACGACAATGAAATTTAAAATAAATAAGGAAAACCAGTTATAAACACGAATTCAAAGTGTAAAGAGTTATTACCAGTTCTAGCAGCATTGACAATGTGCTGAGCTTCTTGTTCAGCAGCCAATAAGAGCTGAATTCCATTCTGGCTACTGCTGGAGGCCATTTTATGAAATATTGAAGCAAAGGCTGCACCATTTAAAGGATGTAAGTAAATGAAACAAACACCACGCAATGGACGAAAGAGGCCAGGGAAACGGAAACTGGAAAAAGTGAAACTCCATAATCAAATTTCAAGACCATTGGCATATTTTGGTTTCAATTACTTGCAATCCACTTTCATCGACATCAGTAAGATTTCTTAGCCAGATGGCCAGTATAATTTTGAGTTCTGTAACCAACACGTTCTAACAAACACGTACTTCAACATTAGATCATGTGGACTAACAATCTCAAGTTCCATTTCCACCAAATCAAACAAGCATTGCAATCTCAGATTTGTAATATGACTATATGAGTACCGTGACACGTTTCTACTCAATGAAAACAATTTTAACTTCAGAACCGTGATCCAATCCCTACCACCGGTCTAAGTTCATATAGTCATTCCATTACAGTAAAAGACAAAAACAACAACAATGATCATCACCATCAAATCAGCTCAACCTGAAAACGATAATTTTGAATCCGCACTAACGAAATTCCCCTAAATTCAATCATAGTATCTCCCAAAAAACACAGATCTAACCATCCCAAGTAACTGCCGGTTGATCGAAGCATCAACGAAAACAAGATCGAATATGAATAGCACTTTGGATTGAAGAGAATTGATGCAAACAGGATTTTTTTTATTTTTAAAAAAAAATAATTAGAAACATAAATAGTTGCGAAGACGACGGAGATGGGTGTACCTTGATTAGATAATGATGGAGCACAGATACGAGGAGGAGGAACAAATGAGACGATACGAGAGAGGGTTTTTACCTTTTATGATGGGTGCAAAGTTTTACCTCTGAAAAAAAAAAAAACAGTTTTGACTTTTGACTTGCGGTTTACTTGGAAAAAAAATTAAAATTAAATATTTATAGTTAATTTTCAAACATAAAATTTAAATTTATTTAAAAATAATTTGAATACAATTTTACCAAACATAAAATTTAAATTTATTTAAAAATAATTTGAATACAATTTTACCAACTAAAAAACGTAAGACTTCTTATTCATCAATCAAAAATCAAGATAATACGATTCTATAATTTATTGATTTATCGAATTTTTCAATGCATTTGTTTCGCGAGAAAAACATTTATCGATTTATCGAATTTTGCAATGCATTAGTTTCGCGTGAAAAACACCGGTTCACATTGCCTTGCATCATATGCATTAAGATTGTTCAGAAACCATGGTCAAACTACGAAGTGTGATGAAATTCAACGAGTTTGTTTTGGCTGGCGAGCATTCGAGCAAGAACATGAAACGGATCCTTATTAGTCTTATAGTAGTTATATCGATATGGAAAAAACAGTATAGTAAATTAGTATTGCAGTATCATATTTTGGTTTTTTCTATGAGAAAGGAAAACATATACTAATACGTATAAAGTAAGCATTAATCTCCTATGAACAAATGAATTATTACTTGTGTTTATTCTCTCTACCAAACTGTGTTTGTCCTAATGTTTTTGCCTCTCCCAAGAATTTGCAAGTCGAAACCACAAACGAAAATCACCGATTCTGAAGGGTCTCGATCGCCTTCTTCCACTGCATTGCTCTTTGTTTTGAATCCTCAAATGACATTACTTTCTTAGGCTGTATCAAATACAACATTTATGCATAATTTGATAAAGGTAATCCAATTGCTCGACTAATGCTGAAAAAGCCAACCAATTTGATAACCATTTCCGATGTTTTTATAGCAGTGACTAAAGGATACGGTGCTAAAAATTACTTACGGTGAAGATCTTGAAGTTCGAAGGGCTTGTGACTTGAACGTTAAGCTCGTTAGGATTGTCAGACCATATCATGTTTCCTTTCACCATCAATTTCGCGGGGTCCACATAAATTAGCTTCGGTTTATTCGTGAGGATAAGTTGGACTTTCTTGTTTGTCAGCTTCTGAAGTTTCTTTACGTTGGAGATCATAAGAACAGATTCGCCGGGCTCCAGGAATTGTTGCCTGTTCAACAAATGGTTTTCATTTGAAGAGAAACAAATAGATAGGAGTATAAAATATCTCAACCATCGACATAATGCCTCAAAAAAACTCATGCACTCACCATTTTGAATCGAATGAATCAATCGAAGCAAGCCTAGTTACGCTACTAGCTTCGGAAGCTGACGTGGCACCAGAATTTCCATCATTCGTTCTGTTGCCTGAAAAAGAGTCCTGGTCCTGAAATAAAAAAATGCAGATGAAAATACTAAAAGTCCGAAATGCTGATCCTTTCCACGGATTTAGCCGTTTGTTTGTGTACATGTTTCAGGCATTATAAGAGGTTTAAATAAAAAAAATAAAAAAAATACGAGTAATAAACAAATAAGATAATTACAAAAACAACCCCATAGGTTTACCAATTGCCAAAAATTAAGTAATTTTAAAATGTAATAAGGCTAATCATCTAGAAAGATCTTACCCTTGGCTCCAACGCAAGTTTAGGGGGTGTTGTTCCTTCCCTCAAATTTTCCCAATTGATCCCATTGAAAAAAGGATGCCTTTTGAGTGATGCATAACCACCGGGGCCCGCACCTGGTCGCCTACTCGGATCTATGTCCTATTGCAAAACATTGCATATTTATAGAGATCAGCCAAAATAGTTACTATAGGCAAGAGGAGTTAAGACCGTGTCAACCAAAACACGCGCGTTATAAATCAAAGAGTTCAATGGTGATATACATAATACATTACATCCAAAGAAAACTAAAATCGAGCAGCAATTTCTAATATTTCTCGATGAAACTAAAAGTCAATCAATGAAAACAGAGAGTATATGCATTACCAATAACTGATCAATGAGGTCTCGTGCTTCGGCTGAAAAGAAATTCGGGAATCTGAGATCCCTAGCAACTATTCGTTGGAAAATTAGCCATTCACTGGCATCTTTAAAAGGAGAAGTCCCTGAGAGCATTTGGTACAATGTGCATCCAAGTGCCCAAAGGTCATTCCTGGTTTCCAAAAGAATAAATTCGTTCAAACGTCTAAATCGGTAGAAACGAGTCTATTCTGAAAAAAAAAGGTTTTGCAGAAAATTAATAAAGCAGTTGAACATTTAACACAAGTTCATTACCCAAAAGTTGCTGGTGAGGAATTTAGAACTTCGGGAGGGACGTAAGCAGCTGTCCCCACAAAGGTGCACGCCTTGTCATCTGAGGAAATTTTACAAAAAGAGAAGAAGTTCAATAAATTATTCTTTTTGGAAAATAAATGGTTAATTAAAAAATACAACCTTGGGTTTTAGTCTAATTACAAAAAAAACAAACTAGATTTTTGTTGTAAATCGGATGACCATTGTGGTTCATTTTTGCAATTTAACCGACAGGTGTTATGACTACCTGATGCCGCATTTGGAAGGAGAGTTATCTGGCCACCTTGCATAGGCTTCACACTACCGAAATCAGCAATCTTGATATGCCCATCCGAGGTAAGTAGCAGATTCTCCGGCTGTAGTCCATTTCAGAAACTGTGTCAGCAGTTTTTCTATGTGATTTATATTTTTTTAAGGCTTCCAGAAGTACCTTAATATCTCTATGTATCAATCCCATACTGTGTATATATTCTAGAGCATCCACAACTTCTGCTGCGTAGAAACGAGCCTCATCCTCAGACAAACGACCTTTCTGCATTGTGAAATCAACTAAGTCGATGCAATGAATTTGACTATAGGCCTTCTAAGTATACTTTTTTCGCTTACCCTGGTTACTTGATCAAAAAGTTCTCCACCGTCACATGACTCAAGCGCCATGTCTTCAGATTATTAAAAATGCAGGGTTATCAAATCACTCACGACCCAAAATAGAAGTGAAAAGACAAAAGACACGTCGTCGTAATGCAGTAAACAGTACTCACATAGAGAGTAACTATCTTGAAAAGTGAAAAACAACCGGACCACACCAGGATGATCTAACTGGTCCAATACTATGCGCTCCAATTTCACATAAGCTGTTTTGTTTTCCTTGGTGATGAATTTTTTATCCATTATCTTCATGGCATAAACAACACCCGTGTCTTTCTTCTTCGCTCTGACTACCTGTCGGGATTAACCAAAATTCAATAGATGTTGTCGATGCAATTATAAGGACCAATGCACTTACTCTTGCAAGACTTCCCTGAATCATAGATCTAATCAAAGTCTCCATTTATAAATAAATAAATAAATTCAAAACAACTTTGTTACTATCGATCGGAGAGCTAAATCGACATATCACAAATTCCTTACTATCAGAGACGAAAGCACAATCGATAAATCGAAACGGTGGCCCACAAAAACTACTATGATTCCAATTCCAGCATAATTTTTAGTTGATCACATGAAACAACAGAAACCAAACACAAGCACATAACCACAAATCCAAACAACACAAATAAATGGAAGGTAATAATAATAAAAAGGAAGAAAAAAATTGAACCTTGGAATAAGAACCAACACCATAAATCTTCTCCAAATCAAAGTCTTGGATGCTGAAATTCTCCTGTGGCGCTCTGAACGCGAAGCTCTTGGATCTCTGAGGATGATTGTTATTATCATCATTATTATTATTATTTGAATCAAATCCCTTCTCCATATTACCTTCCCCCAACATTTCTATATTCTTGCCCCAATTTTACTTTTCTTAATTCTCATTTCTCACCCCACAACACCTAATATATTTGGTGAAAAAACATTATTTTCATGTATATGTTTGTACACAGAAAATTCAGTATTTTTCTCAACAACGAAATAAAGGGCAACCCATTTCAAGAAAACCCATAAAAAAAAAAAAAAGGAAATGCCACACACAAGTAATGAGAGCTTTATGATTTTTTTGAGGCCCCCAAAAGAAGGAAAAAGCTATGAAGAAGGTGAGATGAATGGAAGGAGAAATGTGCGTATGCAAAAATATGTGGGTATGGGGATTGAGGAGCACATGGAATTTTTTTTAATTTTTGCTAAAGAAATAAGTTTATTGAAACTCATGAAAATCTGTATTTTTAATATAAAAAAATAAAATTAATTATATTTTTCAATATTTAAGTTTTTTTAATTTTTTTAATTAAAAAAATATTATAATATTTATATTTTGATTGTAACATACTCCAGTTATTAAAATAATTTAAAGTGTTAATTAATTTAATTAGAATCAGTTAACTAGTATAATATGTTGTTAAATATATGGAAAAATCAATTATTTAAATAATATAATATGTTATTATGACATAAAATTGACAAATACTATTTAAGTAATATAGTATGCTATAAAAAAAATTACTTTTATACGGTACAATTAAAATTTGGAGCAACATTGCTCCGCAACAAATTCCCATGAAAACAAAAACAATATATATAAGGATGTAATTTAAGTTTAATATGAAGTGATTATTACCATGTACTATATATAGCATGTGAAGCAATAGGTTGAGCAGGGTTGTGGAGCAATATATTAGACTTAAATTATAACCATATTATTTATAAATTAAAATAATTTGTTATACGCGGACGACGTCAAAATACGATTTCGTTCGCGATCGTATGTGTAAACAAATGCAAACAATTATATATATAAACTCAATCAGTTGAATTGAAAGTGCATTTCATTTCACCGAAATAAAGCAGTCGAAAATTACGATCGAAATTAAGCAAGTGAAAAAAAATACTCGACTTTTTCTTGTATGAGCCATTGAAAATAATTTTACCTATATTTCAGTATAAGTGCTAAAAGCATTGCTTATATTTTTCAATTTTATCTTTTTCTGTGAAAGTTCAGATGGGGCTGAGTTTATCCATAAGAAAGCTCTTTCTTATATTTTTCCATTTTTTCTTTTCCTGTGAAGGTTTATATAGGTGATGGGGCTGAGTTTATCCATAAGAAAGTTGATTCCATCTGAGGTAATAGTTTTGTTTGTAGAAAAAAAGATGGTAATCTCTATAAGAAGTAATTGAATGTTTGCTCTATTCCTCGTGCAACCAGGATAAGGCACTTCCAAAATTGATGTACTTGTAATTGATGGGGAGATATCATGTGCAAGGTAATGTAGCTTTCTATCAAATTAGAAATATATTAATCTCATATATTCAGAGCTCCAATTGTTTAGCCTAATAATAAATATTTTTATTTTGTGCAGTTCTTATGTTGGTTTCACAGCTCATGCAGTAGAATTTCTTGACACTCTTTTCTCGCGGCTATGAAGAAATTGCTTTCTTTAAATGGTTTATTCATCTTCAACCTCATCGTGTGGTCCTCTAATGCTAATGATACGATACATTCAAGACTGAAAGAGGTGAGAACTGAATAAATTAACACAAATTTTGACTACAAAATCATGTTCAATACTGTATTTGTTGCATTGCATGTATTGATTCATAATACTTGTAGAGTCTGCATGTATTCAAAAACATATTTCACCTTTCGCTTTCCTCAGATGTCAATGAAGTTATCATTGCCATGAATTCAGAAGATCCGGTAACCGACAACGAACTCTCGGGTGCTTGTAATGAAGTGACAAGATCATTAAAGAACGGAAGGCAAGAGTGGGGGCCAAAGAGTGATTGATGCATCAAAACGTATCAAGCCACTAAAAGAATGAAGAGTGCAAATTTTCTCAGAAATGTTACATTCTTAAGCTCATTTGGTTTCTGAAACTCAGTTTGAGATAGTTCATTTAGTGGTTAACTAAACAAACAACACATCACAGCTTGTTTGATTTCTCAAATGTTGTCTGTTGTGGCATGTGGCCCAAACGTATTTGGGCATGCTATGCAATGCATAGTGTATTCAAATAACATGTATGGATGAACATTGTGGACGCCCTAGTTTCTCATAGTTCAAAGAATTATATGTTCATGTAAAAAATACTTGTGTTGCACAAAACGAAAGTAGTATTTCAGTTAGACTATGTTTATCGGAGGGTCATCACGCCCCTCTGACAAGAAAAAAACAAAAGTTAAAATTAAAAAAAAAATGAATTACCTTCTCACGATCCATGAGTTTGACGAACCATGGATCGTTATTTTAATAATGATATTAAAGTTCACGTGTCCATTTGTAATTGGTAGACATTATTAGTAAGTTGATGTATTTTGTATTTAAGATTTATATTAAAATAAATATATAAAATTAATATCAAAAATTTTAATTTTTTTTCCTCCATGAATAGAGTTCAATATAGATAATGTTTCATTTATAATTAGATATTGTTGTAATTTTAGCATCTATTTCTACATTAATTTATTTAAATCATGTAATTTTAATTCTATTTTTGAATGTTTTTTTAATTTATGTTTGTTAATTTTTAATTAATTATTTAATATATTTATATACAAATAATATTGTGCACACTTTTAATGTAATATAAATTAAAAAATAATTTAAAAATAAAAATAAAATGAGAAAATTGTGTAGATTGTTGATAAATGATGGAAAAATGAAAAGTTAGATTGTAGGATAAATTGATGAGTAGAAGAGAGTGAAATGAATTTTATATTAAAAAGTTGAATTGTATAGATTGTTGATAATCGTAATCTTAGTAGGTTATTGTATAAATACTGCATACAAAAACATTATATATAAAATAAAACATTGAATTACATTCCAAATGATTGAAGGGAAAAGGTTTCCAATGTCAACACTAAGTAAGAAGGCACACAACTAGATAGATACATGTTCTGGACTATCACCAAAAATTACACTTAAGGGAAGATATCAGTTTGTTTCTTAAAGTTTTAGGTTCAATCTTTACTCCCTATGCATCCCACCCATCTTTTCTCCGGCCAAACTTCTTCGTTTTCCGGCGACTCAAAACCCCAAACATCTCCGAAAACTTCCTCAGGCACTCGCTCCTAACCCCGTAGTGAACCTGGGTATTCCCACTGATCGCAACTCCCGAAAGTTTCGACATATCAAACACCAACGCGGGCCTAACATACTCCACCGCATCAGAAGCACTCGCGTTTGCATACAAATAATTCATCAACACATCCTCGCAATTGAAAAGTCGGTCCACCAACTCCCTCCCGTCACGGGCCTCCTCCCCCCAGTACCTCTCGAACGCTACCTTATGGTCAACGAAAGCAGCTCCAGTCAATATCATGTTGTACCCTCCGTACAACCGGGCGTACCTCTCCCCTCTGTACTCCAAGGGCCCGGGCCCGGGCCCACCTCCGACGAGCCGCGGGTAGAACCCGACAATCCGGTCTGGATTCTGACGCCAGACCCTGAAAGCCCGCTCGATGTTATCGCATGCCATCATAATGTCGTCGTCTAGCTCGAGGACTGCCCGGGTTTTTATCAGTGGGTCGACCCGGAACCGATTGTTAAGCGAGTTACGCTTTTCCACTCTTATCCTTACTGGGACCGATGAGTCAAAATCACTCGGCTTAGGCGGGACACCTTTATTCCACACAACGACTATCTCACGTACAGATGCACATCTCGAGTAGTGTTTTATATACATGTTTAAATTCCAGAGACGGGCGTCGTATGTCATTGTCAGTAAAGTGAATTGGGAGTATTGACCATTGACTGGGTACGGTTCTTGTGCACCGCTCGAGCCGTATAGATACCTAACTCCGGTGCATGTTAGCATAAAGGCCACTGTGATAATTACGGCAAGGATGGTTGTCCCGATGCAAGAGCCCGGCCTTAGTTTAGAATGCAGGGTTGAGCTCGCCCTGTTCAAACGGCTGCAGAAGAGTCTCAACTTAGAGGATAATAGCAAGTTTGGTCTTTCTCGAACCAAGAAAGTGTCGCTTCTTTTTTCCACGTTGTGAGGGCACCAACTCATAGGCACTACGCATTTCACAGCTCCAAGTAGAATCCCGACCAGCACAACCAACGAAATAACAGAAATTGCCGAGACAAGCCCGATCAAGAATCGAAAAGTGGAATCTCCAGAGGGCACTCGATCGCCATCGAGGACGGCGATCCATTTTCCAGACGCGAGCTGCTGCACGTCCAGGTGATGGTGTCGGGCCCCATTCCAAGCATTCTTCCCCTTGGTCGGAACTTCAAAACCCAAGGAGACCTCGACTTCCTTATAAGTGTTACTAGTCAAAACCTCTACTCTGAAGACACGTGTCCTGTGCCCGTATGTCTGACCACAGTCTTGACCAACTCTATAAAGGTTGCCGTTATATTCAAACGGGCGGCCTCCATTCCGAGCGCCCATGGTCTTGTCGGTGTTGTATATAGGGTTTCTTCCATGAGGTTTCCAAGGGCCAAGAGGGGACGCGCTGTGCCAAATCCCAAGGTGCCCGTTTTTCTTTGTGCCAATCTCACTGTGATCAGAAGCAAAGAGGAAGAACTTTCCCTTGTGACGAATTATAACGGGATCAACTAGTGGCTTTTTCATGATGATCTGTTCCAGCGTCCATTGTAAAGGGAAGTGGGTTGCACGATAGAGACGTGCATCCCCTTTCGCACTGCTCTCAGGCATCATATATATCTGTGAAGCCAAAAAACAGGAAAGGTGAGAGAAAGTCATAGAATACTGTTAAGCCTGTAGGCATCGGGTCAACCCGGACGGGCCTGGTGCAAAAACAAAGTTGATGTCTATGACTAACATTCTTATAGTAATGCGTGTCTCTAAAAACAATTGAGGCCTTACATTTCCGTCATATTCAAAGACATAAGGAAAGGACAGATGCCAATCTTCATCCAGAGCAATGCCCAACTGCTGCCATGTTGCTCCATTGTCTGTACTTTTTGCTACTCCAATATCTCCTTGCATTGTAACAGAGTTTTTTGCTTCATAAAACATGTAGAGGACATCACCCTGAACAATGTGATCAAACATTAGACCATAGAACACCACTTTGTGAAGCTGGCCAGAGGCCGAACCGAGAAATACAAATCCACTTTACAGTTTGTCCAAAATTTTCGGTTAAAAATCTAGAAAAGCATGGAGTCTTTCTATTTTACATTTCAGTAAAAAAAAAATTTATGTCTTTCAATTGAAGTTAAATAGAATTTTATAGATCTATGCATGCCAAAACGCAAGATGAAGGGTCATCATTAGTGTTCACTACGATTGAAGGGTACTTAAAAACTCGCAAAGAACGTATGAAATATGCATGTATTCACATAATATTAGCGTGGCAACAAAGAAAGTAATGGAGCTCACATCAAATTACTAACATGGAACAAAAAATAACAATGGGAACCTGTTCAATATCTCTGTGATACTAAAATATTATAATCGCATAAAAACTGTCTGTCTGAGAGTACTGTAATCAAACAGATTTTCTAAAAAACTTGCTTATTAAACGAATACTATTTTCTTTTAATCAAAAAAGTCAAAGGTCCCTCACAAAAAATCCCTACACATGTATATACATAAAATAAAATCCAGTAGACTAATTTTAACTTGAGACTAATTTCAGAGCAGATTTACTAGTCACTCCTCCACACATTATACATCAATTTATTTATTTAGCAAACCCGAGAAAAAAATCTGATCAGAAATTGCTGGATATACTCGAAAAATGCTCAAGCAATAAGCTAATGGTAATACTAATAATAATATATCATTCAAGGGCAATCACATTATACATGTTCATTCTATGAAGTGAGAACATCAAGTCGTTTCCCTAAAGCAGAGGTGCTTCACAGCAAACATATCAAGAAAGACCCTAAAGCACTTATATGATACTCCAGTACTAATTAATATGCTTATCCTTCATCCCCACATCGAATTTACAGCTCAATCCACTTGTCCTAATCTGAAAAGGTGCTCAGCTTTATCCATGTGAGCATCCTTCCAGCAGGGCATAATGTTAGCATATCCAAGTAATTAATTATCGATGAAAATAGCTAAAATACAGTTCAAATTGCTACATATTCGATTTTTACCTGCGCATGAAGAAAAGGGTCAGCAACGAAGTTAGTAGGGAACCCGGCATCAGAAAGCAAGGCACAAGTGATCACTGGGTTGGCCAGAGGCCATGCTGCACCCTTGTCCTTCCATACATTCATCTGTCAAGTGTCAACCAATATTCAAGCAGACTGAATATTATGAAAATGTTTAAAAAATCCTCTCAGTGTAAAATAATCAAGAAAAGACCAAACACTGAAGAATTAAAATATAAAAAGAAATTTTAAATCGTAAGCAAGACACAAAAAGTTATTTTCTTTCATACTGGAATACAACAAGAGAATGCAATAAGCATAAGTGGAAAACATAAAACTAAAAACAATAAGAACGAGTTGTAAGATCAGTATTATTAAGTTGCAGAAAATATGAAAGAATTGCAGAGCTTTCATGCTTTGGTAAGAAAATAATAACAAGTAGTAGAATAGCAACGTGATAGTTGAAACCAGTCGCGTGCATTGACACTAACGAAATCCTAATAGCACAACCATTACAGATAATGGCATAGTACAAAAAATGCAGAAATATTAGGTCTTGAATTTTGCGATTAGTAATTACACCTAACCCTTCAATTTTATTTAGAGTAATTGACATGCTAAGGTAGCATATCACTTCCAGCTTTCTTCAAATATGGAGATAAGCTATTCGGGTACCTATATGTTCGACATGGAAATAAATTCACATAACTTATCTCAATCCATGAACACAACCAATATAATAGTCCTAATAAAATTAGCAGAGATTAGGTGTATGTAATCACTATTTGTGTGAAAAGAAGACTACACCCATACCGGTAATTTGTCACTACGGGCTGAAAATTACAAGTTCTTAATGAAAAACAAAACTTATGATACATAGCCCCAACCCTCAGAATTTTTTTTTGTGAACCCCACATCACTCCATTGAAAGCATAAAAAATAAAAACCTCACATTTTTCGTGTGGGACTCACACAATTTTTCTCATGTTTGTTGTAGTTTTTCAATCGAGCTTTGAGGTTTGAAATATCGAACCTCAAACCTTACCGTTCGACTTGTCAAAGTTCTCCACCGTGGAAAACATCTAGAAAGATGCTACATCACTGGAGATGCCCTAATCCACATGAAGCAACAGTGGTGGAAAAGGGGGAAAAACAGAGCTTCAAAATTAAATGAAGGTAAAACAAAAGTAAAAAAAAAAAACAGTGAAAAAAACCTAATGGGATTCATTTTTTTAGTACATAAACTCAATAAATCTGAAATTCAATCGGACTAGAACTTACAGCTTCAATGGGTTCAATCTAAAAACGAAAAATCAAAAAACCTCGCAAAAAATTATCTAAAAATAGAACTTACAGCTTCGATGGGTTTGAGAGTAAAGGGGGAGTCTCCGTAGTAAACCCCCACAGCCCACGAGCCTTCGCTGTCGTCGTCACACCCGGCCGCCGCGATCCCCGCGCGCACGTTAGCCGGGAGCATGAACCTCGCGTAAAAACCCCCAATCGACCCCAAAACGACAAACGAAAACACGAAATACGCAAAGGTTGACGACACAACGCACGACTCACTGTTCCTCCCACCACCACCACCACCACCGTTTCCGTTGCGCCACCGCCACCCCCCACCACTTCCGCCGGATGCCCCGTGGCCCCCGTTTCCGCTCGACGCCATTTCTCGCCTTTAAAAAAAATCGAAACACGAAATAAAAAATCAAGTCCGCCGCTGCCGGAAAATTAAACCGCCGCGAGGTCTTTGCATGTGGGCGGCAAAAAAAGGTGGGGCGAAATGTGATAGTAATAAATAATTAAGGATTCTTTTTTTCTTAATCAGTAGTAAATAGAGTATAAATTTCTTGAAATCGGAATGAAAATGGTGATGAAAAGCGTGGACAGTTATCGGGGTGGGGTGGGGACTGGGGGAGGGGGTGGTGGTGTCTCTCTGTATTGAATGTCGTTCTCATCTGTGATATGCTGCTACTTGTTACTAGTAATAATCTATCATTTCCAGGAAGCCAATTTTATTACTGCGACTCTATAACTGTATACTGTATTTGTTAATTCATTTTAATTAATATTAATTAATTAACTAATGCACTAATAATAGACCATTCCCTCCCATTATTATACTCCTATTTACTACTTATTCATTTATTCTCGAACCTAATTCTTATCTTACCTAATTATTTTTAATGAATATATATGCTTTAATTACCATAAAGTTTTGTGTATTTACAATTAAATTAATTGAATGATTCGAGATACTGTATATAAACATGAAGAAATAAAAATAATTATACAGTTGCACAATTTGAAATTTTATATGAGAGAAATATGAATCGATGGTGGCCTTAATTAATTCAGTCTTTTTACCAATTTCATGATTTGACTAAGGGCAGGATTGTGACATTATTATTAAGAATCGGGAATGAAAATCGAATTGAATTAATTGGTGTGATAATTATATTTAAGGAATAAATAGCACCCCATTTTTCCGTAAATACAATGTTATACTACCAAAGATACGTCACAGTAGTAATTGTTTTCCATAAATATGTGACAAGTCGTTTTCACTTATTTATTTTTTTATCAATTTTGATGTAGGTCTAAATTACTTAATAGCATATGCTTTTCTCAAAATTGGTATTAATATTAATTAAAATTATTTATGTATTAATTATTAATTTTAGTGTCTGATTTAGATTTGTTAAATAATTAATGAATTGTTATAAACTCAAGAGAAATTGAGAGAGAATAATAGAGTATAAAGAGAAACAATATAAGAGGAGAATAAAATTGTTATGTATTGTTATTCCATTCATATGGGGAGACCCCTTTATATAGGATACAAAGTATGGTTTCAGTCTTGTTCACCAAGAAAGGGTAAACTAGTCATTCACTAATTAATAATATTCATAACACTCCCCCTTAAATGACTATTTACAGGATTGTTGCCTCGTTAAAACCTTGTCAGGAAAACCCAATGGGATAAAACCTCGACGAAGGAAAAAGAGTACAACTTGCTCCCCCTGATTGTAATCACCGAAGATCTTTGACTTTGTGATCAATCAATCTCATTAAAACCTGTAACTAATAAAACCATATAGGAAAAACTTAGTTATTCAAATATACATTTTGGTCTTCAGGACACAACATTCGAATTGTCGAGTTTCACAGTCATTTGTATTATTGTATATTTTTCGTTCTTCTGTGACATGCCTTTACCAGACATCTATTGACTAGAGCATTCACAATTGCTATAACCGGCCGGTAACTCTTCAGGAGTATTTTAGATGCGTCTAGTGTTCAATATACATTTCTTGACAAATGAATAATAATGTGAACTTCAATTAACAATCATTTGAACTTCAGGTTCAATATCTCACTTTATCTCGAAAATAAACTCATATGGAACATTCTGATGTCATCATTAAATATTATCGAGTGATGTGCATGCCTCGTTAAAAACATCGTTATAAAACTCTGTCGGAAAAAATACTCGAGGAAAAGAGTACATGACATTCTTATTTATATTGTGGTGATTGTCTCGTTAAAAACCTTTAACTAAGAAAACCCTGTGAGAAAAACTTAATAGAGGGAAAAAGAGTGCAATCACTGGTCTTCGAGACCAATCACTGGTCTTCGGGACCTTGTCTTCAATATCATTCTTGTCCATAATGACATATATAATATGATATTGTACATGTTCTGATTTTCTACATAGTCAGATCATACATTCGATGCATATATCTATTGTTTGTTGCTGCCATAAATATTAAGTAGCGGAACTTAATGTCATCTTTCAAAATATTTGATTAACATTGAGTTTCTGCGAAAAACTCTTGAGCAACTAATTTCGCTTTTATATCTCACCACATCATTATTCGTTTTTCTTACGAACACCCACGTATATCCTTCTGGGATAATATTTTGAGGTGTGTACTATAGAGTCAAAATATATCTTTATTTAGCGAGTCATACTCAGCCTCAATTGCTCGTTTCTTATTTTTCGAGTGTTGCTGGCACACTATCATTGATTTAAGTTTTGGATCCAATTTTTCTATAGCAACTTCTTGAGATAAATATGTCGTTGACGACTTTTTATTTTTCCATTTGATGACAATTCAATATATCAACCAAATTTTTCATCATTTCCCAAAATATTTAATTTGGTTGTTCCGCAATCCCACGATTTTCCATTATCATGTGCACATGCTCTTTCAATGGAATTTTCATCTAACTCTCTTCAGGAGATTTTGAGGGTGACTTAATTTATTGGTTTTTCCGCGAATTTATTTTATATCTTAAGATCGATCTACTACGCTTCAGGCGTATATTAGAATTAACATTTGAGTTGATCTCTTTGGTATTTGAACTCTTATACTTCATTTATCACAAATATGTGATTTTGTCACACCTTCATTAATTTGTAAATGAATTTGGCAGTTTACTTGCTGAATATTGCAAGTCACTTATTTTCATGAACCTCGGGTTCAATTGATTTGTGCGTGGATCAAGAATTGAAGATCTTTTCCATTCAATGAAATTTCTCGGCATTTATATCTTTTATATTCTTATCTCCCCCTAATGCCGGGAAATGATCTTTCTTAAATATGCAAATCAGCGTAATTGCTATAAATCGATCTTCTGGATCGCGGGCTCGAGATATTTAATATAGCTTATTTTCTAATATGCTCATTCATGAAAATACGCTATAGTGGTGATATGAATATAAGTTGCATATTAATTCGCAGATGAGAAATAACAATTTTCACGCATCATGATATGCATCATTTTCATGTTTTAGTACATGTAATCGTGGGGATTATTAGTAAAACTCTTCTGGAGCTCACTCTTAATATTTGATCATTTGAAATAACAGTATTTTTACCAATGATCCTTCGGGATACAGTATCTTTATCAATGATCCTTCGGGATCAAAATAAATCTCAACATATAATTTTCTCAGAATTGGAATCGACTTTTTCGATATTTCACAAGTACTCACATAATAAGATACATTTATTCTCAATTTTCCAAAGATATCTTTCAGGGATAATTCATATAACGAGAAGAATTGAATTTGGCGTTTCACTATGAGTATCATGAAGTAACTTTATTCAAAACATTTAATGTTTGAACTTTGCTTCTTCGGGAGCAATCAATAAAAATATATTCTTTCAAGAATATTATTTCTTATGAATATCAATATCGATTTACAATATTTAAAGTTTAATTTCTACACATAAGCAATTTGATTTGATATATTTATGCGGGAATATCATATCATGATGTTCTTCAAGAACATTTAAAATTTGATTTTGATATTTAATCATGAATATCATATCATAATGTTCTTCGAGAACATTTAAAACTTATAGCTACTACGGGAGCAATTTAACTTGATATTTCCAAACTTATTGCTACTACAGGAGCAATTTAATTTGATATTTATCGAATAATATCAAATCATGATGTTTTTCAAGAACGATCAATGTAATATTTAAATCAGAGTTTATGTTCTCCAGGAACATTCAATTTAATTGATATATTAAGAAACTGATTTGATAATACTTCAGGAATATCAAATTTTCATGGGGATTCAAACTCATGTGGCTATCCCAATACTCAAGCAAATAACCACCGGGCTATTCAACAAGATTTAAATTAACTTTTCCTAAAGTTTCACCCACTTTGGAATTCAGGAAGTAACTCAGTTGATTCATGTGTCGATTTTGCACATACATGACTTGACCACGAAAAACTCGCACGATGTTCTTTAGGAACATTTAATTTTAATTTTTTTCAGGATATCATTTTATGTTCTTCGGGAACATTTAGTTATGATATTTCTTCGGGAATATCATGTCACATTGTTCTTCAGGAACATGAAAAACTTTAATTGATTTATTAAACATAATTAATTTGATATTACTTCAAGAATATCAGATTATAATTTTTTTTCGGGAACATATGATATTAATTCAGGAATATCAGATTTTAATGTTCTTCGGGAACATATGATATTACTTCAGGAATATCAGATTATAATGTTCTTCGGAAACATATGATATTAAGAAGAAAGGAGGAGAAGTAGATATATTTATAATTATTAATGAATATAAACAAACATATAAATTCTTGCCTTTGAATTCGGATCTTGGATGGGTAGAACTTCGATGAAGAACGCGGTTGAGCTTTCGTGCTGATAACGTGTTATAAACTCAAGAGAAATTGAGAGAGAATAATAGAGTATAAAGAGAAACAATATAAGAGGAGAATAGAATTGTTATGTATTGTTATTCCATTCATATGGGGAAACCCCTTTATATAGGATACAAAGTATGGTTTCTGTCTTGTTCACCAAGAAAGGGTAAACTAGTCATTCACTAATTAATAATATTCATAACATGAATTATAAAATTAATATTTTTAAATACAAATTAATGAATTTAATTAGAATGATTTATATTTTAAATACGAGTAGTATGATTTAATATTTTTTGCAAATAAGTAAATTAAATTTAATTAGAATGATTTATATTCTAAATGTGAATTAAATAAGTAAATTAAATAGTGTAAATTAAATAAGTAAATTAAATTTAATTAGAATGATTTATATTCTAAATTTGATTACATTTAGTGTCGTAGTAGTGTGAATTAAATAAGTAAATTAAATTTAAATTTAAATACATATATGATCAGGGTCGAATTATACAATGTAATCATAGAGGTTGAATTTTAGGTCAAATTATAGCTAGAGTCGAATTAGTTGATGAGAAATTAGTAAATTTGAATTAATTGGTGCTGAAATCCATAATTAATTTAATCTTGTTTATTTAAATTTAATTTCTGTCCAATTTAATTTATAATTTTAAATATAAAATATAAGTTTAATGTCATAATATTATTTATATTTTTTAAAAAATATTTAATAATTTAAAAAAAAAATCATTATTATAAAAAAAATCAATTTAGATCGCTTAAATTCAAGTTAAGTTCAGTTTAGCCGTTTCAGTTAAAAAAACAAGTCCTTATAATTGATACAGGATAATAAATTTGTATTTGTCTATGATTAAATCCAATTATATTTCAGTTCAATTTATATCATTTAAGTTCAGTTTGGCTCGATTAAATCCATTTCAAAATAAATTAAAATAAAATAAATAAATAACCATTTGTATCAATAATTTTAAAGTATAGTTAATGTTACGATATTATTAATATTTTTTAAAAATATTAAATAATTTATAAAAATTATTATTATTTTATAAAAAAAATCAGCTTAAGTTCAATCTATTTCAGTTTTTTTAAAAATATTAAATAATTTATAAAAATTATTATTATTTTATAAAAAAAATCAGCTTAAGTTCAATCTATTTCAGTGCAAACAACCTTAATCAAAATCTCTTAAATTTGATTCTAATTAATTAATTAAATAAAAATAATATGTTTGAATTAAAATAATCAGGTAGAATTATAAGTAGTTGGATTAATGACCTTTCTTTTGGACTTAATTCTAGTACATTTCAGTTATAGTTCAAATCGCCTCAGATTAGATCGCTTCAGCTTCGATTAAATTCGTTTCAAAATAAATTAAATAAAAAATAATTTGAATCAATAATTTTAAATATATAATTTAGCTAATATCAAAATATTATTAATATTTTAAAAAATATATTTAATGATTTATAATAATAATTATTATTTTTATAAAAAAATAGTCCAGAGTTCAGTTTAGATTGAGTTCATTCAATTCAAATTTAAATTGTTTCAGTTCAGTTTTTGTTAATGTATTATTGATCGAACTTTTATACATTTCCCATAAAATCAAATCAAGAAAAATAATATTAAAAAATAACAATTTCTTGTTATATTCAGAAATGAAAATTAGCTGAAACGCATCTTCACGTTATTATGTTAAGAATAAATAATAATTAATTACTCCGAACGAGACTTGGGGACAAATTATTTATTTTTTTAACCATATATAATAACCCTAATTTTTTACTATTTATTAAAAGACCAATCGAGTCCGGCTAGAAATGCAAATACAAAGTACAAACGAGACTTTGGGACAAAGTAAAAAAACAAAGACAACCTATAGTATAAGTATATTCACAAAGGCGGCTTAATAATAATAATAATAATATTGACCTAATCCGCTTATATATAATTAGTACAGCTCGACCAATACCATTTACCAATACACGCACCTTCACTTCGTACTCGAGAAATTCATCATCATGAATTCTTCTTTTGCTGGTCGAATCGTACGTAATTGAATTTTCTCTACATTTTTTTTTTCATATATAATATGTATTGTGTATTCAATTTTGGGTAATGAATTTGTTTGCAGAAAGGTCGCTGTGGCGTTTGCTCCGGAAATTTATCCGGCAAAGCCTTCCTCACAGCCGAGTGTTCGTTACACTCTTTCCACCTCGGCTGCATCGACGCCCAAAACCACAACGTCTGCCCCGTCTGCCCTCAGCCCGAGCCGCCTCGATTCTCCGACGACGACCACCCTCCGCCGCCGACGACATCCTCCGACTCCCTCACACCCTTGCAAAAAGTCACAATCACCTCCGTCCCGGAGAGGCCGTCCGTCGCCAGATCCGCCTCCGCTTCCCCCTTCACCGTCCTCGTCGGCCTCAAGGCGCCCCCGTCCCTCTCGGAAGAATCCCGCGCGCCGATCGACCTCGTCACGGTCCTCGACGTCAGCGGCAGCATGCACGGCCACAAGCTCTCCCTCCTGAAACAGGCGGTCCGGTTCGTGATCGACAACCTGGGACCCACCGACCGCCTCTCCATCGTCTCCTTCAGCGACCGGGCCCACCGCGTCCTCCCCCTCCGCACCATGAACGACGCCGGCCGGGCCGACGCCAAGCGCGCGGTCAACGCCCTCTCCGCCGACGGGTCAACGAACATCGTCGACGGGCTGAGGAAGGGCGTGCGGGTCCTCGACGAGCGGCGGCATAAAAATCCGGTGGCCAACGTCATATTCCTCTCCGACGGAAACGACACGACTCATCACTCTCGGCACATGACAAAAAGGTTCAAGCCCGATCCGACGTCGAGATCGACTCCCGGGCCGGGGTATCTCCACCTGCTGCCCGATTCGATTTACCCGAAAAACAACGGGCAGTCGACGATTCCGGTCCACACGTTCGGTTTTGGTTCGGACCACGACCCCGTCACGATGCACGCTATTGCGGACGCGTCGGGTGGTACTTTCTCGTTTATCGAGGCTCACCCGATGATTCAGGATGCTTTCGCGAGCTGCATAGGAGGACTTTTGAGCGTGGTGACGCAGGACGTGACGATGACCGTGAGGTCAGCGTCACGGGGTTGAGATTTTGAGTGTATCTTCCGGAAGGTACCGGAACGAAATCTCCGGCCAGGGGTCAGTAGGAGTGATCAACGTCGGCGATCTCTACGCGGACGAGGAAAAGGACTTTCTCGTCAATTTGTCGGTTCCGGTAAGTGGGGAGGGAAAGACGTCGCTCTTGGACATCTCGTGCACGTACAGAGAGGTTGTGTCGAACGAGGAAGTGAGAGTCGAAGGGGACAATCTGGTCGAGATTAGCCGGCCGGAGACGGTGTCTCCGGCCGATAAGTTCGTGAATTTGGAGGTGGACAGGCAGAGGAATCGAGTGTACGTTTCCGAGAGCATCGGGGAGGCTCAGAAGATGGCGGAAAGCGGTGACCTGGCAGGCGCGAGGAGTTTGCTGGCGGAGAGGAGAGAGTATGTGCGTGGGTCGGTGGCGGGAAAAGCGGGAGACGAACTGTGCACGTGGCTGGAGAATGACATGAAGGAAATCGAGGAGAGGTTTGGAAACATGTCGATGTATGCACGGGGTGGAAGGGCTTTTGCGTTGTCGGGAATGAGCTCGCATGGTATGCAGAGAGACGCTGCTAGAGGCCAAAAGGTTGGTTTATCGCTTGGTGGTCGATGTGGTGGTCGTGGCGGTCGTGGTGGCGGTGGATACAAGACTCGTAACATGCTTAATATGGTAATCAAGTCTCGAGCTCATAAGCACTCCGAGGACGATATGGTAGCCAAGCCTCGAGCTCATAAGGCCAAGTCTCGAACTCATAAGTACTTCCATGACGACGATGATTAGTTTAATTTGTTTGTTTTGCTAGCTTTTACATGTGTTTTGTTTCTTTGACATTTTGATCCTTGGTGTTTCTTTGTTTTTCATTTGTGGTTTGGACATCTTTGGGTACTCATTTTCTTTACAAATATATATTAGATTTTTGTTATTAGTGTCATGTTATTGTAATTGTATAGTGTACTACAGTACTACTTATATAGGCATTTGCAGTATATTTGTTCATAATCAAATTTAAAATGCAGAAAATGAGAAGAGTGAATTACAATTACTTCTAGTTACTTCTGTTGAACCATACGGCAGAGAATATTGCAACCTGAATTATTAACGGCTAGGCATAGTAGATTGACCGACGAACATCTTCGACCGCGATCACCAGTTAGCAAGACACGCACGCACTTTATTTCTCCTTAAGAAAACTGAAAACACACACACACACACACACATCTTATTAGTTATTGCTAATCAACCCCTCAAATTCATGAATTTCCTAATCAGTACCCCTCCCTCAACTGGAATTCATCAATCAAATTGAAAAATGTTCAAAGCAAGTAAAAGCAGCAGGCCTAGGCTTATGCCTACGCCTATGAGGAGCAGAATACGGCCCAAATGCTGAGCATCTGGATGCTCCCTCGGGATCAGCAACTGCTCCTCCGACGACCGGAGACCACTATCCATCCGGTCGATGTCGGTTGTGACGTGGCGTAGCTTTTCGGAAGCCAAGTCCGCCAACCCAGGGATTTCGAGATCCAGGGCGGCGCTGAGGACAGCGTTCGCCGATTGGGAGTCGGAGAGGAACTCCGTTTCGAACCTCATCTTCGTTTCCTCGTCGTGGCTTGCTTGCCCGTTCCCGCGGAGGTATTCCACCACCGGTTCCAGGGCATTTCCGTCGTACATCTCGAGAACGATGAAGTTTTCCGGCCACGCCTTGTTTTCCAGCCTGTGATTGATGACTCTGGATAGGTCGGACGCCGTCGACGGGATGAAGAAACTGCGCTTGTCGGAGCTTATCAGCGTGAATTCGTTTGGATCAGAAACTGTTGAGGTGGAGGAGTTGGTGGAGGAGGAGGAGGAGGATGAGTCCGCCATTGTTGATAGAGCTTGTTGCAGAGATGATTTGAGCGACGGAGATAATGGTGTGTGTTGTGTGAGTGTATGTATCATGTATGTATATATAGAGATATAGAGAGAGAGGGGGTAAAAAAGAGTGGAGAGATCACGTGATTTGCCATGTCAGCAGGCAGTTTGTTAGCAATGCGGTTAACCACCACCGTGGATGCTACGCGATTTACAGAAAAAGTTGCGTGCATACAAACCACGCGCGATGTGCCACGTCAGCAGTTGGCTAGCATCAAAAATCAATATTGATCAATAGCAAGAATTTAAAGTCAATTGTGTTTCTTGGATTAATTAATTTTAATTTTAAAACAATGATTAAAAATATTGTATTTCCTTACGGAAATTAAATCCTATATCTAGCCTATGATTCTGAGAATCTTTTAATTTCCATATGAGTCAATCACCTAATTAATTAATTAGAAAATAATTAACCGCAATATAATTGTTAATCCCTAGTTTCAAATTTGGAAAACTTGGGACTCAAGTCGATCCTGATGATCGATCACCAACACAAAAACCCTCTATATATATATATATATATATATGCATCGCATAAACCAAACGCACACATTACTACTCGCGCGATCAATACTTTTAAAATTTCTCCATCGAATACATACGTCATGTCATACGCACAAATATATCAAAATCAAGAATCTAATATATCAAAATCAAGAATGCCGGAGATGAAGCCGCCCCAATGGATGGGTCCGTGGTTGAAGACTCGGATGTACGGCGAGAGTTGCAAGTGCCAGAAGCACGGCGGCAGTTACACCACCGTCTTCTGCGGGGAGTGCTTGGGCAGACCCCATTGTCAAAAATGTTGGCACACAGGCGGAGAGTCCAAGCCTCACCAGAACCATGGACCTATTTTACAGGTTATTATTATTTAATTCTCAAACACTTTTCAAAACTATTATTATTATTATTATTATTATTATTATTATTATTATTATTATTATTATTATTGTTATGTATTTTAATTTTGTTGTTGTTGAATTTAATATATATACATATATTTGTTGTAATTTATAGGCTTTCATTGCATCGAAACGGACGGCGATCAGAGTTGAAAACATAAGGGAGGTGTGCAAATGGGATGTTTCTGATATCCAAGTCTACAGTATCAACCATAAGACGATACTTCACCTGGAACCCAACAAGTCGGCATCGGGATCAAAGAGGCCCAGAGACGATGAACAAAACCCAAGGTGCAGAAACTGCACAAGAAAACTGATCGAATCCGACTTCTCTTTTTGCTCCATCGCATGCAAGGTACGATTCGATTAATTAGGGTTTACTTTATAATTAATTAATATTATTGAGTTGTTAATGATTCAATAGAATTCTGATTTTTTGTTTTCTCAACACATATGGATCGATGCAGTATTACTTTGTTACCAGTTTAAATGAGGGCATTGAAGAAAGACCACAGTCAAAGGAAATACGCCGGGAGAGGGTTATTAATCCAGAGATAGTGCCGCAACAGTCATCGACTCAACCGATCAACTATCGCAAAAGGAGTCGGAAGGGTATTCCGGAGAGGGCTCCATTCAAATAGCTAGCTACCTAGATCGTATATCGGTATATATATATATATGTACACATGATCGATGGACACCTAGTGATCTAGGAACTTCTGAAGTGATCTCGAGTAGTTAAATATGAAGTGGGTTAATTTTCAAATCAGCTGTCTAAACAATTTATAATGATGATTAAATAATTTTCACTATGGTGGTTTGTTCATAATTTATATCTATGAAACAGAATATTGATTAAGAAAATATTCAGTATTTAATTAATTAAATGGTTAAAAATAAGTGACATTTAGAGAATTCTTATTGGATAGATTATATTTGCAGGAACTGATAACTTGAGGACTAAAATTCTTAAAAAGTACTTCTGCAATCTCTTAATCCGAAATGACCAAATCACCCCTTCAGCACCTTTGCTTTTGTTCAATAAACCAAAAGGGCATACATGCAAAAATAAACGCAAAAAGAGGAGCGAAGAGGGCAATTCAGGGATTTTATTCACAGCTACTGTTAAACGTACGTACAGAGAATCGGAGACGATCGACGACACGTAAGAATACGAAAACCAACACGAAACAAAAGAACCCTAAAATCGGAGACGACCGACGACGAATACAAAAACCAATTACATGAAACGAAAACGATCGATCATTTTATTTCCAATCCAAATTCATCTACGCACGTATGAACCCTAAACGCCCAAATTCTTACTCATACACGAACCGATCGGCGATCGACATCGATCAATCTTCGTCTTCCGGTTTGAGCTCCTGATCATCGACGCCGTCGAAAGCCCACGGGTACTGCCCCCTGATCTCCGCCACCTCCGCCTCCGCGATGCTGCCCTCGACCCGGAACGCATCCCTCACCCACTCCACCGACTTTGCCTCCATCTTGCTGGCGATCTTCTCGGAAACCGCCTCCACCATGCACGGGATTTGGAGCTCGTGGGCAATCAGCAGCAGGGACAGGAGCTTTCCGATCGTCGGATTCGTGTCGCGGAAGAACTCCTCGGGCGCCTTCTTGTCTGCGCGCATCTCGAGGTACTTGTACACGGACCTCACGGTCGAGTCGTTGTGTCGCTCGAGGGGGGTTCGGACTTCCGCGTCGTCCCCGCTCTTCTTCTTCTTCTCCTCCAGCAGCTTCTGGAGGACCCCGGAGAAGGAGACGGCCACCGTCCATAAGTCGAACTTGGTACCGTCGGAGCTCTCCACGATGAAGTACTCCAGAGGCGGCTCTGATGAGCTGGTTGAAGTCCCCGTGTTCGATTGAGATCGATCATCCATGGAGGCGTGTTTCGGTTGTTTCTGGATTTCAGTTTTTTTGGCGAGGAAGATAATGGCGTGAATGATAAATGTGAGCGTATGCCGTGCGTGCGTGTGTATTGTGTATATATATATAGATAGATATAGATATAGATATAGATATAGAGAGAGCAGAGAGGAGAGAGGAGAGAGGAGAGAGGAGACGGAAGGAGAGATTCTCTCACGTGACGTGATATGCCACGTCAGTAGTTAGTTAGCAATGCGGTTAATTACGTGCTAACCTGGCCACGTCAGCAGCTACTAATTGCTCTCTAGCTACGTGATAAATCCAATTTAATTGTGATTGAATTAAATTTGTTGAGCAAGAACCCTCAACTTTTTGTTAAACGAAGTGTAAAATACCAGAATGAACAAAGTGTAAATTATTTTTTAAAATTCAAAATATAATAGTACTCTCTATCCTAATTTTTTTTAGTTTTAACTAAAAAGTAGAATTTTAAATATTATTTTTAAGTAAAAAAAATAAAAGAATTCTAAATAATTTTTTTATTATAATTAATAACGGAATAAAATTGTATTTTAAAGCAATTTTTATTTGTGTTTCAATTTTTCTAAACAGTCAGAAAGAAAAATGCATTGAAACAAAGAAATATTAAAAATCTTGGTGAACTTTTTTTTAATACTAGTAAAATATTTATATGCACATTTGGTATTTTTGAACGATTACATTTGATAATTGTAATCGTGAATCATATGAAAGTATATGAAAGTCAACTCAACAAAAATTTCGATCACAACACAAGGGCTGCGTGAAATGGCATGGTGTGTGTGAAAATACACGTACTTCACAGGGGTATATTTGGGATTACGTTAAATTCAAGCAAATCCTGTTTCCCTTTCTTCGCATCCCCCCTCCCCCGCACTCTTTTGATCCTAGAATTCTCCACATCGTCGTCATTTCCGCCAATGGCAGCCTTCTTACGCCTCCGCCGTATCGGCACGATCGCCGCCGTGGCCGGAGTCACGTGCTTCACCGGATTCACCAAACCTCCAGTTGCCTCCAGTGACCGTGGCGCCCTGGGTCCCACCCTCACCGACATCAAGCAGAAGGTCGCCGACCCTTTCGCCGCAGTCCCATCTCGCGCCGTGCAGGAGTCGGCTCTGATCGGATCCACCGATTCTAACCCCCTGGATGTCCTCATCATTGGCGGTGGAGCTACGGGCTGCGGCGTCGCGCTGGACGCCACCACACGCGGGCTTCGCGTTGGGCTTGTTGAACGGGATGACTTCTCGTCCGGAACTTCGTCTAGGTCCACTAAGCTTATCCATGGAGGTATGAAATTTAAAGTATGCGTGTACTCTATTTTTCCCCCTGCATTTGGATTGTAGTTTGCGCCTTGAGAATTAGTTCATTTGATGTGCTATACTTCCTGGAGGGGTCATTTGGATAGTAGGAGATTGTTTATGCTTGCTGATTTTGCTATATATAGGGTTGAGAAATAATTATGGCTTGCTAAGGGATGATTCAGCAATGTAATTATAACGAGAATACGGTCACTCAATGTCTTTGCGTGTAGGTGTCACTAAAAAAATGATATTGAATTGCACCAAATGTTTGATTGATTCGATTTAGCAACACGTTTTCTAACAATAGTGTAATAAGGAGGTTGTTTTGGGAAGTCTCTTGAATTGTGATTCTAAAATGCTTTCATTCCAGTAAGTTAAGCAGCTATGTGAGTCTTGAAGAAGGCACCTAATAATTTATTTATCTTGTGAATTCATTATGCTCATAAATCGATCAAGGACTATTAACTGGTTTTAATGAAAATGCCCTCCTAAATCTAAGTATTGGTAAATTTACTCCGCTTAAAACTCAAAGCCATAATTGTCCTTTCTTGATTACAGTTGGGATGGGTTAAAGTTTGAATTCTTGTATTCTTATATGACTTTGCTTTCTTGCTTCTCTCCTTCCATTACTTGATTGAATTACTCCGTGTCTTAAATCTTATTTGCTGACCATGGTTTTCATGGTAATCACAACTTTTTTTAATATTTCTTTCAGGAGTTCGCTATTTGGAAAAAGCTGTATTTAACTTAGATTATGGGCAGTTAAAGCTGGTTTTCCATGCACTTGATGAACGTAAACAAGTTATCGACAATGCTCCCCACCTCTGCCATTCTCTGCCATGCATGACACCATGTTTCAGCTGGTTTGAGGTGATTTACTACTGGGCTGGTTTAAAAATGTATGATCTGGTAGCTGGGAGACGCTTGCTCCACTTGTCCAGATACTATTCTGCACAAGAGTCGGTCGAACTTTTTCCCACGTTAACAAGAAAGGGAAATGACCGAAGCCTAAAAGGAACTGTGGTATATTATGATGGACAGATGAACGATTCCCGTGTAAATGTTGCATTAGCATGTACGGCTGCTTTAGCAGGTGCTTCTGTACTTAACCATGCTGAAGTGATATCCTTTCTAAAGGATGAGGATACTGGACGGATTGTAGGTGCTCGGATTCGAAACCACTTATCAGGTAAAAACACCAGTTTCTTCTAAAAGTTCCTTGATTTTTTTTCTTTAGGCAATATGCTGCTGAGTGTAATTTTTTCTTTTCTTTATGGTAACGTGCCATTCTTGTTTCTCTTCCTACCGAAGACTTGGATAATACGTAGTATATATTTTGTTCATATATTACTATACCTATTCTTGACCTGCGGTGCACATTGCTTTTGATGAATAGTCTAGTACTGGACAGTTTTGAAACTGGTGTTTGGTTTGATGAATAGAGTGTATTACTTGATCTTGCGGTGCACATTGGCCTTTTACTGTATTTTGTGGTCCTCTGTGTTACTCTCTTACAGTCTTACTAAGTATGCATGCCTGAATGGAGACTTTGCTGTCACTTACACGTCATAATGTAGTTGTTTGGTTTAATGCAATTATTTGCCCTTCGAAATTGAACTTTCTCAATATGCGCAGGCAAGGAGTTTGATACATATGCAAAAGTTGTGGTTAATGCGGCTGGTCCATTTTGTGATTCTGTGAGGATGATGGCCGACAAAGAAGCAAAATCAATGATCTGTCCTAGTAGCGGGGTCCACATTGTCCTTCCTGACTACTATTCTCCAGAGGGAATGGGCTTGATTGTTCCTAAAACTAAGGATGGCCGTGTTGTCTTCATGCTTCCATGGTTAGGGAGAACAGTTGCTGGTACCACAGACTCAAACACCAGTATTACAATGCTACCAGAACCCCATGAGGATGAAATTGAATTCATATTAGATGCCCTCTCAGATTATCTTAATATTAAGGTTTGTCAATCTTCTTTGGTTGCGTTTATACTTTATACTCCTATTCAAGTTATTCAGTTTTTAAGTTAATCATACATTATTTATTTTGCTTCTGTCATTCCACGGTTCAGTCCTTCCTCGGGTGAAAAATGTTAAGATTGTTCAGGGCGATATAAAGTGTTTCCACAAAACATTTTGAAAAATGTAGTATTATAGTAGTGGGATATTATTGAAAAGTGAAAAGTGGAAGTGTTCTAAAAAGTTTACTTTAAAATACCGATATGGTGTTGGTCTTGTCATTTTGTTTTTGGGTTCAATGAATATATCTTCAAACATATTTATTTTGTACTGTTGTTTTCCTTGGTGAATGATATAATATTAGTGCCTCACATGCCTAATGATCAATTAGGATTAATACAAATCCTCTTTTTTTAATCTTTATAACCTAATACCTTTCTGATTTTGAAGATGAAATTGGGTCTTTAAAACATGCCGAACAAAGCGTATGAATTTTGTAAACTCACTTGTTTGATGGAGAGCTATGCTAGACCTATAATGGTCTATCAGAACTATAAATTTACCATTGTCTTAATTAAGATGTTCAATTTTTTATTTTTTGTAGGATTTGGTTAATGTTCTACATTATCTTTTCTCCATCATGCTGTTTTTATTATAACTATGACTTTTTGTTGCATAGCTCATAAGATAGTTTCATATCAAAACTATGCCTTACTCTGATTTGATTATGTCTATGATACTCAGTTTTGACTGTTGTGTTTAGGGTGTTACTTTGTTGATGTGGTTTAAAATTTAGTCACGCGTCGATATCTTTTTTGTTGAGTATTCCTTCATGTTATTTGCCAAAGTGTTTGACTCGGTATAAATTCAGCTAAAAAAGTAGCATGGATGGTGAGACGCTTTTTCTTTGTTCGTTTCTTCAGCATAACTCCTATTTCATAGTTCATTTTCTTAAGTGGAAACTAATATTCAAGAACTGATTATTAGGTACGCCGCACGGATGTTTTGTCAGCTTGGAGTGGCATCCGACCTTTGGCAATTGATCCTAATGCTAAAAGCACTGAGAACATCTCCAGAGATCATGTTGTGACTGAAGATCTCCCCGGCTTAGTTACAATTACTGGTGGAAAATGGACTACATATAGAAGGTATATATAATGTGGTGGTAGACTGGTAGTGGGCCTAGTGGTACAAAAATAAAAAAATCCATTGTAATTTTGAAGACCTTTCCACATCTTGTTAAAAGTTCATTTTGTATCTAGTTTTGGCTCATTAACAATGAGGATAAGACCTTTGAGTCTTCATCTTCTGTCTTTCCATCTTTAGATAATTACAAAAATCATTGAGTTTTACCTAATTACAAGAACAATTCACTTACAAAATTACGAAAATTGCTCTGAAGCTTCATTCGGTGTTGAATTTAGGGTCCTAATTGTAATATTTATATAAATGTAGTGTTGAATGTTTTTTTCTTGTGAACAGAGGTATGTGTTGAATTGCAATTTAATTTTTCTGGTTGTTTGGTTAACCCTCATTGGGTACTTTTTGTAACTAAATCTTTCAGCTATGCATGAAGTTTTGAAGCTCCACTTGTTAGATTATCTAGATTCTGGTTATCATTTTTATGTTTATTTTGCTTACTCGAACCATTTCCAGTATGGCAGAGGATGCAGTTGATGCAGCTGTAAAGTCTGGAAAGTTGAATCCAACAAACAAATGCTCGACATCCAACCTACAGCTTGTCGGTGCTGATGGATGGGACCCTGCATCATTCACTGTGCTAGCACAGCAGTATGTGCGCATGAAGAGGTCGTACAATGGGAAGGTTGTTCCAGGTGTAATGGACACTGCTGTCGCAAAGCATTTATCACATGCGTATGGTACTTTTGCTGAAAGAGTAGCTGCCATTGCTCAGGTTTCACTCAATCATCTGCCATTCATTTGCACGTTTTGCTTTTCTATGTATAGGGATAGTTACAAAAGGTACCCTTGAGGTGTGATCTATTTTCAGAACATAACCTACTAACTTCGAAATCATAAAATCACCCCCTAGGTTTGGTTCATTATTAAAATTAAGTGGATAACTGTATTCTGTTATGAATGTGAAGATTTGTTTTGTAACATACTTTGCTTATGAAGGGGTAGATGTAAGATAATGAAGTCTTAATGGTATTTCTGAAAGTTACTGAGTTTTCTTGTACTTTGGTCAAACCTTAAATATACTTTCTTGTAAATAGCCTTATACTTTATAATTTGTTTGTTTACCTGACTTCAGAATGAAAATCTGGGGAAAAGGCTAGCCCACGGATACCCAATCCTGGAAGCCGAAGTCGCCTACTGTGCTCGGCACGAATACTGTGAATCAGTAGTAGACTTCATTGCCAGACGGTCCCGCCTTGCTTTCCTCGACACTGATGCTGCCAGGCGAGCAGTGCCACGTATTGCCCAGATATTGGCTGCGGAACACAATTGGGATAAGTCGAGACAAAACAAGGAACTGAAAAAGGCTAAAGAGTTTCTGGAAACCTTCAAGTCGTCTAGAAATGCTCAGTTTCATGATGGCAAACACATCTAATATTTGTAAGCTTTGTTTTTTTTATAATCATTTTGATCATATATAATTTTGAATATTTACGAACGTACTGGTGAGATGTCACCGCCTAATTTCAATTGACAGAAATTACTATTTATAGTTATTCGGGTACTGAATCTTGCCTTTTGTATAATCTCTTTCTTTGCTGCAGGTGTAAACAGTGCTTGATAACAAAAGTGCTTAAATTTTGGCCTAACATCTTCTGGGGTTCAATTGAGTGTATTAGTGAGGCCGCGGATTGAGTAAACAGTAGAAACGGCGGATCGAGTAAATCTAAATCAGACCCAACCCCGGAAGATGAAAAGAAAAGTAATACTACTAGTAAATATTCTTCTTAATTTATTTCTAATATATGATAATGTTGTTCTTCAATTAACATTTTAAAAGGAATTACTTTGAAACATGGCAAAACTAAACTGTTTACATAAGTATATTTTTCACAAATGGTAATAGATACAGCAGTTTGTGTTAAACAAATGGTACTTCAATAATCAATATCCCGATTATCAAATGTAAAATTAGCAGGTTTTTTTGCCCTTTTTAATGTATTTATATTCAATTTTGTATTTTTTTTTATCTTAATACATTTCGATTATGCACTATGATGAAATCTGACTTGTTATTTGAAATAAGCTGAATTTAATAGAAATGTGAATTAAAGTGAACTAAATTGATTTTTTTAATAAAAATAATAATAATTTTTATAATTTTTTTTTTAAATATTAAAAATATTTTAAAATTAATAAAATTGTATAATTGATATTATTGATACAAATTATTAATTTTATTTAATTTTGAGATTGATTTAATTTTAAATATTAAATTAGTCTGAAATAAAACAATATGAACCGAAATTTAAATTAAGTTCAAAAGAACCATCTATACAAATTAGTTGTAAAATAAAATAAAATTCTAAATAAATAAATAATTTTATTTTTATTTTTATTTTGCTATGTTTCTATCATAAAAAAACGTCATAAACATTTGTAAAACGTCAATGCGCATGCAAATCAATAAAGCAGAACCATTACACAAATGTCAACGCTCTGCAGCTCAACTCTTTGAAATATGGAAAAAGACGAGTGCATGAGATCGCACGGCAATCGAGAATTATTCGTACGCAATCGAAAGATCATGATCGCAAAATCCACTCCGGTTTCTTCTGTGTTATTTTTCTCTGATTAATTGGTCTTCTCAGTTTGTGGGTTTTAGTTAGGGTTTCGTTTTCAATCAGATTCAGGAATCAATTCGATGGGTCGAAAGGGGGTTGAATCGGGACCCTCAAGATGCGGCTCTCTGATTCTCCTCTTGATGGGTTTGATTTCTTTCTCCGCGGTTTACATCTTCATGTCGTCCGCATTCCGGCCGCCGCCATCCTCGCCGGCTATTTCGAGAACCGAAAACGGGGCGGAGATTTCAGGACTCGAATCAGGTGGGGGAAGTTCGGGTTGCTGTAAAGGGGTCGAGAATTTGGAGCTATGGGGACCTGCCGTGAAGTGGGGCACGGATTTCAAGTTCAACTCATCCCATGAATGCTGCAAGGCCTGTAAGGCGATGTGCACCGGAAAAGACGGGCCGTGTCTCTGCAACTCGTGGGTCTTCTGTGGGAATAGGGAGGCTTGTGGGGATAAATTTGGTGAGGTTAGTTGCTTGGTCTTTCGAGTTTTCGATTCGATTTCTTGAATATGTGTGTGTGCTTCATTTTTGATAGATCGAACTGTATTCATATTATATGTTGTCTACTGCTTGATTGGCTATATAATTACCGAGACGAATTGTTTGTGTACTGATTTCTTGTTCTGAATTGTAATGTATTTTTGGTAGAAGTTACCGAGTGTTATTGTTTAACTCTATCGGAGTTTTACTGTGTTACCGAGTGTACTGTTTCTTCAAATTATATGTTCAAGTACTAGAGTGCTGGTGAAGATTGCCGTTTAGCTTGATGTGATCTTTTACACATTTTGAACTATGTGATTAACTTTTTGTGCGTGTTTTAGTGCTGGTTGAAGAAACAGAAGGATGTCCTGGCTCCCGAGAAGCAGGAATCATTGAAAAAAGTAATGTGGACATCTGGCGTTATTTTTGGGGGAGGAGAGGTACATATCATCCTCTTCTAATTATTATTATTATTATTGAGAAAATGTACATATCATTAATTATTTCATTTACAGTTGCCCATTACACGAAAGAGCTGTGATGTACTGATGTTATGAAATATCCATGTATTTTTAGAGTCATCTTGTTTTTTTTGGAGTAAGTTTTTGTGGAGTTTGCTAGTATTTTTTTTTACTGAGAGGGAAATTCTCTGTTTTTCCCCTCTTTGAAGGGCATCATTGGATTAGAGACGGAGTATGGCACTCTTCACATCAAGGTAACCTCTTGTACTTTTTTAGCAGTTTTAGAATTATTACTTTCATGAGACCACTTTTATATACATATTCGTATTCAAATGTTTGGAACCACCATTCAAGTTTGAAGTATTTACAACCCGACCAAAAGAAGATTCAAGATTACAGAAGAACTCATTGAGTTTAATTATTTTATGTTCTCCCATTTCATAAGCAAAAAGCATTTCAAAAGTCCCTTTGCATTCATAAAAAATATTGTAGCTACATTTATATTTAAGGCGGAATCAAACCACAAATGTCTTTTTTCTTGTAATTTTGAAACTTCTCTGGTTTTGTTGTTTTAAATTACTTCAATCCTCAGGGTTAGTTTTCGTAATTTCACTTTTGGAAGAAAGACTCAAAAGAGGAGTACATGAGTTATACTATCACTCTTGAACGTTAAAATAATTGCCGCTTATTTTACTATTATTTGATTTATATTGCAGCTTTTGCCTGATTGTTCTCCACAATCAGTTGCATATATTCTAGATTTGTTGGGTCTGCGCCACTGCGCAGGTTGCCAGTTTTATCGAGCAGAAAGCCGAGGCCAATTTTGGGACGTAAAAGGAAACCACATAAAAGATGTAAGGCTAAAACTTTTCTTAGTTTGTTTCTGCCTTCTCCCATTTATTTTCATCTTCTTACCCTTTAAAAGAGAATTTGACATTTTATCTGCCGTAATGTATAACGGAAATAATTGTATCTACTGCTTTTTTAAGTTTCATTTTGTCCCTTTTAAATGTATGTTGGAATTCCATACATTAGCAGGATTGTAAGTATGCAAGATAAATTGTACAGTATACTGTTTTTGCTGCCTCAAGTACTCTTGAGTTTAGCCCAATTACGAAAAAAAACATTTTTTTTTCAAAACTACAAGCACCCTGAACTCTTTTACAAATTATGCCTGCTGATGTCTACTAATAAAATATATATACAAATCCATAGGGTGTATTTAAAACAATTCAAGGCGGGTTGCGTAATTCTTAAAAAAAATGGATAGTTACAAAAAAAAATACCCTCGAGATTCGACCTAATATTTCTTAAGAAGTGTATTCTTAAGAAGACTAGATGTAATATATATATGAAAGTGTGAAATGGGATTTGTAAATGTTTTTTATGAAGGGTGTGAATGTAAGGCAAAATAAAACCACTTCGGTACTTAGT
Source organism: Euphrasia confusa (assembly GCA_954870475.1). Taxonomy (NCBI): domain Eukaryota; kingdom Viridiplantae; phylum Streptophyta; class Magnoliopsida; order Lamiales; family Orobanchaceae; genus Euphrasia; species Euphrasia confusa. The sequence continues at coordinate 40,213,739 of OX940952.1, forward strand.
CATTAGACCCTCGAAAAGGTAATTGGATTTTGATTTTGTAATCATGCTAAGCCTCAGGGCTAGTCCTGTAATTATCCATGTAATATGTAGACTTCTGACCCCGGCCTGAATTTGAATATTTCAGGCCTCCCTTGGCCCTCCGTATGCACTTATCCAAGGGACATTAGGAGCACAAGGACAGAATTTCAAGGAAATCCAACCAGAGCACTGCCCGACTGTGAGAAGGGGTTCGGTGGCATGGGTTGGGTCGGGCCCGGAATTCTTTATAAGCCTAGCCAATCACGGAGAGTGGAGAAATTCGTATACTGTATTTGGTTCGGTGCTTCCTGAAGATATGGCGATCGCTGAGAATATTGCTCGGCTTCCCACAAAATCAGATGTTTGGAATAATATTAATGTCTCGGTTCTCGAGAAAACTGTGCCATTGAAGGTTCAAAGAATCAAGCTTATTGATGAATGATGGTGACCTAAACCTGCATAGTGATTGGTTGAAAGGTACTTCAAGTATCTAGCTACTTATATTTTTATAAATGTGAAGGGGAGGTTTTCAAAATGTTCTTTAGCATATGAAGGGAACAAATATGAGATGAAATTAAATTTCAAAGTTTGTTTTTTTTCTCTTTTGCAATATTGAAACAGTTATGGGTTTGTGGGAATAACTCCAACTCTCAGGGATGAATTTTGTAATTATTCTTCAGAATCTGATAGTAACAATTTTCGACTTTTAGAATTTTATACTCCTACTATTTCCGAAGTACAGTAATACAGTATTCGATTATTTCAGATATCAACCAAGAAAGAATTGTTCAGGAATGTGGTGCAGATGCAATACTCAGAGTTGCTTAGGGTGCTATAACAAATCTTACAATGAACAATATCATATATCCTTTCAACTTAACTCTATCAGAGAGTTTTGAATATGTATTTACATCATCATTGTATGCAATAATTAAAAAAAACATGAGAAAAACTGCGTGTTAGAACACGTTAGTTCTAACACCAGCTTTTGATATGATGTATCAACAAGTTCTTCACTCTACTCTCAACTGATCTTTAGACAATAGATGGAAATGTTAATCTATTTATTCTCTATTAGTCCGATAACCTCATATCCAATCGTTTCTTTTACCCCACAACCTCAACTTCGACCACCCTGAATCTTGTCTTTTTGATATACAGTAAAACTTCTATAAATTAATAGCTTTGGGACCGTGAAATTTTATTAATTTAAAGAGGTTATTAATTTATCGAGTGTATTTTTTTCATTTAAAAGACTAAATCTGAACCGAAAGATTTATTAATTTAAAGAGGTATTAATGTATCGAGTATTAATTTATTAATTTAAAGAGGTTATTAATTTATCGAGTGTATTTTTTTCATTTAAAAGACTAAATCTGAACCGAAAGATTTATTAATTTAAAGAGGTATTAATGTATCGAGTATTAATTTATAGAGGTTTCACCGAAAATTACCCCAGTCAGAGACTACTTAGAGATGAGAATCGTGTCATCTTCATTGTACTAACTACTAAATACTGTAATATTTGATAGGATCATTTCAATATTTTTTTTAGTTAAAATAATATAATATCAGTCCACATTTTATTAAGATTAAAATTATTATTTGTGGTGGGAAAATATTTTACACTATTTATAAATATTTTCTCAAATTAATTGAACGTATTAATACTTTTTTTTTTCAATAGCCAAAGTTCTAATCATAATCTGATATTCATATTCATATCCTCCGTCATATGAAGATTGAAGAAGAGAAGGAAGAAGCTTTGATTTGCAGTGTTGTTCCGATGGATTCATCTGCTCAAACCCCTAATTCAGACGTCGCTAATCCACTCGACAGTTCTCTTCAATCCACCATCCACCTCCCCGATTCTTCTTCAACCCTTGATGATGCCGATCCCGTTCAAAACCCTGATTCGAACCCCCTTCCCATTTCTTCAACCGTCGATGATATCAGTCCCGTTCCAAACCCTAATTCGAATCCCTATGCTCCGCAAAGCCCTGCGAATCCAATTCAGCTCGACGCCAATCCGGTGCCGATTCCGAAAGGAAAACGACGCGGCCGGCCGCGGTACGCGGCGTGGTCTTTGAACCAGCTGCAAAATCAGTACACGTCACCTCCGGCTAACCCAGGGGGTTCGTTGGCGGCTTCTGGTTCAGGGCAGATTAACAAGGCCCAGATGCAAAATACGAGTTCGAAAAAACACGGGTCTAGTTTGAATCCCGGTAGTTCGGCTAAGAAAACCGTCGATGACATGTCAGAGGAGATAATAGTGATCAACAAGGATGCCACGGCTGAGGCCTTGATTGCGTTGACTGCTGGGTTCCCAGCCGATTCCCTTACAGAGGAGGAAATAGATTATGGTGTGGTGTCCGAAGTTGGTGGGATCGAGCAGGTTAACTACATTCTCATTAGGAATCACATAATTGCAAAGTGGCGTGAGAACGTTTCGAACTGGGTCACAAAGGAGATGTTTGCCGGCATTGTTCCAAAGCACTGTGGGGGGCTCTTGGACACTACTTACAGTTACTTGGTTTCGCACGGCTATATTAACTTCGGGGTGGCTCCTGCAATAAAGGACAGGGTTCTGGTGGAACAGAGACAGCCGAACGTGATAGTCGTTGGGGCAGGGCTAGCAGGTCTGGCTGCCGCAAGGCAGTTGATGGCTTTCGGGTTTAAGGTGACCATTTTGGAGGGAAGGAGACGTGCCGGAGGGAGAGTGTATACAAAGAAACTGAAATGCGGCAATAGGGTTGCGGCTGTGGATTTGGGAGGGAGCGTGTTAACTGGGACTTTGGGGAACCCGCTCGGAATTTTGGCTAGACAGCTGCTGTTTACACTTCATAAAGTGAGGGATAAGTGCCCTCTTTACAGAGTAGATGGGAAGCCAGTGGACCCCGATCTGGATAGGAAGGTCGAGAGCTCTTTTAATCAGCTCTTGGATAAATTGAGTAGAGTCAGGCAGTCGATGGGGGAGGTTTCTCAGGACGTGTCTCTGGGAGCTGCATTAGTGACATTTCGGGAGGCCTTCGGTGGAGAGGAGTTGAGCTTGTTTAATTGGCACCTTGCAAACTTGGAGTATGCGAATGCCAATTTGATTTCGATGCTTTCACTAGCGTTTTGGGATCAAGATGATCCGTATGATATGGGAGGTGACCACTGTTTTCTGCCCGGCGGAAATGGAAAGCTGGTGGAGGCTTTGGCCGAGAATTTAACTATTCATTATGGGAAAACTGTTGAGGCCATTCATTATGGTAGTGAAGGAGTGCAGGTTTCTGCAGGCGGGGGGCAGGTTTACAAAGGCGATATGGTCCTTTGCACAGTTCCACTGGGAGTTCTGAAAAGTCGTTCAATCAGATTTATCCCTGAGTTGCCTCAGAGGAAACTTGATGCAATAAAGAGGTTGGGATTTGGGTTGTTGAATAAGGTTGGATTGCTCTTTCCACATGTATTTTGGGGAACTGATCTTGACACGTTTGGCCATCTCTCTGATCATCCTAGCCATCGTGGGGAGTTCTTTCTGTTCTACAGCTATGCAACTGTAGCTGGAGGTCCACTTTTGATTGCTTTAGTAGCAGGAGAAGCTGCTTACAGGTTTGAGACTGAGGATCCTACTGTGTCCGTGAAAAAGGTGCTTCTGATTCTTAAAGGTGAATACTTTACTTTGTTTGTCTTCTTTACCTAAGGTGAATTTTCCATTGATCCTCTTACGAGATCTTGGAGATTATTTTACATTTTCTTGCATGCTTAATCCTGTTATCTATGGGATGCATTTTTTGATTTGCAGATTCCATTTTTTCATGGAAAACTTTTATTTTGCATATAGTACTTGAGAATTATGTTTCGTATATGTTCAAATTTACAGTCAATGTTTAAAGCTGGTTTGCTGGTCATGGTCATCAATTACTCTTTTGTTATTAGTTATCTGCTGCAGAAAGTTCATGTGTTAGTTGGTAAGAGAATGGTGGATCAGAGTAATTTTTAATAAAAGTTGCAAAACCCAAATGTGGTTCTCTAAAACTTACATTTTGATTTTTAAGTTTTCCTCCCACTTTTTTCAATCACCAATGAATCCTAGTTGATTTGTATAGCTTGTCAAATGCTTTAAGGATTGAGGTTATAGAATGTGTTTTAGGTGTATCTAAAATGAGGTTTCAGAGGCTATATAGTGTCTTATGCAGATGTATTATACATATCTTACCCTAGGAGCTACTCTATCTTATGTTTAGCATCTGTAATGCAGGAATATATGAACCACAAGGCATTGAAGTCCCAAACCCCCTCCAGACCTGCTGTACGAGATGGGGCAATGACCCCTTGAGTCGTGGTTCTTACTCTAGTGTTGCAGTTGGGGCATCAGGAGATGACTATGACATTCTAGCAGAAAGTGTGGGAGATGGGAGACTTTTCTTTGCTGGTGAAGCCACTAATAAGCGATATCCAGCAACAATGCATGGTGCTTTGTTAAGTGGCTTTAGAGAAGCTGCTAGCATGGCTCATTTTGCGAAAGTTAGAGCCTTAGGTTCATCAGTTGAGAAAAACCCATCACAAAAAAATGCACACACTTGTGCTTCTATCCTCACAGATTTATTCAGGCAGCCCGATGCCGAATTTGGCAGCTTTGCCGTACTTTACGGTCGGAAAGATGCTAATCCAATGGCAATTTTGAAGGTGACATTTGGAGGAAACCGAAAAAAAACGGATCAGCAATATTCCAACAAGTTACTCTTTGAGCAGCTGCAGTCCCATTTTAATCAGCAGCAGGAGTTTCACATTTATACTCTAATATCTAAGAAGCAAGCCCATGAGCTGAGAGAGGTGAGAGGGGGTGATGAGGCTCGGCTTAATTACCTCTGTGATAAGATTGGAGTGAAGCTACTTGGAAGAAAGGGTTTGGGGCCATCGGCTGATTCTGTTATCGCCTCAATTAAGTCTGAGAGAAGCAACCGCAGTCAAGGCCGCAAGTCTCCGTCATCGGGTGGGTGCTCTCTAGCCAGTACACTTATAATTAAATGCCTAAATGTAAAACCATGTTCAGCCTAAACTCATCTCTTACTTAAGTTCATGTGAAACGGATGTTGGTTAGTTATTAAGCATTTTCCCCATTTTTTGATTTTATGCCGATGATCGTCGTGTTTTCAATGTTACACATGATTGAGTTCTTGAGTGAAATGAAGGTGGGTAGTCTCATCCTTCATTGTCATGCGGTTAGGTATGCATACTGAGTAGAATGCCTTAGGTGATAAGTGTTGAGAAGTTTCCATATGCTAGTCTATTTAACAAACTACATGTACATAAAAACTTCCTTGAATGATTGGACGAGGTTGTGTATTCTAGATTCTTATCAAGGTAGAAGACTCGGTTAATTAATCTAATTTACTGTCTCATTGATAACTTTTGGATGGGGACCATGCCCATTTCTGACAGCCCTGAGGTTACAGTTCTGAAGTCGAAAGACTAGTTCTTGTTGATTCTGATGTAAATGTGGTGTCATTATGGTCTCTAGCTTTAGTATTTAAGAACTATATGGAAATAATTAATTTTCTGTCATAGATCAAGTTTCCAAAAAAAATATCCTATTATTATTTCAATTCCTTGGATAATATCTAGCTCTTTGATTATAATCAATTGGGTGTTGTGTCAGATCGATTTTAGGGTATAGCATATTTCCCATATTCATAAAGAATGTTTTCTGTACCCTACTGGCATACAATGCAATTTGGAGCTGTTTAAGAGCATACCATGTATGCTTTATTTGGATTTGTTGAGCTCTTTAATTAAGTGGGATTGTGCTGGCAGCCGTTTATTTGGTATAATATATGGAATTTTTATCTTTTGGACTGTATGATTGGAATTTATATATATACACACATATGAATAGTATTGATCTTGGTTTTTACGAGGGATTATAAAGGATAGTACGTGAAAAGTTTTAAATACCCTTATTAAATAATAATAATAATAATAATAATAATAATAATAATAATAATAATAATAATAATAATAATAATAATAATAATAATAATAATAATAATAATAATAATAATAATAATAATAATAATAATAATAATAATAATAATAATAATTTGTCCAGTAATTAGGTTATTGTTATAAGACCGTACTAGTATTTGTGTAGATCCTATAACATAATTTGGATTATATAATAACAACTTGTTGGCAGGATAGTTAATCATGAAATTACATGATTGTTCAACAGACATTTTCCCAGTCATAGGCCTAATCCAGTACTCTCAAACTCTTGACTTTATGTGTTATATAATGAATCAAATTTAATACAGTTCTCAAACTGGGTATAAGAGTTATGTTTATGTGTGCATAATGCATATGCTCGCTTCTCTGGAAACTAATTATAAGCCTTCTGTTTTAAAGGTATTCCGACATCCAAAGCAGCTTCTATGAAACCAAAGCTAGTCAGGTATGAACACAAATCTTCATTACATTCAGACTTGCAGCAAATTCCCATTTTCCTTCTCATGGATATTAGTTCTTACTTTTGTTTTACAGAAAGGCTAAAATTGTACGAAACATCAACAGACTTTCCATTCAAAGCCCAAATATTGGAAGTAAAGCTACTTGCAGTGGTAATAACTTTCAGTCCACGACACTGCTCAATAGTACTGGCCCAGGTTTCGATCTTGGGGTAACAGCAATTAGCAGTAACAAGGACCTTCCTTCTACAACTTCACATAATGGTGCTGGCACCTTTGGTGATAACAAATGTTCTAGCCTGCAGACTTTGAGCCATAATGATGCCTTTTTAACTGCTCCTTGCAGTTCTAATATTGCATCAAGCAGCAATGTTAGCCTGGCTCCTCCCGACACCAATGTTGGTATGATGTTACTTGGTGATACACATAGTTCTAATATTGCATCAAGCAGCAATGTTAGCCTGGCTCCTCCCGACTCCAATGTTGGTATGATGTTACTTGGTGATACCCATAGTTCTGAGAGATTATTAGGGACCACTGATGTCCTGTCTCTATCACATATAGATGTTGATATGGATTTACTCGGTGGGACCAACAGCAATGCCTCAGCTGCTCAGCAAAATTGCAACATTGGGCCAATAGAAGTTGGTTGTAATAGCAGCGTGGGGCCCTCCAATTCCGTAGTGGGTAATAGCTTTGACTCTCAAAACTATGCTGGGAATACTTCAGACGGTACAGGTTGTATATCTCTTCAAGAAAATATATTTGAAGATATTATGAATGATCTGCTTCCCCCCTCTGGTGCAAATTCTGGCACGTGGCAGTTTACAGAGAAATTGTAGGAGCTGAGGTCAGTGTCTGGCATTTTTACATGGTAACTTCTAAGACAGTATTTCTATATTCGCTTTTGTGGCTGTATTGAAACCTTGAGTTTATTATGGATATTTTTGCTTCTAAGCTGCTTACTAATATTAGTCCTTTTTCTTTAATAGGTTCTTTTATGTTACCCCTCAAAACCTGATCTCTTTAAATCTTCATTTTAATGAGACCAACATAATATCATTTTTCTTTAATTGGGATTAACCTACATTTTTTTGGTCACTCCAGATATGATGTTATTTTAGTTTATGGGAAGGAGTCAGAGCTCTCTAAATCATCCTTACTCTAATATATGTGTTACTTCCAAATCGTGCAGTTTAATTAATGAAGTAATGAACACAAATACAAACTACAAGCATCTTGTATGCATTTATTTCAACATTCTCTCGAAATGTCATCTCTGGTTACTTGCATAAATGAATGCTGAAGATGGAAGTTTCTTTTTGATGTAGTTGATTTTGATAAAAGGTTTCTCTTTCATCTTTTAGCCAATTATAATGATGCTGATAACTACTAATTTATTTTTTAAATTTTGCTTTTAAAACATAATTGTTTGTTTCCGGTACTATATGCTATTTGCAAATCATTGTTTATGTTAGGGGTTATTTATGGATTATCAAAAATGTGGATGTATTATTTGACATTTATTTGACAATCTTTGTGTGTGTGAATTTCTCTTTAACTTCCCCAATTAGTTATGGAAGGTGGAATTGTTTGCATATGATGAATGAATGCACGTACAAGATTCTCGTTTGTAAAATATGCCTCTTTTGTTTTTATGTTTTTCAATGTTCTATAACTTATGGGCCATAAAGTATACCCAATTGATAATTTATAATTTTTTTCCCCAAATCATGTAGTTCAGCTGAATGAAGTTGAGTTTGATAAAAAAAGATTAAAAAATCCACTTGTCCTTCTATGCGATTGCTTATGTATGTATATGGATGCTGGAGATTGTATTTTGTGGAACTGAACTTCTTTTATTTTTTTGTAAAATGGTGCCCAGTGCCTTCTTTCTCAGTAATTGGGGCTTAAGTTGAATTAACACAAAGTTGTGAGGTAATTTGGAAAATTCTTATAATTACACAGCCACTGCTTTTAAATGCTTTATTTGCCCCATTTCTCACCACTACAAAAAATAGGGCAATATATTTTCTTTTGTTGCGTATCTTTTTCGCTTTGAAACGATCTGGTGGGTTTTGTTGAGTGAAAACCCTTCTCCGAGCATCTTCAATCAACTCAACAATTCTCCCCAGTTCACCCATCAAGTACCCAAATTTCCGAGCCCTGCCATTCAAAACCCTGATTCACAATCGAATTCAGTCAAAGATCGCTTAATTTTGTCACCAATGGCAGAAGGAAAGAAATGCAGTCATTGGGGCCAGAATCTACAACGTCGGTCTTTTGATTCTATTTCAGGGCAGGTTAATAAAACCTCGATGCGAAATCTAAAAGATTTGATATCGGAAAAACGTGGATCTCGTTTTGATTCCGGTAAATTGGCCAAGAAAGAAACTTTTGATGAGACATCAGATGATGAGATCATCGTCATTAATAAGGAGACCATTTTCGAGGCCTCAATTGCGCTGACCGCCGGTTTCCTATCCGATTCGCTCAATAAGGAGGAAAAAGATTACGGGGTGGTTTCCGAGGTAGGTGGAATTGATCAGATTAATTATGTGTTGATTAGAAATCATATACTAAGGAAGTGGCGTGATGATGTGTCTAAGTGGATCTCAAAGGAGATGTTTGTCGGCATTGTTCCGAAGCAATGTGGGGCCCTCTTAGATGCTGCATATGGCTTCTTGGTTTCAAATGGGTTTATAAACTTCGGGGTTGCTCCATCAATAAAAGAGAGGATTTTGCTTGAGTCTGGCGGGCCTAGCGTGATTGTGGTTGGGGCTGGGCTTGCAGGACTTGCTGCCGCAAGGCAGTTGATGGCATTTGGATTCAATGTAACTGTTTTGGAGGGAAGGGCACGTGCCGGTGGGAGAGTGTGTACTAAGAAATGGGCAGTAGGCAATAATAAGATTGCGGCTGTGGATTTGGGAGGGAGTGCATTGACCGGTGTTTTGGTGAACCCACTCGGTATTTTGGTTCAACAGTTATCAATAACTTATCATAAATTGAGGGATGAATGCCCCCTTTACGGCGCGCGTGGATCTCTTGTGGACAAATGTTTGGATTCGAGAGGAGACACGTCATTTAATGCAGTACTGGATAAATTAAATGAAGTTAAACAATCATTGGGGGACGTTTCTCAATATTTGTCCCTTGGAGCTGGTTTGGAAACATTTCGGGAGGCTCTTAATGAAGGGGAGATGAATGTGTTCAATTGGCATGTTGCAAACTTAGAATTTGCAAATGCCAATTTGCTTTCGATGCTTTCACTCGGTCATTGGGATCAAGATGACCCGTTTGAACTGGAAGGTGACAGTGTCTTTCTGCGAGGGGGAAATGGAAAACTGGTGGAAGCTTTGATTGAGAATGTCCCTATTCATTACGGCAAAATTGTTGAGTCCATTTGTTATGGCGGTGATGGTGTGCTGGTTACCGTTGGCGGGGGGCAGGTTTACAAGGGTGATATGGTCGTTTGCACGGTTCCACTTGGGGTCTTGAAAAGTCATACTATTAGGTTTGTTCCTGAGTTGCCTCAGAGGAAACTTGATGCAATAAAGAGGTTGGGATTTGGGTTGTTGAATAAGGTTGTATTGCTCTTTCCACATGTATTTTGGGGAACTGATCTTGACACGTTTGGCCATCTCTCTGATCATCCTAGCCATTGTGGGGAGTTCTTTCTATTCTACAACTATGCAACTGTAGCTGGGGGTCCAGTTTTGATTGCTTTAGTAGCAGGAGAAGCTGCTTACCGGTTTGAGAACGAGGATCCTGCTGAGTCCGTGAAAAAAGTGCTTCAGGTTCTTAAAGGTTAGTAATTTTTGGTTTATTTATAATATTTTGGAGATTATTCATGTTACATTTGGATGATTGTATATGGTGCACCCGGTCAATTGAATGCTTCATATTGTGGGATTGAATTCTTCATCCAATTGAATTTTCATCCTGTATACTTGAATTCTTCATCCAAACAATTTTCATCATGTGATTGAATTCTTCATCTGTTACATGATAAATTTTTGTGTTGTGTGTCACTAAACTCTTCATCGACCGGATCCATCATGCATGGTCCTGAGTCCACAGTATGAAATTATGAATTGCGTTTTGGCCTCTCAATCTCTTCATAAAAATTTTTCTTCATTAGGTACTTAACTCCATGTTTCACTATAATTTCAAGTTTATTTGTCACTTACTTTTTCCATCACGGATAAAAAGCAGAGTAGATTGCATGTATTATAATTTAGCTTGTAGAAGGAAACATTAGATGGAAAATCTCTGAACGTATATGAATGGACTTTTCTGGATCAGTCTTATAGGTGTATCATGATATATTGACATCTTAAATGCAGGAAATGTATCACAATTATTAGAAGTATTTTGAAATAAAACTGAATGTGGAATTTATTTTTTCGAATTAGTCTTTTCTACTGGAGTTGGCGTAGTGGATGCTTCAGGGTTATATATGTTTGGTCTCAAACCAGGAGTTCAAGTTTTTTTTTTTCTTTTGCTTTCTATCAATAAATGTTATGTGTCTCCAGGCAAAAATGTGAAGCACCTGGTAATAGTTTTAATTGCATAACTTGTGATCTGGTCTATGACTGATATTTTTGCCATCTTTAATTCAGGAATATTCGAACCACAAGGCATCAACGTCCCATCCCCTCTCAAGGTCCAGTGTACTAGATGGGGTAGTGACCCCTTTAGCCGTGGCTCGTACTCTAGTATTGCAGTTGGTGCTTCCGGAGACGACTTAGACGTTCTCGCTGAAAGTGTCGGAGGGAGGCTTTTCTTTGCCGGCGAGGCCACCAACAGGATGTATCCGGCAACTATGCATGGCGCTTTTCTCAGCGGGTTCAGAGAAGCCGGCAAAATCGCCTTAAGTGCAAGAACTGAGGGAAAAGCAACACAAACAGAAAATACACCCGCAACCGAACGTGAATATATTCTTGATGAACGTGAATATATTCTTGATGATTTATTCAGGCAGCCTGACGTAAAACTCGGCTGCTTTGACATACTTTACGGTCGGAAGGAAGCCAGGTGGATGGCGATATTAAGGGTCACACTTTCCAAACGGAAGGAATTTGATGAGCTTTGTTCGGCTTACCCGCTCTTTGAGCGACTTCATTCTGACTTAAAACAGCAGCAGCAGTCTCACTTTTTTAGGTTAGTATCTAGAAGTTTGATGGCTGATCTGGTGAAGGTCCGTGGAAGTGACTCGGATAGAATGACATTTCTGATTGAGAAGCTTGGTGTGACTCTAACGGGAAAGGAGAATCGTTTTAAGGTCCACACTATGGATTCTGTAATTGATTCTATCAAAATGGTCAGGATGATGCCATCTGATGAGTGCTCTCGTAAATCAAAATGTCATCGTCTCAACGGTTCAGACTGATTCTACAGTGACTCCTTGTGAAGAAGATATATAGTATATATTTTTGTTTTTGGTTTTTGGATCTTGATTGCACAATGATTGTTGTGTTTTATAAAGTGGAGCGTATTGAGTTCTCATCTCTCAAGTGACTAAAAAAGGTGGTTTTCCTTTATCGTTACAGTTTCTTTTCAAATTATATCAAAAACATAAGACATTTGAATTCATTTCCAAATTTCAATATGAATAATCCTTTGTTTAGGGAGAAAATAGAGGCTGATTTGCTTGAAACATGCACACCGTTTTTTATCACTAATTCTTTTTGAAATAAAATGCACTCAAATACTTTGAAACTCATTAATGATTTGGTGATCAAAAACCAATTTTTATTGCATGAGAAAACAATGGAAATGGACTCTTTTTGCAAGTGCAAATGATACGACAAGCCAACAAGAAATCACATTTACCAAACTAAACACAATCTTTGCCATTCTCAGTTTTTCCTTTCTTCCCCATACAAATGTTAAGATCTATCTCATCAGTCACCACAGAACCATATGCATATGTTCGTTTTTAATGGATCGTTATCGAACCAAGTCTTACCGGGCTAAAGCTAATTTCCGGTCCCTTCAAGCCATTCTTCCAATTTCGCCTCTCGGTCGGCCTTAAACTCTTCATAATTCTCCTCATGCAACGAAATCAATCTTTGATCGGACAAACTTTTACCAAGCCCCGATTCGTCTCTGAGTTCGCTCGAGACCGGAAAATCCTCACCCTCCACCACTTCTGATATCCTCAAACAACTCTCTGGTGCACTCGCCACCGTCGGGCCAAGATCGGCCGAAACCCCCCAACCCTCGGATTGGCTCGCCTGTTTACCCTCCACCACTGGTGCCCCCTTGAAACTATTCGCCGACCTAAAAATGCCCGACAAATAACCACTCCCCTCGCTGTCCCGGCGCATAGAAATACTATTTTGCCCCCAAGTGGCCGGGGACCATGACCCTGTCCGTCCTAGAAAACCCGCACTTGGACTGCGTGTTATCAATCCTCTCTTAGGTTGTTTTGTTGATATTACAGAAAGTGATTTCTTGATTTCTTTAATCATCTCGTCAACTATGGGGAAGCCACATTCCTTCATTGACCCAAGCATGGTGATGGAATCTTCTAGATCTTCTGTATGGAGAGAAGTCTCGTGGGATTTTCCGAGGACTTTGGTCTTAAGATTAAGGAGGTTAGGGGTCGAGTTGTGTGTGTGTTGCTGGATGTAGAATAGGCCCACGGATGGCTCGTTGGCCGCAAATTTTATCATGTCGGATAAATCTTCAGTTATTTCCACAAAGCCACCGGTCGTGGAGAAATCATGCATCTTCTTGAAGGTGATTGGCTGCTCATCACTGAAATATATAGAACCAATGGTATAAAATGAATGAAGAAAAAAAAAGGTGTTTCTAAGTTGGTAAACCAAAAGCATAGAAAGAACTTCAACCAAACTTTTTAAGAGAACCCCAAGTAGCATTTTACTTCATAATTCAAAATATACCCCTGATATTTTAAGTATTTACAAAAAAAATGTGAACTTCGAAAAAAAATAAAAAAGATATCTTACTCCTGCCCTGCCACATCTTGCACATGACATTAGTTGAGATACTACAAATGGCATATGTCATCAAGTACTTTTATGATTGTTCCTGTGACGTGTCAACTTTTCAAAAACATTAGTGAAGCTACTAGAAATCACATACATCATCAAGTATTTTTATGATTGTCCGTGTCATCACTCAACTTTTCAAAATATTACGAATACGCATAAGTTGCTGCCTAACTTTTGTAATATTAGAAAAAGAAGTTTGTGATGTAAATGTAAATGTAAATGCGAGGCACAAAGTTGGGGTTGTTTGTGATTTTTTTTTTTTTTCTGAAAGGTTGGGTTGTACAATAGATAAAATATTTGATGACTTTTGCCATTTCCTTTTGCTCCACTAACATCAGGTGCAAAATGCAAGGCAGGTGTAACCTCAATGATATAAAAAACAGTTTATATTGAGAAGCAGGTCGAAATTAAACCACATGTGTTTCTCCCATTGATTGATTACCTGATCAATAAGTAAAACAGAAATACAAGGACAGTATATATTCTTAGTAGCGAGGCTAAGGGCAAGGATCAATAAATTGAAATGTCAAATGATTGTATTGAAATGTCAAATGATTGTAAAAGCCGATATATTCAGGCATACAAGAAAATACACATGAGAGTAAAGAGTTGATATTGAAAATGAAGATCAAGTGGAGTACTTTAAATCCGATTCTTCTTTATATAACCATCTAAAAAATGGAAGTATCTTACCTCATCCTTAAAACAAAAGAAAACTAAACTTTTGGGCAATTGTTTAAGAAATTTAGGAAACAACAAAGTTCGAGTCACGTCTTACTTTGAACATAGATTTCGCATCTGCTGATAGAAGAAAATAAAACCTGCAGAGTCAGTTCAGAAAGGATGTCCTCAGTTAGCATTCTGATAATTAGTTTACAAGCCAAAAAAAAAGATCAATTGGTCGAACTCCGTACTCGTGAATTCCGACCTTTGTAGTTCATTTTGCTATAAAATAAATTCCTAGCATATGGAATCAAAACAAGAAAATGAATAATTACACAGTTCAAAAAAAATCCAATACCATCTATAGATATCTAATAAACAAATGGCATGCCCCTTTCACTAAATATATTCAGAGTTCAATTCGTGAATTAGAAGAAGAAGAAGAAGAAGAAGAAGAAGAAGAAGAAGAAGAAGAAGAAGAAGAAGAAGAAGAAGAAGAAGAAGAAGAAGACAACTGATCGTTATACAATTATGCTACGAAATATAAAATCAAGCATCCTCGTTAACATCAAGAGGAACCCACTTCGCAAAATGGGACTACGAAAAATAAAATCAAACATCCTCGTTAACATCAAGAGGGAACCCACTTCGCAAAATGGGATTTTTAACACAGCAGCAGAGAAAAATAATGGAATAAATAAATTAAAATGAAAAATTAGGGGTTTAAAGGCACATGAACTTACACAAATTGTTATCCTGTTGATTTGGGCCTTCTTGTGATGTCCATTTCGAACGACTGAGTGATTGAATATATGGCGATGAAATTGTTTTCCTTTTTAATATATATATCTGAGGATAAATATACAAATGATGTCAATTGCAGTGTTGGATTTTGTCCTCTTTCTTTTCTAGATGAATGTACTTCTGATTGAGATTACCAACAAGACAACAACCCAAAATGTTATTGGCGATTTTGGGAAGAGCGAATGACCCTTTTGCCCTTGATTCATTCCTTTCTAGTCTTGGACCTCTTGGTGTACCAAATTCCAATCAACATTGAACATAAACTCATTGATAATGAATTGAAAGTTCAAGGACCTTAAAATTTTGGTTCATTGAGTTTTAAATGAATCCATTTTTTAATTGAAAAGATCATTAATATTGAAAGGAGACTAGTTGCTCCAAGAAAATAAAAAATTTCATTTGCAAATGAGAATAGTAAAAATATTGCATGAAAATATTGGTTCATATTCAATGAAAAGGAAATGTTGATGAAATTCTCCAAAGACGCAAATTCGATCATCGAGTGAAACAAATTTTCTATTGAAATAATATTCTTCGTCACTCCTTATATAAAACATGTGAATATCAAGAAAAAAAATCATATTGCACAGCTTATAACATACTACTCCATTACTGTACCAAGAGTAGTGAAGGTATGTCAAAAATATTTTTGCATTAGATTTAATTTATTCTACATCTAAACTGTGTTAAGAATAGTTTATGCAGATCAGATTGTCTTGATTTACTCGCATATATTGGCCGCATAAAATACAAGAAGCAAACCCTAGGCTAAAAGATGCATGGCACAATTTCACGGGGCTTAGTAGAAGGGCAGTCGATTGCAAGGAACTAGTTTCAGCTCATTATCCCTCTGTTATTCGAAGATGTGCAATAACATTTGCATCATCGGCAGTCATTATATACAATACAACATAGAGTCTTATTTTTGTTTCAGTGCGAGGAAACCAAGCTTCTATGAATCACATTGAAGAAAGAAGGGGGATTTCGGGTTCGGCATTGTGTTCCAAGAGTGAGCCGCTCATCCACCTCTTCAGCATCTCTAGCGAAGCTTTGGGCTGGTCCATCGGGACCATATGCCCAGCATCATGTACCTGTATTTTTAGGACATGAGTTATTAGGAAAGTATTACTAAAACAGAATTCAGCCTAGCAATCGATATGGCAAATAATTGCGAAGGCAGCCCACAAGGATAGTTATTTTTTTAAAATATAAGTGGCCCCTTAGAAAATTAGAAAATGCCAAGGGAACTTTGTTTACTAAACACGATTAAACCCCTCAACAAGTTCAATTTAGAAAATTAAAATGCCAATGGAACTTTGTTTAATATTAATTTACACCAACAGCCTGAACTATGGAGTTCCTTTATAAATGACCACTAAACTTTCTGTCACTTGACCTCCTAAAATATGGGTGTTTTGGCAAATTGCACTGAAACTCTGTTTTTACACTTCAACTCCCAAAGAACAATGCATATTAGTTTTTCACTTTGCAATCTGAGCCATCTTACATTCTATCGAATGCCGGCCATATCATGAGTGGTACACACGTCACTTTTTATTTGTCCAGGGGGGCAAAGTGAAATAAAACATAGTTCCGAACATTTACTCTCTTATTTGTTTTTTGCTAATTAGGCTAAACTTCATAGGCAATATCTGTAATTAACCCATAATCAGCATAAGAACAAGTCACGAGAGGGTTTAATGAGAAAGAGAGAGAAAGACCTTCAAGAAACTAAGAGGTCCGTGACTTGTCAATAACCCTGCTTCAGAACCATCAACTTCAAAAGGAACCCCAGCAGATGCTACAAAATCCTTCTGCCCACTCCATTCCATAGCGTTGACCCATCTCGAATTACCTGCTCGATAGACAATGTCAATGCATGTTATTGCTAAGCCAATTGTCAAAGATGAACACACACAAAACACTGTATGAGAGGGTTAATTGTGTCTGACCGAGCCAATTGCAGATCAAATCGTATTCCCCAGCATACACCAGAAGCTTCACACCGTCCTCAAGAAGCGCGGGAATACCCACTTCAAGATTTCTCATCCAATCCATAAGCATGGCCTGGTAGACAGTAGTGCTACACGGAACAAACTCTATGTCTCCAACTCCAAGTGCTTGCCTGACAGATTTCTGGTTGAGGTATTTCTCCAAGTTTGAGAAGTCGTAGCACAGGCTCCCCTCGCACTTCTTTCTAATATCATAATACTACACAGAAGAAAAATAAAAGAAAATGAGTGATAAGAGAGAATGGGAGTGAGATAAAGTTCAACATATAGTGATCAGCTCAAATACATCTTTTAAGAGGTTTGAACTAGTTAAGTATATGATAGCAAAAATAGTTAGTACGATGAATTTATTTCATACACGACTCGGTGGTGAGTCGGTGCAGACACAGATCATCGAAAGTGCATGCAACCATAACTATTGTTAGTAATTATGTATATTTGTGCGTGTGTGTGTATAAAGAAACATAAATATAGAAACAAGAACATGCGAGAACACTGAATCTTGAATTTTAAACTGGCTTGCAGCCTAGTCGTGCAAGTCAGCGATAAACGAGTTTCGTACATTCACATCTCCAGCATGTGAAATAATAGAGCTGAATATTGTGTTGCAAACAAAATAGGCCGCCATGCAAGATATTGTCCCGTCAGTGCCTGAAAGAATAAAATAGCACTGAAAGTCTTTTTACATGTATATATACGAAAAGGAGACATTTGGAACAAGATATAAAGTTACCACAAAGCTTTATTGCTGTTTCACAGAGCGGAAGCACCTTGTTAATCCGGTCATGCTCAGGTTGCGTAAGTATTCCCATATCAAGAGCATAATCGGCATATGCACCATACTGAATTGCTGGGTCAGTGAGCCCATTTCCAATAGCAAATCCCTGTGTAGTTACTTATGAGAAAAGGTAAACATAGCCATATAAGGACACTTGACATTATTTATGCATACGGAAATAATACCTTAAGATTTATATGGATGCCATCTTTCTCTTTGTTTCCTCTGTGGACACGTGACGCAAAAGCAGGGATATAGTGTCCAGCATACGACTCTCCAGTAATGTAGAAATCATTTTCTGCCAGTTCAGGATGCTCCTTAAAGAAAGCCTATACCAGAAGTACGTGAATGAGATTTCTATCTATTGAAACATAAGTCCTATTTTTTTTAAAAATCCTCATGTGTAATTAATTTACACTAGATCACAATTTTTATAACGGAATACAAGATTTTGACATTCAATAGGATTGTTAATAAGATACCTTCACAATTTACAACACTAGCAGGTTTCACATACATATTCATCGAGTAAATAGGATTATACCTATTCTTACAACTAGTAAAGACAAAAGTAAAATTCAGTTAGTGTTATCTTCTTCTACAACTGATAAAGTTCTAAACTGCTAATGGTTTTTAAGAATAACAAATGTACAGCTCCTAAAGATTTCAAACATAATTGAATATGATAAATCAATATGAGTATATTATAATCATTATGTTGCAAATGGGGTGGAAATCTTCAGCTCAAAGCATATATTCTAAGGGCTCGCTTTACAATTGAACTCCATGAAGTTATACCCTGATTCCTTGACGTAGTTTCCTCATCACTAAAATCCTAAAAGATTCCCTACTGTAGAACACGCTTCCTATCGAAGCTATACTGGAAGAAGTTGAAACACTCGGGTGGACAATCTTTTACTTTTACTTTTCTCAAACAGAAGAGACTAAAAAGATCATAAATCTTTTAGTTTTACTTTTCTCAAGATATCAATAGATTTTCAAGCAGTTACTAATTGACTATCGAAATCAGTGTAAGAAAGCATCCACAAATCTTTCCAAGTCATTAGGCAGACATGCTAGAACATTTTCATTTCAACTTGAAAGCACTATATGAACCATCTGAAATATTTACTTCAGTGGGTGGTTAGATTTATGTTCATGCTGGACAAAGGAGATAGTGGTTTTAATGGAGTTAAGTGTTAGCATATATCCATCCACTCTTTTGACATATGACCATATAGTTGTAGAGTTGGAAAAAAGAGATGAACGGCCATGAAACCACCCATGGGGCTAATTGATGCATTCATAGGGAAACAATATCAGAGCAAAAGAAGGAAAGCCACAAATCAAGCAAATCAAATAAATTAATTCTGGTAAATTGATTGATAATCAAGGATTTGAGAATCATGAAGATTGGATTACTTTTAGAATATTGCATCTTTTCTTTTAGAAATTATTATTTTCCTTTCCTGATACATTCTTGTAAAGCCTATTTAATGGCGGATTGAATAAATGAAAAGGATTGAATAAATGAAAAGCAGACAAGTTTGAAGCAAGAAACAAAGCCTTTGGGAGTTAGAGGGATTCTCAATAAAAAATCCCACTTGCTATTCAAGTTTTGGGGCGATTCATATATTTCCCCCTTATCCGCTGAAATAGCAATCATAGCTAAATTATCTAATCAAGAATCCCCTCTTAAACCTGCTAGAAGGCCTGTGACGCGCTCCTACTCGAGAGCAACACACATCATTGGTTCCGTTGCCGGCGTCATGGGCGATTCATTTGCATCAAAAGAAGAAGTTTCCTCTTTGAAGGAATCAGTAAACCGTCTTGAAAAGCTACTGCAAACATTGATTGAGGATAAAAGCAAGGCTATCACCGACGATAATAGCTCCGCGGATCATGGAGGGCACGCTGCGCACGAGACCTACGATAAAGCGCCCACTGATCGAGTTCCACACTTCGACTTTCCTCTCTTCTCTGGAACAGATGACCCACTGAGTTGGCTCTACCGCTGTGAGTTGTATTTTATGAATCAAAATGTTCCCCCAGCAAAACGAGTCTCAACAGCTGCCTACTATCTTACCGGAGATGCTCAATTGTGGTATCACTACTTACGCCAAGATCACCCCCATATTTCTTGGGAATATTTTCGGGATTATTGCATTCAGCGCTTTGGTCCTCCTGGTGGTGCAAACCCTTTAGGTGACTTATCCAATCTCAAGCAAGATGGCCGTCCAGTTGAGGACTACATTAAGGATTTTCAAAACAGACTTGCTCGTGCTCCACCGTTACGTATGGAATTTCAAGTGGCGATTTTCACAGCCGGACTCGATGAAGTTCTGCGCCTTGATGTTGAATATCATAAACCACTTAATTTGACTATGGCCATCAGTGTAGCAAGACTATTTGCGAGAAAATTGCAACTATGGACTTCTACTCAATCAAAACATCCTCATTTCCAACCAAACTTCACTCATGAACCTCCACCACCGACCACGCAACTTCCAGCAACTACAAGTCATCCACCAACACGCTCGGCTCTACCCCCACCAATCAAGCTACTCTCCAAAATAGAAGCCGCTGAAAGACGCGCTAAAGGTCTTTGCTACAATTGTGACGAAACCTTTGTTCCAGGTCATAAATGCAAAAGATTGTTCTGCCTTTGGATGGAGGAAGACCAAGAAGAATTCTTAGACATCCACTCTCAGCCCATTGTTTCTCTTTATGCCATGACTGGACTTCGTCACCCAAATACTTTACAGGTACGAGTGCAATTGGCAGGTGCCTTTGTGTTTGCATTGGTCGACTCTAGGAGCACTTACAATTTCATTAATACTCAAACTGCTCTCTCACTCGGATTACAAATTACGCCTCGCCATGACTTTCGAGTTGCTGTGGCCAATGGAGAAAAGTTGCTTAGCACAAGTGTTTGTGAACGCATAGCCTTCAGTAAGGATGGTGTCACTTTTCTAACTACTCTTTTTGTCCTACCATTAACTGACTTTGACTTAATTTTGGGAGTAAAATGGTTGGAGGAGCTAGGAGATATTATGTGAAATTTTCAGGAGCAACGGGTGACTTTTACGGTACAGGGCAGAACTGTGACGTGGACAGGAGACGCACCACCACATGACCCTTTCTTGCACTCTATGCAGCCTGCAATTTCTAATGAACAAGCAATGGAGGAGCTTTCGAACTCTTTCGGCTCTATTTTTGTTGAACCGGCATCACTGCCCCCACCTCGCCAGTGTGACCACCGGGACATGACTTTTGAAGAAGGTCAGTGGCGATTTGGTAAGGTAGCATACAAATTGAATCTTCCAGTAGGGAGCGGGATTCATGATGTTGTTCACATCTCAAAGCTTAAAGAATTTAAAGGCAAACCCCCAGACAAAATAACCAAGTTACCCACACTGGACCATGGAAATATCCTGCCACATGGAAATATCCTGCCACAACCACGAGAAGTTTTACGTGGCCGTCTCACCAGAGGAGTCAAAGAAGTATTAGTGATATGGACTGACATGTCACCTGATGCAGCCACTTGGGAAGATTTAGAAGAATTCCAAACCCACTTTCCTACTTTCAAGCTTGATGACAAGCTTGATCTGCCACAACCACGAGAAGTTTTACGTGGCCGTCTCACCAGAGGAGTCAAAGAAGTATTAGTGGTGTGGACTGACATGTCACCTGATGCAGCCACTTGGGAAGATTTAGAAGAATTCCAAACCCACTTTCCTACTTTCAAGCTTGAGGACAAGCTTGATCTCAACGAAGGGAGTAATGATGCATTCATAGGGAAACAATATCAGAGCAAAAGAAGGAAAGCCACAAATCAAGCAAATCAAATAAATTAATTCTGGTAAATTGATTGATAATCAAGGATTTGAGAATCATGAAGATTGGATTACTTTTAGAATATTGCATCTTTTCTTTTAGAAATTATTATTTTCCTTTCCTGATACATTCTTGTAAAGCCTATTTAATGGCGGATTGAATAAATGAAAAGCAGACAAGTTTGAAGCAAGAAACAAAGCCTTTGGGAGTTAGAGGGATTCTCAATAAAAAATCCCACTTGCTATTCAAGTTTTGTCGATTCATATATTTCCCCCTTATCCGCTGAAATAGCAACCATAACTAAATTATCTAATCAAGAATCCCCTCTTAAACCTGCTAGAAGGCCTGTGACGCGCTCCTACTCGAGAGCAACACACATCACTAATCTACCCCCTATGTACTTAAGACCTGCCACCACATTTCACAAGTCTTGGATGATAGCTCATAGTAAAGTCTGCCACCAAGTAAGCCATATATATTCAACTATAACCAACATCTCATTTCTTTAAACAAGACCATTTTTATATTGAATCGAGATTTATGTTTGCAAAACCTATCGTTCAAACCATCAACACATCAATAAGAAATGTCATTGTGTGGCATAGTGAGCACAATAAATTTCTACATATTAGTATATTACCCAATTTTGAGAGTACAAAAAGAAAATCAAGTAACAAAACTGACCTGTATAAAGTCATATAAATCATCACTGACACCCTTTTCATTATGACGAATGTCCCGCTTATCAGAACTATAACTGAATCCAGTTCCAACAGGCTGGTCCACAAATAATATATTTGAAACCTGCAAAATTATCATTAAAAAAAAATTACATCATATTAAGTTTATAAAATTCAACAACAATCAATGTTACCATAATTTTCTTTATAAGAAACATGTACAGATGTACTTTATATAACAAACATTGGGACGAAGGAAAAATATAGACCAGAATAAAAAAAATGTGATATGGAGCGGAAACGGACTTGAGTCCACTATTCGTGGGCTAGAGAGTTTAAATTAATTAATATTCTATTTCCTTTTATTATTTAGATTTTTATTTTGTTTGTATTTCATTAGGGTTTTCTATTTTATCAGGACTCTATATAAGTCCTTACTAGGGTTTAATTCAATCATCTATCAATAATATTAAGAATAGCCTGTTGGCTTTGGGCAACGGAATTTTCCGTTGATTTTTGGAATTGATATGGAGCGGAAACGGACTTGAGTCCACTATTCGTGGGCTAGAGAGTTTAAATTAATTAATATTCTATTTCCTTTTATTATTTAGATTTTTATTTTGTTTCTATTTCATTAGGGTTTTCTATTTTATCAGGACTCTATATAAGTCCTTACTAGGGTTTAATTCAATCATCTATCAATAATATTAAGAATAGTCTGTTGGCTTTGAGCAACTTCGTGGGCTAGAGAGTTTAAATTAATTAATATTCTATTTCTTTTTATTATTTAAATTTTTATTTTGTTTCTATTTCATTAGGGTTTTCTATTTTATCAGGACTCTATATAAGTCCTTACTAGGGTTTAATTCAATCATCTATCAATAATATTAAGAATAGCCTGTTGGCTTTGAGCAACGGAATTTTCCGTTGATTTTGGGGATTTCTGTTTCTATCAATTGGTCCGACCTGCCGGATCCCGTTTCCGCCGGAATGACGAGATTCGTCGATCGTTTGGAGAGGCTGGAGGCCAATCAGGCAGAGGTGAAAGAGCAATTGAACAAGCAGGGATCTAAATTGGCTGAGATCGCGGCTTCTTTAGCCGCGTTATCGAAGTTAATTATGCCATCGTCGTCACAGGGACACTCGATGGCTAGTGCGACACCCCAGAAGCCCGCGGACAATCAGATGAGTAGCGGCGCTACCTTGGCCCTTCTACCATCGTTTGAAGGGGAGGATACGATCGGGTGGATAGCAAGGGCCGAGCAACCGTTTGAATTGAACTGTACTCCGCCGGAGAGGAAGGTGGCAGCAGCTGGAGTTGCGATGGATGGATCTGCATTGCACTGGTTGGCGTGGATGAGAGAGCGAGAGCCGGGTATGTCATGGGACGAGTTCACCCAAGCGCTGGTGGCGCGTTTTGACACACGATTTATTGGCAGCAAATTTGAGCCGTTGTCCGGTGTCGAGCAAATCGAAATCGTGGATAATTATATTTCGGTATCTGTTCAATCAGCAAATCATGTTCCGGGACTGATTGAAGCACACCATTTCGGCTGCTACTTCATGAATGAGTTGAAAGGTTCGATTCGAAGCTCATTATGCCTTCTTCGTCCTAATAGTTTGGAGGCATCAATGGAACTAGCCAGGGATATTGAAGATAATATATCCTTTCAGGATGGTGGGCGAGGAAGCCAAACTTTTAGTGGTTCAGGGATGCGTCCGAGCAATTTTGCGAGGCTGTTCGGGGGAGGTAATGCGTCTGCAGGGAGCTAAGAAGCACGGGGACGGCTAATTTGGTGCCGTCCCCGTATTGGGGACGTTTTGGAAACGAATACCTGTGAAAAACGTCCAGAAACGTTTTTGTGACAGTTTCTTTTTTTCTCTCCTTTTTTAATTGTTGGGGATACAATAAATAGTTAAAATAGTTAATGTGGGTTAATATGGGCAGTTATTTTTGTGATTAAGTATTTGACCACTACTTTAAAACTTCCCTTAACTAATAATTTGACTACTACTTTTTTATTCCCCACTAAATAACTAATTATTATCACAATTATTTGACAACTGTAGCTAATTAATTAATTAAATAAATAATATTTTTAAAAATACTAATTTTCTTATAATTAAGATACTATATATATAAAAAATTATTAAAAAATAAAACGTATTTTTGACGTATCCGTATCTTGGTTTTTTAAAGTTTGCCGTTTTCCCGTATCGGTACCGTACCGTATCCGTTTTACGTATCCGTCCCCGTGCTACCTAGGCAGGGAGCGGTAGTGTGCTAGGATATATCGGTGGGCTTTCTAAAGGAGAGAGGCAGTCTCCGGGATCAAACTCGAGTCTGTCCTGGCAGTTTTTGAGATCATATTCAGGGCTGTCGGGATCAAACTTCAACCTTGAGGACAAGGTTGTTTCGAAGGAGGTTGGAATTAATATGGAGCGGAAACGGACTTGAGTCCACTATTCGTGGGCTAGAGAGTTTAAATTAATTAATATTCTATTTCCTTTTATTATTTAGATTTTTATTTTGTTTCTATTTCATTAGGGTTTTCTATTTTATCAGGACTCTATATAAGTCCTTACTAGGGTTTAATTCAATCATCTATCAATAATATTAAGAATAGCCTGTTGGCTTTGGGCAACGGAATTTTCCGTTGATTTTGGGGATTTCTGTTTCTATCAAAATGCGAAGAATGAAATTTACCCTCAACTTTCACCCGCTGCAATTTAGCCCCTATTTTGTTTATTAATTGGATTGACTACGTCCCTAAACTTTAACATTGGCAATTACACCCTATAAAATTATTTCATGTAAACATAACAATCAATGTTAATACAATGTTAACTTTTGTGTTAAAACTATAATTGTAATCCAGGTGACAACAATTAAATCATTATTAATATTATTATTAGTTTTGTTAAAAAAGGAAATCGACTCTTTTAGAAATTAAAACTTAATATTTAGACTCATATAGTGTTTTCTAGTACTCCAGAACTTAACAGCTCAAAATAAAATTGAAGAAAAAAGAGGAATATATATTAATGGAGAATAAAAATCAAAATCGAACAACATGAAAAATTGAACTATGCTAATATTATGTAGTTTTTCAACATTACATTTTATTAGATTTCTTAAAAGAAAAAATGACATTCGAGGCATAATTGACCTCGATGCTCAAATAAAAGGATACAGGAGGTAATTGATCCAAATAAAATAATAGGAGCAATAGCACCTTTGAATGAGGGCTGAGGTGCAAATTCCAACCCTTTCAATAGTTGTTTATGTGATTTCCAAAATAGTTGACAGACCTAACAGGAAGAACTTTGTGCAGCACTTAGTCTCCCTTATGGACTTATTTTTCTTCGATCATATAAAGATAATGATTTATGCTCTACATAGTTCACTAAATGACTTAGTACCTAGAATAGAACCATAGACAGGTTTAATATTCATCAACATAAATTACCTGATCCCAGCCATATTCATTGCGCACTAGAGATAAATTGCTGGCAATAGAGAAAGGTCCATTTTCGTAGAAAAGAGCCATTTCGCTGCTACAACCTGGCCCACCAGTCAACCAGATGACAACAGGGTCTTTGGTGCTATTCCTTGATTTAAAGAAAAAGTAAAACATCCTGCAATTACAAACTTCGGTTTAGTCACAATTCAAACGCAAGGCTCAGCCGGAAATTTATCAAATGAAAACTAAATAGAAAATCCATAAATATATCATAGATAATGTATGACTAATGAAGCCAACAAATTCAGCATTGAGGTGAAATCAAGAAAATGGAAAACCATTATACATTTTAGAACGAATTGGCTTGGCATAAAAATATCAACAGGGCCAATAGCATCAATCTGACTTGACAGGTTGTGAATTAGCAGAATATGGCATCCTTATCAGTCCATGAGAATGGTAAATAAGAAAGTAACTGAGATTGTAGTGAAAAAAAACTACTACTCCTATACAACTGTAATATATTACTAAATTGCTCACGGGCTTGAATACTGAAAAATTAACTGAAGACTATCAAATCGAATAGATTAGTTTTAAGAAAAAATAAAGCAACGAGAAAAGGCTCTAAACCCTATGTGTTACGAAAATTACCTGGCGCCGTGCGAATGCTGAATCTGATAGTAACCGGCATGGTGACCTAATTCCTCAACCGAAGCACCGCTGGAATCGATCGAGTCCGGGAACTGAAATCGCCGCTCTACGATCTCCGGAGCTCCGGCAAAGGAAAGATTGGCATCGACGATGTTGACCGGAACGTTGGGGAACAAATTGAGCTCTCGAATCAGCTTCTCGGCGGCACCCGACGGCAGCTTGGGCGGCGCGCGGAGCAAAGCGGCGGCGGGTGAAAGTATCGTGAGGAGGAAGAGAAAGAGGAAACTTAGCGAGAAAGCATTCATTTTCGTCGGGATTTATTACTGTTAGGTAGGCTCACTCGCTCTTCTCTTGAGTCTAGACAGTGTTTGCTCATTGCAAATTTATATTGAAGACAAAAAAAGGAAAAATAAATAAATGAATATCTGGTCCACGTGGCTACGTGTGGAGAATCGTGTTAATGGGTGGGCCGCAGCCCAGTGGAATCTATATTTATTTATTTATTTATTTTATATTTTGTTTTTTTAGTATATTTAATTAATGTTTCAATTTATTTTTTATTATAAAATATTTAAAAATATAATTATTAAGTTAATTGCAATCGATAATAAGTTTTATTTTAAAATAAAGATGAATTAGTTTTTAAATATAAAATTTTCGCTTGTTTAAACATCGTTACAATTGATGAATAGTACTTTTACAACTTTGAGTAAATAAATAATAAAATTTATAATAATATTTGATAGGAATGCATTTTTGCTTAAATAAAAAATAAATTAACATAGTTATAAGAAAAATAAATAAATAACATAAAATTTTATAATAAAAAATAAAGTAATAATTATTTATAATTTAATATATTGAATTGTACTCTTATAATTTTTACAATATAAAAATACTAAAATAAATTTTAAAAATTGAAATTTGTTCATGTCATAATATTTTTGAGTAAAACTATTATTTATAGTAAATATAATAGTAATAAAGTAGAGTGATGCGAGGGAAACTGTAATGTTGTGACTTGTTGCATTTATATACTCTCTATCCAAAATTCTTTGTACTGTATTTAAAAAAAAAAAAAATTATGTCTATAACTATTAATTCATGTTTGTTCTTTCTATTTTCCTTTCAATTATAATAAAAAAATATTGTCTTGTAAAATTATTTTTTCAATAAGTCTCAACCAACTATTATGTTCACATTTTTTAAAAATAATTAATTTACTTAATTTTGTTTGTAAAACTTAAATAAGATTAAAAAGGTAATTATTCATTATTAAAGTCAATTATTACATTGCTAAAGTCAATGGATATCAATTTTTTCTATTTAATTAGAACCGGTAGAACCACCGTTGTTGGAATAGTGACGGTATAGCGCATACCCTAGGGTGGCGATCGCATACCTGATACCCTAGCTAGGGCGGCGATCCCAAGGATCGCCGCCACCAAGACCACCAAAAGGATTTCCGCCGAGAGGGTGGAGATGGTCACAAGGATGACAGTGATTTTTCTGGTGCCTTACTCTTTTCCACCAAAAGGAACACATGACCGTTGTTGTTATATAGACTCCTCTGCATCGCGCTTGCATAGGAGTAAAGACTTTTCGGTAAAAAATTATAAATTTGTTCATCCTTAATAAAGATAGAATAAAAAGACAGAAAGTACCAGAAATTCCTAAAGGCATAACATCATAATTGTATTCTATCAAGATACATGCTGAAAATTTAACAATTGTAGAAAAACTCTGCCAAGTGCTAACCTACAAATGCTAAAATTTGATATAATATAATTTACGTGCATTTTGATATAAAATAATTTATTTGTGCAATTTACGTGCATTTTAATATAATATAATATAATAATTATACATAAAATTATTGTTTTTTAAACAACTTTAATATAATATAATATAATTTATTTGTGCAATTTACGTGTATTTTAATATGATATAATAATAATATATAAAATTATTATTTTTTAGACATTTCAAACTTTAATATAAGTTAGTTAATTTTGATATAATATAATTTATGTAAATTAAAAAAATTATTATTTTTTAATTTTTTTATTATAAAGTAGGAAGTAAAAATGTATTTTAAGTTAAAAATATACTAGTAATTTTGAGTGAAATTTAAAAAATAGGTGGAAAAATATGAGTAAAATTGTATTTTAAAATTAATAAGTGAGTTTTATATTTTTTTTTAGAAGTTATGCATAATTAGTTGAGAAATAATAAAAAAAAATGTGTATAATTAGTTGGAAATGAAGTATTATTTATAACTCTTAAAATTATGAACTTTTTTTAAGTGTTACAAACAACTATGCAATTAAAAAATAGTAGTAGTAATTAATTTAATTTTCACTTTAAAATATAATTTATTTTTCTATCAAAATATAATTATTGAAAATTTACTTTTTAATTTAAATTTTTATTTTTACTTTAATTTTTTGGTAAAAAAAAATGTGTCAATTATCACACATTTTTTTTATTATTTACACAATAAATAAATTGCAATGAACATAGAGATTACAGTAGAAACTTACATCATTGACCGGGAAAAACTATTATTATATATAGTTATTCTTATACAAAATTTTACAAAATAAAAATATTTTTTCAATATAAAAAATAATATAAATATAAAAAATAATATACATATAAATTGACCGTGTAAAATTTGTGTTTAACATATAAGTTGAATAAAATATTAATGAATCTAAGGATTATAAACTTTGACCATATACTATTGATTTTGATAAACATTTTAAGTTATCTTAAAAAAATTATTGACTTTTATAAATAAAAATATTAATAATAAATCCTTAAGATAAGACTTAAAAAATGTATGACTTATAATGTGAAGTTTATAACAAGTCTCAAGTTAAGGCTTAGATTTTATAGAATATTAATATATGGAGTTTCTACTTGGAGAGTATGCAATTGAGATTTTATTGGATTTTTTTGGACTTTAAAAAATCTATGGCCTTTCGTGGATTTAAAAAATTCACATAGTCTATATTGAGTTTAACTGACTTTTTATATTGATTTATATAGATTTTCATAGAGTTTGAATGATTTTTTTATTAATTTATTTTAATTTTCATATTTTGTATTTAATTTTGAAATTCAAAATTCGAATCGTAGTTAAAAATAAATCGGTTTAATTTCATTTTTTTCGGTTAAAAAATTAAAATTCTAATTTTACACTAAATTTCAATTTTGAACTAATAAATTCCAATATAAACTAAAATTATATATATTTATATATTATTAATATATTTCAATAACATATTATTTTTTGAAAATTTTATTTTATTTTTTATTTTTTTTAATATTTTTTAATTGTATTATGTTTATTTATATATTTTTTATGTTTTATTATTTTATTTTAATAATAAATTAATCAATTAAAATATAAATATATAAAAATCTCACGTATTTAGAAGAGATTTCAAATAGTTAAATTCTTTTATATTTTGGAAATGAAATCCATAAAAATCCATAGACTTTTAAAATTTATTGACTTTTGAATGCCGATAAATTTTTATAGACTTTTTAAAATTTGTATTGAATACTTCGGGATTTTAATGAACTTTTAAAAATCCGGATTGAATACCCCTAAACTTTAAAAGTCCGTATTGAATACCTCAGGATCTTAATGAACTTTTAAAAATCCGAATTGAATACCTCTAGACTTTAAAAGTCCATAAAAATTTCATAAAGTCTTTATTGAATACACCCTTATAATGAAATTGATATTAATTACTCTTGCTATTTAAAGATTTTTTTATGTGTAATGGAACCAATATTCAAAATAAAATATATATAATTTTTAATAGAACGCAAAAATTAATAAATAGAATACATAACATGGTTGATAATTGACCAACCAGTCAGATCTATCAGGTTGCAGAACTTCAATACTTTTCATATATTTAATAAAAAAAAAATTATTTTTATTTTTATTTTATATAAGTAGATAGTGAAATGATTTAACATATTTAGTAAAAAAAAACATTTTTATTTATCACACAAATAAAATAAAAAACATCATCCAATTTTTTACAATTTAGCAATTTTAATATTGAGTATTTTCTTTCTGAAATTATCTAAAAATGGAGTTAGAAAGTGCATCTCTAAATCAAATTGTAATCATAAAATTTGAGAGAGAAATTGTCTTTCTACCATCCATCCATTTTAACTATTTTCATTATAATCTTCTAATTCAGATGTAATTATAGCATTTGAGAGAGACATTGTTTTTTTTGAATTTTCTACTAACTTTATTGAATATATTTTCCATTTCATACTAATTATAACTTTGACCAAGACCAAGAACACTCAATTCTAAATACATATATTATTTATTATTATTATAAACATTGAAATATAATTGAATAGCACAAATAGAAAGTAAATTCAAATTTGTAATTAAATGATTCTAACGAATAAAACTCCATAAGTAAATTCATTTCGATGATTCTAACGATTAAAACGTTCAAAATTTCTATTGAAAAAACATTATTTCTTTTTAGTTTATGCATTAGTATTAATAAAAATAATAATAAAATAAAGAGAGATTTTGAATAAAGTGAATTTTTTTAAGTTTAGTTAGAATTTAGTAAATCAAATTTTCCTAATTATAAACAATTACAATTTATTTAATATTATTTGAATTTTATTAAATTAAAAAATGGTTATTATATTATTTATTATATCAAGTACACCGTTATTACACTATTATGTAATTAAATTTTAAAATTACTCTAATAAATAGATAATCTAAAAAAATTAACATTAAATTTTAAACATAATTTTATACATAAGTTATAATATTATAAATTATAATACACTTTATCTTAAATTACTCTAAAATAAATTATGAGGGTATGTTGATTTCAAATAAAAATGTCGAAATTTATAATTAAAAAAAACTTAAAGACATATTTTTTTTTCTAAATCATTATAAATATAAATAAATTAATAACATGGTGTTATTGAAAATTGATATAGTTGAAATACAAACAATACAATTATTCAATAATATAATGTTAATATAAAGATTCACACAAATTATATGTTTCAAAAGTAAAGATTTCAATCAAACAGTCATAATTATAATTGAAAAACACTTCAATTTTTTTAAATATATTGATAAATGAATAGTAGTGAAAATGAATATTATCTATAATCAAATATTTTTAAATAAGGGATTAAGGGAGTATTATGTAATTTTGTATTGTAATTTTTAAAGTTTTATTTATTTCAACTAAAATTTAAGTTTAATGATTGGAGACAATTTACTGCTTGAACTCAAATTTGGTGGCAATTTGAGTATTTTAGTGTTTGAACTTAAATTTACTGTTTGAACTCAAATTTTCCTTTTAATTATTAACACAAATAACTAAATTAACAAAAATTGAAAAGTTAGATAATTGAAATAAAAACAAAAATAATTATTCAATCACTTAATTTTATTAATTATACAATTATTCATCTTTTATTATTCATAAGCACGGGTTATATGATTTAAATGACCGATAAAAGCGTTAGAAATTATTCCATTATGTTAAAACACTTCAACAATTTTTTTTTTATTTTCTATATCAAATTATAAATACAAATATATTAATATAAATAGCTATTGCGAATTGAAATATTTGAAATACAAACAAACTAATTATTCATTAATTTAACTTCATTAACTATTAATTATCATATATATTCATAAAGTAAAATAATATGCGTTAGAAAAATTAGTTTATTAAATTTCTATCGTGTTAATTTTGTTAATGGCAATAACATTTTCTAGATCAAGTTCAATTAAATTTAAGTTATTGCATTTTTATGTATGCTCCCTGATCTAACATTCTTTTAAATACTCAAATGGCCACCAAATTTGAGTTCAAACAGTAAATTGTCTCGATCTTAATTATGTAGTTGATTTATTTGATTTTTGAAAAGCAAATTCTTTATCTTTCGTTTTTATTGAACCTTTGTACGCAATTTACATTTGTATAGATTTATTTTGTAGAATCAGGTTTGAAAATCATTCGTCTCAATAAAAAGAGACGCAAAACTCAACGAACTGAAAATGTCGTCTCCCCTGTCATTGATACCCACTCAACCATATATATTTTTTCATGGCTATAGTTAAGATATGCTCCAACTTGCACTGTAACTAATTATAACACAAATTAATTAAATAACAATACTCTTCAACAACATATTTTAATGATCACCTTCTTCCGGCTTCTAATGGACTTACAACATTCAATTGAGTCTAATTGTGTTAATACGAGATATCGATCATACCGTCAAATTATGTAATGATACTCGATTGATAATAACAAATCTCATAACTTATCTTATTGAGACGAAGGTTTTAGGAGACGAAAATAAAGATGACATTGTTAACATTTCGAGGTTGCCTCTTAGGACGTGTACTTTTGGACTGGAACCGGCTGAACTGAACTAAAATTAACTTCAATTTAATTTAATTTTGAAATATTGAAATATGAATAAAAAATAAATAAAAAAAGCTAAATGACTAAACTAAACTTAATGAATCTAAACTTAACTTAATTAATTTGAAACTTAATAAGTCTGATGTGAACTGAAACAAAGTATAATAAGTCCAAAAAAACATATTCTTAGGTCCTGTTCTCTTGGACTAAATCGGATGAACTGAACTGAAGCGTTCTGAACTGAATTGAATTGAACTGAATTGAAGAGATCTTGACTGAACTATATTGATTTTTTTTATAAGAATAACAATAAGTTTTAAAAATTATTAGAAATTATT
The DNA here is from genome assembly GCA_954870475.1 of Euphrasia confusa. Taxonomy (NCBI): domain Eukaryota; kingdom Viridiplantae; phylum Streptophyta; class Magnoliopsida; order Lamiales; family Orobanchaceae; genus Euphrasia; species Euphrasia confusa. The sequence continues at coordinate 40,246,925 of OX940952.1, forward strand.
TACAATATTATATGCTTAAGAATACTAATGAAACTATTGTAAATTATTATTTAAAAAAACTTTCAATTCATCTTTTTAATTTTTTTTCATAAAAGTAAATTAATAAACACAGATGAAAGATAGTCGAATACATAAATAAAAAATATCAACAATTCAAAATTTATATAATATTAATTATACCAAAATTATAGTAGCATTTAAGAATTATTTTATAAATTAAATTGATCAACCCGATAATTTTAGTACATTAATAAAATCAATATTATTTATAATAAAATATTCCTTAATTATAGTAAACATTCTAAATTATTTTTAAATATATTATATCTAATCAAATATTTCTTAATATCAATATTATCTTTAATATAATATTTATTTCTTATAAAAGTGAAAAAAATCAATATTATCTATAATCAAACATTTTTAAATATATTGATAATCAATTAGTTTTTTATACCAAGTGTTTTGAATCGATTGATTGACTTAATATTTAAATTAAAAATTCTTATTCGTTGACTTTCTAATATGTATTTTCGAAAATGAAAATTAAACTTTAGGTTTTTCAAATGTCCTGATATAATTATTCATCTTCATCTACTCTATTATTTTTTGGCCGATTTATTTATTTACAATATTAAAGCTAATTTGTTTATAATATCATAATACTAAATCTTATACAACTAGGTCTTATGTTGATTCACATTCCTTTTATTTAAAAAGAAAAAAATATTAACTACAAAATATCTCATTTATTATTATTTATATTTTTAAATGGAATAAAAATTGAAAATAATAATTATTATATTTATATAGATTAATTGCCCTTTACGCCTTTTTGAATCAAAATTTTCATTTACACCTTCTGATTCAAAAGTGTCACTTAGGCCATCTGATTCAAAAGTGCCCTTTCGATTCCAACGTAGGTAATTCCGAATTATGATATCTTATGCTATGACAATTAACAAATGTCAAGGACAATCTTTGTCAAAAGTGGGGATTTTGTTGAGAAGTCCGGTGTTCACACACGGACACTTATATATTGCAGTTTCAAGAGTCACTAATCGAGCATGATTGAAATTCTTAATTTGTGACGAAAAATTGTAACTTCACGAATAAGACTAAAAATATCGTTTACAAAGAGGTCTTCAAAAATGTGAATTAACCTTGAAAATTATATATATATATATATATATATATATATATATATATATATATATTTATTTATTTAATTATCAATTAGGATTATTTTTTCTAATCATTGTCATCATTTTATCCAATATATATTTAAAAATTCATTAAATAAATATACTTATATTAAGAATAATAACCGGAGAAAATTCAGTTCCTAATCCGGAGCATCGCCCAGATCCGAAAGATTCTAGTTATTATAAACATTGAAATATAATTGAATAGCACAAATAGAAAGTAAATTCAAATTTGTAATTAAATGATTCTAAAGAAATAATTTGAAATACAAACATATCTTTATTTCATCTCGAATTTAGGTCAATAGAATGAAATTCATTTGACTCGGTAAATATATTTATTTTTTCCAAATTTTATGCAGGAATCATATTTGACCATTCTGAAAATCATGATTCGTGATTCACTGATTCACAATATATAGAGTGTGATTGAAATTATCATATTATCCTTTAATTTTTTCGAGTTCTATTTTAGTTTTGTTATTAGTCAAATAAAAAAAAAATCTTAAGAGTATTTATATATATCAAAAATGTATAAATTATGGATGCATGACATAATTGATTTCATGAATGATCATCTACGATCTCATGAATTTAAATATTCTTTTTATTATAGTGCACGGAATTGTCACGCGGTTCATATTAATTATATAATTATAATATGAAAGAGGAAATATTGATGCTTGTCTGGTTCAACTTCGAGTAAAATTGTCATTTAGAACTTAGAAGCGTCATCAAACGAATAAATTGAGTTTCTTTTCATTCAATTTCCAAAGAGCACTTAGTTTTTGTACTCTAGTCTTAAGTCAATATATATATTCTCTCTCTTTTTTTATTTTGTTTCCATTTAGAACAAATGATATATACTTAGGGAAAAGTACCGATTAGATATTTTTTCAACATTCTTTACCCAACAAGGACAAGTTCTAATTACAATATACGGTAATTATTATTGTTAGACGCCCCACTATATAAAACGTACTTGACTATTTATTTAAAATGGTTGGAATATAAAATTTGTATAATTATTTAAAAATGTAATAAAATGCCTAAAATAAATTATTATCATACTCATATATCGACTACGTACAATTGTCCAACTACATTAATCCAAACGAAATTTTTATACACTCTTTGTATTTGGAAGGAATTTATATAAATCCAAGAGTGTCACGTAATCAAATCTCATTTGCATGTATTATGTGACATCACACTTGCAACGACTACATGTCTACATATTTGTTTGATGATACAAATTACTAAGTGCTTTTTAATTTTCAAAACATATACAGTCACTTAAACAATGCAATTTAATCATGTTTCGTTATATACATATACAGTACACTCACTGCGTAAAACTCATACAACCACTTTCTTTATCTATAGACTATAGTCTATAGTCAAGTCAAGTAGTCAAACACAGATTATTTATTAATTAGAAATATAATATTTTCCCTATAAATCAAGAGGGAAATAGATGCATGAACCCATGATCACTCTTTCTTCAATTCTATATTCTGAAAAAAAGAGTAACAAAATTTGTAATCAACCACTATTCACTATGGAGGGTACCGCCGGCAGCTTCCCCGTCAAATTAATCCTCACCGGCCGGTGGTTCATGATGTTCGCCACCACCCTCGTCTTGTCGGTCTCCGGCGCCACCTACATGTTCGGCCTATACTCCCCGATCATCAAGTCCTCCCTCGGCTACGACCAAACCACCCTCAACCTCCTCAGCTTCTTCAAGGACCTCGGCTCCAACGTCGGCATCCTCTCCGGCCTCATCAACGAGGTCACCCCTCCTTGGGTCGTCCTCTCCATCGGAGCCGTCCTCAACTTCTCCGGCTACCTCATGATCTGGCTCGCCGTCTCGGGGAAAATCCCCCGGCCCCACGTCTGGCACATGTGCGCCTACATCTGCATCGGCGCCAACTCCCAGTCGTTTTCAAATACCGGCGCTCTCGTCACAGCTGTCAAAAACTTCCCCGAGAGCCGCGGGGACATCCTCGGCCTCCTCAAGGGCTACGTCGGGTTGAGTGGGGCCATCATCACCCAGGTCTACCATGCCGTATACGGGAACGACCCGAAGGCGTTGATCCTTCTCATCGGCTGGCTCCCGGCTGCAATATCGTTCGCCTTTTTACGAACCATACGGATCATGAAGGTCGTCCGGATCCCTCACGAGCTGAAGGTCTTCTACAAGTTCCTTTACGTCACGCTCGGCCTCGCCGGGTTCCTCATGGTGGCCATCATACTCCAAAAGCATATGAGCTTCAACCGGGCCGAGTACGGAGCAAGCACGGCTGTGGTGATATTCATGATCTTGTTGCCGATCGTGGTTGTCGTAAAAGAAGAAGTATATCTCATCCGAAGCAAAAGTGATCTCCCTTCTTTGGAGATTGTCGTGCCGCCGGAGACCCCGCGAGATCTCCCGATCGAGGAGATATCGTGCTGGAATCCGAAGAGCATGTTCGGTCCACCGGAGAGAGGGGAAGACTACACCATCCTCCAAGCGCTCTTCAGCGTCGACATGTTGATCCTTTTCGTGGCGACGATATGTGGGGTCGGGGGTACGTTGACGGCAATCGACAATTTGGGACAAATAGGGTCTTCGTTAGGGTACCCGAAGAACAGCATAAGCACGTTCGTTTCGTTGGTCAGCATTTGGAATTATCTCGGGAGAGTTGTTGCCGGCTTTCTTTCGGAGCACGTGCTGAAGAAGTACAAGTTCCCGAGGCCGCTGATGCTGACGCTGACACTCGTCGTATCGTGCGCGGGGCATTTGTTGATAGCGTTTGATGTCCCGAACGGGCTTTACGTTGCGTCGGTGATCATCGGGTTTTGTTTCGGGGCGCAGTGGCCGTTGATCTTCGCCATAATCTCGGAGCTGTTCGGGCTGAAATATTTCTCGACGCTCTACAACTTTGGAACCGTGGCGAGCCCGATCGGGCTCTACGTGCTCAACGTGAGGGTTGCGGGTCGACTTTACGACGAGGAGGCGATGAGGCAGTTGCGGGCTTCGGGCCGGGTCAGGGTGCCCGGGGAGGAGCTCGACTGCAATGGGGTCGAGTGCTTCAAGCTGGCCTTCATTATTATCACGGCCGTGACGGCGTTTGGGGCGGCCGTGTCGTTCCTCCTGGTGATCAGGACGAGGAAGTTCTACCGGAATGACATATACGACAAGTTCCGGCGGCGGTCGGACGCGGAGCAAGTAATGTCAAAGTAGTTGACGGACGCGGGATTTTTTTGATCTTTTCTGATTTGATTTTTCGGAATTTTAATTTTTTTTTTTCTTCTGCTATTTTAGTAATTAATTACCTCTACTACGTAATGTAATCATGGTTAGCTTAGAGTCTTTTAGAGAATATACAATTTTTGACAAAGTACGAAAAAGGCGGTTACGCGTGAGAAGTAACTTTGGCTTTCCTGATTTTTGTCAAAAATAATCGTTGAACCGAAATTGCATGGTGACCGACTGACCGTCGGAGCGATTGAACAGGTTAATAATAGTTGAATTATGGGTCGGGTCGGGCTACTTTTAACCCTATGGGCTATATGATGAGCCGATCCAAACATGCCCATGACCCAACCCGGCCTAGACCCGCAGCCCGAACGAAGTTTGAAACTTTTCAAAGACCATTGGTTCGTGGATTCTAAATGTGACCATGCGGCTGTATCCATTAATTATCATTAGTTAATTAGTTAGTAATTTATAAATATATAAAATAAAATTATTTTTTAAAAAAGAAATTAATTTTTTTGGGTGAGTAAGCAGCATATTGGTTCTGATGCCACACGCATACTCCGTCCGTTCTAAGTTGATCTAGTATTGTATATTGTATAATTCATTTATTATATCTCAGTAATTATTTTTTCTTTCTTGAATAGTAATAATTTTAACACAAATTTTCAATCTCGGTCAACAATAAAATTACAATGATTACAAAACAAGAAATACTAATACATAAAACAATAAAAAAAATCAAAACCGACCTTAGCTCAGTTGGTAGAGCGGAGGACTGTAGAATGATTATAGAAATCCTTAGGTCGCTGGTTCGAATCCGGCAGGTCGGATTCTATTTTATTTTATTGACATTATTCAATTTTTATTTCCATTGTTTTATGTCTTGTATTCGTTAATACATAATTGTTCAATTTTTATTTTTTCTTTACATATGAGTATGACCTATTGTTTACTGTCATGGGAGAGTGTGATGGGTTACGACAACACTCTCGTGTGAATACAAACAAAGGGTTGCTTGCTAAAGCATATTAGACGTGTACACAAGGTCTATAATACAATCTTTGACTTAAATCCTTAATTATTCGTCTCTCTTTAGTTAATACAGTATCAATAATTTAATATTCAATATATATAATTCTTATATGTGACGTTTGTAATACAGTAGTAGACAACTAAATATTCAAATTTCAATTGGAAAAAAGATGGATAAACATTAGTACTTTTCAGTGTCCATCTCATACTAGTTTCAATATTTTTATTTCATTTATTTTAAAATACAAATTTATTCATATTTTATTTATTAATAATAAAGTATTTTTTAAATTTTATCATAACTATTTATTTATCAATTTTTTACTAATTAATTTTTGGCCAAAAAATCAATTAAACCTTAATAAAAGTAAAATAATTACCTTGTATTTTAATATTCAATAATTTGTAGTCAGGTCATGCGGCTGACTAGTGTAGTAATGTGTCCCAGAGTTTTGGGATGTCCAATGAAATATCATTTTTTAGCAATAAAATAAAAACTAGAATAATGTACCAGTTGTTATGAATATTATTAAGGGTGGCGCTATTCGTACTCCCATTTACTCCAAGTTCACCCCTATATATTTGCACCCCATTTACTCCAAGTTCACCCCTATATATTTATAATTGTTATTATTTTTTATTTTTTATTAATACACCATTTAATTTTACCAACCTACCCTTTCCAATTAACAATACACATTTTATTAATTAAGATAAATAGGTTCTTTTCCAAGGCCAATATAACAAAGATGAAAAAAGAGGAACCTAATTTCAGAAGACGTGGAGGAGTTTTCGATTTGCTGGGGCGTATGAATTCGACAGCGGTGTCGGCGAAGCAGTATTTGAAGAAATTAACTGTGTGGGACTGTAAAATTGAACTAATTAATTGATGAGTTTTAACTTCTGAAAATCAAACCCACTTCGGCGACGAGGATTTCGACAGGCTCGTGAACCCGGTCGATAAGTGCGTCGGAGAGTCGAAGATCGACAAGTCCCTCGTCCATGTGGTGGTTCTGGTCGGCGATTCGACTCGAATCCCCAACATCCAGTAGCTGCTGAAAGACTTGTTCAAGTTCAACGGGAAAGAGCTCTGCAAGAGCATCAACCTCGATGAGGCCGCCGCATACGGAGCTGCTGTCCAGGCCGCCACCTTGACGGGGAAGGGGACGAAAGGGTTCAGAAGCTCAACGTTACCCCTCTATGATCGGCGGAGTCTTGACGAGGAAAACGACGATAAGGAGTAACGCATTTGTTAATAAAAAAATAAAATGTGAAACTTTAATTGAAAAGGGCAAATTAGGAATAACTAGGGGTGTATTAAGTAAAAATAATAATTAATTAAAATGATAAATTAGTGGAGGTGTATTTAGAGAAATTGGGGGTGCGAATAGCGCTACCCTATTATTAATTAGTGAATGACTAGTTTACCCTTTCTTGGTGAACAAGACAGAAACCCTACTTTGTATCCTATATAAAGGGGTCTCCCCATATGAATGAATACAACAATTCATAACAATTCTATTCCCCTCTCCTATTGTCTCTCTTTCGGATCTATTATTCTCTCTCAAATCTTCTTGAGTTTATAACACGTTATCAGCACGAGAAGCTCAATCGCGTTCTTCATCGAAGTTCTACTCATCCAAGATCCGAACTCAAAGGCAAGAATTTATATTTATATTTATATTTATTAATAATTATAAATATATCTACTTCTTCTCCCTTCTTCTTAATATCATATGTTCCCGAAGAACATTATAATCTGGTATTCCTGAAGTAGTATCAAATTAATAATTATAATATGATATTCTTGAAGTAATATCAAATTAATTATGATTAAGTTCCTGAAGAACACTATACTATGATATTCTTGAAGTAATATCATATTAGTTATGCCTAGTAAATCAATTAAAATTTTAATGTTCCTGAAGAACATTGTGGTATGATATTCCCGAAGAAATATCAAAACTAAACGTTCCTGAAGAACATTGTGATATGAAGAATATGATATGATATTCTCGAAGAAATATCAAAACTAAACGTTCCTGAAGAACATTGTGATATGAAGAATATTATGATATTATATTCCTGAAGAAATATCAAAATTAAATGTTCCTGAAGAACATCATGCGAGTCTTTCGTGGTCGAGTCATGTATGTGCGAACTCGACCCATGAATCAATTGAGGTGCTTCGTGAATTCCAAAGTGGGTGAAACTTTAGAAAAAGTTAATTCAAACCTTGTTGAATAGCATGGTTATTTGCTTGAATATTGGGATAGCCACATGAGTTTGAATCCCCATGAAAATTTGATATTCCTGAAGTATTATCAAATCAATTATTCTTTAATATATCAATTAAATTGAATGTTCCTGAAGAACATATACTCTGGTTTAAATATTATATTGATCGTTCTGGAAGAACATCGTGATTTGATATTATTCATGATTTGATATTATTCGATAAATATCAAATTAAATTGCTCATGTAGTAGCAATAAGTTTGGAAATATAAAATTAAATTGCTCCCATAAGTTTTAAATGTTCCTGCAGAACATTATGGTATGATATTCATGAATAAATATCAAAATTAAATTTTAAATGTTCTTGGAGAACATCATGATATGATATTCCGCAGAAATATCAAATCAAATTGCTTCTGGTTTAGCAATTAAACATTAAATATTTTAAATCGATATTGATATTCATAAGAAATAATACAAAAAGAATATTTTGTATTGATTGCTCCCGAAGAAGCAAAATTTTTGGAATAAAGTTTCATTATTATATTTGTAGTGAAACGCCAAATTCGATTGTTCTCGTTGAAACAATGATTACATATGAATTATCCCTGGAGGATATCTTTTAAAAATCGAGAAGAAAATGTACTATGTGGGTACTTATGGAATATTGAAAAAGTCGATTCCAATTAAATGTAATTTTCTGAGAAAATTATATATTGAGATTTATTTTTGATCCCCGATGTATCATTGGTAAAGATATTGTATCCCGAAAGGATCATTGATAAAGATCCCCGAATGATATAGTAAAAGTGAGCTCTGGAAGAGCTTTACTAGTTATCCTCACTAGTACTACAAATGTACTAAAAATGATGCATATCATGATTATTATTAAGTGCGTGGAAATTGTTATTTCCCATCTGCGAATTAATATGCAACGTATATTAATATCACCACTAAAGTGTATGAACGGGCATAATAGAAAATAAGGTATATTAAATATCTTGAGCCCTCGATCCTGAAGATCGGTTTACAGCAATTATGTTGATTTGCATATTTAAGGAAGATCATTTCCCGGCATTAGGGAGAGATAAGAATATAAAAGATATAAATGTCGAGAAATTTCATGGAATGAAAACGATCTTTAATTCTAGATCCACGCACCAATCAACTGAACCTGAAGTTCATTAAAATAAGTGACTTGCAATATTCAGCAAGTAATCTGCCAAATTAATGAAAGTGTGACAAAATCACATAAATTTGTGATAAAATGAACTATAAGAGTTCAAAAGAAATCAACTCAAATGTTGATTTTAATATACGCCTGAAGCGTAGTAGATCGATCTTAAGATATACAATAAATCCGCGGTAAAACAAAGAAATTAAGTCACCTTCAAAATCTCCTGAAGAGAGTTAGATGGAAATCCCATTGAAAAAGTATGTGCACATGATAATAGAAAATCATGGGATTGCGAAACAACCAAATTAAATATTTTGGGAAATTATTAAAGATTTGGTTGATAGAATGAATTGTCATCAACATGGAAAAAGTCGTCAACGACATATTTGCCTCAAGAGTTGCTCTAGAAAATTTGGATCCAAAACTTAAAGCAATAATAGTGTGCCAGCAGCACTCAAAGAAACAGAAACGAGCAATTGAGGCTGAGCATGACTCGCTGAAGAAAGAGATATTTTGACTCTATAGTACACACCTCAAAATATTATCCCAGAAGGATATACGTGGGTGTTTGTAAGATTAGAGAGTAATGATGTGGTGAGATATAAAAGCGAGATTAGTTGCTCAAGAGTTTTTCGCAGAAACTCGATGTTAATCAAATATTTTTAAGGATGACATGTAGTTCCGCTACTTAATATTTATGGCAGCAACAACGGTAGATATATGCATCTAATGTATGATCTGACCATGTAAAATATCATATTTACATATGTCATTATGGACAAAAATCATATTGAAGACAAGGTCCCGAAGACCAGTGATTGGTCCCGAAGACCAGTGATTGCACTCTTTTTCCCTCTACTAAGTTTTTCCCATAGGGTTTTCTTAGTTAAAGGTTTTTAACGAGACAATCACCACAATATAAATAAGAATGTCATGTACTCTTTTCCTCGAGTATTTTTTCCTATAGGGTTTTATAATGAGGTTTTTATCGAGGCATGTACATCACTAGATAATAATTAATGAGAACACCAGAATGTTCCATATGAGTTTGTTTTCGAAATAAACTGAGATATTGAACCTGAAGTTCAAATGATTGTGAATTGAAGTTCACATTATTCATAAAGGACTGTATATTCGACATTAGACGCATCTAATATACTCCTGAAGAGTTACCGGCCGGTTATAACAATTGCGAATGCTCTAGTCAATATAGATGTCTGGTAAAGACATGTTCCAGAAGGACAAAAAATATACAATAATACAAATGAATGTGAAACTTGACAATTCGAAGGTTGTGTCCTAAGACAAAAATTTATATTTGAATAACTAAGTTTTTCCTATATGGTTTTATTAGTTACAGGTTTAATGAGACTGATTGATCACAAAGTCAAATATCTTCGGTGATTACAATCAGGGGGAGCATGTTGTACTCTTTTTCCTTCGTCGAGGTTTTATCCCACTGGGTTTTCCTGGCAAGGTTTTAACGAGGCAACAATCCTGTAAATAGTCATTCAAGGGGGAGTGTTATGAATATTATTAATTAGTGAATGACTAGTTTACCCTTTCTTGGTGAACAAGACAGAAACCCTACTTTGTATTCGATATAAAGGGGTCTACTCATATGAATGAATACAATAATTCATAACAATTCTATTCCCCTCTCCTATTGTCTCTCTTTCGGATCTATTATTCTCTCTCAAATCTTCTTAAGTTTAAAAAACATATAACAACCCTAATAAATAAATAAAAATATAAATATATGCTCTAATGTATGATGTGAAAAATTATAACAATCATAATTATAAGAATTTCTTTATAATAATAGAAATTAATAGGTCCTAAAGCCTACCTAGAATATCTTATATTTTATTCAATAATTTATAGTCACGTCATGTGGGCTCTCGTTAGGAGATATTTCATCTCTTACATTGAGTACGATTCTAATTGTACTCCGAGAAGTATGATATATGTTTTTATTGATCGAAGGAGTATTCATTTAATTTTTAATCATTTTAAAATTCATTAAACTATAAAAAAAACATATTCAATTATTTTGTTTTTTAATTTAATGATTATTCAATTCAAAATTTTAAAATTTTATTAAAATTTGGAGGTGTTCAATATAAATTTTAAAAACTTTTGAAAAAAATTAAATATTCAAAACTCGATAAATTTTAGAAGTCTATAATGTTTTTACGTATTTTTATTTTAAATAGAATAATTTATTATTAAAGAATAATAAAACTTAAAAAAATATATAAATAATATAATATATTCTCATCATCTAAAAAACTCTAATTATTAGAATAATTAAGGAACTCGACATTTATACTACCTCTGTCCCAAAACAATAGTCACACTTCATTCACAAATAACAAAAGAAGTGTGATTATAATTATGGGACAGAGGTAGTATGAGTGAATCAAATATATTATTCAATTTTACGTATTTTTATTTTAAATAGACTAATTTATTATTAAAGAATAATAAAACTTAAAAAATATATAAATAATATAATATATTCGCATAATCTAAAAGCTCTAATTGTTAGAACTATTAAAAAACTCGACATTTATATGAATGAGTCGAATATATTCTCTAATACGCTCTCTCGAATTGATTCACATCATTTAAAAACTCGAATTATAAGAGATGTTGAGAACAGACAAAAGACAACATTTATATTATTAGTTAATATATTCTCCAAGAAAATTTCACTAATAACTTTATAATTTTTTTAATTTTTTTTCATTTTAAACAATAATTATGAAAAAAAAGTGAAAGATAAAAGAGTCGACGGTCAATTAGAAATACTGAAGTCCCCCGAGCATAGCCGAGTGGTAAGGCATGTGATGATGTGAGTGAGATATTTCCCGGCGACGCAGGGTTCGAACCTCGGGTGTGACAAATTTTCATTGAAATATTATGAAGGTTTGTCCTGAGGTGAGACTTGTTGGCTCTCTCGCATAGGTGTCTGCTACACGAGCACATCCCTCGATTTACATTCTACTCGATCGAGGGACCTCTGATCGAGTGAGAGTGAAGTTTCTCATCTCTCCTCTTTATAAAAAAAAAAAGAAAATTAGAAATACTGAAATACTACCACTCTACTTGTTGAGAACAGACAAAAGACAACATGGCATTATTCAACCAACCATAAAATTCAAACCAATTAATTGTCATGTCATACACACTAATAAGAAAACAAACATATGTTTATAATAAAAATTAAAAACAAAAACAAAACAAAAACGAAAATACAAATTAAATTAATTGTAGAATCTTCCAACCGATTAGATCAACTATTTAACTTTACATTCATAACTACATTTATTCCCTAGCAATAATCACTTATTTTTTGTTCTTAAACGAAAGACAAGTGATCATTTGTGACTAGGGCTGGAAATTCGGTTATCCGAAACCGAACCGAACTGAATTGCCGGTTAACCGAACCGAATAAAGATAAAAATGACTAACCAAAACCGAACCGAAATATTTTTTCGGATAACCGGTAACCGTTCGGTTCGGTAATCGGGTAACCAAGAAAAACCAATTAAAAACTGATTTTTTTTGGAAAATTACTGAGATGTTTCTACAACTCACCGTCTTCAATTTTTTTTGCCGTAAAATATATTTTTTAGAGTATTTCTTTTTTAGAAATTTATTTATTCAGTTAAAATTTTAACTTTTTTTAGAATGAGTATTTTCTATTTATTTTTTAGAGCTGTTTTTTTGGAAATTTATTTATTCAGTTAAAAATTTAACTTTTTTTTTAGAATGAGTATTTTCTCCGAACTATTTTTTATGTCACAGCATCTCACCAAGTGTTTATGTGGAGAAAATTACTACATTTAATAGTATCATCTCCCCCATAAACTACTCAATATGCCTTTATGTATACGGAATATATATTCCGGTTATTCGGGTTTTTTCGGTGCGTTAACCGAATAACCGATAACCGAAAATAATTATTTTTCTTTACCGATAACCGAACCGAACACCGAATTTCATATATATGGTTAACCGAAAACCGAAAATTTCGGTTCGGTTTCGAATTTAACCGATAACCGAATCCGAAATTCCCACCCCTATTTGTGACTATTGTCTTGCGATAGAATATAAATTAAAATTAAATTCTACTACATCAAAAAATATTAAAAAAATATTATTACTACGGAGTATAATTCAAAGTAATGAAGTATATTTTTAACCTATATTCTAAACAATATAATAATTTGTTGGGAAAAAATTGTACTACTTTTGATTTTTGGATTTAAAAATGAATAAGGGGTGAAGTTGTTTTTTCTTTTAAGTAAAATAATACAGTAGTAGTAACTAAAGTAAAAAAAAAAACTGATAAACTATGAACAAAAATTAATAATCCCATACAGTATACTGTATTACATATATTTATGGTTGACGTATTCAACTTAGAGAAAAATGTTAAAACGAAAATATTGACTTTTCTTTGGTTGTACTGTACTATGAAAGCAACACATCTTGCTGTGTACTCTTTAAGTCAATATTCTCATATTCTTATATACCGACGAGATGGCATCACCTCATCTGTTTATTGACTACAAATTACTGTACAATCTACACGCCACTTTTTAGTTTTACAACTTACCTTTTTAATGGTTGTCACGTGATTAATTTGTGTGATAATAAAAATTCCTCATACTTCATTTCATTTTCAAATATTCGATCTTAATTTCGTATAGGAATGGTTCCCGTTTGAAATTTATTTGAAATCACTATTACATTCAATTTCAAAACGTGAACCAATACAAAAAATTACTATTATTATTACTTCATCGGAATCACAGCACACATGTGCATGTGGGCGTGTAAAAATCTTGGTGTAAAAAAACAAGAAATTATTTCAGTATCATTCAATAAAACAAGTCATTCCATACAACCACTTGTTATCTCTATAGTCTATAGTCTATAGTCAAACTCAATTTATAAATGAATATATTTCCCTATAAATCTGGACGGAAATAGATCCACTCTTTCTATATACTAGTACTAAATTAATCATACACTATGGCCGAGTGTACCGGCGGCAGCTTCCCCGTCCAAGTCCTCACCGGGCGGTGGTTCATGGTGTTCGCCACCACCCTCATCATGTCGGCCGCCGGCGCCACCTACATGTTCGGCCTATACTCCCCTATCATCAAGTCCTCCCTCGGCTACGACCAAACCACCCTCAACCTCCTCAGCTTCTTCAAAGACCTCGGCTCCAACGTCGGCATCCTCTCCGGCCTCATCAACGAGGTCACACCTCCGTGGGTCGTCCTCTCCATCGGCGCCGTCCTCAACTTCTCCGGCTACCTCATGATCTGGCTCGCCGTCTCCGGCAAGATCCCCCGGCCCCACGTCTGGCACATGTGCGCCTACATCTGCATCGGCGCAAACTCCCAGTCCTTTGCCAACACCGGCGCTCTCGTCACCGCCGTAAAAAACTTCCCGGAGAGCCGCGGGGCCATCCTCGGCCTCCTCAAGGGCTTCGTCGGGTTGAGTGGGGCCATCATCACTCAGGTCTACCACGCCGTATACGGCAACGATCCGAAAGCGTTGATCCTCCTCATCGGCTGGCTCCCGGCTGTCATATCGTTCGCCTTTTTACGAACCGTACGGATCATTAAGGTCGTCCGGATCCCTCACGAGCTGAAGGTCTTCTACAAGTTCCTCTACGTCTCGCTCGGCCTCGCCGGGTTCCTCATGGTGGCCATCATACTGCAGAAGCAGACGAGCTTCAGCCGAGCTGAGTTCGGAGCGAGCGCGGCTGTCGTGGTTTTTTTGCTTCTGTTGCCGATCGTGGTTGTCGTGAAAGAAGAACTATATCTCGTCCGAAGCAAAAGCGATCTCCCGTCTCCCGTCGAGGCTTCTTTGAAGATAGTCGTCCCGCGAGAGCTCTCGATCGAAAATAATAATCACGACGAGATGTCGTGCTGGAATCCGAAGAGCATGTTCGGTCCACCGGAGAGAGGGGAGGACTACACCATCCTCCAAGCGCTCTTCAGTGTCGACATGCTGATATTATTCGTGGCGACGATATGTGGGGTCGGAGGTACGTTGACGGCCATCGACAATTTGGGGCAAATCGGGTCGTCGTTGGGGTACCCGAAGAACAGCATAAGCACGTTCGTTTCGTTGGTCAGCATTTGGAATTATTTAGGGAGAGTTGTTGCCGGTTTTCTTTCGGAGCACGTGCTGAAGAAGTACAAGTTCCCGAGGCCGCTGATGTTGACGTTGACCCTCGTCGTCTCGTGCGCGGGGCATTTGTTGATCGCGTTCGACGTCCCGAACGGGCTTTACGTTGCGTCGGTGATAATCGGGTTTTGTTTCGGGGCGCAGTGGCCGCTGCTGTTTGCGATTATCTCGGAGCTGTTCGGGCTCAAGTACTACTCCACGCTCTACAACTTCGGGGCCGTGGCGAGCCCGATCGGGCTGTACGTGCTTAACGTGAGGGTCGCGGGCCACCTTTACGACAAGGAGGCGACGGAGCAGCTGCGGGCCTCGGGCCGGGTCAGGGTGCCCGGGGAGGAGCTCGACTGCAACGGGGTCGAGTGCTTCAAGCTGGCCTTCATTATTATCACGGCGGTGACGGCGTTTGGGGCGGCCGTGTCGCTGCTCCTGGTGATCAGGACGAGGAAGTTCTACCGGAGCGACATATACGAGAGGTTCCGCCGGGCGGAGGCGGGGACGGGGGCGGTAGCCCCCGCGGACGCCGAGCTGGTAACGCGTCGAAGTAGTTGACCGTTGACGTGCGGGCGCATCATCTGTTGTGATTTGTGTAATGTATTCCTGATTTGATGTTCGGAATTTGTAATATTTTTTCCGGTCAATTTTAATTAATTTATACGGATAAGGATAAGGTATGGTTTCAGATCTCAATTTCTAGTTAAATAAATTTATGAAAATTCAACTTGTTAGAAAGCCCGGAATATTTTATAGTGGATTGATTTGGTTTCCAAGAGCATCGATAGTTTGAAATACTGTCATAATGGTTTCCCACGTTCCGAGGTTATCTATATATTTAATTATTTATTCATTTTCTAAAAGAATAGAAAAATATTAAATGAGTTTTATAGAAAAATAAAAAAAATAAGAAAATTACCATAGCAGGCCTAGTACGGTCAAGTTTGAACATACCCAAATTCTACTTGGGCTTGGTTTTAGAAGCCCAATAATTTTCAATGTTCTAATCGCTTGTGTCCAGAAGACGATAATGCCCCTGGCATTCTTATCTCGCGTTTATAACTTTTGGTAATTTCCCCTCACTCGCACTACACCGTCTTTTTCATCTCACTCTCCAAGAAATGCAAAAGCCGTGACACTAGCTGTGGTCTCTCTAAATAATTCGATACAAAAAAATATTCCGGGATCAATCGCGAAGATTGTGGTCTAATTTTGAGCCATCGGAATGGTTTCGGAAAAGGGTAAGGAGAAAGTAACTGACGGCTTCACAAAGGGGAAGAGGAAGGGCGGAGGCGACGATGATAAAACTGGTCGGAAGCGGAAGAACCGCGGCGTGATTCAGTTCTTCGAAGACGAGGCGTACGATGTTGACGAGGACGAAGATTCCAGCGACGAATCCATGTTTGATCTCGAAGGTAATGGATTGATGAAAAAACCCTATGGTAAAAGCAAATTCGAACTGGTTTTTGTTCCTGAAGTCCTATTTTTACACTGCATGTGATGTTGTTTTCGCGTGTTCGTTAGTTATTATGTGTGGGTGAAAGGTGGATTTCTTCCTTTTTAGTTTTGGTTGTCTGGTAAGCTGTTTGATGGAATTGGGGCTTCTGAGGAAAAATGTGTTTTTTTGGCGGTATTGGATGCTTCGGGTCCGTGTTGTTCGACCCTTGTGATGTTAATTTATTTGATTTTTTTGTATATTTATTGGTGTGATTATTCGTGAAAGATGTGGTGTGAAGGATTGTTGGTCAAATGGTAAGTGAGATGGGATGTGAGTTAATTTTTTCCTGGTCTTCTTGCATGTGTGAACTAGGTGGTTTTACTTTGGATGCAGTTTTTGTAATTACGAGCAAATGTAGGTTTTGTGGAGAAGGAAATTGCAGTTGCATTGTGATTTCGCTAATTATCATGCTTAAATAATTAACACCTTAGTTAAAAATACAACCACAATGTTATATTCCTTCGTGTTCTTTGAGCAATTCAAACATTTTTTAATTGAAGGAACCAAAGCCTTTTCTCCCAGACTCCCACCTATTAGCAATGGATAGGAAATACGTTTCCCCCCCTGTTTTTCTGTACTGAACTGTCTTCTGAAAAATCACCTTACTGTGAAAGAGTTTTGTTTTCTGGCATCTCTTTTTTATGAGTGCAGGTATCTGTTTTGTACCATAATTGATTGATTTTTTGTGTACTTTTAAACAGATTTCGTAGATGAATTTAGTGAAAATTATAAAGTCAATAAAGAACCTGCCAGAGATCCTAATCTTCAGTTCGTCAAAGAAGAGGATATGAGTGAAGAAGAGCTTGATAGAATGTTGGAAGAGCGATACAAACCTGGAGCTGGGTTTGTTACTTATATGGAAGATGGTCATGATCACAAGAAATCCATTGACAGAAACATTTATGTGCCTTCTTCCCAGGATTCAATTATCTGGAAAGTCAAATGCATGGTGTGTTTTTAAACTTTGTCTGTTCTGTGAATGAAATTTATTTATGGAGTTACTGTTTCAATATGTTTTTTTGTGAACTGATGTTCATACTCAAATCTTCTTCCTAGATTGGACGTGAGAGATTCTCAGCTTTCTGTCTTATGCAAAAATTTGCGGACATGGTATACTTGGGGAATAAGCTGCAGATAATATCTGCATGTGCAGTTGAACATGTAAAGGGTTTCATCTTTATTGAAGCTGAGAAACAACAAGATATTTACGAGGTGCTATACTTGCACTTGCTCTAACATTTTTATCATTTTCTGGGGGGTTGGTGGTTGATGTGTTGTTAGAGTTGATGCTTATTTACATAGCCACTCTTTCTCAAATGTGCACATTGTATATACTTACACACGGTATACATGAACACATTGCCTTTTAATGTCTGAGCCTCTTCTGAATTTCTGAAAAAATACAGGCATGCAAAGGGCTCTCCTCCATTTATTCAAGTAGAGTGGCAGCCGTTCCTACTAAGGAACTATCTCGTTTGCTGTCAGTCAGAAGTAAGTCTAGCGGAATTTCAGAGGGGATGTGGGCCCGTGTGAAAAACGGGATGTACAAAGGCGATCTTGCTCAGGTATGATGTTGTTCCTATGTTGACCTAGTCAAGCTACTTAAGGTTATCTACTTATTTCGTAGGTTTATCTCTTGAAATGTTCATCGTTATATCTTATCTATAATAAGATATCAGCTATTAGCCTATTAACTTTGTGAAAGGTTGCCAATATTTCTTGCAGGTTGTTGCAGTGAATCATGATCGGAAGAAAACCACAGTGAAATTGGTTCCAAGGATAGATTTAAAAGCGATGGCTGAAAAAATTGTAAGATTATCTGTGTTATATGCTTCTTTTGCGTGTGTCATTCTGTACTGTAAGTTTGATACGTATGGCTTTGATTCCGCATTATAATTCTGATACGTATGTGTGCTGGATGTTGATTCTACTTTTGATATGATGTCTAATGAAAAGTTGAAAACACATCTTTATCCATTAATCCCTATTAAAAAAAAAACTTGACCCCATATCTTAAATTATATCCTAGTTTTGCTTGATGTTTAATGAAAACACATTTTTATCCATTAATCCTAGTAAATAAGAAATCTACCCCTCTTATGTTATAATTCTGGTTCCATCCTGGTTTCGCTCGATGCTGATAAATGGAAGTTTATATGATATTCTAAATTCCTTTCTGATAAGTTTTCTCTGAAGTTCGTTTATGATTTCCCCTGTGGAGTTTTATTTACTAGAAAACAATGGTGGATATGAAAGAATGTCAATGACTTGATGTTTTAGTTCCCTGATTTCTGATATTTAACCCCATTTCCTCTCATATCCACCAATTTTAGTTGAAAGAAATGAATGCTTGCTTTAGCCTGTTAGTCATCATTACTGAATTTTGTCATTTGTATAGTTGGACCATGGGGTTTCAATTATGACATTTCATCTTTACATTACTGTCTTTTCCACTTAAATTTTTTATTTTCTTAAAAAACTTTTTGTTTATCCTTGGCCTTTCTTTCGTACTCTCTAGAGAATCAACACTACTTGTAGAAATATTTGTTCTCGTGTTATTGAAGGAAATATGATTTTAATAAAAGAGATTTGTTACCATGTATTTTTGAATATGATGTATAGGGCGCTGGAGTTACCGGTAGGACTAGGAGGACTGTCATCCCAGCACAAAGACTGATCAGTTCTAGCGAGCTCGAGTAATTTGCTTTGTGTTTGTTTCATTTGTTCTTTTTATTACTTTCTTGATTTACTTTATTTATTTTGTGTTACAAATTTTAGGGAGTTCCGTCCTCTTATCCACTCTCGCCGAGACCGTGATACCAACCAAATGTTTGAGATTCTCGATGGAATGATGCTAAAGGATGGATACTTGTATAAAAAGATTTCTATTGACTCATTGAGTTTTTGGGGTGTAATGCCTACTGAAGACGAGCTCTTGAAGTTTGAGTCATCAAAGAAGGAGGAGTCTACTGATGTACAGTGGCTATCCCAACTTTTTGGTGAGAAAGAGAAAAAGAAGAAGGAAGTTGAAATTGTTAAGGACAAAGGAGGTGGGAAATCAGAAGGCTTCTCCAGTGCTTGCATAGGAAGTAATTTTGAAATGCATGAGCTAGTATTTTTTGGGTAAGTCATCATGGCTATTTTCTCGTGTGATAGTTATAAAGATTGCTTAGATTGATATGGGTACACGTTTTTGCAGTCGTAAGGATTTTGGTGTTATCATTGGCTCAGAGAAGGGCGATGGTGTCAAGGTATAGAGTTCTTGAGCCTATGATTATAACTTCTACTTTTAACATTGTTTCTGTCGTTTACATCTGTTGCCTTTTTTGTTTTATGCTCTTTTTTGCTTTTGTTATTTCCCTTTCTTTTTATTGTTGTTCAGGTTCTAAAAGAAGGTTTAGAAGGATCATCAGTAGTTACAGTCAAACAAACTGACCTCAGAAGTGCGTCCTTTGATAAGAAATTGTTTTCTGTATTGGATCAACACTCAAATACCTTATCAGTCAATGATACTGTCAGGGTTTTGGAGGGTCCTTTGAAGGTTTGGTTGCATGTCTTGTCATAGTATTCAATCTTATATTTACTGGAGTATTGTGAAAGATGAAATGAGCATTTGTACATGTAAACCTAACTTTGCAGGATAGACAAGGAATTGTTAAAAAGATCTACGGAGGGGTACTCTTTTTGTGTGATGAATGTGAACAGGAGAATAATGGTTACATATGTGTCAAAGCAAAACTGTGCGAGAAAGTATGTGTTTCTGTTGATGCATCAAAGGAAAAGGTTTGTATACATGTTTGTTGGACGATTTTATTTAATTTTTGCAACCTTTTGGAATCTTGCTTACCTTTTCTAATATGTTTTCAGGGTAGTGAGCCAGGACCTTCAAATTTTGCAGATATACCATCATCACCAAAATCTCCTTTATCTCCTGACAAATCCTGGCAAGAGAGGGATAGTAATAACAACAACTGTATGCTATGCCATGACCTGTGCCTTTTGCTATTTCCCTATTTTGAAGTTGTAATTAATTTAATTCTATTTCATGGGATCTTATCTCTTATTAATGCAGTTAAACGTGACGATAACGATATATTTTCTGTGGGCCAGTCATTAAGAATTCGTGTGGGCCCATTAAAGGGTTATCGTTGTAGAGTATTGGCTGTTCGTCGTTCTGATGTCACAGTGAAGCTGGATTCTCAGCAAAAAATTCTTACTGGTATTTTGAAAAAAATAGGAATTGTGTTGTTCCAATAATATAATTTTGCTTTAATTGAAAAGTATCTTATACCTTTGCAGTTAAATCTGAGCATTTATCTGAAGTTCGTGAAAAGAATTCTGCTGTTGCACTGGGGTACTAAAATATATCACTAGTAGATTGAGTTATTTCTATTGTTTAAATATGCTCGTAGATCTTGATTCTTTGTGAGTTGTCTCTCTGTTTTTTATGTTCTACAGGGATGGATCTGGGTCTATTAAACCATTCGATTTTCTTGGGACACAGGATGGTGCTAGAGGTAGGATTATGAATCCAAGTTACGGACTTGAATCACATCTGCCTTGCAAATGCTTTTCCTTTATCATTACATTTATTATTATTTTCTTGACATAATCCTCCTTTTTTACCATTGCAACTAATGCATTAATATTTGAAGACTGGGATGGCGCAGCTCCCTCAACAGATGGTGATAACTGGAATGTAGGCGGATCTACAGAAAGGTGCCTAGTTTATATTTCTAATTTAATTTCATATCTATTAATTATACTTTTGGTTTGTATGTCACAACTCTCAACATTGTATTTGAATTACATTTTACTCCCCCCGTCCCATTGAAAGTGTCATACTTTCCTATTTTGGTTATTTAATAATCATTAAATAATTATAACCTCACAAACCCCATATACATAAAATATATATTCCTTAATCTCCGTCCCAAAAGGAACAAGTCTTTTTCAAAGGGACCGAAATCATGTAGTACTGGTTTTATGGCGGAGTAGACAATTTACTAACCTTTTCTTAATTACCTGTATCCACTTTCATTTTTGTTATGTTTTTGGTTGTGATCAAATCAAAGTCAGAAATTGTAGAATGGATCCAGCCATTTAATTGTGACATATTCTACTTTGGTACATCAAGTTTCAGTTGTTGTATTATGATAAATTGATCTTCTGATACAAACTATTCTCTGTTATTTGATAGTAGCTGTCGTTGTGAACGAACCAATTTATAAAAATAGGAGACATCTTATATCATAAACAAGTAACGAGCACACCCTTTTTTTAAAAAATAAAGAAGAGGGCTAACGCTTATAAATTCCTGCATTGTTGCGCAATTATTTATCTCGAGACTTGAATTTTATAATGAAATTGAAAGATGAAATGCCTGTATAATATATTGTAACCACTGTGGAACGCAAGTCAGTTAAATACCTAATGTATTTCCTTTTGTCAAAATCCTTTGATAAACTGCTTCAGGCTTGTCTATGTGTTTTTCTGTGACCTACAAAATCCTTGCAACTCTTACGCAGCATCCTGTCCCAAACTAATTATTATATTTGTTTACAGGTCTTCGTGGTCTGCTTTACCCTCATCGAGCATCTTGGTTAGTCATACGTACACATGGAGTGCATGCTTATTTTTGTCCATTTAAACGAGTGTAATTTCTAACTATAGCATTTGTCGCAGATGCCGAAGGACTCTGTTTCTGGTGATGATAATGCTACAAAAGGTACTTGTCATATCCACGCTTAATTGCTAGTTGTGATTCAATGAAATGAGCATGAATTGCTTACATGAACCTTTTTTTTCACTTAGAACTGTAGAAGCACCCTAATGCACGCAACACTCTATGTATGCATGACCTGTAAAATGTATCTATCATATTATAAAAACCACTTCTTTGCATAACTGGCCAGAATAATGATTACTTAGGCCTTGAGTTAGCCTTTTATTTTCCCAATCAGCTGCAGTTGCTATGCATCTTTTTGTGATACCAGTATGCTGTAATGCGTAGAAATGCTTTTAGCTAACTCCCCATGAGTCTAATGCAGGTGCAGAGGATTCTACTTGGCAGGTTAAAGCTTCTCCAGATCAGAACTCATCATGGGGTGCACCTGCATCCTGCTCAAAAGAAGTCACCGAGACTGGTTCACTTGATGGCTGGGGTAAACCTGTTCCGTCTGCACAAGATGATTCTTGGGGTGCAGCTGCAAAGAAGCAGAGCACTGAAGGTGTAGCCTGGGGCCACTCTGGAGCTTCCTCGGATCCAGAAACAAGTGCCTGGAAGAAAGATTCTGATGCATTGGATAAATCAAAAGAAAACACATGGGAGAACAAGGATAAGATGGATAAGGATGCCAGTTCAGGAGGATGGGGAATGAGCGGTGGTTCCGCTTGGGGCAGTAAAGATATTTCTGGTGGAAGCAGGCCGGTCATTGGCAGTTCTCCCACATTAGAGAGTGCATGGGGTAATGCGGGTGGTGGTGGCTCATCCCAGGTGGCTGTTGAAACAGGTGGCTGGGGGAAATCTGCTGAGAAGGCCAATGAAGATGCAAATGGTAAATCATCATGGGGTAATTCAGCTAGTAAGTCTTCTTGGGGTCAGCAAGCTGATGTAAATAATAATAATAATAACAATACTGCGTCCAGTGATGGTTGGGGTAAAACAAATGTTTCTGATAAGGAGGATAAGACGATTAAAGACGGTGAGACTGGGAATGGTTGGAATAGTTCAAGCCAAAATAAGGATAATAATTCCGGTGGTTGGAATGTTTCAAGAGACTCCAATAACAACACATCTGGTTGGGGTGGATCATCCAAAGCAAATGAAGAATCTGGTGCAGCTTCTGGTTGGGGCAAGGAAAAGAAGACGAATGAAAATAGCCAGTCTGCCTGGAATGCTTCAACCCCTTCCTTGGATGAGAACAAAGGAGGTAACTGGGGCAGTCAGAAAACTTCTGAAGAAACTAGTGGTGGCTGGAATTCTTCGGGCAATGGAAAAAATGAGTCAGGAAGTTCATGGAAGGATAATGGTGGTTCTGCTGCCGGATGGGGTCAGAGTAATTGGTTGAAGAATGAAGGCAATGCAGTTGGTGGCAACCAGGACTCTACTTGGAGCAGTAAAAGCAATTGGAACTCGGACAATCAAGATAACAATGGCAGTGGAGGTTGGAGAGGGGGCCGCGGTGGGAGAGGTGATCGTGGTGGCTTCCGAGGCAGAGGTGGGTCCGATCGTGGTGGTTTTGGTGGTAGAGGTGGTGGCCGGGGAAGGTTTGGTGGCAGAGACGGATCCGATAGCGGAGGCTTTGGCGGTAGAGGTGGGTCCGACAGGGAGGGCGGATATCGTGGCAGGGGTGGTTTTAGAGGCAGAGGAGGACGTGGTGGTGATTGGAATAACAGAGGAGATGATTCAAATGTGGATAATAAGTCATACAGCTGGGGTAAAAGTTCTCAGAATGATGGAGAGGGATGGAAAAGTGGTGGTAATGGAGGAGGCAATTGGGGCCAGAAGGACAATGGTGGCAATAACCTTTCTCAGAGTTGGGGTCAACCAAAAGGTGACTCGTCTCAGTCGGGCGGTTGGAAGAATGGAGGTGGTGACTCAAGCTGGGGCCAAGCAAAAGGAGATTCATCTGACATGAGACCATCGAAAGAATCTCGTCAAGATGAAGGAGCGGGTAATAATGCGTGGGGCAAGGCAGCTTCAAGCTCGTGGGGAGCTGCTTCCACGGGAGATGGGAACTCATCTGGGGACTGGAAGAAATCAGAAGGTGGTATGGACGGTGGAGGGCAATGTAAGGATGAAGGACCGTCTGATGGATGGGGTAAAGCTGCAACAACGAGCACCTGGGGCAGTGGAGGTGGCAACGGAGGGTGGTGAGAGGTTCTAAGGGGTAAGTACATATTTACCCAGCATATCTATGTTACCACTTTTGGACCTTGTGTTCATGTATTTACTGCTTGTTTTACATGGTGCATTACATTGCAGCGGTATCTCAACCTTTTTTTTCTCCTGAAAAAGAATTTATCCTTAATAGCCCTGACCATCTGCTTTGTGGTTTCTCTCTTGGACATGGATAAGCTTCTTTTATTTGTTCAAATAGTACAATCATTTGGGGGCTACATTATCAAAAATGGGAAAAATATTAGAGTATTGCGTGTTCTTAATGGGTTATGGGATATAATTAAATATAATGTGGCTTGTGGTATATTAATAGGAAAGCATTTAGGGGGTACTCTATTTTTTATGTATCTAGGATTTGGTAGTATTATGCTATGTAATTCGACTCTGGAGATTTTACACGTTGGTGTCAATTAGGCTCTGTGGACTTTTGCTGCTCTGTATGGTGCTCTGTAATCACTTTAAGAGAAATCTTCTTAACAAAAAATAATTGAGGCCGTAAATTGTTTCTTGGCAGTATATATCATTTCTCGTTCCCATTTATAAGTTATGCTAGCATGGTCTCTTTAAGGGGCAAGTGGCTTTACTTCTCAGTCGAGTTTGCAATGTTCTCTATTTGAATTTTGTTTTATGCTTTTCTGAGTACAGGTTACAAGTGCTTTTAGTCATTGTACTTATATTCTACTATTTTAACTTCATTCTTTCTGGCAAGTCCAATTTTCTGTTAATATTAGTATGATTGAAAGTTTTTTTTTTCTGCAATTGTTTATGAAGAGTTCGATTTCCTATTTTGTTTGGCAGATGGTGGCTGAGGGATGTAATGTGCAGTTTTTTATCTTGGAGTCGTGGGCATTGTCATACTTGCAGCGAGCTCTTATTTATCGCAGTTATTTTGTATCTTTGGTGTTTTAAGAAGCTCGGTTTATTCGAGTTTGCCTCAGGAATCTGGACTGGCTGGGTTAGAAGTTAGTAGTACTCTGCTGGAGATCTTTTGTTAGCCCTGATGATAACCTTTTTTCTCTTGTTGAAGACGTGTGTACTCTGTTTGTTATGCCCTATGGGTAATCCTTTTGCTCACTAATACTGTATATGGATATTTATCCTGTTGGGCTACCCCTTTTCAATGGTCTTGACTTTTGCTCACTAATATATGTGTATTTTGTGAGTTCAAATTTTATTTGAATCTAAAACAAAATGAAAATAATGAAAAAAATTATCACAAATTCTTTTATAAATATTCTATAAATTTTTAATTTTTAATATTATTCAAAGTAATAAAAATCAGAATAATATACAAGAAAATATTTTTAAAAATAAAGTAGATGAAAAAAAGAAAAAAAAACAATTATTTTACACATTAAATTGAAATTTTAAGAAACATTTTTTTATTTAAATTTGTTTTGTAAATAATAATAAAAATACATTAATTTAATTAATACGGTAAGTACAGTATTTTTCTACAAACAACGATGTCGCGCAATAAATAGTGGCGTGCTATTTGGGGCAGAAAATACGAGTGCACTATTGGAGAAGAACTCAACACATTAAATCAATAGAACCTATTTTAAGATTATTTTTATTTATTTTTTAAAATAAATAAATAAGAATTCAATCTAAATAAAATCACACTCACTCACACACCATCACCAACACGGCAGCAAGCAGCCCTAAATCCTAATCCTTTCGCCTCTGCCACTTTCTGCGTATCCACGTTTTCATCCTCACTCTCTACAAACCTCCATTATTATCTGCTTCCGGAGTTGATTTCATGTTCATCTGAGAAGCGTCAATCCGGCCCTTGATTCGCCTGAGAGCCGATCGCCGCCGGCGATTTTTGTTTTTTTTACACTACCCATTGCTGCTCTTTCGGATCTTTGATTTTCTCAATCTCTAACCGCATTGATGATGGCCTTCTTCCTCTGGCTTTCTGTTTGGGTTTCTTAAAGCCTCTCTTCGACATTTTTTTCCAGGTATTTCCAATTGGTTTTCTTATTGCGTTAACGGAACTGTAGACGAGTTGTGTTAGTTGAAGAATCACTTTGAGGATAAAGTGGTGTTTTTTTGCTCCGTATCTGTTCTGGATTTTTCGTTGGGGGATTTCCCGTACATGGTTGAATAAAAATGTTGAACAAAATCATGAAAAGAGGGCATAAAAAGCCCTCGAAATCAGAAACAATCGAGCCTCCAATGCCCGCATCATCAGCAGCCGCCTCAAATGTAACAGTAAATCACGCTTCCCGGCTAGCTGCTCCCTCACCACCTCCTGTAACCCTAGCCACCGTCCCACAGAACCCAGGAACAGTCGAGGTATTGCCACTGTTAAGGGACGTCCCCTTGTCCGACAGGCACAATTTGTTCATCCGTAAAGTCCAGATCTGTTGCTTCCTCTTCGACTTCACCGACACCATGAAGGCCCTACGAGAGAGAGAGATCAAGAGGCAAACCCTTGCAGAGCTTGTTGACTTGGTTCAATCGGGTTCGTGCAAAATGAACGACATCATGCAAGAGGAGCTGATCAAGATGATATCTGTCAACATCTTCCGCTGCCTGCCGCCTGCTTGGGCTGGCCCGGAGGGTGGAGACCCTGAGGAGGAAGAGATGTTCACGGACCCTTCCTGGCCTCACCTACAGCTCGTATACGAGTTGCTTTTAAAATACGTGGTGTCCTCAGAAACAGACACCAAGATCGCGAAGAAGTATCTCGACCACTCGTTCGTACTGAAACTGCTCGAGTTGTTTGATTCCGAAGACATGAGGGAGAGGGAGTATCTTAAAACGGTTCTCCATCGGATATACGGAAGATTTATGGTGCATAGACCCTTCATAAGGAACGCGATGAACAACATCTTCTACAGGTTTATCTTTGAGACCGAGAAGTACAATGGGATTGGCGAGTTGTTGGAGATTCTCGGGAGTATAATAAACGGTTTTGCGTTGCCTATGAAGGAAGAGCACAAGTTGTTTCTCGTCCGAGCCCTGATCCCTCTGCACAAACCTAAGTGTCTATCTTCTTACCATCAGCAGCTGTCCTACTGTATTACACAGTTTGTTGAGAAAGATTATAGGCTGGCGGATACTGTCATTAGGGGGATGCTGAGGTATTGGCCGGTCACAAACTGCGGGAAGGAGGTTCTTTTCCTTGGAGAGTTGGAAGAGATTTTGGAGGTTACACAGTCTGCGGAGTTTAGGCGTTGCATTGTCCCTCTATTCAGGCAGATTGGTCGATGCATAAACAGCCCGCATTTCCAGGTTTGAGAATTCTCTGCTGTTGATTACGTTAACATTGTTATTTTGTTTGAAAGAAGGTTTCACAACTAGATTTTTTTCCACTTATATGTATAACTTCTCAGAATATAATTTTCGCTTTTTCTGGTGCTTCATAAGATATATATTTTGAACTTGTTTTAAACACATTTAAGTTTTAGAAGATCACAAGAAAATGCTCAACGGATCAATATTGTACTATCAGACATCGTATATTAGATGTTTAGAGTAGCGTATAAGCTCTGCAAGGGTGTTTAGTAAGATTGTTTTGTATAAGCATCTTATAACTAAGATCCCAAAATAGTTTGGAGCTTATAAGATCATTTAAAACTAAAAGAGTTGGGGAATCTTAACTTGTTTAGAAAGTAAGTTCTTCTCTTAACAGATCTTTTTCAAAAGATCTGAATTCTTATAAGTTTTACTATATCTTATATATTACCTGAACTTATAAGTTTTTTAAGTAAGTTCAGCCAAACACCCTCTTACGATCTGCTCTAAGATATAAGGAGACAAACTATTCATCTTGTCTTTGTAAGAAAATGTCAAATGTCCTTTATTTTTGCAAGTTGAGTTGGTTTCTTGGCCTTTTTCCACTAGAACTTTTGGTGTCCCCGATTGTATTTAATCTATTAATTTGTTTCGATTGTTGTGCAGGCGTATAATCAGTTATTTCTTACACTTTTATATTACGTATTTATCTATGTGCATTCTCTGGTTACAGAGAACCTTCATATTCTTCAGATGAAATATTTAATGGTTATAATTTCATCTCTTCTTGTCGTGATTTGAACCAAAATAAAATTTTACTTCAAAATGTTAAAATGGTTTTTTTTTCTGTTCGAAATGTTGAAATCAACAAGGCAGTAATGATTGTTTTTAATTGAGATATCATGAACTGGGTATCTTGCTTATGTTCATTTATCAACTATCAACAAATTTGCTGCTTAATATGTGGCCATCTTTGATTTGACTTCTTATTGCACACATTCTTATTTCTTCCATGTGGTCTTATAGATTTTTCTTTAGGAAGTGATGGATTTAGGTTCTGTTTAAAACCAAAATGTGCTAAGTGCATTAGCTTGGAGTGCTCATCTAATGCATTTAACAGGATACTGAGCTATCTTAGTAATGTAGGCTCGAAAATGTGGTTTAGAGTGCATACCCTATAACATGAAAGGTTAGTAAAGTGTTGGATTAATTCACCTTAAATGAGTTTTGATTGAGTTTGAACATGAATTAAACTCAAGTTCAGATATATCCTGTTATACGTGCTGTCATTGTCCTTTGGTAGTCGAGTTGACTATCGGAAAAAAACTGTGTTCAAGCTTTTCACTATATTTAAGATCAGTGGATTTTTTAGTCAAGTATTGATTAACTTTTTTTTTGTTAATCAAGATTAACCAATTTTCCAGGTAAGTCTCAAGTAAAGGAAATATAAAACAGTAGAGTTTATAGTTGAATCCTTAGATACATGATATGAATGATAATCTTACATCAGAACCAGAGTGAGATTTAGAAGTACATAAATGATAATCGACAGACACTCATGCAACATGCTACAGTATGTTGCCAATTCCTAGCAGGATTCATAATCACGTTTGTGCCCGGCATGTAGCTCATTGTCAAATCCAGCTTCAACTGTTACAAATATATGCAGTTTTTATTTTTCAATACAAGTTTGTTCTGTTTAGATTTTTTTTCATGGGCAAATTTACATTGATTAGTGAGTCATCTTCATTTTTCTATGTGACAGGTGTCTGAACGTGCTCTTTTCTGGTGGAACAATGAGCACATAGTCGGCCTGATTGCAGAGAATCGTAACGTTATCCTACCAATCATATTTGACTCATTAGAGAAAAATATTCGAGGCCATTGGAACCAGGCGATTGTTGGCTTGACCTCCAATGTAAGAAGAATGTTTTTGGACATGGACACCGAGCTGTTTGAAGAGTGTCAAAGGGAACATGAGGAAAAGGAGGCGATGGCCGGAGAAAAGGAAGCGCAACGCGAGTTGTCCTGGAAGAGACTTGAAGAAGTTGCCTCTCTGTCTAATAACAATGCAGATGAGATGGTTTTCGTTTAGCGATAATCGCTCCTAAAGGAGTAGGAGTGAATGACTTGTGAAATGCAAAGTTGATGAAAAGGGTAAACGGGGGAAGATACGAAAGAGAGGAGGCAATAGTATTGTTAAATTTTTGTTTCACGCTATGCCTCTCTTTTCTGATTCTATTTTTCAAACCCTTTTGAAATTTGATTATATATTTCCACCCCCTGAAAATAATGTATTTGTATTTGTAATCTGTGATTATTTAATGGATGAATTTTTGCAATGGTTACTGTATTTGCTGGTAGAGATGCTGGTAGAGATACAAAGGGGATGAAGTGATCATATATTTATTCTCTTTTCTTTTGAAATAAAGAAAGCATATTTGAAGTTGTGCATTTAATAGACAAATATGTTAATAGTTGGCATTAGAATATCTATCAATCATCCTACAAGCAATATCAAGTCAGAATACATCGTACTTGAATTGTTCAGTTCATAGACCTCAAATATCAGCCCGACTTTGTCCAGCAATATCAGGCAGACTACAAACAATGGTGTTAGTTCTACATATGTTTTTCTTTGAAACAGTTGCAAATAATTGGGATCATCATTGTAGAACACCATGGTTTCCGGTAATATACAAAATTAGAATCATTAGGATAGACAAAATTATTGAGTTTGTTGGTGATGGCTCTATTTGGGCTGACCCGCTCCCAAATGTCATTCCAAAAATGTCACCACCGCTGCTGCTGCCACCGCCGTTGCCGTTGCTTCCTCCGCCTCCAACGAGAGTCCCTCCGCCGCTCGATCTAACACTGTTGTCCCTGCAACAAGGTGAATACTATTCATGCATCAATGAAAAGCCCTAATAAGCTGTAAATGAAAAGCCCTAATAAGCTGAGACGACGAGCACAAGGGCAGTAACGTCATTTAGACATCTCATAACATGGGCCCCCAACAGCCCAAAAAGCACTGGCATTAGGCTGTCTCTCTAGAGGTGCAAAAGATGGGCTGGCCCACATCCATGGGCTGGAAAGCATCAAACAGAATAATGCATAAATCTTCTTCTTTTCCTTTTTCTTTCTATAACATCGTTTTCTCAAAAAAATACTAAAAATAAAAAATCACATTTTGAAATATTTTTTGATTTAATAATATTAAATATGGTGGGGGTCTGTTTTCTTGACTAATGAACAAAAAAATTTATTTAATTTCATTGTCATAAAATTGAGAGAAGGCATTAAAGTGCTTACTTTTATATCTAAAGAGCAATACTGATAAATGTTGATACTGACCTTAGGTTGAAAATATGAATCAATTATTGATGCCAAATTTTTTGAAAAATAAACAAGAACGTAACTGGTTTTTGCAGTAATTAGTTTTGACTAAAGTATTTTGAGATAATATTTTTTATTTTTTGAAAAATAAAAAATAATTATTTGAAAATTTGATCAAGTGGCCGATAATGTGGACTAATAGCAGACCCTAAAGATATGCAACAAAGGCTACAAAGACAAAAAACACCCTAGAGACTCTAGCAGTTAAGGAAGAAGGAGATGAGCTTGAGTACCTTGGTCCGCCTATAACACCGGCATTCATGGTGAGCTGGTCAATGAGGGTAGCAGACTTGGCCTCGGTGGCTCCATCATCCGAGTTCTTCAAGCTAGTCCCTGCACCAGATGGCACGAAGAAAGCACCATTTACGAGAATGTCCCCCTCCGTCCTCCAATTCCAGTCAGTCCACTCCCCCTCGCTCGTATCCTCCCGCCTCGTTACCTACATTATGTCATCGAAAAAAGATTGTATTCTAAGACCAAAATGAAAACAAACACATCAATGTTCCATCACAATTCCAAAAACAAAAATGTAGTACAAAACAAGAAAATAGTTCTCAACTTTTAGATGAAAAGTGAGAACTTCGAGTGCATTTTTCAAGGTGACAAATTTGTAACATTTCATAGCACTCTAGTATCATTTTACATCATCATCTCGATTATCCTATCTTAAATCAATCGATTTTACAGACACACATTGATCATGTCAACTATCAAAAGCCATTCAAAATACCTTTTTGCAGGCTTGAGTTTCCCAAAAAAGAAGTAAGAATTACCTCCTTAGAACTCGGATCACCCGAAGCTGTGTAGCGATTACCCTGACTGATGAATGTTGGACTCGCACTCCCTCCAATCGCATACATTTGCCACTCAAAGTAATCGTTGTTCACCACATGCACATAACCTCTCCTGCACCTAGGCATCCTCTGCACCAATCCCTCCCCAAACCTATTAAAAGCTATTGTCACCTATTTCATCGAAACAACAACAACAAAAAAGCACAATAAGAACCACATCACATTGCATAAATATTTCACTAAACATTACTTCAAGAAATCAAGGCTCTTAAACCTGCATTCCTGAGTCGGGCGTGTAATTATCATCGTGCCCCAACAGCATAACATCATCATGGTGCGAGAAATAGCTATTCGATATCGTAATCGCCGTGGACCCCATAATAATGTCCACCAATCCATCCGTACAATGCGAGAGAGTACAGTGGTCGATCCATATGTTGCTCGACCCGAAAATCGAAATCCCATCTCCGTCCGATTTCCCCCTGTACCCAACATGGGTGGGGGAAGACCTTATGTTCGTATTTCCCGACGGCTTGCAGTCGTAGATGTGGACGTTGTGGATGATGACATTGCTGACGTACTGCAAGGTGATGCACCCGTTTCCAGTGATCTGGACGTAGGCCCCACGCCCGTCGATGGTCTTGTCTCTGTTGACGATCAGTTCGTGCTTGAGCTTGATGGCCATGCTCGACTGGAAGACGATCCAGAGGGGCTCGTCCTGGATGACAGCATGGCGGAGGGTTCCGGGAGTGGGGTCCACGGTGTCGTGGTCGGAGGAGTCGGTGACTACGTAGACTCGGCCTCCCTTACCTCCGGTGGTGGTCCGGCCGAAGCCGATGGCGCAGTCGGCCAGGCGGGGGCGGTTGGCGGCCCAGTTCTCGCAGCGCCAGCAGTCGTCGATGGGGTTTCCGGTGAGGCATTGGGAGGTGGACGAGATGCGACGCCTTCTCGATACGGATTCGTTTACTCTCCTGCCCGAATTCGAGAATGAAAAAAATGTGAACGCAGGTAAATGCAGAATACAGATCTTGAAATGCTACAAAAGATTAGAAGCCGAGATGAAGGCAGAAACAGAAGCACGAAACCCGTATGTGAAATCCCCAAAAATAAACAAATTGAAACAACTGATTAACACACAGAGATACGCCTAAAAATGAGAAGCGGAAGAAAAACCCAGATGGGAACTGTAGTTGTTTTTGAATAAAAATGTAAAAAAAAATACTTCGATATTTACCGTTTTACTTGTTCAACAACAAATTCTGGGTTCAGGTGGTGGTGGTGGGGGAAGGTGAGATTGAAGAAACTTGTTGCTCCAGTGCATAAAGAGAGTGAGGTCAAAAACAGGATAATGCAGCTATGAGGAATCATCACTGAAATTACAAACAGAAAACAAATGGAAGAGAGAGATCTGGGAAGGCTCTCCAATGGAACAAGCTCAGTGTGTGTTTGTGTGTGAGAGAGAGAGGAACAGTCTCTCTTAACATTCTTCCTCTGCAGACACTTCACACATACACATACTGAGCTGCTACCAAAAAAAACAATTTGAAATTAATAATAAAAAAACTCCATTGAAATAGAAATACTACTAAAGAAAGAAGGAGGAGAAATTTTAGGGAATCTGAAAATAGTGTATCAGGATTTACAGTGGGGAAAGGACGGCAGAGGGCTTAACCTTTTCGGGCTTTCCAATGACAATCGATATTTATTTATTTTTTAATAATTTATTTAGAGCAGAGTACTGTGCAAATTTGTTGGAATTTAGCTACCCACCTTCCCTTGCTTACTCCATAAATTTGTTTTAATAATTCATTATTATTTTTAGTTATAGTATAATAATTTTTTTTAATTTTGTAAAAATATTTAATTTTAGTACATTATTTTAGTGTCCTATTCATAATACTTTTCATTATTTTTATTAATTATTTTCTCTTTTTAGTAGGCGTGTTCATAAATAGGACCGGACCGGAAAAATCAAACCGGAACCGGAACCAGACCGGTTGGTACGGTCGGTCTGGACCGGTAAAATTTCGGTTCAATTTCATGTCCACATAAAAATGAGATTTCGGTTTCCGACCCGATTTTGGTTAAAAACAGGTAAAATCCAGTCCGGACCGGATTGAACCGGATTTAAATTTATTATATATATATATATATATATATATTATTTTTTAATAATATTAATTGTTATATTTTTTATAAAATAAATAAATAAATTCATAAATTGTGTTTTTTATTTAAAAATTTTCTATTTATCAAATATAATTTTTTTATTAACTAAAATTTCACTATATATTAAATTATTAATATTTAAATTAATTACAATATAACAAAACAATCTAAAATTAATAGAAAATTATATATTTTTTAATTTATAAAATATTTATTAATTTAAAAATAAATATGTTTCATATATACTGAATAAATTTAAGATTTATAAATATTAAAATTAAATTAAATTATTATTTTATCTTTAATTTATTTAATTTTTTAAATTATTCCGGTTTTATCCGGTCCAAAACCGGATCGGACCCGAATTTTCAGTCCGGTTCGGTGCGAACCGATATTATTTGATTTATTTCGGTCCGGTTTCCGAGTCATGCTTTTTCATGATTCCGGTTCTAGTTCCATTGTTTCGCACGTTTTTGTGCGATATTTTCTGTTGTTTTGTGTGATTTTCTTGTATTGTTTTTGTGCTTTTATTCATCCTATTAATGTGATTATGTGTTTATGTTGTCATGGTTTTGGTTTGGTAGAGTTTGGACGAGAATCGAGCGAAAACGAGAAAAAATACACAAAAGGGTTCATGTCGATTCCAGCTTTGCGCAGTCGTAGAAGAATGGTCATCCCCGACAATTCAGCCGCTGGATCGTCCCCAAATTACTACAGAATGTAGAAGACTTCTAGTGCTACAA
Organism: Euphrasia confusa; assembly: GCA_954870475.1. Taxonomy (NCBI): domain Eukaryota; kingdom Viridiplantae; phylum Streptophyta; class Magnoliopsida; order Lamiales; family Orobanchaceae; genus Euphrasia; species Euphrasia confusa. The sequence goes on from OX940952.1 coordinate 40,281,776, forward strand.
TTTCAACGGTCACTTTGGTGATATGAGTTCCGAGGACGAAGATAAGAGCCATAGAAGTCGGAGTAAAAACCCAGATTTTTAAAGGAGTGAAATCGTGAAGACGTCGGACGACACAACTGTCGGACGACACCCAAAGTTGTCGGACGACAAAATCACCGCGAGCGACGCGTGGTCCAGTGCACCTAGGCTACGATCGACGTAGATTTACCGCGAGCGACGTGAAGATGTCGGACGACATACTTTACCGTCGGACGACATGAGGTTTGTCGGACGACGGGAATATTCCGTCGGACGACAACATGCACTTACATGTGTTGACCAGCGACCAGCACTGCGCGACTTTGGGAAAAATGTCTTTCCGGCTTCGTTAACCGTCGGATCAGCCTGAAATTTTAACTGTGGGTTCCTAACTTCAACCTCTACAAGATCAACGGTCAAGATTGTGTTTGGATGTTCGAGCGAGAAGATACGGATCGACAAACGCACCAGCACTTTCCTTGGGCGGAAATTGAGAAGGAATAAAGTCTTGACTTATGTTTGACTTGTTTTAAGGGCTTTTTAGTATTTTTGTTTAGTCTTGTGGATAAACTATAAATAGTTGTTTGTAGCTTGGAGAGAGTAGACCCCAATTGACAACTTTCATTCCTCACTTTACACATTACATTTCTAGCTTTCTTCTCAAGCAATCCAATTTCCATTTTCATGTTCTTCAAATTCTCTACACAAATTCACGATCTAAATTCCGTACGTCGAGAATCCGCTTAAATCTCATTCACAAACGATATTCCCCTCATCGAGCCCGACATTTTCATCGGAGCGGTTTCTCCGGGTGACAAGTTGAAGTCCGACCTCGATTTCGGAAGCTCGGCTTGATTGTCTTCTTCATCCATCGATTCCATTGCTCTCGTGGTGAGATTCTCTTCGTTTTCTCTCGATTATGGTTTACTCGATTGTGGATTGTGATTTTGAGTGCTTGATCATGACTAGCTAAATCTTTTGTAAGGGTGTTTGATGAAATTCCTCAATGAATTAGAGTTGATTTCTCAAGTAACTTGATTTCTAGTAATTGGACAATTACACCTCTCGATTTGTGGTCTCGTGTCGAACAACCTCGGGTATATCGCTAGTGGACCATACGATTGATGTGTGAGAGATCTTTGGTGAGGGATAACGTGACAACACCGTGATCTTAGTCCGATTATTAGTTAATTGAGAGTTTTATAAATATCGTCAACTCTAGTTCGTTAGGAAGAGTAATTGATACACCCTTGCCTCCAAATTCAATTGTTACAATTCGATCTTTATTTACTTGTTTTAAATACTCGTACTAGTCGATAATCAAACACTCTATGCAAACCCCCCCCCCCCCCCCCCTAGTTGATAATGGCTTTCTTTCCTTTCTCGAAACTCGAACTTAGCATATACAAAAACCATCTCACGTGCCGATAGTATTGTTCCTCGAGAGACCGACTCGGGGGGTTTACTACGTAAACCTTTCGGATTTTATAAATAACTTTTTAGCAATCAAAATGGCGCCGTTGCCGGGGAGCAATTTAGGCGACATGAATTGATTTTTGTGTTAGTTAAGTTCTTGTTTCTTTGTTTATTTTCCCTTTTGTTACTTTTATTCCTTTCTCGTGTTATCGTTGTATTTTACACTCGGTGCGTGTAATCCCTTTCTTTGAGTGTTGTGTATGCAAGGTTGAAGACGTTCTCCCTTTCATACTTCCATCTCTCCTATCACGACCGAGTTGATCAAATGGCTAGACGCAACGATAACCGAGCTTCTTACATTGATGATTATGATTATCCATCCGAGAGGGGTAGTTCTTCTTCAAGTTATCGGTACAATGAACGGATCCATGAGCCATATCACCGACCTCGGCAAACCGATGCTAAATATGAAGATGATCGAGATTATTCACCTCCTCGTCACCGGAAACATATTGGGTATCGTGACGATTCTTATGACGAGAGGGAGTCCATGACACCACCTCCTCGGGAATATCGAAGGGAAAGAGAGACATCCCAAGATCAAAACCATGGACACTACCGTAAGGAGAATGTCGGGAGTAGAAAAGCATATCATCATCAACCTTCATTGAGGAAAGATGCTAAACGGAGACCAATAGGAGATTTCTCAAAACCACATCTCAATTTGTCGGGGAGCCGCTATGATGATAAAGAACCTTATGAGAGGCACCGTTCCAACTCCTCTAGCGAAAGTTGTAAGCCGAGGGCCCGAGAAGAGAAGCTCACGTCCCAACATTTGTCTCAATTGCCTTAATTTTCCGGGTTGTCGAGTGAGAATGCCATTAAGTTCCTCAAAGACTTTTCTATTGTGGTTGACACCTTTCCGTTAGCCGGTTTTGGTAAAGATGAGTTGAGAGTGTGGTGTTTTTGCTATTGTATGAGAAATGAAGCTAGGAATTGGTTCTCGAGTTTGTCACCTTCTTCCAAGTCTACATGGAATGATATTTTTGAGGTATTCATTGATCGTTTTTTTCGAGAGGCACCAAAATCTTCCACACCACTTTCTCCTCCTTTGGACATTTTTATAGATGTGATTGAGGTTGAGATAGACCATTTGCTCCTTGATGTTATTATCGATTATGTGGAAGAGTTCTCGTGCTTTGATTTGATTTCCGATGACGACCTCGACATAGCTTCCTTGGTGATCACTCCATCGAAAGAGAAAATTGTTCTAGTATCCAATGAGAGTAAAGAGACATTAAATGTCCCGATGACCTTTCCTATCCTAGATATTCCGGGTGAGTCTCGTCTTGAAACTTCGAATTCTTTGGAATATGATACACCGATGCTCTCCCTCTTTGATACGAACATGATGTTGTTGGAAGTGGATGAAGGTAAAGAGACCTTAGATGTGGAGTATCCCTTGGAGTGTGAAGTTGAGTTCTTAGATTACGAGGTGATACCTTATCCGGTTGATCTTGACGGGGATGTTGTTAAAGACATGGAGAAGGTTTTAGAAGAGCATGTTCATTGTGATTTCATGATTGAGATTCCTAATCCTTCTCCGGTTCCGGATGTTCAAGAGAAGAGGAAATCATGGGGTTTTGGTCGGAGAATTTATGGTTTAGAGGATTTGGGAGTTGATATTGGATTCTACACTTCTTGTGTGCTCCCTCCCTTGTCTATTGAGACTCACGAGGACGATGATGGTGATCTCGACCCGCCTAAGCCGCCTAATCCGGGTAATAGATTTATTGACATTATTTGCGGTTTGAGTGAGAGTTTATTAGATTTATTTGAGTTGAGAACCGAGGGTGAATTTGTTGATGGTCGGTTGAGTAATGATTTCTATATTGATGCTCGTGAGCCATTGCCCGAGACGGTATTCCTCCGGAAATATAGTTCGATATTTTTAGAGAGTCCGGTGGATGAGAGACATGACTTTGGGTCGATGGACCCGTTTTCCAATCTATGGCGAGCCTTCACTCATTCCCATTTGGAGGATCGAGCTCCTTCGGTCGAAATGCTCTATCTAAGGAAATATAGCTCGATATTTTTAGCACCCGGGATGGAAGGAGTTTACTATCTACATTTAGATGCAAGTGTGGGGGAGATTGGTATGTCGAGCACTACTATTCGACATCTCACCATACGTGCTCTAGTTCTCCATACTCTCGAGGACCGTGCTCCTTTAGCCGAGTTAGTCTTCTTGAGAAAGTATAGTTCGATATTTTTAGCCTTGACATGGTATAGCTCGGAGCCATAAACCGAGTGCCACGTGGGGGCAAGCCCACGGACGTCGAGCTAAAGACGAAAAACAAGCGCTTCTTGGGAGGCAACCCAAGGTTTTATCCTTTATGTTTGTTCTTCTTTTTGTAGGAGAGTGTGTGGTTGCTCTATGACCCGATGGCCAAGCCCTTTGATGTGACGATTCTCTCTTCTCGCCTATTTCTACCATTCCATGACCGAGCTCCATGATAGGATTGATGTTTTGTGTTTGAGGATGTATGCTAGGAGGACCATGGACTACGAGAGACACCGCACCCCGGAGAATTGAAAATTCGGTGATCTCTAACCCTCTTGCTCTCCTCGTAGTGATTGTGAACTTGTGGTTTGTAGGGATGTTCCCTTTTTATTTGGTGGATATTTTACTTTGGGATGTTTACTATTGTGTGTTGTTTTATTTTGAGTTTGTTTTAGGTTGTTGATATTCGTTGTGTGGTTTTGGTTGTTCCCCGGTTCCTTTATATACGTAGAGGTCATGCCCGATTTTTCATTGCATATGCATGTTGATTGTTCGCATGGGGGCATGCTTTATTTCTAAGTGTGGGGGGGAGTCCGAAACCTCGGGAAGTTTGAAACGATCGAAAAATGAAGTTCTTTCCGGCTTAACTAAATTTTTTTGAGAAAGGTTGGATATTTCAAAGTTGATTGTTGGATGAGTAAGTAAGTAATTTGGTTGCTTTAAACAAATTCGAATTTTTCAAAAGCCAATTGTGCGGTTTGAACCGTGATTAACGTCTTTCTTGAGCGATAATTCTTAAATCTCGTTGCTTCTTTGAGACTCATGCTTTCTTGTTCTATAACTTGGTGTGTTTAAGGGTATGAGATAACTAGAACTCGTGTATTTCGGATTTCAAAGCTCTTTATCATAACATTCATGATCTTGAAAATGATGGGAACTAATTGTTGGAAATCGATATCCCGGGCTATTAAAATTTGCGGAAAAATAACCCGAACGAAATCCTTCATCGCCGGAGATTGGATCCCCGACTCATCCGCAGAAGTCCGACCTTTGGAGACTACGTGCCCGAAGACACGCAGCCCGCCCCCAGCCGATTTTCTCCCGCGAGTCAGATCCACGAACGCGAACCACCGTACGACGGAACCGGGCCCGACGAGAGCTCCACCGCGGACAAGCCGCGGCAAAACCCTAGCCGAGCCCCCGCCGCGAGGGGGCTCGCGATCGCACGCCGCGATCGCCGGGGCTGCCCAGCAGCCCCCGGTGGTGAGTCCGGCGACTCACCACCATCGCCGGAGGAGGGGCGGTCAGCCTCCAGCTGACCCGCCGCGGCTCCAGCCGCGGCTTTCCCCGCGATCGACCTCACGGTCGATCGCATGCCCCGGCTCCAGCCGGGGCTCCTCCGTCGCGCCTGGCCGCCGGTCGAGGTGGCTGGGGGGACCAGCTGCCGTGGCACCAGCCCACGGCGGTCTCCCCGCGATCGACTCAAGGTCGATCGCTTGCCCCGGCGGTCCAGCCGGGGCTCCCTCGTCCGCGCGCCGCGATCGAACCCTAGGGTTCGATCGCCCCCTCGGCTCCAAGCCGAGGGTCCTTCGATCTTCGCCGGGGATCTCGAATCCCCGTCCCCGAAGTTCGTACGTTTATCCGGATCGTGTGTTCATGTATTTACTACGATTAATTCACACGAAATCATAAAAGAGGGTTTATGATTTTTACCTTCGATTCGTTGTGCGGAGAAACGAAATCAAACACCTTTGATGACCTTGCGATCTTCCCACGTATTCCTTGCACCTCGTTCGAACGTCGTGTGGGCGACGATCTATCGAACTCCTATGGATCTTCCTCACTCTCAAGACTTTATGATTGGCGTAGGTCAATTAATTGTGTTATGAAAAGTGAAGACCATGTAGTGCTTATATAGGCTACGTAGGGGATCATAAGGAGAATAAATATTGGGCTTCTAAATATTGAAGATTAAATTGGGTCCAACCCAAATCCATTAATCCTTATCAATATTAAATTTTATTTATTTTCCACTATATAAATAAAATTGCACTCCCAATATTATTCCATATTATATCAAATAATATTTCTCCGGTAGTATTATATATTCCGTGTATTTAAGATTTAAATATCCATGAATAAATTTATTTATTGCTCAATAAATATTATTCATCTCTTATATCCGAGACTAGTACCATTCAACCTTAATTATTATGCGGATTAAATCCACCTGCAGGGTTTACATAATAATTCCTTATGAACTCATCTCGGGGATATTATCAACCCTTACGGGATACACTTTCCCGTCAAGTATTCACGGCATGTCGTATATAAAATATAGTGACCCAACTTAACCGGTAATTAACCCAATAATTAAATCGGTTAATTCCTTTGGTAAATCAAAGTCACTTATATTAAATATACACACCCGCAATAGTTTCGGGGATTAAGAATAAAATACACTGAGACTCGAATCGATTATCGCCGGCAATCCTAATCGATGAATCTCAAGCTGATCCGCCCAATACACCAAGTGTACAAGTGTGATAAAATAATTAAGATAAATTATTTTCTCTCTCACACAACGACTATACCGATGGATTAGTTCGTGTCCATCTAGGTCGTGAGCAACTGTTCGATTAAATACGAGTAACCGATAGTATGATCTTCTGTGTGCCCATGCAACACCATACTAACTACAACGTATAAAATCCAGAACTATATTTTGCATATTTAATTAAATGCAAATAATTGTTTATTAATTAAATAGGTTAAATGCTATGACAGGGAGTTTATCGATACTTAAATCTAGACATTAAGTACACAACTCCAACACTAATCACTTAGGATCAAACCATTTCAAGGAGATTTATTAAACCCCCGAGCCCGTCGTGGGACACCCTAGCTAACCCCTTTGAGACCACGTTATACCCGTTCATTCATCACCCCCAAGCCGATGTTGGAGTGTGAGTATTTCATTCTATATGTGTGAGAAAGATTCCGTGTTGTGTGATGAGGGTTTCGTACCTCGAGGTGTTTGCTAGTAGCCACCTTTGCTTTGATTGATTCATTATTATTTGGACATTAAACCACATGTACTCCCAAATATTGCTCCATAATATTATTTCCTCTCTACATATAAAAAGTGAGAAATATCCACTATATAAGAGAGAGTTTTGTGTTGATAAAGTGAGCCCAAGCTTAATTCATAAAGCGTGAGTACTTGATCATTATTATTCCTTGATGACCCGAAAAATGGGTTAAGTGTTTCATCATATGAAAGTGATCCTTGAGTGTTATTGTGAGAGTTTAGATATAAGGTTGGGGCCACAATGGTCAATGAGCTACTATTCCAAAAAATTTCCCGAATCTCCCTTAGCCTAGCCCCATTACAACCTTGTGTTGATTAGAGTTCCTTGATTCTTGAGATTGATAAACTTGATGAGTGGAGTCTTCCGTGTATGCTTGCCTATGGTTGTTATCATTTGCACCTTCGGGTTATTACATGATGTCTTTCCGTGTTTATACACTCTTTGTTCCCGGTTGTTCTTTATATGCAAGTATTTCTTGATTTGCCTCTATTCGCTTGCATAGCATGTTTTGAGTGGACCTTTGCTTCGAGAGTATAAGAAACGAGTGCATCCCTTTGTGAGGAAAAAGACGGTTTGTTGAGGTAACCCGATTGCTTATGAACTCATTTGATATGATCTTGGTCGTGTTTGACTATTTCTCGGTAGTACGTATTTTAATCGATAGCCGGAATTAATTTCTAACCTCTTTTGTGGAGAACTTGCCTTGTTTTCGCTTCTACTTGTGTTCTTTTGTTTGCTCGAGGACGAGCAATGGTTTAAGTGTGGGGGAGTTGTTTCGCACGTTTTTGTGCGATATGTTCTGTTGTTTTGTGTGATTTTCTTGTATTGTTTTTGTGCTTTTATTCATCCTATTAATATGATTATGTGTTTATGTTGTCATGGTTTTGGTTTGGTAGAGTTTGGACGAGAATCGAGCGAAAACGAGAAGAAATACACAAAAGGGTTCATGTCAATTCCAGCTTTGCGCAGTCGTAGAAGAATGGTCATCCCCGACAATTCAGCCGTTGGATCGTCCCCAAATTTCTACAGAATGTAGAAGACTTCTAGAGCTACAATTTCAACGGTCACTTTGGTGATATGAGTTCCGAGGACGAAGATAAGAGCCATAGAAGTCAGAGTAAAAACCCAGATTTTTAAAGGAGTGAAATCGTGAAGACGTCGGACGACACCCAAAGCTGTCGGACGACACAGCTGTCGGACGACACCCAAAGTTGTCGGACGACAAAATCACCGCGAGCGACGCGATTCGAGCTGAAGCGACGCGTGGTCCAGTGCACCTAGGCTACGATCGACGTAGATTTACCGCGAGCGACGTGAAGATGTCGGACGACATACTTTACCGTCGGACGACATGAGGTTTGTCGGACGACGGGAATATTCCATCGGACGACAACATGCACTTACATGTGTTGACCAGCGACCAGCACTGCGCGACTTTGGGAAAAATGTCTTTCCGGCTTCGTTAACCGTCGGATCAGCCTGAAATTTTAACTGTGGGTTCCTAACTTCAACCTCTACAAGATCAACGGTCAAGATTGTGTTTGGATGTTCGAGCGAGAAGATACGGATCGACAAACGCACCAGCACTTTCCTTGGGCGGAAATTGAGAAGGAATAAAGTCTTGACTTATGTTTGACTTGTTTTAAGGGCTTTTTAGTATTTTTGTTTAGACTTGTGGATAAACTATAAATAGTTGTTTGTAGCTTGGAGAGAGTAGACCCCAATTTACAACTTTCATTCCTCACTTTACACATTACATTTCTAGCTTTCTTCTCAAGCAATCCAATTTCCATTTTCATGTTCTTCAAATTCTCTACACAAATTCACGATCTAAATTCCGTACGTCGAGAATCCGCTTAAATCTCATTCACAAACGATATTCCCCTCATCGAGCCCGACGTTTTCATCGGAGCGGTTTCTCCGGGTGACAAGTTGAAGTCCGACCTCGATTTCGGAAGCTCGGCTCGATTGTCTTCTTCATCCATCGATTCCATTGCTCTCGTGGTGAGATTCTCTTCGTTTTCTCTCGATTATGGCTTACTCGATTGTGGATTGTGATTTTGAGTGCTTGATCATGACTAGCTAAATCTTTTGTAAGGGTGTTTGATGAAATTCCTCAATGAATTAGAGTTGATTTCTCAAGTAACTTGATTTCTAGTAATTGGACAATTACACCTCTCGATTTGTGGTCTCGTGTCGAACAACCTCGGGTATATCGCTAGTGGACCATACGATTGATGTGTGAGAGATCTTTGGTGAGAGAGAACGTGACAACACCGTGATCTTAGTCCGATTATTAGTTAATTGAGAGTTTTATAAATATCGTCAACTCTAGTTCGTTAGGAAGAGTAATTGATACACCCTTGACTCCAAATTCAATTGTTACAATTCGATCTTTATTTACTTGTTTTAAATACTCGTACTAGTCGATAATCAAACACTCTATGATTCAATTAAGATTGATTTTTTAACTACAGTATAAGGATTTTGTTAAACCCTTAAATACGTATTAAAATAATTACTATCCTTCTATCCCAACTTAATTGTTATAACTTATTTGTAATTACAAACGAGCTGTGACAATTAGTCATTGACCGAATATATATTTCGTTATTAAAAATTTAAAATTGAGCATTACTCAATTAATATTTGTTAATCGTTAGATAAAATTGTTTGATTAATTATTTGAACTATTCGTTGAATTATTGATTTGATTTATAATTGCAATTTATTATTAACATCTCGACAATTGTTATACATGTGTAAATAGATATTTTTAAAAGTATAAATAATTATTTCAAAATGATAAAACAATTGATGATGATATGAAAAATGTAATTCGAGAATTTGTCAATCAAAACTCATATTAGAATGCTTCATGAATTAAGCACTTACACATTCCAATCATAAATTTTATTTTCAAAACGATATATACCATCGTCTCTGGCTTCCCAATAACATTCGCCCTTTTTACAATAACTTTGATCACTTGCTTTGAAAGCACTTATTCGTTTTTGCTTCGATACCGTCTTGAGATCGCAGTTGAATGCAGTTGATTCAGTATCGCAGTTGAATGCAGTTGATTCAGTGATATTTACGCAAAAAGTCCATCCATACTCTTGGTTCACTGCGAGCACATGGATTCCTAGATCATCCTCACTAGACGAACAATGCAACAACAATTGTTGATCAGGAGAGAGCTTATTAGCGACGTGAACATAAATTTTGGGAGTTAAGCCACATTTTCTTCCATAGCTAGGGTTGATAAGCATGAAAAGGACGATGAGAATCGTGTTTCTCACCATCATCTTCATTTGATCTTGATATTTGTTTACTTGATTATATCCGACTTATAAAATGTGCTTCAAGTTTATATAGTGAATTATAATACCAATTATCACGTATATATTACAATAATGTAAGTATTATATATTTAACAATATCCATCGAATATGCAGATTTACTTTTGATTAATTCATATGTTTTTCTAAAACAATAATAAATTACTATAATACCAATTACCATGTATATTATTCATATGTTTTTCTAAAACAATAATAAATTACTATAATACCAATTACCATGTATATTAATTCATATGTTTTTCTAAAACAATAATTGGTATTATAGTAATTAATTATTGTTTTAGAAAAACATATGAATTAATATACATGGTAATTGGTATTATAGTAATTTATTATTGTTTTAGAAAAACATATGAATTAATCAAAAGTAAATCTGCATATTCGATGGATATTGTTAAATATATAATACTTACATTATTGTAATATGGAATAATATACCTAATAGTACATAGTATGTTATTGTAATACTACTACTATGTCAAATAAAAAATGACATAATATATTATAAAGTATTTGATATATAATCATACATTTAAATGAAACGTTAATAATAAAAATTGGAATACGGCTACCTTAAATGACCAATTTTGAGAAACATAAAATATAGGTGTATTAAATTAATATTAATAGTTTAAATGACCAATTTTGAGAAACATAAAATATAGGTGTATTAAATTAATATTAATAGTTTAATACTAAGATATGATACATAAATTATTCAGTATATTTAGAAATACTTACGTACAGATTGGGCTTGGATAAAAATGTGTTATGCTTCGGATTTTAATTGTGAAATGGCTTTTGGACAAATGGGTTAGTGGATCAATGGGTTTAATGGACTTTCGAATTGGACTAATAACGTCAACATAATTTAGGTAGATTATTGGGCTCCACGTATCTAGTTGGCTGGAAATAAATGTTGGGTTTCAGTTGGCCCAGCCAGAATCAATCCTATTATTGAATATGGAACCGTGTCCGTACATTATTTTATTTTATTTATAAATTAACAATAATTTATTTTTTACAATTAAAATTTTAAATCAAGCTTTAATATATGTTGATGATAAATTATATATTTTCAAGTAATTGGTTGATTTGGTTCTATATGTGTTCAAAAAATGTCCAAATTTATTTTTGTCAAACAAATAATTCTCATATTTGAGATTTAAACAAGATAAAATAATTGAAATCAGGTTATTTCACACTTAATTTAAGAATAACATCATGATGAATGATTTTGTTGTTAATTTAAGTGTTGTCTTTAATTGATTTTTTTTAAATCATAACCATATATTCGCATTATTATAATTATAGCAATTAATATAAATGATCATAAAAATTAAACATCTTCTTTAATCCTTTATACATGAAATAAAAGAAAAAAAAATCGAGAAATTGAGAATCGAGGAGAATAGATAGCCCGCCAGAACAAAAGGTTGAAGTTGCATAATCATTATGTCAAAAACGCGTTCTCATCGCATCAAGCAAAAACATGATTGAAATATAATGTTGATGTGGAAATCAAATCACAAAGACCTCACATTATCATTCATGTCCTATTGAGAAAAAGTATTACTACTAGTCATTTGCTTTAATTTTGATATCTCTCTCTCACAACTTGTATGTGCACAAATTTGTAATTTTATATATAGTATTAATTTTATTTCCACTAATGGTGTAATTTTACAAACTTATAGGAATTATATATGAACCCTAATTCAGCATTTGAATTAAGTTGATTCAAATGGAATTAGATATTCAATTTGATTGAATTGAACAACTTAATAAGTTTAAAAAACAAAACTTAATTTAAAAGGACACTTAAAATGATAAGTGTGACTATTTCAATGAGAGGAGACCAAATAAATATCTAATAATTTCACCTTAATGTGTATTTTCTAAGCAATTTAATTAAATTAGATATACGGATAGGAACAGTTAAATTAAATAAAAATTCAAAGTCATCATGTTAGTATTTGATGTAGAGTACTTTACCGACAAAGCAAATAATATACTACATTCGTTTTACGGTTGTAGGTAGGTTTCTGACATTTTCAAATATAATTAATTAAAAGTGTAATTAAGGTTATTTTTTTTACTACAATTAGTTAAATGTATTTAAATTGAACTAAACTGAATGTATTTGAATTGAATTAAACTAAACTGACTTAAATTAAATTAATTTTTTTATAAAAGTAATAATATATATATTTTTTATAAATTATTAAAAATATTTTTTTATAAAAATAATAATATATATTTTTTTATAAATTATTAAATATTTTTAAAAAATATTAATAATATTCTAAGTATTAATTAGATCGTATACATAAATTATTGATTCAAAATATTTTATTTTTAAATTTATTTTGAAATAATTAACTTAATCACACTTAATTAAATTAAATAATCTGAACGGAAATAAAATGAGCTGAAATTAAATCATAAAAAGCATGTACTTACTTTTATTTAATTGATTAATTTTGACCTTTAGATTTTTTTTTTAATTTTGACGGCATCATCATCCTCGTCTATTTAATAACTTCAAATATATTTGACAATGTCACAATTCAAAATTTGACCACGTCCTATTCACATTCAACTTTGTATTTTTCACACATTTTTTTGTATTTTTGTTTTGATGAATTCCCATTGGAGTCAAATATATTTATGTTTTCACAAGAGTCAATAATATTAAGTTGGTGTTATGGCTTATATGACCATGCTTTAATTTAACTTTTGAGATATACTAAGTCATTAGTAATAAACATTTTTTTAAAAAACATACAAATAAGTGTGCGTACGTATTGCTTGCTTGATGAACGAAAGGAGTATGATCTAGAGTTTTTGTAAAGTGTGAAAAAGAAAAAAAACCATAGCAAAAAGACAAAAAAATTTAAGAGTTTAATCAAGGAATTAGTCATGCATATCAATTACAGTAAAAACTCTATATAGTAATACTTTATATAGAAATAAACTTTCTATAATAATAAAAAATTTAAGTCCCGACTTGAGATCAGTTATAATTAGGAATAAACTCTACAGTCATAAGTCATACATTTTTCGAGTACCGCCTTAAAGATTTACCTTTATATAAGAATAAATGATTAATACTATATAATAAAAAATATTTATTAATAATATTTTTATTTATTAAAATCTATAATATATTTAAAATGACTCAAAATGTTTATCAAAATCAATAACATATAAATGTTTATAGTTTTTAGATTTAATTAGTATTTTATTTACAGAAATTGTATATGGGCAGATTCTGCCATGGGCAGAATGCCCAAATTTAATTTAATTTTTTTATTTTTTATTTTTTATTTTTATATAATGTTAAATACAACTAATTTAATATATATCTTAAAATTCAATTTTTATATTTCATTATTATATATTAAAATATATTTTTTCTATTTAATAGATTTTTTTGATATAAATAAGTAAAAATATAAAGATATGCATTATCTTTCATTTAAAAAATTATTTTTTTATTTTTGTTGCGCAATATATGTTTTATATATTATATCTAATTATAATAAATGTAAAAAAAATCATTAAAATATCATAACATATTTAAAATATACTCCTTCCTCTTTTTTTTTTTATAAAGTGTTTTAGCTTTTTACACACTAATAAGAAAACATAATTATATCATATTTATCAATACTTATACCTCACTAAAAGCTGTAAATTAATGTTAAATAGTTTTTTGAAGACATTTTTTTATATAAAACTCTTAAACTCTCTAATCTTTTTCGTTAAAATTATTATTATAATAATAAAATTGATTGTTTATTATTAATGATAAGATAATTAATAAATGCATTAAGAATTAATACATACTAGTACCATTGCCCGTGCGATGCAAGTGGTATTTTTTATTTTATTTTTTTGAAAATTGATGTATATGAAAATTTTATTTTATTTTATAATCGAACTCTCACATTAATTTGTAAGGGTGGGCATTGGACGGGATGAGACGGGATTAGGGGTAATCTCATCCCGTCTCAATAATTTATATTCGGGACAGGATCGACGTTTAAAAAGTTTGTCTCGCATGTCTCAATCTCGTTTGAGTTCGGGTTGAGATCGAGATGGAATGATATCTCCTTACTCAATTTTTCAACGTGTTTATTGATCTCTTAAATCATATAATCCATGAAATTTATAAATTAAATTGTTGAATAATTATTTCTATAATCCAACTATTTTTTTTATAATTCTAACGTCATAAGTATAGAAGGTGGTCTGTTAAACTAAACTGTAAGCATCATAGCCACTCATGGTGATTGTGGAAAGTGCTTCCGTGCGATTAGAAGATGGTCTGTTAAACTATACTGTAAGCATCATAGCCACTCATGGTGACTGTGGAAAGTGCTTCCGTGCATCGCACGGTGCGGGAGGCGATCCTGTCAACTTGAATGATGGGGGTACAAAATCATCTATAGCATTATGTGCAACCTCACTTGCACCACTAAACTCAATTGTGGTATATGAAAAAAGAGCCCGAGTTAATAGATATTATAACGACACGTGGATCATCCAAGTGATTTAATTTTTCACGTATATACCTTCGACTATGGCTGAAACAATGTATCCTATAAAGGATCCATTGGAGCTTGGGGGTAGCTAGAGGAGTAGCTGGAAGAGAAGTTGGGTTGACTGCAAGACTGCAACATTAAAATTAACATCAACACCCGCATGTAATTAAAAAAACATAATCTCGGTATGATTACTCTATGTATTAGAACAACAATACAAACCTTACTGAGGTGGCGCACTACGTGACGTGGAACCGGGCGAGGGGCTGGACGATGTGATGAACTTCATGCAAAATTAATTAGGCAACCTAATAAA
This sequence comes from Euphrasia confusa, assembly GCA_954870475.1. Classification (NCBI taxonomy): domain Eukaryota; kingdom Viridiplantae; phylum Streptophyta; class Magnoliopsida; order Lamiales; family Orobanchaceae; genus Euphrasia; species Euphrasia confusa. The sequence goes on from OX940952.1 coordinate 40,296,817, forward strand.
TTAAGCGACACAACGTCCGAGCAATAAAATCGAAAAATTAAACTTATTATTCGACCTTTAAAAAGAGCAAATTAACAAAAAAAATACCGGTACACGGAATTATAGTAGAGAAATATAGGCAGTTCCTCAGGGCTTAGAAAACGGGGAGTCATCCTTCCAGTTCGCACCTGCTGATGCGCTATAGTCTGTATAGATCAAAGTTGCTATTGTAAATCAGGCTTATCTTCATATACCTCGTGTACCACTTCTTTCTCTCCTCGGGATCCTGTTCGTAGAACCCGCGTAGCCCCTCTAGCATCTCAAACAACACGGCTCCCGGAATCCCATGGTCCACCACCTGTAAAAAAATCACGACCCTGATGCAGCGCAAACCGGCCCACAACCTGAAAACATAAGAAAAAAAGGTAAAAATGCTTTAAAAGAAATATAGACACGATTGAATGAAGAAAAAAAAATAGTGGACATTTTTTTTTTCTTATCTCAAACTAAACAAACATAAACAAAATAAAAAAAAGCATACAAAGAATGATACAAACATATATCCAATCTAAAAATATAACATTAAACCGTAGAACAAATCCCCAACAGAGATCTTTCTTCAAAATGACTATTAATTTTAGAGTGGTCAAAATATAGTTTGAATCAAGAAATGTAACAACATAAAATAATTATCAACATTGTCAAAAATACTATAATTTTGAAGTCACACACACAGTCAATAACATAGTAACAAAATTAACAAAATTCAGATATCAATTCACTAATTGAACCGGAACAAATAACGAATTCAAAACAAAACGTAGGAATTAAAAATTATAGGAAAAAGGTTTTAAAAAAAAGAATCGGATCCGGTAAAGTAGTTACCTCGAGTATTGACGAAACGGTGTTGATTGGATTTCTTGGCATAGCTATGCTCTTCTTGTACGTTAGACGTTGTTTGCATCATGATCGTTAACGTTTTATTATAATATTAATACTATTCAAATTTAGTTAGGTGAATTTGAAGTTAAACAAAAAAATATAAAAGCCCTTAAAACTTATACTGTATCTGAATAACAAACATATTCAAGACGTCGAATTTTTGGATGACAGATCCACTACAAATTGATTGATGTTTTATGGATGTTGGATGAAACTGGATGGGTGAAAGAAAGTGTTCGGATCAACGCGGTGCTGGAAAAAGAGGACAGACCCGTATGCTTTTCGTGTGATAGAGTTTTTCCTCGGATCAACGCAGCGCGGGACGAAGGGGACGACAAATATATTTTTGTATGAGGATTTTGGAGAGAAAATAAAAACGTAGAAAATTAGTAATTATTAGTTTATCACTACTATAAATAATTAAATAAATATAAATACACTAATTATTAAATCTTGTACAATTACCAAAAAAGAAATTATTCAATATTCAAATTTATAAATATTTTTTATTTTTTATTATTTATTTTGCAGTGTGAACATAGTATTAATAAAGCCTTTTCATTGGTCCACTTGGCATGGAGGAGATTCAGGAATTATATATTTATAGATAAAACGATCAATATTAAGCAAATAAAAAAATTTGTAAGACGCCTTATAAAAAAGAGGAGGGAGTATTTTTTTAAGGAAATTCTGCCCTTAAGCAGAATCTGCCCATTTAGCAAGACCCTTTTATTTAATATATATGTTAAACACAATTTATATATATATATATATATATGGTCAAATATTTGTTATAATAATGACTCGAATCCGGAAATAAATAGTACGGAGAGTCGCTTGAAAGGCCGATCGAACTCACCTTGATTAATTAAGAGAGATGTTAGGATATCACCAAGGAATTAATTAGTTTCTCAATTGCGTGTGTGTGCTAATTGGGGCAAGTGGGTTCAGTGAGATGTCGTGCGACTACCGTGGCCTTCTACTACCGAAGTCCTAATTGATTTATTTTGATTTTAGGAATAGTTAATTAATTATATTAGAATATAATTATATTTTTTATGGATTTATGAGTCATATATTATGAAAAAGATTTATTCCTAATTCTAATTGTTTCAAATTTGATATGTTTGCTACACCTATAAATTGGGGTTCTTCGGTAGACGAAAATCATAGAGTGCAATAGAGTGAATTGTAAGCCTGATGTAGTGAATTTCTTTCTTCCCGTGGTTTTTTCCCGTGTTTCGGGTTTCCACGTAAATTGTGTGTTTGTTCTTTTCGTTTATCTTTTTTCTTCGCATCTCATATATATTTCGAGAGCCATGAGAGATTTAGTTTCAAGCGGTATCAGAGCATCGTAAGAGCATAACAAGTGGTATCAGAGCTAGGTTACGATCCTGTGACCTGTTATCAAGAGTTTTCGTTGGGGATCCCGGACGCGGAATCCATACGAGGCGGGCGTTGCGGATATTGGTGTTTCTAGATCAAGGTGGAGCTCGAGAATATTTTGGGAAATGGCGACGATGGTTGATATTCGGTGTTAGATCAAAACATGTGGTTCTCTTCATGACGACTCAAGGTGGAGTTGGTTCAGTGATTCTAACCAACATGGATCTTGATGATGTGTTGTTGGGGCATGGACAAGATGTGAAGCGCGATGGAGCCAGAAGAGAAGGTATGGAAGAATAGAAAGGTGAGGAATAATTGCACACTATCCCTCCGGTGATTTGTTTCATGCGGTTGCGGCTTTGCGATCGAGGGAGACGATGAAAGAGGTTTTGAGTAGTGAAAACCCGGGGGAATGTCTTGATGTCCAGGGCTGGGCAAAGATGAAGAAATTCCAGGGGGTTCGTCATTACTGCAAGAAAATGGGAGTGATGAAAATCTAGGTGAATTTCTTAATGTCTAAGGTGGAGCATGGAAGAAATTCTAGGGGGTTTGTCACTACTGCAAGGAGAAGAGCCACGTGAAGAGGGACTGTCAGGCCCTAAAGAATCGGAGAAAGGAATCGAAGGTGGCCGATTCTGGGGAAGGAGGTTTCATCGATGTGGAACTCCTGGTTGTCTCTGATTTGGGGAACGAGTGAGGGGTGGATTGAATCGATGTGAAGAAGAGAGAAATAAATAATTTATTAAAAGTTTGGGTGGATTGAATTGTGGATAAACATGGTTTTAAGAGTACACATGGACTTTTAACTCCCATCATGGAGGGAGAATTTTTTTCTTGGTTGTTAGGATATGTCCTTCGATCCTACGTGTGCAATCGATAAAGTCATAAGGTCGTCTATGGATGTTAAATGATTATTCGATAATATTAATTGTTGGGAACAATATAATATTGATCGATAAAATCATACCTACAGGGTCACACACGAGCTCGATATTGATATACATTGCTTGATAAATATATTGATTTAGAATCAATATTTACGTGGATTTAATACACATGCATGGGATGCATGGCTTGCATGGATGCATGTCACATAGTGTGACATGGCATGCCACACAAGCAAGTGGGACCACATACAATGCATAGTGGCATGTGTATGTGGCATGACCTTTCACCTCCTTTGTAACCCCTTTTGCATGTTAATGGTGCATTATGATGCCCATTATGTTGTAGGTTACAAAGGGGAGTAATGTGGTGAATAATGAGGCCATTATATGGATGAAAATCAGATTTTCATCACATCACATCTTTACCCACGAAATTCACACCAAAGAGAGAAAGGAGAGAGTGTTCTAGGAGAACCGACTCGATCAAGCAAAGTGTTCGTCATCCGGGTTCGTGTGCAACACGTAGAGGCCGGGCCATTTGTGCGGCTTCCACATCCGGACGATCTAAAGGAGTGACGAGGTCATTCACAAGGAGAGCTTCGAGAGGCTGATCCATTTGAGGTGGTTCAATCGACTCAACACCACCTCAACGACATCAACGAATCACTTCGTCACAAAAGTAAGTAATCGTTGAACCTTATATATATATATATTGGATGTGTATATATATATGTTTATATGTGTTCTTATACACATTAAGTGTGCACTAAGATCATGGCATAGTAGATCTATTGCTTTACACGCTTCCGCACACACGGTATATTGATTGGATCGGTATACCGGTACCTTCAATTGGTATCAGAGCCAAGGGCTCGTGCACACTTTTGTGTTGGACACGAAGGTTAAATCAACATAATTGGATTATTTGTTTAATTGTGATTATGTGATTAGATGTAAGGCCGGCCACCGTTAGTGGTCGGGTGAATGATTTCGTCGTTTTTTACGTTTCGGTTGGCCATAGTTTTGGAGGGCTGCGTCCCTTGGAATCATTTGTAATAGATAGGTTTTTCTATTATATTTGTATTGTACTACTTGTAAGCGATGGACTTAGTCCATGGTTCGATGGAGGATCTCGGCTCTCCGGCGAAAACGAGAAGAAACGAAGCCAAACGAAGCAAAACGAAGCAAACCGGGCTGCTGGAGCCAAACGGCGGTCGCCGTTTGAGCTCCGGCGGGCGCCGTTTTGATTCGGCGGGCGCCGTTTTGGAAACGGCGACCGCCGAATGACCTGTTTTTGGGGCAGATTTTTCCGAACCCTTTCGGCGGGCGCCGTTTTGGAAACGGCGACCGCCGGTGGTGTTCAGCGACCGCTGGTTGTGAAACGGCGGGCGCTGTTCGTGGTTTTATGGGTACGGAATAGATTTGACCAAAATCGGAGGGCACGGAACTAAAACGGAGGGCGAGGACCAGTCCAGAAGATGTTCAAGGCCTATTTTGTTGCTTTTAATCTTTTCGTTTGAGAGTTGTGAGGTTCTAGGGGCCTTTCGATTTCGTATTTATTTGTTTTGCTAGTTATAGGTTGTTTTATGTTATAAATGTTCAACTTACATATAAACAAACCTATGCATGCAAGTTCCAAAATAATGAGTATAATGTCTTGTCCAAAACATCACACCCATAAAGCCCTCGATCATAAGTTGGTAGGTCCGCCTCAGCGGGGTACTACTTGTTATCTTGGGATAAGTGGGAGTAAGGGTTAGACCCTTTCACGTGAGTTTGGTTTTCTCATCGATAGATCCACTGGAGGCGTGGCTATCGAGACATGAGATGAGAATGGGACTCTCATCGACCGAGAGTGACATTAGATGTCATTGACATGGGATGTCTACCTATCTTAGACTTCTTAAGTGCGGACTCAGTCGGCTTAAGAATTTGCAAGATGAGGGTCTTGGGATTGTTTTGTTCAAGGGAACAAAGATATTAGATATCGATTGAACAAAATGAAATAAATAAGTAGCTTGTTAGACAACCTTATTTGTTTACCGCTTTGTGAATGTTTACATACTTTAGTTATCTTTCTTTTGTAGTTTATCATGTTAAATATCAACTCAATTCAAGTTTGGTTCAATTCTTGATTGTGAAAAATTGAACAACACAAATTTTTTTTTGACAACGTAATTTGAGGATGGTCCTCAAATACGAATACAAAGAGAATGTGTTAGATTACCAATTCCTATGATATCATTGAACAACTCAATAGCATGTTCGGGGAACATACTATGATTGAGCGGTTCGGTATGACCAGGGTCATCGCTTCAGCTAGGCTGGAAAAATGGAAATCTATGGAATCACATGTGCAACAAATGATTGGATTATTTGTTTCAAGTGACCGCCTAGATTTTTCCTATGATGATTATTTGGCAACCGATTTCATACTTCAATCTCATGATGGTTATAATGCCTTTAGGCTAAATTTTCCATATGAATGGTTTGAAGAAATCGCTTCGTGAGCTCCACGGGATGCTCAAGGCTGTTGAGCCGGCGATAGAGAAGGACCCTAAGAGGGAAATTCTTATGATATGGGATAGGGTATTCAAAAGAGCAGGGGCAAGAAGGCTACTAGGGTTCCTAGGGAATCTCAATGCGTCTTTGCAAAAGTGTTGGACACTACTTGCAAACATATAAAAGTTCATATTTTATTCAATTTCAAAACAAATGCCTAATTTGTCTTTCATATGATGGATTCTAAGGTTATGATTATTTACACCTCGGGGAGTGATTTAATCCAAAACACTTAAGTTCATCAATGACACAAATTAGAGACTTTCGAGCCATTGGATGGCGTGAATCGATTGTCTGGTTGGCTCCCTCATATTTTATGAGAGATAGGGCTTCAATTGCATGATAATATCGCTGGTTAGAAAACTTCGATTTTTCACTTACGATTTATCACGTTTTGACATTGAGATAATTTTGAATGGGAAATTTGAATGAGACTCAATTATTGGGAATAATTGAATTTGCCCAAAGTTCAAAGAAGATGTGAAGAACGTGGTTGCTTCATCTTCAGGTATTAATGATATAGACATTAAACTTCACAAATTCTACTTCTTGGGTATTGGATGCCAAATGTGGTTCTAACATTTGTATGTGGAGGAACTACATAGAAGTGTAAGTTTGGTGAGTAGAGATGTCGATCTACGGGCGAGAAATGAAGCGAATGTCGTTGCATTAGCCGCATGATCATATGATGTTGTTTTGCCTTAGGGCCTTGTTTGAGTATTATAACTATGTAATTTCGTACCTTCAATAAACAATGAATATTGGTTCAGTATTGGATACTGATGGATTAGTTTTTCACTATTAAATAGTTTGGTAACTATTTTAATTGTGAATTATTCTTTGTTTTGGTACGATTATTATATTGTTTATGTATACTTTAAACTTGACAAATCATATATATCATTAAGACCAAAGGCCAAATCGAATAAGTATCGATGAGACATAACTGAAACATTGTTGATTAGATCAAATCAAAATCTAAACATGTAACGAAACTTCTTTTAGAAGGAATTTTAGAATCATTTGACTTGGAGTCATTTGATACATGTGAATGATGTGTGATTGAAAAGATAACAATGTCATCTTTCTTGGAGAAAGGAGAACATGTGAGTAATTAGGGATGATACATACTGATGTATGTGGAACCTATTAGTTCACAAGCACATGAAGGTTATGTTTCGGAAAAGAGAAAACAAACTATATTAGATATAGTTCGACCATTCGATGAGAGGTCTAAATGAACTACTGGTCTCTTTTGGGAACACACAATTCTAGACTTCAACTTATACACTGAATAGGAAGCTGTCAAAAGCTGTTGATAAGACACCATACTAGGTATGGAAAGGGAGGGTCCCTAAATTGTTTTCATCAAAATTTGAGGTTCTAAAAGCTTCTCTGACGAGATTTATCTCTATAGAGCTTGAACTCAAATGGGATAAAAGTTTTTTATGGTATCCATAAGAAACTCGAGGGTACAACTTCTACGATCTATCTGAGAACAATATTTTGTTGCTCGAGATAGTGATTTTCTTGAAAAGAGTTATCTTTCCTAGAAATTCAGTGGGAGCTCGGTTGTCTTGAACGAGGTTCAAGTGAAACAACTAACGATGAATACTCAAGACTGGGTTGAGAGTATTCTTATGGTTTTGGAAGCCGTACCAGCCCTCGTAGGTCCGAAAGGCATAAATCTATCTCTATTATTCAAATACTTAGATATTGTGACCAATGAGAGATATGAATTCATGCTTTTGGAAAGCGGTGAACCTTCGACCTAATTCCAAGCTATGACGAGTCCAGCTACTAAAAATTGGCATGGTGCCATGAAATCTGAGATGATATCAATATCTGATAATCAAGTTTGGTATATTTGCATCACAGGGTTAGACCCAATGAATGCTAATAGATCTTTAAGATCTAAACAGACAGATGGAAAACCTAGGGTTTTCAAAGCAAGGTTGATGGTAAAAGTTTTATTCACGAGGTGGATTATGGAAAAACTTTCACCAATTGCTTTGATTAAATCATTCAGATTATCTTAGCCATTACTACTCATCTTGATAATGAGTTATGGTAATATTGGATGTTAAAACTAACTTCTTGAATTGGATTCTAGAAGAGGCTGTGTTTTAACACAGCCAAAGAGTTTTATCGATCTTAATAAGGCTGAGAAATTATGCAAACTTATAGTTCTATTTATGGAATAAAGAATGCATATAGGAGTAGCAATCTTCAGTTCAATGAATCCATACTGGGATTTGGATTTCAGAGGAACTCGGAAGAGTCTTGTTTTACAAGAAGATCAGTGGGAGTTACGTTGTATTAATTGTGTTGTATGTCGGTGACATACTCCTTATTGGAGACAAAAAGAGTTGATATTAACAAAAAGAGTTGATATTAACAAGTTGTTTAAATGCTAAGATAATTTCCGATTTTAATCTGGTTATATCTTTTGTCTGGTTAGAGGTGAAATTTGCTGGAATAGTTCCATGCAATGTAATATAGCTGATTAAAACTACAGAAGCTGAACACAGTATTGCATTGGATGCAGTACTGTTGGCAATTAAGATTTGAAAGTTCTTGAATGAACTAGGTGGCGTAACTAGCTCAGCCCATCCGATAGTTCTCTATTTATAGTAGATCTATCGCGCAAGCTTATGAGCCTAGGGAGCACTACAAATCTAAAGCTGGTGCTCAGGATGTTCCACATTATCTGGGAGATAGTTTTGTGGAGATATCGAGATAATAAAGTTGCAACTTTTGGTAAGGTTGCAAACTCATTTTCTAAACCTCTCCAGCAGTTTAAGCTTGAGGCTTTCACGACTGCAATAGAGATCAGACATCTTAGAGATGGGTTGTGATTTCTATTACTGTATTAGATACTTTTGGAGATTTGGTAGACATTCACTCATATGTATAATACATATTTCTTTATATAGATATGGTTTAATTTATATGAATTGTCCAAATGATTAAGTGATATCAGTTGGGTTATGAGGTCGACTTACCGCATAATGAAGCCCCAATGGTTGAACTGATATACTTGAATCATATAGCTGTTCCTGGTTCGTATCATCGAGTACGGACAAACTGATGATACAAAGAACTAGATTGTAATGTGTAATATAGCGCCGCTTCATGGGCTAATGATGTGGGACATCAAGTACAATTACATAGATATTAGCTGGGAGCTAATGATCGAACAGACCCGACTGGAATAGTATTTAAGATTTCGAGTCATAATACTATTTCATTGACTGTCGAGCAATTTCCTCTGACCTGAGTAGTCCAGAGTGATTCCATTGTGAAATGGTGTACTTTGATACAAGTAAACGCCTTTCGTAAAAGGAGGTTATAAAACTTGTTATTGGGTATATCAGGAAGCAAGTGGGAGAACTTGGATTGACAAGATGGGATTGTCCTCCATTTTATAATGGGATACATGTCTTACCGGCCACTTGGAGAGTCGAGACTGTGGAAAATACGTGGCCACGTCCAGATTCGTATCATAGTGATAAATCTGGTTTTACAGTCTGTCTCAAAGTCCAAGAAAGGTTTGAACCGATTGAGGATGACTCGAGTCTTGCCTCAAGTTCAAACTTAGACATAAAGTGACAACAGGAAATTGGCAGCACACTGGCTCTGAAGGCCAAGTGGGAGATTGTTAGGATATGTCCTTCGATCCTACGTGTGCAATCGATAAAGTCATAAGGTCGTCTATGGATGTTAAATGATTATTCGATAATATTAATTGTTGGGAACAATATAATATTGATCGATAAAATCATACCTACAGGGTCACACACGAGCTCGATATTGATATACATTGCTTGATAAATATATTGATTTAGAATCAATATTTACGTGGATTTAATACACATGCATGGGATGCATGGCTTGCATGGATGCATGTCACATAGTGTGACATGGCATGCCACACAAGCAAGTGGGACCACATACAATGCATAGTGGCATGTGTATGTGGCATGACCTTTCACCTCCTTTGTAACCCCTTTTGCATGTTAATGGTGCATTATGATGCCCATTATGTTGTAGGTTACAAAGGGGAGTAATGTGGTGAATAATGAGGCCATTATATGGATGAAAATCAGATTTTCATCACATCACATCTTTACCCACGAAATTCACACCAAAGAGAGAAAGGAGAGAGTGTTCTAGGAGAACCGACTCGATCAAGCAAAGTGTTCGTCATCCGGGTTCGTGTGCAACACGTAGAGGCCGGGCCATTTGTGCGGCTTCCACATCCGGACGATCTAAAGGAGTGACGAGGTCATTCACAAGGAGAGCTTCGAGAGGCTGATCCATTTGAGGTGGTTCAATCGACTCAACACCACCTCAACGACATCAACGAATCACTTCGTCACAAAAGTAAGTAATCGTTGAACCTTATATATATATATATATTGGATGTGTATATATATATGTTTATATGTGTTCTTATACACATTAAGTGTGCACTAAGATCATGGCATAGTAGATCTATTGCTTTACACGTTTCCGCACACACGGTATATCGATTGGATCGGTATACCGGTACCTTCATTGGTCCCATAAAGTTGGGCCATTTTCGATTTAGTCCCATGTAGTTACACATTTTCAATTTAGTCCCATATAGCTCAAATTTTTGTCCGATTTAGTTCTTTTTGGCCGGAATCTTCAATTTTGACCGATCAACTAATGACGTGGCAGCCCGGAAGATGATCGCCGAAGCCTTGACACGCGTCTTCTCCAGCTGATTGGCGACTGTAATCAATTTTCAAAAAATAAAAAATAAAAAAATGTCACGTCGGCAAAATCTAATTAATAAATAAAAAAAGAAAATCAAAATTTGAATATAAATAATGAGAAACGGGCATTTACCGGTGGAGAATTACAGAATCAAAAAATCTTTTCTCCTCAATTCATATCCCTAATTTCCAAATCAGAAGAACCCTAATTCTCTAATCTATCCAATTTCTCCCCAATTATTCAAGAACCCTAATCATATATCGCACCGAATCAACAAAATTGGGTAGATTAGAGAATTGGACCTGTTCTTTTGGACTTAATTTCAGTCCAGTTCAGTTCAGTTCAGATCGCTTCAGTTCAGTTCAGTTCAGTTCAGATCGCTTCAGTTCAGTTCAGTTCAGTTCGTTTCAAAATAAATTAAAATAAAATAAACAAAAAATAATTTGAATCTATAATTTTAAATATAAAATCTAGTTACCGTCGTAATATTATTAATATTTTTTAAAAAATATTTAATAATTTATACAAATTATTATTATTTTTATAAAAAACCAGTTCAGTTCAGTTCAGATCGCTTAAGTTCAGTTCAGTTCAGTTCAGATCGCTTCAGTTCAGTTCAGTTCAGTTCAGCCGGTTTCAGTCCAAAAGAACAGGTCCTAAGGGTTCTTCTGATTTAAGAATTAGGGATAGGAATTGAGGAGAAATGATTTTTTGTTTCTGTAATTCTCCACCGATAAATGCTTGTTTCTCAATTTTGATTTTCTTTTTTTATTTATTAATTAGGTTTTGCTGACGTGGCATTTTTCTTTTTTTTTTTCTTTGAAAATTGATTACAGACGCCAATCAGGAGAAGAAGCGTGTCAAGGCAAATCGGCGATCGTCTTCCGGGCTGCCACATCATCAATTGACCAATCAAAATTGAAGATTTCGGCCAAAAAGGACTAAATCGGACAAAAATTTGAGCTATATGGGACTAAATTGAAAATGTGTAACTACATGGGACTAAATCGAAAATGACCCAACTTTATGGGACCAAAAAAAAAATTCTCCCCATCATGGAAGATGATACATTCCATGATAAAGTTACAAGAGACTTCCGGTACACCGCTAATTAAAATGTAACAAGTAGAATTATTGAATTAATTAATTAAATTATTATTATTTTAATTATTATTAAATTAACTTATTAATTAGAAAAATAAATCTTCAAAATCTTCTAAAATATTCAAAATTAAAACAAATATTATATTTCCAAATATTAAATATACTACAAAATCTATTAGATTTTTTCCCTTTATAATATTACTAACAAAATAAAATAAATTAGTATATATATATATATACACTAAATTGAAAAACAAATAATGTAACAAGAAAAAACATTAAAAAATATTTTATTTTTTTAAAGTAAAATTATACTCTATAACATAATTTAATTTTTAATTTATATTAAAATGATAATTCACGCTAAATTTAAAAAATGTGTTAAAAATAATATTTAAAGTAAAAATACCATATTTTATTTTTGTAAAATTATATATACTTAACAATAATAATAATAAATATATATAATATTGAAAATTGAGCTATTATTGTAATATTTAAATATTATGCGGTTTTTATTTAAATTATTTTATTCTATTTTAAAAAATAAGAAAAATAATATTCAATTCAAATAATATGTTCAATTTTAAAATATTATAGTAATAGAGATCTACGCACAAGTTATTTATATCCTTTTATCATATATGATTATTCAACAATGTTACATAAAAATAAAATTTGTAAGTTTATTTTTGTATTATCTCTAGAAAATTTCACATTAATTTAATAAATTTAATTTTCTTAAAAAAATATTGTGATATTTCAAAATTATATTTAATTTTTCGCTAAAACTTAATTATAAAATTAAAAACATATTCATTGAATAAATATATTCATATTTTATTTTATTTTTGTACTATCTACATTTACATATAAAAATTACGTTTTTTTAAAGAAAAATAAATTTTTAAATTTTTTTAAATTTATAGTTAGGTATTAAAAATTATAATAATGCATATACTCCTTTAAACTTAATATGAATACCTTGTAATTCTTTGATTTTTTAAAAAATCAATATTTATTTTATTTAATATATTTATTTAATTTCACCCGTTGAAAATATATATTTGAAAATTAAACGACATTTTACTATGTTGTTTAATTTAATATTGCGTGATTACAAATCAAGTGAGTCATTCCAAAAAAAATAAATAAATTGAACCTCAAGTCGTTATTTAATGTTATTTTTGTTTGATACAAAATAAACTTATAAAACCATATTGTACTTACTTAAATGCATAGTCATACAAGATAAAATATAGAGATTAGTTGCTGCGTAGATCTAGATTGCAATAATATTTTAAAATTGAACACAATAACATAATATTCGAATTGAATACTATGACATCTTTATTTTATTGAAAAGTATAATTAAAAGTGAAATAATATTGAAAATTGAGCCATCAATATAATATTTAAATCAAAATATTATTTTTATTTAAATTATATTATTTTTATTTTAAATAAATAAAAAAATATAATATCATATGTCATGTTAGTAATAATATTAAAATATTTTGACATGCTAATATTAAAATATTAAAATAGAATGAAAAATTAATAAAATTATTTGACTTAATTCGAGATTTAATTCAAATTTTCATGATTTTTATAAAAAAAATACTAAAATAAATATTATTATGTATTAATTCTAATGTATAAATTACTAATTATAAATTCATTTTTATTTCATATTTACGTATATAATTTATTTTATTGAATGGATCAATGATTTTAAAACAATAATTATCAGGTATAAATATATTATTCATATTTTTTAATATCTTTATTTATAAGTTAAATAATTAAACTAGTGTATATAAAATTTAATAAGGGGTATACAGTAATTTTACTAAAAAATAAAATTTAAAGATTTTTTTATTTATTTTTTTTTATGTTTTTTTGTCAATTTAGTATATATATATTAATTTATTTTATTTTATTTGTTAGTTACTATTATATTATAAGAGGATAAATCTTATAGATTTTGTAGTATATTTAATATTTGGAAAGATTATATTAATTTTATTTTTTGAGCTTTTTAAAGATTTTTATGATTTATTTTCTTAATTAATAATTCAATTTAATAATAATTAAAATATTATTTATTTAATTAATTAATTTAATAATGATACGGGTCACATTTTGTAGCAGCCGTATACACCTGGGGTGTAACTGTATCTTTTTCCTCACACATGAAATGCTAAAATAAAGTTGAAAGTTGTGTATTTGTGTATTTGTATATTTGTGTGTGTGTGCGTGGGACCCACACGCGAACGCGTGATGGAGCAGTTCCCCTGAATTAGTCAGAAATTTCCTATCCCAACTTTGTTGTCGAAAAGGTTTCTACAAGACCCTACCATTTATCTCCCAAATATTTTTTTCTTTTTTCCTTTTTTGTTCTTTTACTAATTAATCAGATTTTTAGGAACAAAATATATTTTTGAAAATGACTTTGTCGTAGCTCCCCTCCAAGGCCTAAAATTTCAAATATCAGAAACAGTTGACTATCGAAACCTTACAAAATAATATTATGATTTTGATTTTTGAAATTATTGGTTTTCCAAGTTAATTTTCTGTACACACAACATATATTGTACTATCATTTATCAATATAGTCTTCGTTGCAAGGTTGACAAAACCAACGCGCGACATTTCCATAGTCGCATTGTTTTTGCAGACCAAGAAAGAGCTGCTTCTGATTTGGTTCTTTGTGTGCTGATAACACGAGTTTCATGATTGATGGCACGTACAATGAGAGTCAAAGAAAGTATTGAAAATAGATCGGGTAATTAGTCAATCCCTACTTAGTATCCTCATTTTTTTAATAATCACAAGAATAATTCCATTATATACTATTTATCATTAATCAATCAATTTGACTTTTTTTTTAAATAATAATGAGAATTCAATTCTTATATTGAAATTAAGAAATAGCCGTTCAAAAGGACCGTTTGAAAAACTCTTTACACAAATTGATCAACCAAGGCTGGACTCGAGCGGGTCGGGTTGAACCCACAGTTGTGATCGAGAACACTAATGATGTGTTCTTTTGAATTAAATCTGATTAAATTGAATTGAATTAAATTTAATAGGTCTTAATTAAATTGAAATTAAATTTAATTGAATTTAAATGACTGTATTAAACTGTACATATGAGATTAACAGAACTAAACTGAAATGATACTAACTGAAAATAAGTTTAAAAGAACATGTATTGACGCGGTTTTGCATTGCACGAGTAGACATACCATGTGCAACATACCCGAAATTAAAATTCTACATTTTGACGTCAACAACTCATGTTTTGGTCTACCAATCCAAACCCCACCCTTGTGTTTACACATTATACCCCGTACGTATGTGTGTGTATATATACACACACGGATTAATAAATAATTAACTTCTCTTTTTTACAAAAATTAATAAATTATTTTTATATATAATTCCTGGATTCACACTCCACACCACCGATGCGTGTACTAAGAATCTATTAGTATAAAAAGCTAAGCCACTAGCCCACATTTACCTTTCTCATGATTCTTTGGCCTTTTGTGTTTTTTAATTATAACAAAATTTAAATAAATAAAAAAAGCAACACCATATACTTACTCTTATTACTACCTTATAACAAAGTGGAAAACAACTTCATTAAACATTTCCTTTTGTGTTCACTCTTTTCTTTCACTCCCTCAAACACAAACACAAAAACATGGAAGAACAATGCACTCCTCTTGCTTGGGCAGCTTGCTACTATCAACAAGAGGTATCAATCTCAATTCACTTTTTAACCACATTACATATTATTGATCAAACATATATATATCTCATGTGGTTGTTGAATAATTTGTTATATATATATATAGGGGCATGTGGATGCATTGAAGCAATCCCTTTTGTACTCAACCCTCGAGCTAGAGGCCGCCGTCATCTCCGCCCACGACGAGATCTCTCGGAAAGACGACGAGATCCTCCAACTCAAATCCCTCCTATCCAAGATCATCAAGGAACGAGACGACTTCCAAGCCAACTCCCGCGACCTCGCCCTCCAGAAGCAACTCCTCTTCCACCAACTCCAAGCCTTGACTCACTCCCCCGACCCCCCGTTGACCAATGATCACGACCACACCCTAGTCAACATGTCCCCCTCTGACCAAGACATCAACATTACTGTTAACAACAATGTCTGCAAGGACGCTCTGCCGCTAACACCTCCCCCAGTTCTGGACGTGACCGACGTTATTTCCCTAACGAGACCACTTCCAGAACTGGGGAAGTTCCACCAGGCGGTGATGGAGGCGGGCCCGCTCCTCCAGACCCTCCTCCTGGCGGGACCCCTCCCCCGGTGGCAGCATCCGCCTCCACAGCTCAACTCCGTCGACATCCCTCCCGTGACGATACCGACGACGAAGATCGTTAGCCCGACTACTAGCGGGCCCGGGCTTACTAACAAAAGGGGCACCGTGGGCTCGGAGATTTCGCCTAGTTCAAAGTATCAAAAAGTTTGTTCGCCGGTCGATCATCAACATACCTCCTAGCTACACAATTTGGTTCCATATATCTATATATATATAGTAATTACTAATAGTATAATTTTCCTTGGTTAAATCCATTGCAATAGTCAAGGTGACAATTGCCTTGGATTTGATTGCAATTAAGTTACTAATTATGTACATGTTAATGGTTTGTATTAGTAGTTGCTAATTAATGAGGTTTAATTAGCTAGTTAGTTTTAGGGAGAGGGAGATTAGCTAGAGAGAGTGTTTGATTTGAGAGCTCTTGGTTGTGGAGGAGACTTTGAATTGTTCTAATTTGTAATTCAGACCCCATAGAATAGAGTAATATTAAATGGGGTGCTGAAGAAATTCTCCAAAATTTTGGTGGGGAATTGTGTGATATCTATGAATGATTTTTCTTCTTATATAAATATATTTAGTGTATCTTGGTAGATAATGATGTTTGTAGTGAGGGAGTCATCATTTGGAAGATTGGCTTTTATTTTAGTGGAATTATATTAATTAAAGTTGTTGCTTTTGATTGTGTCTTTTTCTTGCTTTTTTATTTAGTGTCACAATTATTTGTTTTTTAAAAAGTTGTATGTATTTGTTTTATTTATTTGTTTGTGTTAGTATGTGACCATTATCATGTAGTATCAAGCAATATTCAAAGATACTAACTAATCTTACTTTTTTTCATAGAATTGGTGCCTACCATGCTATACCCTGTGTCTGCCATAAAAATAACATCACATATATATATATATATATATATATATATATATATATATATTCACTTTACCTATTATGATTTTGTTTTTCTCAAGGTATTAGATAGTATAATCTTGTGTTGGTACATAAAGTCAATTCAAGAATATTCATCATAAATCCTTTAATCCTTTGACAAATTCTATAGGTATTATGTATATATGTTGTCATATATAGAAAAATATATATGTTGGCAATCTCACCGGTTAATCGGTTATCGGCTAGCGAGTTATGTTGGGAATGTCATGAGTCGACACTCCGTCAGTGAATTGTGTGTTGTTAATTCGTTCCCAACGGCATATATGAATGATTGTATAACAAATTAAATGATTGAATCTTACAACAATATCTTTTTTCATTTTATTTTGAGTGAAACAAGACTCTATCCCATACATCACACACACCCTTATTAGTTAGTTGTGAGGTGTAGGGCTTTAGGCATATGTGAAATATCCCAATCAAATTCCTTTTTGACTGTTAATTTGGAGTTTTGATCAGTGAAGTAAATGCCATCTTGTCTTGCACTCCAAAAGCAAGAACCCGTGGCGCATCTCTCTCTCCATGAAGACCTGAAGGCATCGAACGTTTTTTATTTCGAACCCCACCATAGACTGCAGTAGTACAAAATGCGATGCGTGACAGAGTCACAAAAATTCCAATAAAAATTTTCATTAGTAGCAAGTGTGTGGTCTCCAAAGTCATCATCGTTGGCTTTGCAGTGCACATTCAACGACCCGGAGTTTGGAGGAAGGTTGTTGAAAACATAAATATTGTAGCCTTTACTCACAAAACAATCTGACTTTTTCTTGCGCCAACACTTGGCTAGGGCTAGCACATAGAGAAAACATTAACAAGAGGATGATGATAATTGTGTTGTACATTGAGTCCATAATTATTATTTTTTCATATTTTTTTCCTTGATGAAGTTGTGTTTTTATAACCTAGAATTAAGGATGACATAATTATTGTAATATTATGTGTAATTATTCATCAAATTAAGGGAGAAAGTGTAATGTAGAAAGATAAGATTATTGTGATATTTGTACAATTGGGAAAAGGCTACAGTTACACAAGGTGTACCGGTCCTCCGGTACACCGTCAATCAAAATATGACACATGTCATTAATTAATTAATTAATTAATTAGATAAATATTATTTTAATTATTATAAAATTGAATTATTAATTAGGAAAATAAATCATGAGAATCTTGTAAAAAATTCAAAAAATAAAATTAATATAATCTTTCCAAATATTAAATATACTAGAAAATCTATTAGATTTTTTCCCTTTATAATATAATAATAACTAACAAATAAAATAAAATAAAATAATATATATACTAAATTGAAAAAAAAAACGTACGATTTAAAAAAAAAAATAATACTTTTTAAAAAAATATATTTATATTTTATTTTTTTAAGTAAAATTAATTTATACAATATTAAATTTTATATACACTAATTTAATTATTAATTTATAAATAAATATATTTAAAAAAATATGAATAATATATGTGTACGTGATAATTATTATTTTAAAATGATTGATTAATTCAATCTATCTTATATATGTAAATATGAAATAAAAATGAATTCATAATTAGTATTTATTTTTTTAAGAACCATGAAAATTTGAATCAAATATCGAATTGAATCAAATAATTATATTAATTTTTCATTCTATCGTTATTTATGTACAAATGACAATAATTAATTTTATTTTTTAGGATTAAATTGTAAGAAAAACTATTTTGCATATAAGCATGTCAAAATATTTTAATATTATTACTAACCTGACATGTAATATTATGTTTTGTATTTATTAAAAATAAAAATAATATACTTTAAATAAAAATAATATTTTGATTTAAATATTACATTTGATAGCTCAATTTTCAATATTATCTCACTTTTAATTATATTTTTCTATAAAATAAGAATGTCATAGTATCGAATATTATATATGTTGAATTTTGCAACTTATCTTTATAGTCTATCTTGTATGACTGCATCAATGTTAAGTAGATAGAGTATGGTTTTAAAAGTTTATTTCATGTCAAACAAAAATAACATTAAATAACGAATTGATGTTAAATTTATTCATTTTTACAATGTTAAGTAGATAGAGTATGGTTTTAAAAGTTTATTTCATGTCAAACAAAAATAACATTAAATAACGAATTGACGTTAAATTTATTCATTTTTTAGTAATGACTCACTTGATTTGTAGTCACGCAAAATTAAATTAAACAACATAGTAAAATGTCGTTTAATTTTCAAATATATATTATCAACGTGTGAAATTAAATAAATATATTAAATAAAATAAATATCGATTTTTCACAAAATTAAAGAATTCATGATATATTCATAGTAAGTTTAGAAAATTACATATATTATTATAATTTTAATACCTAATTATAAATTTTAAAACATTAAAAAATTATTTTTCTTAGAAAAAATTCAAATTTTCTATGTAAATGTAGATAGTACAAAAATAAAATAAAATAGGATTATATTTATTTAATGAATAAATTATCTGTTTTTAATTTTATAATCAAGTGTTAGCGGAAAATTACATATAATTTTCAAATATCACAATAATTTTTTTAGAAAATTTAATTTAATTAATGAATGTAACATTTTCTAAAGATAATACAAAAATAAACTTATAAAATCATTTTTACTTAACATTGATACAAAATAAAATGATAGAGATAATTTGATAGAGATAATTTGCAGTAAATCTCTATTATGATAATATTTTAAAATTGAACATAATATTTGAATTGAATATTATTTTTTTATTTTTTTTTAAATAGAAAAAATAATTTAAATAAAAATCATATAATATTTGATTTAAATATTACAATGATAGTTCAATTTTCAATATATATATATTTTGAATATTTTATTTATTTTAATTTATCTTGATTATTGATTATTTAATGTTTTAAAATTAATTTAAAAAAATAATGAATTTTTATACTAATTTAATTAATTATTTTTTTACTTTATTTTTAATCTATTTTGATTATTAATTATACAATATTTTTAAAATAATAATAAAAAATTGTGAAATTCTATTAATTTAATTAATTATTTTAATTTATTTTTTATTTGTAATTTTTATAATTAAATTAAATTATGTATAAATTAATTTTTTTTATCAAAATACTTTAGAAAAATAAAATATTTTCTTTTAATCTCTTACTTACATTTTTTTAATGTTTTTTTACGATTTAATATATATTTTATTTATTTATTTGTTATCTATATTTTAAGGAAAACAATCTTATAGATTTTGAAGAATATTCAATATTTGGTATGATTATATTGATTTTATTTACTTAGAAGATTTGGTAATATATTTTCCTAATCAATAATTCAATTTAATAATAATTAAAATACTAATTATATAATTATTTAATTTTAAAATGCCACGTGTCGCATTTTGATTGGTGGTGTACCGGAAGCCCGGTACACCTTGTGTAACTGTATCATCTTCCGTAAAATTGTGTTCATCCAATAAGTTATAATCGAAATCAAATAATTTTGTAGATTCAAATCTGACCCAAAATTTCTCTCTTTTTCGGGCCACAGCCCGCAGCCCAATGAGCATAATGGGCTAACTCAATTTCGGCCTGATGAACTAGGGTAAGCCGGTCCATTTCTTATATTATGCTGTATTTTTTAATATTTATTTTTTATGAAATATTTATTTTATTTAATGCTGATTTTATTATAAATTGCAACTATTAGTATTAAGCATATTTTTAGTATTTTTCTATACTATTTTAATTATATAGATTTCTTCATACTACATGAATAATTATAGGCTTGTATTTTATACAAAAAAAATAAAATCATTTTAATTTTTGTTTAACCCCTACTAAAATTAATAAATTATGAAATATGTATTTAAAATAATTCATTCCCCAAAACTCGTTTTTTTTTAGATCTGCCCCTGCACGAATTCGTGCCATAATTGTGCGACCCATTGTGTGTTGATCTCTTTTATTTAGTATTAATTATATAATCACAACAAAATATAATGTTTTTCGAGAAGAGCCTAATTAATATTTCAACATCAATAAAACATAAAATTTTCAAGTTGAGTATTGAAACAATACTTTAATTAGCTTCTGCTTATTATTAATAATTTCACATCAAGATGAAGAACTCTAATTAATTATCCCAGTTGTACTTCTTTGCGAAGCCCTGCAAAGCCGAGTCCTTGGCAAAATAAATACCATCGCTCTTTGCCATCCAAAAGCAGTAACCGGAGTCGCACTTGTCACTCGTTTTTGAGGTGAAAACGACAAAGCTTTTTTGTTTCGACCCCCACCACATATGGCAAAAGTACAAAGCGGTCGGGAAAAAATTGTCGCAAAATTTCCAATGGTAATCTTGACCCAAGGGGAGTATTTTCGTCACCACTTCCTTGTCCTTCGACGCGCAATGGATTTTCAACGGTGACGATGAATTAGGAAGGAGCCTATTAAGCACGTAAACTTCGTATTCGCGCGTCGTCAAGCAAGCTTGGAGATGGTAAGAACATAGGGAGAAAATTAACAAGGGGGTGATGATGAATGTGTGACCCATTGTGTACTATAGGAAAGAGGCTTGTTGTGCTATGTGTATATTACTATATTTATATAGGCGAGGGGCAATTGTTGTAATAAACTAAAGAAAATTGCTCAAAAAATATTATATGAAATATCTATATATATATTATATAAACATTATTGATTACCTTCTAGTTTAATTTGTATATAAAATGAATGAGATTTTGTCGAAAAGATAATCAAATTTCTTAATTCTTATGCCAAATTTAAAATTGGTGTGATTTAATTAAAATTCTATTTATTTAGTATTATAAAATCAGAAACTTTGTCTAAATTGATAGCAAAAAATTACGATAATTCACATAGACTAATATAAGAATGTAGAAAAAGTTTAAATTGACATAATCAAATTGTTTATAAAAAAAAATGCTGCAATAATAGCTTTTGAACATTTACGCGACGATTCATTACATACTAATAATCAAACAAATCTTACAATAAAAAAATTAATGTTATTTTTTTACATTTAAAAATATATATACATCATTTGCGATGAAACATGTAAAACGGAAAAAGTATCATTTTCAATAAGACGAAATCAAAATATAAATAATTTCTTATCTAAAAAAATATGCACACTATTAAGTTGATTCATATATTTGTTTTTATTTACTAATTAAGAAATGAGAAATTCCTCTTGAACAGAGGGGTGGTATGTTTTAATTACTTCAGATTTAATTAGATTTTTTGAATATTTAAAAATTATGGAATATCATATTATTTTGAAAATTCACAAAATTTATATAGTATTTTATTGATCTTTTATTATTGATTTATATATATTTTTATTAAGTTTAATGATTTATTTATTTGTTTATATATATTTTTGTTTATTTATATGAATTTTAATAAATGGTAAAAAAAAATGAAATATATTTTTTTATTGATTACATAATTTTTTAAGAGATTTTGGATATATGGTAGTTTCATAAGTTTCATTAGAAATTTAGAATTAAATTAAATAGTTTTTCTTAATTATAAATCAGGAGTTGATTTATTAATTAATTATAAACTAAGGATAATTTATTTTAATTAGGGGTAGTTAATAATATTCAGTTAATTCCATTTTTATAATTATAATTATATTATACTCTAATTAATAAAAAATGAAAATATAATAAATACTAAATTTTGAAGTTTATTTTATGAGGTATTAAATGTGATTTTATAAATTATACTCCCCTTTTTCTAGCATACTTATAATTTTTTTATATAAATTTTGATAAATATTCAAAATTTGGACATTACTATAAAATATATCGAATAAATTTTATACTTGTTTTCGGTTCAACAAAATAACATTTAATTTTTCAATTCCAATTTTGAACTAATAAAGTCCAGCGTAGAGGATATATTATAAACTATACTACAGTTTTTACTAAAAAATTCATATTGAGTGATTTTTTATAAAGGAAAAAATTTAAAAGTTTAGTTAGGATTAAATAATCTAATTTATCTTAATTATTAATTATTAATAAGAGCACTTTAATTAATATTATTTTAATTTTATTAATTTACACAACGATTATTCATTATTATTAATTATATTAAGGCTTACAATTATTACATCTAACTATAATTATAATCGTAAAATATATTAATTAATAAAAATATAAAAAAATTAAACATTAAATTTTTAGCGTAATGGGGTATAAATTAAAATATTATAAACTATACTACACTTTTTTTAAAAAAAAATCATATTTAGCTGAATACACCACCACTCTTAATATAACTTTTTTTTTCATTTTACAGTTTTACCCTTAATATATTTATTTTTTAAATTTGAAGTACTTTATTTTTATTTTATAAATATATTTTTACATTTTATTTTTCAAAAAAATACTAATTTTTATGTTGAATTAACACTACTGATTAAAATTATCAACAAATAATAAATCAACTTTTATTTCTTAATTTATCTCATTATTGTTTTTTTTTTTTTTTGGTTAAAGGTCAATCGCATTTAAAAGAGAAACGAAAAAAGAGTGAGGAGGTACAGTACAACGCATAGGGTAAAAGCCCTACCGCATCAACGAGCTAACATGCTAGCTCTCTCTACCACCAACAATAAAATAAAGTACAAATAAAATCAAAAGGAACTGCTACCAAGCTATATGCCACACTCGCTTCAGAGCTCGTGCCTGAAGTGAGTCTGGGAGTCGTAACGAGATGATCCTATCCCTCACAATGGAAATAGCCAAAGTAGTTACCACCTCAGACGACACCGAGCGAGCCTCCCAAATGCGTGTGTTCCTCTCCTGCCATATAAAGTACACAAGGGCAGCGAGAAGTCCACGATAAGTGCAAGAAATCCAATTCTTCCCCCGCCACCGACTAGCAGCACGAAGGACAGCACTCTCCCAATCGCCCTGTGGCCATAGGAATCCAACCTCCCCCTCTAATCTCTGCAAGCAGTCCTGTGAGAAAGTGCACTCGAAGAAAAGATGAGAGTGTGTCTCAACACCCTCCCCACCACACAGAACACACGAATCAACCCCCCGACCAATCCAATGCTTATCACGAGTCGGAAGCCGACCTCGGATAGCAAGCCAAAGAATGAAGCAGTGCCGCGGAATACGCCCTGGCCCAGCGAGAAGGGCTGCCCACGGTACCGTAGACCCCTCAGGGTGGAAAAGAGAATAGGCCGAGGCTGAAGTGTAAACCCCGGATCTATGCAATCTCCATCTCACCGTATCCCTCCCAAGAGTTATATCAGGTAACTCACCCATCAGGTCAACGAACTCTTCTCGAAAATCAACCGGCCACTGCCACTGCCCGTCGACTATGACAGTACTCAGAGACGAGGCTACCTGAAGTCCTGTCAGTGCTGGTCCCATCGGACATACCTCCTCCAAACGACCTGAGATATGCCACGGGTCCCTCCAGAGGTAGAACTGCGACCCATCACCAATCTGAAACTGGAAAGCCGGTAGAATAGCAGGACGTAGCTTAAGGAGCTGTCGCCAACTCCAAGAGCATGCCCTAGGCATCTTCGCACTCCAAAAAGAATGTCTCCGTAGTCGATTCGCCTGAATCCAACTGACCCAAACAGAATCCGGGTCTCGACTCTGAATGGCCCAAATATGTCTAGTCATAAGGGCTCGATTCTGGGCGGTAAGATCTCGAATCCCCAGTCCTCCCTCTCTGGCTGGGCGACATACATCTTCCCACCGAACCTTGGCATACCCCTGGGTGCCCGTCCCATACCAAAGAAATCTCCTCAACCTCTTCACTATCTCCTGAATGACTCCCTGTGGAAGGATGAAAACACTAGCCCAGTAGATATGAAGAGTGCTGAGAACAGAACGGATCAGCTGGACGCGCCCAGCATAAGATAGGGATCGCGAAGTCCAAGAACTTAGCCTATCGTCAATCCTCCGGATCAAGGGAGCACAGTCCGAAATCCTCAACTGAGAAGAGATCAGAGGAACTCCAAGGTAACGCACTGGAAGAGTACCAACTGGAAAATCAAAGACTGCCTGAAGAACCGCTGCATCCTCCTGTGCCGACATCGAGAGGTAGATGTTACTCTTGTCCACATTCTCATGTAAACCCGAGTAAGCAGAGAAAATCTGTAGTCCCCGTCTGAGCGTGTCAATAGAGACAGGATCTGCATGGCAAGCAAGCAGCAAGTCGTCTGCAAAACTCAACATATAGGTCCGAGTCCTCTCACATCTATAATGAAACTGGAACTCCGGCTCTGCCTGAATGTGCCACTCCAAGATCCCGTGTAAGACCTCCATCACTAATACAAAGAGAAAGGGTGACATCGGGTCCCCCTGCCTCAAGCCCCGGGCGCCTCTAAAATAACCCTCGGCTGAACCATTAATGTTCACTGAGTAAGCCGGAGTAGTGAGACACTCCATAATCCAACTGATGAACACCTGATGGAATCCCATAGTCTCCAAGGTCGCCCGCACAAAACTCCACTCAACCGTGTCATAAGCTTTCATAAGATCGACTTTCAGCACACATCTAGCTGGAAGTCCCGTCTTTCTGTATCCCTGCATAATCTCCTGTGCAAGGAGGATATTATCCCCTATGCGTCTGCCAGGGACGAAAGCCGTCTGCGATCTGTCCACCAATAAGGTCATGCTGTCACTCATACGATTCGAAATAATCTTCGCAATCACCTTGTACAGCACATTGCAGCACGAGATGGGGCGAAAGTCCTTAGGATGCTTTGGGGCAGCAACCTTCGGTATAAGCGAAAGAATCGTAGAATTAACAGCTCGAACAAGCTTCCCGGTACGGAAAAAATCTGAGATAGCCGTGATACTCTCAGATTTAATCACCGGCCAGGCTTGTTTGAAGAAGGCCGAAGAGTAGCCGTCTGGACCCGGTGCTCTGTCGTCCTCGAAAGCAAAAAGAACGTCCTGAATCTCCGTTGCTGTCACCGGTCTAACCATATGCTCTGCCATTTCAGCAGTAAGCCGCCTAGTCACGAAAGGGCGTAAATCACCTACCAAAGGGTGACTCGAAGTACCCATCAGTCCCTGAAAGAACGACACAATCGTACTACTGATCTGCGAGGAGTCATGAACTAGCTCACCAGTAGCTGTCTCGACCTGAAGGATGCGCGATCGAGCCCGTCGGACCGCAATACTTCTGAAGAAGAAGGTCGTACACTGATCCCCATCCCGGAGCCAAGATGTCTTCGCCCTCTGGCGTAAATAAGTCTGCTCCATCTCAACTGCCCGGCCATACACACGGCGACAGATACCATCCAAAACAAGAAGCGGCTCAAACGTAGGGTCAGAGCTCAGACACGACTGGACCGAGAGTAGAAACTCCCTAGCTCTCGTCACATTCGCTCCAAGGTGACCCTGCCTCTTCCGCATCTGCCTAAAAACACCCTTTAGAAGCTTAAGCTTCTGAACAACTGAATACATCGGAAGACCGTAAATAGGCTGATCCCAGATACTCCGCGTCTGTGGAAGGAAATCCTCCATGTCTGTGATGTGGTTATCGAACCGAAACCACGCCTTGAATCCATGACCAGCTGTCACCGGATTCAGAAGAAGGGGTGCATGATCCGAAGTACGGGATGGAAGAGTGTGGTGTTGGAATTCGCTATCCCGGGTTATCAAAATTGCGGAACCGATAACCCGAACGAACCCTTCGCCGGAGATCATACGAACACCGACTCATCCGCCGGAATCCAGGCTTTGGAGACCACGCACCCGAAAGCACGTAATCCGCCCCCACCCGAAAACCCGCGAGCCGAGGTTCATACAATCAACAACCTCAATCGCCGGAGAAACCACGAGCCCACGCGAACCGGGACCCGACCGAACGCGTCGCGCGCACGAGGCACGCGAACGCCCAGCCGAGTCCCCGCGAGGGGACTCGCGATCGCTCGTAGAGATCGCACGGGATGCCTCACGGCATCCCCGCAGCGGATCCGGCGATCCGCTGCTCGCGGCTAGGGCTCGCATCCAGCGAGCCGCTGCGGGTGAACCCGCAGCTCGCTACGAGCTGCTACGGGTGAAACCCGTAGCCCTAGCGATCGGCCCCGTAGGGCTCGATCGACCCTCGGCGTCCAGCCGAGGGTTCGCGCACTCGATCCCCGCGAGGGATCCACGAGCCGCCGGCGGTCCGGTGGATTCGCCACCACCGCCCGGTTCGACCCTCGATCCGGGGTTCGATCCTCGGATCTTCGTCCTACGGTATTCTCGATAAAATCAAATCGAACAATTAACAAGGGGGTTGAGAATTGTACCTACGATTCGTTGTTCGGAGAAACGAAATCGACGACCTCGTGACCTTCCCGCGTATTCCTTGCACTTGTTCGAACGTCGGGTGGGCGACGAGCTATCGAACTTGTGGATTCTCTTCACTCTCAGAACTTTATTGTTGGCGTAACGTAGGTTAGTAAAGTGAAGACCACGTAGTGCTTTTATAGGCTACGAAGGGGATCAAAAGGAGAATAAATATTGGGCTTCAATATTGAAAATTAAATTGGGTCCAACCCAAATCCATTAATTCTTATCAATATTAATTTTATTTATTTTCCACTATATAAATAAAATTGCACTCCCAATATTATTCATATTATATCAAATAATATTTCTTCAACTTAGTATTATTTATTCCGTGTATTTAAGATTTAAATATCCATGAATAAAATTTATTTATTGCTTAATAAATTTATTCATCTCTTATATCCGAGACTAGTACCACTCAACCTTATTTATTATGCGGAACAAGTCCACTCGCGAGGTTTACATAATAAATCCTTATGAGCTCATCTCGGGGATATTATCAACCCTTACGGGATACACTGCCCCTTCAAGAATTCACGGCATGCCATATATAAAATATAGTGACCCAACTTAACCGGTAATTAACCCAATTATCAAACCGGTTAATTCCTTTGGTAAATCAAAGTCACTTATATTAAATATACACACCCGCAATTATTTCAGGGATTAAGAATAAAATACTCCGAGTCTCAAATCAATTATCGCCGAGCAATCCTAATTGATGAGTCTCAATCGATCCGCTCAATACACCAAGTGTACAAGTGTGATAAAATAATTAAGATAAATTATTTTCTCTCTCACACAACGACTATACCGATGGACTAGTTCGTGTCCACCTAGGTCGTGAGCAACTGTTTGATTAAATACGAGTAACCGATAGTATGATCTTCTGTGTGGGCCCGACACACCATACTAACTACAACGTATAAAATCCAGAACTATGATTTGCATTTATTTAATTAACAATAATTAAAAGCAAATGAATGTCTGTAATTAATAGGTAAATGAAAGTGCATACAGAGTTCAGAATACTCAAATCTAGACATTAAGTATACCACTCCATCAATCTCCCACTTATACTAAGGTCTAGTCATATCTTCCAAACTCCCGACTCCCATACTCATCACGTGCTTAAGTTGTACTTCCGAGAAGTACTATGTGAATGAGCACTCTAGGTTGCCTCTCTGAAGCTATCTTGGTGACTACAACGTCGTCTCCTTAGACGATGTCTCGAATCAGGTGGTACTTGCACTATGTGTTATCATCACTTTTGACTTATGACTTCTTCCAGTTTACCGTGCACCGCTATTCAATAGCCTTTGGTAAACTAAGAGTCATATCCAAGTCCAGAGGTTATCCCGGAACCTAACCAAAACTTCCGCTGCCTCTGAGGCTGCTATTCAGTTATGAGAGAGTCTGATAAGCATCCTACTTATCACTCTTTCATTTCAAGGTTCCACCTCTTTCTAAAAGTGAACACATAGCCTGATATCGACTTACACCGGTTCTTATCAGCTTGGAAATCCGAATCCGTATAACCCAAAGGAATCAGATTGTCTGCCCCGTAACTTAGAACATAATCCTTAGTATTTCGCAAATACTTGAAAATGCTCTTTACGGCAGTCCAATGAGCCTTTCCAGGGTTACTCTGATATCTCGCTACTACGCCAACCGCATAGCAGATATCAGGCCTCGTACATAACATTGCATACATTAAGCTTCCCACAGCCGAAGCGTAGGGAACTGCTTTCATTTCATCTTTCTCCTTTTGTGTCCGAGGACACATATCCTTAGAAAGATAAGTTCCTTTACTGAAGGGTAGCTCACCCTTCTTGGAATTTTGCATGTTAAAACGAGCCAGAATCGTGTCTATGTAAGATTGCTGGGATAGGTACAATGTTCTATTCCGGCGATCCCTTATAACCTTGATCCCTAGAACATGCCCGACTTCTCCCAGATCTTTCATATCGAATTGTCTAGACAACCATCCCTTTATGTCTGATAACATTTTCACACTGTTGCCAATGAGAAGAATGTCGTCTACATAAAGCACGAGAAACACCACCTTCTTTCCATCACGTTTCCAATACACACACGATTCGTCCATGCTTTGACTGAATCCAAAAGATTGGACCACTTCGTCAAACCGCAGGTTCCACGACCTCGAGGCTTGTTTCAATCCATAAATGGATCGATTAAGCTTGCACACTAGATGATCTCGCCCCTTAGCAATGAATCCTTCTGGTTGTTTCATATAAATCGTCTCGTCAAGACTTCCATTAAGGAAAGCTGTCTTGACATCCATTTGCCACACCTCATAATCCATATGAGCTGCTATGGATAAGAGAATCCGGATCGACTTTATCTTGGCTACCGGCGAGAAGGTCTCCTCATAATCGATTCCCTCTTTCTGAGTATATCCTTTCGCAACAAGCCGAGCTTTAAAGGTTTCAACCTTTCCGTCAGATCCTCTCTTTCTCTTGTAGACCCATTTACACCCAATTGGCTTTACGCCGCTTGGTGGTTCTACAAGATCCCAGACTTTATTAGAATCCATAGATTCTATTTCGGATTTCATTGCTTTCTTCCAAGAAAGCGCATCTATATCTTGTACCGCCTCATCATAGGTCCAGGGATCGATTTCATGAACTCCAGGTCCAGAGTCCGAAGACTCACCCAGTCCAATCCATCTATCTGGTTGCTTAACAACCCTCCCACTACGACGGCGTTCCGGTGTATTAACAGTGACAGTATTAGGTGCAGGTTCTAGTGGTGTATCTATACTCGGTTCGGCTGTATCCAGGTCTTCCTCGTTACCTCTCAACTCATCAAGTATTATGTCACTTTTGGGCTTGTGGTCCATGACATAGTCTTCCTCTAGGAACCGAGCGTTAGTACTTGTAACGATCTTCTGGTCCGTAGGACTATAGAACATGCCACCCTTAGTTCCTTTCGGGTATCCTATAAACAGCCGTAATTCTGATCTAGGTTCTAACTTATCGGCACCTTGTCGCAACACATGTGCTGGACAACCCCAGATCCGAATGTGTCCTAAGTTAGGCTTACGCCCACTCCACAATTCCATGGGTGTTGTTGGTACCGTTTTGGTTGGAACCCTATTCAAGATATACGCCGCTGTTTCCAAGGCATGTCCCCAGAACATAACAGGTAAGTCCGAGTAACTCATCATAGATCGCACCATTTCCATAAGAGTCCTATTCCTTCTTTCTGACACACCATTCTGCTGAGGAGTATATGGTGAGGTTAGTTGGGATTCAATCCCATTCTCTGCCAAGTATGCCTTGAATTCTCCAGACAGGTACTCGCCTCCGCGATCAGATCGCAGGCATTTTATGGACTTACCACGAAGGTTCTCCACAAGAGCCTTGAATTCTTTGAACTTGCCAAAGGATTCGCTCTTGTGGCGCATCAGGTAAATATATCCATACCTTGAGTAATCATCGGTGAAAGTGATGAAGTACTCGTACCCTCCCCTTGCCTGAGTAGACATAGGTCCGCATACATCAGAGTGAATCAAATCCAATACTTGTTCAGCTCTTCGTCCTTTACCAGAAAAGGACGTTTAGTCATTTTTCCCTCTAAACAGGATTCGCAGGTTGGAAGGTCCTCTCCTTCAACGCCAGTGATTAAATCATCAGCTTTCAACCTTTGAAGTCTATTCGAGTTTATATGACCTAGCCTTAGATGCCACAAGTATAATTGATTCATCTTAGAAGGTTCCTTTCTCTTATTGGTGTTCGTAGATGTGTTATTACTCTCGGTTAGTTGCACCGTGTTAGACTCAGGATTTAGCACATACAAATCGTCTATCAATGTACCAGAACAGATAATTTCACTATTTCTTCTTATGATCACAGAGTGGTCAAAAGAAACAGAATATCCATTCATAATAAGTTTAGAAACTGAAATCAAATTCTTTCTAAAGTTGGGTACATAAAGACAATTACGTAAAACTAAAACCCTATCACTACTGAAACGTAAGTGAACGTCTCCCACTGCAACAGCCGCCACCTTCGCGGCATTGCCCATGTAGACCACGATTTCTCCCTCTCTAAGTCTCCGGGTTTCCTGGAACCCCTGCAATGAATTGCAGACATGGTCAGTGGCACCCGTATCTACACACCAGGTGCTGGTAGATATCACCGCTGACAATGTTTCAGTGACTAAGGAAAATTTCGTACCTTTGATGAGAGGACAATCAGACCTCCAGTGTCCAAACTGTTTGCATCGAAAGCATCTGCGAAACCGCTTGCTTACCCCAATCCGTGGTTTTAAACCACTGGGTCTCTTTGCACGCTTTTCTTTTAGCCTAGCCACAAGAGCTCGTGTTTCTCTTAACTTACGCACAAAAATCGCCTTCGCTGAGTCGGTTTTAAGGGACTCATTGAGGAACGATTCCGTGGGTATGTTAAACACCTCTTGCCTAGCTTCCACACCATGTCTCAACGTAGTTGGACCAACAGTGGATTCAGAAAGCTCAACAGTCTGGACAATGTCCAGATTTCTTTTCCAATCATCACCATATGGAACCGGTGAGTTTTCATCTTTAAGTATATCACAAAGTGGGGTCACAGTCATTCCTAACCTATAAGCACATAAAACAGACAAACAATTTAATATCCGATATTATCTCCCTTAAATAATATCATTAAATCACTAATCACATCTAAAATCCCATCAGGTAAGGCAAGCCACGTGGTGTGGACGTTTACCCACCCAAACGATTTAGCAATTAGATTTTCTTTGGTCATACATCAATTATAGCGTAACCTCGTGGGGAGGGATACTATAACGCGTATCTAAGTGTAAACCATCACTCAGTACCAAAATAAATTACTTGGAATTGCTACATCACCGCAAGCCACGTGGTGTGGACGTTTACGATAACTTCACAACTCTTCGTAATTACTTACAACTGTCTACATCAATTAATCCAAAGTCCGTCAGTATAGCAAGCCACGTGGTGTGGACGTTTACCAACTAAGAGACTTTTATAATTGACTCCCAATTACTTGATCCATTCAATCTCGTAAATCAAGACGTGGAGAATCATAAGTGAAACTCGAAGTTTCTAACCAGTGATTCACCATGCGAACGACCCTATCTCTCATAAATGAGGGAGCCGAGCAGACAAACGACCCATCTATAAAAGTATGGCACGAAAGTCTCTAATTTGTGTCCTCTACATGACCAAGTGGCTCTGGCTCCATTCCACTCCCCGGGGTGAGAATGAGTCGACTTGAAATCAGCTTTGGAAAGACAAATTAGGCATTGTTTGATAAACTTAATCAATGTTTCTCGTAAGAGGAATTACAAGAACTCTCCTCCAATAACTTATCTATATAAACTTCAAAAGCTTATAAAAGTCACCAAGAGAGCAGCAATGGAGACCATGGGTATGTTTCCATACCCTCTCCCACTTAGCTTTTTATAATAAAGGGATACGCTATCTAGTGCATAAAAGTAAACACATATAGCATGCATACATGTAATAAAGCACATAGTATTATCACATAGTCAAAATAATTACTAGAATATTATTTTCCGACTATTGTGGCTTCATCACATCCCCGTACGCATCTTCTAGTCTTTAGTCTTCGTTTCTTGAATGCTCTATGTGACGAAAATATTAATATCCAATATTTAAATCTATTTATTTTCAATTAATCCAAAAGTTACTTAATTCGAAAATTAAGTCAATTGAATATATCAAAAATAAAATTAAATATTATTAATATATTTATTTTATTTTCTTTTTCCATTTCATTAAATCTCTAGAATAATCTATCCAAGATCCTCTTGGAATATTCTAGATGATATCCATAATGAAATAAAATTATTTAGGACTTTTATACTTTTCCAAATTTATTTTATTCCTAATCCATGAATATTCCCATGAGTAGGAATAATCAAATAGGAAAAATAAATTTAGTACTAAAATAATCCTTTTTCTATTTTTCTAGAATATTCCATAAAGAAATAATCAAAATAGGAAATAACGAATTAATTAGGAAAGTATATTTCCGGTAGGAGTAGTCCGGGTTGGGGAACCCCGAACCACCCCCACCTTTGCCGACCGGCCAGCCACGGGGAGGACCGCCACCGCCCAGCCACGCCGCTAACCACCGAAACCGGTGGCAGCCGCGGCTAGGGCAACAGCCGCCCCGCGCCACGCCCTCGATCGGGCGTCCATGGGGATCGATCCAATCGATCCCTTGCCCTCTCTCTCTCGTCACTTCGTCTTCTCCGGCGGTCTTTGATTCGATCCAATCGCAAAATAAATTTACAAAAATCTAAATTACAATTCCGGTATCGATTCTATACACGAAATCGACCCTATACATTTTCCGGAAAAACAACGAACATAATAATAAATCCTAAATTCGGTCAACCCCCGAATTTTTACTATTACAAGCATTCACCACCAAAAACGAATCTCGACATGTCCGAGAGTTTAATAAAACCAACAATCACATGACAAAATAATTAAACGAATAATCATCAAGCCATAATAGTCGGATCCCTGCAAGGTAGAACAATTTTATCGAAAATACCGCGAACGTAAACCACGCTCTGATACCAATTGTTGGAATTCGCTATCCCGGGTTATCAAAATTGCGGAACCGATAACCCGAACGAACCCTTCGCCGGAGATCATACGAACACCGACTCATCCGCCGGAATCCGGGCTTTGGAGACCACGCACCCGAAAGCACGTAATCCGCCCCCACCCGAAAACCCGCGAGCCGAGGTTCATACAATCAACAACCTCAATCGCCGGAGAAACCACGAGCCCACGCGAACCGGGACCCGACCGAACGCGTCGCGCGCACGAGGCACGCGAACGCCCAGCCGAGTCCCCGCGAGGGGACTCGCGATCGCTCGTAGCGATCGCACGGGATGCCTCACGGCATCCCCGCAGCGGATCCGGCGATCCGCTGCTCGCGGCTAGGGCTCGCATCCAGCGAGCCGCTGCGGGTGAACCCGCAGCTCGCTACGAGCTGCTACGGGTGAAACCCGTAGCCCTAGCGATCGGCCCCGTAGGGCTCGATCGACCCTCGGCGTCCAGCCGAGGGTTCGCGCACTCGATCCCCGCGAGGGATCCACGAGCCGCCGGCGGTCCGGTGGATTCGCCACCACCGCCCGGTTCGACCCTCGATCCGGGGTTCGATCCTCGGATCTTCGTCCTACGGTATTCTCGATAAAATCAAATCGAACAGTTAACAAGGGGGTTGAGAATTGTACCTACGATTCGTTGTTCGGAGAAACGAAATCGACGACCTCGTGACCTTCCCGCGTATTCCTTGCACTTGTTCGAACGTCGGGTGGGCGACGAGCTATCGAACTTGTGGATCCTCTTCACTCTCAGAACTTTATTGTTGGCGTAACGTAGGTTAGTAAAGTGAAGACCACGTAGTGCTTTTATAGGCTACGAAGGGGATCAAAAGGAGAATAAATATTGGGCTTCAATATTGAAAATTAAATTGGGTCCAACCCAAATCCATTAATTCTTATCAATATTAATTTTATTTATTTTCCACTATATAAATAAAATTGCACTCCCAATATTATTCATATTATATCAAATAATATTTCTCCAACTTAGTATTATTTATTCCGTGTATTTAAGATTTAAATATCCATGAATAAAATTTATTTATTGCTTAATAAATTTATTCATCTCTTATATCCGAGACTAGTACCACTCAACCTTATTTATTATGCGGAACAAGTCCACTCGCGAGGTTTACATAATAAATCCTTATGAGCTCATCTCGGGGATATTATCAACCCTTACGGGATACACTGCCCCTTCAAGAATTCACGGCATGCCATATATAAAATATAGTGACCCAACTTAACCGGTAATTAACCCAATTATCAAACCGGTTAATTCCTTTGGTAAATCAAAGTCACTTATATTAAATATACACACCCGCAATTATTTCAGGGATTAAGAATAAAATACTCCGAGTCTCAAATCAATTATCGCCGAGCAATCCTAATTGATGAGTCTCAATCGATCCGCTCAATACACCAAGTGTACAAGTGTGATAAAATAATTAAGATAAATTATTTTCTCTCTCACACAACGACTATACCGATGGACTAGTTCGTGTCCACCTAGGTCGTGAGCAACTGTTTGATTAAATACGAGTAACCGATAGTATGATCTTCTGTGTGGGCCCGACACACCATACTAACTACAACGTATAAAATCCAGAACTATGATTTGCATTTATTTAATTAACAATAATTAAAAGCAAATGAATGTCTGTAATTAATAGGTAAATGAAAGTGCATACAGAGTTCAGAATACTCAAATCTAGACATTAAGTATACCACTCCATCATGTGGTAGATACTATCAACACAGTGTATCAACCATGAAGGGTTAGCCACCACCCTGTCAAGGCGTCTCCACTTCCGGTCCCTCACCTGCTGGTTATGCCACGTATACCACGGTCCCACCGTCGGTAGCGTAACCAAATCTGCCGCCGTCAAGCAAGCTTGAAAGTCATCTGTCCCAGTCGGCGTACTTCCACCCAAAGCCTCGCTCTCATCCAGGATAGTGTTGAAGTCACCCAACACCACCCAATCAGAATCCTGCAGGAACTCAGAAATAGAAAGTATATAGTCCCATAACACTCGCCTCTGAATCACCGAGTTATGGGCATATACGAACGTGTAAAACCGCGTGACAGTCGTCCTGAGCTCCGTAACTCGACAATGAAGCCACTGATCAGAGGTATGAACCATCTGGACATCCACCAAACTATGGTCCCAGCCGACCCATATACGCTTACCCGGACCATCTATATAATCAATGTACCTACTCCACGTAGAGAACACTCGGTCAGCGACAAAAGAAGACCTACTAGGGGTGACATGTGTCTCTAGAAGTGCAACGAGACTGACGGAGTTCTCCTGAATAAGATCTCGGACTGCCCGCTGGTGATCCGGCTTATTCAGCCCTCTAACGTTCCAACAAAGAGTACTACACATGGGAACTAATCGGAAGGGTTGCTTTAGGACCCTGCGTATACACTACCATAGTACCAGCCGTATTTCCACTCGGATCATGTATTACCTCCTCCCCCGGTGGGCCTAAGTCGATCGAACCTGTCCCCATATTCAAGTGTCCGAAGCCTACCAAGTCCACCGTCTCATCAGGCTCATTTCTCTTACCATGTTCTGTAGTTCCAAGAGTACTTAGGGTATTTCGGGCAATATGACCATTCCCAGCGCTAATCTCCTCATCAACTTCACAAAGTACATCAAATGAGTTAGAATTAACTCTTGACCGTTCACGTTGATTAACTTGAAGTTGGATTTGCGATTTATCTTTATTACCGTCCATCCCATTTAATATGCCATTCGAGCCATTTGGTGCATATTTTGCAATCTGCACATTTGTTATCATATTTTGGGCAATTGATATCCCATTATTCCGATTGTCGGTTGTACCAATAACCGATTTCCCATCACCTCTATTCTGATTAGACTCCAATTCAATCACCCCTCGGCTTTTCTTTTTTGATTCAACCACAGTCCAGGTCGAGGCTGGATGCAAATTATCAGACCTTGTCTTCTCCGGCTGGACTATACTCTTTTTTGGCTCAAATCTAGTAATTGGCCGTGGCTTAGTTGTGGGACCAGCTTGTGGACATTTCCCGTACGTGTGACCGAAAGAATTACACCGCGTGCAATTCGGCGGACGCCACTCATATTCAATATCTATCTTGCAGCTACCTTTATATTCCCCTTCCTTAGTCGTCGGTTTTAGTAGAATAACATGGTCACGGAAGCTGCCGTCCACTTTCATCATCACACAAACACGAGCATAGTCAAGTCGTGTCATCGAGCTAGTGTACACGTCCGGGTAAAGTGGTACTCCCACCGCGCTCGCAACCCTACTTAGCCCATCCGTATTCCAATACTCAAGGGGGAGGTTCCTGAATTTAACCCAAATCGGGGCCTCCTTATGCACCAGTTTTTCAAGAGCCATCCCTTCTGTCCATCGCTGTAAGAATAGGGGTCTACCAGAAAATATCCATGGACCTCCCTCGACTACCGTACGAAGCTCCGACTCAGATTTGAATGAGAAGAAAAAGAATCCGTTTGTGTTTGCTTTAACATCAATCAGCCCTCTCCAAATTGGCATGACAAAGTTTTTTGTTACCTGGAATCCCAATTGTGCACCTAAGTAGTACCCAACAAGAGTAAACTCCCATCTCTTACTTCCGTCTTGTACCGTCTCCCACGTCGGACGGATGAAGGGCTCCCCATTATTGATCTCCGGTGCAATGTATTTAAGCGTAACTCTAGATAATGTAACTGGTTCAATTACGTCCGGTGATCGGATATAACCCGACGTAAAGCTTCCAAAAACCAAACTGTGTAGGGGGTTACCAGTAGCAGTGCTCAACCGATCAAGTTTCGGTCCTGTTGTTTCAGCGTTTTGCGATTTCTGA
Organism: Euphrasia confusa; assembly: GCA_954870475.1. Classification (NCBI taxonomy): domain Eukaryota; kingdom Viridiplantae; phylum Streptophyta; class Magnoliopsida; order Lamiales; family Orobanchaceae; genus Euphrasia; species Euphrasia confusa. Next base: position 40,334,579 of record OX940952.1, read on the forward strand.
GAAAATTTATTTTCCCCCGATTCTGTTAGTGCATGGGCTAAAGGGCCTGAAGAAGTCACGGGTTGACTTAGCCCAGTGCCAGAAAAAGGCCCATTTCGGTTTTGAGAATTAACTCCCGAATTACCATATATATTATTATGAGAAATATTATTAGTATTAGGACTATATTCAGAAAGTCCCTCCTTTCTCGTAACAGCATCCAAATTCAAATTTGTAATCTTACTTCCATTAGTCACCGCATGACTCGGCTGTGTTGAAGGTAAGTGTCCCACAGAATCCGCACCCAAAAAAGGTAGGTCATCTGTATTCTTGGCATGCAACTCGTTATTCCTTGTTTGGCTCAATAACACGGAATCACGGGATTTCGACACGTCTACCTGCAAATTTTCCTGAAAATGATGAACACCATCCGCAATATTCCCAGCATCCGACTTAAGAGAAGCAATATCAGTTTTATTTAACGTAGTAGTACATATCGCCTTCCTCTTTTGCTCGATTAGGGCTTGTTCGTCAACACCAAGACCCGTACGGCAATTCCCATCATTCCCATTCAAACCGATATTACCGGTACTTATAGCCCCTCGATCCATACCACAATTGTCTCTACCATTCACCATATTCACCAAATTCGCAAACTCTGGTACATCAAATTCAAAATCCGAATGTCTCGTGGTAATCGTCCTCACCATCTCCTCTGAGACCTGGTTAAATTGCTGCATCAAAGGCGTGTTGACTGGAACCTCGGACTCGTAGGTTGACGGTGCAACCAGAGAGGTGTTGATCGGAACCCCATTCGTCGGATTATCAACCTTCTTCTTCCTAGGGCGTCCTCTTCCACGTTTCGCTACATCGCTTTCCATCTCAATCTTCTTTTAGGTTAAAATGGTGTATGGTGTATGCATATGTGGTTAAAATGCCACTGCTCATTATTGTTAGAGCATCTCCAACCGATACCAAAAACCTATTTTGAAGTAGGATAGATGCTCCAATCGATACCAAAACATAAACCTATTATAGGTTTTATGGTGGGACCACCAAAAAAATACTTAAATTTACGTCTACCGTAAACACAAACCAAAAACTATTCATTATTTATAAAATGATCCTTTTTTTTTATAAATTAATAAAAATGACTCATTAATCTTTTTTTTTTCTTATTTAATATTTTTTGTAATGTAATATTTTTAAATAATCATATCATTAATAATTAAAACAAATTTTTTTTATAAAAAAATAAATATCACAATATAAAATATAATTAAATATTAAATATTTAATTGATAATAAAAATAAAATAAAATAAAATACTTAAAATAAAATGCTACTAATTACAAAAATAAATAAACTATAAATCACAACAACAAAATTGATGATAAGCAGGTAAATTGAAAATAATATTTATTAAATTTTTTTGATGTCAAAAGTTATGTGGTTAAATAGTAAATTTATAAAGATGTTGGTTATTTATAAAAATAGTATAAATAATTGTATAAAAAGAATATTTAAAGAATATTCTTTTAAGTTTGAATATTGGTTTTTCGGTTGGAGTCAAATTACTGTAAACTTAAACTTAAACTTATTTTGTGTTTAAGTTTTGGTTTCTCGGTTGGAGATAACCTTAACCATAAATATTTAATTAGAGCATCTTGCAAGATGGTCTAATTTTGCCAATCATGCTTCTTCGTGAAGTCCGTTGGCTTCTCGCCGCCCGCGAAATAGATTCCGTCGCTCCTCGCCTCCCATTGACAGATAGCATGAGTGCACGGAACTTTCATATGCCTGTAAAATGCATCAAAATTAAACAACATTCTTGTTACCCCACCAAATATGGCAAAAGTATAAAGTTTTGCCGAAAAAGTTCTCGCAAATTTTCCAAGTGAACTCATTGTTTGCGGAAATGATGTGATGTCCTAAATTGTCATCTTTAGACTGGCATCGCAAATCCATGTCCGGTGAGGGCAGCTTATTGGTTACGTGGATTCGATATTCGTCGGTTGCAGGACACCAATGTTTGACGCTATAGCCAATGGCGTCGACGTTGATTTGGAATGTCAAAGTGAACAAAATCAAAGGTTTGTAGGATGCCATGAGTTTTAACCATTGTTGCTTTCTACTTGATTGTGATCAAGAAATATGATTGTGATCAAGAATTTCGTAAATATATTTCTTTGAGGTTGATATAGAGCTCTCTATTTATAATGCTGGCATTGCCTATTATCACAAATGAATAAAATTATTAAAGTTTGCATTGCCTATGCAAACTTTTGAATTTAAATTGAGATGTTTTTGTTGGTCTTTTGTAACTGAACTTATAGAGCTCTGTCTCATGTGTCCTACCAAATAATTGTGAAATGCAAATAATTTTTAGAAATTGCATTCTTCCTTGCAAATGAGTGATCCAAGTTGGCTAATTCATTTATAAAAAAAATCAGGTTTTATTATAAATATATTGTAATCGGTTATTTTTGTGTTGGTATTGTTCAAAACTAACATACATTAAATTAATTTTAATATTTATATAGTGATAATTAAAATAAGGCATTTATACCATATATTTTATACTATTGATCATTTAGCCCAAAAAATTCACAAAATTTTTCCACCTTGATTCGAAAATTGTTAAATACTTCTTATTTCTCTTCTTCGTTCTTATAGTATTTTATTAAAGTTTATAATTATAAATTAATTGCAACTTACATAATTATAACTTAATTTTAATTTTCCTTTATTATTATTAATAATAATAAACTAAACAAAATAAACAAAGATAGTAATACAAATAAAAATAGAAAAATTGCAGAAATTAAAAAAGTGTGATACATGACCATGCATTTGTTTTTGCTTTGTTTTTCTTCTTTGATTACCAATCAAACTTCTTATTAAACGGGCCGTTGAAGTCGCGGGAAAAGTAGATACCATCGGGCCTTACTTCCCAGATGCATTTACCCCGGACGCATCGACTTACTTCCCAGATGCATTTACCCCTGGCGCATCGACGTCTACGCTTGGAGGTGAATACGTCGATACTAATTTTCTTGTCGTTCCACCCAAAACTGCAAAAGAACAAAGTGTTTTCGGCGAAATTATCGCAAAATCCCCAATTGAAATCATAGTTTTATCAACTTGGTGATATCCGAGATCGTCATCTCCAGATGCACAATGGAATCATATACTATATTTATTAACTACTCTAATTAATGTATTTTTTTTGTGTTTTCTTAACCGCATGTTATTAATTAATTAAATTAGAAGTATTTAAAGAAAAAGGTATTTTAGTTTTTTAATTTATAATTGATACCCCATAAATTACACTTAAAAAAAGATGAGTTATTTAATTTAAAAAAAACATTAAAAATGATCCCTTATCCAAAATTTTCCTTAAAATTTTTATGTACTTGAATTTAGAAAATTCACGAGTTTATATATAGAGTTTGGTTGATTTTTTTTTTTTTATTGATTTATAGGAATTTTCATAAAGTTTAAATAATTTTTTTTATTTGTTTATATATATTTGTATTTGTTTATATAAATTACATAAACTTTTATAAATTTTGATATATATTCAACATTTGACAGTACTTGAAAATAGATCGAAATAAATTTATATTAAGTTTTGGGTTCAAGAAAAAATAAATTTTAATTCCAATTTTGAACTAGTAAAGTATATATAAAATAAATTATTTTTTCAAAATTTTCTTTTTTTTCTTTTTATTTTTGACTAAATATATTATGTTTATTTATATATATTTTTATTTTAAAATTTATTTAATAATAAATTAGTCGATTAAAATAGATATTTCATATATTTATAATAAATTTCAAAGAATATATATTTTTGGAATAAAAAAAATGCATAAACTTTTAAAGTTTATTAACTTTTAAATACTTATAGATTTTGGTTTAGATTAATTGCAGATGTTTAAATGCTCACACACACTTGTGTGTGGTTCGAAACTTGGAATTTACGGTTCTACTCATAGACACATGTCTTGGGTTCGAACCTTAGACCTTAAGGTTCTCAAGTCGAATGTTCAACCAACTGAGCTAACAACACTTAACATATATTTATTTTATTTTTACTTATAAGTACTTTATTTTTAATTTATAAATATATTTTTGGTAAAAAAATATTTTTTATGTTGAATTAACACTACTACTTAAAATTAACAACACACATAATAAATCAACTTTTATTTCTTAATTTCTCTCATTGCGAACAATAGAGATTTAATTAGAGCATCTTGCAAGATGGTCTAATTTTTCCAATCATGCTTCTTCGTGAAGTCCGTTGGCGCTGGGTTCTCGCCGCCCGCTAAATAGATTCCGTCGCTCCTCGCCTCCCAGTTACAGACTTTATGAAAACACCTAATTTTCATACGATCGTAAAATGCATCAAAAACAACATTCTTGTTATCCCACCAAATATGGCAAAAGTATAAAGTATTGCCGAAAAAGTTCTCGCAAAATCTCCAAGTGAACTCATTGTTTGCGGAAATGATGTGATGTCCGAAATCGTCATCTTTAGATTGGCATCGCAAATCCATGTCCGGTGAGGGCAGCTTATTGACTACGTGAATTCGATAGTCGTCGGTTAATGCAGGACACCAACGTTTGACGCTATAGCCAATGGCGTCGACGTTGATTTTGAATGTCAAAGCGAACAAAATCAGATAGGTTTGTAGGATGCCATGAGTCTTAACCATTGTTGCTTTCTACTTGATTGTGATCAAGAATTTGGTAAATATATTTCTTTGAGGTTGGTATATAGCTCTCTATTTATAATGTTGGCATTGCCTATTATCACAAATGAATATAATGATTAATTGGTCTTGTTTTTATTATACTCCATATATTAAATGTAATAAATGGAAGCATCACTATTTGCACTCCTAAATCCAAGGATAAATTTATTCATAAAGTTTAATTGATTCTACAAACAAATATAAAAAAACCAATATATTGAATTAATTATTGTAAAAAAAAATACCAAAAATATGGAATTTTCCATAAAATATGATAATTTCCAACTGAACTCATTATTTTAATTGACGTATTAAGTAAAAAAGTTTAAAAGTTTAATTTATAATAAATTGGTGAGCGTATAGAAAAATAGGGCGTAAATAGCAATGCTTTTAAAAATATTTATATATTTAGTTTGAAATCATAATATAAAGTTAAATATTGTATTCTTTTGTCTCAAAACAATATGGACAATTTTTCTATTCGACTACGGAAATTAAAAAAGTATTATTTTTTTACAAAAAAAATAGTAAAAATAATATTTTAAATTAAAAAATAAAATTGTCGATAGTAAACTTTAAAAGTAAGTCAATCGATCACTAGCTTGGCATTCACAAATCACAATAAAATTAAATTTATAATTAAAAATACAATTTATTGGTGAAAATGACATCCAACTCTTAACATTTAAAAAAATCAATATAACAAATACAATATATTGTACGTACACGTGCACATATGACCATGGATTTAGGAAATGTTGTCGTGACATCTTAAGAACATGATGCATAGACAAATAAGAAAAAGATTGTGTCTTCTTGCCCAAGCTATTAACATTATTTTATTTATTATTTTAATTTATTTTATTAGGGTTTCAAACTTATTTATATGTCGTTTTTCTCATTCAATTAGTAGTAGTTTTTGAATATGAAATAAAAAGAGTGTTTTCTTTTTGTTTATCAAGTATCGGTATTCGAAAGAATCAACGATCTTTGATTGGTTAATTCTCGGTATTCTACGGAATCAACGAGTTTTAATCTTGTGTGTTCTAGCTTCCGCTACGTCAGTTGGTATCAGAGCCGAAACGATGCCTTCTCGTCGTCAGCCTATCCCCGACGCCGCCGTCAACGTGAAGTCGTCATCGACCTCGACCGTAGTATGCTGCTTTGAGTGTGGCGCGACTAGCCCCCGTCATGAGACTTGCCCGTTCTCTCACCCTCACACGTTATGTGTGGATGAAGAGTCATCCATGTATGGTGGCCCCTAAATTTGATGAAGAGCCCTTTTCGGAAATCCCCGTGGCACTTGTGCTGAGTTTTGATGTTGTTACCCCTACACCACATCAACATGTTTTTGCTCTTGCGCTGAAAGGATATGATACTACCCCTGCACCATATCTGCATGCTCATGTTCTTGCGCTGCATCCCGATGTCGTTGCCGTTGACCTTGTGTCGCTTCCTCAAGTTGTTGCCCTTGCGTCGGTTCTTCCAGCCATTGTCCCTACGCCACGTCAAAGTGTAGCTGCTGCCCTTGCGTTGTGCCCTCAGGATTGCCGACGATTGGTGTTTGATCCCGGCATCTTCGTGCTCGATTTTCAGGTTCGCGGTCGAACCTTCTCCAAGAGGGGGAGAATGATGCAGAGACAAATAAGGAAAAGATTGTGTCTTCTTGCCCAAGCTATTAACATTATTTTATTTATTATTTTAATTTATTTTATTAGGATTTCAATACTTATTTATATGTCGTTTTTCTCATTCAATTAGTAGTCGTTTTTTAATATGAAATAAAAAGAGTGTTTTCTCTTTGTTTATCAAGTATCGGTATTCGAAAGAATCAACAATCTTTGATTGGTTAATTCTCGGTATTCTACGGAATCAACGAGTTTTAATCTTGTGTGTTCTAGCTTCCGCTACGTCAGAACATCTCTAATGGTGTGTACCTAGCTATCATACATATATTAAAAAAAATATGAAAAGATAAAAAATTAGGCCACAAATAGAAATGTACTTAATATCAAAATATTGATAGTCAATTTTTCTTTCACCTAGTTGCACACGTCTGTGTAAAAATTGTACTTACTATTGACCATGCTCTAAGTGGTGAGCTTAATTATAAGCAACTTTGGTGTCAATATTAATGCACTTAAAAATATATATTTTTTATTTTGAAATCATAATATCAAGTTTAAAATATTTTTTAAAAGTACAAAGATTTTAAAAAGTAAGATGGGGCATTCACAATAAAATAAAACTCGTTAAAAATACTTTTAATTTATTGATGAAAATGGCATCGTTACTACACTCGTGTTTCTTGCTAATTCTTAACCTAATTCCACCAATCATACTTCTTCTCGAATGGCCTAGTGCCGCCGGCAAGATAAACACCGTCTGGGTCTTATTTCCCAGGTGCATGTATCGGGATGACGCCAGTCCTGGTTCTTCGAGGTAAATTCGTCAAAGCTAACTTCTTTGTTGTTCCACCAAAAATGACAAAAGAACAACGTTAAACTCCCAATGGAAATCACAGTCTTTAATGACTACAAGATGCACGACTTCGTCATCTCCCGATTCCAAACCCGGATCCGGAAGCTTGTTGACCACGTGGATCTCGTAAAAATTAGTAATCGAACATGATTTTTTAGTATTGTAGGCACCGGTGATTTGGAAAACGTTACCCAACAAAAACAGAAAAAAAACACGAGGATAGTTTTCATTGCGGTATCGATTGATGATGGTCGAAATGTTGTTGTGATTGGTCTCTTGGTAAAGTGATTAAAGAATTGGAATGCAAATAAAGTACAACTATTATCAAATAAATCGTGCGTAATTACCGGGACATTTGTAGTACAATATAAACATGGATATATGATCGATCTTAGTTTCTAACAATGTATCCATTACATTTGTATCATTTTATAAATATATATTTACATTTTATTTTTGGTAAAAATTAATTTTATGTTGAATTAACACTACTTACAAATATCAACAAATAATAAATCAACTTTTATTTATTAATTTCTCTCAAATGCTACCAAGTAACAATAGAGTATCTTGCAAGATGGTCTAATTTGTCCAATCATGCTTCTTCGTGAAGTCCGTTGCCGCTGGATTCTCCCCGCCCGCAAAATAGATTCCGTCACTCCTCGCCTCCCATCGACAGATAGCATGAGTGCACGGAACTTTCATATGCCCGTAAAATGCATCAAACACAACATTCTTGTTACCCCACCAAATATGGCAAAAGTATAAAGTTTTGCCGAAAAAGTTCTCGCAAAATTTCCAACTGAACTCATTGTTTGCGGAAATGATGTGATGTCCTAAATCGTCATCTTTAGACTGGCATCGCAAATCCATGTCCGGTGAGGGCAGCTTATTGGTTACGTGGATTCGATATTCGTCGGTTGCAGGACACCAATGTTTGACGCTATAGCCAATGGCGTCGACGTTGATTTGGAATGTCAAAGCGAACAAAATCAGATAAGTTTGTAGGATGCCACGAGTCTTGAGCATTGTTGCTTTCTACTTGATTGTGATGAAGAATTTGGTAAATATATTTCTTTTAGGTTGATATAGAGCTCTCTATTTATAATGCTGGCATTATTGCCTATTATGACAAATGAATAAAATGATTAATTGGTCTTGTTTTTATTATATATAGTAATTGAATGTAATAAATGGAAGTATATCACTATTTGCACTCCTAAATCCAAGGATAAATGTAATAAATGGAATTATCACTCGTTTTAGCTCAATTGTTTGAACATTTGAATTGAAGATCATACAAGGTTCAAGGTTCGAACGACATTTGTGTGTGAGTATTTAAATTTCTTCAATGGGTTTAAAAAAAAACTATCAAAAAATAAAATATTGGATTTATTGTACAAACAAAATACCAAGAATATAGAATTTTAGATAAAATAGGATAATTTCCAACTTAACTCATTATTTTAATTAATTAAGTAATAAAGTTTAATTATAGTTTAGAATAAATTGGTGAGTGTAGAAAAATTGGGTGTAAGTAGTAATGCCCTTAAAATATTTATTTTTAATTAGTTTGAAATTATAATATAAAGTTACATTTTGTATTCTTTTGTCTTGAAACAATATGGACATTTTTTTACTCTATGTGGTTATATATGTGTATTAATTCTAAACACTATGTTATTTTTTTAACACACTGAAATTTTGTTACACTTTCTTTTTAATGTATATATTTTTATATACCTAATTGTTCATTATTCATATTAAATTAAAAAAATTAATTGTTTTGTTATAAAAATAAATATATTTTTATATTGTTTTGTATTTCAAATTTTATAAATTCATAATATATATATATATATATATATATATATATATATATATATATATAATTAAAATATTTCGTGCAAGTATAAATTCTAGTGTATTTAATGTATTACAAATAAATGTCTTTATTCAATTAAAACCTAAAATACTTATTTGTTTAATTATAGACATTTTGTATTCTTTTGTCTTGAAACGATATGGACATTTTTTTACTACGGACATTAAAAAACAAAAAACACCAAAAGGATAATGAGTAAAATATAATTTTAAATTAAAAAATAAAGTTGTCTAGTAACTATAAAAATGACATCCAAATGTCATCATGACTTTCTAAGTGGCGAGCTTATAAATTATAAGCAAATTGGGTGCCAATATCAAATTATTAATGCACTTAAAAATATTTATTTTTTATTTTGAAATCATAATACTGTATGAAGTTAAACATCTTATTCTTTCCTTTAGAAATAATATGAACATTTTTAAGTTTTCAATTCGAGCGAGAAAACAAAAAATAAAAAAATGACAAAAAAAGTTATAGGTAAAAATAAGTAAGATAGATCATTTTTTTATCAGCATTCACAATAAAATAAAACTCAGAAAAAATACTTTTAAATTTATTGATGAGTTAGGCATCATACTACACTCATGTTTGTTGCTTGTTAACCTAATTCCATCAATCATACTTCTTCTCGAACTGCTTAGTACCGCTCGCAAGATAAATACCGTCGGGTCTTAATTATATTAATTCCCAGGTGCATTTATCAGGATGACATCAATCCTGGTTCTTCGATGTATTGATGTAAATACATCAAAGCTAATTTTAATCGTCGCAACACTCCCAATGGAAATCATAGTCTTTAGTGACTACAAGATGGCCGACTTCGTCATCTCTCGATGCACAATGTAATTCCAATTCAAACCAGTATCCGGGATCTTGTTGACCACGTGGATCTGGTAAAAATTGGTAATCGAAACATGATTTTAATTTTAGTATCACAAGCACCGGTGATTTGGAAAACGTTACCCAACAAAAACAGAAAAAAACACAACGATAGTTTTCATTGCGGTATCGATTGATGATGGTCGAAATGTTGTTGTGATTGGTCTCTTGGTAAGTGATTAAATAATTGGAATGCAAATAAAGTACTACTATTATCAAATAAAATGTGCATAATTACCGGCACATTTGTAGTACAATATAAACATGGATATATTTTTAAAAACTAAGATCGATCATTATTAAAGTATATATATATATATATATATATATATATATATATATATATATATATATATATATATATATATATATATATATCCATGTTTATATGTTTATATATATATCCATGTTTATATATATATATATATATATATATATATATATATATATATATATATATATATAAACATGGATATATATATAAACATATAAACATGGATATATATATATATATATATATATATATATATATATATATATATATATATATATATATATATATACTTTAATAATGATCGATCTTAGTTTTTAAAAATATATCCATGTTTATATTGTACTACAAATGTGCCGGTAATTATGCACATTTTATTTGATAATAGTAGTACTTTATTTGCATTCCAATTATTTAATCACTTACCAAGAGACCAATCACAACAACATTTCGACCATCATCAATCGATACCGCAATGAAAACTATCGTTGTGTTTTTTTCTGTTTTTGTTGGGTAACGTTTTCCAAATCACCGGTGCTTGTGATACTAAAATTAAAATCATGTTTCGATTACCAATTTTTACCAGATCCACGTGGTCAACAAGATCCCGGATACTGGTTTGAATTGGAATTACATTGTGCATCGAGAGATGACGAAGTCGGCCATCTTGTAGTCACTAAAGACTATGATTTCCATTGGGAGTGTTGCGACGATTAAAATTAGCTTTGATGTATTTACATCAATACATCGAAGAACCAGGATTGATGTCATCCTGATAAATGCACCTGGGAATTAATATAATTAAGACCCGACGGTATTTATCTTGCGAGCGGTACTAAGCAGTTCGAGAAGAAGTATGATTGATGGAATTAGGTTAACAAGCAACAAACATGAGTGTAGTATGATGCCTAACTCATCAATAAATTTAAAAGTATTTTTTCTGAGTTTTATTTTATTGTGAATGCTGATAAAAAAATGATCTATCTTACTTATTTTTACCTATAACTTTTTTTGTCATTTTTTTATTTTTTGTTTTCTCGCTCGAATTGAAAACTTAAAAATGTTCATATTATTTCTAAAGGAAAGAATAAGATGTTTAACTTCATACAGTATTATGATTTCAAAATAAAAAATAAATATTTTTAAGTGCATTAATAATTTGATATTGGCACCCAATTTGCTTATAATTTATAAGCTCGCCACTTAGAAAGTCATGATGACATTTGTATATATATATATATATATATATATATATAAACATGGATATATATATAAACATATAAACATGGATATATATATATATATATATATATATATATATATATATATTATAAACATGGATATATTAAAATTAAACATGGGGAATTGAATATAATATATATTTTGATGAAAATTGAATTGTAATATACATCCATTACAACTTAGTGCATGTTATATAGTATCATATAACATGAGTTTTCAGTATCGCACATGTGATTTGGAAAATGTACCAAATGTTGCTAAACAAAAATAGAAAAAGATTAGATTTCATTGCGATATGGATATATTGAGATGTTTTTGTTGGTCTTTTGTAACTGAACTTATAGAGCTCTGTCTCATGTGTCCTACCAAATAATTGTGAAATGCAAATAATTTTTAGAAATTGCATTCTTCCTTGCAAATGAGTGATCCAAGTTGGCTAATTCATTTATAAAAAAATCAGGTTTTATTATAAATATATTGTAATCGGTTATTTTTGTGTTGGTATTGTTCAAAACTAACATACATTAAATTAATTTTAATATTTATATAGTGATAATTAAAAGAGAGAAATTTTAAAGTACACTAAATGGGATAGTGGGACAGCTTATTTGCACTAGGACATAAAAAAACAGCTTATTTACACCAAAAAGCGGTGAACATCCGAAATTGCCCTCCACCTATGTCGATTCCTGAATTACCTCATAACATTCGACATGTTCTTGTAGGCGAATGTTGACAATCCGAAGGCGAATGTTTGGTATATATCCTTGTCGAATGTTACAACCGTGTCGAATGTATTCCTGTGGCGAATGTTATTTGTACCGTAGGGATCCCATGGCGAATGTTTTCCGTGTGTCGAAACTAATGTCGATAGTATTCCGTGTGTCGAAACTAATGTCGACAATCATGAATATTATTAAGTCTAATGTTATCATGTTAAGACACATGTCGAATGTTATTCCTGTGGCGAATGTTATTTGTAATGGGATCCAATGGCGAATGTTTTCCGTGTGTCGAAACTAATGTCGACAATCATGAATAACATTCATGAATGTCGATATTCTCACAGTCTAATGTTATCATGTCAAGACACATGTCGAATGTTATTCCTGTAGCGAATGTTATTTGTACCGTTGGCGAATCTATAATATAAGGCGAATCTATACCGTTGGGATTCCATGTCGAAAGTATTACAATATAAGGCGAATCTATTATCATCTTAGGCGAAAGTGTTTTAATGATAGGCGAAAGTATCATAATGTTAGGCGAAAGTATCTGAATAGGCAATCTAATATAATCTGGCCACATTAAATACTAACACGCTGCTTCGCGCAAACTTAAATACTGAAAAGACTATTCAAATTCAAAGAAGAGAGTTAATTCAACAATCTGAAAACTGGGTTTGTCGAATCATTGCGTGTAGTTGGCAGGTGTTATGTTTCGAACGGGCGAATTTAATGAATGCAACCTTTCACCAACCGACTTAATTGAACAATTTGAACCCACGTAACCTTTCAAATTTGTTCTCTTTTTACAAACCCATATACCTATAAATAAGTACATATCTAAACCTAGAATTGTACACATCCATTATTTATTTTTCTCTCTTCTACATATCTACACAGTCTAAAAAGTCAAAACATGCCTACCATTGCTTTAGAAAAATTCTGGAAGATACTAACTTCAAGTGATTTCAAGACGGTACTTCGTCTAGATGCTGATTTCGCAAACTCCCACGAGTACGTGGTCGGCGATTGCGAACTGAAGGACAAAAATGGCAACGCGTGGACTGTGAAAGCCACATGGCATGTAGGTTACATTTCTTTCACAAATGGTTGGTCAGAGTTTTGCAGGGCACATCATCTGCAGTTGGGGAAGATTGTCTTCTTCGAGCAAACGAGGTTCAAGACCTTTGTTGTCTCTGTTTATGGCAGAGATGGGAAAGAGATTGTTAACTTCACAAACTCTGGGGCTGCCGGATCTGATTGGTTGCCGGATTTCACTGAAGTGATACGCTCCGTTCTCGCTGACAATCAAAGTTTTGTTGACGTCTACATCGATGATGATGCGGATGAGTATGACGACATTGATATGGACGACGACGACGAGGACGACGACGACGATGGTGAATTTGCCGCTCCTGCTGCTGCTCCCGCTGCTGATGACAATGATGGTGAATCTGCTGCTCCCGCTGATGACGACGATGATGGTGATGCTCCCGCTGCTGGTGGTGACGGGAATTAATTCTTGCCTGCGTGATGATGGTGTTTTAGGGTTTTTTTCGTAATCGGATGTATGTTTGGGCCTTATTCTGGAAACTTTTATTAATATTTAACAACTTTTATTTAGCAATTTTGTTTTCAAAGTTTAATTAACAATCGACAAGGAAACATACAAATTTCGACAAAGCTTAATAAACATTCGACAAAGTTAAACGAACATTCGACAAAGTTAAACGAACATTCGACAAAGCTTAATAAACATTCGACAAGGCTAACAGATTTTTATTTCGTTAATTAAAATTGTGTGAACAAATTTTAATACCGTGTCGACAATTTTGAATATTGTGTCGACAAAGTTGAATATTGTGTCGACACAATATCAGGTCATGAAAATTTATTACTCAGTGTAATAAACTGTGTCGACAGTATGAAGTATTAGTTTATGAGAATTAATCATAAAATTAGCAATTTATTTATGAAATAACATTTTGTTTATTAAAATTGTGTCGATTATGAAAATTATGAAATAATCATAAAATTATGAAATAACTTTGTGTCGATTTTTTATTTCGTGTATTAAAATTGTGTCGACAAAGTTGAATAGCGGTGCAATTTCATGTATTAAAATTGTGTCGACAAAGTTAAATATTTGGTGAATTAGGTAAATTTAGGGGTTTTTATGAAATTGTGGATTTAGGGTTTTCGGAAATTGGGGATTTAGGGTTTTCTGAAGTTGGGTATTTAGGGGATTTAGGGTTTTCTGAAATGGGGATGATATTTAGGATTGTCGAATGTCTGTGATATAATGTCGAATCCGATGTCGAATCTTATGTGGAATCTTATGTGTTGTATCTTTTTTCGAATCTTATTATTATGGCGAATGTATTATAATAATTTTAGGCGAATGTATTATAATAATCTTTGGCGAATGTGTTTTAATGATAGGCGAAAGTATTATATTCTTAGGCGAATGTGTTATGATCTTAGGCAAAATTTTTTAATGTTTCAAAGCAGTTATGAATAGGAAATCTAATATAATCCGGCCTCATTAATGATTACCACGCTTCTTCAGGCAATCTCAAACAGTAGTTGTGAATAGACAATTCAAATTCAAAGCACCTACTGAATTAAATGATCTGAAACGGGGTTTGTCGAATCATTGCGTGTAGTTGGCGAGTGTAATGGTTGAATTAATTGAATGCAACCTTTCACGTACCGACTTAATTGAACCGTCCCATGGCCTTTTAATTTTTTTACAAACCCTAATATTGAACTATAAATAATTCAAGTTTATTAAACTTGAATTCTACACATCCATTATTCTACATATCTCCAAACCCTAAACAAACTTCAATTCTACACTAAAAAAAAATGGCTACCATGGGTCTCGAAAAATTCTGGAAGATAATAACTTCGACTGATTTCAAGACGGTATTCCGCCTGGATGCTGATTTCGCAAACTCCCACGAGTACGTTGTTGGTGATTGCGAACTAAAGGACAAAACCGGCAACGCGTGGACTGTCAAAGCAACATGGTATGCGGGTTACTTTTCTTTTGTTGGTGGTTGGCCGGAATTTTGCAGGGCGCATCATCTGCAGTTGGGCAAGATTGTTCTCTTCGAGCAAACCAGATTCAAGACATTTGTTGTCTCGGTTTATGGAAGAGATGGGAAAGAGATTGTGAACTTCACAAACTCTTGGGATGCGGGGTCTGATTCGTTGCCGGATTTCAGTGAAGTACTACGCTCCATTCTCGCTGACAACAAAAGCTTCGTTGACGTGTACGTCGATGATGATGCTGATGATGAGGAGGACTATGATATGGATGACGATACCAGTAATGGTGGTGCTGCTGCTGATAATGATGACGAAGGTGAAAATGCTGGTCCAGATAATGCTGGTGATGGTGCTGCTGCTGGGGACGATGGTGATGGTGACGGCGCGTGATGTGTATGTGGTTGCTGTTGATGTTTTTTTATTTTTTATTTTTGGCTTGATGTTGATGGTGGCTTTTAATATAATATTTTTAATCATTCGACTTTATTAATTAACAATCGACAAGGTTGAATTAACATTCCACAAAGTATAATTAACATTCGACATGCTTTAATTAAGTATTATATTATATTATGAATAAATATTGAGTATAATAATATCCACGAAATTATTTAACAAAAATCGACAAGCATTATTTATCATAAAATCGACAAGCATTATTTAACATAAAATCGACAAGCAATATTAATTCGACAAGGACTAACAATAAACATTAAACTAATACAAATATTGAAAATAATACAAATATTGAATTTTGTTTTAATTAACATATTAATACGACATAATCAAAACATTCGCCAAGGATTAATAAACATTCGACAAGGATTAATAAACATTCGACAAGGATAAATTAACATTCGACAATGTTTAATATACATTCGACAAGGCTATAAACATTATTATTTTGTGAATTAATATTGTGTCGACAATAATAACTATATAATTTATGGAAAATAATAATAAAATTAGCATTATTTGGAGTAATAACAATCTGTGTCGATTCGTACTGTCGCGACATCCATTATAATTCTGTACTGTGGCGAATCTGAAAATTTACATTCGCAAACCAATGGCAGAGTTACCTGTTGGGATATGTCCTTCGATCCTACGTGTGCAATCGATAAAGTCATAAGGTCGTCTATGGATGTTAAATGATTATTCGATAATATTAATTGTTGGGAACAATATAATATTGATCGATAAAATCATACCTACAGGGTCACACACGAGCTCGATATTGATATACATTGCTTGATAAATATATTGATTTAGAATCAATATTTACGTGGATTTAATACACATGCATGGGAAGCATGGCTTGCATGGATGCATGTCACATAGTGTGACATGGCATGCCACACAAGCAAGTGGGACCACATACAATGCATAGTGGCATGTGTATGTGGCATGACCTTTCACCTCCTTTGTAACCCCTTTTGCATGTTAATGGTGCATTATGATGCCCATTATGTTGTAGGTTACAAAGGGGAGTAATGTGGTGAATAATGAAGCCATTATATGGATGAAAATCAGATTTTCATCACAACACATCTTTACCCACGAAATTCACACCAAAGAGAGAAAGGAGAGAGTGTTCTAGGAGAACCGACTCGATCAAGCAAAGTGTTCGTCATCCGGGTTCGTGTGCAACACGTAGAGGCCGGGCCATTTGTGCGGCTTCAACATCCGGACGATCCAAAGGAGTGACGAGGTCATTCACAAGGAGAGCTTCAAGTTGCTGATCCATTTGAGGTGGTTCAATCGACTCAACACCACCTCAACGACATCAACGAATCACTTCGTCACAAAAGTAAGTAATCGTTGAACCTTATATATATATATATATATATATATATATTGGATGTGTATATATATATATGTTTATATGTGTTCTTATACACATTAAGTGTGCACTAAGATCATGGCATAGTAGATCTATTGCTTTACACGCTTCCGCACACACGGTATATCGATTGGATCGGTATACCGGTACCTTCAATTGGTATCAGAGCCTAGGGCTCGTGCACACTTTTGTGTTGGACACGAAGGTTAAATCAACATAATTGGATTATATGTTTAATTGTGATTATGTGATTAGATGTAAGGTCGGCCACCGTTAGTGGTCGGGTGAATGAAATTGTCGTTTTTTACGTACGATTGGCCATAGTTTTGGAGGGCTGCGTCCCTTGGAATCATTTGTAATAGATAGGTTTTCTATTTCAATATGTATTGTTCAAACTTGTAAGCGATGGACTTGGTCCATGGTTCGATGGTCGATCTCGGCTCTCCGGCGAAAACAAAAAAAAACGAAGCAAAATGAAGCGAAACGGGCGAAAACCGGGCTGCTGGAGCAAAACGGCGGGCGCCGTTTGTGCTCCGGCGGGCGCCGAATGGATTCGGCGGGCGCCGTTTTGGAAACGGCGACCGCCGAAAGGCTGTTTTTTGGTCAGCCTGTTTTGTACCCTTTTGGCGGGCGCCGTTTTGGAAACGGCGACCGCCAGTGGTGTTCGGCGACCGCCGTTTGTGAAACGGCGGGCGCCGTTCGTGGTTTTTGGGGTATGGACTAAGGTTGACCTAAATCGGCGGGTGCGGAACTGAAACGGCGGGCGCGGGCCAGTCCAGAAGATGTTCAAGGCCTATTTTGTTGCTTTTAATCTTTTCGTTTGAGAGTTGTGAGGTTCTAGGGGCCTTTCGATTTCGTATTTATTTGCTTTGCTAGTTATAGGTTGTTTTATGTTATAAATGTTCAACTTACATATAAACAAACCTATGCATGCAAGTTCCCAAAAATAATGAGTATAATGTCTTGTCCAAAACGTCACACTCATGAAGCCCTCGATCATAATTTGGTAGGTCCGCCTCAGCGGGGTACTACTTGTTATCTTGGGATAAGTGGGAGTAAGGGTTAGACCCTTACACGTGAGTTTGGTTTTCTCATCGATAGATCCACTGCAGGCGTGGCTATCGAGACATGAGATGAGAATGGGACTCTCATCGACCGAGAGTGACATTAGATGTCATTGACATGGGATGTCTACCTATCTTAGACTTCTTAAGTGCGGACTCAGTCGGCTTAAGAATTTGCAAGATTAGGGTCTTGGGATTGTTTTGTTCAAGGGAACAAAGATATTAGATATCGATTGAACAAAATGAAATAAATAAGTAGCTTGTTAGACAACCTTATTTGTTTACCGCTTTGTGAATGTTTACATACTTTATTTATCTTTCTTTTTTAGTTTATCATGTTAATTTCAACTCGATTCAAGTTTGGTTCAATTCTTGATTATAAAAAATTGAACAACATAAATTTTCTTGATTCACAATGTAATTTGAGGATGGTCCTCAAATACGAAGACAATGAAAATGTGTTAGATAACCACATCCTAAGATATCATTGAACAACTCAATAGCATGTTCGGGGAATATGCTAAGATTGAGCGGTTCGGTATGACCAGGGTCATCGCTTCAGCTAGGCTGGAAAAATGGAAATCTATGGAATCACATGTACAACAAATGATTGGATTATTTGTTTCAAGTGACCGCCTAGATTTTTCCTATGATGATTATTTGGCAACCGATTTCATACTTCAATCTCATTATGGTTATAATGCCTTTAGGCTAAATTTTCCATATGAATGGTTTGAAGAAATCGCTTCGTGAGCTCCACGGGATGCTCAAGGCTGTTGAGCCGGCGATAGAAAAGGACCCTAAGAGGGAAATTCTTATGATATGGGATAGGGTAGTCAAAAGAGCATGGGCAAGAAGGCTACTAGGGTTCCTAGGGAATCTCAATGCGTCTACTGCAAAAGTGTTGGACACTACTTGCAAACATATAAAAGTTCATATTTTATTCAATTTCAAAACAAATGCCTAATTTGTCTTTCATTTGATGGATTATAAGGTTATGATTATTTTCACCTCGGGGAGTGATTTAATCCAAAACACTTAAGTTCATCAATGACACAAATTAGAGACTTTCGAGCCATTGGATGGCGTGAATCGATTGTCTGGTTGGCTCCCTCATATTTTATGAGAGATAGGGCTTCAATTGCATGATAATATCGCTGGTTAGAAAACTTCGATTTTTCACTTACGATTTATCACGTTTTGACATTGAGATAATTTTGAATGAGAAATTTGAATGAAACTCAATTATTGAGAATAATTGAATTTGCCCAAAGTTCAATGAAGATGTGAAGAACGGGGTTGCTTCATCTTCAGGTATTAATGTTATAGACATTAAACTTCACAAATTCTACTTCTTGGGTATTGGATGCCAAATGTGGTTCTCACATTTGTATGTGGAGGAACTACATAGAAGTGTAAGGTTGGTGAGTAGAGATGTCGATCTACGGGCGAGAAATGAAGCGAATGTCGCTGCATTAGCCGCATGATCATATGATGTTGTTTTGCCTTAGGGCCTTGTTTTAGTATTATAACTATGTAATTTCGTACCTTCAATAAACAATGAATATTGGTTCAGTATTGGATACTGATGGATTAGTTTTTCACTATTAAATAGTTTGGTAACTATTTTAATTGTGAATTATTCTTTGTTTTGGTACGTTTATTATATTGTTTATGTATACTTTAAACTTGAAAAATCATATATAACATTAACACTAAAGGCCGAATCGAATAAGTCTCAATGAGACATAACAATTTCATCTTTCTTGGAGAAAGGAGAACATGTGAGTGATTAATTAGGGATGATCCATACTGATGTATGTGGAACCTATCAGTTCACAAGCACATGAAGGTTATGTTTCGGAAAATAGAAAACAAACTATATGAGATATAGTTCAACCATTCGATGAGAGGTCTAAATGAACTACTGGTCTCTTTTGGGAACACACAATTCTTAACTTCAACTTATACACTGAATAAGACGCTGTCAAAAGCTGTTGATAAGACACCATACTAGGTATGGAAAGGGAGGGTCCCTAAATTGTTTTCATCAAAATTTGAGGTTCTAAAAGCTTCTCTGACGAGATTTATCTCTATAGAGCTTGAACTCAAATGGGATAAAGGTTTCTTTATGGTATCCATAAGAAACACGAGGGTACAAATTCTACGATCTATCTGAGAACAATATTTTGTTGCTCGAGATAGTGATTTTCTTGAAAAGAGTAATCTTTCCTAGAAAGTCAGTGGGAGCTCAGTTGTCTTGAACGAGGTTCAAGTAGAACAAACTGATATGGATACTCAAAACTTGGTCGAGAGTACTCCAGTGGTTTTGGAAACCACACCTAACCCTCGAAGGTCCGAAAGGATTAGAACTCAACCTGACAGATACTTAGGTATTCTGGCAAACGAGAACTATGAAATCATGCTTTTAGAAAGCAATGAACCTTCGACCTATACCCAAGCTATGACGAGTCCAGATTCCGAGAAATGGCAGGGTGCCATGAAATCCGAAATGGAATTGATGTCTGAAAATCAAGTTTGGAACTTGGTCGATTTGCTTAAAGGGGCTAGGCCCATTGGATGCAAATGGATTTACAAGATAAAAACAGACATGGATGGAAAACCTAGTGTTTTCAAAGCAAGGTTGGTGGCAAAAGGATTTAATCAAATTCACAAAGTGGATTATGATGAAAGCTTTTCACCAGTTGCTATGATTAAATCCATTCGGATTCTCTTAGCCATTGTAGCTCATTATGATTATGAGATATGGCAAATAGATGTTAAAACCGCCTTCTTGAATGGGATTCTAGAAGAGGATGTGTTTATGACACAACCAGAGGGTTTTATCGATCCTAATCAGGCTGAGAGAGTATGCAAGCCTAATAGTTCCATTTATGGAATAAAGCAAGCATATCGGAGTAGCAATCTTCAGTTCAATGAATCCATACTGGGATTTGGATTTCAGAGGAACTCGGAAGAGTCTTGTTTTACAAGAAGATCAGTGGGAGTTACGTTGTATTAATTGTGTTGTATGTCGATGACATACTCCTTATTGGAAACAATGTTTCTATGCTTAATTCTATTAAAGAATGGCTTGGGAATTGTTTTTCAATGAAGGATCTTGGAGAAGCACAGTACATATTGGGCATCAAGATCTGTCGGAACAGATCGAAAATGATGTTTGGACTTAGTCAAGCAACCTATATTGATAAGGTGCTTGACAGGTTCAGAATGAAAGACGCCAAGAAGGGTCTCATTCCAATGACTCATGGTACATCTTTGAGCAAGAGTCAGTGCCCTTCGGAACCTGATGAGCAAATAAGGATGGCAAATATTCCTTATGCTTCGGCAATAGGGTCTATTATGTACGCCATGATATGTACACGACTGGACGTATCGTATGCTTTGAGCATGACGATTCAGTTTCAAGGAAACCCAGGTGAGGCGCATTAGACTGCGGCCAAGAATATTCTTATGTACCTTAGATGGACTAAAGAATATTTTGTTGTCTTTGGAAGACAAAAATAGTTGATATTAACAAGCTGTTTGAATGCTAACTTCAAAACAGACTAAGATAATTTCCGATTTTAATCTGGTTATATCTTTTGTCTGGTTAGAGGTGATATTTGCTGGAATAGTTCCATGCAATGCAATATAGCTGATTAAACTACAGAAGCTGAGCACAGTATTGCATTGGATGCAGTAATGTTGGCAGTTAGGATTTGAAAGTTCTTGAATGAACTAGGTGGCGTAACTAGCTCAGCCCATCCGATAGTTCTCTATTTATAGTAGAGTTATCGCGCAAGCCAATGAGCTAGGAAGCACCACAAGTCTAAAACTGGTGCTCAGGAAGTTCCACATTATCTGGGAGATAGTTTTGTGGAGACATCGAGATAATAAAGTTGCAACTTTTGGTAAGGTTGCAAACCCGCTTTCTAAACCTCTCCAGCAGTTTAAGCTTGAGGCTTTCACAACTGCAATAGAGATCAAACATCTTAGAGATGGGTTGTGATTTCTATTACTGTATTAGATACTTTTGGAGATTTGGTAAACATTCACTCATATGTATAATACATGTTTCTTCATATAAATATGGTTTAATTTATATGAATTGTCCAAATGATTAAGTGATATCAATTGGGTTATGAGGTCGACTTACCGCATAATGAAGTCCCAATGGTTGAACTGATATACTTAAATCATATAGTTGTTCCTGGTTTGTATAATCGAGTACGGACAAACCGATAATACAATGAACTAGTTTGTAATGTGTACTATAGCGCCGCTTCATGGGCTAGTGATGTGGGACATCAAGTACAATTACATAGATATTAGCTGAGAGCTAATGATCGAACAGACCCGACTGGAATAGTATTTAAGATTTCGAGTCATAATACTATTTCATTGACTGTCGAGCAATTTCCTCTGACCTGAGTAGTCCAGAGTAATTCCATTGTGAAATGGTGTACTTTGATACAAGTAAACGCCTTTCGTAAAAGGAGGTTATAAAACTTGTTATTGGGTATATCAGGAAGCAAGTGGGAGAGCTTGGATTGACAAGATGGGATTGTCCTCCATTTTATAATGGGATACATGTCTTACCGGCCACTTGGAGAGTCGAGACTGTGGAAAATACGTGGCCACGTCCAGATTCGTATCATAGTGATAAATCTGGTTTTACAGTCTGTCTCAAAGTCCAAGAAAAGTTTGAACCGATTGAGGATGACTCGAGTCTTGCCTCAAGTTCAAACTTAGACATAAAGTGACAACAGGAAATTGGCAGCACACTGGCTCTGAAGGCCAAGTGGGAGATTGTTGGGATATGTCCTTCGATCCTACGTGTGCAATCGATAAAGTCATAAGGTCGTCTATGGATGTTAAATGATTATTCGATAATATTAATTGTTGGGAACAATATAATATTGATCGATAAAATCATACCTACAGGGTCACACACGAGCTCGATATTGATATACATTGCTTGATAAATATATTGATTTAGAATCAATATTTACGTGGATTTAATACACATGCATGGGAAGCATGGCTTGCATGGATGCATGTCACATAGTGTGACATGGCATGCCACACAAGCAAGTGGGACCACATACAATGCATAGTGGCATGTGTATGTGGCATGACCTTTCACCTCCTTTGTAACCCCTTTTGCATGTTAATGGTGCATTATGATGCCCATTATGTTGTAGGTTACAAAGGGGAGTAATGTGGTGAATAATGAAGCCATTATATGGATGAAAATCAGATTTTCATCACAACACATCTTTACCCACGAAATTCACACCAAAGAGAGAAAGGAGAGAGTGTTCTAGGAGAACCGACTCGATCAAGCAAAGTGTTCGTCATCCGGGTTCGTGTGCAACACGTAGAGGCCGGGCCATTTGTGCGGCTTCAACATCCGGACGATCCAAAGGAGTGACGAGGTCATTCACAAGGAGAGCTTCAAGTTGCTGATCCATTTGAGGTGGTTCAATCGACTCAACACCACCTCAACGACATCAACGAATCACTTCGTCACAAAAGTAAGTAATCGTTGAACCTTATATATATATATATATATATATATATATATATATATATATATATATATATATATATATATATTGGATGTGTATATATATATATGTTTATATGTGTTCTTATACACATTAAGTGTGCACTAAGATCATGGCATAGTAGATCTATTGCTTTACACGCTTCCGCACAACACGGTATATCGATTGGATCGGTATACCGGTACCTTCATTACCGTCGACCGCCAACAGCCCAGCCGCCGATATGCAAGATTCAATTCATAGCGGTGCAGATGAATTGAACGATACACATGAATTGAACGACACACAGGAAAGTTACATCTCGACGCAAGAGGTTGAGGCGTTGCTAGCTTTCGCACAGACGACACAAAATGTGTATGCGGAGCCCGTCGAGGAAGACCCTGATCTGGTATGGCACAATTAATGTTTCTGATATTGCTGATTTTGGGTTAATTAAAATTTGTGGATTTAGGGTTTCCAATTATGGGTTTTTCTGAAATTGGGGATTTAGGGTTTCTGAAATTGGGGATTTAGGGTTTCTGAAATTGGGGATTTAGGGTTTTCTGAAGTTGGGTATTTAGTGGATTGAATGTGGATGATTTTTCCATAAACATACAGGAATGGTCGTGGGTTAGATCTACTTTCCAGGGAACTGGAAGCAAGGCTGCTCTTTACAACAAGATCAGTAATATGAAGCTGTTGTCTGATTGTTTGTTTAATTATCAGACATTGCAACAGAAGTTAGACAATTCGTGTTTTAAATACTTTCATAGAATGGATCATCACCAAGTTGATTTGCCTAACAGTGTTGTTCATACAATTCTTAGTCGACAAATAACTTTTCCCAATGCCAAAGCGGATGAACTGTGGTTTAGGGTTGGATCAAAGCATATATGTTTTGGGGCACCCGAATTCGCGCTTGTCACTGGACTTCGTTTTGGTGCTACAACATTTGACACAACTATTAGTCACCCAACACCGGAGAATGGTTTGTATGCCCGTTTTTTCTCCAACTGCAGATTGCCACCAAAAGTGAAAGAACTTTTAGGTGAATACATGTCAGGCCGTTTTCAGTCCAATGACATGAGTAATGAAGATCAACTAAAAGTGTACAAGATTTTATTTGTTCATCTGATTGTGTTGGGCGTAGACGATGCGAAAAAGAGAGTAGAGAGCTGGGTGTGGGCGTTGATCGAGGACGATGAAAAGTGGGAGCAGTTTCCATGGGGTTCATTCGCTTTCAAGAAATTGATTCAACACATGCTTGCGGTGCGGACAACTGCTGGATATGCCAAGTATCATGTATACGGGTGTTCTCTTGCGTTCTTGGTATGCTACTGTAGGGCTTACATTTACTGTTTACTTATGCAATGACAAATGTCGAATTTTAATTTTTTGTTCTTATTAATACCCTGCAGTTTTGGGCATTCGAGGCTATTCCTCGTTTGGGCTTTGAATGTGGAAAACCAAATACCAACCCGTCTGAACAGAGCCCTCGGATTCTGAAATGGGAGTTGACTAAAAAGATGTCTCATATAGACTTGGAGTACATTTTCACGGAACAGGTATTCCTAAGATTTCTAAAGCATGGTTTACTTAGCCACATGAGCTTTCTCATTGTGTATGTTGTTTCCTGTTGCAGACAATATGCCACACACGTCTCGAACCAACAGAAGTTGAGAAAGTACGTTACGCAGATTGGTGGGCGAACGTAGCACATCCTCAGACTGAGGAGTTGCGTATTAGGGCGCGTAAGAAGCCACGCATTTCATCTCCTCCACGGCGGAGTCAGGTTAATCAACCTCAACCCGTAATGCAGCCGCAGCCGCAGGTTGAAACCTTCGTAGGGGATGCATTACTACTAAATTTGAGTGACGTCGCGGTTATGGAGGACGTCAATGTACGGCCGAGCATAGAGCACTTTTCCCCAAATTTGCAAGAGCACTTTTCCCCAAATTTGCAAGATCGCCAAAATGATACATCTCCGCCGCGGAGACAGAGTCCATTCAAT
This sequence comes from Euphrasia confusa, assembly GCA_954870475.1. NCBI lineage: Eukaryota > Viridiplantae > Streptophyta > Magnoliopsida > Lamiales > Orobanchaceae > Euphrasia > Euphrasia confusa. The sequence continues at coordinate 40,360,331 of OX940952.1, forward strand.
CACACATCGCCGGCGCGGAGACAGAGTCCATTGAATGAGGTGGGTTCCGGTGCTTGCAAAGAGTCCACAAATTCTTTGCTCGTTTCCTTGGTGGAATCTGTTAATGCCCTTCAAAAAGAGAGCGCCGATCAGTTGGAGGTGGTTCGGAAAGAGAGCGCCGATCAGTTGGAGGTGGTTCGGAAAGAGAACGACAAAAATTTCGCCCAGCTTAGGGATCAGATTCCTGTAATAGTTGGAGAGAAGCTGGAGAAATGTTTGATGTCATTGGAAGGACACATTGCATCCATTGTGGACAGTGCCGTACGCAAGGCTTTCACTGACTTAACACCAACCTTTAGTACTGAGTTCAAGGAAGCAGTCCTTCCATGTATCTCGGATTCTGTTATGCATGGGCTTCGTAATATGATCATAGAAAATAAAAAAAAAAGCAGCTCAATCTAATTCCCCAAATGTACAGACTCCAATTGTGCAAAGCTCTATTACTCCTTTTAATGCTGCTGCAGGGCAAAGCTCTAATACACGAGGTCATGTTGGGAACCAGGTCAGTCCTCCAATTGGAGATAATGTTGTGCAAGCAGCTGAGCCCTCCGAAGGAAGTATCCTAGTGCCACTGAAAACAGCATTGCCTCATAACGTGGAGACAGATAAGGGCAAAGCTGTGGAGATACAAACTGGTACAAGCCCGCAGCTGCCAAATACCAAAAGAGCAATAAAACCTTCTGACGCACTAAAGTCCCCTTTCACTAATGTTGACCAAATAGTGGAAAGAGCTGATAATTCATTCAGAAAATTCATGAGAAGCACTGAAACGTATGTTAACATTATTACATGTTACAAGACTTGGTAAGATTAGCAAGTGGATAATGTATCTGTTAATTTGTTTCGTGTTTTGGCAGGGTTCTTGTGTTTGGCATGATTACACATGAAGCGGATGCAAAATGGTTTTCAACAATAACAGATGTCAATCAAGATTTAGAGACAGAGGTAATTTGGAATGCTTATTATTGAATGCAACATATACTAACTACATAACACTATCTTCAGCACATAAATGTCTATCTGCGTATATTGCACAATCATCCTGCTTGGACTTGCGGAGCGGCTCAAAACAGTCCCTTGTATTTAGTGTTGGACTTGCAGTTTGCGGTAATTATGTGTTAAGAAATTTATTTCTTTTATGTACCTAATCAAAGTATGTATGAAGTTAATGGGAAGACCATATCCAACCTCAGGACACTGTTCGGTGCTTGTGGCGGGATAAGTTGAAGGAGAAGGGTGTTGTACCCGAGAACGTTATCTTCAAGAGAAATGAAGTTAAGGAATTGGTGAAGCGCGTCCGTGGAGAATCTACAGTCAACGGCTGGCATAATATGAAAGATTGGAAAAAAGTTAAATCGGTTAGTATTTACATGTCGCCATTCAAATCTTATTTATGACAGGTCCAATTACTGATGACATAATACTACAGGTTGTTACTCCTTGGCATACAAATGACCACTGGGTAATTTTGCTGCTTTCTCTTGCGAAAAAGACCATATGGATATACGATCCCATAATCCATAGGTGGTCGGCTGAGATTCAGGAGTCCAGAATAGAATCGTTGTTGTGCTGGAGGAGGATGATTCCACAAATACTCTCACATGCTGGCTATTATGAATTGAAAGATACTCAGGTGAGTGAAACCTGGGATGTATCCATTGCGCCACCGAATGCATGTTTCGTACAACATGACCTTCATTCGTGTGGGCCATTCGCCTTGAAGTGCATTGAGCAGTTTCTTATAGGACGACAACTAACAGGTGTGACCGAGGAGAACATGCAAAGAATTAGATTCCGGATGGCCGAGCGAATTTACTCACATGCTAGACTATATCCACTACCCGCAGGTTTTTAACTCTAGTATATTTAAGAATTCTGGTATATTTCATTTTGTGGTCTGTACAAGCTAAACTTAATCCATTCGAATGTTCATTACAATCGACAATGTAGAATACTCTCTAATACACATTCGACACGGTCTAATAAACATTCGACACAGTCTAACACACATTCGACACGGATTATTACTCATTCGACACAGTTTAGTAAGGTCGAATGCACATTCGACAAGTCTGGAACTTTACTATTTTGTGAATTAATATTGTGTCGACAAATATCATGGGGTCTTTGTAGAATCATAGTTAAGCATATGTCGAATGTCACCTTATTTGTGTCGAATGTTATCTGATTTTTGTCGAATCATTAATAAGTCTTGTCGATTCAGAAGTACACAGTAAATCATATGTAGTTAATGGGGCGAATGAGTCTTGTCGATTCATAAGTCTTGTCGATTCATTGTGTCTAATTAATAACGCTTCAGTTCATCTGATCGAAGAAATCAGATGTAGTTAATGGGGCGAATGAGTGGCGTGGTAGTTGGGGTAATGAATGGGGCGAATTTAATTAAGTTGCAACCTTTCACAAAACGATGCAAAAAGACTGTCCACTGAACTCTACCTGTTGCTATAAATTAAGTTGTTTACCACTCTCCTTTTTTACCCCTCTAATATCCATTCAATACAAAAAAAAATAAAAAATGGCAAACGTTGGTCTTGCAGTTACCAAGTTCTGGAAAACACTTGTTTCGGATTATTTCAAAGAGTTGCTTCGCCTGGACTCCGACTTCGCACAAGAAAACCTGCACCTCGCCGGCATGGACGTTGAACTGAGGGACAAATCTGGCCACGTCATGATCGTGCATGTTTCATGGACGTCTGGTTTTCTGACGTTCAATCGTGGGTGGTCGCAATTTCGTGCAGCGCATCGTCTTGGGCTGGGGTATGTGGTCCTCTTCGAAAATTCCTTATTCGATAGCTTTCTAATGTCCATCTATGGGAGAGATGGCAAAGAGATTGTGGATTTCAATAATCCACAGCCTCGTGGATCTGAGACGTTGCCGAAAGTGAGTGATGTTGTTCAGTCCATTATGCGTTCTAATCAAGTATTTGTTGACATCTACTACGATGATGTGTCGTCGTTGGATGGGGACGAGGAAAGCGCCGACAGCGAGGATGATGATGACGATGACGACGACGGCGGTGCAGAGTGAAAAGTTTCTTCTGCACGGCTAATGTAAAATTTTCAATCGGAAATGTTTGTTTTTTTTTTTTAATCGCCATTAATGAATGTTTAATTATAAATTTATAAATTTGCAATGTATTTATCAATAATATTAGGATGATAATATTCCACAAGCATTCGACAAACAAATTAAGCATTCGACACACAAATTAAGCATTCGACACACATCAAACAAATTAAAACCCTAGGCGAATCTGATTTACACACATCAAACAAATTAAAACCCTTGTCGAACCATAGCGAAACCCTTGTCGAATGTTAGTTCATCTGTGTCGAATACACATGAAAAACCCTAGGCGAATGTATTATACAGCTTGTCGAACCATAGCTAAACCCTTGTCGAATTTACTTGATTTGTGTCGAATGAAAGTTCATCTGTGTCGAATACACATGAAAAACCCTAGGCGAATGTATTATACAGCTTGTCGAACCATAGCTAAACCCTTGTCGAATTTACTTGATTTTTGTCGAATGAAAGTTAAACCCTAGGCGAATGTTAAATGAGCTGTGTCGAATCATTTTTAACCATGTTCAATCATAACTAACCATTGATAAGTGTTTCATCATAGTTAAACATAGGAGATTAAAAACATGTTCTTCAAATCATTACAGCCAACTTTCACGGTCAAATTCGGTAAATTCTTCAACTTCGGTATTATTACCGTCAGTAGCAGCAACAAAGGCAGGGCATCTCCTACGGGTGTAATCGGCTCCACTGCATATGGAGCATTTTTTACGAGCACGACGCTTGCTTTGTTTACCTACCTCGGTTGGCCCAAACGTCTGCTGAGATAGCACCACCTCACAGCGTACAATGTTGTGACCATCTCCACCGCAACGTGAGCAATGCTGTGGTATTTTTGACCTTGATGCACTTCTTGAACTTCCAGCAGAGAACCTTGACCTCCGGGGTCGACCTGCTTGTCTCTGCCTATCGGGAGGAAGGCATACGATACTTCGCACAGATGAAGGTACCACCCAAGCACTCAATTCAGGGATGGGCATCACTGTTCCGCCCCACATTCCACGTAAAACGGAGGTCTTATAACAGTCTCCGACGTAGGCATTTATGTTGTGATTAATCGTCCTAAAAAAAGAAGGAAAATACTAGAACCACATATCATCCAAAAAAGGAAAGAATAACAATTCAAAAAATACGTGAACGTACCGTATCGCCGCAGCTGCATGACTGCATGGTTTCAACATTTGGTCAAAGTAACCACAGCTGCATGTTCTGTTTGCGAGATCCACAACTAATATTTTCACTCCATCTCTAACTTTAAAGCAATTTGCATTGATGCGTTCGACGCTCATTCTCGAACCTTTTCTGATTGCTTCTACCAAATCCTGGGCAGTGGCGTGACTGACCTCGTCGTCTCGCGACAACGCATCGGTTCTTCGCTCGTAGAACCACCTCTCAATTATTGCACGCATTACTTCAAGAAGAGAACTTATTGGCAGTGTACGTGCCCATACAGCTCTTTTATTAAATACCTCGGCGGCATTCGAGGTCATAAACTCATAACGGCGAACAGGGCATAAACATCGCGCCCACTTATGAGGACCTATATTTATTAACTTTTGAAACAAAGACTCGTGCCTAGTACGAAGGGTGGCAAAAGCAAGTTCATAATCGGAAGTGCGGAAACTGTAAGCGGCCTCTTTGAATAGTGATACAGTATCACTACCAAAATGCTTCATATTGGTTTGCATATGATGGTAGCAAAAGCAATGGTGAGCCTCTGGATACACCATATTCACAGCGTTGCCAATACTCTTATGTGCATCAGATACAATCACCAAGTTTTCAGGAGAACCATAAGCTAGCTTCACACGATCCAAAAACCATTTCCATGTGGAGTCGTCCTCAACATGGCCTACTCCTATCGCCAACGGAAAAACTTGTCTATTACCGTCTAATGTGGTGGCGACAAACATTATACCATTGTATTTTCCCTTGAGGTGTGTACCATCCACTACAATCACCGGCCTGCCATAATTTGCGAATCCATTGATAGAGGCAGCCAATGCAAAAAAAGCATTGGTGAACACATGGTTGACAGGGTCAATTTCAATATCGGTCACTGACCCCGGGTTGAACTCTTTCAACGTATACAAGAAAGATGGCAAATTAGCAAATGATTGCTTCTCATCACCAAAAATCATTGTAAGCGCATGATGCTTTGCTCGCAACGCTGTCTGATATGTAGAATGAATGGAATTACGTTGTTCAAGTTCACTCATCATTGATTTGGGAATTAATGTAGAGTTCTCCGCAAGAAGACGCGGGGCAAAAAAAGCACCAAGGATTTTGGAAGGTAGCCTTCGGGGACCACTACGAGTAGGGTCTAACGTGCAAGTATGTTCTATCACTTTATAAACCCTCCAAACATTGCTATTATTGCTGCTACAAACCATGAAAGGGCATTGCTTAGACTTGCATAATACCGTCAGTCTCTTCTTGTCCGAGTACTTGATTCGATATTCACCAACTTTGTCCATATGATACAACCCGACGGCTCTGGTGAGATCCTCTTTAGTTGTGTAGATAGCGCCAACCTTTATGACACCACTATTCATAAACAATCCGCCTTCCTCGTCCTCTAGGCCACTATCATTGCAAGTAGTTGGAGCTCCTGGAATTAGCCACCTTGAGCTCCTTACAATATCAGAATCTAGGTTGGTGTTACCATCTCCGGTAGATTGTTGTCTCAGGTATGGAGGAAATGTGACACGATTGGTACTACCAACAGGTTCGGAATTTTGGTTATTGGCAAGCTTGTACCATGACATGAAGTCCTCAAACTTGGCACGCATATTAGGGTCCTCAAAAACCTCTGCTGCTCCTCCTTCTTGAGTGAGATTTCCTTCTCCTTGTGCCACATTATCTACATCATCTCCAATATTATCTGCCTCAGGATCTGCATGCAAACCCCACTCCTCACCAAAATCCGTACTCGTGCCATGTAGATCTATAACTGTATTGGGTACTTCCAATGGCAGTACTATATTCGATGTACGTGCTCCGTGGTTATGATCGTATGGATGAGATGTACCTTCATCCACGAAAATATTGGTGCCCGTGAAAGTGGTAGTGGGACGAATTTTTATTACTGATACAAAAACAACTGGATACCGGTCCTTCCGAAACAACTCAAAAACATCATCGTCTGTCTTTAGTTTCCTTTTCCGGATTTGGTGGTCATTCAAATCCACATATGATTCAAAGATATACCTAGATGTAGAAATAGCAACGAAGTATTTAACATTCGACATATCTCATTTCAACACATATGCATATCACATTCGACACACCCGTAACACATTAGAAATCTTACCTGTAGAGATTGGTGTCTGCGTTAACACAGTGGTGTACGCTGTCCCACAAAGCTTGATAACCACCGTCTCCAGGCGGTACAAAAGCTACGTCATCTTCCCCTCCAACATATTCCAAACCAGACCATTGACCACCGTATCTCACACACAGTTTTAAAGTGGACATATTTCAATTTCAATAATTTGGAAATGATCAACAGTAGCTTTCAATCCAAAATAAAAAAACTCTAAATTGTTGTTGTTGCTGGTTGGAATTAATACCTGGTTTTGTGGTTGGAAATGAGAACTTAAGAAAAGACAAGTCTGAATGAATGATGGTTGCATTTACACTATTCAGAGAATTAATGTAGGAAATCATAGGAAATCTTTTTTCTGACAGTAACAATTTCTAACATTCGACACACAATTGATATCATTCGACACACAATTCGACACAGAATTGATAACAATCGACACACAGACAATATGTGTGTCGAATGTTTCAATTTGCTTGTCGAATGTTAAAATACCAATGGCTAATGTTATGATATCTTTGTCGAATGATAATTTAGGATCGAATGTAAACAATACACCTCTTCATTCGTATGACGATTAATTAAATTTCCTTGGTGAAATAATAGAATTCGACACACAATTGATAACAATCGACACAGTAAATATGTGTGTCGATTGTTTCAATTTGCTTGGCGAATGTTAAAATACCAATGGCGAATGTTATGATATCTTTGTCTAATGTTAATTTAGGATCGAATATAAACAATACATCTCTTCATTTGTATGTCGATTAATTAAATTTCCTTGGCGAAATAATAGAATTTCTGTGTCGACACACAGTTAATATGTGTGTCGATTGTTTCAATTTGCTTGGCGAAAGTTAAAATATCTTTGGCGAATGTTATAAAAATTCAAAATTTAGTATCCGTTGCCCAAAAGTAAGGTCCACAACAAGTAGCCGTTATCGGAAACGCCTATATAACCAACAAAATATTCATTCATTATTGAATATCGCTTTTTCTGCAACAATATGAAACCCGCCCCCGAGCCACCTAGCAGAGATCAGTATACCTCTTCATCTACTCTAGGCGATGGACCACCAGTGAATTGTGAACACGGTTTAGAGGCAGAGCTACTCACATCAACAACAAGATATTTGCGTTGTGGTGTTCATGAGGTAAAAACAAAAAAAAAATTTATTCCAAATCGTTTTGAGTCTAATATCACGTATAATTTGTGTCCCTGTAGTACGATGATTGTGGCTTCCTCAAAATGGTTGACAATGACGACCTAGCTAAACTACAACGTATTACTATTGCAAGATTGAAGGGGAAAATTGAAAGACTGGAGTATGACAATCGGGTGTTGGAAAGAAGACTAGAGTCATTCTATGCTAATTGTGTTTGTTCCGCGAATGTTGAGTAATAATTCATGTTTGTATTAACGTAATGTCTCTATAATGAATAGTGTTTGTAATGTGTTTTCGAAGATTTATATTAAATTGAAGTGAATTATTTTGTTTTGCATTACAGTATTGCATTATGAAAATAGGTGGGGTAGTTGGTATGAAATAAATTAATTTGCATTGAATTAGTTGGTGTTGGTGGGATAGCCTTAAATTCAATTAAATTAGGGTTTAGGGTAAATGATTTAAGGATAATGGGTTGGGATTAGGGTTTACGATTAATGGTTTAGGGTTTAGAGTTAATGGTTTGTAATTAGGGTTTACGTTTAAGGGTTTTATGGTTGAGCATTGTATAATCAGAGGCGAATAACTGTGTCGAATCATAAACTGTGTCGATTCATCATAATTAACAAGTTTGAATATGTAATTGGCAATTGGCAGGTCAACCTACAATGAATATAAAGTTGCAGGGTTGGTGGGATCGCTTTAAATTCATCGTCATAAATTTTTAAGGGTTTCCCATAATAAATGATATCGTTGTATCTACCCATATATTTAGAGACTATTCAACTTTCTTTGGTCTATAAAAACAAGTCCATTACTTATACTCACCATTCAACTTCCTTTGCTAAAACGTTTCAAAAATGGAAAATTTTTACCGCATCATACAAGATCAAGCACAAAGAATTCAACTTCCCCCCGGCCTACACCCCAGCACAAAGGCTTTGGTCAATCAGAATTTCTCGCTAACGGATCAATCAGGGAAATCGTGAGGCGTCAAATTAATCAAAGAGGGTGGAGAATTTTATTTCACTACAGGTTGGCCTAAATTTTTCAAAGATCATTCATTAGGTTATGGGAATGCTATCGTGTTTAGCAGAACTGATTCAAATGAATACCTTGTTAACATTTTCGGTCGTCACGATTGCGAGATCGGCGGATCCGGGAGCGGGCATGATGAGATTGGCCCATCTAATTTTATAGCGTAATGTCTTAGGCTTTAATCTTGTTTGCATTCAAATTTTATTTATGAATTATGTTATTTTCGAGAATGATATGTACACAGGCATCAACACATTCGACACACAAATCATAACATTCGATCCACACATGACCAAATTCGACACACAAATCATAACATTCGATCCACACATGACCACATTCGACACAGACATCAACAGATTCGACACAGACATCACAACATTCGACACACACTCGATATAGGACATCACGCATAACATTCGAAACAGATTCGACACAGCACACACATTCGACACATATTCGACAAAGGACACGCACATTCGACACATGTAAATCCATGTAAATCCACTACAAAAAATCACACTTTTCGTGACGATTTTTTTTGTGACGACACAAAATTCGTCATGAATTATCAATTAAACGTAACAAAATGAATTTTCGTCACTAAATACAATAGTTTAGTGACAAAATTTTATTTTGTCATCATACATGTTTTTTTAATGACAAATTTTTATTTCGTCAATAAAAGTATATGTTTTCGTCATCATTTGACAACTATCGTGACAAAAATTAATTTGAAGTCACATAAATTTTTGGTGACAATACTTATTGTAATTAGGGACAATATTCAATGTCATGAAAAAAAACATTTTCTTGACAAAATTATTTTTTGTTATTAATTATTCAAAATGATTAGTGACGTAATTAATTCGTCATAATATTATTTGAGACGATCATAATTTCTAATTAGTGACAATAATATTTGTCTCATAATATAATATTTTAATGCCGATTTTACACTTCGTCTACAATTAATTTACTTTAGTGACTAACATTTTTCTTTGTCACCAATAATAAAGAAACTTCAATACTTTGATACGTTTAACATAAATGATTCGTAAATTTTAAATAACAAGAATTATCATAACTTCTTATATAAATTGGATTATTTTAAATTTAATCACTAAAAAAATTTGTTTACATTTCTTTAGTTGTAGTATTATTTATAAAAATAATAATTTATAAATATAATTATATTTCATATGCTATTCAATTTATTAATTATTTTTTAAAGCACTAAATATATTTATATTCTCTCTTCCTCAACTTTAAAAGAAACCTAAGTGCCGCCTCTACATCTCTCCCTCAATCCTACGATTCCACCTCTTGCCCTAAAAAAAATCATCAATGTAACCTCAATTCTATACTGCGAATGTGCTTCGATTTGGATGGCGAAGGAGCAGGGGCGCGTGGTCATATTTGTGATCGTCGGGGCGGTGTTGGGGCTTCTCGTGTTCCTGTCGGCCACGGTGACGAGAGTACAGTGGGGCGGGGCTGAACCCGGCAAGGTGCCTTGGGCCGGTGATCGTGAGGGGCGGGCTTCTGTCGCCGGACGGGCACTGGGTGTTTTGTGTTGGTCCGACTTCGGCGTAATTGCGTCGCGTTGTATGTTTACACGGAGATTATTCCGAGGCAGCATCATAGTTCCACGATATCTACAACGTTGTCAAGGTTATGTTTGCAGCCAGAAGTTTTGTGACACAAACGCCTCACTTAATATCTTCCTTGACGGTCGCTGCAATGTTTTTGTGTAAGTTCTCCTTTGTAAATATTATTTGCCTAAAAATTTATCCAAATACCGTGGAGAAAGAATCTACAGTCCTATTTATGAACAAATTTTTAGTTGAATTTTCTATGGATAAACTTTAATTTGAAATGATTTCTAGGTGATTTGAGGGTCTTGGGCAAGTGGTTTGGTTTTTAAGTCTTGTAAGTTGTTTTTACGAATGAACTGGACACATTGAAATTATATAGGTAGCTTGCTTTGATATCATGATGATTAGTCTCAATAAGATCGATGTTGGCAATATATCATTTCTAATTATTTTCATTCTTTGGTTTGTTATAATAAATCATCTTTGCTTTTGACAATTCATAATCTTTTAAACCTTTTTTGTTTTGTGTGTAGCTTCTTCACCATGTGGCTAGAGGCTAATATGTTCTTACAGATAGATTGTTGCTAGCTTACCGCTTACGGGCTTCTCCAGATACGATGAATCTCGACACAAAGGTAAGCATTTATTTTTTGCATATAACTAATTTATAATTTTGAAGTATAGGTTAAGGAGTAATATACTGCAAGACACCAATTGAACATGATGATCCTGGAAGTCTAGATCAGAAGACGGAGGTGATATTAAAGAAGGAACTACCGGTGCTACTAGTGATATTAGACGGAGGTGATAGTTAGCTCTAAGAATGTAGTAATTATTTAATTTGTTATGTCCAAGTGATTATGAGTTGTATAGATATATGATCATATCTATTTGAAGAGGCATTGTTGATTTATATTGTCGTATTTATTTTTGGTTGTTATGAATTGTATTACTTTTTGAACCTAGCTTATAAATTTTTTTCCAATGCAAAAATTTAATTTTATTAGATTTAATTTAATTATTGTTTTTGTTTTTTCTAATACATTTAGTAATTGAAAACAATTTATCATGATAATTTTAATTATTTTATATCGACACATATATAGTTATGAAACAATATTTTTTGTCATATTTTTTTTTTTTTGTGATGAAATATTAGGTTAGTGTGACAAAAATTGATATCACTAAATTTTGATAAAGTTAATATTGGATAGAAAATCGTCATAAAAAATGTTTTTAGGTGACGAATAATCGAATTGTCATGAATAGATTACAATTTAGTGACGAAATTGTGGCTTTGGTGATGAATTTGTTTTGACAAATATGACGATTTATTTGTCACTATAACGTAATCATATATCGACAATAATATTTATCGTCATCAAATGACTACTTTTTGAGACAAATCAAAATAATGTCACATTTATCTATTGTGACGCACATTCGGTGACGATCTTTGCGACGAAAAAAATCGTCACCAAACATATATCATGACGAAATTTGACCTTTTAGTGACAAAAAAATTCGTCGTGATTTCTCAAATTTTTTGTAGTGATCCATGGATTTACATAACATTCGGTAAAAGACACATACATTCGACATAACAATCGACACATAACAACATTGGACATAGGTGTCGACATGAATTATCATTCGCTTCTCTATCGCCCTAAAGGAAGGAAAATCCGGTGAAAATTACAAGTAAGGGTATAACAGTCATTCAGTGTATATAACCGGTTTTCTTATGTCCTAGTGCAAAAAAGCTGTCTCACTATCCCATTTAGTGTATTTTAATGGATTTACACTAATTAAAATAAGGCATTTATACCATATATTTTATAAGTACTATTGATCATTTAGCCCAAAAAATTCACAAAATTTTTCCACCTTGATTCGAAAATTGTTAAATACTTCTTATTTCTCTTCTTCGTTCTTATAGTATTTTATTAAAGTTTATAATTATAAATTAATTGCAACTTACATAATTATAAGTTAATTTTAATTTTCCTTTATTAATAATAATAATAAACTAAACAAAATAAACAAAGATAGTAATACAAATAAATAAAAATAGAAAAATTGCAGAAATTAAAAAAGTGTGATATACATGACCATGCATTTGTTTTTGCTTTGTTTTTCTTCTTTGATTACCAATCAAACTTCTTATTAAACGGGCCGTCGAAGTCGCGGGAAAAGTAGATACCATCGGGCCTTACTTCCCAGATGCATATACCCCCGGCGCATCGACTTACTTCCCAGATGCATTTACCCCCGGCGCATCGACGTTTACGCTTGGCGGTGAATACGTCGATACTAATTTTCTTGTCGTTCCACGCAAAACTGCAAAAGAACAAAGTGGTTCCAGCGAAATTATCGCAAAATCCCCAATTGAAATCATAGTTTGTATCAACTTGGTGATATCCGAGATCGTCATCTCCAGATGCACAATGGAATCCGAGTGTTGGGCTCGGAAGCCGGTTGATCACATGCACCTCGTAGTCACCTGTGAACACACAACTCCTTTGGGTGTTGTAGGCACATTTGATTTGAAAAATGTTACCAAGCAAAACCAGAAAAAGGATGATGCTTTTCATTGATTTTTGTCTTAATTTGTGAGTTGCAAATCCTCAATTTATAGAGAGTTTTGGGCAGCAAATTAAAAATCAAGTATCAATTCATACAAGGATATTTCTTCAAATATATATAACAATACAATTATGAGTCATAACTCTAGGGGGGACGTTACTTCTTAGTTAATATGAGTCAACTCTTGGGGGACGTTACTTCTTAGTTAATAGAATCTCCGAAAGAACTACCATAAGCATTTCCATAAAATAAAATAGAAAATTTACTTATTTTTCTCTTTGGTTTTGTTTGTTTGGATTGAAAATATTCGACTTTAACCCTATATTTTTAAATATATTTAGGAAAAGAGGTATTTTGTTTTTTTAATTTACAAGTTCAATCACATAAAATGTACTTTATACATGCAATAAAATTTTAAATTATTTATTTATTAGGGTAGTATAATTTAAATAATTAAAACAAAAGATACATTTTTAAAAGGTTGATTACTATATTACCCTTACAAATATAAAATTATTTTGCGCAAATTATTTTAATTACGTAAGTAATATTTTAATTATTTTAATTATACAATATATTTTGCGCAACTTTTTTACTCTAATTTATTATATATTTTTTATTTATTCATTTATGTAATATTTTCGTTTCTAGTGGTAATTTTTTTCTCTGATTTATTTTTTTATTGTTGCTATTTGTTTTAGTATTATAAATTTAATAATTATTTTTTAAATAAAAATATTATTTATTTAATGTTTTTTTTGTTTTTTTTTTTCATTTTTGAAACCGTTTATCATATTATTTGTTTTTCTTTTTTTATACATGTTTTTTTTATTAATTTTAAAAAATATATTATTCTTATGTGTTTTTTTGGATGATTCTTTATATTTATTTTATGTTATTTAGATATTTATATATGAAATATATATTATTTGATTTTTATAAATGAAATATTTAATTGGAAATATATATTATTTGATGTTTATAAATGACATATATAATTTAAAATATATATTATTTGATATTTATAAATTATTTTTAATCGTTTATAAACTTGTGAATTCTTTTTTTTTTTATCGCAATTTTAATAAAAAATATACTACGGAAAAAAGAAAGTTAATTTTAAAAGTATGCCCTATTTCATAATTAGGAAAAATCGAACTATTTTATTATAAACAAAAATTATTCATTTTCCTTTAACCAAATTGTCCCATATTTTTATTACCGGATTGGGCGATTGAGTGACAGGGATCGAAACTCGTGTGCTGCAAAACTTTGAGTCATGATAGCTTGATAGATTGAACACAATACAGTACTGTAATATATCTTGTCCGATGGTTATGGATGGATCACACACAGAGATACTTGTAAGCATTCAACAATATTTCCAAGTGTAAATTTTATGGAAAAAATGTCTTTTTTATTATCATTCCCTCCTCCTTCTCCTCCACCATTTGTGTCCACTGTAAAGAAATACACGTCCCCACTTCTCCCCCTCCGACCTCCCTCACCGGCAAGTGTGACAGGGCCCCCACTCTTCTGCCGCCGCCGAATTCCGAATCCCAGCTTACCCTCCAAACTCCGGTGTTCATTAGACGTGGCTATTGAAGAGGGCCCCACATCGTCTTCTTCCCTTCAGGTCTCCCCCTCTAATCTTTGCCTTTTTCTTTTATTTAATTACTTGCAATTTATGGTGCACATATTTATCTATTGATTTCTTATTTTTTTGTATATTTTTTCAATTTTTTTAATGGAAATTTTGCAATGCGGCATAGAAATTTCAAGTGCAAAGATAAAGCTAAGAAACTTGAACATGAGATTTCAGAAAACCCATCTTCCATGTACCCTATTTTCAATGAATTACAACTTTAATTCAACCAAGCTGGTTTATTTGTTGTTGTAGGACAACATGCGTAATTCTCGGGCATTTTGGGTCACTCAAGCGACAATTGCTTGGGATGTAGATGCTGCAGATGGTTTGTATTTTCTGTACGGCAGTAAAAATGCCGCCCTCACCGTAGAAAATGGGGAAATTCAAGGTTTTTGCTTCGCGTTAATAGATAAATGCCTCCCGATTAAATCTTGTTTGGCTTTGGCCAAGATATCTAAGTCTTCTTTCCTTGTGCAAGCAGGCTATGATGTAAGATATGAGCTCAAGAAAAGCAATGGAATGCTTCCTGATCATGTGCGTTATTTTTTTTTTAATTATAATGAAACTTTTAATATTGGCTTAGAAAGATTTCCTCGCTTACAAGATATTGTTTGTTGATTTAGGTGAATGAAAAATTTCCTCATATCCAAGGTTATAAAGCCCTGCAAGTATCGCCAGCTATAGATGTCAAATGTTTAGTGAAGTATCAGTTGGCTGTGGCTGTTTTAAGCTGTAAGCATGACTTTTAACCTTCTTTCTATCATCCTCGACAATGGGCTTTGTTAGTGGTCGGACGTGTGTGGATGGATGAATATTCTTTTTTTTATCACTTTCATATTTCGAGAGAATAATATTTTACAAAATAGGAAAAAGTCATTGGGACTTGATTGGTTACGATAGTTAATTTGTAGTAAGAGATATGTGTATGATGATTGGTGAATTGTAAATTTTGGTTTACTTTGTATATCCAGCTGGTGGGCATTGCATCAATATTACCGGTCTCCAGTTGCCAGGTGTCCTAGATGAGTTATTCTCTTACAGTGGTCCTCTCGGCACCACATTTTCATCTGAAGCTGTTTATCTGCACCTTTGGGCACCCACTGCACAGGTTAATACATTATCCATTTGTTGATTACGTTTTTCTTTTTCTTTTTCTTGGGATGATAGATACTACCCTCGGGTTTGTCTACTACAAAAAACTGAGCTTTCTTTGAAAAATACAGAAACAGCCCTTGAGAACAAAGCTTACATCTCTTAAATTGTAAGATGGGGTCCTCCTGGGTGGTTCTTGTAATTTTCAAAGTCATCTGGCTGTTTTGTAACAAGGCCAAACCTCAGGGATAGTTTTGTAATTATTCCTTTATTCTTTCATTATCCTCTGGCATGCTCTCATTCAAACATCCCATTGGGTATTCTCGTTATAATAATGGTCCAAACAGAAAGTGCGTGCACTTATTTATTGCCAACCTGAATCCGTCTCCCCCTTAGAAGTTGTTGACCTTGAGGAGTCAAATGGAGTTTGGAGTGCTAAAGGTCCAGTTACTTGGCAGGGCTATTACTATGCCTATGAAGTATGTGTGTACCATCATAGCACTTTGCAGATTGAAAAATGTATAGCGAATGATCCGTATGCAAGAGGGTAGGTACAAGGGATGTTTAGTTCACATTAATTGAGGGCAAAATGGTAAAGAACTTGTTTTTGCTGAAACATATGCACATTTATTGTTTGATTAGGTTGTCAGCTGATGGGAGTCGAACGCTGATCGTCAATGTTGGTTCCGAGACTGTAAAACCTGAATCATGGGATTGTCTTGTGGATGAGAAACCGAAGCTTCTTTCATTTTCCGACATCAGTATTTATGAGTTGCATGTAAGAGACTTCAGGTATATAATGAGAAAAAGCGTGTTGTGAAATACTTTGAATCCATTGGAAAAATATTTGGCCATGCAAGTCTTAGGGCCTACGAGGATTTTATGATTTGTTCGTGAAGAGTTCCGGTCAAAACATATGGGATTTCTTATTCTTTACTAGTTAATGTTTAAGCAAGAGATGATCATGAAAACCACTCCTAAGGCTTGTGTTTACCTAATAAATACTCCACTCGAGGGTGAAGTTTGCAATTTAGAAAGACTATTGGACTAATTTATACTTTGTATGGTGATTATTCTTTTTCGTCTATGAATTAAGCTGGCTCAAGTCCAGAATTATTTTGTACGGATTTAAATAAAATACATTTTTGTTGTAAAATTCTTCATCCAAGATCCAGTTAATACATTTTCCCAATGCCGAGTCACGTGATGTGATTATTATTTATTTATCATTTTTCCTTAATTTTGTACCACTCCAGATAACTTTCATAGTTATAAATGCTCAAATACCCCCTTGGTTTGTATTCATCTGACAAAGAGAAGCATATGTCAAGGGGGTATTTGTAATTTTGAAAGATAATTAGGTAGTTTTTGTAGTTGGTTATTTACCAATGAGAAATATTATGTCTTTGCCATTTTACCTAGCAACTTATTATGTTCACCTGCCTTTTTTCAAACACTTCTCATCTTAGTCTGAGATTATAAATCGTTTTCTGTTGCAGCGCCACCGATAAAACTGTTCAACCTGACTTTCGTGGTGGATACCTCGCCTTTACTTCCCTGGTAATCTTTGACTCCTTTTATTATTGGACTTAAGTTGGTTTATTAACCACTGTCTTCCATATCATAAAGATATCTCATATCCTAGCCCTTGGATTAATAGTTTATACGGAGTAGTATATATTTTTAATAATAATTATAGCTAAATATGATTTCTTTATATAGATATATCGGAACATATGTTGTTATTTTGCTTGAAGGACTCAGATGGAATGCTTCATCTTAAGAAAATATCGAGTTCTGGCATCACACATGTTCATCTCTTGCCAACCTTCCAATTTGGTGGTGTTCATGACAAGAAAAGTACATGGAAGAATGTAGGTATGGAATTGTTATACTTCTTTCTATCACACTACAGTCATCCTCTGAAATTAAGCGGATTAAATTTATATTTTGTTTGGCAAAATTAGTTCATCTTTTGTTTTTGTAATTGTGTTGGTTCAAAACCAATTATTTGGTTTTATTTTTATCATCCAGACTTAGGCATGTTATTTGTATTCTGGAAATAAACTATGGATAGTATTTTGATTCCAATTCACCCACATGAATTTTTTATTCAATAAATAAATCATTGCCGTTGGACTTTGTTCCACCAGTCTAGTAGTAGTGATCCTATTTGATCTTTTCCTCCATACCACTCTTCTTTTTTTGGTGTTCCAAGTGTTTCTTAGCATATTTTTTGGTCTTCCTCGGAATGATATATGAGTCGGTCAACAGATTTTGAAAAGCTCGAGTCATTATCATCCGACTCTGATGAGCAACAGGCTTACATCACATCCATACAAAACGCTGATGGATATAATTGGGGGTGAGATACCGTCTCATAGTTGCAATCGACTGATACCATGTTTTTTATTATTTCTTGATTTTAATTTTTTTTACCCTTTTCTGAACAATGCTCTTAACTCATGCTGGAACAGCTATAACCCTGTTCTCTGGGGTGTCCCAAAAGGAAGCTATGCAAGTAATCCTAATGGTACCTGCCGAATAATTGAGTTTCGCAAGATGATTCAGGTATAACGTTATAATATGTATTCTTGATAGGTGAGTCGTATACATTTGAAAAAAATGAAACAATTGGTTTAGTCTTGGTTATGATCTTTATTGTGGTCTATTAAATATGATGTATTTATTTGATGGCAGACACTCAACAGAATTGGCCTTCGTGTTGTGCTGGATGTTGTATACAATCACTTGCATGCAAGTGGGCCCCATGATGAATACTCTGTTCTCGACAAGGTCGTGTGGAAATTTTATTTAAGTTACTCCCTTCATTCCAAAGCGATTTTCTATTTATGAATTCAAGACACTTTTTAATTGAAGACAAAATCGTCATTTTGTAAGGTTTATTAATTTATGTGGAATCTTATATTTGTGACGATGGAGTACATATTAAGAGAATATTTGGCAGAATTTGTTTTGTCGTCTTAATATTTAGTGAGTATTGTTGATTTTATCCCAAAGTCTGGAGTTGAACCTTCTTGATAAAATGATTCAATTATATTTTCAAATCATTTAAAATATGGTTCCTCATAATTTGGTTCATAAGACCGAATTGATTGCAGATAGTTCCAGGTTACTACCTTAGAAGGAATCTTGATGGCGATATTGAAAATAGTACGTGTACAAACAACACAGCTAGTGAGCATTCCATGGTTGAGCGGCTGATTGTGGATGATCTCGTTCACTGGGCGGTCAATTATAAGGTCACTATTTCCAGTTAAACATTGATTTCTCTTTCTCATAAGGCTAGTTTCTCTCTAGCTCTGCCCCTGGCTATGAGAATTTGTTAAAGTATGTTTTACTTCTTATACATTAATCATTTGAAGGTATTATTTTCAGGTTGATGGATTTCGTTTTGACCTCATGGGTCATATGATGAAGCGTACAATGGTATGAGACTTGCATTCGTTCATGTACTTTCTCTGTTTCAGAATTGTGCTTCAGTGTTATCCATTCTAGGACTTCATATGTTATTCTAGGATTATGAACTGCAACTGTTCTTGGTTTATATTGATAAAGAAAAATCTTTACAGACCTGCAAAAATCATTATACTCGTAACACGCACATTAATATTTATATCTGATGAGAACACATATATTGCATGAGTCAAACTTTGTAAGCATGTTAAATAGAAGGAAAAGGAAAATGGGTATGAATGCGAAGTATTACTTTAACATGATTGAGATGGACACAAATTATTAAGCAAAAAAGAAAGAAAAGAAGATCTTATTTTCTTTTCCATATATAGGTATGTATGTATGTATGATGGATTTTGAGCTTGCGTCTCGAAGTGCAGGTAAAGGCTAGAAATGTGCTCCAGAGTTTAACGAAACAAAATGATGGAGTAGATGGCTCTAATATCTATATGTAAGGAGTGGGACTGGATGTTTTTTTTTTCCTTTTTATTGTTTTTATAGCCTAATTTATGCATATTTGGTTTCAGATATGGTGAAGGATGGGATTTTGGAGAAGTGGCTAATAATGGGAGGGGTGTAAATGCCTCACAGTTCAACCTTTGCGGAACTGGAATAGGAAGGTAAACTTATCCTTCAGAAATTTACTGAGGTTGCATTTGGATGGACATATTTAAATAACTAATTTATTGAACTTGTTAGGGTAATAATCTCATAAGTCATAATTCAATAGATTTCAAATACTTTTGAGATGTAGTCATTTGAACTCCTATATACATGGCCCGTTCTTGGCCAACAGATCTGAATCCTTGGAAAACACGTCGCCCGTTCGCCAAATGGGAGATCGACATGATCGAAAGGCCATTACATGTAGACCAGTGAGCTCAGAGTCCTTTTCATTTCTCCTTGAGGAGGTTTAACTCCGTTCTCAAAACTTGGTCATTTTTGTCGAAGTGTGAGACCTGGTATGTTGTGCACCAGGTCTCACACTTAGACAAAGAAAAAAACGACTGAGTTTAGATGTCATAGCTAGAACTCATTGAGGAGAAATAAAAAATACGTTGAACTCACTGGTCTAAAAGCAAAGGAGAGAGCGAGTTTGGATGAACCTGGGCAATAGAAATCCCCCACTCCCTTATCAGTAATTAACCCAGATCAGTTTTAACGTTTTGACACTATTTATCTTTTTAACTGTTAAGGATTGCAGATAGACAGTCTTTTAAGTTTACCATGAAATTAATATGATAAAAAACATTGCATTGCTAAGAGTTCCTAACTTTTATCATCATTGACGCATCTGGTTACCTTCAATCACACTTATGCTTGAACCGATGGCAATTTAATCAAGATACGAACTTCTTTCTTTATTGAGGTGAAAATTTATCACTACACAACCTTTTTTAATTATTGTCAATCACAATCAGTTTCAATGACCGGATTCGGGATGCATTGCTTGGTGGATCTCCATTTGGGCATCCACTTCAACAAGGTTTCATTACAGGTTTATCTGTGGAGGTACCGATCCTTAATTTGTCAGTCCCATAATGATCTCATATCTAGCATTTTATTTTATTTCCTCAATTTTCACCAACAAACAACAATGGTTCTGTCATAAATCGAAAATCTATAAATGACTATTGTAACCTTTTCTTCTGGGATTTAGTTTAATGATACTTATGTTAGAATACCGATTATTAAATTTTACATCTTCAGCCTAACGATCATGACCATGGAAGCACTTCTGATACAGAGCATATGCTTGCTGTTTCAAAAGATCATATTCAGGTATTATAGTTGTTTATTAAGTACTGTGTGTTGTTTTTGGTCCCAACATCAAACATTAATAAACCTTGTTTTGCCGTTTTTATCGTAAGGGGAATAATTACTACTACTATGAGAAAATATGCTAAAGTATACAAAATGAATTATCATGTTTGATGATACAAAAAAAAAAATCTTACTACAACACTATATTAAAATGATAATCTGATTAGTCAAACATTCTTCTGCCTCAAATTATTTTCCGTATGTTTGCTTCATATTCGTCTTTTTTTGTGTGCGAGGCAGGTTGGAATGGCTGCTAACTTGAAGGACTTTGTTCTAACTAACCATGAGGGCCACGAGGTAATATTTAATGTCTATCATAAAATAAGATGTTTTCCTAATTCCTTTATGATTAAATTACAGTTCACATAAAACTTCAATTTTATCTCAATTTTAAAAAAAGGACTCGATTATTTTATCTCATATTAGATCCAAATTATGCACTATAACAAAAACGAAAACTCCAATCTGATAAATGACTTGTATGATGTAATAGGAATTATTTGAAACTTTGGGTGGTTTGATTTGTCATATATAAATGGATAGTTTCATTTTTGGACTTACATTATTGCATGTTTTAGCACCTCAAATTTTGGTTTAGTTAATTTCGTTTCTGGTACGTAAAGATTGCACAAGAGTGTCCCCAGCCACAACATGCAATCCGTATTGTTGGGGTCTAAACTATTGTGGCCTAATTGAGTACCAAAAGCTTGACGTTGCATGAAATTGAATGTTTTTATTATCATTTTCTCATATAACCTTTTCCCTTCCGAACAGATAAAAGGATGTGAAATTTCAATGCATGATGGGAAACCTGTTGCCTATGCTTCATGCCCCATAGAAACAGTAAGAAGTTCCATTCTATCTTCATCAAATTATATGTTCTCAAATCAATTCTTACCACGTGATTTTCTGAACAAAAATATAATCAGATCTCATCCTTTTTTTAGTTTTCTTTTGCTATTTCTATTTTCTACAGCTTTCATATTTTCTATTATTGTTCAAATCTTGTGTATCAGGTCAATTATGTTTCTGCTCATGATAACGAGACATTGTTCGACATTGTGAGTTTAAAGGTAACTCTTATCTTATTTGCCTCATGGTAGTTAATATCCTGAATCAGAATTTTATTCTAAATTTCTAATCAATGCATTTATAGACTCCGGTAAATATCTCTGTGGATGCAAGATGTAGGATTAACCATTTGGCTACCAGCATAATAGCACTTTCCCAGGTTTGACTTTCTGTTCTACATTGAATTGCGTAATAGTTACTGAAAACTACACAAGTCCCTCGCAGTTCAATCCCTTACCCTATAATCGAAACAATTGTGAAAACTCACTTACTAATTTCCAAGAGTTAATAATAGTAACAATAACATAAACAATAGTAATAAATAGAAGTATCCCATATTCCCATCAAATACACTTTTGTTGACATATAGCTTCACTTCGAGTTTGACGTGCAAAGTGACAAAAAATACTTTTGATCTCATTATTCATAGGGAATACCTTTCTTTCATGCTGGTGATGAGATTCTACGCTCAAAATCATTAGACCGTGACTCGTACAATTCCAGTGATTGGTTCAATAGGTAAATCATTGATAAGAATTACTACATTTAATTTAATTTTATGTTTTTCTGTATGTTTCCAATTTCTGACTGCATAGTGGAGAAATTCCTATTGTTAGTTGCCCAAGAAAAAAAGATGTTTATAGGTATGTGAGATGTAAAAAATGTTTAGTACTTTTGCACATAATCTTCCAAGTTTGCTTATAGTTAATATGGACCTTTGGAATGAAATATGGTTGTTAAGAAGACGGACAAATACAACTTCTAATAATAATAAGGTTTGTTGATCTGTGATATCTTCTTAAAATAACATTTATTTCAGGATAGACTTCAGTTACAACTCTAATAATTGGGGTGTTGGTCTTCCTCCAAAAGAAAAGAACGAGCGCCACTGGCCATTGTGAGAGCTTCCTTTCCCTTTTTAAACTATTGCATGTTTAACTATGTTCGTTGGATCTTAAAGTTTTTTGTTGGTATTAAATTACATGATCATGATGCAAAAATTTCTTCAGAATCAAAACGAGATTGGGCAATCCCGCCTTTAAGCCTGAAAGGAGTCACATCCTTGCAGCACTTGAAAGCTTTTGTAGCTTTATTAGTATCAGATATTCTTCTCCACTTTTCCGTTTGCATGCAGCAAATGATGTTCAGGTGAGAAGAGATGCATGGTTATTTTTTCAATTACCCCTCAGTTCTATTACCTGAAAACTTGTTTTGTTCCCGTCTCTGACATTGTTTCATGTTTAAATTTCATTTTCTCATCCTCGAGTGATTTCATCCTCACTGAGACTAATAATGAATTTAAAATGTTCGTTCAGGAAAGGGTACAGTTTCACAACTCTGGTCCATCATGGGTCCCTGGTGTGATTGTCATGGGCATCGAAGATGGCCATGAAGGCTTTCCGGGTCTTCCTCAGTTGGATCCCATGTCAGTAATCATTAGAACTTTTGTGCAATTTTTTTACCTGATGTCCAATTGTGAAGTGCTGATTTCTTTTCGTCCTCGCAGCTACTCTTACATTGTTGTTATAGTCAACGTGTGCTCAAATGATATCACATTTACCAGCCCATCTCTGAAGGAGAAAGGTCTACGATTGCACCCAATACAGGTTTCAATTCTACGGTTTTACTACATCTTGATTGCTCAGCTCATACTTGTACATCTTATTTTATCTGACGAGCTTTTATACCAGATGAGTTCAACTGATGACATTGTCAAGAACTCGGCGTATGACTCATCCTCTGGCTCGTTCAGAATACCTGCAAGGACAACATCTGTTTTTGTCGAGCCTCGACTCGCCTGACTGACTCGTGTGCAGATTTCAAGTAACTACAACTGTTATCACCCAATATATTTCATTTTTGTTAGGTCACAATACACAACAATCTGAATCCATCCAATATATTATCATTCGAATAAAAACAACTCACAATATAATATTACTACTTGCTACCCTCTCCCTCTCACTCTCACATTCAATAATTATTTCCTTTGTACATTGAACAATTCCAAGATCTCGAAAATAAAAGTACTCTGTACATTAAACAATTCCAAAATCTCGAAACGAATCAGTATATTGTCCATATGTTCTGTCTGCAAACATACTTTGTACATTGAACAATGCATGTAATTCTTGCATACATTATACATATATAACATCATCTCTCTGTATTCTACACACACAAAAATGTGTACAAATATTTAAAAGAATGCAGCAAACTTAAATTCACATGTTATAACAACAATTCGTTTCATTCATCCCCTCTGTCGGAAACTTATATATATACCATATCTTGACCTTCGAGACAGTAGGTTAATACGAGTACGAACACGTACTACTGGAGCATGTAAATCCTTATCAAGAACACCTACGTTTCAACTAGGAAGAACAACATTTTTCACCACCATGCGCCTCGTGAAATTGCTTTTGCTTTAAAATCTGATTCTTTACGGGCTTGGATCCTTTTTCCAGCAGACTAGGTACCTCCAGTATCTGTACTAAAGCAATATGTAGCGAAATGATTCTAAGCAAGGTTGAAGTGGGGCCTACCTGCAGGGAATGCACGAAATTATACGCACCTTAACCGTGAGCTCTTTAAAACATTGCTTCACGTTCGCCTGAGTCTTAGCGCTGCACTCGAGGAACAGACACTTGTGCTCGTCGGCAAGAGCCATGCCCTCCTCCGTGGTAACCGCCCTCTCACTATCCTGAGAATTAAAAACAAGCCCCTTAAGTATTGTTAATTAAGTCGAGGGAAAAATATAGTTAAATCCTCGTAACAACCTTATCAACTTTGTTGCCCAGAAGTATCTTGATGCTGTCCGGATCAGTGCAATAACGTTCCAGCTCCTTCATCCACGTCTTGGATAGATTCGTAAAAGTCTCCCGTCTCGTCACGTCGTAAACTTCAAAATCCCATCCGACGAAGCACAAACGAATTACAAACCATTAAAGAAATCACTTTTAATTAGTTTTCAAAGTCTTACCAAGGATGATTCCATGTGCTCCTCTGTAATACGAACTTGTTAACGTTCGGAACCTTTCCTGCCCGGCTGTACAATATAATACAATCGCGTAAATTTGGTATCATTCGACATACGAAAAACAAAAACGTCGATATCCCGATCACTAACTAAAGCCTATCATACAAGTTACAACTATCTGGAATCCTAAATTGAGGCTCAAATAAACCCGACCCGGCCCGGGAGAAAATGAATCAAGAACACACATTTATCTAATCCGGTTAAATATAATATTACCTGTATCCCAAATTGTGAGCTTGAGTCTTTTTCCAGCTGTAGTCAGCAGGTGTATCTTGAAGTCCACCCCTGTGTTCCGATCAAATTCAGGCATCAATCGAAGCTTCTAGAACAAAATCAAGAAACAGAGCACGAAAGGAAAAACAGAGAGTGTGATGATTAGTTACCGATAGTTGGTTGAGGAAAGTGAGGAGAGGAGTCGGAGATGAAAGTGAGCAAAAGACTGCTTTTTCCGACGCCGGAGTCGCCGACCAGCAACACCTTGAACGAGTAGTCGTAGTTGTTACACGACATGACTTCCTTCCCACTCGAACCCATCGTTCCAATTTTCGTCGATCGAATTACATTGAGGTTTCTTCTGGTTCGGGTGTATCGTTTTCGTGGAGACGGTTGTAAGGAGACGATTGTACACGCGCAGGCTCTCGGAGAAACCCACGTGTCGTTTGACTTTAGTCAAACGTACAAATTAAAAGAAAAAAAAATGAATCTTGAAAAAGATGTTCGTATACGATTTTTTATTAGTTTGTTCAACTGCACTGGGTTGGATATTAATTTTTATTTTTATTTGAAAATGATAGTAAAAATGTTTTTTATAATAAAAAATAATCAAATTGATTAAAAGATATTAAAAATAATGAATTTTAAAATGTAAACATTAAAATAATTATTTTATTGTTTGAACTGTATAATGGTTAGATAAATTAGAAGTATAAATTTTAAAATATATGAAAACTAACCCATTGGTATTTTGTATTTTTAAAAGAGTTTATATAACTTATTTTTAATTCAAAAATATCAATTTATCTTCAAAGTTTGTTTTACATAATTACTCTTAAATAATTTTCCCATTCCGTTGCAATAATTTTTGACTTTTTGGTAAAAGGTAAGGGGTCAAAATATAAATCTCTTGTTCAAAATAAAATTGTTTATCAAACATTTTTAGTTGTGAGCTAGAATTCGAGGTCGATTTTTCAATTGTAATAGAAACCAAAACAAGATAAATAAAATTAAGGGGAGGGAAAAATTGCATAATAAAATTCAAACCCTAAATTTATTTATTAATCACCCTCGTGACCTAGATTTTCATAATAAAGTTTCTCTCAAAAACTGGATTATTGTCAACCCTACTAAATGAAAACAACTAAAGTGCTGGGATGTTGACTCGCGATCGATAATGCTGGCCAGAAACCCAATCGGCCGGAATGACTTTGTACGCCAAAACCCTAGCCCTCGATTCAATGGAAGTCAGCCTCACAGAATACGGGCCTCGACTCCCACTCGGTAAATCAGCCTTCCACGTTGCACCCCAAGATTGCGACATGGGAATCCACAACCCCGAGTTCGCGGGGAGTAACTCGATTTGACCGACATCACCATCTCCATTCTCATTCTCCACCGAGAAAGCTAAGTAAAACAGATTCGACCCCGAGTCAATCTTAAAAGTCAAACCCGCCGAATGTGCGCATCGTACCCTAATAAACGATTAATTCATTCAACCGTCAAAATAAACAAACCGAAACTATTGTAACTAATTTTTTATTACACGTACCTTCGGTATTGGATATCAATTCTTCCCGCTTGTCGTAAAGCATCGGCTTGCCCTCCCTTAGCTAACGAACCAAAAGCTAGTCCACTTAGGTCAAAATGAATACCGTCGTTGTTGCATGAACCGGGGCATTCGTCCGTGATCGTTACGACAATCGGACGTCCCGAACATGCAGCATTGTTCGTACATTTTACCTTCAAATTATATAAAAAAAATTATAATAAAAAATATCGTTATACCAAAATTTTCGACATAACGTGTATTAACCTGATAACAAGTGCCGCAGCCCTTTCCGGATTTGTATAAATTGCTATTCCCTGCGGATATGATTCCAGAATATGGTGGGTACGCGACATCATTTGCAAAGCCACAAGCACCACCTACTAGTTCAAATTTTAATTTTCAAATTAATTACAATAATTAATAATATTATTATGCTGTAATTAATTAATTAATTAATATATATTTACCACTTCCGGGCCCAGTTGGCGGCCCGTACCATGTGGCTACAGCCGGTAAGAAAGCGAAGCGACGAGATTCGTTGAGTAACTCGGAACTCGTAATATTGATGCAGAGGCAATAGTCGTTGAGGAGTAACAAAGTGGCTGAGAAAAATAAAAGATAATTGAACATGGTGAAAAAAGTTAAGAAAGGTAGTTAGTTAGTGGGTGCGGTAAGTAGATAATCCCAGGGAATATGGATAAACATACGTACTTATATACTGCCCTAATTTTAATTACCATGATTAATTAAATATTGATTAATTATAGGAGGATAAACAGCCAAAATTAAGATGATCGTTTGACTCCGTCGTTACATTATATTTATGGATTCAAATCAAATTTGATTAGGAAATTGAAATTTTGATTGTGCTCTTGCTAACTGACCGACGTCGTGATTTAATACATATTTAATGTATATATAGTAAATACAATTTCAATAGATATTTTAATTTTAACTTAACGAATAATTAGTTTTAAATTTTGGTTTTTGAATTATATACTGTACAAGAAAGCATACATTTAGCTGAATTTTATTTAAAATATTTTTTCAGTTTCGTGAGGCGTCAATTAAATGCATGACACGTATAATTATTTATAAAAAAAATACTACGTGATAATTAAATAGAGGAAATATTTTAGATGGAGTAATATATATTTAAGCAATATTATTTGATTTGATTTGATTACTTTTCTTATATATATTAATGTACTGTGATATAATTAATTATTCTATATATATAATTGATCGCTAAATTTATGTTTATAGTAATTTCAACATACGTTTTAACCCAAGAAAATATATAGCAAAAGTATAAAGTTCTGCCGAAAAAGCTACCACGAAATTTCCAAGTGAACTCATTGTTGGTGTAAATGGCTTGATTTCCAAAATAGTGTCTGCAAATTTATGTCCGGCAATGGCAGCCATTGCTACTTTGTAGGAGTACTTTGTACTTTGGAAAGTATAAGATGATTGTGATCTTTTTTTATTAGTTTAGTAATATTCTAAATTAAGTAAAAAAAATCTTGATTATCCAAAATTGAGATACAAGAATTTGGCAATAGCATTTTATTACCATTTTATTTTGAAAAAAACAAAACAGAACATCCAAAAACAAAATTAATGAAATGAATATTTTTTGTTAAATGTCAATGAATATAAGAATAAAAAATAAGGTTGGTTGGTGCTCATGCTCTTCACAATACGATTTTCTGATTATCTTCAAACACATACACTGAAGAGTGTGTGGTATATAACTCCATAGTTGTTGTAGTGTTATGAGTTACGATTGATTGTTCGGAGAGCTAGCATATGTTAGCTCGTTGATGCGATAAAAAAAAAAATTTATGCGCTACACTATATTTTGTCTTTTATATGATATTGACATTTATAATTGATATTTTCACCACATATATGGTTTGGTGGGGGACGACAAATGTATGGTTTTCGTCGAAAAGAAATTATAAATTAAGTGGAATTGTAGTTCAATATCTTTGGTTCAAAATACAATTGCTCCACAAACATTTTTATGATAATTAATTCTACATATTTCGATGTTTCGATTATAATTAAATTAAAATTAAACTGAAGAGGCAAACGGATATTCATCTTTTACTATGATAAATAAGAATAAAAAGTACTACATTGTCTCACACTTTATTTTAAACAAATTAAAATCCAAAAATTATTAATTTTAATTAATTTAATTCCTCTTAACTAAGTAGTTAGTTATAAGCTTTAACGTACTAAGTACGCACTGTATTGAAGTTCACTCCTGATCGATAGTATTGGCCGGAAACCCAACCAGCCGGAATGACCTTGTACGCTAAAACAGTCGCCCTCGATTCGATAGAAGTCAGTCTCACGGAATACGGGCCCCGCGCTCCACTCGGCAAATTGACTTTCCACGTCGCTCCCCAAGACTGCGACATGGGTAGCCACACTCTCGGCCGCCACGACCCTTCCGGGACTAACTCCATTTCACCGACATTACCATCTCCGTTCTCACCCTCCACCGTGAAAGCCAAGTAGTTCGGGTTCGACCTCGAATCAATCTTAAACGTTAACCCCGACGAATAAGCGCATTTTACCCTAATCAAACAATTCATTCAATATTAGTCAAAAGTCAAAACAAGTCAAGAAATCTTAGCTCAATTAGTTGAAACACTTGAATTGAAGACAGTAAAGTTTAAAGTTCAAACTTGAGACTATACCAAAAAAGTCAAATCAAACCGTTCGTATACCTTTGGTATTGGATATTGATTCTTCCCAATTGTCGTAGGGTTTCGGCTTGGCCTCCCTTAGCTAGGGACCCGAAGGCGAATCCGCTTAGGTCAAAATGAACAGCGTCGTTGTTACATGCACCGGGGCATTGATCCGTAATCGTTATGGTAACAGGTTGTCCCGAACATGCACCATAGTTCGTACATTTTACCTTCAAATCAGACGTGTCGCGAATTTAATTTTAAATTAAATCATCAAATAATTAATTCGGTATATCAAAATTTTCGATATTCCGAACCTGATAACAAGTGCCGCAGCCTTTTCCTGATTTGAATAAATTGTTATTTCCCGCAGATATCAAACCGTAATATGGTGGGTACGCGACGTCGTTCGCAAAGCCACAAGCACCTCCTGGTTGATTTTTTTTTTCAAAATGATTAATTTCAAAAATAATTTTTTTTTTCTTTACTATTAAATAATTAATTAATGAAAATTTTACGTACCGCTTCCGGGTCCTGTCGGCGGCCCGTACCATGTTGCTACGGCCGGTAAGAAACCGGCGGTACGAGATGCATTGAATAATTCGGGATTCGTACTATCGAGGCAAAGACAGTAGTTGCTGAAGAGTGAAAACAAAGTCGCTGAAATAAATAAAACGCGACTATATTCACGTTGATAATTCATGAACATGGTGGAAGATCAAATGTTAAAGTTAAAAAAAAAATGTAGTAAAGTAATTAGTGAGGGTGGGGTAATATCCGCATGCATAAACATGTACTTTTATACAGTTTATACTGCACTAATTGTGCTCTAATTTTAATTACCTTGATTAATTAATTGATTATTGTTAAAATATACACGAAAAATCATCTCCGGACGCAAAATCGACAAAATGCACTTCAGGGGCAAATTGGTAATTTTGCTCAGAATTTGAATTTCGCGGATGGAGAAAACGACGCCGTTTTGATGATGAACTGTCAGCGGGTGCACGGGACTAGGGCGTTCGATTTCTCAGCGGATTCTTCACCAAAATGGATGATTCTTGAAGCTACATGATCCTTGCCAGCTCATCTTGGAAACGCACACGGAATTGCTACGCATCATCGCACGGTTGAGATTTGCGAAGTTGTTACGGCTCGATGGCCAGGATGTGTTCATCGATTTTGTGCATTTCTGTTTTAGCATATAATCACTCGTGTTTGTGATTGATATGTAAGCATTGAGCTAGAGAGAGCTTTGTACAATTGTTTTTGAGCTTCGTATAATACCAGATAACCCCTCCCCTCCACCGTGCACGTAGATTACCTTTCCGGTGATCGAAGCACGTAAAATCGTTTGTTGTGTGTTTGTTTTGCTTCGTGTTTGAGTTCGATTATTCATATACAAACTTTCTACGGCGTGAGTTTGAGTGATTATCGACGTGAGCGTGATTTTAGTGTTCAGTCCAGTGGTTCAGTGTTAAATCTTGCTGTTCAGTGTTATATGTGCTGTTCAGTGTTATTGTGAGGGATTCAGTGTCAACAGAGCTCGCGTTTGTTTCTGTTGTCTTGGCTGCTCTTCTCTCAACAATTGGCGCCGTCTGTGGGAAGGAGAATCACTGGAGATGAAGACTGGATCTGCCAAATTCGAGGTGGAGAAATTCACTGGGAAAAACGATTTCAGTTTATGGAGGATCAAGGTGAGGGCTGTGCTTGTTCAACAAGGGTTGATTTCTGCACTTTCACCTCCAGATCCAGAAGCTGAGGCTAGAAGGAAGGAGAAGGCACCTGTAGATTCAAGTTCTGTGGCCGGTTCAGAGGAAGATTTTGAGGAAATCTCTATGAAGGCACACAGTGTGATTATCCTGAGTCTGGGTGATAAGGTATTGAGGGAGGTATGTAGAGAGGTTACTGCCTATGGTTTATGGAAGAAACTGGAATCTCTATATATGACAAAATCCCTAGCTAACAGATTGTACATGAAACAAAAGCTGTACTCATTTAAAATGCTTAGTGATAAACCAGTGTTAGATCAGATGGATGAGTTTGTAAAGATCCTTGATGACTTGGAGAATATAGATAAGAAGCTTGATGATGAGGACCAAGCTCTCTTGCTGTTGAGTTCTTTGCCTTCTTCCTTTGATCAGTTCAGAGATGCCATGATATATGGAAGGGAACATGCTCTGACACTTGATGAGGTTCAGATAGCCTTGAGAACAAAGGAGTTACATAAGAAGGAGTCATCTAGAAAGGATTCTCATGCCACTGTTTCTGAGGGTTTATTTACTGCAGGGAAGACACCACACAAGAAGAAGCAGTCAAAATCAAAGTCTAACAGCAGTGGAGGTGGAGCTTCTACTTCAGGAGAAAGTAGGAAGTGTTACCACTGCAAGAAGACTGGCCACTTGAAGAAGAATTGTTTTGCTTGGAAGAAACAGCAAGAAAACCAAACTCCTCAACAGCAAGCTGATGTTACATTGGCTGATGATAGCTGTGAAGATGCAGAGGTTCTCAATGTGACAGTAAATGGAAAGGAGAGTGAGTGGATACTTGACTCTGGTTGCACTTTTCATATGAGTCCAAAGAGACACTGGTTTGAACAATTTCAAGAAGTGGATGGTGGCTGTGTTGTGTTGGGGAATAATGTCACCTGCAGGGTTCAAGGGATTGGATCAGTGAGGTTGAAGCTTCATGATGGTTCAGTAAAACTTCTCACCAAAGTCAGATTTATACCAGAGTTGAAGAGAAATCTCATTTCACTTGGGATGATGGATAGTATGGGATTCAGCTTTAGCTCAAAGGGTGGTTGTCTGCAAGTTAAAAGGGGTGAGGTAGTTGTCCTTGAAGGAGTTAAAAGGAATGATCTATACTACCTCAAAGGTCACACTGTGGTTGGTGAATCATCACAGGTTTCTGAGGTAGAGAAGGTTGAACTGTGGCATCAGAGATTGGGTCACCTAGGTGCAAAAGGGTTGAATGAGCTCTATAAGCAAGGTTTATTTGCTAAAGACAAGTTCTCTAAGTTGAGGTTCTGTGAGACTTGTGCACTGGGAAAAGCAGTGAGGGCTTCTTTTGGCACTGGTAGGCATACCACTAAGGGTGTACTGGATTATGTACACTCTGATCTCTGGGGGCCTGCTAGAACTACTACCAAGAATGGTGGAAGGTTCTTTATGTCAATCATTGATGACTTCAGCAGGAAAGTCTGGGTCATTGTTCTTAAAGCCAAGTCTGAGGCATTTGAGAAATTTAAAGAATGGTTGATTGAAGTAGAGAAGCAGTCTGGGAGGGAGTTGAAGCACTTGAGAACTGATAATGGTCTGGAATTTCTCTCTGAAGAATTCAATGACTTGTGTAAAGGCAAGGGCATTGTGAGGCACAGGACAGTTGCCTCTACTCCACAGCAGAATGGGGTTGCAGAGAGAATGAATAGAACTCTATTGGATAGAGTCAGATGCATGTTATTGAGTTCTGGTCTTCACAAGTCCTTTTGGGGTGAGGCAGTGAATTCTGCAGCTTACCTTATTAATAGGAGTCCTGCTGCTGCTCTAAGTATGAAAACACCTCAAGAAGTTTGGACTGGGAGAGTTCCAGAACTTGAGCATTTGAGGGTGTTTGGAAGTTTGTGCTATGCTCACACAAAGGGTGATAAACTGGAGGCAAGGGCACTGAGGTGTGTGTTTCTGGGATATCCAAGGGGTGTGAAGGGGTACAAACTGTGGTGTATTGAGCCTGGTCAATACAAGTGTTTCATCAGTAGGGATGTCACATTTGATGAGCTCACTATGCCTATGCTTTCTGAGAAAAGCTTAAAAGACACTGAGTTGTTTGAAGTTGAGCTTGAGGGCAGGGAGATTGCCTCTCAACAGGAAGAAGGTGGAGTTGAGGATGAGAATGAGCCTGATAATGATACTACTGAAATTCAGGAAAGCTCTAATGATTATCAACTGGCAAGAGATAGAACAAGGAGGGTTATACAGCCACCTCAGAGATATGCACATGCAGATGTGATATCCTATGCTCTTACTGTAGCTGAGGATGTGGAATCCAGTGAGCCAAACTCATATATGGAGGCCATTTCATGCTCTGAGAAGGAGAAGTGGTTGTTGGCTATGCAAGAGGAATTGCAGTCACTGGAAAGGAACCAAACTTGGACCATTGTCAAGAAACCTTCCTCTCAAAGGGTTGTTGGATGTAAATGGATATTTAAGAAAAAGCTTGAAGGTTCAGAGGGTAGAGATGTGAGGTATAAAGCCAGATTAGTTGCAAAGGGCTTCACTCAGAAAGAAGGTGTTGACTTCAATGAGATTTTCTCACCTGTGGTTAAGCATTGCACTATCAGGATTCTGCTGTCCATAGTAACTCAGAAGAATTTGGAGTTGCAGCAGATGGATGTTAAAACAGCATTTTTACATGGAGAACTTGAAGAGCAAATATTCATGAAAATCCCTGAAGGAGTTGAGGGTGCTCACTGTGAGGACAGGGTGTGTTTGCTGAGAAAATCTTTGTATGGTTTGAAGCAGAGCCCTAGGCAGTGGTACAAGAGGTTTGACACTTATATGCTGCATATTGGTTTTGTTAGATGCAAGTATGACTGTTGTGTCTACTTGAAGATGAAATCTGAGAAGGTGGTTACCTACTTGCTACTCTATGTTGATGATATGTTGATTGCTAGTAGCTCAAAGGTTGAGGTGGAGTCTCTCAAGAAGTTGCTAAGAGCAGAATTTGAAATGAAGGATCTAGGTGAAGCTAGAAGGATTCTTGGAATGGATATCAGGAGAAATAGGGCCTCTGGGACATTGAGTTTATCTCAAACACCCTATTTGGAAAAGGTTCTGAAAAGATTCCATATGGAAGAGTCCAAAGTCTCATTAACTCCACTTGCTCAACATATCAAACTCTCAGTTGATCAGTGTCCATCTACACTGAATGAGAAAAAGTCCATGAGCACTGTTCCCTATGCTTCTGCTGTTGGGAGTGTGATGTATGCCATGGTGTGTAGTAGGCCTGATCTGGCATATGCTATGAGCACTGTTTCCAGATTTATGTCAAATCCTGGAAGGATGCATTGGGATGCAGTCAGGTGGTTGCTCAGGTATATTAAAGGTACTCTGAATCATGGGTTGTTGTTCCAGAGAAGTGATCTCAGTGGAGATGCTTTGGTTGGATTTGTAGACTCTGATTTTGGGAGTAATGTGGATACCAGGAAATCCATCACTGGATATGTGTTTACCCTATATAGTTCTGCCATTGTCTGGAAAGCCACTCATCAGGGTGTTGTTGCTTTGAGTACAACTGAGAGTGAGTATATGGCTATGACAGAGGCAATAAAAGAAGCCATATGGTTAAGGGGAATTCTTAATGAGCTTGGAGTTGAGCAAGACACTGTTGCTGTCAACTGTGATAGCCAAAGTGCTCTACATTTGGTTAAGCACCAAGTGTTTCATGAGAGGTCAAAGAACATTGATGTGAGGCTGCATTTTGTGAGAGATGTAGTGGAGAAAGGTATCATCAAAGTTGAGAAAATTGCAACTGAAGGGAATCCAGCTGACAGTTTCACTAAGGTGTTGCCAGTGGATAAGTTCAAGTTGTGTCAGGATCTGGTCCAGTTGGTGGACATTCCACAATCTCTGTGAGGTTGTGGAAGTGTAGGCTGCAGCAGGTGTGGGATATCTGTTGTGGTTATGGAGTTATGCAACAAAATACTCAAACTGGCAGTTTTGTTTTTTTTTTGGGAATTTTGAGGTGTGACTTGATGATCCTGTTGCTCAGTTGTGTTTCTGAGTGGTGTGACTGTGGCCTGAGGCTCATAGTCATGGGTATTGACTGTGTAGGTTATGTTTCCTGCATAGTTGTTAAGGATACTGAAGTCAATGGTTTTATTGACTGGACAGTGTCTGTTTTTGGGAATTACTGTGGATGTGATTCTGTGTTGGAGGATGGTTTGTGGTGGATGAAATGTGCAGGGAAGTCACATTTCAGTATACAAACCTAGTGGAGGTGGTTTTATGCAAATTGGTTCAGAATTGAAGAAGTTGAGTACATGAGTTTTTCAACTAGATCAATTTTGAGTCATTTAGTCGCATGTTGGTATTTCTGGAGCTCTGGTGGATTATATGATGAGTTCTTGGTATGGATTTGAAGCTAAGGGTACAAGGATCATGATGGGACTGATTAGAGATCCTAATTCCAGCTGTGGAGAGCAGGATATGAATTTGAAGTCAGTTCAGAAATCTGTGTCAGGTCAGTTCTTGAACTGGAGCCTGATCAGTGTTTATTTGGTGTGATCAGTGTTGAACACTGTGATACTGTTGTGCTGAGGAGATCTGTTGCTGGGAGTTGATTTGTGTGTAAGGTGGAGATTTGTTAAAATATACACGAAAAATCATCTCCGGACGCAAAATCGACAAAATGCACTTCAGGGGCAAATTGGTAATTTTGCTCAGAATTTGAATTTCGCGGATGGAGAAAACGACGCCGTTTTGATGATGAACTGTCAGCGGGTGCACGGGACTAGGGCGTTCGATTTCTCAGCGGATTCTTCACCAAAATGGATGATTCTTGAAGCTACATGATCCTTGCCAGCTCATCTTGGAAACGCACACGGAATTGCTACGCATCATCGCACGGTTGAGATTTGCGAAGTTGTTACGGCTCGATGGCCAGGATGTGTTCATCGATTTTGTGCATTTCTGTTTTAGCATATAATCACTCGTGTTTGTGATTGATATGTAAGCATTGAGCTAGAGAGAGCTTTGTACAATTGTTTTTGAGCTTCGTATAATACCAGATAACCCCTCCCCTCCACCGTGCACGTAGATTACCTTTCCGGTGATCGAAGCACGTAAAATCGTTTGTTGTGTGTTTGTTTTGCTTCGTGTTTGAGTTCGATTATTCATATACAAACTTTCTACGGCGTGAGTTTGAGTGATTATCGACGTGAGCGTGATTTTAGTGTTCAGTCCAGTGGTTCAGTGTTAAATCTTGCTGTTCAGTGTTATATGTGCTGTTCAGTGTTATTGTGAGGGATTCAGTGTCAACAGAGCTCGCGTTTGTTTCTGTTGTCTTGGCTGCTCTTCTCTCAACAATTATTATAGGATAAAGAATCAAAATTAAGGTGATTGTTTGACTCAGTCATATAATGTGATTATTTTTTCCTTTAGTAATTTGTAAATTGTAACCGCGATATTAATTACTCTACAAATAAATTGTGGCATGAAAATGGTAATCAAATGCGGTCAAAGTTGTTTATTGGGCTTGTTGGGTTAAATTTTGCTAATGGGCTTACCATATTAACTGGTAAAGCTTTGGGCTAATGTTTACTGATCCCACTCGTTTTCAGCCCACCCGAGACCATGCAAATATTGTTATGAGGTTAGTTTTGTCATTCCACGTGACCGACTGAAACAAAATAACTGGAGTATATCAGATAGATATATGAGCACGAGCATCTTCAACGTGAAGCACTAAGGAAAGAAAATCCGACTTTCGAGAGTCAAAATTTGAGTTTTTATGCCTACATATTCAAGAAATTAAATAAAAATAAATTAGAGGTTTCTTAAGGGACGGGCAATGATTTTCTTTACTTGTACTCAACAACCAACTTTATCATTACACGTCATCTCGATTCTAAATTGTTTTTTTCTTTTATTGCATGTTGACCCACATGCATTTGTCGCTTTCATATTGCACTCCCATTATTTTTCAATACTTTCACTCTTGGTACGATTTACCAACAATCAAACCATACTTTTTTTTTTAATAAAACCGCCTCAAATTAAACTGAATATTTGAATAGTGCATAACATAATTGTAACTTTTGGAGATTTTTAAATTAACTGAAATCAATATATTAATGAATTATAAGTAACATAAATTAGAATTGATTGTTTTTACTTTACCCCATGGTTTTATTTCATGCAATATTCATTGTACTACGCAAAATAAATAAATTAACGGAGAATCGGTATTTCTCACGCGCGGTTCATGGACTTTATAAGTGTGTTTTGCTACTCAATTTTGTGAGAATCTCATTTTTATTTTTGGTGTAGGTATTTAGAGATGGCATAGTGTACTAAAAAGTCATTTCCTTTTTGAGAATCATATGAATGAAGTTACGTAGATTAAGCAATCTAAATATATGTATCACATGTGGATCATATTGGAATCGTGCAAAATCAACCTTTAAAAGTTGCAAGAAATACCACTCCAACAAGAGTGTCAAATTGGGCGTCTTGCTTTAAACAAAAGCAAATACGTGATGAAAAAGTAATATGGGACGAACCGTTATTATATAGTAACTTGATCTAATACGAGTATATACGTTCAAGTGCATTTCGTAATTCAAGTCACATCACAAAGTTATCGTAAAATAAAAAATTAAATTACATGTCTCATATGTATTTTTATTCAAACTGCACGTAAATAATTTAAACTAAAAATAACTCAACCAATTCAATAGATAACCCGAATACTATCTAAAATTATCTCAAACTCAAACTAATGATTATTGATCGTTGACAGTTCAGTTAGCCTCTACATTCAACCAATTCAATAGATAACCCGAATACTATCTAAAATTATCTCAAACTCAAACTAATGATTATTGATCGTTGACAGTTCAGTTAGCCTCTATAATGTATTTTCTTAAACTCATGTATGAGTGTCATTATAAGATACGATACACTTTTAATGCATGATCTCTATATAATTATGACATTAGTAAATTTATGGTTGCTTGTGTGATCTTATTGAATTTTAAGTATATTGTGTGTTCAATTGATGGAGTTGATTTTGAGATTTTTATCCACACAAATTGTTTAGAAAAATAAAATAAAATCAATGAGAAACCGCTAAGCCTTAACACACCCACACGCGCGCTCTCATTTTTTTTTTTTTTTGGATTTTCGATTTCCGTGTCAAGCAAGCATCCCCCACCACCACCATGGGCAGGGCAAGAACCAAACCCCAATTCCCTTTTTAATAAAAATCCCATTTTAATCTTCTCTTTTCTTCACTGCCTCACAATAATAAAACCCTTTTCTTGCCGTGCAATCTTTCCCCTCACCCACCCACCTTCCAAAATGGGTCACGATGCGGTGGTCACGGCGGCGGCGTTGGGGGAAGCGCCGCCGACCTCTCTGGCTCCGGGATTCAGGTTCCACCCGACGGACGAGGAGCTGGTGCGGTACTATCTGACGAGGAAAGCTTGCGGGAAGCCTTTCCGGTTCCAAGCCGTGTCCGAAATCGATGTGTACAAATCCGAACCTTGGGAGCTCGCTGGTTTGTGAAATGATTTTAAAAAATTGTACCTTTTTTGTGTTTATTAATTAAATAAAATGATTATTGCTTTGTGTTTTAGGTTTATGAGTTTATTATTAGATAAAATTGTTTGATGATAATTTCAATTTGTGAGTGGTGTGATGTAAAGATTGCATCTTTTGGTGTAAAAAGCTAACAACAAGGAAAATGCTTTTCGGGTTTTTTTCTATCTTGTATAATAGTTATATGGGTGTCTGAAAACGGAGTAAAGGGCGAGGTGTAGGTGTGATCTGTATAACCTGGACATGTTGAGGTGTGAGAATTCAAATGAAACTCAGAGGAGACTATCAGTGATGAACATATGGATTTTTATATGGATGCCGATCGATGTATCTTAGCAAATATTTCTCCAATTAATTTGCATTCATGTGTGGAATGAGTTATCTTTACTTGCAATTGAAGTCATGGGTGCTTCATTTGATTTAGAATTTCATTTTTATTTTCTGTGTGCTTACCTAATCTCCAACTTAAAGACTTTTTTTTTTGTTTGCCTTGTAAAAAAAAAAGGATATTCATCTTTGAAGAGTAGAGATCTAGAGTGGTACTTCTTTAGCCCGGTGGACAGGAAGTACGGCAATGGGTCCCGCCTCAACCGTGCCACCGGGAACGGATATTGGAAAGCCACCGGAAAAGACAGAGCTGTTCGGCACAAGACCCTAACCATAGGAATGAAGAAAACCCTCGTTTTCCATAGTGGGAGAGCTCCCGATGGGAAGAGAACAAATTGGGTCATGCATGAGTATAGGCTTTGTGACTCGGAACTGGATAGGGTTGGAGTTTCACAGGTGTGGTTTTTGTCAAGATTTCATTCTTCATTTATCTGATTCGTTGCTTTTGCTATTTTATTTAAATTTTGGTTTGGAGGTTATGAATCTCAAGAGAAAAATTATTTTCTTATTGTGTGGAAAAAAAGGATGCATTTGTGCTGTGTAGAATATTTCAAAAGAGTGGTTTAGGGCCGCCCAATGGGGACCGTTATGCCCCTTTTGTTGAGGAAGAATGGAATGACGATGTTGGTCTCGTGGTCCCGGGTGGAGATGCCGAAGATGAAGTGACAATTGGTGGTGAGGCACGACTCCCACGAGTCGATCCTGATCAGGTTTGATACAAACAGGCCCTTTTCTTTTAATATGCCGAGTTTAGTTCATTTTGGGGTGGAATTCTTTGCATTTACGCACATTCGTTTTGGAGCGTGTACATTTTTTTCTCAAACAAAAATGCAACATATTCGGTTAGTGTAATTTGTAAACGTGTCATCATGCATCACCTTTTGTACCTTTAATTGTAGAATCTAGTAGAAACAAGATTAAACTCGTGCACACATCAAGTTGAAAACTAAGTGTGTTGAGCTAAATTCAGGGGGCTAAATAATATTTTTATAGACGTGAAGGGATGTTTTTTATTCATGAAGGGATAAATATATGACAAAAATCCTCTGGGTTATTTGTTGTACTTTCGAAAGTTAGATGATTTTTTGTGTAATTAGGTCAAACATCAAGGATATGTGTATGTAATATACAATTGTATACTGAAAAAGGAAGTATAACCTTCCGTCAATTATGTCTAATATGCATCCACTGTCTCAAAAATTGTAACAGGACACTCAGACTCTCAGCATGGCTCTTCCCCAGGGCGATGATACAATCGGGTCCCACAGCCTCCCATTCATGTGCAAGAGGGAGAGATCCGAAGACCACCCCGAACTTGAACCCCTCTCTTTAGCCCAGACCAAACGATCCAAGTCCGATGAACCCAACTCAGGACATGCAAACGGGTCTGAAGATTCCACCACTACAAGCCAAGTCCCTTCTACAACAATGATAATGACGACAAATTTTTGCTCCAACCTTTTGGAATTCCCTTTCTTAGAACCTTTAGATCGGAAAGAGAAGTATATTAGTAGTAATAATAATAATACAGTGAGAGCCCTCACGTTCGACTCTTCGAACCTAGAAAAATCAGTGCCACCCGGTTACTTGAAGTTTATAAGCAATTTAGAGAACGAGATTTTAAACGTGTCCATGGAGCGGGAGACTTTGAAGATTGAAGTGATGAGAGCTCAAGCCATGATCAATATTCTTCAGTCTCAGATGGATATTTTGACCAAAGAGAATGAAGACCTGAGAAAGCGCGATTAGAAAGGAATGTCCAAAAAAGGTGATTCGCATCGTATTTTTATTATATATGTACACTTGCTTATATACTTTAAATCGCTGGCTCTATCGCGGATTTTTAGTTATTGTATGCTCTTTCTGAACTGTGTGGAGATGAGTAGTGGCGCCTCTAGAGGGAGATTTGACTATTTTGCGGCCTTATATTATCTCTCGTGTAGTTTTAGTGTAGTGGACTGAATCTGTCGAAAATGCTCTCTTTTATCTTTGGATCGAATTGTGACTTGAATAAGGTTGACATATTATGTATGTCCATTGTGATGTTTTTGTTTTTCCATATTTACTTTTGTGTTGACATCCTTGGGTATTTACTTTTCGCCTTCAAAGGCGTCGCTTTGAGTTTGAAATGACATTGATGCCGTGATAAGTATGTGCACCAATAGGTAAAAAAGAGAGTAGGCACGTTGACTTTTTCTTCGTGGAATTGATTCTCCGATTTTGGTTTGCTGGATCTTGTGGTGCACTCGAGGAGTCGAGGTTTGTGAGATGGCTCTTGGGTTCGTTACGTAAAAGGAGTGAATGACTAAACCGAGAAACTGTAGGTTGTTTCTTTGAAGCTTGAGGTGCACAATCGGGTGCATGTTTTTGTTTTTTCAATCGTCAAGCTCTTATATAGGGTCGGCAATGGGCGATCTTGAGGGTAGTATTATTGTCCATATTGTTCTTGTACCAAATTTTATTTGAAGTACCATATTCACCATCATCACCACTTTGAGGAATGGACTCCTCAGAAGTCAGAACAGATATGGGTTCTTGAAATTTATTTTTTCACAAACTAACTAAAAAAGTAATAAATCCTAAAAAAATAAGTTGAAATAATAAAACTAATTGAAAATAAAGTGTAACAAAAATAATTGAAATTTGAAAATTAATTGATACACAGTATAATAATATTTTACAGTAAAGGGTAAGATTGCAGGCACTTTTGAATTTAATTGAATAAAATTAAATTGAACTTAATTGAATTAAAGTGTTTTTTTTATAAAATTAATAATAAAATTTATATTTTATTAAATATTTTTAAAGTATTATGAATAATATTTTTAATTTATGAAATTAAGTTCAAAAGATTATAGTATAAATTAAATGCTAGTATAATATTTTATTTAAAAATATAAATAAAAAAATATAAATAAACTTATAAAAGTAATTCATATTCTAGAAGCACTTTATAATTAAATGATTTTTAATTTGTGGCAGAAGTTTCCTATTACTTGGCGTTAGTCAAACCACACAGAGAAATTGCCCCGTGTTGACGACGCATGCACTTGCGCTCGCGCACCTACCAAACCGACTCACCGAACCGATCGGGCCGGATTATCCACGTTATGCGGACTAATTAATTAATTTAATAATAATACTGTGTAATTAGGTATAGATTAGAGAGAGTACTTCTTCTACAAGAGTCTGCTACTACCACAATTATTCAATGGCGTCTGCCTTATGCAATTCCTAGCCCCCTTTAACCCCTAATTTCCCAATCACCAAAATATACATAATAAATTGAGCAAAAAACCCTCCTTCAATTTTTAAATTTTTTGTATGGCTGCGAGCAAGAAGAAACCATCGTCATCACCATCGAGTCTGCTGGGCCCGGGTTTCCGTTTCCACCCGACGGACGAGGAGTTGGTGCGTTACTACCTCCGCCGAAAAGTCTGCGGCAAGGGTTTTTTGATCGATGCGATTTCCGACATCGATATTTACAAGATCGAGCCATGGGATCTGCCCGGTACGCATGCGCCTCTCCAATCCTTTATTGATTCGGCTGCTTATGTTTTTTTTATGTCGCGAATCGGATTGATTGTTTCTTCGATTTTGATTTCACTGATAAGGTGTTGTTTGTGGAGAATTGTCCGTTTAATTTGTGGTTTTTTTTTGAGCTCAATTGTGAGCTGTGAAGAAACTGTAGACATTTTCTGCTGCTGAATCTTTCATCTGGTGTGTGGTTGTGCAATCCGATCGTTGAAATTTCAAATTTTGTTGCAATTTTCGAACCTTCTCTTACCATAAGAGACTGAATACTGATATTTATATTTGTGT
The DNA here is from genome assembly GCA_954870475.1 of Euphrasia confusa. Lineage (NCBI taxonomy): Eukaryota > Viridiplantae > Streptophyta > Magnoliopsida > Lamiales > Orobanchaceae > Euphrasia > Euphrasia confusa. Next base: position 40,403,340 of record OX940952.1, read on the forward strand.
CCGGGTGTCTTTAGGATATTCGAGGCTGAAGACTAGAGATTTGGAGTGGTATTTCTTCAGTATGCTGGATAAGAAGTATGGCAATGGAGCAAGGACCAACCGAGCCACTGAGAAAGGATACTGGAAGACGACCGGGAAGGACAGGGCTGTCTACCATAGATCACAAATTGTCGGGATGAAGAAAACTCTTGTTTTTCATATCGGCCGTGCTCCAAAGGGGCAGAGGTCCAACTGGGTTATGCACGAGTATAGACTAGCTGATTTGGAGTTGGAAAGAGCTGGCATTGCTCAGGTAGGTTTGCCTAATCAGCTTTTGCTAGAAAAAAAATATATATTATAATGCATAGCTAATGCTTGGAAAATGTGTGAGCATTGTTTTAATAACATAAAAAAAATTGAGATAATAATATTATCATATTTATTAATGTATCAAATGCTAGTATTATCATATAGTAACATTATTATCAGGTTGGGCATTAGAACAATTACTTTGTGTTGTTAACATGATTATCAGGTTGGGGTAAGATCCAAATATAGACCTTTTTTTTAAATTGTTATATATTTTGGTGGAATAGGATGCTTTTGTGCTTTGTCGAGTCTTTCAGAAGAGTGGTTCAGGGCCGAAGAATGGAGAACAGTATGGGGCACCTTTCGTGGAAGAAGATTGGGAGCAGGACTTGGAATTGGTTTCGAAAACTGAGGTTGCAGAAGTGGTTGACTTTGGGCATGATGTTTATTTGGATGGTGATGATCTTGAGCAGGTATGTGCTCATTTTTTTTTACCCTCCCAATGCCTCTGCTACAAAAATATCATGTTTAACTAAAAATTACCTTTTATACATGATCTTTGAATGATAAAATTATGTGATGATACGCCATGTTGGTTTCTGGACTTTACTTGAATCCAAAAATTGTATCAGTGAATATTGAAAGAATTTTATTACATGTATGATTTCATTTGGACATCTGTAACTAGTTTTAATATCGGGTGGGTTAAAATAGTCAATACGAGAATGCTTACTGCTCAGTGAATGAAGAATGAAGCCAAAATATGTTCTTTTGAATATTTCAACACAAGTGGCAGTTCTACTCATGAATCACCACACCAACTTATATATATGAAGTTACAAAAAATATAGTCTAGGTTTAATGATGTGGCTTTTGCTGATCTTTAGCATTTACTGTAATTGATTTTCTTCAAAATACAAAAAATATTATTGCATATATTTCATGTTCTTTGATATTCCTTTGTTATGATATTCTACTACGGAGTATATCATGGTCATCTTAAATATTCCCTACATCAGATCCTCGGATTAGATGCTCCATATGAAGCTGCTCCTCTTCCATTGAACTCCCAACCTCCTGATGGACAACTCGATGAAGAAACTGCAGAGTCCGTTATTGACACATCAAAGTTGCCCCTGTTACCATATGTCGCTGATCAATACTGTGAAGTCGAGCAGCAAGAGGATAGCATACTGTACGGCTTGCAGCCCCCTTTTGAAATGGATGTAAGGGCCGTCAAGCACGAATACATAGGAGAATCCAGCAAGTCTCAGGATAATCTTGACGATTTCAATTTTGATTTCTTGCTTGACGAGCCATTTGTTGATGCACTCGATGACCTTTCATATGGAAACGTAGGATTCCTTGAATCTAATGATCTAATGAATCCCATCGCGACTAATGCCTCTTCCCTAGACATGCTTGGGGAGAGCCTTGCAATCTTTGATGCCAGTAATAACAATACACAACAGTTTGAATTTGATCCTTCACTGATGCTGGGAAATGAGGATTCTGCTTCCGATCAAGTGTTGCTTCCTACAGAGGTTAATTTTTAAACTCAGTGTTTTTTTACACGACGACCGATTTCAATCACGGCATGCTAACTCTGTTTTATTATGCCAGGAACTGAATGATGGAGTTGAGCAAACGGGAAAAGTTGTTAAACATGATTATGATACTGCGATGCCATATGATAAGAAGCTTGATTCAGCTAAATACAAAGCAGGTAGAAGAAGTTACATGGCTTTTGAAAACTTGTTTATTTCCCAACAATGGGTGTGGTTGTGGGTAGACATATGTTTGATTTTGATTACCAAAATTAACCCTGAAGTTTAGTTTAATCACATATTATCTATCAAAATAAAGAATTTATCAATTGCTATTTTTTCTCAGTTACAAATTCCTCATAAAAGAGGGGTTTAAGTTTGCCATATAAATTTGTCATGGTGGTTTGTGCAAAAAAATAAGTGGATATTTGTACATATGAAAAATTAGGTGCTTTACATGTTAGGTTTTGTTTTTACTCAATTTAGGAAGATATGTGGAGTTTGTTTTAGTTGGAAATGGCTCTGAATCTTAAAGAGTCAATCCCTAAGAATTGCCTGCAACAAACCTCTTTATTTAACTTTTAAGTAAATTTCATTAAATAATTCATTAGTTCTCTAACATCCCTTTCACTTTGGATGACCCATATATTAGGGGAAAATCCAAATGAAAAAACGGTGATTTTCAACATGTTGGAACTTGAAAACCGTATTCTTTATCTTCATACTTGTTATTTTTCATACCAAGTTACCTTAGGAGGACTATTCAAGTTCGGGTATTTAGAGTGGCTAAACCCAACTTTGGTTTCTCTCTTCTGTTGTGCAGATGTTGACTATCCATTTTTCAAGAAGGCAAGCCATATGCTGGGTGGCATCCCTGCCCCACCAGCTTTTGCTGCGGAGTTCCCTTCGAAAGATGCGGTTCTCCGTCTCAATTCTTTACCTCAACCATCCAGTTCTGTTCACGTGGCAGCTGGTATGATTCAGATAAGGAGTTTGAATACGGATGGCAGACGGCCTCTGGGCAAGCATGCTGAGAACATCAACCTTGTTCTTTCTTTCGGCTTTTCACAAGGCGTTGATGGATCCGCCAGCTTGGAATCGAGTTTGAGCATACTTGAAGGGAAGAGTGTGATGGCACTGTCTAGAAGTTGGGTTTATTTCATGCTCTTTTGGATTGTGATCCTATCAGTGAGCTTTAAAATGGGAACCTGCATTTGTGCAAAATGAACCCACTTTTCGGGGGAGCGTCCCGCTTGGCCCTTTATAATACGGAAACGCTTGGACCATAAATTTGCTTATAATACTTTGGTTCAGTATTTAATTAGGAAAGTTAGGACAAATTAGAGTCATTGTCATGAACAATGATATAATGAATTGATGTGATAAGTATTTGTAGAATTTAAGCACTTTGGATTATGACATAAAAGCTTCTGCCTTGGAAGCCCTGACATTTGGCAGCATTCTCAGTTTGGTTTCATCTTTCTACATAGTCTTCATATTTCTTATGATTAACATTTAGTTGTCATTTGAATTTTTGAGTTTTAGAGAACATCAAGGATCAATTCATGAAGCTGGGCACTACATTCAATCAAAAGGAAAAATTGAGGATACATTATATGCATCTACTAAAGAACACTTGTAACAATAGCAGTTTTGCAGAATAGTCTAAAACTCTCAAGTACAATGTTTTTGCAAGTAATGAATGCAGATATCCAGCTCAATTTAGCACATCAAAGTAACAAAAGTAGGACAACATGCATCTAATCGCGATCTTCAGCTTCTTCTATTTCTTCGTCCTCCGGCACTCCACGCATATAAAGAACATTATTGCATCTGCAATGAATAATCCAATACAAGAAAGCAAACAAAACTCGGTTAACTTACACAACGAAACATGTACACAATTAATAAAATGTGTGCTCTAACATAGGAACAATTGAAATCTTTATATGCAGTAATGCAGCCAAACAGAAATTAAGAGGGGTTTATGATAAGAAAGTAAGCTTCCTGGAAACATTATTGTTAGATGATTCAGAGCTTGTGGGCTCTCCAAAAGTGTGGTTTCTTTGTCCAATTTAAACTTCATATAAACTCATATATGATAATACGGTAGAAGCTTATAACTTATAAGTTGTGTTTAAAAGAAGTACAAGTAAACCAATTTCTTGAAAATATGTGCTTATTTTTTACAGTATGATTTAACTTCATATAAACTCAAAAAAACATCATACTGTATAAGATATAGGAGCTTATAGGAAATCTTTTAATAGCTAAGCATTATACTAAAGGATTTTTTCAACTCTAGTCAAACTAGTCAACGCTGAAAGCATGATAAATAGCAGACCAAAGGTAAAGCAACACTCAGAGTATAGTATAAAATTCATGGTTAAACTGAGCTGACTAGTAGCAAAATTCATGGGAAGATAGCAAAAAGAAACGGGGTAAATGAATCTTCAATCTTCATTCACGAGGCAAATCACTTCAATTTTATTGGTAATAAAAGATCCATAAAACATGTTTTCTTAATCAAGTCCTAAAATCATAACACATTTTAAATGTGATGGCATCAATCATGATTGCAAGAAATATAACTAACAAGGGTTCATGCAAGTTGATTTGGATTTTGCAAAGCAGAAAAAAAAATAAAAAAAAATAAAACTCGTTGGCTGAGTACCTAATCAAGATTTCTCCAAGACTGCCAGTGCATTGCCCATCAATATATTCCTCAGCATTTGCAAGCTGCCAAATTATAAATTAATCACTTCAAGTGGCTAACAATGTAATATAAGTGAAAAAGACCAATTCATTTTCAAGCTTAGTTATTATCATACATGAAAGGTTTTATAATATCATAGACTCGTACTTCACTTCGATAGCAATATAAGTATCTATGGATCGCATTTGATGGTCAACGCCATACAAAGTCCAAGTATTATTGTCTTTGTGCATTTTCACAATCTAATTAAGTGGAAAACAGAATGTTTCACATGCATAAAAATTAGTCTCGTCACTCTCGTGTAATTATTACCTGTAAGTTCATGTATGAATCCACAGATACAAGAAAGCCTGAAACAAACGGCCATAGGAGAAAAATGTGAAATTGTTATCTACGAGGGGACTTTATAGTTAAAAGATAAACCGACAGCACAAAATATTAACACATAGAATTCGAGAGGAAGAGTTCAGGAGTCTCACCTTTGTATTCCATTCCCCATTTGAGTTTCACCATTACAGGTTTCCCGGTCAAATTGTTCAAGAAAGGCTTAGGGTTAACAGGTACAGTCTGCATTGCCACAATTAGAAAAGTTTCACAACACACTAATGATAAAAATAAATAAAAAATAAACAAATCCAAACCGAATTCTATTTTCGAACAGACATTTCAAAGTCTTTCCTTTTAAAAGGAAAAAAATTTAACGAAGAATGAAACCAAAAGAAAACAGGGTTGGTTTTAGAATCAGGAGTCGCCCCGCCAGCCAATGATTTTAGCACAAACAGGTGTATCAATCGTCCCTGCGTCGAGTAGCCATATAGACCTATAAGGCTATAAATCCTATTTTAGATAATGGTGATATTTGTCAAATTTTGCAAGACTGTAATTTCGCCACACCTAAAGCAGCCAGTTGATAGCAGTAAAAAAAATGTTTACCGCAGTTTAATTATTGAAGAAAAATATTTGAGCTGAATAATGCATAAATCTAAATCATAAACTCTCCAACGCCTAAGTTTTGAATAATTTTTCTGGAAGGCTAATATAACCCAAAAGCTATACTCAATTCACGTGTTCACCGAGGCGCTGTATTAACTGATTTCCATGTTCTTTGATATTATAGAAACTGTAAAATACTGAGGAATAAGTAGGAACAACTTACAGCCATGGCAGATGGTACTTCTCTCCGCGAGCTATTCCGTCTGAAAGGTTGATGATGGGGTTTTAGGGTTTTGGAAAGCGGAAGGGCAAAAGAGGAAAACAAAAAATAAGCCTTTTATACAAAATTTTCGGATGATTTATTACTATCATTATTATTATTCGTATATCGTCGGTAAACTTATAAATTGCCTAAACTTATATTCTCCGTATACGCAATTTATATTTTATTTTATTTCATTACCCATTGTTATTCTTATACTTTAGAAAGAAATGTTATTTAAAATGAAATATTGCACGATTTGCAATTTATAACTTTTAATATTTTAATTAATTTTAAAAATAATTATATTTTTCATCATATTTATATACCGTATTAATATCATATGGTAGTGAAAATATAGAGAGCACGGTTTAAATACTTTGGGCTCATCATAAGAATCCTAACAAATCAAAAACTGTCATCTCCATACTTGAAAAGGTATTAAATTATATTATGCCACGAATTTAGATATTGCAATACTCTGAATTTAGATAGTAAAAGAAAGAAGAAAAAAAAACATATACTGTATATCCATCCCCTCACTTTGCAAAGAATTCTCTTTAGTTCCCTAACAATTATCCAAAACGAGATCATATAAAATAAGTGTTCATCTCTCAGCAACCGAAGCAATTTTCCGCGATATCATGGACTCAGCTAGATCGATTGCTCTTTGGGACCCCGTGATGGTAACTTTCCTGCAAGAAGACAAAAACGTATAATCACATTGTGTTTACGTAATCTTCTCAATATATCACACGAAAAAAATTACAAATTGAATCAGTTTGTACCTATCGGATGTCCCAGTCATGAAGTCACCCCTATCAGATATCTTTATCCTAGCTCCACTAAGCTGAAAAGTAAGGGAAAAAAAAAACATGAACATAGTCGGAAAACATAATAGGGAAAATGATAAATGAAAAACCACACACACAGACCTGACTCAGCTCCATAATATTCCTTCCTCCACGGCCAACCACTACTCCAATATGTTCATCAGCAATGCCAATTGTTATAGAGCTGCTACTATCTTCCTGCACCTGCTCATTTCAGACACTTGGTCATCTATGGAATTGTTTCCAGTCCGCATTGTCCAATTACCGACTATTCCGGAAATTGAATCAAGTTTGTTTAAATAAGTTCTTATTCAAAATTTAAAAAACAAACAACTTCCATTATAATATCGAATATACAGGTCAAGAATGGAAATTTTTATACAACTTTTCTAATTTCCAATTACTAGAATTCACAAATTACGAAACAAAATTTCATTTTTTTCACACGAAACCAATAGTTCTCAATAATCGATGGAAACAACTAATGCATCGCGTTAGAATTCCAAGAAACATTGAAAGGCAATTGAGAAAAAGGAATCTTCTTATTCACACTATTTTTGGAGCATAAAACATTCAATATAAATTGGACCACATTTTTGGAAAGAAGGTTCCACACATTATCACACTGCCTATATACATCCATGAAAACAGACAAAAATAAGATGTCTCAGGGTAAAAAACAAAGGTAGTTTTGGGTCAAACATCAAGAAATAAAAACCACCACCCAACAATAATCAAATTAAAATGGAAGAAAGGTATTCATCGATATGATTAAATATGATCGCGCACCTTGTTCGGAACCTTGTTGTTCTGATATTTTCCTCCTGCCCCATTTGGACCGTAGTTCATTCCATTGTACATAGCTGCTGGAAATGGATGTTACCATGAAATAACTCGATTTTCAATTATGGAAAATTAATGTAAACTCAGAAAATTATAATTGACAAAAGAACCTCAGAAATTTGCATGGGTGGTTGGAAACTCCGGTTGTGGGACCCAAAATTATATGATTCAGATAGCATGCACAATTTATCTCGTGAATTTATGAAGAAAACACAGATAGGTTGCTTCATGAACTAAAACTTTACACATAAATGTCAAAATATTTTAATGCCTCACTTTTTTTCATTGGGATTTAGGAATGCTCCTACTTCTTTGCTCTTCAGCCATGATTTAAAATAGGACATTCGAATTTAAAGTGTTCTGCTCAAAAGACCAGATAGGCGTACATCTCAAGTTTTTTGTAACAAAAAAGTGAAAAACTACTCCGTATTAAAATATCTTAAATAATAAAAACACAAAGTTCAACAATAATAATAATTCATGAATCATAATAATACTGGTTCAACAAAAACAATACTTAATAAAAACACAAAATTCATCCCATAATTCATGTTTTCAGTTTTCAATGTTATTGTAGGATCTTCAGTGCTTTCTTTATAGTTTTATAATTATTTCTTCATTTTTATAGGGTTCTTTTATTTAGAGATCTTTTTAAAATTCTATATTGTTTGACATATTTTAGTTTAAGATCTAGTTTAAGAGACTCTACAAGAGTAAATATTTGTGCGTGCCTCTTAGTTTAACTGCCTAATGTAGTACTCTCTCCGTCCAACGAAAAGATTTACATTTTCCATTCTGAGCGTCACTCTACTAGGTTTACGTTTTTTGAAAGGTGTTTTACTGGCTGTTTAACTTTAAGCATTGTTCTGTTTTAGTATTAAAAAAACGATGGATAGTCTCAATTCACTTTCTAGGTAGCAATAATTAAAATCCGTTTTATATTAACAAAAACCTTCCATAGTGTCTTCTAAGAAATCCCAGCACAATATCAAATAAAACCTACAAAACCTATGCATTTTGTATCCTTTGTCTTTTCTCTCTTTCCTCTGTCAACTCTTCTTCTACCAAGATGAGTAGTGTGTAAAAGAGAGATTGAAACTAGATAAAAGGTTTTAAAAAGTTAAAAAAACATCAAGAGACTCAGCCGCCTCACCTATAAGAGGCGCATGTTCCTGAATTCCGAGTCAACTCGTGCGATTAAGATTTAAGCATGGTGTGCTACCAAATTGGTTCGACACGCCAATGAAAAACATTATTTCACAATTTTAGTTATAATTCAAATATGTTTTTGTGTGTCAATGTCTGCGCGCTGCTGAACAAGTATGACTCTTAATATATTAATAATCTAATCATCAGTTTATACTCAATACATAAAAAACTCAAGGGTGTTTTAAGTTAAACTAGTTCGATGAATATGACTGATTCAAGAAACGGATATCTATGTTCGGACTTCTCACTGTCAATGAATTAGCTACGGCAAATCCTCACATGCAGAATATAGCTTGTGCAACCATATGGACGAAAAAAATAAGAGAAGCACAAGTCACATTGTAGTGGAAAGAAAAGAAACGCATACTAATATACTATTATAAAACATGTACCTGCATAAGGAAATGGAACAGTTGCAGACTGATGATAATATTGGTCCTCTACCAATTTCAGTAGGATCAGTTCAACTGCCCGCATTAGGTCAATTAAAGAACCAGCCACTGTCACCAATCTATCATGCAAGCCAGGATAATAGTTGTCCTGTGGTGATATCTTAATTCTAGCCCCAGAGTCTTCAATCAACGTCCTGATCCAATAATTCAATAATAAAAATCTCCAATGAGCTCATTTTTTTTGGTTTTTGCATATACTTTCTCTTTTTGTGATTTACTTTAGAATTCAACTAGATTGATTAATTGACAGGAAGTCATAATCACATTGCATGTTTGTTTTAGGATTTTGGGTGATTATAGAATCATGTTTGTTTTTTTTTTTGTAAAATCACATGAATAGTAAAATCAATGTTTGTTACTTTGTTTAGAGATTAAAAAGGAATATTACTATAGCATGTCAGATCTTGTCTGGTTAGTGCCTTAGTGGATGATTGCTTGATTATTTTATTTGTAATTGATGCGTCTTTTATGATGACTGGTTTTTGAGTAAAGAATAAAAATTATAATTTTAAGTTGTAGAAAAGACTTCTTTGGTCAAAATGAGATTCCATAAAGAGGCCCATCTGCGGTTCCAATAATAAGAAACGATTGTTTCTTACAAAGAGCTTAATTTCAATTTAGCAAAGGTCAACCATTTACAGGGAAAGACAATTAAGAATGTTGTCTTCCTACAGACTGCAAGTTTATAATCTAGTAGAACACCTTTAAGATTAACTGAGGAGAAGTCACTAACAAAGTAACAATGTGTTGAGAATTTGTAGGTAAGATATGCAAATTGATATATTAGGTAAAATTGTAATAATTAACATGTATTGACATCTTCTGTGATTTAGCACTCAACATTCATAAAATGAAGAGACCTCTTATCAGAAAAAAGAAAAGAAAAGAAAGGCTAACCTAATGATGGATCCACCCTTCCCAATTAGTCCACCACAAGAGCTATTAGGCACAACCAGTCTTATTTTCGATTCGGGAACAGTTTCATCCCCATCTTGAGCGTAAAACTAAGCCAGACAGAAAATAGACCGCTTTAATAATGAATCCATATACTAATCTCAAAAGTTGTCCAGTCATTCTGCTTACCTCATCAAGCAATTTAGTGAGAATGTGATCAACTGCCTTTAAAATGTGATCAACTCTTCCAGAGACCATGATAATTCTATCTGACGTGCCAGGAAAGTACTCAAAATTTCGTGACAGCTGGATACGGGCTCCCGATTGTGACTGAATTTCATTGATCGTTGAACCACCTTTCCCAATTACAGAACCAGCTTCAGCATTTGTAAGAAGGAACCTAACATAAGTGCCCTTCTCTTCATTGTCTGCAGAAAACAACAAAGGTAAATTTAATAGCATAATAATATAAAATGTGGAACATGTCTGGAGGAGCATAAATCAGAAGATAAAAAAGCACACAACCACAATATGGGGTTAAAGAATAAGCATATTCACTGGTACGTTTGATCAATCCTTGCACAATGCAGAGAAAAATTACCTGGTGTAGTTAGCTCCAGTTTACAATTACATTTATGTACCAAGGAGTTTCCATTAACAGAAGCAAAGGTAATATTCATAGATATTAACTTTTTATTAGTTGATAAATTAGTAAATCAAATGAATTACAATATAAACCATGAAAATTCAGATAGATACTCGTATAGCAGCGTTATAGAAACCCCCAAACAAGTAGCATCGCATATGACGACATTAGTCACATTTGTTTACAGATCATATAACTAAAAAAATGTGTATAAAAAGATATGTGCCTATAGATATACTAACAAGTTATATTATATAACCATGTCAGGTTTCAACTATAGAGAAATTATATCCATGATTCTTGGTTTCACAGCTTACCCCAATACCACTGTACCAGAAATGATATCATCATAAAATTAAACATTGAGCTTAAATTTAAAAAATACTCATTTTTCTAATTAGAAATGTTATTCAAATGATAACATTTAGCATTAACCATATACATGAGGTTACATCACTTCACTTCCAATAAATGTTTTAAAACTTGAGGCGTGATAATTGACACATAACTGTAGGAATGGCGGAAAATAGGACTACTGTATATAGAGGGACCAAACAGAAAATGAGCAGAACCAACCCAACCAAGATCGACTCCAAGAAGAATATTGATATGATGGATTATTCCAGCAATCCAGCATAAGAGTAGTGTGGACCAATTATTAATACATCTCAAATGTTAACTTCTTATTTTAAGAACTACTATTGTTCTCAAAAGTATTCTGAGGGTGGTGTGCAATTGAAAATATAATCATAGTTCTTAAAATAAACATCTCAAAAGTCAACTTCTTATTTTAACAACAAAAAAAAATTGTTGGATCTCTGTCTCTCTAGCAAACAACATCATGAAATATACTAATATAATTAGCATCCCGATGTTTGAAACAAAAATGACAATTATAGATTTATTTCATTGGAATACACTATAATCTTAGCCCAGAAGAGTTGAAAATGTAATACCAGAGGTAAGAATGAAGTTTGCAACAGCAAAGACACCAAACTTGGTAGTAACTCAAAAGAAAATCTAAAGTGCGAAATCATTGGGCTACAGGGAGGGTTTGTCAGATCTTATTAAAAGTATCATAGACTGCTTAGCATAACACTGTAATGAAACTTTAACATGTCAAAATATAATTTAAAATTTTAGAAAAAATTGTGAAGATTAAATGTTGAGCCCTCCATCAGATTTTTTTTCAAGATAAGATTTATAATATTTTAATGTTGGGTTTTTGTAATGTATTCAATGTCATAATTAGTTTCTTTGAATTACATATGCCATAAAAAAACGTTTGAGAATAAAACATCCCATCTTAAAAAGCACATCATTATAAAATCAGAGCATTAGATTTTCAAAATCATTAGTATATTACAACATTAATTTAAGTGATTTTAAAGATCAACACATCTTTTTTTTCTCAAAAACATCTCTTCAAATTAAGAATGCTAGTGACAACTGACATCACTTATTTCCACATACTTCAGCAAGTGAAAACTCGATCTAAAAATTACAAAATAAGTAGAAAAACTAACACTTCCTCTCTTAAAATTCTAGGGTTTCAGGCGCAGCTAATTACTACATCAAAAAAACACAACGACAACATTAACCGAGCTAGCAAAACAATGTTACCCTGTAAACGAGCTGCTGAAATGGATCATGTTGCTTGAAATACAAATTTTATCCAGCAAAGCAGATCCCGCGTCACAGATCTTCAGAGACAAATTACAATGAAAAATTGAGACCAGAACAATGTGAATAGGTAGAGGAGGAGAACCTGGAGGCGGGGATGAATCGCGCGGAGGCGATTCATTCTGCAGAACCTCAGGCGGCGGCGGACTGTGTGCAGATTTATCTCCTTCCGTTGACATTATTTTTCCCCCGGTTGCTTGTGATGCGAATGAATTGAGTAGAGAGAGATAATTAATAGTATAGTATAGCTTATAGTAGGTCACAACAGCTCAGAGCTCAGAGCATTTGAAATCGTAAGAGAGAGAAATGAAAGTTTGAATGAATATTTATTAATCTAATTAAACAAATGACTGTAAATAAAATGTGATGATGATGAGATTTTGCACAAGTGCGCATATGGATAGGTTGACCGAGATGTTGTAGGCCTTTGAGAGGACAACGAGCATTTAAGGGCCCGTTTAAGCAGGCCCAGCCCATCACATATCATGGATTCATAGAACCACATAGAAATGTTGTTTATATCAAAATAAACAATTTTTCAACTTCGCATAAATAGTAGGAGTACTAGTACTTACTCATCTTAAACACTAATTTATTGAAATAATTTCTGGCTCATAAAAAATTCAGATATTTTTCTGACCACAAAAAATTTAAAATTTTTATTTTTATTTTTAATTAAAAAATAAAAGATAAAAAGGTTTTTTAAAATTAAAAAGTAAAATAATTTGTGAGTAAGTTTACAAAAATTAGACTTTTTTTGTCTTATATAAACATAAACACTCTTAGACTTTTTTTTGTCTTATATAAACATAAACACTCTTTATTTGTAATATCAAAAGATATGTCTATGTTCTTCTAAAAAATAGTGAGTGTATATTGTTTTGACTTGTGTTAATTATTGAAATCTTAAAAAACATGAAGAATCGTCACTTGTTAAGAAAAAGAGTACTAAAATTTAACTTTTATGTGATATACTATAGTTTCACGTGTATTAATAAAAAAATTTATTAAAATTTTAACTTTTTTATTAATAAGTATAGTAGACAGTAAAAAGTTGTACAGTATTTAAATTAAGAAATAAGGTAATTGTGAATAAATTTTAAAAATAAATGAATAAAGTAGACTTTTAAATTTTTATACACTTAAAATCTTCACACTCTTTATTTCCTTTTGAACTTAATTAATCAATTTCAGTTCAAATTTTTTGTTTAAAAAAAATTAAAATAAATGAATAAATAAATAATTAAACTCAATAATTTAAAATATACATTTTAGTTAATTTTAGAATATTATTAATATTTTAAATACATATATATATATATATATATATAAAAAATTCAATTTAATTCAATTCATTTTACATATATTTATTTCATTTTAATAAATTTCAGTTCAAAATTTATTAAATTAAGTTCAGTCCAAAATAAATCATTACTCTAGTCCAAAATAAATTATTACTCTATTCAAGTTGATTTTACTAATATTTTAGGGTTGCAATTATAATTATTTTTATTTTTAAATGGCTTTCTAAAGTGCCAAAAAAAGGAGAGCATTCCTTATCTGTAATTCCCACCGTCCGATTCAACATATAATCGAGGGTACAGAGCCTCGATCCTTGTTATTTAAAACTCACCAATAACAGCCCACCCCTCTTTTCCTATATAAACCCTTTGCACAATCCGAAATATATAACACAGATCAGTCAAATATATCCCCCAAATTTCCAATCAAAATTCGAAATGGCACCAAAGGGAGAAAAGAAGCCCGCCGGGAAGAAGCCTGCCGCCGAGAAATCTCCCGCCGCCGAAGCATCCCCAGTGGCGGAGAAGAAGCCGAAGGCAGGCAAGAAGCTGCCAGTGAAGGACGCCGCCTCCGGCGAGAAGAAGAAGAAGAGGTCGAAGAAGAACGTGGAGACCTACAAGATCTACATCTTCAAGGTCCTGAAGCAGGTCCACCCCGACATCGGGATCTCGAGCAAGGCGATGGGGATCATGAACAGCTTCATCAACGACATCTTCGAGAAGATGGCGCAGGAGGCGTCGCGACTGGCGAGGTACAACAAGAAGCCGACCATCACTTCTCGGGAGATTCAGACCGCCGTCCGATTGGTGCTTCCCGGTGAGCTGGCGAAGCACGCCGTGTCTGAGGGTACCAAGGCCGTCACCAAATTCACCAGCGCTTGAATGGATTTGTAGTTTTTAGATCTAGGGTTTGTAATGCTCATGTAAATTGGGCGCTTTTGAATTCAAGAAAAAATGGGCTTTTATTTTGTTATGTTTTCAATCTTATTATTTTTGAATGTTCTCGTATATTATATTCTATATTCAAAGTAAATGGTGTCAATTTAATCACATAGTCAAAATATCACATTGTAAAAACAAGTCAGAAATTCGAATTCAACCACAAATGGTATTTGATTAAGGATTTTACTCCATCAATTCATCCACTCAAATTGATCAGAGTAGAACTTGATCCGATCTCTAATTGATTTTCTCTATGTGACTCAGTGTTCGTTTAGCCTACCTGCTAACTATCAACCAGAGCATGTTCGCCAAACTCATCCCTAGCAAAATCTAATATCAAGTACCCGTCCCAAAATTATTCTTTACCTTTAAATTTTATACTCCTTCCCAAAATTTCCAAGGCTATGCCCAAATTTCTATCTCAGGGTTCAAGTCGATCTAGGTAGGACTATCTTTTGAATTATATAGCCAAAATTTCTATCTCAGGGTTCAACTCTATTTTTTGAAATATATAAATTAAAAAATAGAGTTCGTTCGAGTCTTCGATCACAAAACTTGTTGGGTTCGAGCTCGAATCGTCTTTTGAATTTCCTTTTGCGCTTTTCGCGGGCCGATTCTAAAAGAATTTGGGTGCGACATGAAACGAGTTTTTTTTTGCGGGGTTTCGGTTCCGGGCCCGGGTCCGTATTTTCGGATTCAACCGCTCACACCTACTCCCAAATATATTCACATTACTATTGAAGTTATTTTAGCTATTCAAATTATTTTCACATTAGATGTCCCTTTAATCTTATTAAATTATATGCAATGACATTAATCCATATTTTTTTCAATTTTCAAACCTTTTATTTAAACCAATCACTTTTCAATCACTATTCTATATTTTTGGTTTTAATTTTTATTTTTTTATAAATACTTTTATTAATTAAAATAAATTACTTTCTTAGCTCATAAGTATATCATATTATTATTATTTTGATAAATATTGTTTAAAATAAATTACTTTCTTAATTCATTAATTCATATATCAAGCTTGCCAATAAAAGGAAAATAGGAGGGAAAAAAAGCCTGGAAGGAGAGGGAATCCACGATTTAAACGATATTTAAAAAACAAAATCAAAATTAGCTGTCATCTTAATATGTTAATTAAATTTTAAAGATAGTTCCTAAGGTGGACAGCCCAATGAACATTAATTTTCTTGGGATTTCATTCATATGAAAATACACAAACTCTGATAAAAACATGATTCAACGTTCAATTTCAAGTTCAATTTTATCAAATCAATCATTTTCCTTTACATCAATTAAAGCCATTCAACAGAAACCCTAATTCAATTTTCATTCAAGAGCTAGTGAACTTGGTAACTGCCTTGGTCCCCTCAGAAACGGCGTGCTTCGCCAGCTCGCCGGGAAGCACCAATCGGACGGCGGTCTGAATCTCCCGAGAAGTAATGGTCGGCTTCTTGTTGTACCTCGCCAGTCGCGACGCCTCCTGCGCCATCTTCTCGAAGATGTCGTTGATGAAGCTGTTCATGATCCCCATCGCCTTGCTCGAGATCCCGATGTCCGGGTGGACCTGCTTCAGCACCTTGAAGATGTAGATCTTGTAGGTCTCCACGTTCTTCTTCGTGCGCTTCTTCTTCTTGTCTACCGCGCCGGCGGACCCGCCGTCCTTCGGGAGCTTCTTCCCGGCCTTGGGCTTCTTCTCCGCCACAGGGGATTTCTCCGCCTCCGGTGATTTCTCCGCCAACGGCTTCTTCCCGGCGGCAGGTTTCTTTTCGGCTCTTGGTGCCATCGATTAGCTAGAGAGAGATTGAATTAATTTGGATTGGGGACGAGAGGATATTTTCAAGATGGAATGCGATGACTGAAATGTGGGCCGGCGACTGATTATATAGGATAGAGAGATGAGATATTATTGGTTGTTTTGGGCAGTCCCGGATCGTGAGTATGGACCGTTGATAAGTTTCTAGATGGATGGCGGAGATGGAAACTGATGGATGTTTTCATTCCGGATCGTGTGAAGGGTGGCGGTTCGTTTATGTGTGCGGGTTTTCTTATTTAATGTTTAGGCCCAATCTGAACAACTCAATATCCGGCCCATCCTTTATTATTTTACATTAGTCCTAATTTATTAGTATTAAAAATATTAATTAAATATTTTTTTTATTTTTTTAAATGTATCTTATAAAACACTTGATCAAATATTTATAATCACACAAATCATTACACCAATAGTTACGCCAATTTAAGGGGACTTTATGAAAAAACCTTATAATAAATAAATTAACAATTCATTTATTTAAGCAAGCTTTTTTTATCACCACTACTAATTTAGCATACCACCCATTTGATACATGACTTCAGATTTTATAACGATGTTTGAAGGATTTTAATCGTCGTTGGAATTAAAGTAAATCGGAATTTTGCTTTTCATAACTTTGTGATCACCTCTAGAAACGATTCGCCATAAACAACTTATTGGTTGAACTTAATTAGTATGGTCATGTTTTTTCTTTCCTTTTTTTTTATTCTCTTAGACATTTTTATATTCTATTTTAGCAGTTTTATGTTGCTTATGGATTTAAACTACAAATATCAATGATATATTTTATTCAATTTATTTTTAAAATTTCATTAATTTATTTTAAAAAATCAAAAGTTGTTGGTGGTCACTTTATAGGTACGTAGTAGACCATCAACAAAAAAAAAACCACTATAGACCATTTATAAATAGCTCATGTGTCATATTTTCATTGTCTTGAATTAGTTGCATGTGTAATTTTTAATTTATTATGTAATTTAAATTCAAATACTAACATAGTAAGTTCTACTTTAAAAAAAAAAATGTTATAACTAAATTCTCATTTATTCATTGTGTATAACTAAGAACTAAATTGTATTAACTCACAATTTATAAATAATTATTTTTAACTATTATAAATTCAAATATAACAATGCACATTTCAATAATTTGTTAAATATAATAGTGAAAGGAATGTGTTATACATGTGCAATATTCTTTCCATCCGAAGTAGACACTTACTAGAGGTTGCCAGAAACCACATCAATTGATCGACCAACACGATTTCTCAATAGTATCATTTCCAAACTCGATCTTATCAATAACTTAGGATTCTCTAAGGTCGATCATATAAGTCCTAAACCCTAATCGATCAATCATCCGATGCAAAAGGCTCAAATAGTGTGTCCTGTTTCCAAAAGAAGCCACCATTTCTGAGCAAGTGTCATGGGGTTCCATTCCATCACACAAATCATATGTACGTAGTTCCAAGATCAACGTGTGTGAATATATAATTGTTTGTTTTTATATGTACGTTGTGGCTTATTTGATTTCTTGCAAATGAAGGATGGATTAGAATTGACGAGAAAGATGTGCATATGCAGACAACACGGGTGCATGCTATTGAAGAATGAATTATTGACCTAACATGCAGTTTGTGTCCTAATGGTGACGGACATTCATGTCATGTGCCCTATAGCTAGTTTCTCGGTTATGTCTTCTAACGCTTGTATTCTTTCTCGACCACTTCATGTACGTAGTACTAAGTACATAAGTGATAAGTCTACCTCCCTCTTCGATTTTCGTTTTTAATGGTATATATTTAATATATATCAAGTATTTATCTTCAATTTAAAAAATATTGAGATTTGAGACCTTCATTATCTAAACTATACTGTATCAAACAACTTTAATTGTTGGGAAAATGACACTTTCTAACATAATCCATACTTGTAATGTTACAAAAAGAGTGTTTGACTATGATTATGACCCGTTATAAAATTATATAAACAAAATATTTTAAATTGTGAAATAATTATTGAAAAAAATTGTACTACAAGTCTACAATAAGTTATTTATTTCATAATAAAAATGATAGAAAGACATTCTCCCGTGACAAGGTAAAATTGGTAATAATGTATTCTAGCTTGTAATAACATAGATGTCAAATCATAGCCATTTAAACAAGGATAACAAGTTGACTACATAAAAGCCTACTTCCTTGTGTTATTTCCTCTTAAATCGACTTTTTAGAGTTTTAATTTTATTACAAATCAATCATGACTCTATTCTATCCACTTTTATTTTAATTTAATAAATTTTCAAAGTTAAAATTGTTAGTGAGAGAGGGGTGAGAAATGACATTATAATAAATTTTAATTATTTATACATATTTTTTTGTAAATTAAAAAAAATTATGCATAAATAATTGAAACAAAAAAATTAAAAAAGATTACTATCGAAAAAAATTATGCATAAATAATTAAAACAAAAGGACTGAAAGAGTACTACATTTGTAAATTATGATTAAATAATCGAGACAAAGAAAGTGAAGTAAATATTAGTACTTTTTTTAGAACGTCTAATAATAATAATATGCATAAAAAATTAATATTTTTCAATTAATATATTTTTATTTTTATATTTTTTAAATTTAAATCGCATATTGTTTAATTTTTAAATTGAAAATACGGAGGAGTACATATTTTAACCTTTTATTTTTTAATAAAAAAATTAAAAATTAATTTTGTAAGTAAATTAATTGTGACTGTAATCATCTCCCCGTCTCTATCTCCCTTCCCCAATTTGTTTTATGTTTTTAATTTATTAAAAAAAAAACATAAAAATAAAATAAAATTGGACCTCCATTGATAAGCAGACACAATACACACAGATATGCGTGTATATATATATGTGTGCGCGTGATAATAAGTTGAAGAAGAGGTAGGTATTTGGTATTTCGATTAGCGTTTATCTAATTAATTTTATACCACCTGCAATCGAAAAGCCCGCGCCTTCAGAGGTACGTAACTCCTCTGCCTCTCCCTATCAATTCCGATTTCACACCGCACATATCGTTTTTTCATCTTCTTCCTCATTTCATTTCTGATCAGATCATGCTTTCATTTGATTTCGAGTTATTTTTCGATTCTTCATTTTGCCCAACAATTATTCTCCATTCAGATTTAATCAGGCGATAGTATTATTATTATGTATCCCGCGGCTGATTTCGCCGGACGGAGAAGATGCAGTTTCCCCGGATATCCTGATCTCGTTGTATTCGTCATCGGGTCGGCGGGCCTACAATTGGGTTGTCCGTTTTTAGGGCGTAGGAATTGGAATTTCGTGTGACTCCTTTCTTACTCTACATATTTTGGGAGTGTTCGGATTCGTGTCTTTTTAGGGAATTTCGGAGGTTGTTTGCTTTGAAGGTTCTGCTAGTTATGGCCGGCGCTCAGCAGCAGCTGCAACCGAAACCCGATAGCGTGGGAAGTGGGGTCCACTCCGATTTCGAGATGGGTTTGGATGATTTGATGTGCGGCCATTACGACGAAGAGTGCATGTCCTTTGCTTCCTGCAGCTCCCCCAGGACAGTAGTTCAAGCCGAGGACGAGGAGGATGAAGGCGAGCAGCTTGTTAGAAGGCGGAGGAGGTCGGATCTAGAAGGAGATGACCTGGCAGAGTCGTCTGCCGCCAGGCGCCGCCACTCCAGGATCCTCAGCCGGTGGGCTGCCCGTCAGGCGCAGGAGATGATTACCACCATCGAGAGGAGGAACCGCGAGTCGGAGCTGATGGCGCTCGCGGGCCTGCACACAGTTTCCACTCTCGACTCGTCCTTTTTGAGGGAGTCTCACTCCCCAACTTCTAGGCGCCAGGGGAATGTGGAGAGGCTCAGTACTCGCGCCTCGTCTATTTTGCAGATGTGGCGGGAGCTTGAGGATGAACAGGCGCTTAATCGTGCTCGGGAGAGAGTGAGGGCTTCATCCGTAAATGTGAATCGGAGGAGTCCAGGGGCTACTGTTGAGAGTGAGAATGATTATTCGACTTGGTCTCAAGATCAGTTGGCCTCACCGCGTAATGGGATTAGGGACCGTGTGGATTCAAGCCGCGAGCAGTCTCCTGATCTTGGTGATGTCGAGAGGGAGAGGGTGAGGCAGATTGTTCGTGGATGGATGGAGAGTGGTATCAGTGACACTTCCTCTAATGGTATGCAAAGGGATAATAGTCCTAGAGCTGAATGGCTGGGAGAAAATGAGCGGGAGAGGGTAAGGGTCGTAAGGGAGTTGATGCAGACGACAAGTCAGCAAAGAGGCCCCCGCGGGGGAAGGAGGGGGGAGCAAGTTAATGGACCTGGCTCCCAAGTTGAGCGTGTTCGTGAAGGTCAGCCTGAACATGTTCGCAGGGATGTGTTAAGGTTGAGAGGAAGACAGGCTATGCTTGATTTGCTTGTGAGAATTGAACGGGAAAGACAACAGGAACTTGAAGGTCTGTCACGAAATCGTGCTGTATCTGATTTTGCACACCGCAATCGTATTCAGGTAATGTACTATTTATTTGCATATTTTTATTAATGTCTTACCTTGATCAATAATGTGCCTATCATTTTCTCTTCGTTTGTATTAGATTTTTAGGGGATTTTATATTAACTATAAAGATTTAGAGGAAATAATGCCGGTTGCTCTTGCTATGTGGTTGTATTTATGGGGTCTATTGTATTAGTATTTGCACATGTGGTTTGAATGTTTTAGTGTCCATCCATTAACCCTGATTCTATACAGTTTTACCTCTTGGTTTCATGAAGATTTTATCTATAAAGTTGATGAGTTGTCACCCGACACACGTTTGTCAATGCAAGTATATTCTCTGGGTTCTGATTGTTGTTATCATTATTCATTTATGTGTTAGTGCTTTTGGTTATGAAGATTGTAATCTCTGTCGTACTTAAATTAATAGTTTACCAGAGGTTAATAATTGTGTTTCTGGGGCAAAATCATGAAGAATATAATTTGTATTTTTATTGATTTTTCAGTCGTTACTTAGAGGTAGATTCTTAAGAAATGAAATCCCGTCTGAGGAAGAGAGAACACCTCCAAGGGCAGCTGGAGAACTCAATCAGTTAAGGCAGCGACACACAGTCTCTGGCATGAGGTATGCCTGTCTATCATCCAACATAAAATGAACTTATATCATGTGGCAAAGACATATTCAGGATTGATAAGGCAGTACATACAGTATATTTACTTTAATGGATTATCAAATACTACTACGACTTTTCTAGACTGTTGTCTTATCAGTATTAGTTAAATAAGCTAATTAAGCTAACTCAGTGTGCTTTTGTGATTGAACTTCTAATATGACAATGCTCTATAATGCACTATGATAACTAAAGTTCTTGACGAGTTGAAGAATCTACCATTAGGAAGTAGATCTTGTTAGATAAAAAACCATTCATCTCCCTCTTTTTTAAAAAATAGAGTCAACCATTAAGCTATATGATTGATAGAGTACAAAAGAATTGCTTGGTGTTATTTGATCACCAGACTCAAACTTTTTATTCAGGGAAGGGTTTCGCTTCAGATTGGAAAATATTGTGCGTGACCAAGTAAGCAATCCTCCTGTGACCTCATCTAACGATAGCAACAATGATTCTCGAAATGATCAGAGAAATACAACTGATTTTTCGGAAGTTCAACATGAGAATGGAGAAGTTGACAATAGTCAAGTACCAGATCCTGTTGGAAATTCAGACCGCAGCCCAGCTGTCCAAAATGAACATTTTTCTCCTGACCTAGGAAGTGATTGGCACGGACAGGTTACTGAAGTTGACCGAACAAACCAACAACAACCTTCACGGATCGATTCCATTGAATTGACTCAAAGTGAATCTGAAGGTACAGATCATAATTGGCAGGAAAATGCAGTAGCCGACTGGCCTTCAGAAGCATTTGCAACTGAGAATCATGGGGAACGTAATTTACAAGGAGCCCAAGAGGCTGTAGGAAACTGGTCAGAAGGGCCTTCAGGCCCTCCGAGAATGGCCCGACCAATTCCATCTAGAAGGGTACCCCGGTTCCACCCACCTGATGATGATAATGTGTACAGTATGGAACTTAGGGAACTATTAAGCAGGTTATTGTCTCATTACTTTATGTGGACAACCTATTTAGTGGTTTCTGATTGTTAGTTGACTTATATTGAAATGTTGGTTATTTTAGGAGGAGTGTCTCAAATCTTCTTCGTAGTGGTTTTCGTGAGAGTTTGGACCACTTGATTCAATCGTATGTTGAAAGGCAAAGCAGGGCTCCTATTGATTGGGACCTGCACAGGAACTTGCCTCTGCCACCATCACCGGAGAGAGATGACGTGGACCAGCAGAATGAGGACAGGCATGAAGCTACTGGTGGAACTACGCTGATTTTACCAGCTCCACCTGTACCACCAGCACAACCCCTGTGGCATCAGGATGTGCACCGCTCGGGTTTGTCTCGTCACAGTGTCCATCGTTCGGAATTTGTGAGTTATTTTCTCTCCCTTTCAATGAAAAAACTATGTGCAATATTCCTTTGTACCTTATCTAATCATGAGATGCATATAGATTTTGTCCTATCCTGGTAACTGCTCTGCTTTTCTTTTATATTTTTGTTTTCTTGAATCTTGATTACCAAGAATTTTCTAATTTTTTGTATTTCCTCACATTCTGGCATTTTTCATATATATATTTAACTCTATGAATCAATGGTTTGAAAATCAAACTGATGGGAGGAACCGCAGATGGGTCTCCCCACTGCAGTTCAACCACATGTCCATAGGGCCAACTGGTTTAAATATAACATACTATTTTTTTTAATTATTCAGTATTACATATTATGAAATATATTAATGTAGAAAAAAATACATCTAACATAGCTCAAAATTGCAGTAACGATATAAATATAATTAATATTCAGTTTATAATCATGTACTTACATTTTAACAAAAATCAAAAGGTGAATAAAATAAAATAGTAAAAGGTTGGTTTGACCACCGAATACGTTTTCTTGGGTGGCTGCCCAAACTGTTTTTTTATTTATTTTTATTTTTATAAAACATTGCTTTTAATAAGTTTTCTTGGATCATTAATTTATTTTCATTGTTTCAGTACTTTAATACTAGTAAATATTTATAGCACATGTGCACTTAATCACTAATAGTGGAATACTTGTCTGAGTGTCAGTTTGTGAAGTTTTAGTTTTGAACTGAGTTCTTGCTTGCTGAATATAATCAGGACTGGGAATCAATTAATGATCTGAGAGGAGATGTGGCCAAACTTCAGCAAGGCATGAATAACATGCAACGGATGTTAGAAGCTTGCATGGACATGCAACTGGAGCTCCAACGCTCTGTTCGACAAGAAGTCTCTGCCGCTCTTAACCGATCAACAGAAGGTCTGTCTACAAATTATGATGCCCTATACTTTTCTGGAATTCAGTCATGCACCGAACTGAGTTTTGATTAAAATACTCATCTGTAACTAGATGTAGGTGCTGAAACATCAGAGGATGGCTCTAAGTGGTGTCATGTTAGAAAAGGCACCTGCTGTGTGTGTTGTGATAACCATATTGATGCCCTTTTGTACAGGTATGACTGCCAATGATAAACTTCCTTTTGAAAATAGATAAATAAAATTAAATTCCCTTTTATTGTCTGCAGATGTGGGCACATGAGCACGTGTTCCAGATGTGCAAATGAGTTGGTACGAGGAGGAGGAAAATGTCCCTTGTGTCGGGCACCGATTGTTGAGGTGATCAGAGCTTACTCCATACTCTAAATGAAGACAAACAACGAGTTATCAGATATGGATTGGTTGGTCTTTCTCATCTCTGGAGCTCCGCCTGTCTCATCTTTAGAGGTTTAGACTGCCACTGTCATCCTGTTAATATGCGAAAAGCACTTTGCATTTTTGTGTAGTTTGGAACAAATTAGGCACTAATTGCTTACTCATTCATCCGTTAGTAGGGAAATTTAGCACGATTTATACCGTACAGAAGATTGGCATGTTCATGGCTCGATTGGTGTAGGAGCACTTGGAGTTTTTCACGTTATTCAGATGTAACTTATTTCCGTGTCATGAGCATCGACTTTGTTTAGCTATTATCATTTCATGTTCATGTAGAGATGATTATTATTCACAATGAAGACTGTGTATTGTTTTATAAATTTAAATGTTTTTTGCTTTACAATACACAACAAATGAGATTCCTGTTATATACTGTATGTTTAATTCTATTTACAATTAATTTTCCAATTCAAACAAACCATTTTTATTTAGTACTGTCAACTCATGAGTCAGTATATTTTATGTTGGAGATGAATAAATATTTAGTACGTAGTACTAATTTCATTTAGTTGAAATTGTCTTTGTTCAATGAATAATAATACACTATTAATTACAGTAAATTATACTGACTGAGCGACCCCTCAATATATATCTACCTCAAATGGAATTCTAAAAGCCACACCTCTCGATCATATATAATACACTGAATTCTCTTCTGAAATACAATTAAAACAGATCAGTTTTTGTATCATGAGTTCTTCTGGTAATGTAAGTTTTTCAACTTAAATTTATTTATAGAATGATGATGATGATCATATGCATGCATGTAATATATCTGTATACATATATATATATATATATATTGGTTTGGTGCAGGACAAACCCCTGCCAGCTGTCCGGTTGCCGAATGTTACCATCAAGGCAGTCCCTGAGCACGACGCCGTCGCTGCTTCTGAATCGAGACCTCATTTTTCCGTGCTTGTCGGTGTGAGGGCCCCATCACTGTTGGTATCAGAGGGCACACCGCGTTACACCCAGTGTGCTCCCATTGACCTTGTCGCGGTACTCGATGTCAGTGGCAGCATGAAAGGGAAAAAGATGGATCTCGTAAAGCAGGCAGTCGGATTTATCATAGACAACTTGGGCCCTGCCGACCGCCTTTCTATAGTTACTTTTGACAAGGTTGCTCGCATAATTTTCCCTCTCAGCAAAACTACGGACGAGGGCCGGGCTGATGCTAAACGTGTTGTCGACTCCATTTTCACACACCATCAAACCAACATCCTGGAAGGTCTGAAAATAGGAGCTCAGGTTCTTCAAGACAGGGGTTTTATCCGGAACCCGGTGGCGAGTATCATGCTCTTGTCAGATGGGCAAGACACTTGTGGAAATAACCTAAATACCAGGAAGGCTTCCGAGTATCTCCCGCCTACTCTCAATAGCATTAGTGTGGGTGAAAAACAACGGGCAGTTAATGTCCATACATTTGGGTTTGGTTCTGACCACAATGCGCTCGTAATGCACGACATTTCTGACGCATCAGGCGGCACTTTCACCTTCATCGAGTCGTATAAAACTGTTCAAGTTGCATTTGCTAGGTGCATCGGTGGTCTCTTGAGCGTCGTGACTCGGGAGCTTTGTCTAATGCTCAGTTCAGCATCACACGGCGTCGAGATCAAATCGATCCCTTCCGGAAAGCACACCAGTGTAGTATCCGACAAAGGATCACATGGAATAATCATCGTCGGTGACCTTTATGCCGACGAGGATAAAGAATTCTTGATCGACGTATCAGTGCCCTTGTACAGAAACAATGGTGGGGAAGTTGAAGGAAATGAGAAAACAACATCACTTTTGGACATCACGTGCTGTTACAAGGATGTTCTTTTGAATGAGACGATACTGATGGAATTTGCTAAGATACGACGCCTCTTGTCCCTTTACCTAAGGATGTGAAGGTAAAGTTGGAAGTCGATAGGCAGAAAAACCGACTAGATGCTGTGGATGGTTTTGTTGAGGCTCGACGAGCGGCTGAGGCTGGTGATCTGGAAGGGGCGCGTGCTATTTTGTCGAAGAAGAGATCGGCCATTCTTGCTTCAGAGTCTGGGCAAGCGGGCGATGGCTTCACTATGAATGTGGAGAAAAAGATGAAAGAAACAGAAGAGAGGATGGAGTCTAATCAGTTGTACGAAAAGGGGGGGCGTGCCTATGCTCTGTCGAACATTAGTGCACATTCTAATCAGAGGGCAACGAGTAGTAGCTCAGATAGTTCATCATTTGCTTGTGATTCATATGTGACTCCGAATATGGCTAATATGGTGATCAAGTCTGAAATGATTGAAGAAGAAGAAGACGAAGCCGACGAAGTAGAGGAAGATGAAGTAGAAGACGAAGTAGAGGAAGATGATGAAGTAGAGGAAGACGATGAAGTAGAAGACGAAGTAGAAGAAGATGATGAAGTAGAAGACGAAGTAGAGGAAGATGACGAAGTAGAAGAAGATGATGAAGAAGATGATGAAGTAGAAGACGAAGTAGAAGATGAAGAAGAAGAAGAATATGATTGAAAGGCAAAAAAAGTTGCTTCCTGATTGCTTGTGTCATAAGAAATACAGTAGTTTGTATGGAGTGTTGCTGGCTTCAGTCATGATCATGTACTTACATTTTAACAAAAATCAAAAGGTGATTAAAAATTAAATAGTAAAAGGTTGGTTTGACCACCAAAAACATTTTCTTGGGTGGTTGCCCAAACTGTTTTATTTTTTAAACATTGCTTTTAATACTGAACTTAAAGCTGACTTCATTGTTTCAGTATAATACTTGTCTGAGTGTCAGTTTGTGAAGTTTTAGTTTTGAACTGAGTTCTTGCTTGCTGAATATAATCAGGACTGGGAATCGATTAATGATCTGAGAGGCGATGTGGCCAAACTTCAGCAAGGCATGAATAACATGCAACGGATGTTAGAAGCTTGCATGGACATGCAACTGGAGCTCCAACGCTCTGTTCGACAAGAAGTCTCTGCCGCTCTTAACCGATCAACAGAAGGTCTGTCTACAAATTATGATGCCCTATGCTTTTCTGGAATTCGGTCATGCACCAAACTGAGTTTTGATTAAAATACTTATATGTAATTCGAAGCAGGTGCTGAAACATCAGAAGATGGCTCTAAGTGGTGCCATGTTAGAAAAGGCACCTGCTGTGTGTGTTGCGGTAACCATATTGATGCCCTTTTGTACAGGTATGACTGCCAATGATAAACTTCTTTTTGAAAATAGATAAATTAAATTAAATTCCATTTTATTGTCTGCAGATGTGGGCACATGAGCACGTGTTCCAGATGTGCAAATGAGTTGGTACGAGGAGGAGGAAAATGTCCCTTGTGTCGGGCACCGATTGTTGAGGTGATCAGAGCTTACTCCATACTCTAAATGAAGACAAACAACGAGTTATCAGATATGGATTGGTTGGTCTTTCTCATCTCTGGAGCTCCGCCTGTCTCATCTTTAGAGGTTTAGACTGCCACTGTCATCCTGTTAATATGCGAAAAGCGCTTTGCATTTTTGTGTAGTTTGTAACAAATTAGGCACTAATTGCTTACTCATTCATCCGTTAGTAGGGATATTTAGCACGATTTATACCGTACAAAACATTGGCATGTTCATGACTCGATTGGTGTAGGAGCACTTGGAGTTTTCACGTTATTCAGATGTAACTTATCTCCGTGTCATGAGCATCGACTTTGTTTAGCTTCTATCATTTCCTGTTGTAGGGACGCTTATTATTCACAATGAAGATGCTGTATTATTTTATCAATTTAAATATGGGTTCTGCGTTAGTACCTCATTTTCAGTTGCTTACTAAATACACCTGTTTAGTAAAATGAGAATATTAATTAAGTTTCACGTAAATGAGAATATTAATTAATTTAGCACGACCCCTCAATATCTTCGTAGGTCAAACGGAATTCTAAAAGCCACAGCTCTCGTCATATATATTGCCATATTGGAGTATTTTATAAAGGGACGTGTTAAATGGGCAGATTCTGCCTATTAGCAAAATTCTTTTATAAAATTGTTTAAAAATTATTAAAATATTTTTATTATTATTTTGTCATAAATTATAATTAAGTAAACTATATTAAATATATATTTCACAAAAAAAATAAAAAATAAAAATATTTAAATAAAGATAATGAATATTTTTATATTTATACTAAAATAATCAATTGATTAGAAAAAAAATATTATAATATATAAAAATGAAAAATAAAAAAATTATTTTAATAGATTTATTAAACTAATTATATTTATAATCATATAAAAATAAAAAATAAAAAATTTAATTAATTTGGGCAGTTCTGCCGATGGGCACAAGGAATTACCATTTTATAAAACAATGAATTTACAACTAAATTAAAACACAGAATCTTTTGGAAAAGCAATATCATGAGTTGTTCTGGTTCTGGTAACGTAAGTTTTTCAACTTGATGAAAACTACTCAACCACCATTACGTATATGAGTTTTGTTGTCTTGGTTTTCTGCTGCAGGACGACTTGCTGCCAGCTGTGCGCTTGCCGAATGTTACCATCATGGCAGTCCCAGAGCACAACGTCGTTGCTTCTTCTGAATCCAGGTCTCATTTATCGGTGCTCGTCGGTGTCAGGGCACTGATAGATTTTGTTGAGACACGACGCCCTGTTGTCGCTTTACCTTCCGATGTGAAGGTAAAGTTGGAGGTCGAAAGGGAGAGAACCCGGCTAGATGCTGCAGAAGGTTTTGTGGAGGCTCAACGAGTGGCTGAGGCAGGTGACCTAGAAAGGGCACGTGCTATTCTGTTGAAAAAGAGATCGGCCCTTCATTGCGAGTGTTGCAAGAGAGATGGAGGAAACCAAAGAGAGAATGGAGCTAGTCTAAGCTTTTGTACGTGCCTATGCTCTGTCGAACATCAGTGCACATTCTAATCAAAGGGCCACGAGTACTAACTCGGATAGTTCATCAATTGCTCGCGATTCATATGTGACTCCGAATATGGCTGACATGGTGATAAGATCGGAGGCGGCGAATAAGAGGAAGCACCTCTATTAAAAATCAATGGAGGTACATTGTTTAGAAAATTTGGGATATATGGTGCTTTTAATAAATTGTATTGGTTTTCATCCATTTATAATTTAGATATGCAAACTTTGGCTTCACTGCACAATATTGGTCAGGTGACGATGCAGTAGGGGTTGTTTCGTCTCCTGGTGCATGTCTACATATATAATGCAGAGGATATCGGTTCACTAGCTAGCTAGTTCTCACGATACATCCATCTCGGTTTAACATTATCATTTTCATGTATATGCCAAACGATATGTTAAGTCAAATCTTCTTGTATCTTGACCAGAGACGTCGACACAGATTTGTTGATCACCATATATATTAGTCATATGTGAAGTCACATAAGCATCCCTGCTTGAAACAACTGCATTACTAATCCTCGACAGATGAGCAAATATAGCTAGCTAGGCTCGGCTGACTTTTCTTACCTACGTCTCCTTGCACTCCATTTTTGCTACAGTTTCTTCGTTGCATCATTTTTTCGACAATTCTAAGCAGATTACTGTATATGTTTAATTCTATTTACAATTCAAATAAACCATTTTTATTTAGTACTGTCAACTCACGAGTATTATCTTCTTCTCATATTGTCTCTCTTTCTCCAACTCATGAGTCAAGTATACTTTATGCACACGCACTTTTTGGTGAAAATCGACCGGAAATGATGACATTTGATTTTTTGAACAAAAAAAGGACTAAATGTGAGATTGACCTAAGTTGCAGGACGAAATGTGATATTAACTCTAAAATTAAATGATATTAACTCTAAAATTAAAATTAAAGTACGACGATCGAGTAGTTTATTAAGATTCGTAGTACAGTACTCTACAGTGTATATATAAAATCCTTTCCAACAAATTAAATTACTGACCCCTCAAATATCTAATAATTAATTAAACGGAATTCTAAAAGCCACATCTGGATCGGATCTCCCTCTATATATTTTACAGTATTTCACAACTAAAATAAAATACAAGAGTTTTTCAAAAAGCAATATGAGTTTATACGGCGAAGTAAGTTTTTCAACATCATATACTATGAATTTTTATGATCACTAGCTATATATACTAGTATATATTATGTATACTTAGTACAAACTTGAGTTTAATTTGTTGTCTTGGCTTTCCTCCAGGAACAACTCCTGCCAGCTGTCCGGTTGCCAAATGTGGCTACCACGGCTGTCCCCGAGCACGACGCTGTCGCTGCATCTGAACCCAGGCCTCATTTCTCTGTGCTCGTCGGTGTGAGGGCCCCACCTCTATCGATATCGGAGAACACTCCGCGTTACACCCAATGCGCCCCCATCGACCTTGTCGCGGTGCTCGACGTGAGTAGCAGCATGAAAGGGAAAAAGATCGATCTCGTCAAGCAGGCAGTTGGATTCATCGTAGACAACTTGGGCCCTTCCGACCGCCTCTCAGTAGTTACTTTCGACAAGGTTGCTCGCATAATTTTCCCTCTCATCAGAATGACCGACAAGGGCCGGGCTGATGCTAAACGGGCTGTCGACTCCATTCTCGCAAATCGTCATACCAACATCCTTGAAGGTCTGAAAATAGGAGCTCAGGTTCTTCAAGAGAGGAGCTTCCGGAACCCGGTGGCGAGTATCATGCTCCTGTCCGACGGGAAAGATACTTGTCGTAATAATCTTATTTCCAGAAAGGCTTCCGACTATCTCCCGCCTACTATCACTAGTGGTCAACAAACTATTAATGTCCATACGTTTGGTTTTGGTCCTACCCACAATGAGCTCGTAATGCACGACATTTCTGATGCATCCGGCGGCACTTTCTCCTTCATTAAGTCTTATGAAGCTGTGCAAACTGCATTCGCCAGGTGTATCGGCGGTCTATTGAGCGTAGTGACTCGGGACCTTCGTCTAACCCTCAAGTCAGCATCGCATGGTGTCGAGATCAATTCGATTCCATCCGGAAAGCACTCTAGCGTGATATCAGACAAAGGGTCCTGTGGTTTAATCATTGTCGGGGACCTTTATGCCGATGAGAAAAAAGAATTCTTGATCGACGTATCAGTGCCCGTGTACAGAAACAATTGTGTGAAAGATGAAGGAAATGAGAAATCAACATCAGTTCTGGACATCACGTGCTCTTACAAGGATGTCCTTTCGAATGAAACGGTACTTATAGAATTTGTTGAGATACGTCGGCCTGGTATCCCGTTACCTTCCGATGTGAAGGTCAAGTTGGAGGTCGATAGGCAGAAAAACCGGCTTGATGCCGCTGAAGGTTTTGTGAAGGCTGAAAGAGCGGCCGAGGCAGGTGACCTCGAAAGAGCTCGTGATATTCTGTCGAAAAAGAGATCAACTCTTCTTGCTTCCAAGTGTGGGAAAGCGGGGGATGTCTTCGTTGTGAAGGTGGAGAAGGAGATGAAAGAAACGGAGGACAGAATGAAGTCTATGCAGCTGTACGAAAAGGGAGGCCGTGCCTATGCTCTGTCCAACATCAGTGTACATTCTAATCAGAGGGCTACAAGTACTAGCTCAGATAGTGCCTCAATTAGGAGTGATCTATACGTGACTCCAAATATGGCTAATATGGTGATCAAATCTTCCACAATCTGATGAACAAGTACTAACTACTTCTTTTAATTGTTTTCATCCATTATTAATGGGGCTAGTGATTCACATCGTTTGCAATAAAAAGTAAAAGTCTTTGGTGGTATTGTTTGATGCATAGATTCATTATGCTTTTGGAATTTTTTAAATTTCAAACATTTGTGTATTGAATAGTAATAAAGACAAGAATGAATGATTGTCATGTTACATGTTTTCACAAGATGTAAAAAATATCAATTACAGAATATTGTTCTTAGTGCACATTTCATTCATAAAGATTGGAAAATGCATGAGAGAATTTGAACTTCAGTGTGATCCAAAATCGTTCCAGGGGCAAAAGTTTTGTCGTATGATAATGTAATATAAGACCCTGACCATATTCTTATGTTTTCCTTTGAAGTCAATCTTCTTATTCTTCTTCTTGTATCTTGACCAGAGTCATCATAGATTTGTTCACCATATCCGCCATATGCGGAGTCACGTAAGCATCCCCACTCGAACCAGCACCTGCATTGTTACTCGTCGTAGCCCTCTGATTATCAAGTTCACTAATCCTCGACAGAGCATACGCTCGACCCGACTTTTCATACTTGTCCTTGCACTCCATTTTCACCACAGTCTCTTCCATCTCTTTCTCGACCTTCACAACAAGAAGATCCCCTGCTTGCCCAGACTCCGAAGCAAGAATCGCAGATCTCTTTCTCAACAGAATCTCACGCGCCCCTTCGAGATCACCCGCTTCAGCCGCTCTTCGAGCCTCCTCAAAACCTTCCGCAGCATCAAGCCGATTCCTCTGCCTATCGACCTCTATCTTCACCTTCACATCCGAAGGCAACGGGACACCTGGCCTACGAATCTCGACAAAATCCATCAACACCGTTTCGTTCAAAAACGCATCCCTGTAACAACACGTGACATCCAAAAGCGAAGTTGTTCCGTCCTCGTTCGGCGTGTAAACAGGCACCGATACGTTGATCAAGAACTCCTTTTCCTCGTCTGCGTAAAGATCCCCGACGAAGATCAAACCTCGAGATCCTTGCTCGGATATATCGCTCGAGTGTTTTCCGGATGGGATCGATTTGATGACGACTCCGTTTGATGCTGACTTCGTCGTGAGACGAAGCTCACGAGCGACGACGCTCAAGAGACCTCCGATGCACCTGGCGAAGGAGGATGGCAGGGTTTCGAATGACTCGACGAAGGAGAAGGTGCCGCCGGAAGAGTCGGAGATGGCGTGCATTACGATCGGGTTGTGTTTCGAACCGAACCCGAATGTGTGGACAGGAATAGGTGCAGTTCTAATAGAAGGAGGCAGATACTCGGAAGGCTGCCTCGTGCTGAGATTAAGGTTGCAAGAGTCTTTTCCGTCGGACAAGAACATGATGCTGACGACGGGGCTCGGAACAAGGCGGCTCTGTTCGAGGACCTCAGCTCCCACTCTCAGGCCTTCCAGGATGTTGGTCCCGTCGGCTGTTGAAATGGAATCGACGGCCCGTTGGGCTTCGGCCCGGCCCGTTGGGGTCATTTTCGTGAGAGGGAGAATCACCCGAGCGATTCTGTCGAACGACACCAGAGAGATTCGGTCGGAAGGGCCCAGATTATTAATGATGAAATGGACGGCCTGCTTCACGAGATCGATCTTCTGGCCTCTCATGCTGGAGCTGACATCCAACACCATTACCAGGTCGATGGGAGCGCACTGGAAGTGGCGTGGGGTCTCCTTCGATAGCGGTGGGGCCCTGATTCCGACCAGCACCGAGAAATCGGGAACGGATTCCGAAGCGGCAATGGCGTCGTGCTCAGGGACGGCCCTGGTGGCGACATTCGGCAGCCGGGGAGCAACTGGAGCCGCCTCCGCCGTCTGAAAAACAAACCAGAAGAATAACTATATAGCAAACAAATATCGAATTAAATTAGGGTTTCAATTCATACTATATTTGGGATTCAACTTACGTTACCAGAAAACGGGCTGCTCTTCTTTCTTTTCCTCTCCCGGGAATTTCTCATCGTTTAGGGTTTCTTGTGTGATATTGACTGTAGTGCTACTCTATAAAAGAAAATGGGTTGAGCTGAATGTTCTGAATCAGAATGACAATTATATAAACTACAATTTGAAAAAAAATGATGTTTAATTACAATTTTAGCCTTCATAAATTATTTTTTTTTGAATTCGCTAATATCACCTTGAACTATTGATCATTTTCTATACCATCATGTTTATGGATTTTTCAATTAATTACTGTATTGATCATATTTTAGAAATTTTCAATTAATTAATAACTACCGCCGCTTAATTAATTGCCCATTTATAAATTTGTAACTCCCGTTTTCTACTTTTCTTATTACTACATAGTATAGTTAATTGAATGTTAACTAAATGTTTAATGATCATTAACTGCTCAGTCTAATAAAATATTGTGTTTTTTTAATATTGAAAAAATATATCACATTTTTTGTAAATAGGAAAAATACCATGGATATATTGCATGTAATGTTTAATTTTGCAATAAATGTTTAAATAGAATAAAAATATTTTAAAATTAAAGGAATAAATATACGTCAAACTGAATACTAAAAGTGGCCGTATCTCTCTCGATCATATATATATATATATATATATATATATATATATATCGATATACTATAAGTAATTATACTCTTTCCTTCCGTGGGGTTGTGCTTATGCTCCGTCGAACATTAGTACTACACAGTCTAACTCTAACCAGAGGACCAATAAGACTATTAGCTCAGATACTTCATCAATTGATAGTAGGGATTCATGTAATATGGGGCTTTTAACGGTTTTCATTCATTCATGTATTGCTAATAAGGCTTCTGATTTCACTTTGTTTAGCAAATTAAATTGGCTACATCTCTGTTTTATTTATTAGAAAAACTACTACTTAATCAGGTCATGATCCTAGCTACTTATATTATACAGTGTAACACATACCCAACCAAGGCTCATTGCCTAGCTAGCCTTTCTCCCCCTTGGTTAGTCCACTCCGGAAAATGAACTAAAGTTTGTTTAAGATCCATGCCAAAGAAAACCAACTGCAGAGAGTAGGCAGAAACTCTTTTGGTACAATAGAGAGAAGGTGACATTAAAACATAAATATATTCTTAATTAATAAGTACTAAAGTAGAGCATTAACATTAACACATGTTTTTTTCCCAAGATTCTGAAGGACCACCTCAGAATCTTACCAAAAAACATTAATAATAAGAGTCTCCAAAAGAAAAGAAGATACCCTACCAATTAATAAAAAAAACATGCAGTTACTACTTTTTCTTTGGCCTTTTAGTGCCAGCTTCTACTCCTTGTTCAATCTTCACAATAGACTTGTTCACCATATCAACCATATTAGGAGTGACATACGCATCGTCCCTCGAACCACCCGCATTACTCGTCGTCGCCCTCTGATTCGCATGCGCACTAATATTCGACAACGCATACGCCCGGCCGGCCTTCTCGTACGTCTGCTTGCTCCACATCCTCTCTTCCGTCTCTTTCATCTCCTTCTCCACCTTCACGATCATCAGATCCCCCGCCTGCCCAGCCTCCGAAGCCAGAAGCGCCGATCTCTTTTTGGACAGAATCGCCCTCGCACCCTTCAGATCCCCCGCCTCCGCCGCCCGCTGCGCCTCCGCAAACCCCTCCGCCGCCTCCAGCCGATTCTTCTGCCTATCCACCTCAATCTTCACCTTCACGTCCGAAGCCAACGGGACCCCCGGCCGACGAATCTCCACGAAATCAATCAGAACAGTCTCGTTCCCAAACGCGTCCTTGTGAGTGCACGTGATGTCGAGAAGCGATGTCGTCCTGTCGTCGTCTTCTTCCCCGGTGTAAACGGGCACAGTCACGTTGATCAAGAACTCCTTTTCCTCGTCGGCGTAAAGGTCCCCGACGAGGATGGCCCCGCGGGACCCGTTATCGGTTATCTCGCTGACGTGGCGTCCGGAGGGGATGGCTTTGATCTCGACTCCCTGCGACGCTGACCTCAGCGAGAGGCGGAGGTCCTGAGTGACCACGCTGAGGAGGCCGCCGATGCACCGGGCGAAGGCGGCCTGGACGGTGGCGTAGGACTCGATGAACGAGAAAGTGCCGCCGGAGGCGTCGGCGATGGCGTGCATCAGGAGCGGGTTGTGGTCCGACCCGAACCCGAATGTGTGGACCGGAACGACGGGTTTTCGTTTCTTGTCATCGCCGCCGCCGGCGGCGGCGTTGATGGTGGCGGGTAGGTACTGGGCAGGCAGTTTGTTGTGAAGGCCAAAAGAGTCGTTTCCGTCGGACAGCAACATCATACTGGCCACGGCCGGGATCGGGCCGGTCCGGCCGTCGAGGACACTCGCCCCCGATTTGAGGCCTTCGAGTATGTTGGTGTTACCGCCGGAGAACATGGAATTGACCGTGACTTTGGCGTGGGCCCGGCTCTGCTCCGTCGACATTGCGACGAGGGGGAGAATCAGGTTGGCAGCGCCGCTGAAAGAGACGATGGAGAGGCGGTCGGAGGGGCCCAAGTTGTCGATTACGAAATGGACGGCCCGCTTCAGGAGTTCGAGCTTCGGGCCCTGCATACTGCCGCTGACGTCGAGCACCGCCACCAGGTCGATCGGGGCGCACTGGGTGTGGCGTGGGGTGTCGGGCGACAGGGGAGGGGCCTTGATTCCGACGAGCACGGAGAAATCGGGTTTCGATTCGGCGGCGGCGACGGCGTCGTGCTCCGGGACGGCCCGGGTGGTGACGTTCCGCGATCGGACCGGTGCGCCCTGTAAATCGACGCAAAGCGAAATACTTTTGTCATAAAGAAGGAAGTTACAAGGGTTTGAGTTGAAAATTTACTTACATTAGCAGAAGCAGAAGCAGAAGCAGCAGCAGAAGGGTTGCTCATATTGATGATCCCTTGATTTCGTAGTTAGGGTTTGTGTGCAGTGTAGTTGAATTTATGTCATTGTTTGTCAATATAGAAACAAAAAAGAAAGACCCAATCCAAGTGGACCCGACCCACCCTACCCGTATGCCTTTTAGAATGGATAAATACAATCTACCGTATAATATTGCTGCTTTTTAGGAAAATCGATCGAGTGACAGGTCATTAGCTTAAAATAACTTATTAAAATCATTTTAGAAATAATGTTAATTTCAAAATCTTAATTACTAGTAATTCAATTCGATTCCAAACAAAATTAAACAAAAAAAATATTTTATTTCTTAATTGATTGAAATTGAAAAATAAGAATCAAGATTTTTTATACAACTTATTATTCCAAACAAAAATAAAGAGTAGAATTATTATTTTTCCATTTTAGTAACATCGGCCGATTCTTATTTTTCAATCTTGACCTTGATATTATTAGATTTGATCACCATATTAGTCATATTCGGAGTGACGTATGCATCATCATCGCCGTAGTCGGAGTTAGTACCCGTAGCCCTCTGATTAGCATGCGCGCTGATGTTCGACAGAGCATACGCCCGGCCCGCCGTCTCGTACGTCTGCCGACTCCTCATCTTCTCTTCCGTCTCTTTCATCTCTTTCTCGACCTTCACAACAAACCCATCACCCGCCTTCCCCGACTCCGAGGCAAGCAAAACGGACCTCTTTTTCGACAGAAGCGCGCGGGCCCCCTCGAGATCACCCGCCTCGGCCGCTCGTTGAGCCTCCACAAATCCTTCAACCGCAAAGAGCCGATTTTTTTGCCTGTCGACTTCCAATTTCACCTTCACGTCGGAAGGGAGAGTGATGCCGGGGCGTTTTATCTCGACGAGTTCCATTAGAACGGTTTCGTTCGAGAGCACGTCCTTGTAAGAGCACGTGATGTCGAGGAGTGATGTTGTTCGCTTTTTTTCTTCATCCAGGCCGCCGTCGTTTATGTATGCGGGGACCGATATGTTGATGAGGAACTCCTTTTCCTCGTCGGCGTAAAGGTCACCGACGATGATTATAGCACGAGATCCCTGGTCGGATATTACAGCGGTGTGACTTCCGGAAGGGATGGATTTGATCTGGACGCCGTAGGATGATGAAGTGAGAGTGAGAGAAAGTTGTCGAGTGACGACGCTCAAGAGGCCGCCGATGCACCTAGCGAATGCGGCTTGCACGGCTTCGTACGACTCGACGAAGGAAAAAGTGCCGCCTGATGCATCGGAAATGTCGTGCATTACTAGCGGAACATGGTCAGAACCAAAACCGAAAGCATGGACAGGAATAGTTTGTCGATCGCGACATGAGGTATTGATAGTAGCGGGGAGATAGTCGGAAGCCATTCTGTTACATAGATTATTGCCACAAGTATCATCTCCATCGGACAGGAACATGATGCTGGCTGTAGGGTTCCGAATGGACCTTTCTTCAAGAACCAGAGCTCCCATTGTCAGACCTTCCAAGATATTGGTAAATCCGCCTGCGTGGATGAGATCGACAGCAAGTTTGGCATTAGTCCGGCCGTGCTCCGTCATTGCGTTGAGAGGGACAACTTTCTGAGCAAAGTCATTGAAAGACACGATAGAAAGGCAGTCGGAAGGGCCCAAGTTATCTATGACAAAATGGACGGCCTGCTTCACCAGATCAATCTTTTGACCATCCATGCTGGAGCTGACATCCAACACCATTACCAGGTCGATGGGAGCGCATTGGGCATGACGTGGTGCGTCCTCCGATAGCGGTGGGGCCCTTATCCCGACCAGCACCGAGAAATCAGGAACGGATTCCGAAGCAGCAACGGCGTCATGCTCAGGGACAGCCTTGGTGGTCACATTCGGCAAGCGCACAGCTGGCTGAAGGGGGTCGTCCTGGAGAGAGGACAAAAACCAAAAATAAGTGATCATTAACAAAATACTCTACTTAGCTATTAGTAAATAAGGAGTAATCAAATAAACTATATATTACGTGATCGTGATCGTGAACAGAAGAACTCATGGTCGATGAACTTAATTGCTGGAAACAGCGGAGGTTACCTGTATTTATTCATGACCATGTACACTACTTGGGAATTTGAAGCGGTTGGTATGGGAAGGAATACAGGGAACTCCAATTCCTGGTCTCCCTGCTGACTTTTCAATCCTTTTTTTTTTTTATATTTTATCCACCAAATAATAATAATAATACTGTAATACCCCATTTCAGGAGTAATTTATAGTAATGAAAAAAAAAAATTGAAAGTCAATAAAGAATGTGTAAATATTTAAATGATGGCAGTGGGTATTTAATCCGTCAATAAAAATGGAAAAAACTAATAAATATATTTGTATAAAAGGAAAATTAGTCTATCAATTCGGTAGTCGTCGGAGTCGGAGTCGGTCGGACTAATTTCTTGGGCAAAAACTATGAAAGCCATAAACAAAGTAAACTTAAATGCAAGTGCAACACAAGTACACAGCACAACACAACACGTATCAGGAAATAAGAATCATGCATCGTCATTTCGCTCCACATTGTTTCCTCTCAAGCGGTAAAACCAAAGCAACAAAAATCTCAATGTCTTCTTCTGAAACCGTAAGCCTTTTTTTCATTTTCTAATACTCGTGATTTTTAGGGTTTTATGTGTGTGTGCGCGCGGATTTTCTTGATTTTGATGATGATTTGTTGTTTCGATGGTTTTGGGCTTGTTCATATTTGCTATATGATGTCTGATGTGTGTGTGTGTGTTTTTCCTGGAAAAAAAAATGAGTGATTATGATTTTCTTGCGACTGTGACTCTCAAAGACTCGTCTTTTTTCAGTGAATATAATTTAGATTCTCAGAATTGCTTGTTTTCAGTCGGGGAAATATCGCAGCGAAATCGAGCTGTCTCGTGGCACGATCGACGTCGGGGAACTATACGCAGACGAGGTGAAAGAGTTCCTCATCAATATATATATCTGTCCCCGTCGCTGCCACCTCACTTCTGAACATCGCGTGCTCTTACAGAGACGTTCTCTCGAACGAGAGCGTACGAGTAGAAGCAGGCCCCGTCGAGATACTCCGCCCGGAATCCTCGTCACCGACTGTGAACCTGGAAGTGGATAGGCAAAGAAACAGGATCAGCACGGCTGAGGACATTGAGACAGCTCAACGAATTGCAGAGACGGGGGATTTGATTGGGGCTCGATCGGGCGGTTTTTGTTGAAAGTTAATCTATATCTTCTAGAATGGTGTCTCTTCATTATAGGAAGCTTAAAGGGGTGCCTCTTCAACTTTCTGGAATGTTAAGGGGTGTCTCTTCATGTATCAAGTTAATAATGGTGTGAACTTTTATATTCTCCTACTATTATAAATAGGAGACATGTTTATCATTTTAGTACGTAAGTGAAGAAAATAAAAGTAATAGAAGTGTTCTAGAGTTGGGAAATAAAATAGTGTGTGTGTTCTCCTCGAAACTTCTTCTTCTTTATTTTGTGTTTTTGTTATCCTTCCACCCCACTTATATATCCGCTGCGCAACAAAGTGGTATCAGAGCCACCGATTAAAGATGGCCGCCACGAGTGGAGCTTTCCAAATCCCAAAGCTCACGAAGGATAACTATGAAAAGTGGAGCATCCAAATGAAGGCATTTCTTGGTGGACAAGATGTGTGGGATGCCATAGAGAAAGAATACGTAGAACCGGATAACTTGGCAGCCGCAAGCCAAGCTATCTAGAAGACGGCGAAAGATGCTAAAGTCAAAGACCAGAAGGCGCTTTCGCTTATCCAACTTAGTTTGGATGACAACATGTTCGAGAAGATCGCCCAAGCCACTACGGCGAAGAGAGCATGGGACATCCTTGAAAATTCAAAGGCCTGGAGAAGGTTAAGAAGGTACGACTTCAAACCCTTCGAGGAGAATTTGAGGTCTTGAATATGCAAGAATCTGAGACGGTGCACGACTATATTTCTCGAGTCACTTCAGTGACAAACCAACTTGAGAGAAATGGTAAAAAGTTGGAAGAAAACCGCATTGTGGAGAAGGTACTTCGATCTCTTCAACCGAAGTTTGATTTTGTCGTTGCTGCAATTGAGGAAGCTAACGACACTGACACCATGAAAGTCGAAGAACTCATTGGAAAACTTCATGTCTATGAAGAGAAGATGAAGAGAAGAAACAATGCACAAACTGAGCATGTCCTCCAAGCCAATTTTAATTCTGGAGATAAAAGAAATCAAGACCAAACTCAAAGGGGTCGAGGACGCGGTAGAGGTCGTGGTCGAGGTCGTGGTCGTGGTCGAGATAATGATCGACAAGAGCAAAATCAAAATTGGTCGGAGGACTCTCGATCTTCAAGAGGCCGTGGAAGAGGGAACTCGAGTCAACGACATGACAAGAAAGACATCGAGTGCTACAATTGTCATCGTTATGGGCACTACGCAAATGAGTGTCGTTCCAAATCCAATAAGAAGACAGGAGAATCTCACTATTCCGAAGAGAAGAAAGAAGTTGATGAAACTGTCTTGATGGCGTATAGAAATCAAGACGATGAGACCAATCATTCTTGGTACCTTGATACGGGTGCCAGCAATCACATGTGTGGACATCGACACATGTTCGTCGAGATTGATGAATCGGTGACGGGAAACATCACTTTTGGAGATCACTCTAAAACTTCTGTCAAAGGCAAAGGCAAGATTCTCATTAAATTGAAGAATGGTGAACATTAGTTTATATCAAACGTCTACTATGTTCCAACCATGAAGACCAACCTTTTGAGCATGGGTCAACTATTAGAGAAAGGCTATAACATCACCATGAAAGATAAGAGTCTTTATCTTCGAGATAAAGAAGATAAACTTCTCGCACATGTTCCAATGACGGAGAATCGAATGTTCTTGCTAAACATTCAAACAGACGTGGCAAAGTGCTTGAAGGCGTGTGTTGAAGACGATTCATGGCGATGGCACATGCGTCTCGGACATCTAAACTTTGGAGGTATAAAATTGTTGTCAACAAAGGCGATGGTGAAAGGGCTACCGATAATTAATCTTCCTGATCAAGTGTGTGAGGGTTGTCTTGTAGGGAAACAACACCGATTCAGTTTCCCAAAAGAGTCAACAACAAGAGAAAACGAGCCTCTGGGATTGGTTCATAGCGATGTGTGTGGTCCGATCACACCACAATCTCTTGGAAAAAATCGGTATTTTTTGCTATTCGTTGATGATTTTAGCAGAAAGACTTGGGTTTATTTCTTGAAGGAGAAATCAGAAGTATTCTCCAAATTCAAGAATTTCAAAATTATGGTGGAGAAACAAAGCGGTTACCAAATAAAGTCTTTGAGGTCAGATAGAGGGGGAGAGTTCACCTCGAACGAGTTCAACACATTCTGTGATGAGAATGGTATTCGAAGGCTATTGACCAATCCATACTCACCCCAACAGAATGGAGTAGTCGAGAGAAGAAATAGATCGATAATGAACATGGCTCGATCTATGTTGAAGAGCAAAAACTTACCGAAAGAGTTATGGGCTGAGGCAGTCGAGTGTGCTGTTTACTTGTCAAATCGGAGCCCAACAAGGAGTGTTTTGAATAAAACACCGCAAGAAGCATGGAGTGGATACAAACCGAGTGTATCCCATTTGAGAGTCTTTGGAAGTCCTGCTCATGTTCACGTCCCAGAACAACATCGAAAGAAACTCGATGATCGAAGCGAGAAGTACATCTTTGTTGGATATAATCAACAATCTAAAGGGTACAAATTATATAGTCCATCGAAGAAGAAAATCACAATCAGTCGTGATGTCAAAATAGACGAGAAGAATTCTTGGAAATGGGATGAAGAAAATAAAGAGGAGTTCACGTTTTACCCTTTTGAAGAAGAAAAAGATCAAGTTGATGATGAACATGAACCTGTGACTCCACCATCAACTCCCCAAGCAAGTTCAAAATCGGGGTCAAGCTCGAGGGAAACCGCATCTTCAGATGATGATGCTAATGATATTGGACCTCGTGGAACAAGGACAATGGATGAGATTCTTAATCTTAATCAGAATCAAACATTGTTTTGTCTTTTTGCAGATTCTGAACCAATCAACTTTGAGGATGCCTCAAAGAAAGGAGAATGGAAGCAGGCCATGGATGAAGAAATCAATGCCATCAAAAGGAACGATACTTGGGAGTTGACAACTCTACCAAGAGGACATAGACCAATCGGAGTGAAGTGGGTCTATAAGATCAAGAGAAATTCAAATGGCGATGTTGAAAGATACAAGGCGAGACTTGTAGTCAAAGGCTACAAACAGCGGGCTGGAATCGACTATGATGAAGTGTTTGCTCCAGTCGCTCGACTCGAAACCATAAGGTTCTTGATCTCATTAGCAGCCCAAAAGAGATGCAGTATTTGTCAAATGGATGTAAAATCCGCTTTCTTGAACGGATTACTAGAAGAAGAAGTATACATCGAACAACCGGAAGGTTACATTGCTCAAAGACAAGAAGGGAAGGTATTGAAGCTAAAGAAGGCGCTCTATGGCCTGAAACAAGCACCGCGAGCTTGGAATAGTCGCATTGATCAATACTTTCAGCAAAATGGTTTTAAGAAGTGTCCCCATGAGCATGCCCTTTATGTGAAGACAAACAAAGAAGGTGATATGTTGATAGTTTGTCTTTATGTTGATGATCTGATCTTCACAGGAAACAATCCGAAGATGTTCGATTATTTCAAGAAAGCAATGACAAAGGAATTTGAGATGACGGACATTGGGCTAATGTCTTACTATCTGGGGATCGAAGTGAAGCAACAAGATGATGGGATTTTCATCTCGCAAGAGAATTATGCCAAAGAAATTTTAAAGAAGTTCAAAATGAATAGCTGCAAATCTGTTAGCACACCTATTCAAATTGGAGAAAAATTGTCGAAGAACATGGATGGTGATAAAATTGATTCAACAATGTACAAAAGTTTGATCGGAAGTTTAAGGTACTTGACCTGCACAAGACCAGATATTCTCTATTCTGT
The DNA here is from genome assembly GCA_954870475.1 of Euphrasia confusa. Lineage (NCBI taxonomy): Eukaryota > Viridiplantae > Streptophyta > Magnoliopsida > Lamiales > Orobanchaceae > Euphrasia > Euphrasia confusa. The sequence goes on from OX940952.1 coordinate 40,447,087, forward strand.
CGGGCTTGTGAGCCGTTACATGGAAAATCCTACAAGCTATCACATGCAAGTGACGAAGAGAATTTTAAGATATATCAAGGGGACGATCAACCTTGGTATGTTTTATCCTACATCCGGAGAACCAAAGTTGAAGGGATATAGTGATAGTGATTGGGCAGGTGATATTGATGATAGAAAGAGTACAAGTGGATTTTTATTCTACTATGGAGAATCTGCTTTTACATGGATGTCGAAGAAGCAACCAATCGTAACACTATCGACTTGTGAAGCGGAGTATGTTGCAGCTACATCAAGTGTTTGCCATGCAATATGGTTGAGGAGTTTACTCAAGGAACTTCACCTTGATCAAAAGGAATCAACGAACATCTATGTCGACAACAAATCAGCTATTGCCTTAGCAAAGAATTCCGTGTTTCATGATCGAAGTAAACACATTGATACACGGTTCCATTTCATTCGTGAGAACATTACCAAGAAAGAAGTGCTTGTGAAGTACGTGAGAACCGAAGACCAAGTGGCCGACATTTTTACAAAACCTCTCAAAAGAGAATTGTTCGAGAAATTTCGAGATAAGCTTGGGATGAGAAGATCAAGATTAAGGGGGCGTGTTGAAAGTTAATCTATATCTTCTAGAATGGTGTCTCTTCATTATAGGAAGCTTAAAGGGGTGCCTCTTCAACTTTCTGGAATGTTAAGGGGTGTCTCTTCATGTATCAAGTTAATAATGGTGTGAACTTTTATATTCTCCTACTAGTATAAATAGGAGACATGTTTATCATTTTAGTACGTAAGTGAAGAAAATAAAAGTAATAGAAGTGTTCTAGAGTTGAGAAATAAAATAGTGTGTGTGTTCTCCTCGAAACTTCTTCTTCTTTATTTTGTGTTTTTGTTATCCTTCGTGAGCTTTGGGATTTGGAAAGCTCCACTCGTGTTCTCCTCGAAACAGTTTTGTCGGGCCAGGCCTACGCCTTGTCGAATATCAGAGGGCGACGACTAGAGGCAGCATGGCGGGAGGGAGCTTGAGCTTTTCGTCGGATGAAAATTTATCGAGTTTCGATGGTTATGCCACTCCTAGTATGGCTAACATGGTGACCAAGTCCCGGCCAGCAGCTCAACACAAGAGAAGAATAGATACTAGTACTACTAATACTTGTGTTGTTATTATCTTCATGAAAAACTTGTAAAAAAAGACATATATGCCCTTGATTTTCTGTTGCTACTGCTGCTATGTGAAATATGATTTTGTTCAGTATACTATACTGTATTAATTTGTCAAACATGTAAAGCATTCAAACTTCAAACTACATATTATAGTATTATAAATTCAACTCCTTCATTCATTTGACTGTCGTTTAGTTATAATTTTATATGTTTAATTCATCATTTACGTTGTTTTCGGTAAATTCGTATATCACATTTATATATTTTTATAATACAGAATGACAATGACCGGCTAACAGAAATAATAAATAATAATAATGCATTAATATTAAAAACACGATAGTACAATATAAGTATATTAATAAAAAGGCAATTATTACATATAATTTCCCATAGTAAAATTGAGAGAAGAAATCCATTTGAAATCTAATCTCCGGATCGATCGATCACAAATTATGTGATGAACGCGTAAACAAACCAAACCCCCGTCAAACTCTAAAAAAATAATTCTATACAATTACTTTTTTTTTCTGAGTTTGCAAATTAAACAATCCAATATGAATATACATAATCCATAATAATTCTATACACTTAGCAGGCTTCATTAATTTCAAGTATGTGTGTGTGTATATATATATATATATATAAATAAATATAATATATATATAATAGTTATAGGTTGTTGTTAGTCTCACGCTATGCATTTCCTCTTGACGGAGCCGTTTAAGTTCACCACCGTTGACCCGAAAAGCGCCTCGACTTCATCCCTGCCCGCCTTCTCGAAGAAGGGCAGATCGAAGAGCCTCCTCTTGCAGGAAGGGGCAGCAAGCCGCGGCTTCTTGGGGGCAGGCGGGCAGCTGAGGGCGGCCGGAATCATGTGGTGGGGCGATCTCGGGGTGTGGCAATCTTCTTCCTCATGATCATGATGATCAGCTTGTTGCTGTTGTTGTTGTTCTTGATTAATCTGCAAGGAGCTTTGAGTTGGTGTGGTTGGTGGTCGATGATCGGAATGAATCTTGACCGTTAACGGGGCCCTGATTTCAAGATCTGCGGCCATGATCGATTGTATTGATGAGTTTGTTGAAGAAATGGAATTGAAGAGAGAAATGGAGGTTTTATTTGGGTGTGTAATTTAGTCAATGTGTGTTATATATAAATAGAGATCGATATGTAGAGGCGTGCAAAGGAAGGCAATTGAGTGACCAAAAAAGTTGGCTACCCATTTCTTTATTCTTACACAAACTCATCAACTTTTCTAACATGTCTAATTCAATTCATCAACTACACTGTTGTATATATATTTCTTTTCTTTTTTTTTTCCAACTTCTTATTATATAATAAAATACACGTAACAAATAGAATATTCGTTTTAGCTCGATAGTACTAGCTCGATCGGTGAAATGACATTAGTTTGACACTGCAGGATCGTCTGATCTGATGTATATAATTTGTGAGTTCGCATTAAGGAGTTAATCACGGAATTAGGCTTACTTAACTAATTAATACTGATCAATAAGCCTTTTTGGCTTACATCACTTGATGTTTAGTTACTGAGAATATATATATATATTCTGCAAATCAACTTTCCGCCTTGTTTGGATCATCTGGATTTACCAAGATTTTCCAACTCCATATTATACAATAATAATAAATATAAAAAAATAAAAAGATTCTGTAATTGAACATAGGATACCATGAATTGATCATGAAAATAATACATGTGTGTGTATACATAGACATAGTGTATGTATCACGCCGGAGATTTGCATATCATTTGTGTCGCTTGTTTGCTTCTTGGTTCTTATTTATGATCACGTTACCCATATACACAACAACAACAACCAAACAATAAAAATATAATAAAGTTTATATTTAGGGGTAATTATGCAAATTGTTCACGATCAATAAATTTAAAAGTTACTTATTGTTTATTTTTTTAAATACTACAATTTTACTAACAAATAATTTTTTTAGTGTAACAAATTAAATTTCAATGTATAAAATTACTTATTGCACCAAAACGAGGCCGGAGAGAGGGTAAACCTTAGATCGGCTAAGATCGAATTGAACGATCTTTGATTGAGCGATTCCTGCTCGATTTCGATTTCCATCTCAGCGGGATCGATTACCTTTTCGAGTATCCAGCGCCGTAGCGAGTTTTTTTAGATAATTTGATTAATTACTTCAAATATTATAATCATACTAGTATACTACTATATTTTTTAAGTACTTCGATATTTATTTAGTTATTAAAAATTAGTTAAATAGAAGTACATGTTTTAACAAAAAATATAAAAGTATTATTTTTACGTAAATATTAAATTAAAGTTATTTAGCTATATTAACAAAACAAAAAAATATATCATATAAGTTGGTGGGCTGAAATTGATTAATTGCGAATCACTTTTTGGGAATTGCAAAAAATAATCATCTAAGTTTACAACACAAGTTAAGCAACAGCAGCAGCAAAGGATGAAAAAGGCTTCAGCACCCACCTTCACATGACTTGATTCACGCTCCATGTGAAATTCTGAGAATTAATGTGTTTCTTCCTTTTCTTTTTATTACTTTTATTTTATTTTATTTATTACCAATATTTGAATTAAATTATCATGTTATATATACTGTGTACTCTCTTTTTATATCTCAAACCTATAATACATTTTTTGTGTATTTTATAAATAAAATGTGTGTATGGATCTAATTAAGACGGAATGCATATATTTGTACTGTTACACATTGATCAAAAGTTAAAAAGTACTATTCTTAATCCATGTACTATAAAAAAATATCTATATTATTAAGGGACGACGGAGGGAATTATTGTTTTATCCTTTTTAAATTATGAGATTTATTTATTTGATCTCTTGCTTGATGGATTAGTGTACCCGTAGCAGTAAACATAGAGGAACCTTCGTGTTGATGTGGATGCTGGTTACATGTGTTTGAATGTCAAAGTCAAAAAGAAAAGGAAAAAACCAAACAGTTTTAAGTTTATTTATTAATAATCTTAATTTAAATAATTGTTTAAAAATGAGTTAAATAGTTAATCATCACAATAAAAATATAATAAGAATACAACATAAATAAATAAGAAACTTGCAAAGCAAAACGTAGAAATAGAGCTAGTAAAATAGTGTAGTGGTAAAAAGTTAAAAAAGTGAAAGAGACCAAAAAACATGAACATATGTTAAGTCAAAAGTAAGGAGTGGGAGGAGGGCGCATAGGATACCTAGATGGAAACATGCATAATTAAGGGCAATTAAGTCATTTGCAGTGATAAGATTAGTGTGTGCGTTTTTGGTGGGGGCATATACACCAATTGCCCGACACACATTAACCTCATTAATTATTACTCATAATTATCATATAGTAATAGTAGGAATTAAGATTATATAAAAATTATTAACTAAGTATAATTCAATTAAATACAATCACCAATATCTCAACTCTCTCAAAATTGTTTAATTTTGATATTTTTATAGTTTGAAGGATATTTTTTTTAACAAAAATTAAATATAATACTTTCTATGTTTCACAACAAAACTACTTCATTTACAAAATACAAATCACAGTGTTCTATTATTATGAAAAAAGAAAATTATTCTTTAATATTCAAAATTCATTTAATTGTATAGTGAAAATGTTCTATCATTCAAATGATTTATTTTAATTAAAATGATTGAATTAAGAATTAATTAAAATTCATTTAACTGTATAGTGAAATGTTCAATCATCCAGATGATTTATTTTCATTAAAATGATTGAATTAAGAATTAACTAAAGGTGGTCGAGTATGATTGTCATAGAGATATGATATGGTGTGCAAAAGCGTGGGCTTTATTATAATTATTGGGATTTTGGTGAATTTTATGCAATTTTTATTATCACTCTAATATTTACTTGCATGGAATAGTGTGCAATGATTAATGTCCCGACATATTTATGTTACCCACTTCCAATGAATTTGTCTCAACCAAATTTTACTTATTTCATACTACACCCTAGTCCCTCCTCAATGGCTCCTCACTTCTTCAAGAAGAATTTGCCATTTTATTTTGTAATGTACAAAAGAAACAGATAAACAATCGAAGAACTGAAAAAATACATAACATTTTTTTTATAAAGAGGAGAGACGAAAATCTTTACCCCTCTAGATCGTTGACTTTTCGATCAGATAAAATGTAAATCAAGGGATGTGTTCGAGTTGCAAACACATGTAAAAAAATCAACATGTTCCACTTCAAAACAAACTTTATAATATTTCAATAAAATTTTTGTCTCAACCAATGATGGAATCTGAGTTGTCGAGAAATTGCACAAACATGACTACAAACTTTACCACTCCACTGTCCCCTAAGTGCTAATTTTCATACTATTTATTATCAACTAGTATGTGTGTAGAGTACATAGTACTATAACATAATGTATATCAAAGTGTTTGTAAAAATGAAACTTACCTGGGTATTTATAAATAATATGCTAAATATTAAGGGTAGTCTTTGTAATTATCAGTAAATTGTATGACTTGGTCCCATACCCATTCTCTTATTTTGAAACTGGAAACTTTGTTTTCACTCGAGAACTTTTGCCAGTTGCCAGAATATAAACCCAAACAGAATTCACAACAAATACTTCAAGAGATTACAAATAGTACACGCATCGTAAAAAAGGGCAACGAACGAAAATGCCTAACCTCTTCTAAGAACCAGAAGAAAAGGAACTGCATTACTCCGTCCAAAACTTGACAAAAGAAGAGATAAATGCCTTCACTAATGCCACAATAGGATTGGTTTCGGGCTCAGTGGATTTCTTTGATGTTGCCTCCCAAGTTTCACTGCCCACAAAAAGCACGAAACAACGGAATTATTTTTGTCAGCTGATCAGAAAGTGTAACTTTGGGACAAAAGATCGGACAAAATAAACCGTGAGCAGTGCTGAGACTAACAGGTTGATTCTGTCCAGCGTGGGATTGTTTTCTTTGGGCAAACTGCTTTCAATTTCATTGCTATTATTATTATCTTGGCTGCTAGATTTCATCACGACTGTAATGGGCTCCTCGGAAATCAAGTGTTCAGTGGAACTGATGGCCTGTGGATGAAAAAAAAAATGCAGCTGTCGATAAATAACGTAAAGAAAAAAACTTATGAAGGCAGAGACTAATACCATTTTTTTTTTACCTTATCTCCAACAGGCGGTGAGTTCTCAGCTACAAGATCCACATTGTGATCCATATCAAGCACAACAGACTCAGAGGCCGACAAATACTCAGAACTTTCCAGAGACAAGGCTTGAACATTTACCACTGCCTTCTCATCATCCGTAATCTTTTCCTCGACCGTAGCGTCATCCAAACCAGATGAATTCTGAATGGCTTCCAATGTCCCATCTTCCTCTTTTGGGTCACTGGATTTTTGATCCACCTCGTAAATTGAGTTAAGCATGGGCCTCAGTGGAAATGTCTCCACCACGACATTATTGGAATTCACACGACATTTGGCAGTTTCATATGCTTCTGCATCTTGGGCTTCAGATTTCTCTTCATCCAGAACCTCCGTGACTGCTGACTTTGTATAAAAACTTTCCTCACATTCTTCGTTCTTATTAACTGTCTCTTGGCCAGATAAAATAGCACTCTCTTTACTGTCTTGCCGATTATCAAAGTGTGAATTTTCCTCAATCCCATTGACAATCTTTTTGGCATCATTTATCAGGTAATAGTAATCTTGACGACTTTTTCTTTGTCCATGTTCCGATTCTAAGAGGAAAGAAGATCCATTGAGCTGCTTGGTCGAATCAGAAACGTTTTCCTCACTTGAGGTTTCATGTTTTTGGGTCACCATATGAACACCATCAGACAAAAATGATTCAAATTGAGGTTCCATTGAAATGGATCCTAACGGGTATTGTTCAAGGAATTCAAAATTGGCATGCTCGTCTTCTGGAGACACTTTGGGTGGGGCCAGTACTCTGTTTTCTTGAATAATCTCTCTGACAATCTCGCGAACTGTATAAAAGGAACCACCGACTTCTTTGTGTGTCAGGTTGAGGGATGGGAAATTGCCATTATTTGATATCTGATATCTGAAAGCAATATGAGTTCAAGTGCATTTAATTAATATGATCCTGTGAGACAAAGTGATTGATTGGATAAACAGAGAGAATTAGTTACTTTAATAGGTTCGTGTACATTTTGATTGTATCAAATGCAACCTTTCTAATATATTTCTTTCATTACGGATAATCGGATATAGCAGCTGCTTTAAAAAACAATTCTTAAGGGAATATATTAGAAACTTGAAAAGAAAATAATAAAAAATTACTGGTTGAAACTGATATAGAACAAACACGAAAACATAACTATACAGAAACTAGATTTTTGTGAACCCATAGAAACATCAAATAACTTGCAAAACATTTATAAGTAATCCAATATGAGTCAAACAGATTTCCAATATAAGCATAAATTTCCTTCCAATAAAATGTTAACATAATCACTGAATTGAAGTGTCATGGGTACTGGATCGGAAAGCATTTGCTTATATCCATGATCGGGAATAAGACTAGATATAACTCAAATGAACTGGATTCTAAATTGTGGTTGTTTCTCTACTTTATAAAGGGAAAAGAAGGGAGGAAAGTGTATAGTGATATTACTTCTTTATGAAATATTCAACCATTGTCTTCCTTTCTTCTTTTGACCGTCTAATCCTCGACTTTTTTCCACCAGAGTCATTGCTGGAGGCAAGTGCAAATGCTTTTCCAGCCCAGCTACCATTAACCGCGTGCATGTCTTTGATAATAGACAGCAAATCTATTTGCAAAAACCAAAATAATGGACATAGAAAGTCAGATGCTTCAAAGCATAAATTTAATTGATGGGGTCCTATCATCCTCATTTACAAACACATAAATACACGTTCCCAGCATTATAAAACGGCCCGTTTAACAAACACGGCAACATAAGAGAACCACAACAACACTTTAATTATGTATTGGTGCGGACGCCAATATAGTAATAAGCTCCAATGTTTAAACCCCTAAACAAAATTCCAATATGAATTAAAATTCAATCGGATAAACTAAGCCCCATAAAAAAACAATAAAAATGGGCAAATGAAGAAATCAAACCGACTGACTGACTTTAGATGGATACAAACAAAACAGGAACGATTAACTCACTCGACCAAGCTCAGCTAAAACATGAGCACAGGTAAATGCCTAAAACATCACAGAGGACAGCAGAAGGGAATGCACAAAAAGATGAAAATCAACCCAATAACAATAACATAGATATGTTTGAATGGGATTAAGATAACAAGAAATTCAAAAGTTTGCTTCTTTTTTTTAACCGGAGGTTGATTTTAAACACAGTTTTGAAAGAAAATTCGACAAGAAACAAACAAACAAAAGCTAGAACAATTAATTACACAAAAGAATTAAAACCCGTTAAGAAAAAACAATAAAATTAAGCAACAGAAAATGAAAATGGAAGAAATGCGCAACACACATTATCAGAGTTGAAGTAGCTAAAGAAACAAGACTGAAATAGAATCAAAAGGAAATGAAGTGATAAAGAGACGAACTCGGAATGTAATTGAAAAAAATATGAACTTTACCTCGGCAGAGATCGAAAGATAGTGCAGTTGGGGTTTGGAGTGGACAATGCGAGTGTGGGTTTTTGAGGGTCAAATAATAAACCCTAGAAATTAACAAATTGGAAATTGTGGGAATTATTCAAATTTTAATTTAATGTAAATTTTGGTTTATAGGAGTACAATAGTAATTAGTAGGACTGTGAGCCCAATATTTTTCTTTGTCTCCAAACAATTCACACGCTTTTTCCTGAACATTGCCTACAAATCTATTTTTATTTTACTTTTTGACAAAAAAAATATTTATAAATTAAAAAGTAAAATAATTTTGATTACGTTTAAAAAATAATATATATAGAAATATATTTTAAAAATAAAAATATAATTTTTTTTTGTTGGGTGTGTAAAGTGTAAATTGTATTTCATATATTGACATATAATATATCACAAAATATACCAAAGATAAACAATGAAAATAATTTTAGGTCAAGTGTTGTTTTAACTTTTAAGAGATAAATTCTTAACTATGCTTGAAATTTGAACATGTATGAATTCATCTTAAGTAATTTTTTAAGAGATAAATTCTTAACTATGCTTGAAATTTGAACACGTATGGATTCATCTTAAGTAATTGTACAAAATAAAAAATAGAATATATTTTTTTAAATTGTTAAGAAATAGTAATAAATAAATATGTAATTTATTAGTATTCCTTAACTTAAAGGTCAATCACATAAAAAAAATAAATGATATGATACAGTACTGTGCGCATAGTGAATGAAAACTCTACCGCACAAAGCAAAATTTAAGATGAAAAATAATTGGAAAGTAAATGAAATGATAGGCAATTTATTACTTGCACCCCTTTTCAAGATGAGCATCTTGCTCTCGGTCAACATTATATATGTGTTGGTCAATTTACCTAGTTTTTTTTTTCTCTCTCCTATTTCCATTTTCCCCTTTTCTCTCTATTAGGGCCGATCACGATTTTTTTCCTTAAGCTCTACGGCCATTTCTCCTTCTCCACCGGCGGAGCGGCGACAGAGATCAATGGCGGCGAGGAGAGGATGAAGAAACGAGCCGCATTCGAGGCAGCGGAAGATGAGGACGTCCCCGCTTTCGACCCAGGCGGCCCCTCCGCCGTTCAGGATTGCCGACATCCGGGCAAGGACCGTGGTGCTCCTGGTACTACGTCGTTCGCGACATCGCCGTCGTCTTCGGATTGCTCGCCGCCGCCGTCTATTTAGACGATTGAGCTTTTTGGCCGCTCTATAGGATTTCCCACGGGACTATGTTCTGAGCATTGTTCGTCCTCGGCCATTACTGGTGTTTTGCCAAGTTGTTAGATGATGAAACCCTAAATCCTCAAATTACAGGTTATTCTTTTATTGACGGTGACCTTTATTTTTTACTCTATCAACCTTCATTTCGTTCTATGTCAACCTTCATTTCGTTCTCTGTCGACCTTCAGTTTGGTTTATTGCTAACTAATCTATTTTTTGTTGTTTTTAAATTCTGTTTGAGGAATGTTTGCGCACTATAACACCCGAATCCATCAGCGACATCAAAAGTCGATTGGTAATTCAGCCCCCATACGCGATGAACGTATCAACCTCTCGTTAGTTTAGGGTTAATGATTTAGTTTTCTCCGAAGTAAATAATATATCATTTCTTTAATCATCATCGAGCAATTATGTTGATGCTTTTGTTTCTGAATCAAGGTTTTAGGTTTGAATTTATTTATTTATTTTTACAATTCTGAAAAACTCTGTCAAAGAAGACGTGTCGAAAGTTAATGTGCATCAATGGAGGCGCGGTAAGAGGAAAACGTCACAGAAGAAGCGCCAAAAGTGTATGTACATCGATGGAGGTGCGGTGGTATGAAAAATCGTACCAAAACAAAATTGGGGTTCCCCTGCCCCTTATTTTTCATAAAGATTCATGAAATATTAACGGCAATTTGAATTTCTTCCACCTCAATTGAAAGTTTAGGCTACCTTAGAATATGAAACTAGCTATTAGTATGTTCAAAATTAGAATATGGGAGATTGTGTTGATTGGTTTATTTTTTATACTTCTTTTTCAATATGTGTTGTGTGTTGTTTGTAGGTGATGGAGTGGAGTCTACAACTGAGTTAGTGTTGTTGAGGCAATCTTCTCAAGTGTGGCTTGAAAATATGGAATTAGTTGTCCTTTTTGGTATGCAAGCCGTATCACAATCCAGGCATGACTTCGTATAGATAGAAAATCAAGATATGAGTTTTACTTTGTTCTCGATATATCATATTTTTTGAGAAATGATATAATAAACAGGTGTTCTTATCTGGTGTGAGAGAAAAATCAAAAGGAAAACTCCTGACGCGCACTGTTTGTGAATCCGTCAAATGAACCAAATCCTTCCTCACCCCTAGTAGAAGTTTTGGTGCAAACTGAATTACATCGAGTCATGTTTCTAAAATAAATACAGTAGTTGGTTGTTAGGATGTGTCCTTCGATCCTACGTGTGCAATCGATAAAGTCATAAGGTCGTCTATGGATGTTAAATGATTATTTGATAATATTAATTGTTGGGAACAATATAATATTGATCAATAAATCATACCTACAGGGTCACACACGAGTCGGAATTAAGTTGCTTGTTATATTGATTTAGAATCAATACGTATGGATTTTCACATGCATGGGATGCATGGCATGCATGAGATGCATGGCTTGCATGGATGCATGTCACATGGTGTGACATGGCATGCCACACAAGCAAGGGGACCACATCCATGCCAATTGGCATGGTGATGTGGAAATGACCCTTTACCTCCCCATTAACCACCATTATTGGTGCATTATGATGCACATAATGGGGGGTTACAAGGAGAGGTTAATTGTGGTGAATAAAGAGATGAAAACATGGTTTTCATATCACTTAATCATCAGCCACGAAATTCCATACCACAAGAGAGAAAAGAGTGAGAGAATCACTCAAGAACAAGCAAGCAAGTTCATTTTCCGGGTTCGTGTGCAACACGTAGAGGCCGGGCCATTTGTGCGGCTTCCACATCCGGACGATCTAGACAAGAGTAGTGACGAGGTCATTCACAAGGAGAGCTTCGAAAGGCTGATCCATTTGAGGTGGTTCAATCGACTCAACACCACCTCAACGACATCAACGAATCACTTCGTCACCATAAGTAAGATCTCGTTGATATCTCTATATATATATATATTGGATGTATATATATATAAATATATGTGTGTCTATACATATTTGTGTGCACTAAGATCCAAGCATGATAGATTTATATGCTTTACACGCTTCCGCACACACGGTATATCGATTGGATCGGTATACCGGTACCTTCAATTGGTATCAGAGCCAAGGGCTCGTGCACACTTTTGTGTTGGACACAAAAAGGTTTAATCAACATAATTGGCTTAATTGTTTTATGTGATTATGTGATTAGATGTAAGGCCGGCCACCGTTAGTGGTCGGGTGAATGAAATTGTCGTTTTTTACGTTTCGATTGGCCATAGTTTTGGAGGGCTGCGTCCCTTGGAATCATTTGTAATAGATAGGTTTCTATTTCAATTTGTATTGTTCAAACTTGTAAGCGATGGACTTGGTCCATGGTTCGATGGAGGATCTCGGCTCTCCGGCGAAAACGAGAAGAATCGAAGCCAAACGAAGCAAAACGAAGCAAACCGGGCTGCTGGAGCCAAACGGCGGTCGCCGTTTGAGCTCCGGCGGGCGCCGTTTTGATTCGGCGGGCGCCGTTTTGGAAACGGCGACCGCCGAATGACCTGTTTTTGGGGCAGATTTTTCCGAACCCTTTCGGCGGGCGCCGTTTTGGAAACGGCGACCGCCAGTGGAGTTCGGCGACCGCTGATTGTGAATTGGCGGGCGCCGTTCGTGGTTTTTTGGGTACGGAATGGATTTGACCAAAATCGGAGGGCACGGAACTAAAACGGAAGGTGAGGACCAGTCCAGAAGATGTTCAAGGCTTTTGTTATTACTTTAATTCTTTTCGTTTGAGAGTTGTGAGGTTCTAGGGGCCTTTCGATTTCGTATTTATATGCTATGCTAGTTATAGGTTGTTTTATGTTATAAATGTTCAACTTACATATAAACAAACCTATGCATGCAAGTTCCCAAAATAATGAGTATAATGTCTTGTCCAAAACATCACACCCATAAAGCCCTCGATCATAAGTTGGTAAGTCCGCCTCAGCGGGGTACTACTTGTTATCTTGGGATAAGTGGGAGTAAGGGTTAGACCCTTACAAGTGAGTTTGGTTTTCTCATCGATAGATCCACTGCAGGCGTGGCTATCGAGACATGAGATGAGAATGGGACTCTCATCGACCGAGAGTGACATTGGATGTCATTGACATGGGATGTCTACCTATCTTGGAGTTCTTAAGTGCGGACTCAGTCGGCTTAAGGATTCGCAAGATGAGGGTCTTGGGATCGTTTTGTTCTAATTTATTAAAATGTCAATAACCAATGCCTAATTTGTTTTTCAAAGACTAAGTTCAACTCGACTCATTCTCACCCCGGGGAGTGGAATGGAGCCAAAGCGCTTGCTTATGTCGATGACACAGATTAGAGACATTCGAGCCATTGGATGGCGTGAATCGATTGTCTGGTTGGCTCCCTCATTTTAATGAGAGATAGGGCTTCAATTGCATGATAAGATCGCTGGTTAGAAAACCTCGAGTTTTCACTTACGATTTATCAAGGTTTTGATATTAAGATAATTGGGAACGACGATATTGGATATCGAATGAACAAAATGAAACAAATAAAGAAGTTATGCGAGACAACCTTATTTGTTTAAACGCTTTGTGGATGTTTACTTACTTAATTTATCTTTCTTCTGTAGTTTAATATGTCTGTCTCAACTCAATTCAAGTTCAGCTCTATCTTGGATAGAGAAAAGTTGAACAACACCAATTTCCTTGATTGGAAACGTAACTTGAGGATAGTCCTCAAATACGAAGAAAAGGAAAGTGTGTTGGACAAACCCCTTCCCGTGCTTCCCGCTGATGGGGGCACGGATGCCCAAAAGGCATCATATGCCCTTGCTAAGAAAGCCTCGAATGAGGTGACATGTTTGATGTTGGCATCCATGGTACCCGAGTTGCAAAAACAATTCGAGTTCATGGAAGCCTATGACATCATAGAAGAGCTCAAGAGCATGTTCGGGGAACAGGCTAGGATTGAGCGCTTCGGTGTCACCCGGGCTATAGCAACAGCTAGGCTGGAAAAGGGTAAACCCGTGGGACCACATGTACAGCAAATGATTGGATTATTTGCTTCAAGTGCTCGCCTCGGTTTTGCATATGATGACGAGTTGGCTACCGATTTCATTCTCCATTCTCTTCATGATGGTTATGACGCCTTTAGGCTGAATTTCCACATGAATGGACTGAAGAAATCGCTTCATGAGCTCCATGGGATGCTTAAGGCTGCTGAGCCGGCGATTAAGAAGGACCCTAGGAGGGAAGTTCTTATGATTCGGGAAGGAGGTACCAAAAAGTTCAAGGGGATTAAGAAACCGGAAGTGAAAGGCAAAGGGAAAGGGAAAGTTGTGGCAACTCCTTCCAAAAGGTTCTTGAAAGCTTCTAAGGTTCCTGGGGAATCTGAGTGTTTCTACTGCAAGAGTGTTGGACACTACAAGCGGGATTGCCCCAAGTTCAAGGAGGATGTGAAGAACGGTGTCGTTCCTTCATCTTCAGGTATTTATGTCATAGACATAAACTTTACAAATTCTTCTTCTTGGGTATTGGATACCGGATGCGGTGCTCACATTGTTTCACATGTGCAGGGAATGCAAAGAAGTAGAACTTTGGTAAAGGGAGATGTCGATCTGCGGGTTGGAAATGGAGCGAGGGTCGCTGCATTAGCCGTAGGATCTTATGATTTGTGTTTGCCTTCGGGCCTTGTTTTAGTATTGAATAATGTTTATTTCGTTCCAAGTATTACCAAGAACATCATTTCTATTTCAGTATTGGATACTGAAGGATTTTCCTTCACTATAATAAATGGTTTATTTACTATTTCAAAAAGTGGAGTGTTCTATGGTTCGGCACGATTAGAACATGGTTTATATATACTTCAACTTGACAATCATATATATAACATTGATACCAAAAAGGCCAAATCGAATGAATTCAATGAAACATACCTTTGGCATTGTCGATTAGGCCACGTCAACATTAAACGTGTAGAGAAACTTCTTAAAGAAGGTATTCTCAAATCTTTTGACTTGGAGTCATTCGATACATGTGAAGGATGTTTGATGGGCAAAATGACAAAGTCACCTTTTCTAGGAAAAGGAGAACGTGCAAGTGATCTATTGGGTTTAATCCATACTGATGTATGTGGTCCAATGAGCTCACAAGCACGTGGAGGTTATTTCTACTTCATAACTTTTACCGATGACTTAAGTAGATATGGTTATGTCTATTTAATGAGGCATAAGTCGGAAGCCTTTGAAAAGTTCAAAGAATTCCAAAATGAAGTTGAGAATCAACTTGGTAAGAAGATAAAAGCCATTCGATCGGATCGAGGTGGTGAATATCTTAGCCAAGAATTCGATGATCATCTTATGAGTTGTGGTATTCTATATCAACTCACTCCTCCTGGAACACCCCAGATGAATGGTGTTTCCGAAAGGAGGAATAGAACCTTATTGGATATGGTTCGATCGATGATGAGCCTTAGTGAACTACCAAAATCTTTTTGGGGACACGCACTTTTAACAGCGGCCTATACACTGAATAGGACACCGTCAAAAGCTGTTGATAAGACACCATACGAGGTATGGAAAGGGAAGGTCCCTAACTTGTCTTATATCAAGGTTTGGGGATGTGAAGCTTATGTAAAGAGAAATATCTCTACAAAGCTTGAACCCAAATCGGATAAATGTTTCTTTGTTGGTTATCCAAAAGAAACACGAGGGTACCACTTTTACAACCAATCTGAGAACAAAGTCTTTGTTGCTCGAGATGGTGTATTTCTTGAAAAGGAATATCTTTCCAAGAAAGTAAGTGGGAGCTCAGTTGAATTGAACGAAGTTCAAGAAAACTTGAACGAGGTTCAAGAAGATCAAACTGAGATGGACACTCAAGACCAAGTCGAGAGTGCTCCAATGGTTTTGGAAACCACACCTAACCCTCGAAGGTCCGGAAGGATTAGATCTCAACCTGACAGATACTTAGGTATTCTGACAAATGAGAGCTATAAAGTCATGCTTTTAGAAAGCAATGAACCTTCGACCTATATCCAAGCTATGACGAGTCCAGATTCCGAGAAATGGCAGGGTGCCATGAAATCCGAAATGGAATCAATGTCTGAAAATCAAGTTTGGAACTTGGTCGATTTGCCTAAAGGGGCTAGGCCCATTGGATGCAAATGGATTTACAAAATAAAAACAGACATGAATGGAAAACCTAGTGTTTTCAAAGCAAGGTTGGTAGCAAAAATATAAACAAATTCACGGGGTGGATTATGATGAAACCTTTTCACCAGTTGCTATGATTAAATCCATTCGGATTCTCTTAGCCATTGCTGCTCATTATGATTATGAGATATGGCAAATGGACGTTAAAACCGCCTTCTTGAATGGGATTCTAGTAGAGGAAGTGTTTATGACACAACCTGAGGGTTTTATCGATCCTAATCAGGCTGAGAGAGTATGCAAGCTTAATAGATCCATTTATGGATTAAAGCAAGCATCTCGGAGCTGGAATCTTCGGTTCGATGAATCCATACAAGAGTTTGGATTTCAAAAGAACATGGAAGACTCTTGTGTTTACAAGAAGGTCAGTGGGAGTTACGTTGTATTCATTGTGTTGTATGTCGATGACATACTCCTCATTGGAAACAATATTCCTATGCTTAATTCTGTTAAAGAATGGCTAGGAAGATGGTTTTCAATGAAGGATCTTGGAGAAGCACAGTACATATTGGGCATCAAGATCTGTCGGAACAGATCACAAAGGATGCTTGGACTTAGTCAAGCAACCTATATTGATAAGGTGCTTGACAGGTTCAGAATGAAAGACGCCAAGAAGGGTCTCATTCCAATGACTCATGGTACATCTGTAATACCCGTTTTATTTTTCAGTATTAAAATATAATATTTTGTGTTGACCGTTGACTTTGTAATCGGCATATCAATTTATCGGTTATCGGGATATTTTTAGATTAATATTTCGAGACCAGGATTAATTGATATGTATTTTATAAATGATTTTGGTGTAGAAGAACCAAAATATAAATGGATATATTTTTATATCCTATTTATATATTTATATACTATTAATATGTAGTATATTTATATGTATAAATTGTAAGGCGGTTTAAGGTGTTAAAAGGATATACATCAAATGTATATATTGACCCTTAACACCACACGTGCCCTCTCTAATTACAAAACCCACACATACTACACAACACACATTCAGAGAAAGAAATTACAGAGAGAAACGGAGAGCAAAGAACAGAGAAAGAGAAGGAATTCCTGGAGCTTGGATTTTCTGAAAACCAAGAATGGAAATCAATCTTCAAGAGTAGCTAAACAAGGACTTCACCAGAACGAAGGAGTTCGAGACCAAAGAGGCAAGTATCTGTTTATAATTTTCGATCCGTTGTTATCGAAATTATTTCGATATCATGTTTGAATGTTTCGATGTATAATAGTAGTACCGTTAGATAGATTCCATAGATCATTATCAACCGTAGAACATCAAACTACAGCGGATAAAGGCAAGTTGTTTGAAGTTTTCGTCGTGATATCGATAATGTTTCGTCTACGTTTCGATTTTGTGTTGTTGAGTTTCGGTACTTGAATTATACGCCCTTAGATAGATCTCGTCGCGAGGATCATTTTGATATATAGAACTAAAGTTTTCGACTTCGAAATCAAAAGATATTGCAGCCGCAAGATCGAAGAAACGCGCAGCCCGCCGGAGAAGACGACGGGCCGCGATCGCGGCCCGAAATCAGCGGGCGCGAATATCGTCGTATCGACGTGTTTTCGTTCTGAACTTCAGAAATTCATAACTTTTGATCAGTAACTCCGTTTGACTATTATAATATAGTTTCGGAATCCTCTTTCTGTGTACTTCGACATAAGATTGATTTAAGTTGATTTTGTGATTGTCTAGAGATGATGATTTTGGTGATTAGCTATCATATATGATTTATATGATTGTGTATGTAAATCATGGTTATTGTTGTATATGTGGTATATTGTTGATTGTATGCCTTGTTGATATGTATTATACTTGTTGTATATGTGCATATGGGTATATGATACCGATGAAGGTTAATATAGCCGAGGTGGATATCATGTGGTATATTATTTATTGGGATCAGGTGATCCGTGATTTTATGATTTACTCGATTTGTGTCTTTTGATCTTTCGAGTTTTGTGATTGACACGTGTTGGCTTTTGTTGCTGTTTATGCACGTACATCGGTGACGACCGATAGCCCTACGGGAGGCGAACATGGATGTAGATGCGCAGCCTCGTGCGCGCTTTTTGATTGGCATCTGGGATGTCAGAGGTGCGTAGTCTAATCCATGTAGACCGAGGTCTGTAGTGATGGGGTCACTATAGACGAGGGTCTAACCAACGGGTAGTGACAGAAGTGTTCGCCTGTAGTCTGGGTCGCGCCCTACTGACAGCTTCACGGTCTGCTTACCCGGATGACATTTAGAATCCGTTGTGTGCGATCGACGGATTCCATTGTCGACCCCATCGACGACATTTGTTATGTTCGTGTGTATGGGTTTAGACTTCGTGAGTGAGTGTCATTGGGGATGGACCGCGAGTCTCTCCCGGGACCAGTGAACTCGTCACTTAGTCTGTATTCGGATCCTGTCATGGATAGACCATGTACAGGGATTTGACTTCGTAGGAGTGTCATCAGGGATAGACCGTTGGTGATCTATCGGGATTGATGAACTCATGACTACTTAGTCGAGAGGGATGTGTAGTGATCATTTTACGATCTTACACTGACCCTTACATGCTGATGGATAGCATGAGTGGCTTTCAGGCCAGTGTTTCATGTGTGTGCATGATATGTGATTATATGCATTGAGGTCGAGCGGCCTTCGTTCGGTTGAACGTGGGTACGAGTGATCTGACTAGCCAAGATTGACGTCAGTACGATGGACAGCGCGATATCGTAAGATGTATTACTCTGGCTAAGTATATGTTTTACGATTATCTCTACGTGAGTCATCGTTACTGGTGTTACATCTCAGGTTGAGGAGGTGAAACTTGTATCATACGGGATACTGCCTATAGGGTAGGCATGATGTGCATGAGTAGACCGTGTCAAGGATACTGGAGGGCGTGATGTAGTCCGAGGATAGTGGAGACACGACGGTTCTAGGATACCGGAGGACAGTGTGTCCAAGGATGGTTGAGACCGGATGGTCATTATATGTTATGTGACTGTATGATTGTGTGGTACATGGTTAGGGATTATAAATCTTGCCAGCGTATTAGACGCTGACCTTGCCGTGTATATTTCTCTATCTTGTAGGTACGACAGCTTGCAGTGCTGTGAGGGCTGGACGAGAGACGACGCAGGCTTTGTGATCATGGATAGGGGCCACCGCGGTATTTATTATTCTCTGATGTTTAGACACTATGTTTATTGTTTATACTTTTATGTATATTATTATTTGGTGTCTGAGGTGAGGTGTCAGCGTGAGTCCGGTTATAGGTGAGGTTTGTAAAAGTTTTTAATTTTTCCGCTGTTTTTAAATGAGATAAATAACCGGGCGTCACAACTTGGTATCAGAGACAGGTTTTACGAGCATGTCTTTGGGTAGACTCTGAGTTTGAGTCTAGTGGGTTAGTGGTCCGTTTTGTATCCATGATCAGCTGCGTTCGCTCGTCTCGTCAGCCACGGTATGTTTCTATTTTGGGTTTTTGAGATTGGTTATATCTCTTGCCTTCTGTGAGGTTGTGTTTGTGAATATCGATTGATTCGATGTTGTTGTATCCTTTTGACTTTGTTATTCTGGGCATGGACTGGTTTTCGTTGTGTCATGCATCGATTGATTGTCATGCGAGAGGAAAGTGGTATTGCTGCAACGGGTTGGAATCGTGGAGTTCCAGGGTGTAATCGGTAAGTCGTCACTTCCGATTATATCATCTATGCGTGCTACGAAGTTTATTAATCAGAGATATTTGTCATACCTTGCTATGATGAAATGTCGTTCGAGGCTCCGTTGATCTTTGTAGTAGTTTGTGAGTATCCTGAGGTTTTCCTAAAGGATATTCAGGGTATTCCATCGGACAGAGAGATTGATTTCGGTATAGAGTTGTTACCTGGTACAACTCCTATTTCGAAGACTCAATATTGGATGGCTCCGGCTGAATTAGCCGAGATGAAAGTGTAGTTACAGGATCTTCCAGACAAGAAGCTGATCAGGTCGAGTTATTCTCCTTGGGGAGCACCGATATTATTTGTAAAGAAGAAGGATGGTTCGATGCGGTTGTGCATTGACTACCGAGAAATGAACAAGGTGACGATTGAGAATCGGTATCCTCAACCGAGAATTGAAGATTCGTTCGATCAGTTCCAGGGTGCTGCCTTCTTTTCGAAGATTGATCTGAGATCGGGATATCATCAATTGAAGGTTCGTGAAGAAGATATTCTGAAGACGGTGTTCAGATCGAGGTATGGGCACTACGAGTTTACTGTTATACTTTTCGGGTTGACAAATGCTCATGCGACATTTATGGATTTGATGAATCGAGTATTTTCAGAATATCTTGATAAATTCGTTATTGTGTTTATTGACGATATTATGATATATTCAAAGACAAAGGAAGAGCACGAGATTAACTTGAGGCTGACGCTTTAGAGGCTGAAAGAAAAGCAGTTGTACGCTAAATCCAGTAAATGTGAATTTTAGATGAGTGTGCAATTTATGGGACACGTAATTTCACATGAGGGTATATCTGTGGATCCCAGTAAAATTGAGGTTATTAGTAGTTGGTTAATGCCAACTAATGCGGCAGAGGTCAGGAGTTCTATCGGTTTGGCTAGGTATTACCGGAGATTCGTCGAAGGTTTTGCCAAAGTGTCAAGACCGATGACTAGGCTGACAAAGAAGAATGCTCAGTTTTTGTGGAGCGATGAATGTGAATAATGCTTCCAGACATTGAAATATCGTTTGACAACAACTCCTATTCTCGCGTTGCCGAGCGGTACAAAAGGCTTCAATATTTACGACGATGCTTCATTGAAAGGATTGTGTGTTGTGTTGATGCAGAACAGAAGGGTAATTGCGTATGCCTCGAGGTAACTCAAGGAATACGAATGTAATTATCCTACTCATGATTAGAGTTGGCAATTGTGGTGTTTGCTCTGGAAATTTGACTTCATTATATTGGCGTTAAATGTGAAGTGTATACCGACCACAAAAGTCTCAAGTATCTTTCACCCAAAAGGAGTTGAATATGAGACAGAGGCGATGGCTGGAACTGGTAAAGGATTATGATTTGTAAATCATATATCATCTAGGGAAGACAAATGTGGTAGCTAATGCTTTCAGTCGAAGATCTCATGTGTCTTTGGCAAAGTTAACAGCAAAGTTGCCCAGGGAACTGAAATACGAGATTCACAGGTTAGATTTGGGTTTGGTCGAAATTGAAGAAGTGCAGGGGTTGTTAGCTGAGTTGCGTATTCAACCGACTATACTGCAGCAGATCAAAGAGGAGCAATTGAAAGATCCTAAACTGTTAAAGATTAGGGATGAAGTGACATCGGGAAAGCGCGATAATTATGTCATTGCAGCAGATGGTACATTATTTCAGGGACAAAGGTTGGTTGTAACGAATGTTTTTTTTGAGTTGAAAGAGAATCTGATGAGTGAAGCTCATTCATCTTCATATTCTATTCATCTCGGAAGTACAAAGATGAGACGTGATCTGGGTCGACATTATTCGTGGGTTGGAATGATGTCTTACTTTGTGCAACGATGTCTTACTTGTCAGAAAGTGGAAGCGGAACATCAGAGACCTGCTGGTTTATTACAGTCGATGTCGATACCGATGTAGAAGTGGAAGAATATCGGTGTAGATTTGTTTACTGGATTGCCAGTGACTTCTAAAGGTTGTGATTCGATTCGAGTTATTATTGATCGGTTGACGAAATCTGCGCATTTCTTGTCGGTCAAGAGGAAGGATAGTTTGGATAAATTGGCAAAACTCTATGTTGACAAGATTGTTCTATTACGTGGTGTGCCGATTTCGATTGTGTCAGATCGTGATCCAAAGTTTACTTCACAGTTTTGGCAGAGTCTGCATAAGGCGATGGGTACACAATTGACGTTCAGTACGACTTTTCATCCACAGACAGATGGACAGTCGGAAAGAACGATACAAATTTTGGAAGACATAATGCGGGCATGTGTTGTTGACTTTGGTGGCAGTTGGGATAGACACTTTTCGCTAGTTGAATTTTCGTATAAAAATAGTTATTAGGCGTCGATTAAGATGCCTCCGTTCGAAGCTCTTTATGGGCGGAAATGTCGATCTCCAGTTCATTGGGATAATAGTTAACATGTAACCGGCCCAAGGATGATTCAGCAGACAACTGAAATGGTCGCGATGATTCGTAATAGAATATAGACAGTGTAGAGTTGACAGAAGAGTTATGTTGATACTCGTCGACGACCGCTGGAGTTTGCGGTAGGAGATTTTGTGTTTGTGAAAATATCTCTGAAACGTGGTGTTTTGAGGTTCGGGAAGAAGGGAAAGTTAAGTCCTCATTTTGTGGGACCATTTGAGATCATGGAACGAGTTGGTGATTTAGCATATTGTGTTGAATTACCTTCGTTGTCTTTAGGACATTGTGACGTGATTCACGTATCGATGCTGCGAAAGTACGTGCCTGATATGTCACATGTACTTGGTTTTGAGGGATTGACGATAAACGAGAATTTGAATTATGAAGAAAATCCAGTGAAAATAATTGATTGGATAAAGAAGCAATTGAGAAATAAGAAATTTCGTCTTTGTGAAAGTTCAGTGGAACAATCACACGGAGGACGAGGCTACTTGGAAGCAGGAAGATCAATTGCTTGAGAAATATTCGTTTTTACATTCCTAGCGTAATAGAAATGTTGTGTTTTGAGATTGCAGTTGTTTAAATTTCATGTGTAGATGTCGAGAGAGTCCAGAGAATGCGTCGAGTTTGACCGTTTGATTGTACTACTTGAGGTTTGCCTAAAATACAGAGTTAGGCGCCATATTCTCTAGAGAGATTCGCCTCCGTTGAGGAGATGTTATCGGCGTTGATCTTAGAGATATGTTGTCACGGTTGTACATTATTGAATTTTGAGAGTTCGATCCGAGTGAGGATTTTGTCAGTTTCGAGGACGAAACTTTTTAAAACGAGGGAAGAGTTGTAATACCCGTTTTATTTTTCAGTATTAAAATATAATATTTTGTGTTGACCGTTGACTTTGTAATCGGCATATCAATTTATCGGTTATCGGGATATTTTTAGATTAATATTTCGAGACCAGGATTAATTGATATGTATTTTATAAATGATTTTGGTGTAGAAGAACCAAAATATAAATGGATATATTTTTATATCCTATTTATATATTTATATACTATTAATATGTAGTATATTTATATGTATAAATTGTAAGGCGGTTTAAGGTGTTAAAAGGATATACATCAAATGTATATATTGACCCTTAACACCACACGTGCCCTCTCTAATTACAAAACCCACACATACTACACAACACACATTCAGAGAAAGAAATTACAGAGAGAAACGGAGAGCAAAGAACAGAGAAAGAGAAGGAATTCCTGGAGCTTGGATTTTCTGAAAACCAAGAATGGAAATCAATCTTCAAGAGTAGCTAAACAAGGACTTCACCAGAACGAAGGAGTTCGAGACCAAAGAGGCAAGTATCTGTTTATAATTTTCGATCCGTTGTTATCGAAATTATTTCGATATCATGTTTGAATGTTTCGATGTATAATAGTAGTACCGTTAGATAGATTCCATAGATCATTATCAACCGTAGAACATCAAACTACAGCGGATAAAGGCAAGTTGTTTGAAGTTTTCGTCGTGATATCGATAATGTTTCGTCTACGTTTCGATTTTGTGTTGTTGAGTTTCGGTACTTGAATTATACGCCCTTAGATAGATCTCGTCGCGAGGATCATTTTGATATATAGAACTAAAGTTTTCGACTTCGAAATCAAAAGATATTGCAGCCGCAAGATCGAAGAAACGCGCAGCCCGCCGGAGAAGACGACGGGCCGCGATCGCGGCCCGAAATCAGCGGGCGCGAATATCGTCGTATCGACGTGTTTTCGTTCTGAACTTCAGAAATTCATAACTTTTGATCAGTAACTCCGTTTGACTATTATAATATAGTTTCGGAATCCTCTTTCTGTGTACTTCGACATAAGATTGATTTAAGTTGATTTTGTGATTGTCTAGAGATGATGATTTTGGTGATTAGCTATCATATATGATTTATATGATTGTGTATGTAAATCATGGTTATTGTTGTATATGTGGTATATTGTTGATTGTATGCCTTGTTGATATGTATTATACTTGTTGTATATGTGCATATGGGTATATGATACCGATGAAGGTTAATATAGCCGAGGTGGATATCATGTGGTATATTATTTATTGGGATCAGGTGATCCGTGATTTTATGATTTACTCGATTTGTGTCTTTTGATCTTTCGAGTTTTGTGATTGACACGTGTTGGCTTTTGTTGCTGTTTATGCACGTACATCGGTGACGACCGATAGCCCTACGGGAGGCGAACATGGATGTAGATGCGCAGCCTCGTGCGCGCTTTTTGATTGGCATCTGGGATGTCAGAGGTGCGTAGTCTAATCCATGTAGACCGAGGTCTGTAGTGATGGGGTCACTATAGACGAGGGTCTAACCAACGGGTAGTGACAGAAGTGTTCGCCTGTAGTCTGGGTCGCGCCCTACTGACAGCTTCACGGTCTGCTTACCCGGATGACATTTAGAATCCGTTGTGTGCGATCGACGGATTCCATTGTCGACCCCATCGACGACATTTGTTATGTTCGTGTGTATGGGTTTAGACTTCGTGAGTGAGTGTCATTGGGGATGGACCGCGAGTCTCTCCCGGGACCAGTGAACTCGTCACTTAGTCTGTATTCGGATCCTGTCATGGATAGACCATGTACAGGGATTTGACTTCGTAGGAGTGTCATCAGGGATAGACCGTTGGTGATCTATCGGGATTGATGAACTCATGACTACTTAGTCGAGAGGGATGTGTAGTGATCATTTTACGATCTTACACTGACCCTTACATGCTGATGGATAGCATGAGTGGCTTTCAGGCCAGTGTTTCATGTGTGTGCATGATATGTGATTATATGCATTGAGGTCGAGCGGCCTTCGTTCGGTTGAACGTGGGTACGAGTGATCTGACTAGCCAAGATTGACGTCAGTACGATGGACAGCGCGATATCGTAAGATGTATTACTCTGGCTAAGTATATGTTTTACGATTATCTCTACGTGAGTCATCGTTACTGGTGTTACATCTCAGGTTGAGGAGGTGAAACTTGTATCATACGGGATACTGCCTATAGGGTAGGCATGATGTGCATGAGTAGACCGTGTCAAGGATACTGGAGGGCGTGATGTAGTCCGAGGATAGTGGAGACACGACGGTTCTAGGATACCGGAGGACAGTGTGTCCAAGGATGGTTGAGACCGGATGGTCATTATATGTTATGTGACTGTATGATTGTGTGGTACATGGTTAGGGATTATAAATCTTGCCAGCGTATTAGACGCTGACCTTGCCGTGTATATTTCTCTATCTTGTAGGTACGACAGCTTGCAGTGCTGTGAGGGCTGGACGAGAGACGACGCAGGCTTTGTGATCATGGATAGGGGCCACCGCGGTATTTATTATTCTCTGATGTTTAGACACTATGTTTATTGTTTATACTTTTATGTATATTATTATTTGGTGTCTGAGGTGAGGTGTCAGCGTGAGTCCGGTTATAGGTGAGGTTTGTAAAAGTTTTTAATTTTTCCGCTGTTTTTAAATGAGATAAATAACCGGGCGTCACAACATCTTTAAGCAAGAGTCAGTGCCCTTCGGGATCTGATGAGCAAATAAGGATGGCAAATATTCCTTATGTTTCGGCAATAGGGTCTATTATGTACGCCATGATATGTACACGACCGGATGTATCGTATGCTTTGAGCATGACGAGTCGGTTTCAAGGAAACCCAGGTGAGGCGCATTGTACTGCGGCCAAGAATATTCTTAAGTACCTTAGAAGGACTAAAGAGTATTTTCTTGTCTTTGGAGGACAAGAAGAGTTGGTTGTGACAGGATATACGGATGCAAGCTTCCAAACAGACAAAGATGATTTCCGGTCTCAATCCGGATTTGTCTTTTGTCTGAATGGAGGTGCGGTGAGCTGGAAGAGTTCCAAGCAACCCACCGTAGCTGATTCTACTACAGAGGCTGAGTACATTGCTGCATCAGAAGCAGCAAAGGAGGCCGTTTGGATGAGAAAGTTCTTAGATGAGCTCGGTGTCGTACCTAGTTCGGCCCATCCGATAGCTCTCTATTGTGATAATAGTGGAGCTATCGCGCAAGCCAAGGAGCCTAGGGAGCACCACAAATCCAAACATGTACTCAGGAAGTTCCACATTCTCAGGGAGATAGTTAGTCGTGGAGACATCGAGATAAATAAAGTTGCAACTGATGATAATGTTGCAGACCCTTTAACTAAACCGCTCCAGCAGTCAAAGCATGATGCTCATACGACTGCAATAGGGATACGATATCTTAGAGATGGATTGTGATTCCTATTACTGTATTGTCTACTTTTGGAGTTTATGTAAACATTCACGTATCTTTTATGATATTCAATAATTTCTTCATATAATTGTGGTTTAAATTGTATGAATTGTCCAAATGATTAAATTATATTAATTGGGTTATGAGGTCGATTTACCACATAATGAAGTCCCAACTGTTGAACTAATATAATTAAATCATAAATTGTTCCTAGTTCGTATCATCAAGTACGGACAAACTGATGATGCAAAGAACTAGATTGTAATGTGTACTATAGCGCCGCTTCATGGGCTAGTGATGTGGGACATCAAGTACAATTACATAGATATTAGCTGGGAGCTAATGATCGAACAGACCCGACTGGAATAGTATTTGAGATTTTGAGTCATAATACTATTTCATTGACTGTCGAGCAATTTCCTCTGACCTGAGTAGTCCAGAGTAATTCCATTGTGAAATGGTGTACTTTGATACAAGTAAACGCCATTCGTAAAAGGAGGTTATAAAACTTGTTATTGGGTATATCAGGAAGCAAGTGGGAGAGCTTGGATTGACAAGATGGGATTGTCCTCCATTTTAATATGGATCATATGTCTTACCGGCCACTTGGAGAGTCGAGACTGTGGAAAATACGTGGCCACGTCCAGATTCGTATCATAGTGATAAATCTGGTTTTACAGTCTGTCTCAAAGTCCAAGAAAGGTTTGAACCGATTGAGGATGACTCGAGTCTTGCTTCAAGTTCAAATTTAGACATAAAGTGACAACAGGAAGTTGGCAGCACACTGGCTCTGAAGGCCAAGTGGGAGATTGTTAGGATGTGTCCTTCGATCCTACGTGTGCAATCGATAAAGTCATAAGGTCGTCTATGGATGTTAAATGATTATTTGATAATATTAATTGTTGGGAACAATATAATATTGATCAATAAATCATACCTACAGGGTCACACACGAGTCGGAATTAAGTTGCTTGTTATATTGATTTAGAATCAATACGTATGGATTTTCACATGCATGGGATGCATGGCATGCATGAGATGCATGGCTTGCATGGATGCATGTCACATGGTGTGACATGGCATGCCACACAAGCAAGGGGACCACATCCATGCCAATTGGCATGGTGATGTGGAAATGACCCTTTACCTCCCCATTAACCACCATTATTGGTGCATTATGATGCACATAATGGGGGGGTTACAAGGAGAGGTTAATTGTGGTGAATAAAGAGATGAAAACATGGTTTTCATATCACTTAATCATCAGCCACGAAATTCCATACCACAAGAGAGAAAAGAGTGAGAGAATCACTCAAGAACAAGCAAGCAAGTTCATTTTCCGGGTTCGTGTGCAACACGTAGAGGCCGGGCCATTTGTGCGGCTTCCACATCCGGACGATCTAGACAAGAGTAGTGACGAGGTCATTCACAAGGAGAGCTTCGAAAGGCTGATCCATTTGAGGTGGTTCAATCGACTCAACACCACCTCAACGACATCAACGAATCACTTCGTCACCATAAGTAAGATCTCGTTGATATCTCTATATATATATATTGGATGTATATATATATAAATATATGTGTGTCTATACATATTTGTGTGCACTAAGATCCAAGCATGATAGATTTATATGCTTTACACGCTTCCGCACACACGGTATATCGATTGGATCGGTATACCGGTACCTTCATTGGTGACATGCTATGATACGTTTCTTGCTAGTTAATTTGATGGATGACTGATTGTATTGCCTTTCTTTGAAAATAATGATGTTGAAACATGTGTATAAATATTTTTGGTGTTTCATGTATAGAAAGTATAGTGCAGGGTGTATGATTGGAAAAAAAAATTGACTGGAAGGAGCTGGCGGAGTTTAGAATCTGGATAAAGTTCTATGGACCGATGAAGAATTGTATAAGAAATGAAGTTCGACGTTAATTAGAAATGAAGTTCGACGTTATTTGGAAATGAAGGAGCTCATTCGGGGGGTCTTCTTGTGTTGGTTATATTGAATGCGTGTTTCGGAAAGATTGTCGACACTCTTTTGGTTTCTCTTCTCTATAAGATCCCCTTTAAGTAGTCGCTGACACTTGGTTTTCTCATGAACACGAAAGGTCTAGTGGAGCTTATCGTCCTTAACATTGGAAAAGACCGAGAGGTAAATTATTCACACTTTTATTCTTGCTTCTTCTTTTTTTGAAAAATAAATAAATGTATTGCCTTGTGATTTTTTTTAGGTTCTGAATGACCAAACTTTTGCGATTATGTTATTGATGGCTTTGTTCACGACGTTTATAACGACGCCTATCGTGATGACCATATACAACCTTAATTGGTCAATCACGTAGAAAAGTAAATGAAATGATAATACAGTATCGTGAAAACCCTACGACTTCGGAAAGCAAAATTTAAAATGAAAAATAATTACGTGGATTGAATAATAAATTTGAAATTGATTTATATATAAATAAGATAATAATTTTAAAAATATTTTTGTGTTTTATCTTTAAAATTAAAGCATATTGTTAGATGTCAAGAAAAAAATACACTCATTTTTTTGAACAACTTAAGTTGACTTCTTATTTTGAGTTTTTAGTTGTTCTTAAAAAAATACAGTATAGCTTATAAAATTTGTCAAACGTCTATCTGAAATACTCAAATTTACCTCCCTCAATCCATCGTACTTTCTTCCAAATTTTGGGCTTATGGGCCGATTATTAAACAAATGGGCTTATATATGCTTAGGAGTGTATAAGGAATAAGAGCATCTCCAATGCAAAAGCTCATTTTTTACTTTTTGTGGGCTCCATTTATTGCCACATAATCTTAAAGTGGGCAAGTGAAAAATGTGGGCAATTCACTCCAATGCAAAAGCCCACTTCACTCTTATTAAATTCCAATTTTATTAATTAAATATTACTACAACATACAAAAAGTAAAAACAAAACATCAAGTAAGGCCCACATGTCAGAATTGGCCATGACCACCATAGTGGGCATGCCCATGTTTTTCATTTTTGCTCCAATGCAACAAAAATCATTTTTTGATGCCCAAGTCCATTTCACAAGGCCCAAGATGCCCAAATGGGCACCATTGGAGATGCTCTAATGGGCTTCTCTTTGTTGGCCCATTACCTGCTTGTCAATAATCAAGTAAAAAAATCAAAAAGTTTTCGATTACATTGAAATCTAAGTCATCATCATGTGACCATCATCACGTGCGCGGGTGGCCCAGTATGTATTTCCCGAATTAGGCATCATACATTCGTTGTAATTTACAAGTTGCCACTTGCACACATGTACGTACGGAAGAAAAGATTGTACCTTGCCAATTTTTCTACTGTTTCTGGAAAAAACGTTCTGAAATTTGCATGCATCTTTCTTACCCAATGTCGGCACGTGCAGATTTTGTACTTTTATAACATCACAATTAAACAATCAAGTGAAATGCATGTATCTAAATCTTATACTCCACACCCACAATCCAAAAAATATAAAAAAAAAAATGTATGCCTTTTTTTTCTTAAATACTATTAATTATTCAATAATTTATATGTCATTTTTATATTATTTTTGATATATATTAATTTTGGGGCTATGACATGTTAATGATTATTTAATACATGTAATACTATATTTTCTAAGAATAATAAATTAAACAGCAGAAATCATACATTCAACTTTTTTAAAAAAGGGTTCAAATAAAAAATAGGCAAGTCGAAACGTGTCGGTGGATGGGTTTCGAGACTTGACACGTGTTTCAACAAATCAATTGTAGCAAAACAAGGATATTTTATTAAGTATAATTCTGGCAAGTTTTTTGTTTGGTAAAAAATACGAGTCGGAATATACGTACTACGTATTTGTTAATTAGAAAGCATTTAGTAAAGTTTACTTATATCAATCGACACAGACAGTTGCGCGCAAAAGAGTTGACAAAAAGTGTGTTTTGCTGGGTATAAAACGTAGTACTAGTAATTTGTCTTAATCAACACACTCATCCATGATTTCGAAAGAATTTCACACAAGTAATCTCAATTATCTTTTTTTTTTTAATTAACTTAAATACGCTTTCTTCAGTTCCACGCCTCGTTTTAGGTGCTAAAATTAGAACTACTACTCTACTACTAATACAGTTAGTACGACTAAAGTATGGTGAAAAAAATTTCCATTAATCAAACATTCAACATTAGACATTTGATGTAATTGAAATGGCCGAGTGAGTCTGAGTTCCATCTACTCTCTAAAAAGGGCGTGTGGCCCACTGCCGACCTAAATGTGTAAATACTTCCAAATAATTCAGAAATATTTTGTTACATGTATTACCAGATTCTTTTTACATTCCTTGAATTCTGTTTTTTTTTTAAATTTAAGTGGGAAAATTCTCAGTAAATGATGTTATTGCATCATTGGAATTAATAGAGCATCGAGATGATTAATCAAACTTATTCAGTCTTAATGCCCAGATATGTATTTAAGTATTTTCGATTCGTAATATTATCTCTATTTAATTTATTAGTTTAAGATTAATTGGCAGCATGGACCGCGGAGGGCAAAATCGCAATAAAGAGAAGAGGCAGGGGCATTATCGGAAACCCGGGCCGCCTCGAAGTTCGAGGCCACACCACACCACACCCCTTGTGTTCCTGGATAAAAAACAAAACCCTTTACGTATTTCAACCTCCCTCCCTCACCCTGTCTCATTCTTCATGACTTCAACTTCTTCCTTTCTCTCTCATCTGAAAACCAAAAATCAGCTTAATTTAATTAATGGTTTTTCTTTTTATTCCGGAGAGTAGTGGTGTCATGTTATAAATGCTAGGTGTCGTCGTCTGTCTTAATTATTACATTTAAGACTCCCCTGTTACTGTACAAACATCTGCAAGAAAAAAATAAATCAATTAAAGATGGTGGAGACGGGAAATCACAACCACCACCACCACCACCACAACCACCAGCCGCCGCCGAGTCAGCCGGCCCCTCCGCCGTCAATACCGCAGCCACTGGGCTCCGCCAGAGGCCCTGTTTTTCCGCCGGCCGAGCAGCTCGTCCACCTCCACTACTGCATCCACTCCAACCCTTCTTGGTGTCAGTAATTATTTACTCTGTTTTTTTTTCTCAGCCGCATCGCATGCATCTCTATCTGTTTTCCCGGAGAAATATAATAATTGCACTTTTAGTCCCCCAAATTTATTCATGATTCACTTTTAGTCCCAAGTAGCCTTTTTATTGTAGTCTTGTAGATGCACCGATAGATCATAGATAGGCTTTTCTTTTCCTGCTGGGTTTATTATTAATTTTGGGACCATAACTGCAAAAGCCTAAATTTTGTGGGCCAAAACTGCAATTATCTCTTAACTGAAACTACGGAAAGCAAGCTTTTCCTGATTTACTTTCTTGCTTCTGCACTTGGAATTCTGGATGTACTAATCAAATACATATGTTTATGCGGAAAATTCGGTGTGCTCACTACTGCGATTTTTCTTCGTCAATCGAAAACAGAGTAATCGTTTAGTTATTCTGGCTAAAAATCGAAATAAACTGAAATTAGGACATTTTTTATTGATTATGAACTATCATTATGGTGATTATTGTGTAAGTAATTACCCGCATTTTGCAGTACAAACGGTGATTCTAGCTTCCCAGCATTACATTGTAATGCTAGGGACAACTGTTATGATTTCCTCTGAGCTTGTGAATCGTATGGGCGGGTCACCCGTAAGTTTTTGACTCGCATTTTCAAACTTACTAAAAAAAGAGGATGTGAATAGTTTTAGTGGTTTCAATTTAATTTTGATTCTACGACCTAAGCTAAAGATTTATGCGCAGGGTGACAAAGCTCGGGTGATCCAATCGCTGCTCTTCATGTCGGGAATAAACACTCTTTTGCAAACATGGTTCGGGACAAGGCTCCCGACGGTGATGGGCCCTTCATTTGCTTTTTTCTTATCGGTTCTATCGATCATCAATGACTTAAACGAAAGTACTTTCTCGAACGAGCACGAGGTTTGCAAAATCTGTTTTTTTTTTGTAACAAGGAATAACTTCAAGCGTTCCTTTTGTAATTAATCATATTTCTTATTTTGAGTTACGATAGTATGTTTTTTAATCTCCTTGAGTTGGATGCTTGCAGAGGTTTACTCACACCATAAGAGCTATTCAAGGATCATTGATAGTTTCTTCTTTCGTCAACATCATACTTGGATACAGCAATGCCTGGGGACACCTTGCCAGGTAAATCCACGGGTATAAATTCATAGTTTTTTACGCTTTTTTATCATCGAAATCTGGCCTTTTCCACATTGTTTTAAAACTCTTATAACAGGTATTTGAGTCCAGTAGTTTTAGTGCCATCTGTCTGTTTAGTGGGTCTCGGCTTATTTTCCAGAGGCTTCCCGCAGGTTCTGTTTTTTTTAAACTTAACCAGAGAAATGATTTCATCGAGCATGAGAAAACCTCTAAAGGTTTATTTTATTTTTAACAGCTCGGTAACTGTGTCGAAATCGGCATACCCATGTTGATTCTGCTGGTTATCACACAACAAGTAAGAGATCGTTATTTCTTTTTTTCCTTCCATTTAATTGTGCAGAAGGTTCGTGATAATTATTATATGTATGTGTAATTGTGTATGCAGTACTTGCAACATATCCATTCGGTTACCAGGGCCATGCTAGAGAGATTTGCTTTGCTCGCTTGCGTTGCGCTTATCTGGGCATTTGCTGCGATTCTTACTGCTGCTGGTGCTTACAACAATGTGCGTGAACAAACCAAAAGAAGCTGCCGAACCGATCATTCCTTTCTCGTGTCATCTGCATCATGGTACAAAAAATATAATACAACGATTATAGTTTTAGAAATCAGGCTTTTCTTCTTACGCGTTTACTTGTGTTGTGTTTATAGGATCAAGATCCCGTATCCTTTTCAGTGGGGTACACCTATATTCAGAGCGAGTCATGTGTTCGGGATGATGGGTGCTGCACTTGTTTCTTCTGCTGAGGTCTGTTTATTTGATGCGCCTAAATACTAGAATTCTGAATCTCTAAATCTCGTCCTAGTCCAAACCGTGAAAATCTCGTTGGTTTATATTGCAGTCCACTGGAACATTTTATGCTGCTGCGAGGCTTTCCGGTGCTACCTTACCCCCAGGGCATGTGCTGAGCAGAAGCATTGGCCTTCAGGTATGGGACGTTTACGATTCGCAACCGATT
Organism: Euphrasia confusa; assembly: GCA_954870475.1. Classification (NCBI taxonomy): domain Eukaryota; kingdom Viridiplantae; phylum Streptophyta; class Magnoliopsida; order Lamiales; family Orobanchaceae; genus Euphrasia; species Euphrasia confusa. The sequence goes on from OX940952.1 coordinate 40,480,941, forward strand.
TTGTGATTTCCATTTAATACAATCCTGCTTTCATGTTTCTATTTCAGGGTGTATGCCATCTGCTGCAAGGGATATTTGGTTCTGTTGTTGGAACTACTGCTTCTGTGTAAGAAACGTGAACTATACACTTAAACTCACAACTGAATTTTGTCTTACAAATGTTTTAGGGGTCTCGTCTGTCGTCTGTGCAGTGAAAATGTCGGCCTCTTGGGACTAACTCGTGTTGGGAGTAGGAGAGTGGTTCAGATATCGACTGCTTTCATGATCTTTTTCTCAATATTTGGTAAGGTTGATTTTGTTTTTATTTATTATTTAAATTGGGGGAGGTGACGTATTTTGTTAACTGAGAATTTTTCATTTTCAGGAAAATTCGGGGCCTTTTTCGCGACTATTCCTTTGCCAATATTTGCTGCGATATACTGCATCTTGTATGGTATTGTTGGTAAGTAGAGCTGTGAACATGAAGACTGGTTTATTAGTTTTCCATGTTTCTTTCTTCATAGAAACTTACTATTTTTTCTCGCCTTTTTTCGGCAGCTGCTGTTGGGATTTCCTTTATACAGTTCACTAACAACAATTCCATGCGAAACATGTACGTATTGGGTGTCGCCTTATTCTTGGGCATATCAGTACCTCAATACTTCATCATGAACACGGATGCGAATGGACATGGACCCGTCCGAACGAACGGAGGATGGGTAATGATTTTTGCATCGTTTTGTTTTCTTCATGCTGGAATCGGTTTTCTTTACTGATGACGTCTCCATCATCTCTTTTTGCAGTTCAACGATATATTGAATACAATATTCTCGTCACCGACAACTGTGGCACTAATAGTTGGAGCGGTTTTGGACAACACGCTCGAAGCAAGACATGCAGTTGGCGACAGAGGAGTCCCATGGTTGGTTCCCTTCCACAAAAAGAACGGAGATAGCAGAAACGAAGAATTTTACAGCTATCCTCTAAGAATAAGCGAGTATATTCCGTCTAGATTTCTCTGAGTTATATTCTCGAATCTTCGCGAGTTTAAAGTAGGAATGTACTTAAAAACAATGTGTATGCAATGGCCAACGAGCATCTCACATTTACAGCTCACTGTACTTAATTAGGAATGTGCTCAAACTAATACATACTTGTGCTTGTTTTGTGGAAGTATTTGTTGAAATGATTATCCAGCTGCTGAAAAATGAACCAAACTATTCGATACTCTTGAGTTCAGTCTTTAAAATTTTATCGAGCTTCTTGCGTATTTTGGATCAAAATTAGAGTTCTAGACTCGAATTGGATCAGATTGCACAGACCCTGAAACTTCTGGGCCAAAATTACAAAATCCCAAAAAATTTAGAGCCGAAATTGCTACAGAAAAGTTACTAGAAACAGGACAAGTAGGACCTTTGAGTGAGTGGATTCAAGACTTTCAAGTTCTTGAAATATGAACTGAATAAAGTTTTCCATAAATAAGTGACATTCATTTGGTCCCTGGTCAAATCATGGTGCTCATCTTTCATGTTTCCCTTGATAGAGATATCACAGAAGCCACCATACAGACAGATACTGCGTTGCTGAGGAAGAACGCGCTTACACACTTACGACGAATGATGTATCGACAAGTGTCGTGGAAAAAATCCCACAATATCTTTAGGTATCATACTCTTGTTTTATCAGTTACATCCACCATCTACATTCCCATTGTCTCTAGTGCAGAAACTACTTGATTAGTCAAGTAACAGCTTCTACAACTTCTGATTTATTATCTGAGAAGCTGTGATTTTATTAACAATAAACCCCAGAAAAATCAATCAGATTTATCTGAGAAACTACATTATTATCACTAATACAACATACTATTCACATCCTAAAATTCATATTTTTACTCAGCCAGCCAATCCAGAGTAAAACACTCCCGAGGAACCTGACACAAACCGGGTCGACCCTTCTCCATGTCTTTCCAAAGCCAAGAAACCTCCTCGTCACAAACCACACGCCTCAAAGACGGTAATAGCCCTACTGACCTCGGCAAACTCCTCATGTGCGGGCACTCCCTCATGTCAATCTTCTCGAGTTCCTTACACTCACCAATCCCCTCCGGAAGACATCCCATGTTCACACACTGAGACACGTCCAGGTATTTTAACCGAACGAGCCCCCCGACCCCCGGTGCGAGCCTCTTCAGATTCGGACATGCAGACAACCTCAATATTCGTAGGGAACTAAGTTTGCCCAAGTCGGACGGGAGCTCTCGGAGACTGTCGCAATTCGTGACACTTAGACTTTTGAGTGTCCTCATTTGGCACACACTAGAAGGGATCTCGGTTAGGTTTATGCAGTGGTCCATCGTGAGCTCTGAGAGGCGAGGGAAAAGGAGTGGAAGGTCGAGTGGGGAGTGATTTACGCTTTTGCTTATGTCGCATAGAATGAGAGATACTTTCTGGAGTCTTTTCAGAGGTACTGTGGTCTGGGGCAGTAGAGGGAGGGAGATTTTTTCGAACCAGAGGCTTCGTAAATTGGCTAAGGTGCTGAAAACGGAGGTGTTGTGGAGGGTTGAGTTTGAGGAGCTGTAGTTTATGAGTATGAGGGCTCTGAGGTTGGGCATGTTGTGAAGAAAAGGAGGGAGGCAGAATTCGGACGATGAGAAGTTTAGTACGAGGACTTCGGTTTTCGGGCAGTTCATTTGTAGCCAGTCCATTTCTGTCATTTCGCCTGCATGCGAGCCGAGATTGTTAAAACAGTAAATGAAAAAGAAAAAGAGAAACGATATCAAGAAGCCAAGTTAAAAGGAAAGCAGTGGCAGTACCTGTATGTATTGAGATGACGCGAGCATTGAACGGTTCATCTATATTTCTCTCCCATTCTTTCGGTAACCCTCCTTCTCTTCTTGGCATGAGCAATCTCCTCCGTTGATTTACACCACCGGCATTGCTCAGATGTATGGCGAGATCTCGCAACACATCATGCTGATAAACCGAGATCTCATAGTAACTGCTGTACTTATCTCCGGCTCTGTTGAAAAAAAAAAGATCACATTAAGACATGCGCAAGAATATATAAAACTAGTTATTCTCAGAGTTCCAATAAAAAGCAAAAGGGTTGATTACAATTTTTGGGGTTATATATCGGGAAAATCGAGGATATGTAAATATTTTATGATATTGGCGATTTTCTTTACTCGGAGATTTTGTAATTATCCATAGAGAGGAATACCTTGCATCCTTCACAAGGGTAAGGAGATTCTTGTTTGAGAGCTGAACCAAGATGGCAAAAGCATCGTCTTCTTCTATATCGTGGAGTTCAACCCACATATTGATAAGGATATCCAGTGGAATCCTTTTGTCTTCTGGGAAAGCACCTAAATCCAAGAAACATTCCCTCTCCTTTTCGGACAGATAGTCTATGCTCAACTTCATCCGTTCTAGTAACTGGACTTCATGGGACTCACAAAGAGGCTGTCCTCGCGATAACCGGTTCTTAGCGCTTGTCCAGAACATTTCGGGCTGGCCCTTAAGTGAAGCTCCAATCACCTTTAGAGCTAGTGGAAGCCTTTTGCATTCATCCACAACCTATCGAGAAATTTCAAAATAATCAGCAAAATAGACAAGTTATAAAACCTTAAAATAAGAACTAAGAATCAACTTTGAACTTTAAATAGGTAAGTTTTCACTTATGAAGCAACCAAGACTTTCAAATGTAGGAACACTTAATTTAGATTAACAAACAGACCCTTAATTACCTGCTTAACCAATTCCTTATCAGCACCGAGAGGTACCAATGTTTGTCCGAAAGCATAGTGACTAAACAAGGAAACGGCCTCATTCTGGGTTAACAAATCCAACTCGTACGAGCAATCGACAATCGAAGAAGGGAATCTCAACCGCGAAACCACTAATATTTTGCAGCCAGGAATCTTGACCAGTAGCTGTTCAAGAACCGACTGTGTCCAGACGTCATCAAGAATCAAAAGTGCTCTAGCCGGTTTTTCAACAGTGTACCCTAGGTTTATTTGCGGGAAATTATATCCATGGCCGATAGTAGCATTATCCCCCGATACCATTGTCCAAATCTTCGACCTCAGTTGCTCCACGTTTGGAGATTGCGACACAGTGAGAAAAAAGACCCTGTTGCTGAAATAACCTGAAATAATTACATTTTTAATCACCAACACGGCACGATGAGAAACACGATTACATTCGACAACACAACACGAGAAACACGATTCATCTATCGCATACTACACGATGTTCAAATTGTAATTCATCGAGAATGTAAGCTTACTTTTGATTTCGTTGTCTTTGTAAATTTCTCTAGCAAGGGTTGTTTTTCCGATGCCGCCGATCCCATGAATCCCGACGACGACGCTGGATTCCTTCCCATCCTTGTTCATCATAAGCATCTCCCTAACCTTCATTTTTCCCAGCTCCAACCCAGAACCACCCAAATTGACCAAATTGTCCTCGCACCACCGCTCCTCCTCCTCCACCCTCTTCACCGCCGCTCCCAACCACCCCCCGTTTTCGTCGACCCCGGTCTTTATCGCCCCGAGATGCCAATCCAGCCGGTCGATCTTCTCCGACATATCCACCTTCAAGTGATGCACGTCGGCCAGCACGCTCGCCTGTGCCAAAGTATATATACCCAAATCAATACGATAAAATTAAATTAATAATAACAATGAAATTAATTAATTAATTACCTGCAAGGGTCCTTGAATAAATCTAGATACGTTTTTCTCCAGAGTCTCCATCTTCTTGGAGAGTCGAATGTTCCGGTAGACGTTCCAGCGGGAAGAATTGATGACTTTATTGGCGAGCTGAAGGCCGCCGGAGAGGGTCTCGGAGAACTGGTCGAAGAGGCGCTGTCGGTGCTGCGGGAGCTCGTTCCCGGAGTGCTTGATTTCTTGGATGATGGGTTGGAGCTGTTTGATGTACTCGATGAGCTGCACTGCGCTGGATCGGCAGGAGGCGGATTTCCGGGCGATGGTGAAGAGCTGTTTGAGGAGTTCGGCGGCTATCTCTCCGGCGAATAAGTCTGTAACCGCCATGGTCTCGGCGGCGCATGCGGAGGGCGCTGTTGGTTTTTGCAAATATGATTACCCAGCAAGCAGGGAGGGAGTAAGGAGTTGTTGTGTGGAATTTCTGAGGGTTGAGTAGCGAACTTTAACAAGTAAAGTGGGAAAACAGGACTGAAAGTGATTGTGACGAAAATACCCCTCTTAATAACAAGTTTTACGGATTGGTCCTTTTTGTTTTAAAAATTGCGCCACTTATCTTCTTTACTTAATTTATAACGTACTACTACATTATATCATGGATTGGAGATTTAGACGCGCGCGAGTATTTGTCAATTTTCTCTGTCTAAAGTAGTGTACTTAAAGTTTAAAATAAGGATTTAATGTACAGTACGAGTATTTGTTTAGTGATCAAAAATCAGGACCATAGCCATGACAAACAATTTTGCAAATCACGACGGGGCGACAGACAATTTTTGTACATCTTCTCTTCTAAGTCTACCAAGAAGTCACGGTCAGTGGTCTGTGTGTTAAATGAATTATTGAAGTATCGTACACATATCAATTGCGCACGTTTCTGTTGTTTATCTAGTATCCAGTGGTACTGGTATGTCCGGTCCCAGACAAAAAAAAAACAAAAAAAAAACTAAAGTAGTCATGATGTATATCACTACACGAAAGAAAGGAAAATCAACATTTTGTGAAATAAAGCAAGACCTACAGTTTTAGTCATGTCAAAATTATCTATCCCATTAAAAAAAAAAACAGGTTGCATCATTATCATTTATCAGTAGTAGTAGGAGAACTATTTACTTATGCTTGACTTGCTTATTTTTTACATAATGTTCTCTATATAGTGGTAACAAGCTAGATTAGTACTACTCCAGTATTTAATTGTTCTTAAAACAAAACAAGTTTTTTTTATATAATATGAAGATTAATTTCTAAATTAGTTGGAGTAATAGAAATAAAAAACAGATATTATTGAAAACCATATAATTTGTCAACAAGTGAAGACCATTTCAAGTGGGCGTATCTCCAACCCCACAGGCTGCTTTGACTGAAAAAAATAAAATCAAATGAACGTTTTCTTATTTATTATTAAATGTTTTGAGAAATATCTATCCAAAGTCCAAACTAGAAATAGTATATCTAAAAAAGAATCTTACCAATGAAATGGTCATATTTCTCTTAAATGGAGAATGACTGGTGACTTAGTCAGAATTTGTTTCGATTCTAGTATTTGTAAAATTGTTTATTCTGGTTGGTGGAGTAGTTCTAGAGCCGGCACATTAGGGTGACACAAGATGTGCTTCTTCTTCTTAATCTTACGTAGAGGGGCCATTAAGTCATTTCATCGTGTGAAAGAAGATTTTTTTTTTTAAAGTACACAGACACACTCTAGAATATTGAAAGCCAAGATAATTACATAATTATATATAAGTATATTTAAAGAGCCAAGATACTCTCTATAACAATGTATTGTTCACACTTCTGATTCAATGAATTTTAGTTCTGTCAATTCAGGATTAAATAAAAGGTATGATGTCCAAAAATGTCATTTTCCAAAGAAGCAGTGGAAATGGAACCACCATTTGAAAGCGTGTTAGACCCGCCATTTCACACCCGGGTTAAAATGGCGGGTTTGCCTTAATTATTGTCGATCCATCGGATACTCGGAAACCATAATGTTACTATTTGATTTGTCGACAAAGTAAATGACTAAAACACCCTTATTTCACGGTTAAGTTATTTTATCGGAGTGATTGAATCAGACAAATATACCGGGTAGCCTAAGCTATTAGAAAAATGGGCGGGAAACAAAACTTTGGGCGGTAGATCGCAACTTCCCGAATCCCGCCCACTTCACTCATTTTATTTGCTCTCGCATTGGAAGAGAGCTTTGGATATGGAAAACGTAGAAGAAACAACCACCGTTTTAACCATCTCCAGCCTCATTCGCCGCGCCTTACCTCTCACCGCCACCTCATCTCTCGTCGCCGGCCGTCCGGCCTCAATCTCAAAGACCCACGCCGCTTCCAATAACAGCCGTCGCCGGAGACCCTCTTTCCTTACCCATCAAGAGCCCAACACCAAAACCCTAAAACCCTTGTCACAGAGGACGCCCCTTATCGGAACTCTAGCGCTGCCCTCTTTCGCCGACCTCACCTCGCCGATCAAATGCAGCTGCTTTCAGTTTTCCGATGGCACCGCCGCCGTTTGCTGCGACGTTCTGGACTTCGACCAGAGAATGATCGGTAATGAGATTCGAATCCAAGCTTGGAATTTTATTCCTCTGAAATGCGGGAACGATGATATGAGAAGTGGGTTTTTGGAGATTATCACTTGGGACTTTTCTCAAACACGTGGTGGGCAAGTTTGCTCTTTGTTGAATTTTAGTTCTTTTTGCTTGAATCTGGGTTCTTGTGGAGGTGTTAGAGATGATTCCGATACCAGAGGTTTGATTTTCGGTACTATAGAGTCGATAAGCCCCGTATACGTTGTTCCTTGTGCTAGTGGGGATAATAGTTATAGAAATATTAGTGGATTTCTTGTTACTGTTATTGTCTGTCAATGCCAATTATGTGCTTCTAAACCTGTGTTGAAAGATCTGATTGAGAAGCAAAACTTTAAAGACCATTGTTTTAGTAAGACGACGATTGTTTACTTCTGTGGACTGGCATCATCATGGCATCCCGTGGTCTCACGTTGTCTCGGGACTACTGTTTTGTTAACGGGTTTGAAGAAAAAGTTGGTTTATATAAAGAAGGAAGAATCCCAGTTGATGTATGTGGCAACCGATGAAGTGTCATTGCATATTTACAAGTTTTGTAATGAGCGAAGTTTGATTCGGAATAATAAAGATGTGAGAGGGAAAGGTGAATGTGGTGCATATACTGGAATTATTACTGGTATTTACATGCAAGGTATGGTTTTTGAGTTGGATCAAGATGTGATGCTACTACTAACGAGCCCACATCTAACTATGCCACACGGCGTCAGAGTTGGTGCAATTGTACGTTGCTTAGCCACTTTATGGGATTTAAGTTTAAATTGAGACCATCTTCTTGATTTACGTATGGTTCTCTTATAGGTGACCCTGAAAAATGTTCATTTTGTGGACCCAAGATTCCCATGGGAAAAAATGCTGATACTTGGTGCTTGCTCTAGAACTAGTGTGCATGTGGAGTCATTTTCTCCATTAGAAACGAGGTTAAAGCTTTTTAATATTACACAATTGTAGAAACATGTTTTGTACAATACTGAATACTTGCATCTGACGATACTGTTGCAGTTGTCATTTGAAATTACACTCCCAGAGTCTTCTCCACAAGTTCATTGACTCCTTGCCTATTGCTGCCAGATTATGGTACCAAATTGTACATGGGAAATCCATTCATTTTTCGTTGTTTTACGAGTGTAGCTCATTAGTTCCTTTCCTTTTGTTCCAGGGCATTGCTTGTCGTCTCGGGTTTTAGAAAAAAGTTTTCCAGAATTTTATCCGAGAAGGAGATATTGGGATCAAAGCATGTAATGATATAATTTACAACATTTCATAAATGCATTGCTCTTTTCTTACACTAGTCAGTTAATCTAAGCAAGTTGATTTCAATAAATGGGAAGGTGGTTTCCAGAAGGAAGGCCTGGCTCAAAAGTATGCTAGTTTGCATTTGCCATCATCAGCTTCCCAGTGTCGGGTAAATATAATAATTTGGCAGTATTTTTGCTTGTATTTTTTTCATCTTCACGTGTGAGTATTTTACTTATACCAGCAAGGACTCATGCTGGAATTCTGCAAGCATGATACGTGTTGTGGGGCCGAGGAAGCAAATTATAGTCACTTGAGATTGGTGGGTTCTAGATTTGGAGTTAATTTTTCTGATGTTAATCTCCTGAGTTTATTTCAGCACATTACCTTATAAACATAAAATATGCCATGTGCTTCAGGTGATACCTATTGCTAATTTAATTAGTTATTGTGAGGCTTCATGGAAAAAGAATCTTGATGAACAGGGGATTTCTTCTAATTCTGTTGGATGCACGATTCCTAAAAATTCTATATCTTGTGGTGGAAGAACTTATCCTAAATCACTTAGAAGAGTCTCGTGTACTGGAGAAATTGGTGTTATTGTCCTGGGAAAGCTAAAGGTTGGACAGCATTCTCCTTTAAGTCTTCTCTTACATGTGAATCTTACAAAATGTGTTATCATTTGATTGTTTGATTTACTTCAACTGCTGGTAAGGGTCTGAATCGTCTGATGTATGTCAGTATGTGTAGAGACAATTAAGGGATAATTACAAAAACTATCCCAAATGTTTGGTGTGTTTATCCAATTAACTTTGAAAAATAAAAAATCAGCATTGATAATATGTTTGTCTACATTTTAGCACACCCATTAGCTTGCTGATGTCTCTAAATATTTTATAATTACACTCTCAAGTTTCAAAGTATTACAAATAGCCCCAACTTTTAATCGGACTAATGTAGTAAAGTTGAGGGGTGTAAAATTGTAAAAATATTTGATGGTGTATGCAATATTCGTCAGCAGAGGTGCAAAAACCGTAAGGCTGGTGTAACCTGAAGGTTAGATTGTTCTTGTTGGCTTCATCTTCTGGAATGAGATATACATTTTCTACATTTTGACTTTGGATATTCTTCTTTTTGTCCAGTTTTCTTCATCTTCTGGAAGACTCCAGCTAGTTGATGCAACCGGTGAAGTTGATATCATGCTTGACCTTCCATCAACTTGGGACTTCGATAGTATTTTTGAGGTGGACTGCTATAACTTGATTGATCGTTAAATATTATTGCTTCGTGAATTATGTATAGTATAAGTATATTATCTCTTTTCAGGCAAAGGACCTCAAAATAGTTATGGAAGGCATGACCCCAAAGCTGGTCAACTTAGATTCAACCATATGTCAGCCTTTCTCTTGCCGTAGTATCTTCACTAATGATCCACAGTTAAAAAGGACTAATTTGTCAATGTATCTTCACCACCGTAAATCCGGTGAAGATTTTAGAACATCTTCTCTTCTCTTTGATTGTAAAGAAAATTCTCTGGAGCTCAGCAGCGGAAAATATCACCTCATAATGTTGACACACAAATTTCCCATTCAACAAAAGGTGACCAGTGAATGCTTATGTTGCACTCTTTTCGACCTCTAAACATTCTTTCATTGTTTTCAGTTCCATGGAGATCCAGCAAAGGGATCCCACATTTTTGCCGAGGCCGTCATCTTGCCTTGTGATTTGCTTCTCGATGGAAAATACAAAAATACAGTCATAGAAAACTTTAGCAGACCCGAGAGTCATCTCACTTATATTAAGAAATGTAAACTTGGTCAAGATGGATCAAGTGGCCAATTTATCGGCTCTTGCAGCAACTCTTTTACAGAGGTGCCTTGTTTGATTTCCAGCAAATGTTCAAATTTTCACGGCAAGCTTGTTTGTGGCTGCAAACCATCAGGGAGGAGGGTATTACTGGAATTTAGTCCAGATAGTTTTTGCAAATATGAGGTATATTTATGCGTTTTTTTTTTTTTTTGTTATCTATCTATGAGTAGAGAAGGTTCTTATGTTTCTTTTTTTGTTGCTATATTCCAGGTGCTGAAAATCGGTTGTTTCTACCTTGTTAAGCATCAGGATGAAGATCTAATATGTTCAATAAAAGAAAATTACCAAGAGAGTCGTGGTAAGGTAAACATTAGTTCCGGGACCTATCTCAGGAGTTTCACCTTCTTAACTATCGAGAGTCTCCAAAGTTGTGACAAGGCATTAATAATATCCAAAGACTGCCGACAATTTGAGATTCCACGCCCGAACGGCAATGGTACAGACTCAGACATTCGTGTGTTTGTCACCATCAGTGATCAAAATTTACTGGAGAAATTTACTAAAGTACCTGGCAAACAGGACATCCATGACAGTGTTGAACCTATTATTAGTATTACATCAGAAAATATGTGTTCAAACTATCACCATTTGCCCGTCGGTGACCTAATAACTTTATGTGGGCTTGTAGTGGATTTACACGACTATAATAATGGTGATGCTTTTCCCAGACAACCTAGGCCCATACCTAGTGAGTGTTATATGCCGATGTTTGTCCGAGGAGATTGTGGCGTCTGTGTCCATGTCTTGGTGGACAAGCAAACGGTAGTTACTTTTTATCAGCTTTCTTTGCTTATTATATACGTATTCTCCCCTTTTGTATTACTTGATCTAGTATTTTTTTTCAGGTCAAAATATTATGTGATCCAAGTACACGAACTCACCCAGTTGGGTTAGGAAGAGATGCACATGCGACCTTTCACCGGATTCTTGTGCTTAGGTATGTAATCATCGACCACTCACACACCGTGAAGTTGAAGAATGTTTAAAACTTTAACATGAAATACATCTGAGAAGTGTTGTGTTTCCTTTCCCAGGGGCCATGACACGTATATGATGATACCTGTATCTTTCATCACAATCGATGATACAACAAGCTTGATGAATGATATCCGTGAATCCGTTAATTCGTATGAAGCCAGTGTCTTAGTAAACAACACTATTTCTTCTCCAGACAACACTAATATTCCCCATGAAGCCAGTGTCTTAGTAAACAACACTATTTCTTATCCAGACAACACTAATATTCCCACAACACTGATATCTGACGCAGCCTTGCAATTCTCAGAGCCAAAACCGATGCAATTCCGTTGCAGGGTATATAATTCACGCTGATTCTATTCAGTTTGTCTTTTCTTTTAAATTCTCAAATTAATATTTTGTTAACCTTATTGATCTTTTTGTTTGTTTTATGACACAGATTGTAGCTCTTTATATACTTGTAGTTGAGAAGGCTAGAACTGCAGCCTTGGGTTCGAGTGTACCCTTCATATCACTTGCTGGTTTCGTCATGGGTACTTGTTCTGCCGTTTATATCATGTTTTAGTGAATAAAGCAAGGACAAAAAATGATTATTTTGTTTTGATATCTTGTAGATGATGGCTCATCCTCGTGCTGCTGTTGGGCTGATTCCGATAGGGCTGCAACCTTGCTCGGGTTAGAGCCCGAAACACGAGGGGAAAAGGGATCAATTAGCCAACTAAACCAAACGTTAGAGGAGCAGGGAAGAGCAGTGGTGAAAAACAATGGTTCCTTATTCGACTCTTCTCACCAAGACCTTGTGTTTTCTAACGGATTAATTAGTCGTCCAGATGAAGAGGATCTTCTTAGAAGCTTGATTTGTAATGGTATTCTGCGCACTTCTTGGGTAAGACTGAGTGCGAAAAACTACATACAAAATACAAAAAAAAAATCACTTTTTCTTGTTTTTTTAACATACTGTATTTCTTTCTCAGACAGTTGGTGGCAGTGTGATGGATCCCAAACAGTTGAGCTGGTTGGGAGAGCGTTTAAGGGAATTGGACACGACAGTCCCTTCGCTGACTAATATATGGGCGACTCGAGTCGGTCACACAGACGTATTAGCAGAAGCTAGAAACATTATGCAAAGACTCACAAGTAATTAGTTGAAGCTAATATTCGCAGGTTCTAAGAAATACAGAGTAGCTCGATTTCGAGAGGAATCCCTTACATAAATTTAATCTTTGTTCTGAGGGCGTTTGGTTTTGAGAAGATGGGAAACACCTGCAATGACATGGAGTCTGCTGTTGGGCACACCTGTTTTGGCAAATGCCGTTCCGTTTTTGTCTAACAGAACGAAGCACGGGACGTACTGTATGTCGTAATGGAGGAGCTGCATCAAACCAAAACACTTTGTAATGTTGGATAATGATAAACAGTAGATATTGTGCCAATGAAATACAGTACTACACAAAATCTTAACTTTTGATTAAAATGAGTAATTTCGAAAAACGAGAAAAGAAGAGTGAAATGACCTCAGGCAACCAGTTGGGATTCTCGGCATCGGCCATGACGATGTTGAGCCAATCGGAGTTCCTGTTTTCAACCTCCGTCACGAAAGCCAGCAAGGAATTGCAGAGCCTGCACTTGGGCGAGTAAAACTCTACCACCGTCGCGTCTTTCCCACGCGCTAAGGCGGCGGCAAGCGCTCTGTTCTCCGCCTCTCCTTGGCTCAAAATGCTCGTCCTGTTTTGAGGAGGTGGAGGGTTTCCGGCAGAATTGATGAAATTGAAGGTCGCGATGCTTAGATTCTTGACTGACTTGAAAATCCATGGGGTATCTAAAGTACACGATGGCTTACTATTATTATGATTATCATTATTGTTATTCCATGGCCATTTCAAGCAGAAAATAGGGGGGAGCTTTGGGGCTGAATTCATCTGCATTTTTTTTTCTGTGAGCGTTGATTGGAATGTTGTAAATTTGAACAAGTTTTGGGGCATTGTGGAATTTCTAAAGATTACAAATTTGGGCTTAAAGCCCAATATATTGAATTTTCAAGTTTTAAGTATCTGGACATATTTGGGCCGCAAATTACTACTATTAACACGAAGCTCAACAAATTAATTAACAGCAAAACACAGTCACGCACATTAATAATTATCTCAATTATTAATTAATTAATTAATTCCTCCATCCTGAAACGACATCGTAACGTAGTCCCTGACCTCCCTCGCGATGACATTCCTCATTTCATCCCAGAACACAGCCGGCAACCCCTCCTCCCTCTTGGCCTCTCCTCCCATCCCCGGCGGCGCCAACGACAGCGCCGTCATCGGATCGTCCACCTCCCTCCGGTGATGGCGGCGGCACCTCCTCTTGAGGGTGGAGTTCCAGTGGTTCTTGACGGCATTGTCCGTCCGCCCCTGCAGCATCCGCGCGATGGTGGCCCAGCGGTTGCCGTACTTGTCGTGGGCCGCGATTATGGCGTCATCCTCCTCCGGCGAGAAGGGGCGGTGCTCGACGGCGGGGCTGAGCTGGTTGCACCAGCGCAGGCGGCAGGACTTGCCGGAGCGGCCCCTGATGTGGTTGGAAATGAGGGACCAGTTTCTGGCGCCGTAGCGGTCGACGAAGCGGGTGAGGATGGTGTCCTCCTCGGCGCTCCACGGGCCCTTGATCTTCTCCGAGGTCGAACTGTCGGAGGATGAGTCCGATGTAGTGGATGAACTCCCCCCGGACGAACACCTATGAATGAACATGTCCATAATTAATTAAAATGTTGTCTGCTTAATTATAATAAATGATAATAATTATAATTTATAAGTTTTGTTTTGTCATTAGTGTAGATAGTGAGAAGATATATATATATAGAGAGAGAGAGAGATATGTAGACACACAAACAAACACTGGTTGGGGGTGGGGGTGTGGGTTCGTGGAAGTTTCATAGTGTAAAGTTGGTGGGGGGTTTTGTAACTTTGTAATTGTAGCATGAATGGCAAATGAGAAAAGCAATAATATTTGCATTACAAAATATAGGATATTGTTCCAATGCGCAGATATTGTCGTAACTGGTTCTCTTTTGTCGTTTTCCGATTGAGGATGACCAAATGACCAATTTGGGCATGTAAATTATTGATGTTGGAATATAATTAATGTATAGTTATAAAATATTTTGTTAAGGTGATAAAGTTTTCCAACAACTTATATTTGAGTTCAATATGTTTTTCTTTCAAAACATCTGAGATGTTGTAACTTGTACGTCAAACACACTATCACTAATAAAGTTCGATTTTGTCAATTCTACTCAGGTACTTATGTGTCATCTATGTACATAACATAATGTTTGAGACATCCATATTCAAGTTAACTCAATATACATCTTAAAAGACATTAAATAATTAATAGGATTATTAACTTATATTTAAGTTCAAAATTAGTTTTTCAAGTGTAAAGTGTACCTATTACCTAGTATTCTCTTCTTTCCATAAAAATTGCACTACTTTCTTTTTTAAAGTGTCTCATAATATATAGTTGATAACACCTCAAAAACGAAAATAAATATTCATACATTTTTATTTTAAAATACAATTTACTTCTATTTTATCTACTTATTTTTTAAATTTCACTCACAATTACTTCAATTTTCTATTTAAAATACATTAAGCTTTTTATTTTTTTTGTCAAAAAATAACATTTTTTTTAATGTCATGTGCAGAAAAAATATTGCACGGTAATACACATAAATTATATTCACTTCCTCTCATTTAAATATTCATATTAAATTTGCATGAAAAAAATTGCTTTTATAACTTTTGATAAAAAAATTAAAATAAAAAATGTGAATAATCTTGTTGAAGGTATAAAAAACAAGTGTGAGAATATTATTGTCAACTAATAAAAAAATTTAGGAGTAGAACTTAATATTTCATCAAATTGCGTTAACAATAAACAATCATATTTAAGTTGAAAGTTGAAACCGCAGAAACAACTCAAGAAACAAGATATTGGTGATGTATACTAGTTTCTACTTTGAAACCATACTATAAGTTTATGTTATAGTATTAATTAATTAAAGTCAACTAAATACGTAAAGTGTATATTCACAATACGTAAGTACTTATACTATAAGTTTGTAAGTATTTTAGTTCCGAGTTCTCCCAACCTTTTTTGACCAGGCTTCACCTGCTTACAGCTGTGTGTGAGAGTAGTTTACTTCAACGGAGTTCCACGTAAGACGGGACCCACTCACAGGCTGTGAGAATCTCGAGTTTGAATCAGGTTTGACTTTTTACCGATTTTCTAGGGACATAAACGGTGGTCGGGCCCCGCTCGCCGTTACTGGCTGGCTGTCATCATGAATTTGATTAGTTTTAATTCTTGATTTATTATTTTTATTAAAATCAATAGTGCTCGTGTGTGAGGTTGATTTTAAGTTTATCACTGAAGAGGACTCTAAATTATCCAAACAAATTACAGTATTTATCTAAAAACAAATCGGTGAATATGGGAGTAGTAAGTTTTGGCAGTGTTATTGATGTCGTCATCTATCGTGACGTGGCAAGATTCCATTGGAGAATGAGCAGAGAGGCCGTTGAGTAGTTTATTAATTACACTACAGCTGTGAGCTGAGTATCCACCGACCGCACGGTCGATTTCACCATCCGCTTATGGCAGCAAACCCCATGAGATCCGAAAGAATGCTCCAAATATCATCACTAGCTTCGCCTTATATATATAATCCTATAAACTATTCCTTAAGTAATAACATAGGGTATCACTTTTTTAAATAAATATTTCATAATAATTAAAACTTAAAAAAAAACAATAATAATTTTTTTTTTTTAAATAAACATTTCATAATCATTGAACCCTAAATTCTAAACCATCCGAAGAGAAAATAATTTTTTTTTCATTTTAAAATATAATTTTACCTTATTATTTTATTTTTTGTTTTTTCAACTTTAATCACAAGCCACAATTACTTTATTAACTTAAAAATATATTTATAGTCTTAATTTTTTAGTAAAAAAATAAAAATTAATATTTTTTTTAATATTTGTGTCTGGAAAAAGCTCTTGCATTTATGAAATGTACATGTATACTCTGTTTGTCTCATATAAAATGACTTCTTATTACAAAAAAAATGAGTTATCTTTTATGAAAACAAATGAGTATATAAAAGAGAAATTTGACAACTTAACATTTGTAGCGGTGGTTAAATATATTTTTCAATATTACTTTTTACATTATGCGCGCTTGCGATTTTAACCTTTTTGAGAGGTTCAACAAGTGTATAATTCATTCATGTAAAGTTAACTTGACATTTATATTAGTAAGTCAAATTATATATTTTTTTAATAGTAATTTGTATCACACGATACATAACTGGGTGAGACTGAAATTAAAGTAGTATTTTTATAAAAGTGAACGTTTCGAGTCGAAAATCTGGAAAAAAAAAATCGTTATAAGCTGAACTTATAACTCAATTTTTTTGAATATCTACTCGAACAATGTTCAAACTGAATATTGTAAAATCAATTTAAAAACAGACTAAAAGTAGGGACTCAAAGCTTACGACTCATTTTTTTAATTTTTTTTAATTGTATTCAATAAATATATTTTTATATGATTTTTGATATTTTAATTTGTAATTATAAAATAAAGATTTAGGTTTAATATTTTAAATTAATATTAATAAAAATTATATATTTTAAAAAATTATTAAAAAATATTCAGATAAAGTATATTTTTTATAAAGAAAAGAGTTGAATTGGGTTCGAAGAAGACCGAAACTTGAGTCGGACCACGGACCGAGCTCGAGCATTCACTCCAAAAAGAACGGCTCAACTCAAACTGAGAGACGCGAGTTTTGAATCAAGCTTTGAAATTGTTGGATTCGACCTAACTCGTGCCCACTCCTATTATTTTAGTGATATGATACTCCTGCAAATTGCTGAAGAATTTATGATTTAATAATTTGTACTGTATAATCCAAATCCAGTTGTATATAGTTTGAGGTGTTGGATTAATTAATTTGTAATGAGGAACAATGTGTTTCCCTCCAACCACAAAAGTTGTTTCTACATGCACGCTTCATCTTGTTGTACATTTGCATCGCGGCGTTGATAGTTGTACTTTTTGTCCGCCCTTTGTTTATGTAGTAATTTTATATATAATGCTCTAAAAAAAAGGCTCATCTAACTATCTAAGAGAAAAACCATACAAACAATCACCCAATTTAGATCAAATTGTGGCTTGATCAATTGAAATGAACTATTTACATTCATACTACTATTGTAATCGAAATGATCGATACATTAATAGTTGTTGAATATATATATACTTTTTTTGTTCCATAAGAATGATCGCATTTTTTTAATAAAAATATATTAATATTAAAATATATAATTAATCTTGTTTGTTAATAGAGTTGTATTTCACGAAATAATTAATTATTTGGAAGCATGTGGTTACAATAATATTCTAATACAACCACGTAAATTTGCACAAGTATCATTCCTAGCTCGTTAATTTGGGATTACAAATCTAATCTTTGATTTGTTGAGGAAGTTTCCGCTTCTCTTTCCTCTCAACCTTTAAGTACTTTTATAATCATAAATTAATACAAAGCCGTACGTTGTACAATAGCTTAAAAAAATCAAACAATAAAAAATCGAGCTCTAAGTTTTAAATTGTGTCGCGCCAAAATAACATCAAAGTGCAAAAAATGTATAGATCAGCCACTAAAATATAAAATAAAAATACAATCACGAAAGTATATTAAATTTAGGTACTAAACACCAAATGACAAACAGAAAACATAAAAAGAAAGTTGTAGTTTTACTCGAACTGGATTATTGTCCAAAAGAACCACTTGGACCCTTTCAGCCCAATATTTGGCGCTCTTTTGCTATATTCAGGCCCAAGGAATTTACATTTTATATATTTAAAGGATCGTTGTATGTTTTTTATAATGTCAAAGTTGGGCGAGCTTATAGTTGATATATTTTCAACTGATTTTAGATAATTAAGCTTTAAGATCTAATTTTAACTGACCTTAAATATTTTACATGCTTTTATATTTGAACTTTAGCTGATATTTTCAATTGATGTGGGATTAGCTTTAGGATCTATTTCAACTGTGATAAGTTTTTTTAACATATACTTCATTAAAATTACATCACGAAATAACTGTAAGCCGACAATTGATTGGTCAAAACCACAACAAAAAATTATGAAAATTTGTATTTTATTGAGCAAAGAACTTTTGACAATTTTGGTTAAAATTAGAAGATAGTAGAAATTTGCACAAGACGTCGATGATTTTGTATTTTTATTTATTTATTTTTGCAGATATTTGAGGAAAAAATTGGACGAATCCGAAGCTTCCTTCCATTATAAGTAGTTCCATATGTATAAATGCTAGCTTTTGTATAGTCAATTAACAAAAAGCAAAAGCAAACCATGCATGTGCATATGTGTTTGTGTGTTTGTGTGTTTCTAAAATTAATCACCAAATAATAATAATACTCGTGCACGTACATCACTCACGCAAACAAAAACGAACTATCAACATTCACACACTTACAAATTAAGATATTGATCATCATCATCATCATCATCATCAACATCAACGTTGTACCCTGAGAAAAAAGATGCTCAGTTCCTGGGCCGACGCCCCGTCCGGGTTCATCATGTAAAACGACTCGCAATTCTTGGACCCCACCACCCGATCGAACCTCGCCCTTATATACGTCATCTCCCCACCGCCGTTCTCCGGCAGGACCCCAGCCCCCATGGAGACCCCCCTGAGCAGGCCCATGACGTGGGCCTCGTCTTCCGTCATGTCCTTCCTCCTTATCGAGTGCCCCACTTTCCTCCCGTTGCAATAAACGGCCCACACGAACTCCTCGAGCAGCCGCTTCCGGTGGGTCTTGGTGTCCGTCTCGAGGGCCATGCGGAGGACGTCCGACGACATCTCCTTGTGGAGGTGGCAGGTCAGGATCGGAAGCTCGATCACGAAGATCGGGGCGCGGTGGGGGTCCTCCTGTATGGCGAGCACGAGCCGGCCCCGCCGCTGGCCGAAGAGGGTCACCGTGGTGGCGCGGTCGGCCAGGAGGGGCTTGCGGTGCCCGCCGGAAAGGAGGGCCGCCACCTTGCACCCGGTGGTCAGCATGGGGAGGAGCTTCAACATCCGGAAGAGCCCGCCGGAGGAGGAAGAAGTGGTTTTTGATGATGATTTCTTGAAGGTGTGTTTGAGGAGGGAGATTAAGGTTGGACTTTCCATACGCACGGATGGCATCTTTTTTATTCTTAATATTAATAATGAATGTTTGAAGGGTTATATAAGTGTGATTGAGTGGTCATGTTTTGGGATGGAAAGTTTGGGAAGACAAAATTCAAACAATATTGATTTATACTTAGTTTTGTCCGTAACAATATAATAGTCACACTTTGTCAAAGGTTGTTAGTTCAATTAGTTGAACACTCGAATATGAGATCAAATGTCATTGGTTCGAACCCAAAACATTGCAATTGACTTAGAACGAAAAAAGAATAGTCACACTTAACAACATTGTATTGAGTTTGCTCTTGATAACATTTTAAAATTGAATCAATAATTTTTTAAAATACTTTATTATAAAGTTATGTGACGTGTATGCATGTATAATTAAGATTTTCTTTAGAAGGGATATGAAATATCTATCGATATTTAGTGTATTTTTTTACTTGACTTTTGCGTAAGGTATTATTAGTATTATTAGAAGGTGGTGTGTCGGGCGTGAAACGATTAGAGCAAAGTGGGCTAAAAGTATTTCTTGTATAGTGACATTTGTTGTGGGGGAAAGATTGTTCAAGTTAGCCCCAGTGGAATAAACGAGTTGTAAAATTTGTTATAGATGTGACAATGCCATTTCTCGACGATGCAAATTCAATTCGCGGACGTAATTTCGGGTGAGACATTTTTTTATTGAAATATTATAAATTTTGTCGTAACGTACGCTATATATATTGACCCTTTTCCATAAGTATATAATATTCGAGCACACCATTCAATTTACATTTCACTCGACCATTGCTATATATATTGACCCTTTTCCATAAGTATATAATATTCGGACACACCATTCAATTTACATTTCACTCGATCAGCAATCAATTGAAGTAGAGTTTCAATTGATTGTAAAAAAATTATTCAAGTTCGACGTTGATAGTGATTAAAAGAATGGGACTTTAATTCGTACGAGTTAATAAGATAAGGATATATGTGTATATAGCTCGGACCACATTTAAAAAAAAAAAAAATTGTGCCTCACAATTATTGTCCTTCTGGAATACATATTGAATGAACTTCAATGTAAATTAAATGTAAAATAAAATACTTATATTAGAATTAAGTTCATCTTGTTGCATATGCTTATAAGAAATTAAACGGTTAGTCTGGGGTAATTTTAAAATAAGTAACTCCGTAAAAAAATATAATGACTGCAATTGATCAGTGAGAATAAATTAAAATGCATAGAAAAAAGATACGTGTTGCAATATAATATCACTCTAACAAACAGTTATTGGTAATCGAGCCAACTCACAAGCAGTTATATGTTTGTGAATCGCGTCTTCGTAACATCTTCAAATACGACACGAATACAACACTCTCAACAAAAAGTGATTGAGAAACGTAATCTTGATCACAAAGAAGATGGAAAAAAGGAAAAAGCAATTGATCTTTTTGATGTTGTTAAATTGCATCAAGCATGTGCATGCCTTTTTTTTTTCTTTTTCCCTTCATTCACACTATAATAGTATGGCAATTGTAAATTGTAATAGCCAAACCCCTCCTCCGATAATTATATATCCTCCAATCCATACTCTCTGATCTGTCCCCTCAAAACATTTTGAGCCTCTTGTCAATCTCTACTTTACTTGGCCAAACAAGTGATTTTCCTTTTCCATCACTTTCTCATTCCCAAATTCTATTTCTATTGTGGACGGAATAAGACTTACCATGGATGCCCACCAATATTATTGGATCCATATACACTTTTATTTACTCACTCGATCGATCAAAATTCAAGTTTCATAATCGATCATTTTCTTAACATTGTCCTTCTAGTTTGATTGAAGACTTCCTTAATTAATTAAATGGATGACTAATATAAAAGAAATCAAAAATTAAACAAAACTGTTTTTTAAATATATATGTATTGTCAAAGTTGGGTCAATAACACCTTAAAAGGCCTTGTTAAGGTGATAAGGTTGTCCAACATATATGTGAGCTCAGGGTTCTTAATCCAATCGATGTGGGATATCTAACACTCCCCCTCACGAGTAGGCCGGAAATTTCATCGGCTCTACTCGTGGATTAAGGCCATCTTTGTGGCGAGCCGGAAATTCCATCGGCTGGGGGATCCACATCGTATTGGGCCCGCTCTGATACCATGTCAAAGTTGGGCCAATAACACCTTAAAAGGCCTTGTTAAGGTGATAAGGTTGTCCAACATATATGTGAGCTCAGAGTTCTTAATCCAATCGATGTGGGATATCTAACATGTATATATTTATGTTTATCGGAAAAGTGCATGCATAATCGAGGACCGGCTTGCTTAGCTTGATTGCACAACCACACAGCTAGCAGCATATATTGTAGAGACAATTCATTTAATACATATGTTTCTCTGCTCCAATTCCACATTACACACACAATGCAATGAGATTCAGTAACTCACGTAAGTCCTAACACATCGATCGATCATTTCAAGTAATTCAGAAAACAAAAGAACATGAAGCTGGCGTACGAACGTATACCTTGATTTTTTGTCAAGACAATTACTATAGATCGATCGATCGAATTGGCAATTTTTTTATTTATTTTTTGTATATACAGAAATCACTTATTAGAAAATTTTGGAAGAAATATATGGTGGTGTCCTCCATAATATAATGCATGTCCATTAGTGTCTTGCATAATGTGAACAAGGTAGCATGCATGCCCCCATTCTTTTATTTTGATGATTTAATTTCTTTAATTTAACTACATACTATGTATATATAGGGGCCCTAACTGCAGAGGTTTTCATATGGGCATATATTGTAATGTGATCATGATTTTAGAATTGAAGATGCATTGCATTTAGGCGGAAATGGTCGATCGAGTATTTTTTTTAGGACAAAACAAATTAAATTCAAGTATGAAATTCAAAGCAAACCACCCATTATACATGCGACCAAGAAGGTCACGTTCTTGGATTTTTGTTTATCCTATATATTAATAATCGGCAACAAATTCATGGTATTTATTTTGATATCGGGGATCGGTAGCTGTGTTCGTGTTACAAAGGCACCAAACAAACCAAACAAATAACTCATGATATACATTGATTAACTGATCGACTATATACGGTGTTATGGATAATGATCTCTTACCTATGCGAAAATTGAAGCTAGCTAGCTCGGACATTGCCCTAATTATTCGGCAATAATGGGTGATAATCACATCAATCACATGGAGAGATAATTGGAACGTGCATGAGTTGTTAAATTTAAATTTTATGTTGCTATAATTTGGGATTAGCAAGGATTAGTATAGTGTGTCATGCATCTCAAAATTTGGAATTTGTCACTACTTTTTAGATGAGAAAAGTTTCTCCATCAAATAGTGATGCACAATATTTTTTTGATAAATAAATACTTTTCCGAACGAATCCTGTTGCCTAGTTTACAGTTACGCGCGTATGATAGTTAATTACAACGTTATTGTTAGATATCTTACATTAATTGAAAAAAATTTAAAAAATTAAATAACTTATCATCTTAACAAAGTTTTAATTTTAAATTATTATTAACTTAATTTTGACATGATATCAAGTCAAATCCAATACATTATATATAGATGCTCAATCAATTATATTTTTAGCTTGCATGCTCAAAGATGACACGTCAATCCATGAGTAGTGTGGATGTTACTTCCGACCTAGGAGAGTTTTAAATATTTCATAATGATTGTATAAATAAAATTGAGTGCACTTAAAGTGTTATTGAATAAATTTTAATCGTTATAATATGGTTCGCATTAAATAAAAATTACTTTAAATAATGAATAATTACTTATTATACCAAAGATGATGTTAGATCATTTAATCGTTAGTTTGAATGATGGGGTGGGGAAAACAAAAAGAAGATCAATAATTATTGAGCTTATAATGCGATTTCGAGTTGTCCTAATAGTTATGATGGTGATGGGTCCAATACCAATTTCAAGTAAGTTCATGTTCATTGATGAGCTAATATGGAAACTGGACATATATACCTAAAATGGTGGGGGTGTCTTTTAACTCAAATTACATATTTGATACTTGATAGTACTATCAATGTATTATTAGAGAAAATCAAATCAATTTAATTATGTAGTATTTCGTTTTTTTTTTTTTGTTTTTTTTTTCAATTTAAAATATTTTTGTATCTAATTTTTAAATTGTAACTTAAAAAATATATTTATATTTTTGTATTGTTTTGACCAAAAAATAATACTTCTTTTATTTCACAACTGTCTTTTAGTTTCTTTTCTAAAATTAAATTTATCAAGAAATTGAAAAAACATTTATGAAACGAAAGTAATAAATACTAGTAATATTTTTTATTTGTGTTACTTAATGTATGAATATTAAAATGAGATTGACAAAATAATGTACATAATTATTAAAGAGTTAGTGGTTGGAGGCTTGGAGCTTTGCATATGACCCAAATAGACTTCAAAGTTGAGTTGGACTCTTCTCCTCGCATACTTTTAAATGAAATACTACCTTCTTTTTCGAAACATAAATTTTACTAAAATACTAGTACTATATTTTTTGATTAAAATTAGAGTTATATTTTAAAATAAAAAATAGTACTGTACTAATTTTTACTACTATATTTTACTACAGTATTATTATCACACCTTTCGCTGGAGTGGTGTAAAAAATAAATTCTAAATAGTGTTATTATTGACTTTAATTTAATAAAAAGTAAAAATAAAAATAAAAATGGAAATAAAAATTAAAGAGTATAGAGTCTGAATGGCATCATCTTCCGCCATCGCCACTCTCACTCACCGTCTACATTTCCATTCCCAAATTTCAAGAGCAATTAATTTCCGTCAACATTTCAATCGCAACAGACGAATCTCGACTGAAATAGTAATGTCACGAACCGCACCGGAAGAGACCACCAAGCTCACTTCCCCATACGGTTCCTGGAAGTCCCCGATTACCGCCGACATCGTCTCCGGATCGGATAAGCGCCTCGGCGGATTCGCAGCTGACTCTTTGGGCCGCCTCTACTGGCTCGAATCCCGACCAACCGAATCTGGGTAATCATTCATACGGCGCAAAATATAAATACGTTTTCTGCAAAATAAAGACTGTTCGTATAATTTTCGTTGGGTTTAGGGTTTTTGGTTTGATTCAATATTCTGCTGTTATATGATTAGGAAAATTGATGATTGTATTGTTTATTTATACAACATTTTCTTGTTATATTTTTTTTGCACAAAAGTGGATTCAGTTTGCCTTTTTATTTATTGCCGAAAATAGATATAGCTGTTGTGTTTTTATTTTTTTAAATTTTGTGTATTTCAGAAGAAATGTACTGGTAAGACAAGGTGAGGACGAAAAAGGCGAGCCGACTGATATTACACCGAAAGACTTTGCAGTGAGGACTTCGGCGCAAGAGTATGGAGGCGGGGCTTTCAGCATTGCAGGAGACTCTGTTGTCTTCTCAAATTACAAGGATCAAAGGCTTTATAGGCAGTCAATCTCTTCAAAAGGTCAACTTGTGATCCCTCTAATTCTTGAATTGAGTTCACAGATTTAGTTCAATTTGTTGTACGAGTTTATATGCAACTAGTGCTGAATGTTTTATTGGCTATTTGGCTTAATTTTTGATATTTTATATAAAAAAATATTTATCAGATTCAGTTCCGGTGCCACTGACTCCGGATTATAGTGGGCCACAAGTGTGCTATGCTGATGGAGTATATGATTCTCGATTTAATCGATATCTGACACTATGGGAAGGTAGATTACAAATTATCCAAGTGAAAATTTCAATTTAGTTTTAGTTTTCTCTCCATTTTATCTTATGTTTCTCTTGAAAGACCGCCGTGTAAGTAGTGCAAATCCTACAACAGCAATTGTTTCTGTGGACCTCTGCACTGAACATATAAAAGGTATGAATTTTATCTGTCATGTTGCTTGTGTTATGTCATTTTATTCCATTAATTATATATAGCACATTTCTCTTTTTTGTGAATAAATATCACTTCTCAAATGCAGAACCAAAAGTATTAGTTGAAGGAAATGACTTCTATGCTTTTCCTCGGATTGACCACAAAGGAGAACGTGTGGCATGGATTGAATGGAGTCATCCTAACATGCCATGGGATAGATCTCAACTTTGGGTTGGATATTTTTCTGAGAATGGGTAGGTATTGTTTTTCGAAATTGATATTTTTAATGGGTTTTGATGATTGAATTAGCATTAAACAATAAAATCCTGACTATTCTTGTTAAATCTGCCTTCAAGAGAGATAAAAGACAGGGTTTGTGTTGCTGGTGGTGACTCATCAATTGTTGAATCACCAACTGAACCCAAGTGGTCACCTGAAGGTACACACACACACACACACTCATATTTGGTTTTACTTGTGTGCTATTTTCAGTCTATATCCATGTAAAATATTTGGTGTTAACATGCATTTAACCAATAATTGGCTGAAGTGTGATTTTCTTAGCGATTTTGTTTTTATTAACAATATTTTCAGGGGAACTTTTCTTCATCACCGACAGAAAGAGTGGGTTTTGGAATATCTACAGATGGGTATATATTCATTTTTGCTCGATGTACCTAATCATGTTGTAGTACACATAAACACCAACTCCACAGATTCAGGCTTCTTGATGTCATATATTCCCCCTAATTTTCCTAGGTGGAGCCCACAAATGAGATAATGCCTGTTTACTCCTTGGATGCTGAGTTCACAAAACCGCTGTGGGTTTTTGGGTTGAACTCATTCGACTTTCTTCAGACTCCTGGTCAGAAGAACTTAATCGCTTGCAACTACAGGTAATGTGATGAAAAAGGCAACAATTGATTTCTTTTTGTTTTAAAATTTTTTCCATTTGTGGGAAATATATGAAGGTTGAAAGGGAGGTCGTATATCGGAATTCTGGATGTTACACAAAACAAGATATCACTACTTGATATCCCTTTCACCGATATAAATAATATTGTAAGTATCAACCAAACAAATCTGCATTAGGAAACTTCAATTTCCTTTCAGAACGAAGTAACTGATTTTATGGAATTTTTTTCTTAAAGATATCCAACCCCGACTTCCTGTATGTTGAAGGAGCATCTGGAATTCATCCTTTATCAATAGCTAAGGTGCTTATTCGTACTGGGTTAATTACAAAAGTACCCTCGAGGTCTGACATAATTACAATAAAACCCAGCTAACTTCAAACTTACATAGAACTCCCCTTGGAATTTATTTCTACTCCATTATATTTCCCCCTGCACATTAAATGCTTGATTTTAATGAAAATCAAGGGTTGTGGGTATTTTGTGATTTTGAAAAGTACCTGGGTTTTCTTGTTATTAGGTCATTAATTCCATTTATGTTTATTTATACTCCTATTATTTAGTTCATCCCTCAGCATCTCACTCATTTATTGTTTCTTCAGGTGACTTTAGATGATCAAAAGTCTAAAGCAGTTGATTTTACAATCATGTGGTCATCTTCTTCTATAAGTTCATCATACAGACCATATATAAGTGTGCCGGAATTGATCGAGTTCCCTACTGAAGTCCCGGGAGAGAGTGCCTATGCATACTTTTACCCACCAACAAACCCTGGGTTTCAGGCAAGTCCAGAGGAGAAACCTCCATTGCTGCTAAAGAGTCATGGTAGTCTCTTGTTTTTTTCTCTTCCTTTGTATTGGTTTTCTTAATTGAACAGTTGAGGCTGGCATTCGTATATTTACTGGCAATAGACTGGTAAATTTGTTAAATTTATTTTTCTTCTATAATAGGTGAGCCATGCCCATGATTTTCGAAATTGTATTATCCATAGGGATGATTGCAGAAATTACCCTCAAGTTTTGGACTATTAAAAGAGCCCGGTTAAAGTTTAAGTTTTATATTCCACATATTGCTGAGACTCGAGGTTTTTGTACAGGGGGGCCTACTGCTGAGACTCGAGGCATTTTGAATCTCAGTATCCAATATTGGACCAGTCGTGGATGGGCTTTTGTGGATGTTAATTATGGCGGAAGCACTGGTAATTATCTGTTAACATCTTTTTCTCTATCCTTTTCTAATATACTACTATTATTCTCTGTTTGGGGCCTGTAAGTTCTTAGCTTATAATGTATAAAAGATTTTGACTTCTAAGGTTATGGCCGTGAATACCGAGATAGGCTGCTTGGCCGCTGGGGAATTGTTGATGTCAATGACTGCTGCAGCTGTGCAAAGTTTTTGGTAACAAATATTGTCATTTTTTACTCCTATTAAATGTGTTCAAAGTTCAAACTGTAGAAACTCAGTTATGTTTTAAAATTACAATACCCCTTTAAATTTGTACTGCAATTTCTTAAATACTACACCATTTGAAAAAAAAATAAAATCAAATGAGAATTGAATCTTTGTAAGATTGAGATACATAGTATTGTGGTTATATATTTAGTTTTGATTTGCAGGTTGCTAATGGAAAAGTTGATGGTGAGAGATTATGCATCACTGGTGGTTCCGCTGGTGGGTACACAACCCTAGCTGCACTTGCTTTCAGGGACACGTTTAAAGCTGGAGCATCCTTATACGGAGTGAGTGCTAATTATAGTAGTATCCTTTATTAACGGTCACTTGATTTACTGGTTTTTGTCAATTAGCTTTATTAAGATTCTTATTACTCCTACTTACTTATCTTTTAGCCTTTGTTCACAAACATTTTAAAGATGATTTAATTTTTTTCGTTATAGCCACCTGACATTCTTGTTGAAAGAATATTTATTGCTTTTAATTACTAATGTTGATTATTTTAGTAGCTTAGAGTTATGGATTATATTTGAGAAAGCAAGTTTTTTTTAGTACAAATGTTTTTATCACATGCCAACAGGTAGCAGACTTAAAATCACTGAGAGACGACACTCACAAGTTCGAATCTAATTACATCGACAATCTCGTAGGTAAATAACCAGAATCTGGGTTATATGAGCTATAATTTATTGTCACACGAATATCACCGACTCTAATCCATATCTGGCTTGAATGATTGCAGGAGATAAGGCTGGATACTTTGAGAGGTCACCTATCAATTTTGTTAACAAGTTTTCTTGCCCCATTGTACTATTTCAAGGATTAGAAGACAAGGTATGTGATAAATCGACCTTTTATGTCCAGACAGGGTAAATTATATGCACAAAAAAGAGCTCCCTTCGAGGTGCAATTTTCGAACTTTACAAAAAATATATAATGAAATTTGTAATTTCAAAATATCAGGTTTCTAGGAAGTAGACTGAACATATAACAATGGTTTATATCCGAATATTAGTCACTATTCTTTATTCAAGTATCAATAATGGTCATATGCTTGTATTACAGGTTGTTCTCCCGGATCAAGCACGTAAAATCTATCATGCGATAAAAGAAAAAGGTTTGCCAGTCGCTCTTGTGGAATACGAAGGTGAACAGCATGGTTTCCGCAAGGTAAAAGCAATTGTAGTTAGTTGTGTATTTTCCGATGCTATGAAATTTGTTCTAATTAAATAATGATTTAATTAGTTTATGTTGTGTTGTGAAGGCTGAGAATATCAAGTTCACCCTTGAACAACAGATGGTGTTCTTTGCCCGTTTGGTCGGGCGCTTCCAAGTCGCGGATAATATAACTCCCATTAAGATTGATAACCTCGACTGAGGTTAGGCATGTCGCTTATCTGCGTGAATCTAGGGTTGCTTCGATATTTTTCCTCAGCCGAAAAACGCAAGATCCCATATGTTGACGAAATCACTCTAACCTTAAAAAGCTGAGACTTTATAGTTCGATGCATTCGTGAGTATGGATGTCAAGTGGTCCTAATGTGTAATCTTCTCTAGTTATCTGTTAGTGTTAAACACTACTACATTTTTTCTATTTAAATATCCATCCCAGAAGCTACATGACTACTGTGAAACTGAGATAATAAAATTGAGTGTGTTCATTTTGGAATATGGAGTCTTGATCATGGTCGTGATTTTGATTTTTTTTAGGGGTTTAACATGGTTAGGCCAAATTAGTAATCAAGTCATAAAAAATCAACCAATTATTCATTCTCACATGTAAGAAGAGTTGGTTCCAATCAAATGTAGATAATTCTACTATTTTGGAAAAAATAAATTAAAAAATAGGCCACATAATCTACTTACAAAAAAGGAAAGATTATACATTTACATTATATCTATATATGTACACACAATACCAAAAATCCAGACA
Organism: Euphrasia confusa; assembly: GCA_954870475.1. NCBI lineage: Eukaryota > Viridiplantae > Streptophyta > Magnoliopsida > Lamiales > Orobanchaceae > Euphrasia > Euphrasia confusa. The sequence continues at coordinate 40,510,803 of OX940952.1, forward strand.
AGGCCGAAAACTCGAGCTAACCTTATGATCATTATTCGCGTGTGAAAAGGTATCGGAAGCTAAATTCATACGGCATTATCCGAAGACACTTGAGGAAAGGCTGGTCTTTCCTCCCCTCAATGCATTCCATTGCTTCTTTCCCAATACCGTGTGGTAGCTGGAGACAAACCCAATCCATCAACGACTCGATATCCTTGGCAAAGTCGAGTAGATACCAATCCAATAGCTTCGGTATGGCTATAAACTTCTGAGCCCTTGAAATTCCAATTGCTGCTTGTAAGTACTCTCTTTTCGCTGTTTCAAGCTGACTTTCGACTTGGGATGCAGTGTAAACTCGAACCTTTGATTGGAAAAAAAATGTATAGATGATTGAATTACACGAAAAGCAGCATGATTATGTATTGTAATATCTTCTGGGAGAAATCACTTACAGCAGGGGAAGACCAGCTCCCACAAGAAAGCGCAAATGTAACCAAGGGTTCAGATAATTCCAAGCCATACATGTTCCGTGTCTTCATCTCGTCATATTTTTTTACACCCTTAGTGAAAGTCTGAGGAAGATGAAACAAATAAGATAAAACTGTTATGGCTAATGTGACTGGAAAAGTAATGCAAACGCAACAAGTTATCTTACGTAATTCGAGTGGTAAGGCAACCTCAATATGAAATGCTCAATTGTTATGGCGTTTAGAATGTGCCCACCTACATTCACTGTTGCCTGAGAAATAAAAAGGCCAACTATCGTCATTTATTGTGCAAATGATAGTGAATTAGTATTTGGGTAAGGACGATAAACATTACCTTTTGCATCAGTGCAACAACAATTTCAGGATTTTCTTGAATGCCAAACTCGATAAATGCCTGAAGAGAATGGGGATATCAGCTCCGTTTTATTAATTTCTAACCAAGAATGCAGCATTCATCATGTCATAGTTAAAAGGAACGGTTATACTTTTTGTACGATTACGTACATTCATCATGCATGAATTGTAGATGTTTATCCAGAAAGCGATCTTCTCTTGATGGCCGAGATCCTTCAACTCAACCAATGCAAGTTTCTCAAATAGAAGCCTAAACAAAGAATCAAAAGATTATAACCATCGCCAGTATAATAAATATCCAAAACAGGCCTATAAAAAAGGAAATAGTCTTATATAACCTTAATCTTTGAACTAGGATCACAGATATCGTAGTTTTGTTCGGATTGATTGAGGCAGCTTCAATAGCGAGTAAATGCTTATACGGACCAATATCAGTATTCCCAAACATGGAGCAAATACTGTAAGGATCCTTAAACTCTACCAAATCGTCAGAAGAATTCAGCACACAGAGTGAAGGTAAAGTTTCCGCGGTACTACGACTCTTCTTGGAGCTCATTCTTAAGAAAATGCTCATTAGGCATTTCAGAATGTTCTCGGATATCTTGTTTGGACTGTCATCTACGGACGGTAGATTTTCCAACTGATAAAAAACAAAATCTAAAATAAAACTACTTATTTCAGATTGGTCACAAACAAAAGCGAAATAAGGAAAACCTGATTGTTTTTACGATCTAAGCGCCCGCCATTTGATCTGCATTCAACGGGAAGCTTTTTCACAGGAGTTTGAACTGTTTTTGTTTTCGAATTCGATAACTGCTGCTTGCTTTTCGATGAATTCGTATTGGAAAGGTTCTCTTTTCCTCTCCTTTCATCTAAATAACATTGAATGTATCACTATCAGAGTTTCAATAGTTTTTGTAATAAACCAAACATAACAAAAGAAGCTGTGATTACCGGTAAGAGAAGGTAAATTATTCCCCGTAACTGCAGAAGAATTTTTTGCTTCCGTTCGAGTTGATGATTTGTACTGCTTTGACTTCAAATCTTTAATCGTATTCGTACCAAAGTCGTACAAATCACCCGAGTTGTTTGTATTCTTTTTGGAGGACGAAATGTTAACGGCTTCCTGATATAGTCCTTGCCTGAAATGCACGACTTTATCTTCAAGTCGATTTACTTCCTCTTCCAAGATAGCAACTTCAGCGAGAAGCTCAAGAATCTACCAAAGATCATAATAATAACAAAGTATAATTACAATCGACCTAAATCTTCAATGCACGTATTTTAGGCATCTAATAACAAAAATCTCCATAAATGCATTAAGAACGGAAACAAAATTAGGGAACAGGATGCTGACAGGTGGCGGGAGATACGGCGGGAGGCGAGGAAGAGTTCCGAGCGGCCTAGTAAATGCTCTCTCCAGAGCTCGATGAACATTTTGTTCGTGCCCGAGTCTCTTCTTTAGCTTATCGACCTATACGAACAGTGTTAATAATAATAATAATATAACAATCAATATCACAATCTACTGAACTCACATCTTGCTGCAATGCCGTTTTTCTTTCTCGGATCGATAGTCGACGGGTTGTAACCGGTTTCTTCTTCGGAGCATTCATAATTCTACGACCACCACTCTGTGTTTCCAGTTTTTCCTTGAATGAATGGTAAAGAGTGGAAGCAAGAATCAGCTTCCACAAGAAAGGAATTGTATACAAAAAGAAAGCCCACTTTTACTGAAATGTTTACATTTACATTTAATTAAATTAATTGATTTATTTATAATTTCACAGAAGCATTGATTATATAGCAACTGCAGGAAAATAAAAATAAAAAATAGAAATTACAGTTTTGTTGTTGAACATGGTGATCCTTCTTCACCTTTTGTCACTCCCCAGAACTTAAACAATTAAATGATCCCTGCAACTAACTGCCAACGTCATTTAATCCATCAATATTTATATATATAAATGAGAAAGACTAGGAATGAATGAATGAATTCATTTTGCAAAACAGAGAGTACAGAGAAATTAATTGCAAATCGCACCTCAGAATTAGGCTAAATTACAATAAACCGACCCCGATTTTTTACAGCTTCCTAACTTCGATCTCCAAATCCTATCTCTGCAACAAATAAAAATCCGATTTCGTTCATTTCCCAGTTCAGTAAAAAAAAAAAGTGTGTATAATGTGTGCGCGCGCGTGTGTTATACATACACATCCAAGCTGTCTCTGACTGTAAATATATATAAATTTAATTTGCTATATTAGGTTAAACATTCCATTTTAATTAATTTTCATAACATATAGTTTCATTAAATCATTATTCTTTTTTTTAGGTAAATTAAATCAAATTCGTATTATTAATATTGCGTCTGAATAATTAAATAATCAATGGACGTAATTATTAGTTGAACTTCCAATATATTTACTATAATATGAAAGCTGTCAGCCTATTAAAGCACATCAAACAATTCATTATTAAAAGAAGATTAATTAATTAATTAATTAACTAATGGATTAGTATTATTATAGATTATTATATAACATTATAACCATAAACGTTAAGCAGCTCATACAAGGCGCAATGTAGTCCAACACGACCATCTTTAAGCAATCATGAATTAACGTGCGCTTCCTATTTTTGGTTCTATTTATTCGGATGGGCATTTCAAAACGTAATTATCGTGGCTTCATCGTTTTCTAATTGAGCTTCATCATGTTTGTTTCGGATAGTACAAATTCATGATCTCGCTCGCATACTTTGAAATTTCAAATATTATCAAACGTCAGCTAATAGTTAATGTGTTGAAATGTCGGTTTCAAAACAACTCACATTTGATTATTTGATTGATTTTATCATTGTTTTTTACCATACATCTTTTTTGTGCATTGATTACAATTTTATATTAATTTACATACACAACTGTCTACGTCTAATTTATTAATTTAGAGTACTGTTTGTTTATTTTGCACGTCGATTATATTTAATTAATTTTCTATTGGTATATAGTAGTAGTGTGGCTATTATTGAAAATATTAATATATTTTTACTTTTTCAATATTTGTCAAACGTGCAACTTAGTTTTTGAATTAATAAAAAAAATATAAATAAAAAGCTGCATAGGTCACATGGATATCGAACAACTAAAGTAGTTTGGAATTGAAATTTATATCGATGACAGTCGAAGACATGCGAGCTTAAATACACTCAGTTCATATTTTTATTATTGCATCTCATGTAATAATAAAATAAATATATTAATAATCCAAAATTAATTAGAAAGTCTCAAAAAACAATTGGCATGTCGAAGTTCACATGCCCACCTAATATCCATCATCATAACCATGTTAACCAACGAGTTATTTTTGTACATCGATCCATCCCAAACTGATTTAGTAAAATCGAGTTTCAATTTTTTTTATCTGATCGAGAAAATATAAAAAAAGTATAGCATGAACGTGAATATGAATACTCATGAAATTATATCGTAAAAATATTTTCGATTGAATATTGATTTTCGAAGATACGTTCTTCTAAATTGTTTTAAAATTGAAAAAAGAACATTATAAAGCCAAATCAAAATGAGAAATAGCTAACGAAGTTGGGCGCGAGGTGATGATTGTTTACGGAATATGATATGGACATACCTTTCACAACCACGTGAGAATATTAAATCTTCCTATCCGTTCTTTAATGATTTTCTTGCAATTTTTAGACATAAAATTAGTACTTGTATTTATTCGTACATTAACTAATTCAGTTATTTTATTTAATTTCAATTAAAGTTGTTCCGTAAAATATATGCTCAATTAATTTTATTTTATCGAATGGGTTAAAAGACTACACAGTAATAAAATCACTGCATCACCTAATTGTACTTAGCAACAATGATTAGTTTTTGCACTGGACGCCCCCTCAATCCCTAATTGTACTTAGCAACAATGATTAGTTTCAGATGTGTATTTAGCACACAAAAGTCAGCAATTAGTTAGGTGTTGTAATTGTACAATTAATTCACGTAATTAATATCTTCGTGCACGAAAAGGTTTCGATTTAAAAACTACTCCAATCTTAATCAAGGTTCTAAAAAACGCTAGTCGGGCGGTGACTAGGGGACTAGCGCCTAGAGGGATTAATCGGGGATTAAGCGGGGATTAATCGTTTTACTTTTTTATAATTAATTAATTAATATAATATTTTAAAAATATTGTTATGCATAATAAATCAATATTTTGAACAAAAAATAATCAATAACTAATCTAAACATAGTATTAATCAAAAGTTTAATATAGTAAAATAATCAAAATAGTTTGTAAATTTAAAATTTTAGATTATTTTCATTATATATTTAATATATTTTTTTCAAATTTTGATGCCGTACCTCAAAATTTATCATAACATCATCTATTTTATTTGATTTATCAAGATTTGCATCTAATTTAATTGTTCAGTTTAATCTGCTTGAGAACTGTCTAAGTAAAGACGAAATTAATTGAACTTAAGCGGTCAAAATCGGGTTTAGGCGGGTCTGGGCGGGTTTAGGCGGCGCTTAAGCGGGTTAGGGCCTAGAGCCTAAAATCGAGGCGGTCGAGTACAACCTAGAGCCTAGGCGGAGATTTTTAGAACCATGATCTTAATAGCTGCAGCACGTACACAATTCATGGTTACATACTTACATGAAATATTACTCAGCTGATAACGTGGAAGATTAATTAATAATATTGCTTCGACAATACACTTAATTATGACATGGTCATATTCTACTTTTTCTATAGTCAACCACATTTAACATATTAACCGATGTAAATGAGATCATCTTGTTCAACACATATCTACCTCCCTCAAATTTACAAAAAAAAAAAAAAGGAAAACATTTGTGAAACATAGGGAGTATTTTCTAATGAGGCTTAGCTGGAGACATCACAAACCATTTACTTAATCCGTACGTACTTAATAGTAAAAATAATTACAAGTATGAAAACTCATCATATACCCAAAATATTACTCCCTCCCATTCTTTATAAGATGATTTCATATACCCAAAAAATCATTTAAGTATTGATTGATTCAAACCAAAACTTGAAAGATGATTTCATATACAGTAGTATCTTTCTCTTCACAAACCATAGAGATCGTAGATCTAGTATTAGACTATTAGTAATGAATTGGATAATGGTTTTTGTATCCGGACCTACATTGTCTAAAATGACATGTACTGCATCTCCATGGGTTTCTGGAGTCCCTCACTTTACTTTTGTTTGTGGAAAACAAAATAATTAACCAACACTTTTCCCACGTTTAATCTGTGAGGTCTCATAATGAAAAAAGTTGGAAAACTGCCGCACAACACAACCTTTTCTTTTGGGTAGGACCAGTTCATAAGTACTTACTATATAGATAAAAATGACTTTTTTTTAATTTTTTTTTACCAAAAGTTAAGAAGTAGTAAAAATTAAAGAAATATTGGTAAATTGAAAATGTGATTTTTATACATATATAATAGCTCAGAGATCAAAGTTACAAAAGTTGAAGTACGTATTTGATATTTGACAGTAGTATAATGAAGTACGTATAAAATTGAAAACGTGCGTCACACCCCAAGCATAGATTCAATCTTCAAGAATACAAAAGTTAAATAAAAATCATAAGAAAAGGTCACGCGCCTGTACATATAGTTTTATACTCCATATACATTCATTAACGAGTGTATGCTACTTACAAACAATGATTATTGAAAAAGAGAATAAACTTTGAATACCAAATGATATATTAATAGTATATGTTTTTCTTTACTCTTTATTTATTAAGTATAATATATATTTCTATCATTTTCTTTAGTTTATCACAAGTCAGTTATTTTGTTTTAAACATAAAATAACCTGGAGCTATAGCTACAAAAAGTCATCTGCTTTGACAAAAAACATTTTACCCTCTTATATTCCCAATCACATCGCTCATTATATTTATCATAATAGTATAAGAAACACCTACTAAATATTTAGATCTGTCGCATGTTACTAAAATCAACCTAACTGCAAATCTTGAAATACATATTTTAATCACACCATTTGATCGTAATACCAACTCAGACCTAGCCTAGTGATTCACCACTTCGGGGTTGGGCTCGCCTAGTTGTCCTAATGATCTCGTTTCATGGTTCAACTCTCGCTTCAAGCTCCAAGGGGTGAAATTCAATTCAAATGCAGTACACACACTTGAGCTTGTTAAGAATCGAGGGTTGACTCGTAAACTTGATCATTTGGACGACAAGAATGATTTTACACTGAAGAAGGATATCAAACTAAAGTTTCTCACCTTATCAAGAAAGGGAACCGAGAATCTGAATCTCTCGTCTAACAAACCAGAGCATATAATTAATTAGTAACTATCTGTTGTTTAAGTAGCCGACAATTCTCACTCGGTGGAAAAAAATGAATGAGATATTTACAGTTTGAGGTAGTGTGCAAATATACTACTCTCATACTAAAACCTCTATAAATGATAGTGATACAGAGAAACAGAATCGTATATTATCAAGAACCAGTAACGGACCTGAACTGCAAGCGAATTTCAGCTATCCAAAAAACTGTGTTAACTTTATTGAACCTTCAAATATTCTGCAACTGGTTATGGACTTGTAAGGCTTCTAAAATACTATTAACCCACCTGAAAAAAGTAAAGGAAAAATCCCCATAGTATCACAACTCAAGCAAGAAAATATTGCTTTAAGTTCCCCTCCCTTGGCATTTATAAAAATATTACTATCTTGACCCATTGATTAACTTCAGGGGTATTAATGTAACTTTGAAAGGCGTTTTTTATTTTTACGAAAGTCGAACATGGAGGGTACTATTTATAATTATCCCAAATTACACTAGAAGAAAAACAAATAAAAATAAAAGCCGAGATTATCATCATAAAAAATACTAACTTTTACAGAGAAGACAGATTTTTACCCTTCGATGCTTGGATTTTCTGGGAAGTATACATTCCTTAACCCCAGTTTTTTAGCAGCTAAAGCAGTTGTCTCTCCTATACATGCAACAGCTTTATCCCACTCTTGGGGCTCAGGTATTAAGCTAATCCAAGCACTGATAGAGAAATTTCAAAAAATTCAAAAAGAATACTCTATTAAGCAAATATTAAAGGAGAGTCCGGCATTATTTTAATTTTTTTTTCAAATCTAAACACAAGTTACCGAATTGCAGAAGGTGATGCTACAGCAATAACAGGAGCGCAAAGTGCTTGTTCTAAAACAAATTCATCCACATGACTAACAATTTCCTGCATGACAAATATAATACTCAAATCAGACTTTCAGATAATTCATTAATTCAACTAAATGGCTCCACAGACCAGTGTAAAAAATACTAATTATCTGTATTTCACTCAATAATAGTTCATCACTCTCTTCCTTCCTCAAGTTTCGTCTCTATTCTTTTGACTATGGTGAAAAGCCGAACCAATTTTCATAATCCACCCTCAACCCCATCAAATTAATATTGAATAATTTTCGTAATTCACCTTCAACCCCTAATATTGAGAATATTCTGCCGATAACTCCAAACTATGGAGATTTCTATAACATCACATTTCACTGTAATGGTCACAAAAAAACCCAAGTAAAATCAAACATGAGTAAATTAATGTACTCATATCAAGGTCTAGATCCATAAATGACATACTGCAATTGACAACACTAAAATAATTGATTGCACAAAGCAAGGTCCATAAAAGGAAAACTTCAATTGACACAAGTGTCATTACCGTGGTATATGTGTTCAGTCTAGTAACCTCAAATCCACGCCTCGTTAGTCCTTCCTCTAAAATCAAAGTCAGCCAATATATCAGCTGAAAGTAGTCAGCCAATCCATAAATATTGACTAATTTGAATTTTGTGTTAACTCATAATATTAAATTAATCTAGTTCATAATATTAAAATTAGTCTAATTTTAACTAAAAAAAATATATACGTTTTGGGCAGCGAGTTGTTTCTTTGCCCGAGATTGATGTATATATCAAACTTGCAAATATGTAATGTGGAAATTCAAGAGTGAACAATTTAAGCATTTTTACCAATCTCATTGCTAGCTTTAGCTGAAGCAGGGTACAAAACCGTGCACCTTGAATTTCCTTGGTCCGGAAGCTCGGCTGCCAAAACCTTGCCAATAGCTGAGAAAACAATTAAAGTTACTTATTACATTTTTTTATTATGTGAGATAATGTTTCTGGCTGTATATTTTTCAAAAAAAGTTGCACACCTAGCACAAAAGCGCGCATATATTGAAAATTTAACTCTCTTGTTATTCATTGTATTTAAAAAATACAGAGCTAGCTTATAACAAACACCTTTTGAAGGCGCAAAAGCCACATTCACTCCTGTCAAAGAAGGATGGCTGTTTTCAAATACACTTGCTGTGCCAGCCCCTACAACTCCAACCCTAACTTTTGGTGCCCCAGCAGCTCTGCGGGTCAAAATCTTCCATTATGAAATGATATCAGGCAACAGGATATACTATAATCTGATATAAAAAAATGATCAGCACCTGAGAGCTTGCATATCTTTTTTTTTTCCTTTTAAGTTTGGATGGTTTTAATTGTTCTCTATTACGGAATTTTCTGCTATCATTTCAGCATCTCAGAGCCTATTATTTATTTGTAATGACGAATGATTGCTCATTAATAAGTCAAAATAATCTAGAAGTAATGCAAAAGCAGCTAAACCTTACTTCCAGGCATCAAGAAAAACTAAGCCGGCTTCGGGTGAAGTTATGATAATCCAGTCAAATGAAGTGCCTGCTGAAGACAAGAAAAAAATGGAAACTATCAGAACTCAACAACATGAACAGATTTAGTTCCAACATTACACATATGGGGGAGAGAGAGAGCAAATTGGAGATGGATTTTATACTTTTTCACATTCAATACACCCCTCCACACACACACACACATGAATAACACAAAGGGCTGTGTATATTACTCTATGTAACAAAAGAGATCGGAAAAAGGAAACGAAATTGTCTTAGCTGCTCAACAACTAACGTAAAATCAAGGAATGAGTGATGGAATTATCCGTAACTTACTGCTCAATAGACAGGTAAGCTTTTCTAAATCAGGCAACTGAGTATGCTGGATGAGAGGAAGCTCTAGACAGTTAATCCCGCGATTTTCCTAACAAATGAATAAATAAACACAAACAAAATGTTACCGAAAAAGGCATCATATCTCATTAGAACATGTCTTACACATTTTCATTGACGCCATCTATGTTGTGTAACCTAAATTAGTACTGATCCAAACTCCATTGCTGAAACAACTTTATTTCCAATTCCATTTTCATTTCTTGCAGCATAAAAAACACTTCTTTAATTTAATTTCGTTTATTTCTTCTCTGATTGTCAGTGTTCATTTATTTAAAAGCTATACAGGTCCAGAATATCACCAGAGCATCGGTTATGAAAATCCAAATAAAAAAATAAGAAAAAATAATATGAGAATCATTCAGTTCAATGCAATACATAGAATTACCAAAGCCCCAATGAGTTTTCCGTTTTTGCCCCGCTCCCTCGTGACGACGACTTTGGGATTTGATGACGAATGCAGTGAAGCTGAAGATGAAGCCGAAGCGAAACGTTTGATCTTAATGGAAATTGTGCTGCTGCTATGAAACCAATGAGAAGACGAAGATGAAGAGAAGGGAATTGCAGGATGAGTGACCGGGGAGAAGGGGCACAGAGAAAACGGAGCCATTAAAATCAGTTTTAGAGAGGAATGGCTAAGGTCGAAAGGCTTTATCTATTTAATTAATTTATCTATTTTTAAATACTTTTCCAAATGTACTAACAAGCATGCATATTCATTGCAAATTTTATTTGATGATTTTTCAATATCTATAACTAAGTACTCCCTCCTTTTTTTTTTTTTTTTATAAGGGTCCTCTTACACATAAATTAAGAAAATAAAATTATATTTTATTTATTAATATTTATATCTGTAAATTAATATTAAATAATTTTTGAAGACATTTTTTATATAAAACTCTTAAACTTCTCTAATCTTTCTTAAGATTATTTTATAATAATAAAATTGATTATTTATTATTAATAATAAGATAATTATTAAATGCATTTAGAGTTAATACATTCTAAAACGATCAATATTAAGCAAATAAAAAATTGGTAAAACGTCTTATAAAAAAAGAGGAAGGAGTAGTAATTATTTTAAGTTATACCTTTCAAATTATTGTAATTTTATAGAGATGTAATATTTTTTTAAAATTGGATTTTCATACTTGCTTAAATTGAAATTTACGAAAAAAAATATGTGACGGGACAATCAAAATGTGATACTCTAACGTAATATCGGGCTACATGTATAAATCAAGCATCTCATGTGTAACAAATCGCAAACTCCATAAAACGAGTTTCGTAACTAGTAATTTTCGACATTCAATTCTCAATTGTAATATGATATCTAAAAAAAGGATGAGTCATAATATTCCAAGTGTCACATTTTTTTGGCTGAAAATACTACTATATTAAATTATTAATACTAAAATTGTGATTATTAAAAAAAGTAATTACTTTATTAGATTTTTACTTCGTAGTGATATTAATAATTCTACATGAGAATAAATATATAAATATATAATGAATTGTGTTTTGTGCTTTCTGTATTTTTAATTTTTACGAAATGGTAGAATCGAAAAAACCACCGCTGGGAACGTGGGCGTCGAACGACCGCCAAATAAAAAAATCCTACGGTCTGAAACAATTCCCCGTTTTCGTTTGATTTCATTTTACTCCAGAAAAACACCTCAGTATTAACGAAGAAGATCAACACTGAGCAAAAGTCAAAATTGGATTCGAGAGGTGTAAACAGGGAATATGCCATTCTATGGTATTATATGCGTCTATTATTACTCCATTTCTTAATCACCTGGATTTCCTCTTTTTGGGTAAGCACAGGAGTTTGTTTATGTGCGTATATATATACATACATACATAAATACGTGTGTATGTATAGATTCACCCATAAATCTACAAGTATATATTTACACAAAGTGACTTCATCTTCTTCTATCTGTCTCTCCCACTTCGTCATATATTGAGGTAGCCTTTTGGTTTTTGTGCAATGCCTTTTTTTCCATTGAATAGGAGGGTTTTTAGTGCACTGTGTTTTGTCGATCGATCTAATTAAAAATTCGAACCCTGATGTGAAAATTGCGAGATAGAAAAGAATAAAAATAAAAGTGTATTTTTTTTGTTTGTTTAATTTCGTGCTGGAAACCCTAAAAGTGGGGATTACAATTACAACCTTCTGATTTTAACTCGTTGATTTGATTGCTTTTGGGTTTGTCAAAAGTTCTTCTATTTGGAGGTTGATGAAACTTTCAGTTTCTCCCAAAAATGGAAATTCTAATAATTGATTGATTCTCATCTCTACTCTTTATTTTTTACGGAAATTTTAACAATTAACCTGGTTTGGTTATTCATCAATTGGAATCTATCTGCAGAATTCAATAGCTCTGTATCCGGTTTCGAGTTTTGACAGTTGTATCTTGTAAAGAGAAGAACCCTCCAATTTAGTATCCCTGAGTGTGTATTCATGGGGTCCGATAAACAGCCGTCTGGTTTGCTAGATACCCTGAATATGCAAAAAGTTAGGACAATTTTCACCCACACGTATCCGTACCCGCACGAGCATTCGCGCCATGCTGTAATTGCCGTCTTTATAGGATGCCTATTCTTCATATCCTCGGATAATATGCACACTCTTGTTCAGAAGCTAGACAGCAATATCAAGTGGTGGTCCATGTATGCCTGTTTGCTTGGGTTCTTCTATTTCTTTTCTTCTCCGTTTATAGGCAAAACAATCAAACCAAGCTATTCTAATTTCAGCCGTTGGTGAGTAATCTTGTTTGGAAGAAAAATATTTATATTTGTACATTTCTTTTGTCCTAATTTTATTTTTGTTTCGTGCGCTTCAGGTACATAGGATGGATATTGGTGGCTGCATTGTATCATCTTCCTAGTTTTCAGTCGATGGGAGTTGATATGAGGATGAACCTTTCATTGTTTTTAACGATTTACGTGTCTTCCATTTTGTTTCTTCTTGTTTTTCACATTTTGTTCATTGGCCTCTGGTATATTGGCCTTGTGGCTCGCATGGCTGGAAGGAGACCGGCAGTTCTCACTATTCTCCAGAATTGTGCGGTAAAATCTAATATAGCAATTTTTCAAGTGTAAAAATGAATTTTGAGAATCTAGCTATATTCATGTGAAAACTGGTACTGTGTATGAATGCATTTTTGTTTGTTTATAATAATTTCAGAGATTTTAGTGGTAGAATTCCCATTAATTATTTTGATATATAGATGTAATGGTAGATGGTGGTACTGTGATGGATTTTAGTGGTAGTGGTGGGTCCCAACCCAAATACAAAATACAAAAATTGTGATTAGTAGGTGATGTTCGATAGTGATATGGAAAATAATACTCCATTGTGCTCAGTAGGAGTAATAGAAAAGCTTATAAACAAACACGATTTATTTAAATGAAGTTGGAATGGAAATAGGCAGCTTTAAACATAAACAATTTTATTATAAATTTCTTGGACTCTTAAATTCTGTCACTAATTGTTGTGTAGGTTATAAGTGTAGCATGTTGTGTATTTTATAGCCATTGTGGCAACCGTGCTATCATGAGGGAAAAGACATTTGATAGGAGGTTCTCGGGTTGGTTTACGCTGTGGAATAAGGAAGAGCGGAATTCGTGGCTCGCGAAATTCGTTCGCATGAATGAATTTAAAGATAAAGTTTGCTCGTCTTGGTTCGCTCCAGTTGGCTCTGCTAATGATTACCCATTTTTGTCCAAATGGGTTATTTATGGTGAGGTATGATTTTTATTGTTATTTGGGCAGACAATGTTCGTATGAGCTCATTTGAAACATCTTATAAGCTCATAGGTCTTATTAGTTATTATAAGATATATGTAGAGCTTATAATATGGTAGATCTTTTGAAATAAGTAGTTAAGTACTTGGAGATAAAAGAAGTCAGAGCTTATAAGATGCAATAGTAGCCAAAAAACTTTAAGGTAGAAAAGTAAACCCCATCAGTTTTAAAAGTAACTTGTAAGCTCCTAACATCTTATTTTGGGAGCTTATAAGACATTTTCTTTAAATGTCAAAATATATATAGAGAACATATAAGCTCAGCCAAACACAATCTTAGTGCTTTCCTTATTATATTTACAAAATTATCTTATGTTACTGTGCTTTTGTGTTTCACAATTTCAGTTGACCTGTAGCGTTGGCTCATCATGTGCGGAATCACCGGCTGAAATCTCACCTATATATTCATTATGGGCTACTTTTATTGGCCTCTACATGGCCAATTATGTCGTTGAAAGATCTACAGGGTTAGAATTAACTTATGACCTCTCGCTTTTTTAACATATCTGTTTTTTTTCCCTTGAATTTTTGGTCTGCTAAGGCCCACCCTGAAGCATAAAACCTGAACTGACCTGTATGTTTGGATATTTAAAATAAAAATAAAACCTTGAGGTTTGATACTAGTTAAGTTTAAGGTGATAGTTTGTAGCACTATAAAAACTGAGGTAGGTGTTTGAATGTTTATTTATTCTATTTTTTTAATTATAATGGGAGTAAAGTGTTATACAGAATCAAACTTAAAGTTTTTTTTTTCTTTCTTTTTTGTAATTTTCAAAACTCTTTGCGCTGATTTATAATTAATCTAACCTCGGGTATATTTTGTGATTATCTCCTTTAGTACAACAGGGAGGTTATTTCAGTTGCTCTTTCGGTTGATTAATTTGTTGTCTTTTTCCTTGTGTCAAACAATAATAGTTGGGCTCTTACTCATCCTGTTGCACAAAAAGAACACGAGAAGTTGAAGAAAAAGCAAATGAAGCCCGACTTCTTGGATATGGTTCCTTGGTACTCCGGGTATTTTCCTTGGCACTGTCTGTTCTCGTAGTTGGATGCTCACCTTCAACTCATTATTATTCTTTGTTCTTTGAATATAATAGGACATCAGCTGATTTATTTAAGACGGTTTTTGACCTTCTGGTATCAGTGACTGTGTTTGTTGGACGTTTTGACATGCGTATGATGCAGGTATATCTATCATTCATACGTATACACATAATTTGGTGCTACTATTATTTTAGAATTGATTTATATTCCATGAGGAGTTTTTATTTTATTTTGTTCCTCGTCTTTGTACTTTTTACAAATAAAAAACTCAGCAAAACTTGTTCTTTCATATTTTTTAATTATTTTAAATCCTAATTATGTGAGCTAATTTCAAAAGGTTTCCTTTAGGTTTGTACTTTCAAAAGAACAAAATAATATTCCTGAGATTTTATTCACTTAAATTCCTCCCTTCAAAAGCAAAAAGCATCTTAACCCCCCTCTCCTGCAAATTTACATAAACAATTAGCCCCTTAAGTTGAACACCGGAAGTATTTTTGTGGTAGTTCTGTAAGTTACAATTTTTATAATTATGTCAAAACTAGGGAACTTTTTGTGACTATCAATAAATATATTCAACTTGTTCAAGAATTAAGTAAGGGCAGATAGGGTTTGTTATTCATATGTGTTCTGGAATAATTTTCTCATTTAGGAATGCTATTACATTGGATTTATTATGAAATTTAATAATGCAGTGCGGAAATTGTCCGTAACTTTACTAATCTCTTTGGGTTCCATCTTGAATATTAAATGCCATGTCTCAATTTTAGGCAGCAATGAGCAAGGTCGAAGATGCAGCTAAGCAAGGGGATCTATTGTACGACCAGTTTAGCGAACAAGATGAACTGTGGTTTGACTTTATGGCTGATACCGGTGATGGTGGGAATTCTTCTTATAGTGTGGCACGGCTTCTTGCTCAGCCGTCAATTAGGATTCGGAGTAATGACTCTCAACCTCAGGTCACATTGCCACGTGGGAACCTGCTCCTTATAGGGGGTGATCTCGCGTAAGCTCTTTAACTCGTCTTTAATGCCACTAATGATTTATTGGGTCTTGGTTTTTGATTTTTGTACGGCCAGTGAAAGCTGTCTTGTGAAAAATTAATTATGTTTTCTCAACAATTGATTATTAGAATTTATAGCCGTCTGTTATGTCCTATTTTGAAAATAAGCTATTCTTTTTGTTTCCTTATAGTTCTCAGCACGTAGAAATTTTTGGTCTCTGTGCAAATCCATTCTAGCAGCGTGTTAATATAATATTTAATTTGTAAGAAATAGGGATTGAGTTTATTCATACATGCATATTTGATTTGTTAAGGAGTATGTTGATAAAATAAACTCGTTTTACTGTGGTAGTTTATGTTATATTGTTGTACAATGATCTGACCTTTTAAGATAAACCATTTATTTGGTGGGTTATATACTGAACTGGGACTAAATGTTTTTTTTATTAATCTAGGTATCCTAATCCATCTGCTTTTACGTACGAAAGGCGCCTTTTTCGTCCATTTGAGTATGCTCTTCAGCCTCCCGTTTGGTACAAGGAGGGACATATAGCTGTGAATAAACCAGAATTGCCTAGTGGGGTATCAACACTCGAGCAATATGATGGGCCCCAGTGCTTTGTTATACCTGGGAATCATGGTTCGTTTTAGTTCTTTGTCTTGACATTAAAAAAATCCTTTCATTTGACTTGTTATTGTTTGCTAGAAAGTTGCATATTGGAGTCCAAAACATAGTAATTTTCTCAAATCGAACATCAAATTTATCCTATTATCAAATTGTGACCCATTTTTTTTAATTCTTAGTTTGGGACCTAGATTTTACTTCTTATTCTTTAAATCTTGCAGTAAAACCTTAATTAGAAACTAAAGCACAATTTGGGCTCTGAGATGAGAAAGAATCAAATTTCAAGCTCCGAATGGACTAACTTTGGGAAATTAAGTCCGAATTGAGAAACAAAAAAAAAAATAAAAAAAAATCCCCTCTACTTGATGTTTTCCTTTTTCTTGATTGTAAATTTTATAGGCTGTAGAGGCTTAATCATGGGTTACTGTTTACAGATTGGTTTGATGGGCTTCAGACATTTATGCGGTATATATGTCACAAGAGCTGGTTGGGTGGATGGTTTATGCCGCAAAAGAAAAGTTATTTTGCCCTTCAGCTACCAAAAGGATGGTGGGTCTTTGGTCTTGATCTTGCTCTCCATTGTGATATTGATGTTTATCAATTCAAGTTCTTCTCAGAACTGATTAAGGACAAGGTACTGTTTAGGATTTCAGTTTAGTCGTTATATGGAAGCTGCTGGATTTGTCTGTGTGCTGAACAGATCCTGAATAATTTTTATTTTTTATTTTTAAAGATTTAAACTGAAAATTAAATTAGTCATGTGTTGAAAAGAAAAGAAAAGATTTCCTGTGAAAGTGAAACTTTTTCTAAGGTGGATAATATTTGGTGATGACCTATGTTGAGAACCTTGCAGAATTGTTATTCTCTTCCCTTCCCGGGAATATCTTCATAGGTATCCCGGCACGGCGATTAAGAAAAAATGTTTTTCTTGACTATGTTGACCAAAAAAGTAAGAGCAAAATTGTCATTTAAATTGAGGAAGTAAGGGTAGTTATTTCATTTTTTAAGGCTGAGAAGATATTTGCCGGACAACCCAAACAAGAAAGTGTGAATATATTCATGTGACGGAGGGTGTATAAATATGATTTTAGATTTATGTATTTATATAAATTCAAACTTGTCCTTTTTTAAAAATGGCCTTCAAATAAAAAACACACAATAAGGAGGCTTGATCCAAAAACCTAACCTCCTCCCAAAGAAAGTCTTCCTTTCATTTTGCAATCCTTTCCCCCTATTTTTGAGTTGGTTGTAGTTGTAGTTGTAGTTGTACTTGTGGCCCTTATTTTGTTAATAGGCCAATCCGCCAAACCTCAAGGTTACTTTTGTAATCACCCCTAAATTTATAGTTGCCAAAGAAAGGATCTCTATGTGAAATTGTTAAATAATTTTTTCAATATATTTTAAGGCGTATTTTCTCAGCGACATTTATGTTTAGTTTAGGGAATTAAATCAGTATATACAGTATACCACTTTATATTATTGGTTGATGTTTTTCAAGGTGAATCATAATTTATTGAACATATTTTCCAGGTGAGCAAAAACGATTCCGTGATCATCATGACCCACGAACCAAATTGGCTACTCGATTGGTATTGGAGTGACGTGACTGGAAAAAATATTTCACACCTTATACGTGACCACTTAAAAGGAAGGTGTAAGCTCCGTATGGCCGGTGACTTGCATCATTACATGCGGCATTCATATGTTCCGTCCGAGAAGCCCGTATATGTGCAGCATTTGCTTGTGAATGGTTGTGGTGGGGCTTTTTTGCATCCGACTCACGTATTTAGCAATTTCAACAGTTTATACGGGACATCTTATGAGAGCAAGGCTTCATATCCATCTTTTGAAGACTCAAGCAGGGTATGCTTGATGTTTGTTTATTATAATACGACTGTTTTGTTAAATGGAAATCATTCTTTTGCTGATTGCATTTGATGTGGATCTATGTTTAGAATTTCGATCCGAGAATCCAGATTTGATTATAGTAACACAAAAAAACTACTCAAAAATATTAATTGAACGTCTTTATTCTTTTTTTTTTTCAGATTGCATTAGGGAATATTTTGAAGTTTCGGAAGAAGAATTGGCAGTTCGACTTCATTGGTGGCATTATATACTTCATCTTGGCATTTTCCATGTTTCCACAGGTAAATGTTTTTTCTAATGAAGCTGTAGTTTGATTTATCAATTAGGATGTGAGGCATAATAATTAGTATTACAGTTGGGAGTTTATTAGAAAAATACATTTGAGGGTTTGACATAATTTATAAACTAAAAGACACGGCTACCTTTCAAAATTACAAAAATACTACTTGCAACATTTATTTTGCTTACATCTGCGTCCTTCAGAAAACATTTCAAAATATGTTGCAGTTAAATGAATCCACTTCACCGATCATACTTTTTTTTTTGTGTAATATTGAAATTTACTTTTTTGAAGTTCTCTAACTATCCCTTTTATATTTAAAAAACACATATGCTCTTGACCATGCAGACCTTGATGATGTTTCTCACACTTTAAGGGAGATACTTGTGATTTTAGAGTTCTTCTAATTAGTTGAAATCTCTGGGGCAGTTTTGTAAGTATCCATGCATGTGATTTATAAAAAGCAAAATCTTGACTAGTTGTTTTCTCTCATGTTCTAGTGCAAGCTAGATCACATCTTACAGGATGATACATTTTCCGGTCAAATAAATAACTTCTTCAGCACAGTTTGGGATGCTTTTATCTATATGCTCGGGCGCTCATATGTGTCCTCAGCCGGAGCTTTCTTTCTTTTAGTTACTGCTGTTACATTTGTGCCCTCAAAACTTTCACGGAAGAGACAAGTCATAATAGGAGTTCTCCATGTCCTTTCACACCTATCGGCTGCCTTGATTCTCATGCTTCTCTTGGAATTGGGTGTCGAGACCTGCATAAGGCATAAATTGTTGGCTACATCAGGTGAATTTTCTGTTAGTTGGGATACCATGTTTTTTTTAAATAGGTGATGTTGAACTTATTTTATTTCTGTATTTGATTTCATTTGTATCATTTTTATTCCAATGGTAATTTTATTTACACTTGCATTATATGTTTTTCATGCATAAATGTTATACCTATTGATCTAATCATCTAAGTGTTGTTGGGGTTATTTAGTCTCTCACTGATCCAAATGTATTATAGTGATTGTGTTTTACTTTTGTGCAGAATATATTAGTGTGAGAAGGGAAATAATTATTTGCTTTCTGAACTTCTGTCGTTTTCACACTTTGCAACTTCAGTTTTTTTGATCTATAAAAGAATTAATACAACTACCAACCTAAACTTCACAGTTTTTCACCTTGCAACCTCCGGAAATTTGGAATTGGAAGATGTTGAGTCGCATTAGTTATAACGCGGTTGAATATTCTCCCATAGATTAGGGTTTTAGTTTTAAAAAACAAAAATTGCGAGGAGGCCATTGTTCAGGTTGCAAATTTATGTTCATGCCAAAAATATACACTGTTTGCTTTCTTTTGGTTCGATTATTGTCTTTGATTTCTCTTTTGTCTTCAAAGTTGTTTTCTTGGTCTTTTGTCTTATTTTTTTTATCATCTCAGGCTATCATACTCTATACGAATGGTATGGATCTGTAGAGAGTGAACATTTTCCCGACCCAACTGGACTTCGGGCACGAATAGAGCAGTGGACCTTTGGCCTCTATCCTGCATGCATTAAATATCTAATGTCCGCATTTGATGTCCCCGAGGTAAATATAAAAAATGCAATTTTCACGTGGAATTTAGGTAAATTCTGTATGCTTTTTATAGTCAGTCTGATCTTGGTTCTGTCATATTTTTTTAGGTCATGGCGGTCACCAGGAACAATATATGCAAGAATGGGATGGACTCAGTTTCGCGAGGAGGGCTCATGATATACTATGCTTCTGTCTTCCTTTATTTCTGGGTTTTCTCAACTCCTATAGTCTCCTTGGTTTTCGGAAGCTATCTTTATGTGTGTATCAACTGGCTTCACATACACTTTGATGAGGCTTTCTCTTCGCTCAGGATTGCGAACTATAAGTCATTTACTAGGTTCCATATTAACCGCAAAGGGGATCTTGAAGTTTTCACGCTTGCTGTTGATAAGGTAAAAAAAATTAAAAAAAAAATTAATGCTTCCCACCCCACCATTCCACCCCCCTTCTTTTTAATCTACCAACTTGATGATTTAACAATTTTTTTCCCTAACCTTTGTGTGGCGGCGTGTATTGTGAAGGTACCAAAAGAGTGGAAGTTGGATCCAAATTGGGAAGCAGAGTCAAAACTACAACAGAACCTTAGCCACCAAAGAAAATTTCCGAGCAAGTGGCGATCAGTTTCTTCTCAACAGGACCCTGTGAACACCGTAAAGATTGTTGACCACTTTGTTATTGAGCAAACTGCGATACCCGAGTTTTCAGAAGTAAACGGATCAGTAAATCACTGATCAATGCGTTTTGATCTGTAGCATCAGTAGTATTTGTATGTAGAAAGGTTAGATAAGTGTAAAAATTTATGTAGAAATATTTGATTCAAATTTATCAACTTTCTTTTTCCACAGGGAATTTGTTTTCCTTCGTTTGAATTTGTAACATGTGAATAAGCATCACGTTGAACTCAAAATTGTTGCACATTTTTACAACAGTTGCCCAATTTTATTTTTTAGTAAGAAACTAGACGTTTCTCATGGTTAGTTCCGGGAAAAACCGACTGAAAATTTACCGTTGTTTCTCGTTTCATTGTAAATTTGCAAAAAAGCAGTTGTGGGACCGAGGGAGTATACAAGAGTCAGAGGGTTCACTCGTTCATAATGTGATAGTTGGTGGACTCAAAAAGCAAATACTTTATTATTTAGGGCTATAATGTGAATAAGATAAAATACGGGGGCATCGCTGCAAAAACTGTCTTGTTTCCGAAGAAATCAAACTTCAAAACTTAGCTCAAGTATATCAGCTGCTAGCACAAAACCTTAATTTAAAAAAAAGAGAAAAAAAAATGGCTGGCATGGAAAGACTACAGCGTATGTTCGCCGGCGCCGGCGGAGCCCTCGGCCATCCGCCGCCTGACTCTCCAACCCTCGACACATCCGAACAAGTCTACATCTCATCCCTTGCGCTGCTCAAAATGCTCAAACACGGTAAATCTAGGGTTTCCAATTAGGATTACTGTATAATTGAATCCAATTTGTTTCTTCTCTAGGTTTTCTAATGCAATCAGGGCGCGTGTAAATCACTCGTTGCAGGTAGGGCGGGGGTGCCGATGGAAGTGATGGGGCTCATGCTTGGGGAGTTTGTGGACGAGTACACGGTGCGTGTGGTGGACGTCTTCGCGATGCCTCAGAGTGGAACTGGTGTAAGTGTTGAGGCCGTTGACCACGTGTTCCAGACTAATATGCTTGACATGCTTAAGCAAACTGGCAGGTACATCTTAATTTTTGATCTGGGACGAATTTTTTATATATATAATATTCATGTGGAATTGAGCAATTTAACTTGTTTTTAATCTGGGGTTTCTCTATTCTCTGGTTTTTGCTAACTGTACTGATGCTTTTCTATTCCAATTTCTGTATATGACTTTTGGCTTGGAAAGGATTAATGAAATAAAATTAAAATTCTGTGTTTAGTACTCCTATATACCTTGAAATTCTAATATGTGAGTTCCTAACCAATTGTATATAGTCTTCTGCAATCAGCCCGTGAGAGAAAAAAAGCCTCTTCTTTGATTTTGATTTCTCAGAAATGGGTATTGCTTTTCATCAAATCGTCGAAACATCTATACTTATCATATTCTTGTTCTCTGGGATATTCTTCGAATGGCGGTTGTTCCTTTGACCGAGTTAAACATTTTTAGTCCCTATCTTTCTTGTGTCACTTCAAGCATTGATTTGTCTTTATCCTATATATCCTGAGTAGCTCTTAATCTTAACCTCTGCTTCAGAATCTATGTAGGGCTTTGCTTGCTGTCCTTGATGCTGACATTCATTTATTACGTAATGAACTGTTACATTGGCTATTTTGAGTGAATTATACTTAGAATGTTATTTTATTATATGAGTTATGTTGTGTTCTTTGTGGGTGGAGCTCTGCCATTGTTATCTTACTAAACATCTTTAATGGATGTGGAAACTTCTTGCAATGATTAAATAACTTGCCATTTTTTGTTTGCTTTGTGACAGACCTGAGATGGTGGTTGGTTGGTACCACTCGCATCCTGGTTTTGGATGTTGGCTTTCTGGTGTCGACATCAATACTCAACAGGTTACTTCTCTTCCATTATGTAGAATGTTGTGTTCAATATATCACCTGCTTCAGCTTTGATGATTTTACTTTGCCCATGTTATCCATATTGGTGTACTTCTTATCTTTGTTTTAGAGGTGTAATCTTCTGTGAACTGTATCTAACCTTTAGTGCTAAATTTCTCCAATCATAACTTTGTTCAGTTAACATGTTTGTGTGGCAGAGCATATGCTGTCTGGTCTTTTTCCTTTTATATCATGCTTACTTTAGTCATTTTAATTAAATTGCACATCTTTAAAGTGCTCATAGTTTCCATTGTCCATCTTATAATGCAGAGTTTTGAAGCTTTGAACCAGAGAGCGGTAGCAGTGGTGGTGGACCCAATCCAGAGTGTTAAAGGAAAGGTGGTGATAGATGCCTTCCGTCTGATTAATCCCCAAACTATGATGCTTGGTCAAGAGCCAAGACAAACGACTTCCAACCTAGGGCATCTTAACAAACCATCTATCCAGGTAATCTTGAACTCCAACAGCTTTCTCTCAAAAGTCCTTTTTTGACCTTTGATTTCTTATTCTGAATATCTGAACTCTTTGCAGGCTTTAATTCATGGGCTGAACAGACATTATTACTCCATAGCCATCAATTACAGGAAGAATGAACTTGAGGAGAAGATGCTTTTGAATCTTCACAAGAAGAAATGGACTGATGGGTTGACCTTACAGCGGTTTGATGCCCACTCCAAGACCAATGAGCAGACAGTTGAGGTATTGTGGTTTTTTTTTGTCGTTTAGCTGTTTGATTATCTTAATCTGGTATACATATATTTTTAAAAAATAATAATTATAATTTTATAGTTTTAATGGTCAATATGATATGGGCATTAAAATGCATGAAAATTGCAATTGTCTGTAACAGAAGACTATCCGAATTAGAATACAGAATTCTCGTTTTAGTGGGAGGCAGTTATAAGGCAGAGTTTCAGACTTTCAGTTTTATAAGTAACTAGTAATAGTAGTAAATGGGAAAAAAGAACATTGCGTGATTAATCAACACTGCCTTTTGATATTAAGAGATCTCCATCAACTTCATTTAAAAACAATTGAATGGTACCATTTTCTAAGAAATGTAGCATATCAGACGCGTCCTTTTCAGTTTGATGTTTATCGTTTTATCTCTTACCTTTATGTCCTTTATTGTTTTAATAATTTTTGGATGCAACTCGGTTAATTTCCTGCTGTAATTTTCTTCTTAGAACGATTTTTTTCTCATGAAATTATTTGTTGGTGTGCATTTAGTGATTTATTTTGACCAATATAGCGCGTCTCTCGATTTCCATTTTCTTATTTATAACTTTTACTGCTTGCTTCAAACACCACAGGAGATGCTAAATCTAGCTATCAAATACAATAAAGCCGTTCAGGAAGAGGACGAGCTTACACCAGAGAAATTAGCTATTGCCAACGTGGGAAAGCAAGACGCAAAGAAGCATCTTGAGGAGCATGTCTCAAACTTGATGTCGTCAAACATTGTTCAGACTTTAGGGACGATGCTGGACACTGTTGTTTTCTAGATTCTGGAGTTGAAAGAGAGCAGTAGGAACTAAACTGAACCCTTCAATAACTTTACTATCTATGTTTTGATTTCCAGATTTATTTTTCCGAACCTTTCTATTTGTATTTCTATGATCTTAACATTTGCATTTCTCATCATTTCACTTAAATACATTTTTTTCCCTAGGGGATCATGACTTGTTAAATTATGTGCATTTTTTAATTCTAGTTTGCTATAATCGTGGGATAGAAAGACAAGTCAAACTGAAAAGTGATTCAACAGAAACAGTGTCGGTATCACAATTAACTAACGGGCTTTATTCATGATTGAAATACGACATACTACAAGCTTGATTTTTCGTCCATTTAGGCAAGATGGGAAGCAACCCACTCTAACACATCCCAGGAATCCTCTAATTAATAGAGAGGGCAATGACATTGGATTTGATAGAGGAAAGTGGAATAAGCTTAGGTATATATATTGTATACTATACATACATGGAAGTATGGAACTAAGTTCGAGCAGTAGACTTAGACTCAAGTATGGAACTAAGTTCGAGCAGTAGACTTAGACTCGTACAAGTCGGCCTGACCTCAGGCCATATCATTGACCCGTGTAGAAGTATTCTTACAATAATAGAAATTATGGATCAAAAATGATACGAACACAATATTCTCAACAAAAAATTGAAAGTATGAATTGAAAATGTATCAAAATTTTAAGCTAACAATAACCAAATCACATTATACTTTCAGAAAATTACTTAAGATTTCAATCAAAAATTCACAGCTAAGAGAGATGCTGCTTTAAAAGTGGTCTCATAAAAATTTCAGTTGAATTGGTGGGGTGCGCCAGGCCCGTGCAGTAGTGCAACGCATGGGCGACGCTCGAGGGCCCAGGTAGCAAGCTACCTTGTTGGGCTCTCCCCCTAAAAAAATAAATTTAATATCGTGTGGGCCTTGGCCCACATATCAGATATTAAACTGATAAGAACAGATACTACACTTGATCTTAGCCAAAAGGCCGAGAAAGGTATGAAGCTTTTGATATTAGGCCGCCCTTTTTTATAATACAACTTATGCCTGGAGTATCTAATTTAGTCGATGTGGGACAAGAATTGCTGATTTTCACTATGGTTTTTTTAGCTTACAGATTTTGTTATGTATGTTGATTATTGGTCGTGTTTTCGATTGTGATGTAATCGATTATTCTTGCACTTGTATTGTGGCTTGTGTGGTCGAAGCAGGCGTTTGGACCATGAATGGTTTTCGTAATCGGAATTTATCAATGTTCACCTGCCATTCTGAATGCCCTATGCGTACATGACTAATATCAGATTAAACAGATTGTAGATTAATTAAAAGGACAAAAATATACAACAAAATCATAACCATAGAACAGAAGATGCTTATTTTTTCTTACAGTATTAATAATCAAAATCAGTATCAAAATAGATAAATACAGTAAACAATAATTTGGTATACAATCGCTGAAAACAAACAGCTCCGTCGGGGCTTTGGATCACGAGAGGAAATAAATCAGACTTGAAGGGCCTTGCGAGCAGTTTCTTCGCGGACATGAGCCACGCCACCTCAGCAAATGGGCAGACGAGTGCCCAATAATTGCCGGATTTAGACATAATCAAACCTCTAGTTTTTCCTGTTTTAGGTATATGCGCCAAATCTCATGAATCAATTGGAAGGATTTCGGAGCTGCTTTTGGGAAGCCACAGAAATAAGAGATTGAAGCTTAGCAACAGCACTAGTCTTGTCGGGCGGGCACTTGGAGAGAGCCACGTTTAACGACAAAACGGCCTCTTCCACTTTCCCTGCAGCCATGGATGCCATTCCCATTTTGTAAGCTTCGTCCGCCATCCGAGCATCATATTGAGAGGAGCCATCGTTCGTCTTTAAAACGGGAGACTGCGAGAAAGCCGCACGAGCATATTCGAGAGCAACAATGGAAGCATTGATCTCAGCCATTAGTGTCTCGGGTTTAACGGATATGGTCTTCACACGGTCAAACACACTCCACGAAGGCTTCTCTTCTCTGGAACTCATCTCTCTTAAAAAACTAACTGATGGACTCAAGTTTGCAATTTCCAATGGAATCAAAATTGAAATAGCTGCAAAGAATCAAGAAAGAGAGACCAAAAAGAACCCTGAAAGCGCAAACGATGAGTGAATTAAACAGCTAAATATCACAGTCTAAATCACTTATATCACAATTCACAAAATTAAAATGTATGACGAAATCAAGAAATCACCCAAACAAATTTCAAGATTCTCACTCCAACAACATAGGATTCTTTATACATGATTTGAATAATAAAGTTTGTATTTTTGAATGACAAATTATTGAATCAACAAAGCATCAGCAAAGATATTAGATATACAATTGAAGTTGAAGACATAACTGCAGAACATGAACATGAAGCTTTTGTAGAGAATAATAATATGACAACAGCTATAAATACAATAATTGATAATGTCGGCCAAAAGGAACAATAATTCAACTGGATAAAAAACGAACCTTTCAGAAGATTTTATCACAAACCCAACTCTTGATGTAAATTCCTCTCTAAATTCCGGTATCGATTAAGTTATTTCTTTTTCAATTTTAGGGTTTGGGGCTTTAAGACAATCAAAAGGCCTGAACTTTTAACTGTATTTTTTCCTTATTTATTATATAGTACTATAATTGATTCATCATATTCATACACCTCCAATTCTCCATTATTTATAAGGAAACACATTTATGGTAGTACGATAGTATAAATGTATGTTAAAAAGATAAAATTGTGATTTTTTTTGTATATTTTAAGGTGTGCAAATATTTTACAGACTAAGAATAGTACTCCCTTGTCACATAAGAACTAAAGAAAAATCTCTGTTTTTTTTTGTGACATGTGAAGTATAAATTATAGCTAAATTCATTATGGACTGTATGTAAATATCTCTGTGTGTGACTGTGTGTAATGATAATGCACTCACTAAGGACCAAGATCTTAAATTCGAGTCACCAACAGGAGATAAAGAGTAAAATAATTGAAACCTCTTATTAGAAAAATCCTGTATTTCAAGAAATTACATTGTACGTATACAATTGGGTAAAAATTACCAACAAAAGCATATATTGTAGACAAATGAATGGAAACAGAGTCAATTATTCAACTTCAACTGGGTTTTTACATCAGCATCCATCACCAAACGAATTTTAAGAGAGCAAGATCCGCATGGAAGAATGATGGACGCCGGTAAAGATGAAACTTCCCGTAAATAAACCTCACTCCCGTTCCTTGAAAACGGGTATCCCATTTCTTCCATCTCAGTTGAATCAACAGCAAAGAAATCACCACACGTGCAATCATAGGAAAATTCAAGACAATTCCCCGCATCTTCAACAATCATATCGACTAAGCTGACATCAGCCGCATTAATAGCATCTTGCCTCAATTTTCTAAGTTCATTGTCATAAAGAGCTCGGGATTTTGGGTCGCTAAGGATTTCCCAGGCCCTCTGCACCTCTAAAAACTGATTACCCGAATCATGTTCGGGATTGGATGGCTCGGATGATCTCGGAAGTTTATCTGGATGGAAATTGAGAATGGAGGATCTATAAGTCCTGCGAATCTCGTCTTGGCTAGCATTTTCATTGGCGCCAATAATCTCATAATGGGTTTTGCCAGAAAATGTGTTGCTCAGAACCATGACCTGTTTGGGGTTGTATCAAGGAAAAAAATAATTTCAGTATACACTAGAGGAGCATCAACTAACCAGATAACTAAACATACATTTTTATACGTTTTAAATTTCAAAATTTTCACACTTGAACTTTATGTTTGCCGATAATATTCAGAGAGAACAAATCAGCGCTCTTTATATACTTTTAACTGCTCTAAGTAATGTTTATGAAGCCCAAATACACTATCAAAACATGTACCAATAACAATCTTAGATTTCTCATTAAAATTTTCCGAATTTCAGAAACTTATTACTTTAGCAATTCACCACATTTATGATTACAAAACGGAGAGTTCTAGCAAAAGCAAAGATAGCAGAGAAAGAAGTCCGAAATTTGAAAAATGGTTGCTACGCAA
Source organism: Euphrasia confusa (assembly GCA_954870475.1). Taxonomy (NCBI): domain Eukaryota; kingdom Viridiplantae; phylum Streptophyta; class Magnoliopsida; order Lamiales; family Orobanchaceae; genus Euphrasia; species Euphrasia confusa. The sequence continues at coordinate 40,539,141 of OX940952.1, forward strand.
AAATTAGTGTGTCATGTGTGAAAGTTATTCAGCAAGATACAATAATAATTTAAAACCCAAAGCATATAGTATCATCTGGAATGGAAGACTGCAATAACCCCACCCCAGAATAGAAAAATAAAAGTAACATAGGGAAGAAACCAAAAACACTTCAATTTTTCAAGTCCCAATAACATAATTTCATAATACTGATTTCAGAACTTCCAGTAATATGTGGCTAACCTTCAATAATCTAAGAATTCTCCAAAAGACACCAGAGAACAGGCGCGGAGAAGAATGTCCTAGTAGGATCTCCAAAGGCAAGAAGTGGGCAAAACAAAGATTAATGACATACACTGAAGGCCGTGACAGTGGTGGCGCAGTATCACAGCTGTAGGGAGCGAACAAGGCTGCTGGAAAAATATAGAATTGTGTTATTACTTATCATGGGGTCGAGGGGGTAGGGGAGGAGAAAGGATTTAATTCTACCCGGGCTGGAATCTATTTAACGATACTTAAATAATAATGGTATATAGCAATTACAAGTAAATTCCCTATTTTTTATGCAAATGAACATTTTACCAACTCATTGAGAAATTACAAGAGGCGGCGAGCCGATTGGGCAAACAAGTAAAAACTATACAATGGTTAAAATTGCTCAAACAATAAACAAACCAAAAAAAACTCTGGTGAGATTAATCATAATGAAACATCATGGCCTCATCACCAGGAACTAAAGAGAAACAAAGAACTTATCAATGAAAGCATTCACCTCTATAAAAAAATCCAGCAAATTCAGTTTTAAGAAACCTTAATTCTAGCAAATTGAATTATTTAAGATTTCAGGGCCAATTGAAATGAAATTCTAGCAAATTGAAAGAAAAAAAACATCACGGATTATGATTAAACATCAACCCGTGTTCAGAAACCACCCGATGCAGCTGCAGTGACCTGATTTAGAATTTAGAAATCTGATTTAGGAATTAGGGTTAACATGTGAAGCTATGAACTTTTGAAGACTTACACACAATCAACTGGGTGGAGGAGCTTTCAAAAACTAGACGTAACGGAAAGTAGTCGCCGGCGACAGAAGATTGTCGGACTGCGCGGTTACTTTTTCTTCGCTTCTCCTCCTGCTTCAGTTCATGCGTCGTTTTCGGAATGATTTGGGACCTGGGCTATTAACTGGGCTCTTTTATTTTTCCGGCCCACCGGGCTAATGGCATTAAAAAAAAAAATAACTTTTTGACTTTTTATTAAAAAAAATATGAAAATTCACTGTTTGAAAAAAAGGTCACCACATCCACATGGATCTTTCTATAATGAAGAAGCAGACCTTTACAAGTTGGAAGTTTTAGTTGGGCTCGGAGCTTAAAAAGGTCAACTGATAATGAAGAAAGTGGTTCTGGTGACCGGCGCTTCCGGTTACTTAGGCGGCCGGCTTTGCCACGCGCTTCTCGATCAGGGCTACTCCGTCAAGGCCTTCGTTCGCAGAACCAGCGATATCTCCTCCCTGCCTTCTCCCTCCGACGCCGCCGGGTCTCTCCAGCTCGCCTACGGCGACGTCACCGACTACTCGTCCCTCCTGGAAGCTTTCTCCGGCTGCCACGTCATCTTCCACACGGCCGCGCTCGTCGAGCCCTGGATTCCCGACCCCTCGAGATTCTCTTCGGTACGCTCGATTCAGAACATTATCGATCATTTCCCCCCAAACCCCTGTTTGTAAATCTGAGATTGGATTTCGGTTAGGTTAATGTTGGAGGATTGAAGAATGTACTGAAGGCGTTTAAGGAGACCGGAACGATCGAGAAGATCATCTATACGTCGTCGTTTTTTGCATTGGGATCGACAGACGGACGCATTGGGGATGAAAATCAAGTAAATGGAAGCTCAATTTTATCTATTCAAAACGATTTATTCATTAATTGAGACTTTCTTGAGTTTGTTCAGTACTTGATTTTATCAATAGGTTCACTCCGCCAAGTTCTTTTGCACCGAGTACGAGAAATCGAAGGCCATAGCTGACCAGATTGCCTTAGAAGCTGCATCTGAAGGGGTGCCTATAGTGCCGGTTTATCCTGGAGTTATATATGGTCCGGGCAAAGTTACTTCGGGGAATATCGTCGCGCTTTTGGTAAAAACACAATTTAATGTTCTTGGTCTAGTAGAGATAAATCTTGAATCTTGATCATTGAGTTGTATATTTTGTATATTCTCTGTCAGCTTGTGGAACGGTTTAATTGGCGGCTGCCGGGTTACATGGGCCGAGAAAAAGGGTTTTCTTTCTGCCATGTGGATGATGTAGTGCAGGGGCACATTGCTGCGATGAATAAAGGCCGGTTGGGTGAAAGGTATTTACTCACAGGAGAAAATGCGTCTTTCAAAGATGTTTTCGATACAGCTGCAATGATCACTCGGACGGGAAAGCCTCGATTCCGCATTCCGTTTTTCCTCATGGAAGCGTATGGATGGTTGTGTTGTGTTGTGTCCAGAATAACCGGGAAGCTTCCCCTAATTAGTCCCCCGGTATGTCGCTTTTTTAGCTTTGCTTTTGTCTTACAATTTTTGGTTTCTTGTTTTCTCCTTTCCGGGTTTTTATTCCGATTCGACACTCAGCTTCTATATATGTTTTGGTCTTTTGCTTAACAGACTGTTGAAGTTCTTAGGCATCAATGGGCCTACACTTGCGAGAAGGCGAAGGCGGAGCTGGATTACAACCCTAGAAGTTTGAGGGAAGGTCTCACGGAAATGCTTCCATGGTTGAAGAGCTTGGGCTTAATTAAATATTAGGACACTCTATTCTGATTTCATATAAAACCTCAAATTTGAGTTGTTCATAGATTTTCTTAATTTGCATCCGCAAAATAAAGGATGAGTACTTTTATTCATCTCTTCTGATTTTCATATAAACCTCAAATTTGAGTTGTTCATAGATTTTCTTAATTTGCATCCGCAAAATAAAGGATACTTTCATTCATGCTCCTCTCATTTATGTGAGAAATAAAATACAGTAAACTACAAGGGCTATTCCGTAATAAAGCAACATCTGTAGACCTGTTAGTCTGTTACACCATAAATTAATAAATAAATATATAAATCCTGCTGCCTCGAACAGAGTTCAGAACTGGGATTCCAACGGTCGAATTTTCCAGATTCCAAGTGCATTTTTGAACCAAAAAAAAAAGAAAAGAAAAGAAAAGACACCCCCTTTATAAAAAGATCCCTCTTTTCCCCTAAAAAATACAGTAAATTGCAGATTCAAAAATATAGTCTTGAGCAAGAAAAGAAATGGTGATGTCGACGGTGAAGTACGAAACTGTACGGCAGCAGAGAATGGAGGAGAACAAGAAAAGACTGGAGGAACTCCATCTCCCTCTTCTTACTCAAGCCCTCCTCAATGCATCATCTCCTAAACCTTCTCCGGTTCTCTCTCTCTCTCTCTCTCTCTCTCTCTCTGTATAAATATGTGTGTGCGTGCATTTGCTAACGGGAATTTGTTTTTGAATGTGATGAACATAAAGATGAAGAATACAAAACCTAGGATTTCCAGAAAAGAGCTTGTCCCTGTCAGAAGATCACTGCGATTTTCCAAGAAACCAGCTCCTCAGTTCAAGGAGGTATTTTTATTTTTATTTTCTATTCTTTTTAAAAAGGCCCTGTTTTTTTTTGTTTTTTTGAGCTACTGTTGATCTCTATTAACTCTCACAGGTCACAGTTTATGAGCGCGTGCAGATTCCTAGAAGGTTGAACACTGAGCATATTTTTAAGACTCTAATATTTTCAAAGAAATCATTTTTATGAGAGTCTAATTTTGTTGATGTGAATACTATATTTTCAAAAATTATAGAATGACACACAGGACTAAGGATTTGTCGAACCGGGTTTATGCATCTGATGAGGCGAGAGCATGTTCTATAAGAAAAGCCGAGGAAAAGGAATTGAGTCTCGGGTCCGATTACCCTTCCTTCGTGAGGTCCATGCTTCCTTCCCACGTCAGCGGAGGCTTTTGGCTGGTGAGCATTATTAGCATCTTTAACTAGCTTAGAACACTAAATGGCAGATAAAAATAACTACAGTTAAGAGGTTCTTGATTGTGATTATGAATTGGCAGGGACTTTCAACAGTTATATGCAAGAGGATACTCCCACGGAGCGATGGTGTAATTTCGTTAGTGGACGAACAGGGCGAAGAGTATCCGGTTATCTATCTGGCTCGGAAGTGTGGTCTTAGTGGAGGCTGGAAGAAGTTTTCCGTTGACCATGAATTGGTTGACGGAGACACTCTGGTTTTCCAGTTGATCAAGCCGTCGGTGTTCAAAGTAAGGCCTCGACTTTTCGGGTTTTTCTTATTTTTGAAGCTGCCATTTTACTTATTTGTTTCTCTTTTCTGCGGCTTCGATTGTGCAGGTGTTCATTACAAGGGTGGATACTCCTAATAATCCTGAACAGCAAGTTGAAGGATCCATCTAATCACACACCTCCATGTCCTGTACTGACTTGTAATAATTTTAGGATTAAGTCATGAAACATAACGAGGAACATTGATTTGTAGCTTTTGTTCTTCAGTCTTGCTAGCGCATATCGATACCTATGTTGGTGAACGAATTTTCGTATCCTCCGTTTATCCATCACCTAGTAAGGAAAGGTGGTGGTTTTAGATGCAATCTAAGATGTTAACACAAACTTTGAGTCACAATCCAACCTATAACGGGACTTGAAAACTGTAGTTGTCGAAATGAAGCCCAGCCCGATGTAATTGCCTCAACTTTTTTACGTTGTTAGAACATGAGTTGAGTAGCAATATGAGCCTAATTGGTTCGATTTTGATGAACTTGGGTCGATCAATGAAACTATATATTTTGATTTCAAAGACTAATATGAGCATGAGTATATAGTAATCCATAAACTATACCCATAAAACTGTGTAGTATTGATGAAACATGATATAGTAATCCGGGCCAAAAAGCCCGAATTGTCTAAGTGAAATCATGGCCCAAGCCCACCAAAAAATACCATCGGAGAGAGTACTTAATCTCTGTTCACTTACGTGCTGAGTGATGCGCCACGCGGAGGAAAGTAAAAAGTCCATCTTTTTTTTCCACAACTCAGATTCCAGGGAGAGAGCTTTTTTAGACAATTAGGAAATGAGAGAGAATTAAAATGCACATAAATCGATCTCCGGGCGGCGCAGAACAAAACGACGCGGGGATCTGCGTTTCTTGAGGTCTGCAACCGGAGTATTAGGACAGGTTTAATTTTCCTCAATTCTTTTTGTCATCGCGAAAGTCAAAACTCAATTTTCACACCACATTTATGTTGAAATGGGTCCTTGCCTAATGTTGAGTTCCCGGACATTGTTATCATGTGTTCGATTAGCTGTAATGTGTTTTTTTCTCTCTTAAAGATATCATTTTTATGTGATCACGATTGATTTTGATTTTGATTTTGATAATGATGGCTCCTGGGTTTTCTTTTCTGATGACATTTCTTTGTTGATTTTGATAGGATTTCTTTGGATTTGTATTGATTGAATTCAGTGGAACCCACGATAAACAAGATAGAAAGGAGGTTTGGATTTGTAGAAAGGCTTCACCTTTAGAATCTTTCGATTCGTGTTGTTCGTATCGTATCACCGGAGTGGAGCAATGCTGTCTAAAGACGGTGATCATCAGACGGTCCCACTGTCGGTGTTGCTAAAGCGAGAATCGGCCAATGAGAAGGTCGAGAGGCCTGAGATCTTGCACGGGCAGGCCAGTAAGAGCAAGAAAGGCGAGGACTTTACATTTGTCAAGACCGAATGTCAACGTGTCTTAGGTGACGGAGTCACCACTTTTTCCGTTTTCGCGGTATATAACTGAATCCTTCCTTTATTGTTTATTAGAGGGCCTTTTATTTAACGTCGCAGTGTAACGGGTTCTTTGATTTGGAAAAATGACAAAAAATACTAAAATTGTTTTCTTACATATACGTTATTCATTTCTGAATATTTCAGTTGTTTGATGGTCACAATGGATCTGCAGCTGCTATATACGCCAAGGAGAATCTGTTGAATAATGTGTTGAGTGCTATCCCATCGGATCTTACCAGTGAAGAGTGGGTCTCTGCATTGCCTCGGGCTTTGGTTGCGGGCTTCGTGAAGACTGATAAAGATTTCCAAGAAAAAGGTACATAACTAACTATCTTTGGTATTAGTCATTTACTAGGACTTGGTACATAAGTAACTATCTTTGGTACATAAGTACGGCTGTTTTGAACCTGCAGCATGCAAGCAACTTGTTTTGTGTGTGTGTATTTGTGTGTTTCTAAATTACACCATTCTCTTTTCTCTTTCGTACTTGGCACCACTTGACACTTCATAATCTTATTCTCATCAGCACGAGTCTCTGGGACAACAGTTACATTTGTAATAATAGAGGGTTGGTTCCTAACTGTCGCTTCAGTTGGGGATTCCCGTGGGGTTCTTGAATCTGCCGAAGGTGCAATTCATTATCTGTCAGCCGATCATAGACTCGACTGCAGTGAAGAAGAGTAAGTAATATCCACCTTTCTTCCATCTACGGCAAGATTGTTTTCTTTTCTGTCCGTCACACTCCCAAATCATAGGCCTGTTTCCTTTTCGAAAGTATTAAAATTACAAAATAAATTATTAAAAGACCCCTATTTAGCTCACTCGCTTTGAGTTGAAATAGTAGAAGTCAAAGTAGACATTATATTATATCCCATTTACATGTAGTGTTTTAATTCTGTGGAGTTTTTCTCGAAGCCTATCTTAGACGAACGGGAGGAGTATATATATAAAATTAAACTTAAACCTCTACAAATTAACAACATTAAGAGCGATAAAGTTTATTAATTTAGCGAGGTATTAAATATTCGAGATATCAATTTAGCATGTTGGTCCCAAGTCAGGACTAACTTTAAAATGAAGCAAAGTTACTAATTTAACCAATTGTTAAATTATTTGTCTTTCGCATGGATTCTACAGTAAAACTCGAGTCATTGGACTTACTAATCGAATTTACTGATGAAACAGGATAGAAAGAATAACTCTGAGTGGTGGTGAAGTTGGTCGGCTTAACATGGGAGGTGGTACGGAGGTAGTCTTCTTCTCTCTTCTATGTGACATTTCCTTTCTCTCGAGTAACTGTGATTACCGTTCTCTGGTTTAAATTCAACTGCTCATATGATTGAGCTTCGTATTTCTAAAGGTTGGTCCGTTGCGATGTTGGCCTGGCGGATTGTGTCTTTCACGGTCTATTGGGGATTTGGACGTTGGAGAGTACATAGTTCCCGTACCTTATGTAAAGCAAGTCAAGGTGTGTTTTTCCTTAGGTCAGAAATTTCGTTTTCCTCGGTTTGAGCATAAATCTGTTTCTTACATTTGTGACACATTCAGCTGTCGTCAACTGGTGGAAGGCTTATAATATCAAGTGACGGTGTTTGGGACGCTTTATCCGCGGAAGCAGCTTTCGACTGCTGTAGAGGGATGCCGCCAGATGCTTCCGCTTCACAAATCGTCAAAGTAATAGTAATCATTGTAATATTGCGTTTATTATTATTATTAATAGGGTTCTTCCAGTTTTATCCATACCATATTTTACAGGAAGCTGTACAAGTGAAAGGCCTTCGAGATGACACGACATGTATAGTTGTGGATATACAGCCTCCAAAGAAGCCTGACCCTGCCAAACCGCCTCCGAAGAATCAAGTAAAAAGTGTGTTAAAGTCTATTTTCCACAAAAAGACTTCTTCGGAGTCGTCTTCTCAGGCGGGGAAGGAAGAAGAATATTGCGAACCACATGTGGTCGAGGAACTCTTCGAGGAAGGATCCGCTTCACTTTCTGAAAGGTCTGATTTCCGTTTTATTGAGTTTTGAGAACTATTGAATCTCAAAGGTTTAATCTTTGTGCACTTTACCTTATATAATTTCTGATATTATATATATTATATATATATAGGTTGGTGTCGAAGTACCCGGTCTGCCATATGTTTAAGCTCTTCGTATGCGCGGTTTGCCAAATCGAAATAGAACCTGGAAAAGGTGTTTCGATTCAAGATACCAGAGAATCGAGGCCTTGGGATGGTCCGTTCCTTTGCTTGAGCTGCCAAGGCAAGAAAGAGGCCATGGAAGGGAAAAGACCTTCTGGAGGTAAAAAAGAAAAAATGCTTGTTCTGTACCATATAATTTCCCTAGTCTTGCAACTGTATAAATTCATGTTTTTTTTTTTTCGATTTTGTTTCTTACCAGCTGGTCGATATAGTAGTGAAAGCGAATAACCAAAATCCTATTGTGAATAGTACGGACGGACGACAACAATGTGTTATGGAGACTGATGCCATATTCTGCGAAAATTGATGTGTAGGTATACTTCATTCTCTCCACAAAAGATTTGATTAGTGTTCCTTCGTCCGGTTGACTACAATAATTTATTTTAGTGCAACGTGAATATATAGTTTAATACGATATTAGTATGTTTCGTGACGCTTATAACATCGATTCGTTCATCGAACGAAAGGGTTGGATAATTTATAAACCCGACCCATTTAGTAAACAAGACAGTGGGAGTGTCCGAGGAAGATTTTTCTTTTGATGGAGAGAAAGTGATTGGTGCTGTGTTTTGCCCAGACAATGAATCATTTTAAATTATGCTGACAAAATAATGTTCATTCAAATCTCTTGTGTATTTGCATGAGAATATTTTTTCACGGGATCAGAAACTCGTGTGCTGATAATTAAATAGTAAAAAAGAATGTGTTTGGATATTTGGTGTGTATAATATATGTTCAAATGTTGAATAGTCAATGGAAGTTGTATGAAATTGTGGAAGGTTTAGGTAACCACATGTGAGTGGGAGAAGACGTCATTATTTAAGTTATGAAGTATAATGCTCTCTCCTCCTTCCCGTACAAATAGGAAAAAAAAAGTTTGATTATCGTCATGAAACTAAATAACTAGTACACCATTCGATCTTAATAGTCACATATTTTCCCCCCACGTATTCTTTGTAATTTTTGAAAAAAGAAAATGTAATCATTGATACTCTATTCTATTCTTTACAAGTGTCATTTTGATATATCGAATTATTTTTAATTTAAATGTTGTACTTCGGTCTAATCTCATTTTTTATGTTAATTCCAAAAATGATGAAGTACACAATATTAAGTCCGATTTTTTGTTGGTATACGGTCAAAATTGACGAATGTGTAAAGTCAACAAGAACATTTCGCAAATTAATTAGTTTCTCAACTATGCTTAATTTACTATAAATATTAATTATGAGTATTATTTTATACACAAAATCGGATTTGCGTGCATCAACTTTCCCATAAATCCCTCACTACCAAATGCCCCTATTCTAATCTATATCTTTCATTTCAATTTTCAACACCCACCACATGCAACCCAATTATATTTTAAGTTCTTTTTTTGTTTTTAAAATAATTAATTGAACAATAATTGTTAACATATCTAAATTTATATTCACTTTTTATATTTGACAAACGAATTAAATATATTCACTAAACGAGTTCCTATATATATAGATGTATGTAAGTAGGTTTATTGCATGCAAAACTCCAAAAACCATATATAGTCATGGAAAGCAACAAGGATGAAACAAACACACCAATATTTCAAGTAGAGAAGCATCATCAAACCTATGTAATACCGGCCGCCGATCGAGCCACCTCACCACCACCTTCCTCCCCTCCCCGTGAATTCTCCTTCACCGTCGCCCTCCATACACCACCACCGCTCGCCCCCACCATCATCGACTTATCTCCGGCGGACGAGATCTTCTTCCACGGCCACCTCCTCCCCCTCCACCACCTCCTCCCCCACCACCACCACCGCATCTCCTCCGCCCGATCCTCCACCAACTCCCTCGAAAGCTTCATCACCTTCACACTCGAAGACGAATTTCTCCACAACCTCGAAAACAACAACAACAACGATGTTGACCTCGACAACATCGGCCGAGTTGACTCGGAAGGGAAAGCGAGGGCCCGCAAGTCAAGATCACTCTCCCATATTTTCCCAAAATGGCGAAAACAACATCACGACGACGACGATGATCATGATCATTATCACGATCACGACGATCATCATCATCATGATCATCATCATAAACATCGGATATGGAGACCTAGATTCGACATGGTGAAGAGGTGCATGAGACTTGTCAAACCGTATATTCACATTCCATTCGTCAGGCACAAAAGAGCGGGCGGCGATGAGTTACTGCTCCGAGATCCGACTTCGATGAACTCCTACTCCGGGAGGCTGAGAGTCATGAAGAAGAGTAAGAAGGACAGTTTGGTCATTAGAGCAGGGAGAAGTAGCGAGTTTTCGTCGGCGCCGGTTTCAATAAAGACTTCGCCGGCAAACAGCGGGCTGCTCGTGGCCGCCGACTATTTCAAATTCGAGAGCGCGGTGGATGGAATTCAAGCTGCCATTGCACATTGCAAGAACTCCTCCATTAATTATGCACAAGAAAAAGGAGACAATGATCACGAGGAGCAACAACACAAAATTACTTAGGTTTTGTGTTCTTAATTAATTTGCTCTTGTTTTTATTTTAATTAATTAATGGTTTTTTCATTATTGTAATTAAATTGTTGTATCGATTATGTATAAATTAAAACATGTATCCTCTATGTTCGATCATGTTCCAATTAATTATGTACCTTTATACGAAAATCAAAACTAATGTACGACTAGCTTATAAAAGTATGATTAATTTGAAGCAGTTGAGTTGACACAAAATTTGAAAATTGTAATATTATTCACGGAATAAAATTTAAAATAATTATTTTATTCTTCACGGTCGGGTTTGTACAATCATGTCGTACTCAAACTTTTTGTCATGCATTATTTCGTACAAGATCATAATTAAAATTTAATTTTAGACTAATGAAACAAACGTAATCACACCCTTGTGATTCCTTTCCTTTAATCGACTGGTCGACTGGTGTTGTGGGACACAACTATATACTATGTATTGTTTTCGTCTCATAGCTATTTATACACCACCGATACATAATCATCAAATTTTTTTCATATAGCATTTATTTCTTCACCATGCATATAACATTTTAAAACCCTACATTATAATTGTTTGCACATTTTTCTTTAATTATCCGTTCTATAATAATTTGTGCAAATATATATAGTACTACTACTATATAATCATTTAGCAAAACAAGTCTAATTCAATATCGAAGTAAAGTTAAAAAATAAGAACTTAAATCCGCCAACTTTAGGCCAAACCTTATCAATCAAATTGACGACATATGTACTGTGATGTATATGCGATCTAACCATGTTTTTTGATTTTGTAGTGTTTTTTATTTAGAGATAATAAATGATTCACCCGCTCTCGGTCATTTCTTAGTAGTCTCCTTTAAATCTTGGTAAATTTCGCTCGCCCTGCACTTTTTATTACTAAGTATACGTTCTAATGTTACTGATCTTGAAAGTGAAGATTTCAAGCAACATCTCTATTCCCCAGTTCTCTTTTGCATCCTCATAGTGATTTTTTTCACTCAAGGAGATGAAAATTTTCATACTCAAAAAACCGGCCCTTATGCTGTTTTAGATATTCAGGCTTTTGAGTCCCCTAACTTTAATATTAACCGTTTAAAATTTAGGGAGTTCTTGCAAACCCTTTTGAAATTGATTACTTTTTGTCACAAAAATAAGTTTTATCCAACTGATATCATGGATAATGTTTTTTATATTTACAGTATGTGTCATTATCTTTGTATTTTTTATATTTAAAGTTTGATGTATATATTTTATGACCATGTTTTTTTTTGTTTTGTAATAATTTTATGGACCTTTACCAATTTGCTAAGCAAGACATGATGCTTAGTAAACATCTGGAGATTTTTTTATTTACTATTACTCCAAAACAATTCTAATGAAATGTTGAGTGTGGAGTGCTCCACATATACGCCACTTTATTTTTTATCTACACCTACTCCAAAAGACTTTTAATCCCTCCTAATTCAATGTTTTCTACCAAAAAAATCATAATTTAATATAAATAATTATATATATATATTTATTTAAAATAAATGATAATACAAAAATTTTAAATCTCGAAAACAATTACAGAATATTATAAAATAGCACAAAATAAAAAAATTTGTAAGTTGACGTACAAATATTATAATTGAAATATACATTTTTTAAAAATAAAAATTATTATCATTTATAAATAAAAATAAAAATAAAAATCATTCCATTTTGATATATTGTATAATCTTTTTCTAATAAATTTATAGTAATGATATTATTATTATTATTATTATTATTATTATTATTGTTATTTTAAAATAAATATAAATATAAGTAAGGTCATGATATACATTTTTTACAATAAATTGATAATACTGCTTTTACATGATATAGGTCATGATATATCATTAAGTGATATAGGTCATGATATAAATTCATAATTTATTATTATTATTATCATGACTTATATCACTTAATCTCCAATGGTTAGAGCGGTAAATTGAGCCATATCAGTCTTGGATTGACACTAACTCGCCTATGTAATTTTTCGGGTATAAATCCAAAACATATTACATAAATAATACAATATTATTTAAATAAAAAATGTAAAATATATTTCAAAATACTTTTTATATGTTAATTATCATGCGAACAATTAATAAATTAAAAATAAAATAAATTAACAATTTTAAATTTATAAGATCTCATTCATACAATTTTATCAAGTTAAAATAATTAATTTATCAAAATCTAAAATAATATATAATACAATTTTAAATTTTTAATACTTTCAATCATATTTATATATAATTTTTTTTTATTTATATGAACTAATTAATAAAATAATATAATTATTTTATAATATAATAATTATTAAATGGGCCGGACTTATATAAAGTTGAGCTTAACAAAGCCTGATCTCGACCTTATATATAATTTGGGTTTAAATTTTAGGTCCAAACCCGATTCAGTTTTAATTTTTTTAAAATAAACGAGGCAAACAAATCTTCATTATCTTAAGATCTAGAATTTTCAACAATTTACAACCTATTAATCAAATATTCATCATGTATACAACAATCAAATCTTCATCACACGTAATCAAACAACAATCTTCATTCATCAAGATCTTTATTATGGAAAAAAAATATGAAAAATAATTATTATATTACTTACAAATTTTCGTCATATAATACAATAATCTTCATTATTGTACAATGTACAATTTTAACATGAATAAAAAATGAAAAAATAATTCTTATATTACTAAAAAAAATATTACGCAAAAAAATTGAATAAATTAATTATTTTTTGATATTACGCAAAAAATATATAAGAGAAAAATAAGGAAAAAAAATAAGGAAGATAGATACAAAAGAAAGTCAAATAAATAAATAAATTTAAATTTAAATATTAATCAATTAGATTGTAATATGTCTCTCTACCTATTTTTTAGGGTATGAGTAGACTTTCACGTGAGACTTCTGGCCCACATAGTGGATGCTCTTATATTTGACAAACATTAATCAATACTTATATCGTACTCCCGGGAGCACAATATAAATAGTGCTCCCACCCTTTAAAATATAAAAATCATCATTTAATAATTAAGAAATCTTCATTTCAAAAAACAATTATTATAAACATTAATTAGCATAGCAATGAATATTTTAGCATACATAATGAATATTTATCACAAAATACATGAAGATATAACATGGGTGCACAATTAAAATCATACTCCTAGGAACAAGGTATAAATTGCCAACATTAAATACATTCACTAAACCTAGTTCCTATATATAGATGTATGTACGTAAGTTTATTGCATGCAAAAACACCAAAAAACATAGTTATGGAAAGTAGCAAGGATGAAACAAACACACCAATATTTCAAGTAGAGAAGCATCAACTCGATGTGACCGGCCGTCAATCGAGCCGCCTCACAACCGTTGTCATCCACTTCACGTGAATTTTCCTTCACCATCGCCCTCCATAAACCACCACCGCTAGCCGCTAACAAAACCCAATTCACACCAGTGCTCGCCCCTACTATCGACTTATCAGTTCAGACCTGTTCACTTCAGTTTAGTCATTATTTTTTTTCAATATTTTAAAATTAAATTCAATTAAATTTAAGTTCAATTCAATTCAGTTCAGTTCACGTCAGACCTATTAAATTCAATCTAGTTGATCAGTCAGTTTTAATTCAAAAGAACATGCTCTTAATGTTAATAATGATTTATGACTTGTTCTTTTGGACTTATTCTCAGTTTACTTCCGTTCTTTAGTTCCAAATAAGGACATGTTCTTTTGACTTATTCTCAGTTGGTTTTAGTTCAATTTAGTTTTATTCAATTCATACTAACTAAGTTCAATTCAGTTGAAATAATACATTAAGTTCAGTTTAGTTAAATCAATAAAAATTAAAAATTAAACAAATTAGATAATGGTAGATGATATTACATAATTATAGCTAAATATTAATTATATAATAAAAAATTATTATAGCTTTGATTATGTAATTAATATTCAGCTATAATTATGTAATATCCTCTTACATGTATCTTATGCTAGAATCATTAATAAGACTAAATGTCAATACTTGACCAAGATGTAAATATATTTAAATAAATAGAGTCACTAATAGATCGATCTGAAATTATTGAGTTGCGATAAGAATGAAGAACTCTTAAATAAAACAGTCAATTTCAATATTTATAATAATAATTTATTATATTTTTAAAATTTTTGGTTTATTTGAATTTGCTTTATACAAAATTTAGATTACTATTTAAATTAAAAAAATATTAAATTGTCATTTTCATCTTTTAAATTAAGGAATGGGAATATATATATATATATATATATATATTTAATTCTTATTGTATTAGAAAAATTCTTAAAACCTTAGATATTTTACATTTAACATTTTTAAACCCTACAGTATAATTGTTTGCACAACTTTTTTTCATCCATTGTATAATTATTTGTGCAAATCTATATAGTGGAGTATAACCATATATATAGCATAACAAGTCTAATTTAACATGGAATTCAAGTTTAAACAATAAGAATTTACTAATTCAGTCGAGTTTTAACATGGAAGTCAAGTTTAAACAATAAGAATTTACTAATTCAGTCGAGTCAAAAATCATCTCCAAAATCTCGGACAAAAAAATGCATCTTCAAGTGCTATCAAATTTACGTTGCTTTAATCTGGCCTACGTTTTGACTGCTCCCCAAACCCATTTTCTTGCCCAGCAGTGCCAGCTGGTCCACAAACGCATCCCCAGGAAGAATCTCCGTGGTCCCATAAACGACGTGCTTGGGCGGCTCCTGCCGCTGGACAAGCTCTTGCAAGCTCTCGTACTCCACATAATTCCCACCACCCACCATGAACACGATAGCTTCTTTAAACGGTTCTCTCACGTGGCCCACACCTTGCCCAGAATTCGATTTTGGCGCACGGGGGTCGAAAACAAGGTAAGAGTCGATTTCAGGATTCGGTTTACCCTCCATTAGTGCATCAACCGTTCTCGTCAGAGCCAGTTGATGGTCACTGGACAGTAAATTCTTCACGCCAGCAGTCACTGCGCTAATCGACTTCTCAGCCCAATCGACGATATTGCTCCTGCTCGCGGAATCAGCAGAGGCTAAAGACAAATTCAAGGCTTTTATCTTTTTCACATACTGGAAGGCACTGGTATCAACCTCGAATTCCCTGAGCACAGTTTCCACCGCTTCGATCTCTGACGGAGGGATGCTTTCCGTTGAAATCAGATACATAATTGCGAATCGCAGTTTGTCCATATTAGTCCCTTTGCCTTTCAGAACGCCAAGAAGCTCTTTCCGATCAATCACGCCTTTGGTCATCATCTCGCTCTCCTTTTTAGCGAAATAGTCGAGCGACCTCTCCGTGATCTCGTTCAACAGAGCAGTGGCAATATTAGTGTGCTTGTCGATCACTTGTTTCCGCTCAGTCAATTCAGGGAGAGAATTCACCGCATTCATCAGATGCTTCGTGTTTTCAATCAAATCCGTCCCCTCGAACTCGGCCTCGCCACCACCAGTTCTCCTGTTTACATCCTCCACGTCTTTCTTGTACATGTTCAATTGAGTCTCGATTTCTTTAGCAATTTCAGGAAATTCCAATGACCCGTTTGCCGTCCAGAATGGGTCAGAACTATCCAGTTGAAACGATTTCATCCCACCTTTCTCCCCTTTCACGTTCAGTTTATTTAACCTTAATCCGAGGACGTCGTGAACAAGTGGCTTATATCTGAAGTCGTGTTGAATAGCCACGGATAGCTCAAAGTTCCTATCGAATATGCACAAAATCGGCCTCTGGAATGAGCTGGAGAAGTTCCCGCCCTCGGTGAACAAGTTGTTTTTTGCCAGCAAATGGTCGCGCAATCTCTGGTCTAGCAACGATGCCACCATCTCGGCTGGGCCCCCACGGGGACACCTGATGATGGGAACGACAGCAAGGGTTGCCAAAACACAGAACAAACCGCCAACGACCTGTTCGATAATTCCCTCGATCTCTTTTTCTCCAGCAGAGGGATCATTCAACTGAACGTAACAGTTCTTATTGGCAAGCGAAAATAAGTTGTCCTCCAGAGTCACAAATTCCAAATACTGATCATGCACTTTAGTTATTCTTTGAATCGAATCGGAATTGATTGCCCCTTGATAACCACAAAAAAAAGACCCAATGTGAATATCAAAAACGTTCAATTTTTACAACCTGCACAACTTAATCCTCTATCAAATCACTTAATGAAGTGAAAAATTAAGATACCCTAATCAAAAGATATCACAATTCATATTCTGAACATGTAAAAATCGAAAACGAGAGTCGAGTGAAAGGTACCGGTGGCGAGGTCCTCGAGCAGAGGCCTTGGAATGGAGGATGAGAAATTGAGGTGGAAGGAATCGTAGAGCGATCTGGAGGCGTCTGAGATCACGCGCTGCACGTTTACAGGCGTTGACTGGAGGAAGTAGACGGCGGGGACGCCGTGCACGGGATTGCGATCTTTGTCGAGGAGGAAGTTGGTGGCGAAGCGATGCTTACGCAAGTCCTTGAGGTGGATCAACGGGGACAGTATGTCCTGACAGAACCTGTCGTAGATCAGGATCTTGTAGACTTCCTCGTTGGCCGTTCCGGCGGCGCTGTCCACCGCCTGGTTCAGATTCAGCATCCGAATGATGCAATCTGCAATATTCAGTTTATGTTAGTATCGCTAAAATTCAAATCCGACGGAGGCGCTAAAAAGAATCGGGGCGAGCGTTTACCTGTTTGCTTCCGGCGGAGATTTAGCGCCATATCTGTGAATATTTTCGCAGCTTTCAGTCTATGTGAGAGGGGAGGCGATTTGAGATCTGATTATATAGTTGGGTTTGTGGAATTGAGAGACTTGGAGTTGTACGTTTTGCAGATATACTTGTACTAAAGGACTCATTAAAAAAAAGATTTGTTTTTTTAATTATATAATTATGTTTAATTTGGGGGTATTAATTAAAGGGAAAAAAACGAGGGCCACGAAACACAATCACTCAATCAGTCTGTGAAGAGGCACAGTAAAACAATGGGAAGCCGATCGTACGAGGAAGACGATCAATCGTTTGTTAAGAACAAATACTGGGTTCTCAGACACGGAAGAAGCATTCCGAATCAAAAGGGCCTTATCGTCTCTTCTCTAGTATGTCAATTCGATCGATTTTCTCTTTTTTTAACTGCGAATTTTGTTCCTTCTGGAAAAAAATTGATTCTTTCATGGCACAGGAAAATGGGATTCTTGAAGAGTATAAACTGGCTTCTGATGGGGTTCATCAGGCTCGTTCGGCCGGAGAATCTTTCCTCGAGGTGAGTTCGTCAAACAATCGACATTGCAGCTTTATGGGTTCAAGAATTATTGAATCTTATAGTATTTGTATTTTAGTGTATGATTGCTGATAAAGACACGACTTTTGTTTCTGTTGTTGAGGGGAAACTTTATTAGACTTTGTATGGGTTTTAAAGGCCAAATTTGTATTCAGGAACTGAAAGAACAGAAAATCGATCTGGAAAATGTCCGAATATGCTACTCCCCGTTCTCAAGGACCAGGGACACGGCAAAAGATGTTGCGTCTGTTTTGAACATTCCATTTGAAGGCCCACAATGCAAGGTTAATCTTTGAATCCCACTCGGTAGTGATTTTAACCTTTGGGAGTTGTTTTTGTGAATCCCACTTGCTTCGGTTTCGTGTGATATTTGCTCATCAGGGTCTCGTTGTTATAGATGTTTATTGGCTTTACAGGTTGTGCAGGATGTTCGCGAACGGTATTTTGGTTCTTCGTTTGAGCTGCAATCTCATGATAAAGTGAGAAGCCAACTTTGATAGTAACTGATTTCATTATCAACATATTTCATTTAGCGTGGATTTGATGAATTGAAATAACATACATTATAGTATATACATTTCTCTTTGTTAAACTCGTGGCTTTTCGTATTTTCCTTTCCACTGAAGTAGTACCCTGAGATTTGGGCCTTGGATGAAAAAGACCCCTTCTTGCCGCCCGAAGGTGGAGAGAGTGTTGCGGATGTTGTCACCAGGCTCACAAAAGCGTTGGCTATGATGGAATCAGAGTTTGAGAAGTGAGAGCCATCATTTTTCCTTTTTTGATTTTTTCTCTTCATGTGATCACACTTTATATATGATGAATTGATGATGTCACATATTTGCCAATAGAAAAATGCCTGGAGCTGTGGTACACTTTCTGATATGGAAATACATTTTCTGATGCACATAAAAATGTTCTCTTTGATTAGTTTTTTATGACACGAATATGATGTTTTTGTTGTAGGTGCGCACTATTGGTAGTCAGCCATGGCGACCCACTGCAGATTTTGCAGACAATCGTTAATGCTGCAAAGGAACATGGAAGTCCACCTGAAAACAACTTGATCTCTCGAATAGATGCAGTCAAAGTACCCTCTGTTCTCTCACATCACCGCAAGTTCGCACTGAATACCGGAGAACTTCGACGATTAGTATAGGCATTTTCAACGTTATGAGTTGTCTAAATTGATTTAGGTTGATAATAATGTGATCGTCCATCTTTAACTACTCCTTTGGTTGGTTTTGCCTTCTTTGGCCGTATGAATGATACAGATTGAAAACACCATTTTTATATTTTATAAGAGTATGATTTTTTGTTATAAACAATTTGAGAAAGAAGTCAAAAATTAGTCTGTTTCTGCCATAGATGGCTGATGCAGTTGTTGGCATGATAAATGGAAAATTCATTGGGAACACATAATCTAGTTCTGAAGCATTTGCATTCAATGAAACTGGTGATCAGTGTCATTTTCAGTTACTTTTAGATTGTTGATTTGGAAAAGCAAAGTACCCTGTTTTTCCAAGGTACCAAGCAAAGGGCCTGAAACTCATTATTTCCGAGGAACAAAGGGTATGTGCTCATTTTTACTGATCAGGCGCAGAAGTGAATTCGCTTTTCTTTGCCCTCTAGTCGTGCCGGTTCTTGTGATCTCCATTAAATGGTCATAAACACCATACTGCAGTGCCGCCAACAGACAAGATGAGTTATTTGAACCCAACTCGAGTATGACAGCTGTCGCGCATTCCTTGTTCTTCGGAGTCCCGTCTCTCACTATTCCAACCAGAGTCTGTATAAAAGACAGTTGCCCGATTTCGTTTCTCCCTTCAGGATGCGAAGCGATAAGTAATAAAATAGACAGGGCTTCGTCCACCATGTCCAACGTCTTATCTTCGAGCAGATGAAGCAGGGGAGGTATTATACCGGCTTTAATCGCTCGCGATCTGTTTGTTTGGTTGAGCACCAAACTAAAGAGCGCGGTCGCAGCATCCTTTTTCCCTCTGTCCGTCCCAGTTTTCAGGAGATTGACAAGTGGCGGAATCCCATTGGAGCATCCCACCAGAACCTTGTTCTCGTCTAGAACGGATAAACTGAATATGGCTGCGGCAGAATTCTCTTTAGCCTCTCGAGTCCCATTTTTCAAGACCTGAATAATAGCAGGAATGGCCCCTTCCCTAGCTATAAGCTTCTTGTTGGCCTCGTCGATGGATAAGTTCAGAAAGGCCGTAACAATGTGTTGCTGAGTTTCGGAATCCGCATACGATGATAAGAGAGAAACTAGAGGCGGGATTCCTCCAGTGCTAGCGATCAAGGTCCGACTGTCGGGAAACTCCTTGGAGAGCATGCGGATCCTTACGATGGCTTCCCTCTGCACGTTCACCTGGGACGAATAAAGATTCTGGATCAAAGAAGATATTTCCTCGGCGAGTGGGGAAGATGCTATCAGGGGGTCGTCGCAAATTTCCTTCTTGGGCAGGTCGTAGTTGTTCTTTTCGCACCACTGGACGATAAGATTCCGTAGGGCGAAGTTTGGAGCCACAGTCAAGTAGTTCAACTTCTGTCCTGTTTTGGGGCAGGTCCTGTGGCCTGAATTCAACCACTTCTGTATGCTCTCTCGTTCATACGTCTGTGTAACAACAGGACAAAATGAATAACATGTTTTGATGATTATTATTGTGGTAAGAAAAAAGCTACCTGTCCGGTTGCGATGATAACGGGGTCGGACATGATCTCCAAGCTGACCGGACAGAGGAATTCGTGAGGTATCAGCGAGGATTTGCTCTTCTCCAAGCACCTCACCAGAGCAGGCCCGTCGAGCACGCTGTTTTCGTCGATCCCCGCGACTTGCTTGAATCTTTCCAGGAGGCGGACCACTTGCTCGACTGCGACTTTGCCTTTGGCTTTCGCGAGTTTTCTGACGGCCATGGTTTCTATTTTGAGGTCGGTTGGGGTGTACAGGTCCAGCTTCTTGGCCAGCCTCTCTATGATTGCGTCGTAGGCATTCCCGTCGTAGTCGTTTTCTGAAAACACGGCCATCATATCCATTGCGAGTTCCATGTCCTGTGTTTCCGCCCTCCGTTTAGCTCGGTTGAGCTGCATATGCATCAGCTCCACCTGGAGGAAACGAAACGCGCATACATAAACTGGAAAGCAGAGAACAAAGTAAACGAAAGTAAAAGGCGAGGGAGATTACTTGTTCTCTAACTTCTTCGGAGACGCCAAGCTTGTCGTAGGGCATATCGGTTAGAGATTGGTTTATCATGTCGTAAACGTCGTGGAATCTACTCATCACAGCTTCACTCTCCATCGCCTAATATAAGAAACTAACCAATCATTAACGCGCGTGAGTGCGCGCACACACACACACATACACAAAAAACAAGGAAAAACTTACAAGAAAAATCTTGCTTCCAAAGTTGCAAGTCTTGAGCAAATTCTTGGAAGCCAAAAGTGCATTCTTGAGATCAAGCAAGTTAGTAGAAGCGGGGGAGGAGGGATTAGCTTCTCTAATCTCTTCCAACATAGGAATCAGAAGCTTTAGCCTTCTGACTAAGTTGAGACACTCTTTTCTCTGTGTTTTTCTGAAGGATGTGTAGGATCCCACTTTCTCTATCACCTCCAACATTATTTCTTCGACTCCATCTCCGGTAATGGAGGTCTCCTTCTCTTTCACCTCGCTCATGCTTCCTTCTCCATGGACCTCCATTTTTTTTTGGTGTGTGTTTTTACTGATGTGGTATTTCCAACGTTTTTCAGCTTTTGTGATTGCGGAATTTAAGGACGGAATTTGGGTGTGAATAAGTTGGGTGACGGATGATTATAGATATTATTATTGAAAGCTGTTGGGCCACGCGTTTTTGGTAAAATGCGACCCGCCCTCACATGCCGACAGCCTTTTTTGCCTCGGCCCAATTTGTCCGTTTAAATAATTATGGCTTTCCGTGGACAATAAAATCACAGGCAATTATGGAAATGATTTGGATAAAGAAAGGCAATTACAAAGAAGATGGAAATGGGTCCCATCCCACAATACAGTACATTCATCATTCATTCCCCATTGCCTATTATCCTCTATTAGTCTTTCCACTAAATCCAACTTTTTGTTGTGCATTATCTGCTACTACAAGAGGAGGGACGGTTCCCGTCATATTCTGCAGTTTGAAGCTGGACAAAAGAAAACGGAAAAACTGAGTGGTAGATGTACTTGCTTGCTGAAGTAAAGAAGTCGATGAACTTACTGCAGTAAACAAACTGGTTGAAATCGAGAGTCACCCTGCCTTGCTTGCTTGTGTCGAATGAATTAAAAAGGTTCCTGGAAAAAGGGATACAGGAATATGCAATTGATCCATCTATCTCGGAAATATATATTAAGCACAATATTGAGCTTGCAGATTTTTACATACCTTGCAGACTGTACAAATATACAAAGGGCTATGAATTCATCGAGTTTGAGTTTGCCACGGCTAGATTTATCAAAACTCTACATGGTTGATCGAGACAGATCACGGTTAATCTCAATGAGCTCGTTTTGAAACAGGATGATTTTGGTAGGGGATTCTCATCCATTTACCTCACAAACAGTATAGAAAGCTGGAGAGTCGAGAGAGAATCCAATTTTCACCAATGCCTATAACCATTTAAAAGAAAATCAGTCTCACAGAATAGGTGAGATGATTAGTGTGGAAAGTGGAAACAATAAACATCTTATAACTGTTGATATCACATGTCCAGAATTAACTACAGATTCAAATCAAAAAACAAAGGGGATAAAGAAAAAAAGGATATAAAGGTGATATACCTGGTATGCTTCATCAGGAACAAGAAATCCACGCCCCCTACATCAAAATGTAAGTAAAAAAAGTGATAATAATAATAATAATTGTGATAGTCCTCACTTGTCAATATAACTGCTCATTTCAACCAACAACCAATAAAGTGGCTAGATATTAGCATCTCTAAGTGAAAAAATTACGTATTGAGACACGATGAACTGTTTAGTGCTAATATAGTGGCTAGATATTAGCATCTCTAATTAAACAAGTCCTCACTTAATTAGTGTTTGCTTTCATACACAGGTAACACAGAAAGTTCACATGAAAGCATTAGTGTAATTTACGGACCGAGACACAATGAACTGTATACAGAATACGCATATTGCTTCATACACACACAAAAAAAAAGTTCTACATGAAGCATTACAGATGATACAGGGTAATCCTATTACTTAACATCGCAAAATAGTACAGATATATTAATAGCCAAAAGCCCAAAACTATGGGTTGATAATAATTACATAGTACTATTATTTTTTTATCACAGCCTTCTGTGCAAAATGAAAATGGATGTCAGTGTCAGATAGAATTACAACTTTCAGAAGGTAAATGATCGAATCAACTCTCAGCATGTATAAACAGGTGCCGACAAAGAACCTACTTAAACGTAATACCGAAAATTTATATGGCTAGTTTTAGATGTTACATTGCAACTACAAGTGAAATAGTAAGAACAACAAAAAGGAAAAATCACCTCTCCAAGCCGGAAAATGCCTGTTGAACCTGCAAGCAGAACAAATATCAACAAATGATGTAATGTACATAAGTATAACCTATTAATCTCGCGTTCCAATCAAATCATTCTAAGTCGAGAAAATCGAAAAGAAGCCTAAATCATATTTATGTCAACATGAAACTGCACTGACCTTCAGAAGAAACTTGTTAAGTTCAACAAATTCTGGAAAAATAAGTAGGAGAAAAAAATTCAAACATTACATCAATAGTATAACACCGCACTAGGAAAACCCAACACAGCAAACACAGATCAATAGGTGGAGATAAACCAACTAGACTCACCTTCAAAGCTCATCGTTCCATTTCCGTCGAAATCATACATCCTGAAATAACAGCATGTCGATCAAGAACAACATCGAAGAAACAAAAAAAAACGCAGCAATTTCCAGATACTTGACGTCTTGGATCGAATTGGTTCCAAAATTCCGAAATCGAGCACAAACATCACTCACCTGACCATTTGCTGGACGATGGATATGGGGAAATGAAGGTTCCCGACAGCCAACGCACTCTGGTTCATCGGAAACCGGAAATATAATCGAGAAATTCTATATTTCAGTGAAGCGATAATTAGAAAAATGGAGAACGCAAAAGGAACGGACAGAAAAACCTTGAGCTGAGTAGAAGTTATATTTCCGGTTTTGTTGGAGTCGACTCGATCGAACCACTCTTTGATAATCGTCCGATTCTCCATCGCCGGCTGGTTATGTCCGGCCACGGCAAGTCAATAATCTCTTCGGCCAGCCGTCGATTGATTTTGGGTAAAGCCTAATACAGTATTAATCAGAAAATAATTGAAGATGAAATCTTACTATATTTTTTATTTAACACGTCTATTGGTTGTTTTAACTAAGGATTAGACGCGAGTTAAATACAAAAATGCGATTTATAGAGTTTGATAATTATACGAAGAAGTATATGTTATAAACTATGGATTAAGGCAAATGTTTTAGTCCTATGTTATGCGAGTCAAATACTACTTTCAAGAGTGATATTCAAATTATTTAATGTTTTTTTTACTTTGTAAAGATCAACCATTCATGCAATTATGCAAAATCATAGAAGTAATCTTACGATTTTCTTTCAATAACTTTCGAAATTTAAACTCAAAATAATAATTAAATTTTTTTTTTCTTTAAATAAAAATATATAAACACCCAAAAAAATAAAAACAAACAAACTAAACCATAAGAAGAGAAAGGAATATTCTCGCACCGAATTAAAAACCATCCCTTTCTTAAAAATAAATAATTTTTTCGTTTCTATCGTTGTAATCTCTCTCACCATTTTCTCAATCCCTTTTCTGCCCCTTTCCTTTTCTTACAGTAATTATTCTCCCTTAATCTGCAAACCAGGTACAGGTTTCAATTTCATTAATTCAACACTGCCCCAATCTGGATTAGGGTTTTTTGATCTTGAATTCGTCGACGAAAAAGAGATTCAATGGGGGCGGAGGCTGAGTCTAGCTTGGGCCTCGCCGGAGGCGAGGAGGTGGATGTTAACATCCGGCACTCAAACGGCTCCAAATTCACGGTGAAGACGATCCTCGAATCGACGGTAGGGGAATTCAAAGCTGTGGTGGCGCAGAATTGCGACGTGCCCGCTCAACAACAGCGTTTGATCTACAAGGGTCGGATCCTCAAGGACGACCAAACCCTAGCCAGTTATGGTAAATATGCTTTTTTATATATATTTTATTGTAACTTTTCGGTTGTTTGGTGTATTAAATGTTCAATTCGCTTGCTTGTGGCCTGTGAGTATGGTGTGTGAGTATGGTGAGAAGATTTGTTAATATGGTTGTCTAAACTGACTTTCGTGATGCAAAAGTCTAGCAAAATGCGGCCCTGCACTATACGAATATAATTTCTAGAATGTTCCTGGAATCTCAGAACACATACTGAACATGGAATCTCAGAACACATATTGAACATTTACTTTGGGTAATCACTAAATAAAAATACTAGTCCGTATAAAGTATGAAGAGAATTGTGAGATGGATGATTTTAAAGTAAAAGTTCCATTAACTAGTGATCACTGTCGGTAAACTCGATACGATGTTAATGGAATTTATTTTGGGAAGCCTATCTGCAAGTTGCTGTGAATGACATGCAGTATTGAATATTTTGTTGTTTGAAGCCTGTTCAGATCCGCAGAGTATTAATTAGAGGCCATTTTAAGGAGCCCTTTTTTCTGTCATTAATAAAATGATTATTCGCCACGAAAAGTGCAATAATTTTATCGAAAACTCTGTGAATTTAGTTATTTTTTCTCTGCAACTTGGCATCTTCTAGAACATTTACATGGTGTTTCTTAGTTATATACTTGGACTAGTAAGGTCCCCATTTGCATCCTTACGGAAAAGACACCATTATGACTAACTTTTGAATTATTTGGACTGTCAAGGATAAAAAATTGGAATTTATGGACATATGTGGGGCTTCTAAAGTAATATTGGATAATTATATAATGTATACAATATAAGATATCTCTAAACTCAGTTAAAGACTAAAGGACATTTGTTTGTATTATAGTGCAAAAACATGAAAAATCTCATATATTTTTTTTGCTTCTCTTCCATCTATTGATGGATTTTGTTAATATACAGTATAAGTGTATAACACTTTTTATTTCAATTAAGACTTACCGTTTAAACCTGCGTATACATGCATTTAAATTTGACTGCATAGTCTATTATTTAGTAAATTATGTTTGGATGTTGTGCAGCAGTAATGCCTAATGTTAAAGAGGTGCTGGTGTCTAATCGCTTTGTGATGTACTGTTTCCAGTTTCTTTGTACAGTACAAATAATCAATTTTCTAGTAATTTTAATCCCTTCATAGTTTTTCAAACTTCCTTATGTCAGCCTCACCTTCATTTACCTCACAAGTGTTGGTTTTTTTATACTTTAAATAGGTTTGGAAGCACATCACACTGTTCATATGGTGCGTGGCTCTGCACCACCAGCTGCCTCTCCTCCCTCTTCTGTTCCTGCTAGTGCTGGGAATACCAACAGTCCTGCTGTCACACAAGGTGGTGGCCCAGTTCCAGGGGGTGCTGGGGTCGGTTTGGGTACACCAGGGTTATTTGGCGCTGGACTTCCCGAATTTGAACAGGTGCAGCAACAACTTATGCAGAACCCTAACATGATGGGAGATATAATGAACATGCCTGCCATTCAAAACCTGATGAACAACCCCGAAATCATGCGCAGTTTAATTATGAGCAACCCTCAGATGCGTGATATAATTGACCGGAATCCTGAACTCGGTCATGTTCTTAATGATCCTGGCATCCTTCGGCAAACATTAGAGGCTGCAAGGAACCCTGACTTAATGCGCGAGATGATGAGGAATACTGACAGGGCAATGAGTAATATTGAATCTTCTCCCGAGGGATTCAACATGCTCAGACGCATGTATGAAAATGTCCAAGAACCCTTCTTGAATGCAACAACCATAGGCAGTGGTGGTGCAGGGGCTGATGCGGGGTCAAATCCATTTGCAGCTCTCCTGGGGAATCAGGCTGGTGCCCAAACCAGAGACGGACCAAACTCAGCTGCTGGATCTGAATCTGGGACTACGGTTCCCAATGCTAACCCACTGCCCAATCCGTGGAGCAATACTGGTAAATTTAAACCTGTTTTAGTGTGCCATGTGTTACGTTATTATGTGTTTGGGTTTGGTACATTAACTGATGGTATATTTTGTATATCCTTTACTAGTTTGTATGACAGTATGAGCAGTGATACTGGCATACTGCATTAAATTTGCTTTCCTTATTTACTGGCCCAATTCAAATGTAGTTGGAGAAAAACCATCTTTCAGGTGTTTTTGGTAGTCTTGCATTAGTATTTTATTGATTTGATGCAAGTCTTGGCGTACATATAAAATTTATTGTGGAAGAAATGAAGTTTTCTTAGTACAATGAGACTTGATTAGTTAAGAAATCATCTGTCAGATCCTCATTCAGTTTCAACATGGTTTTTGCCCTCTGCCTATCTCTGTATCCTGATCGTTATCTCTGGATATATATTTATGATGCCATGTCTGAGTTCCTGATTGTAACATTTTAATTAGGTTCTCAAACAAATAATGCCACAAGAACTAATCCAACCGGTGATGCGAGAATACCTTCAATTGCTGGATTGGGAGGTATCACTCTCCCTCAATTAGACCGTGCAGGCATGGCAGATCCTTCTTCATTGAGTCAGTTAATGCAAAATCCAGCTGTGGCACAGATGACACAAAGCTTGCTTTCCAATCCTCAGTACATGGATCAAGTACTTATATAGTTTCAGGCCATTAGTTACATATTTTTCATTTCGCTTATGGTGTGCTGAAATCACAATTTTATTGTAGATCTTTGGCATGAATCCTCAACTCCGCAGCATGCTTGATATGAATCCTCAATTAAGAGAAATGATGCAGGACCCTGAAATTCTTAGACAATTGAGCTCACCCGAGACAATGCAGGTATATCTACTACCTCTTTTAAACACCTAGGTTCTACAACATGAATTTTCTTTTCAATGGAGATTTTGTAATTGATTTGGAACTTTTGATATAATTGGTGATTTAAAATGATAGCTCATCTTGAAAAATGTGCCAAGAATGTTGATGCATCTAGGGGTGTGATATAGAGACGTAATAGACCCTTGTATATGCAGATGTTCAAAAATATCTAGAGACTTATTAAAGTAGTTATAATCAGTTATATTTCATATGGTACTTTCAATCATATATTTATGTAATGTGACCTGTAAGTGATGGATATCAAGAGTTTCTACTAGCTGAACCATGTTTAGTTGAGGATCCTCACCAATCACCTCACAAAAAAAAAAAACGTATGCTTTACATATGGTAGACGTACTATTTATTTATTCAAAATAACTACTCATACTGTTTTGTCTTAGGTGATTCCTTGTCAAATTGCCATGGTTAATTGCTTATATCGTTTTTCAGTTTTATTTTGTGTGCTCATGTTCACCTCTTATAACACTGATCATCCGATATTTGGCAATGCATCACTTTCTTGAGTTTTATTGGACCATATTATCTAGGCCTCTTTTCCTTACCAGCTTTTCAAACTTTATTGTTCAGCAAATGATGGCTTTGCAACAACAGCTTTCTCAACTTACTCGGCAGCAGTCAACACAGTGAGTGAGAAATAACGTTTCTCTTCTCAACATAGATACTTTGTAATAGATTGCTTTTGTTGACAAATGACAATGATATGATATCTCCATAGCACACACTGTTTACATGGAATGTGGTTTTATTAGTTGTATCCATTCTTTCAATAGCTACATCTTGCTTTAATTGATGTTTTCAGTAATGAGTTATCATAAATTTGTTAGAAATTATAAGGAAATATCCGATTTACAAGTGACCTTGCTCTCAACTTTTGAGTATAATCACTAGTTTGTTTCTTTATTGCTTTAATGATTTCATACATCAGTTTATTTCTCTGAGACGGAGTACTATTTCTGTGTGCTTCCAGTGCTGCAATGCATGAATTGGTTGCTACTACTAGTGTCTTTGTTTATTTAAAATCTCAATCAAGAATTCTTATAAGCCCTTCTTAATCTCTCTCTGACTCTCTTTTTAGGGAAGGAGCTCAGACTGGTCAAGGTAGAGATATGAAGCAACCTACGCTGGGGCACACACACACACACACACACACACACACACACACATATATATATATATATATATATATATATATATATATATATATATATATATCCATTGATTTTGTATGAGAATATTTGTATCTTCCTATGCCCTACAATTTTGCCTATTCTAGAGTGTGTTTATGTTTTTAAAATGCAGGAACACAAAACAATATGAGTATGGATATGCTGATGAATATGTTTGGTGGACTTGGAGCTGGAAGCTTTGCTGCTCCAAACAATCCTGATGGTTGCAACTCACTTTTCTATCTTCTTCCATTTACATTTTATTTTATCAGCTCTATTTACACATCTGTTATTCACCCTAATCATCTCAGTGTCAATTTTGTTCCTTAGTACCCCCAGAGCAACTCTATGCAAGTCAGCTATCTCAGCTACAAGAGATGGGTTTCTACGATACTCAAGAAAACATCAGAGCACTCAGTGCAACTGCTGGAAATGTTCACGCGGCTGTGGAACGTCTTTTGGGGAACCCTGGTCAATAGTTTCATAATATTTTATTTACAGGCATATTACATGAGACAAATCTGCATTTTAGGCCTGAGAATAAAGACTACAAGCCTTTTATTTAATTAGCCTGTAAGATTATTATGATAAGACTTTTGCCGATTTGTTAATCTGTACCAGTGTACAGTACATA
This sequence comes from Euphrasia confusa, assembly GCA_954870475.1. Lineage (NCBI taxonomy): Eukaryota > Viridiplantae > Streptophyta > Magnoliopsida > Lamiales > Orobanchaceae > Euphrasia > Euphrasia confusa. The sequence continues at coordinate 40,568,924 of OX940952.1, forward strand.
TCTCAAGTATACTCGTGTCAAAATGTTGCGGATTGACTACATTTTATTTGGCAATCTATCTGAAGAATGCCTCTGAAGAATGCCTCTGCGACCTTTTTGTTTATTTGCATGTGTACTTTAACTGCAAGGTTATTAATGTTTGTGTTTCTATGCAGTCGGTTTCTTTGTCATCGACTCATTGTTCAGATCTCAAAACTTGGTAAACGAAAAACATAAACTGATATTGTTTTGACATTCACACGGAGTTGATCGAGGGACATTTGCTAGTAAACTTTTTGTATTCAATTTTTTTAAATTTTAAGTGTTCAAATTAAAATTTGAATTATCAATCATTTAGGCATAATACTGATTTTAAAAAGTAGTAGTATTAATTTCTTATCCACTGCATAATCATTTCATATATTTAAGATATACGGAGTAACATACTACTATCAAATACTCCTATATGTTAATTTACTTTTCTACTTAACAATTACTACCTCAATTTAATTATTATTATCAATTAAAATTCTAATTAAAAAGCGATTACACATATTGGTACGGGGCGGGTCGAGTCGGGCATGAAAACCGGTGGAGAGGACGAGCGCGCATCTTACACTTGTCCGCGAAACACTGTGAAGCTTTTGATTACGGAAAATAAATTCCGTCAAATTCTCTCTCTCTGCGCAGGGTCTCTCTCCTTCTCCAATCTCCACAGCTTCAAGTGATACATTTGTAATGCTTTCTCTCTCTCTTACTTCACGCGCTACGCATGACGTCATCAACTATTCAATTGTTGCCGTAGGTACGTACGGCACCCTCTAAGCTTTTTCTTCTTCTCCTCCTCCTTCAACTAATTCAATTTTTTTGCTGGATTAATTGTTCGTACGGCTATCGATTATTTTCGGCTGGCCGATTACCGATTACTACTGAAACTTGCTGCGATTTCAATTCAATTCAATTGGGTGTAAATGTTTCATTCCACTTTTTTTGTTTTGGTAGGGGACATGATTAAACTTACTGGATTTGATTTATAATTTCGAGTGCTCATGATGGTGTTGGGGGCTTTATCCCTTTCGTGCAATGCCATGGTCGAAACAAATTTCAATCACTTCGATAGCGAACTTTACTTGAAAATAATCATTACTGTCATTATTTCATTTCCAGATGCAAAGGAATCGGAGGATTTCTGATGAGAAACCGATGACGCTGTCGAAATCTATTGGAAGCCCTCTCCTTATGGCAGATAGAGCTGAGTGTGATGCCGCAGTTGCTAAGACCTGCGGAACCAAAAGGGCCTTATCCGAGTGTGTGCCCACCCCTTCCAGAAGTAATGTCCCCGCTGCTCACATTGTCTACGTTCGACGAAAACCCGAAACGGATTTAACAAAGCGCAAAGTCTGCGACTCTCAAAGGGCAATAAAATCTACTACTGACCAGAGTGTGGAGACTACTCACAAACTTGACAAGTCTTTGATACGTGCATCAGATGTTGCACCACTTTCTTCCTCGAGTTTCTCACCCATGAGAAGCTCTGGTCATATCTCACCAGCAGAAAATAGTGAGCATGGTCGTTTGAATAGTTCAACTCCTATACCTGAAGATCAAACAACGGTGAATGTTAACTTCTGGGAAGAACGATATTGTCGCTTGCAGAATTTTCTCAAAATGTTGGATCAGTCGAACCAACATGAATATGTTCAGAGTATGCATATATGCCCTTTCTTGTTGATTTTTTTTTTTTTTTTTATGTTGTCGTAGTTCTATTAAAAATATGGAATTTCTTGTTTCAAATGTTCAGTGCTTCGATCGCTTTCCTCGGTTGAACTTAGCGGGCATGCTGTCGAACTTGAGAAACGATCAATTAACCTTTCAACGGAGGAAGGTATAATCTGTAATATTAGACGGAAATCTATATGTTTTCGTGATATAAGTTGATTCACCATCATTATTGAGTGATTTTTTCTTCCTTTCTGATTTGATTGTGGATATTGGTAATTCGTTGTACACCATATTTACTAGTAAAACTTCCTACACCATGGATTTTCTGTTTCCTTTTGTGTTTCTACACAATTCTTGAGTGCTGGATACATTTATTTATGAACAATCTTGTATAAAAGAAAGCTTAATTAATTACACTTTCCTCCAACAATCTTTTAGTGTAAATTTATATTGTGACCATATATAATCATAAAAGTGAATCCATATAATCATAGTTTTCCTCTGCGTTTGGGTTTCCACTGATGTCATGGCATACCAATTGCTTTTTAATTTCCGAAAATCTATGTAATATTATATTTCTATGGAGTGTCTTGTGAACCTGTGGTCTCGCCAACGAATCAACGATACATTAATATTCGAAAGTGGTTTCTGAATTATGATTCCTGGTATTGTTGCACTTACGGGAGTTAATGAGATTGCTATCAGGACTAAAGATGTGTGTGGCTGTGGGGTGGTGGTGGTGTGTGTGTGTGTGTGTGTGTGTGTGTGTGTGTGGGGGGGGGGGGGGGGGGGGGGGGGGAAGGGGCGGTTCTAAGAAACCTCTTTTGTTATCACACCTTCTTACAGCATCGTTATTGCAATTAGGTGAATGTAATCTGGAATATTCCCCTCCTTGCATATTGTGTGGCCTCATTATATTTACGTGGTTATTTTTGTGCTTTTGTTCCTCTCGAGACTTATTGATCATTGTAGATGAGTTTCACTATTTTCACGCTGTATGGTCATCTGATGTAGTTTCAAATCACGACAGTGTTCATGATTAAATTCATGATTTGTCATCATTGGATCGAATATGGTTTCATTTTCTCCAATTCCCAGTTGTGTCTTTTACATCATAAAGACGTCGTTCGTGTGATAATTAATACAGTATCTCATTACTTTTTCACCATAGTGTTTTTTTTTTTTTTTTTTGTAAACTAGGATACTCCATATGGTCCTTTGTTGTAGTGTGACTATTAAAAGACATTTAGTTGTTACTGTCAGATAATTAAACATTTTTATGGGTGTGTAGATATAAGGCTATTGATCAGGTTTCAATAAAATGACACATTTTTTTTTCTCTCGCTTGAAATACATCAATTTATCCTTGCAGTCATTGAAATACAGGTCGTATACTAATGCAAAAATCTAAAGAGGAAAGTACAAACTACAAATGATATCAGCTATGAGTGGGTAGAATAGTAGAATTTGTACAATATATGCGACGACATGCCGGTCCTAAGACTGGTCATCGCAAATAATGAGTGACACCTCAGACCAATCAAAAACATATAGTCAAGGACAACAACATTATGGTTTCCAAAATGTATTTTGGACCATTTTTTTTCTTTTTCATTTTTACATTTTGGATCATATATGTTTAAATCTTCGGAACCCCTGATGATCATTAGAATTGTATGTGTCAGATTAAGTTAGTCAGTTTGGATCCACCATTTACTATGAAATTGCTTGCCTTGTTTTCTTTGTCATTCAATTTGCGATTCTGAAATGTTTTTTGTTTGTTAATTTCTTTTTGTTTTTGGTTTCAGCAAAAGAGATTCAACGAGTTAGCTTGTTTGATGTGTTGGGCAAACGCGGAAAGAAAGTTTGTAAAGCTTCTAGTGAGCAAGAACAGCTGCAGCAGAAGTGAGAAAACAGGTGCGTCTGAATTTTTAGTTAGCATTTGTATATGTTGTAATAATGTATGCATTGTTAATTGTAATTAAGTTTCACAATAATAATAATAATAATAATAATAATAATAATAATAATAATAATAATAATAATAATAATAATAATAATAATAATAAACAATTGTATACATGATGAGGCAGAGGTATTCATCTACAACGTTTTCCTAATTTTGGAAATAAAAATCTCTTCCAACTTCCAACTGCTAATTACTAGTACTATAATTAGTAATTGATGACCTGCAGGCTTCTAATTGAATTAGGTTGTGGTAAAATATAGGCGCCAGCACTAGATGATTTGGTCCTTCTGATATAAATGTGTGCTACGAGTAGGATCAGATATTTGTGATCGTTTTATTTTATGAATAAACAGCACCTGTGTCTACTTTAAATCATTGTATCGATGAATCTGAGTATTTGTTGGGTCGCACACCGCCTTTTAATTAAATTTTAATGTTTGTTTTTCATGATTCTTCCATTGTCATGGGTACTCTGCCTGGCCATGACCATGACATGAGGAGGCCACAAGGCCGGCCATGCATTTTTATTTTTATAAAAAAAAAATTAAGCTCTACAATTAAGTTTCATGGATTCTTGACTTTTTTTAATACTTATAACAAAACATCAATTATAAATATATGAAAGTCAAAGTGGTAAGGCAAATATAAATTAATCAGTGAACGTCATCATCTAAATAATATAGGTTTGACTTTGTTAATTACAAACAGAGATCAAGCATTCAATTAAATTTCAGGTGGATGGTATTGTTATGTTTATCACTTGTATTTTGAATTTATCTCTCTCTCCTTCTATATTGGAAATGAAATTGAATTTTTTTTAAAGTTGATTCATGTAATATAGTTTTAAAGTAGGAAAACGTATGTGTTTTAATCGAACCGGTCCTAAAACAAAACCTAAGCAGAAATACAGATCTCTCTTTTCCTTAATCGTCCTAATATCCAAAACCAAAAAAGTAAACCCTAACAAACAAACAAGGTCAAACATGTTGATGTCGATGATACCAGACGATGTACTCGAGACGATCCTGCTCGGACTACCTGCGTTAGACCTGTTCCGATGCAAGGCTGTTTGCAAGGCTTGGCGGCGCGTAATCTCGTCCGGCGATTTCGTGGCTGCGCACCTGAAACGGGCGAAATCCGACCCGTCGAGCCACCACCTCCTCGTTCGCAACCGCCGTTTGATCGATCTCCATAAACCAGTAGCAGGTGGTCCGTTCTTATCTTTTGCCTGCTTTTCATCTTCGGATCTTGTAATCGTCGGCTCGGCCAACGGCTTGATCTGTATCGCCGGGGAGGGAGATCGCGTACCGTCGTCACCCGAAGACATCTGGATCCTGAACCCTGTCACCGGCCTTTCCAAAAAGCTCCCTTACTCCTCCCGATTTCCCTCCTCTATTAAAAATAGTAAACTCGCCTTTTGGTGCGACGAAGATGGTGTTTACAAGGTTGCCAAATTTATGTCTAATACGGGTGACGAAACTACCCTCGAGCTCTGGGTTTCAACTTGTCCTTGTTCGTGGACTGATATCTGTACCATTGAATTGCAGTTTCATCTCCACCCTCGCCGATGCCATCCTTGTGATGTCCTTATCCAAGGCCTCGCTGCTTATTGGATCATCATCAACAAGGATTTCGGTGATGACTACATCACAGTAGTATCCCTCGATTTGAAAACACTATCCGTCACCAAGTTCATCCCACTCTCCGAAAGATTACTGTTTATGTCGGACATTCATTTTTTTCGGCCTGTAAATGGGTATTCTAATTACGTGTTGTTTGGTGGAAGCTTGAAGGGAAGATTTGTTTTGGTGGCGTGGTCTACTTACAACAGAGTTTATAGCCTATGGACTCTGGAGATGAATGACATTACTGCAGAGGCGCGCTGGGTCGAGAAATTCGTAGTTGACTTTGTTTTGTATCCCTTTGAGAAATGCTTAGGGATTGTGAATGATAAACTAGTGCTCACATGCTATGACGATATGGAAGTGGCCTTGTGTGACCTGGTGACTACAGGAAAGGTGGAAGTGATAGAAACGGGTTCTAAACTGGAAACCGTCACTCTGGATGCTACTTGTGGCTTTGTGGGGAGCTTGGTTTCGATGGATGGCTTTGGGTACGAATGGAATTACCTCCTTCATAAATATATGGGCATCAAATGGCCGTATTCTTCAAATCCTTACCCCCGGTGGTAAGTCTAATTGATTACAATATGATTATAGTGGTGTCACACATAAACGAGCCATCTGATAATTTATTTATTTTTAATTTGCAGGAAGGAGAGTTCGACAACCAACTTGAGAACCAACTTGAGAAAACGAAGAAGAAGATGGGATCAAGTGAATACTACCTCTGTCCCTGTCAAAAAGCCATGGCATCAAGTAATTCACAGATTCTTAAATATGGTGTCGGCAGTTGACTATGAGTATTAAGAAATCATTCTCTAATTAGATCCCATAAATAGAAGAATTCTCGATTTAATAATATTCTCTACGTCTCGTAGAAGTTGTCACACTTTTATTTTTGTACCGTCTCATACTAGTGGATTCATATAGGGGTGGAGACTGGAGATTCTATGCCTACCGGTTTCAGGTTAAAAAAATGATTTTTTATTAAAAAAATACTCTTAACAATTCAAAAATTAAATACACAAAATGGGAAATACATGAATTTATCCTTGCAGTCATTGAAATACAGGTCGCATAGTAATGCAAAAATCTAAAGAAGAAATTACAAACTGAAAATAAAATCAGCTACGAGTTGCTAGAATTGTAATAATGTATATGCATTGTTAATTGTAATTAAGTTTCACAACAATAATAATAATCCTAATAATAAAAAACAATTGTATACATGATGAGGTATTCACCTACAACGTTTTCCTAATTCTGGAAATAAAAATCAAAAGCTAGTTAGGAATGATCTGTTCCAACTTCCAACTGCTAATTACTAGTACTATAATTAGTAATTGATGACGTGCACGCTTCTAATTAAATTAAGTTATGATAAAATATAAGCATCAGATCGTGATCGTTTTATGAATAAACAACATCTGTTTCTCCTTTAAATAATTGTATCGATGAATCTGAGTATTTAATTTGTTGGGTCGCACACTGCCTTTTAATTAAATTTTAATGTTTGTTTTTCATGATTCTTCCATGAGTACTCTGCCTGGCCATGACCATGACATGAGGAGGCCACACGGCCCATTCATTTTTTATTTTTTTTATTTTATTTTAAAAAAATAAAAAATTAAGCTCTACAATTAAGTTCCATGGATCTTTGACTTTTTTATACTAATAACAAAATATCAATTATAAATATATGAAAGTCAGAGTGGTAAGGCAAATTCCATAGGATCTATATACATTGGTATCTAATATTTCAATTAATTAGTGAACGTCATCATCTAAATAATAGAGGTTTGACTTTGTTGATTAAAAACAGAGATCAAGTATTCAATTAATTTCAGGTGGAGGATATTGTTAATGTTATCACTTGTATTTTGAATTTTTCTCTCTAGCTCCTTCCATATTGGAAATGAAGTAGATTTTTTTAAAGTTGATTCATGTACTATAGTTTTAAAATTGAATCCTAAAAATATTTTTGATTTTATTGTTTAATAATATGAGATTGTACTTGTTAATGTGATGAATATATAATACGGATTACTATTTTTAGGAAGAATCAATGTACAATGTATTTTTAATTCCAATCAATCTTATATTGTCTCACTATAAAGTATCTACTTTTTTTTGTGTGTGTGTCTCACTTAAAAGTACTTGATTTTCTCTTTTGATTTATCAAAATATTATTGAATATGAAATAAATACAATGACATAAATTCATTTGATTTTTAATCATACTCCATTATACATATAAAATACCATATAAAATACACAATTCATTTTATTTGTAACCGAGGTACTTTTCCCTTGGACGGACAAATATAACCTACCTCTCAGTTCTTACATAAGCACGTGCATAAACCTCATTACGTATTCATTGCAATTTCAAGCACCATTAATAATTAATTAAAGCTTTAGGTCTTAATTTCTTGTAGTTGTAGTCATATAAGGTTACCAGTTTTAAAATTCTCGCATCATTATCAATGACTAATCACAACACTAAAACTATACAATATTGTTCCATTTGCATAAACTTAAAATAAATTATAGGGTGCAGATGAAAAGAATTAAAAAAATCAATATGGTAAGTCAAATATTCGGGTACGAAAACAAATTAAAACACTCAAATTCACAAAATAGCTCAGAAGCTGATTAAAATTGAACTTCATAATAGTAAGAAATCGATTAATGTAATTCAAAATAAATGCGCTTACATCTGCATTTTTTTTTAAAAGTGATATTGACGTTTAATTAACTCTTATTATGATAAGAGGAAATGGTTTAGGTCATGAATCATTTCCACAAAAGATGAATAAAAATAAACTAGAGAATGGTGGTGATAAGAGGAAATGGTTTAGGTCATGAATCATTTCCACAAAAGATGAATAAAAATAAACTAGAGAATGGTGGTGACGACATCATATAATTAAATCAATCAAGTAGGCTAATTAATTAAGATTAATTAAGTGCTTATTAATTAATCAAATGGTATAATTTATGTGATTACGTATTAAAGTAAGTAAGGTTTAGTGTTTCCCCACAAGTAGCAAGAGTGGACCCTGCTGGTTTAGCAGAAGCAGCTAGCCATAAACCTCATAATTAGCAGCTTAATTATTGTTTAATTACGATTAACTAATGACGTTTGTTTGTTAGGTCGGTATGAAGAGGACAAAGTTAAGAAGCGAGACGCGGCGGATGGATTTTTTTTACTAACGCTCGTCCCTCCGCAACTCTGAAAGCCATATACTTCTATATACTGTATTGTATAATTTATTTATACTTACTCCTTGAATTATATAATTATTATTGGAGTACTATATTATAGTATTATTGATTTATTTCACCCTTAATTTCAAAAGATTTGAATATAATTAAGTACGTTCTTTCTTGTTCGATCTCCGACGATTAGATCACTTGTATAGTCTCAATTGTTGATATTTCACTAGTATATTGTTTCTTAATAACCCTCCCCAATTCACCATATTGACTTTATGGTGATATTCCCAACTGTTTTAACCTACAGTTTTTGTAGTGTGTGTTGTAGATGTGGCAAAAATCAGTGGCAATAAGGTAATAATCCTAGTGACTAGACCTAGATTGTTACTGTTGTAACTATGGTTGTGGTCCTTGTGGTAGTTTGATTTTTTCTTTTTTTTTCTTTTTTTTTTTTTTTATAAGGAGGAGAGACGAGAAACTCCACCCCCACCCGATCGGAGGTCCCTCGATCGGGTATGATGTAAATCGAGGGATGTGCCCGAGTAGCAGACACCTGTGCGAGAGAGCCAACAGGTCGAACCCCAGGACAAACCTTCATAATATTTCAATGAAAATTTGCCCCACCCGAGGTTCGAACCCTGCGTCGCCGGGGAATTTCACCCACATCATCACAGGCCTTACCACTCGGCTATGCCCCTGGACTCTTTTTTCCTTTTTTATTTCCTCAAAGTGCAAAAGCAAAATATAGTTTTATTCCAACGTGTGGGTCCCACCGCATAGCATATGAATAAAACAGATTCCTCCTCCACACACAACATACATTCGGCCACTCTCATCCACATTCATATTCCAAAAACACAAACAAAAAAGGTGAGTTCTTTCTTCTTTATTTTTCTGTGTTGCATGTAACATATACTCCATATATCACTTGTTGTGTTAGCTGGTGAAAAAATGGTCTCTTTTTCTTGTCAAAAATATCTCATGAACTTGGGGGGGGGGGGGGGGGGGGGGGGGGGGGTCTTATAAGTGGTTTGCTTGCGATTCGACGGATTTCGTTCGCAGTGCCTTTTGCCTCTGAAACTCATTTCTGATTGCAGTTGCAAAAACAAACTGTTAAACTTGAAGAGATATGAATATGATGTTTGGACTGATCACTTGTTTCTGGAAGACCCAAAGGAAGTTCCCCTTTGTTTTCAATACTACTTCCTCTGCTAGCTGCTTCTCTTTTTTGTTGCTTCTTGATACTGTTTTTATGTTCTGTTTTTTTCGGATGCATGTGCTCTGTTCTCTCTCGACCTACAGATCGATAGATCATGGATGATGTCTCCTGTATTGATTTCAGCCTCATGGACGAACTCCTCTACGATGGATTCTGGTTAGAGACGAAAACCAGCACCAACGACCTCAGCTTTTGGCCTAGCACTATAAGTCAAAGTAGTTTCTTGGGAGAAACAGAAAAACAACTTACAGATATCAGTAGCCATCATCAACTCCATGTTCCTTTAGATCAAGAAGAAGTAAACAACTCGAGGCTGTTATGGGTCGGGCCGAACATCCTCAACCCGATCCCGAATGTCTCTGTGAAGAAGCGACTGTTGCAAGCCGTCAACAACCTCAAAGATTCGATCACAGATAAGGATGTCCTTATTCAAATCTGGGTTCCTGTCAAGAAAGGAGGCAGGCAAGTCCTCACCACCAAGAACCAACCTTTCTCGCTCGACCCCAACTCCAAGAATCTCGCTGACTACAGGGACGTGTCTCGAAGCTATCAGTTTGCAGCTGACCAAGACTCTGACAAGGAGTTTTTCGGGCTGCCCGGGCGCGTTTTCTTGAACAAGCTGCCCGAGTGGACCCCGGATGTTCGCTTCTTCAAACGAGAGGAGTACCCTCGTGTCAATCATGCGCAGAGGTACGGAGTCAAAGGCTCGCTCGCGCTTCCTGTTTTCGAACGGAGCAGTGGTAGTTGCTTGGGAGTGGTTGAGATCGTTACGACTAGTCAGAAAATCAATTATCACCCGGAGCTTGAAAACGTCTGCAAAGCTCTAGAGGTATATATATATATATATATATTTTCCTTTCTTAGATTCAAGTAGCTAGTAGGATTATATTATGATGTATATGCATGTTTTTTTCTCTAGCAGGCGGTTGATTTGAGAGTTGTTACGGATCATGAGTTGGATCGAGAAGCTTTTCCATCGGATGGTGTTGATAAGAAGCCAGAGACCGTAACCTTTTCCAATGATTGTGCCAACGATAGTCGAACCTTTTCTCTTTCTGGTGGTGGTCAACGTCCTAAAACAAGCACCGCAAAGAGAAAGTCGAAGACTGAGAAGACGATTAGCTTGGAAGTACTGAGGCAATATTTTGCTGGGAGCCTAAAAGATGCTGCCAAGAGCATTGGAGGTATATATATATATATATATGTCGATTCCTTTTTTCTGTTTCGCACAAACGTAATTGCAAAGCTGACTAAAGATTTTGCGTTTGCAGTGTGCCCAACTACCTTGAAAAGAATATGCAGGCAGCATGGGATAACTCGATGGCCTTCTCGGAAGATCAAGAAAGTCGGGCACTCCTTGAGGAAACTTCAGCTCGTGATCGACTCAGTCCAAGGGACTGAGGGTTCTATCCCCCTCACTTCTTTCTATAATAAATTTCCAGAACTTGTCTCACCAAATGTGTCAAACACTAAGGATGGGTTGAAAACTGATTTGTTAAGTCCTTCGAAATCAACTTCTTCCTCCGGGAACCATAGCTCCAGTTCTAGCTACTGTTGTTCCACAGGGGAAAAGCAGTCGCCCTCTTTCCCAGGGAACGGAATCATGCTAAAGAGAACACAAAGCGATCATGACTTGATCAGCCAGGAGGATAAAAAGCTTCTTGTCAGATCATACAGCAATAAGGTTATTTTCCGCGATCATAATGAGGCCCCGCCTCTTCTGCAAAAAAAGGCAGAGGATAGCGTGGGTACGTTCAGAGTGAAGGCTGCTTTTGGGGAAGAAAATATACGTTTTAGCCTACAACCGAACTGGGGCTTCGAACACTTACAGAATCAGGTGTTGAGGCGTTTCAACATGGACAATGGCAGTGGATATAGTTTGAAATATTTGGATGATGACTGTGAGTGGGTGCTTTTGACATGCGATGCCGATCTTGAGGAATGTTTGGACATACACAAATTGTCCAAGAATCGGACAATCAAACTATGCCTCAACAATCAGTACCATCATCCAAGTCTTGGAAGTTCATTTGGTAGTAACGGCCCATTCTAATTGAAGTGGCCTTTACTATCAGCGATGTCGTTTAGTTTGATCATTTCCCATTGTATAATTGTTGGCCATCTTACAGTTTTTTTAATTATGTAGAAAATTTGACGTAGGGTTGGGGAAATCAGTGTGTATATCGGGGACTAGAATCATGATAAGAAACTAGACCCGAGCTATGTAGTCTTTGTATAATATATCTTCCCTTTGTTTTGCAATTGAAATGTACTACTTATTTACCTAAGAAGATCTGCACACACTGGTTTTCATCTATTCTTACATAGCAAAGAAGACAATGTTCCTTTCACGACTTCATAATAGTCTTTTAATACATATTTCCAAGTCCACTTCTTCTACAATTTTTCAACTGCTCACTCCATAATCCTTTTGATAATATACACTCATATATAATACTAGTGTCTTGTTATATGGTTGCTTGAGTTAAACTTATTACTCAAGGCTATGAGACATGTATTTTTCATTTTGTACTATATATTTTGTTGGTAAAACAATATTAATCAATCAAATAAATATCATATATATGTGTTAGGATGATTTATATTTTTTACAGTAATTAAGTAATTAAGGGAAACAACATTGCAAATGGACCTAGACAAAAAAAACATTGCAAATAGATAAACAAATTAAATCAACTAACATTAATCATATTTTTTCAATCAAAGTGTGATTTGATTTGATTATTTATTTATTTATTAGAGTATTTAATTTTTAATTAAGGGAATGCAAATGGATAAACAAATTAAATCAACTAACATTAATCATATTTTTTCAATCAAAGTGTGATTTGATTTGATTATATATTTATTAGAGTATTTAATTTTTTAAAAGTTTGTTTGAAAATTTGACATCTAAAGTCTATCATTAAATTTTTTATTTGCCTATTATTATGTAAGGGTATAATAGATATTTTAGGTAATATATTAAGTAAAAATAATAAATTTAAATACATGTATTTAAGTAAATGGGTGTATTTAATGTTTCTTGATTTAACTCCCTATTTTACAAAATTCAAGATATAAACAAGCATTCAATATCATCTTAATTCAAAATTCAAGAAATAAACTGGTAATGGTAGACAGTAGGATTTAAAGGCGAATAAAAATGGTTTGAACTTAAAAAAAATTAATTATTAATTATTTTTGTGCTCCACACATTTATTATTTTTATATTACATATATAATTTACTTTTATATTCAATTATTAAATCTACACTATATTTATATATAAAATATTTAATAAGAAAAGTTATGTTTTGTAATAATCATATATATTTATATATTTACTTCTCTAATACAATTTTGATTTTTTGTTGTAATTTTCAAATTATTAATTTTATTTGTGCATAATAAATAATAGTATTCAATCTTTATATTATAATAAATTAACAAAAAAAACTATTTGTGTTAATTTTATAAAATTAACAATGTGAAAATTACAACAAAAAATCAAAATTGTATTAGAGAAGTAAATATATAAATATATATATATGATTATTATAAAACATAACTTTTCTTATTAAATATTTTATATATTGTTTTAAAAAACCTATCTTGTTTGGTAATATATATAATTTGATTGACAAAAATTAAATTGAACGGTTTATATAATTGGTTTATATAATTAATTGTTTTATATAATTAATGTGTAATTTTTTCAAATAATATATAAAATACTAATAAGAAAAATTATGTTTTAAAATAATCATATATATTTTCTATATTTACTTCTCTAATACAATTTTTATTTTTTTTGTTTGGTTTATATAATTAATTGTTTTATATAATTAATGTGTAATTTTTTCAAATAATATATAAAATACTAATAAGAAAAATTATGTTTTAAAATAATCATATATATTTTCTATATTTACTTCTCTAATACAATTTTTATTTTATTTTTTGTAATTTTGAAATTGATTAATTTTAACTGTGAAATACTTTTTAGAGTGGATTAAGTTTTAGGTTGATTTAGATTCCATTTCTCACAAATGAATTTTTATTTTTTTGTTGTAATTTGTCAAATACTCTTTTAAAGTGTTCGGGTGAAGATAATGAATTAAGTTTTATGTTGATTTAGATTCCATTTTTCCACAAATTTTGATGTATTATTCAATATTATGTTTGTGAAGATAATAGATTAAGTTTTAGGTTGATTGAGATTCAATCTCCCACAAATTTTGATGTCTTATTCAATATTATTTTTTTATACGAGTGTATTGTAAAGCTTGAAAAAAAAATAAAAGAATAATTTTAATTTAATTATAAGCATTTATATATACACATATATTTATAACGTGCTTTATGCATTCATTGTGCATGATTACATGTAGTAGTTTATTCATTTATAACTCATGATGGTATTTTATTCATTTCTAACTCATGATGAAATACTATCTATAAATAACAACAGGAATTTCAAGGTATACTGTTGATTAATTTGGTAGTGCAGCACTTTTGTTGTTTTCAAATTTTAAAATATCGCAATAGAATTTAGCGGTGTGATTGGAAGCGCTATTAATTTTCAGTTATTTTAGTACATTTGGTTGGTTAGTTAAATAATTATGATGTAGGTGGGTGATTTTGGATTGGCTATTAATTTTCAGTTATTTTAGTAATTTTGGTTGGTTAGTTAACTAATTATGATGTAAGTGGGTGATTTTGGATTGTCACGATAGTTTTTTTATACATGGAGTGTATTGTAAATAAATAGATAATTAAGTTGATTAATATTAATTAATTGTATTTTCATGTGTAAAGAAGATGATAAAATGGAGTTGTAAAGTGAAAAAACATTTTAAAATAAAAAATTATAGTATTAAAAAAAGGCTTTCTTAGTTTTACTAATTTTCAAAATTTTATCACTTTACATATATATTTATATTATATTAAAATAAATTATATATAGAAAAAATAATAATAAATAATAATAAAATAGTAAAGGAGAATAAATGATAGTATTCAATATTAATATTAAAATAAATTAACACAAAAATTATATTTAGTTATGTTTTTTTACTTAATGTTTAGTAGTAACACAGTTATATTGGAACATTTAAATAGAGCTCCCCAATTTACTTTTATATAAATATAATTTTACAATAAGAAATATATGGAGCACACAAATAATAATTATATATAAAAAATATAATAAAATATACAAAAATAATAATTATATTTAAAAAATAGAATAAAATATAATTTTATATTTATCACTTTACATATATATTTATATTATATTAAAGTAAATTATTATATATAGAAAAAATAATAATAAATATGTATGGAGATTTTTACATATCATGTAAGTTAAATAAATTAAACGGTAATGTAATATGGGTAGATTATGCCCATGGACAGAATGCCCAAAATTATTTATTTTTCTTATTTTTTAATTTTTAATAATTATAAATATGATAAATTTAATAAATATCTTAAATTAATTTTTTTTATCTTTTATTATTATATATTAAAATATATTTTTTCTATTTAATTAATTTTTTTAGTGTAAATATAAAAATATGCGTTATTTTTTATTAAAAATTTTATTTTTGATTTTTTTTGTACAATATATATTTTATATATTATAACTAACTATAACAAATGTCAAAAAATAATTAAAATATTATTATACTTGTGAAAAATAAAAATTTAGGCGTTTGTGCCCATGGACAGATTCTTCCTATTTAGCACCTCCCTATATTAAAATCATGTAAGTTAAATATATTCAAAATTTTAGATTCTTAGTTTCAGCACAAAATTAATTTTCTAAATTGTGTATTTTGAGATTTTTTCTAAATTGTGTATTTTGAGATTTTTCTATTGTGTTTTGAAGTTATGATTGTTAATTATTGTTTTGTTTTTTTTAAGAATGATAAAGCTATTGTGTTTTGAGGTTATAATTGTTAATTATTGTTTTGCTTTTTTTAAGGTATGATAAGCTGTTTGTGAATGGATGTATATGTTGTGGACATGAGTCATAGTTTTACCGGATTATTCAAATTGTATTATATCATATATTAAATCTTCAATTAAATATATTAAAAGAATTAAGAGATAAAGAAATAAAATAAAATAGTAATATTTTATTCAATTATCTTGCTCTAGAGATTTTGTGTCTTTATTAGGTATCAAGAGTTTGGTTAAATCGACCGAACCAAATCGACACTTTTTGGTTAAACCAAACGGAACCAAACTAATTCAATTTCTTTTTCGCTTTGAATATTTTGAATTTTTTGTTTTTTTTTATTTGGTTTTTTAACCCATAAACGATAAAAACCGACGAATAAAAAATAAATAAATAAATAATTATATAAATATATACAAAATATAATTATTTGTATACAAAATAATATACTAACAATTTTTAATTTTTATGATTTTATTTTTTTTTCATTTTTTTTATAATTGGAAATTTATTTTTATATAAAATTTTAATTAAAATTAATAAAAATTGTTTTAAATTTATTTTTTTTTTCTATTTTTTAATTAATATTTGATTAAAACCGAACCAAACAAATGCAAACCAAAATAAACCGAAATAATTCGGTTAAAATCAAATCAAACCATTTATAAAACGGTTTGGTTTTTGGTTTATAAAAATATACTAGTTTAGATGGTTCGATTAACCGAATTTTCGGTTCGGTTTGGTTAAACCGAATTAACACCCCTAGTCTTTATACACTCAAGACTAGGGGTGGGAACGAGCCGGGTCGAGCCGAGATTGCTTAAATAAGTCTGAGCCTGGTGTAAAATTTTTAGGCTCAAGCCTGGCCTAGTACCTATCATAGGCTTTTTTAAGAGGCTCGGTCTAAGCCTTTTTTGTAAAAAGGGCCGGTCTGAAAGCCTTTTAAAAGCTTTTTTAAGTACAATTTTATTTTCAACTCGATTTAATGAATAAATCTAAAATTTAATTAAAAATATTTTAATTAAATTTGACTATATTTAATTCATTTTATAAAATTATTTTTAACTTTTAACTATTCAATAATTAATAATAATAAAAAAGTGAACAACATGTTATAAATACAAATAATACTAAAAGATATTCTTAAATCAATATGGAATAATCACATTTCAATTTTAAATTTCTAATAATGTGAAATAATCATATTTAATTTTCAATTTCTATGAATGTGGGATAATAGAATATAATGGAATAGTTATTAATATGTACTTAGAAAAAACTAAAACTAAAAATATTATTTTTCCCTAAAATTAGATATATACCTTATTAATATATGTATCTATTATAATTTATAAGATTATTTAATATATATATTAAATAGGCCGGCCTGTTAGGCCTAAAAAGCTTGAAATAGAGCTTAAGTCTGGCCTATTTATATAAACGAGCTTTTAAAAAAGCTTAAGCTTGGCTCGTTTTTAAAAGCTTAAGTCTGGCTCGTTTAATAAACGAGCCGAGCCGAGCCAAGCTTTTGTAGGCCGAGCTATAGGCTCCTGTCAGGTAGCCTGACTCATTCCCACCCCTACACAAAATTCTGACAAAGACTTCGATTTTTCACACGATATTCTGACAAAGACTTAGATTTTTCAAATAATTTTAAAAAATGCTGATTAATACATAACCCGGTGTTTAATTAATTGTTTACTGATTATCTATTTTATTCATTAAATGGCATTTTTGTGCAATATTACAGTAAAATTGACTATCTATTCTATTAATTAAATGAAATTTTTAAATGGCATTTTTGTGCAATATTACAGTAAAATTGATTATCTATTCTATTAATTAAATGAAATTTTTGTGCAATATTACAGTAAAATTGATAGTAACAAAAATACAGTATGTTTGAATTCCAACGTGAAATTTATGCAATAAGATCAAGGACAAATGCATTTCTTCCCCACTGTAGAATAACCATAACCAGTAACAAATTTACTACTATAAACTACACAAGTGCCTCTTTTGGCTTTTGTTTTTCTGGTCACAAAAACTCATCACCACTCATATCAGTCATTGCGTGCAACACAACACCATCAATTTACGTACACATCACAGCACACGATAAACATCAACTACAAAATCTTCTTTTGCACCTCCGCGTTCTCTTTCCATATTTTACCCTTAGCCTATTCCATGTCATCAGAATATTTGAAAAGCCATATAATCAGTGTTAAAAGCAGTAATTTTATCCGTCGGTGGCTTTAGCAGGATGGCTGCTTCGGCCAAACTGGATGACCATCGGCTTGCCTTTGAATACATAACCATTTACTACGTTCTGCACAGTCAGGAGATATACATTCATCACTAATAATCAATGATTAAAGCAACAACAAATGCGATTTCACAAATCCAAAACAATATATAAAGTTTGTTTTGTCTTGAAAAACATACCAAGGCATTCCGAGCAAGTTCAACAGTTGGGAATGTAAGAAAAGCTTGGCCCCTCATTCTTCCTTCCTACAATAAAAAAGGGGTATAAGAGAAAAATGACAGTGAGAGAAATAATTCAAGCATATTATCAAGTGGCGTTTTCCCATAGGCAAAGGACTTCCAGGATAAACCGAGTATTTCGATAATACATGTCAAATATCACTTGAACCGCGGATGTAATTAGTGAAAAGTGGAAATATGATGTGAGTCAAGAGATTATTTCCTCGACTCTCTAGGCACATTCAGGACTAAGTATTTTAAAGACTATCTGTCACAAACAATCTCTCACCTGCATTAATTTTACACTAAGACTGGACTTGGCTGCATCAATGCTATCAAAAAATGCTCCTGTAACAAGTGATAAGAAGATATCTAAATCAGAAACTGATGATTAATTAAAGTTTGGCAATTGATCATTTTGTAGTATTTGTTTTTAAAGACCAAAGTCAGTACACCGAAGTTCAACGTTGACTCCTAAAATTGAGCATACTAAACTCACCAAAAATAAAGTAAAAGTCATCCACAACCACATCTTTTGCCAAGTTTTTCACATACAATACAGAAGTTGGATCCCCAGCAGTATAATTCTGTTCATAAGAGGAACAGTTTTTCAGCACCAGCAATCAAACATTTGTCCACGCACAATTAAGCAATTAACCATCCCATGAATAAGTATTGAGATTATGAAAAATAATTATTTCGTAAAGAGTTGCTACGTACTGAAGAAATTCTGAGAACACCTTAACAAGTTCGTATTTTGTATGATACTATTAAGAATCATGCATTGGAAGTATATAATAAGACTCTAATTTGTTTGGATAGCAAGTTAGCAACCCTTGTTGACTATCATTGTTGGGGGAAAATGAAAGAATGACTATACTTACAACTAGCTTTACAAAGTAAAGTAAGAATGATTCATAATCAGAAATCAGTTTTGGATATTTGAATGATTCATTATTAGAATGAAGCAATATTCAAAATTTACTAAATCAACTTTACTATTTATTTGAAATCAACAAATTATAACAAATACTGGTTTCAATACCTTAAATCTAGGTAGCGATAAGATTTCTTCAGGCGGCAATTTAGCGCTATGTATTTCCTCCAGAGTCACATAAGCTTCACGAACCGAAGTGTTTTGTTCTTGGGATTCCTTTGCAGCACCATCATCCTTTACTTCAGATTGAATCTGCTTAGGTGCTATTCTTATCTGCAATTATGTGATAACCAAATATGTTAGTACTATTTAAAAAGGAAACTAAGTGTTGATATATTATGCGAGAAGTTAAACCTGCAGTACAGGGTTGTTCTTTTTAATTATGGCCTTTTCTTTGGGAACTAATGAAACTTCTTTCAATCCAACGGCCTCATGAGCCACATCATTGTCAACACCCGGGCCTACAATCGCATGTCTCTTAGCGCGCTTTCGTTTAGGTCTAGCCTCTCGTCTACTTTCCTAAACCATTGAGTGATTACACAATTGAATTCGTTTAATACGTGAAAAGCCAGAATAGAAGAACAATAAGGAAAAGAGGCACCAAAAAATAAACAAAACAATGAGACCAATGGAACAGTCATTTGTAAATTCTCGATTGAATCTAATAAACCATTTGGAAAAAAACTATAAAGTCACCTCATCTGAAGACTCCATTTCTGACTCACTACTAGATAATTTTTTCATATTAGCCTCTGAGGATGGTGGATGAGGAACAGGAACTGCTACTGGTAGAGGTGGAGTAGGCTGTGCTTTCCGGAATGGAGCAGGAATATTCATTTTGTTCATCAAATGCAAAACCTGTATTTAATGAATATAGAAAAAAATCTGTTGAGGGAATTATTATGAATCTCTGGCAAGGATAGACAGGGGCAAAATTAAAATGAGAGAAGAAATTCACTATGACCTGTGTATAAAAACGAGGAACAGCAATCAGAGCATTTACTATGTTGGTTAGAATGTCCCTATCTGGTGGCGGGTACGCATATCTGGACCAAAAATTATCAGCTTCGACTGGTGAGAAGATAGATGATATATATTATAAGTAGAACAACAAGATTTCAAAGTCGCACTGGCTACAACGTACTCAAGGTGGGGCGGAAATGGATAGTCCACACCAAGTTTTCCAGCAATAGGCTCGCTAGCATTAATATTACAGCCCCCTCTGCCATTATCTTTACTGGGGAATGAAGCTTCCTTCGTCGTAGAGGCGGCATCCTTCCTATTTTTTTGATGTTTAGTGTCCTCGATTGATTTACTAGCTCTCTCAACTGACAATACTTTGCCTAGAAATTGTAATCTGCCACACGACAAAATTCATTCAGATAATCAATACAAGTTACACTTTTATCAACTCTGAGAATGGGGACTTTTCTCAAAGACGAGGAAGAGAACAGAGAGATACCCATGCAGCTGCCTTTGAGCTTGAGATGCTGATAATTCGTTCTTGAAATCAACGAAAGCACAGTTTCTCGCCCTAATTTTACATTTAAATTAGAATTTATCAATTCCGAATAAATACAACACGAAATCGATTTCGTAAAACACAAAAAATGAGAAGAAGATTTAGGGATTAACCGTCCATGAGAAGAGGGTCGAACGGAAGAGGCGCCATAATGAGAGAAGATTCTGTGAAGAGTCTCCGGCGGAATTGCCTCCGGGAGATGGCGGACAACCAACGTAACAACAGATGCTGCTGACGATGATGGTTCTGCACCCCCTAATTGCTGCTGCATCTCCGCCATGATTTCAATTCGATTAGTTTTCAGGTGAAGCTGGTTGCGATGTCGACTGTCGAGTGTTTCATCCGCTGTGAAAGAAGATGCGGCTTTTACCGATTGGGCTCATTTGATTATCAACCAGTTAAAACAAAGCCCATTATACATAGCCCGTTCTTTTGATTTTGTTTTATACTACTGGAGTATAATTCTATGATTGGTGTAATACTAATTATTTCATGAATTTTTTTTTTCAAAAAAGAAAATAATAATAACTAATTGAAATAGACATTCAAAATAGTAAGTGAGAAAATTTCAAAAAGCCGAAAATAGGAGACAAGTATATCTCATCTTGCTGCTATCTCACCAGAACAATGAACAAAAGCATTATTCATTAAGGTTACAGAGTTGTAGATAAAAATTGTCATAGGTGACATATCTAGACCAATAAGGTTTGTACTTTGCAATGGCAAGATCCAACCATGGTTTATAGTTCCCATTATAGTGCACGACGCCAGCGTTGTCTATTTCGGTTTTATTAAGAGCGGGATCGTATCCCAATCCCAACACATGCCAGCCTCGATCCAGCGGGTGAGTCAAGTTGTAGAATGTGATCAGGCCAGGAGGAAGTGTTCCGAGCTTCCATAGGGTTCTGTCCTCGTTCATCTCTTGCCAATGATGATAAATCCCAGTAATGTCACGTTTCCGCCATTCTCTCAAGTCAAAGATATTCATGCCAAACGCCCACCCGCAAGCATTCGGATCAAAATTATCGGATATCTTTGGATTAGAAAAGTTCAGATACTTATCAAACCTATGGAAGCTCTCCTTGCAGGTCATAACAGCACCATTCACCATCCCTTTCATGTCAACAGACCACAGAGGCGTCAGATCCTTCTGAACAACAATGTCGTCATCCAGAAACAATATCTTATCCAGCTTTGGATAGACTTCGGGAAGGTAGAACCTAAGATGATTCAGCATGGACAGGTATTTTGGATTCCGGTATTTGAGATTGTCGGAGCCGGCAGTGAGGGATGACGATTGATGTGCCTTGAAATAATATTCTATCATTCTCGCTGACTCAAGCTGACGAAGGACAGGGCAATACGAGGAATTGAGCCAAGTGAATTCATCCACGTTCTGCACTTGAATGGTTGCGCCAACAGGAGCATTGACTAAAAACCACATCTTCATAGCTGCGAGATTCAGCTTATCCGTGACTATGTGGAAAACATGCCTCTCGGGCTCTTTTGCATGGAGCACTGTCGAGTTCACTACAACAGATGTTGCAAGTACATTATCAGAAAAGATGGCGTAGTGATATAAAGAAGGATCCTCAAGTTTCTCTCTGTTAGGAAATTCTTTTTCGGCGTAATTACGTAGGTGGTAGTCTGTCGTGAGAACCAAGGGAATGCAATGCAATGGTCTGGGAACAGTTTTTGCAGCCAGCTGTATCAAAAACGAGCTCTTCTTCTTCAAGGAATTGACACTAGTCTCACTTGACTGAAGCATGATTCTCAACTTTTTTGCTATCGATATACAATCGTATAAATCGTCCTTTGCTGTGGCAAGAATGTGACCCATAACTTTTGCTTGATCAAGCACACTGAAGCAGACAGGGGGAAAACACGGGAAAAATGAATATTCCCATACAAGATTATATAGCCAGTATATGAACAACTTTACCAGAATAATAGAATATATATAGCAAGACCTTGGATGAAGTTCAGCATCGGTTGTTGCCTCCCCAATAGCAAGTTGACTTTCTCTTGAATGTTTAATAAGAGAGTCATAAAGAATAGTGTCATTCTTAGCCATGGCAATTGTCGCATAAGCTTTAGCCATAATGATCTGATCCCGCATGAGTTTTACTGTGGAGTCAGAGTTGGGATTTTCGTATTCTTTCCTCCATATACTATATTTACCTGTGATAGTGGTGTCGAGCTCTGTAGCTCTTTCAATGGCGGCTCCTTGCATCTGGTTATCAGCCTCCTTGTCTTGTTTGATCAGATCTGCAGTTCGCCTCTCCCTCCTTTCCTTTCGAAGCATCTGAAGTACAAGATTAAAGGCAACTACATTAGCTGAATTAATATATCATCCGAGAACTGTCCTATATTTGCACGCAAAAAATACGCATTTCACCCGTCTCTTAAGCTTCACTGGGTGCACGATATTTGTCTGCGTCTGCAGTATTTTATCTCCTAACATATGCCCGTTACTAGAATCCCCATCGGTGTTCTTAGAGCTCATTTTTGGTTGAAATGGCTTCTGTACTGTCTGAGACAGGAAAAGAATGGAGAGTAAGTATCCAATCCTGTAGAATCAATATGAAATCTGAAAATTTTCTGTGAGTTTCATGAAAAGAAGTAGAATCGAAACACATCGTGGCAACTCACTGATAATCTTTTTGTTTGATCATCATTCTTATCACCAGGGCTTTTCCATACCCACGAAGCTGATAGGTCCTTAGAGTTGACAGTTCTAACTTGAACAGTACCAGAAGGGTCACTATATGTTACAATTATATCAATATCCTGCATGCATGAAACAAGTAAACACAGAAATTGTTATTCTGAAATCTGAAAATTTTCACATGGAAATAATGCATCACCTTTGAGGGTTTACCTTTTTGTCAGGAGCATGAGTAGTAGAAATGATGTTGCTCTGACCCTGTAAACCATTATTTAGTCCAATCGAAGTGAATCATAAGTTTTTGCAGTAAATATACAGGATAGCGATTAGCCTAAACAGATGTATTTGTTTCACTAAGGAATTACTCTCATTGTTCATAGTTTGAGCAGACTATCAAATCCATCTACGCGCTTGGTTTTTCAACCACAAACAAACAAGCGGGACAAGCCAATTATCAAACATATCCTCCACATAAGCTCAATACCATGCAACTAATATTTATCAAAAGGACATCTATTTCAGTCGCAACCAATAAAATAAAGTCATAATAA
Source organism: Euphrasia confusa (assembly GCA_954870475.1). Taxonomy (NCBI): domain Eukaryota; kingdom Viridiplantae; phylum Streptophyta; class Magnoliopsida; order Lamiales; family Orobanchaceae; genus Euphrasia; species Euphrasia confusa. The sequence goes on from OX940952.1 coordinate 40,592,787, forward strand.
AATTTGTAAAAATGAACAATAGCACTCTGAGAGTTGGAAGAACGTATAAGCCATGGATTGGAAATAAAATAAAACAGTACCTCTCCGTCAATACAAAGCGGGCAGTCATACAGTGGGGTATGCAATTTGCGTTCTCTTTGACTGAAAAGAGAAAGATGGAAGTATGAAAAGTAATAAACTAGGGTTTTCAAAACCAAACAGAGGACTAACTGTCATTGGTTTAAGCAGGTGGTGAATGACTACCATGTTCAATTGGTCGGAATGGTTAAAAAATAAGCATGAACAGGCTAATCAAATAATAATGTAATATTAATTTCATTGAAAATAATAATGAAAATATCAATAAAAACACATGAGGTCCAGATTCCAAATTGTGACATTCATGTAACCACATAACAATATTAGGCTTACCAAAAAAGGAAAGTTTAAGCACGCGAGCGTATTATTAAACATTCCCAGTTCAAGTGTGAAAGTTCACACAATGAGATAGTTGGTTATCTACCACTGGATGATTACCGATTCTTACCAGTTAATTCGGTTAAAAATGGGATAATTATAGCCAAACAGAGCGGATTGAATCTCAATTGATACAATTTTCAAACCAGTGCAATGAAGAAGGATCGTCTTCTCAGCCTTGTGGCAAGAAGCATGAATACAGCGAGTACTAAAGAAACTAGAGGTTATGAGAACAGTGAAACAACTTACGCAGCAGATGTAAATGGCACCACGGCTCTTACTGGGGTCACATGATTCACATCCTGCATCAATATTCCATGTAAGCAACTCGGAAACAATAAGAAATCATTGAATCAAAACTATTAGAAATTCCACTAAAAAGGTCAGGATCTCCGAGAAGATGGCTGCGGCATTTGGGGTTCCGAGAAATCTCAGATTCTCTTACATGAAACTTAAGACCTAACATACTTTCACCTAACCACTATGAGTAACTACGAAAGTGAAGAAATCGAGCTCAACCGAAACGGGGGGCTCGATAAGCATTACGATGAAAATGAATATGAAGCAGGAACGAATTGTTGAATGCAGGCACAAATTACAGCAATCGGAATGCATACATACTAAAAGCAGAAAAAGGAGAAAGTGAAGAAGAAAGGGATCGGATTACCAGGAAAACGAAGATGACGACAATGGATGAAAACAGAAATCGAGCTTCTCGAAAACCTCGCATTGCGCACTCATTCACAATATGATTGATTTTGATTCAATGATCAGCGGGAAACAAGTGTTGTCTCGAGTGGAAAATGGAAAAACTCTGATGCCTCCTACCAGTTGATTCTTTGAAGGAAGCTGATACATGTGATGTGATATTGGTTATAATGGATCGGCCCAATAGTGTAACACTTATTTTCTATTCGGCCTGCATTCTAAGTCTAGATAACATGGATCGGCCCAATAGTGTAGCCCTGTATCTTGTCGGTGCCATCGGTTCATAAATGACAAAATTCAAGAGATTTCATGCTTTAATCATGACTTCAATATTATGAATTTATGATGCTCCATAATGGTATGTCAAAAAAAATATAATAACTAACGACAAAAAAATTATAAAATATTTAAGACCAAAATTGATTGATCAAACCAGAGTGTAGCACTATGAAATCAAGAAGTATGTCAAAAACTTAAACAAGTGATTGGATCTCGTTGGAGAAATAAAATCTTCGTGATGTATTTTTATTAAACAAATTGCAAATATTTTGCACAAAAAAAACCTTTTTCTACAAAAATGAAAATTGAACGTGGCCTAACGAAGTTATTGGTAATGTGCAACAATAAAAATACATTAAATAAGTTTAATTTGAAAATGATAATCTTGATGATTGTACTAAATAAAAATTAAAGTATAGTATATAAAAAAGTATTTGAAGTACTTGTATAAAATATAAATACGCAATTAAGTCCACTCAACCTAAATTAAATAAACAATAATTAATTACTAATATACTTCATAAAATACTCATACTTGGAGTAATAAATTATTACAAAAACCTAAATTAACTAAACAATTAATAATACACTCTTGATAAAGTGCTCATAGTAAAATTCCTTTTACTTTACATGATTCATTATTCTATTAACACAATTGTTGCCAACCGCCCTCTCAAAAATTCAACACCCGATTTGATCTGTCTTTAAAAAAAAATCATCAATTTTTTTACTTGAATTTTGATTTTTTTTAATCTAACCAACATTTGACTTGTTTTTATTTTATAATCTTGATTTACCGATCAATTATTTCTAGAAAGATAGTGTATACTTTTTTAGCAATTCCACGGTGTAATATCAAAGTAATCAAACTAGTAGTAATATTTAATTCACGGATGAATAACTAACATATCATATTCCTTTTTAGAGGAAATATACTGTTATGTTAAATTACAGAATACAACCCAATGAAGCTCTTCACCTTCTAAAAACAAGGAACAATAAGATAAAACAACAATGTCTATAGCATGCAAGAGATCAACCTTACACTCAAATTAACCTCTTCAATTCACCAACCACCTAGCTAGGAAGCACGAACACAGATATTTAACGTACGTTTGGACACTACACAGCTGATATGAAGTATTCAGTGACTTCTAGATCAAACACAAAATTGATACAGATTCACACAAGAACAATACTATGCGCCTATACTCCTGTAACTATATACCATACTACCTTCGTCCCAGAGAATAAAGAGAAATTAATGCAGCATTATACTATACGCGTGGTGGAAGTGGATAGGCCTCTTGCCTCGGATGAAGTGTCGAACGATATTGCTGAAGAGGTCGATTGGCCGTGTGATGATGATGTACTACTTCTCTACGTTCTCTGGATATCTCATTAGCGGAGTCAATTCTTTCAAGTGTCTCGACTATTTCTTGCATTGGCGGTCTGTTTTTAGGTTCAGCTTCCAGACATGTTAAAGCAAGCTTAGCTATCTGTAGTGCAGATCTAGAAGGATACACTCCCTCTAGTCGCGAGTCCATCACGTTCTTTAACCTCCTCCGGTCAGATAAATGCGGCTTGATCCATTCAAGTAGATTATGCTGCCCTGTTGGCCGGTTCTGGTCAAGTGCCCGTAACCCGGTCAGCATTTCTACCAAGACCACACCAAAACCATATACATCGCTCTTCACGTACAAGTGCCCTGGGTGGATGGTGGAGGATTGAGAATGTTTATAATCAAAACACGACACTAGCTAGATAGATTTCATTTATACGAAAGAGTAGTTTACCTGTGGCAACGTACTCAGGGGCAGCATAACCATTTGTTCCGATGACCTGTGTAGTTACATGGGATCTACTAGCTGTGGGGCCCATTTTCGCTAGGCCGAAATCCGATATCTTGGCATTGTACGACTGAAAAGAAGCGTGAAATATTAGTCAATGTAAGATGTTAAATTAAGTCGAAAGCAGCTAGCTTAAACTTAATTAATTACCCCGTCAAGCAATATGTTTGAGGCCTTGAAGTCTCTATAGATAACTTTTCTATCGGCTGCGTGCAAGAAAGCGAGGCCACGAGCTGCTCCGGTCAGTATCCTAAGCCTGATATCCCATGAAAGTGGCTTAACCGAAGAACCCCCTATAATCAACCGAAACCGAAACTCAAGAAAATTCAGTATCTGATTAACGCGAGGGCGAATGCTATACAACACATGTAAAATCAATGTAATCAATTACTTCCGAATAGGTGATTCTCTAAGCTGCCCTTTTGCATGAACTCGTATACGAGAAGCAGCTCTGTGCCCTCCCAGCCGTAACCCAACAGCTTCACCAGATTCGGGTGGGAAAGTCTCCCAAGGAAATTCACCTCAGACTATAAACAAGAACACACACATATATAACTACACATGAAACTATACATGAAGGATGAAAACTGCGAATACAAAGCGGATGAAGATGAATCTACCTGCCACTCGACGAATCCCTGCATGCTTTGAGGATCGAGCCTCTTCACGGCAATGGCCGATGACCTGTCGTCGAGCCAGCCCTTGTAAACTTTGCCGAAACCGCCCTCCCCCAGCACAGTGTCGCTCCTGAAATTTCTGGTGGCGGCTCTGAGTTCCGAAAGGGAGAAATCCCTCAAATTCGAGTGGGGTAGCATCCGTCCCGGGGTGCTGCCCCCGTCGTTTCCACTCGCCGCCGAGAATTTACTGTTGCCGGAGACATTGCTGCTTCCGCTGGACGATGTCGTGTTGCTCGTCGTCTGCGATGCTGATGTCGTCGTCACTGCAACACGCTATTGCTATTAATTTTTATTGAAATGAAATTCAGTTGTAACTATGAGTAACAATTGAAATTAGGGCAGGAATCGAAAACCTGAGCTGAAGCGGGAGGTAGAAGAAGGCGGGGTTTCGTGAACAGAGGAAGAAGAACTGTAGCAAATCCCCATGGCTAAGTTGCGAAATTTGCTGTCACGCGCGCTAGCTAATTTAATTTATTACTGCGATTGATAATGTTAACAGAACGACCGGCGGCTATTATCGATCATCAAACCCCGGAGATGATGATGATGATGGATCCCACTAGTGTTTTTAATCTTCCACGATATATAGTACTACTCCGTAATTTCAACCAACCTCTGCTGGGTCCTTAGTGCTCATGAAATTATTCATATGCTTATTTTAATCTAAGGATTTTAAATATACTAATTATTATATCGTTCAAAATTTATAGTCAATACTTTTTTTAATAAAAAAATTTAAGAAGGAAGAAGTATAATTTTTAATTTTAAAATATAATTTAATTTTTATTTTTATTCTAATAGTGTTTATCATCCACGATTTATATTCTAATAGTAGTACTCCGTAATTTCAACCAACCTCTGCTGGGTCCTTAGTGCTCATGAAATTATTCATATGCTTATTTTAATCTAAGGATTTTAAATATACTAATTATTATATCGTTCAAAATTTATAGTCAATACTTTTTTTAATAAAAAAATTTAAGAAGGAAGAAGTATAATTTTTAATTTTAAAATATAATTTAATTTTTATTTTTATTCTAATAGTGTTTATCATCCACAATTTATATACTACACTCCATAATTTTAATCTGTTCTTTTGGACTGAAACCGGCTGAACTGAATTGAATTGAACTGAACTTAAACGAACGAACTGAACTTAAGCGATCTGAACTGAACTGATTGATTTTTTTATAAAAATAATAATAATTTTTATAAATTTTTATATATATTTTTAATAATATTAATAATATTATGACAATAACTAGATTGTATATTGAAATTTATAGATTGAAATTATTTTTTATTTATTTTATTTTAATTTATTTTGAAACGAGCTGAACTGAACTGAACTAAAGCGATCTGAACTGAACTGAATCTTTGAATTGAATTTAACTGAACTGATTTGAACTGAAAATCTGAACTGAAATTAAATTTAAAAAAAGAGGAGTACTATTTTTCTCCAGAAAATTATACAACAATCATTTATTAATTACACGATCGGTGAATAATTATTTGAAAAAGATGAAATTATACACTAATACAATTTCAATCTTATTTTTATTAATTTATTAATTTTATTTATAATTATTTTATTTTTTTATCTTAAAAACCTATTTTTATGAATAGAATTTATGGGTAGAAAAGAATTTCTATGTTAGAAAAACAAAAAATAATCTGAAAGATACACTTGTTAAATATTGAAGTATTAAAGATTAAGAATGATGGTCAAATCGATTTAAGTCAATACGATAAAATAAACTCAATCTCCCACTCTCTCACCATGTCGTACCTCCATTATTATTCTATGGGAAACAAGTATTCTAACTTGGTTTTAGTTAACCTTATTATAAAGGTTAATAAAGGTGACGTCATGCACCACGTCACTGTATTTATAAAAAAAATCAAGTTTATTTTCTTTATGAAATTATGCTATACTCCGTATTAACTTTTTTTCAAGTTATTTCTTTTCAACTTGATTCAATTTAATTCAGTTAATATAATAAAAAATGAATAATACTTTCACGTTTAAAAATATTATTCATAACTTAAATTTTTTTTTTTTTTTATTATAAATTCAGTTTATCTCGGTTCCATCAAGACGGAATCAATCCATACTTAACATTACCTAACAAAATTTTGTCAACTTAAATAGGTAGGTTCTCTGTTTACATACTATGAATGAATTAATTAAACGTAGCAAGTAGTATTGTTTTTTTTTTTCATATCAATAATTGGTGACACTAATAATCAAATATGAAATTACCAATAAGCTGGGTTTTGATTATTCAGAGTGAGGGTGGTCATGTGATAGATACCGAAAAGTCAAATTAAAACATTCGGCGTGCGTTGTAAAATCTTTGAAGCACTATTACTGTATATCTTAATTCATTAGTCAACTGTTTAATTCTTTGTTTTTACCATTTTTCCCATTACAACCCGGCTTTGTTTTTTCTTTCGTCGTTTGAAGATGGTAAAAAAAACGCACTTGTGAAGCGGTAGTGAGTCATGAACCTGTCCTCATTGATGGCTGGCTAAAATCACACTTGGTATGGATGATCTCAGCTGTAAAATTCATACAATAGACAGTGTGGATTTGGAGTGTCCAAAAAAAAAAAACAGTGAAGTTTATACATATATTATATAATCTGAGTACAAGTTATGGTATATGGTGTTCAGCCAAAACAATGGATAGAAACTGTGGTCACAATATAATGTGTATTGGTTACTTGGAATTAATGTGTAGTAGTAGTTGTTTCAAATGAAACAACCAACACGAGATTTGCTCAAAGCAAGACCACCTATATCATCCCTGCCCTATGTTACCTCGGTCGATCAAAATCTCGACTTAGTCCCGGAATGAAATTCATCCATGATTAGTCTAATTCGATTCCAAGTTGCTGGAGGGAATCCGGGCCGACAAAGAACACACGCTTTTGCATTTGATACCGGAAAATAACTACTCCTTTATATGCTGTTCTTGGGACACCATCCTGAAAAAAAAAATACAGACAAAATATATTTTATTATTACACGGAGTTCTTAAGCCCGTTAACAACTACCGTGCAATAAAGGATTATATAACTACCTTCCATTCTTCAAAAATACCAAACTGTCGTGCAATGTGCTCAAAATCTGTCTGGTCTCGGTACAAAATACGAATGTCACCATTTATGTTATTAGCCTTTAGAACAGCATCAGCCCCGTGCACAGGGGTAGAGTTCTTTAGCAACGAAGCAAAGTGCTTAACATACTTGTCCTATAAAAACACACATCACAACTTATATTTCAAACAAAAAAATGTCCGTTTTAACTTTTCTTTCATATATATTTCATTCTTATATGATTGACGGCAGCAAGAATTTTACCTCCTCCAGGTAGCTCAGGTCCATTGACTTCCAATCAACCTTCCAGACAGATAGATCAATATTAGATGATAAGCAGCCTTAGGACAAATGAGACAAGGATATATAGTGAGGAACATACCTGGACATCATTCAGTTTTATAGGTTCAAGATACTGTTTAAAGAACTGCCCCATACTCGAACCCTAAACGAAAGTTTCAATAAATTCGTCATAAGAAGCCAGATTCCATAGATAATCATTATCTAGAAAGATTCTTTTATAAGATTAATAAAAAAATTCTTACATGCTCCCCGAAATTATATGTTCTGCACACTTCGGGGCGAATGAACTGCCGCCCTTTGTGATTCTCTTTCAGTCTAAGCCAGTCATCCCAATAAGTAAGTATCTAGTCAAGAAAAAACTCAAGATTGCAGCCAAAGGATACCTAGGAAAATTAGTACAGTACTTAATAATTTACATGCAGATATAAAACTATGGAGTAATATATTAATGTCTAATAAAGACGTGATAAATATATTTGTGAGGATATGCCTTTGGCCATTTGGGAGACAATTCGTCCCATGTAGATCTAGACAGCATCCATCCAAGACCAGGGAAAAAATCAGAGCGATAAAGAACATCTGCAATAAATATTAAGAAACTGGATACTGCATCATCCCCATCAATATAAAAAGAAACACTACTTTTATATCACTGGCAAGGAACTAGTTGACTTACAAGGATCGTGCACAAACTGTTTCTGCCCATTATCATTCCATGAAGATATTGCCATGATTGATCTAACACAGTTGCAATCAACGAAAATGGAGATACTTAAAATAGAAATATGAAATGGATAAAATATAAAGCCAATCTGATGTTTAAGTCGAATAATCTCACTTATCATGGTCAAGGAGTTTAGCTCCAGCCTCAAAATAGTTGAAGAAATCCGGAGCGATTTCCATATCATCTGCCAATTGAAGTTCTCTGGGTAAAGCAAGATACATGGATGCAAATAAAATGGAAAAGTATAAGAGAAGTAAATGCAGGCACCTTCAAGGATGATTACACGTTTAAATTTATGCTTGTAAAATAATTCGTCCAATGCCCATTTATAATGACCTGAAACACAAGTAAATGAGTGATGGTAAAAGAGGAATGGTGCCTAACATAACAGTAGTACTACTAGTATATTATTATTTATTAAGAGCTTAAAAGTTAAAACCACATAATGGGAAACTTTACGAGCAATCTTGTAGTACGCAATCAACTCCCCAGGCCTTTCTGTATGCACAGGTTCATAATCCAAATGCTGGGAAAATAAAATCACTATATCAGAGCTCTTTCATTTCATCAAGGCAGCATCGAGAGTTTTAAGACTTGAAATCAATAACTGAAGCAATTCCATAAATGATGTTGTTTTTATAGGATTTTATATTCTGTTATGTATATAAAAGCTAATACCTGCATGTAAGTTAATTGATCATAACTCATTGCCTTACTCTTGACATGAGGATCTGATCCATCCTGCCCAAAATGAAAGAATAATTACATCTTAAGATGAATAAACACATGCTATATGATAAAAATGCTGAATTATACCATACAGAAATTGAATGTTTTGGGTACCTGTGATATAAAGAGAGGATATTTTGATGCAACAATACTCTGATACCTATAGGCATGAAAGTTTGTCGGTGGAATACTATCAATTAAGAGAACTGAATTTGCATAAAAATATACCATACTTTAGGATAGATTTAATGGTCTTGTCAAGGTAATCAGCACGGTTACAAGCCATTACTACGACTGCTGCTACAGGAACCTGGTCATTCATTAAGATGTAGGTTCAATGAACAAGAGGTAGGAACTAGGAAGATAGCATACGGTACGAGATAATCAAATCTCAGCTCATCCAAACCTGTGGATCACCGACCAATTTCTCGAGACTCTTCCCTGCAGTGTATCAGATACAGATTAACAATCAAGATCATGCCATAAGCAGTATGCGAACTAATTTGAAGTGCAAAATAGTATCTTGAATAATCGGAAAATCAGTTTGTAACATGCGTAAACGGAATTAATGGGAAAAAAGGAAGTAGCTATAAATAGTCGTACTTTGGAGATCTTGAACAAGTGCTCTCAACTGTTTGCATTCCTGTTCTTGGCGTTTCATTTCTTCTGAAGTTCAGCACAGTGATAGTTATAACTCTCGCAAGATAATAAGGTCGTCAATAACAAAGAAACAGAGTAATGGGCAATGCAAAGGAAAGGAATAAAGATTTATAGAAAAGAGACAGGTATAATTGTCATTCTCCCAAACTAAAGTATTGCATAGGGAAATTGTTTCCTAAAAAGGTGACAAATTTCCTAGTCATCTAATACCAGCCGCAGTGTAAAATAATCTATACACAGAAACATCTCATAAACGGGAAGAACCTATTTAAGATGCTCAATTTCGGTAGCAAGCAGCAATGCATTTGTACAAAGATAGCTGAGCCCAGAAGGACGCTAATCAATAACGAGGGATTGCAGAAAAAATGAAAAGGCACCTTCAAGAGAAACAATTCGTCCCTGCTGCACGCTAATCTGATCAATCAATAATCGTGTCTGTCTTGTGCATTGTGTTTCTGCCTCGATCTGCAATCAAATACAGTCAGAGGCTTTTATATCTTCTTTACCATAGGACAAGCGAATCCAACATTAAAATATTGGCATTCATACATAGGAAATCAAGTAACAAAATAGAAAGGACTGACAGTTCCAGTTAAACAGGAGCAAATGATAAAAGAATCGGTATTTCATGAATGTCTTATCCGTACCATAAGCTTTTAAACCTATCTTATATACTAGATAAATAAATACCAAAAACAAGAAGTACTTACAGCTTCAGAAAGCCGATCAGCGTACTGCGATTGAGTGGCAAAGAGGCGCATCTGCGCATCAAAAAGATGAGTGAGCTATATCACCAATTCATCAAGATTCTAAACATTTCACTAAAGGCATTTCAGCAATCACCTATTTCAGAAAGCAAACGACTACAAACCAAATGCGAAAAAAAAAAAAAAACGATTTCTTTCCAAAAACAAAAAACTTTCGATAAAATCGTAAGAATCTAGAACCTGGATGTAGAAGAAGGGCAAAGCGACGAGGAGGAGGAGGAAGCGGTAATCGCAAGAGAACTTCCTCATCGTTTATACTCTTTCCTTTGTTCTGAAAAGAGAAAGAAGATCAAAGGGGTCACACTTCTCTCCAATGGAAGAAACCAAAGCGCCGCCGATTCAAGTCCACCGTCGGAACGATTTGAGAATCAGAGATGGGTTTGGCGAGGGCTTAATTGCAATATCCGCTCTGCAGTAAAAAAAAAAAAAAATTTCGAGACCGACAGAAAAAACGCAAAGTCCCGATCTGGATGAATGAATATGAAACCGGTTTCTCGATTGGGAAATGGAAACTCTGCTACCTGCTACTGTTCTATGTCATACCATATTGATCAGAGTAGACGACGATATTGATCAGAGTAGATAAGCCCAATAGCTTAACCATGAATTTGTGTTTGGGCTGCAATATACAGTAAATCACAATAGCCCACTTCCTCGAATCAATAACCACTGAATTCGTCATGTCGATTTTCAATCTCCGTCGTAAAAGAATTAAACGAGACAATATTTTGGATGATGATTAATATTTTATTTAACAAAATAAATGTTCATGGTTACATTTTATTCAACCAATTAATTCTCTCGAAGTTCATTCTCATAGTACTGTATTATGTGCGAGTCCAAGCTGCTAGGTGGCCTTGCTTGGTCAAGGATTCGACGCAATCGTCGAACATCTCTTCGATCGATCTGAATTGCTTCATTCCTAAGCTCTTCAGCTTCGAGACGTCGAACTCATAGTATGGTCTGTCAAGTTTCTTAAACCTGCACTAATAAACATTGTATTACTATTACATTAACACATATATACATACATGTATATCTGCTAGCTAATTCGGACCTCTTTGGAATAGGTAGTCCAGGATATCGTGCCGATAGAATCGCAGCCAACTCGTCATTGTCGACAACAACTGAGCTGCAGAGAAATCGCCCTTTTGCATCTTCATTCTCGTATAGGAGAATGTGGCTTGTAGCAACATCGTCTATATGAACATATCCCATTCTTCCGTGCCAATCAAATTTCGCGGTTTCCCCTGTCGTTAAATAAAATTAATTAATACTAATTTTACCTAAGTATGTGCTTAGGTAAAATACCTTTGAGCATGCCGAGTACATCAGATGCAGTCGAGCACAATTGAGGTGGCAAACTTGGCCCGATCAAGAATGTAGGGAGAATGGTTACAAGATCTATTTTATTTTCCTGACAGAATTTCCAGGCAGCTCTTTCTGCTAGGGTTTTCGACAATGCGTACCAAATCTAAATAGTAGTATACAAATTTGATTATATAAGTCTAGTTCTACTAATATTTTGTAATTGAGATAATTAATTAAACCTGGAGTCTTTCACAGAGATCCTCACAGCTCCAGGAGGACTCGTCCAAGGGTACCGCAGGGTCCAAATCGGCTCTCACTCTCACCGTCGAAGAAGAAGATGTGAGGACCACACGCTTGAGGTACGGATTCTTCTTGCACGAACGTAGCACATTCAGCGTCCCGTCAATTGCTGGTTGTAATATTTCAGCCTAATTAATTATAATATTAATTAATTAATTAGATCGGTTCGATCGATGATGAGAATATATACATGAATTATAATATATAGATGCCTTGGGATCAGAAGGAGATAGGCCAAGCACGGGTGAAGCAGTGTGGAAAACACCACGGCATCCCATGATGGGGGAGTCGAAGCTGCCCTCCACCATGAGATCGGCCCTCGTTAGTTGGAGCCTCTCGCTTGCTCCATCCAACTTCCATAGATGCCCCACTTTCTTATCATCCTCTGCAGCATATATATATATATATATCATGTTAATTATAGTAGTAATTTTAAGTTTATTATAAGATGTTGCAGGTCTTACCTGGATCTCTTACTGTCCCGATGACATGATAACCGGAAAGCAGAAGACGCTTGACGAGCCATGAGGCTAGAAACCCAGCTGCACCGGTGACGCATACTTTGCCCTTTGATTCATGATCCATATATATTCAGAATTATTTATTTATTTATCTATGATTCGGTCGATCGTCTACAAATTTATATTGCGAGTGCAATTAATAATAGCAGTGTGTGTTAGCTAGAGAATCAGGTGAGGCATCCATCCCATGCTTGTGTGACGAAGGCATCCATCCCATTTCGGTTGCAAGTTTGGTAAGTGGGACGTCATGCAATCAAAAGGGTGTGAATGTGAGAGCCGATTACGTACGCTTGATGAATGTGAAAACTAAGTATATATGTGCAATGTACGTACGTCGCATGTGCTCAAGTACTGATGAGTGATGATCAGTGTGTATTAAACGATTGCGGTCACGTGATACACGTGTTCATTTATGTACAGATTGCATGTGACTTGTGTTGTGACGCACAAGTACAAATAATTATAAGTGTTTTATTTTGTGAGTTTAACATGCATAAGTAAATAAATAATTGTAAATAATTTATTTTGTGGATTTCACACCCATAAAAAATGTATAATTCTAATTCGAACTATTGTGATGGTAAAGTATAAACTAATATTACTTTTGTCCCATTTTAATAATAATATTTTTTTGTTATTTGTGAAGAAAATATAACTATTGTGTTGAGACAGAGATAAGAGATAGTAACTAAAAATATATCAAATGAAATGACAATAAATGGTACTTATATTCAAATTAAATTTGAAAAAAGGGAAAGTAGATACTAATATTGTATGGTCTAGTATTTGCATTTGTAATTTATCACGATATATATACTTCTGTATTTTTTTTTTATAATTTTCAAAACCAATTTTTTTACTATTTTTTAAATTAATAACTCTAAAAGCAAATAAGAGCATTTTCAACGGTGTACTAACTCTTAAGCAAAATTTTGTCATAGCACAAGATACATAAAAAATATTCACTTGTAATCATCAATTTATATTTACATCTCATAACAATATTCTAAAATACAGTTGTTATTTGTAAATTACACAACTACACACGTTTTTTTTTTTACAGATTATTGCCACTCCAAATTTTACCTAGGATCCTCTCGAGTAACAATCCACTATCTGCAATAAATAAAGAACCTAGACCCACAGCGTCTACAGGTCATCTGTCAATAATTACGAGCCTAGGCCCATACCGGTCTACAAATCATAGCCTCATAGCCCCCCACCCCCACCAATCATACCATTTTTTTTCAAAGAAAAAAAGTGCACCCAATTTTAGTTGAAAAGTAAACAAACTAAAAATAAAAATACCTTAATAAATAATAATCAAAATGTGCATATATACGTTTGAAACGAAATTAGAGGCATGTAAATGAGATGTTATAAATAAGTTATATAGTTTTCTCTAATAATAAAATATAAGACAATTTACCTATTTTAAACATCTAAATTTATAAAACAAATTTCAAGAAATAATGAAGTAATATAATAGACAATTAGACATTATCAATTTTAAGAGTTTTATAGCACAATTTATAAATAAATAAATTTGAGTTTCACTTTTTTTATAAAAAAATGTAAGAATATAATGTTGTAATTTAAGGTGTTTACTGAAAGAAGAGAGGTTTGGATATTTATTAAATTGCGTAGCACGCTTTTCTTAAAGAGTATTTCGACCATATAAGCCTGGGTATCACGAAATCTCTCGCAGAATAAAACAATAACGACACTCGAGTCTTAGGCTTAAAACACGAACAACTTATGGAACTTTATGTATTATTTGTTGCTTCAAAACTCTTAATTTCGTAGGAGATGTTGTGTGTATTCAGAAAATGAACTTCACTTCCTTATATAGGTTTTAGACACCCCTTCCTTTGAACATAAGCACCTTTTAGTTGAATAGGTACTTTTTAGTGAACACACCCTTTCACTAAGCACCTATTCATGTTGTTTTGCATGGCTATTCATGCAATTTCGAATTTGCATACAATATATGATATTAGATCATTATCTAGCCATGCAAACCATGCAACCACGAGATTAAACTCGACATGCGTCAACATGCTTATTTCAAAGTATTAATCCGTATCAATTTTATATGAACGTGTACTTCACGCTTCTCTAAATTTATATTCTATTGAATAGGATTAATCCAAAGCCTTGAATAATTCCAACTACATAAAACGAACAATGATTTCACTTAAATCATCAACATATAATAAATTTATTTGTGAAATGAAAAATGCAAGTAATTTTTTATATTTTATAAAATCAACCAATTTCTTAAAAAATCAAATAAAATATGAATATAATCAGTCGGCCTGTCAATTTGTGACTCTATTAACTATTTGTCATGAAGTATTTTAAAATAATTGTTTTATTTTTAATTGTATAACCTTCTTTTTTTAATACAATTTTGAAAAGAAAAAAATACTTGTGTAATTGTTTTGTTTAATTCTTAACTTTGGCATTTTTGTGTTACTTGATTTTTAATCTGGTTTTACAGTAAAATAAAAAATAGTACTCCACTAATCGGAGATGTATGTAGCGAGAGCGGAAGCTGGTGGTGGTGCAAGCTAAAAGAACATACCGCCCCGGTCGTCTTCTTCCTCATACCGCCGGCCCCACTTACCATCACACTGACGTAATCATTCCACTCGCTCTATTGGATAACGCACACGTGCTTCTTATACTTTGTCTCCTTTCTCAGCTCTACTTTCCCCCTTGCTACTAACTTTTTTTACTGCAACTTATATATCAGATCCCGCTCTTGCCTTTCCTTTTTCTATGCTTAATTGACAATTGTATGTACGCATCTTCCCTTTCCTGTTTGTGCGATTTGTCCTCTCAATTTACAGCTGGATTTTTTCACTGGCGTTTGTTTTTTTTCGTTTGCTGTGTTTAATTTAACCATCGGCATACCGATCTGGTTCTGGATTTTGTGTTTACTGCCGTTTTATTAGCTCATTAGTCACGTGCTTCTCGGGTTGGGGATTGCAGGGTTTGGGCCCTGAAATTGAAAAGAGAATATTTACTGTTACTCAGTTTTCTGCATTGGTGAAAAATTGTACAGTAATTCTTACTTTGTGCTACTGTTTCTTTTGTTTCCAAATCTCAGAACAAAAACGAGGATGAGAGAAAGGGCTGGGAAGAGATTGGGGTGATGGGTGTTTGAGTTTTTTCATGGGCAATTCGTGCGGCGGATCATTTGGAGGCAAATCTTTCGACGGGTGCAACAAGCCTGCTGAACAAAATTGCAGCAACTCCAACCAAAAACCATCATCAAACACTTCTGACAATCATTCATCGTCGACCGAGAAGGAGCCTTTGCCACCGACCCCCAAAAATCCCAAGAAAGATAGCATCATGAACCGAGGAACCACTAACCAAGCTTACTTTGTGCTGGGCCACAGGACTGAGAGCATCACAGATATTTACACCCTGGGACGTAAATTAGGACAAGGCCAATTCGGCACTACTTATTTGTGCACCGAGATGTCCACTGGTGATGAATATGCGTGTAAATCTATATTGAAGAGGAAGTTGATTTCGAAAGACGACGTCGAGGATGTTAGGAGGGAGATTCAGATAATGCACCATCTGGCTTGTCACAAGAACATAGTCACCATTAAGGGGGCATATGAGGACCCCTCGTATGTTCACATTGTCATGGAGCTTTGTGCTGGAGGGGAATTGTTTGACCGGATAATACAAAGAGGCCACTACAGTGAGAGAAACGCAGCTCAGCTTACTAAGATCATCGTCGGAGTTGTCGAGGCATGCCATTCTCTTGGGGTGATGCATAGGGATCTTAAGCCTGAGAATTTCTTGTTGGTTAACACGGACGATGATTTCTCTCTTAAAGCTATTGATTTCGGGCTCTCCGTTTTTTTCAAACCAGGTATCCTCTATTAAGTTCACCTTCTGTTTTATAGGTTGTTCTTGTGTTATTGAGTGTATGAGTATTATCTTTAGGACATTTTTTTTTCTGGATATCAGGTCAGGTATTCACTGATGTAGTTGGAAGCCCTTATTATGTAGCACCCGAGGTTCTTTCGAAGCATTATGGCCCCCCAGCAGATGTGTGGACAGCAGGGGTCATCCTCTATATACTGTTAAGTGGTGTGCCCCCCTTTTGGGCAGGTAAGCTCATATATAATAATACAAGCATATGGTTTTCATCTTCAGGGTGCTTGCTATAAATGAAAGATTTCTGGTTCTTATGCAGAAACGCAACAGGGGATTTTTGATGCAGTTTTGAAGGGTCACATTGATTTTGACTCTGATCCATGGCCGCTAATATCAGAGAGTGCTAAAGATCTTATTCGAAAGATGTTGTGCATGCAACCTAATGAGCGTTTGACTGCTCATGAAGTATTATGTAGGTTTGCATTGTCATTCGTCTTCAAACTTGATTGATATGATTGATATCTGAGGTGCTTTACTTTACATGTTCCTGAACTCACTAAAATGGTTCTTTGAATCATAATCTATTCAACAGAATGCTGTGGTGATTTTTGTAAGGATTTCTGGTGAAAAACTGTTTGACGTGGTCATTTGCATGCTTATTAATTGAACATAAAATTAGTAGTAACTATGGAAGTTTGTTAATGTTTAAATAGCAATTCATGGACACCAAGATTAAAATCATACCGCTTTTTATAACCATACATTTATTTTCCTTTTCTGAGTTGCTGAATTAACAATCTTTATTTTCTGTATGCGATATATTTAGGCCATCCCTGGATATGTGAAAATGGTGTTGCGCCTGATAGAGCCCTGGATCCAGCTGTACTTTCTCGTCTTAAACAGTTTTCTGCAATGAATAGGTTGAAGAAAATGGCTTTACGGGTATGTAATAATCGCAAAGAAAGTCACTACTATATAATTTCAAACGTATGATGAGTTCTCCTGCTGATAGTTTGATGTCATTTCAAGAAAACTAACAAAGTGTACTTCCAGCTTAGTACCAAAATTAAATGGCCTCCTATACTTATTTCCAGGTAATATCAGAAAGCTTGTCGGAAGAGGAAATTGCCGGCTTAAGAGAGATGTTTAAGGCCATGGACACTGACAATAGTGGAGCAATCACTTTTGATGAACTCAAAGCTGGATTAAGAAAATACGGCTCGACCTTAAAGGATACAGAAATACAGGATCTTATGGATGCAGTATGTCACCATTTTCTAACAATTTACTGTTTCTAATAGTTACCAAAGATAATGTCTCATTTTAATGTCTGAAGTGACCAAGATTAGGTAATATAGATCTAATTTTATCTTTTGCTATCAAGATTAATAGAAAATCAATTATAAAGTATAATATCAACATGGGTCCAGTTTATGTTCTTAGATGCCAATCTAGGGATGTTTATACTAATTCATCAGTTTGAGGTATAAAACTTTATAACATTCCTGATCTGTAACTATGGATCAATGGGCTTGTTTTCCTTCAATGAGGTAAAAAAGGTATGCATACATTATCTCATTTATGAAGAGATTTTTCTCACTATAGGCCATTTATAGAAAATTAATGAAGTATTTTTTTTTTTCTAAATTATTATTTGTTGAGATTTATGGGCCGTTTCATTATTGAATTATTGTTATGCAGGCTGACGTAGACAATAGTGGAACCATAGACTATGGAGAATTTATAGCAGCAACATTTCACCTCAATAAACTGGAACGTGAGGAACATCTTTTGGCAGCATTTCAATATTTTGACAAAGACGGAAGTGGCTATATTACCATTGATGAACTCCAACAAGCTTGTGTTGAACACAGCATGACAGATGTGTTTCTTGACGATATAATCAAAGAAGTTGATCAAGATAATGTAAGTGATTGTCCATGCTGATGTGTGTCTTGTTTATGTTGGCCTTATATTTTGTTATTGTAATAGATTATTCGTTAACTCGAGTAGTGAAACTTCAATTTGTGTGATGCTTCATTCTCTATTGTTTTTGCCCTTTTCTCTTATTGCCGACCATTAAGTAACTTTTATTGATTTTTCAAGGATGGAAGGATTGATTATGGGGAATTCGTTGCTATGATGACAAAAGGCAATGCTGGTATTGGAAGGAGAACTATGCGGAACAGCTTAAATATAAGCATGAGAGATGCTCCGGGGGCTCGTTAGTTTCCCAACTAAACCTGTTTGTTACAGGTATTTGTAGTGATACATTGGAAAGTATAACTTTTTTAACCTTTCTCAGTTTCTTCCCTTCTAGACAAGACACATCAGAGTCTTTACATAACATAAATAAATAAAACAGAATGAGATGTATCTGGAAGAGTAGAAAGCATTGCTACCAGAGTTCCAGTGATCCTGAAAAAGTTTTTCTTTGTGCATCTTTAACAAATGTGTGAAATAAATGTGTCGATGTTTGTTTATGAAGTGATGATTTGTTATTATCAGGTCTGCCTTGGACATGGGAGGACTCCCTTGCCGACCTAAGTAGAGAGGGGGTGTGCGTGCAAGCGTTTCAAGGAATTCGTGCATGCCTTAATATGTGGAGTTAAGCTTACTTTGACATTCCTTCACACAACCCACCCCACTTCTCCTTGTAATTGTAATGGATTTGTGTTAGTGTTGTGTAATAAGAGGAGTGCTTGTTGTTTGTTGTAAAGTTGTTTGTTTGTTTGTGGTGGATAGATTATGTTGTAAGCTTGTAACTTGTTTTGAGGCCTCAACATACATAGTTTATGTATCGTTGTATTATTCAAAAAAATCATAGTAGGTAATATTATCGCTGCTAGATATTGAATGAGTTTCAATTCTAATTTTTACACCTACGTTAATTTGTTCTCAAGGGACAGTCTAGTGTCGGGGTTAACGGTGATGTGGGTGTAATTTTTTGACGACATATATTCGATCCTTGTGTGGAAAAATGCTATTGAAAGACACATTTTGTATGCATGAATTACAATAATTTTCATAATTTTGGTCCCACTGTACCAACATTTGTCTTTTTCAGCACACTTTGTCCTCACTTGTGCGCACTGCTTAACTTTGAAGTTCTTATAAGAAGATGCTCAGAAAAGAATATGCAACAAATTTGTTGGTACGAGTAGCATATTCAATATTAGTTAAGTCAAGTATAATAGAGATTGTTTGAAATATTTTATTGTTAATTAAGTATTAGGAGTATATTACTATTTTTAAGAAATTGAGAGAGTATTATATATAAATTAATACTCGATTGATTAATAACCTCTTTAAATTAATACTTTAAATTAATAGAATTTTTTGGTCCCGACTTGGTCTCTTGAATGGAAAAAAATACTCGATAAATTAATAATCTCTCTAAATTAATAAAATTTTACGGTTTTCGAGGCTATTAATTTATAGAGGTTTAACTGTATATTAAATATTAAAATAATTATTATTACACTTAAAAATAAAAATAAAAACACAAGATGTGCCCAACATTTTTTTTAAATGAAAGTTGTTCTAAAATAGAGAAAGTATAAATTAAATTAATTATTTTCACACTTCTTAAAATAAAAATAAAAACACAGAATGTGCTCAATAATTACGGTAAATACTACAAAGTACAAATCCATTTTATTTTGGGAAATAAAAATTTTATAGGTAGGGCCGGACCGGGAACTAATCGACCCAAAATACGGATACAGGCGACTAGGCGAGAAAGGCGACTGCGGGAGAAAGCTTTATTCAGCTGGCGGTGTATAACCGAGTAGTCTAAATCACTGTTAGTATTACTGCGCCGGATTTAGATCTGTAGAAACCTCAGAAGAAGGGAAATGGAGTACAGAAGAATTAAGGATCAGGTTGCTTCATCTTCTCCGAAATTCCGACCCAACTAATTTCTTTCAAATCTGCCATCTTCATTCCTACTCATTTTCTACTGGTAAATGCTGAATCATTTAGGATAAAGACGGCGATGCAGTTGAAGACGACATTGAGAGCTTACGTGGAAAACCCCGTTCAGGTGGTGGATCGTCTTTCTGTTTGTTTTCGCATCTCTCGTGTTTTGTTTCTCCGTTGGCCCTATTCGTTCATCATCACATTTTCCCGTTCAATTTCAGGCTCTCCGATTAACACGTCTGCTTTGGTAGGCAGCTCTGTCGACCGTTCCAAGTGGAAACGAAAGTATGAATATCACCTTCAATTACCTTATGTTTATTTTGCAAATAGTGTAATTTCAATGTATGAATGTGTGAAGAATGTAAACATCTAAATATTACTGAAGAATATGTGTGTGTGTGCCGCACCTGCTTAATAGTATATGTAAGAAGTAGAAGCATGAAATTAAAATGAAATAGGTTTCAGGATGGACTTTAAATCCACTGAATTATCTTGTTTATCCAAACATATGTTGTGGATTCCGTGATGGATTTCAAATCATTCCCCTCAATCCCTCAATCCATATAACAACTGTTTACTGATCTTATTACTCAACCTATGGTAAAACAGGTCCATCGTCACACTTTCACTGACAGTTCTTACAAGTTCACAAGCAATTCTTATTGTCTGGTCAAAGAGGGCTGGCAAGTATGAGTACAGTGTTACAACTGCAAACTTCTTGGTAACTGGATGATATATATATATATATATATATATATATATATATATATATATATATATATATATATATATATATATATATTGATTTACCCTAGTCATTTTGTAATTATTGAACTATGCTCTTTTCATTTTTCATTACTGGCTGTGTCTCTATAAGAACTGTTCTGAATTTGGTCTTTAATTGATTACTGCTAATCAGGTGGAAGCTTTGAAATGCGCGTTGTCACTTGCAGCTCTGGGAAGAATCTGGAGGAATGAAGGTGTTACTGAGGATAACAGGTTCTTTCTCCTTCCCTGTTCATTTTCCTATTAGTATTAGCACAGATATCAAGGATTTGGGCGCATATATATATTCTTCTTCACTGGGAAATGTTTTTGCAGTGAGAACAATTTATATGAATAAAATGAGAACAATTCAATGAATTGATCAGAAAAGCACAATCTAAGGAGCACTTAACTGAAACTGTTACTTCAGCAATTATGAATATAATTATTAGTCGAGTTTTATTGGAAAAAAATAAATCATGTACCATTTTGAGTAAATGTTCTCTAATTCAGTTTGAAACTTAAAAAATGTCAGAAATGTTTGCATGCCGGGAAGGGGGTAGGGAGAGAAGCACATGTCATCTTCTGATCCAATCCAGCTAAATAGTACATCTGAATTACTTTGACCTGTAGACATGACAGGAAATCTGCTGTTTTAAATTAACTGATTTTATTTTTTTTGTGTTTTATGATCCCCACTATAGGTTGTATTCATCATGGGATGAAGTTAGTCTATACCCCATTCCTGCTGCCCTTTACCTCGTCAAGAATTTACTTCAAGTAGGTTTTCATTCTTGTCCATTGAATATGTCCATCAGTTTTTAGTTCCTTCCGCATACTTCTGTCCTGCTGTATCCTAAATGTGTGTTTTTGGCAGTATTATATCTTTGCATATGTAGATGCTCCAGGTTACCAAATACTAAAGAACTTCAACATTATCAGCACTGGTGTGTTATATCGTATCATTCTCAAGAGAAAGTGAGTCATTCCTAGTCAACTTACTGTTATTGAATTTAAAGTTGCAAATGTGTCTCTAATTGACACACGTCCTTTGACGGGTAGATTAGCCTGAAGATTTTGATTCGTGTTATACTGACAAAAAAATATAATCATTTTATTTCTTATGATTATGGATGAGAAGGTTGTGGAGATGGGATGATACTCTTTTCTAAACAAACATTAACTGATCTGGATCATCCTTTTCAGGTTGAGTGAAATTCAGTGGGCCGCTTTCATTTTATTGTGTGCTGGTTGCACCACAGCACAACTTACTTCTAAGTAAGCATAGTATGGTTATATCTCTATGTTCCTGCATTAAAGCTTGATTTAGAGGGTTTCCCATACTGTCATAATGCATGCAGAGTGGGGATTATCATGTTATTTGATGCAATAATAGGTTCATAATTGATTCCCATGGAAAAAGTTTCTTGCTACCCTAATGTGCCCCACGGTACTTAGTAAATAGAGCATCCAATTGAGTCGGTGAAGATTATTTCTTCTTTTTCTTTCTTTTATGTTTCTTGGAACCCTGGTCACGTGTACGGTCTGTAATCTGTATCCTTACGGGTTCTCATTTTCTTGCAGTTCTGATCAGGTGTTGCAAACACCGTTTCAAGGTTGGGTGATGGCAATTGTAAGTCGCTAAACTGAAATCTGATAGCATATCCATATCAACCCACAAATACTCATTAGATGAATATAGTGATTCCCTTTAGTTGGCTTTCTTCTCCCTCTCCTTCAATTACTCCATTACTCCATTTGATCTAGTATTATTTAGCCGGAGTGTTTTGTTTTTCATTTGGACAGAATAATGCCTGTTTTACCGACTCATTAAATTATGTCAATAATTTCATTAATTTGTGTCCATGTTCTCTTTTTATTTTTCAAGGATAAAAAAATATATATTAAAGTCCTTTTTGATTGAAATCCAAGGTCTAAACATAATCATACTGACTCTTGGTTGTTCCTTTCAGATCATGGCTCTTCTTAGTGGTTTTGCTGGAGTCTACACCGAGGTAAATTTGTAGCACATGCTATATCTTTAGAACAGTATTTTACTGGTAAAAAGCCAGCATTTAGAGGCTTAGAGATATAGAAATTCGAATATTGTAATTTTTTGCTGTATATAAATTTGAATTTTGTTCCAAAAAGCATTATCTCCCTTTGGATATTTTTTATATACATTTTATGTTCTGATTTATTTTCGTGTGAAATTGTAAGCTAATACTTATCTGGCCTTATGGTTTCTTTTGTGTTCTGTGTAGGCTATTATTAAAAAGAGGCCTTCAAGGAACATTAATGTTCAGAACTTCTGGTTGTATGTATTTGGTATGGCTTTCAATGCTATTGCAATAGTCGTTCAAGATTTTGATGCTGTCATTAACAAGTAAATTCAAACAACTCAATCTCTTATTTATATTAATGTTCATGTTATTCCATGCACAGTAATTATGCATTTATTCTTGACGTAGGCTTACATTCATTGCCATTGTCCTTGACCTAGAATAGTTAGTAAATTATCTGAAGGATGAAGCTCCATATTGGATTTTATTATTATTTTTGGGTTGCTTCTGTTTGTGCAAACAATATGCATACACTAGCCTAATACATGTGATGTTTTGTTTACAGGGGATTCTTTCATGGATATTCGTTTATTACAGTTCTCATGATAATGAACCATGCTCTGAGGTATCTTTCCTGAACACCTCTTTAAACGTTATTTATAGAAGAACTTTAAGATTAGAACATGTCCTTTAAAGACACAATGTGCTAATTGTGGTAGTTCCTTCTAAAAACACTTGGATATTTACGATGCGTGAAAAAATTGCAGCATATGCTTAGTTTGTCCCATTTTGATTGTCAAAGTTTTAACTGAATTGGCACTGAGAGGTGAGAGAGTGAAGGTTTTTGTTGCTTATCCTTCCATTTCGCTGACTTTCCTTTTTCTCTATTAATAGCGATGAAGTTATTTATTTATTATTTTGAAGTTAAGGAGTGTTAATGTAGAGTGCGGATAGCTGTGGGGTAAAAAATATAATGATTTGGTTGATGTGATGAAGATAGCCCTTTTGAGATTTGTTTACTTATGGAAATAATAGTTTTAACATAAAAAAATAACTAAATTAGGCAACATGGATCCCATTTTACACTGTTTGCAGAATAAAATGTTCGTCTTTGTTTTCTTTTGTTTTTTTAAAGGAAATTAGACATAATTTATCTCAAAAGAGAAGCAGTATTATAATATTATTTAAAGACTTTCAGTATTTACTAGAGCATTCCCTAATATTGGTGATGTCAATGCAGTGGCATTGCTGTATCAATGGTGATGAAATATGCTGACAACATAGTGAAGGTAAAGTTTGAATACTTTCAGCCTGATAGCTCACTTACATTCTTTGTAAATCATTAGTCCTTCATTAGATTATCCAGACAATTATTTAATACTTCAGCGAGGTTATGCTATTATACTGATAATACATGTCAAGGGCACCAATCAGATAATTAAAGTTTAGTGGCCGCAGCTTATTGGCTGGATGTTACATAAATTGGATCGTAAAAATGGAAAATAGTCAAATGTGCGCAAAGTGTTGGAGCTAATTTCATTCTAAAGTTGTTTTACGTCTTCAAAGACTATGCGATAAATATCAGGGTTTATAGTTTCATACTCTAGGGTATCAAGATTTTCATTAGTCTAAGGAAGCGGATTTTGCAGGTGTATTCTACATCGGTTGCTATGTTATTGACAGCTGTTGTGTCTGTTTTCCTATTTGGATTTCATCTTTCACTTGCCTTCTTTCTTGGTTCCACGTGAGTATATTTTTCGAACTTTTCCATATGAAATATACTGTGCTATCAACGCCCGTTATAACTTATAATTATTCTATTCTCTTTGCAGTGTTGTTTCGATCTCAGTGTATCTACATTCCATTGGGAAGCTGCAGAGATAGTAGACTAGTGACTAGTGAGTTGCATTTATTTCAACCAACCTTATTAGAGTGTTCAGTGTAAAGGCTCTCATTATATCTTTTATTTTGTTATTTTTGTTTTGGAACATCTCTTCCTTGAGGTGAAATTGGGAGTCTGAGTATACTTTATTAATTTTTTATACTGTATACGAACATGAGTTCCCATTGTGCCCTTAACTCCATGCTTTATGGTTAAGAGTTAAATCAGTGATAAAAATATACTTACATAATTTAAATGAAACTTGATATTGCATTTGCTGAAGAAAATTATATTTGTTGTTATCAGATTAAAATCCATAATCAAAGGTTTTTTGCTTGTGAATTGTGCAATGAAATGTTACAAATTACATCCCCACTATATCAAAACTCCAGCCATGGCCACATGTGGAATTTAACATGCAAAAATGAAAATCCATGGATTAATTTATTACATAGATAGTAGGGTTGATTTGGTCTGGAAACGAACATTTCTGAAGTCTTCTTTCTTTTTATGAATGGGAGCATTCAACATTACTAAGAGACACAAAGACATGAATCAACTTTGTGTGCCTGCATTGAAACCAGAACTTTGACACTCTGTATAGAGTTATTCATTCAACAGCCATCTTTTATTAATCCAAAACATCATTGTACTTGATGACGCAATCATAGAGACGTCCCCCAAGAAATTGAGCAACCTCTAGGTGCTTAACCTGAACCAAATATGGCAGCAACAAGAAACAAAATTATTGTGGAAAATTAGTAGTTATTGGCATTAAGCAATAAAAAAATCGGAGAGAGATGATTCCATAATATGCTAAACTCATTACCATAGCAATTTTCAAGGAATCACATTTTAATTGCGCATAAAGGTTAGTCTCTAATCCACGTCCCTGGACAAAAAAAAACACAATGCATGAGATTGCAAAACAGAAAAAATGGGCCACTCTTATGTGCTGACAGAATGAAAACCAAGCGTTGGTCCGTTGTTTCAAGGATTTCCCCAAGTGTTGTGTGGACAGGCCACAAAAATAAGTAAAGACAAACTTTCAAGCAATGCAACAACAAAATTAAATTTCATCACTACTATTCAGTTCACATTGATGCATGCTAAGGTACATCAATATAGCTGAAGTTTTTGTAATCGGGCTAAACCTTAGAGGTAGTTTTCGTAATCATCCCTAATAGACACGTCAGTTTGAATTATATACAGTTATACACCACACTTTTGCACAATAATACAGGTGGTGGATTACAAGCATTTACCATTCCTTCCAAAACCACGAGGTCTGCGTCACTTGCTAGATAGGCAAGTTCTTGGGATACTCTTGTAAGATCAATAACCTATAATAAATAACAGAAAAAACTTGCTCAACTGAATATATTTTTGTTTGTTTGTTAGGAATCCAAAAAAAAAAAAAATTAGCACAAAGCTTCTTACCGGTAAATCATTACCAGAATTTGCAATTAAAAGACCTGAAGTATCAACTCCCAGAAGCTTTCCATTCTCATCCCTCAACTGCAACATATATATTTTAGAAATTGAATCAAGAGAATTTAATTGTGAGAGCATCAATAATGTAACTGATACACTACCTTAGCTATAATCTCAACTAACTCTGTGTATGTTATATCATTAATAGAAGGCAAGTCATTTGCTGCCAATACAACCTGCAAGTATAACAATAAGCTTTCATGGCCCCATCAACAATGAAGCAACAGAACATGTTTAGCCAGAGGCCCAGAAGTAATGCACTTCAAAGAGAGTGTTCATATATTCATTAATAAAAACTGATACATGGAGGGCTAGGCCAAGCAATAATGAATTCAATTACACCAAACTCTCTGCTAGCTGAAGATGAAAGTGTTGTACAACAGAAATTATTTCACCCATAACCTAGCAAAGTGGTTCGTTTTGGCCCCCTGGAGTGTGCTGACTCGTATTTTTCTAGTTTACCATATGAGTGAATCCATACTCTCCTATATGTGTGGGTTCAGTATTAGTTCGAAAAGATGAGAAGCTGAATTCAAGGCAACAAACATCTTAGAAAAAAATCTACAACACAAAATATGCTATATTTAGAAGCTCTCTATGTGTGTGTGTTTGGGTGTGTGTGTAAGAACTACGAATGTCTCAAGTCAAATAAAGCAGCTCAATCAAAATCAGCATAAATTAATTAACCACCCAAACACTTGGACATATAAGTAAATGTGAAGAAACTATTAGTCCTTTGCCTGATACCCTGTACCACATATGTCACAGCATTTACTAGAGAACGAAAGATATTCCAACCATAAAGTCTAGTTGTTTTCTGCTGAAGTAAAATGAGTAAAGGTCCCTAATCACACCTGCACACCATGACGGAGCAACTCCCTTGCAAAAGGCAATATACCCAAAATGATATCTGCGCCAGAATTATCTACAAAGATTACGGCCTGCGACATAAATGTCCAAACATAAGTAAAATGGAACAATAATAATAAATATCCACGCATAGCAATAAAAAAAGTTTTGTTACCCCAAA
Source organism: Euphrasia confusa (assembly GCA_954870475.1). Classification (NCBI taxonomy): domain Eukaryota; kingdom Viridiplantae; phylum Streptophyta; class Magnoliopsida; order Lamiales; family Orobanchaceae; genus Euphrasia; species Euphrasia confusa. The sequence goes on from OX940952.1 coordinate 40,620,234, forward strand.
CTAACCTTTTTCCAGGATCTGCGGCTCCATTTTGAAATGAAATTGTCCATGTCATCAATAACCCAGGGTCGAGGGACAAGATTCTGACAACTAGCTTGAAAGGACATACCCTCCTTTGCAAATAGCTCTGCCAGCTTCAAAGACATGGGCAGATTGTTGTTATGCCATCCAAGGGAAAATGAATCTATTTCAACTGAACAAATGATCTAAGATTGCATTTTGATGAGGAGTTGAATTTAATGAAAAAGACTTAGTTTAGGCTAATATTCTACTAAGTGATTTTATTAATGCTCAATACAATGTTTCTAGCAAAAAGTAAAACCCAAATAGCAAGAAGCCAAATTTATTATCAAAAATAATAAAATTCAATTATTAGTCTTGAAGTAGCATCCATAGTTATTAGTGGTTTCCATTTGCTTGGTAAATGACTTTCCTCTTTTCTTATTTAGATAGGTTGGGATCTAGCAAAATCTCTACACCCATCTTGGGTGGTTTACCAAAGAAAAAAAATGAGAGGTAGCACTCACAGAAGATAAGAGCCCAACGTACCTGAGCTGAGCCAAGATCAAATAAGTTACCGGCAAATATCCCTCTTAGCAAGTTCTCAACACGCTCGGCTTCATTCTCAATAGAATCATGAAGGCGCACAACACCCTCAAATAAGGATATTGCCTTGGCATTCTCATCATCCTATCATAAAATCAAATTATCCAGTTAGTCATAAACCAATGCTCCGGTTCTTTGTATTTCTATAGATCAGTAAACAAGATAAGGGATGCTGCATGCTATAAGGACAGGGGAATTGCAAGATGTATTAACATATTATGGTAGTAACCAATACCCGAATCGATATATACAAGGAGAGAAGAGATATGCATCTACCTTGACCTTTTTGAATATATCTGCAAACCCCACTTCTCTGAGGACTTGTTCCCGAAGCTGGCAAAGAAGCTGAAAAAGAAAACCGTCAAAATCACAACAAAAATAAGAAGAAGAAAAATTCAAAAAACTATTTGTGTTACTAACAACATAACGTACAATGCAATCCGGTGGGCCGCCATGGCTCTCTGGATCTTTCTTCAAATCCTCCAGTATCTCTGCGTACCTGAGGTGGTTGATTTACAGAAGCTGAGTAAAAAAGCTATGAACACGAAGAAAAATCCGTGATCTGGATATATCAAAATACCTCTGAGCAAAATTTTCAGCTTTGGCGGGGGCATCGCGAACCGTATCATCAGCTTCGGCGCGTTTACTGCAAAGGAGTTGATCGATCGATCGATCCGATCGAGAAGCAAATCAGACGATAGTACAGCGGTACGACCCTAATAATAATGAAAAGGAAATTGGGGGGAAAAAGTAAGAAGAAAAAAATGGGCAATACCGGAAAGACGGGATGGAATTGGCGAAGAGGTTGATCCAAGAGAGCTCGGTTTGGGTCGGCTTCTTAGGGTTGTCGGAAGGGAATCGGTAGGGAATGGTGCAAGCTCTGTAATTCGACTCCACCAGCACCGGCAGCGCCACCATTTCCCCACAGCTCTCCATGTTTAATAATATTTCTCTCTTTTTTTTTTCGAATATATTCTATCAGCCACAAACATACACACTCTTTAATAGTGTATCATTTTCATGTCGTGTAGTGACTTCTCTTTAACATAGTTTTTTTTTCTTCTTCCCTCTTTGTAATCGCATCTAACATTGGCCCACGAAAACTTGTACTAGTTTTTTTTTTTTTAGTTTTCGTGGCGTGATTTTGTGCCCCTTGCTCGATATTGAGGATCACTAATATACAACAATCACATTCAAGTTCGTGTAGTGTTAACTATCTTAGAATGAGTAGTAACATAACATAAGAGTACAGAACTGGTTATAGGTAAACAAAGAACGCCGAATCACTAGCTTGTTACATACATACACATTCTTAGCTCACCCCAGTTTCTTCCTCTAAGAAATCCACGAAACGTCCATAATATTTCTCAGCGTCCTCTTGTACAGCAGCTAAAAGGCTCGATTCTCCATTTGATTTCAAGCCATCCAGCAGAATTTTAAACGACGTTCTATCTGGGTCGCATGCTACTGATCTCATCAGGTAAAAACACTCCACTGCCAATACACTGAGATTCAAGTTCATCAAGCTCTCCAGCAACTTATTAAAGCCTTCCAGATCCGGAGCGACATTGCCTTGTGCTTTTAGGTCGAGGATAAGTAATTCTACCTTGTCGAGCAATCCATTGCGCCCCAAAATCGTAACCATTTCAGCATACAGAAACAGCTGAGGCCTATACCACTCCTCTTTCCGGACATCCTCAAAGACCTACACCAATTCATCGATCCATTAACACCAAACAAACGAGAACACTGAGAAACACTAATTCATACAGATTATTACATACCTTCAGGGCAAGAAGGCATTGGTCCTGGCGAAGGAGTTCGCGCAGAACAGCAATCATATCGAACTTCAATAAACGCCTCAACTTGGTATCGAATGCTTGCTCCAGAGATACACCAGGGGTGGCCCGTTTCAATGCTTGAACAGTCTGGATAGCCTCGATGCTGAGACTTCTCCCCTTCTGAAGGGGTTTTCGATTCTTGCTCCGATCTCTCATCACGATGGTCATCGTCCTTTTTGGAAATTTCACTTGCCTTTCACTCAGCTGTACTAATCCTATTCCTACATGGATTACATTACTAACACAGTTCATTTCCCCGGCCGCCGGCGCCAACCCCTATAAAATTTCTCCCTACCTACCTCACAGAATTCAGTGAAAAGAAAATAAAAATCAGATCTTGAAAGTTGAAACAATATTCGCACACACCATATCATATTTACTGTAAAAAAAAAAAGAACAAAATCCTGAAACCACAAACAATACATTGATACACACGCCAGCAAATAATCAAACAAATTAAAATTTTCTCAGATTATGAAAAAAAGATGATACCTTAAACTGTATTGAAAATCTGAAAATCTCGTCGTGCGTCCGGCAAGACCGTGGCCGCCGCTATGCTGAAATGAATACTGAACAGAAGAGAGTGGCAGTTCAACGGGCTTTGGAATTGGGCCTTGTAAAAGATGGGCTTGGCCCATATTGTTTTTATTTGCTACTACTTTTTGCTTGTATGCTGATATGATGAGGTAGAAAAAAAATGTTGAAGACTTACTGAGTTGTTGTGAAAGAAGATAACCATTTTCTGGAAATGGGTTCTCTAGTTGCGGGGGTGCCGGGCCTTGGTATGAGGATTCGGGCTCGGGTTCGGGTTGGGTCGGTTCCAGAGATAGCTCCTTCGATGCGAAGAATCTTTAGGAGAAGCTTTAGAGTTTCGGCGTCGTCCGACAAGTCATCAGTGCGGGTGCGGTTCGCGCCCTCGCCCACCGGGAACCTCCACGTCGGCGGCGCGCGCACCGCACTCTTCAACTACCTGTTCGCCAGATCGAAAGGCGGCCAATTAGTACTCCGAATCGAGGACACCGACTTGGACAGATCCACTAAGGAATCCGAGGAGGCCTTGCTTCGCGATCTTACCTGGCTCGGCCTCGATTGGGATGAAGGTTAGTTGCTTGACGAATTGTGTCTTTTTTTTTTTTTTACCGTCGCACCTTTACTCACATGGTTCGTATATATAGGCCCTGGTGTTGGTGGGAGCTACGGCCCCTACCGGCAGTCGGAAAGGAATGCACTTTATAAGCAGTATGCTGATAAACTCCTGCAATCGGGTCTCGTTTATCGATGTTTCTGTTCGAACGAGGTAGGCATGGTTTTTTGTTCGTCCACATCGATCATTTTATCTGGTTTTATATTTCGAATTGATCGTGCTTGAGTTGAATCTGATCTGACCTTAATTTCAGGAGCTGGAAAAAATGAAAGAGACGGCTAAACTGAAGCAGCTGCCTCCTGTATACACCGGCAAGTGGTCCGGTGCTTCAGAGGCAGAAGTGCAGGATGAGTTGGCAAAGGGGACGCCTTTTACTTATCGCTTTAGAGTTCCTAAGACAGGAAGTCTGAAAATCAACGATCTCATCCGTGGCGAGGTAGAACTTTTGCTGCTGTTTCAGCTTGTGCCATATTTCTGTCTATTTATCCCTGTGGCATAAGCTAAGCGGCTCACAGTTGACAAACTTAATGAACGCCAAAAATTCAGTTATATTTCGATATCTTTTAAATTCATTCATTGGAAACTACATACCCTTACAACTCCTTTCGGGATGTGAATATTTTATTTTTAAACATATGGGTCTTATATAATTTAATTTTCAGTGTATGCACATTTCCAATATTCTTATTGGGAGTTTAGGTTGTATTGATTTTCCGTAAAAGTGATGTTATGTTTGGTTGAATTACTGGAAATGAGATTGTCTTTAAGTTATGAAACGAGATTATGTTTGATTGACTAGTTATGATACGAGATTGTGTTTTTGATTTACTAGTACTTGATAGCTCCGTTGTGAGTAGTTAACTGGAAAAAAATGGAGAAGAAAGTTGTGTATATGCAAAAAATTAGTTTTTAGGTTTGCTTATTTTGACCTAGGCATGGATTTTTTTGGAGATCTCTGCACTTTTAAAGTTGTGAGTCTATTTGTGTCGAATGCTTGTCAGATACTAGGTGCACAAAACACTTTTAATATTGTACTCACTTTACTTGATAGTGTCTTGAAGGTAAGCTGGAATTTCGACACACTTGGAGATTTTGTGATTATGAGAAGTAATGGGCAACCTGTATACAATTTCTGTGTCACTGTTGATGATGCTACGATGGCTATATCACATGTTATTAGGTGAGCACATCATGATGTTTACTCTATTGTTTATTTCATAATTCCCAAATCTTGGTGTTCTACCTGAATTTCCTATTTCAGAGCGGAGGAACACTTGCCAAATACTTTGAGGCAAGCTTTGATATATAAGGTAACTTTATTTTCCGTTTTTTTTTTCAATTTTCTATTGAGTTGTAACCAGTGGTTGAGTTGTATTTTCTTCTCTCCAACTGGCATCTATTTGTGGTTTACTAACAAAGATGAAGCTTTACCAAAAAACAGGCTCTAGAACTCCCAATGCCTACATTTGCACATGTTTCTTTGATTTTAGCACCTGACAAAAGTAAACTCTCCAAACGGCACGGGGCGACTTCAGTGGGTCAGGTAATCTACAATTCCATTAGATGTTTTATTTTCCCCACTTTTTACTGGATTAATTTATTTCTTATAAAATATTACTATTGATAGTTCAAGGAGATGGGTTTCATGCCCCAAGCAATGGTTAATTATCTTGCATTATTGGGTTGGGGTGATGGTACCGAGAATGAATTTTACACCCTTGACCAACTTGGTTAGTTAGTTTCCTTATTAAAGTCTTGCGTACTAATGTTTTCGTTTCAGTTTAAGATGCCTGACGTTGTTATTATCATAACATGAAAACTTCCGACATGGTTTGCAGTTGATAAATTCACGATTGAGCGTGTTAATAAAAGTGGAGCTGTTTTTGATTCTGTCAAGTTAAGGTAATTGTAGTTTTTTTATTGGATTTATATCTTCGGATGCATAAGCTCTGCCATTTCTTTAGTCAACATATCCTTTTTTTTTAAATGCAAGATGGATGAATGGTCAACATTTGAAATCTCTTCCATCGGAAGAACTAAACAAGCTTATAGGTGAGCGCTGGAAAAGCACTGGCATTATCACGGAATCAACGGGGAGTTTCGTACAAGTATAGCTCTCTTTCTTCTTGTGAATTATAGAATCATAATCAGCCACTTTGCTTTTGGAGTTCTGGTCACAGTTCCTTTACCTCAAAAGCAAGAAGAAAAATATGGAATTATTTCTCTTTCTATTGCATATCTTCGTCTTAGTAATGATAGTTGAATCCCATTGCCGACACCAATGTCCAGGAGGCTGCTCAGCTGCTAAAGGACGGAATTGATTTAATAACAGACGCTGATAAAGCTCTTTCCGATCTACTGTCTTATCCTTTACATTCAACTCTCTCTAGGTAATTTGGAATCCATGATTATTCAGTTGCTTGATTTTATTTTGCATGGTAGCCTTTGATTTACTATTGGTCTCAACTTGAAGTGGACAAAATCCACTTTGTTGGGAACAGGTCATTGGAATGTAGACTAGTAAACAATATACGACTATTTACTAGTTTCCCGTGACGAAAAATGAAAAAGCATGCTCTTTGACTAGATTACGATTTACGATTTACGCTTGCAATTTCATAGTAAATGGATGTTAATTGCGTGCATGCAGTCCTGAAAGTAAACCTGTACTAGAAGATAAGCTGTCGGAAGTTGCTGCAAGTTTGCTAGTTGCCTACGACAGCGGAGAGTTTTTCAATGCCCTTGAAGAAGGCAGTGTCGGATGGCAGAAGTGGGTCAAAAGCTTCGGCAAATCTCTGAAACGCAAGGTTAGCTAATATTACGATGAACAAATAAAGGCTCGTTTTTTTTTTCTTTTAATTTAATTTGATTTCCTTCTCCGATCCCAGGGGAAGTCTCTCTTCATGCCCCTTCGAGTTTTGCTGACAGGCAAGCTCCACGGCCCTGAAATGGGAGCAGGTTTGCTTCTGGTATACAAAGCTGGAAGGTGTGGTGTGGTAACAGCACCCCAATCCTCTGGGCTTGTCACGTTGGATGAGAGATTCAAAATTCTTCGGGAGGTTCAATGGGAATCACTCGATAATAACGATAGTAGTAACAACCCTGTTCCCGTTCCTGTTCCTTCCACTGTGGAGGCAGCATCCGCTAATTGAAACTGATTCGAGAAATCAATTAGGATCGAATGATTCAAAATGTACGGATATTGACGATTAGCTTATACCCGGAATTGCTGTCGATTGGATCGGGTTGGCGGCCGTGTTTTGATTAGATTGATTAGTTTACAGATTGAACCGTGTTTAAACTTTAAAGTCGTTGGTTTGGTTCAATCTCATGAAACTGACATTTTTGAACATTTTTTTTTTGGTTAATAATTTTCAAACCGTTCACATTTTTTTTCCAGATAATAGCACGATGGAAACATAACCATCCGTGAAATTATCTCTATTTTTTTGTTCTGTAATTGAGATTATTAGTTGGTGGTGCTGCACAAAAACTGAAGTCAACACACACACATAGACACATAGTGCGTGGTATGGTAGTGGAATATGAACGAGAAAGTAAGAGAAGAGCAGCGGCAGCCACCGGAGACTTTTGATTTCATTTTCTTATTTCAAAATAATAATATTAATATCGATAAAAACACAATTAATCTGAACCTAAGGAAATTAAGCTTCGACAACCATTGCGGGCGGGACGACGTATATACTCCTACTAATAAATAGTCGGCACTACCATGTTGACATCACACGGCACGTGTAAGAATAATTGGCAATCTGTTCTGTTACATCTATAGTCTCTAGTCTCACTCTGTGTACACAGCTGCTTTTCTTCAACTAACAACCCATCCCATACGCATCATGTCGATACGTGACGAGTCTTTTCGCAGCAGTCAAGAAACGTGCCTTCGTTTTCGTTTCTCCATTGCTGAGAGAGATATATGTCCTGAAATTAGAATTTAGAATTTAACTTTTCAAAACTTAAAATCATACGTACGTAGCAGCGCCCGCATGTCACTTACACGGCACGTAAACTGCACAGTACGAACCATGAGATGGATTGATCGATCAATGTGCGGATAGTAATTCTGGATCGTATGCAGTTTATGATCGTTAATTTTTTCATTAATTTGAATTTTTTCTAATGAAATTAATGAAGTATATATCAAACATTGGTGTTAGAGATGCTACTCTTAGAGTAATGCCTCATGTCAGGTCGTATATCAACCGTTTGATGTATACACAATACATAGGGAACGTGTGATTGTAATTTAGAGTGAGATTTGTGATTGTTATCAATTTATAATTTTACATAGACTAAAAGTAATAATTTCAACGGTCATATATAATCCACAATGAAATAAAAATTAAATATTGTATATATAATTTTCTCGTGCATGGAAAAAAATGATAAATAATAAGTAATAAAAATAATAATATTTAGTGGGCGAATTTGTTAGCAGCATGTAACTATAAATAACCAGGTTCCTCGGTCACGTAATTCCACTCCTCCCTACATTTCCAACAATTTCTCTCGCTCCCCTTTTTCCTGGATCGATCGGCAAAAGGGCCAAAAACATCTTTATATCACAAACAATGGAAGCCCTTCGCCGCCGATCGCCGATCCAAAACTCCACCGCCGCCGCCAAAAAAGTCGACCAGCCAGCACCGGCCTCGGCCTCCGACGCCCTCCCTCTCCCTCTCTACCTAACCAACTCCGTCTTCTTCGCCCTGTTTTTTTCGGTTGTTTACTACCTCCTCCTCCGATGGCGCGAGAAGATCCGCAACTCCACCCCCCTCCACGTCGTCACTCTCTCCGAGATCTCCGCCATCTTCCTCTTCCTCGCCTCCTTCATCTACCTCCTCGGCTTCTTCGGCATCGGCTTCGTCCAGTCCCTCCGAGAAGAAGAAGAAGAAGACGAACAAGAAATAATAACATCCTCGGCCGACGACGACATCATCAGCGCTGACATCATCCCCCCCTCGGACGAAAACGACGAGGAGATGGTCCGGTCGGTTGTCGAGGGCAAGACCCCTTCCTACTCCCTCGAGACGAAGCTGAACGGCGATTGCCGCCGCGCGGCCTCCGTCCGGCGGCAGGCCCTCCAGCAAACCACCGGCAAGTCCCTTTCCGGTCTGCCCCTCGACGGCTTCGACTACGACGCCATCCTCGGGCAGTGCTGCGAGATGCCCGTCGGCTTCGTCCAGGTCCCCGTCGGCATCGCGGGCCCGCTCCTCCTCGACGGCCGCGAGTTCTCCGTCCCAATGGCCACCACCGAGGGCTGCCTCGTCGCCAGCACCAACCGCGGCTGCAAGGCCATCCACGCCTGCGGCGGCGCCACCAGCGTCCTGTTGCGCGACGCCATGACGCGGGCCCCCGTCGTCCGCTTCGGGTCCGCCAAGCGGGCCGCCGACCTCAAGTTCTTCCTCGAGGACCCCCTCAACTTCGAGCCCCTCTCGCTCGTCTTCAACAGCTCCAGCCGATTCGGCCGGCTGCAGAGTATCAGGTGCGCAATCGCCGGAAAAAATCTCTACCTTCGGTTTTCGTGCTCGACCGGGGATGCCATGGGGATGAACATGGTGTCGAAGGGGGTTCAGAACGTGCTCGACTTTCTCAACGCCCAGTTCCCGGACATGGAGGTGATCGGAATTTCCGGAAACTACTGCTCCGATAAGAAGCCGGCGGCCGTGAACTGGATCGAGGGGAGGGGGAAGTCGGTTGTGTGCGAGGCGGTCATCACGGAGGAGGTGGTGAGGAAGGTGCTCAAGACTGACGTGGCTTCGTTGGTGGAGCTCAACATGCTCAAGAATCTGGCGGGGTCCGCCATGGCCGGAACTCTGGGAGGGTTCAACGCTCACGCCAGCAACATCGTCTCTGCTGTCTTCATAGCCACAGGACAAGATCCTGCTCAAAATGTCGAGAGCTCGCACTGCATCACCATGATGGAGGCGGTCAACGGAGGGAAGGACCTTCACGTCTCGGTGACCATGCCTTCAATCGAGGTGGGGACAGTCGGAGGTGGGACCCAGCTGCCTTCACAGTCGGCTTGTCTGAACTTGCTCGGAGTGAAGGGAGCTAATAAGGAGGCTCCAGGGTCGAACGCGAGGCTGTTGGCCACCATTGTTGCCGGTTCTGTACTGGCCGGAGAGCTGTCTCTCATGTCGGCGATAGCGGCTGGTCAACTCGTCAACAGCCACATGAAGTACAATAGGTCTAATCAAAATGTGCCCAAGCTTTCAGCTTAGGGGAATGGCAGAAATTGTGTATAAATGTGGGGGGAAAGTGTGTTGATTACTTTCATATTTTAATTTGTGATTTTTTTTATATATACACTTTGTACCTACTGTTATATCAGGAAATACAATAATAAAGTGTGTTGATTGATTACTTCATATTCTAGTTTCACTATCAAAGGTGAGTGTCACTACATGTACAATACGCTTACATTAGCAGCTCGATGAAACACACAAGTAAACCTTACACGAATCTTTTGTTACAACAAATAACCTACAGACTTACACCTACACCATAGAAAGGATGCAGTTTACCTTCCACTACGTATCTGCTACTTGCTGCTCAAATGGTACACGCACAAATAGCTGCCCGTGCAGGGTCACTACAGCTGATGTATGATGAGGATCAATTCTAGTAGGTAAGCTAACGACCTGGAAACAAACATGGAATCAGGTATTCGTGGAAAAATACTAAACAATCTAAGACCATACGAGAGTCCAAGAGGCATAAATAATATACTCCCTCCTATTTTTTTTATAAAACGTCCTAAGCTTTAACACAAGTATTAAGAAAATATTTTATTTCAATTAATATTCATTGAAAAAATAAAATGATAAAAACAATGAGATGTGGTTGGTGGAGAAAAAAAACATGTGCATAAAAAATTGAAAAAATTATGAATTAATGTTATTACATCATTTAATAAAGCTAAAACGTCTTATAAAATGAAAATAAATAAAACTCTTAAACGACCTATAAAAAAAAGAGGAGGGAGTATAAAGTACTGTACCTTTTTAAATGGAGTGACACCCCAAGGATTATCCTGCTGTTCTGGCTGCCCAGATATTACCAAACGCCCTGCCGGATCTGATTGTACACGCACCTGTTGTCAAATAAATAATGAGGCCATGTGCATATATACCTTCAGTTGCTATGGCATAAAATAAATATAAAAAAAAAGGTACATGTGGAGCCTATCCATCCAACCTTCAGGATAAAGAGACAGAAACAGATAAGAACTAAAATAACATAATGTTTCGATATTCGCAAAAAACAATAACTACCTCCTCACGTAAAAAGCCAGGGACTAAGGAATATACTTCATAGCAGTCTTTCTGCAAATGCACCAAGTGAACTAGTTAGCGTCTTCCTGAAGAGCATATCATGAGCAATTACATAACAAGGACTGGGAAGAGCATACCATTCTCAGCACATTGACCTTCACCCAATCAGCAGGGGGACCAACATCCATAACCACTATCTCTGATCTGTCCAAAACATTGAAGTGGGAAACAAATCTTTAAATTCTCATACACTCACAACCAATAAATAGCTTTGATAAAGACATGGTGTCGTCTTTTTTTCAAATTGTGCATCAAGTGTTTAAGGAGCTCCAAACAGAAAAATCTTAACTGTGATTTTGATGCCACACGTGCAGCTTTGATAGCATGATCAACAGGAGACGATCCCTTGCGCTTCATGAAACCTTAGTTAACCAAATGTGGAATAAAATTCAAGATTTCATACAGAAAGTCATGAAATAGTACTCCAATTACTAAGCTTTACCAATGTTTCTTAATTGCTTCTCACGCTTTGGTGTTGTAGTTGGGCTCTTATCCTGTGAAAGAAACAAAATATGATTGTGATCTGAAAACTTTAACATACTAAAATACAAAAACAGAATGAACAAGGAATGAAGGATAAAACTTAAATTATACCTTAATGACAGGATCTCCAACCTCACCATTACCGAGAAGCCGCTGGTGCCATCCCTGCATCGCACGAGCAGCAGCATCCCTTCTTGCTCTACCTTGTCCTGAAGGATGACTTAGATCCACCTGTAAATTAATGTTCTGAGGAGATCTTATGGGTTGAAATATACTGAGGTCTCAGGTAGATAGTGTGTAAATCCATGTAACAAGTTTTACAATCCTTTGGCAGATTGGAGATATTTAAAACCACGGTGGAAGAATTTCTTCACGTGTATCTGTCACAACTCTTGAATTACTGCATGGACCATTTTGTACCATGGTTTTCCTTACAAAAGCCATGTCCCTGATTAGGAACCGGTAGTTGCATGTGTACGCCCAGCCAGATGTATCAAATTGATCTAATTCACCAATAATTTTAGTCTGTGTATGTGGGCTATAGTAATAGGTCAATAACATTCAGGTTTCTTACTCTAACACTCTTTGTTTGGATTTTGTATGCATTCAGGACTCTCTAAAAGGTAATATTCTTAAACACTAAATAAATATACTGATAGAATTTAACCCAAACATCCCGGTCTTTGAAACTCACCCAATCATTAAACACACTGAGGAGTCTGAGGTCCAGAAAAATAGGTAATTAAAACTTGAATTTTCATAGAATAAATGACAGCCAACTACTGTGATTATTCATAGAAATAACAACATTTATAAATAATAGGCACACATGATTTTTGTACTATATTTTTATAAAATATTACCTGATTGTCAGAAACAGGACCGGATAAAGATGCACCAGTGAAAGGTAGCTCACCGCAATGCATTTTGTACTTCTCATATTCCAATAGTGCCTACAAAGACAAAATTTAACTTTATGTGATATTTGTTAATTGCGAATTGGAGATACGTCCAACTGAGAATATGTCTCTTTCCTGGATACATAGACATAATAAAATTTCTACGAATCAATCGGAATAACTATAAACATGCATTTGATAAATGTTGAAAAAGCTCTCGCAAAAGGCGTGTTGCAAACTAGTAGAGTAAAGGCTGTGGAAAGTTCGTCATGTGAGATCCATGAACTTGAAAAGAAAGTTGAACCTCATATATTTTCAAAATATTTTTGCAATATGAAGAATGCATATGTTCTTCTTGGTCACATGCTCATAATCCACTTTACACAAATATAGGTTCGATCAAAATATGATTTACCCTCGCATTCCCTCTTTGTTAATCATGATAATATATGTAGAAACAAATCAAATGTAGACAGAAAAATCCTATATTTGTCAAACTATTTGTTCAACCAATACTAACAGTCGACCACTGTTTTCAGACTTTACTCTGCTAATTAGAGCCTTTTTTATCTACAGAAAAAATGTAGCTAGGTACAGTTCATATGATAGTCAACTTCTATCTATGGAGTTTCTTTCTTTGCTGCAGTTGATAAAAAAATGTTATTTAGATGATGCATATGTAGAAAGCCCTTGTATATTTTTCTTCACTTCTATAGTGAAGATAAATTCACGTAATGACAGATCACGGACATATTATTCAAAGCTTGTGGTAAGAAACTAAGAATGAATTTCGCTCTACTGCTCGCATCCTTTCAAGTGTATTTATTCACAACATAGTTAATGATTGTACTCACAAAAGAAAAGATGCAAGAGTAACAGTTGAGCATGCATTTGAACATTACCTTCTCATAAAAACCTCGAAAGCTCCAAGAGACAGTAGTACAGGTCCTGTAAAATTTCTAAAATGAGTATTCATCAAAACATCTAGATCAAGGACCAGAAGAGAACGCAAAAACTATGACAGTTCAGTAGTTCACAGTTAGGATTATGATTATGTGCGTGGACGAGAAGAAAGAAAGAGTAGAAAAAATATTACTAATAAGCAACTATTTGTCATATTTTTTTCATTCGGTTTTGAGTGTAGCAACAAAGGCAATCCAATAATCATACAAGCAAATATAAGACATTATTTTTTGAATAAAAAGTTGAGGAATCATATTTACTTTGGGGGCCTAAAGGATTCTCCTACTTGTCGCCAGAGCTTAAGTGTAGTCACCTACAAAACCAAGAAAAAAAATTCAGCCTCTAAAGCAAATAAAACATAAAGCAAGTTAAATTCAAATATGAAATCAACGAAGAAAAATGATCCATACTGAATAGGAATATAGATATCTATTCACAAATCTAAAATCTTAGGCCAAGAAAAAAATTATGAATTATGCAATGTTCCCTTGAACAAATTAGGTAAAACCAAAGAAGCACTTGACGCAATATTCACGAACTAAGGCTTTGAAAAGGAGGCCATATTTTCCAACAATTTAATAGTACCGAAGAGACAATCCCTTTCACTTAACAGAAGAGAAGATCTCCCTTTTATTTATACAGATGTTGCATTTTTGGCCGATGAACTAATATCATCAAATTACAATAGACAAAAGCAAACGGTGAACCTGCTCGTAACCACCAAGTCTGACCACTGCTCTCCATAACCTAATTTAAACAGACAACACAACTCAGACATCCTTTTTTTTTTTATATATATACTAAGAAAAAAAATGTAAAAATAAAACTGAAAGCTTGGAATTACTTGAGGCAATTCAACGGCTCTTGATAAAATTTAGGGTGCTTGAATTCCAAGAATCTTTCTCTGTGGAACGTCTCTAGCTCCTTCACAAACTCAGCTTGATCCTCCTCAGTTCCGGACTCATCTCCTGTACCATCGTTGGCATCCAGCAGGAAAGATTTACTGGGGGTTTCAATAGCAGCCTTCAACTCCTCCTCCACCGCCTCTGGCGGCGGCGGCGGAGGCGGCTGCGCCTCTGGTTCAGCCAACAAAACCCCATTATTGGGATCAGCATCTTTTACCTCCCCGGTTGAATCGGCTTCCAATAATTCTGTTTCGCCTGTATCGTCTTCTTCCACTGCGACCGACTCCAAGCTCAATTCTTCGCCATGGCCATCGACGATTGACGGAAGGATTTCTTTCTCAACCTCGACCGGCACTGTGGTAGTTTCTTCTTCGTTTTCAACTTTCGCATCAACGAATCCCTTGCATTCAGTTTGATGTTCCGAGCTACCCGCTGCATCACGAACGGCTTCTTCACTCTCCGCCATGTGAAATTTAAATTAAGCCTTCCGAGCTCGAAAACCTCGTCTTCTTTTTCCAGATAAACCCTAAAGTCTTACACAGTACTACCAAATCACTGATCAGGCAATAGGATTTACCCCCTTTTTTGTCCTTTGAAAACAAAATCTTTAATTTATTAAATTACCAATTTGCCCCGCTTACACGTACTATATTCCTTTCCCTTATCTTCTTTGATCCCGCATCATCTTGGCCTAATAGTGAACCATTCGGCAAATTGCAACAAAAATGTTGATTTATCACGACAAGAAAAAGCATAATTCCTCTAGCTTCGATTGATTCGTCACGACAAATTATAGCACATTGTGTCCCGAATTAATTATCCGGTAACCCCTCCAAAATTACCATGAGCCTCCGAACGAAATAATAAAGTTGATTGGATTAGACGAATTCAGATTAGCTCTTCTAGTTCTAGGAGCTAACATTAGTCGGTAACATATTGTTACGTCTTGCAATCACTCCCACACGAATCATTCATGAACCAAATAACAAATTCGTATTATGTCCCCATCCATCTTCACAACCGAATGACGTGTCACAGTCCCCATCTTCAATTTTTTCACGTTTTCCAAGAAAAAGTATTGCCCTAAAATTATTTAGTAAAATACAAACAAACAAACACAAATAGAAACTAGAAACTGCGAACATTAACATTAAACATTTTTTTTTTCATTCGAAACAAAACATTTTATTTTGTGTCTTTCAATTAATATTTCCACATATAGAAACAGTTTTAATTTTAATTGTATTTTCAGTTGGATATATATTATATATGGGAGCACATTCGAATATTGCACAAGGGAATATGCTGTCCAAGCAACTGTTTTTACACGCATTGGCGGTTTGCTGCTTGTGAGAGTGTTCTTCGCTCGCATCGCATGTGGGTACGTTTTTATTTATTTATCATTTTATTTTCACGATTAATTTTCAAATTCGTGAAATTTATCCAATTTTTTCCTGCCCTGGATTTATTGTTCTGGTATGATATTGATTTTACAGGTTAATTTCGATTTCATTTTCAAGATTCTTGTTTTATTTTATTTTTTTGGTGCCCTACAAAATCTGATTCATCTTTTTTAATTGGATCTTTTCAATCCCCTGTTCTCAGGACAGGATTCCCTTTCCAATCAGTTTGGGTTTCTCAAAGTCTCGACCTTTTGATCTGGGTTGCCCTTGGAATTTAATATTCTGTTAAATCCTCTGAGAATCGAATCGAATGAAGGTGTAGTAGGAATCTCATTCCTTTTCAAGTGATCACATTTTTTTTTCAATATGCAAGCTGTTGGGAGATTGGGTAGCTACATTAGTAGAAGTGTGTACACGGTCTCGGCTCCATTTCATCCGTTCGGTGGCGCAGTCGATATTATTACCGTAGTACAGCCGGACGGGACATTCAAATCGTCCCCTTGGTATGTCCGGTTCGGGAAATTCCAAGGGGTGCTGAAAACAAGAGAGAAGGTGGTTACAATTAGTGTTAATGGGGTAGAAGCTGATTTCCACATGTACTTGAATCACAAAGGGGAAGCTTATTTTCTGACGGAAGTCGACGAAGGTGAGGGGGAGCTTGCTTGTTCTCCGCCATCCATTTCCGGTGAGGAAAATAACAGAACCGTGAGCAATAGGGTTCCGCTGAAATCGATAAGCTGCAATTACGACTCCAAGTGTTCGGAAAACGAGAAAAATGCCATCACCAGGACTTATTCACGCCCGTATAGTATTTTCGGGCTCGTTTTCGGGAAAAAGTCAACGGAAGAAGACGAAAACGCGTCTGGGTTGTACAAGACGCAGTCTTTGCAGCGTGCGGAGATTGCCGCTGATTTACTCGACTTGAGGTGGTCGACTAATCTCGATTCCCCTAGGCGCAAGAAAAATAATAATATAAATAATGCGTCAGGCTTTTCCGATGTATCCGAAGACATAGACAGTATAAACCTTGTTTCTCATTCGAGCTATATTGTTGGAACAGAAGAGAGCGTGCCTATTAGTGGGGAAAGTGTGGTTGACGAATACTCACTATCAGTTTCAGCTCGCCGAACAGAGGATCAAATTGCGGACGAGAGTATCGTCAAGAGTCGAGAATCAAGTATGACGGGAGAAGAGGAGCAGTTGCTCTTTGGTAACCTGGACGGGGTTCACGAGTCCTTTGATGCAAACTCTTGCTCGGGTTTTTCGTTGGACCAGTCGGTTATAAATGACTATATTGATAATGTGAGTCCACAAAGAATGGGTGGGTTGAGATCTGTACCCAGTGAGTCTTGCATTAAGGATATCGGCCATGTTGAGTCCGAGAGTGTTCAAAAAGTTGCCAGGTCATTGCCCATTATGGGACCTCTAAGTGATGAACTCGGGAAGGAAAGAGATAAACGGCAATCACCCAGTGCTCGGACAATGTGCAAAGAGGGGCACGCAGACACATGTACCAGTAAGATGACTTATTTATATTATATTATTTTATATGTTTGAAATTTATGTTGGAGGTCCGTTTTGAAGTTTTTCTGCCTTTATTTTTCCCATCGACGATTAGAGTGACTTTATTTTGTATAAGGTTTGCTAGTCACTGTATTCTCTTTGGTGATTCTGGAATTTTCATTTTTCAGTTTTCGTTTGCTTTGGTAACTCTTCTAATTTCCAAGAATAGTTTCGACTCAGAATCATGTATGGGCTGTAGAATAAGTACATTTCTTTGAGTGCTATTACGCTGCGTGAAAATTTGAACTGGAGGTCTTTTAGATATTGATTGCTGGAAATATTTCAGCGACATCTCCAAGATCCATTGACGAAAGCCGAAGTAGTTGGCCCTTCACTTTTTCGAAATCAAATAGCATGGAAGATTCTCCTCAGATAGAGACAAACGGAGTTGTTAACCCTATTGCAGATGGGGGCAAAGAATTGACAGAAGTGAAGAAAAACAAAAAGACGTTTATAAGAACACTTACTCCGACATCCGAACAGCTGGCGTCCTTAAAGCTAAAAGAAGGGAAGAATATAATTGCGTTCACATTCCAAACGGCAATGTTGGGCGATCAACAGGTTACTCTTAAAATTTCTTTATTATGTTGTTGTGAAAACTCATTTTAAAATATGGTTGCCCTATTAATACTAAAAAAACAGCCTACTATGAGAATTGGTTCTGTTTACATTTAGGCCAATTCGTCTGCTGAATTTGCTGACATAATCAAGTATCTTACTATTACGCTCTTATACTTTTCAAAATTTTACAAATAGCCCCGAACTTTTTATTATCAAGGGGGTTTTTTTATACCATAAAAGGTAATTTGTTGTAAGTGGAGTTTTTTGTATATAAAAAAAAAATAGACCAAGGTTTGAACCGAGAGATAGATTTTGAAGTTACTTTCTTTACTTTGTTACACGCATTTATGCTTCTGTACTGATTAGAAGTTTATACTTTAAGGTTGACGCCCAGATTTTTATGTGGAGATGGGACAGTCGAATTGTCATCTCTGACGTTGATGGGACAATTACTCGGTAAATATTATATTTTCCTTTTCTTAGTAAAGCACGATTTACGCGGACATTATACATTTGAATATCTTATGTCGTACGTCCCAGTGGCATTGCATGGAGTTCCATTGAAAGCATCTTTAAGTTCATTATGTATCCGACTTATTGCTCTGCAGGTCTGATCTTTTAGGTCAGGTTATGCCTTTGGTCGGCATGGATTGGTCACAGACAGGTGTCGCACATCTCTTTTCTGCAATCAAGGTTCGTTAATGTCCGGTCGAATAATGATAGTTGAGATCAGAGTTTTTATATTTTATCATTTCGACATTTGATTTTTATCTGGTGAATTTAGTTTTTGTGTTTCTATTATAAATTCATAGTATATTTTTCTTATATCTTACACATAATAGATAAAAAAAATATAAAAATGATGATTTCTCTTTTGTGGTACAGGAGAATGGATATCAGTTAATTTTCCTGAGTGCGCGTTCAATTTCTCAGTCCTTTATTACCCGGCAATTCTTAAATAATATCAAACAGGTATATTTTAGTATGAAAGTCTTTATTTGGTTTGATTAATATTTAGAATTTTAATTTATATGTATATCTCATCTCTCACATGTCATTCTTTTCAGGATGGAAAATTCTTACCAGACGGACCCGTTGTCATCTCTCCTGACGGCCTGTTTCCTTCTCTATTTCGTGAAGGTCACTGTTGCTTTGTTTTATGATGCATTTATATTTTATGCAAGCCCTATTTATGATGATGTCTTGGTGAAAAGCTTACTGTTAGATATTTATAGCTATTTATGACATCTTATCTAGATATGGCTCGACTGAGATTGCTTTGAGACCCTAAAAAACCGCATATTTTTTCTTGGCAATTTATACCGTGTTCCTAGGAGTACGATTCTAATTGTACACCCATGAGTATATCTTCATGTATTTTTGGATAAATATTCATTACGTATGCTAATATATACATTGATATGTTAATTCAATGTTTATAATAATTGTTTTTTAAAATGAAGATTTCTTAATTATTAAATGATGATTTTTATATTTTCAAGGGTGGGAGCACTATTTATATTGTACTCCCAGGAGCATGATATAGGTATTGTTTTTTCTTATCTGATTTTATTCTCTTTTTTCCACTATTGCATTTGCAGTTGTTAGAAGAGCTCCACACGAGTTCAAAATCGCTTGCTTGGAGGTTCGTTATCAGATTCTTCCTCTTTTATTTCTTCCTTTTTTTTTTAATATTTTTGAACCTCGAATTTATGTCTTAATCCCCACTGTATATCACCAATTCAGTTTGGGAGATAATCTGATTTATTTTTAATTTTCCAGGACATAAAGGCATTGTTTCCTGCCGATACGAATCCGTTTTATGCCGGTTTTGGAAACCGAGACACCGATGAGTTTAGCTATCTTAAGGTCGGGATCCCACGGGGGAAAATATTCATCATAAACCCAAAGGTATGTATATAGGATACAGGGAGGTTTTTGTGTGTTGTTGTTGAGTTTGCTTTGTCGATCTTTTTTTCCGTGACAAGTAATATATATCGATCGACAGGGTGAGATTGTCGTAAACCGCTCTGTGGAGACCAAATCGTACTTGTCTCTTCATGAACTCGTGCACGACATGTTTCCCATCATCACCTCTTCTGAACAGGTCTGTTTTTTTCTCGGAACTTTTATAACAGAATGGGAAAATAAAACGATCGATTAAAGCGGTGTGTTTCGTTTTCAGGAAGATTATAATTCATGGAATTACTGGAAAATCCCACCACCTATTATTGATATGTGAATTAAGGAGGTAGAGGGGTTTGAAGCAGGCAGGGTGAGGCAGTATCTTCAGGGACTAGACTGTTAATTAAGGTAACTACTGTTGCTGCTTGGTAATTATTTATTTGGATCTTAAAAATAAAATAAAAACAAGGGTTATTTTTATTTAAGGGGAGTTCTAATTATATTTATATAACTCAGTGCTGTAGTTTATCCTAATTATGAATAAAAGTACACTTCCAAATTTAACCTTTTTAATATATACATATACTACATGTGGAGGGTAAATGTATATCAGACATTACATATTTTAATAACTATTTTACAAAATAATTAAAATAATTAAAAGTTGAGTATTAAAATAATTAAAATAATTAAAAGTTGAGTATTGTGTAATTTTTATATTTTTATTTAACAATTTAAAATTCAGATTTTTTTGTAAAAATTTAACAATTAAGTTGATAGCTTAATTTTGTTTTATTATTTAACAATTTACAATCCAGATTTATTGTTAAAATTTAACAATTTACAATCCAGATTTATTGTTAAAATTTAACAATTAATTTGATAATTGCGTAATTATAATATTTTTTTAGTAGTTACATAGCAATTACAATTGGTAATTTTGTTTTTTAATATTACAGTTTAAAATTTTAGTATTATTTTGTAAGGGTAATATAGTAACTATAATTTTATAAATATATCTTTTTTGTTTTAATTATTTAAATTATATTACCCTAATAAATAAATAATTTAAAAAATCATTATCTTTTAAGTATAAAGTGTATTTTATGTGGTTTAAATTGTAAATTAAAAAAACCAAATTATCTCTTTTCCGAAATATACCTAAAAACAATTTATTTATTTATGATTGCAGGACTGAGTTGTAATTACATATTGCAACACAGGTGTGTGTGTACATGACCAGAAGAAATTGCCATGAGATTTTTCATGCCAGATTTTTGTAAGTTGTACATTGTAGAAACAAGTGCTAGCTACATGAGTGTGACCAAATAAGTTGTATGCATCAGTTCCTTGTATATTTTCAATAAAAGTGATGAATATATTCTTAGTTCCCCGTCTTCGTCTTCTTCGTTGCTACTATACCAACGTATGTTGAAAAAAAACTTACCATTATACGTATAGCAAAAACATCTCTCGATAAATTGAAATTGAAAGGAAAGCTTACCATTATACGTCCGGTATATTCAATGTCTTCGAATTTCAACCAGTGGCGGAGCCACTTGAAGCATAGGGGGGCTTAAGCCCCCCCTAAAAAAAATTTACTTTTGTAATTTTTTTCACTTGAAGCATAGGGGGGCTTAAGCCCCCCCCTAAAAAAAATTTACTTTTGTAATTTTTTTAATTTTTTTTGAAAAAATATATTTTTCTCATGCTCAGCCCCCCTAAAATATATGTATATACATAAATATTATATATAAGATAATTTCAGCCCCTCTACTCGATTTTTCTGGCTCCGCCCCTGATTTCAACCTAATCGTAGTTCATTTTTCTTGTTAGAAGTAGCCCTCGCCCCTCGAGTTCCACTTGTCCGTACGTTGGATCGAAGGTTAGCCATGACTTCAGTCAGTCAAAGTACGAAGATAACTAAATTTATTTATATAAAAAAGAATAACGGATAAATTTTTCTGGACGACGCATGATAAATTTTTGGGTGAAATAAATTTTGATTGAAACATTATTGAGTTTATCTCAAGGTGAAACATGTTGGTTATTGATTTACATGTCACGGATTAAATTTCCTAAGTCTTTGTGCGATGTGGCCCATTACAAGCTAAGCCCAATAAGAAAATAGCCCAATCCAAACAGAAACAGATCCATCGTCACACTCACAGCTTATCATCACTCTCTCTCTGTTAGCAAACAACGATGGACTCGTTTTCTGTAAAACCCTCGGTGGGCCCATCTCCCAACCCCCTCCTGTCCTTTCCAAATTTCATCCACCGGCTCGGCGCTCAGCTCGGCGCTCGGATCGACGAAGCCAAACGTCTCGCATCCGCTGCCTTCCTACCTGCGCCGCCGCTGTCGCTCCATTTCGCCTCCGTCTCGCAGCGCCAGGGAAATCAAACTGCCGCCGTGTCGGGAAATCCGCTCAATTCGGAGCATGTATCGAGGAGGCTCGCCGGGACTTCAGTTTACACCGTGAGCAACACTAACAATGAGTTCGTTCTGATATCTGATCCAGACGGGGTTAGGTCCATCGGATTGCTTTGTTTTCGCAAAGAAGATGCCGAAACTTTCCTCGCTCAGGTATCGCATGCCATTTGTTTTTCCATTGCTCTATTTGATATAGATTGATTATTTTATTGATTACACAAACACAGAGCAATGATTACCCAGCAATTATTTGTATGCTATATCTATTGTTTGGAGTTATGCTGGATAAATTATGCTGTGATGATTTAGGATATTTTACAGTTCTTTTGATTCGTGTTTCTTTACTAGGTGAGGTCAAGAAGAGGGGAACTGAGAGGTGGGGCGAAAGTAGTGCCGATAACCCTCGACCAGGTGAGTATTTTAACTATGGCAATGCAGGAATCTGAAAAAAGGGGCACGTAGAAATTCCCCTCGAGAAGGATCGAAATTAAACAGTCCTCGAGAAGGATCGAAATTAAACAGAGGATCAAATGAATCACTTAATCTGCAAAATTAGTTGAAGAGTTCTTTTCAACACCTACTGTGGATTTTGTTTCGGACGACGATGTCCAAGCATTGATTCTTATTCCTTATTTCCTTGATCAACAGGTTTACATGTTGAAAGTTGAGGGAATAGCTTTCCGTTTTTTACCCGATCCTGTTCAGATTAAAAATGCATTGGAGGTTTGTACTTACGATACTATGGCACAATTGTTAAAAACTTTTAAAATATTATATTCAATGTATCCTTTATTTGAACACTTATTTATATAATCAACTTGTCATTGGGGATATAAGCAAGGAGCATATCTTATTATAAGACCTTATGATGGTTAGCTCCTTTTGAAGTAACTCCGACTCACTGTTTGTTGATAAGTTTATTTATTGGTGCTATTTTTTATGATTATGTGTATTATTTGACATCTCATATTATTTGTTGTTAGCTTAGAGCTTCAGATACCAGGAGTGGATTTGATGGAGTTCCTGTTTACCAGGTATCTTCTTATAAGCATTTCATCGTACGACTGTTTGTTCTAACATCCATATCAAATTACTTTATGGCATACATTCTTCTGCACCATTTTCATATACTGTAGTTATCAAAACCATTATTAAGTGTTTATCGAGATATCTTGTGGGGTATTTTTTCTTCTGAACATATTAAGTATTAAAAAGAAAAATAAGAGAACACATATGATTTCCTGTATTCTGATGCATCATATTTTATTTCATCATTGCTTATGGTATGTTTCACGCTTAACGAAGATTGTTTTTTTCATGTTTCAAGTCGGATCTTCTAGTGGTGAAGAAAAAAAACAAGCGTTATTGTCCCATTTATTTTCAGAAGGTACCCTTTCTTGTATCTAATGCTCATTATTTTTCGAAAGGATAAATTTATTTATTTATTTTTCTTTTTTCTTTTAATAACACAGGAAGATATAGAGAAAGCACTTTCGACTGTGTCAAGGGCACCTAAAGGACTTGGTGTTTCTCAGCATATTATGGTATTTCAACTTCTCATCCATTTTTCTTCCTCAAAATCTACCTGTTAAGTCCATGTGAAAATACTGGTATTTTGTGTTTTTTCTTACTAGCAGCTTTTTCATGTGATAGTATAAGTAGTTTGCTATCCCCTTTCTATACTTGAAGCAGCACTTGAAAACTTTCGAGGGATAGTTGCATTTTGAACCCAAAATATCATGATATTTATATTTTTCTACTAAATGTTGGGATTCTTTTTCCATGTGCATATCTTTTAAGTTTTAACATATTGCACTTAACACCCTAGCAGCTGACTTAGACGTGTGACGAGTCAACATGTGTCAACTTTTAGTTGGTGCGGATGATAAAGTGCTACGAATCTAATTGTGCATTAGCAAAACATTTATTTTCAAAATCCAGTGGCAATATGCAAAAATAGCTACTGCGTAGTTTAGATGGCAGAGTTCATTTAACCCAAAACCGTATTCACGTTAAAGTTTTGGCGCACTCATTACCTGAGCCTGTGATAACTTAAGTGGCTTAAAGAAAAATACTACTATTACAATTTAAATCATTGGAGCATTTTTACTAGTATTTGTTAGGATCCTTTTCATCAATTACTCGTTGCCCCTCCATATTCGATTCGCGTAAACTAATTAATATTTTCACATGCTCTTTGTCACTATTCAACACGTGTTTGCATATTGACAGGTTGGAAGTTTAGAGGACGTTCTCAAAAAAATGGAGGTATGTATAGATAAAAATGTGAGTAAATAATATGTCCTTTTGAAGTGAATGAATCCTTGCATGTTTTCCTTGAGGCAGATTAGTGAAAGGAACTCAGGCTGGGAAGACTTGATTTTCATCCCACCGGGTAAAAGCCATTCTCAACACATTCAAGAGATTACAAAGGGATAAGATTTTTAAATGCATAACCTTCCATGTTAATGACCTTATGAAATTTTGTGCACATTGATGTAAATTTTGGGGCAGCTGAAAAAGATACTGACTCCCTATAAAAAAACAGGAATTTGGGGATTCCGATTTATTGGGTGATAGGGGAATGCTCAGAAAAGCCGTTTTGTCGTCTCTTTCGCCCACTCTTTTTCTTTCTTCCTTTTTGGATTTTCCTCAAATCTTTTTCACTGGCTAATGGTTCATGGTGTTGATGATGTATATTAATTTGACTACTTCATGGAATTATTGACTACGAAGAACAAATTCTGTAAATTTGAAACTTGTGCTGGTGTGATGTGCTTATCAAACCTAAAGAAACATATACTTATTTTAAATAATTGAAATAAGTAAATAAGAGAAAAAGGATCCAATTGAAATCATGTAAGAGGTATAGATAATCATATGCTGGTAGAATTTCACGCGTTCAAGAAATGACTTGTAAATGCATGTAAGAAGTTGACATCACAACTATAAAGTTGTTGGCATTTACAATTTTCTAGAATTATTAACCCTCATGGTGAATACAAAATTGTACATACTATAATTTTTATTTGTAGTAATGTTTTATTACACGTATTTATACACCAAAAAAATATGATTAAAACTTTCTAAAATGCATTTAATTTTTTTCTGATATTTAATTGATTGAATCAAAAAATAAAAACTTTTATTCCTCAGATTCAATCATATTTAAAATTCATAAATTAAATGTTGAAAATTACTACTCTTTTGTAATTTAGAAAGAAATTGCATTAATTCTCTAAGGCGTTATTAGTATAATCATCGCGTGGGTTGATTTTCTTTTTAATTATTCATATGCTTTTATTCAAGATTTGGTGAGCTAACAAGTCCTTGCTAATGATGTTCCAACAAACTTAATTTTCTTATAGTAAATTGATTAGTGATTTGCCCATTATAATAATATTATAATATATATTTTTTTTATTTAAACTTGTGCCCAAATAAACAAACATACAAACTAACTAATAAAAGAAAAGACATGATACAAGAAATGGGTATTTGTAGCTTCAAGTAATGGACACAAAACCAGTCATTTTTAGAAACCTAGGGGCATTTTGGGAACTACATAAAATATATCTCTGCAAATAAAACATCAACAATATTGGAGCTCAACAAAGTGATCATTTTTATACACCTCTCAAAGTAAAAAAATACTGAGGATATAAATTAGCATCACACAACATCAAAACCATATTAGCAAAATCACTTTATTTTAATCTTTCTTTTCCTTCAGTAATAACTATGGTGTTCAAGAAAATGATCAAGCCCCCTTCCTCAAAGTCTCTCATCATCAGAATCAACATGATCTTCCTATCATTCTTCTTGCTTCTCTACGTAATCCTCCTACTATGCCCGTCCGCCTCCGATTACCACGAACGTGCGGCATTGTTAGTCCGATGCTCTTTGCGCGGATGCCGTCATAAGGTAAGGTGAGCTAACTCATCTCATAACAAAAAATTACTCGTGTTGTAAAGTTGAGTGTGTAGGTTCTGAATTCTATGTTATATATATCAGAAGGAAAACGGGGTGAAGGTGATGAAAGCGGTGTTGGAAGATCACGAGGGGCAATCGATGTTTCCAAGGGAAGTGATCAAGAAGAGAGAGCAGCCGAGTTTCTTGAAGGGCGTAATCGGGAAGGGGACGAAAGTCGGGACGGTGAACATGGAAGACGAGGACATCTCCGAGTGGAGCGGGCGGGTCGTGCCCGTTTCGTTCGACCCGGTTTCGGAGATGTTCGAGTGGAAGCACATTTTTCCCGAGTGGATAGACGAGGAGGAAGAGTACTCGGGTTCGTCTTGCCCAGAGATTCCGATGCCGGATTTCGACGAGTATGATGAGCGTGTGGACGTGGTGGTGGCGAAGTTGCCTTGTAGGTATCCGGAGGGAGGGTGGAATCGGGACGTGTTTAGGCTTCAGGTGCATCTGGTGGCGGCGAGGGTGGGGGCGGAGATGGGGAGGTGGGATCGGAAGGGGAGGATGAAGGTCGTGTTTTTGAGCGAGTGTATGCCGATGGTGGAGATATTCGGGTGTGACGAGATGGTGGAGAGGGAAGGGGATTGGTGGGTGTATAGTGTGGAGAAGGAGAGGTTGGAGATGAAGGTTGGTTTGCCTATGGGATCATGTAGTTTGGCTTTGCCTTTGTGGGATAAAGGTAATGTTCATTGTGTAATTTCGACTAGTCGTGACTAGTCGAGCATCCAATAAAACTAAAATATATTAAAAAACGCGCGAGGTAGGGATCGAACCTACGACTTTCTGCTTAGGAAACAGACGCTCTATCCGCTGAGCTACAGGCGCTGGTTGCAATGTAGAGATGAATAAATAATTTTGTTCTTATTTGATTACTCAGGAATCAACCAAATCCACGATGTATCCAAAATCGAAGGCGGCAGCGAAGAGTCGCGGCGGCGCGAAGCCTACGCCACCGTTCTCCACTCGTCGGAGTCGTACGTGTGCGGCGCGATAACCCTAGCCCAGAGCCTGGTCCGGAGCGGGACCCGGCGCGATCTGATCCTCCTGCTTGACACCTCGATATCCGAACCGAAACGAGTTGCTCTGGCCCGGGCCGGGTGGATCCTCCGGTTCATCGAGCGGATCCGGAACCCGCGAGCCGAGAAAGACTCGTACAACGAGTACAACTACAGCAAGTTCCGGCTGTGGCAGCTGACCGACTACGACAAGGTCATCTTCATCGACGCCGACGTCGTCGTTTTGCGCAGCCTCGACATCCTCTTTCATTTTCCTCAGATGTCCGCCACCGGCAACGACGGCTCCATTTTCAATTCAGGTCTAATTTTTATTTTATCTAATTTATTTAAATTACAAATAGTCAAATAATTAGGTTGACTCCGAATTGGCATGTTAATTAGGGTATGAAAAAATGAATTTGAATATCCCCAAATCCAATGTCTTTACTTAAAAATCAAAATTTCTGATCAGGTATAATGGTGATCGAGCCGTCGAATTGCACGTTCCGAATGTTGATGCAACGGACGGATGAGATCATCTCGTACAACGGGGGCGATCAAGGCTTCCTGAACGAGGTGTTCGTGTGGTGGCACAGGCTGCCGAGGAGGGTCAACTTCCTGAAGAACTTCTGGTCAAACTCCTCCATCGAGGCCGGCTTGAAGAACCGGCTATTCGGGTCGGACCCACCGGAGCTGTACTCGATACATTACTTGGGACTGAAGCCTTGGAACTGCTACAGGGACTACGACTGCAATTGGAACGTGTGGGACCAGCATGTGTACGCCAGTGACCAGGCCCACGCACGATGGTGGAAGGTGCACGATGCCATGGACGAGGGGCTGAGGGGAGCGTGCACCCTCTCGGAGAGGAGGAAGGTCGAGTTGGAATGGGATAGGAAGAAGGCGAGGGAGATGGGGTTTGAGGATCAACATTGGAGGATCAATGTTACTGATCCAAGAAAGTATTAGCCCAATCTAAATTTTTTGATTGCATAATATAAATATAGAGAGAGATGGGTTTTTCTTCCCATAATTTATGTATTTTTTTAGAGAATTAATGTTGATGTATTTGCACATTAATTCATAATAATAATAGGGACGTGCTATTTGGCAGATTCTGCCCAAGGCAGAAAGATACGAATTACTATTTTACCCTTTTATTAATATGCATTTAAATAAAAATTTTAATGCCGATTTTCAAACGTTTTTTGTTCCGTCCAACGCAATTAATGGACTGTAGTTATTAGTTATTATAATTAATGAGTTCTAATTAAATCAAAATTCCTATTAAATTCCCAATTTCAAATTGCGTATATATAGTATACTCCAATCACATAATTAACTGATAATCTCAATCTCGTGTACTTGATATTGATAATCTCAAAGTGATAATATCAATCACAATTAAAATGTTCTACCCAAATCTCAAAAAATATTAAAAAATTATATGAGTACTTGATAAAAAAAACACTTGAATTCTTCATGATTTATTCTTAAAAATAAGTATAACCAATCTATTTAGATTACAAAATTTATAGTAAAAATCTGTTGTATTATTTAATTTAACCGCACATTATAAATCCTGGTAATATATAACCATCAAAATTATTATCACATAAATACGAGTAGTGTAATACGAACACATAATCAATTCAATTGAAAAAAATATACTTTTATTAAATACTTTAATCTTATATATTATATTTAAATGTGTTTTTACAAATTTAAATTTTATGTTTAATTTGCATGAGGCTTTCGGGATAATTTACTAGCTAGTGAGATTTATATTCAATCAATTTTTGTGTCTCGCAACATGATTTTAAATGATGAAAAAAATACAACTTTTTTTTTTACTTCTGTATACTTAATATGAATAGAACGAGTAATGTTCAAACTTCAAAATATCAATTTTACTTCTGTATACTTAATATGAATAGAACGAGTAATATGAATAATTAATAACAAGAGTAATGCATTTTCAAAATATAATAATAAATTGCATGCAAATATTATTACTATACTAAAGTTTGACATTAAAACTCAAATGGAATGAATGGTCTCATGTTCTAACAAAGTATCAATTTTCACCAATTAGTTATTATTCATAATATTATTATAGTGACATGTAAAATAAAAATAAAAATAAGCTTGCCTCATAATTAATATTAAACTAATATATTAGTAATCTACTAGTATTATTTCAATTTTATGCAATTTAACATTATTGTTATTAATATTTGGTATGTATCAACTTGATTTTGTATTCTTATTTATTTTATTATTTATTTTGTAAAATTTTCTTTAGTATTATTATAGGAGTATTATATTTTTGTTGGGTGATACAGTAATTATTTTTGTATTATCTTCTTAAATAATGTATATTTTCATTTCATATCAATGTTATTGTGATTTATATATATATATATATATATATATATATATATATATAATTTAAAATTAATAGTATTTAGTTTTTAATTTAGTTCATAAAAATATGGTAAATGTATTAATTTATTAATTAAAGTTTATATGAAAAAATCATATTAGTATAGAAAAAACGTACAAAAAATATAATTCTTATTTTTGGGAATTACTACTAATCTTTGATTGCAATTCAACCAATCCATTTTTTGTGGGAGTTTCCATTGCTTATTTTTAATTTGGAATTCTTGAAAAATATATAAATTTACAAATGATCAAAAGAGAAATAGGAAAACATGTCATTATATATGGTGGTATACTGGTATGGTAGTAAAAGAAATTTACCAATTATCATCCGAAAAGAAATAGGAAAACACGTTATATAGGGTAGTAATATGGCAGTAAAACAAAACAAAAACAAAAAGAACAGTGTAATTATGGTGATTTTAATGTTGCCTGAATATATGTGTGTGGATAGTGAATGAATTAAAGGTTATAAATATATATTTATATACAGGTAAGTATACATAAGGGCGTTATAGTCATTTATTATACAACTTTATTTTTTAATTAATAAAAAAGCAGATTCTGCCTGTGCAGAATCTGCCGATAATAATAATCATTCTTATATAGTAATGTAATGAGATGTAATCCAATTTTTGCACAAAAAACTTTGATCCACAATTTACAATGGTAATCAATCAAAAGCCAAAAGATAAAGATAAAGGGTCCCTCATATTCGGTAATGGTCGGTTGACTTTAACTTTAATTTATCATTACATTTATATAAAAACTAAATAATTAAATACTCTAAATATAATTCTTTTAAGAAAAAACGACAAAGTGGGTGTATTATTTTACTGCTCATTTTAGTCAAGAATTGCTTGCTCCCAATGTGCACTTTGCAATAATAACAATTAATAACAATAGTAATATTTTTTAATTATTAAGAAAAAAAGACAATTTCGTGGAATATGGATTGGATCTCCTTCCTCGCCGAAGCACAGTATTTAGAGAAACTACGCTCCCTCCATACACGTGTTCTTACAACTTACACACACAAACCCAAACAATTTGTTTTCCCTTCTGAATTGCAAATATTCGGCGGAGTGATTTTTAGTGGAAAAACAAGCGCATAAGTTTTGCCCTTTTGTTCATTTGACTTTCTCTCTTTTGGGTTTTGGTGATTCTGGTATGACTTTTCTCTCTGTTTTTCTTCTTTCTGTGATTTTAAGTTTTTATTTTTTATTTTTTTTGAAGTAAGATTAATGATTATTATGCTTCTCTTGTTCTTGTTTTAAAGCTTTGATTTTTGCTTAAATATAATTGTGTTGAATTCTTGATTTCATCAATAATCTAGTAATAATTTTGTTAATAATTTTGATGTAATAAATGAACAAAGTTGGGATCTTCCTTCATCTGATTTACTTGTGAGGATTTGCTGATTTCTTTTGAGATGTTTGTGATTTGAATAGATACATACATACCACTTGAATAAAAAAGCTGCGATTTCCCCCCTTTTAAAATGGATATGCTTTGATTGTAGTCTCCCTTTTTGTTTCTTCGTAAGCTAGTATTGCTTCTCGTGTGTGGTTTATGATTGTGTTCGAATGAAACCTTTTTTTTTTTTTTAGATACTCGAAGAAGTAGACATGTGGGAATTGGAACGACCCGTGTTGAAATCATATATATTGCAATGCATCCTTAAAAATATCGAATCTTTTAGCATTTGGGAAACTTCAAATATAATTGGCATTGCATATTAGGCAAATATGATTAGTATATCTATTTTTGTTTGCTGTCATCAGTGTTAAAAAAACAAGCAAGATTCATCGATTGTCCTGAATGTATACGTGTGTGTCATTAGCCCGTTAGCCTTTATAATCAAATTTTACGGCTTATATTAGCGTTTCTAAAGAGACTAGTCAACTTCCTCGATATGGGCTCATTAGAATTTGCTTACACTTTTTTTTGTGGCATTTCAAGAACTGAATTAACTTGTTGCTATTTTTAGCACAATGGGGGGTGATGCAATTGCCGACGAAGTTGCTCCTCAAGAATCATCTCCTCCATCCGTAGTCCTGTCTCCAGAAGTTGACCAATCAAGTGGTTCTAATGGAAAAGTGGACAATTCCGATTCAGCACCAATCGAAGCCTCAGAGGAAAATAAAGAACGAAATGTATCTCATGAAACGAACGCAGATCCTGTTATATCCAACGTGCAAGCTGAAGTGTCTAATAATAATGATAACAAAATCGAGTTTAATAGAGGTCAAATAGACACGACAGCACCCTTTGAGTCAGTGAAGGCTGCCGTCTCCATGTTTGGAGGCATCGTCGACTGGAAAGCCCACCGTGTACAGACTGTAGAGGTCGAATTCTCTCTCATCCTTTCTTTTGTTGTAGTTATTTCCTTTCGGAAATGTATAATTATCATTGGACGCTTATCAATGCAGAGACGAAAAATCGTAGAACGTGAGCTGGAGAAAGCACAAGAGCAAATCCCTTTGTACAAGAAACAATCCGAAGCAGCCGAGGAGGCTAAACTCCAAGTCTTGAAAGAGCTAGACAGCACTAAGAGGCTCGTGGAAGAGCTGAAGCTAAATCTCGAACGAGCCCAAACCGAAGAACAGCAGGCAAGGCAAGATTCCGAGCTCGCAAAGCTTAGGGTCGAAGAGATCGAACAAGGGATTGCCGACGAAGCTAGTGTAGCCGCTAGGGCCCAGGTCGAGGTCGCTCGTTCGAGACACGAAGCCGCACTCTCCGAACTCCAAACCGTTAAAGATGAGTTGGAAAGCCTCAGAAAAGAGTACGCGCTCTTGGTGAACGAAAAGGACCTGTCCGTGAAAAAGGCCGATGAAGCCATGTACAAGTCGAGAGAAATCGAAAAATCTGTAGAGGATTTAACGATTGAGCTTATTACGGCGAAAGAGTCCTTGGAATCTGCCCATGCAGCCCATTTGGAGGCAGAGGAGCATAGAATCGGAGCTGTGATGGCTAAAGAGCAAGACATACTTGAATGGGAAAAGGAGATCAAGCAGACGGAGGGGGAACTCGAGAGGGTGACGAGGCAAATCTCGGCATCGAACAACCTGAAGTCGAAACTGGATAAGGCGACGGGGTTACTGCAGGACTTAAAAAACGAGCTTGCGGCTTACATGGGGTCGAAATCGGATCAAGCAGGAGACGAGAAAAATTCAGATGGTAAAACGAGTCGAGTTAACATTGAGGAGGCACTTTCGGCAGCTAAGAACGAACTCGAAGAAGTGAAGCTGAATCTCGAGAGGGCGAACAACGAGGTCAGTGTCTTGAAACTGGCGGCTGATTCTTTGAAGTCCGAGCTCGAGAAGGAGAAATCGGAGCTGGCCACGATTCAGCAGCGGGAAGGGATGGCAGGGATAGCGGTCTCGTCTCTCGAGTCCGAGCTGGAGAGGACGAGATCGGAAATCGCGCTTTTCCAGGCGAAGGAGAAGGAAGAAAGAGAAAAAATGGTGGAGCTTCCCAAGAAACTACAGGCGGCGGCTCAGGAGGCCGATCGGGAGAAAGAGCTCGCCGAGAAAGCTCGTGAAGAGCTTAGAATGGCTAAGGAAGAAGCCGAGCGGGTGAAGGCGGGCGTGAATACTATAGAGAGCAGATTACGAGCGGCTCGGAAAGAAATAGAAGCAGCAAGGGCTTCAGAGAAGTTAGCGTTAGCAGCTATAAGCGCTTTGGCCGAGAGTGAATCTGATAGCTCAGCAGCTGGTGTGACGATATCTGTGGAGGAATACTACGAGCTCAGCAAGCGGGCCCACGAGGCCGAGGAGCAGGCGAACGCGCGTGTGGCAGCTGCTCTTTCTGAAATCGAGTTGGCTAAGGAATCCGAGCTGAGGAGCTTGAATGAGCTGGAAGAAGCTGATCTGGAGAAGGCAGAGAAAAGGGCGGCCCTGGAAATGGCCCTGGTGAAAGCCGAGAGAGCGAAAGAAGGGAAATTGGGAGTCGAGCAAGAGCTGAGAACGTGGAGGGCCGAGCACGAGCAAAGAAGGAAAGCTGGCGGGGAACCTCCGAAAACGAGCTTGAATAAATCTCCAAAAACGAGCTTTGAGGAGAAGGTTGAAACCAGGAGTTTCATCAGGACACCTAATTCTCCGGGCCTGAATCAGGTGTTGAGCCCGAAATCATACGCGAGCTACACGGAAACTGATACTTCACCTGATGTGAAGGTTACCAAGAAGAAGAAGAGATCTCTGTTCCCGAAAATATTTATGTTCCTCGGCAAAAAGAAGTCGGCTAAGTCTTCGTTGTCATCATGATAATCGAGGTAATATTATTGTGAGGATTGTTTTAGTGTGAATTTACTCGACTTGGAATTGAGTTTTCTTGATTCTGTTTTTGGTTTATATTTGTATAAAGGCTGTGCTTTGTGTGTACACTAATAGTTTGGTCAGAATGAAGTTGTGTTTCTCATTAAAAGCAAAACAAATGAGAGAAATAAAATATATGGTGGAATTCGAATTGTGTATCAAGTTTCTTTGTTTTCTGTGAGTTTTGAATATTTGAGGTGTTTAGAACTTAGAAGATGCATTGTTGTTCAACTGAATAAGCATTAAAAAAGGGTTAATTACCAAAATTACCCTGAGCTTTTGCTAATTACAAACTGAAACATGAAAAAAAACAAAGATCTTGAATTCAAACCTGAAAGGTATTTGTGATGTTGTTCATCGTAACTAGGCTAAACCTCCGGGGTAATTTTGTAAGGCCGCGTTCTTTTGTTACTATTCCGGTTGAGCTGAAACCGAATGGTCTTAACTTAATTTTTTAGGCTAAGTTACTCCTCAAGAATCATCTCTTCCATCCTCAAGAAGTTGACCAATCAAGTGCTACTTATTCTACCACCCAAGATACTAATGGAATAGTGGATATTTCCGATTCAGTACCAATTGAAGACTCGGTTATAACCTCTCCTAACCCCGTCTCTCAAATGGGAGCCTCAGAGGTATTTCACAGCATATTATGGTATTTCAACTTCTCATCCATTTTTCTGCCTCAAAATGTGGCATGTGAAAATACTGGTATTTTGTGTATTTATTTTACCAGTAGCCTTTTCATGTGACATTACAAGTAGTTTTGCTATTCCTTTGCTATACATTAAGCAGCTCTTGAAAGCTTTTGAGGGATAGTTGCAATTTGAACCCTTGGATGAAAATAAAGAGCTACGAATCTTATAGTTCATTGGCAAAATATTTATTTCAAAATCCAGTGGAATATGCAAAAATATCTAATGCATAGTTAATAGTTTAGAAGGCACAGTTCAGTTAACCCAAAACTGAATTCTAGTTAAAGTATTGATGCACTCGTTAGTCTTAGTCGTTACCTGAGGCTGAGATAACTTAAGTGGCTAACATCAAAATAACTATTACAATTTAAAACGGGAGCCGGCATTTTGACAGGTTGGGAGCTTAGAGGAAGTGCTCAAAAAAAATGGAGGTAAGTATCTATAGATAAAAATGTTAGTCAATAAAATAAAAATAAACAAGATAATACAAAATATAATTAAATATTAAATTATTTAATTGACATTAAAAATAAAATAATAGTATGAAAAATCACAATATTTTTTATATTATGTTTGAAATTTTAAATTGAAAATAATGACTATTAAATTTTTTTAATGTCAATAGTTATGATGTTAAATTGTAAATTTGTAAAGATATTGATTATTTATAAAAAGTTGTATTAAAAGAATATTTTGAGAATATTCTTTTAAATATGAGTATTGGAATCTCGGTTGGAATGAAATTACTATAAATTTAAAATAAAACTTATTTTTTAGTTTAATTTGTTGTGTTCGGTTGGAGATGGCCTAAGTTATTATATTATACATTAATATTTACTCTCTCTAGTTCATTAAGAAAAATATTAATCCATGTACGTCATTTCTCTCTAGTTCAAAAGTGCAATATTTTTTTGAACAAGAAAATTAATAAAAATATTAATCCAGGGACGTAATCACATCATTCCATTGTATTTTGTGTTCAATTTAAGTCATCCTTTATAACAAATCAAATTATATTAGGAGTATTTTATTATTTTGTATCAATTTTTTATTCGTTAATTTTTGAGTCATCATGAAACAAGAGCAATATATTTTTAATTTAAACTTATATATTTAATAATTATACATATATATATATATATATTAATATATATATATATATATTTATATATATATATATATTGTTGTAAATTAAACAAAAAAAGTTAATTTCCATATCGGATTAATAAAATTATTTTTCAAACTTATTCGAGTTGGAGTGAATTGAAACGAATTGACTGAAGTTAAATTCAAAAGAATAGAAGTATATTTTAAATTTATTTTATTGTTGCATAAATTATAAATTTATTTTATTGTTCTATATAAATTGATGAGTACAAATACTGTAATTTGTGATTTTGAATTATACAATTGGAGGTACATTTTTATTTGTAATGTTTGGTCAAAAAATTAGTTAAGTCATTAATAGATTGATTATTTATTAGACAATAATAATTAATAATAATTAGGGTGATTTGTTAGACTTTCAAAATTACGCGGTTAATCCGGGTGATTTATTACGCTGAGATTTTCAAAATTACACCGTTCAATTTTTTTATTAAATTCTATTTATACTCGGTATATGAAACGCCTTTACATTAAATTAAGGAGATAAAGCCCCCTTCCTATTTAAACGATTTGATATTTTTGTTCTCTGCCTTACTACTTCTTTTCCTCCCCTTTCATTTTTTTCTAAGTTATTCTCGATTTTTTCTTTTTTTACTCTTAGATTTATTATTTACCAACAATTTCTTTTTGATAAATTGTTAGACGGATCTTAAAATTTTCAATTTTTTTCTGGTAGATCCATAGTGTACCAGATTGCTTCGCGATTTTTTTTAAAGTTCTTCGCTTATATTTCTTTTGTACTGTAATTTTTTTTATTCTCAAGCGATTCTTTTTTGTAAGATCTAACCATTGTGAAAAAAAGTTCCGTTAGATCCATTTTTTTTATTTAAGAAGTTCTTTTTTAAAAAATCAATTCATTTTTTTACAATTGTTTTTATTAATTGAATTTTAATGACTAACTGTGTGATGCCGCCGACACGCCCTTTGTTCTCTGTACGGCCACTATTTGTTGCTCACGGGCCAACGAAAGCCCGAAATCCCAAAATTAAAATAGGCCCGTTTACTCTTTTTTTTTGCTGCCCATGGCATTTGGAGCGCGCTATCTATTTAACGGTAGGATTATTCATTTTTTTTCAAAAAAAATTCTGTTTTCAGTTTTTTGGGATTTAATTTCTGAATTGCAACACATTTTAGGGTTTACGGTTTCTGTTTTCTCCTCTTTACGAAAGTACGAAAGGTTGCTAGTTATGTACTCTCTATCGCATAATAGATGCAATTTCATCTCAGTATTGTATTAGTTTTTTGTTTCGATTTACAGAACGATTTTTTGCCAATGTCTTATTTGTGGTTTTTGCGTGGTTTGTTGATCAACATTTTCAGGCGTTCCGGCTGGTTCTAGTTTTCTGGCGCGTTGTTTATGAGTGTGATTCTTGTTATCTAATTTGGGAAGGTAATTATTCCTGATTTCTGTACTTATTTTATCTTTTGTGTATTTGTTTACCTAAATAAATTTTTTCAATTTTTCTTCTTCAGTCCTGTACATATTTATCTCTTTCGTTAATTTGTTTTTGTTCCAGTGCTTGTGTTTGATTTTTTTTCGGGCCTTGATCTTATTGTCATACTTCTGTTAACTCTGAAAGGTTTTCCTTCAAGTTCTCTTTTCTAGATTTTTCTCTTTTTTTATGTTGTTTGCACTATTGTTTGTTTTGATAATCTTCTCTTTAATTTGTTAGATATCTTTTTCAATAGGTTTCTAGGCACAATTTTATTTTTGTTTTCTTTTTTTGCGAACCCTCATTTGCTCTTTTCTTGGATCAAATATTTTTTTTGTGTTAACTGTGATTTAAATAATGGTTTTCTTATTTTCTGTCTAGTGCCATGGTGTTTACTATTCTTGTGCATCCGGAGGGGTACCCATCTGTGACAGCTGGTTTGGGAGCGGGTTGTCAGCTGGGGACGTTTAATAATCGTCCGGCCTTTGTTGCTGTTGTCCCTTCTGTTGATGATCAGTATGGGTGTGTATTTGATAAGATTGTCTCTACGCTCGTTCACCCAAACCTTGCAGTTTTGCTCGGCAGAGAGACCTTCCCTCCAAAAGTAGATGGCTATAGTTATAACGTCTATGCAATTGAAGCTTTCGGGTGCAGTTTGTTGGATGTTGACTTTTCGACATTATCTTTTGAGGATGCAATATCTGTTGTGCAGCAGATTATGAGTGGGGTTCGTTTCATGCACAATGAAGGTTTCAGACCTGTTAGTTTGAACTGCCTGAGTTGTTATATGATTAAGAAGGTAATCTATATTACATTTGAATTTTGTGTAACTATATTATTATATTTGCATGATTATTTAATATTACTGTGTTTTTGTCCAACAGGTTTCTGGCTCGGTCATTGTAAAGTTCCAGACCTGGTTTTGTTTTTCTGTTGTAGATGAAGATAATATATATGTGCAGAGAAGTATGGAGGATCTGGCCAAGCTTTTTGCCTTCATATTTTATAAGAGGCAATTGGATGTGGGTACGGCTGCGGACTTTGAATTGATGCGATGTGTTCCTGAGTATGTTTTTGATGGTTTGTTGGGACGAAGGAATGTTGAGAGGGCTTATACCTTTGAAGTTAGGCACCTGATCCGGAGTGCCTCTGATCCAGTAAATATTGTCCGACACTGGTTGCTGCTGAATCACCACTCTGGGTGGGAGACTTTCAAACGCTTTTGCTTTGTAAGGGACGCTTGGGAATTTCTGACCCCTTTACCAGAAGACCACCCTCTCGTCGTAGAGATCAACCACCTTCCAGATTTTTATGCTGTTGTGCTGGTCGTACGTGGCAAAGTATTTATTGGACTGTTAGAGCTGACTTGGGAGCTCCAGATCTCTTGGATTTGCAACGAGCAGATAATGATTACCCGTAACGAAATCCTCCTGGTAGGGGTCGGAGATACTCTCTTGTGACTATTCGTGGTTCGCCTCTTGATTTTTTACGATGTTTCCGGAATCTCGCTGTACATTGCATGACTTGTCCGAGTTACCATCGACTTAATGGGCTGAGAATCTATGAGATGTACGACGCTGATGTCCCGAAGGGCATTGATAAAATGTTTTCCATCCGGATGCCGTTTTTCTTTGGGGCTGTTTATGATGCCTTTGTCAAATTCCGGTATGATGTCAGGAATACCTACGGGGTAGGAGAATGGATGAATGTATGGATTGGTACTTAAATGGCTCTTATCTTCCATCTGAGAGGTGGGTTAATTGCTTTAAATGTTTTTGTTATCATTATTTTTGTTTCTGTTTATGTAATGTTTGGTAATTTGTGGTGTTAATGATTTCTATTTATTTTGTATTTTTGTAGGTGAGACTTGTTTGTATTTTGCTGCTGCTCTGCTGGAAGCTTGATTGGTTGAGAGATGTTGTCTGGTATCATACAATGAAGAACGCTTCTTTGTAGAAATCATTTTTTTCTTCTAGTGCATAGGTATTTGAGTTGCTCTTACTTAGAGATGAAGGTTTACTTGAGAGGGTTATTAGGTAATTTTTTTGTTTGGTTTTGATTGTAGGGATCCTTATGTGTAAATGAAATTTAACATTTACTCTGTTCATTTTAGATTTTTGTTGGATTGTTTCATTTTTTTGTCTTACTATAATGAATTTGTATAATCTCTGCATTTTATGTTTTCAAGATGTTAATATCTGTTGTCATTTTCATAATTTTCTTTTGTTTCTAATAAGTTGGTTTAATTGCCTTAGTTTTTGTGTTATTTTTCATATTTTTTATGGCTTTTGATTGATTACCCCATTAAAGTGTGATTTGTGGATCATTGGTTTTTTTTTTTTTAGAAATTTTGGATTAAGTTTTTATAAGTACACATCTACTTTATTAGGAATCTCACACTTGAAATGAGTTTTCCGAATTAACTGCGAATACATAAATTATGTGAAAAATTAATATCAAACTACATAACATACTTTCTTGAATCAGTTACATTGATCCTCCAATGTTGATCCTCAAACCCCATCTCCTTCGCCTTCTTCCTATCCCACTCCAACTCGACCTTCCTCGTCCTCGTCCCCGTCCCTGTAGCAGTTCAACGGCTTCAGTGGGACGACCCGAAAAGCCGGTTCTTCAAGCCGGCCTCGATGGAGGAGTTTGACCAGAAGTTCTTCAGGAAGTTGACCCTCCTCGGCAGCCTGTGCCACCAGCCCACCACACGAATACGTCGTTGAGGAACCCCTGGTGCAATTCGACGGCTCGATCACCATTATATCTGATTAACAGTGAGCTATCCATAAATTTTCATTTTAAGTAAAAACACATTGGAGATTCAAAATTTCTAATTCATTTTTCATAACCTAACTAACACCCAACGTGACATACCAATTTGTAGTCAAAGCAATTATTTGACATTTTGACTATGGTAATTTAACAACACTATTTACATTAGTAATTAAATAATTACACAAAATTAGACCTACTAGTAAAACCTGCCCGTGCGATGCACGGTAATATTTAATGTTTTCATTTAATACTAAATAAAATACATAAAATTTAATATAAGTATTTTATATAATTAATTATAAATTTTATAGTAAGTAACATTTGATATACAATATATTTTTTTAATTAATTTGTTTTTAAAAAAAAATCAAATTTTATCAATTATTTATTACGTTCTACTATATTAAAAGTTAAAATAAATTATTTTCATGCTTCAAAATTTTATTCTTGGAAAATAAAGATTAATTACTATTGAAAAATATAATTTATTGAAGATTGACATTAGATTAATAACTTATTAATTTAATGTTATAATAAAAATTATTTATATGAAACGCACAAATAAAAACTGCCCGTGCTAAATATTTAATGTAAGAAATATTTAATTTAATTTTTGTAGTTAGAAAAAAATAAGATATTAAGTTCAATTTAATTTAATTTTAAAATATTGAATTTATAATAATAAAATAATACAAAATTAAAATATTAAATAAATAAACAAACATTATGGATCTTAACTGAAGTAAAATAAGTGAATTGAGAATAACTAAATCGCTTAATGAGTCTGAATTGAGAATAACTGAATCGCTTAACGAGTGTAAACTGAAATTAACTGAGAATAACTACAAAACAACTTTACTTCAGTTCAGTTTAGTTCAGATCCATTAATGTCTGTTCTTTTAGACTGAAATTGTCTGATATTAACTGAACTTACTTTAATTTATTTGAACTGAACTTAATAAGTCTAAACTTAAGTAAAATGAAGCAACTGAGAATACCTAAAGCGCTTAATGAGTCTGAACTGAAGTATACTGAAGCGAACCGAGAATAACTACAAAACAACTTTACTTAAGTTCAGTTTAGTTCAGATCCATTCGGGCCTCTTCATTTAGACTGAAACTGTTTGAATTAAACAGAACTGAATTTAATAAGTTTCAACTGAATTAAAATGAAATTAAGTTCAATTTAATTTTATTTTAAAATATTGTAATAATAATAATATACTAATATTAAATTAAATGACCGAATTGATGTAAACTTAATAATTATTAACTAAACTGAACTTAATAGGTCAAAACTGAATTGAATAAATCTATACTGAAGTGAAATGAGAATAAGTCTAAAAGACCTATATTTAATTTAATTTTAGTCATAAATGAACGAACTAAACCGCATTAAATTTAAATTGTTAAAATAATTATTTATATTTCAACAATCTTCTTACTCAGATCAATTTCGTTAGAATTACAGACGAAAAAAAACTTGAAATTGTTTTTCAATAATATTTTCTAATGTTTTCATTTGTTTTTAAATCATATTGTTGGGATATGTCCTTCGATCCTATGTGTGTAATCGATAAAGTCATAAGGTCGTCTATGGATGTTAAATGATTAGTCGATAATATTAATTGTTGGGAACAATATAATATTGATCGATAATCAAACCTACAGGGTCACACACGAACTCGATGTTGATATACGTTGCTTGATAATAATATTGATTTAGAATCAATACATGTGGATTTTACGTGCATGGGATGCATTGCATGGCTTGCATGGGATGCATTGCATGGCTTGCATGGATGCATGTCACATAGTGTGACATGGCATGCCACACAAGCAAGTGGGACCACATATCATGATTTGGCATGATTATGTGGAGGTGTCTTTTCATCTCCGCATTAACCACCATTACTTATGCATTATGATGCACATAATGGGGGGTTACATGGAGTGGTAAATGGACATGAATATAGACATGAAAATCTGATTTTCATATCACTTCATGCTTACCCACGAAATTCACACCAAAAGGAGAGAATAGAGAGTGTTCTTGGAGAACCGACTCAAGCAAGCAATATATTCGACATCCGGTTTCGTGTGCAACACGTAGAGGCCGGGCCATTTGTGCGGCTTCAACATCCGGGCGATCTAGACAAGAAGAGTGACGAGGTCATTCTCAAGGCTGATCCATGAAGGTGGTTCAATCGACTCAACACCACCTTCATCAACATCAACGAGGCACGCTACACCGGTTGTAAGTGTTCTTGTTAATCTCTCTCTCTATATATATATTGGATATATATATATATATATAAATATGTGTCTATACATATTTGTGTGCACTAAGATCATGGCATA
Organism: Euphrasia confusa; assembly: GCA_954870475.1. Lineage (NCBI taxonomy): Eukaryota > Viridiplantae > Streptophyta > Magnoliopsida > Lamiales > Orobanchaceae > Euphrasia > Euphrasia confusa. The sequence goes on from OX940952.1 coordinate 40,662,459, forward strand.
GTAGATCTATTGCTTTACACGCTTCCGCACACACGGTATATCGATCGGATCGGTATACCGGTACCATCAATTGGTATCAGAGCCTAGGGCTCGTGCACACTTTTGTGTTGGACACGAAGGTTAAATCAACATAATTGGATTAATTTTTAATTGTGATTATGTGATTAGATGTAAGGCCGACCACCGTTAGTGGTCGGGTGAATGAATTGTCGTTTTTTACGTTTCGATTGGCCATAGTTTTGGAGGGCTGCGTCTCTTGGAATCATTTGTAATAGATAGGTTTTCTATTTCAATTTGTATTGTTCAAACTTGTAAGCGATGGACTTGGTCCATGGTTCGATGGAGGATCTCAGCTCTCCGGCGAAAACGAGAAGAAACGAAGCAAAACGAAGCCAAACGAAGCAAAACGAAGCAAACCGGGCTGCTGGAGCCAAACGGCGGTCGCCGTTTGAGCTCCGGCGGGCGCCGTTTTGATTCGGCGGGCGCCGTTTTGGAAACGGCGACCGCCGAAAGGCCTTTTTTGGGGCAGATGGGTTTTTTGCCTTTTCGGCGGGCGCCGTTTTGGAAACGGCGACCGCCGGTGGTGTTCAGCGACCGCTGGTTGTAAAACGGCGGGCGCTGTTCGTGGTTTTTGAGGTAATGACTTGTTTTGACCAAAATCGGCGAGCACGGAACTAAAACGGAGGGCGAGGACCAGTCCAGAAGATGTTCAAGGCTTTTGTTATTACTTTAATTCTTTTCGTTTGAGAGTTGTGAGGTTCTAGGGGCCTTTCGATTTCGTATTTATATGCTTTGCTAGTTATAGGTTGTTTTATGTTATAAATGTTCAACTTACATATAAACAAACCTATGCATGCAAGTTCTCAATAATAATGAGTATAATGTCTTGTCCAAAACGTCACACTCATGAAGCCCTCGATCATAAGTTGGTAGGTCCGCCTCAGCGGGGTACTACTTGTTATCTTGGGATAGTGGGAGTAAGGGTTAGACCCTTACACGTGAGTTTGGTTTTCTCATCGATAGATCCACTGCAGGAGTGGCTATCGAGACATGAGATAAGAATGTGATTCTTATCGACCGAGAATGACATTAGATGTCATTGACATGGGATGTCTACCTATCTTGGTTTTCTTAAGTGCGGACTCAGTCGGCTTAAGGATTCGCAAGATGAGGGTCTTGGGATCGCTTTGTTCAAGGGAACAACGATATTAGATATCGATTGAACAAAATGGAATAAATAAGTAACTTGTTAGACAACCTTATTTGTTTACCGCTTTGTGGATGTTTACATACTTTATTTATCTTTCTTTTGTAGTTTATCATGTTAATTTCAACTCGATTCAAGTTTGGTTCAATTCTTGATTATGAAAAATTGAACAACATAAATTTTCTTGATTCACAACGTAATTCGAGGATGGTCCTCAAATACGAAGACAATGAAAATGTGTTAGATAACCACATCCTAAGATATCATTGAACAACTCAATAGCATGTTCGGGGAATATGCTAAGATTGAGCGGTTCGGTATGACCAGGGTCATTGCTTCAGCTAGGCTTGAAAAATGGAAATCTATGGAATCACATGTGCAACAAATGATTGGATTATTTGCTTCAAGTGACCGCCTAGATTTTTCCTATGATGATTATTTGGCAACCGATTTCATACTTCAATTTCATGATGGTTATAATGCCTTTAGGCTAAAATTTCCATATGAATGGTTTGAAGAAATCGCTTCGTGAGCTCCACAGGATGCTCAAGGCTCCTGAGCCGGCGATAGAGAAGGACCCTAAGAGGGAAATTCTTATGATATGGGATAGGGTATTCAAAAGAGCATGGGCAAGAAGGCTACTAGGGTTCCTAGGGAATCTCAATGCGTCTACTGCAATAATTATTAACTAAACTGAACTTAATAGGTCAAAACTGAATTGAATAAATCTATACTGAAGTGAAATGAGAATAAGTCTAAAAGACCTATATTTAATTTAATTTTAGTCATAAATGAACGAACTAAACCGCATTAAATTTAAATTGTTAAAATAATTATTTATATTTCAACAATCTTCTTACTCAGATCAATTTCGTTAGAATTACAGACGAAAAAAAACTTGAAATTGTTTTTCAATAATATTTTCTAATGTTTTCATTTGTTTTTAAATCATATTGTTGGGATATGTCCTTCGATCCTATGTGTGTAATCGATAAAGTCATAAGGTCGTCTATGGATGTTAAATGATTAGTCGATAATATTAATTGTTGGGAACAATATAATATTGATCGATAATCAAACCTACAGGGTCACACACGAACTCGATGTTGATATACGTTGCTTGATAATAATATTGATTTAGAATCAATACATGTGGATTTTACGTGCATGGGATGCATTGCATGGCTTGCATGGGATGCATTGCATGGCTTGCATGGATGCATGTCACATAGTGTGACATGGCATGCCACACAAGCAAGTGGGACCACATATCATGATTTGGCATGATTATGTGGAGGTGTCTTTTCATCTCCGCATTAACCACCATTACTTATGCATTATGATGCACATAATGGGGGGTTACATGGAGTGGTAAATGGACATGAATATAGACATGAAAATCTGATTTTCATATCACTTCATGCTTACCCACGAAATTCACACCAAAAGTGTTGGACACTACTTGCAAACATATAAAAGTTCATATTTTATTCAATTTCAAAACAAATGCCTAATTTGTCTTTCATTTGATGGATTATAAGGTTAGGATTATTTACACCTCGGGGAGTGATTTAATCCAAAACACTTAAGTTCATCAATGACACAAATTAGAGACTTTCGAGCCATTGGATGGCGTGAATCGATTGTCTGGTTGGCTCCCTCATATTTTATGAGAGATAGGGCTTCAATTGCATGATAATATCGCTGGTTAGAAAACTTCAATTTTTCACTTACGATTTATCACGTTTTGACATTGAGATAATTTTGAATGGAAATTTGAATGAGATTCAATTATTGGGAATAATTGAATTTGCCCAAAGTTCAAAGAAGATGTGAAGAATGGGGTTGCTTCATCTTCAAGTATTAATGATATAGACATTAAACTTCACAAATTCTACTTCTTGGGTATTGGATGCCAAATGTGGTTCTCACATTTTATGTGGAGGAACTACATAGAAGTATAAGTTCGGTGAATAGAGATGTCAATCTACAGGCAAGAAATGGAGCGAAGGTCGCTGCATTAGCCGTATGATCATATGATGTTGTTTTGCCTTAGGGCCTTGTTTTAGTATTATAACTATGTAATTTCGTACCTTCAATAAACAATGAATATTGGTTCAGTATTAGATACTGATGGATTAGTTTTTCACTATTAAATAGTTTGGTAACTATTTTAATTGTGAATTATTCTTTGTTTTGGTACGATTATTATATTGTTTATGTATACTTTAAACTTGACAAATCATATATATCATTAAGACCAAAGGCCAAATCGAATAAGTATCGATGAGACATAACTGAAACATTGTTGATTAGATCAAATCAAAATCTAAACATGTAACGAAGCTTCTTTTAGAAGGAATTTTAGAATCATTTGACTTGGAGTCATTTGATACATGTAAATGATGTGTGATTGAAAAGATAACAATGTCATCTTTCTTGGAGAAAGGAGAACATGTGAGTAATTAGGGATGATCCATACTGATGTATGTGGAACCTATTAGTTCACAAGCACATGAAGGTTATGTTTCGGAAAAGAGAAAACAAACTATATTAGATATAGTTCGACCATTCGATGAGAGGTCTAAATGAACTACTGGTCTCTTTTGGGAACACACAATTCTAGACTTCAACTTATACACTGAATAGGAAGCCGTCAAAAGCTGTTGATAAGACACCATACTAGGTATGGAAAGGGAGGGTCCCTAAATTGTTTTCATCAAAATTTGAGGTTCTAAAAGCGTCTCTGACGAGATTTATCTCTATAGAGCTTGAACTCAAATGGGATAAAAGTTCCTTTATGGTATCCATAAGAAACTCGAGGGTACAACTTCTACGATCTATCTGAGAACAATATTTTGTTGCTCGAGATAGTGATTTTCTTGAAAAGAGTTATCTTTCCTAGAAATTCAGTGGGAGCTCGGTTGTTTTGAATGAGGTTCAAGTGAAACAACCAACGATGAATACTCAAGACTGGGTTGAGAGTATTCTTATGATTTTGGAAGCCATATCAGCCCTCGTAGGTCCGAAAGGCATAAATCTATCTCTATTATTCAAATACTTAAATATTGTGACCAATGAGAGATATGAATTCATGCTTTTGGAAAGTGGTGAACCTTCGACCTAATTCCAAGCTATGACGAGTCCAGCTACTGAAAATTGGCATGGTGCCATGAAATCTGAGATGATATCAATATCTGATAATCAAGTTTGGAACTTGATATATTTGCATCACAGGGTTAGACCCAATGAATGCTAATAGATCTTTAAGATCTAAACAGACAGATGGAAAACCTAGGGTTTTCAAAGCAAGGTTGATGGTAAAAGTTTTATTCACGAGGTGGATTATGGAAAAACTTTCACCAATTGCTTTGATTAAATCATTCAGATTATCTTAGCCATTACTACTCATCTTGATAATGAGTTATGGTAATATTGGATGTTAAAACTAACTTCTTGAATTGGATTCTAGAAGAGGCTGTGTTTTAACACAGCCAAAGAGTTTTATCGATCTTAATAAGGCTGAGAAATTATGCAAGCTTATAGTTCTATTTATGGAATAAAGAATGCATATCGGAGTAGCAATCTTCAGTTCAATGAATCCATACTGGGATTTGGATTTCAGAGGAACTCGGAAGAGTCTTGTTTTACAAGAAGATCAGTGGGAGTTACGTTGTATTAATTTTGTTGTATGTCGGTGACATACTCCTTATTGGAAACAATGTTTCTATGCTTAATTCTATTAAAGAATGGCTTGGGAATTGTTTTTCAATGAAGGATCTTGGAGAAGCACAGTACATATTGGGCATCAAGATCTGTCGGAACAGATCGAAAATGATGTTTGGACTTAGTCAAGTGACCTATTTTGATAAGGTACTTGATAAGTTCAGGATGAAAAACGCCAAAAAGGGTCTCATTCCAATGAGTCATGGCACATCTCTTAGCAAGATGCAAGGCCCTACGGGACTTGATGAGCAAAAGAGGATGGAAAACATTCCTTATGCTTTGGCAATAGGGTCTATAATGTATGCCATGATATGTACACGACCGGACGTATCATATGCTTTGAGCATGACGAGTCAGTTTCAAGGAAATCCAGGTGAGGCGCGTTAGACTGCGACCAAGAATATTCTTATGTACCTTAGATGGACAAAAGAATTTTGTTGTCTTTGGAAGACAAAAAGAGTTGATATTAACAAGCTGTTTGAATGCTAACTTCAAAACAAACTAAGATAATTTCCGATTTTAATCTGGTTATATCTTTTGTCTGGTTAGAGGTGATATTTGCTGGAATAGTTCCATGCAATGCAATATAGCTGATTAAACTACAAAAGCTGAGCACAGTATTGCATTGGATGCAGTAATGTTGGCAGTTAGGATTTGAAAGTTCTTGAATGAACTAGGTGGCGTAACTGAAGGTACCGGTATACCGATCCGATCGATATACCGTGTGTGCGGAAGCGTGTAAAGCAATAGATCTACTATGCTATGATCTTAGTGCACACAAAAATGTATAGACACACATGTATTTATATATATATACATCCAATATATATATAGAGAGAGAAATCAACGAAATCTTACTTTTGGTGACGAAGTGATTTGTTGATGTTGTTGAGGTGGTGTTGAGTCGATTGAACCACCTCAAATGGATCAGCCACGGATTGTTCACCTTTGGAATGACCCCGTCACGCCTTTGGATCGCCCGGATGTTGAAGCCGCACAAATGGCCCGGCCTCTACGTGTTGCACACGAACCCGGATGATGACTTGCTTGATTGATCGAGTTGATTCTCTAAGAACAATCTCTTTTCTCTCTTTCTTGTGTGAATTTCGTGGGTGTGTTTAAAAGTGTGAGAATGAGGCTTGAAAATCTGATTTTCATCCTCATTATATCCACTTCAATTCACCTTGTAACCCCCCATATCAATGTGTGTCATAACCACACATAATGGGTGTTTATGGTGAATTTGAATGGATTTCATAACCCCCATGCCACATGGCATGTGTTATGACTCCCAATCACCAGCTTGTGTGGCATGCCATGTCACACCATGTGACATGCATCCCATGCAAGCCATGCATCCCATGCATGCGAAATTCAACGTAAATATTGATTCTAAATCAATATATTTATCAAGCAATCAATATTGAGCTCGTGTGTGACCCTGTAGGTATGATTTTATCGATCAATATTATATTGTTCCCAACAATAAATATTATCGAATAATCATTTAACATCCATAGACGACCTTATGACTTTATCGATTGCACAATTAGGATCGAAGGACATATTCCAACAATCTCCCACTTGGCCTTCAGAGCCAGTGTGCTGCTAACTTCCTGTTGTCACTTTATGTCTAAATTTAAACTTGAGGCAAGACTCGAGTCATCCTCAATCGGTTAAAACCTTTCTTGGACTTTGAGACAGACTGTAAAACCAGATTTATCACTATGATACGAATCTGGACGTGGCCACGTATTTTCCACAGTCTCGACTCTCCAAGTGGCCGGTAAGACATGTATCCCATTATAAAATGGAGGACAATCCCATCTTGTCAATCCAAGCTCTCCCACTTGTTTCCTGATATACCCAATAACAAGTTTTATAACCTCCTTTTACGAAAGGCGTTTACTTGTATCAAAGTACACCATTTCACAATGGAATCACTCTGGACTACTCAGGTCAGAGGAAATTGCTCGACAGTCAATGAAATAGTATTATGACTCGAAATCTTAAATACTATTCCAGTCGGGTCTGTTCGATCATTAGCTCCCAGCTAATATCTATGTAATTGTACTTGATGTCCCACATCACTAGCCCATGAAGCGGCGCTATAGTACACATTACAATCTAGTTCTTTGTATCGTCGGTTTGTCCGTACTCGATGATACGAACTAGGAACAATGTATGATTTAATTATATTAGTTCAACAGTTGGGACTTCATTATGTGGTAAATCGACCTCATAACCCAATTAATATAATTTAATCATTTGGACAATTCATATAATTTAAACCACAATTATATGAATAAATTATTGAATATCATAAAAGATACGTGAATGTTTACATAAACTCCAAAAGTAAACAATACAGTAATAGGAATCACAATCCATCTCTAAGATATCGTATCCCTATTGCAGTCGTATGAGCATCATGCTTTGACTGCTGGAGTGGTTTAGTTAACGGGTCTGCAACATTATCATCAGTTGCAACTTTATTTATCTCGATGTCTCCACGACTAACTATCTCCCTGAGAATGTGGAACTTCCTGAGCACATGTTTGGATTTGTGGTGCTCCCTAGGCTCCTTGGCTTGCGCGATAGCTCCACTATTATCACAATAGAGAGCTATCGGATGGGCCGAACTAGGTACAACACCGAGCTCATCTAAGAACTTTCTCATCCAAACGGCCTCCTTTGCTGCTTCTGATGTAGCAATGTACTCAGCCTCTGTAGTAGAATCAGCTACGGTGGGTTGCTTGGAACTCTTCCAGCTCACCGCACCTCCATTCAGACAAAAGACAAATCCGGATTGAGACCGGAAATCATCTTTGTCTGTTTGGAAGCTTGCATCCGTATATCCTGTCACAACCAACTCTTTTTGTCCTCCAAAGACAAGAAAATACTCTTTAGTCCTTCTAAGGTACTTAAGAATATTCTTGGCCGCAGTCCAATGCGCCTCACCTGGGTTTCCTTGAAACCGACTCGTCATGCTCAAAGCATACGATACATCCGGTCGTGTACATATCATGGCGTACATAATAGACCCTATTGCCGAAGCATAAGGAATATTTGCCATCCTTATTTGCTCATCAGGTCCCGAAGGGCACTGACTCTTGCTTAAAGATGTACCATGAGTCATTGGAATGAGACCCTTCTTGGCGTCTTTCATTCTAAACCTGTCAAGCACCTTATCAATATAGGTTGCTTGACTAAGTCCAAGCATCCTTTGCGATCTGTTCCGACAGATCTTGATGCCCAATATGTACTGTGCTTCTCCAAGATCCTTCATTGAAAACCATCTTCCTAGCCATTCTTTAACAGAATTAAGCATAGGAATATTGTTTCCAATAAGGAGTATGTCATCGACATACAACACAATGAATACAACGTAACTCCCACTGACCTTCTTGTAAACACAAGAGTCTTCCATGTTCTTTTGAAATCCAAACTCTTGTATGGATTCATCGAACCGAAGATTCCAGCTCCGAGATGCTTGCTTTAATCCATAGATGGATCTATTAAGCTTGCATACTCTCTCAGCCTGATTAGGATCGATAAAACCCTCTGGTTGTGTCATAAACACTTCCTCTACTAGAATCCCATTCAAGAAGGCGGTTTTAACGTCCATTTGCCATATCTCATAATCATAATGAGCAGCAATGGCTAAGAGAATCCGAATGGATTTAATCATAGCAACTGGTGAAAAGGTTTCATCATAATCCACCCCGTGAATTTGTTTATATCCTTTTGCCACCAACCTTGCTTTGAAAACACTAGGTTTTCCATTCATGTCTGTTTTTATTTTGTAAATCCATTTGCATCCAATGGGCCTAGCCCCTTTAGGCAAATCGACCAAGTTCCAAACTTGATTTTCAGACATTGATTCCATTTCGGATTTCATGGCACCCTGCCATTTCTCGGAATCTGGACTCGTCATAGCTTGGATATAGGTCGAAGGTTCATTGCTTTCTAAAAGCATGACTTCATAGCTCTCATTTGTCAGAATACCTAAGTATCTGTCAGGTTGAGATCTAATCCTTTCGGACCTTCGAGGGTTAGGTGTGGTTTCTAAAACCACTGGAGCACTCTCGACTTGGTCTTGAGTGTCCATCTCAGTTTGATCTTCTTGAACCTCGTTCAAGTCTTCTTGAACTTCGTTCAATTCAACTGAGCTCCCACTTACTTTCTTGGAAAGATATTCCTTTTCAAGAAATACACCATCTCGAGCAACAAAGACTTTGTTCTCAGATTGGTTGTAAAAGTAGTACCCTCGTGTTTCTTTTGGATAACCCACAAAGAAACATTTATCCGATTTGGGTTCAAGCTTTGTAGAGATATTTCTCTTCACATAAGCTTCACATCCCCAAATCTTGATATAAGACAAGTTAGGGACCTTCCCTTTCCATACCTCGTATGGTGTCTTATCAACAGCTTTTGACGGTGTCCTATTCAGTGTATAGGCCGCTGTTAAAAGTGCGTGTCCCCAAAAAGATTTTGGTAGTTCACTAAGGCTCATCATCGATCGAACCATATCCAATAAGGTTCTATTCCTCCTTTCGAAAACACCATTCATCTGGGGTGTTCCAGGAGGAGTGAGTTGATATAGAATACCACAACTCATAAGATGATCATCGAATTCTTGGCTAAGATACTCACCACCTCGATCCGATCGAATGGCCTTTATCTTCTTACCAATTTGATTCTCAACTTCATTTTGGAATTCTTTGAACTTTTCAAAGGCTTCCGACTTATGCCTCATTAAATAGACATAACCATATCTACTTAAGTCATCGGTAAAAGTTATGAAGTAGAAATAACCTCCACGTGCTTGTGAGCTCATTGGACCACATACATCAGTATGGATTAAACCCAATAGATCACTTGCACGTTCTCCTTTTCCTAGAAAAGGTGACTTTGTCATTTTGCCCATCAAACATCCTTCACATGTATCGAATGACTCCAAGTCAAAAGATTTGAGAATACCTTCTTTAAGAAGTTTCTCTACACGTTTAATGTTGACGTGGCCTAATCGACAATGCCAAAGGTATGTTTCATTGAATTCATTCGATTTGGCCTTTTTGGTATCAATGTTATATATATGATTGTCAAGTTGAAGTATATATAAACCATGTTCTAATCGTGCCGAACCATAGAACACTCCACTTTTTGAAATAGTAAATAAACCATTTATTATAGTGAAGGAAAATCCTTCAGTATCCAATACTGAAATAGAAATGATGTTCTTGGTAATACTTGGAATGAAATAAACATTATTCAATACTAAAACAAGGCCCGAAGGCAAACACAAATCATAAGATCCTACGGCTAATGCAGCGACCCTCGCTCCATTTCCAACCCGCAGATCGACATCTCCCTTTACCAAAGTTCTACTTCTTTGCAGTCCCTGCACATGTGAAACAATGTGAGCACCGCATCCGGTATCCAATACCCAAGAAGAAGAATTTGTAAAGTTTATGTCTATGACATAAATACCTGAAGATGAAGGAACGACACCGTTCTTCACATCTTCCTTGAACTTGGGGCAATCTCGCTTGTAGTGTCCAACACTCTTGCAGTAGAAACACTCAGATTCCCCAGGAACCTTAGAAGCTTTCAAGAAACTTTTGGAAGGAGTTGCCACAACTTTCCCTTTCCCTTTGCCTTTCACTTCTGGTTTCTTAATCCCCTTAAACTTTTTGGTACCTCCTTCCCGAATCATAAGAACTTCCCTCCTAGGGTCCTTCTTAATCGCCGGCTCAGCAGCCTTAAGCATCCCATGGAGCTCATGAAGCGATTTCTTCAGTCCATTCATGTGGAAATTCAGCCTAAAGGCGTCATAACCATCATGAAGAGAATGGAGAATGAAATCGGTAGCCAACTCGTCATCATATGCAAAACCGAGGCGAGCACTTGAAGCAAATAATCCAATCATTTGTTGTACATGTGGTCCCACGGGTTTACCCTTTTCCAGCCTAGCTGTTGCTATAGCCCGGGTGACACCGAAGCGCTCAATCCTAGCCTGTTCCCCGAACATGCTCTTGAGCTCTTCTATGATGTCATAGGCTTCCATGAACTCGAATTGTTTTTGCAACTCGGGTACCATGGATGCCAACATCAAACATGTCACCTCATTCGAGGCTTTCTTAGCAAGGGCATATGATGCCTTTTGGGCATCCGTGCCCCCATCAGCGGGAAGCACGGGAAGGGGTTTGTCCAACACACTTTCCTTTTCCTCGTATTTGAGGACTATCCTCAAGTTACGTTGCCAATCAAGGAAATTGGTGTTGTTCAACTTTTCTCTATCCAAGATAGAGCTGAACTTGAATTGAGTTGAGACAGACATATTATACTACAGAAGAAAGATAAATTAAGTAAGTAAACATCCACAAAGCGTTTAAACAAATAAGGTTGTCTCGCATAACTACTATTATTTGTTTCATTTTGTTCATTCGATATCCAATATCGTCGTTCCCAATTATCTTAATATCAAAACCGTGATAAATCGTAAGTGAAAACTCGAGGTTTTCTAACCAGCGATCTTATCATGCAATTGAAGCCCTATCTCTCATTAAAATGAGGGAGCCAACCAGACAATCGATTCACGCCATCCAATGGCTCGAATGTCTCTAATCTGTGTCATCGACATAAGCAAGCGCTTTGGCTCCATTCCACTCCCCGGGGTGAGAATGAGTCGAGTTGAACTTAGTCTTTGAAAAACAAATTAGGCATTGGTTTTTGACATTTTAATAAATTAGAACAAAACGATCCCAAGACCCTCATCTTGCGAATCCTTAAGCCGACTGAGTCCGCACTTAAGAACTCCAAGATAGGTAGACATCCCATGTCAATGACATCTAATGTCACTCTCGGTCGATGAGAGTCCCATTCTCATCTCATGTCTCGATAGCCACGCCTGCAGTGGATCTATCGATGAGAAAACCAAACTCAAGTGTAAGGGTCTAACCCTTACTCCCACTTATCCCAAGATAACAAGCAGTACCCCGCTGAGGCGGACCTACTAACTTATGATCGAGGGTTTCATGAGTGTGACGTTTTGGACAAGACATTATACTCATTATTATTGAGAACTTGCATGCATAGGTTTGTTTATATGTAAGTTGAACATTTATAACATAAAACAACCTATAACTAGCAAAGCATATAAATACGAAATCGAAAGGCCCCTAGAACCTCACAACTCTCAAACGAAAAGAATTAAAGTATTAACAAAAGCCTTGAACATCTTCTGGACTGGTCCTCGCCCTCCGTTTTAGTTCCGTGCCCTCCGATTTTGGTCAAAACAAGTCATTGCCTCAAAAACCACGAACAGCGCCCGCCGTTTTACAACCAGCGGTCGCTGAACACCATCGGCGGTCGCCGTTTCCAAAACGGCGCCCGCCGAAAAGGCAAAAAACCCATCTGCCCCAAAAAAGGCCTTTCGGCGGTCGCCGTTTCCAAAACGGCGCCCGCCGAATCAAAACGGCGCCCGCCGGAGCTCAAACGGCGACCGCCGTTTGGCTCCAGCAGCCCGGTTTGCTTCGTTTTGCTTCGTTTGGCTTCGTTTTGCTTCGTTTTGCTTCGTTTCTTCTCGTTTTCGCCGGAGAGCCGAGATCCTCCATCGAACCATGGACCAAGTCCATCGCTTACAAGTTTGAACAATACAAATTGAAATAGAAAACCTATCTATTACAAATGATTCCAAGGGACGCAGCCCTCCAAAACTATGGCCAATCGAAACGTAAAAAACAACGAAATCATTCACCCGACCACTAACGGTGGCCGGCCTTATATCTAATCACATAATCACAATTAAACAAATAAGTCAATTATGTTGATTAAACTTTTTTTGTGTCCAACACAAAAGTGTGCACGAGCCCTAGGCTCTGATACCAATTGAAGGTACCGGTATACCGATCCGATCGATATACCGTGTGTGCGGAAGCGTGTAAAGCAATAGATCTACTATGCTATGATCTTAGTGCACACAAAAATGTATAGACACACATGTATTTATATATATATACATCCAATATATATATATAGAGAGAAATCAACGAAATCTTACTTTTGGTGATGAAGTGATTTGTTGATGTTGTTGAGGTGGTGTTGAGTCGATTGAACCAACTCAAATGGATCAGCCACGGATTGTTCACCTTTGGAATGACCCCGTCACGCCTTTGGATCGCCCGGATGTTGAAGCCGCACAAATGGCCCGGCCTCTACGTGTTGCACACGAACCCGGATGATGACTTGCTTGATTGATCGAGTTGATTCTCTAAGAACAATCTCTTTTCTCTCTTTCTTGTGTGAATTTCGTGGGTGTGTTTAAAAGTGTGAGAATGAGGCTTGAAAATCTAATTTTCATCCTCATTATATCCACTTCAATTCACCTTGTAACCCCCCATATCAATGTGTGTCATAACCACACATAATGGGTGTTTATGGTGAATTTGAATGGATTTCATAACCACCATGCCACATGGCATGTGTTATGACTCCCAATCACCAGCTTGTGTGGCATGCCATGTCACACCATGTGACATGCATCCCATGCAAGCCATGCATCCCATGCATGCGAAATTCCACGTAAATATTGATTCTAAATCAATATATTTATCAAGCAATCAATATTGAGCTCGTGTGTGACCCTGTAGGTATGATTTTATCGATCAATATTATATTGTTCCCAACAATAAATATTATCGAATAATCATTTAACATCCATAGACGACCTTATGACTTTATCGATTGCACACGTAGGATCGAAGGACATATTCCAACAGTAACTAGCTCAGCCCATCCGATAGTTCTCAATTTATAGTAGAGTTATCGCGCAAGCCAATGAGCTAGGAAGCACCACAAGTCTAAAACTGGTGCTTAGGAAGCACCACAAGTCTAAAACTGGTGCTCAGGAAGTTCCACATTATCTGGGAGATAGTTTTGTGGAGACATCGAGATAATAAATTTGCAACTTTTGGTAAGGTTGCAAACCCGCTTTCTAAACCTCTCCAGCAGTTTAAGCTTAAGGCTTTCACGACTGCAATAGAGATCAGACATCTTAGAGATGGGTTGTGATTTCTATTACTGTATTAGATATTTTTGGAGATTTGGTAGACATTCACTCATATGTATAATACATATTTCTTCATATAAATATGGTTTAATTTATATGAATTGTCCAAATGATTAAGTAATATCGATTGGGTTATGAGGTCGACTTACCGCATAATGAAGTCCCAATGGTTGAACTGATATACTTGAATCATATGCTTGTTCCTAGTTCGTATAATCGAGTACGGACAAACCGATAATACAAAGAACTAGATTGTAATGTGTACTATAGCGCCGCTTCATGGGCTAGTGATGTGGGACATCAAGTACAATTACATAGATATTAGCTGGGAGCTAATGATCGAACAGACCCGACTGGAATAGTATTTAAGATTTCGAGTCATAATACTATTTCATTGACTGTCGAGCAATTTCCTCTGACCTGAGTAGTCCAGAGTGATTCCATTGTGAAATGATGTACTTTGATACAAGTAAACGCCTTTCGTAAAAGGAGGTTATAAAACTTGTTATTGGGTATATCAGGAAGCAAGTGGGAGAGCTTGGATTGACAAGATGGGATTGTCCTCCATTTTAAAATGGGAAACATGTCTTACCGGCCACTTGGAGAGTCGAGACTGTGGAAAATACGTGGCCACGTCCAGATTCGTATCATAGTGATAAATCTGGTTTTACAGTCTGTCTCAAAGTCCAAGAAAGGTTTGAACCGATTGAGGATGACTCGAGTCTTGCCTCAAGTTCAAACTTAGACATAAAGTGACAAAAGGAAGTTGGCAGCACACTGGCTCTGAAGGCCAAGTGGGAGATTGTTGGGATATGTCCTTCGATCCTATGTGTGTAATCGATAAAGTCATAAGGTCGTCTATGGATGTTAAATGATTAGTCGATAATATTAATTGTTGGGAACAATATAATATTGATCGATAATCAAACCTACAGGGTCACACACGAACTCGATGTTGATATACGTTGCTTGATAATAATATTGATTTAGAATCAATACATGTGGATTTTACGTGCATGGGATGCATTGCATGGCTTGCATGGGATGCATTGCATGGCTTGCATGGATGCATGTCACATAGTGTGACATGGCATGCCACACAAGCAAGTGGGACCACATATCATGATTTGGCATGATTATGTGGAGGTGTCTTTTCATCTCCGCATTAACCACCATTACTTATGCATTATGATGCACATAATGGGGGGGTTACATGGAGTGGTAAATGGACATGAATATAGACATGAAAATCTGATTTTCATATCACGTCATGCTTACCCACGAAATTCACACCAAAAGGAGAGAATAGAGAGTGTTCTTGGAGAACCGACTCAAGCAAGCAATATATTCGACATCCGGTTTCGTGTGCAACACGTAGAGGCCGGGCCATTTGTGCGGCTTCAACATCCGGGCGATCTAGACAAGAAGAGTGACGAGGTCATTCTCAAGGCTGATCCATGAAGGTGGTTCAATCGACTCAACACCACCTTCATCAACATCAACGAGGCACGCTACACCGGTTGTAAGTGTTCTTGTTAATCTCTCTCTCTATATATATATATTGGATATATATATATATATATATATATATATATATATATATATATATATATATATATATATATATATATATATATAAATATGTGTCTATACATATTTGTGTGCACTAAGATCATGGCATAGTAGATCTATTGCTTTACACGCTTCCGCACACACGGTATATCGATCGGATCGGTATACCGGTACCATCACATATAACTCGTGTAAATTATGAATGGTGAATAATTGAGTAGTTAAAAAATTTTAATTGTTAAATAAACTTTATTTTTTTTCAATTATCTCTCTAGTCATTTATTTTTAAATTCAAGTTTTAGAAGTTTATAAACTATTCAAAGAAAATTAAATTGATAAATAATTAATTTTTTGTCTTTGAAACTGTATTTTATTCTCAATAAATATATGTTCTCAATATATAAAATATTTATTAGTTATTAAAGACATATTCTTTAATACTCAAAATAACTAAACTGAACAGAATTAATCTGGTCTGAAATTGAATTGAACTTAGCTTAAAGAGTGTGAAGTAAAGCGAACTGTGAATAAGTCTAAAAGAACATGTTCTAAATCATTATCAACATTAGGGACATGCTCTTTTGGACTGAAACATAGTGAATTGAACTAAATTGAACTGAATTGAACTTAATAAGTTTGAACTACACTAAACTGAAATTAAATTAAATTTAATTTAATTTTAAAATATCAAAATGATAATAATAAAAATAATGAAATAATACATAATTAAAAATTAAATGAATAATCTTAATTTAATGTATCTGAACTTAACTTAATTTATCTGAAGTGAACTAAACTTAATGAGTATATCCATTAAGGACCTATTCTTTTGGACCGAAAATGTCTAAACTAAACTGAATTTAATAGGTTTCAAATTAATTAAGCTAAAATTAAGTTCAATTTAATTTCATTATAAAATATTAAAATAATAATAAAATAATAATATCAGTTGAGACCAATTAAGTTCAATTTGATTCATCTTTTGAATCATATAAAGCGTTTAAATTATGAATAGTGAATAGTTGAATAGTTAATCATTCATCTATTAAATTATATAACTCGTGTAAATTATGAATGGTGAATAGTTGAGTAGTTAAAAAAATTAAATTGTTAAATAATTATTTTGATTGTATTTAAACAATCTTTGTAGTCAATTCTTTTTTCAAATTCAAGGTTTAGAAGTTTATAAACTATTGTAAGAAAATTGAATTGATATATAATTATTTTTTTGTGTTTGAAACTATATATCAATCTTAATTAATATATGATCTTCATATATAAAATATTTATTACTTATTAAAGACATGTTCTTTAATACACAAAATGGTTGAACTGGACTGAACTAAACTACATAGGTCTGAATTGAACTAAACTTAACTTAATAAGTCTGAAATAAAGCGAACTGTGAATAAGTCTAAAAGAACATGTTCTAAATCATTACCAACATTACGTCTTGGACTAAACTGGCTGAATTGAACTTAATAAGTCTGAACTGAACTAAACGGAAATTAAGTTTAATTTAATTTTAAAATATTGAAATTATAATAATAAAAATAATGAAATAATACAAAAATTAAAAATTAAATGAATAAAGTGAACTTAATAGGTCGGAACTGAAGTTAATATTTTATCTGAACTTAACTTAACTTAATGATTCTGAACTGAAGTAAACTGAAGCTAACTGAGAATAACTCTAAAAAAGCTTTACTTTTGTTGAATTTAGTTTTGATCCATTAAGGACCTTACTTCAATTGAGTTTAATTTTGATCCAATAAAGACTTTTTCTTTTGGACTGAAACAACTAAACGGACTGAATTTAATAGATTTGAATTGTATTGAACTGAAATTAAGTTCAATTTAGTATCATTTTAAAATATTTAAATAATAATAATAAAATAATAATATTAAGTTAAATGACTGAATTGATATAAAATTAATAATTATTAACTTGAACTTAACTTAATAGGTCAAAATTGAATTGAATAAGTCTAAACTTATTTAATTTTTGTCCTAAATGCCTTTACTGAACTGCACTAAATATGTCTGAAGTGACTTGAATTGAACTTATTATGTTTAAACTGAGCTTAATTGAAATTAATAGATCTAAACTTAATTGAACTTAATAAATTTAAACTGTCAAAATAATTCTTTTGTTTATATTTCAATAATCTTTTATTCGATCAATTTTTTTAGAATTATACAAAAAAAAAACTTAAAAATATTTTTCAATAATATTTTCTAATATTTTCATTTATCTTTTAAATCATATAAAAAGTGTAAATTATGAATGGTGAATAGTTGAGTAGTTAAATAATTATTTTATTTGTATTTAAACTATCTCTCTACTCAATTGTTTTTTTTTTAATTAATGTAATAGAAGTTTATAAACTATTCTAAGAAAATTGAATTGATAAATAATCAATTTTTTGTGTTTATAACTATACCTCATTCTCAATGAAAAATAATGTAATAATACAAAAATTAAAAATTAAATGAATAAATTGAATTTTATGTATCTGAAATTAACTAAATTCAATTTATCTGAACCGAACTGAAATAAACCGAGAATAAGTCCAAAATAGCTTTACTTCAGTTTAGTTCAGATCAATTAAAACATGTTCTTTTTGTCTGAAATTGTTTGAATTAAACTGAACTGAACATAATTTAATAGGTTTAAATTGAATTGAACATAAATTAAATTCAATTTAATATTTAAAATATTCAAATAATAATAATAAAACAATAATATTAAATTAAATGAATTAATTGATGTTAACTTAATAGTTATGAACTGAAGTCAAAACTGAACTAATCAATGAGTGTAAACTGAATTGAAATGAGAATACGTCTAAAAGAATCTTAAGTTAATTCAGTTATGTAAATATTATAGAATTAAATTAAATTAGATTGAACTTAATTTCAGTTCGGTTCGGTTCAATTCACTTAAGTTCATTTAATATCTATTAAAATGAGTTCATATTATTTTAGTTCAAACTTATTAAGTTCAGTTCACTTCAGTTGAAACCTATTAAGTTCAGTTTGACTTATTTGTTGAATCATATAACTCGTTTAAATTATAAATGATGAATAGTTGAATAATTAATCATTCATCTTTTGAATCATATAACTCATGTAAATTATGAATATGGAATATAGTTGAATAGTTAAAAAATTAAATTGTTAAATAATTATTATTTTTGTATTTCAACTATCTTTCTAATTATGTTTTTTTAATTCAAATTTTAGAAGTTTATGAACTATTCCAAAAAATTAATTTTAAATAATGATTTTTTTGTGTTTGAAACTATATTTAATTTCTAATGAAAATACGCTCTAAATATATAATTTTTGTATTACTTATTAAAGACTATTAAAGACATGTTCTTTAATACTCAAAATTGCTGAATTGAAATAAACTGAACTTAATGCGTCTGGAATAAAGAGAATTGAAAATAAGTCTAAAGAACATGTTCTAAATAATTACTACTCTTTTGTACTGAAATTGACTGAACTGCATTAAACTGAACTGAAATTAACTTAATAAATTTGAAATAACAAAATTGAAATTAAGTTTAATATAATTTAATTTTAAAATATTAAAATGATAATAAGAAAAATAATAAAATAATACAAAATTAAAAATTAAATGAATAAACCGAACTTAATGGATCTGAAATGAACTAATTTAATTTATATTAACTGAATTGTACTTAATGAGTCTGAACTAAAGTAAACTGAGAATAAGTCCGAAATAGCTTTACTTCAGTTCAGTTCATATCAATTAAGAACATGTTCTTTTGGACGTCTAAATTAATATAAATTGAACTGAATTTATTAGGTTTGAATTGAATTGAACTGAAATTTCATTAAGTTCAATTAAACTGAATTTATTAAGTTCAATTTAATTTTATTTTAAAATATTGAAATAATTTTTATAAAATAATAATATTAAATTAAATGACTGAATTGATGTAAACTTAATAGCTATGAACTGAAATGAACTTAATAGTCAAAATTTAACTGAACTTAATAGGTCAAAACTGAACTGAATGAGTTTAAACTGAATTGAAATGAGAATTACACTAAAAGTACGGTACTAAATTAATTTTTGTTTATATCCATTTGTTCAGTTATTTAAATTTGTTTTTTTTTATTATTATTATTTAAATATTTTAAAATTAAATTAAATTAGATTGAACTTAATTTTAGTTCAGTTCAATTCAATTCAGTTCATTTAATTAAAGACCTATTAAGTTCAGTTGATATCATTTCTGTTCAGACATATGAAGTTCAGTTCACTTCAGTTGAGATCTAAAAACTTCCATTATTGATTAATCTTTTGATTCATATAACCCGTTTAAATTTCGAATGTTGAATAGTTGAATAGTTAAACATTCATCTTTTGAATCATATAACTCCTTGTAAATAATGAATGATGAATATAGTTGAATAGTTAAAAAAAATTGTTAAATGATAATTTTGTTTATATTTTATTTTAATTCAAATTTTAGAAGTTTATGAACTATTCTAAAAAAAATTAATTGAAAAATAATTATTTTTTTGAGTTTAAAACTATATTTAATTCTTGATTAAAATACGCTATAAAATTATTAATTTCTTATTACTTACATGTTCTTCAAGACTCAAAATGGCTGAACTGAAATGAAATGAACTGAACTTAATGCGTCTTACATAAAGGAAATTGAGAATAAATCTAAAAGAACATGTTCAAAATCATTATAAACATTACATACCTGCTCTTTTAAACTGAAACATTGTGAACTGAATTAAAAAATGAACTTAATGAAGATGAATTGTAATAAACTGAAATTAAGTTCAATTTAATATAATTTTAAAATATTAAAATGATAATAAGAAAATAATTAAATAAAATAAAAATTAAAAATCAAATGAATAAACCGATCTTAATAGATCTCAAATGAACTAAATTTAATTTATCTGAAATGAATTGAATTTAATGAGTCTAAACTGAAGTAAACGGAGAATAAGTCCAAAATAGCGGAGAATAAGTCCAAAATAGCTTTACTTCGTTCAGTTCAGATCAATTAAAAACATGTTCTTTTGACTTAATAGGTCAAAACTGAACTGAATGAGTGCAAATTAAACTGAAATGAGAATAACTCTAAAAAAACGTACTAAGTTAATTTCGGTTCATCTTCATTAAGTTCATATTTAATTTTGTTTTTATTTATTATTATTATTTAAATATTTTAAAATTAAATTAGATTGAACTTAATTTCAGTTCGGTTCGATTCAATTCAGTTCAGTTCATTAAAGACCTATTAAGTTCAGATCATATTATTTGGTTCAGACCTATGGAGTTTAGTTCAATTCAGTTGAGATCTATTAAGTTAAGTTTGATTAATCTTTTAAATCATATATACCGTTTAAATTATGAATTGTGAATAGTTGAATAGTTAATCATTCATATTTTGAATCATATAACTTATGTAAATTATGAATGGTGAATATAGTTGAATAGTTAAAAAATAAATTTTTAAATAATAATTTTGTTTATATTATATTTAAATTCTAAATTTAGAAGTTTATGTACTATTCCATAAAAATTAAATTGATAAATAATAAATTTTTGTGTTTGAAACTATATTTAATTCTTAATGAAAATACGCTTTAAATATATAATTTTTTATTAATTATTAAAGATATGTTATTTAAGAATCAAAATGACTGAAATAAAATAAAGCAAACTGAAAATTAGTCTAAAAGAAATAGATGCAATTATTACAAAACATTGAGACGGGCAAATACTTTTGGGTGAATTACTTTATAATCTCTTACAAAAAGAAAAAATTAATATAAATATTTAAGAAATAATAAATATTTGTTAAATATAAGATTATATTATTTTAGTCTGGATTTATAATAAAGTGTATACAAAATTATTTCGGAAACTTATTGAAGATAATTGATTCTAATTAGTTTGAAATATAACTAATATAATTACTATAGTTAAAAATACATGAAATAGTTGTGTCCATAACTTGCAACTTAGAAACAGAACATGTTGACTTGTAGTTGAATATGATAAAGTGACATTAGAATTAGTATATAGATCAAATACTTAAAAATGATTATTAAAATAACAGGTTTAAAGAAACTTAACAAAATAAAAAACTGATTTGCCAATAATGGCTTTGCATAGTTAATGAAAAATTGTGGTTGAAATTGTTGGAGTTGTGTACTTAATGTCTAGATTTAAGTAACGGAAACTCACGATCCATTGCCACTAATCTATTTAATTTAATAAACAATTGTTTGCATTTAATTATTGTTAATTAAATATATGCAAAACATAGTCATGGATTTTATACGTTGTAGTTAGTATGGTGGGTATGGACACACAGAAGATCATACTATCGGTTACTCGTATTTAATCAAACAGTTGCTCACGACCTAGATGGACACAGACCAATCCATCGGTATAGTCGTTGTGTGAGAGAGAAAATAATTTATCTTAATTATTTTATTACACTTGTACACTTGGTGTATTGAGCGGATCGTTGAGATTTATCGATTAGGATTGCCGTCGATAATCGATTCAAGTCTCAGTGTATTTTATTCTTAATCCCCGATACTATTGCGGGTGTGTATATTTAATATAAGTGACTTTGATTTACCAAATGAATTAACCGATTTAATTATTGGGTTAATTACCGGTTAAGTTGAGTCACTATATTTTATATATGGCATGCCGTGAATACTTGACGGGAAAGTGTATCCCGTAAGGGTTGATAATATCCCCGAGATGAGTTCATAAGGAATAAGGAATTATTATGTAAACCCTGCAGGTGGATTCGTTTCGATAATAATTAAGGTTGAATGATACTAGTCTCGGATATAAGAGATAAATAAATTAATTAGCAATAAATTAATTTTATTCATTAATATTTATATCTTAAATACACTGAATAAATAATACTACCGGAGAAATATTATTTGATATAATATGGTTTAATATTGGGAGTGCAATTAATTTTATATAGTGGAAAATAGAATTAATTAATAATAGCAAGGATTAATAGATTTGGGCTTGGGTTCAATTTAATCACTATTATTGGAAGCCCAATATTCCACCTCCTTAAGATCCCCTACGTAGCCTATAAAAGCACTACATGGTCTTCTCTATTCTCATATCTCATAACTTGAAGATCACAATTCTAGAGAGAGAAAGTAGAGAGGAGGATCCATGGAGTTCGGTAGATCGTCGCCCACACGACGTCCGGGCTAGTGCAAGGAATACGTGGGAAGATCTCAAGGTCATCAAATTGAGTTCTTCGTTTTTCCGAACAACGAGAACGAGGTAAATCGTAAAACCCTCTTTATGATTTTATCGTTTAATTATCGTAAAGATACCGTAAACCAAGATCCGAGAACGCGACCTTTGTCGAGGTTGAACCGGGCGGTGGTGATCGAAGATCACCGGACCGCCGGCGGCTCAACGGCTCGAACGAGAGAGGGTCGAGAGGGGCGAGCCTCGGCTGGACGCCGAGACTCAATCGAGGGCGAGCTCGATTCCTCGTACGCACGCACGGGACTCCAGCGGGCTGCTGGAGCAGCCCCGCTCATGCGGCTGGACCGCCGCTCGCGCGGCGGCGGCTGGCGGTGATCACTAGCCACGGTTCGCCGTGGCTGGGCGTGCGATCACCGTGGGGCAGCTAGGGCGTGCCAAGGGGCTGCCAAGGGTAGCCCTAGGCGGCTGCTACGAACAACCGCGAGCCCCATGCGGGGGCTCGACCGAAACAGCCGCGGGCTATCCCCGCGGTTAGGGTTTTGGTTGAGCCGACCTTCGTGGTGGTTCGTGGCGGGTTTCCAGCAACCGGAATTTCGATTGGGTTGTCGGTTCCGCAATTTTGACAATTCGGATATTCGATCTCCAAAGGATTTCGGTCGAAATTAATTAGATAATTTAATTTATTTAAATTTATTAATTCCGGGATATCGATTTCCAACAAAAATTGCTAAATAAAATGGAGCGGTATGAAATTGCTAATATGATATATATCATACAAAACAAAAATCGCATATAAAATAGTATATCTTTTGTATCAGGTCCGAAATTGCTAATATGATATATATCACACAAAACAAAAATCGCATATAAAATAGTATATAAATCGCATATAAAATAGTATATTTTTGTTCTTTGTTACCGTGTTATTAGTGTATGAAGTAATTAATTAATTTTATACAGTTTCGTAGTAATTGAAATACGATAATTTTTGTAATTAATTAATTTTGTTATATTACTTTATTGCGTAATTTATGTAATTAATGATTGTACAGTAGAAACTCTATATAGTAATACTCTATATAGGAATAAACTCCTTATAGTAATAAAAAGTTCAAGTCCCGACTTGGGACCAGTTATAAATAGGAATAAACTCCACATTGTCACATTTTTGAAAGTCCAACTCTATATAGTAATACTCTATATAGGAATAAACTCCTTATAGTAATAAAAAGTTCAAGTCCCGACTTGGGACCAGTTATAAATAGGAATAAATTCCACATTGTCACATTTTTTAAAGTCCCGTCTTAAGGATTTATGCCTCTGTATAGGAATAAATGATTAATATATAATAAAAATATTTATTAATAATATTTTTATTTATTAAAATCAATAAAATGTGTAAGATAACTTAAAAATATAGTATATGGTCAAAGTTTACAGTACTTAGATTCATTAACATTTTATTCAATTTATATGTTAAACACAATTTTTACATATATATGGTCAAATTTTATTATTCAAAACCATTAAATTAATTTTGTGAATTTAAAAATAAATAATATTGTATGTATATTATTTTTATAAATATATTATTTTTTATACGAAAAAATTATTTTTATTTTGTAAAACTCTGTATAAGAATAACTTAATATTTTTTCCCAGTCCCAACGATATGACTGTACGGAGTTTATACTGTAATAATATTCTTTTGAAAGATGATTCCGGAGGAGGATCCGAATATTAATTAATCGAGAATAAAAACATATTGCGTAAATTAGATTACTATTGCGTAATTATTATAATTAATTTATGAAATTTTATTTATTTTAATTGCATAAAAATATTTTAAATATATTTAATATATTTCAATAAAATATTTTAATTTAGTTAATGATGTCATTTAATAAAATAAAATTTGAAACGATTATCATCGTTAAGATCCGCATGCTCTCTAAGGAGTTTCCGAAATTCGAACATTGAGAAATCTCACTATATAGTCATACACGATCCATGAACTATGATTTGGTAACATACAAAGAATCGGATCTGCGGAAGTGGGATAGTAATGGATCCTTCCATCAAACCCTAAAAATTATTTATTAATCATACATTAAAATATACAATAATATAAAATACAATCAAAATGAAAAACACTTAAATACTTACTGTGATAGCTGCAAAAAAAAAATAGAAACAATATTAATCAAAAAAATACAAAGATTAGATTTAATTTGAATCAAATAACTTGATTCATATAAAAAAAGTTATTAAATCAATTACTTACCTCACAAATCCTGTAAAAATTCAAAGGATTTAAACAATGATTACATAATTAAAAAATAAATGATTCATAATAAAAAAAATTACATTAATGAGGAAGTATTGGAACATCCTTATTACATGAATCCTAAAAAAAAGATCAAATTTGAAGACAATAGTGCAGTAAAAAAAGAGGTTAATTAACGTACCTAATATATGAGAGCTGCAAAAAAAACAATTAAAGAGAAGAGTAGTGAAAAATTATGAGAAGAGCAGTCCAAAAACTATGCTGAGAATGAAGAAGAAAGAAACCATTTAAATAGATTTTCAAACCGTAAACTAAAAATTATATTATTATATTAATATAAATTAATTAATTTTGTAAAGATTATACGAATTGATTTGTTTATTATGTATAAATGATTTTTTCTATATTGTTATGTTGATATATATGGTAAGAGATGTAATGAAATTGATAAGTTAAATAGCAAATAAATTAGATATATTATTTATAGAACTCGGTCAACTAATATAATTGAGTAAGGAATTGATGACTAAAGTATTATAATTTCGGTAACAAATCAATTAGATATATTATTTATAGAACTTAGTCGACTAATATAATTGAGCAATTTGAATTGATGACTAAATTTAATAATTTCGGTTACTCTTAATTATTTATGGAAATCTGAAATAATTAAAATTTCGAACAATTTATTCTTTTTTAACGGTATTATAAAATATCATTGATCTTCATTATTTTATATATATATATATATATATATATATATATATATATATATATATATATATATATTAACAATATATTGTTAATTGCGTGTATTAATTTAGTAACAATATAATAATTTGATATTTGTACTATTTCCATTACTAAATAGATTTATTACCGTAATTTCATGTATTAACATAATTTTCATACACATTTTTTGAAATATTTCAATTTATTAATTAATATTTTATAGATATTCATTATAATAATATTATAAATAAATCAAAAAAATTTGTTCGTAATTCTTTTCCTATAATATCATAGGAATTGATGACTAAAAGTATTATAATTTGGTAACAAATCAATTAGATATATTATTTATAGAACTTGGTCAACTAATATAATTAAGCAATTTAAGGAATTGATGACTAAATTTAATAATTTTAATTACTCTTAATTATTTATGGAATTATGAAATAACTAAAATTTCAATTGAAAAAATTTATTTATGGAATTTGGAAAATGTAGTGAATAATAAATTATTATGTAAATAATTAAATTAAAAAACATAATTAATATTGGTAAAAAAAGCCACGTAAGAAAATATTGACCAATAAAAGATTGTATGTGTAGTGTGAACATGCTCATTTTTTGTAGTGTAATTTTTTGTGTTCATATTGTCCATATGTGATCAGCAAAGTCTAGATTTATATATTAAATAGATAAGATTATTATTGTTTAGAGAGATTTTGGAATTAGGCTAATTTTTTAAGTTTTATTAGAATTAAATAATTTAATTTTTCCTAATTGCGAATAGGAGTAGTTTACTAAATTAATTTATATTAATAATAAATATAGGAAATAACTAACTTCATAATGTGCTTTTTATTATAATAACATAAAAATTATTACTCTAAAAACTAATTAAAGTAAATCATCAAAACACTGAATTAAAAATTTTATTTTGTAAGGTATAATATCTAAATACATATATTAATTAACATACCATTTTCCAAAATAACTCTATTTTTTATAAAGATATAAAATTTTTGTTGGTCCTTTGTTAAAGTCTCGATTTGGTCAATTAAAATGGGTCAATTTCAATGTAATCAATTTAGTTCAATTTTATCGAAATTTCAAAATTTCGTTAAAAAAAACATGTGGAGCTTTTTTCCGATTAATTTTGCTAACCAAGTGTCACGTGGATCTGTCACGTGAACATTACCTTGACCGATTTGGTTCACTAAAAAAGTAGGTTTCAATTTAGACCATAAATATAATCGAGACCATATTGTTATTATGTAGTATTTATTTTAATTACATTTAAATATAATTTTTTTTAAAATAAAATTTTGAATTAAGAGACTAAATTGAACTTTTTAGTGGACCAAATCGAAACTTGGCTCTTTTTGAGGGACTAAGAAAATTATTCTCTCACTATAAATTAATAATCTTGAAAATGGGATATTTTATTATTTTAGAGATATAATTAATTTATCAAATATTTGTTTTTAACTCAAGTGACATAAATTTATTATTTTAAGGAGATTATTAATTTATTGAATATTTATTTATTATTTTAGAAAGTTTATTAATTTATCAAATAATAATTTTTTTACTTGTATTAAAAAATTATACTCCTAAATTTCTTTTATTTTTCTTATTTATCTAAAGTTGTTCTGATTTTAAATAGAGAAAATTACAATATATTTTTTCTACACAGAAGTCTTGAAATTGTAAACATGTTCAGTTTAAACTATTGCAAAACATCTCTAAGCACAATAAAACATAGAAATATTCAATCACTTCTAACATCAATTAAAAGTACTAATATGATGCAACTCATAACTATCAAATTAGGTCTCAACACTTACCACACTTCCAATAAAAACAGCAAATGCAAGTCAATCCTCCCAATTGACCTCCATAAAATTCTAAGAAGCAAAAAAACACAAATAAATCCGACAATAATAGCTGAAAGACATCCATAAAACCCAACTTCCAGTCACAAATTCAAACGCTTGTTTGAAATGCTAAAAGAGCTCACTTTCAGAGGGGTAGCCACCACTAGCGGGGCTTCGGGCGAGTCACTAACACCAAATTTCTCATGCATGAAACGACTATCAACAATTGAGTCATTTTTCAGAACTATCTTGTAGCAGTAGCAGCTTTTCATGCCCACCTGGTTCTGGTAACACTCGTGGGATCCGTCCTTCACCTGCTGGAAATTCCAAATCACGCTGAATTTGACTACGATGGCAACCAGGTGGCGCTCCTGCCTCCCATTTTCAGTGACCTGAGCAATTAATTATGCAAGATTTTTGAGAAATTGTGTGAACACCCATGAAGTTTAATAGCACATGTAAGTAGTGTGCACATGAAAAACCCATGAAGGACGGATATTTAAATAAAAATATATCACCAGAATGAAGTTCACGGCCGATTTATTGCTTCATAAAGTTCATATCCGATTTAAGTTTCATATTATAAGGCATCCAGGATGTAAAATCTATAATTGCATGAATCAGAGAAGGATCTATAAATATTAAATAAAGCCATTAATAGATAATGCCTGCATGATAAAATAAATTATGACCTTACAATAATGTTTTCCTTTTCAAAACTATCCTCAGAAGTTTTCTATAATTCTGGTGGAGCCGAGATATAGAAACTGAGGATAGATAAAACTCATAAAAGTCATGAAAAAAAGCCCAGATTCAAGAATCAAACCACGGTTCCATCTATTAAGTAACTTATACCATCCTTTTATGACTAGTTTTTTACATCATTAACGTTATGTAGCTTAAACAAGCAAGTCACTGAATACAAGTAAAATATCACTAAAAGTAATTTTCAAACAATTTTACAGTTCCAACATTTGGAATATCTATGATTGCATAAAATTAGAGAAAAAAATATAGACAGCTTTGAAATATTTTCCTCTTTGATTATCATTATCTTGCCTCGTAAATCTAAAGACTAATGCTGGATTCACAAACCAAGAAGCAACTCAATCTATGAAACTAACTATTCCATTTATGTTTTATTAGTCTTTTATATCAACAAATATCTGTAGCTTTTTTTGTGAGTTGACAAGACTCATAGCATACGAACTACGGAAAACGATTTGCTCAGGAAAGAAAAACACTTCCATTCCACAGTCTTCTAGTTCCTTGGAAGAGTTCTGGAACCCTAACATTAAGAATTAGAATTCTAGTGGGTATAAGGAACAGACTACAATTTGCTTTAGAACTTTATTTTTCTTCCCAATTGGAACAGTCGTTATTAGAATCCTTTTTCTTGAGCTTCATATGCACAATTCCAACAATTTCCTTAAGAAGTAAGAACCTAACCAAAAGTACACTCAGAACAGAACTAATTTAAAATAAATAAATAGTGCGGAACCTTTTATACCTTCATACATTCATCATATCTTAATCATGTTACCACAAATCATTATGTAGGAAATGATAAAAAATATACTCCGTAAAACAATTTCTCTAAACCACAACCGGAATAGAACCCTAACTCAGCACAACAAAACCTCGAAAAAAAAGGCTAATTCAACATAAGAAGAAAGAAAATATCAATCAGAACCTCATTTAGAAGGAGAACACACAAGATAAGCTATAAAACTGTAAAACATGAAACAAACTCGTTTACATACCCATGAGAATTGTGCATTCCTGAACTTGTTAGCTCCAGCCATATGTGAATCCAGTGGATTCAGCTTCAACATTCTCGGAGCCGAGATCATATTCCCCATACGGCCTGCAAATCCAGTCTTAGTCTTCCCATCTTTATCTGAGAACAGACTACATATGAGAATCAGGTAACTATCTGTCGTCCCCAATATCCATTTCCCATTATAAGTAACATCGACATGAGTAATAGGGGACCGAGTCCTGGGAAAGCAGTCTTTGCTTGCCTCATAGAGCTCACAGAGTATAACCTAATCTTCCCATCGAGAGACCCCACCACGATCGACCCATCCCCGGTGGTTGCAAAGCACTGGAAATTGGTCCCCCTCGAAAACTGATGTCCCTGAGTCCAATTCAAAACAGGTGTGTTCTCATTCACGATATCCTGAACCATTCCCCTCCGGTCTCGCATGTCCCACAAGGCCACAACTGCACAGCCTGTTATCATCCAAGCCCAAGAAAGTGGACCCTGAGGGATCCATCTGAGCCCCTTTACTATCATTTGTGATATCTCTCATGGAAATATTGGCCCCATCCTTCTCAAACTTCCACTCACTCACGACCCTTCCGGTTTCAATATCCAGCTGATGCAAACCGTGCGAATGGGGTTTCCCGTCATTCACGGGACTCATGAGGAGCATATTAGTCTCAGCCCTCATAAGCAGAGCCTTCCTCGGGGTCAAATAGCTGGCTTTGGAAATTTTCATTCCACGCAGTTTTTCATCCTCAAAGTTTACGTAAAGACCCTTCCCTTGAACACCATGGCTATAATTCCTAACCACCTGAATTCTGGAGTCGCTAATCAAGAAACTGTTATCCAAAGCACCCAATGTCAAACTGGTGATAGCAGAACCGTTGGCTGCTGCCTCCTCAAACTTCTGGGTCAAATCATGACCGCCTTCACCGCCTTTTATGGGGGTTTTGGATGGAGGGGTCCTCGTGAAACTCTCATCTGCATCTTCCCACATGGAATCATCGGCAGCTTGAGGGTTGGCCCATCCGACGAAATCCTTCCCATAAACCTTCAGCTTATTCTGGTCATTAGCTTCATATCCATGTGCATTCTCAAAGAGACAGTCTTGATATTTCTTGGTGAAACCAACCCACTCTTCCGGGCTGAAGAATTTAATCGCCCAAACCCCATTAGCCACGAAATCCACGCTTCTGCTCCTTAAACGATTTCCAACTGGAGATTCTCATCGACCCTCGCCTTCACTTTCATCTTCATCATAATCGGCATCTGCTTCTCATGTCTTCACAAAGGCGTAAGACACGAACTTCTCGGTGACAACCCATTTGGATTTCTCGGTGTTGCCGCCGACGTGGAGGTACAGCTTCACCGCATTCTTCAGATTTGGATTAGGTATGATGTTGGTGTCACTGTTGTACTTGAGTTTGAGCGCTTTAAGCCTGGACTCGACTTCGTTTATAGAAGACGGCGTTTTAGGGTCTCCGTGTTTGCTGCCGGAGGGATGCGATGATGGGGTGCCGTAGGTGTCTTCAGATTCAGGTTCCTGATGAGTGGTTTCTAGGGATTCGGATTCGGATTCCGAGTCGGAGAGATCTTCTCGGCTGTGAGCCTGTGATTAGCGCTCATTTCGACGGACAGCGTCAGGCATTCCCAATGCTGCGGAGGCAAAGTGCGAGGGCAATGGCAAATTTTGTGGCAAATTTGTCTCCCAGCCCATTTTCACTCCAATGGGCATCCATCAAATTTTGCCTCCAATGGCATATTCTTTTAGAATCTTCATAATTTAATGTTTATTTATATTAAAATAATATATAATTTTAATTTTAATTTAAAATTATTTTTTTAAATAATATAAAAATTTAAAAAAATAAAAATGTAATACATTAATAAAATAATTAATACATAAAAACTAAATATTATATAAAAATTATCGCAATAACAACAACAACATAATTATGAACTAGAAAACTCTTCCCAAAGATGTTCAATCAAAGCATTTCGAAGTTCGAAATGAGCATTTGAATCCCTAATTTGTTTATGTCGATTCAAAAAAGATTCAAATGTCGCAGTTGCATTATTTGCTTCTTGTACCGAGGGAGTAGTTGATTCCGTCGCTTCTACAATCGGGGCACTGAGATCTCGTTCATCCTCGACTATCATGTTATGCATTATAATGCACGCAGTGATTACATCTTTCAAGACATCGGTCGTAAAAAAACGAACCGGATTTGATAGAATTGCAAATCGACTTTGAAGAACTCCAAATGCACGTTCCACATCTTTCCTACATGCCTCTTGCTTTTGTGCAAACAATTTATGTTTCCTACTTCGTGGATCCCTAATGGTCTGCACAAGAGTTGACCATTTGGGATATATGCCATCCGCTAAATAGTAGCCCGTATTGTATTCTTTTCCTTGGATAACATAATGGACTGGAGGAG
The DNA here is from genome assembly GCA_954870475.1 of Euphrasia confusa. Taxonomy (NCBI): domain Eukaryota; kingdom Viridiplantae; phylum Streptophyta; class Magnoliopsida; order Lamiales; family Orobanchaceae; genus Euphrasia; species Euphrasia confusa. The sequence continues at coordinate 40,694,412 of OX940952.1, forward strand.
AAATACCTCTAGTTAGATCTGAGAAAAGGTGAGATCTTTCCAATATATTGATATCATTATTAGATCCCGGCATACCAAAATATGCATGCCATATCCAAAGATCATAATCAGCAACAGCTTCAAGAACGATCGATGCTGAACCACTGCGGCCTGTATATTGTCCAGCCCAAGCTGTCGGACAATTTTTCCACACCCAATGCATGCAATCCAGACTGCCTAACATTCCTGGGAACCCGCGTTGCTCGCCTATATGAAGTAGCCTTGCAACATCGTCAGCATTCGGCGTTCTTAAATATTTCTCCGAGTAAACCTCCACAATAGCACGACAAAATCGTTTCACACATTCAACTGCAGTAGACTCTCCAATTTTTAGGTACTCGTCGAACACGTCTGCTGTGACCCCATATGCTAGAACTCGAAATACAGCTGTTATCTTTTGGAGTGTAGACAAACCTGGTCTGCCGACTGCATCTCTTCTTTGCACAAAATAACGATCATGATCCTTGACAGCACCTACAATTTGTAGAAACAAACTTCGAGACATGCGGAACCTCCGACGAAACATTGATTCATTAAATCTTGGATTGTCAGCAAAGTAATCATCAAAATTAGTAATATGAAATTTCTATTTTATTTGCTTATCTTATTTTGTATTGTAATATGAAATTTGTATTAAAATTAGTAGTATTAATGTAATTTGTATTATTGTATTTCAATTTGAATGTTGTATCAAAAATTATGTCAAATAATATTATTATATTATAAATATTATTTTTTTATATTTTTTTATCAAAATATAAAAATTATAAATTAAAATCAACAAATACAATTATATTTACATTTATATTTATATAACTATTAATTGAAAATCAAAAAAAATAAAAAAAAATAAAATAACATTTGCCTCCATGAATAGTGTGGATGCAAATTTGCCTCCTACTATTCATGGTGGCAAAATACCTCATTGTTTGCCTCCACCATTGGAGAGTGAAAATGGAGTGGGGAGGCAAATTTTGCCATTGCCTCCCCCATTGGGAATGGTCTTAGGTGAGAACTAGAGGAGCGGATGAGAGAGAGGGAGAGCGGCAGTTGATATAATTTGAAATTTGGGGATTAGGGCACTTTAGCTAGGGTTCTTCCTGTTTTCAAATTTTGAATCGAATACTTGGTACCATATCCACAGGGTGTCAAATAGGGTTCTTTCTGAGTGATACTCTTTCCAATGCAACGGCATTATTGATTCGATATGACATTGTTTTTTTTTTTTATTTTTTTTATTTTAATTATTTAATATAAATATATTAATTTTATAATAAAAACACGTTTTTTCAAAATATTAATTAAAATTCATTTTTACCAAAAATAATTTTTTTTATAAATCTACAAAATTCGCAAGTAATATAAACATCAATTTTAAATATTAATTAATTCATGCGTTTCTACTTATTCTAACATGCAATTAAATTGGTATAAAATTGTCATAAAAACTTTCAAACACCTTAATATAAATAAATTATACTATAAAATACTTATTATAATTTAAAATATTTAATAAACAATTAAAATAATAAAACAACGTAATGATCAATTCTAAAACAACGTAATGATCAATTTGAGTCTGACAAAGATTCCAAAAAACAAGCTAAAAAAAATCATTTTACAATTTTTTTTGAAAAATATGTTATTAATATAATTCTGGTTTATTTTCTAATTTAAATGTATATCAAACTTTTTTACTATTTGTTTTATAATGTAATTAATTTTTTTAACATTTGAAAATGTTAACTGCAAACAAAGTGTGTAACGCGCTAAACTTATTTTAGTATTTTAATTGTTTATTAAATATAAAAAAGTATAATAAGTATTTTATAGTAGTACTCGGTGACACACCCTAAAAAGAAAATAATTATTTTAATTTTTTTTTATTTTAATATACAATTTTATTCTCCTTTATTCCACATACTTTTTAAATTTTACTCACAACTACTTTACTTTTCACTTTTAAAATATATTTTTAATTTAACTTTTACTTTTCAATTAAAAAATAGAAAAATAACAATTTTCTTAAACTGAGTGTCTAGAAAAGTAAGACATCTATTAATGGCCGAGGGTATTATTTATTTATATTAAGATGTTTCAATATTTTTATGATAAGTCTCGTTGTATTTGTTTATATTTATTGCGCAATTTTCAGAAACTAAAAAATTAATATGTTTTGACAATCGGGACGAAATTAGTTGCGTGTAAGTAGAAACCACATGAATTAATTGATATTTAAAATTGATGTTTATATTACTTACGCATTTTTTAGATTTAAAAAATTGTAAAAATATTTACTTTTGGTAAAAATGAATTTTAATTAATATTTTCAAAAAACGTGTTTTTATTATAAAATTAATATATTTATATTAAATAATAATAAAAAAAATTAATGAATGTTATTTGTCATCTCGATGTCGTTGCATCGATGTGCAAATAACATTTGTAGTTCTTTCTATGCCACCCCAAGTGTACTTGTGTGAGTTACTTTTAACCTCAACCGCATGTTGTATTTATCATTTTTTCATAAATACCCATGTCAAATAATCCATCCACAGCAAGGTGTCAAATAGGTGTCAAATTGAGTTCAACTCATCTAGTAGGGGAGTATTGAAAGTGTCAAGTTTGACACTTGGTGGGGCCGGAGCAAAATTTGATTCCCGATCAAATTTTTTTGACACCCTCCAGCGACCCCACCACCTAATATTTTAATACAACAATAAATAAAAGAGTCAATCATTAATCGACACATGACATTTTAATTATTTTTCCCCTCATTTTAAAATTGTTTTTACACAAAAAATATTCAAAATAAAAATAAAATAAAAATACTATTATTTTTTTATTTTTTGTCCTCTATAAATAGATTGTAGATTTGTATCATTTGGACAAAAAAAAAATCACTATTTTTTACTGTTCTTTTACTTTTTATTTTATATATGTGTATGTATTGAAATAAATATTATTATATATTATTTTAAATATTGTGTTTTAAAAAAAAAATATATTAGTAATTTTAAATTTAATAATTATATATATAATAATTAATTTTTTTTAAAAATATAGTGGGGTATATAATATCACTAGGAAGAAAGAGAAAATAAATTGACACCTAGAATAACACTCTGCTGGAGCTGCTGCTGAAAATAGAGTGTTAATTGAGGGTGTCAAGCTGACATGGCAAAAGGAAAGTGTCAAATTTGACACCAGGTGTTGTAGATGGTCTTTATAGTGACCGTTCGCAACGTTCCGAAAATTGTACTCCATTTATTTTTGAACTATTTTAATTTTAATCACTGGTGTTTTCAAATCATTACTCTTTCTCTTTGAGATAAAATCAAGAATAGTTAATCGTCCTTTTATCTTCAATTTTTTTTTTAAAATTCATTATTGGCTACAAGAAAACAATAAAAATATTATTGTGATAAATTTATGAGTAGGGATCGAACCCATAGACGTCCAATATAAATTAAAAATTAGAAACAAACTTGTAAAAATGGATCAAGTTGTGTCTTTCATTAAGCACATCCAAATAAATAGTACAAGAATGATAAAGAGAATCTCTCAAGCTAAAGAAGAGATTGATACAGAATAAAATAAAAAAATTAGAATATTCTATACAAGAATGTAAATGGAATGGATTTTATTTCATTCACTCCCTCTCAAGATGGAGCATGGAGATCGCGAATGCCCAGCTTGCCCAACAAGAACCGAAAACATTCCGATCCAAGTGATTTAGTGAATATATCGGCAATTTGATTCTGAGTAGTTATAAGGCTGGCCGGGTAGTATTTCCTTGGATTCAACCCTCTCTTTAACAAAATAGTAATTCATCTCTACATGTTTAGTCCTTCCATGAAAAACCGGATTATTAGCTATCTGTCGTGCAACTTGATCGTCGCTATTTAGCTTGATGGGTTCATGTTGTGGGGCCTCAATATCTTGCAACAACCATCATAACCACAAAATCTCGCTTACGGTTGTGGCCATGACCCTATATTCGGCTTTCGCCGAGGACCTCGAGACGACCGATTGTTTCTTCGTTCTCTAAGAGATTGAAGCACCTCCCAATGTAATTAAGTATCCTGTTCTTGAACGTCGATTAAGGGCACAACCACCCTAGTCAGCGTCATAAAAAGCCGAAAGACTCAAATCACCACTGGACGACAATAATATTCCTTGCCCTGTAGTTGATTTCAAATATCGCAACACTGTTATGCCAGGGTCGATGTGCGGTTGGCGTGGTTGGGATAAGAATTAACTTAGTATATTTACAGTAAATAGGAGTGTCAAAAGTTTGGTTAAACCGACCAAATCGAACCAAACCGACACTATTCGGTTAAATCAAACTGAACCAAACTAATTTGTTTTGGTTTTCGGTTTTGATTTTTTTTTTTAATTTTTTAATTTTCGGGTTAGTTTGGTTTTTAACCGATTAAATCGGTTAAAACCAAACCAAACCAAATAAAAGTAAAATAAAAAATAATTAGTATATATATATATATATATATATATATATATATATATATATATATATATATATATATATATATATTATTTTAAATGTAAATAATAATAATTTATAGATTTTTTTATATTTTTTAATAATAACATTTTATTTTTAATTAAAATTATTTTTTTTCATTTTTATATTTTGTTTTAATTATTTTAATAAAAAATAAAAATTATTTTTTAAATGAAATATTAAAAAAAATATTTTTTTATTTTTTTAATTAAAATTTTATTAAAACCAAACCAAACCAAACCGAAATTATTCGGTTAAAATCGAACCAAACCATTTCTTAAACGGTTTGGTTTTCGGTTTTGAAAACTAGGATCTTTCAACCCGTGCGATGCACTGAGATTATCTTTCAGGAGCTTCTTCATTTACTATTTTAATATAAGAATATTAATAGAAAATTTTTAATGAAATTTTAAATACAAAGTTATAAAAAATAAGGCAAAAGATTGGAAACATCTCACTTTAAAACTCATAATAGACTTAAAGTGTAATAACAAATTTGGAAGATCAATTCACATTTCTAAACACTTCCTTATAAAACGACATTTGTGGCCTTATTCGTGAGGTCCCCATTCGAATCACAAATTAAGAATTTCAAACCGGCTCGATTAGTGACTCTAGAAATTGCAACATATAACTGTCCGTGTGTGAACACCGGCCTTCTCAACCGCTATTTTTATTAAAAATTTGATATAGAAAAATAAGAAAATTGTTGAAGTGTTTTAATATAATGGAGAAATTTCTTGCAATCACTTAAATCATAATGTGAATAATAAAAGAGAATGATTATATAATTAATAAAAATAAATGGTTAAATAATTATTTTTGTTTTTATTTTAATTATCTCACTTTTCAATTTTGTTATTAAGTTATTTGTGTTAATTAATTTAAGGAATATAAAAATAAAATAAAAAGTGTATATAAACTGAGAATTATATAATTTATTAGTTGTGTATTTAATAAAATAAAATTATTGAATAATTAGTTTGTTTCTATTTTAACTATCTCAAATAAAAGTTTAAATTGTTATATATTTTATCAGTTATACTATTTGTTTTATCATTTATTAATATAAATTGACATAAACAAATATATTTTTAAAATTAAACATTCACAACAATTTACTAATGGAGTTAAATTGTGGCTATTGAATGATCACGTAGCTAATGAAGTTAAATAGTTGAATAATTAAGTGAAGTTGAGTTATTTCAGATTCAATAATGTGGAAATAATTAAGTGAAGTTCAGTTATTTCAGATTCAACATATTATCCAATAAAACAGGAAATAATGTGGAAGCTTAAAGCAGCTTATCATTAAGATATATAATTAAAATCGAGAATGTGTAATGTGAAAGCTTAATATGTCTTATATTAGTATATTCATAAATTTTTGTATTATAAATAAATGTGTAGGTGGGAGACTAAACATTACTTTTAAAAAATTGGTACATATATTCAAAAATTGTTATGAAATATATAAAAAATATTTTAATTCTTATATAATAGTATTTTTCGTTAGTTATAATTTAAATAATTTTTTTGTTTATGTTTCAACTATATTGAATTCTAACTAAAATAATAATAAAATTAATTAAATATATAAAATATTCATGGTATAAATAAATTATTAAAAGTGTAAGACCAGCGAGAGAACGTAAAGTAGAGAATTGTTAATGGTAAATGGTAAATTAGAAAGAAGAGGGGGTTGTTCGGACCCTTTTTCACTCAATTCATATATTACTGGAACGGGGGTTATAGAATAGGGTACCAACAGAATATTTATTTGTTAGGACAAGTTATAGATCGAAGTTTGTATGTTGCCGGAAATCTGGAAATTAGGATGAACATCAAAGTGTTCTTGAGCTTAAAGCTCTTTTCCATTACTTATAGTATTTAGGAAATAAAAAATGGTGAAGTCCTTTCCTCCTCTCTCTTCTCTCTTTTATATACTTAGTAGTTTGCATGAGCATGCAAGCTCTTCTAATGCCACCTATTAGCCTCCTATCACATCTAATCCCACTAATAAAGACTTTTAAGCCATTACATTAAATACCCACTAATCTTGTCTTCCACTTGCTGCATGTCACCAGAGGCGCACCGCCTCTTGCCTGGAGCCTAATCTGATTGATCCTTTAATCTGGTACAGGGCGGTCTGCCCGGGGCTACGGTTAAGCTCGCCTGGTCTCTTCTTCACTCTTGGCTTCAAAATATGATTTGGTTTTCGGTTGACTCTCGATCTGATGACGTGGCTTCGGTCGTCTGGACACGTGTCGGTGTTGGATTTTTATGGTGTAACATTGGCCCCCAGGAAAATTGATGGATTTTAACATCGTTTTTCCTGAAGTTTGGTCTTGAATCTCTTGGTAATCGACTCTTGATACTCTTCGGAGTTGGTATTTGGCTTGTGGATCTTGTCAGCAGTGGCTTTTGGCGTGGGATCTTCTTGGGATGTACTTGAGTTTTGGTGGCTCTAGTGTGGTCTTTGAAAGATAGTTCTGAGAGAGACGGAGAGGAGGTTGCGATTCTTATCGTTCCGGACTTTCGTACCTGCATTGATCAAAAACTTCTTTCGGGATATTTCCCGATTAGTATTTTGGTAATGGACACATATAGTCCTTGGATAAGAAAATAAAGAATTTTTCTTGCGGGGTTATGTCTTAAGACTCCCCTGTACAAATAATATGTATGGCTCTGGGACCATGTATTTTCTTTCCCTGTATAGACGGGAAGACTTTTCGCATGCCGATTTAATTTCGGTTTTTATTTGATTAAAAGAAATCAAAAAAGAAATGGAAGAGATTCGAATCTTCAAAAGTTACCTTTTTGCAGGTTTTTCTGGCCACGTGGCATGGCGGTTACAGAGTGATTTGATAGGGTTATGAGATAGTGGGGCAGTAATTGAGTGCTTTTTCCTCGGTAACCGCCCCCTTCTCTCCCATACGCAATTACAGCGTCCTTACAGTTTCCCTGTCATTATTTTCGATTTCAAAGTTTTTGAAATCACTTTGCACAATTCAGAATTCATATTTTGGGTAAGAAAAATTCGCTCTCGATTTATCTTTTTTTCCCCTTACGAAATCTTTTGTTTTTGCGTTTTATTTTTCATCGACTGTAAATCGAATCATGCCGCGACTGAGACGAGGCCCTCGAGGGAGGTATCAACCACCCGAAGCTCCTCACGTTGTCTTCGGCAGAGAATACAAATCTTTCATGGAGGGAGCCGTGCCTGATCTTCCGTCGCCGTAGGCGCCAGATCCGGCTACCGAAGGGCCTTACCAACCGGTTACGAGAAAATCGATTCCGGTGAGGCCCGATGCGGATCACCAAGATTGGGGCGCGCACGGTCGGAGCAGTACAGTAGATCCCTCAACATTACTGGAAAAACGAAAGAAGTGGAGGATTCCAAACAATGTTCATTTACACGTACCGTTACCTGGGGAATCGGCGTGCTGCCCTCCGGCGGGGATGGTGGCTGTTGGAGAAGACGTGCTGAATGTGGGGTTGCGGTTCCCGCTTCACCCCTCCATTTCTGGAATTCTCAACCATTGGGGATTAGCCCCCCACCAAATTCATCCTAACGGATGGGGCCAACTATACGGTGTACTCACCGCGTTGGGCCACCGAATTCCATCATTTCTTCAGTCCTGTTGTCTCCAACTCCTCCTCCCGCGGGGATTACACGATTCGCCTCAGGCCGAACAAGGTGAAGAATAAGGAACCCAAGCTCACAGACGTTCGCTGGTGGGATCGATGGCTATTTGTTTCTGGCCGCTGGAAAACTCAAACCCGTGACGGGGAAATTGACATTCCTGTCACTTATTCTGAAAAACCTGACTGTAAGCATCTCAAACTCACTATCGCACAATATTGACTGATCTAAACTCTTTTCAATGGTGCAGGTGGTCGATTGTCGAAAACAATAAATCCCCCGTGGGATTTAGAGACGGCGAATCTCCTAGCACTGTGCATACCATCGGACAAGAGAGATTGCAATCTGTATAACGACGACGTTAGAGACGAAGCCGGTTTATATTATCCACCGTACATCGAAGGTCGAGAATATCCAGGTACCTTTTCTCAAAGTGTTTAAGTTTTTCCCTGTGAGATTTTTTCAAATCTCATGGTATTCTGCTTAAAAAACTGAGTGTTGGTTTCCCTGGGAATTTTTCAACTCCCTGGTACTTAGTTATATATTTTTTTTTTAAATGGTCTTCCCTGGGATATCTAAAAAGACTTCCTGGTAATCCATTGTGTTATAAACCATAACTGCCCTGGGATATCTTTTCAGACTTCCCGGTGTAATGATTTATTTGTCTCCTGTGCAGAGTATTTCAACACTATCTTCACTGAAAAACCTTAAGGCATGGCTGACAACAGAGATATATTTGGCTCCCTTGGCATCGTGGACGCTGCAGTTTTCACCAAAGGGCGAAAAGCTAAAGCCAGCACATCGGCTGGTCGAGGAAAGAGTGCTGTGAAAACCCGGGGTGGTTCATCAAACACTCCCGCAGGCCGAACCCGATCCCACACTCTATCCAACCCGGGAACGGAGTCCGATCCACTCGGGTTGATGAATGTGGTGGATTCTTATCAAGAAACTCCTCTGACCTCTGACACAGTGATGTCTGAAGCTGCCCCGAGCACTGGATTGCCACCTTCTGGAGCTACGTCACTGCTCAAAGTCAAACAGGAAGAAGGGAAAAAACGCAAAGGGGCCCTGGGGGCAATAATTGATGTGACAGACTCTCCTCCACGGTCCTCAAACACTGGCGAAAGCGCTATGTTCGGGCTCCATGATGAGTTGTTCACCAAGTAAGTCTCACTTACTTTATTTTGTTTATACTCTAAGAGTAAAGATATTTTACTCTGAGTCTTCTACTTCTACACTCATTCTCTTACTGCAACCATCTTTAGGCTGTCTCTGTCCGATCCTCCAATTCCTCCAGTGCTCGTGTCATTCTATTCCAGTCAAAGTCCCATCCCTCCAGTGACTACTCAGGAGTGCCCTGTAGGTGAAGCTATGAATGGAGTTGGCCGGTGCTGGACTACTGAGTTCAATGACTTGATGGCCCACGACAACCATGCGCTTTCCCTGGCGCTCAAGCTAACCATTCAAGCTACTGTGGCCGTCGCCGGAGCTCATACCCGTACAGAGAGAATGCTCGAAGCAATCATAGCACATCAGACCAACGCAAAAAATCAATATCAACACATCAAGGAGCTCACTGAGGCATACAAATCTGCAGCTAGGGACAGGGACACTTGCCGGAAAGTGATTGACACCGAGCGCTCTGAGAAGGCAAAACTGAAGTCGGAATTGGAGGAGGCCTTGAAGACTGTCAAAGAGGGAGAAAAGATGATGGAGCAGGCCCTGGACGAGACGTCCCGGGAAATAAAAGATTTAAAGGCCAAACTGACCCAGACCGAAGCTGATCTAAAGGAGACCACAAACAACTTTGATAATGCTTGCGAGATGTTAGAATCTCCAGCGCATAATCCAAGAATTCTGTCTAACCTTCTTTATGTTACTGCCTATGTTGGAATGATCAGGTCAGCGGCAAAGGAGCAGAACGAAGTTGTCAAAGACTTTGCCCTCAAGACACTCAAAGATTACATGAAGGATGACACACTCGATGACCGGGTGCCGCAGCCATTCAAGGATCTTGAGGTCGAGTTCGGCATAGACATGAAGTGGTGGCCCACTTATGACAAGCTCTGCATGCCTGGTGAACTGCCCATTGCGACAACAGAAGAAGAAGATAAAGAAGATGAAGAGATGAAGGATGGGGAGGCACAGGATCTGGTTGGTGACGGGCCCAGGGGCATGCCAAAAGATTCTACCGTGACTCCTCCCCGTGATGGTAATTCCACCTCTTGAGTGTCAAAACTCAAGAGTCTGCAAAAATTTGAAGTCTCCCTGGGTGTGAAAAACCCAGGGTTTTTAACCTCTTTTTATTTTATAAGTATTATCTATAGGCCTTTGGCCTCAGACAATGTTTTTATGGTGTGTAATAGCTTAGAACTTTAAGTTTCTGCTAGTTTTTTGTTAGGATCCTCTCTTGGGGACCTCTGAACAATTTGGATGCGTTTGCACCTCTTTTTATTTGCAAGTTTTTATTAGGATCCTCTTATCGGGATCTCTGAACAATTTGGATGCGTTGCACCTCTTTATTACCCGGCATGGCTCTTTTAAAATGTCAGCCTTTCAAGTCCGAATAATTTGGCTCTACCCTTCGTTCTAGGTACTTTGAGCTCTTAACTTTATAGGTCGATTAAAGGTAAACGTTCTCTTCCTTTTGGTACACGCTTTCGGCCCTGGTCCCATTTGCTTACCTCAACCGATTTCCTATAAAGTTTAAGTTTGGCACCAGTGGACTTTTTCTAAGCCTCTTGGATTTACCAAACAATCTCTTATTCTCTTCCCGAGGGATTCAGAGTCTTCTGAATTCTAATCCCCGAGAAGAGAATTCGTCCGCCCTCGAGTCTTATAGACTTTCACAGGGATGCCGAAAATTTATTTCCAAGTACAGGAATCATCCCCTGAAAAGGGTTAGTTCGGGAGAAGCATAAAAGCTCTCACCGGAATAGTATATTTATTATATCATCTTCCTTTAAGGAAGGATTGCCTGGGTAAAAATCTAAGTTTTTCCCGGCATAGATATGTTTATTACCTGGGTACAGCTTTAAGCCCCTTCCCGGTAAAAGATATACTTCATAGTATTTATAATCATCCCATGTATGGGTTTTGCCTGAGTGAAGTTCTGACTTCTTTTCGGCTTATTCATATTTATCACATGGGTTTGGCTTCAAGCCTTTTCCCGGAGTGATTATATATTTATAATTGAAATAAAAATAATGAAGGTAAGAAGAAATTGATAGGGGTACATTACCTCAAATTTAGACTTCAAAACCTTCTTTTTAGATAGAGTTTGCCAACAAGCATTACATTGTATTTCCGCCAAAAGGTTTTACAACATTTTTAGCTCCCAGGCTAATGATAAAATTTTTTCAAATGTAACGCATTCCAGCGATACTGATCTTTTGTGCCGTCGAGCAGCTCTAGTTCATACACTCCATTCTGGAGGCACTGGCTTACTCTAAATGGACCTTCCCAGGATTGACCCAGGGCCCCAGGATGTGCTCCTAGGATCTTTTTCAGTACCAGGTCTCCCACTTGGAAGTCTCTGGCTCTTACTTTGGAGTTATACCACCTTGCAATTCTTTGCTTATTCATTTCGTTCAACGAGTCAGAAGCTAACCTCTTTTCTTCCAAAAGGTCTAGCTCTCTACGGAGCGCTTCCTCGTTATCACCGTCGGCTCCCTGGGCAGTTCGATGTGATAGCACCGTAATCTCCGCCGGGATCACCGCTTCGGTGCCGAATGCCAATGAATATGGGGTTTCTCCCGTAGCCGGTCTGGCTGTTGTCCTGTAGGACCATAGAAATTCTGGGAGTTCATCTGCCCATTTGCCTTTTCGCTCTTCGAGTTTGGATTTAATGGTGTGTTTCAAAATCTTATTGACAGCTTCAAACTGTCCATTCGTTTGGGGGTGGTACGGAGTGGAGAATAATCTTCTGATTTTCCATCTCTCACAGAACTCCGCCACCTCTACCCCATCGAATTGTTTTCCGTTATCAGAAATTATCGTCTCTGGTAAACCGAAGCGACATATAATATTATTCCATAGGAATTTGATGACCTGTGCTTGGTCAATCTTGTTCAGTGATTCTGCCTCCACCCATTTGGTGAAATAATCAACTGCCACTATGGCGAATTTTACCCCTCCCCGGGCCGTCGCCAGTGGTCCGATCAGGTCAATCCCCCAACGAGCAAATGGCCAGGGACTGTATAGGGATTTCAACATCTCTGGGGAAGTTCTAATGGTAGGTCCTATTACTTGGCACTTTACGCATTTACGGGCATAGCCAATGGCATCCTTCTGAAGGCTTGGCCAGTAATAGCCTTGACCCATTGTCTTATGTGCCAGGGATCTTCCCCTGGCATGGTTCCCACAGACGCCGTCATGGATCTCTTCCAAGATTCTCAGTCCTTCTTCCTTCGACACGCATTTCAGCAGTGGAAGGGAATAACTCTTCCGGTAGAGATCCGAATTTAAGATTGTATATTTTACTGCTCGTATTCGCAATTGTTTGCCTTCGGTTTTGTCCGGCAGCAATTCCCCAGTATCTATGTACCTTAGGATTGGTGCTCGCCAGTCCTCACCGGATACAGGCAGAATTGGCAATTGTTCTGCTCTTCGATCTACCGAGGGATTCAATAACTTAGTCAACATGATTTTTGAAAAATCTGCCGAGCCTTCCGAAGAGGCTAGCTTTGACAAGGCGTCTGCCTGTGAGTTATGTTCCCTCGGGATCTGTTCAATTATTACCTCTGGGATCTTTTTACAAAGTGATCCTACCAAATCCAGGTATTTGATCATTTGTTCTCCCTTGGCTTCATACTCACCAGTCACATGGTTTACAACCAGTTGGGAGTCCATGAATATGATTAATTTTTTGACACCAACGGCTATGGCTAATTCTAGTCCCGCGACGAGAGCTTCATATTCAGCCTCATTATTCGACGCAGGGAACTCGAATTTAACCGCCTGGGTGATAGAATCTCCCTCGAGTCCAAGTAATACTATACCGGCCCCCGAGCACGTTGTGGTTGCTGAACCGTCTACGTACAGTTTCCACGCGCGTGATTGATTATTGGACTTTTCCGGGAACGTCAGTTCCACAATAAAATCAGCCAACACTTAGGCCTTGATCGATGTCCTGGGGTTGAAGGTTATGTCATACTGACTTATCTCCAGAGCCCACTTCAGGAGTCTCCCGGTGACATCGGACCGGTGCAATACTTGCCTTAGCGGCATGGTTGTTAAAACCTCTACGGGGTGCTAAAAAAGATACGCCCGGAGTTTTCTCACTGCCACAATCAGGGCATAAGTGAGTTTTTCTAACGGTGTGTACCGTACTTCTGCTTCATGCAGGACTTGGCTCACAAAGTACACGGGAAGGTGTTTTATTCCATATGCTCTCGTCAGAACTGCACTGATGGCATGTTCTGACGCGGCTAGGTACAGAAACAACTTTTCCCCGGGCTTCGGAGCCACTACCACTTTGGGACTGGATAGATACTCTTTGATTTGCTTGAAAGCTTCTTGAGCATCTTTTTTCCAATGGAACTTATTCCCTTTGATGGAGGCAAAGAAAGGACGGGTTTTATCCCCCAAACAGGAGACATACCGGCTCATGGCGGCCAAGCAACCTGTTAGGCGCTGCACACCCTTGATATCCCGGGGTTCCGCATATCCAGTATGGCTCTGATCTTGGCCGGGTTGGGTTCAATCCCATATTTTGGGATTCAGTTTCATATTGTAGTGCCCCAGAATCTTAAAGACTTCTGCAAGGTCTTTTATGTGATCCGCTTCATTCTTGCTTTTCACAATGATATCATCGATATATTCTTCAACAGTTTTACCGATTAAATCTGTAAACATCATGTTTACTAACCTTTGATATGTGGCCCCGGCGTTCTTCAAACCGAAGGGCATTCTTTCCCAACAAAACACTCCTTTTTCCGAGTAGAACGCCGTGTGCTCTACGTCGTCTGGGTGCATCGGGATCTGATGATATCCTGCTTTAGCGTCGATAGTTGAAAATATAGCATGACCTGTCAAGTTATCAACAAGGTGATCTATATGTGGCATTGGAAAGTGGTCCTTGGGACATGCATTATTCAGATCCGTAAAATCTATGCACAGTCTCCAGGCGCCCACTGTCTTCGATACCATCACAGCATTGGATAACCAGGTGGCATCGCTCGAGGCTTGCCTCACCAGTTTATTCTCAATCAATTTGTTCACTTCCCCGGCCAGTGCTTCGCACTTCTCGGGCCCCATTTTCCTCCACCTCTGGGCTATAGGTTTTCTCTTGGGGTCGATTTTTAGCCGATGACATGCATGTTTGGGATCTATCTTTCCCAAATCCGCATTTGACCAGGAGAAGGTACTCTGATTTTCCCTGAGGAAATTGATCAGTCCACTTCGAGTGTGCTCTACCATATGTGTACCCACGAGTACTTGCTTATGAGCTTGCTCGGGGTCCAACACTATGGAGTCTAAGTTTTCGACCACTTCCAGGGCGGTTCCTTTTCGGTACTTGGTCCCTGTCCTGGGATCATAATTCTCGTGTTCTAGCCCCATGCGATCCTGAGTTTGGCTGGTGGAAGTTATTCCTGTTGGAATAGGTGACCGGCGAGCCAACGGTTGGCCGAGCGGTTAACCGTATTCCGTTATATAACGGTTTATTTCGTTAATTAATGAAACATATATTAATGGCATATACTATATCTGCTCCCAATGTTGAATCATAGATATAGTCCTGTACGGTTACACATGTTGTATGAATTCGATTTTGTGGAAACCGAGAGATAATTCTGTTAACGCAACGTAACTGGTCAAACTCTGTTCTTAGTTGATGGGTTACGCCAATAACAAGGATACCCGGCCTTTCCCCCTTGAGACTAGCACTTAGTGTATGTGGGCTAATCTCGAGCCTCGGTGTTGGGACATCGACATACTTGAGTGGGTGCTCACTGTTGATGAGTTCACTGAACCCCCTCTCCCTGGAATCTCTAAGTGGTTATCACTGATCGAGTAGAGAATTCCATAATATAGTTGTACACAATAATCCTTAAGACCCAGACATCACCGTGACTTCATCAGAGGACTAGCTGTATCGTGACATGTCTCTGATTCCCTGGAAAGGGAGTAAGTCGATAAAGGAGACAATGTTCGTGCAGTTCGAAATCTGATGTGAAGTCTGTGCATGGTAGTAGGGGATCTGATCGCTTGATATAGATCATGGATGTCCTGTGTGTTCTGATGGTTCGTAGTCCCGGAATCTCTGGCCAGAGTTGAATAGTGAGGTGATTAGAGAAATGTGTTTCTCTGAATCAATCACGACTAAATTTTACGAAACCTAGAACGTACGCACAGTTATCAAACTCAACAAGAGATCTCGATTAACCAATATCTCTAGTTTGATCGGGACATATGTATCGGAGGGATCGTACTGTACGCTAACTATATTACAAGGTTCTTGCAGGCACTTCATTTGTATCTAGGGAATTAGTGAAGCGTGGCTGCTAGACGCTCGTCACTGATTCGTTGGGCACCGACTTGTTCGGAGATTAAATAATATGATTATTAATCTAAAACTCTTGGGAGTAGTTGAAATAAGAACAATATGTTGTTCGAATCACAATATGTTGTGAGCCCACGGCTAGTTATACACCTGAACCATTGAGGGTCACATTCTCGTGTAAACCGATCCTTGAATACGATCATGTATTAATTAACTGTTAATTAAGTACATATAGTCGGAGGTCAATATGATTGAATCCGAGATTCATAATTGTGATTATGAGTTGGAAATAATACTAAGCTAAAGAAAACGGACACGATGGTGTAAACTTTCTATTTTGGGAAATTTCCCGATTTAGCAGTACCCCTGAAATGGGCTTTCCGATTTTGTGAAATTGGAAAATTTTATTTTTATCTCATATTGATGAGAAAATTAAAACGAGAAAGAAAATATAATCGTTATATTTTTCGGAGATGAAATTGATTGTCAATTTTGGAGAAACGTAATGACGGCTAATGGATTGGGCCGGCTAGGGTTAATGGATCCGATCCATTAGGGTTTGAGCCCAACAAGCTCCTTTCTTCACCTATAAAAGGAGCTCCATAGGCATGAGAATAAACACACCAAAGTGAAGAGCTCAAAACCCTAGCCTCACTTTCTCTCCTCTCCTCTCTCCCTCTCGTCCGCCCCCTCGGCCCCTCCCTCGGAGGACCGCCGACAACCGGAGCCGCCACCCGCCGCCGCCTAGTGCCGCCGCCGGCAGCCGCCTCCCCTCGCCGGAATCCGATCCCGGCACCGTTTTTCCGGCCCGTTTTTCCCGTCGTATTCTCCCTTACGTGTTTCTAGTGCAATACATAAGTTGGATTACCTATACGAGGTGAAACCTGATTAGACGAGAGACGCCGAAGGAACGCCCGAGCACAGCCCGAGTCGCGCCCGTGCGCTCCAGCCGTGACACACGAGTCCAGCCGAGAGCCCCGCCACTCGCCCGGCTCTCCCCGCACACGACCCGTGCCGTCCCCGCGTCGCATCCGCGCGACTTCCGACGAACCTAGTTTCGTTCGATGAATCCCTGAGGTACTTACGATTAAATTTAGATTTAATTGTTTGCGTTAATTGTTTTAAATGTCAATTAAATTTAAATTGACTCGAATTAAATAATATGATTATCTTAATTGTCCATTTGAGCAAATGATTATGTGACATGTTTACTTAATTAATTATATATGTGTAATTAATTAATTTGATTAATTGAACTGCACAATTCAAGTTGATTAGAATTAAATAATATGATTATGTTAATTGTCAATTTAACGAAAATTAATTATGTATGGATGTTCACATAAACTCATGTTGATTAGAATTAAATAATACGATTATGTTAATTATCAATTTGACACAAATTAATTATGTCAGCATGTTTTCATAATTAATTGTATGAGTGTAATTAATTAATGTGATTAATTTAATTGCGTTAGAAGTAATTAATTTATATGATAAATATAATTGCGCTAGAAGTAATTAATTTATTTGATAAATTTAATTGCGCAAGATTTAATTTGCGTGGATGCATGAATAAAATATTTAATTATTTGATAATTAAATTAAATGGGGATTATTTATTCTAATTAGATTTGAATTAAATCAATTAATGCATGTAATATTGAAAATATGATTTTCAATAAAATAAAATAAATATAATGTAAAATGTTTATATTAATGAAAAAAAGTTTTTCATAAAATTTTTGTTTTCCGCTGCGTATACATGCACATCCCCAACAGTGGTATCAGAGCGTGCACATCCCCAACAGTGGTATCAGAGCGTAGGTTCTGAAATTGATTAATTGTCTATGAATATAATCGGCTAAAGCATGTTGTTTGTTGAATTGATTGGTTTAATGTTGTTTAATTGGGACTTAGTTGTTTCTATTAAGATATTTATTTTTATCTAATAGATTGAAACAATGCCTAATTTGTTATCAAGTAACAATTCAATGTCGAACATGAATGCACATCGGGGAGTGATTCATCTAGACTTGTTTTTGTTAAAAAAAATTAGAGACATCGAGCCTTATCATGGCATGATTCGATGGTCTGCTCGGCTCCCCCATTTATGGGAGATAGGGTCGCTCGCATGATGAATCGCTGGTTAGAAACCTCGAGTTTCACTTACGAGACATCACGTTTTGATTATTAAGATATTAATAAATTGAAATAGAAAGGAAGTATCAATATTTAATTTAGTGAAATTATTTATTGACCAATTAAATAATAGATTTAAATATTCGATCAACAAGGTGATAGATTAATTAATTGATTTAATTGTTAAATCAAGTTAATTAATAGAGCACCATTTAATTTACATACCTCGTTTTAATTGTGATTAAATGCTATGTGAATTATGTGAGATATATATTGTGATATATTTTACGATCGTATGTGCTCGTTAAGATGACCTATAGAGGACATAGTTGTTAAGAATCAACAATCGATCACTCACTTCATTCTCTCCTGAGAATGTATAACGATTATTCTGATGAGATAACAATCCTATACTCCTCAATTCTCTCCCGAGAATGTATATCAAGCCTTAAAGGAGAACCGACGTGTCGTTCTTTCTCCTTTCCTTCTACCGACAATAAATTATGTGAAAGCTGATGGTACCGGTATACCGATCCAATCGATATACCGTGTGTGCGGAAGCGTGTAAAGCAATAGATCTACTATGCCATGATCTTAGTGCACACTTAATGTGTATAAGAACACATATAAACATATATATATACACATCCAATATATATATATATATATATATATAAGGTTCAACGATTACTTACTTTTGTGACGAAGTGATTCGTTGATGTCGTTGAGGTGGTGTTGAGTCGATTGAACCACCTCAAATGGATCAGCCTCTCGAAGCTCTCATTGTGAATGACCTCGTCACTCCTTTAGATCGTCCGGATGTGGAAGCCGCACAAATGGCCCGGCCTCTACGTGTTGCACACGAACCCGGATGACGAACACTTTGCTTGATCGATTCGGTTCTCCTAGAACACTCTCTCCTTTCTCTCTTTGGTGTGAATTTTGTGGGTAAAGATGTGATGTGATGAAAATCTGATTTTCATCCATATAATGGCCTCATTATTCACCACATTACTCCCCTTTGTAACCTACAACATAATGGGCATCATAATGCACCATTAACATGCAAAAGGGGTTACAAAGGAGGTGAAAGGTCATGCCACATACACATGCCACTATGCATTGTATGTGGTCCCACTTGCTTGTGTGGCATGCCATGTCACACTATGTGACATGCATCCATGCAAGCCATGCATCCCATGCATGTGTATTAAATCCACGTAAATATTGATTCAAAATCAATATATTTATCAAGCAATGTCTATCAATATCGAGCTCGTGTGTGACCCTGTAGGTATGATTTTATCGATCAATATTATATTGTTCCCAACAATTAATATTATCGAATAATCATTTAACATCCATAGACGACCTTATGACTTTATCGATTGCACACGTAGGATCGAAGGACATATCCCAACAATCTCCCACTTGGCCTTCAGAGCCAGTGTGCTGCCAATTTCCTGTTGTCACTTTATGTCTAAGTTTGAACTTGAGGCAAGACTCGAGTCATCCTCAATCGGTTCAAACCTTTCTTGGACTTTGAGACAGACTGTAAAACCAGATTTATCACTATGATACGAATCTGGACGTGGCCACGTATTTTCCACAGTCTCGACTCTCCAAGTGGCCGGTAAGACATGTATCCCATTATAAAATGGAGGACAATCCCATCTTGTCAATCCAAGTTCTCCCACTTGCTTCCTGATATACCCAATAACAAGTTTTATAACCTCCTTTTACGAAAGGCGTTTACTTGTATCAAAGTACACCATTTCACAATGGAATCACTCTGGACTACTCAGGTCAGAGGAAATTGCTCGACAGTCAATGAAATAGTATTATGACTCGAAATCTTAAATACTATTCCAGTCGGGTCTGTTCGATCATTAGCTCCCAGCTAATATCTATGTAATTGTACTTGATGTCCCACATCATTAGCCCATGAAGCGGCGCTATATTACACATTACAATCTAGTTCTTTGTATCATCAGTTTGTCCGTACTCGATGATACGAACTAGGAACAATTTTATGATTTAATTATATTAGTTCAACAATTGGGACTTCATTATGTGGTAAATCGACCTCATAACCCAATTAATAAAATTTAATCATTTGGACAATTCATATAAATTAAACCATATCTATATGAAGAAATATGTATTATACATATGAGTGAATGTCTACCAAATCTCCAAAAGTATCTAATACAGTAATAGAAATCACAACCCATCTCTAAGATGTCTGATCTCTATTGCAGTCGTGAAAGCCTCAAGCTTAAACTGCTGGAGAGGTTTAGAAAATGGGTTTGCAACCTTACCAAAAGTTGCAACTTTATTATCTCGATATCTCCACAAAACTATCTCCCAGATAATGTGGAACATCCTGAGCACCAGCTTTAGATTTGTAGTGCTCCCTAGGCTCATAAGCTTGCGCGATAGATCTACTATAAATAGAGAACTATCGGATGGGCTGAGCTAGTTACGCCACCTAGTTCATTCAAGAACTTTCAAATCTTAACTGCCAACAGTACTGCATCCAATGCAATACTGTGTTCAGCTTCTGTAGTTTTAATCAGCTATATTACATTGCATGGAACTATTCCAGCAAATTTCACCTCTAACCAGACAAAAGATATAACCAGATTAAAATCGGAAATTATCTTAGTCTGTTAGTATTTAAACAGCTTGTTAATATCAACTCTTTTTGTCTTCCAAAGACAACAAAATATTCTTTTGTCCATCTAAGGTACATAAGAGTATTCTTGGTCGCAGTCTAACGCGCCTCACCTGAATTTCCTTGAAATTGACTCGTCATGCTCAAAGCATACGATACGTCTGGTCATGTACATATCATGGCGTACATTATAGACCCTATTGCCGAAGCATAAGGAATGTTTTCCATCCTCTTTTGCTCATCAAGCCCTGTAGGGCCTTGAATCTTGCTAAGAGATGTGCCATGAGTAATTGGAATGAGACCCTTTTTGGCGTCTTTTATTCTGAACTTATCAAGCACCTTTTCAAAATAGGTCGCTTTACTAAGTCCAAACATCCTTTTCGATCTGTTCCGACAGATCTTGATGCCCAATATGTACTGTGCTTCTCCAAGATCCTTCATTGAAAAACAATTTCCAAGCCATTCTTTAATAGAATTAAGCATAGAAACATTGTTTCCAATAAGGAGTATGTCACCGACATACAACACAATTAAGACAACGTAACTCCCACTGATCTTCTTGTAAAACAAGACTCTTCCGAGTTCCTCTGAAATCCAAATCCCAGTATGGATTCATTGAACTGAAGATTGCTACTCCTATATGCATTCTTTATTCCATAAATAGAACTATAAGTTTGCATAATTTCTCAGCCTTATTAAGATCGATAAAACTCTTTGGCTGTGTTAAAACACAGCCTCTTCTAGAATCCAATTCAAGAAGTTAGTTTTAACATCCAATATTACCATAACTCATTATCAAGATGAGTAGTAATGGCTAAGATAATCTGAATGATTTAATCAAAGCAATTGGTGAAAGTTTTTCCATAATCCACCTCGTGAATAAAACTTTTACCATCAACCTTGCTTTGAAAACCCTAGGTTTTCCATATGTCTGTTTAGATCTTAAAGATCTATTAGCATTCATTGGGTCTAACCCTGTGATGCAAATATATCAAGTTCCAAACTTGATTATCAGATATTGATATCATCTCAGATTTCATGGCACCATGCCAATTTTCAGTAGCTGGACTCGTCATAGCTTGGAATTAGGTCGAAGGTTCACCGCTTTCCAAAAGCATGAATTCATATCTCTCATTGGTCACAATATCTAAGTATTTGAATAATAGAGATAGATTTATGCCTTTCGGACCTACGAGGGCTGGTATGGCTTCCAAAACCATAAGAATACTCTCAACCCAGTCTTGAGTATTCATCGTTGGTTGTTTCACTTGAACCTCGTTCAAGACAACCGAGCTCCCACTGAATTTCTAGGAAAGATAACTCTTTTCAAGAAAATCACTATCTCGAGCAACAAAATATTGTTCTCAGATAGATCGTAGAAGTTGTGCCCTCGAGTTTCTTATGGATACCATAAAGAAACTTTTATCCCATTTGAGTTCAAGCTCTATAGAGATAAATCTCGTCAGAGAAGCTTTTAGAACCTCAAATTTTGATGAAAACAATTTAGGGACCCTCCCTTTCCATACCTAGTATGGTGTCTTATCAACAGCTTTTGACAGCTTCCTATTCAGTGTATAAGTTGAAGTCTAGAATTGTGTGTTCCCAAAAGAGACCAGTAGTTCATTTAGACCTCTCATCGAATGGTCGAACTATATCTAATATAGTTTGTTTTCTCTTTTCCGAAACATAACCTTCATGTGCTTGTGAACTGATAGGTTCCACATACATCAGTATGGATCATCCCTAATAAATCACTCACATGTTCTCCTTTCTCCAAGAAAGATGACATTGTTATCTTGTCCATCACACATCATCCACATGTATCAAATGATTCCAAGTCAAATGATTCTAGAATGCATTCTAAAAGAAGCTTCGTTACATATTTAGATGATGATTTGACCTAATCAACAATGTTATAGTTATGTCTCATTGAGACTTATTCGATTCGGCCTTTAGTGTTAATGTTATATATGATTTGTCAAGTTTAAAGTATACATAAACAATATAATAATCGTACCAAAACAAAGAATAATTCACAATTAAAATAGTTACCAAACTATTTAATAGTGAAAAACTAATCCATCAGTATCCAATACTGAACCAATATTCATTGTTTATTGAAGGTACGAAATTACATAGTTATAATACTAAAACAAGGCCCTAAGGCAAAACAACATCATATGATCATACGGCTAATGCAGCGACCTTCGCTCCATTTCTTGCCCGTAGATCGACATCTCTATTCACCAAACTTATACTTCTATGTAGTTCCTCCACATAAAAATGTGAGAACCACATTTGGCATCCACTACCCAAGAAGTAGAATTTGTGAAGTTTAATGTCTATATCATTAATACTTGAAGATGAAGCAACCCCGTTCTTCACATCTTCTTTGAACTTTGGGCAAATTCAATTATTCCCAATAATTGAGTCTCATTCAAATTTCCCATTCAAAATTATCTCAATGTCAAAACGTGATAAATCGTAAGTGAAAAATCGAAGTTTTCTAACCAGCGATATTATCATGCAATTGAAGCCCTATCTCTCATAAAATATGAGGGAGCCAACCAGACAATCGATTCACGCCATCCAATGGCTCGACAGTCTCTAATTTGTGTCATTGATGAACTTAAGTGTTTTGGATTAAATCACTCCCCGAGGTGTAAATAATCATAACCTTAGAATCCATCATATGAAAGACAAATTAGGCATTTGTTTTGAAATTGAATAAAATATGAACTTTTATATGTTTGCAAGTAGTGTCCAACAATTTTGCAAAGACGCATTGAGATTCCCTAGGAACCCTAGTAGCCTTCTTGCCCCTGCTCTTTTGAATACCCTATCCCATATCATAAGAATTTCCCTCTTAGGGTCCTTCTCTATCGCCGGCTCAGCAGCCTTGAGCATCCCGTGGAGCTCACGAAGCGATTTCTTCAAACCATTCATATGGAAAATTTAGCCTAAAGGCATTATAACCATCATGAGATTGAAGTATGAAATCGGTTGCCAAATAATCATCATAGGAAAAATCTAGGCGGTCACTTGAAACAAATAATCCAATCATTTGTTGCACATGTGATTCCATAGATTTCCATTTTTCCAGCCTAGCTGAAGCGATGACCCTGGTCATACCGAACCGCTCAATCATAGTATGTTCCCCGAACATGCTATTGAGTTGTTCAATGATATAATAGGAATTGGTAATCTAACACATTCTCTTTGTATTCGTATTTGAGGACCATCCTCAAATTACGTTGTCAATCAAGAAAATTTGTGTTGTTCAATTTTTCACAATCAAGAATTGAACCAAACTTGAATTGAGTTGATATTTAACATGATAAACTACAAAAGAAAGATAACTAAAGTATGTAAACATTCACAAAGCGGTAAACAAATAAGGTTGTCTAACAAGCTACTTATTTATTTCATTTTGTTCAATCGATATCTAATATCTTTGTTCCCTTGAACAAAACAATCCCAAGACCCTCATCTTGCAAATTCTTAAGCCGACTGAGTCCGCACTTAAGAAGTCTAAGATAGGTAGACATCCCATGTCAATGACATCTAATGTCACTCTCGGTCGATGAGAGTCCCATTCTCATCTCATGTCTCGATAGCCACGCCTGCAGTGGATCTATCGATGAGAAAACCAAACTCACGTGTAAGGGTCTAACCCTTACTCCCACTTATCCCAAGATAACAAGTAGTACCCCGCTGAGGCGGACCTACCAACTTATGATCGAGGGCTTCATGAGTGTGACGTTTTGGACAAGACATTATACTCATTATTTTTGGGAACTTGCATGCATAGGTTTGTTTATATGTAAGTTGAACATTTATAACATAAAACAACCTATAACTAGCAAAGCAAATAAATACGAAATCGAAAGGCCCCTAGAACCTCACAACTCTAAAACGAAAAGATTAAAATAACAACAAAAGCCTTGAACATCTTCTGGACTGGTCCTCGCCCTCCGTTTTAGTTCCGTGCCCTCCAATTTTGGTCAAATCTATTCCGTACCCATAAAACCACGAACAGCGCCCGCCGTTTCACAACCAGCGGTCGCTGAACACCACCGTCGGTCGCCGTTTCCAAAACGGCGCCCGCCGAAAGGTCCGGGAACAATCTGCCAAGAAAAAGGGCTTTCGGCGGTCGCCGTTTCCAAAACGGCGCCCGCCGAAACAAAACAGCGCCCGCTGGAGCTACAACGGCGCCCGCCGTTTGGCTCCAGCAGCCCGGTTTTGCTTCGTTTTGCTTCGTTTTGCTTCGTTTCTTCTCGTTTTCGCCAGAGAGCCGAGATCCTCCATCGAACCATGGACTAAGTCCATCGCTTACAAGTAGTACAATACAAATATAATAGAAAAACCTATCTATTACAATTGATTCCAAGGGACGCAGCCCTCAAAAGACTATGGCCAATCGAAACGTAAAAAACGACGAATTCATTCACCCGACCACTAACGGTGGCCGGCCTTACATCTAATCACATAATCACAATTAAACAATTAATCCAATTATGTTGATTAAACTTCTTGTGTCCAACACAAAAGTGTGCACGAGCCCTAGGCTCTGATACCAATTGATGGTACCGGTATACCGATCCAATCGATATACCGTGTGTGCGGAAGCGTGTAAAGCAATAGATCTACTATGCCATGATCTTAGTGCACACTTAATGTGTATAAGAACACATATAAACATATATATATACACATCCAATATATATATATATATATAAGGTTCAACGATTACTTACTTTTGTGACGAAGTGATTCGTTGATGTCGTTGAGGTGGTGTTGAGTCGATTGAACCACCTCAAATGGATCAGCCTCTCGAAGCTCTCATTGTGAATGACCTCGTCACTCCTTTAGATCGTCCGGATGTGGAAGCCGCACAAATGGCCCGGCCTCTACGTGTTGCACACGAACCCGGATGACGAACACTTTGCTTGATCGATTCGGTTCTCCTAGAACACTCTCTCCTTTCTCTCTTTGGTGTGAATTTTGTGGGTAAAGATGTGATGTGATGAAAATCTGATTTTCATCCATATAATGGCCTCATTATTCACCACATTACTCCCCTTTGTAACCTACAACATAATGGGCATCATAATGCACCATTAACATGCAAAAGGGGTTACAAAGGAGGTGAAAGGTCATGCCACATACACATGCCACTATGCATTGTATGTGGTCCCACTTGCTTGTGTGGCATGCCATGTCACACTATGTGACATGCATCCATGCAAGCCATGCATCCCATGCATGTGTATTAAATCCACGTAAATATTGATTCTAAATCAATATATTTATCAAGCAATGTCTATCAATATCGAGCTCGTGTGTGACCCTGTAGGTATGATTTTATCGATCAATATTATATTGTTCCCAACAATTAATATTATCGAATAATCATTTAACATCCATAGACGACCTTATGACTTTATCGATTGCACACGTAGGATCGAAGGACATATCACAACAAAAGCCACTTACAAGTAGTATGGTATTCCGTGTTAGCGGGGAGTACTGCTTGTGAGTTAAGCTGTAATTTATTGACATAAGATGGAGAGGTGTTAGCTACGATTCTTTTAAATATGTGTGGTCGGATAGATTAACTATGGGCTTACACATGTTTATTGGAGTCCAACTTTCACTTCTCACATCGGTAGGTCGGTCTTGACACATGGTTGACTTTGAAGGGTACGATTAACGTAGTTCATTGTCATGGTGAGGAAAAGTAATCTTTAGGGTCACATAGAGATGTGATTGAAAATGTTTCTACCATTAGGTGAATGTAATCGGGCTAGATTAACTACGGGTTATATTCACGCTATTGGACCTAAAGCCCAACTAAGGAAAAATAAGTTTTCCCGTCTGTCTGCTAGAGGATAGCGGAATTCGAAAAATTTAGTGGGAGACAATTAAATGATAAAGATCAAACATTTAATTGTAATCATTAATAACGAATTATCTCAATGTTAATCTTCTTAATATTTCTCAGTAATATTCTCTAAGATATCCCGTAACATCGATACTCGACCAATCCAAACTCACTGGCCCAAACCATTTGAATTGGAATCTCAATCTTGTGATTTAAAATTATGAGTGCCTCTATGTACTTGAGAATAGATTATTTGATAATCTCACTCAACCTTTGACTGCTGAGGAATGCCACTTATGAGAAGTGGATTTCTAGTTCTTATGAATCGTTCATTATGAACTACAACATGAACAAAGCTCGATCCTTCAATGGATAAGTTGTTCAAGATGTTGATCAAAGAGTCAACCATCAATACGAGAAATTTGTTCTCATTATTACTTCTTCATGAAAGAAGTGTTCTTCTTGAAGAAAATGACGGAAATGGTTTCCGGTCTAAGTGTAAAGATGGATAAAGGTGATACTAGAAGGGCGACTAAGAACAAGGTCAACAATTGAGTTGATGACGCTTTCCATCGTTGTGTGAATAAAGGCCATAGGGCAATGATTTACATGTTTTTGTGCTACTTTTCGTATGATGTTTTGTGTCGTCTCGTGCCATTTTGTGTCATTCTTGTGCATCATTCTCATGGATTATGGTAGGTTTGATGTTTTGTGGAGTGTGTAGGTGTATGAGCATGTTCGATGCGAAAACGAGTTGAAAACGGTAAAAGTGATTTTGCCGACAAATTATCGACATTGCGCTGCAAACTTGGCCACCTAGGTTCTCCCATCTCCGATCACGTACAAACATGATCCATATATTGTCGGAAAGCTATTGAAATCTTCTACAAGGCCCTACCACTTTCCTGTCATGATTCCCCGTCATATGGCCGTAATTCACGAGTTTCCAGCCCAGTACGCAGTTCCCCATAGTGTTTGTGCAGTGAACTTGGAGAGCTTGGGTCTCCCAACTCCGACCACCTATAGACACGATCTATACCTCTACGGAAAGACCTTGGAGTCTTGTACATGGCCCAGCTATCCAAGCGCCCGCCTGACCAACAGGCGCCCGCTCGAGACCATGACCAGGCGCCCGCTCGCGCATCAAGCGCCCGCCTCCCCTCTCAGCCGCTTCTCTGAAGTTGCCACCAGGCGGCCGCTTCCCCAGCAGGCGACCGCCCGCGACGGTCACCAGGCGCCCGCCTGGTGATCAGGCGCCTGCCCGACGGGATGCCGAGCCTTTGACCCGCGTTTTGACCCTCGATTCTTAGACTACATATTGGGTATTCAACCTAGGTTTCGGGACACACTTTTTCACTTATTTTCTGGACGAATTGGAGAACTTTAGAGACTCGGTTTCCTAGGTTTTCAACGTTGATCTTCTTGCTTTTGATTTACGAATTTAATCGGGGTTAGCTCTCGATCTTGGTTTCTACTTTGAACAATTAATTTAGTAAGTTTTTTTTTTCCCTTTTAATTTCGTTCTTAATTATTTGCTTGTGTTCTTACTCTAGTTCTTTCATCATGAATTCATCTATCTCTATTTGTTTGTTCTCGATTATTAATATGAGTAGCTAATTTGTTCGCTAGGGTTAGGAGGATTCAAACATGAACTAGGACTTGAAATTTACAAACGCATCAAAGGTGTTCGATAAATTGCCGACATAATTTTAAAACTTTTGTATGAGGCTTAGGAGCAATTACAAAACATAGGATTATCGAACACCCTAAAATCTACCGGCGACGGACGTTTTAGTTTTGATTCGTACCTCGTAAATTGACAACCCGAAGTTTATGCTTGATGAACCCGAAGCCCTAGTCATTCTTTTTATTAATTACACCTTGTTAATTTTCGTTAATTGCTTCTTGATTATTTTTAGCTTATTTTTAGTTTATTAATTCTTAGTTAATTTTAGTTTAAAACAAAACCAATCAAAATGCATTATGCTATATCTCTTTTCTTTCTTCTCGTTGCAAACAAATAAATAAGAATACGTGCCGATAGTAGTGTTCCTCGTGAGATCGACTCGGGCGAATTGCTTCGGCAATAAGTTCGGATATTTTTATTTGATTTTTGACGCACTACAACGTCTTATCAGGCAATAACTGCTAAAATACCTTGGGCAGAAACGTTCTGACAAAGGTTCCTATTGGGTTATAGTTATTCTATTGTTTTGAACAATTGATTATTTGTTTCGTCTAAATTTAGAAACCTGCTATTAATAGAAATTTTCTATTATTAGATCTTACTTCTATATTTGATATAGAAGGTAAAGGTTTTAATTTTGTTTTGGAAATCCGATTTCCTTTATACAAAAGAAAGCAAATATGATTTGCTAAAGACGATAAACAAATAAACAAGAATGAACTAAACCCAAATATCAGCAATGGATAGAAGTCAAAACCCCGCACAACTTTAGCTCGCTAGTTGAGTGTGTTGAAGATCTATTGGATTTGATCCAAACGGAGATGTGCGATCCACTAATGTGTTACTGGTGGGGGTGGTTTTCAACTACCAAATGTACTTATGAAGTACACGTCTCTAATTTTGAAGTGTTCAATAATTTTAGACATTAAAGTAGGAAACCAACTTGGTTGCTATATTACGATATGATCGTGGTAATAAATATTTAAGCACCAAGCTATCTAAAAGAGAATACGATTCTCTGGCAATGGACTCCGTCTGGAACTCCTTACTTGTATTGAGTGTCCGAATGTTGGAATCAAACTTTGTTGGACATGGTTCGATCCACAAAGGGGTTCACCAAATTGTCGACGAAACTGTAAAAGTCCTGCACTTTTGACAGTCGTCCATTTGCTGAATAGTGTTACCACCAAAGCAGTTAAAACCACACCATATGAACTTGGGCACTCCCGTATCCTGCTTGCGTGAAGCGGCTAGTGGGAGATAAGTTGGATAGTAGATCCGGCTTATGCCATTTTGTGGGGTATCCTGAACATTCACAAGGATACCTGATCTACTATATTTCTAAAACAAAATGTTTGTTTAAAGAAATGTTGCCTTCTTAGAGAAGAAGTTTCTATTCGATAGAAAAGGCAATATAGTAAATCTCGAAATAGTTCGAGAATATGAACCACACTATGAAGTTCAAACACAAGTACTTGGAGATGAACCAATTCAACAAACCACTAATATACCTCTTCATCTATCGGTTCATAAATCCGAAAATGTTCGGAAGGTACCTGGTAGACGGTTCCATCTTGATAATGATCAAGATAAAGTTGACGATGGATATGATCCAATAAACTTCAACTGATTCGTATTGGATACGAATATGGGACATTGGCTTATTGCCATGAAATTCATAATGGACTGTATGTACTCCAACAAGGTTTGACCTTGGTAGATCCACCAAAGGGAATCGTTCCCAAAGGCTGCATATTGATCTATTAATTATGACGTGAGAGTATATATATAAAGGTGTGACCTTTAAAGAAGGATGATGGCGAAAGAAGTTACTCAAAGACAATGTGTTGTTTATGAGGTAATCTTTCCATCAGTCGATATGCTTAAGTCCATTACAATTTTGCTGGCCATTTCTGCATAGTACGACTATGAGATATGGAAAATAAATATGAGGTCTACTTTCCATGAATGTGATATTATGGAAGAGTTGTAGCGCAACCGGAAGGCTTCATATTTTCTGGAAAGGAGCAAAAGGTTTGCATACTCCAGCGATCCATTTATGGATTGAAACGAGCATCCCTAAAATGGAACATGTGTTTTAAATACAATAGTCAAAGCGTTGATTTGGTATAAAACTTAAAGGTACCTTGTATTCAAGAAGGTTAGTGAGAGCGCAATGAAATTTAAGTGTTGTACGTTGATGACATACTAATCATAGGGATGATTGAGTGATGTTGCAGTCAACGAAAGCACGGTTATCCACACGTTTCTCGAATAAAGGATTTGAGGAGAGGCATCCTACGTATTGTGATACGTCACTATAGATATAGATCTAGAAGAATGCAAAATCTTCTCAATCCTTGTACATAGAAACTGTTTCTGAAATGGTTTAGCATGGAAGAATCCTGAAGAGATTCTTGCCAATGTCCCATGGGGTTCATCTCTCGTAATTCGTGTGACTGTAATGTTGATGGAATTCGAGGAGATGAAATGGACAACACATATCTCCGCACTAGGGAGCATTATGTATGGCATGTTGTGTACTAGACGTGATATTATAAATGTTGTGAGTGTCACAAGTGAATATCAGTCGAACCCAAGACCGGCTTATTTGAAGTCGTGAAGGACGAAATCCTTGAGCACTAGCAATCAAAAGCATTGAGGAATTGTTCTTAGTCTATGGGAGGTCCGAGTTGAATTTATAGGTACTTACGAACTCTAGTTTTCAACCGGATGTGGATGACTAAAAGTCGATATCGGGATTCATATTCGAGCTTAGAGGTGGTGTCACATGCTGGAATGGTTCCTGCAACGACTAATGATTCTACCACAAGAACCTGAATATGTTGTAGCATCTAAAGCTGTAAAAGAGACTGTTTTGGACACGGAACTTTATCCAAATGTTGGTTATAATTCCGGACGCAAATAATCAAGTAACTTGTACTGTGATTATACAGTGTCCTGTAGCAAATGCTAAGGAACCGAGATCTCATCAGAAGTCCAAACAATGACTTGAGAGAATATCACGTGATCTAAGAGATCAATGACAGAGGTGACATCTGAGTCGAGAGTGTCACTTCAGAAGATAACTTTGTAGATCCCTGTATTAGGCCTTTATCTGAATATGTTCGCGAGAAACATCGAGGGTCGATGGGACTAAGATTCATGGATAGTTAGCTCTAGGTCAAGTGGGAGATTGTTGGAATAGGTGACCGGCGAGCCAACGGTTGGCCGAGCGGTTAACCGTATTCCGTTATATAACGGTTTATTTCGTTAATTAATGAAACATATATTAATGGCATATACTATATCTGCTCCCAATGTTGAATCATAGATATAGTCCTGTACGGTTACACATGTTGTATGAATTCGGTTTTGTGGAAACCGAGAGATAATTCTGTTAACGCAACGTAACTGGTCAAACTCTGTTCTTAGTCGATGGGTTACGCCAATAACAAGGATACCCGGCCTTTCCCCCTTGAGACTAGCACTTAGTGTATGTGGGCTAATCTCGAGCCTCGGTGTTGGGACATCGACATACTTGAGTGGGTGCTCACTGTTGATGAGTTCACTGAACCCCCTCTCCCTGGAATCTCTAAGTGGTTATCACTGATCGAGTAGAGAATTCCATAATATAGTTGTACACAATTAATCCTTAAGACCCAGACATCACCGTGACTTCATCAGAGGACTAACTGTATCGTGACATGTCTCTGATTCCCTGGAAAGGGAGTAAGTCGATAAAGGAGACAATGTTCGTGCAGTTCGAAATCTGATGTGAAGTCTGTGCATGGTAGTAGGGGATCTGATCGCATGATATAGATCATGGATGTCCTGTGTGTTCTGATGGTTCGTAGTCCCGGAATCTCTGGCCAGAGTTGAATAGTGAGGTGATTAGAGAAATGTGTTTCTCTGAATCAATCACGACTGGATTTTACGAAACCTAGAACGTACGCACAGTTATCAAACTTGTTTGGGGATAAAAAACCAATTTGTACACGTGGAGGACGGGCCCGCCCATCGCTCTCGAAAACGGTCGTGAGAGATCAGGGTCGAACCCCAGGTACGAGTCCATGCAGTCCATGCGAAGAATGACCCCGGAAGACTAGCAGAAGGGAAGGGCCCCGAGGACCATCACGAGTTCGCTCCGAGGCGACGACGATCCCGGGCCAAATTCTCGGAAATCCCCCAAGGGGATCCAACCGGGTCCCGGACCCGGATGCCTGCAGCGCGTCTGAGGCGCCGTCCCGGGCCGAGTTCAAAAGGCAGCAGGGATCCGTGGGTCGTCCAGAGAGGCGCGAGGAAGAGCCCTCCCACTCAGGATTCCACGACGATATCCGCGCCAGACGCCTCAGACACCGTACCCCGGAACTCGCATAAACCCAATGCAAAATCGTGCCCCGGCATTTAATGATCGAAGATTAGATCTTAAACGTGTCCTGATGTCGTGGCTCTGCATGAGCATGTACTCTCACCTATAAAAGCCGACCCCCTCGTCTCATTGTAAGGGCGGCGAAAATTACCGAATAAAAGACATATAAAAAGAAAGACATTATCTTCTTCAACTCGGAATTCTTATCCTTTTCCCTCGGGGTCTAGAAATTTCAACCCTTTCTACATATAAATTCACATGATTTGGTAGTCGTTGCGAAACCCTCATATCCACCCCGTATATCACCCTCTCCAACAAAAACGACCCAAAACAGTTGGCGCTAGAAGGAGGGGGTTGTATTTCTAGACCCAGGAAAAAAAGCCGTAGAAGAAGCTATGTCCAGCCAGGAGCAAGACGGAGCCACGGCGTCAGACTCTTCGAGATCCGCCACTCGGAGAAGGTCAGAGCGAGGAAAGATGCCCGTGGAAGATGAACCCGCGCTCCCTACACCGACCACACACGGTTGCTACCCCGCCTCGGAGGCCGAGATCCACCAAAAGGACCCGGGGTCTTACCGAGCCGCTCGTCGACAGGTACGGAGCAGTACCGAAGCAAGGCGTCTGAGACGTCACCTACTGACCGAGCGGCACAACCGACGCGCGCGCCCTGGCCCCCGTCGAGAGCCACCGGTCCCTGCCACCCCGGCGCTGTTCACGAGTCACATGCTCGACACGCCCGAAAAAATCGATGAGGTAATGGCCAGCCTCACTCAGCGTAAACACGCTCTTACCACCCCCGTCTCTTTCCCCTCGCATAAACAGGTCAAGGCCAGCACTTTCAACCGACTGGGGCCAGGACAAGCAAGCCGTGACCAGCGCGGCACCCCGGCTAGGAGGCTGATGTTCGACTTGAACGACCCGGCTGAGTACCTGTCTGCGTCGTCAGCACACGGGGCCCCGGACCACGGGGCAGATCTGCGAGAGACATTGGGGAGGCGTGACCCTCACCCCGTCGCCCCAGTCCCGATCGCGCCGGGGCCCGAGGCAGGCCTCCGGGACCTGTACGAGAAAGTGAGCGAGGTAGAGAGAAGGCTCGTCGAGGCTCAGGTAAAGCCCGAGCGGGTCGACTTCTGCAAGGAGCCTTTGGCCCTGGAGGTCGAGCACGCCACCATGCAGTACGAGATCCAGCCTCTGCAGACCACTCTTTACGACGGGAGGACAGATCCCGAGGTCCACCTCAGCCGCTTCCGCACCTACATGTCAGGACGGGGTGCCAGCGACGCCACCAGGTGCAGGTTGTTCCCCCTCACCCTCGGGGACACGACCCACAAGTGGTTCGCGGGGCTACCCTCCTGATCCATCCACTGTTTTGACGACTTGGTCCAACGCTTCGTCGCCCACTTCGCCTCGAAGGTCAACCGACTCGAGCAGAGCCAGAGGTTGATCGGTGTTACGCAGGAGGCGGACGAAAGGGACGAGTCC
This sequence comes from Euphrasia confusa, assembly GCA_954870475.1. Classification (NCBI taxonomy): domain Eukaryota; kingdom Viridiplantae; phylum Streptophyta; class Magnoliopsida; order Lamiales; family Orobanchaceae; genus Euphrasia; species Euphrasia confusa. The sequence goes on from OX940952.1 coordinate 40,728,369, forward strand.
TATGTGGACCGAGTGGAGGATATCCTGATCGGCGGCGAAGAAGTCGGTGACGATTTAAAATTGCACACGGCCATGAGTGGGCTCCGAAAGAACTCGGAGCTATTCAAACACCTGATGCTTTGCTACCCGCGAAGTTACGAAGACTTCCGCATCAAAGCCGGGGCCCAGTGTTGGTTCCAGCGACTTATGCGGGGAAACGAGAGTGCCCCGGAGCGAAAGGGGCAGGACCTGGAGCCCGTGGACCGGAGGACCACCCACGCTCCGCGGAAGGCCCCTTACAAGCCTTACGAGCAGGGCCGCCCGCTGCCCAGCTATAAAGAGAGGGAGGTAAAGCTCGTAGAGCAGACCGGTCAGGACGCCCTAACCATGATGGAAATTTTGCTAGCCGTGGGGGGAGACATTTTGGTAAAACCGGGGCCCATGCGAGCCCCCGAGGGAAAATTAGACAGGAGGCTGTGGTGCTCCTTCCATGGCCAGCATGGGCACGCTACGGGCCAGTGCAGGCAGCTGCTCCGACAACTTTGGAAGCTGTTTGAGGACGGGAAGCTCTGGGACTTGCTGTCGCGCCCCGGCCCTCGGGGCGATGGGATGGCAGCTCGAGGCAACCCCGGACAGGCAGGAGCGGGTCGCGACCCGCAAACCCACGACCAGCACCAGGCCTAGGGAGGCCAAATTCTCATGATCGGCGGGCTACGCCCGATAGCCAGCGATAGCAAACGCAAAAGGAGGCGTGAACTCGAGGTGTGGCAGGTTTATCACGCGACGCGACCGGCCCCGCCCCCCGGGATCACGGAGAAGGCGGAGATCTCGTTCTCTTCCGCGGACAAGGATGGTGTGACCTTTCCTAAGAGGGACGCCCTGGTAATCAAAGCCCCCATCTTAGGGATGGAGGTCTCGAGGCTGCTAATCGATAGCGGGGCCCATTGCAATATCCTTTACAAGCAAGCCCTGGATCAGATGGGCCAGCTCGCCCAGTATATCCTCCCGTGCGACCTTAGACTCAAGGGTTTCGGCAGCGACGTGGTGACCCCCTTTGGTACGATCACGTTGCCTCTCGAGCTGGCAGACTCCGTCAAGCCCGAAGTCAAGGTGTTGAGAAACCTCGAGTTCGTAATAATAGATAGGGCTAGCGGGTACAACGCACTTTTGGGGAGACCCTTCTTAGAAGCTTTCGAAGTTGTGGCCTCCACTTACTATTACTGTATCAAGTTCCCCGTCCCTTCCGGAGCTATTGGCACCGTGAGAGGGGACCAACTAATGGCAAAAAAGTGCTTGCTCTATTCAAATTTTTATGAACTAACGGACCCAACGGCGGAAGCCGCGACAGATACCTCCCGGGTAAATCAGCTTTTAGCTAGGCTAATTACCCCAGGAGCCCAAACGAGCGTGTTCGACCTAGACCCCCCAACCTCCCGGGGGCCCGAGGAAAGGACGTCCAACACGGTTGCCTCGGTCCCCATCCTCGAGGCCGGCGCCGCGCCTCGGACGGGGCACGAGGGCGCCGTGATCGACCCGAGCTCCAGCACGGGCGAGCGTGTTATCGGCCTCGGGACAGGGAAGGACCTCGAGTCCCCAAGCATCAGTGAGTCTAGTCTCGACCCTTTCCCCGAGACCCGTCTCCGGAACGACCGCGGAGTCGAGACCCTCGAGGCACCCGTGCAATGCGAGGTCGGGACCCCGGAGCTCCCCCGACAGGTGTTGCTCGGCTCCCTTATGGACCACGGGACTCGGGTAGACCTCGAGTCGTTCTTGAAAGCCAACTTGGCCACATTCGCCTGGAGCAGCGGAGAGCTCGGGAGAGTCGACCCAGAGAACGCCTGTCACCGCCTCCGCTTGGATCCCAAGCGCCGCCCGATAGCCCAAAGACGGAGGAAGATGGGGCCCGAAAAGGGAGAAGCACTAGCCGCGGAGGCCCACAAGCTCTTGAAGGACGGGCTAATACGCCTCGCCCCGCACGATGCGACGTGGGTGTCAAACGCGGTGATGGTGCGGAAAACGGGGGGTAAGTGGAGGCTCTGCATCGATTACTCCGACCTCAATGAGGCGTGCCCCAAAGACCATTTTCCGATGCCCCACATTGACCAATTGGTCGACATCACCGCAGGCCACGCAATGTTCTCCATTATGGATGCGAGCTCCGGTTACCACCAGATTCCAATGGATCCCGAGGACACCCGCCACACCGCCTTCTACACTGGGAGCAACGTATACTGCTGGGAGCGGATGCCGTTCGGCCTAAAGAACGCCGGGGCCACTTACCAAAGGTTGGTCAACACCATGTTCGCCGGAGAGATCGGCAAAACGGTAGAAGTATACATTGACGACATCATCGTGAAAAGTACGACCGAGACGGACCACGTCACGGACCTCGCTCGGGTCTTCGAGATCCTCGGGGCTTACAACATGAGGTTGAATCCCAAGAAATGTCATTTCGGGATCAAGAAAGGAATGTTCCTGGGACACGTGTTTGGGGAATATGGGCTCGAGCCCAACCCAACAAAAATCAAGGCCGTGCTCGACATGGCCGAGCCGCGGGACGTGAAAGGAGTCCAACAGCTCACCGGCTGCCTCGCAGCGCTCAGCCGGTACGTATCGCGGCTCGGGGACAAAACCCGCCCATTCTTCGGATCAATCAAAAACCAGGAGTTCCACTGGAAGAAGGACAGCCAGGATGCCTTCAGACGGATCAAGGAGTACCTCGCAGGACCCCATATCCTAACGGTCCCCAAAGCAGGGGAGAAACTTTTTCTTTACTTCGCCGCATCTGAGTGCGCATTGAGCGCGGTGCTCGTCCGAGCCGAGGGCACCCTCCACCTACCCATCTATTTCGTGAGCCATGTCCTCCACGAGGCGGAGACTCGGTACACGCCGCTCGAGAAATTGGCGTACGCTCTGATAATTTCGGTCCGCAAGCTCAGGGCATACTTGTTCGAGCACCCCGTGGAAGTGCTCACCACAATGCCTTTGCGACAAGTCATGCATCGCTCCGATGTGACGGGTAGACTACTCCGATGGAGCCTGGAGCTGAGCCAGTACGATCTCACCGTCGCACCCCGCACCGCGATTAAGGCACAGGCACTCGCGGATTTTGTCGTCGAGCTGACTTTTCCCCAGCGGAGCACGTGTCGAGCACGACCCTGGAGACTTTACGTGGACGGGTCGTCTACCAGTGCGTGCTCGGGGGCCGGAGTGGTGCTCCTCGGGCCGGACGGTGACTCGTTTGCCCACGCAGTGAAATTCGAATTTTCCGCGACAAATAATGAAGCAGAGTACGAGGCACTCGTGGCAGGCCTCGAGATGTCCATAGTAGTGGACGTCCCGCAACTCCACGTATTCATGGACTCGCAGCTGGTGGTGAACCAAGTCACGGGTGACTACGAAGCCAAAGGCGAACAGATGATCAAGTACCTTGAGCTGGTGTGGAAGTTGTGCGGCAAGATCCCCGACGTCCGGATCGAGCAAATCCCTAGGGAGCAGAATTCGCAAGCCGACGCGCTTTCCAAGCTGGCCTCATCCGAAGGATCCGCAGATCTATCCCGAGTCGTGCTAACACAATTGAAGACACCCTCGGTCGACGCCCGAGAAGAAGTCCTCCCCGTAGCCCCGGAGCCCGGGGCCGACTGGCGGGACGCGATCAAAGGGTTCATCGAGTCCGGGGCCCTGCCCCCGGACAAGGTCGAAGCGAAACAGCTCCGCATACGGGCTGCAAGGTACTCTGTTCTGGGTTCCCAACTTTATCGCAGGAGTTTTTCTATGCCTTTGTTAAAATGTATATCCAGGGACGAGGGAACCAAAGTCTTGTCCGAGATCCACGAAGGCATATGTAGCAACCACGCCGGCGGTCGATCGCTAGCCCACAAGACCATGGGCCAAGGGTTCTACTGGCCAAGCCTACGCCGCGACGCCGCCGAGTTCGCAAAGAGATGTGTCCAGTGCCAACTCATGGGCCCCAACATCCTCACTGCGCCCGGGACCCTCAAGGCGCTGTACTCCCCGTGGCCGTTCGCCCGGTGGGGCATAGACATCATCGGCCCGTTGGCCACCGCCCCGGGCGGAGTCAAATTCGCGTTTGTCGCGGTCGACTACTTCACCAAATGGGCCGAGGCGGAAGCAGTCCAGAAGATCGATCAACCCCAAGTAATCAAATTCATCTGGAAGAACATCATATGCCGTTTCGGGTTGCCCGAGTCCATCATCTCGGACAACGGCAAGCAGTTTGACGGCGAGCGAGTGGCGGATTTCTGCGAGCTATGGGGTATAAGGAGGGCGTTTTCGACCCCGTACCACCCGCAGTCCAATGGGCAGGTCGAGGCGGTGAATAAAATTTTGAAGCACACCATCAAGGCGAAGCTGGAGTTACGAAAAGGAAAATGGGCCGAGGAGCTACCGGAGGTGCTGTGGTCATACCGCACCACGGTAAAAAACGCAACAGGAGAGACACCATACGCCCTCGCGTTCGGTACGGAAGTCGTGGTCCCGGCCGAGGTGGTAGTGCGCTCACACCGCACCGCCCAGGACGTCACCCCGGAGAATGAAGCGGTACTGCGCCTCGAGTTAGATCTCCTTGAGGAGAGGAGGTTGAGTTCTGACTCCCTCAATGCGATGAACAAACGGCGGATTGCCAAGTTATACAGTACGAAGGTTAGGGCCCGAGAGTTCAGCCCCGGGGAGTTGGTGTTGAAAAAATTACTAGGAACCCACTCCGGGGCCCTCGGGCCGACATGGGAAGGACCCTTCCGAGTAGCGACGTGCTTGGAGAACGGGGCCTACGCCCTGGAATTGATGGACGGGACCCCAGACCAATACCGATGGAATGCATTGCACCTGAAGAAATTCTACCCATAGAGGAGCGAGACCGGAGCAGGCCCGAGCCCCGACAAAGCCGACGAACGGAGTTATATGTATATGCTCTAAGACTGCAAAAATAAAACGAGCACCCACGAGTGTCGGAGAATTTGAAACAATTCCCTATGATTTGCGTATTGTCGTTTAGTCGAGAAAAATACCTAACTTGCCTAAGACCCGGGAACCGGAGGTTGAAATAACACAATCCCGGGGCACGGGCAGCGGGGACGATACAAGAATAATTTGTGGACTCATCCGCAAAAGCCCAAAATGCCACGAACCCATTCAGTCTTCAACTTCGGCGACTCTAGAGTAAGAACGATATTTACCATGTCCCAAGTTGCGAGCACGGGGGGAAGAAAATAAAAGCTATCAAAAGCCACAAAAAACCCGCTTCAAACCAAATCCCCAAACCCACAAAGGCTCCGCAAAGCCTAGGGTCGAGGAGGTCCGGGTACTAAATAAACCAAGCATTTGAACTAGGGTTTAACTTAACCCCAAACATCTAAATTGTCAAAAAAGGTCAAAACATGCAAAATTGATAAACAAATATCAAAAGCATCAATTCTAGCACCCCGGAGTCCAGGGTAACCCTACCCCCGGAGCCCACAACTCGGGGGAGTCACAATGAAAATCTCGCGAGTCCGAGGCTGAAACGAGGTCCAAAAGCACCTTACCTTTCTCTGACTCGGAATAAACATTTCAAAAGCAAGACAAATCTTGTAAGAGAGCAAAACGTAAGTAAATCAAGGGATCATCCCGAGACAAACATAAAATTTCGGGCCACGGCCCCACACCAAATCCAAACCAAACACAAACAACCACAAGAAATTGTCTTAAGGCCGAAGCCCTTACCAGAACAAAACGAAAATATATGATTAAAACTCAGGAGGAGTAAGCAGCGAAACCTTCGAGACCACCTCAAGCCTGCGACCCCGGAGACTTCGGCGCCAAGACCGGGTCAACCACAGGAGTCTCTTCCATCGCGACATCAGCATCAGCTCCGACCCGTTCCTCAGCGGGCTGGGCGCTCTGATCAGCCTCAAAGCCTTCGTAGAAAGCATCGATGCTCTGCTCAGGGAAGCCGGCGACGACACCCTCCAGAACGGCCACCTTTCGAGGAGAAAGCCCATCTTCGACTCCCGGAGAGCCACCAGTCGCACTAACCGCAGAGGTAGCCTCGCCCGCCTCGGGTCCGGCCTCCGTCAATTTCCCCTGAACCGGAGCGGGCAGCCTAATTAGCGGTTGCTGGGGACGGACCAGGCGGTCGTAGCTGGGCCACCACTTCATGTCGATGTGGAAATCTTCCTCGAGGTCTAGGTACTCCTGGTGAAGCCGAGGATCGAGGACCCGGGTGCTCATATACTTCTTCCAATACTCCAGCACGCGATCCCGAGCCGCCACATCGTTTATCGTGTGAGCATACCGAACGGCGTCGGCCAGACCACTCGAATAGAAATGGTCATTGAGCACACGGTGGTCGGTCCACAGGCTAGTTAACTCGTCTTCGAGGACGGCGATCCGAGCCCGAGCTTCCTCCAATTGCTCCCGGAGGGTCGCGGCCTCCCCAGTCCGGGCCTCAAGGGACTCGGTGAGTTTCGCCACCTCCCCATTCACATCAATGATTTGCTGCGACAGAACCGTGGCTCGAGACTTAAGAGCCGTGGCCTCCGCGCCCGCTATCTCCAACTTGTCATTCCGGTACTCGGCCAACTCGCGCCACATATCCCAATCCTTCGAGGCCGCCGCAAGGGCGGCGGTGTACTCCTTAACCTCCGACATAAGGTGGTCACTCTGGGCGATCACATCCTCATTTGGCCGAGCCATCTCCCCAACCTGCTTATCCTTCGCCAGAGCAGACGCTTTCCACTGCTCCACCGACGCGGTGAGCTGCTCGATCTGACGGGCCTGGTTCTCCGACCACTCGAACCCCGCGGCGCTGACAACGGCGGCCTGGCTAATCAGCATCGTGCCCAGCATGAAGGTGTGGTCCCGGCGGCCAACCATGCCCTGCAACTCGTGGGTCCATGACCGGCCGAGAGCGCTGAGGGCCGCACCAACCGGGGTCCTGGGGGTGACCACCGGGAGCGCGGGGCCGTAGCCGGCCAGATAGTCCCGAATCACGGGAGGCATGTCCGGAGTGGCGTCCAAGATCCTGCGTAAAAAGAAAAGGCGAGGTCGCATTTAGACGAGTAAAAAGATACCCAAAGCCCCAAGAGACACCCCCGAGGCATGATCTAAAAATCGGAGTTTCGAAACTACCAAACGAGGGGTTTAGTTTAGATCGTACCTCTGCTGACGGCTCGGGTCAACGCCGTAGTACGGCGAGCATCCCATCACGGCCGGTGAAAGTCCAGAACCTTCAGGCACAGTCATTGGCAGTCGACCAGGGCCAAGGTCCGGGGCCTCGGGGTCCTCGGTGGCTTTGCGTTTCCGCGACTCGCCGGTAACCGAGCCCTCAACCCTGTCGAGGGGGGCGGCCTGGACAGGGGCGAACAATGGAGGGCAATCCACGGCTTCCACCCTCGCCCGCGGAGGGGAGGAGACTGGGGGAGCTGCCAATCGCTCCGAGACCCGGGGCCCGGAGTCCGAGGTCAAGTCGATCACATCCTTCTCGCCGATGCGGGGCAGCATGGGGCCACTCTCCGCCGCCCGCTCGGGCGCGGCGGACTCGACCACCCCGGTGGAGGCAGTCGGAGAGGAGAGGCGCATCCCGATCGGGGTGACCTCGGGGCGCGAAGGGACCGCGGAGGTCGAAGGGCCTGCTGAGCCAACCGACCGACTCCGGGAGGCCGGGATCGGGTAGTCCGACCCCTTGCGGTCTGTAATCCTGGGGAATCCAGACATTCTCAACCGAGGGCGATCCTCGAATATAAAAGTACGAGGGGCTGCAATCGAGACCCGTTTAAGAAACATGAAATCAGAAATACATATGATGAACAAAAAAAACCACGATTCGGTCACTCACCGGGGTACGGGTCGTGGAGGTGTCGCGGCGGGCAAATGAGGCGCGCGTTCAGAAGGAGATCCTCACGACAAAGGACGGTGGCCTGGCGTTCGGACGAGGTGTACGCTTCGGCGATCTTCAAGGCAACCTGGTAGTCCCAGTTCAAGGGCCCTTCCCTCCGAGTGCTGACACCTAACCAAGGACATGAAAAAGTTAAGAATCAGCGAAGGTGAATTCGGGCCAAAAATAGTGCGACTTACTCAAAATCTTCTCAGAATATCTCGTGGGAATATCAATCTCCCCCTCCGGAGTCAGGGTGCGCCAGGCCCCGGAGACATAAAGCCATCTCGGCCACGGATTATCGACCTTCGATGACTTTACCTCGACGGTGGGAATCCCCTCGCGACCCCTCACGGTGAAGCGCCCGTTTAGCCCACCAGTACTCGAGATCCCAAACGAGCGGCGGATCTCGGCGTCGGTCAACACCCGGATCAGCCCTGAACTGCCCAGGAGGGACAAGAAGGCAATGATCTGGGCCCACTCGTTGGGATGGATCTGGTGCGGGGCCACCCGCCAAAATCGCAACGCCGCCGTCACCGACGGGTGCAACGGGAAGCGTAGCCCGAGGTCCAGGGCATCCGACCCCACGGCCACCATCCCGGGCGGCGGGCAACACGGGGATTCTCCCGGAGCCGGGGCATGGAGGTGCACGTCCACTGGCACCCGCCACGGGATCCGCCTCCGCTCGATCATCGCAGCAGTGATCACGCTGGGCTTGCCGTGATCGCCCCATTTGGGAGTGTGGCACTCGGCAGGCGGCGCGTACGTTTCACGAGCAGCGGCCACATAGGGGTTGGACCGGTAGTATGTTGGGTAGTCGAGAGGAGCGAGCGGCGGAAATTTCTCGTCCATCAAGCTTAGAAACTGAGCGTGGAGAGAGTGGATGTCGGTTTCCTCGTCGGAGCTAGATGAGGAGTTACTCGACGCGGCAGCGCCACCAGAACTCGCGACCGATCCCTCCGCCTCGGCCATGACCTCGTCGTACGGGCTCGACATCTTCTCGAAATAGGAACAATAGATTTGGACAGGAAAAAGTTAAAGGCGAAAGGAAATGATTACCTTGATTTCGGTGGAGTTAGGGTTGTGAATCGCCGGAGCACGTAAGGAAGTGGGCGACAATCACGGCAGGTTTTTTGGAGAGATATGCACGCAAGACGTGAAGGGGCGGGAGCGGTTACCCGTAAATACACTCGATTTTTCCCTCTTTTCCAAGAAGCCCAACGAGGCCCATTGGGCATGTGTGGGCCCAACAGGATCCCAATGATTGCCCCCTAGATCGCTCGCCCCTGCAACCCTACGACATAGGTCCGAGGCCCGGACTCGCAACAAAGAACCGCCCGAGGCTCTAACGCACATCGACGCCCGGGGTCCGGGGCATGAAGTATTGGGTATCAACCCCGGGGCCGGCCTGAGCGGGTCGTGACGTCCGGGTAGTTCGTTCGCAAAAATTTGAAATTCGATCCCGCGAAGATGAAGACAAGCAAAAGGCGATCAAAGCAAGAAAGATTACCGATTGGACAAAATGATAGATATACTTAAAATTAATTCTTTACAAAGACGAAGGGAACCTCAAGGGGTCGACGCTACATCATCACAAAAATACAGTGGGACACAGAGAAAACCCTAGCTAAACCTATCTCCCGGAGAGGAAGCTATCTAAGCCGCGACCGGGCCACACCCTCTCCGTCGACCACGAAGACTCTTGATGGCACCTCCCGATCCCACTGGACTCGCACCCGCCACCCTTGGCCTATGCCCACGTGGCGACAGAAAGTCCTCCATCCCTTTCCTGATAGACGGAGGCGATCCCCGCGGCGCACCAGGTGCATTGGCCAATTTTGACCCAGCTCATCTCGGAGAACTATGCTCCGTTTCTCCAAGCCCCGGAAAGGAACGGTCAGAGGCGGCGGTAGTCTCGTCCCCGGGCGGCGTAGGGACCCTGCAAAGGTCCGGGAGTGCCAAAAGCGAGCAACGTCGAGAGAAGGGGGGACGAACAGGTGACTATCCCCAGCGTCCAGATCCGAGTCGGAGAAAACGTCAAAAATTTCCGGCGCCTCGTAGTGCGGCTCCGGCACCGCCTCAGGCTCCTCGTCGGAGGAGATGTAGACTATCTCCGGCGGGTTGAAGTCGTTGCTTCCCACGGAGGAGCTCACCATGGGTTCGAATTTTATTGGGAAGAGTTTCTTTCTTTTTTCTCGCTGGAGAAGATGACCGGAGAAGGGAGTGAGAAGGTTTCAGAGTCGGAAGAATGATTTGATTTGGATCGGATTTTAAAAAGGTTCCCAGAAGACGTGACACACCGAAAAGGCGTCATCATTAGCCTGGGCCCCGAGGCCCGGATTACAACATAAAACAAAGGGGTAGACAACATAAAAGGCACCAAGGCGCGACGCGAAGACAGTAAACGGCCCCGCCGCTCGCTCAGAACGAGACCGGCGGAACAGGAACTAGGGACCCGTCCCCACGAGTGACGGCGATGTTGATATCCTCCACCTCCGACCAGCGGAGCTCTACCCGCCAATCATCTTGGAGTTGCATGTGTTGGACGTACACCGCCCAGCCGATACCTCCGATCCCCAAGCGGTTGCCACCGGGAACCAAGTCAAAAACCCAGAGGCAACCTGACGAGTCGCTGACAGCAAGCATGGCGGGCCACACGTGCCTATACATCTGTGCAAAGGGAGACGGCATCAAGAGGACCTCGCGGTGATAGCGGGAGTTGAACTTACGGGACACAACGTAGCGACGAACGCCGGAGCCCGCCGTCTCCACCCGCGACTCGTCACCGAGTTCACGATCCCGAAGTTGGACGATGGGGCCCACCGCGGAGCTGGCGGTTCTCTGAGGTTGAACAGACATGAGAGGAGAAAGATAAGAAGAGCGGTCACCTAGACCTCGTTATATAGTCCAGAAGACCGAACAGCGGCCACACATCTCAACGCCACCTCCCAAAGCCACCACTCCGCGAGCAAGACATTTATATAGGGGATTTCAGCTTTTCAGACGCCCCACAGGTCTGAGAGCACCCAGGCCGAGACGAATCCCTCGAAGGAAGGCAGGGAAGCATGCAGGTCAGACAACCATCAACCACATCATTTAAGGATGGCCCGACCATCGGAAAAGTCAACCGAGTCCACAGAAGGAAATAAAGGACGTCAGCCCAACGGACGGAAACCCCCCCGGATCTCCCAAATCTCCGACGATGTTTCCAGGGGCCAATGTTGGGGGATAAAAAACCAATTTGTACACGTGGAGGACGGGCCCGCCCATCGCTCTCGAAAACTGTCGTGAGAGATCAGGGTCGAACCCCAGGTACGAGTCCATGCAGTCCATGCGAAGAATGACCCCGGAAGACCAGCAGAAGGGAAGGGCCCCGAGGATCATCACGAGTTCGCTCCGAGGCGACGACGATCCCGGGCCAAATTCTCGGAAATCCCCCAAGGGGATCCAACCGGGTCCCGGACCCGGATGCCTGCAGCGCGTCCGAGGCGCCGTCCCGGGCCGAGTTCAAAAGGCAGCAGGGATCCGTGGGTCGTCCAGAGAGGCGCGAGGAAGAGCCCTCCCACTCAGGATTCCACGACGATATCCGCGCCAGACGCCTCAGACACCGTACCCCGGAACTCGCATAAACCCAATGCAAAATCGTGCCCCGGCATTTAATGATCGAAGATTAGATCTTAAACGTGTCCTGATGTCGTGGCTCTGCATGAGCATGTACTCTCACCTATAAAAGCCGACCCCCTCGTCTCATTGTAAGGGCGGCGAAAATTACCGAATAAAAGACATATAAAAAGAAAGACATTATCTTCTTCAGCTCGGAATTCTTATCCTTTTCCCCCGGGGTCTAGAAATTTCAACCATTTCTACATATAAATTCACATGATTTGGTAGTCGTTGCGAAACCCTCATATCCACCCCGTATATCACCCTCTCCAACAAAAACGACCCAAAACAAAACTCAACAAGAGATCTCGATTAACCAATATCTCTAGTTTGATCGGGACATATGTATCGGAGGGATCGTACTGTACGCTAACTATATTACAAGGTTCTTGGAGGCACTTCATTTGTATCTAGGGAATTAGTGAAGCGTGGCTGCTAGACGCTCGTCACTGATTCGTTGGGCACCGACTTGTTCGGAGATTAAATAATATGATTATTAATCTAAAACTCTTGGGAGTGGTTGAAATAAGAACAATATGTTGTTCGAATCACAATATGTTGTGAGCCCACGGCTAGTTATACACTTGAACCATTGAGGGTCACATTCTCGTGTAAACCGATCCTTGAATACGATCATGTATTAATTAACTGTTAATTAAGTACATATAGTCGGAGGTCAATATGATTGAATCCGAGATTCATAATTGTGATTATGAGTTGGAAATAATACTAAGCTAAAGAAAACGGACACGATGGTGTAAACTTTCTATTTTGGGAAATTTCCCGATTTAGCAGTACCCCTGAAATGGGCTTTCCGATTTTGTGAAATTGGAAAATTTTATTTTTATCTCATATTGATGAGAAAATTAAAACGAGAAAGAAAATATAATCGTTATATTTTTCGGAGATGAAATTGATTGTCAATTTTGGAGAAACGTAATGACGGCTAATGGATTGGGCCGGCTAGGGTTAATGGATCCGATCCATTAGGGTTTGAGCCCAACAAGCTCCTTTCTTCACCTATAAAAGGAGCTCCATAGGCATGAGAATAAACACACCAAAGTGAAGAGCTCAAAACCCTAGCCTCACTTTCTCTCCTCTCCTCTCTCCCTCTCGTCCGCCCCCTCGGCCCCTCCCTCGGAGGACCGCCGACAACCGGAGCCGCCACCCGCCGCCGCCTAGTGCCGCCGCCGGCAGCCGCCTCCCCTCGCCGGAATCCGATCCCGGCACCGTTTTTCCGGCCCGTTTTTCCCGTCGTATTCTCCCTTACGTGTTTCTAGTGCAATACATAAGTTGGATTACCTATACGAGGTGAAACCTGATTAGACGAGAGACGCCGAAGGAACGCCCGAGCACAGCCCGAGTCGCGCCCGTGCGCTCCAGCCGTGACACACGAGTCCAGCCGAGAGCCCCGCCACTCGCCCGGCTCTCCCCGCACACGACCCGTGCCGTCCCCGCGTCGCATCCGCGCGACTTCCGACGAACCTAGTTTCGTTCGATGAATCCCTGAGGTACTTACGATTAAATTTAGATTTAATTGTTTGCGTTAATTGTTTTAAATGTCAATTAAATTTAAATTGACTCGAATTAAATAATATGATTATCTTAATTGTCAATTTGAGCAAATGATTATGTGACATGTTTACGTAATTAATTATATATGTGTAATTAATTAATTTGATTAATTGAACTGCACAATTCAAGTTGATTAGAATTAAATAATATGATTATGTTAATTGTCAATTTAACGCAAATTAATTATGTATGGATGTTCACATAAACTCAAGTTGATTAGAATTAAATAATACGATTATGTTAATTATCAATTTGACACAAATTAATTATGTCACATGTTTTCATAATTAATTGTATGAGTGTAATTAATTAATGTGATTAATTTAATTGCGCTAGAAGTAATTAATTTATATGATAAATATAATTGCGGAAGTAATTAATTTATTTGATAAATTTAATTGTGCAAGATTTAATTTGCGTGGATGCATGAATTAAATATTTAATTATTTGATAATTAAATTAAATGGTGGATTATTTATTCTAATTAGATTTGAATTAAATCAATTAATGCATGTAATATTGAAAATATGATTTTCAATAAAATAAAATAAATATAATGTAAAATGTTTACATTAATGAAAAAAAGTTTTTCATAAAATTTTTGTTTTCCGCTGCGTATACATGCACATCCCCAACAATTCCCGCACAGGGATCTTGCCCTGGGGAATTTGCTTCATGCCCCGGAACCAACTCTTGGATCGCTCCGGGCCCCACGGTATTTATATAGTCAGGAGCTTGGGATTCCAACCCTGTAATAATAACTTCAGCCACTCGGGACTTTTTGTTTTGCTCATCCAGTGAGTCTTTGATATTTTCCGCCAGACTTTCCCGGGGATTATCATTTGCAGTTATAACTATGTTATCAAGATCACATAAATACAAAAGACACTTCTTTGCCATTAGTAGATCGCCCCTAACGGTGCCAACAGCACCGGAGGGAGTGGGGAATTTTACACAATAGTAGTAGGATGAGGCTACCGCTTCGAAAGCGTCCAAAAAGGGCCTACCTAAGAGTGCATTATAGCCGCTCTCCCTATCTATTATTACAAATTCCAAGTTCCTAACCAACATCAGACCTGGATTCTTGACATCTTTCAGCTCCACCGGCAGAACGATCTTGCCATATGGATGTACCACGTCGTTGCCAAAACCTTTGAGTATCAGATCGCACGGTGAGACATAACGGGACAGCTTGCCCATCTGATCCAGGGCATTCTTATACAGAACATTGCAGTGAGCACCGTTGTCAACCAAAGTGCGAGATACATCAATTCCCAAGATCCTCGCCCTGATTACCATGGGTTCATCCCTCGGGAATTTGGCCTCAGCTCGATCCCGTGGTGTGAAAGATATCACCACAGTTTCACAGATTGTTGCGCTCTGCGAAGGCGCAGTAGCCATCAGGACTTCCCACATAGCAAAGTCCCTTTTGCGTTTCCGCTTGCTGTCTTCAGTTAAGGGCCTGACACCACCAATCATCATAACTTCCTGGGGACCCTGAGGCCCCGGAGCATTTTGATTCTGGCCCGGTGCAGCTAGTGGAGGGCCCTGGGGAATCTGACCCCGTGGCTCATTCCCTACAGCCCCGGGACGGGGGAGGTACTGCCACAGTTTGCCCTCATTGAACAGCCTCCACAGTTGCCTCAGTAACTGACGACACTGGTGTTGGAGTTGTGTACTTAATGTCTAGATTTAAGTAACGGTAAACTCCCGATCATAGCATTTAATCTATTTAATTAATAAACAATTATTTGCATTTAATATATGCAAATCATAGTTCTGGATTTTATACGTTGTAGTTAGTATGGTGCTGCATGGGCGCACAGAAGATCATACTATCGGTTACTCGTATTTAATCGAACAGTTGCTCACGACCTAGATGGACACGAACTAATCCATCGGTATAGTCGTTGTGTGAGAGAGAAAATAATTTATCTTAATTATTTTATCACACTTGTACACTTGGTGTATTGGGCGGATCAGCTTGAGATTTATTGATTAGGATTGCCTTGGATAATCAATTTAAATCTCGGAGTATTTTATTCTTAATCCCCGATACTATTGCGGGTGTATATATTTAATATTAGAGGCTTTGATTTTCCAAAGGAATTAACCGATTTAATTATTGGGTTAATTACCGGTAAAGTTGGGTCGCTATATTTTATATACGACATGCCGTGAATACTTGACGGGAAAGTGTATCCCGGAAGGGTTGATAATATCCCCGAGATGAGTTCATAAGGAATTATTGTGTAAACCTCATGAGTGGATTCGTTCCGCACAATAATAAAGGTTGAATGGTACTAGTCTCGGATATAAGATATGAATATTATTTATTGAGCAATAAATAAATTTATTCATGGATATTTAAATCTTAAATACACGGAATAAATAATACTAATCGGAGAAATATTATTTGATATAATATGGAATAATATTGGGAGTGCAATTTTATTTATATAGTGGAAAATAAATAAAATTTAATATTGATAAGGATTAATGGATTTGGGTTGGACCCAATTTAATCTTCAATATTTAGAAGCCCAATATTTATTCTCCTTATGATCCCCTACGTAGCCTATATAAGCACTACATGGTCTTCACTTTTCAACACATAATAATTGACCTACGCCAATCATAAAGTCTTGAGAGTGAGGAAGATCCATAGGAATCCGATAGATCGTCGCCCACACGACGTTCGGACGAAGTGCTAGGAATACGCGGGAAGGTCGCAAGGTCATCAACAAGATTCGTTTCTCCGTACAACGAATCGAGGTAATAATCGAGAAACCCCCTTCTTGATTATTTGTGCTTGTTAATCGTAATATGTACATGAACAAGACGATCCGGGAAAAACGACGATCATCGCGGACGGGGATTCGAGATCCCCGACGAAGATCGAAGGGGGCGGTCGAAACCCTAGGGCTCGACCGCCCGGCGCGCGCGACGAGGGGCGAAGCCCCGGCTGGACGCCGGGGCATGCGATCGACTTCGGTCGATCGCTGGGGTGCCACGGGCTGGTGCCGTGGCGGACCCCAGCCGCCCTCGACAGCGGCGTGCGCAAGGGAGGAGCCCCGGCTGAAGCCGGGGCGAGCGATCGACCGCGTGGTCGATCGCAAGGGAAAGCCGCGGCTGATGCCGCGGCGGGTCAGCCGGGAGATGACCGCCCTCCTCCGGCGAAGGTGGTGAGTCGCCGGACTCACCACCGGGAGCTGTTCCGAACAGCCCCAGCGATCGCCATGCACGGCGATCGCGAACCCCAGCCGCGATGGGGTTCGGCTAGGGTTTAGCCGCGGGTTTATCCCGCGGCGACGCTCTTGTCGAGCCCGGTTCTTCGCGTGTGGTTCGCGTTCGTGATTTCCGACTCGTGGGAGAAAATCGGCTGGGGGCGGGCTGCGTGTCTTCGGGCGCGTAGTCTCCAAAGGTCGGACTCCTGCGGATGAGTCGGTGTTCGTGCGATCTCCGGCGACGGGTTTTCGGTCGGGTTATCGGTTCCGCAATTTTTTTTGATAGCCCGGGACATCGAATCCCAGCAAATGGTATCAGAGCGTTTGGTTTCGTGTTCATGTATATATTCGATTATTGTTCTACCTTGCAGGATTTCCGGCTATCATGGTTGGATTTAATTAATTGTTTTTTAATTAATTATCATGATTATTAAACTCTCGGACATGTCGAGATTCGTTTTGTGTGGTTGAATGTTTGTAATAGTAAAAATTCGGGGGTTGACCGAATTTAGGATTTATTATTACGTTCTTTATTTTCCGGAAAATGTATAGGGTCGATTTCATGTATAGAATCGATACCGGAATTGTAATTTAATTTTTTTGTAAATTATTTACGTTGGTTCGATGATGAGACGATCGCCGGAAGACGAAGAAGTGACGAAGAGAGTAGGGCTTGGGATCGATCCCATGATGGTGATCGACCCATGGCCTAGCCGGCGTGGCTAGGCGGCGGCGGCGCTCCTCCCCGAGTGGCCGGCCGATTCATCTAGGTGGGGATGGTGTGGGGTCTCCCAATCCCATGCTATTCCTACCAAGAAATTACTTTCCAAATTAATTCGGATTTTTCCTATTTGATTGTTCTCCTTTTGGAAACTCTCATGGATTAGGAAAATAATTAATTTAAATTAATTTTATTTTTATTGATTTATTCCTTCATGGAATTATTCATAGATTAGAAATTTAATTAATTTAGTACTAAATTTATTTTTCCTATTTGATTATTCCTACTCATGGGAATATTCATGGATTAGGAATAAAGATAAATTTGGAAAGTAGTAAGTCCTAATTTATTTTATTTCCTTGTTTTATTATAGATATCTTCTAGAATATTCCAAGTTTTACTTGGATAGATTATTCTAAAGATTTAATAAGAACTAGAGAGGAAAATAAATAAATAAAAATATTAATGATATTTAATTTTATTTTTGATATATTCGATTGACTTAATTTTCGAATTAAGTAACTTTTGGATTAATTGAAAATAAATAGATTTAAATATTAGAGATTAATATTCTCGTCACATGGAGCATTCAAGAAACGAAGACTGAAGACTAGAAGATGCATATGAAGATAAAGCCATGATAGTCGGGAAAAAATAATTTCTCTAGCATTATTTTTGACTATGTGCTATGTGCTTTATTGCTTCCATGCATGCTTATGTGTTTAATTATGCATTAGATAGCGTATCCCTTTGTTATAAAAAGCTAAGTGGGAGAGGGGATGGAAACATTCCCATGGTCTCCATTACTGTTCTCTTGGTGACTCTTATGGACTTTTGAAAGTTCGTATAGATGTGTCATTGGAGGAGAATTCTTGTAATTCCTCTTACAAGAAACATTGATCATGTTTATCAAACAATGCCTAATTTGTCTTTCTGAAACTGACTTCAAGTCGACTCATTCTCACCCCGGGGAGTGGAATGGAGCCAGAGCCACTTGGTCATGTGGATGACACAAATTAGAGACTTTCGTGCCATTCTTTGATAGGTGGGTCGTTTGTCTGCTCGGCTCCCTCATTCGTGAGAGATAGGGTCGCTCGCATGATGAATCACTGGTTAGAAACTTCGAGTTTCACTTATGATTCTCCGCGTCTTGATTTACGAAAATCGAATGGATCTTGTAATTGGGAGTCAATTATAAAAGTCTCTTAGTGTCGTAAACGTCCACACCACGTGGCTTGCTACACTGACGGATTTTGGATTAATTGATGTAGACAGTTGTAAGGAATTGTGAAGAGTTGTGAAGTTGTCGTAAACGTCCACACCACGTGGCTTGCGGTAATGTAGCAATTCCAAACGATTCACTTTGGTGCTGAGTAATGGTTTACACTTAGATACGCCTTGTAGTATTCCTCCCCACGAGGTTACGCTATAAGTGATGTATGACCAAAGAAAATCTAATTGCTAAATTATTTGGGTGGGTAAACGTCCACACCACGTGGCTTGCCTTACCTGATGGGATTTTAGATGTGATTAGTAATTTAATGATATTATTTAAGGGAGATAATATCGGATATTAAATTAATTGTTTGTTTAAATGTGCTTATAGGTTTAGAGAATAGCTATGAACCCACTTTCTATGATACTCAAGGAGCATAAGCTCACTGGCACCAACTATATTGATTGGAAGAGAAATTTAGACATTGTCCTAACTTCGGAAGAGTACAAGTTTGTACTCCATGAAGTGTGCCCTGCTGAGCCCACGGCTGCCTCAACTGATGAGGAAAAACTGACATATCGGAAGTGGAAAAAGGCTGATGAAATGGCTAGGTGTTATATTTTGGCTTCCATGTCAAATGTACTCCAAACCCAACATGAGTCGATGGACACTGCCTATGATATGATGTTTAACCTCAAGGAGATGTTTGGGGAGCAAGATCGTGCGGCAAGGCAAGAAGCCATGAGAGTCCTCATGTCGACTACTCAATCTGAAGGAACGCCCGTAGGGGAGCACGTTCTTAAGATGATGAGTTTGTTGAATGAACTTGAGGTCCTAGGAGCTTCTATTGATGCTGAGACGCAAGTCGACATCATACTCCAGTCTCTGGCCCCTAGTTTTGAGCAGTTTCGTATGAGCTATAATATGGGTAAACTATCTTATACTCTTGCGCAACTCCTGACTGAACTAAAGGCGGCAGAGGGGATCTACAAGAAGGGCAAGTCTCAAGCGCTTGTAGCTACCAAGTCCAAAGGCTTTAAGCCTGGTGGAGGTAGGGGCAAGAAAAGGAAGCAAGCCATGAAACCCAGTGGTGCCAAGAGGAGTGGACCACGAGTGGGGGCTAGTAAGCCAAAGGGCAAGTGCTTCCGATGCAACAAGTCTGGACACTGGAAGTCTGAATGTCCTCTCAAAGGTACGAATTTTTCTTTAGTCCTAAAAACATAGTCAGCGGTATTATCTACCAGAATTCTGGTGTGTAGATATGGAACCACTGACGGTATGTGCATTAAATGCAGGGGTTCCAGAAAACCCGGCGACTTAGAGAAGAAGAGTTCGAGTCTACATGGGCAAAGCTGTTGGGGTAGCAGCGGTTGCAGTGGAAGACATTTATCTGTTTTAAGTTTTCATTTCAGTTATTGCTTATGTACCCTTTTTATTTTTTGAAAAAGAACTTCGTTCTAGTTTTCTTTATTATTAATGGATATTTTATTTCTTTAATCATTTGATGGTTTGGATAAGAAATAATGGTGATATCTATTATGGTACATTAGATAGCAATATGTGAATGATGAATCCTTAGTCTACCACGATGCAACAAACCGTTATATATAACTTGTTTTACTTATTAGATATATTTCTCTTATCAATCATTATACTTGTGAATTCTTGAACTTGGTAGTATCTATTCAAAAGGGATTCAAAAGGTCGAAATTGATTTGATCAATTATAGTTGGAGGAATGGACCTCCCGACCTAAGAATCGATCTTGGAAGATGATACAACTGAGTTAACCTTTCTGATAAAGGATGGAATTCAGACAAGTATAGGAAATGATTTATGGTTAATGCGGTATGTGAAATTGGAGAAGGTACGAGTCGTTCTTTCAAGAATACTCGAGGATGGATTGGACTACTTGCTGTGCCATAAGGGCGGAGTGTTTTCAAACACAAAGTCATTATGGGGATCCTTCAAAGTATATCCATTTGTAGCCTGCGACCTGATCGCGGAGGCTATCACCTATCTAAATAACACATAGCATAAATCAAAGATTGAGATTAAGTCTCAAGCGCATACACTTATGTGTAGACATGGTGTGAGAAATGGGATTCTAATGGTAAAAGAACAAGTTTGTTCGGAACTACCTATGTTCTATGGATATTTCTGGACGCAACGGCACATTCTATGTGGTTGTAGAATATCCTAGAAGAACAAGTAATTGTATGTTCAATAGTACTACGAACCAGAAGGGTGTTCTCGCCCGGTTCATAGAGGAAAAACTATTAGATGAACTACAATGCCCTAATTGACAAAGTACTTTAAAATGAGGAAAGGGAAAGACTGAGAACCAGCCTGACCGAGTAGTAGTACACCACTAACTGCACCTAATGTTGTTACTGTTATACACCGGAACGCCATTGCAGTGGGAGGTTGTTAAGCAACCAGAGATGTTCATAAGACTGGAGGAGTTTTTGAACTCTGGATCCAGTATACATGAAATCGATCCCTAGGTCTGCATAGATTTGCGAGAAAGGTGTGTTAGAGACGTAATGGAAACAAAGGTGGTGTTTCTCGGAATTTTGTGTAGATAACACTTTGTCATTGGCGACAATGTGAAAATGTTGTCAGACATAAAATAGAGGTTGTCTAAATGAATCGAGGTATAAGATTAAGATGAAGTTGGATCATGTTCTTAGAAATCTTTCGATCTCTGGATTAGAACATTTGTACTTCTCTTAATTTATCTCATACGATTATGGTTTGTTTTAAACATGCACAATTCTGAGAAAGGTTATTACCTTTCGGGAACAGAATACATCTATCTAAAGGCATGTGTTTCGAACACATGAAGGAGACAGATATGGACAAAGCAGTTTCCTGTACTTCAAGTATGGAAAGCTTTATAGATGCAATGTTGTAAAACAAGAACCTGATATCAACTATGCGGTTTGCGTAGTGGGAGGATATCAAAGTAATCTGGATAAGGGATGTTCGAATGCTGCAAGAGTACTTTCATAGTACTGGCTTGAGCAAGACGAAATCTTCTTAGATTACAGATTCTCAGATCCAAAAATCAGAGAAGGACCAGTGAAAGTCGATATCAGGCTATGTGTTCACTTTTAGAAAGAGGTGGAACCATGAAATGAAAGAGTGATAAGCGGGACGCTTCTCAGACTCTCTCATAACCGAATAGCAGCCTCAGAGGCAGCGGAAGTTTTGGTTAGGTTCCGGAATGACCTCTGAACTTGGATATGATTCTTGGTTCACCAAAGGCTATGTACATAGCGGTGCGTGGAGAACTGGAAGAAGTCATAAGTTCGAAAAGTGATGATAACACATAGAGCAAGTACCACCTGATACGAATCATCGTCGAGGGAGACGACGTAGTAACTTCAGAGCGGCAACCTAGAGTGCTCACTCACATAGTACTCGGAAGTACACCTTAAGCACGTGATGAGTATGGGAACCGGGAGTTTGGAGGAAATGACTAGACCTTAGTACAAGTGGGAGATTGTTGGAGTTGTGTACTTAATGTCTAGATTTAAGTAACGGTAAACTCCCGATCATAGCATTTAATCTATTTAATTAATAAACAATTATTTGCATTTAATATATGCAAATCATAGTTCTGGATTTTATACGTTGTAGTTAGTATGGTGCTGCATGGGCGCACAGAAGATCATACTATCGGTTACTCGTATTTAATCGAACAGTTGCTCACGACCTAGATGGACACGAACTAATCCATCGGTATAGTCGTTGTGTGAGAGAGAAAATAATTTATCTTAATTATTTTATCACACTTGTACACTTGGTGTATTGGGCGGATCAGCTTGAGATTTATTGATTAGGATTGCCTTGGATAATCAATTTAAATCTCGGAGTATTTTATTCTTAATCCCCGATACTATTGCGGGTGTGTATATTTAATATTAGAGGCTTTGATTTTCCAAAGGAATTAACCGATTTAATTATTGGGTTAATTACCGGTAAAGTTGGGTCGCTATATTTTATATACGACATGCCGTGAATACTTGACGGGAAAGTGTATCCCGGAAGGGTTGATAATATCCCCGAGATGAGTTCATAAGGAATTATTGTGTAAACCTCATGAGTGGATTCGTTCCGCACAATAATAAAGGTTGAATGGTACTAGTCTCGGATATAAGATATGAATATTATTTATTGAGCAATAAATAAATTTATTCATGGATATTTAAATCTTAAATACACGGAATAAATAATACTAATCGGAGAAATATTATTTGATATAATATGGAATAATATTGGGAGTGCAATTTTATTTATATAGTGGAAAATAAATAAAATTTAATATTGATAAGGATTAATGGATTTGGGTTGGACCCAATTTAATCTTCAATATTTAGAAGCCCAATATTTATTCTCCTTATGATCTCCTACGTAGCCTATATAAGCACTACATGGTCTTCACTTTTCAACACATAATAATTGACCTACGCCAATCATAAAGTCTTGAGAGTGAGGAAGATCCATAGGAATCCGATAGATCGTCGCCCACACGACGTTCGGACGAAGTGCTAGGAATACGCGGGAAGGTCGCAAGGTCATCAACAAGATTCGTTTCTCCGTACAACGAATCGAGGTAATAATCGAGAAACCCCCTTCTTGATTATTTGTGCTTGTTAATCGTAATATGTACATGAACAAGACGATCCGGGAAAAACGACGATCATCGCGGACGGGGATTCGAGATCCCCGGCGAAGATCGAAGGGGGCGGTCGAAACCCTAGGGCTCGACCGCCCGGCGCGCGCGACGAGGGGCGAAGCCCCGGCTGGACGCCGGGGCATGCGATCGACTTCGGTCGATCGCTGGGGTGCCACGGGCTGGTGCCGTGGCGGACCCCAGCCGCCCTCGACGGCGGCGTGCGCAAGGGAGGAGCCCCGGCTGAAGCCGGGGCGAGCGATCGACCGCGTGGTCGATCGCAAGGGAAAGCCGCGGCTGATGCCGCGGCGGGTCAGCCGGGAGATGACCGCCCTCCTCCGGCGAAGGTGGTGAGTCGCCGGACTCACCACCGGGAGCTGTTCCGAACAGCCCCAGCGATCGCCATGCACGGCGATCGCGAACCCCAGCCGCGATGGGGTTCGGCTAGGGTTTAGCCGCGGGTTTATCCCGCGGCGACGCTCTTGTCGAGCCCGGTTCTTCGCGTGTGGTTCGCGTTCGTGATTTCCGACTCGTGGGAGAAAATCGGCTGGGGGCGGGCTGCGTGTCTTCGGGCGCGTAGTCTCCAAAGGTCGGACTCCTGCGGATGAGTCGGTGTTCGTGCGATCTCCGGCGACGGGTTTTCGGTCGGGTTATCGGTTCCGCAATTTTTTTTGATAGCCCGGGACATCGAATCCCAGCAACTGGTTTGTTGAATGTCCGTGTTTCTCATGGAAATCACACCATAGGTTCGGGTTCAACTTCTCTGGGGGAGTGTTAATAGGCGGGGGCCTGGTTAACACATCTACCCTCTGAGTCAGGAACACCTGCAAAATGGCCTCAGGGGCCTTACCAGTTTCACGCCGAATATTGGCTTCCAGTTCTCTTATTCCATCCATCCTGGGATCAGTACCGGTTTTCACACCGGATTTCTTTCCAATATAGTTTGGCCTTTTCTCCGAAGAGAATGGGGCCTTCTTTTTGGTTTCGCCCAGGCCCCGCGGGGTCCTGGTCAACCTTTGATATGCTACCTCAGCGGCAGCTTTCACACGAAATTCTTCATAAGATTTCGGATAATTCTTCATCATCCACTTGAACAACTTTGAGCTTCTTCTCAAACCAGTCATGGCGGTATGGAGTTTTAAATTCTCATTTATATCCTCTCCGCCAGCCAGGAGGATTTCCTCAACTCGATCCACATACCTTTCATCCGACTCCTCATCATCCTTTTTTATCCCGAGTAGACGTTGGCTCTGTTCCAGTCTCACAGCCTTAGAGGCAAAATGCGTCACGAACCTTTGCACCAAATCATCGAAACATTTAATCGAGTGTGCAGGGAGGCCAGCGTACCATTTGTGGGGAACATCACCCAACGTAAGGGGAAAGAGTCTACAGCGCGTCGCATCAGTTGCGCCGCGACCGGACATGTAAGACCTGAACCTACTCAAATGAGTCTCTGGGTCAGTTTTACCGTCATAGACTAAGGATTGCATGGGTAGGATTTCAGTTTGCATGGATGCATGTTCAACCTCTGGGGCCAGGGGTTCATTTTTGTAACCTGAAGGTACATGCACACCCTGTCCCTCATTTATTCGTCTCTCCAACTCAACATATTTCTGCTTCAGATCTACGATCTCCGGGTCCTCTGCCACAGCCCCTCGGGCCCCGAGCACAGAAGAACCCTCACGATACCGATGCATGTCAATCTGGCTGCCTTTCCTTCGACGATCCGTCGAAGTGGCCACATATTCTGCATTCCGGTTCAGATCTATTACCGGGTGCTTTTTCCGCTCTCTCTTGCGGAGGCGTTTGACCTTCTCTGGAGCCACAGGTGTGGCATGTCCAGGTGTCATAAAAGCACCGGTTGCATGTTTTACTGGAGTTGTCAAAACGTATTTTCTGTGCATAAGAGCATGCACGGCTTCATCAATTTTTTCTGGGGTATCCAGATTTCCGAATTTGATTGGGGGCGGAGCCACAACGGGCGTCGACGGCCCACCCAAATCATACGGGTGAAAACGACGAGCACGGCGGCGAGAACGATGACGGCGAATAGGAGCTCTTACCTGAGAATTCGAGTGCAGATCGGTTTCTGCATGGCCGTCGGCGGGGCTTTCCTCATCGGCAATCTGGATTGTCGGCGGTGGTGCATCTCGGTTGACGGGTTCTGGGTCTGCCTCAGCTGTCGGAGCATTGGGATCCTCGATAACCGCCTTGCCCATGACGTCACGCCACCTGCCGGAATCTCCAGAGCCGTCGGATGCCATCGCGCCTTCTCTCTCGTCTGCCATTTATGTCGCCGGTTGAACCTCTAACTTCGATGCGTAAAACCTGATCTCCTTCTAGCGCCACTGTTCGGACCTTTTTTCACTCAATTCATATATTACTGGAACGAGGGGTTATAGAATAGGGTACCAACAGAATATTTATTTGTTAGGACAAGTTATAGATCGAAGTTTGTATGTTGCCGGAAATCTGGAAATTAGGATGAACATCAAAGTGTTCTTGAGCTTAAAGCTCTTTTCCATTACTTATAGTATTTAGGAAATAAAAAATGGTGAAGTCCTTTCCTCCTCTCTCTTCTCTCTCTTATATACTAGTAGTTTGCATGAGCATGCAAGCTCTTCTAATGCCACCTATTAGCCTCCTATCACATCTAATCCCACTAATGAAGACTTTTAAGCAATTACATTAAATACCCACTAATCTTGTCTTCCACTTGCTGCATGTCACCAGAGGCGCACCACCTCTTTCCTGGAGCCTAATCTGATTGATCCTTTAATCTGGTACAGGGTTGTCTGCCCGGGGCTACGGTTGAGCTCGCCTGGTCTCTTCTTCACTCTTGGCTTCAAAATATGATTTGGTTTTCGGTTGACTCTCGATCTGATGACGTGGCTTCGGTCGTCTGGACACGTGTCGGTGTTGGATTTTTATGGTGTAACAGGGGTGTATCAAGTAAATATAATAAATAATTAAGATAATAAAGATGTGGGGGTGTACTTAGAGGAAATGGGTGTACTAAGATGAGTGCCAATATAACTGGGGGTATGGACTGGAGAAAACGAATTTGGCATATGATGAGGGATAATAATTTGATCTACAGAGAAATTTACGAATTTGGGAGACTTACGAATTTGGGGCACGATGAGGGTTGAGAATTATCCTGCAAAAAATAGGCCAGAAGAAACGATTTATCAATTTGATAAATTCTGATACTGCAAAATTATAAAGGAGCAATAAGATCAGTGCCAAGATAATTGCGGGTATGGACTAGGGAAGACGATAAGAGAAAAATACAAGAAACCATATAAAAAACTGAAAGAGATAGAAACTTACGGATTTGGAAGAAGAGAATCGATTTTCTGATATTGTCGAATTTGAAAACTGCAAAAAAAAATATATCAGTATAATTATAAAACCTTAAAAACTTGAAAACCTAACCGAGAAAAATGAAATGAGAATAAGATCTGCAAATCTTGTGAATGAGAATGAGAAGACGAATAAGCGGTTTCGTGTGAATAATAAATGATGAATGATTATATAATTATTAAAAATAAATGGTTAAATAATTTTTATTTTTTTATTTCAATTGTCCCACTTTTTAATTTTTGTTATTAAAGTTTATTTGTGTTAATAATTTTAAGAAATATAAAAATAAAATAAAAAGTGTAGGTAAACCGTGAATTATAGGGGTGATTATTCGGTACAGACTGGTACCCGCACCCGAATTTTTCGAGTACCCGTACCCTAATAATCAAAAAAATTCATCTCATAACTCGATTCTCTTTAATAAATCGGGTACCCAATACTCGGGCCGGGTAAACGAGTACGGTAATCGGGTACCCAAAATTACCCTAAAATTTTAATTTACAAAAAATCAATAATAATATTCAAATTCAATAATTTATTTTCATCAACTAACAATAAAAGATTATCAATTAAAATTTAAAATTGCAATAAAAAACAAAAATTATAATTAAAAATAATAAAAATATGTCGTTTATTATATATATATATAATGTTGTAGATTTTTAATTAATATATCAATATATTTATTATTTTAACTTAAATAATTAATCGGGTATTTCGGGTATACCCGAACGGGTAATCGGGTACCCTAATACCCAATATTTTTTTTAAATGAATTTCATAACCCTACTCTTTACTCAAATTTATTGGGTACGGTTACCCAAAAACCCTAACGGGTGCGGGTATTTCGGTACAAACCTGAATACCCGAACCCGAATAGTCACCCCTAGTGAATTATATAATTTATTAGTTGTATATTTAATAAAATAAAATTGTTAAATAATTAATTTGTTTCTATTTTAATTATTTCAAATAAAAGTTTAAATTGTTATATATTTTATAAGTTAATTTTTTTTTATTCATTAATATAAATTGACATAAACAAATATATTTTTAAAATTAAACATTCGCAACAATTAGCTAATAAAGTTAAATTGTAGGTATTAAATGATCATGTAGCTAATGAAGTTAAATAGTTGAATAATTAAGTTAAGTTTAGTTAGTTCAGATTCATTAAGTTTAGTGTAGTCATTTTTTTTTCATTTTTTTAAAAATTATTTCAATATTTTAAAATTAAAATGAAATTGAAGTTAATTTCAGTTAGTTTAGTTCAATTTGTTTCAGTCCATAAGTACATGTCCTAAGAGGCAACCTCGAAATGTAAACAATGTCATCTTTGTTTTCGTCTCCTATAACCTTCGTCTCAATAAGATTAAATTGACGGTATGATCGATATTTTGTATTAGCATAATTAGGTAATTAGGCTCAGTTGAATGTTGTAAACCCATTAAATAAAAGATGAATTATCGTATAATTAATAAAATTAAATAGTTGAATAATTATTTTTATTTTTATTTCAATTATCTCGTTTTTTGTTATTGAATTATTTGTGTTAATAATTATAAAGAAAAAAATATTGAAAGTGTATGTAAACAGAATTATATAATATTTATTAATTGTATATTTAATAAAATAAAATTGTTGAAATAACAAAACACAAAAAAATTAGGAGAAATAAATTACCTAAGAATGCTGCTGTTAGGTTTCCAGTCCGGAAGAAAATTTATACATTCCATTATCATCCCCGAAATTCCAAATCAAGAAGACGATAAACAAATATAATCCATTAACTATCTTTATAGCTTCAGTACTGGAGTCCTCCAGAAAGTAAAAGAACATTCCTTTATTCAATAATTAAAATTTCATCTCATGTCATGAAGCTGTTCTCTCACCTTTCTTCTCCTCTTAAGACAACACATCCCCTTAAAACAATCATAGACTCGCAAAATGAGTGAATCACATTAAAAACTGATAATGGAGATTTGCAAAACAGATAATGGAGATTTGCAAAACAGATAATTGAGATTAAAAAAAACAATATACATACCTTGATCTGCCGCATAAATCTGCCTAAAATGGAAGCACGGGTTCTAAAAATTCGAAAGTCGAAATTTCTTAAAAACATATTTAAGATCTGAAACGTTTAATCTGTGAATTGATACAATATCAAAGGGACCCGATTAACAATAACATGTAAAAAATAAAATCTAAAACACTCAAAAAATCATAATTGACAACTGAAATTACAAAAGTTGATAACCTTATGCCCTTTTGTAAACAACAAATCAAAATTGTATCCCCGAGAACATCGTTTCCTTTAAAAACGCGCTAGAAAAACCACATGACTTAAAGTGCTCGAATCAAATAATTTTGGTGATGAAAATAATAATTACTGATTAGACGTTTTTGGTGTGTCTCTCGTCAAAATCCGAGGTCAATTGTAGTTTGACTCGGTATCAATCCAAGGAAACAGAAGAGTAGAGTTTAAGTGAATAACTAGTGTTAGATGCATTTTTCATTATTCTAAAATCCTAGGTTCAAGTTCAATTAACAAAGACAGTAAATAAGAACACAAAAGAAATAACTTAAATACTTGAATTGAAAAGACTCGGACGATAATAATCAAACTTAGAAATTAGATTTATATGTCTCCTTTTTCAACCAACACGATTAAACACACGAACGTCAAGTTCCCGGTCGGGTTGCTTAACTCGTAAAAACTACGTTTAATCCACTTAGAGGTTCGCTCCCGATCGGGTTACGATTCTAAGATTATGATAATCGTATTTGATCTTCCGGTTAATACAAATCAATTCTTTCGTAAATCATACCATCATCCGAGTTACAAACTTAGTTCAACATCTTGACAAAATATTTAACAACAATAATTAAAAGAGACATGATCAAGAATTAAAATAAGACAAAGCATTAATAAAAATAACATCAAAGCAATTAGAAATCTACATGTTTATTACAAGTAGTTAAAAGTATGAAAAGAAGCAAAGAAAAGTAAAACAAATAATCGAAATCAAGTTTAAAGTTCAAACTAGTAAAAGTAGTGGTCGTAGAACTTCGATCGTGCTTCTCGACTCGTGAACGTTGCCGTTGTCAATGGCTTCGTCCCCGATCTTTTCCCCAAGTTCAGAAGGCGGAAGTTAGCTTTCCAATGCAAAAAAAATCACTTAAATCGGACTTCAAATGCCCAAGAAACTGCCCCGTAACCGCCGATGGCGCAACTGTCCAGCCTCGTTCGGCGCCCGCCGATTACTTTTGGCGCCCTCCAATCATTTCGGCGACCGCCGTTTACATTTCGGCGACCGCCGTTTTGCCCAAAAGTCTTGACTGACCTTCTGCATCATTTCGGCCCTTTTGGCGGTTATCATTTCATCTCCGGCGACCGCCGTTTTGATCCGGCGACCGTCGTTTATCATTTAGCGCCCGCCGTTTTTGTCCTGCTTCGGCTCCTTCTCGATTCTTCGATCTTTTACTTGATTCCTCGACTTTCTCCAACTCTCGACCTAAAAAACAAACTCAAACCACTCCAACACACCCCGTGAGATCCGACACACACAAAAACATCAAAAATAACTAAAACGACACAAACATAACAAAACACGACTCACAAACGACACTAAAACATAAACGAAAAACACACACACACACGACATAAATCACCCCCCCCCCCCCACACACACACACACTCAAGTTCTTGCTAGTCCCGAGCAAGGTAAAATCAACCAACACGTGTTTGCACAAATCACGTACTTTGAACTCACTAACAAACCACAACCAACCACTTGTCAAGAATGAGAAAAATAAGAGAAAATGATAACATGTCACTCAAGCTCACCTATCTCTCCGAATGTATCCCTCGAACAATAACATGGTATCATCACTCATCAAGTGCATTGAGAATATATAAAACAATACATCACAAGAAAATCCGCATACTTTGACAAAGAAGAACAAAAATCGGAATGAGATTGCAATCAAGGTAGGCTCGGGTCATAGGTAGGAATCGAAATAATAATAATACAAGTAAAATTGCTCTTGACACCTTCCTCCACCGAAAGAACTCACAATCACCCTCCTACACCAAATGTACTCATCTCCACACTTCCTATACAACCATTCACATCAAAGAATACATGTTCTCAATAGGCTTTATCATTTTAGTACCCCCGCTTTTTACTTATTTTTTTATTATTATTTTTCTTTTCTCTTTTTTTTTCTTTTTGCTTTTCTTGCTTTTTTTTTATGTTATCCCTCATCAATCGTTTCCACGATCAATGAGTATTCGTTTTTATTTAAGGGGGTAAGCTTTTTCTTCTTATATCTAGCCTTCACACGAGAAACATGTTACACTTCATCACAATCTCATATTAATCCCTTCAAACAAATCTTGCAGCACACCTATCAAATTCTCACATCACTCGTGGAACTATCGGTTACAAAAAAAAAGGCACCATGTAAGCTCAAAAGGGTTAACTATGGAGTCTCTCGACGGGCACGGTTATTTTGGGGAATTTAAATATGTGGAGTTAAATCCTAGCAATCTCATACTTCATTTTCTCATTCTTAATCAAGGCAAAGTAACTTCATATTCATGCAATGACACAACAAAGTCCAATTATCCATTCTCAATCATCTCATGCTCACACTCGAGAAAAATCATAAATACACTCCAAAGAAAATAGGCTCAAAAGCTCACATGTATATAAAAAGGTAAGAAACTCATGAATATCATATACTCATTTTCTCGACACTTAACATTCAACCTTCAACCAAGTGATTTCAAGCAACAACTTGACCATATCCACATGCAAACACACCACATTCGGGACAAATCAAATTCATTTAGCGTAGACGAATAATCCCCAACTAAAATAACACAAAAAAAACCAACATTCAACCGACTAACAAGAAATAAACACACAAATATATACAAGACTCAAAATAAAAATAAAAGGAAAAATAAAGAAAAGAAAAGAAAAACATACCTAGGTCGTGGCTAGCACGACCTCTCTCACATGTCGGGTGGTGGGTAGTTTTGGTTCGTGGGCTGCCAAGTAATTCTTGAATCACGATCTCGTTCCTAGCCTTTATTCTTGCTCAATTTTATGTCGAGAGCTTGACTTATTTCTCTTCTCACATCAGCCCCTCTTCTTGTCCAGTCGCCAATCCTTGTCGTCTTCTACATGCGACTTACTTTCAAAGTGCCTCTTCTTCTTCTCTTCTTCCTTGCCTACTCTTTTCTTTGGAATCAAATGAATCGGAGGCACCCAATCATCCTCCGTTACTCCCACTTTCGATCCGCTTCCATATAATAGGATGTTATCTGCCTTGACTACATCCTTAAAATTGATTTTCACCAACAAATTATACAAGTGTTGATGAAAGTGTTGGTCTTGCTTCTTGTTTATAAGGTTGCTTGGAATCAATACGGGTGGATGATATGAATTTTCAAACATGTGCAACCCAATTTTCTTCGTTTCATCTTCTTCAACTCTCCTCCTTTTCTTCTTCTCATCCTCCGCATCCTCAACTTCACTCTCCTCATTTTTCTCCTCCTTGACATGGATGTTCTCTTTCGGTATTTGAACTTTAATATCCACAACTTTCTCTGATCTTAACACCGTAAGAGCCTTAGCATGCGATGGTTGGCTTATAAGTTTTTCAGCCTCATCTTTTTCTTGTAGCACTCTAAGTGTTGTTGCCATTTGCCCAAGTTGTGTACTAATATCGTTCAACGCCGCTTCATATCCTTCAATTTTCACTTCAAGATTGTTCATCCTCAATTTGCTCTTCTCCACATACTTCATAATCCATTCCTCAAATTGAGAACTCGAATCTTGTGGTTGATACTGTTGCTCTTCAATCATTAATGGGGCGTTCATTTGAGAATTCCAATCATACGCATTGTATTGCATCTCGTATTCTCCTTGCCTCATCGGATTTGACATCATAAATGGAACTTGTTGTTGTTGTCCATTCATGTTCGAATAATCGTATTGTTGAGGATACATCATATGAGAATACATTTGGAGATGTCCTTCTTGTAGCACTATGCACACTCAAGTAGAACGTTAGCAAATAACAAGAAAATTTACACTAAACTAACTAAATGAAATATGAAACTAAAACTAACAAACACTTAAACAAAACTATCCGTTTCCCCGGCAACGGCGCCAATTTTGATTAGACGTTTGGTGTGTCTCTCGTCAAAATCCGAGGTCAATTGTAGTTTGACTCGGTATCAATCCAAGGAAACAGAAGAGTAGAGTTTAAGTGAATAACTAGTGTTAGATGCATTTTTCATTATTCTAAAATCTTATGTAGTCATATTATTTGGTTTTTTTAAAATAAATAAATGAGAAAATATTGGGTGTGAATTGAATTGAAATTGAGCATTTCTATTGGACAAAATCTCAATTTATCTATGTGGCAAAATTGAAGAATATTAGTGGTTATTAAAAAACCAAAGAAGGATTCAGGAATTATATATTAATAGATAACTCTTATTTGGTTTGATTAACCGAAATTTTGGTTCGATTTGGTTTGGTTTAACCGAATTAACACCCCTAACAGCAAACGTAATATATGGACGTGTGACTTGCGTTGGCTAAGAACAAGCCCCCATCAAGTGTACGTGTCACCTCAATTTCCAAAAAGTATTTTAATGGCCCCAAGTCTTTAACACTAAATTGCTCATCAAGGTAATGTTTCACTTCATTAATCTTCAAATTCGAGTTTCCCGTAATAATGACGTCGTCCACATAAATGAGTGCTGAAAATTGAAAATTATACCTCTCTTATAAATGAAAGAGAATGATCTGCATGTGATTGTCGAAAATCACTATCCAAGAGTGCCTTGGTCAATTTTTTGTACCAATTTCGGGAGGCTTGTCGCAGACCGTAGAGAGATTTTCTCAATCGACACACTCTAGAGTCTTCCTCCTTCGCAAATCCCTGTGTAATTTTCATATATACTTTCTCGCTCAAATCGCCGTGGAGAAAAGTATTATTAACATCTAATTGATTAATAATCCAATTTTTCTTGGCAGCAACATCAAGTATGTTGTGAACTGTCACCAATTTCGCTACGGGAGCAAAAGTCTCGTGAAAGTCGATTCCTTCAACTTGAGTAAAACCCTTTGCCACTAGACGAACTTTATAACGCTCAATTTATTCCGTAGGTTTGTACTTTATTTTGTACACCCACTTCGAATCAATTGCCCGTTTACCCAGTGGTATGGCCTCAAGTGTCCAAGTTCCATTTTGCTCAAAGGCTTCTATTTCCTTTTGCATAGCTTCACGCCATTTCAAATTCTTGACTGCGTGGTGGTAATATTTAGACAAATAAGCTTCATAAGAGACAAAATGTGTTAAAGGGTGTACCGTCGAGGATCCCGAATTGGTCGTGGGTTGAGGATGGTCTACATAAAGTGGTAGATCTATCTCATAACCTTGTAGCGTTTTAGAAAAACTTCTGGGTCGCTCACTTTTCCTACCGACATTAATTTGTGTTACCTCACACTCATTTTCTCCACACTGATGAGGTTGAGGCGTGTTGGTTTCATTCTGACGCAAGTTTATTTCAACCCCATTATGACACCGTTAGTCTCTTCATGGCTTGATCCAATATCATAAATTTGGTTAAAATCCTCCTGTCTACAAAGGTTCCACCAGAAGTATTAAAGTCATCCATTTCAATTTTGTTTTCAGCAAGATCGTCCCACTCGAACGTTTTGAATGGAAAGTGATTTTCAATGAATTTGACAGCACGTGTTGTGACGATCTTCTTTTCTTTTAAGTCATAAACTCTATACCCCTTCTGCCCATTAGGATATCCAACAAAAATGTAAGGTCTCCCCTCGCCTCCAATTTATCTCCGCTTGTTATATTATTCCGAGAGTAAACCAAACAACCAAAAACACGAAAATGGTCATGTGAAGGCGTGCAACCAAAAAAAAAATCGAATGGAGATTTATTTCAATTACCTTGGATGGAAGTCAATTTATAATGTAGGTGCTGTCATTACGCACTCTCCCCAGAAGCCAACAAGTAAGTTTGCCTGAAACCTTAAAGCTCTAGCGATTTAAAAAATGTGCCTTTGTTTTCTTTCAACGACTCCGTTTTGTTGTTGTGTATAAGGACAAGCCGTCTTAATTAAAATCCCCTTTTCAGCATAAAAGGCCAACATGGAATTAGATCTGAATTCACATCCATTGTCACTTTTAATTCTTTTTAACCTTCTTGTGAAATTGTGTTGATGATATTGACAAAAGTCATTAAACAAGTACTTGCGTCAGATTTATACTTGATCAAATAAATCCATAGTGCTCGGCTAAAATCATCCACAATGGTTAAAAAATATCGAGCCCTGCAAAGTGAAGGCACTCGATAACCACCCCAAATATCGCAATGTAATAAATCAAAACATTGTGATGTCTTTATTATACTGTCATAAAATGTCAAGTGAGTCTGTTTGGCTCTTACACATGGATCACAGGGCTTGTTTTTTAAATCAACCATAAGTTTACCCAAAAAATCAATGTGACAAGCTTATCATTTGAGACGTGACCCAATCTTCTATGCCAAGTTTCTGTATCTACCGAAACCGTTAAAGCTTCCCCTTTATTCAATATCGGCTCCATGTAGTAGAGACCATCACGGTTCATACCCACGCTATTCAAGTTCCTCGAGTGTGAGTCCTGTATTATGCAAAGATTCGACGAAAATGTTAACGAAATGTTAACGTACAATCAATATCCTTGGTTAATTTACTCACAAACACTAAGTTGTACTTGAATCCAGGTATGTGCAAGACATCATTTAATTTCAAACCATTTGGTAGTGACTAATTATCAATTCCCTTCACTGGAACCATGTCTCCATTAGGAATGGTTACTGGTACTCCATTTTCATATTTTCTCAAATAAAAAAGTAACTTACTATCATGAGTTATGTGTTCACTTGCTCTAGAATCTATTATCCAATAAGCAATAAGAGAATTATTACCAGCCATGTTTACAGTAGGTGTTGTGGGTTGAGGACTGGGGTTAACATTTTCGGATTAATGTTTGACAAATCGCACGTACTGATCCGGAGTAAGTCTAGGGATGGGGCTCGTACCAACATTCACATCTGCGACGCGATAATTAGTTTCTTTATTTCCTTTTATTTTCTTACCTGGCCACCATTCTGGAGTACCGATAATTTTGAAACATCCCTTGATCGTGTGCCCGGTCTTTTTGCAATGTTAACAACGGAGTTTTTCTTCTGCCCCGGTTGATTGTTTGTTTTCCATGAATTTGTTTCGCGGTGCCGCTACCTCATGAGATGAAGTCGTCGACTTTGGTTGTGCTTGGAAAGCGGCGACGTCAAAGGAATTCCTCCTCCCAACAAATATCAACATTTGTCGCTCGTCTTCTGAAACAATATGATATGCAGTCCCCAAAGTGGGCGTAAGAAGGCCGCTTTGATGAAGTACCCTAGTCAAAGGTGCTTATTAATAAACTACCCCACTCAGAATTTTTCTTTATCATATACCCCTTTTTTTATTTACTAATAAAAATAAATGTAAGATTACATAAACACCCTTGATCCATTAACCCAAACCCAAAACCAATTCCCCATTTACCTCCTACCCGCCTACCCGCACCCGCACCCACACCCACAGCTTCCAAAATAAAAAAAAAATGAATTTCCCAAACCTAATTTGCAAAATGGATTCTTGAGAAAACGAATTCCACATTCCTCTCCAAAATCGAAAATGAATTTCCTAATCCTCTCAAAAATCGAAAATGAATTTCCTATCCCTAATTAATTTCCAGTAGCTCGTCGGCCATTTTACCGTTCGTCTTCAACCCGCCGTTCTCCGTTCGTCGGCCTTCAATACAACAAGATCATCATCGCCTACTCCGTCTGTAATTCATTACCAGCAGCTCATCGGTCGTTCTCCGTTCGTCGTTCGTCTTCAATCCTTTGTTATGCGTTCGACGGTCGACGTTCGCCGACCGTAAAAACTTCGAGGTCATCATCGCCTATTCGCCTACTCCGTCTCCAATCCGAAGCCCGCAGTCCCCAGTATCTCCCAATCCAGCAGCTCAATCAGTGTGTTGTGCAGCCCCCGAATTCAACATCTCCAAATCATCGCACACTCGATTATTTTGCAATGACCAGAGAATCATGGCCGTCGGTTTGTAATACAGGGGTTTTACTCTCTCTAATGGTGTTTATTCTTGGGTATTTGATGGTAGGATTGAGAACGGTAAAGTAATCTCATTTCTTGTTTCTCAAAACATAAAATATTTAGATTTGTACCAGTAGCTTATTGATCGGTTGAAAATATTTGGACTTGTACCACCTGATGTCCACCTGCCGCTTCAGACCGGAGAAGCAAGTCTAAAGCTCGATCCGTTGGAGAATCAACCAATTGGGGAATGGAGGAAGAGTTGTAAGAAAATGCACAATTTGTTCGATTTATATTAGGTTGGGTCGGGGATTCACTATATTCGACATTGTTCGTTTGAATTTCATGTAATTTAATTTGGTTGACTATTATTAAACAATTGTGAGTTTGACTTTTATTTTCATTTTATTTTTCATTTTAATTAAAATATAATTACGAATATAAAATTATTTTTCATTTTAATTTCATTATAATTACTAATATAAAGCTGATTTACATGAAATTACGTTATATTTACTAATATAAAGTTAGTTTTTATTTTAATTTCATTATAATTACTAATATAATGGTGATTTACATGAAATTACATTATAATTACTAATGTAAAATTAATTTTCATTTTAATTTCATACTATAATTACTAATATAAAATTAATTTACATGAAATTTCACTATAATTACTAATATAAAGTTAATTTTCATTTTAATTTCATTATATTTACTAATATACAAAGTTAATTTTCATTTTAATTACATTATAATTACTAATATAAACTTAGTTTTTATTTTAATTTCATTATAATTACTAATATAAAGTTAATTTACATTAAATTTCATTATAATTTCTAATATAAAGTTGATTTACATAAAGTTACATTATAATTACTAATATAAATTCATTTTAATTACATTATAATTACTAATGCAAAGTTAAATTTTATTTTTATTACATTATAATTATTAATATAAAGTTAATTTACTTGAAATTACATTATAATTACTAACATAAAGTTAATTTTCATTTTAATTACATTATAATTACTAATATAAAGTTCATTTTAATTACATTATAACTACTAATATAAAGTTGATTTACATGAAATTACATTATAATTAGTAATGTAAAGTTCATTTACATGAAATTACATTATAATTGATAATATAAAGTTAATTTTCATGTTAATTACATTATAATTACTAATATAAAGTTCATTTTAATTACATTATAATTACTAATATAAATTTCATTTTAATTTTAATTACATTATAATTACTAATATAAATTTAATTTACATGAAATTACATTATAATTGATAATATAAAGTTAATTTTAAGAGTAGGTATGTGACATTTAATACTTAGGTATATGGAAGTCTCCCTCTCATATGCTTAAATGGCTCTTAAATGGGTTACATACATATGCCTATTGCTGTAAGATTGTTTTCATCCAAAACGATTTTGAACTGCATAAGGTATATAACAATTAATGCTTAGGTATGTTTATTTAAATTTTCAAACTTTTTCAAATTTTCGTGAATTTGTTTCAAACTTTTTATCACTCCCGCTCGTTCCAATTTCCAAAAATTGAAATTCGCTCCCTTCTACTCCTTCAAGTTTAAGCTCGATTACGTTTGTACTATATTTTAGACCAACCCAATCCAAATTCTAATAAAATTCAAATTCTCTCACACCCCAATTCCCAAATTTTGCCGTCGAGGGATTGTATAATTCACGCACGAATTGAGGGTAATGTCTTCCCTACCTTCTTCTCGGTGTACTTCTACAAATTATTTGTTAAATCTAAACATTTGTTCTTGCACGATTTTTTTTCCCCTTTTTTCCTGACTTTGAAAATTGATTTTTTTTATCTTTTCAATAATCGATTTTTTCTTTTTTTTTTCTTTTAGCAAACATCAAATCCACAACACTAGAAAATATAAAAAATCCAAATGTTTTCATCAATATTTTCTAAAAAGAGAACATATGATCCACAACATCGAATACACGAACATCAATAGTTTTACAAACTTCATGATGCGGCCATTCTTGTTTGGCTGCAGCTGAAACTTATGATGCAGCCAGTCTTGCTTGGCTACAGCTGAAGAATCTGCTGCAAGTGAATTCATATGAGACAACAAATCATCTGTTCCCGTGGCCATTCGGTCATCGGCCCCTGCATAGACAATTTGTACTATCCACCATAAATAGCAAAATATTACTACCACACTACTAACTTAGCATCTATTCTACTAATTAAACATAATTAAGTAAGTTGTTTTTTCTCTTCTTTTATTTTTAACATAAAAAAACCTACTGAAATGAGGCATCATTTGAGACACATAAACAATATACCGCAATACGCGGATATGTTCTCACAACCTTCTTTTACACTTGGGCTACTGCATTAATGGATTCCGCAACTGCGTCGTTACTTTCTGACTTAACAGAAAGCAGATTCAGTAAGAACGAATACGTAATTGAGAAAGTTAATTAAGAAACAACCCCACAAGTGTGTTATAGAACTAACACAAGTTTACGGTTAAATCGATTTTTAAGTGACAAACACAGGATCCCTAGCATTTGCAATTCTTAATCCTGCAAAAATTAACCAACCTAATAAAGATCAGTAGAAAACTTTGTCTTGCCAGATTTCAGTACACACTGAATTTCTTCTTTCAATAATCCAGCGAAAAAACAATAAATAATTAATCTATACAATACAAGTGATACAATTAGCACAAACAAATCCAAAACCAAAATCAACACAAAAATTGAAAACTAAAACCAAAACCAATGTCAAAATTAAAATTAAAATTCCCCCAAATTAAAAAAAAAAAGATGAAATAATTGAAATAAGAGTTCGGGACCAAGAAATGAAAGATAGAACTTGTGGGCAACCCAAAATCTTGGGTTTTTGAGCGGACGAGGAAGAGGGGAAAAATGAAAAATCAAACTAACCGTACCTCAAGTTCGTTGCAGCATTGTAGGATAACCCAAAATCAAATTCAACTTGAAAACCCTTTATTTCGAATCGACGGATTGTGGGTTTATGTGCTCGGCTTTTCTTCTTGATTTAGGGGATTAGGTCGCCGGAGTTGCACATTGACCCGCTGTCGTTGTTGGCTAAGGTTTGGTTCACATCGGGCGCCGGCGTTGTGGGCTAGGGTTGAAGTTTT
Source organism: Euphrasia confusa (assembly GCA_954870475.1). NCBI lineage: Eukaryota > Viridiplantae > Streptophyta > Magnoliopsida > Lamiales > Orobanchaceae > Euphrasia > Euphrasia confusa. The sequence goes on from OX940952.1 coordinate 40,768,040, forward strand.
ACCTTCGTCTTGTGCAGCTCTTGCTTGATTTCGAATTTTGACAGAAAAATTGTTGGGTTTCTCTGCTCTGCGTCAATGAGAAGAGGGAAAAAAGAAATTGAGACGAGGAGAAGAAAAGAAATGGATTTTCCTTAATAAAATTGTAATAAAATAAAATATATAGATAAAATAGGGGCATTTAAGACTTTTCCATACTTTTAATAATAAGTATTTCGTATTTTCATTTTTTTTATTAATTAATTAAAAAAGAGGGCGGTCAATGAAATAGAGGAGGCCAAAGGGGCATTCCATCAATTGTTCCGCGTAAGAATCATCCTCAAGATCTCCTCCTCCCAACAAATATCAACATTTGTCGCTCGTCTTCTGAAACAATATGATATGCAGTCCCCAAAGTGGGCGTAAGAATCATCCTCAAGATCTGGGTCTTCACGGTACCATAAATATTCTCTTTCCTAAGACTCGATCAATTTCTTTCCGATCCCACACTTGCAGGAACTCATGATATCAAGGACACTATCTTTGATATTATCTCTTCTCTTTCATACTTCATGAAAATTTAGAAAAAATATTACTCGTTCTTTTTACTTCTGTTTCTGGTGTGGTTTTAATTTCATACGTCTCTTTGTGTTTTAATTTTGTGTGGCGTTTCTTGCAGCAGCGTAGTTGAACATAAATCCCAACAGATCATCTGGTCGAATGAGAGAGATCGAGCATACAACTTAAACAGTATATTAGACTAACATAGTGAGTAAATTAACCACTTTAGAAAGAGTGAGTAAATTAACTCAATTTTAAATAATAGTAACTAAATTAAACAAAATAAAAATGTATTATTAAATCGAGAACCCATATATTTATGGGAATAAGTTTTTAATATTCACTTATCCCAACTTCTTCATTTTATCTTCAAGTTGGTTCTCAAACTTCTCATTCCTGCAAATTACAAATAAATAAATTATAAATTGCTCATTTATGTGTGTATTAGAATCTAACATACACCACTATAAACATAGTCTAATCAATTAGACTTACAGGGGGTAATGATATGAAGAAAATGGCCATTCGATGGGGTAAGGATATGAAGAATACGGCCATTTGATGCCCATATATTTACGAAGGAGGTAATTCCATTGGAACCCGAAGCCATCCATTGAAACCAAGCTACCCACAAAGCCACAAGCAGCATCCAGAGTGACGGTTTCAGGTTTAGAACTCATTTCGATCATTTCCAGCCTTCCGGTGACCAGGTCACACAAGGCCACTTCCATATCCTTATAGCGTGTGAGCACTAGTTTATCATTGAAAATCCCTAAGCATTTCTCAAAGTGATAAAAATCAAAGGACATTGAGAATTTCTTGACCCAACACGCACCCATCCCCGTCGTGGTGGTGGAAAGAGTCCATATGCCATAAACTCTCTTGTAAGAAGACCACGCCACCAAAACAAATTCTCCATTAAAGCTTCCACCAAACAAGTAGGAATTAGGATATCCATTAGCAGCCCGACAAAAAAGAGTATTCCGCATACCGAGCAAGCCTTTGGAGAGCGGCATGAATTTAGTGACGAGTAGTGTTTTCAAATTTAGGGAGACTACGGTGATGTCGTCATCACCCATATCATCATCATCAGCAGTAGCATAATAATCATCATAATCCCTTTCTTCAAGGAGGATCCAATAAGCAGCGATGCCTTGGATAAGGACATCACAAGGATGGCATCGGCGAGGGTGGAGATGAAAATCCAATTCAATGGTACAGATATCAGTCCACAAACAAGGAGAAGTTGAAACCCAGAGCTCGAGGGTAGTATCGACATTAGACATAAATTTGGCAACCTTGAAAACACCGTCGTCGTCGCACCAAAAGGCGAATTTAACGTTTTTATTACCGGCGGGAAATCGGGAAGAGTAAGGGAGTTTTTTGGAAAGGCCGGTGACAGGGTTCAGGATCCAGATGTCGTCGGGCGACGACGGTGCGTGCTCTCCCGTCCCGGCGACACAGATCAAGCCGTTGGCCGAGCCGACGATTAGCAGATCCGAAGACGAGAAGCAGATAAAAGATAAGAACGGGCCTGCTGCTGGTAGACGGGGATCGAACGAACGGCGGTTGCGAACGAGGAGGTGGTGGTGTCTCGACGGATCGGATTTCGCCCGTTCCAGGTGCGCGGCGACGAAATCGGCCGACGAGATTAAGCGTCGCCAAGCCTTGCAAACAGCCTTGCATCGGAGGAGGTCAAACGCAGGTAGTCCGATTAGGATCGTCTCGAGTGCATCCACCGGAAACTTCGACATCGACTTTGTTCGTTTATTAGGGTTTACTTTTTTTTTTTGGGAGATTGGGACGATGAAGGAAGAGGGATCTATATTACTACTAGGTTTTGTTTTAGGACGGTTCGACTAAAACACTTATTTTATAGCCAATTTATTCGAGGCAATTGGGAGGGGTGACCCTCCGAAAACTACATTTCGGAAATATACCCCTCCCTTCAATTTACATTTATTTTTAAATTATAATATAATAAAAATAAATCTAAAATCAAAAATAAACTTTTAAAAATTACCAATTAACCTAAACATTTTTATGAATTGTAAATCAGTCCTGAGAATTATTAAACCCTAACACTCTGCTGCCTCTCTTTCTCTCTTTTCTCCTTCACCGAAAACACAGTATGAACGAACGGCGGCGAAAAAAACGAACTCCGATCGGCGAAGAAACTACCCTCCGGCAAATCGCGCCCCGCCCTCTCACTTTTCAGGTAACTACCCTCCCTCTCATCGCGCTCCGCCCCTCTCTCTCACTCGATTTCACAGTGATTTAAAAAAAATCAAAATTGCAGCCGACGATTCAACGTCCACAATGTCGATCGCCTCCACCTCCTCAGCTGCTGGTAGAGCATCGAAGAGGGATCGTGGGCCGTTCCCTTCCCCGTCGGCGGCAAGCGGCCAGGCGGAACCGAGAAGGAAAACGAGGCACGACTTCACTGAACGACTCCTTGGATTGTCGGAATCATATCAACAGGATCAAGTGAATTATCAGGTACTCCCTCAATTTAATTAAATGTCGTGGCATAAATTTGGTGTTGAAATTGAGTAGAGATTCTGTGAATTTGAGTTCAGATTGTTTGATATTTCTGGGGGTGTTGTTCTGTGTTCGTTGACGCAGGGCGCAGGCTGTTGCCTGCGTCAAATTTTTTGTCGACGCAGACTGAAGCCTGCGTCAAATATATTGTCGACGCAGGCTGTTTCCTGCTTCAAAAGATTTGTCGACGCACGCTGAAGCCTGCGTCAAATATTTTGTCGACGCAGGCTGAAGCCTGCGACAAATATTTTGTCGACGCAGGGTCAAATATGTTGTGGACGCAGGCTGAAGCCTGCGTCCGAGGCAGTGCAGCAGTGGTGCGTTTTTTAACTGTTTTTTTGTACTATTTTTTTCAGGAAGAGTATCGCGTTGTGCCGGCATCGGACATCGATGAGTTACCACAGCGCACATACGGCGACTTGGTGAAGAATGAGAAGTTAACCACGCGCCATAGCTATAAGAAAATCTCCGAGATAGCGGGACCACTGCTGGCGGCCTTCTCGGATGTTGTGAAAGATTACCCTCAGCTGGGTAATTTCTTACTGTTGGACGGGGAAGGGAACGTGTCCAATGCGGTCATCCATCAGTTGATGGCTCGAGTGTGCGTTTGGCCTGACCCGAAGAAGAAGCGATTTAGGTTGTTCGCGGTGAACAACATGGTAGCTCGTCTGAGCCCAGTGGAGTTCAGTTTGATTATCGGGTTGCACTTTTCTGACTCGTCTGAGCCTAGTGGGGCTTTAGGGTTTCTAATACATGGGCTTGAGCCTAAATTACATGGGCTTTCATATTACAAAGACTATTATAATCCTGACAAATACCCTTAACAATATCTTTCCATGACTATCCCTGCCCGCGTTCGCATCCTTATTGCTGTTCGTCAGGAGATGCTACTAACCTTGATCTTCTATTATTGCGTCTTCCTGCGATCAAATTCTCATGGGTCCTCAGAACGGATTGAACGTGCCAAGTCTGGTATACTGATCGCGGGTCATACAGACAAAATGTCAAGATGCTGTCGATCCGTCATCTCCGCGATGTCCCGGACAGGGTTGGTCGGAGAAATAATGCCGCGCGGATGGGTACAACTGGGTCGGGGCGATGATGGGTCTTACCTGATGTCTTGGATGGATGAGGTGGATGTGGGCCGGTCCATTGTCCTCTCATTAATGACTTTCTAGGGATTTGAAATGGCGGTGCCTTGAAATCTGCGCCCTGTCTTTCCATCTGCTAGGCGTCCTTTTTTAATTTCAAATTTCAAATTTTACCGCCTTCTCATTCCCTATATAAAGGGATTGGCCTCTATCTATTTACACTTTTGACTCTTTTCTCGTTCTCACTGCGGTCGTCTCCGTACGCTTCTCCCGCAAGTTAATTTATGCCTTACTCGCTCGGGTACGAATCCTCTCTCTCTTTGTATATTTATATAGTCCACAAAACTCTTTCCTGCACTTCTAGCGAAAATATTTATAGTTGATGTCCGGGGAAGTCATCGATTCCGATTACGATTCCGACTACATACGGAACGTCACCCTCCCTTCCTTTCTTAACTTCCCGAGCGCTATTTCTCCCTTGTCTGCTGATTAATGTCATTGTCCGATCGATTTTCTCCTTCCCTCGATGACTTTAATAAACCTATCATGCAATTCAGCAATTAGGGCTTCCAGCCCCAGATTGATTGCCCTAAATCGATTCCCAAATTCCTAACGTAATCTGGGCTGATACGACGCCGTTTGAAGAAGTGCATGGCTTTGTCCTTTTTACCCTTATGAACAATGTGTCAAGCACGTGACCAAGAGCTGAACGGAATAAATTGTTTTCTGCGCATTTATTTATTCCTAGCTAGGGTTTTGTAGTTTTGGCAGTTACTATAAATACCGTCTTGCAAACGCCGCTTTTGGCATTGAATCAATCAATGAAGAGATCTCATTCCATATGAAAACAAAGCTATCTTTCATGTTCATCTTTTATAGCTTTCTCTTTATGGTATCAGAGCGATAAAAAGTCTGTTTTTTGACAGGTCTGGGGCAAGCATTAACACGCTCCCATGGCAGAAAAAGATTCTCAAAGTCTGTCGACACCAATCCAGCTGAATCATCAACTGGTGTTCATAAAGCTCAATGACAACAATTTCCTCATATGGAAACAACAAATACTGGCTGCCATCAAAGGTCACGGGTTAGAGTCCTTCATCAACGGCGCATCACCTGAGCCAAAGAAATATGTCGCCGGAGAAGATGAAGAAGATTTTCATCTCAACCCAGAATATGCACTGTGGCAGAGACAAGATCAGCTTCTCACGAGCTGGATCCTCTCATCTCTATCTGAGCTAGTTTTGATTTCAGTAGTTGGTTTAAACACCACTCAACAGATCTGGGAAACCCTAGAGACAACTTTTTCCAGCCAAACCACGGCGAGGAAGATGCAATACAGGCTAGAGCTTCAGAACTTGAAGAAAAGGAACATGACTATGAGGGAGTATCTCAACCGCATCAAGGCCTGCTGTGATGCCTTGACCAGTGCAGGTGTGAGATCATGTCTGAACTTGATAAAGTCATGTATGTTCTTAGAGGTTTAGGAAGTGAATATGATGCAGTTGTGATTACTGTGACTGCAAAAGGAGATATGTTTACTATGAAGGATATTACCTCTCTTCTACTTACCTATGAGAGCAGATTAGAGGCCAGTTCTGGGAATAGCAATCTCCCCAATGCCAATTTAACCTATCAGAAAAGTGGGAGAGGTGCCGATGGTGCTCAAGCTAATAGGGGCAGAGGAAACTCAAATGGTAGAGGAAGAGGTTCCTATAGAGGCAGATGTGGTAGGAATGCCAACAATGGTAACAATGGAAATAGAGTTTTCAGTCAGATATGTCGGTACTCTAATCATTCAGCTGAGAAATGTTACCATAGGGTTGACCCTGAGTATGTGAGGAATCCACCATCTCAGAATCAGAATCAGGGAGCTTCAAATGGTTCAAATGGCAGTGTCTCATCTCAGCAATCCTCTGCTCATTACTGTTGGAGTTATGTACTTAATGTCTAGATTTAAGTAACAGTAAACTCCCGGTCATAGCATTTAATCTATTAAATTAATAAACAATTGTTTGCGTTTAATTATTTATAATTAAATATATGCAAATCATAGTCCTGGATTTTATACGTTGTAGTTAGTATGGTGTGTCGGGCCCACACAGAAGATCATACTATCGGTTACTCGTATTTAATCGAACAGTTGCTCACGACCTAGATGGACACGGACCAATCCATCGGTATAGTCGTTGTGTGAGAGAGAAAATAATTTATCTTAATTATTTTATCACACTTGTACACTTGGTGTATTGAGCGGATCGTTGAGATTTATCTATTAGGATTGCCGGCGATAATCGATTCAAGTCTCAGAGTATTTTATTCTTAATTCCCGATACTATTGCGGGTGTGTATATTTAATATAAGTGACTTTTATTTACCAAAGGAATTAACCGATTTAATTATTGGGTTAATTACCGGTTAAGTTGGGTCACTATATTTTATATATGACATGCCGTGAATACTTGACGGGAAAGTGTATCCCGGAAGGGTTGATAATATCCCCGAGATGAGTTCATAAGGAATTATTGTGTAAACCTCATGAGTGGATTCGTTCCGCACAATAATTAAGGTTGAATGGTACTAGTCTCGGATTCAAGAGATGATTAAATTAATTAGCAATAAATTAATTTTATTCATGGATATTTAAATCTTAAATACACGGAATAAATAATACTACCGGAGAAATATTATTTGATATAATATGGTTTAATATTGGGAGTGCAATTAATTTATATAGTGGAAAATAAATTAATTAATATTGATAAGGATTAATGGACTTGAGCATTGGGCTCAATTTAATCTTCAATATTGGAAGCCCAATATTCCACCTCCTTTAGATCCCCTACGTAGCCTATAAAACCACTACATGGCCTTCATAAATCATGAGACAAGAATATCAATACTTGATAGTTCTAGAGAGTTGAAGGAGATCCATAGGAGTTCGATAGATCGTCGCCCACCCGACGTTCGAACGGAGTGCAAGGAATACGTAGGAAGATTCAAAGGTCTTCAATTGATTTCGTTTCTCCGCACAACGAATCAAAGGTATGATCATAAAACTCCTTGTGTGATTTTATGTGATTTTAATTATAATATATACATGAACACACGATCCGGGAAAACGACGAACCTCGGGGACGGGGATTTGAGACCCCGGCGAGGATCGAAGGTGGCGGTCGAACCCTAGGGTTCGGACCGCCGGTACCGCGGCCAAAGGGAAGCCCCGGCTGGACGCCGGGGCGTGCGATCGACCGAGGGTCGATCGCTAGGGAGTCGCCGTGGGCTGGCGCCACGGCAGACGACCTCCCCGGTCCTCACTGCCGCGGGCTGGCGCCGCGGCTGGTGGTGCCCCATCTCCGACGACGGCGGTGAGTCGCCGGACTCACCGCCCAGGGCTGCCGGAGCAGCCCGGCGATCGCGTGCGTGCGATCGCGAACCCTAGCGGGGTTCGGCTAGGGTTTCTAGCCGCGGGTTTATCCCGCGGCGGTGATACTCTCGTCGAGCCCGGTTCGTTGGTGTTCGTGATCGGTTTCCGGCGACGGGATTTCGGTCAGGTTGTCGGTTTCCGCAATTTTTGATAACCCGGGATATCGATTTCCAGCAATTGGTATCAGAGCGTTTGGTTTCGTGTTCATGTATGTGTTCAATTATCGTTCTACCTTGCAGGGATTCCGACTATCATGGTTAATTAATTGTTAATTATTTGTTTAATTAATTGTTATTTAATTTTACCATGATTATTCGTTATTAAACTCTCTGACATGTCGAGATTCGTTTTGTGTGGATGAATGCTTGTAATAGTAAAAATTCGGGGGTTGACCGAATTTAGATTTATTATTATTGTTCTATGTTTTCCGGAAATTGTATAGGGTCGATTTCATGTATAGAATCGATACCGGATTTGTAAATTTATTTCTTGTAATTTATTTACGTTGGATCGATGCCGAGACGACCGCCGGAGAACTCATGTGACGAAGGAGAAGATGAGAGGGAGGACCGGGGATCGATCACGATGATCGATCCCATGAGATCGATCGATGGCATGGGCGAGGGGCTCGATCACCCCTGCCGCGGGCTGCCGCCGGTTCGGTGGCTGGCCGGCGTGGCTGGGCGGCGGTGCTCCTCCCCGGGGGCCGGCCGGTCGAAGGTGGGGGTGGCGTGGGGTCTCCCGATCTCATGCTACTCCTACCAAGATACTACTTTCCTAATTGATTCGGTTTTTCTATTTGAGTTTTCCTATTTTTTGGAAATTCTCATGGAATAGGAAAAGAATTAATTGGAATTAATTTTATTTTCTTATTCTATTATGGAAGTCTCCTAGAATATTCTGAATCCTACTTGGAATAGGATTCTAGAGATTTAATAAAATTGGAAAGGAATAAAAATTAATTTGGAATTAATTTACTTCCTAATTGATTATTCCTTTTTTATGAGAATTTTCATGGACATGGAAATTAATTAATTTTAGAAAGTAGAAGAGTCCTAATTTATTTTATTTCCTTATTCTATTATAGAAGTCTTCTAGAATGTTCCAAGTTTTACTTGGATGGGATTCTTGAAGATTTAATAGAATTAGATAGGAAAATAAATAAATAAAAATATTAATAATATTTAATTTTATTTATGATTTATTCGATTGACTTAATTTTCGAATTAAATATCTTTTGGATTTATTAAAAATAAATAGATTTAAATATTGGGATTAATATTCTCGTCACATGGAGCATTCGGGAACGAAGACTGAAGACTAAAAGAAGCATACGGAGATGGAATAAAGCCATGATAGTCGGAAAATAATTTTCTAGCATTATTTTGACTATGTGATACTATGTGCTTTATTACTTGTATGCATGCTTATGTGTTTAATTATGCATTAGATAGCGTATCCCTTTGTTGTAAAAAGCTAAGTGGGAGAGGGGATGGAAACATTCCCATGGTCTCCATTACTGTTCTCTTGGTGACTCTTATGGACTTTTGAAGTTCGTATAGATGTGTCATTGGAGGAGAATTCTTATAATTCCTTTTACAAGAGACATTGATTAAGTTTATCAAACAATGCCTAATTTGTCTTTCTGAAACTGACTTCAAGTCGACTCATTCTCACCCCGGGGAGTGGAATGGAGACAGAGCCACTTGGTCATGTGGATGACACAAATTAGAGACATTCGTACCATTCTTTTGAAGGTGGATCGATTGTCTGCTCGGCTCCCTCATTTAATGAGAGATAGGGTTGTTCGCATGGTGAATCACTGGTTAGAAACTTCGAGTTTCACTTATGATTCTCCGCGTCTTGATTTACGAAAATCGAATGGATCAAGTAATTGGGAGTCAACTGTAAAAGTCTTTTGGTATAGTAAACGTCCACACGAACGTGGCTTGCTATACTGAATGGGATTTTGGAATGGTTGATGTAGACATTTATAGGGAATTGTGAAGGATTGTGAGTTATCGTAAACGTCCACACGAACGTGGCTTGCGGTGACGTAGCAATTCCAAATGATTCACCTTAGTACTGAGTAATGGTTTACACTTAGGTACGCTTTATAGTATTCTTCCTAACGAAGTAACGCTATAATGATGTACGACCAAAGCAAATCTAATTGCTAAATCATTTGGGTGGGTAAACGTCCACATGAACGTGGCTTACCTTACCTGATGGGATTTTAGATGTAATTAGTAATTTAATGATATTATTTGAGGGAGATAATATCGGATATTAAATTGATTGTTTGTTTAAATGTGCTTATAGGTTTAGAGAATAGCTATGAATCCACTTTCGTTAATACTCAAGGAATTCAACGCACTGGTTCCATACTGTGTGGAATGGAATAGAGAGTTAGACATTACTCAGACTGTAAAGGAGTACAAAGATGTACTCAGTGAAACTTGTCCTCCTAGACCTACCATTGTCTCATCTGATGAGGAAATAGCTGATTTTGAGAAGTGGGACAGTGCTCTTGCACTAGCCGCTAATCATGATGTCATGCTCAAACTCAAGTTGATGTTTAGACACGATTTAAAGGCTAGAAAAGAGGCGATGAGGATACTCATAAAGGTCAGTTGCTTCGAGGAAACGCTTGAACACGTTTTTGAGATGCTAGATCTTTTGGATGAGTTGAGACAATCGCAAGCTCTTATAGCCAAGGCCAAAGGTTTCGAACCTATAGGCTTACATAAGGGAAAGGAGAAGAAGGCAAGGGAATCCAGTAGTCCTAAAGGACTTGGACCAAGGGGTGGGATAAAGAAGCCTTCTGGCAAATATCCCCAAGGAAAGCAGTCTGAGTACTGGGGGTCTATATCTTGTCCTCTCAAAGGTACGAATTTTTCTTTAGTCGTAAAAACATAGTCAGCGGTATTATCTACCAGAAATCTGGTGTGTAGATATGGAACCACTGACGGTATGTGCATTTTGAATGCAAGGGTTCAAGAAAACCCGGCGACTTAGAGAAGAAGAGTTCGAGTCTACACGGGCAAAAGCTGTAGAGGAGGCAGCTGTTGCGGTGGAAGACATTTATCTGCTTTAGTAGTTAAATAGGATTTCATTTCAAGTTTATTGCATTATGTACCCTCTATTTTAGAAAGAACGTTTTGTTCTGGATTTCTATTATTTATGAATGGATATTTTATTTCTTTAATCATTTGATGATTTTAATAAGAAATAATGGCATTATCTGTTCTGGTACATTAGATAGCAATATATGAATGATAAATCCTTAGTCTACCACGATGCAACAAACCGTTCTATAACTTGTTTTACTAGTTAGATATATTTCCTTATTAAATCATTATACTTGTGAATTCTCGTACTTAGTAGTATTTATTCAAGTAAGATTCAAAAGGTCGAGATTGATTCAATCAATTATAGTTGAAGGAATGGACCTTCCGACCTAAGAATTGAATTTGGAAGATAATACATCTAAGCAAACCTTTCTGGATAAAGGATAGAATTCGGACAAGTATTGGGAATGATTAGATATGCAGACGTATGTGTAAATTAGAAAGGTACGAGTAATTCTTTCAAGAATACTCGATGATGGATTAGGATACTTGATGTGCCATAAAAGCAAAGTGTTTTGACTAGTCAATGGACACAAAGCTATTATGGGCAACCATCAAAGTATATCCATTAGAGGCCTGCGACTTAGTCGCGGAGGCCATAACCTATCTAAATAACGCATAGCATAATCAAAGATTGGGATTCAATCCCAAAAAGGGCCGCACCATACACTTACGTGTAGAGACGGTGTGTTGTAAATAAGAAATGGAAATCTAATAGTAAAAGAACAAGTTGTTCGGAACTACCTATGTTCTATGGATATTCCTGGATACAACGACATATTCAATATGGTTGTAGGATATCCTAGATGAACAAAGCATTGTGTGTTCTATAGTACTATGAACCAGAAGGACGTTTATCGCCCGGTTCTTAGAGGAAGACTATTAGATGAACCACAAAGCCCGAACTGACGCAATACCTTGGAATGAGAAAAAGGACAAAGACTAGGAACCAGCCAAACCGAGTAGAAGTACACCACACACTGCACCTACTGTTATTACTGTTATACACCGGGACGCCATTGCAGTGGGAGGTTATTGAATAACCAGAGATGTTCATAAGACTAGAGGAGTTTTGAACTCTGGATCTAGTAAAGATGAAATCGATCCCTAGCTCTGCACAAGGGCGGTACTAGATCTAAATCTGCCTGCTTGGAAAACAATAAAGTTTATTGTTAAGAGGCTAGATCATTTAGAGTACAAGCATAGTAAATCCAATCATGGATTGTGACAAAGCTATAAATCGTGGAACTTGCGAATTGATTAGATAGTCCATCTAATGGATTCATTAAAAGGCATAGACGAAAGGTGTATTGGAAAGGTAATGGAAACAAGGTGGTGTTTCTCGGAATTTTGTGTAGATAACATTTTATCATTGGCAACAATGTAAAGATATTATCAGACATAAAATGATGGTTGTCTAAATAAATCGGGATATAAGATTGAGTAGAAGTTAGAGCATGTTCTTGAGATCTTATGATCTAGGGATAAGAACATTGTACTTCTCCTAGACATCTTATACGACTATGGTTTGTTTTAACATGCATAATTCTGAGAAAGGTTGTTGCCTTTCAGAAACAGAATATGTATATCTATCTAAGGTCATGTGTTTCGAACACATAAAGGAGATAGATGATACAAAGCAAGTTTCCTACACCTTCGTGTGGAAAGCTTGATAAGTGCAATGTTGAAAAACAAGAACCTGATATCAACTATGCGGTTTGCGTAGTGGGAGGATATCAAAGTAATCTGGACAAGAGATTTTTGGATGCTGTAATAGTACTTGCGAAGTACTGGATTACTAAGCAAGACGAAATCTTCTTGGATTACATGTTCTCAGATCTCAAATCAGAGAAGGACCAGTGTAAGTCGATATCAGGCTATGTGTTCACTTTTTGGAGAGGTGGAACCTTAAAATGAAAGAGTGATAAGCAGGATGCTTCTCGGACTCTCTCATAGCCGAATAGCAGCCTCAGAGGCAGCGGAAGTTATGGTTAGGTTCCGGGATAACCTCTAAGACTTGGATATGACTCTTAGTTTACCAAAGGCTATTACATAGCGGTGCATGGTAAACTGGAAGAAGTCATAAGTCTAAAAGTGATGATAACACATAGAGCAAGTACCACCTGATACGAATCATCGTCGAGGGAGACGACGTAGTAGTCACCAAGATAACTTCAGAGCGGCAACCTAGATTGCTCATTCACATAGTACTTCTTGGAAGTACACTTTAAGCACGTGATGAGTATGGGAGTCGGGAGTTTGGAGGAAATGACTAGACATTAGTACAAGTGGGAGATTGTTGGAGTTATTTACTTAATGTCTAGATTTAAGTAACAGTAAACTCCCGGTCATAGCATTTAATCTATTAAATTAATAAACAATTGTTTGCGTTTAATTATTTATAATTAAATATATGCAAATCATAGTCCTGGATTTTATACGTTGTAGTTAGTATGGTGTGTCGGGCCCACACAGAAGATCATACTATCGGTTACTCGTATTTAATCGAATAGTTGCTCACGACCTAGATGGACACGGACCAATCCATCGGTATAGTCGTTGTGTGAGAGAGAAAATAATTTATCTTAATTATTTTATCACACTTGTACACTTGGTGTATTGAGCGGATCGTTGAGATTTATCGATTAGGATTGCCGGCGATAATCGATTCAAGTCTCAGAGTATTTTATTCTTAATCCCCGATACTATTGCGGGTGTGTATATTTAATATAAGTAACTTTGATTTACCAAAAGAATTAACCGATTTAATTATTGGGTTAATTACCGGTTAAGTTGGGTCACTATATTTTATATATGACATGTCGTGAATACTTGACGGGAAAGTGTATCCCGGAAGGGTTGATAATATCCCCGAGATGAGTTCATAAGGAATTATTGTGTAAACCTCATGAGTGGATTCGTTCCGCACAATAATTAAGGTTGAATGGTACTAGTCTCGGATTCAAGAGATGAATAAATTAATTAGCAATAAATTAATTTTATTCATGGATATTTAAATCTTAAATACACAGAATAAATAATACTACCGGAGAAATAAAATTTGATATAATATGGTTTAATATTGGGAGTGCAATTAATTTATATAGTGGAAAATAAATTAATTAATATTGATAAGGATTAATGGACTTGAGCATTGGGCTCAATTTAATCTTCAATTTTGGAAGCCCAATATTTCACCTCCTTTAGATCCCCTACGTAGCCTATAAAAGCACTACATGACCTTCATAAATCATGAGACAAGAATATCAATACCTAGAGAGTTGAAGGAGATCCATAGGAGTTCGATAGATCGTCGCCCACCCGACGTTCGAACGGAGTGCAAGGAATACGTAGGAAGATTCAAAGGTCTTCAATTGATTTCGTTTCTCCGCACAACGAATCAAAGGTATGATCATAAAACTCCTTGTGTGATTTTATGTGATTTTAATTGTAATATATACATGAACACACGATCCGGGAAAACGACGAACCTCGGGGACGGGTATTCGAGACCCCGGCGAGGATCGAAGGTGGCGGTCGAACCCTAGGGTTCGGACCGCCGGTACCGCGGCCAAAGGGAAGCCCCGGCTGGACGCCGGGGCGTGCGATCGACCGAGGGTCGATCGCTGGGGAGTCGCCGTGGGCTGGCGCCACGGCAGACGACCTCCCCGGTCCTCCCTGGCCGGCGGTGGCGCACGAGGAGAAGCCGCGGCTGGACGCCGCGGCTAGGGCGATCGAGCCCTAGCTCGATCGCCGGGGGGACTGCCGCGGGCTGGCGCCGCGGCTGGTGGTGCCCCATCTCCGACGACGGCGGTGAGTCGCCGGACTCACCGCCCAGGGCTGCCGGAGCAGCCCGGCAATCGCGTGCGTGCGATCGCGAACCCTAGCGGGGTTCGGCTAGGGTTTCTAGCCGCGGGTTTATCCCGCGGCGGTGATACTCTCGTCGAGCCCGGTTCGTTGGTGTTCGTGATCGATTTCCGGCGACGGGATTTCGGTCGGGTTGTCGGTTTCCGCAATTTTTGATAACCCGGGATATCGATTTCCAGCAATTACACCTCTATGGACAACACTTCTGAAGCTTCATGGTATCCAGATTCAGGAGCCACTCATCATGTGAATATGGAGGAGGAAATAAGCTTACTGTTGGAAATGGAGCTGGACTTGTCATCAATCATACTGGTAAGACATTAGTTACTGCCATTAAGTCACAGTCCAACCATTCTCTTCACACCTTTCACCTCAGTCACAGTAATTACTATGTGTCCTTTATTGATGATTATACCAAGTATGTGTGGATTTACTTTCTGAAAAACAAATCTGATACTAAGGATGCTTTCATGAGTTTCAAATCTCTGGTTGAGAATCAATTTGACAAGAAAATTAAAGCTATTCAAAGTGATGGAGGTTCAGAGTATAAACCACTGTCTGATTGTTTCATTTCTTGTGGGATCACACATCAAATCTCTTGCCCCTACACACCTGAACAGAATGGAGCTGCAGAAAGGAAGCATAGACATATTGTGGAGTCTGGTCTTTCTCTCCTTTATCATTCTGGTCTTGGCAAGGATTATTGGGATGATGCTTTTGCTACTGTTGTGCATCTCATTAATAGGATCCCACAGAGTACAATCCAGTTCAAAACTCCTTATCACCTGCTATTTGGAAAAGCACCAGATTACTCTTATTTTAGGGTATTTGGTTGCCAAGCTTACCCCTATTTGAGACCTTATAATTCTGATAAATTGGAGTTTAGGTCTCAATCATCTATTTTCCTTGGTTACAGCAACCAATTCAAAGGCTATAAGCTTCTACTTCCTGATGGCAGACTCATCTTCAATAGACATGTGGTATTTAATGAATCTATTTTTCCTGCTAAAAATCTCTCTGCAAATGATACAGGTGCTCCTGTGATAAACCATTCACCATGCCCTTTTTCTCATACCTTGCCTTCAGTTTCAAACCCTATACCACTTCCCAATCATATTAACCAGAATCCAGATGATGGTGGTTTATCTCCAGATGCCACTAATCCCACTGATACTAATCCTACTGAGAGTTCTTCTCCTCATGTTGATATACCAACTCCAATTCCCCTTCATGAAAATCCTCAAAATTCATCCCCTGTACCTCTCACCATTCCCTCTACTTCAGATAATCAACACCATATGGTTACCAGAGCTAAAGATGGTATTTTCAAACCCAAAACCTACCTTTCAGCCCTTCTCTCCACAAATAAGCATATTGATCTTTCCATCACTGAACCTAAAAATCATAAACAAGCCCTTTCTCATCCACAGTGGCATTCTGCTATGAACTATGAGTTCAAAGCCCTTATATCTAATCACACATGGGATCTGGTTCCACCATCTTCTCATCAACATATCATAGGATCCAAATGGGTTTTTAAACTCAAGAAAAAATCTGATGGTACCATATTGAAGCATAAAGCCAGATTGGTTGCTCAAGGCTACAGTCAACTGGCTGGTATTGATTACCAGGAAGTTTGTAGTCCAGTGTTTAAACCCACTACCATCAGGCTCATCTTATCCCTTGCCCTATCCAGAGGTTGGCCTTTGAGGCAACTGGATGTGGATAATGCCTTTCTTCATGGCAAACTGGATTCTAATACCCCCATCTACATGTCTCAACCTCCATGCTTTGAGAATCCTAATTTTCCCAGTCATGTTTGCAAACTCAACAAGGCCATTTATGGCCTCAAACAAGCCTCAAAATCCTGGTTTGACACATTAAAACCCAGTTTATACAAACTGGGATTTTCTGGTTCTAAGGCTGATTCCAGTTTGTATATAAAATCATCTCCTCAAGCCACCATTTACCTTTTAGTATATGTTGATGACATTATACTTACCGGTAGCTCTCCCTCTGCTATTAATGATATCATCCACAAACTGTCCCTCACCTTTTCCCTCAAAGACCTTGGTGCCCTTACTTATTTTCTGGGAATTGAAGTGTCACATGTCTCTACTGGTTTACTTCTAACCCAAACTAAATATGCTCAGGAGCTTCTTGAGAGAGATGGACTCTCAAATGCCAAATCCACACCCACCCCAATGGTGAGTTCTACCTCACTTTCCAAAACAGATGGAACACCAATGTCAGAACCTACCTTTTATATGCAACTCATTGGTGGCTTGCAATATCTCACCTTCACCAGGCCTGACATTCAGTTTGCTGTCAACAAACTCAGTCAGTTTATGCAAGCTCCCACTGACATTCATCTAAGAGCAGTCAAGAGAATCCTTAGATACATTTCTGGCACCTTGAATCAAGGAATTAATTTTTCTAAATCTGTCTATTCTCCTTTCCATGCCTTTTCTGATGCTGACTGGGCTTCAGATCCAGATGACAGGATATCTACCTCAGGTTTTTGTGTTTTTCTTGGCCCTAATCTTCTCAGCTGGAGCTCCAAGAAGCAACACACCGTATCTAGATCTAGTGCTGAGTCTGAATACAGGGGTATTGCCCTTGCCATTGTTGAAGTATCATGGATTAAATCTTTGCTTCAAGAACTGATGTTCCCTCTGAAATCTCCTCCCCAGTTATGGGTTGACAACACCAGTGCTATTCACATGTCCCATCATGTTGTTGTTCAAGCCCGCACCAAGCACATAGAAATTGATCTTCATTTTATACGGGAAAAGGTTCAGTCACAGCAAATTAATATTCAGCATATCCCAGTCGTCGATCAAGCCGCTGATATATTCACCAAGCCGCTTCCTCATCAATCCTTCCTCCGTTTGAAACGTAAGCTAAACATTACCTCTCTCCCGGAGCTCGGATTGCGGGGGGGGGGGGGGGGGGGGGGGGTAATAAACCTATCAATTCAGCAATTAGGGCTTGCAGCCCCAAATTGATTGCCCTAAATCGATTCCCAAATTCCTGACCTAATCTGGGTTGATACGACGCCGTTTGAAGAAGTGCATGGCTTTGTCCTTTTTACCCTTATGAACCGTGTGCCAAGCACATGACCAAGAGCTAAACGGAATAAATTGTTTTCTGCGCATTTATTTATTCCTAGCTAGGGTTTTGTAGTTTTGGCAATTACTATAAATACCGTCTTGTAAACGCCGCTTTTGGCATTGAATCAATCAATGAAGAGATCTCATTCCATATGAAAACAAAACTATCTTTCATGTTCATCTTTTATGGCTGTCTCTTTAGACTTGGATCCCCATCCTTTGTCTGAGGAGGAAAAAGAAGATTGGTTCTCCGAGGTGGTTCACTCGGATTTCGAGTTGTTCGCCTCTTTGATTGCGGATCGTCGCGGGCCCCCGCCCATTTATTCCTATGAAGAATATAAAAAGACTCATCCGTACACTCCTGTTGTTCGGAGTGATCTACCATCTTGCGAGCCCCCATCGAGCCAATTCGATGCGGGCACGCGGGTTAGCCTGGTAGACGACGATGCTCTTAAGGTTATGCAGGATAGTTGGGAAATTCCTTTGGACGTCCATCTCCATTGCCCGAACGAGTTTGATAGGGCGGACCGCCCCCCGGAAGGATGGTGGCTATCAACTCCGGGATGATGGAGAGTGAGCTTCGTTTCCCTATTCATGATAATCTGGCCCGGGCAATTCTGGAGTGGGGGATTATTCCGATGCAGTTAACGCCTAATTCTTGGCTATCTTTAATATCTTTATCCACATTGTTCGGTCATTATGGCCTCTATCGGGGTTTGCTCCCCGCGGAATTTACTTCTCTTCTGGCTCGCTACGCGGTGAAAGCGAGCGAGGATCATTATTTGAAATCACGCTTCAGAATTGTAATGGACATTCCAGAAAAGCGGGAGAAATGGTGGAGTGAGTGGTTTTTCGTTAGTGGAGATTGGAACTCGATCAACTATCCTCTGAACGCAGAATATCAAGTTCCTCGTACACGTTAGTATTTTTATTATTTTTACTTTTCCTTTGCTGCATCTTGGTATCCCTTTTTCCATCCTCCGACCATGTGGTTTATATCCTTTAGGCCCAAACCCTCCCCCTTGGGAAAACTTGAGCTGGGATTTTCTGGTCGTTCTGGAGAGAATCTTGGGTAGGCCTAGGGCTGGAAACGAACCAAGCAGTTCGCGAGCGCTTGCGAGCTGCTCGAGTCAACGCTCGACTCGAGTTCGGTCAAACTCGAGCTCGAGTCGAGCTCGAGTCAAGCATTATTTGATACGAGCCGAGCTCGAGCTCAAATCATGAAGAATCGAGCGGGTCGCGAGCCGCTCGAATATATATATTTTTTTATTAAATATATTGTATATGTGTATATATATCGACTCGAGTCGAGCTTTTCGAGCCATTTGAGTCGAGTCGAACTCGAGCAATAAGAATCGAACCACTTGAACAAGTTGAAGTTGAACTAATCGAAGGAACAAAACCCGAGCGGCTCGATCGAACCGAGCTCGAGCTGCTAAATCGAGTCGACCCGAGCATGAAATAGTATTTGCGAGCCGAGCTCGAGCAGCTCGTCGAGCTCGAGCTCGAGTCAGCTAATTTTTTTTCCGAGCCGGCTCGATAAGCTCAAAGCTCGACTCGGCTTGACTCGTTTTCAGCCTTAGGTATGCCCTTAGGTATGCCGATCGACTGGCTGATGTTCGGTCAATGGATTGTTTCTGATCGGAGGCTATCCTCTCGTTTTATTAGTTTTCCTCAGGATGCGGAGGAGGAGTATCCCCGTGAGTTTACTCCTCGATTCATTGCGGGGGGTTTTATGCTTTTATTCCGTTTCTTTGACTTGGGTTCATTCCTGACCCCTTGCGCTTGGTTTTTTACAATAAAGCGGTATCCCCGATTCAGACACCCCCCGACGGGAGTAAGCTCTGATCCCATGGACGAGCGATTGGCCGCCCTCAAGAAAAGAGGAGTTGTTGGCTCGGAAGCAAGAAGAGAAGATGAACGCTGCCCGCAAGAAAGATTGGCACGAAACGTCCCCCGGAGAGCGAGGTGATTCCCTCTTCCCCGAGCAAGCAAATGCGTCTCCCGTCATTGACTTGGATTCGGGACCCTCCCGGGATGAGGTTCCCCGCCATGTCCCCTTGAGGAATGCCCCTGGGAAAGGCAAGAAAAACCAAAAAAACTCCAAGAACCAAATCCTCCGATCAAAGGAATCCGTCAGACATCCCGGGTGACAACTCATGTTGTTTATTTGCTCAATACCTGTGTCTATGCAGGTCCGGGGTGGGAGGCTCTGACCTATCCACTTTCTTGCGCTTCTTCGAGTTTGCTCGACTCCCTCCGGCATTTGACGGGCTACCCCGCCCACTTAAAAAAGATGATCGAGGGGATTCCACGTGACTGGGCGGAACGTTCGGGTTATGCTCGCGAGCACCCGAGAGAGATGAGTATGATGACCATGATGACCGCCTCTCGACTTCCGACCATGGTTTACTCCCTGCTCGGGGTTATCAATGACCTATCAAACGTCCCTGAGGCCGTTCCTTCAAGACATCAGGTAAAGCTGACCAAAAGTACACTCAGAACTCCAACAGAACTAATTTAGAAAAAATAAATTTCTCTAAACAACAACCGGAATAGAACCCTAACTCAGCACAACAAAACCTCAAAAAAAAAGCTAAATCAACATAACAAGAAATAACATATCAATTAGAACCTCATTTAGAAGGAGAACACACAAGATTCTAGTTGAGCAGAAACCGAATTATCTTAACTAATTTTTTTAATAATTATAATAATTTAAACTAAGCTTAATAGAACAATTATTGCGATTACAAAATTTTTAAAATAATTGCTATCAGTCATTTCAAACAGAGGGAGTTAGTAATGTTCAAATATAGATTCTAAATGATCAAGAAAATGTTTGGATGCTTGTATGCCTGAGAGATAGAGAGATCCTCCATGGGATTTTGAATTGGGCCCACATGTGCAAAACATCTAAAGAACAAAAACACATGGAGAATTTCAACAACTTTTAACATCCATTAAAAGTACTACAACAACAATCTGATTGCTAGATGCAACCTACAACTATCAAATTAGTCTCCAACACTTAACACACTTCCCCAATAAAAACTGCAAATGCAAGTAATTCTTCATAAATTCCTAAGATACCAAAAAACACGAATAAATCCGGCAATAATAGCTACTAAATCATTAAAGAAAACATCCATGACATCGACTTCCGGTCACAAATTCAAACGCCTGCTGGAAATGCTGAAAGAGCTAACTTTCAGAGGGGTAGCCACCACAAGCGGGGCTTCAGGCGAGTCACTAACTGCAAATTTCTCGTGCATGAAACGACTATCAACAATCGAGTCATTTTTCAGAACTATCTTGTAGCAGTAGCAGCTTTTCAAGCCCACCTGGTTCTGGTAACACTCGTGGGACCCGTCCTTCACCTGCTGGAAATTCCAAATCACGCTGAATTTGCCTACAGTGGCAACCAGGTGGCGCTCCTGCCTCCCATTTTCAGTGACCTGGGCAATGAATTATGCACGATTTTTGAGAAACTGTGTAAACACACACGAAGTTTAATAATAGCACAGGTAGCACATGAAATAATCCATGAAGGACAGGTGTTAAAGGAGAATATATCACCGAAATGAAGTTCACGACCGATTTATTGTTTCATATACTATTTAAGTTTCATTTCATAAAGCATCCAAGGATGGAAAATCTATAATTGCATGAATCAGAGAAGGATCTATAAATATTAAATATAAAGCTTTAATCAGATAATGTCTGCATGCTAAAATAAATTATGACCTTGCAATAATGTTTTCCTTTTCAAAACTATCCTCCAGTTTCTATATCTTGGCACCACTAGAATTATAGAAAACATCTAAGTCATTGCAGTTATAAAACTCATAAAAGTCATGGGAAAAAACCTAGATTCAAGAATCAGCCCACAGTTCCATTTATTAAGTAACTGATACCATCGTTTTTTTATGACTAGTTTTTTACATCAATAGTGTTGCGTATCTTAAATAAGCAAGCCGCTCTGAACAGCTTTATAGTTCAACATTTAGAATATCTATGATTGCATTAAAATAAAGAAAAGCTATAGACAGCTTTAAAAAATTCTCCTCCTTGAGTATCTTTATCTTGGCTCGTAAAATTTAGCTCTGATAGAGAGAGTAGAATGGTAGACTAATGCTAGATACATGAACCAAGAAGCAACTCTATCTATGAAACTATCAAACTAACAATACCATCTACTATGTTTTATTAGTTTTTTATATCAACAAACATCTGTAGCATTTTTTGTAAGTTGAAAAGCCCCATAGCGTGCAGAATAGGATTTGTTCAGGTCAGAAAACCAGTAAAACACTCCCATTCCACAGTCTTCTAGTTCCTTAGAGAAGTTCTAGAACCCTAACATCAAGAATTAGAGTCCTAGTAGGTGTAAGGAACAGACTACAATTTGCTTTAGATTTTTTGTTTCTTCCCAATTAAAACAGTCATTTTAGAATCCTTTTTCTTGAGCTTCACAAACACAGTCCCAACAATTTCCTTAAGATCCTAACCAAAAGTACACTCAGAACCCCTACAGAACTAATTTCATCAAAAAACATAGTGTGGAACCTTTTATAGCTTCATTCATCACATACTAATCATGTTACCACAAATAATTCTGTAGAAAATGATAAATATATAAGACAATTTCTCTAAACCTACAACCGAAATAGAGATCTAACTCAGCACAACAAAACCTCAAAAAAAAAAGGCAAGGCTAAATAAAAAATAACAAGAAAGACCATATCAATCAGAACCTCGTGTAAAGAGCACACACAAGATAAGCAATAAAACTGTAAAACATGAAACAATCTCGTTTACATACCCATGAGAATTGTGCATTCCGGAACTTGTTAGCTCCAGCCATATGTGAATCCAGTGGATTCAGCTTCAACAATCTCGGAGCCGAGATCTTATTCCCCATACGGCCCGCAAATCCAGTCTTAGTCTTCCCATCTTTATCCGAGAACAGACTACATATGAGAATCAGGTAACTATCTGTAGTCCCCAATATCCATTTCCCATCATAAGTAACATCGACATGAGTAATAGGGGAACCGAGTCCTGGGAAAGCAGTCTTTGCTTGCCTCATAGAGCTCACAGAGTATAACCTAATCTTCCCATCGAGAGACCCCACCACGATCGATCCATCCCCGGTGGTTGCAAAGCACTGGAAATTGGTCCCCCTCGAAAACTGATGTCCCTGAGTCCAATTCAAAACAGGTGTGTTCTCATTCACGATATCCTGAACCATTCCCCTCCGGTCTCGCATGTCCCACCTGCACAGCCTGTTATCATCCAATCCCAAGAAAGTGGACCCTGAGGGGTCCATCTGAGCCCCTTTACTATCATTTGTGATATCTCTCATGGAAATATCGGCCCCATCCTTCTCGAACTTCCACTCACTCACAACCCTTCCGGTTTCAATATCCAGCTGATGCAAACCATGCGAATGGGGTTTCCCATCATTCACGGGACTCATGAGGAGCATATTAGTCTCAGCCCTCATAAGCAGAGCCTTCCTCGGGGTCAAATAGCTGGCGTTGGAGTTTTTCCTTCCTCGCAGTTTTTCATCCTCAAAGTTTACGTAAAGGCCCTTCCCTTGAACACCATGGCTATAATTCCTAACAACCTGAATTCCAGAGTCGCTTACCAGGAAACTGTTATCCAAAGCACCCATTGCCAAGCTGGTGATAGCAGAACCGTTGGCCGCGGCCTCCTCAAACTCCTCGGTCAAATCATGACCGCCTCCACCGCCTTTTATGGGGGTTTTGGATGGAGTCCTCATGAAACTGTCATCTGCATCTTCCCACATGGAATCATCGGCAGCTTGAGGGTTGGCCCACCCAATGAAGTCCTTCCCATAAACCTTCAGCTTATTCTGGTCATTAGCTTCATATCCGTGTGTGTTCTCAAAGAGACAGTCCTGATATTTCTTGGTGAAACCAACCCACTCTTCCGGGCTGAAGAATTTAATCGCCCAAACACCATTAGCGACGAAATCCACGCGCTTCTGCTCCTTGAACGCTTTCAATTGGAGATTCTCATCGACTCTCGCCTTCACTTTCGACCCAATTTTCAAAAACCACGACGAATTCGGGTCGGATCCTTCTTCTTCTTCGTCTTCGTCATCATAATCGGCATCTTCTTCTCCAGTCTTCACAAAGGCGTAAGACACGACCTTCTCGGTGACAACCCATTTGGATTTCTCGGTGTTGCCACCGACGTGGAGGTACAGCTTCACCGCATTCTTCAGATTCGGATTAGGGTTGTTGGTGGTGGTGTTACTGTTGTACTTGAGTTTGAGCGCTTTAAGCCTGGACTCAACTGCGTCGATAGAAGACGGCGATTCAGGTTCTCCGTGTTTGCTGCCGGAGGGATGCGAAGATGGGGTTCCGTAGGTTTCTTCAGATTCGGGTTCCTGATGAGTGGTTTCTTGGGATTCAGTTTCGGAGTCGGAGTCGGAGAGATCTAGATCTTCTCGGCTGTGGTTAGCTCCCATTACGACGGACGGCGTAAGGTGAGAACTGGAGGAGCGGGTGCGAGCGAGAAAGAGAGAGTGAGAGCGGCAGTTTGATATAATTTGAAATTTGGGCGTTTAGGGCACTTAGCTAGGGTTCTTCCTGTTTTCAAATTTTGAATCAATCCAAATAGTTTGAATCTGGGTCATAATAGTGACTGTAGTTGCAATGGATAATATTACAGTATTTTTTTTTAATATAGTTTAATTTTACTCTTATTTTTTTCAAATATTTTTTACTACAATTTACTCAAAATTATTTTAATTTTGATTTAAAAATATTTTATCACTTAATACACTTCTTACTTTTTTACAATTTACTCAAAATTATTTTAATTTTGATTTAAAAATATTTTCTCTTAAATCGATCTAAGTGATTCATAACTGATTTTCTGGATTTTGAAAATCCAGAAAAAACTGTAGTAATTTTGAAAATCACGTAATCTTTGTCCTCTGAGCATTCAAAACAGATCTAATTTGATTGATTAGATCAACATAACTGATTTCTGAATACGTAATGTGTATGGCCACGCTATCTCCGCCTACGTATGCTGACTGTTCCCAGTGACCACCATGTCGTAAAGAAACACGCTGCCACGACATCTGTGATATAAAATTACAGATAATCAAAACAAACAGCTATTGAAAACCTAACGACCTGCATGCATGCATGGTCTAATAAGTATGCACGATGTAAACGAGATGTTTTTTATCACACGATGTTATTACGATTAAGTATGTACAATAATGTGATAGCATTATCAAACGGTGAATGAAGACAACGTGCTACGGTGACACCACCGCTATAAATAACACGATAAAATCTCCGTAGTAATAACACGGTGATTTTGTAAACACGGCGTGGTTAAGGAAAACTATTACACCTTCAGTGAACCGTGCAACGTGCTCTATCTCACGGTGAACGACGACATTCGGTGAAAAACATCTCAGTGTGCTTTAAAACAATTAAACAAAATGCGAAACGTGCTACCTCGTTTTTTTCGTACCTTTGATGTGCTTCAGAGACTCGACAACGAACTTGTTTTGAGCTTGTTGTGTAAATGAACTAGCAATATTCGAGAGAAATGCAACACAGCAACTGCCCAATGGGTTTTGAGTTTGGTTTCAGACCATTATTCTTTTTGGCTCTAAAATTCTCATATTGATTTTAGTAGCAACACAGCAACTGCCCAATGGGTTGTTGAAGTGTCATTAACGTCGAGGTGAAATGCAATTATTATTTGTGGTTGTTGGACCTGCTGAAATGCCATTAATGTAGAAGGTTCGAGGATGGAGAATGGGGATGCAGTGCTTTTGGACACATTGAAACCCTAAATTTATTAATATATCACCTTGAACCGTGGACCGTGGTATGTAAACGGTATAAGATTTCCGTGCCTTTCTTCACGGTGAAGGGTTATCTTGGATGGTCTCACGGCGTACGATTATCTTGCACGTTCTCACGGTGTCACCTACCGTGTTTTTATCACAGTGTCCGTTTATCGTCGATGGTCTCAAGGCGTACGATTATCGTGGATGGTATCACGGTGTCCTATTATCCTGGATGGTCTCACGGACTCCAATTATTGTGTATAATTTCACGGTGTCCATTTATCGTGATTTGTAAATTGTAAAACGGCGTCTTATTATCGTGGATGGCTCAGGGTTTCCACTTATCGTGTCTGGGTGCACGGTATTACAATCCACCGTGGACTTTCCACGGCGTCACATTAGGTTTTAGGGTTTTCTACCTTCCTAATACCGTTGCACGGTGTTACAATCCAGCGAGGGAACCCCACGGCGACACAGTTCTAGGGTTTTATTTATTTTCTTAATTAATTAATCGCAATGTGTTTAATGGGCGTGGTTGGGAGTTGAGTCGTTTAGTGCAACGATTGAAATCCGGCGGTGGGATGACTCAGAACAGAGACGCATAGATTCCCTGAATTGAATGGTCATATCATATTAATGGATTTGGAGCGTTGGATAGGGTGATTTTTTATTAATTTAATTAATACGAGTAATTAATAAGCGTAGTTGGCAGTTTAATCGTTTCGTGGAACGATTGAAATCCTGGTGGTTGGATGGATCAGAATATTAAGCCTATAAATACGAACGAAAGAACTCTATTTTTCTATATCCATTAATTCTCCATTTTTCTGTTTTGTTCTGGTTTTTTCATGGAGCAGTTATCACCACACTTTTTCGAATTTCACAGTTGCATTACTGTATCG
This sequence comes from Euphrasia confusa, assembly GCA_954870475.1. NCBI lineage: Eukaryota > Viridiplantae > Streptophyta > Magnoliopsida > Lamiales > Orobanchaceae > Euphrasia > Euphrasia confusa. The sequence goes on from OX940952.1 coordinate 40,794,495, forward strand.
AGATACTCGAGTTTCCAAAATTAAAGCATCATTTCCCTGGGTCATCTTGCACGAGATACGCGAGGTTCCAAAACCTCCCGTAGTATTCATCTGTCTCCTTATGACTCGGGGTATCGGTGGCGATGATTCGAAGTGCATGTTAGCCTGAGCTCCTCATCTCCATCGAAATCACCAGGGAGGTCTACCTCCTCCGATTTACCAGTTCTGATCGAGGCTTAAAAACCTGTGCTGCAGATTCACTGGTGTGATGCTTTGTTATTTTTCTTGTTTTCTCAGCTTTTTGGTATACAGCTGACCGATAGTGTTTAGGGTTTGGAGTTTTGATCCATCAATTGTTCTCAAGTTTTAGGGTTCTGCTTTTTAATCTTCTGTGTAATCGTTACTATAATCAATTATAAGATTTTAATTTATTTTAAATTTCTGCATTTTCATATTCTCATTCAAATTTATCACACAGTCGCTTTTAATTATCGTGTATCGTACCGCGTTGTCCATTTATCGTGGCTGGTTTCACGGCTTAGGATTATTGTGTACTCTGACGGTATTCATTTATTGTGGATGGTCTCCCGGAGTCCACTAGTCGTGTATGTATTACGGTGTTCAATTATCGTGATTAGTCTCACGGCGTGCGACTATCATGGAGTTGCTCACGGTGTCCAGTTATCGTGTATGTTATCACGGCGAGCGACTTTCGTGGATGATCTCACGGTGTCTACTTATCGTGTATGATCTTACGGTGTACGATTATCGTGGATGTTCTCACGGTGTCCATTTATCGTGTATGCTATCACGGCGAGCGACTTTCGTGGATGTTCTCACGGTGTCTACTTATTGTGTATGGTCTCACGGTATACGATTATCGTGGATGTTCTCACGGTCTCCATTTATCGTGTATGCTATCACGGCGAGCGACTTTCGTGGATGTTCTCACGGTATCTATTTATCGTATATAGTCTCACGGTGTACGATTATCGTGGATGTTCTCACGGTGTCCATTTATCGTGAATGTTCTCACGGTGTCCATTTATCGTTGATGTTCTCACGGTGTCCATTTATCGTTGATGGTCACACGGTGTCTATTCATCGTGGATGAATGCATAGTCTAACGGCGTACTTTAACCGTGGATGATCTGCAATTGTATTGGAGTTTTATTATTAATTTTTAAAAGAGAAATTCTATTTTAAATTACATATTCAATTTATATTCATTTGTTAAACAGCGAGGGTAGTGTAGACTTTTCCTACTCAATTGCCTAATAAATTTCTACTTTTATGGACAGAGCCTCAGAACTTATTTATTTTATGAGGTGGTCCTGAATCCGGTATTCCCACTATCTATAATACTCATATTATAGTTGCCCCGATTCCCCAATTTTCAAAATGTATTTTTTTTATAATTATAAAATTAATAATAATCAAATTAATAAAAACGGTTAAAAAAATTATTTTAAAAATTATATTTTATAAAAATTGAAATATAAATAAAAAATCAAAATACCCATTTTTAAAAAATACTTCTGATATAAATTATAATAGATCGAAGTACACTATAAAAAACCCTAATTATAAAGGGCCGCCGCTACTTTGAATTCCTTTTCAAGCTCAAAAAGATCAATCGACTTCCTGAGAAATCTGTTCCAATCTCAACAGCAACAAAAAGATTAATCCACGAGGACGAAGGTGAGTTCATATAAGCCGCTCACACCCATCTAGCTCCGTTTCCACACATATAAAAAAGGTCACTTCGATTCCAACCACCTAGATCCAACCGCCTCATCGGAAATTGGTACGTGTCGGTGTCTTGTCTACCACCGCCGTGTCCGACACGTTTCAAGTGTTGTGTCGGAGTAGTTTTATTGTTTGCTTACTTTGATTCTTATTTATCATTGTTTGATGTCTGGTTTATTGTTCGCTTGAATTGATTCTTTAAGAAAAATATATTTCATGATATGTAATTTCTGTTTTCTAATACATTACTATCAATGTTTGAAGTGTTTAATATTTAAATTTCATACTCAGACGAGCCTTCCTTTTCTGACGTTATATGGTTTATGTTTTTTTATTTGTTATGGTGATTTTTATTAACTTATATTTGTGGTTTTCTAACAGAGGACGATTTTATGGATAACTCTGAAGGTCAGAAGCTGGATCTGGATCAAAATCCAGAAAAAACTGATGGAGGTTGGTATCAATACTTGTGGACTGTGGTTGGTTGATTTTTTCTGTATTGTACTAGCATCTGATTGTAATTCTTAATAAGGGCATTTGATGTAGCATTAGAATTAAGTATGTCGACTCCATTCCTTTATTTGGCGAATTGACAGTTTTATCCTTGATTGATATGTCCGTGCTTGTACATACAAAGGGAACTTTTTATTAGCATAGCAGAACATTTTTTATAAAGTGCCATTTCATTTTGTTTGTTGGTGACTCTAGGTGTCTTGCCTGATGGACATGACAACTCTGACATACTAATTTTTTCCTGCTAAAGGGGACTCTGCCATACTAGTTTGCCATAAGTGAATAAGCGATACCTGACCTGCAAATTTGGGCGGTTTTTAATATCATAGCTCGGCCCAAATCCAACCTAGTCAGACACATAATCACCACTGCTAAATATGTATGATTAGTTAGCCCTCAACATTGTTCTTCACAAAATTCATTAACAAGGATGCTTAAGGAATAAAATTAAACATTAAAAGGATACATATATCTTTTGATACGCATCATATTAGAAAATAAAAACTACCGTGGACGCTACATCCACGAGTTTTGAAATGTCATGAGTTTATGACTTTGCTCAGACGTGTTTCAATTTCGTTTGCTCTAATGATGCTGGAGTTTATTTGTAGATGTTAACCGTATGTTCTTGACTTAGGTATGGAGTTCTCACAATCTGATATTGCTAAGCACGCTCTGCTGGGAACATCGTATGGACCTGTAGAGCATCTGACTAAAAAACAAAAACGCTTCCGCAGAATGAACAACGAGGAATATTTGAATTATGAAAAGAAAGTTAATGAGACAGAGGTTTTCTAATTATTATACATTTTTTTTTCTTATTCTCTTGTTAACAATTTATGTTGCAACTTTGTAACTATGTTTTTTTTCCTGCTAAAGGGGTTTGATGTTGATGGTTGCACTGGTCGTATGCCTGGACGGATTTCAAGGCTTTGTGAAGGTTGTCCTGAATGGAAGGTGGCTGAGGTAGTTGCACGGCATGCAGGCTGGAAACAGGGAGAAGCAATGGTAATTACGATATACTATTTTGTTATTGTGTGAAGATATTATTCTGTGTGGTGATATCATTATGTGAAGGAAGGACAAAACCAAACTTTACAAAAAACCATACTTTTGATAAACTAGTACTGTATGATTATGGGCCGTGGGCTTATATTATTGGCTTAGAACCAAAGTATAGGCCATTAACCAATTTTATGTTTTAAATGTAATTTCTTTCTCGGGTGAAATTTGTTAATAGTACACTACTGGTAGTTTTTGGAGGCTAAATCGTGAGTTATCTAGTTCTACTTTGTAAATTGTATTTTTAATTTGCACTTGTAATTCTCCATCAATACTTGTAGAAAAGTTTGAAATAGAAGCAGTAGTAGCCAAGTTGGTGTAGCCATGTAGGTCCTTCATTATTCTATGAAGCATCAGCTTATTAGTGAGACTCAAGGATTGCTATCTGAAAAATGTAAATTTACGAAGTTTAGTATCAAGGTGTTGTAAACATATTACAGAGAATCTTGGAGTGTAGGTCAGGATTTCTTGTGTTTATCACATGAGGTAGTGAAAACAGGAGACGAAGTTATCAAGTTAGTCCTCTAGAGGGACCTTATCCTCCATTTTGTATCCCTTACAAACATAGATGTTGAAGTTGGGATATCGAGGTAAGTGATATTAGTAGAAGTCATAAAGAAAGGAAAGATTTTTTATAGAGGCTAAAAAAGTTGAGCAACTATGTTGTTTGAATGGATTTAGATATTTAGATTTCACCTCTGACTTTTAATTTAATAAATTTAAGCAAATGCCGTCTTGAGTGGTTAACTTTTATCTAAATGTTTATAGATTCCCACTCGTATGCACGCTTTCGCGAAATCGGTGTCTCTTTGCTGTATAAATCTTTTGCCTCATCAAAATGAACGACTTTTAAATGCGTGCTTTACCATTTGATCTGTTATCGTCATGTTAGTGGTCATGCATGATACTAAAATGGGGGGCTTTGAGTATGTTATGGACTTGACCCTAAGTCAAATTTAGATTCCTAGTTTCTTATTCTGTGATTTTTAAAGTGTTGATTAGTTCGTATTCACTAAAAAGTTGTTTATTCTTTACTTGATTAGAATACTTAGATTTTATCATCTTTATTTTTTTGTCACGATTTTTTTCTCTATGATACGACTCTGAAGGTAATTTATCCATATGCCATGGTAGTTCGTATTTTACTTTTTGATGTATATGTTGACTTGTTAATTAGGGTATAAGCATTGAGCTGAAATGTCTCGTCAAAGCCAACATCCAGCCAGTTGGAGGCATTATGTATTATCTCACTTTTCTCACCATTACGGAGAAAACGTACAGAGTCAAAAGTTTGGAGAAAACCTGTTACATGGGAGTGTGAAATAGTTCTCTTTCTTGACGGGAGTGAAGGAAAAAATGACATAACGATGAAAGTAAAGACAAGCAAAATGGTACGTGGCAGAGGGAAGAAGAGAAAATCTGCAAAGAAAGAGCATATAAAGTTCAACTTAAAAAACAATTTCAGGTAGGTATTTGACAAGTTTTGGATTGTTCAATTTAGGCAATTTATGTAACTATACACATCGGCTTTCTTTTGTGATTCTGTTTTTTTTTTTATTCAAGCCAAAGCTCAAAGTGTCTGATTTTGTATTCATAAAAATTCTCTTTCAGCACGCCTGTAACCCAGACTATCAAGATTATCGGACCAGATGCTAAATATCTTCAAAAAAATGGTTGCCACCTTTTGGCGTATGTAGCTCTTCTTGGAGAACTAATATCTTTACCTTCTCTGTGGTCTCCATAGATGTTCTCTCCTAACGTAATTATTCGTCTGCAGGGAGGAGCTCAAGAGGCAAAACCCTCTGTGGACAAACGATGAGGTTAGTTCTGTTTCCTCTGTGTAGAGAATCTTCGGCGAAATTTTGTATTGTGAGTTTACTTATATTGTTTTCATATCAATCAGGCTGCGACTATTGCTGAAAGCAAATGGAAGGTGTTTATGTACCCTGTAAGTATCTCGCTACTGATAGTTCTCATATCTCATCATGACAGAATTAGTTTTTTTTTTTTTTTTTGTGTGTGTTGTATGGATAATTTTGACTGAGTTTGACCTTAATGATTTCAGCAAAAGGCTCGTTTTTTGGACGAAGCATGGAAGATGTTTGAGAGACAATATTATCCTGATACCAAGTAATGAGTCAGAGGTTTGCGGGCTTTCCAAGTGCATCTGATAATATACTTTATAGATAATTATAATTATTAGTTGAGGACCGTTGCCTTATGTCGGTTTCATTTAGGTGATGCATATAAGCTAGTGACGTGAAGACATGAAGAGTAAAATTAGTTTGCTTAAAAACCTTGTTTGCACTTGTTTTGTATTATTCGGTAGAGTTTTTACTCTACCTAAATGTGTATTTAGGTAGAGTAAAATGTTCCAAGCCCTCCAACCTTCTTTTATGAATTTAATAGCAATATTTGTAGAGTTAAGTTCATAAATTGACCAAATTATTGTTGATTTTTCAGATTAAAAATGTTATTTTTGTGATGAATGTGTATTGAATTGTTCAATCCTTTTGAATTAATAAGCAAATCTGAGTTTTTTTTTTGTGGGGTTTTTTGCTCCCCTCTAGTGTTATTTGTAAAAAAAATATTAAGATTATTTCGAAGCTTATTTGATATAAAGTGATGTAGTTTTCCAAAGACGTTTCAATCTCGACTTAGTTAGCCAATGAAGGAGGTGGCATTTATTGATTTATATGTCTGAAAAAACAATTTCGCTTTAGATTAATTCATTGTGATTAGGATCTATATGGTACTTAACTTTTATATTTCGCTTTAGATTAATTTATTGTGATGAGGATCCATATGGTACTTAACTTTTATATCGTAAATTAATGTACCCGAACAAATAATATCATTATTTCATCTTATAACCACAAAATGATCAAAAGAAATAGAATATCCATTCAAAATTAATTTAGAAATCGAAATCAAATTCTTTCTAAAATGCGGTACATAAAGACAATTGTTCAAAATTAAAATCCTATTGCTACTAAAACGTAGATAAACGTCTCCCACTGCAACAACTGTCACATTCGCATAATTGACCATGTAGACTACGATCTCTTCTTCACTATGTCGTCGGGTTTCCTGTAACCCCTGCAAAGAATTGCATACATGCTCGGCGGCTCCCGTATCTACTGTGAATGTTTTTTTTGGCGACAACGTATTTTGTGTTTGGTTTGTTGGATTTTGATTTCAGGGTTGAAGTTTAAGTTTCCGTTGTCTAAAGCTAGAGTCGCCGCTTTTGGTCTTGAATGGATTCGGCGACACAGGCGACACGGGCGAATCCAGCGACACGGGCAACACATGCAAATCCAGCGACATCGTCTACAGTCGCCGCTTTTGGACACGCATCAAAACCGGCGACACTGGCGACAAAGCCTCGCATCAAATCCGGCGACAGTGTCTTGCACAGATTGAAACGTGAACGTAATTGGACACGTGAACGTAATTGGGCAAGAGAAGAGCATGACTTATCTATTGCTAATAGCAAGACACTTCTCCTCATTTGCGAATGGTTGGAACTCAGCATGTATCAGTTGGTGAAAAATTGCACCTCAGCGAAAGACGCTTGGGAAACTCTTCAAAAACTCGAACCATTATTGCTCAATTCCATCAACTCCGAATGAGAGAAGATGAAGACATAAACGAATATTTGGACAAAATTATGAGATACGTAAATGAGGTGTATGAAATTGGCGAAATCTTTCCTGCCATCATGGTCTCTGAGAAAACTCTCCATAGTCTAAGCTCAAGGTTCGAAAGCAAAGTGCTAAAGCTTGAAGCACGTGAAGAAAGAGACCAGAAATGGGACTATGCTGATTTAATGGCAGACCTGAGAAACTATGACTTGACTCTAAAAGTGCGAAGTAACCCGGAGATGTCTCTCGTCTATGAGCCGATGACCGCACTAAAAATCACTGAGAAAGGGAAGAGCTCAAGGAGTACAAAGGCTAAGAAATCGCACTCTCAAGTCGAAAAATCTGAAAGTAGTTTCTCCGCCGATTTGAATGAGTCTGATAATGAGGAGGCAGAGGATATTGAGAGATTGATGAACTCTAACAATCCTGACAAACTTGCTGTGTTGACTGACATAGTCACGTATCTTGTCAAACAAGATTTCAAGAGAAAGAATCGTGCCCGAAATTTTCGAAAATTTGAGAAAAATTCTAACTCATTTCCGACTACTCCAGACAGCAGAAATTAAGCCTCGTTCTCAGACAAAAAGTTTAAGGGAACAAAACTGTCTCCATATTCATCAACTAACAAGGATGTTTCCAAGATGCACTGCTTTGAGTGCAAAGGATTTGGACACATTAAAAATGAATGTCCCAACCTATTACCTTAATCGAAAGAAGAAACTACCCATGAGCTATGTTGTGATCGATGATGAAAATGTGATCTCCGAGAATGAGGAATCTGAGGATGAAAGCTCGGATGATTTGTAGTGATGAGGTGTCCATTTATCGTGATTTGTAAATTGTAACACGACGTCTTATTATCGTGGATGGCTCAGGGTTTCCACTTATCGTGTCTGGGTGCACGGTATTACAATCCACCGTGGACTTTACACGGCGTCACATTAGGTTTTAGGGTTTTCTACCTTCCTAATATCGTTGCACGGTGTTACAATCCACCGAGGGAACCCGCATGGCAACACAGTTCTAGGGTTTTATTTATTTTCTTAATTAATTAATCGCAATGTGTTTAATGGGTGTGGTTGGGAGTTGATGAGTCGTTTCGTGCAACGATTGAAATCCGGCGGTGGGATGACTCAGAACAGAGACACATCGATTCCCTGAATTGAATGGTCATATCATATTAATGGATATGGAGCGTTGGATGGGGTGATTTACTATTAATTTTATTAATACGAGTAATTAATAAGCGTAGTTGGCAGTTGAATCATTTCGTGGAACGATTGAAATCCTGGTGGTTGGATGGATCAGAATATTAAGCCTATAAATACGAACGAAAGAACTCTATTTTTCTACATCCATTAATTCTCCATTTTTCTGTTTTGTTCTGGGTTTTTTATGGAGCAGTTATCACAACACTTTTTCGAATTTCACAGCAGTTGCATTACTTTATCGAGATACTCGAGTTTCCAAAATTAAAGCATCATTTCCCTGAGTCATCTTGCACGAGATACGCGAGGTTCCAAAACCTCCCGTAGTATTCATCTGTCTCCTTATGACTCGGGGTATCGGTTGCGATGATTCAGAGTGCATGTTAGCCTGAGCTCCTTGTCTCCGTCGAAATCACCAGGGAGGTCTACCTCCTCCGATTTACCAGTTCTGATCGAGGCTTAAAAACCTGTGTTGCAGATTCACTGGTGTGATGCTCTGTTATTTTTCTTTTTTGCTCAGCTTTTTAGTATACCGCTGACCGACAGTGTTTAGGGTTTAGAGTTTTGATTCATCAATTGTTCTCAAGTTTTGGGGTTCTGCTTTTTGATCTTCTGTGTAATCGTTACTATAATGAATTATAAGATTTTAATTTATTTTAAATTTCTGCATTTTTTAATATTCTCATTCAAATTTATCACACAGTCGCTTTTAATTATCGTGTATCGTATTCGTACCACGTTGTCCATTTATCGTGACTGGTTTCACGGCTTAGAATTATTGTGTAGTCTTACGGTATTCATTTATCGTGGATGATCTCCCAGAGTTCACTAGTCGTGTATGTATCACGGTGTGATTAGTCTCACGGCGTGCGACTATCGTGGATTTTCTCACGGTGTCCAGTTATCGTGTATGCTATCACGGCGAGCGACTTTCGTGGATGATCTCACGGTGTCTACTTATCGTGTATGGTCTCACGGTGTACGATTATCGTGTATGGTCTCACGGTGTACGATTATCGTTGATGTTCTCACGGTGTCCATTTGTCGTTGATGGTCGCACGATGTCTATTCATCGTGGATGAACTCACGACGTACAATTATCGTGATTTGGCTCACGGTGTCTTATTATCGTGCATAGTCTATTGGAGTTTTATTATTAATTTTTAAAAGAGAAATTTTATTTTAAATTACATATTCAGTTTATATTCATTTGTTAAACAGCGAGGGTAGTGTAGACTTTTCCTACCCAATTGCCTAATAAATTTCTACTTTTATGGACAGGGCCTCAGAACTTATTTATTTTATGAGGTGGTCCTGAATCCGGTATTCCCACAATTAAAAAAAAACCAGAAAATTTCGATACAGTAAGAATATAGGAATCATCAAAATTAAATCAAATTTCAAATTATAAATAAAAATTCAGCAATTTTCCATACAATAAGTAGTTCGAGATTTAGATATTTTATCATATAGAGACTAGAGTATGATAATGTTGATATTATATATTTTACTTTTAAATTCAAAATTTCAACGCGACACAAGTTATTAGCTAGTGAAAATTGTGAGTAAGATGTGTTATTTTTAAAATCACATTCATTTTCGAAGTTTTTTTACCATACCAAATATGTACTACAAGTATACACTGGTATCATCAAAGGCCAAGTTCAAGTTTTCGAGTCCTTGGAGACGATACGAGAACAATTCAATTTTACCGAGATGAAAAAGATTCATTATTGCTCTCTAAATTAATATTGGATATTTTAATAAATTCTCTAAAATAATAAAATCTCTCAATTTCATTGCTCTATAAATTGTCCGATCTTAAAATTATTAGTTTATAGAAGTTTTACTAAATTGATTGTTTTCAAAATAGTATGTTTATTTAATAAATAAATATATATAGTAAGCATTATATAATAAGCACGTGACAATTAATTCGTGTAGATATCGTTTGAGGTCGGGGTACTGATCATTTTTCGGACACCTACAGTCTCGTTACAAGGAAGAGCTGAAGAAGAATTACAGTGTAGTAGACAGAGGTTATATTTCTTTCGCGATTGATTTACCCGGAACGAGATATCGAAAGGCCCTGAAGGCGAGGAAGAGGCTTACCGAAATTCTTTGCGACATAACTCGACAAAGGAATAATAAGGGCACGATGAAAGATTCGGACCTGTTGAGTTGTTTGTTGAATCCAAACGTTGTTTGTGAAGAAGGAAATGATCTAATTAGCGAGGAACAAATTTTGGATAATATAATCGGACTGCTTTTCGCGGCACAGGACACTACTGCAAGCGCCATGACGTGGATCGTCAAGAGTACCTACACGAATGCCCGGATATACTCGAGAGTCGAGGCTGTCAAGGTATATATGTGTGTGTGTGTGTGTGTGTATTTTGTCATTAATTACTTGTTAAATAATCCGCGTGCTTGTTGAAACGGGGAAGGGGAGAGGCATTTGACTTGGAATCAGACAAGAAATATGCCTTTAACAAACAAGGTACTGTAGTATATATATAGGTTAATTTCATGAAAATACATTAAATTAAATTAATATAATAAAATCATGATTTGAATAATTAATTAGGTGATTATGGAGAGCTTGAACATAGCAAGCATAATCTCATTCACATTCAGAGAGGCAGTAACCGATGTAGTTATGATAGTATTAATTTGTCATGCACACGTACATATTTGTACCTATGTAGACTGTTGAGGATCAAAGTACAAATTGAGAGAAAAAAAGAGAAAAAAAAAAGAGTATTACTTAGGCACAAATTTGATATGTGTCTTGTATTGTGGGATCCACATGCATAAAGAAAAAGAATTGTACCTCAAAACTATCGGAATATTGAGGTACAAATTGATGAGCGCAACTTGATGTGTGATGTGTCAACTAAATTGTAGCTATAGTGAGGGATACAGTGAGTGAGTGAGTTTTTAATATTCACTTGATCCCATCTTCTACTTCGTTTTTTCTTCAAGTTGGTTGTAGAACTCTCCTTCCTGAAAAATTAAAAATAAATAAATTATAAGCTGGCTGATTTATGTGTGTATTGGAATCAAACATACATACACCACTATAATCATAGTGTAATCAATTAGACAATTACCGAGGGTAAGGATATGAAGAATATGGCCATTTGATGGCCATATCGTTACGAAGGAGGTCGTTCCATTCGAACCCGAAGCCATCAATCGAAACCAAGCTCCCCACAAAGCCACAAGCAGCATCCAAATTGACGGTTTCCAGTTTAGAACCCGTTTCAATCACTTCCACCTTTCCGGTGAGCATGTCACACAAGGCCACTCCCATATCGTCATGGCATGTGAGCACTAGTTTATCATTCACAATCCCTAAGCATTTCTCAAAGGGAAAAAACTTAAAGGACATTGAGAATTTCTCGACCCAACACGCACCCCTCCCCATGGTGGTGGTGGCAAGAGTCCATATACCATAAACTCCGTCGTAAGAATACGCCACCAAAACAAATTCTCCATTCAAGCTTCCACCAAACAAGTAGGAATTAGGATGTCCATTGGCAGCCCTACAAAAATGAGTTCTCCGCATACGCAGTAACCCTTTGGAAAGGGGCATGAATTTAGTTACAGATAGTGTTTTCAAATTGAGGGAGACAATGGTGATGTCGTCATTGCCCATATCATCATAATGATAATCATCTCTTTCTTCAACGATGATCCAATAAGCAGCGAGGCCTTGGATAAGGACATCACAAGGATGGCATCGGCGAGGGTGGAGATGAAACTCCAATTCAATGGTACAGATATCAGTAGTCCACGAACAGGGAGAAGTTGAAACCCAGAGCTCGAGGGTAGTTTCGACACCAGAATTAGACATAAATTTGGCCACCTTGAAAACACCATCTTCGTCGCACCAAAAGGCGAATTTAACGTTTTTATTAGCGGAGGGAAATCGGGAGGAGTAAGGGAGTTTTTTGTTTTTATTAGCGGAGGGAAATCGGGAGGAGTAAGGGAGTTTTTTGGAAAGGCCGGTGACAGGGTTCAGGATCCAGATGTCGTCCGGTGACGACGGTACGCGATCTCCCTCCCCGGCGATACAGATCAATCCGTTGGCCGAGCCGACGATTACCAGATCCGAAGATGAGAAGCAGGCAAAAGATAAGAACGGACCACCTGCTACAAGTCGACGGAGATCGGACGAGCAGCGGTTGCGAACGAGGAGGTACTGTCTCGACGGATCGGATTTCGCCCGTTCCAGGTGAGCAGCCACGAAATCGGCCGACGAGATTAAGCTCCGCCACGCCTTGCAAACAGCTTTGCATCGGAGGAGGTCAAACGCAGGTAGTTCGATTAGGATTGTCTCAAGTACATCTACCGGTATCATCGATATCGACATTGTTTGTTTATTAGGGTTTACTTTTTTTTTTTGTTCTTTCTTTCTTTTTTGAGATTGGAACTATGAAGGAAGAGGGATCTGTATTTATACAAGTTTCATATTGAAATTTCTAGAGGGACAAATTTTAAAATACATACTTTCATTTAACAAATCATATTTTATACACTTCTATATAAATTACACTTTCTTCTTAAACACAAACCTATTTTTTATTTTAAAATTCTTTCTACGGAAAATTAATCTATCTTCACCTAGAAAATCATCTAAACCTGCTTCTTTTCTCTTCAATTTTGGTCGAGATTTCTTTTGAAATCATTGCCACAGTCACCTGCGGCTTCTCGCTTGTCGCCGCCGCCGCCGCCGCCGCTTCTCCATTGCTGCCGCCGATTATTATATAAGGACGGTTCATTGTTTCACAAAGCCGTCTTTGCCATTTTTTTACCAATCTGATGCTGCCGTTTTTTTACCAAATTGCGCCCCGGCCCCATGGTAGCAAAACACCCTTAATCTCGCGGTTCAATACCCTTGAACTCAACTAAGTAATGTTTTGTGAACATTGCTTGAGAGAATCAGCTATCGATGGAGGGTATGTCCCCAGAAACACAAACATTTGATGTGCATCTTAATTACAAGTGAGTATGAACAATGTGAATAAAGAAATACAGGACATTAACGAACCTTTTAAATAGCCTTAATTTTCGAATCATAGGTAAAAAAAGGGCATTTTTCTATAGGATAAGTTGTTAGATTTTTAGATATCAAAAAACATTCACTTTCAAATTGGAGACGAGAAAAGAACAGCTCGTCTATCAAGCTCAATTCTTTTTTCTTTGTTGAAATTTACACAAAATTTTGATGTCTAGAAGTGTTTTAAACATTTTAAGTTTCAGAGGTACAATGGTAATTTCAGCATAATTTGAATATGTCGTTTTCTTCAAAACGACGCTGTTTTGTCAGAAACGACATCGTTTCACCTTGATTCTGCAAAATAGCGGGCGAATTTGATTCTTCAAAATGACGCCATTTTGCCAGAAACGACGTCATTTCACCTAGATTCTGCAGAATAGCGGGTGACTTTGATTCGATGACTTCTCACGTGTTAGTTGATGAAAATCCATGTTTTAAGTGCTTCTAGATCTTTGTCAGCTCACGCACAACATGTGCTTCACAATTTCTATTAAAAATCTGTTTGATCGTTGTACGAATCCATTTTCACTATTGTTGAACTCGAAGCTCGGTTCAAAGCTTTTGAGCGCGCAAGTTGGGATTGTGTTTGTTCTTGTTCGAATCCTCACTCATAGAAGACCGAGTTCAAGTTTTCGAGGTCATCAGGTAGTTTAACAACCCGAATTAGTTAGTAAAGTACTATACACTCTTTAAGATATTAATATTATCCAAAGCAGTTTTTGGTTTTGGATATGATGAAATTAGCCCTCTTCAATAAACCTTATTTCAGCTCACCAATTGATAATAGTAAGTTTTATTAGACCAGAATAAGTTCGCCAAATAGATATTGATCTCCGATGCTAGTTACTTCAGCCCAAACAAGGTAAACGAAACTTTTCAGTAAATCGAAAACATATTTGATGCTTCAAAGTACCTAACGAATAAGAGATAAAAACAACATGACGAAACATAGATATATGCCTTAAATTCTGGGCTACAAACAACACAATAGTTGGAATTATTTGATCATCCTCGATGACCTTATACAGCAACACGATACGATTGTCACTCACAGCTTTGATGGCTTGGGGAATATATCGGGCGTGAATTTCTGTGCAGCACTAATACTACCTTTTATCTTCATTGCACCCCTGCAATTTTATTCACAAGGTGTCTTCAATGGAATTTCGCTCACGTACAAAAACGAATTTTAATTATTAGATACGGCTCGAGTCGAAATGACAGCACATATTACTCACCTCATGAAAGCCATTTGAGGGTTCATCTTCCCGGTGGCAACCTTAACGAAATCATCATCCGTGAATGAGAAAGTTGCATCCGGTTTCCCGTCTTCATATGTTCCTGTTATATCAAATTCAAAATCATGTCAAATCAGAAGAGATGAATTTTGTGTTTGCGAGCTGCAGTCTTCTTCGACTGCTTCGGTTTCTCCTTCGAATCACAGTTGAATTCGGTTGTCATTTCTACCATTTTTATTTGCCTCTAAATTCAACATGGATTCTATTGTGGAAGGGTATAAAAACAGAGCAAAATTGATAAACCCTAACCTTCTTTAACCTCGCCCTTCTTCAAATCAACGACAAATGATTTCTCGTTAAACCCAATTTTCTGCGAAAATTGATAAAGAGAATCAATCAAAACCAGAAACTGAATTGAGCTCACCGTGTGACGTCATCAGAAAATGAATCGCAGATCTAGGGTGAAAAATTACAGAACGAACAAATAGGGGAACCTTGGGGGCAATATTGATCTGATAAACGAGGGCAATTTTGTCGGTGAGCTGCTTTCCGGCGTCGGAAGACAGGTGAAGCTTCATCTGCTCCATGATAGCATCGGACTTCAACTCAGTGGCGCCTGACATGCCTGAATCTTCGGAGAAGGAAAAAAAGAGTAAGGATTAAATTAATAAATCGAGAAAAATTAAATCAGCGAGGGTGGTGGTTAGGCATGATAATTAAATACTATCCATGTGAGATCGAAGTAACGGTTAGGTGAGTAGGAGCTGATTAAGCGTGAAAAAGAAATGTTTTATTTACTAAATTCATTTATTTTTTCATTTCAAAATATAATTATACTTTGATTTTTTTTCCAAAACAAGTTTATTATTCTGGTAGGTGTCATTATTTATGTATATAGTAATAGTATTATAAAAAAGAGAAAAATGGCGATAAGGCCATTTTTCAGTATTTTTTCGGCAATAAGGCCAATCTCCAATTTTCGTGTCAATTAGGCCAAAATGTTCCGATTAGGCCAAAAAAATGTATCCGGAAAGACGAAATTACCCTTCCATATTAACTTCACAATCGAGCCGAGGGGAAATTCATTCACGACACATTCAATTCCCAAAACATTCTGCTCTCTCTCTCTCTCTCTCTCTCTCTCTCTCTCTCTCTCTCTCTCTCTCTCTCTCTCTCTCTCTCTCTCTCACCTCCGATGCCGCTGAAATTCAATTCCGAGCCGAGGGAATTCATCGCCGTCGCCGCCGCGTTCAAGCTAAGGAGAGGGGGAAGGTCGCCACCGGTGAGCACCTTGAATTCTCCGCCGCTAAGGAGAATCGATTTCATGCAGTCCGTCTCCATCGGCAACGATCGATCGATCGATTTCATCGCCGCCGCCGCCGTTCCTGGCACAGTTCAAATGTCAGATGCGCCGCCGCCTTCCTTGCCGGCGATTTCGAATCCAGGTACGTGATTTCGAATCCACGTACCCAATCAGTGCTTAAATGTGTGATTCAGCATGCACGCACTGTGTGCGGATTTTAATATACATGTTAGTGTTTTTTCGTTGCATTCAGTGCTACTCAGTGTTTTTAGTGGTTATACAGTGTGTTAGGGGTTGTCAGTGTTTGTATGTGCTGTTCAGTGTTATTGATGGTTGATCAGTGTTTATATCTGCTGTTCAGTGTTTTAATGTGCTGCTCAGTGTCTTTAATGTCCTGTTCAGTGTTTTAATGTGATACTCAGTGTTTGTATGTGCTGTTCAGTGTTGTTGATGGTTGATCAGTGTCTGTATATGCTGTTCAGTGTTTTAATGTGATACTCAGTGTTTGTATGTGCTGTTCAGTGTTTTAATGTGCTGCTCAGTGTCTTTAATGTCCTGTTCAGTTTTTTAAAATTGATACTCAGTGTTTGTATGTGCTGTTCAGTGTTTTAATGTGCTGATCAGTGTCTTTAATGTCCTGTTCAGTGTTTTAATGTGATACTCAGTGTTTGTATGTGCTGTTCAGTGTTGTTGATGGTTGATCAGTGTTTATCATCAACAGTCAGTGCTTTTAGTGACATTCAGTGTTATAATGTCCTGTTCAGTGCTCATATAATTTTATTTTCTCGCAAACTTCCCATTGTCATGGGACGTCATGACAACCAGAAAATGTACCAAACAATCACAGATATGATCTCGTGCGTGCGAAATGGGATTATACTTTTCCCGATGGTGTCGCCTGGGATGAGTAGAACTTCAGCACCCAACCATTGGACGCTGCTCGTCTGCGACTTCGTCCAACGGAAATGGCGATTCTACAACTCGATTCAACCCAGGAGGGCGAAATCGAAGGACTATTACATGGCGAATGCAGCGGAATTGGTACGTCTACTGTATTTTAGCCGATTTGTTTTTTTTTTTTTTTTTTAAATGTTCGCTTTCTAACGGTAACTGATAAACTGTTCGCTTTCAGAAGGAAAATGTAGAAACCAACGTGGGCCAAATGCTGGAGAAAGCGGGGAAGGATGGTTTCCCGATACATGAAATCGAGGCCGTGAAGCCTCTCCCACAGCAAGCCCCAACTCTGTATGTATCTATCTATCAGTGCTTATTAATTAACCCATTCAGTGTTTATGTGTTTCTGTGTTTCATTTTATGCACTCAGTGTTATATTTATGCATTCAGTGTCAGTGTTTCTCTTTAACTTTAACTCCTTTTGCGTCTGTGTGTGCGTTCAGGAATGAATGTGCCTTGTACGTATGCTACTACATGGAGAAGATTCTGAAGAAAGAGGCCATTCCGGACAAGGTCAGGACGGAAGAGTTCCAAGTATTCAAGGCTCACGTGATACGAACCATCCTGACCATGAAGGAAAAGTAGCGATCGTGGGGGGGGCTGTGCGCGTTTTTTGTTTAGTTTTGGTTGGAAAAAAAACAAGAAGTATTTTTCTGTTATTCTATGAACATGAATCATGTGATTGTGTTTGGTTTTAGTTTCTGTAAAAAAATTGTGTTTTTTGGTTCATATTTCTGGGCAGTTTTAGTTGAACTCGGTGCTTATAATATCTGTTCAGTGTTAATTTTGTCTGTTCAGTGTTAATTCTGTCTGTTCAGTGTTAATTCTGTCTGTTCAGTGTTGGCAGTGTTTATTCTTCCAATTCAGTGTTATCAGTGTTAATCTTGTCCACTCAGTGTTGTCACCAATTAAGACTTATTGAATTGAAACGTTTTAAAAAACAAGCATATGCAAATATTACAAAATACAAGAAACAATTAAAAACACCCCAAGAGCATAACTGAACAAGAAACAAATCACATAATGTTAAAATCCCGTGTTTTTTTTTTAGATGACAGTCAGTCAGTGTGATTATGAGCCAAACAGTGCCTGTCACTGACAGTCAGTGTTTTTTCACCCCATTCAGTGTCACTGATTACAAAAATCGTGTCGAGAAAACACAACAAAAATCCAAATAAGAAAAAGCCTACTAACTAGGGTACAGGCTCCGTGCACGTTTTCTTGTTGTGATTGCCGACACGTCCGCACCTCCCACACTTCATGGCTCTCGGGATGTGCTCACCCCTGGACGGAATCCTCTTCTTCTTAGGTCGCTCTTTTCGGGTGTTGAAGATGTTCAACCTCTCATCCTTGATGCTCTTGAACAGATGGTAGAACGGGGTCTTCGCCAACTAGTTATCGTGGCTCACTTTCATACTGCCCTTGATATCATCAAAAGTCCTGATGATGGTGAGCAAGTTAGACCTCATCTGCTCATAATACCTGGAAAACCAAAACACACACTGATGTGAGTACACTGAATGCACACACAAAGCACTGAATGGCACATAAAAGGACTGATTACACTGTGGCATGCAGAGGCACTGGAATGGCATGAAGAGGCACTGAACAGGCATATACAACACTGAACAGAACATTTTAACACTGAACATCCACCAAAAACACACAATCAACGCTGAGTGGCCATGCAATGGCACTGGGTGGCATGCAGAGACACTGAACAGGCATATACAACACTGAACAGGACATAAAGACACTGAACAGCCACCAAAAACACACAATCAAGCCGTTCAACACATAATCACACCGAACCTCCATCAAAACACATAAAGAAAACACTAGACATTCATTCATGCAAATGGAAATTAACAGATTGAAAGTGAAAATCGAATTAGGGTTCGAAAACACTTACTTCCTCTCCTTCTTCTCGCCGGCGGCAGGCTGAGGGCTCTCCTGCTCTTCACTCGACGGAGTGTACTGAACAAGCCTCCGTTCAGTGTTGTCGGAAGCAGCAGCGGCGGTTGGAGTCGATTTCTTCCCGGCGGTTTTCTTCGCGGCGGCGGTTTTCTTCGACGGAGCCATATGAAAATCGAAAAGCTAGCTTGAGATGAGAAGGAAAAGTGATAGAGGATTTCGTGTTGTTGGTGGTGGTTTCGAAAGCTTGGTATTCTGTGTGTTGTAGCGGGAGCGAGAGAAAGGGAGAGGGAGGTGTGGGTTTCGTGACTTCGGTGCGGGGAAAAGAAATAAATGAGGAACCCGTTTGTTCAAATGTGTATATATGCGAGGGCAACGACGTCTTTGCACATTTTAGGCGGCCTAATTGACACGCGTAATTTCTCGAAAGCCTTATTGCCGAAAAAATGCTGAAAAATGGCCTTATCGCCATTTTTCCCTATAAAAAATGGCAAAAAATCATTGTCAAAAATTTGTAATAAAGGAATTTTAATAAATTTAATTTAATTTATGGATTCGAATTCTACTTTAAAATAATTAAATGAACTGACTTATAAATTAATGAATTAACTCACTAAGACTTTAATCAATTTCATTGGAAAACTATTAATAAGAAATTTTGGGTTCAAATGTTTGAACATATATAAAAACACTAAACAGGCCAGTTTTTTTTTTGTCTGAAAAACTACATAGCTTATTACTACTAGTCAGTGTTATTGATGTTCAAGTGATTGAACCCCCAAACTTTCTTAACACGAAGATAATTATTGTAATGATATTAAACTAAAAATCGAATAATTTGTTGTAGCCATAAAAATTACATAATTTTGGTCAAAATACGTGAATTATTAATTAAATTACATAAATAATAATTCCAACAATATTCTCCCTTGATTATGATAGAGAAGGTGGGGGTCCATCAATCCTTCATCTTCAAAGCAACAAAAAATAAAATGAACTGAAAGGCTAGTTTGGTAATTGTTGATGTTATGCATCCATCAGTAGATAGTGAGCATATATGCAATTAACATGTGTTATGAATTAAGTTTCATCATGTCTCCAAAGCCTGGCCTGCAGTCCACGCAAAGGGACTGGAAATGGTCCATATTCAACCCCACCCTTTTCATCACCAGATCCCACCAATTCACATCTACACATGGCGAAGTTAATTACTCGATTGACGATTGCTAGATGTCGAGTCAATGTACGTACGTATGTGGATGTATAATTAATTAGTCGAGAAAATTAAAACTAAATATATATTGTACGTACGTACCTGAACTGAGAGGTTAGGTGGTGCACCATAATGAGCATCTCTAGCTTGGCGAGCTCGTTTCCCAGGCATGAGTGTACGCCGTTCCCAAATGGCATAAACGTGTTTGGCTTCGGGGCATCCTATATATATATATTATATATAAATTGATCAATTCACACATACATAATTAAACATGATTAACATAATTAATATATATTGCATATAGCTAGAATTAATAGAATCATGATATCGCGTAAGTGTACTGACCTCAAATCTTGATGGGTCGAATTTTTGAGGGTCGGCAAAGAAATTGGGATTGTGATGAATATTTCTGAACAGAGGCATCACCTTCCATCCTTTTGGAATAAGGAACCCTAAATATAACAAATTATGAGTAATTAACATGTACGTGCATGACAAATTAATTAATACTCATGATCATTAGTACCTTTGTATTCTACATCGGTTACTGCCTCTCTGAATGTGAATGAGATTATGCTTGCTATTCTCATACTCTCCATAATCACCTAATTAATTATTCAAATCATACATTATATCTATAACATGATTTTATTATATTAATTAAAAAAAATTAATGTATTTTCATGAAATTAACCTATATATATGTACAGTACGTACCTTGTTTGTTAAAGGCATATTTCTTGTCTGATTCCAAGTCAAATGCCTCTCCCCTTTCCCGTTCGATCGGTAGATCTCTTTTTGTTCAGCCTACTTCCAACAAGCACGCGTATTATTTAACAAGTAATTAACGACAAAAAATATACAAACACATATATATTATATACCTTGACAGCCTCGAGTATACTCGGGCATTCGTGTAGGTACTTGACGATCCACGTCATGGCGCTTGCAGTAGTGTCCTGTGCTGCGAAAAGCAGTCCGATTATATTATCCGAAATTTGTTCCTCGCTAATTAGATCATTTCCTTCTTCACAAACAACGTTTGAATTCAACAAACAACTCAACAGGTCCGAATCTTCCATCGTGCCCTTATTATTCCTTTGTCGAGTTATATCGCGAAGGATTTCGGTAAGCCTCTTCCTCGCCTTCAGGGCCTTTCGATATCTCGTTCCGGGTAAATCAATCGCGAAAGAATTATAACCTCTGTCTACTACACTGTAATTCTTCTTTAGCTCTTCCTTGTAACGAGACTCTAAGTGTCCGAAAATGATCAGTACCCCGACCTCAAACGATAGCTACACGAATTAATTAATTGTCACGTGCTTAATTATTTACTATATAGTGCTTACTATATATATATATTTATTAAATAAACATGCTAGTTTGAAAATAATCAATTCAGTAAAACTTAATAGTGCTTACTATATAGTGCTTACTATATATATATATATATATTTATTTATTAAATTAACATGCTAGTTTGAAAATAATCAATTCAGTAAAATTTCTATAAACTAATAATTTTAAGATCCTGAAAATTTATTAATTTACCTAGTATATTAATTATATTCGAAAGTTAGTTATTATTATAGAGATTTTATTAATTTATCGAGTATTAATATGAACCTTTTTCATCTCGGTAAAAGTGTTGATGAGTCGACCATCGGCGCATGAGGCCAATGCGGAAAGGGCGAGCCCTTGGATGGCAGGCACGAGCTTGCGGAGTGCCTCCGGGTAAAACGGGCCCATGACGAGTTTCCTCAGGCGTGTATGGTACGCTCCCTGGTGGAAATTGAGGGCGGACGGGCCGATCAGGCTCTCCTTGGTCTTAGGGAAAGTGGGCTTGAATGAGTCGGCCCGATTTACCAGGACAAACCGGACTGCTTCTGGGCTGGCCAACATGACCGTCGGGCTACCAAAAATCCGAGTCTTGAAGATCTCTCCATAGCTGCATAAGTAACAATTAATTAATTATCCAATTAATATATATATAACATAATATAAACAAGTAAACAACCTTGTTTGTCTGTTAGAAAAGAAGACATGTGGTTGTTGAGAGTAGAGCTTGAGAGTTTCCCCAATATAGGGCCAACCCATCGAACCAGGAGGAAGCTTGTTGGTTTTGTTTCCATGAAGGGTATTTTGGGAAGATCTTTTCTTTGGTGAAAAAACATAGGAAAGTAGTAAGAAGAGGAAAGTGACTAGTAGAGGCACAAAGAATGTTATAATTGCTACCTTGTCCATAGTATTTACTTATCAAATCTTAATTTGATCAGTTGTTTATGGTGTGACATGAATTCATGGTTGATAGCATTATATTTATAGGAGGGGGGAATTGGGGAGGGATACATGTGGACAAATATTGGTCTTACAATTTATTTATTTATTTATTTATTTATTTTTATTTTTATTTTTTTTTATAAGGAGGAGAGACGAGAAACTCCACCCCACCCGATCGGAGGTCCCTCGATTGGGTAGGATGTAAATCGAGGGATTTGCCTGAGTAGCAGACATCTGTGCGAGAGAGCCAACATGTCAAACTTAGGACAAGATCGGGTAGGATGTAAATCGAGGGATTTGCCCGAGTAGCAGACATCTGTGCGAGAGAGCCAACATGTCAAACCCAGGACAAATCTTCAGACATCTGTGCATAGGGGTGTAAATGGTACGGATATTTTCCGCTCCGAATCCACATCCGTAACCGTTTTTAAGGATATGGTATGAGATTCTATGAATCCGGCGGATACGGGTGAGGATACGGATATTTGATGTGCGGATATCCGACGGATATGGTAGCGGATATGGTATTGCTATTATCCGGGATGCGGATTATCCGCCATTTTACGAGGATTATCCGATCTTTTTAATACGGATTATCCGATTATAATTAGCCTAAAAAGTTGGTTCATTAGCCCATTAACCTAATAATTGTCGTTCTATATAAGATAACTCTAGTAAATCACGTAATCACATAATCCTACGTATCTTCCTAGACTATAATAAGTATAAATACTAAAAATTAATTAAATATAAAAAACATTTTAATTCATTATCTTAAATAATAAAAAGTTATTTTTGAAAAGTTTATTTGATCATATATAAATATGAAAAATAAAAATAATGTGGTTCTATTTTCAAATACAATTATTTTTTATTCTTTTTTTAATTTATTTATTATTTTTATATTAGCGAAAAGAAATAAAAATAATAATTTTATTTATCCGATGATATTTATCCGTATTCGGTCCGAATCCGCTCTGTTTCCGATCCGAATCCGTAATCCGATATAATCCGCATTTGTATCTGCATCCGGTCATTTTCCGCTCCCCTCCGTATCCGCCAAAAAAATATGGTTAAAGATATGGAGAGAGCATTATCCGATCCGATCCGTTTACACCCCTATTTGTGCCCCTATCTGTGCAGAGAGCCTAATCCGATATAATCCGCATTTGTATCTGCATCCGGTCATTTTCCGCTCCGCTCCGTATCCGCCAAAAAAATATGGTTAAAGATATGGAGAGAGCATTATCCGATCCGATCCGTTTACACCCCTATTTACACCCCTATTTGTGCAGAGAGCCAACATGTCAAACTCCAAGACAAATCTTCATAATATTTCAATGAAAATTTGTCCCATCCGAAATTCGAACCCTGCGTCGCCGAGAAATATCTCACCCACATCATCACATGCCTTACCACTCGGCTATGTCCCTGGGACAATATTAGTCTTACAAATTAAAGTCTATATATGCAAGAGTGTATATATACACCCTCTAACTCTTGATACATGAAATGCTTTGTTTTGTGGGTAGATTAAGAAAAATATTGTATTTTCTTTTACTTTTTGACAAAAAAAGTAAGAATTTAATTTATTTTGTAATCGTAAAGTAAAGTAATTATGAATGATGTTTAAAAAGTAGGTGGATAAATTGTGAATTTAAAATGAAAAAGTAAAAATATTTATTTCTTTTTTTAGGTGTATGAACTATTATGGAACACCCCAAAAAAGAAAGTATTACATCTTTTATGAGAAAGATTATATATATATATATATATATATATATATATATATATAAATAAAAACAAAATTGACCTACAAATTAAAGTCTTTATATAGTATATAGTTAATTCTATGCTAATTTAAGCGTACTACTCTAATTCTATACAAACATTTACTTACGTACATATTTTAATTTTTTTTAATTTTTTATTGGTTAATTTTTTTTAGTGACCATATGTTACATTTTACGTACACAATTAAAGTGGGCTGGTATATTATATGGGATGACATTATCGATGATGTCACGGATTCCATGCTTGAGTTAGTGGAGAAGGATTCTTCCAGATTCCTTGGTATTTATTTATTTTCTCTTTACTTGTTTTATTTATTTAAAATATAATTATATTCTTAGAGATTTGTATAAGAAAATAATTTATTTTTAATTTTAATTATTTTTAATTTAATAAATTTGCTACACTTATAAATTGAGGTTATAGACGAAAATAGTGAATTATTGTAAACATGTATTAAATTTCTCTTTTTCCGTGATTTTCTTCGAGTTTGAGTTTTCACTTAAATTTGTATGTTTATTTTTTTCGTATATCTTTTTATTCGTGATTGATATACTATATTTTGAGAATAATTACTTTCAATAAATGCAACAAGTGGTATCAAAGCCTTGTTTGAAGTTCTTTGACATGAATATCATAACAATTGATATGAGAGTATTGTAAAAACTAAAAAAACTAACAAAACAAAACTTTTTAATAATATTAATATTTTTCTGATTACTAGTCAGGAAGAAAATCTGAGCGCATGCTTTAGAGTCGTGATTCTCTTTAGACTATGGCTCTCAAGGGTGGAGCCATTCAATGGCTGGGGTGGGTATAGTCCAACCTGATTTTTTAAAGTCTATATATATATATATATTTATATATAGGGGCTTTCTACAGTACATTGAAGGTACGATACTTTTTTTCCATTTCAACGATCAGATTTAATTATGTAATATGAACCGTTGAGATTTATAAAAGAATACAGTAGTTAGAGTAGAGATTAAAACACGCAATTATTATCTTATTTATTGACTAACCTATAAAACCGGTTATATAAATTAATATTTTGATTTTTTAAAGAATTGTCAAGCAATTTTGTAAAACTAATAACAAAAAATTAAAAAATTCTAATATTTTATTTGAAAATAAAATATAAAATAATATTTTATTCTTATTAAAAAAATATAATACAAATAATTACAAATAAAAAATAAAATAATATATTTATTAAAACGAAAAATCGTATAAAATATTAAAATGTAATAATTTAAAAATATAAAATAATGAAAAATCGCATAAAATATTAAAATGTAATAATTCAAAAATATAAAATGAACAATACATATTTTTCTTCAAATCGCAAAAATATAAAATGAATAATACATATTTTTCTTCAAATCGCCGCAAAAAAATATTTTATTCACTTACAAATTTATTTATTTTATTTTATTTGCGCTATTTAAAATTTTTTTGCTTGAACAACTTTTTTTTTTTGTAAATATTTTTATTTGCATATATTGTTTGACAATTTTTTTATTGTTTTTTCAATATTTTTATTTTACAAATTTTTTTATTTTTCTTTTTTTAATATTTTTATTTGAATATATTGTTTGACAATTGTTTTATTTTTGTTTTTTTAATATTTATATTTGCATATTTTGCTAAATTTATATTTTTATTTGTATGCAAATTCAGTAAATTTTGCAATTTATATTTTTATTTGTACTGCAAATTCAGTAAATTTTTAAATAGACATGTATTATTTTATTTTATTCAATATTTGTATATATTGTTTGCGCAATTTATATTTTTATTTGCATATATATTTTTTGCTCAATTTATATTTTTATTTGTAGTGCAAATTCAATAAATTTTCAAAAAACATGTATTCAACAAATAAATATCATATATCTAAATAAAAAAAAAATTCTTAGTCACAAACAATTATATTAATATATATATCCGATAAACTATAAAAAGTTAAAAACATATTCGAAAAATAAATATAAAAAGTTATTTGTACTATTTAATTAAATTAATCAAGTATTTAAACATTTTTATTTTAAATAGTTTTATTAATAAAACCTGCTATAGTATGTCACCTTCTATTTATTAGGTAGAAAATTAATTTTAGTTGTAATTAGATGTGGTAGGGTGCATAATAAAAATTGAATTGTCATTAGTTTATTGGTTGTGGGTATAAATGTACGGTACATTCAAATTTAAGAAATGTACCGTAGTATTCTCCTATATATATATATGTAGAGTCCCTTTCTTATGCGGACTGATGCGTACGGATTTAACAAGTTTATAATATTATATTATTAGTTTCTCTACGCTATATATTAATAAAATTTCTCTACGCTGCGTATTAATAAAATTTTGTCTATATATTAATAAAAAAAATCTAATTACTGTCTAATCAAAATAATTTTGTTACAAAATGTTCAAATATTTTTTTATATTAAATTAATTTTAATATATCTTATTTTTTGTGTTTTTCTTTCGTGAATATGGTAAGATAATCTTTTTTATTTATTGGATAAAAAATTTAGCCGAAAGAAAAATTACTAAAATCAAACACTTATTTTTTATAATTTAATTTCAATTTAAAAACATTGAATTAAATTTTATTCAATTAATTTAAAAATAAAAATAATAAAAATAATAAATTATTTCTTCAAATACAAATTAAAGTTAAAACATTATTCATAATTTTTAAAAAAATATTTAAGAATGTGAAAAAATTATTATTATTTTTATAAAAAAATTAATTCAATTTAGTTCTAACTTATTAAGTTCTTAACCTGTAGTATTAAATTGATATTTAAGAATGCGTAAAAATAATTATTATTTTTATAAAAAAAATTAATTTAATTTATTTTTAACTTATTAAGTTCTTAAGCTGTAGTATTAATTTGATTAAAAAAAAACTAAATTTAATAATTTTTTTATTCATAAAAAAAATTAATTTAATTTATTTTTAACTTATTAAGTTCTTAAGCTGTAGTATTAATTTGATGGAAAAAAACTAAATTTAATAATTTTTTTATTGGTTTTAATTAATCAAATATTTTTATTTATTTGTATTAATTTTTTGTTTAATTAATAAAATAAATAAATTCATAATTTTCATATTTCAAAAAAAAATAGAATCAATTTGAGAATAGAGAAACATTTTATTAATAAATATATATAGAGAGAAAAAGAAAATATTAATATAAATGAATATAATATTCAGAAACTTAGGAAGTTCGTACGCATTAGTCCGTATAGGAAACTCTCCTTATATATATATATGCAAGGAAGTAGTATATAGTTGAATTGGCTAAAGTTCTACATATATATGAGCTTAAAAGGTAGAGGATAGATTCATACTTCCCTTATTTCTCTTTTTTTGCTTATTTTTTTTTTACTTTTCTCATTTTTTTTTATCATAGTTTACCCTAAAAAAAATACCTTAGCTCACCCTGAAAAAAATATCTTGGCTCCGGCATTGATGGCTCTTCATAAAGTTTGGCATATTGTATTGTACAATTGATAGTATTAACTATACTTTATTGCTGCTGTTAATTTTTTTTTTTCTATATTTATTGGGTGTGCATGTAAGTTTACATGTTATAGTTTTTGGGTGCGGTAAGTTTA
This sequence comes from Euphrasia confusa, assembly GCA_954870475.1. Classification (NCBI taxonomy): domain Eukaryota; kingdom Viridiplantae; phylum Streptophyta; class Magnoliopsida; order Lamiales; family Orobanchaceae; genus Euphrasia; species Euphrasia confusa. The sequence continues at coordinate 40,822,041 of OX940952.1, forward strand.
CATGTTATTGTTTACATGTTATAGTTTTCTTTTCTGTCAAGGGTTGTTAGCCCACTTGGTTCTTAAGAACCGTAAGGTTCAAGGTTCGAACCCGCGCGAGACATGTGTGCGTGAGTATTTAAATATCTGCAATTGACCTTGATAAAAAAAAAAAAAAGATTTTTTCTTGCTTTTATTTTTTATGAAATTGAGGGTTGAGAAAAACAAACAAAAAATTACAAGTACAGTATAATTCTTTAAAAAAAAATTATAAGAGTATTTTTTTAAAACAAACAATCTCACTTTTAAGGAGGAGAATTTGAGGATGTGTTGCACCTCCTATATTGTGAGGGTTTGAATTTTGAATAGCACATAATAATAGGAGTATTATTCAATGACTTGAAATTGAAGGCTGCTTGCTACTCCCATAAATATACTATGTCATCAGTTATTCTCCATAAAGGTTGGTTCACTTAAAGAACCTTAATGAATTAATTTCACCCAATGGTACTACTACTGTAGTAGTACAACCTGAGATTTCTTATAAACCATTCAATTCAATGATCTATATGGAGTGTGCTAATACTTGAGATCACGTACGTTTCGGTGTTTTAATATTTTCAAAATCAAGCATTTTTACCACCGTCCACATCCAATGTCCACTCGAGTTGACTGTCGGGGTATGTGACTTGAAACTCCATATAATTCTGATAAAAAGGAAAAAGACTAAAAAAAAGATGCTAAAATTTTATGACCAAAATTCATCCCCGCCCACAAAAGATCTTGATATATTAGTTGATAAAACAAGAGAATACTATATCAAGAAGTAACATTTTATTAAATTTTTATCACATGTAATTTTTTGTTTCATCAAATCTTAATACTACTTCTGCAACCAAAATTTTGATGCAAGAAAATATCTTATAAAATAATGAACTAAAATAATACAAATTAATTGAATTTGAGTATATGTGCTCAAAGTTCGATATAGAAATTTCCAAGGCACACAAGATGAAGGGAACAATATATTAGAGAGTGGCCCATTTTTTTCTTTTTCTTATCCTAAGTAATGCAAAAACACAAATAAGTTCTGTTTTTAAAATATAAAATTTCGTATTGCTGAGAATTCATTCACATGACTTTAAAACTTTTCATTCTTCCCCATCGTAAGTTTTTGTTCGGTAATGGGAACTCCAGGACCATATATCAGTCGACATCTGTCATTGAACGATCCAACCAGACGAGAAACCACCTCCTTGAAGAACATATTTGCAATCTGCCAATGACATGAAACAGTTAATCCATGTGGTATATACTTTCAGCACAAAACCAATATAAGTATTAAAATATTGACCCAACAATGAAGTTAGCAAGTGTCAAATTACGAAAAAAAATCACTACCCACGAGGGTTTAGTCTAATTACCATTAAATACTAGCTTATCTTTTAAATTACACACACCACCCTTAAATTTGTAATAACGTTACAAATATCTCCCTCGTGAAGGTTCACTTTGTAATAGAAACAATGTCAGCTGGGTATGTGAAATTTTAAAAGATAACTAGATTTTTGGTAATCAAGCAAACACTCGGGTCGATATTGTAACTTGCCCTAGGGTGAAAATTTGAGTCTTTCTATGTGTTATAGTTAATTGAAATACAAGCTACGGACTCTAACATCAATACATCATCCTCTTATCAATTAACCAGAAACCTCAACCAGAGAGTTGATTGACAGATAGCGATACAATTAAAAACTTGAAAAGTATCCATGCATGATATTCTCCGAGTGATTAGATATGGATATGGTACTAATTAATTCCCAAATACAAAGTTAAAACTACTGCAGAAACTCACCTGTCGATAAAATGGTGATTGAAACTTGAAGTCCACAAGAAAATAAAGTTCACATGATCCTGGAACAGGTCCAGGATTAAATTCCCAGACATTGATCAAATGATCAAAAAGGCTACTTTGAGATGAAGTTGTCTGCGATAAGATTAAAACCCATCAAACAGAGACAAAAATAGTCAGTATTAAAGAGGAAAGGTGTGAAGAGCTTAGTAGTCCATAAATCTCCGAACAAACTCGGCACAATGTCTATTATTACTTTATTAGATATAAAGACAACAATTTTATCAGTTTCTTCTTCTTAGGCCTGCTAGATGGGAATTAGTGGCTAAATTCGATAATTTCAATTTCTTCCAAAGGCCTGCTAGTAAAAAAAATCCATATTGTGTTAGTGCAACAAACACAAATATACCAAATAGACTGTTAATAAACATCCAATATTATATCATCTACATGAAAAATGAATCCATAGTCAAGGGAAAACGATATAACCACACAAAAAACATCTTTGGCCATTACAATAAACTTTGACCTTCAATTTATATACCTTTCTTTATATTTTCAGATTTTAAATCTCATAACTAATAGTCTTCAACCTCAACCCAAAATGTTACATAAGATCAATCGAATCATAAAACACCACATCCCTGTATTGATAATTGGATGTCTGTAACCAATCTTACCAGGGAAAAAGTTGCTTTAAAAATGAACTAGCTGACCATGAAGTTGAAACTCTACCTTAAGAGATTTCGGTCTGTTTAGCTCAACATGTGATACATAACTCTCAACAAGGAATTTAAAGCCGATTTCTAGCTCGGCATCAAAAGTTCCATCTGGATTTTGGCGAATAACCTGGGACCGCTGACACCAAGGGACAAAATCTTCATACAAGTCGACAGCAGCAACAACATCGAATAGTTGCTCAGGCGAATATCTAATTACACACAAAATGTTTGATCAGGAGAGGTAGCAGCAGTTCTAATTTCCATGATCATCACTCTTTGAAGAATTCAAAGGCTGTTTGCATCAATCCGAAAACTACTTACCAAGAGCAACCTAAAATCTCGAGCCAGAAAAATAAAATAAATTTACAAATTAATTGAAAAATTACCCTAAAACACGCCTTTCTTCGTATACTTTTGCAAGCACGTTCCCCTCGCCGCCATCGCCACATCCCAGAAATTCCCTTTTCTGAAAATTCAAAAAACTGCTACGCGACGCATTTCCGAAATCCGGAAAATTGTAGCTCGTGTAACCTTCGCATGATATTTTATCCGCCCGGGATAACACGTTCGTCCCGGCAATGGTACGCAAACACCGAATCTGATTGCAATCGGAAACGGTTCTGATCCGCCGTTGCCAGAATAGATTCCGGTGGAGAACTAGGCGAGCCAGCGCCTTCGGTGCCGGATTAAATGGAGGCATTGGAGAGAATTTGGATATTTCTTTCCTTTTGGGGATTGAATTTGAAGCAATTGGAACCCTAATGAAATTTTGCTAAAATTTGGGATGCGTGCCAGCCTATGGAAATTTTCAAGTTTGGGGTCGAGAATGAATTTAGGAAGAGTTCGACTACGAAATTGAATTTCAGAAAGACTTTCTTTGAACTTATGTCACGCACAAATAATACTAGTAAACTAATTTTGTCATATTCCAATTTGATTCAAGATAACCAAACTTAATTGAAAAAATTAAATTCATTGATAAGAAAAATCATAGTTTAAAGTGTTTGAACAATGGGTTTTTGGATGTTCATTCCTCCATTGAAGTGGTGAGTCTCTTTATTAATTAGCTAGATCGATTTATTTATTTTTCTCGATGGGAAACTTGAGTTGTCAACCCAACAATGTGCTTATATGCACTTTTGAAAGTTCATAACCCAACAATGTATGATCATTTCAAAACTAACTAAATAAAATCGACCAATCAAAATAATTGATCGATCACGAAAGCTCACACGAACCGAACGTGCAAGAACTTGGAGGAACATAGAAAAATAGAAGCGCTGCTACATTACCATTTCACGCTTTATATCATTGTGATTCATTGATAGCTAGGGAAGAAAAGTTGTAACAACTTTGCAACATTGATTCTCATCCATTACTTTCTAAAGTTTCAAGTCGATCATGTTTTTGCATTTACTCTTTTTTTTTTTTGTGTCACAATTAACCAAAAGTGATTGATATTATCTTAAGAAGAAGTGACTAATAATAGGTTAATAACCTACGATGCATGCTCACCTCAACTACTACATGACAATTGACAAGATTAACAACAAAATAATACTATGTCGTCCTAGATGTAGTCATAAATTTAGTCATATTATCTCGTCCTTTCTGGTAAATGACAAACCCAACATCAGATCATCAAGATCCCGCCGTTGAAATATCCCGGAACGTGTGCGGTGACGATCGTCCCACATAGCTTATCGCCATTGGTGGGGATCCCACCCACCCCAACAAATACAATTGCTCCACGACTCAGACAATCCGATCATATTTTACTATTGCCATAGACAGCTGTCCAAAGCACATAAAAAATTGAGATTATTTTATTTCTTGCTAAAATTATTTTTTTACATATATTATGTCTATATTTGGTTAATAAAATATTGCCTCTTCGTTTGCTACCTCACTCTCAGTCTCATTTTTCACTATTTTTATTTTTAATCAGCTAAAAAAAGTTTCCACTTTTGGAACATCACACAGTCAATTGCCGGAGAAATTGGTTAGTTCGCTGGCCTTTTTTTTTTAATATCTACTTTTAATTTAAAAAATTGTTTTTTTGCATATTCGTTTCTTGTTTGATGCTTCTCTGTTTTTTTTATATACTGAACACATTTGATTTGGTATTTGTAGCTGAATTTGTTGTCTGTAGTGGTTGCGGAAGTAGTTACAGGAAAAAAAGGTGTGATCTTTGGATTCAAGTTTTAGAAAGAAAATATACTTTGGTTGAATTTGGGGGATTTGGGTTTATATAAATATAGAGATGGGGAGTGATTTAAATTTCAAGGATTTCGGAAACGACCCGCCGCCTGCCGGAGGAAGGTTTCCCGGCGCTTTCCCTTTGGCCCGGCAGCACTCGGTCTACTCTCTGACATTCGACGAGTTCCAAACGGCGGTGGGAGGGGCGGGGAAGGACTTGGGGTCGATGAACATGGACGAACTCCTGAAGAGCATATGGAGCGCCGATGATAATCACAACTCCGTTTCCAGTAGGGGCGGCCCACAAGTGGGATCGATAACCCTTCCCCGGACAATCAGCCAAAAGACGGTCGATGAGGTCTGGAAGGACATGTCGAAAGAGTACAAAGGAGAAAATGACTCAAATGGCCATGTCAGCAGTTTCGGCGTGCCACATAGGCAGCCCACTCTGGGCGAGACCACACTCGAGGAGTTCTTGGCCCGGGCCGGGGTTGTGAGGGAGGAGCCTAACAATAATAATAGTAATAATAATAATAACAATAATGTCGGGCTTGTTGGCGATTTTTGGCATCCCGTGATGACAATCAGTAATTCGAATGTTGGGTCCGCGTTAAACGTGAACGGGGTTAAGCCGCTCGCCTCGATGTATGGGTCTCAAATGGGGATGAGGGGTGGAATGAGTAATAATAATTGTATGGTTCAAAATGCGGCTGCTAATTATTCATCTGATGGACTTACAACGAGTAACGGGGACTTGTCTCCAGTGCCTTATGTTTTTAACGGAGGTGTAAGGGGTAGGAAAAGTGTGGCACTGGAGAAGGTGGTGGAAAGGAGGCAGAGAAGGATGATTAAGAACAGAGAGTCGGCTGCCAGGTCACGGGCTCGTAAACAGGTATTGTCTTGAATTACTAAATGAATGAGTTTCTTAGCTGAAGTGATGAAGATTATTCTTTTGTTTTTCATAAAAAAAAGGAATCGGGAAATGGGATGATGAATGGACTTTTGTAACTAGTTCTCGTTTCCATTTTCAGGCATACACTACCGAGTTGGAAGAAGAAGTTGCCAGACTGAAGGAAGAACATGAAGAATTGCAGAAGAAACAGGTAGATCAATACTCTCTCTCTCTCTCTCACGCACGCTCAGACTCACACTCACAATCTTTTCTTCGGCTTTTCTTGTGCTCTGTAGGCTCACATATTGGAAATGCAGAAGAATCAGGTATGTTCTATGCCTCCTTGTTAGGGTTAATTACAAAAATTACGACAAATAGCCCCCCTCTTCACTCAGCACTCTTGTAAGACAAAAATACTTATGAGGGCTTCTTCATTCATACTTAACAGATAACTGAATTTTGTAAATATTGACATGGCCGTCTTTCCTTGCAGGTTCTGGAGATGATGAAACAACAAATTGGCGGCAAGAGACAATGCTTGAGAAGGACCCAGACGGGCCCGTGGTGAAAAAATTGCCATCCATATCGGACCTTGATCCACGCTGCCAGATGGACTTGCAATCGAAAGTAAAGAATGAACTGAGAAACAAATTAAACAGAGAAAATACATTTTCTGTTCATTATTTCTGAGTCCGTGGCCAATGATAAAAGTTGACAAATCGGACGAGTACGTCTCCCCGGAAGGGAAATGAAATGCAGCTGAAGTTGTTATATCACTTAGTTAGCAGTAGTACTCTTTTTGTTTTATTTGAGTAGAATATGTTACGATTGTTTTCACAGCTCTAGGATTACAGATGCTTGTAAGAAGGTTTTATCTATAGTTGTGTGAATAATTGAATTTGCTGTTATTTGTGTAGTTATGTTTCATTAGACTTTCCTACCTTTTTTTTCTAAGCTCATACATTCTGCCTAGCTATATAACACACCAAGTAAAAGTAAAAAAAATGAGGAAAAGAAACTAAGAAAGTGTCTGAAAATAACTAATAAGAATAACTAAAAAAAATGGCCCATGCAGGTCTCGAACCTGCGACCTTCGCGTTATTAGCACGACGCTCTAACCAGCTGAGCTAATGGGCCTTGTTGAAAGTACTTTCTCATATATTATATCAATCGTTTAAAACACCGAGAAAACAGAATTTGGATGATAAACGAGAGGTAGGTTTTTACTCAGATCCGTCCTCTTCATTCCTGAAAGGAAAAAAAAAAAAAAAAAACACTGTAAAAAACAAATCAGCGAAGATGTTTCCGGGAATGTTTATGCGGAAACCAGACAAAGCGGCGGCGCTTAAGCAGCTGAAGAGCCACGTGGCTTTATTCGGAGCTTGGGTCGCGGTAGTTCGGGTCACCCCGTACATTCTTCACTACTTCTCCGATCAATCTGAACAGCTCACGCTCGATATTTGATTCTTCCGTACTTGCCTTATCCTCAGGTATCGATATTTAATCCGATTTCATGATTATCTGTGAATTCTCTGTATCGAGCTGTTGCATTTTTGAATTATCCGAAATTGATTTTTTGTTGGGGGTGAAATAAAAATCTGCAACCAGTGCTGTTATTTTCTTCATTGGTGATAATTAGGAATGCAATTAATAGTAATATTGGGGCAGGATTTGAGTTTCAGAAAAATTCTTTGTGCAATTTTTTTCATTGTAATTTTGTTCATGATAATTAAAGATAATAGTTATACACTTTCTCGTTAAGTTTACACACTTGATACCAACGAAACAAATTTGTTTCCAGTACTAAGCTTGTAGTCCTATGCTTTATGTTTTTTTTCTATGTGATTTTCAATGGTATTTAGCAACAAACTGATAATTCATCCATTCCAATGGTGCTTTGATTGCAGTTTTTATACAAACGTAGGAGGAGACAGAGGTTCCTTAAATTACACTCTAGTAGCTCAATATCAAAACCAATAAATTAGCTCCAGTGTTGTTTTGTTCAAACTACTTATCTGGATCATGGGGTCTTAGGACCATTCGGGGAATGACTTCCTTTGTTTAAAAATTCGTTATTTTTAGTTTGAAGACATACTTGCGTTATATACATTTTTATTAGAGTACAGAATAATGCTTTAGAATCAAGAATTTGGGAATGGTTGGATTATAACTTTAACATTGTGACTTAAAAAGGGAGTATTGCTGAGTGATTTGAATATTTTGACCTTGGGAATCAGATTCATTTTGTTATTTCCATGCACAATGCTTTCAAAATTAGGGGATGCCAATTGCCAAAGATATAGGCAGATCATATTATTTGAGGACTTTTACCCAACATTAAGCATATTTTGACGGTATGACTATGATCAGACAATTTGTCTTTACGTTGCCCTTTTGTATATTAGTGGTGATTTATGGCACGCAAAGTATGTGTTGGAAGCCGCTCCATGAGTCTTTGCAGTTTTCTTGACTTGGAATAAGTATATGTTACGGTTCAACTCTAGAATCTTAACCTCACTCTAGGCCTTGTATATTATTGATGATTTACGACACGCAAAGTATGTGTTACACGTCGCTCCATGAATCTTAGTAGTTATCATGCAAAGCATGTGTTACAACGCTGAAAAAGAGAAGTGATTTCAAATTTTGAATTTTGGAAATAGTTAGACGGAGATTCTTCAAGCAATTGGCGATGCTTTTTTATGTGTTCTAGGCTTCTAGCATGTGAAGGAAGAAACACGTTGTTCAAAAGCTTCTATGCATATTTCTTGCAAGTTTGCTCCTTCATACTCATTCCATAAGCTAAGCAACAATTTGCCCCACTATTAAGAATAAAAACTTTGATTATTTTAGTGTAGTTTTTTGTGACAATGATGTCCAAAAATTATATGATTCATGTCTTGTGAATGATAACAATAATCAAGAATTCTACTTAATAAAATGATCATTCTTTCTCAACATTCTTGAAAGATAATGATCTCATCACAAGACAAAGCTCCAACATGGCTGAATCAATTAATAACCCAATAAATAAGTACCATACTCCCTCAATTCTTGAACTGTTTGTCAGGATTCTTTGTTACAAAGAACTCAGACAAACAATTATGAGATTGATGGAGTAATATTTGATCATATTTGCATCAATTTAAATATCGTGCAATCAAGTTACATGCTATTTAAGAGGCCTTTTGCTTTTAAAAAGCTCAAAAGATGCATTGTCAAATTTTGAACTTAAAATTCTAATTCAAGATTGGATCAACATCATTTGATATTATTACGTATGCGATGTTTTATGAATCACAAAAAAAAGTTCGACTATCAACACCAACAAATTTTCTAAATGAACCCATATTTTTTTTTTCTAATTTGTTTTGAATAAAACGTTTTTGTTTTTATAGTAGTCTTTTTTTTCTTTTACTAATTTACTTATTTACTTCGCTTTTCTTTTTTACCAACTTATTCTCTTTATCTTCTTCCTCATATGCACATGGATGTGTGCATTTATACTGTTTTTTTGTTTCATACTTAATGTTAGTAGCAGTATTTAATATCAAATAAACGATTAATCATTTTTAATGCAAATAAGAATTCTGTCATCAAACACTAGTATTTTTTTAACAATACATGTTAACTAAAACAAATTCACAATCTTCCCTTTTTCCTTCACACGTTGCTTCATCAACATCAAGCAAGCAATCAGCATAAATACTCTCCCTCGCATTGCTTCAAATTCAAGCCACAAACAACCTTGAATTACATATATATATTTATACAACCCTTAAAAAAAAAAAAAAATTTAATGCCATAATTAATTTTGTCCGAAAAACACCAATTAAAATCTTGGCATGATGAAGTACACCGAGATTTGCCACTTCAGCCACCCTCACCACTGCCTCAAGTTCGACTACTCGGAGGCCCCTTTCAAGTGCGACGGCTGCAATGAAGCCGGCATCGGGTCCCACTACACTTGCTGCGTGGGCCCGTGCAACTTCGACCTTCACACGCATTGCGCCATCCCTTCTCCTTCTATCTCCCACCCGTTATACCCCAACTGCTCGTTCCAGTTCATGACCTGCCCGCCCGGGCAGACTGCCCGCTACTGCAACGCCTGCGAAAAGGATGTGTCGGGGTTCGTCTACCACTGCCCGTCGTGCGGGTTCGACCTCCACCCGTGCTGCGCCAAGCTGCCCATGGTTCGCGAAGACGGGGACATCAAGTTGTACTTGTACAAAAAGAACAGCGTGCCATGTCACAGGCACGTATTATTTTTATTTATATATATTACCTCTGTCCCAAAGTAATAATAATAATAATAATTAATAATAATGTTTTAGGTGTGGGAGGAAAGGGAGGAGCTGGAGCTACAGGTCGTCGTGCAAGAAGTACAACGTACACGTGGCGTGCGTGAAGGAGATAGTGGTGGACAGCTGGCACGAGCTGTACTGCGACGGCGGGAGGAAATCGAAGGCGGATGTACTGAGAGCGAGCTTGCAGGTACACGAGAAGCATAAGAGGAGGAAAGGGAAAGCCCAGAAATGTTGTGAGGTGGCGGGGCTGGTGTTGCAGGTTGTGATATCGGCGGTTTTAGGGGATCCGACCACCCTCATAATCGGCTTCATCGGTACATTAATAATGTCCAAATAGATTTTATTAAACATGTAGAATCATGTAATTAATAATAGTATATCACAAAACACAATTTAATTCATGTATATATGATCAAATATAACGGAATAACGAACTATAGGAGGGTCTTGTTGCGTCTGATTAATCAAGTAATTGTGTTGGGTGATAAATAAGTTTAATTACTTAAAAATTGAGTTAGAGGGTAATGTTGCTTTAAATTGAAATGTCATCCACAAAATCTGAACTTTGAGTCGAGATGAACTGAAACTGCTTGATTTTGGTTCTTTAATTTAATTATCAAACTCATATTACATGTTTTGATGATTTCCTTGGATTCCGGCTCTGTTTTCAGTCAACAAGTCAACTGCTGACTTTGGATGTTGATTTTTCTTAATGGCTTGAGGGTTTTGAGTTGGACTATATTGATTGCAATGCCCATGCCACTTTCTAGACAGTATGGAAAGAGTAGCACTAGATGAATAGAGAATATACTGATAAGATTTTCTTTTCATCTAGTGGAGTTTGTGACGTGGAACCAACGTATCTGTCTGATCAGATATGGTGATTCACTGTACTCTCTCTCTTATTGTTATTGGTGTTCTTGGATCAAAATTGAAATTTGAACACTCGAGTTGAATAGATTCTCAACAATATCACAGACAGACAATTAATTAGTTGCCTATGACTATGATGGGTGCAAATTAACAACACAAGAACCACTGAAAGCACGATTAATTGGTTTATATTATTCTTTTGGAATTACAAGTTACTACAATAATGAGTATTGCAAATTATTTGAAGGCTTTATTAGTCCATTTCAATTCATTTCATTTCCTTCTTGATAGCAGCAACCAAAAGTTCATAGGCTGTGCTCCACGCCTCCTTCAGCTCTGCTGACCACATAACATCTCCAACTGCTTCTTTTATAGTCTCCAACAATGCATATTTCACCACCTATGTAATTCCATTTTCATTTTTTTTAAGCACAGTACAAAAATCTTGTTAGCAATAATCAATGATATGGAGTTAATAGTTAGCTAGTTTCCAAACAAATTAAGCAATAATCTCGTCCGAGGACTTATAATATACCTCGAAGTGTTCGTTAAGGACGCCGTATTTCAAGTGCGTGGCACCTAGTTTCTTCAGACTCGAATCTTTAATCACAACTTTCCCTTCTTTCCTTAGCTGAACTGCAGCTGAACATGTCTGACATAAAATAATATTATTTGAGTATTATTAATATTATTTAAATTAAAACAGAAAAAAGAAGTGTAACTACTTAATTTAAACTAACCATCACAAATACAGTTTTGGCATGTGTCTTGAGCTTGGTGTTTTGGGCAAGTGGAACATCCGAATCCCTCAGAAACGAGAACAGATTTTTAGCCGTCGGCGCTATTTCAAATACCCTGTACGTACATAAAAAAAAAAACAATTTATTATAATAAAAATATACTTCGATCCCATAGTAGAGTATAAAAATGTTTAATTACTTGAGAAATAATTGGAGGCCCCAATCGCCGGCATCCTTCTTCATCAAGTTCCACGAGTTCACCACCAAAGCTTCTTGTTCTTCGGTGAAAGAAATTACATCTTCACCCTGTAGATCAGCCATCCGATCCAATCGAGAATCAGAATAGTTATATCGATCCAGGGCAAAAACGGAAGAAGAAGAATATACTTTTGATTTGATTTTGTTGGTTGTGATTGTGTATAGGTAATGGAGTAGTATATATAGGTGGTGTGATTGGCCCTTGCTAAGAGTGAGGAGCCAAAATAATTTCATAGTACTGTTAAAGTATTAATTAAATTAAAAAAAAAGTATTGAAAAATTACAAACCAGGGAAGAAATGAAAACCGGAGAATATGTGGAAAGTTGAACATGGTTTACTTGGTTACTCATTAGTCAATTTAATTGATTCTATTTTTGACTTTTTTTTCTCTCGATTTAATTCGAAAATTGGTAGGATGTTACGTCTTATATTTAAAAGCTGATAAGCTGTTACGTCTTATTTAATAAATAAGTTGTTAAATCGTTTGGATAAAATAGATACATAAACTTATAAGACGATAATTTGTTTGGCAATTTAAGATCTTATATAAATAAAATTATCAAAAATAAATTGTCATATATGAAAAAAATATTTAAAAATAATTATATTAACTAAATAATAAATTTGAAATTTTTGTATATATATAAAAGTTAATAATTTTAAGGGTATTTTGGTCTTTTATTATTTAAGCTACAAGAGCTTATAAGCTGTTTAAAAAAAAGTACCTCCTCCCTTACTTTTTTTTAAACAGCTTATAAGCTGTTAAACAGCTTATTTTTAAAAAAATTAAGATCTTTTTTTAAATGTTTACCAAACAAATTTTAGGAGCTTATAAGCTCCTAAACAACTTATAAGCTGTTTTAAGAAGCTTATAAGCTTAGCCAAACAGGCTCTAAAAAAAACTTTTAGCTAATTATAAAATGAATTAATTGGATTCGATTCAGGTTGTTTCAGATATGGTAGCATAGATTAATTCCCAAATGGTTATACCTATATGATGATGAATGATGATTAACTAATTAAAGAACATATACTCCGAATTCGAAGAACACCTATAGCTAGCGCTCTGGTATTATCAGCTAACAGAAAACAATTTTCACCCAATTTATAACCTGCAACCATGACTCACCTCATAAGCTCGTTCCATCCTTGTTGATCCCTCCATCGATCTTCACCAGTAACAAGCTAGCTAGCTAGTCATCTGCCCCAACAAGAAACCCACTCTCACAACTTTTCAACTTATTATATATACTCCATCTTTTTATAAATTGTTTAAGCATGGAGATGCATATATACATGTCATACGGTTAGTTTGAAGTTACTGAAACAAACAAACTCTGTAATTAGTAACACTAGCTAGTATTGAAGCAGTTGCCTGTTTACATAAACACAAAAGAATCCTACTCATAATATTGAATTAAGCATTACACATATATCTCAATATCTGAAACTAGCCCTATCTCGATCACCCTCCGATTCCCTCCATGTCCAAGAACTGCACCTGCTGCAGCCCCATCGGTGCGCCACATGAATAGTAGTACTGTTCTGCAGGCTTCGTCTCGTCCCAACCCTCACAATAGCGAGATAACTCATCGTCCCAACTCAAATCCAAAAAGGACAGGTCCAACTGATCATCGTTCACGAGATCGCTGCTCCCAAATTGTGAAAAAGAAGAATCGTGATTATTATTGTAGTAATTCCCATTCCCCAAAAGAGGATAGTCATGATGACTAGGCCATTGCGGCTGATGAGCATAACCAGCTGCCATATTAGATCCCCTCAAGAAATCGATTCTTGATCTGACGAAATCGGCCTTCATCTCGAGGGAGGCGGCCAAACCCCTGAGCTGGGACTCTGTCATGAAATCGATAAATTCTGGGCGCGTCGGATACTTGGCCTCCAAGTTCTTCTTCCTCTGCTTCGCCAGATCGCACTCGATCTTCTTCTTGCGGTCCTCCAGAAATTCGGAGACTCCGTAATTAGGCTGATCATCCTTTTTCTTGGCCCGGAAAACGTCGAGGACACGCCGGACTTGGTTCGGATCCTCAGGCCATATTTCGGGCTCGGAGGAGGAGCCCGAATCCTGTTTCGGGCCGTAGATGATCAAGCACGCAGCCACATCGCATAGGGTTGCGAAGTCATGGATTTTCTTGAGGAGACCCTTCTTGCGCTGGTTGAAGGTCAAGATTCGGGCTTTTTCTTTCGCGATAAATTCCAACCTCAGTTTGCCGCGTCCCATTGAACTTCAAAATCAAGATAGCTTTTTGTGCTTTCCAAAATATGGGAGTTGAGAATATATATAATACTGTGTAGGTGTATATTTATGGTAATATGTATGTATGATCGGTAATTAATGCGCCGTTGAGGTTTTTTTTTTTTGGTAGTCGGTAATAAGTAATCGGTAACCCGAATTTCTTTTAATTTTTATTTTTATTTTAATATTTTTAATTTTAATTTTATTATTAATTTAATATTGATTTTAATACTAATTTTAATTAATATTATTGTTATTTTAATTATTTTTGTACCAAATTTAGTTATATTTATCGACATAAAAAATTTATTTAACATGTATTTTATATTTTTAATAAGTTTATTTTTAATTATTTAAATAATTATATGTGCTCAAGATTATAGCTAGTGGTAAAACTTTTGGTGATAATTTTAATTGAAATATTGTAATTTGAATTTCGGGTGAGACAATTTTCATTGAAACTTATAAAGTTTGTCATGGGTGTTGGCTCTCTCCCATATCTGTCGACACATCATTTGTCTTCCATATCTGTCTACACATCCTTTGATTTACATTACTCAATTGAGGGACCAGCCATATAATGGTGTGTGGAGTTTTTCATCTCTCATCTTTATTAAAAAAAATTACTCTATGATTAATTATATGTAAGGGTGGGACTTTCGCCACAATCACAACCAACCACTGTCATATTTTTAGGCGAAAAATAGGTAATAGGTATATAACATGAATTGGCAACTTTCATTCCATCCCAATTGTAAAAATGGTAATTGGGAAGTATACTTAAAGATCAGTCGAAAAATTGATGCATTTTGTTCATATTTCTGGGGAACTTGGAATAAAGTAGACTAATCTCAATAGTAACCAGCTGCTCTAGTTTATAAGTTACCAGTCAAACTGAACCCTTCCGGTCTCGTTTAGTACCAAAATAAGGTTTTAAGATGCACATTCAGTCAGCATCACTCAGCAAAGCTCCTACAGCTACTTTGTGTACAGCTACACCATGGTGAAGACAAAGAAACCAGCCATCTGCATTTTTCAATCAAGACCATAGAAATAGGAGTAGGCAACACGTCAGACAAAGGAGGAATAATCGATTCGTAGGATACTTGAGAATCTGGGACTAAGTGAAAAAAGAATAGCACGGGAAACAAGTAAAAGAGACCATATCAAGTGCTCGAGTACAAAAATTTCCTTTGTACATTCCTTGAGACCAAAAGGTGGAATATATCTCATATTCTAAAATCTAAGAAACCTAAAACGACCGAGGTATAAAAAAGCTAGGGATTAATGAACTCGAAGAGCTGTTGGACGACAAAGTAGGTAAGAAAAAACTAGAAGAGGGAGCTTACTATTGAAAACGATGATCCATAATATGGATAAGCAGCAATAATAAATCTTTCATACTCATTATGTCTGAAGGGTCGAACAGGAATCTGCATGTTGCATCATTTGGAAATCATTCACATGACAACAAGTATTTAGGAGAAGAAGCTAAGTAAATTGAAATTAACAAATATGTAAAGAATGAGAAGAGAAAGACCTAGGTAATTCAGTAGTAAATTCCATATTTATTATGATTTCTTAAGATTCAAATTTCTTGAAACCGATTCTAGTATTTTATCTGTATTCATTTCTTACAATGACTACATTAGAGATGCCCGGTTACAGAGGAAAGACAATTTTAGAAATGTCAATGGAAAGTGGAAAAAATACATTCAGATGTCCAGAAGATATAAAAGTGGATATGGAATTGAACATACTCATTTCAAAGTCTCACCATAAGAATCATTATAGCTAAAATATCATTTTTCCTCTTCAAAGGGACTCGTGTAGTATAGTTGCTACCATCATATGCTTATTCATCAGATAACAATACATCTCAATGGGGAATAAATAACAATGAACCACAGACATTACCTGTTTTGATAGACTTAAGGTAGTATATCCAAGTCTCTGATAATCAACCTTGAATTGGAAAACACCATAGACATCTGGAACCTTGAAAGATGTATAATATAAACCCTGTAGAGAATGGTATTAAACAAAAGGTAATTAGAGTGAGAGTCATATATGTTGGAATAATAGAACATTACGAGTAAATGTCAGGAACTACAATGGTTGAGAAGAAAATAGAGAACCTTCTGATCGGTTGACAATGTTTTCAAAACATAGGGGCTCATCATATAAAACTGAATTTGCAGATCATCAGCTACATATGGTTCCCAACTTGTACCAGACCATTCATATACTTCAACAGAGTAATCCTTCAACAAAATTAAAGTGCTAGTAGATCGAGTGACTTCAATTTATATATTCTGATAAGCAATAAACATTATTTGGAACAGATTATTACCACGTCATCTTTGATCCTGTACATTGACGGTTCATCCTTTTCACCAACTTTATGATGTTTTACATTTACTGTCTGGAAACATATTGGACATATAATAATATAAAGACAGAGGGTATCAAGATAAAGAAAATTACAGTTCCAACAGGACCCAACAGTGTTATGAAGTGCCATTAATAGTATAAAGAGTTCCAAAGAGAAGACCAATCCGCCGTAATGGAAAACAGCAGAATCAAAGAGCTTCAGACAGAAAACAAACCTTCAGGTGGCCTCTTTCATGGAAAACTCATCTGCTAAATTCAGTCAGAAATTGTTGGTTCCCACTTTTCTCGCGCCTGTTTATCACATAATGGAACTCACTCACTTGGTATAAAGGTAAAAAGGAAAGGTAAAAATGTAAAAAAGAAAAACATAGATAATCCAAAACTATAACCTTGAAACTGACTCACTTGGTAGTCGTTCCAGCTTTCTGTACTCCAGATCGGAAAACACTAAATGCAGAAACAAATATTGTCAATTCGATTATATCATAATTCGTATATAAGAAGAAAATATTACAATAAGATTATCGGCTAACCGGTTGCTGAACATGCTCAGTGAGCCAGATATCAGAATTCGAGCATTGTTTCTTGCCTGAAAAATGTGGCGGGGATAAGGGATATCAATTTATGAAAGAAAAATGAAAAAAATGACAGCATGCATCCTCGAATGATATCGACTTATTCAATTGCATATAATCTACAAGTCCTTTGGGAGATATTACAAGTTAATTCATTAACGACAAGTCTGGACAACACCTAGATAAATTCAAGGTCAATGGTAAGCTTCGAAATATGATTTACCTTTGACCCAAGCTTGACTTTACTCATATTTATCAACTAAAGTGGTAAAGTAGTATGAGACTCACGGGTGGGTTAGCAAGTGATTCAAGTAGCACAAAACTCAGAAAGGAAATAGTATCGGATCAGCAAGATGAATCTAGTAGAAGGCTACATCAATTTTGCTGCTTACTGAAAAAAGCAAGTGGATAACTACACAGGCAAATATGCAAAATATCAAATTGATCAACAAATTTATCAAACAAACAACACACTCGATATAAATGACACATAATGATGATGGGCAGTAGTTAGAGGCTGAGATGTTTCCTATCTTAAATTGTATATTAGCATCATGCTGAAGGACTTGATAGATATAACTTTCTAATGAGGACAAGTCAGACAAGACTAGCATTCAGACAAGCAAGAACACCTATATTATCCGAAGCATTGGTTGTCATTGACTGAATTGGAATACCTGAACAATTGAAACTAAGGATACCCCTGACCCAGACAAAGTGGGAGCAGTTGATAACTTTGAATTTGGATTGGCTGAGTATGCTGCCGGGGAAGCAAATAGAACTTTTAGCACCTGAATCATAAAGCACATGTTATTTTATTTGAGAAAAGACGAAATTACCTAGATCCATACAGGAAGAGATCACTCACTTAAATTAGGAAATATTACCAGGTTATTCGCAGAATTTATAGAGTGACCAATGCCCTTAAAAAGCACAGGAGCTTGTTGTAGAATTAAAGAGAAAACTGGGTTAGCAGAGAAAACAGAATTGTTATTGATTAAAGTACAGGACCAGATTCAGATTCTTGCGATTGAGTTTATTCCATGAAAGAGAGCATTTAGTCACCAGTAAATAATCTTATCAACATGCAGGAAACTAATTTTTCCCATTTTTGATTTCATTTTCCTTTAACCAATGAAAACATAGCAACAAACTCAGTTCACCGAATAATCATTCACCTTCCTTATGGCGCAATATAGACTGGATGAAAGTTTCATTAATATGGAAAATCAACAGAAGTCCTACGCTAACAGGATCAAAATATTTTAATCTGTGGGGATAGCTGACCATGTAACACAGAGGACTACAAAGAAATATACCTCAATTTTCTTGCTGCCCAAAAATAACCTCAGATTGGATGAAATCATCAACGGCTATCAAAGTATGATCCCCTCCTGTCTCTAAAACTGCATAACTTGTATGGTCCATTACAAAGGCTGTTGGATCCTACAAGTACACAGCTCAATATAAACACGATTTTTGCGGACGAAGCTTTAGCATTTTTCCAGGGTAAAAAAAGTAGGGAATTCTAGATAATAACAAAATCAAATACACATGTTAACATATCGATAAATAGAATTCTACCTCATCGAAGTCAACCCCACACTCAACAGCTATCTCTCTAATCAATTCAGACGCCGATCCATCAGCAGCAATAATCAAATCATGACCAGAATCAACAAACTCTATTAACGACGCAACATCAATTGACCCACCGAACCCTAATTTCCAGAAAACAACCACACATAAGAAGAACATAATTGAGACTATGGAACTCTGCAAATGTAAATATATATGATTATACTTAGTTCAATAAATCTTCCGCACACTCTACTGTGAATTGCGGGCACTTACGATCGATTTTCGGGGAGAACAGAATAACGGCGTCGTACAGATAATGTCCATATCTCTGCAGGGCGAGCTTGGGGTCATCGGCGAGCTTGAAAGCGAGGTCGAGCCCTCTGGATTCGAGGGACTGGAAGAAGAGAGAGTGCGACGATTTAATCGCGAAATCGTCGAGAAGAACCAAAACCCGGCGATCCGTGGGATTCTCTTCGAAAAATGAGGCGCATAAAATCGCGAGCAGGTGAAAGGTAATCAGCAGTATCGACAAAATTTTCCCGAACATGGCGATCGATCTCCAAATGCAGGTCTATGAAATTGTCTCAGCCGAAACTAAAGGAAAACCCCCTCCGATAATTCGAGAGCCTGAAGTGGCAGACGATTTTGGGAGAAGAAAATGATAAGGTGGGAGAGGGAGTGGGAGTGAGTGTGAGAGTGTTCAGTCAAATAACAGAAAGCGAAACTGGGCTCGGGATATCGGTTAAACTCGAGCAACTTTATTCCTCACGACAACATTTTTATGATTGCTTGGTACATTACAACACTGTATTACTAGTTCCTCTATCTCTCGTAAGAAAAACATCGAGTACTTATTTTTCAAAAAAGTAGAAGAAGATATTTATGAGAAATGGAACACTGCAAAAGAATTCGTCATATCACAATTAAAAGACTGTAAAAATTTTAATCTCGTGAGAAAAAAAATAGCATGAGTACTTTGAATTTTTGTTCGAAATATCTTCCCAAATCAAACATCAATTTGAATTCGTTTCTTCAGAGCACAATTTCACCAAATTTATCAAAATAAAATAAATAACAATAATCAATCAATTATCAATTTAAAAAATTATTATATTGTTCCCTTTTCTCACATAATTTAATAAATACTAAATTTTATTAATATAGTGATTCATGTGATTGTAATTGTTGAGAATAATAATTTTTGAAATTAAGAAAACAATGATTTAATTTTTAAATTTTATTAATATAGTGATTCATGTGATTGTAATTGTTGAGAATAATAATTTTTGAAATTAAGAAAACAATGATTTAATTTGTTATCAAACCAAATTTTAAACAATATATAAATAAATTGATTTATTAAGAGGGGTAGTTAAGTATTTTATTTTTATATACTTACAACAAATCAATTTAAAAGATAAGAAGTGTTTAAAATTGCACAGAGACTTGCTAAGAAAGATATTCTCCATTATTATTATTATTATTATTATAAAAAACTGAAAAGTGTGCAGGTTTATATTTATATTTCTTCAGTCGTATTGAATTCATCTTTGAAAGAGAGTTTGAATCGGTGAAAATATCTCTTAAACCTTGATTTTATTTCTCTGGAGAAAATGATGGATGTCGACTCTCAAGAGTATCGGCTGAGATGCGAACTTCGCGGCCACGAAGACGATGTATGATATCTCACTCCTCGTAATCTGCTGCTATAATTTTCTACGATTCTGGAATCAATTGATTGCTCGCTTAGCTCGATTGAAATTTCAATTTCAAAATTTCCGATTTTTTTTTGCTACTGTCAATTTTCATGCTGCTAGTATATTGGTATTCATCACACTAGGGCTGAGTTCAATACCGTGAATGATCCCACGGTGTCTTTGTGTGTCGAATATCGAAAAATCGAGGTGTTAATCTTGATGTTGTGTTTGGTTTGTAATCTATTAAGTGATCATGTTCAGAATTCCTTTTTTTATTGTAACTCAAGAATTCCTTTTTTTATTGTAACTCAAATGCTATAGGGATATTGTAGCTTCGACTGATTTTTATGTCGTGTCTAGGCTCGTGGTATATGCGTATGTGGAAATGCCGGTATAGCTACTTCTTCGAGAGACAGAACTGTGCGGTTTTGGATTCTAGACGAGCCTCAGAAGCGTGATTACACCATGTCCAAAATATTGCTGGGTCACACTAGTTTCGTGGGGCCGTTGACGTGGGTCCCACCCAGCGAGGAGCTTCCGGAGGGTGGCATTATATCTGGAGGGATGGACACTCTTGTTATCGTGTGGAATCTGGCAACTGGGGAGAACCTTCAGACTCTGAAGGGCCATAAGCTGCAAGTCACTGGTGTTGCATTAGATGGTTCGGATATCGTCTCCGTGTCTGTAGATTGGTAAGTCAGATTTAGGGGCTCGTGGTTGTGGTCTTCATGTGCTTTATTTTTACATAGCAATTTTCAATATATATATAGTGAATTTATGTGCTAATTTCGTTTTATTCAAGTACACTGAGACGTTGGAAGGGAGGTCAACAAGTTGAGGTCTGGGAAGGTCATAAAGCACCAATTCAAGCAATTGTTAAGTTGCCATCTGGCGAGTTTGTTACAGGTAATGCCTTCATTCATAGATTTTCAGATATTTCGTCTGGAAAACTTGAAACTGATGAGCCTGCAGTAGTTGTAATGTTAACATTCAATCGGAACTGATTATAATGGTTACCCAGGTTCAAGTGACACGACTTTGAAGCTTTGGAAAGGAAAGTCTTGTACCCATACTTTCCTTGGACATACAGGTTCTTTTTCACTTCCTCAAGAATTATAATATTTTTCCTGTTTTATTAATTCCCTTAAAATGTATGTCAGGTGAATATCTACATATTTTATTGGTTATAAATGTAATTTAATGACCATTTTTAATTGTTTTTTCTTACAAAAATTGGCAATTTAAATATTTCATCTGTAGATAAAAAAAATCTCATTGTTGTCTATAATTTTGGGTTTTATCTTGAATGTGAAGTATGAAAATTAAGGCATAAATATACATTTTTGTTCAAAGATGAAGCCCTTAAACCTTACGAGTTACAATAATCATGCATGGTCCATTGCTATTTTCCTAATTTGGGCAATTTCATGAAGACATGAGAATATTTTGGTTCCTTTTATGGCTTGCTAGGATTAGTGAAGTAGTGATTCTTAAAAAGAAAATAAAAGTACCTACTTAGACGAGAAAGTTACGGAGACGAGAAAGCCTTCTTAAAATGTCTAC
This sequence comes from Euphrasia confusa, assembly GCA_954870475.1. NCBI lineage: Eukaryota > Viridiplantae > Streptophyta > Magnoliopsida > Lamiales > Orobanchaceae > Euphrasia > Euphrasia confusa. The sequence goes on from OX940952.1 coordinate 40,843,928, forward strand.
TTAAATTAATGATTACTCTACTGCACTGATATCATTTGTTTCTCTAGCAAATAAATTTAATATTCTTTCAGCTATTTGGGTAAAATTTTGTATTTTTTTGCAGACACCGTTCGAGGGGTGGCTGTCATGCCAGATTTAGGAATCCTTTCAGCATCACATGATGGGTAAGATTTTTTTTATTTTTTTTTCTGAGGTAACATTTTTAGTAAGTACAATTAATTTCTTGGAATACTAGTATTAATCTTCAGAGATTTGTGTCTTAGAAATGAAAGGATTGGAAATGATCTCAAAATAATATAGGGAAGGAATTACATGTATTGGTGATACATAAGAATGTTGAATGTATACTTGTTGGATAGGGAAATGGAATGGCTGAATACAAAGGTATCATTCACTAGCATTGTGATGAAAAGGAGAAAAAAGGAACTTAAATGTAGATACCTTAAATCTGTACTGTGAACTTTTGCTATCTCTTTGTTCATTCCTTTTACAGTTCGTGAAAATATATGCAAGTCCAGTGTCCAGATATGTCTTTGTTGGTATCGTATACTCGATCTTTTGCAGTATTGTTAGTTTCTTAGGTTATTGTTGGATATGACTATTTTTGTATTATGATTGTCAATCAATATTTTATTTAGTGCTGCCTTTCTAAAGTTGGAATATGCTTCTCTCTTGTTTTCTGGTGTATCATCCTGTATTTCTAATCCTATATAGTTGTTAATCACAGTTCTATCAGACTATGGGCACTAAGTGGGGAACTCCTTCTGGAGATGGTTGGGCACACGTCCATTGTGTATTCTGTTGATGCACATACGTCTGGGTTTATAGTCAGTGGGAGTGAGGATTGTTCAGCAAAGATATGGAAAGGTTGTTTTCTCATCTCCATGCAAATACAATTTTACTCTCATCTCCATGGCATGCAAATACAATTTTTACTTCATTTTTTTCTGTGTTTGTTCTTTTAATTATATTCCTGCAAATGGCCTGGATTTGATGGAAAACCCTTTTTAATTTTATGATTTTTTTTTTTGTTTTTCTGCCAATGTCGCTGTTTTGAATAAGGATACTTAAGAAAAATTATAATTGATGTGAACATGGTCTTGCTGGCTGCAATATTGAAGAGAGTGCTGAAATGTTGAAGCTGCTCCCATTGTTTTAAATTAGATTTATTATTTATACCACTAGGATTGTTTTGACCTCATTATTTAAGCTTCTTTCTATCAGCATTTAATATCGAGTTTTGTTGCAGATGGAGTTTGTGTACAAAACATAGAGCATCCTGGTTGCGTATGGGATGCCAAGTTCCTGGAAAATGGCGATATTGTAACGGCTTGCTCCGATGGAATTGTCCGTGTCTGGACTTTAGATGATGAAAGGATTGCTGATGCTGTAGAAATTGATTCATTTGCTACTCAACTTTCCCAATACAAGATTAGTAGGTATGAAGTCTATGCTTTATTTTCTTTACGGAGTACTATTTTTCTTTTTAAAGTTATGATCAGATTGTTGGGTTATGTTCAAGTTGGGTTCCTAAATTAATGCAACCTGCAAAAGTCATTTTTCATGATTGTCTTCCTTCGTGAGTTTCAAAATGACTGTTTTTCAGATACTACTATTTATTTGTTGTTTTATACTGCTTTAGTGCTTTCCTAGCCCCGTTCGATTGAAAGACATCAGAATTTTTAATAGCTTATGACCCACTTTTATATATTAGTTGCACATTTCATCATTTTGTTATATGCTGTATCATTGTTTATCAGGAAGAAAGTTGGGGGGATGAAATTGGAAGAATTACCAGGTCTTGATTCACTAAAGACTCCAGGTACTTTTTATATATTTTGTAAATATAACTAGGATAGTTTATTAGCCAGTAAATGTACCCAGGTGAAATTATGGACGTTGTTTGAACAGAGGATGTTTCTTTTGAAATGAACATGAATCTGAGAATTCCTATTAAATTTATGCATGCAAAACTTTTGTGATGATAAAATGATCAGGAAGTAGTGATGGGCAGACAAAGATAGTCCGGGAAGGAGATAATGGTGTTGCTTATTCATGGAATATGAAAGAACAGACGTGGGACAAGGTAAAACATAATTCCATACATGCAAATATGGTTATATACTTGCCTTGACATGGCTGTTTGCTGTGGTTATAATCTTTGCATTCAATGCTCTGCTTTGTTCTTATCTTCTTTTTGGTTTCCGATAAGTTGTTTGGTTCATTGCTCATTGATTTCATTCTTATGAGTTATTAGTATTAGATTAGGATTTTTGCATCTTCAAACTACATAATGAAATTCTAGCTTTGCAATATCAGCTTTTATTCAGTTTATTCTGGTTCTGCTATTTTTAAACCTGTCGTTTTAATTGTTAATCTTCATTTCACGTGTAGATTGGTGAAGTTGTTGATGGACCTGATGATAACATGAAGCGTCCTATACTTGATGGAATCCAATACGACTTTGGTAATCCTTTTTCTGTAATTACCTTTTATGCATCTGCAAATTCCTTCCTTTTTAATGACAAATTGCATATTATTACCTTCAGTATTTGATGTCGACATTGGAGATGGTGAACCTGTTCGTAAATTGCCTTACAATCGTTCAGGTATACTCTTGATTAGACTTTTCTGAAGAAGATGTACCTTTTTTTTTTTCTTTTTCTACAGCCCTCTCTACCCTCTTTTCACCTGTGTGATATTCTTTTGGAAAAATAGTTCATTGTTCTCCTTTTTTATGTCATTGTAAATAACAAACTACTGATAGATAATCCATATGACGTGGCTGACAAGTGGCTGCTCAACGAAAATTTACCTCTTTCTTACCGGGAACAAGTTGTGGAATTTATTCTGCAAAATTCAGGACAAAGGGACTTCACACCGGATCCAATGTTTCGAGACCCCTACACTGGATGTAAGACCCAATGTTAATAAGATCAATTTCATGGAGATACTGTTGATGTGCTATTCAATATTCAATGCTCTTAATTTTATTTTAATTCTTCAGCCAATGCTTATATACCTGGAGCCCCTTCAAGAGTGCCAGGTTTACTTCACAATTGACCTTGTATTCCTTGTTTTCATTGTTTGAATGTTGGTTGTGCAAGAGATGTCACAATTGCTGTTTTTTTTGTTAAATGCAGATGTATCAAAGCCTTCTTACAAGCACATTCCCAAAGTACTCTTCCAACTCTTGCTTTTTTCACTGTTGGCTTTAGTTCACTACTTGAGATTTAGAATATACACTATATTCCATCACGTGTTCATATATAGAGAATACCATATTCTTCTCCCATATATGTGGTAAGGATGTCAATTTAACTTTGAGACCACAAAACATAAACTGTCTATCAAGGGAGGTTGTTTGAAAAGGCAGGATGGGGGTATTACATGGAAGTGAGCTTGTTGTCTTTTGGAGGATTGGCATGCATAAATGTCATTTAAAAAACCTCATGTGATTGTGTGTAGAGTTAGGGACAATTATAGATATTACTCTTTCATTCATTGCCAAAAAATTTAACATTTTTTTCCATCCAGAAAGGGATGCTCGTGTTTGACGCCGCCCAGTTTGATGGAATCCTCAAAAAAATCTCCGAGTTCAATAATGCTCTGCTGTCTGATTCGGTAATGTTGTTATTGCATATTATTGTGCTTTTCTGTATTGTACATTATTTCAGTTTATTTACGTGAATGCTTTATTTTCCGCCATCACCTCTCAGTCACCTTCTCCTAGGTTTGTTAATCCTAGCCACTAGTGCAATTTGACTAATTTCTGGTTCATTACACTGATCTTTGTTAAACTTTCTTGTAGGAGAAATCGCATTTATCGCTGAATGATGGTGATATGTTGAGATTGAATGCTATTGTAAAGATTTTGAAAGACACCTCACATTATCATAGCAGTACTTTCTCAGATGTGGATGTTGCGTTGCTGCTAAAGTTGCTGAGTACATGGCCAGTTGTTATGCTATTTCCCGGTAAATGTCCTTTAACTGTATTATGAGTCCCTTTTCCAGAGCAGAAGCGGCCTTCCTGAGTATAGACTATCAATATATTTCTCTTCCCTTTTGTCTTTTTATAATTTATTACCATTTCTTACAGTTGTGGATGTTATGAGGATCTTTGTAATTCACCCAGACGGAGCCGGGAAGCTTATTCTGCATGTCAATGTTGAAAATGGTAATTAATCAAATTCAATTTTAACCATTTCTGTGAGACCTATATTTTTTCCAAAATTATAACTCCATCTGTGCTGGACCTATAGTCACTTTCTATTTTGGTATGCCCCATACAATAATCACACCCCAAAAAAAGAATTAATTACCCATACTTTTTCAATTTAAAAGAAAAATTCTTCCCTATTTTCACCTACTTTTTTAACGTTATTTGCAACTACCTTTCTCAATTTAAAATGATTTTTTACCCCTTAATATTTGGTCAAATATTCTTAAAAATATTTTTTCTTAGTCTCTATGCCCGCGGATACATTTGACCATAGGTTCGGGATGGAGGGAGTATACTTCTGCAAACAAAAAATCATATCAGCTGCATCCTTTTTTTTTTCGTTAAGGTTTAAGGTAATAAATTCTTTCTTTTCGTTTTCACCAGATATAATCATTGAGTTGATCAGGAAGGTAACTGCAAGTCCTCCACATCCTGGGAATCTACTCACCACTCTCCGTGCAGTTACTAATCTCTTCAAAAACACACGCCACCATGATTGGTTACTAATACATCGTGTTGAGGTTTGTAATACCTTTGGATATGCAGACAAAAAATCCACATTTCTATTATTTAGTAGGGAACATTTTAGCACCATCAAAATTAACTTACTATCCTATGTGGTACATTTACTGATTTACTGATTTTGTAGATTCTTGATGCCTTTTCAAGCTGTTGGTCATCCTCAAATAAGAATATTCAAATATCATATGCGACATTACTACTCAAGTAAGTAGCAGAATGAATGGGTTAAACGTTGAGCTTAATATTGACTTCAAATTTACATGAATTTAAATGAATGAATGCGACATTACTACTCATCTTTTATTTGTTCTTTAAGATGTGGGAACGAATGAATAGCAGTATTGGTTGTTTTGATAAATTTTTGTTATCCAAATTCAAAAACTATATCTTGTACATTTTTTCCTTTTTTTTTTCTCTTTCTATCCATAGATGTCCATATTTGTAAGACATTTAGAATTTATGTATGTGTTCATCAATATTTTAATTTGTCTATTGAATGGTAAATATATGTCACAGACGGTGACATTTCTTCCACGATGGTTTGATTTGATACTAGTATTAATTCTTCCATTGATATCTACAGCTACGCTGTTCTTTTGATTGAGAAGAAGAATGAAGAAGGTCAATCTCAAGTTCTTTCAGCGGCATTGGAGGTATTGTTGTTTTGCTGAGATGCCATGTCTGTGTATATGGAATAAGAAATAAGAAGTGATAAATAACATCGAAAGTGTTGCAGTCAACATTACACCCCCCTCGATGTTTGTATTTACCTAACAAATAAACCCCTCTCAAAGGTGTGATTCGTAATCTTTTCTTATATTTTGTGAAGATGGCAGAAGAAACAACCGTTGATCCTGATTCCAGATTCCGGGCTTTGGTGGCTATTGGCTCTCTAGTAGGTTTTCTATGTTTTTACTGTTTGAATATTTGACTGGACTGTTGATATTGCAACACGACAATGTTATTTTTTTGGCTGTGATATTCTTTATTTTACAGATGCTTGAAGGGCTTGTGAAAAAAGTTGCTTTGGATTTTGATGTTGTAAATATTGCCAAAGCAGCAAAGGCGTCTACTGATGAAAAGATTGCTCAAGTTGGATCTGACATTCAACTGGTTGCCGATCGCACTTGACTTCGTTCCATCTCTTCTTTCGACGCGCAACATATACTTTCATTCCATTTATTTTGAGTAAATGCGTGAGGGAACACACACTAGTACGAGTAATTTTTCTGATTTGAGGGACCGGTGTGGGAAAAACAAAAAAGTCACAACTAATTCCAATATTTCATTTTACTTTGATTGCGCGGAAAACTACCCTAATGCATGAATCAAATTGAGGAGAATAAAACAAAGTTTGTGCGAAATTATTGTGGACCAAAAAACATGGGTAGATCTAAATAGTTTGGGGGGGCTTTTAATATTGTGGACCATGCAAGTTTTTATGTTTGTTGTGTTCATGAACACGACGAGCCAGCAAAAAAGATTATGAGATGGATGAGAACAAGGTACATAGTCTGGTGAATACACATCCTTGAGGATGTTATTCTTGGTCGGGGGATCGTGCTAGCAGGATAAGCAATATCACAATCTTGCTCACTCAAAGTGGCTATTTTTGCGATCTGCCAAACTATGTATATCAGGAACTCACTCAAAGTGGAAGTGGCTATTTTTGCAATCTGCCAAACTATGTATATCAGGAATGAGTATTGGATGCTGACGCCAAAATAATGTACTAGTATAAATATATAATTGAGCAAAGAAGTTAACATAGAATGGAGTATAAAGTATATAAAGATGGTTAGATGTCGACACTCAATTGTTTGTATGTACTATATTTAGTCAAGAGTCACTCAATGGTCAATGGTCAAGAGTCGAGACCCAATGGTTTGTAAGTGCAAAGTGATAGTATTTAGTCAAGAGTCGAGACTCAATGGTGTTTGATTATTTTCTACCACAATCAATGTTTCTAAAATTTATTCATTAAATATAATATTTAGTCAGTTTAAACTCAATGTTCCTATGACAATTAGTTCATAATTCAACACAAGATTATAAAATTGAAACTGTTAAGACTATATTCTAAATATCACGAGTGCTTCATTTTAATATCCTATAGTATGAATTATTAAATGAACCTATGGGACTATGATCACCCTATTGGCTATTCTCATCTTTCCAATTCCACCATTTACACTCTAAGAATATGAAAATTGTAATTTAGTCCTTTGAGAATTCCAAATTTCCACATTTGTCTACTAAATATCATGATAAAATTTAGGCAATTAGCTCACCACAAGTGCTTCCGTCCATTTCTATTTTTTTTTTCTTGTTCTCTCTCTCCGATCCAACCTACCTGATCGAGGTTAGATTTCTTCCCTGCATCACTCCTTTATTTTCGTTTCTACATTTTCGATTCTGGTAATTTCAGATCTGTATCGCATCTCTTTCTTTCAGTACGTCGTCGTCGTGTTTCCTGGTTATGTGCGAATTGAATTTCTGGATTTTTTTTTCGATGAGTGATGATGTATATACATGTACTGGATTTATGTTCTAGGGAGTTGCTTATTTCTATTTCAATTTATTTATTTTTCCTCGGAAAATTTAATCTGATTGTGCAGTGACAGTTATTAATGGTGGGTTATGAATTTTATTTTCCTTGATTTAATTTGCTGAGATGATTATGTGTTGCAGTAAATAGTTGAATCCATGTCGAAAATGAACATAGTTACATAAACAGAGATTTCAACAATTTTTCCTCCTGATAAGTTATGGGTGAAAATTGAACAGATCCAAGCTTCCCTTGCTCGTTGCACGTATGGATCGTGGGACCAGCTTCCCATCATCGACAGACGAATCCTATTACTCGTCCGATGCTCTTTGTGACACTGGAAATTTCGAATGCCACATATGTTTCGAGTTAGCTCATGAACCAGTCGTGACCCTATGTGGCCACCTCTACTGCTGGTCTTGCCTCTACCAGTGGCTTCAACTGCATTCCCATTCGCACGAGTGCCCCGTTTGTAAGGCCATCGTGCAAGAAGAGAATTTGGTTCCCATTTTCGGAAGGGGGAAATCGACTCGCGATCCGAGAAACCGATCTTTTTCTGGGCTCGCTATCCCGAATCGACCTGCAGCTCAGAGACCCCAAACTGCTCCACGCGTCGATGTGAACTATGCTCGACCGCCACCACGGGACGATTTGGACACCTTGATCAGTTTTATGCCAATGGCAGCTGCAAGATTCGGTCACATGACGCTTTCGACCCTCTTCAGTGCCCTTCCATCCATTTTCAACCTTCAGGTGAACGTTCATATCAATAATTCATTCACTGTCCATTCGGTTTCCACAAAACTAGTCTAGGTAAATGGAGTAGTGTGAATGTGTTGTCCCAGAATAATTGAATTTGGTATTCATGGAAATGAAAAATTGGCTGCAGGTGAATGGTTTTCATGATGCTACAATATATGGAGCGACCTCTGGAGTCCCGTATTTGTTTCCGAGTTCCCTTCACGGAGGTTATATACATGGTTTTCATAACTACCATTATTCGTCTCCGATTGAATGGAAACCGATCATTTGGAAGGTTTTTTTCGTCTTTGTTGGGCTTATGATACTCTTGCATGTGACTGTCGCGTGAAGTTGCTTCATAGTAATGAATTGGTAGTGTATTGTATCGTATCATATACATGCATAGTTTAGTTTAATATATAGGGGTTGTATTTGTGTGCTATGACTATATATAGATACATTCTTGAGATCATGGACTCAGATTACTTGTTGGGTGATAATAAATCAGTATATTATGTATAGGTAATTTTATTTGTATTGCCTGAATACAGTGCAGTTGAGTTGTTTCTCAAGTGTGTGTTAATTGTTCTCAGTAGTGAAATGCAAATTATAAACACTACTTGAAATTTAGTACTGTACAATAATTTTAGTTTGATCTTTTAGCTTCGTCCCACGGTCAAGGTTAAGGAGATTTGTTGGAACAAGTTAAAGAATAATGTATTTATTGTGTAAGTGAGTTTCTTTGTTGAAACAAGTTAAGGAATAATGTATATTTATTGTGTAAGTGAGTTTCTGTTGTAATTATTTGTAGAGTACGGTTGTAAATAAAGTGCAACTCTTGCCGTGAAATAATAGTACCAATTAAAATCTCATAAAATTTTAAAATAAATATTTACTCCTTTTTTGTCAGCTATAGACAATTGTGGTCAACGATGACTTTTAGTTATTGGACGGACCAAGAAAGTCAACGTTGACCACATGTGCCTATAGCTCTGGAACAAAAAGAATATAATATAATTGTATTTTATTTAATATGATGATAACGTAATTTTGCAATGAAAGGTACTTTTAATTTCAATTTTGATTTAGCAAAGTAAAATGTGAGTATTGGTTTTTAATAGAGAAATTGAATTATGCGAGGAGTAATACAGAACAGCCTTGTCCCCAGAGGCCGAGTGGTAAGACCTGTGATGATGTGGGTGAGATATTCTTCGGCGACCCAAGGTTCGAACCTTGGGTGGATTATGAAGGTTTATTCCATTTAGGACTTGTTCTTTTGGACTTAATTTTCTAGTTCAGTTTAGTTCAGATCATTTAAGTTCATTTCAGATTCAACTCAATAAAGTTTGTTTCAAAATAAAAAATAATAATTTCAATATATAATTTTAAATATACAATTGTTCTTTTGGACTTAATTTTCTAGTTCAGTTTAGTTCATATTATTTAAATTCAGTTCAGATTCAACTCGATTAAGTTTGTTTCAAAATAAATTAAAATAAAAAATAATAATTTCAATTTATAATTTTAAATATACAATTTAATTACTATCATAATATTATTAATATTTTTAAAATAGAATTTAAAAATTTATAAAAATTATTATTATTTTTATAAAAAAATCAATACATTTCAGCATTATTATTAATATTTTTAAATAAAATTTAAAATTTTATAAAAATTATTATTATTTTTATAAAAAAATCAATACATTTCAGCTAAGAATGCTTCATTTCAATTCGATAAATTTCAGTTCAATTCAACATATTTTAGTTCAAAAGAACAGGTAATACTACAAATAAATGTCCATTTTTTAAATAATATTTAAAAGAAGTGTTAATTTTGGTATTTGAATACCTAATTAATGTAAATAATGTTGTTTGCCATTACTTGATGACAGTATTTAAGATGGTTTATAAAATTTCTTAATATATTACTTAGTTGATACTGTGTAGTGTGTATATAAATTATAATATCTTATTTATATTAATTTTTTGTTAATTTTAAATTTAAATTTAAATATATGGTACCAAATGTTTATTTTTTTCAAGGCTATTTTTGTAATTACCAATGCTATATAGCACAATAAACAAATGCTATTCATGGATCACGAGCGCAGCACAGAGATATAATGCGCATTAGGCTCATTGTAAAGCTCACCTGAAAATAAGAACCGAATTACGCTAACGTGCGCACTTAGGCAAGTTGACTCCATGGCTCTCCCTCTGCAATTCTGTCGTATCAACATACGAACCGAGCTTCCCTTGCCGGAGGCCAGAATATTCCGGCGTAGGATTCCGTCCTCCATCCGTTGTTCCGCCTCCGGAGAAGCTGCTCCGTCGTCCTCCGCCGCGGTTGGTTCTTCCGAGTTCGACGCCAAGGTTTTTCGCCATAACTTGACGAGGAGTAAGAATTACAATCGAAAGGGGTTCGGGCATAAGGATGAAACTCTTGAGCAGATGAACCAAGAGTATACAAGTATGCCTCCATTAATTTATTGGGATTTTTATTTTTATTTTTTCTCTCTGTTATTTTAGGATCTTAAATGTAAAATTAACTGCAGTTAATATATGATTTGATCCGATTTTTTTCTTAATTTATGTTTCCATTTCAATTTTTAGGATTGAATTGATCGATTATTTCAAATTATATAGTTTCATTTTATATTTTGGAGTTGAATCGTGTTTTCAATTCTGCCCGGTTTCCGGGTTGTCTCAGGTGACATTATTAAGACTTTGAAGGATAATGGGTATCAATACAAATGGGGAAATGTGACCGTGAAGCTCGCCGAATCTTATGGATTTTGCTGGGGTGTTGAACGGGCTGTCCAGATCGCCTATGAAGCACGTAAACAGTTTCCGACCGAGAAGATTTGGATCACTAATGAAATTATTCACAATCCAACAGTTAACCAGGTTTCTCATAAGTTGACTTCAATCTTATTACAGATGTGTCTTTAGCTTGTAATTTATATATTTGATTTGATAATTTTGTCTTTCTATATAACCAGAGGCTTGAAGATATGGATGTGAAAAATATTCCCCTTGATGATGGGAAGAAGCAATTTGATGTGGTTGACAAGGGAGATGTTGTGGTACTTCCTGCTTTCGGAGCGGCTGTGGACGAGATGTTGGTTTTGAGTGACAAGAATGTTCAGATAGTCGATACAACTTGCCCATGGGTGTCTAAGGTATGTTCCCCGGCTTTTATATTGGGGCTGTATATGAGGTATGAACCGAACATTTGATTAACAGCTAGAACTCAAGCAAGAGAAAAAACTAAACGAAAAGAACCAAATTCCTCTATTATGATTATTCACACCTTTAGTGTTAGATTTTTTTTGTCGGGTATGTTAATTGATATAAGTTCTTGTTAAAAAGGTTTGGAATACAGTTGAGAAGCACAAGAAGGGAGAGTATACTTCGATAATCCATGGTAAATATTCTCATGAGGAGACTGTGGCCACTGCTTCTTTTGCAGGGAAGTATATTATTGTAAAGAACATGAAAGAGGTGTGTCTTTGTTGGTTCATCCTAAATTTTATACCGCAATATAGAATTGTGTGATTTTGTTTGTTTGTTTCTGTAAATTGTGATTTGGTAATGCAGGCAACTTATGTATGCGACTACATTTTGGGTGGTGAGCTTGATGGATCGAGCTCAACTAAAGAAGCATTTATGGAGGTAGGTTTACTATCTTTACCTAACTTGTATAGGCTACTAACTAATATTACTGCTAAGCTAGTAAAATTTTTAGCCTAATTGTAAAGCTACTAACTAAACGTACCAATTAGGTAGTATTTAGCTAAATTTCAATTATATGTATGCACACACATACTAGTAAATACTAGGCATTTGTAATTAGCATAAATGTAACATCGTATATTATTTTTTGTAGAAATTCAAATATGCAGTGTCCAAAGGGTTTGATCCGGACCAAGATCTCGAAAAAGTTGGGATTGCAAATCAAACTACTATGTTAAAGGGAGAAACTGAGGATATTGGTGAATGGGGCCATCCGATAACTACCTTTGTTGTGTATATGTTTGCAGCACTTAGTCTTACAGACTTTTTTTTACTATGCAGGGAAATTAGCCGAGAGGACCCTGATGCGCAAGTACGGGGTTGAAAATATTAGCAACCACTTCATAAGTTTCAACACTATTTGCGATGCAACTCAAGTAAAAATCTTACTCTCCATATACAATTTCTCAAAGTTCTCTTACTGGGATTGTTAAGTTATTAGCTTCTTATGATAATCAGACTGTTACGTAAATGCGGCATCTACCAAGTGGGTGTTTGTACCAACATAAGAGTGTATTTGTAATTTTGAATGATAGGTTTAGTTTTTGTAATTAGGCCAAAATCTTCTTATAAAAATCATATGCACATTTTTTTTTCTGGGTACAAAAACTGTCTTTCGGGGTTGGGGAATAAACTGTCCTCAAATGCTGAATTGCTGACTATGTCATCTATTTCAATATTTTTTCTCACTTTTCACCATTTCTTGCTTATATTTAGGAACGACAAGATGCTATGTATAAATTGGTGGAAGAAAAGATAGATTTGATGCTAGTTGTTGGCGGTTGGAACTCGAGTAACACTTCCCACCTACAAGAAATTGCAGAGGAGCGTGGAATTCCATCATATTGGATCGACACTGAGAAAAGAATTGGGCCCGGAAATAAAATTAGTTATAAGTTGATGGTGTGCCTTTTTAATCATTCTATTTTATGATCTGACTCTCAGTTATGCCAAAAAGAATAAAAAATTATTTGACAGTCTACCTATTCCATGCAGCATGGTGAATTGGTGGAGAAGGAGAACTGGTTACCAGAGGGCCCGATCACAATCGGTATAACATCTGGTGCATCTACACCTGATAAGGTGATTCTCGCCTCGATTGTTCGTATTTTCTCGTTTTGGTTCAACTTCTCTAAGGCCTAAGCACGACAGAGATTCTTAGAAATGAAATAATTATAAAGACTTTCCGTGAGGGGGTGCAGTTTATAAAACAGAAACAAGTAGTATCATTTTAATTTTTTAACTAAACCTGAGTAATATTTCTGCATTACGTGCAATATATTAATTCACAAAATGCACATTAACTAATTATATGTATATTATTATTTGTTTTGCAATACAGGTCGTTGAAGATGTTCTTGCTAAGGTCTTCGACATAAAGCGCGAGGAAACTTTGCAACTGGCTTAAACCGAGCTTAAAGTTCCGCATTGGCGCAACTTTCATAAACTGCTCCTTAGTTAAAAGTTGCTTCGATTACCTTAAATCTTATAGGAGTACCAAATACACTCAATATTAATTTGCTTTGATTACCTTAAAATCTTATACCATGAGTATTTAGGTCCTGTTGTATTTACAAATATCATGCAATAACAGTCCCTGTTAAGCTTTGTTATAATATGAAGTCGGGTTTTGAGCCTAAGTACTATACTATATAACCAGATTCACACTGTTTTCTTCGTACGCCTTATGGTCGTTTGAAATGTAGAGCTCCAAATCGACGACCCATTGCACGTTTACAGTTGACAGCAAAATACGGAGATAAACACGACATTTAATTATATTTCTGGAAAAAAATTCGATACAGCAGTATGCCAAATTTTCTGTTACCAAAAAATAGCACACATGCCACTAGGACTTCCTTTATCTGTTTCTTTATTTCATTTTAGCATAATATAAAAAATATGTGGCTTGAAATTTAAAATCACTTTGAGGGGACCAAAGTATTATCCATCGATCATATACTACACCATAGTAACAAGAAAGCTATAAAAATCTGATCAAGAACATATTTGTCATTACATATTTTCTTAGTTCTTACTGCAGCTACAATGGAGCTCAACTGCTGCATTCACTCTCCGACACTGAGCAGCATTCCTCGGAGTGTTCTGTCCGAGAAACCATTTTTATGTGGGCCCACCTCTCTCAAGCTGCCTGCCCACAGCCACAACAGAACCTGCCCGGGTTCCAGAAATCTGTATAAATTTCTTGATTTAAGGGCTGCTCCATCAGGTACTTTTTTTCATTTTGGGAAATGTATTATTTATTTATGATCCTACTTGATACTCGAATCTATATGTATATCGATTGTTTGAAACCCTTTTGAGCTTGGTTCGTTACCGTTATGAACCTAGAGTTTCTTCATATTTTTCCGTTTCGATAAGATATAAAGCTCGGTTTGAGCTCGATTCGAATGAATGTATTTACAGTTGTTTTTAGTTCATAACTGTATTTATGTGTGCCCTTTCCAAATCAGGCACAACCAAAATTAAATCACAAGCACAAGACTCTACTTTTAATAACAGTAACCAAAAGGATGGGGATCTTGTGTTCGTTGCTGGAGCCACTGGGAAAGTCGGATCGCGAACCGTGAGGTGCCCTTTTGAATTTACCTCAAAAAATACTGTTAAACTTTAACCGACCGCAAAGAATGTTTTTTTATCGTGTAGGGAGCTCTTGAAATTAGGGTTCAGAGTTCGAGCCGGCGTTCGCAGTATTCAGAGAGCTCAGTCTCTTGTGCAAGTAGGGAATAATAATCTAAATATTTTAGGATTTTTTTAAATGAGAACTCGTGATTTACAAATAGTTTATTTTTCTTCTCTAAACAGAGTGTTGAGAACATGAAGCTCGAGGATGTGACAGGTGGCGCTAAACGTAAGTCGTAAGGTTAAGATGATGTTTATAAGATGTTTGTGAGGCGTATGAATGTTTATAATATGTGTGTTGAAAAAAAATCATTTATAGTTGTTTGGTCTTTAGCCCAGCTATAGATAATTTTGAACTGGTCGAGTGTGACCTGGAGAATCTGGACCGAATAAGGCCATCAATCGGAAAATCGTCGGTTGTCATATGCTGCATTGGTGCTAGTGAGAAGGAGATTCTCGATATAACCGGCCCTTACCGAATTGATTTCAAGGCAACCAAAAACCTGATTGATGCAGGTAAGATATATCAGGCTTAATACAACTGATATGAAAATGCTGCAAATTAATCGTGCTCGTTTTTCTATGCAGCAACTTCTGCGAAAGTCGAACACTTTATTCTGCTCACCTCTCTCGGCACCAACAAAGTCGGATTCCCAGCTGCTATCTTGAAGTAAGTCCAAAAGCAAAAAGTATTCATTTTCCGTTGGCTTCCGATTCTCTGCTTGACTATATATATATTCTTTCTGTCGATGAAAAAAAGTTTGTTCTGGGGAGTCCTTTTATGGAAAAGGAAAGCAGAAGAAGCGCTTCTTGCCAGTGGCCTTCCCTATACCGTGAGGCTCGTTCCTTCTACTTTGAAAAAAAAATTACTTTTATTTTATATATATATATATATATTCATGCTTCGACAATACTAATGCAGATAGTTAGGCCCGGAGGCATGGAGCGCCCGACCGATTCTTACAAGGAAACTCATAACATTACATTATCGGAAGAGGATACTTTATTTGGTGGCCAAGTGTCGAACCTTCAGGTTCTTTTTAGTTTTATGTATATATATATAAAAATCGCGAATGTCGGCTCATTAATTAATTAATTAATTACTTCATTGCCAGGTGGCAGAACTACTGGCATTCATGGCCAAAAGCCGCAGCCTTTCATGTTGTAAAGTCGTCGAAGTGATTGCAGAAACTTCGGCTCCTTTGACTCCTCTGGGAGAACTCCTCAAGAAGATACCTTCTCAGAGAGAAGACTTTTGCAGCTTTAAGGTAAATATTTTTAACTCTTGTAACATTGAAATACAAAACAAAATTGAACGTTATTCTATCTGGCTGATAGGAATCGGACGATTTAGATGCACCCAGCTCCGTTGCACCATCTTCCACTGAGAAAAAACCCGAGGAGAAAATTGCAACTAAAGCAACACCGAGTTCTCCTTATTTTGCGTGAGTTGAAAAAAGAGTCACATTTTAAACATGCATGCTTGTGTTACTATATATATTTACTAACATGTATGTTTTTACTACATATTGGTGTACGTAGCTATGAGGATCTAAAGCCGCCGACTTCTCCAACTCCGACCCCTGGTGGCCCCACCAAAGCTATTGAAGTCAATTCATCGGAGAAAGCGTTGACTATTTCATCCGACAACGTGAGGAAACATGCCTCGTCACCATACGCCAAGTAAGCTCATCGTTTTACATTATTTTCTCTAGCTAGGCTCGATTAAATTACGAAACTATCCTTGGTATTGTTGGCTGCAGGTACGAAGACTTGAAGCCGCCTAGCTCACCAACTCCGATCCCAAGCGGTTCCAAAAAGGAACCTTCTTCTACGGAAGTGACATTACCACTTACAGTGGGGAATAATAATAATAATAATAATAATGATGTTGCTAAAACGATACTATCGGCTTCTTCTAACCAGTCTCCATATCTCGCGTAAGTTGGTTATTTAATTACATGACCCCCTAAGTAATTTGAACCTTACAAATTTAGTATTAATTTGATTGATTCTCTTAATTATTAGATACGAGAACCTCAAGCCGCCCTCGTCACCAACTCCTAGCGCGCCAGTTCTGCAGGCAACAAACAACATTAAACCCGTAGAAAACCCAGACGAAGATAAATCATCCGGAAGACCCCTTTCGCCTTATGCCATGTGAGTTCAGATCGACATTCCCTTCTTCCTCAAAAACTGATGTTTCTTTTCCGTTTATGTTGGTCCAAAATTTGATCTTTTGTCGTGATGAGTAGGTATGAGGACTTGAAGCCACCGAGTTCGCCAAGGAAGCTTTAAACTAAACGTTCAAGATTTCGAATCCTCTCTATATTTTGAATTTGTAATATTTATAAAAAATAAAAATAAAGAGCATATTCCAATTGTGGACTTAACACTTACGGAGTATAAAGTATTTTTTTTATTTTCACACATTTTGTAAATGTTTGTTTTATTTGCAATTCAAATGAAGGTTGATCCTTGTATTAAAGAAAAACATAAATGATTGCACGTTTTTGCTTTATTTGCTATTTAAGTCGATCTTGAGTTATAGCACGTTTTTTTATTTGCATTACATAAATTTCATAAATATAAATTTTACAAAAAATCATTAATATTTCTCGATTTCAATGATTATGGTCTATGGATTCTAAAGTACGCGGTAGTGCCTAAATCCATTATTTAAGTTTTGTATAAATAAATATAGTTAAATATTGAGTTCCTTTTTTAATTTTAGACGACTGATTTAGAAATAGTTTACGCCACGCCCACGGACTCTGTCATTACATCACACAATTCCTTACTTTGACTTCATGTAATCCTCCTTCCACCAAAACGACGCCGTAACCACCACTCGAGTCTCGACTCTCCCCCAATAAGCTCCCCCACACCGCGAGAAAAAACCCTCTACAGTAATTCTCTCTCATTTTCCCCTTCTCCCTTCCATCGCCGGAGTAACTCTCGGCCGACCGATCCTTCGAGATCGGATATCGGAATCGGTGGGCGATCGTCGCTTCACCTAAATTGAAGTATTGAATTATGGACGACGATGATTATTACAACGATTCGAGCGCCGGGAGCGATTGCTATTCGTCCGATCGAGAGGCGGACTCGCTCGACGGAGTCGAGAACGCAGAGTCCGATGCCAAGTGGGCCCCATCGAGAGCCCCTTCTTCCAAGGTGATCTTGCTGTGGCAATGTGTTCTTATTTCGCCATTAAATTGAATTTACTGTTTTTGAAATCAATTTTTTTACAGTGCCACGCCTTATGTCTTTTTATTTATTTTTTTGTGTGTGCTGATTTCAGATAATCACGAAGGAGTCTCTGTTGGCCGCTCAGGTAAATGATGAGATAAATTCTGTTTGAAGATTTTTTTCTGTACCTTTTGCTCAGATTATGATAATGGTGGTGTGTTTCAGAGGGAGGACTTGCGAAGAGTGATGGACTTGGTATCGGTGAAAGAACACCATGCAAGGACTCTGCTGATTCATTACCGGTGGGATGTCGAGAGGCTGATCGCTGTCTATGTCGAGAGGGGTAAACCTCACATGTTTTCCGAAGCAGGCGTCACTGCTGTCGAAGTTTATGACCTCGACCCGCCTGAACCTTCCTCCACAGTAATGTGTAATATCTGTATGGAAGAGGTGCTAGCAATGCATTTGACCAGAATGGACTGTGGCCACTGTTTTTGCGACGATTGTAACGACCGACCCCTTTTATACATTTGATGTTCATACTTTTCATTATTACTTAACGATGTTACATGAATTTTATTTTATCTTGGGAATCGGAAGAGGTAGGGAATGTATAGGACAAATATTTCAGCCTATATAGCAGGGGAGGACTAAGTAAGATTAGATGTTTATATGATGATTGAGTATAATCAGGTAAAGATTAAAGGTATGTTGATCAGTAATCCAGGTTTAACTATGATATGCGATGAAAAAAATATTCTTTAAAAATGAAATCTTTTGTTGCTGTTTGAGTCATAATTATTTTTTCCCATCATGGACTATTTCCCGATTTCCCCGTCTTTTTACCTTATAGGGTGTTAATTCTAGAGGCATTTGGTAGTTTAATTACTATCTGGTAACTATATATGGAAATATTTACAGGCTGGACGGAGCATTTCATAGTCAAAATTAACGAAGGCCAAAGTAAGA
Source organism: Euphrasia confusa (assembly GCA_954870475.1). Classification (NCBI taxonomy): domain Eukaryota; kingdom Viridiplantae; phylum Streptophyta; class Magnoliopsida; order Lamiales; family Orobanchaceae; genus Euphrasia; species Euphrasia confusa. Next base: position 40,862,567 of record OX940952.1, read on the forward strand.
GGATCAGGTGCATGGCCCACAAATGCAATGCCATATGTGACGAAGCTATTATCCGAAAGCTAGTGAGCGTAAAACACCCTGATTTGGCTGAGAAGTTCGAACGGTTCCTTCTCGAATCGTATATCGAAGATAACAAGATGGTCAAATGGTGTCCAAGTGTACCCCATTGTGGGAATGCGATCAGGGTAGAAAATGACGAGCTCTTTGAGGTGGCATGTTCTTGTGGTTTGCAGTTCTGTTTCAGTTGCTTGTCGGAAGCTCATTCCCCTTGCTCATGCTCTATGTGGGTCTTGTGGAAGAAGAAATGCCAGGATGAATCTGAGACGGTGAATTGGCTTACTGTGCATACGAAGCCTTGTCCTAAGTGTCACAAACCGGTCGAGAAGAATGGTGGGTGCAACCTAGTAAGCTGCATATGCGGGCAAGCGTTTTGGTAGGAATGCTTCCGTTTTCTCTTTCTTTTATGTGCTTAGTTAAAATTTGGTATATCTGCATAAAGTACCCTTGAATTTTGACTTAAATATATATTAAAAAAAAAACTTTCTAGTTTACGTAAGATACCTCCTAGGTTTGATTCAGATGTTTAGGGTTGAAATAACAAAAGCAACTATTTCGGAAAATGGAAATATGTTTATTTAACGAGTCCTCATTGAAATTAGATCGTTCACATTTCACTTTAAAAAAGTTATCAAACAAATTTCTCTTCTTATCATGCAAATCCATATGGAAATATACTAATCACACAAATCTATATCATAAGTGGAATTGAAGACAACCTTTTATATTTCAAATCATAAATATCTCATACAGGATTTCCGTTGTGAATGAGGTAAAGGCAGGACAAAATAAATTCTGATGTGTATTTTTGTAATTTGTAAGTTAGATTTATTGGCAGTTAGTTCAAATCTCAAGGATACTTTCTGTAATTAATTACTACTTATAACTTCCTAATAAATCTTATTTCTTGCTTTAGTTGGCTGTGTGGTGGGGCCACCGGTCGAGAACACACGTGGTCCAGCATTGCTAATCATAGTTGTGGTCGCTACAAAGAAGATGGCGAAAAGAAGGCTGAGCGTGCAAAACGGGACCTCTACAGGTACATGCATTACCACAATCGTTACAAGGCCCACATAGACTCCTCCAAGCAGGAATCTAGGCTGAGGGAAACCATAAAAGAAAAGGTACAAAATCTGGAAGCGCAGGACTCGACATTACGAGACTTCAGTTGGGTTACAAATGGGCTCTACAGGCTCTTCAGATCAAGGCGGGCCCTTTCCTTTTCATATCCTTTTGCATTCTACATGTTTGGCGACGAGTTGTTTCGTGGTGAGATGACGAAAAAGGAATGTCAAATTAAACAACATTTATTCGAAGACCAGCAGCAGCAGCTTGAGTCGAATGTCGAGAAGCTGTCCAAGTTTTTCGAGGAGCCGTTTGATGAGTACCCCGAGGAACAAGTCATGAAAATAAGGATGCAAATTATAAATCTCTCTGTGATTATTGATGGCCTCTGCCAAAAAATGTGAGTTATAGAGAAGTTGCTGAAAATTACAAATATTTCTTGATGCCTGTGGGTTACAAATGTATGGTAAATACTAGATAGTGTTGTCATACGAAAAGAATGGGATGCATGATATTGAATATAGAAAGTGTACTAAATATCGTAATAGTCAAAATATTAGTACTTGATATTTGATTTTATGGTCTCATTTGATTGCAGGTATGAATGTATTGAGAATGATTTGTTGGGATCACTTCAATACACGATTCATAATATAGCTCCGTACCAGTCAAAAGGCATTAAGAAGGCAGAGGAGCTGACTGTTGGGCGGATTGATCAATCAAACCTCAAAAATAAATGTCAAATGGCTGGTGATGAACAGAGTACTGGTAAACAGTTTGAGCTTACTTGCCTATAAATTGATTAAGAATTTGAGGAATTATCCAGTGAACTTATTTTCTTTATAAATTCAAAAAAAATGCATTTTGCAGGAGAAGAAGTGATAGACATCGGTCAATCCTCACGTAAGCGTCCTAGAATAGCATGGAATAATGTAGGACACCCAATTGATCTGAACTTGCCTCCCGAGGCTCATCCAGGGAATCCTTAAATTACATTATTTAATAAGGCCATGATATCGTCACATTTGGCTGAAAAAGGAAATATGGTATTCATTACAACTACCGGTTATTTTTGTCCTGTTTCATTCCCTCAACTAATGTAGGGGAAGAAACAGAAATCCAGCTTTAACTATGTATACTATATTGTATATACTCGCCGGTGTTTTTTTGTTTGGATTTTTCGACGCTCGTGAATAATTTTGGGTGTTTGTCTGGTGGAGTTGGTACTTGTAGTTTTGAAATTTTGATCTTTCATATTGGGAAGGTCATATTGTTGGAGGATGGATTTGTTTATTTAATTAATTGATAGGACACCATTTTATTCTCATTTTGTGAGTTTTATACTTTTATTTAGTTATTAATGTCAAAATGTACTTTATTGTTTTGTTTACTGAGGGTACCTAGATAGATTTTCAATGTGTTGCAGGATTTGTGCTTCAAATAAAAATGGGAAACATGAGTCGAAGTGTATACGTTAGGTCGTTAAATTTGTTCACGGGTTAAATTTGTTCACAAACCTGGTTAAATTTGTTCACAAAACCCGTGAATCGGTGTTTTTATAGCTAACCTCATTGGTTTCTAGAAGAGTTCTATTCACATATTTATTGTAGTTGGGTTTGTTAATTACGAGTTCTTTCAAAATTTGTTTATTTATTTTACATCCACAAAGGGAATTTGTTTATTTTGAATGAATTAGTTAGTGGCAGAGATGAAGTATCCATTTTTATTGGGGGTGTTTCAAATTGTCATGCAGCTAAATAAATACTAACTTATATTATTTTTAATAAGGATCATGCTAAATGAGCAGATTCTGCCCATGGCAGAATTCTTTTAAAAAATTATTTAAAAAATTATTATAATATTTTTATTATTATTATGTCATATATTATAATTAAGTACACTATATTAAATATATATTAACAAAAAAAATAAAAAATAAAAATGTTTAGATAAAGATAATGAATATTTTTATATTTATACTAAAATAATCAATTGAAAAAAATTATTTTAATATATAAAAATGAAAGATAAAAAAATTATTTTAATAAATTTATTAAGCTAGTTATATTTATAATCATATAAAAATAAAATATAAAAAAAATTAATAATTTTGGGCAGTTATGCCCATGGGCAGAATCTGCCCACAAAGAATTACCGTTTTAATAATTATAAAATCTTGAATTCTGATAACAAAGCTTCTTGGAAAGCATTCTGAATGTTCCATTTGGTGTCTTTTTCTGATTTATTTATGAAGTTGATCCATGACAAAGTTCTTGAATTTAGTGAGAAAATATGAATTAAAAACTGTTTTTGAGTAAAGATTCTCTTTGGTTAATATTTTGATTATTTTCTATGGGAAGTCGTCCACATGAACATTTCTTTGACCATTAAGGTTGTCAATGGCGGGTTTCACAGGTCCGTTACTGCATTTTTTTTACATTGGTTTGTGCAACTTATGTATAATTGTTTAAACATTTTTTTTCTTCCCGTCTAAAAAAAAACAATTTAAAAAAATCGCATATCTTAAACTAACAATTTTAACATACATTCACACTTTATAATAATTATTCAAAACACATAAAAATCATTTATCTATAAAAAAAAATGTACAAACACGAGATGTAGAGATTAATTGTTAAATCTGTATTTGCTAACGGATAGTATACAAACACATCATTAATTGCCGACATAAAACAGAGATTTTTTATTTGATTTTTTTTTCTCTCTCTCTCTCACTATCGGTCTTTCTCTATTTCTGTATATTTGCCTAATTACAATAATATTAATGGAGTCAGACACACTATCCGAACCTCACCGGTTTCGACGACTTTGGAGTTTGTAAATATAAATTATGTGTTTATTTTTAATTGGTCTATTAGCATGTCTGTAATGTGTTACAGATTGACTTTACTTGAAAATTGTTGCTAACTCTATACTCCATATAATCAAGTAACAAAACAAGAAATTTTTGTCCAAGTGTTCCAACAAAGACAAAATACAATTGGCATGGATTCATTAAAACAATTATCATTTCTTTAATAAGCATCAAGACCTATAAGTCAACAATAATTCACTATCATTATTGTTTTTTTAATTCTACAACCAAACTTTGTCTTATTCATACATGCATCAAATTTGACTGCGTTTTGCCGACGTAATAGATGATTTATATTCTAAGTAAGTCATCATCCGAGTCTCCCATCTCCCACGTAGACGCCTCCGCTATTCTTAATAGGCAACGACGAATTCGATCCTACCTAATTAGTGTCATGAGAAAACATCTATGCTCTATCTCCAAGATTTTGAAAAATAAAATCAAAATGGAGTAAACTATAAAGATGGACAACTTTTTGTAGGCTAGCTTACTAACTTTTCATAGTGAGGAGCCAAATAACAAAAAAAAAATCCCATTTATTTTATTTGTATTTGTGATTAAGGTGAGCTGTGAAAAGATATAGTGAGTGGTTTGATTTGAAGCATATATACTTAGCTTTTTGTTTTGACCATAGCTTCAACTTTCAGCCCTTTTGAGGTAAAGCAGCTAATGCTACATGAGCAACTTTTTTTCATAAGTACTAGCAAGTGTTCGAACATGTGCAGCGGTCGAGTTCAAGTTCGTTATTGATTCTTAGTGCAGAGCTCGATCAATGAGATATTAGTCGATTAATGAGTGTATGATCATCAAATGTAAATTCAAATCGAGATGGAGCGTGGATTTTGTGATTAGTCGAAGCAAACATATATTGATTGATTCGTCGAATTCAAGTGAAAATATTGATAAAGGAAAATCCTCATGTTTTTTCCTCTTGAATTTTATGTTCAAGAAAGCTAAGGTCCCCCAATTAATTTGCATCTTTTTATGCAAGAAAAAGAAAGGTCTCTCAAAACATTTCAATTGCATAAAGCCAATCGCCCAATTACAAAGGTGGCAAGACTTTCTGATGAAAAGTGACCACTCACAAAATAAACAAAAATTACTTACCCTTTTTTAGTTTCAAGGGACCTTTTGCACGCATGTGTTCATGCACGTATAAGCTTAACGAACCATGGTCGTCGGTCATATTGTAAGGGTAAAAATGTAATTTTTTTTAATTTCATATATGTATATGTACACCTAGCTAGCTCGTTAACGTTGCTTCTGTAAGCATCTGACGCTAATTAAAACATTGGTATTTCCGCTTGTTGAAAGTTTTTCGACACCGAATCACACTTAAATCTTGAGACTTTTGTCATTGATATATAGTATTACAATGTGATATGAATCTTTATCAATAAAGTTCTTATAGGTGCCAATATTTAAATACTAGCCCACATGAGCAATAACCTTTTATGTATACTCCATATCATTTTAATGAGGTAGGTAAAACTTGATATATAGTATAGTATATTCCAAGTTGGAACACACACACACACACACATGGTCATCTCAAACAGGTTTTTATTACAGGTTCAGATTTTCAAGACTGAGTCTCTGTGTGTGTGTGTGTGTGAAATTAAGTGACAAGTCTTTATAGTAGGAGTATCTTTTGTTGTCATCAAAATAATTAATGTCTCTTGGAGTTTAATTTGTTTTTCTTCTTCTGTTTATGCAGTTTTTGAACTTTCTGTTGGAATATCTACTATACTACTCTGCACCATTTAATGCTAAGTATTTGAGTTGTCTCAATTAAGACACAACTCACCCCTCTATTTTAGCTTAATTACAAAAAGGCCCCCTTATCTTCTTTCAAAACTACATACACACCCCATTTGAGCCCTCTCTTTTTTTAAACAGATTTACAACATCAATGAATTGTTTCATTGCATCAGTTAAAGACTGCATTTTGTAATCCTTAAAGGTACACCGGGGTTTTTTATGTAATTAGGCTACACCTCAGGGTAGTTTTTGTAATTAATCACTTCTTTCCTTCTATATTTTCTTGCAGGTAGTTTATAATCAATCACCCACAAGAATTCTTTACCAGTACTATTAGAGTTCGATCGAAAGAAGGCGAGATTATGGGGCCATACTCGAACAACCTTGAAGCCAAGAAGAGGCAATTACAATCCCCAGGCGAGGCCGCGCAAAGTGCGTTGCTGCAGGACGAGGTACGTAATATAACACTTAATTACATTTCCTGATCAGACTAATTACTAGTATATATATATATATATATGTTCATTTTTTTACCATGTAAGTCCTTGTACTGCAGATTGAACAGCTTCAGAAAGAACTCGACGGCCAAACTAAGATACGTTCTACGCTCGAGAAAGCTATTCATTGCCAGCCTCTCTTGGATGATCCTATGTATAACTCACTTTCCCAGGTACTTTCTTGATTATTTCAGTTTTTGTTCGATAAGCGAAAAGTCGCATTAATCGTTTTATCTAATTAGCAGCCAGCAGAGACTCTGGTGAAAGAAATAGCTCTCTTGGAGCTGGAAATCTCATACCTCGAAAACTACCTTCTCTCCCTCTACCGAAAAAGCTTCTCCAAGAAACTGTCGTCGAAAACCAATCACTCGCTAGAACCAGCGAATGAAGACTGCACTTTACCTGCAGCTACAAAATGCAACGAACTTTTGGGATCGGACATGCTCATGGATTCCGGCATATATCGAACCCATTCGTCTTTATCCCATTCTTCCTTCAGAACTTCGCCTCCGTTCGAAGCTTTCGACGCGTGTCATTCTCTGCCATTATCCATGTTGGAGGTAAAAATTAAGAATATAAAAAGTTCCTCCCTTTTTTTTTTTTTTTTTTAGAATGTCGAATTCTGAGAATCGAACAAAACTACTCGACTAGCTAGATCAAAAATGTATTCGACTCGACTCAAATTCCATTACATGAAAATTCAAAAATTATGTGCCTTTTTTTGGTTCATTTCCATCAGCGAATACACGACTACACAACGAATGCTGACCAGCTGGGAGCTTCTACGCCCAACGGGATATCTGAGGAGATGATCAAATGCATCTCAACCGTTTACAGCCGTCTCTCCATTAATCCTTCTCCTCCTCTGTCCGACCAACCGAAATCATCCTTCGAGTCTTGGCCCAACAATCCTTTGCATTACTCAGATGAACTTTCCGGATCTTTCTTCACCACGGTCGAGATACACGGCATCGTCAGAGACCCTCAGCGCCTAAATTCCGTTCAAGACCTACTGCACAACTACAGGTATATATACATGTTGCATTAATGTGTTTTGAGGGTATTTTAGTAAAAACCGATAAACGTTGTTTCGATATCAGGTCTTTGGTTTCCAAGTTGGCCCGAGTCGATCCGGGGAAATTAAGGCACGACGAGAAACTAGCATTCTGGATTAATGTTCACAATGCATTAGTAATGCATGTAAGTACAATTAACTTCTTATATATGAATATTCGACTCGACTCGACTCGAACCTCATGAATACGTGTTTATGTAATGTGTAGGCATACGTTGTTTACGGGATTCCAAAGGGAAATCTAAAGAGGATTTCTCTAGTTCTCAAGGTACGGAATATTCGTTTTTACAAATCTTCAACAACAAAAAAATCGAAATTTTTTTGTCGTGTTTTGTAGGCTGCATACGACATAGGAGGCCATACCACAAGCGTCGACACGATACAGAGTTCTATTCTAGAGTGTCGATTGCCTCGCCCGACTCCGGTACACGAACTATTCACTCCAAATACTACTAAATAATTATAAAAACAACCCCTGAAGTTTAGTCTATTTACAAAGGAACCACCTTTAATTTCTCTGTTACATACAGTGGCTTCATTCATTGTTTTCCCCAAAGACAAAGTTCAAATCCAGAGATCTGAAGAAGTCGTTCGCGGTCAAACACCGAGAGCCTCGACTACATTTCGCGCTTTGTTCCGGATGCCACTCGGATCCAGCTGTAAGTCGATGAGTTTATAGAAAAGTTAAAATCTTGAAAGATGAATACGATACATATTCTTTTAACAGGTTCGTTTATACACGCCGAATAAAGTGTTCCAAGAGCTGGAAATGGCTAAGGAAGATTACATTGAGATGAACATAAGGCTACATAAGGACCAAAGATTGGTTGTGCCGAAGAAGGTGGAGTATTTCATAAAGGAAATGGGCGGGTTGTCTCAGTCGGGCTTAGCGGAAATGGTCGGGTATTCGATGCCCGACTCTTTCGGAAAGCTATGGAGGAGAGTCGCTTGGATTCCTCACAACTTCGACTTCCGTTTTCGACTGTCGGCCGAACTAATCGTATAATACCAACTTATACATAGCGTGTTGTTTGTATGTATGCATATAGATTATAGAGGACATGGATAGTTCATACTAGTATTGTTTATTATATGCTATTTGTGCTTTGAAACAAAAAAAAAAAAAAAATAATAATAATAATAATAATAATAATAATAATAATAATAATAATCTTTTTGTTATTTTAATTTTTTTTTAATTAAATTTGAACCCGGAATTTACAAAGCATTATTTATGGGAAATCATTAATTGCAGATTATATTACCATAGAATATATATATTCTTCCAAAAATAATTCTTTTTCATTACCATTATATACGAGAGTATTAGTTATGTTTACCCAAGAAAATAAACATAATCTCTTCTTTCTGCTGAAGAACAGGTACTTCAATTCTTCAATCCATCTGTTTTTTTAATGAATCTTACAAAATTAATTGTTTCCCATTAATACAAAATACATCACTTATTACAGCAAGTGACTTTTCTTTAAGGTTATTTATCCGTTTAATTAATTTTCTTGGATTGCTTTAAAAAAAAAAATTCAATCTTGAAATCAGCAAGTGCCATGCTCTGTTTCTTGATTTCAACTTTTTTGTTTTCTGGCAGGTTTTTTCGGATCGAAACATGGGCCGGGCCAAGTTGAAAATGGAACTCATACCGAAGGAGAAAGCCCGAATCAACGCGTTCAAGAAACGCAAACAGGGCCTGGTCAGAAAAATGCACGAGTTCACGACTCTGTGCGACGTCTCTGCCTGCATGATCATCTACGGCCCGAAGCAGGATTCGGGCTCTTCATCGGAGCCCGAATTGTGGCCCGAAGACCCGACTGAAGTCCGGCGCGTGGTCGACATATTCCGGGCCAAGAACAAGGACCCGAACTACAGGCCCTACGGGCTGGTGGAGTTTCTGGAGGAGCGAAAGCGAAAATCAGAGGAGGAGCTGGTGAAGCAGAGGAGGAAGAACCTGGAGGCAAAGTACCCGACGTGGTTCGACTTCATGAACTTCTTGACGGAGTTCGACCTGAGGGATTTCGCCGCCTCTCTCAAAAGCAAGGCCGATCTCGTGAAATCGAGAATCGAGTTCTTACGGGCCGGGCTTATGGCTGCTGCTAATACGGGCCTGATGAATAATTGCTATAGTCATGTTAACAACAACAACTATAACTATATGCACGTGCCTAATTACTATCCCGGGGGGGTGGTTGATCAGAATCAGAACTCGATGATGCTTCTGGCTAATGGGAATCAGTTTGGGTACGGGTGGGGCCCGATGTACGATCTGCAGGGCCCGGACATGGGTACTTGGTACGAGTACGAACCGAAGCCGTTGTTGCAGTATTATGGTGGTGGGCCGGGCCCGTTACAGCTGCCTTACGGGCAGATGGGGCAGCAGGAGGGGCAGGTGTTGAAGGTGGAAGAAACCAAGAATAATGAAGGTGATCAGGAATTGCCTTATGGTAACATAGGAAGTTGTTACCAGTATAGTATATGATACATTTTCATAAATCGTCTCATTGCTATTGGATTAGTTACCGAGTTTTTGTAGTGAAACTTAATTTGATCACGATTTTAAGTTATTCGAAACAACACACATTCGTGTGTTTGAGCAAAGTAGAGTAACTTGAACGCAACACAGTATATCACGTATTGTCTTCGATTGATTCTAAACTTTGCTGGTTGGTTCAACCGGCCAGCTTGTGAAAGCAATGCATTTTCTATTTAAGCTATCAAAATTAGTGTAATTACACTAGTAAACTCACATTTTTTTTTTGAGGCTGGATAAATGGTTACTATTATAAGAAATGTGTGTTTTTTGTGCTAGGTTATAAAACTAGGAGTTTTTTACACCAATTGTAATAGAATGGTCTAATATACCCCTCAAACTTAATAAAAAAACACAAAAAAGAATACCAAAATTCGGTCCCCACATTCTTTGTTTTCTCTCTACCGTAAACCCGCCGCCCATCTTTTTTTTTTTCGATTTTGAAACACCGGAGCGGGAGGAATGTCATCTCCATCGCAGTCCGAACATGAAGAAGAGGAGGAGGAGCAACAACAACAAGAACCGGCTCTCCAACCTCCGGTAATTCCCGAATCCGAAACCCTTTTTTTCGATTTTTCTTTTCGAAATTTCGAGCAATTTTGATGGATTATATGGTGTTTTCGATGCTTGTTTGAGTTGTTTGTTGATTTAGAACTGTAATGTGACCATAATTGTTCTGAAATTTTGATTTTTCCGATTTTGTTTATGGTTACTCGAATCGAGTAACCTCTGTTTTTTTGTAACAGACGTTCGAGTAACTATGATTACTCGAACGGTTACTTGAATTCGAGTAACCCGAACTCTACTCTAATTCGGGTAATACCATCGACTAACTAATTCGTGTAACCCATTCGACCAACCCCGTCGACTAACCCATTCGATTAACCTCTTCGAGCAGTCAGCTCTTGATTAGTCGATGGTGTTAATCGAATGGGTTGGTCGAAATAGGTTGGTCGAAAGAGGTTACTCGAACATGTTGGTCGATGGGGTTACTCGAAGACGTTGGTCGATGGAGGCAGAAACTTTTTTTTTTTTGATCCTATTATTCTCTTTTTGTAATTGCTTCTTTTCCATTTGTGCAGGCTGGTTTCCGATGGAGGAGACCTGATTTCGTCGACATTTCGAGAGCGATAAATTGCGGCGATCGACGCGGCGTTTTGAAAAACGTACAAGACACTCTGAGAATGGTGGGTGGGGACGAGGGCCTCGCGGAGTACAAACAAACGTATCTCTTCAGTCAGTTCTTGTCCCTTCCCTGTGGAGACCGTTCGAACAAGCCTCTACACAAGCTGCTATCGAGAGAGATCGTTAGCAAGACGAGAATACCGGAGTTTGAGCACTGGTTTGCTATCGGGGACCGTATTGTGAAGTTCCGAGCACAAGAATATGCCCTGATCACCGGCCTGAGCTTCGGGGAAAGTAACTTCGATCCCACAGCCGCAGATCATGTCGCTCCCAGTACAGGCATCCATCGGAGGCTATTCCGTTGCAGAGTGATGAAGATTGAAAAATTACTCAATTTGTTTAATGATCAGCGGATGGGCGACGACCTTTATGATTATTTCAAGGTTGCCAACATCTTGATTCTCTACTTCGTTCTGATTGGTTGAGAAAAATTGGATGTCGAGAATTGGGTCTGGACACTGGTGGAGGATACCGATGGTTGGGAGTGGTTTCCTTGGGGTTCTTATACGTTCCAGAAGTTCTCGCACTACATCAGCATTGCTGGGATGGCAGCTGATCAGGCAGAGAGAGCGGCTTATCACTTTTACGGTCCAGTTTGGGTCTTCCAGTGTTGGGCCTTCGAGGCCTTTCCTCCTTTAGGGAGACTGATCGCTACTCGGAGCCAAGAGACGCAGATGCCCCGATTTTTGAATTGGACGCAGAGGAAGACTAACTTCGATTACACTGATTACTTTGAGGATGAGCGGGTAATCGTCAATCTATTTCTTTAATAATTTTGAATTTTCATATTTTATCGAATATTTCATTAATAAATATTTCTTTTTATTGTTTTCTCTTAGCTTGTAGTGCACGAGACCCTCACACCGACACCGGAGGAGGAGGAGATGCTGTATTACAGGAGTTTGACTGGGGCCGGTGAGTTGTATGCCGTCCCGTACCAGCCTCCCGTCCGCTTAGCCCACGCAGCGGCGCCGGCACGAGCACCGGCACCGAAGAAGCAGATGGAGAAGAAGAAGAAGAAGAAGCTTGTGGACCGCATGGCCGAAAGTGTGGCCAAGACATTCAAGAAGGCGACGACACATGTCCGCACGCGTGACGATATCACGCCCAGCTCTTCAGCAGAGAGACGTACATCTCGGAGAGCTCGACATGATTCTCCGCCTCCTCGACATGATTCTCCTCCTCCTCGACATGATTCTCCGCCTCCTCGACATTATTCTCCTCCTCCTCGAGTTGCTACTCCTCCCGAGTCTCGAGCTGGACCTGCATCTGAGAGAGTGGTGGATGATGATCCACCTATTTATCGTCGGAGTGACTTCGAGAGGATCTTGTTCGACACATCCGAGAAGGGATTCACGACTCACATCGTGAGGCATGTCACGGAGAGCGTCACGGAGAACTTGTTCTCCAAAATGAAGGCATTCTTCGGCTTCAGTCGACACTCTCAGCCACGGCCTTATCCCTCGAGGCCAGTGTACGAAGAGCCTTCCTCTCCCCCTCGGAGTTCACCTCCTCGTCATTCCTACCACTGCGAGGACATTCAGGAGACTTCTTCGCGCAGAGCACCAGCTCGATTCTCGACGTCGGCGATGCCTGACCCTCGGTATTCATATGCAGACGCTGAGGCATGGATGCGTTACTGCAGGCAGCCCCAGGTGCCTCCGGTATTTCCATTTGACACGTGGTTCCAGGGTTATCAGATGCCTCCACCGGCCTATGGATTTCAGGGACCCCAGATGCCGCCACCGGCCTATCCATTTGAGTCCTCCAGCTACCGCACGCCTCCGTCGATAGTTCCTTTTGATCTGGAGATGTTCAGGACGCCGACACCAGCTGTTGTGGTCGATGTTGAGACCCATACTGGGAGGAACTTTGATATCTTCTCAGAGCCAGCTGCTGATGACGAGGATGATGGCGAGGATGAGGTGCCCTTGTGCTTCACTGACGAGGATGACGACGAGGATGCGGTGTCCGAGGAGGATGATGGGGAGAGCAGTCTCGGACCTCGTGTCGTTCGTCCTTCCAGGTACTTGCGTAGCCCTTTCATCCAAGGGTTTAGCAAGACACGGGGTAAAAGAAGCTGGAAGATGTACAATGTGTACAGAGCATCGGGGCCCGATTCTTGCATTAAGCTGAAGTGCTGTGATGATTTGATCCTTGATCAGAAGTTCTTCGACGATGTGGAAAACCCCTCTGTTTGGTTCTCTTCTCAGGTAAAATTTTAAATTATAACCTTTTAATTTATATTTAAATATTAACAACGTGTCAATATTCAGGTACTCGACTTGTATATTGCGTTCATGAAAATAAAAATCAGAACTAAGGTCGGGGTGAAGAGTTACGTGAGCGCAAGTGGGCACCAGATCTTCGGTCCCGGCTTCTTTGTAAGTAAATGTCTTTTATCTATTATTTGTTATATTTTACATTTATCATGTTCTTACTAACTTAAAATTTAATATTTATCACCTTTCCAAAGAATGACTTCTGCCTCGAATACAAGAAACTGAAGCATACAGGGACTTCTCCTGACTTCGAGTTGCGATACAAGAATTGGAAACCACCTCAGGATATGATAGCTACTGTATCGGGTCTTGGTCGTGGTGAGCATTGTTGGTACAATATCCATCAGGTATGTTAACTGAATTTGAATAATCTTTGGTTTCTATGATTTCTTATATTTTCATGGTTTTTATGTAAGGTGGCCATGATTTGCAACATTGATAACATTCACTGGATCGTGGCGTGCATTGATTTCGAGAATTGGACTGTCGAAGTGTATGATTCATTGTGCAGTGTCAGTGCTAAACAGCTGAAGCCCCTGACAGATTTGTTGCCTCGATTGTTGAAATGCGCACACTGGTGGGACCAGCACTCGTACTTGTATGATTCATTCATTTCATTGTGTATTTTTTTAATCTTTTTTTCTTATATGATATTGACGGGAGAAGTGTTTCATTCATTTCAATGTTTTTGGTTTCAGGGAGCGTAAGAAGTGTGCTTTCAAGTTTAAGCTGATGCCCAAGGATCGACAAATAATCCAACCCGATGGGAACTCGTGTGGGCCGATTTGTTGCATGTACCTGGATCGCTTGTTCAACAAGAAGTTGACTCACGAGGACAAGACTATTGACATTCCGTACATCGTTAGGTACAGAAAGTATATTGCTAGGATGATTTATTGGTTAGCTCAGGAAGGACGCACGAATGAAGACATACGAGCTTAGGATGATTTATTTTCGACACTTTAGAGACTTGTTTAGTATTGTTTGGTATTTACTTTGGATTTGAGTGTTTCAAACTATAACTATTTGTTGGTATTTCTGTCTTGGTAATGTGTTCGATTGTTAAGAATGTTGCAGGTTTGGGTTTTAAAATGTTCAAAAAAAATTGTTTTCATTCTGCCCAGTGGTTACTCGATCGTATGACGCGATCGAGTAACCATCGATCAACCAAGAACAGGTCCATCGATCAACCAAGAATCAGGCCTGAAATCTGCAGAATACTTTAAAAACGTTCATCGAATGTGTTACTCGAATAGGTTGATCGATAGGGTTACAGGAAAAGGGTTACTCGAATTGGTTAAGAGAAAAGGTTACTCGAATAATGCCATCATCCTGTAATCATAAATCTTCAAGGTTGGTCGATTGGAGGTTACTCGATAAGTCATCGACCAACCATCGATTAACAGTGTAAATTTAGTATTTTTTGGCCTTTTTTAAGATAATTAAGTTGTTATTTACACTAATAAGTTCAATTTAGAGCCATAAAACATTATTAAAACAGTTTAGATGATCAATCGATTCGTTTAGAGTGAAAACAAGTGAAACATGGAATATTAGTCATATTTTTCTAAATATCTTAAGTAAGTTTACAACAAACAAACTATGATATTGTTCAATGTTGACATGCTATGGATTAGAACTCCAAAATTGATCATCAAAACATGTTTAATGAATGTTTTTTATCATTAAAATGAAGTTACATAGGCAAAAACACAATTAGAAATTGAAGAACGGCCTTAAAATTGAAAAAATGGTCCTGTTCTTAGTTACTCGATGGGGGCTTCTCAGTTACTCGATGGTTGGTCGATGGTAACCCTAATGTACTCGATGGAAACCCTAATGTACTCGAATGGGTTAATCGAAGGTAGGGTTAATCGAAGGTAGGTTTACAAGATTGGGTTACTCGAATAGGTTAAGCGAATAAGTTAACCGAATAGGTTAATCGAATAGGTTACTCGAATAGGTTAAGCGAATAGGTTAAGCGAAATGGTTACTTGAATGGGGGTTAATCGAATGGTTACAAGAAAGTGTTACTCGAAAATAGGGTTACAAAATTGGGTTAATCGAATGGTTTACTCGAAGGTTAATCGATGAGGTTAAGCGAATAGGTTAATCGAATAGGTTACTCGATGGAGTACTGAATATGCAGAATGCCATTACTGTTTTTTAACATACCCTGACCTGCATATCAACAAAAACCACAGCAAATATCCAAAGAAACACACTGCATATGTCCAGAAACAAAGATAATAAATCAATCCTAGTCATACGATGTATCGAGAAACACGATAACAAATCAACCAAACACCAGAAGAGCCCTCAATCCACACGCATCGGACATTTTGTTTTTGTGTGGCCCTCGGTTCTGCAAATGCTGCACTTTTTCTTCTGCCTTCTTCGACCCGATTCTTGCGTTCCTGAGGCTTCCGGAGGGACATTCAAATCAACGCCTGCAGGAGGTATGTAAGCCTTGCAGTTGCGTATGTTATGTCCTGCGCCCTTACACTTCGTACACACCTGCACACAAAGACACGATATTAGGTCTTTAATCAAACTAATGACGACACAATATTAGGTTAGAAGAACAAACCTGTACACGACGAGCAGACCCAGATCCCTCAACTGCAGAACGAACCCGACTCAGCCGCGGACGTCCAGCCTGACTAACCACTTCCGGTGGAAGACACACGTACGAAGCTACTTCTGGAGGGACAACCCAATCATCAACGTGTGGTACTGGCACAATAGGAGTCGCATACATCTCTCTCAAGCTGCTTTGCTTGAAATAGGGGCCGACGAAATCGTACAATGAAAATCTAGCCCGTCTACATAAAAGTATCAAGTTAGTGGCATTAATTAATTTAAAAGAAGATGTAAGGAAACCGATACCATACCGTATAGCGGCAGCAGCATGACGACACGGAATTAGGTCTAAGTCGAACTCCCGACAGTCACACGTGCGTCTCGCGATATCCACGAGATAGGACCTGCCGTTTTCCTCAACTCTGAACACGGTCCCCGCACTGACCTCCCGAACAGCAAGATGATGACTCAACTGATTCTGATTAGACATCTTTGCGAATGCCTCCTCGGTCTTCTCATGCTCCCTCTCATTAGCCTTCCTTCGTTTCTCGTCAAACCATCTCTCAATCATCGCACGAATCGACTCGAGCATAGCACAAACAGGTAATCGTCGTGGCCATTTGATAGCACTGTTGAAGACTTCGGCCGCGTTCGATGTCATGAAACCATATCGTCGTTCAGGACATTTTGACCTTGCCCAGGTCTCAACACCGAGTCCAACGAGGCGCCTATAAGCACCGTCTCCACTAATTCTCTCCAAATCAGATAAATATTTTTCAAACTCATCCACTCGATAACAGTAGGCTGCTTTGTGTACAATTGTGATCACATGAGAGCGGTACGTTGCCAGATTCTTCTCGAGGTGGTGACAGCACAACGAACGGGTCGCGTGGGGATAGGCACTCCGAATAGCATTCGCGATGCTCTTATGCTGGTCGGACACAATGAGCAGATCGTCTGCATCGTAGCAAAGTCTGAGGTGCTCAAGAAACCACGTCCACTCCAGGTCATTCTCAATCGGACCGATACCCAAAGCAAGCGGGAAAATCTGCTCATTTCCGTCCTTCGTGACGGCAACAAATAACACACCGCTGTTTTTCCCCTTCAGATAAGTGGCGTCGACTACTATGACGGGACGCAGAGTGCGCTGCTGAAATGCACTAATGCACTGCCCAAGTGCAACAAACATGTGACAGAACACGCCCTCACTGGTCGTCTGAATATCATACCGAGTCCCTGGATTGCATTCTTTCAGCACGTGCAGATATGACGGGAGCATCTGATATGAATCCTGATAGTTGCCGTACGTCATTTCAACGGCCAGGTTCCTCGTCCGCAGGGCAAAGCTGTAATCGATCACTACTCCGTACAATCTCCTCAGATCAGAAATCATCGTCTTCGGCTTCAGTGTGATCTCATCGTCGACTAGCTGACGTGCAAAGTAAGTAGCAGCAACTTTGCTCGACACGTGACGATCGGCAGTCCGACCCAAATCATTGACACACTCGTGATTCAAGTTCAGCCTCGTAATCTTCCAGAGTGTTTCGTCATTCCCAGTAGCACACAATTTGAACGGGCACTTCTCACGGTCTCGCTTGCAAACGAACTTTACCCGTTCACAGGTCGAGCGTTTAGTGGCACACTCCACCATATGCTCCATGTGATACATCCCCACCGCTATCTTAAGATCTGATTTCGTTCGGAATGTCGAGCCGACTGCAATATGACCATACACAAGTTCGGGAGGCTCGACCGATCGCAATGGAACCGCGGGGTCAAACTCCGGCAGTGGAATGATCCAGTTGCGCAGTGGATTATTCTGTGCATTCTGAGCTGGTTCGGGTTGCTCGCCGGCTCCCGCATTAGAACTCGAGGACAGATTACGGCGTGACAGAATATTTGTGATGACGCGCGGCTGTCTAATCCATTCTGTCCATTCAGTGGTCAACGACTGCAACAGGTCGGTCTGACGAGCTTCTTCGTCGTCCTCGGAATTCTCAGCAGGCCTCTCGCCCTCAGTCGGTACATCCGTATCTACTTCTGGAATATTCACCTCGGGTGCATTTTGTTGTGCCTCCTCTAGGATCTCGGTGACGAAAATGAAACAATCGTCCTTTTGCTCGTCTAGCATGCGGGATACATCGTCGTCGCTAAGCAAAGGACACCGCACGCTCCTAAAATCATTGCCTCGTGTAAAGATAAACAACATGTACTCGATATTCGGCGGAGGGCGCAAAACGGCACGAATCTGCCTCACAAGACCATCGAGGGTAAGTTGATCCCTCCTGAAGAAAAGACACATATCTATCCCGTCGACGTAGACCGCTCGTTCCCAACGACCACCGTAACGTATCGTGATTCGTTGATTCGACATCTACAATTACAAAAAACATTATTGAATTAGGTTAACTATTACAACATATCCATATATATCGACGAAACAAACCAAAAATTACGGAAAAATGCGTTTTTTGCAAAAAACAGGCCCTGTTACTCGAATGGACTGTTCCATCGAGTAACAGGATGGACTGTTACTTTCGAGTAACAGGATTCGATTAACCTCAATTCGAGTAACCTCACATTACTCGAATATGTGTTACTTGAATGAGGTTAGTCGAAACATGTTACTGGAGCTAGGGTTAATCGAAAAACTACTCGAAGGCATTTCGGGTAACCTCAGTTCGATTAACCTCAGTTCGAGTAATGTTTCGCTTCATAAATTCTTTGTTACTCGATGGGTTGATCGATAGAGCGTACGATCGACCAACCCATCGAGTAACTGTCGCAGAAAATTTTTTTACGGAAAACTTGATCACGTACCTCTCGATTTGGTCGTCAAGGCACGCGTATGTTCTTCGGCGTTTTCCAGAATCTAACGGGGCAACATGTAGAGAGTGTTTGAGAGAATTTTGAGAGAATTTTTGAAAAAATTTTGGTTTGGTTTTGGTAGATATGTGATGAATATGGAGGATTGAATGCACAATAAACCCACACCAAACCCTCAACCAAACAATAAATCTGATTTCGTGAGCCCCACATGTATTTTCTTTTTATTTTTATGTTAATTGAAATTGTTTTTGTATTTTGTTTTGTTTTTTGGATTTATTAAAAAAGTAAAGGTATAAGAGACAATTTATGTTCAATTGGTGTAAAAAAACTCACACTTTTATAAAGGAGACTTTAAACTCATACCCTTAACAAACGTGACTAAAAGTCACATTCCCTCTTTTTTTTTTAATACGTATTATGCATAATAATACTACTATCAAATGTAATAATAATACAACTGGGCTTGTCTGGGTTCGTATCACCCTTTATTGGGCCTGGATCCATCGATTTATTTGGATATAATACTACTATCAAATGTAATAATAATGCCTCGATCTTTTGAAGGGCATTCGGTTGAGAAGTGTCCAATCCCTTGACATACGTGGCACTTGATCCTCGACCAGTCCTTTGAATTTGGACTTGAACTTGAGGTGGATCCCGTGCTTGGTTGGCGGATCACAAGTCGTCGATCTTGAGTTTGTGGTGACCTTGCCGGGAACTTCCTTCGTCGGGGATCGTACGGCTTCTTCAGCGAGCGAACAAGTACAGCATCCATTTTCCGGGCGAGGAATGCAAACTGGTCATCGCCACCATCAGATCCAAGTAGCTCGTAGATCTCTTCATCGGTCAAATCATTGGTAGATGTGGGGCTGCTGCCTTGAGAACTATTGCCTTGTTCTCTGCCGTCGGGCTCTGCCACGGTGTAGGCAATGTTCCTCTCGTCGCTTCGTGGACGTGATTTCCCGTGAGTTTCACGATCTTCATGGTTCAGTTCATAGTTCTTGAAGATCGCCATCAATGACACATAGTCCTCCTCTGACATGGAGCTGTCTTCTATGGCAGTGACCTTCGGCAGAAACTTTTTACTCATCGATCGCATTATCTTACTACACACTGCCGGGTTGCTAATGGGTGAACCAAGGTCAGCACATTCAGTAACAATGGACATTAATTCTCCAAAGTACTGAAGGCACGTCTCGTCCTCGTTCATACGCAAGTTCTCGAAACGAGACATAAGCATACGGACCTTGGTTTTCTTCACTGTGTTGTTACCTTCACAATGAAGAGCCAGCAAATCCCACACTTGTTTGGCAGTAGTACATTGTTTGACAATTCTGTACATATTGCAATCGATGGATTCAAGGATGGCACACCTTGCCCTATCGTTGGCAGTAGCTGCGGCAGTCTCTTCGATAGACCACTTCTCCGGAGCTTTTTCAAGCTTGCCGCCTTCAGGGATTTCCTCCTGAGGTGGTTTCCATCCTCGAAGTACGGATAGCCACGCACTGCGATCAATTGATTTGATCCTTGCTTCAATGCGGGTTTTCCAAAATCCATAATTACTACCGTCAAGAACAACCGGTGTTCGTACGATGTAAGATGGATCTGCCATTGTAAGTGTGCGTGATCAGACGGACCTTAAACACTAAGTAAGTCTAGTGCCCGCTCTGATACCACTTGAAAGTCGTAGGCAGTAAATAAAACGCAGTAAAATGCGCTGCCTAGACAAGGCAGTGTTCTGCGGCAGAACAGCGTATGCCGCAGCACGATGCCTTGTACAGAAAACGTTCGTTTTACGTGATTTAATTAAGTTTAAGTATTTTATCCAGATTAACCAAGTTGTTTACTTGTTAAAATTATATGTGATATATGTATAAGAATTGCAGCGGAATTAATAAAAATAAATCACTTCGAACGAACACACACACACGTACGAAAAAGTAAAGAACACAAATTTAAATCTTTGTATGTGTATTTAAATTATACACATACGAAACGGCCTTACGGCCAGAAACTTTATTAAAGAACAAGTCTTTACAAAATGATACTCTTGGATTTACAAAGATATTACCAAAGGCTATACACATGTATGCCTTCGTATGAATCGTATCCGAAGAGTATGAACAATCAACAACAAAAACCTAGCTACTGAAATGAACACCTATACTAAGCTATCGAATCATCAGCTGAACAAACGAACTCTCTTAGGAACGAGAGAACACACGGCACGACGAGCTTCAAGAATGAAGTCGCGGCTCTAAAAGCTCGATGATCGATTCCCGAAGGAAATGTGTTTCTGGAGGTGTTAATATGTTGTATGAGTGTTGATGAATAGTGTTGGGGTCGTCCTCTATTTATAGGAGGAGATTCCCAACTGAATTCCTTGATTTGCTAGGTCAACAATCGGTTGAGATATTCTAGGGCAGGCTGCTTTGACCGCTACCGCAGGAATGCCTTCTGAAGTTCTTCTGGAATGCTCTGCCACACTGCACTGCCTTCCATACTATCTGGACTTCAGCATTCCTTTGTCCTACGCTCATGCTTCGCTCGATATCTTGACTCAACCTCTTGTCCAAGCCTTGCACTGCTTGCGGCATGACTCTGCCTGGCTGTGCTGCGGCAGAAAGCTTCTATGTTGATTGTTTTTCAAGCACGTTCCAACTAATGAACTATGCTAAATCAAATCACCAATATGACAAGTGATTACAACAGTTTAAATTGTGAAGAAAGAAATAAAACAAATAAATATGTTAGCAAGACAACTTCTGCCTAGGTACATTTAAGGCATTGTAATGCCCAAACATATTTATCCTTACAAACTCCCCCTTTTTATCTTTCTTCACAAAACCATGAGGCAGCAGCGCAATGAGCACTCCCCCTCAATGAAATACATCTGACTTAGAAGTATATGACATTTATCTTGACAAACAACTAAGGCAATAACACTCCCCCTTAGTTGATACTTCCTAAGTAGAACAAAACAATTTATTGGATACCTAACTAATAGAACAGAAACAAGTTAAACTAAGTAAGCCTCTAAATAACACACCAATTTTTTCTGTAGGAAATAAATACTTAAATAAAACATTGTTCAAACCAAATAAAAACTTAAACAAATTGTTCAAAAACAAGTAACCAAAAAGCAGAAAGTAAAAAGTGTTCAGAGCAAAACATCAAAAGAAGAAATAATATTTCTTCAAGGTCTTCAGAACTGCAGTCCTTCAAATCTTCAATCATCATGCTCAGGTGACGATCCACGCTCTTCACCATCAATCTCTGCTGCGGTGTCTGCGGCAGCCTTCTCTGCTGCGGCATCTTCCTTCTCTGCAGCAGCTTCTTCAGCATCAGCTTCCTTAATGTCCTCATCAATGCGTTTCTTCAATTTCCTCAGAATCGTGCTCCTTGCCGTTTTGCGCGCAGCTGCTGGTACTCCCCCTTTTTGTGAAGGAAATCCCTCATCTTCAAGAAAATGAGAAATTCCATCCACAATGGCTTCGGCCATGAATTCCTTCATGATTATCAGGTGATGTTCAGCACAAAGCTCTGCAAATGCTTGGGCGCGAGCATGAATATTCGGCAGTGCAGAGGAGCTGGGGGCATCAGCCTGCTTCTTGTGAACCTTCTTTGGGGGTGGAGTTGGTGGCACTGCGGCAGAGGCATGCAGACCAGTCCATGGCAAGTCATTGTTCTCACGAACATACAACTTGTAAGCACTTGGGGCTGCAATCAGTTGATCAGCACTATTGTACGAGAGCCCTTCGTTCTTCAACATCTCCCAGATCAAGGAAGGAAATGCAAGGCTCTGCGTCTGAGAAATGTTCTCTGCCTGGGACTCGATTTTTTCAAAGATGAGCTCTCCCAAATTCACTTGCCTACCTGCACCAAGGTGAAACAAGACTTCCCCCATTTGGGTATGCACAAAATGCACATTGGATGTGGGAATCCAGTTGTGCCTAGCAATGGTAAACAGAAAATAGTAAAAGGAAGTAAGTTTGGAGGCAGGAATATTGTTGGCTGCATCAGGAGGTGATCGAGTCAGTCTGTGAGACACTGCGGCAGTAGTGGGTTCAGCAACTGCGGCAGGATACTCGATATCAGCACGCTCCAAGAAGGCATTAATGGCAGCAGGGGTGAAGTTAAAGATCCTTTCCCGGAGATACACCTTGCCATAGCCACGAGAGCCATCATCTCCAAAGCATGGGCGCAAGTTAGCATAGAAATCGCGCACTAAATCCTCACAGTAGGGTGCGGCATAGGTGACTGCCTTAACCAACTTCATCTTTTTCAAGAATTTGTCAACTTTGTGTTTGGCACAAATTGACAAATCGACATTGCGGTCTGGGAGAAGAGACTTGTTGGAGTAAAATTGTGGTCCAATCACAGAGCGACGTTCTGACCAGAACCTCTTCGAGTAACCCTTTCCGGGTTTCATGTCAGAATCAGAGTCCTCCTTCGGGGCATCAACTTTCGGTGCCTTGCCCTTCTTCGTAGCAGGTATGACTGCGGCATCACCACTTTGAGAGCTGTCGGGTTTGGATGCGGCAGCTTTCTCCTTCCCTTTTCGGGATTTCTTGGCAGTGGCAGTCTCCAAATCAATTGGATTTTCCTTTGAGGTTGGTGGCACTTCAGGGCCTTTGCCTTTGGCATAGGCAGTGGTAGATCGAGTTGATGGACGGCGAGAAGTAATGGGCACTTGCTCAGGCTTGCGCTTCCTCGAAAAAAGTTCACTCAGTGGTGGATCAGACTCCGTCTCAGATCCTGCGGCATCATGATGCTGCTGACTTGAGTGGCCAGAATCCTCCGCATCAGAGGGTGGATTTGCAGAAGGATAAGGAGTCGGTTTGCGATCCTTGGTCTTTTTCTGAGATGGGTAGTTGTCGTAGAGTTCGTGGTAGTCGAAATCATCAACATCATCCCTCCTGTTGTAAGGCATGCTCTTGCCTTGCTGCTGCACTTCAGTGTCTGCCTGGGGAAAGGCAGAGGATGCGGCAGTGACAGAGGGCTCAGGTGTAAACAGCCCTTTGAAATCCGAGGTGTTGAAAGATCGTTCGTTCTGGGCAGCCTCGTATGCCAGTACATCATCAACTCCTGGAATGACCACCGGTGATTTTGGAGTTTGGGATGGCTCAGAATTGCTGGGAGCAGGGAGTATGATCTGAAGGGGAATAGGCTCCTCATAATCTGCGGCAGGTTCTTCTTGTTCTGCGGCAGTGTCTCCCCCTGCATCATGATCCGGGGAGATGTTCATGGGAGAAGCCTTACCTGATCCTTCACCGGCATCGAGCGGCGGTGATTCTGGAGAGAGAGATGGCTGTTGCGACGCGGCGGCAGTGGCGGCGGCGGCGTTGAGAGCCTTGAGGCGGTTGATGGCATCCATCGATTCACCTTCATTTAGGTTGTCCATCGTTGCGTTTGGACGAACCTCCCTGACCAGCTCCAGAAAACGAGGGTCCTCGAAGTAGCGAGCGAACGGATTTGGGATTGGAGATGCACCAGCCATTGATTTCAGATTCTCGATAATCAATTAGGGTTTAGAAAAAAAAACAGAGCACAAACAATCGAACGTAAGAAGATGGGGCTTTATATTGTGCGTTCGATAGAAAAATTAGGGTTTTGAGAATTCAAGAAAATTCAAACTCTTTGAATCTGATTTGTATGAGAAGTGTAGTTGAATTAGGAGTTTGAATAATGGATAAAGAAAATAGGAGAGAAAAACGGGTGGTAGTATGATGGGACGTAAACATCAGGCAACGGTTACTTTTTGAAGCTGAACCGTCGCCTGCCGCACACTCAAGTGCTGCCCAACGGTCAAGTGGGGCAAGGCTCTGCGGCAGGTCGTTGCCAAAAATCAAAATTCCTTCTTTCTTTTTTTTTTTTTTTTTGTCTTTAATATTTTCTTTTTCTATTTTTAATATTCTCTTTTTCTGTTTTTAGAATATTTTCTTTTTCTATTTTTCATTTAAAAATTTTTTTTTTTGAATAAAATAAGTAAAATATTTTTGTGGTGTGAAAAATCAAAGCTTACAAAGCAAAATTAGGAAAAGAATATAAACATCTAATCCTAATGAAACATCATGCTGCATCATAGGTACTTATACTCTACTTAGGTATAATGCCATGTCAAAAATGAGATTATTAAATACTTAGGTCACCTAGTACATAGTATCTCAACCCATTGAGTATTAATTACATGTATATGGGTTTGACCATGTTGCCTAAAGTGGTTTGGGTATTCTCTCTTCCTTCGGAAAATTTTAAACTCATAAGTTGACAAGGCAGAATGCTGTGGCAGAGGTTCAGTAGGCATGACAATGCGGCAGCATGATGCAGATCAGCATCTAAGGCATGGTGCACATACACAAAGACTTTCTCAAAGCAATGAATCGATCTGAGTTCAGTGGCTTGGTGAAGATATCAGCTATTTGATTTTCTGTTGGGATGTGATCAATCCTCAAGAGTCGTTTCTCCACCAAATCTCGGATGAAATGATGCCTTATGCTGATGTGTTTGGTTCTTGAGTGCTGTATTGGATTATGACTGATATTTATGGCACTCGTATTGTCGCAGTAGAGTGTAAGGACATTGCTATCCAGGTGGTAGTCATCAAGCATGTGCTTCAACCAAATCAATTGGGTACAGCAACTCCCTGCGGCAATGTATTCTGATTCGGCAGTGGATAGAGAAATGCAGTTTTGCTTGCGGCTTTGCCATGAAATGATGTTGTTTCCAAGAAAGCAACATCCTCCGCTTGTACTCCTGCGCTCATCCGTGTCTCCTGCCCAGTCGGCATCTGAAAATCCAACCAAATCGGTGGTGGTATCTTTGGTATACCATATGCCTAACTCGACTGATGCGGCAACATATCGTATGATGCGTTTGACTGCCTTCAAGTGTTCTTCCCTCGGATCAGCTTGAAACCTGGCACATAAACAAACGCTGTACATAATATCAGGTCTAGTTGCCGTAAGGTAAAGTAAACTTCCTATCATGGATCGGTAGAGTGTCTGATCCACTGCGGCAGTATCAGTGCCTCGGGAGATTTTGTCCGTTGAGCCCATAGGTGTTTTCATGGGCTTGGATCCTTCAAGTTGGAATCTTTTGATGAGATTCTTAGCATATGAAGCTTGTGAGATGAAAGTTCCAGTTGATGATTGCTTGATATGGAGCCCTAAAAAATGAGTTAGTTCTCCTACCATGCTCATCTCAAATTTTGATGCCATGGCAGAGGTAAATGCCTTAAGCATGTTCTCACATGTGGATCCAAAAACAATATCATCAACATAAATTTGTGCAATTAAAATATTGGAAGAATTGAATTTCACAAACAGTGTTTTGTCGGCAGTGCCTCGAGTGAATCCGAAACTGAGTAGAAAATCAGTTAGGCAGCCATACCAAGCTCTAGGAGCTTGTTTTAGGCCGTACAATGCCTTGTGTAATTGATACACATAGTCAGGATGTTTCGGATCTTCGAAGCCCTTTGGTTGTGCAACATATGCCTCCTCTTCAAGTATGCCGTTGAGAAACGCTGCCTTCACATCCATTTGATGTAAGGTGATGTTGAGGTGGCATGCAATGGCAATGAGTAGACGAATGGACTCCATGCGTGCTACGGGGGCAAAAGTTTCATCAAAATCGATGCCTTCAACTTGCGTATAGCCTTGCGCCAC
Source organism: Euphrasia confusa (assembly GCA_954870475.1). NCBI lineage: Eukaryota > Viridiplantae > Streptophyta > Magnoliopsida > Lamiales > Orobanchaceae > Euphrasia > Euphrasia confusa. The sequence continues at coordinate 40,888,985 of OX940952.1, forward strand.
CAGCCTTGCCTTGTTGCGTACAACCTGCCCGTGCTCATTCGACTTATTCTTAAATATCCACTTTGTCCCGATGATATTTTTGTTTTGGGGACGAGGAATGAGCTTCCAAACTTTGTTTCTTTCAAACTCGTTCATCTCTTCTTGCATTGCCATAAACCAAAATTCATCGGCCAATGCTTCTTTGGCATTCTTTGGTTCGATCGTTGAGAGATACGAGGTAATGCCTATTTCAACGCATGTGGCAGACATGCTTATGTTCTTGGTCATGTTGCGGTAGTTGATATACGGATGAACTCTCATGCGTCTGGCCAACATTTGACTCGAAGGGTGGTTTCGGACAACATGCCTTGGGGGATCCCTTCGTCGTTGGTTTGATTCCTCTTCACCATCAGATGAATCTGATTGATGTGGGGTGCTATCATCGTTTGATTGCTCAGGAGATGCTGTTGAAGGTTGAGCATCATCATTCGAGCCAGTAGGTGCGGCAGTAGACTGCGCAGGTGTGATACTGCCTTCAACTTCTGCTACTGCGGCAGGCTCGAGCAAACCTTTCACATCTTCTTCTTTAGGTTTCCTGAGTCGACTAAGATCATCAAAATCAACATTCACAGATTCAATGATGGTTCTAGTTTGTATGATAAAAATACGATAGGCATGACTATTCCTAGAGTATCCAACAAATAATCCTTTAAGGGATTTTGGATCAAGTTTCGATCTAGGTTCCCTATCATTTAAAACATAACAAACAGACCCAAAAACATGAAAGTATTTTAAATTAGGTTTCCTATTGTTCAAGATTTCATAAGCCGTTTTTGTTGTTCCTGAGCGTATGCTGATGCGGTTCAGGATATGGCATGCGGCATTGAATGCTTCTGCCCAAAATTGCTTGCTTAGGCCCTTGGCGATCAGCATGGTACACGCCATTTCCTTGAGGGTTCGGTTCTTCCTTTCAGCCACGCCGTTTTGTTGCGGTGTTATGGGGGCAGAAAATTCTTGGGCAATGCCATGCGCGTCACAAAAACGAGAAAGCCGTTGGTTTTCAAACTCGGTGCCATGGTCACTTCTTATTCTCTTTACTGAGGCTTCATGATTGGTCTTTATCCACCTGATTAGCTTGGACACCTCATCAAATGTCTCACTCTTGTCTTGGAGAAAACGCACCCAAGTATATCTTGAGAAATCATCCACTACGACAAGTACGTAGCGTTTTCCAGAGTGGCTCCTCGTCTCGATTGGTCCCATTAAATCCATGTGGAGGAGATCAAAGCATTTGGTTTGCTTTTGATACAGTTCTGCCTTGGAGTTGGCAGGTCCTGCGGCAGAGGCATCAGACTGTCCTGCGGCAGGTATTGCTGGATGACTTGTACGAGTCATTTTTCCTTGTTTGCAATATCCACATGTTGTGTTCTGGATTTTCGGGAGAGCTGGAAGTCCACGAACAGCATTTAGCTTGATTAGACGCTCTAAATTCCCAAGACTTGTGTGTCCAAGTTTTTGATGCCATAGGTCAATGTCATCTTTGACTTGTGCAGTGAGGCATGTTTCTCCAATGGAATAGCAATTGTTTGCCTTGGAACGCTCCCCCTGAATGAGTGGGTTCCCTGCACTATCAAACACTTCACACATTTGGTGAGTAAACTTTACATTCATGCCTTCATCGCATAGTTGACTTATGCTTATGAGATTCGTGATGAGGCCTTCAACATGAAGCACTTGTTGTAGCTTCGGCAGCCCTTTCACATTTAATGTGCCTCGGCCAATTATTGAACCACTGGACCCTCCTCCAAATGTGACCTCTCCTTCGTGAAAAACTTTGTAGTTGATGAGGTGATCACTATTTCCGGTCATGTGCCGCGAGCATCCGCTATCGAAGTACCACTTATCATCTTTGGTAGCTTTGAGGGCAGTGAAGATAACATTGCATGTTTCAGCACTTTGGATGGCATTTGATGCGGCAGAGGAGTCATTGGAGGGATCTGAAAAACAAACATTAGAAGAGAGTTTAGTTTTGGGCACCCATTTGCGTATCGTCGTTGCCTTCTTTTTGATAGAATATCGTGAAGACATGGAGTGTGCGAAAAATTTGGGATGCCGTGGTCCAGCGTTGGAGTGAAAGTAAAATCCTCTTGCTTGGTCCTCTTCGCGTCTCCAACAGAAAGGTCGAATGTGACCAGGTACAAGGCAGTAGTGGCAAACATATCGTCTCTTCGATTTAAAATGTTGCTTAGGCAGGGGCTTCCTTGTCTTCATCCTGCCTGATGGTGTCTGCCTTTGCTTCGGCCTTCTGCGGCAGTCTTTTGCTGGGGCAGTGGCCTTGCCTTCGGTTTGTTCATCCTTTTTTGGAGTTGAGGATTGTGCGGCAGCGTTTGAATCGTCATTTGATGCCTTTACAAATGCCATGTCCGTTGGGTTTTTCTTTGGAAAAACGGCATCTACAACCTTTTGATGTCCGAGGCCTTCCCGTTCAACATGTGAAATACTCATTATTGCATCTAATTTTGTTGTTGCCGTGTTCAGTTTTACAAAAGTATTATTTGCAACTTCGAGTTTTTCATTTACACGATTAAAATCAATTTTTAGTTTTTCGGCCTCTAAATCTTTTCTAGTGAGCTGAACATCTAGCTTCTTCAAACGTTCTTCAACGGTGTTCTTTTCTACGAGCATTTGTTCAATTGCCATGGCCTGCTTCTTCACTTCTTCTTCATATCCGGCTTTGGTTGATGTAAGCATCTTCATCATCTTGGTCTGCCGGGCAAATTTCATGCGTAGCTCATCGAAACTTTCTTTGAGCTCGATGAAAATATCAATGGGAATGGTCTCCTCTTCGGATTCATAGCCATTGACTGAGGCAGTGAGGCACAGGCAGTTCTCTGCGGCAGGGCTTTCTGTCGTTTCTGCGGCAGAGGCAAAGAATGCAACATGCCGTCGTGCATTCACATTGGATGGACTGTCATCTTCATCGTCAGATAGGGTTGTGCCTTCGAGTTGAGCAGTAAGCGCAGTGGTTGAGTCTTCAAGGCAATATTGTTCCATATCTTCTTGCGCAACCATGGAATTCAAAATTCCAATGCCTCGATCTTTTGAAGGGCATTCGGTTGAGAAGTGTCCAATCCCTTGACATACGTGGCACTTGATCCTCGACCAGTCCTTTGAATTTGGACTTGAACTTGAGGTGGATCCCGTGCTTGGTTGGCGGATCACAAGTCGTCGATCTTGAGTTTGTGGTGACCTTGCCGGGAACTTCCTTCGTCGGGGATCGTACGGCTTCTTCAGCGAGCGAACAAGTACAGCATCCATTTTCCGGGCGAGGAATGCAAACTGGTCATCGCCACCATCAGATCCAAGTAGCTCGTAGATCTCTTCATCGGTCAAATCATTGGTAGATGTGGGGCTGCTGCCTTGAGAACTATTGCCTTGTTCTCTGCCGTCGGGCTCTGCCACGGTGTAGGCAATGTTCCTCTCGTCGCTTCGTGGACGTGATTTCCCGTGAGTTTCACGATCTTCATGGTTCAGTTCATAGTTCTTGAAGATCGCCATCAATGACACATAGTCCTCCTCTGACATGGAGCTGTCTTCTATGGCAGTGACCTTCGGCAGAAACTTTTTACTCATCGATCGCATTATCTTACTACACACTGCCGGGTTGCTAATGGGTGAACCAAGGTCAGCACATTCAGTAACAATGGACATTAATTCTCCAAAGTACTGAAGGCACGTCTCGTCCTCGTTCATACGCAAGTTCTCGAAACGAGACATAAGCATACGGACCTTGGTTTTCTTCACTGTGTTGTTACCTTCACAATGAAGAGCCAGCAAATCCCACACTTGTTTGGCAGTAGTACATTGTTTGACAATTCTGTACATATTGCAATCGATGGATTCAAGGATGGCACACCTTGCCCTATCGTTGGCAGTAGCTGCGGCAGTCTCTTCGATAGACCACTTCTCCGGAGCTTTTTCAAGCTTGCCGCCTTCAGGGATTTCCTCCTGAGGTGGTTTCCATCCTCGAAGTACGGATAGCCACGCACTGCGATCAATTGATTTGATCCTTGCTTCAATGCGGGTTTTCCAAAATCCATAATTACTACCGTCAAGAACAACCGGTGTTCGTACGATGTAAGATGGATCTGCCATTGTAAGTGTGCGTGATCAGACGGACCTTAAACACTAAGTAAGTCTAGTGCCCGCTCTGATACCACTTGAAAGTCGTAGGCAGTAAATAAAACGCAGTAAAATGCGCTGCCTAGACAAGGCAGTGTTCTGCGGCAGAACAGCGTATGCCGCAGCACGATGCCTTGTACAGAAAACGTTCGTTTTACGTGATTTAATTAAGTTTAAGTATTTTATCCAGATTAACCAAGTTGTTTACTTGTTAAAATTATATGTGATATATGTATAAGAATTGCAGCGGAATTAATAAAAATAAATCACTTCGAACGAACACACACACACGTACGAAAAAGTAAAGAACACAAATTTAAATCTTTGTATGTGTATTTAAATTATACACATACGAAACGGCCTTACGGCCAGAAACTTTATTAAAGAACAAGTCTTTACAAAATGATACTCTTGGATTTACAAAGATATTACCAAAGGCTATACACATGTATGCCTTCGTATGAATCGTATCCGAAGAGTATGAACAATCAACAACAAAAACCTAGCTACTGAAATGAACACCTATACTAAGCTATCGAATCATCAGCTGAACAAACGAACTCTCTTAGGAACGAGAGAACACACGGCACGACGAGCTTCAAGAATGAAGTCGCGGCTCTAAAAGCTCGATGATCGATTCCCGAAGGAAATGTGTTTCTGGAGGTGTTAATATGTTGTATGAGTGTTGATGAATAGTGTTGGGGTCGTCCTCTATTTATAGGAGGAGATTCCCAACTGAATTCCTTGATTTGCTAGGTCAACAATCGGTTGAGATATTCTAGGGCAGGCTGCTTTGACCGCTACCGCAGGAATGCCTTCTGAAGTTCTTCTGGAATGCTCTGCCACACTGCACTGCCTTCCATACTATCTGGACTTCAGCATTCCTTTGTCCTACGCTCATGCTTCGCTCGATATCTTGACTCAACCTCTTGTCCAAGCCTTGCACTGCTTGCGGCATGACTCTGCCTGGCTGTGCTGCGGCAGAAAGCTTCTATGTTGATTGTTTTTCAAGCACGTTCCAACTAATGAACTATGCTAAATCAAATCACCAATATGACAAGTGATTACAACAGTTTAAATTGTGAAGAAAGAAATAAAACAAATAAATATGTTAGCAAGACAACTTCTGCCTAGGTACATTTAAGGCATTGTAATGCCCAAACATATTTATCCTTACAAAAAGGATAATTCCGAGCCGCCAAATTACGGGGTCTCCCAATATCTGGGTTACCGATTACTTATTACCGATTACCAAAAAAAATCCTCAACGGCGCATTAATTACCGATCATACATACATATTACCATAAATATACACCTACACAGTATTATATATATTCTCAACTCCCATATTTTGGAAAGCACAAAAAGCTATCTTGATTTTGAAGATTCATGGGCCGCGCGAAAGTTACGTTGGAGTTGATCGCGAAGGAAAAGGCGAGAATCTTGACCTTCAACCAGCGCAAGAAGGGTCTCCTCAAGAAAATCCATGACTTCGCAACCCTATGCGACGTGGCTGCGTGCTTGATCATCTACGGCCCGAAACAGGATTCGGGCTCCTCCTCCGAGCCCGAAATATGGCCTGAGGATCCGAACCAAGTCCGGCGTGTCCTCGACGTTTTCCGGGCCAAGAAAAAGGACGATCAGCCTAATTACGGAGTCTCCGAATTTCTGGAGGACCGCAAGAAGAAGATCGAGTGCGATCTGGCGAAGCAGAGGAGGAAGAACTTGGAGGCCAAGTATCCGACGCGCCCAGAATTTATCGATTTGATGACAGAGTCCCAGCTCAGGGGTTTGGCCGCCTCCCTCGAGATGAAGGCCGATTTCGTCAGATCAAGAATCGATTTCTTGAGGGGATCTAATATGGCAGCTGGTTATGCTCATCAGCCGCAATGGCCTAGTCATCATGACTATCCTCTTTTGGGGAATGGGAATTACTACAATAATAATCATGATTCTTCTTTTTCACAATTTGGGAGCAGCGATCTCGGGAACGATGATCAGTTGGACCTGTCCTTTTTGGATTTGAGTTGGGACGAGTTATCTCGCTATTGTGAGGGTTGGGACGAGACGAAGCCTGCTGAACAACAGTACTATTCATGTGGTGCACCCATGGGGCTGCAGCAGGTGCAGTTCTTCAACATGGAGGGAATCGGAGGGTGATCAATCGAGATAGTGCTAGTTTCAGATATTGAGATATATGTGTAATGCTTAATTCAATATTATGAGTAGGATTCTTTTGTGTTTGTAAACAGGCAACTGCTTCAATACTAGCTAGTCAATTACTAATTACTAGTATGTGTGTATTGGAATCTAACATATACTGTACACCACTATAATCATATTGTAATCAATTAGACTTACCACCGGGGGTAAGGATTTGAAGAATACGGCCATTTGATGGCCATATATTTATGAAGGAGGTAATTCCATTCGAACCCAAAGCCATCCGAATACCAACACTTTCCTTTTTTTAACATCTCAACGAGAAATAACCTCTTTGTCATGTTTTTGTCAATGGAACATTTCAAGTAGTTTAGGAATTTATTTATTTTTTGTATTGAATAATATTAATTATGATTATATTAGGTATTGATTTGTAATTAAATAATTAAATTAGTTAAAAAAGTTGTATTATACGTTTAAATAAAAGTATATTGTGATGATAAAGTTAAAAAAACTTTACACTTTAAGACGAAAAACATGTAAAACAATTATGAGATAAAAAAAGTGTTCAAACAATTATGAAACATAAAATGTATTTATTTTACTCACTCGTCTCTGTAAAGTTTTTCATTTGTAATTTTTAAGATTTTTCACCTAAATATTATCGTCACAAGTCATAGCGCTTTTTAAATCTAGGGAGAGTTTGAATGAGAATATTATTAAAAAAACTACTACGTTATTCCTCTTCTTCTATTTTTTTTTAACATCAAATTCTCAAAAATTACAATTGAATATTAAAATACATTTATTTGTGTGCTAGATTTTAATTTCTTGTTCTAAATCCAAACTTTTCAGGTGTTCATAAAATGGCTCGGACCGGAATCGGACCGATTGGTCCGGTTCGGTCTGGACCGATAAAATTCCAGATCGGTTTCGGTTCGACTAAAAGTGAGATTCCGGTTTCCGGTCCGGTTTCGGTTAAAACCGTTACAATTCGGTCCGGACCGGATTGGACCAGATTTAATTTATTAATATATAAATTTTTATATTTGATAAAAATAAATAAATAACTTGATAAATTATTTATATTTTAATATTAAATTGTTCTACTTATTAAATATAATTTTTGCATTAACTAAAATTTTCACTATATATTAAATTATTAATGCTTAATATAACAAAATAATCTATAAATAATTTAACAAAAATATATTTTTTTTAATTTTTAAAATATTTTATTATTTAAAAATGATATTTTATTTTTATTGAATAAAATTTAAAATTTATAAATATAAAAATTAAATTAAATTATTATTTTATATTTAATTTATAAAATTTTTAAATTATTCCGGTTTTATCAGGTCTAATACTGGACCGGACCCGAATTTACCAGTCCGGTTCGATCCGATTTCGGTCCAATTTTCGGGTCATTCTTTTTCATGATTTCGGTTCCGGTCCGGTTCAGTCCGATTTTGAACCGATGAACACCCTTACTTTTCACAAGGTTACAACTCACTTTTTTTTTTGTTCTTCGTATTTCTTTATATAGATTTTGTATTTACGTGCATAGAGAAAACTTGTGCATAAAATAAAAAAAATTGTGTTCTATAAGTATTGATGTGTAAGTAATAAAATTATTAATTGCATATAATAGTAAATAAATATGTCCCTAAAATATTATTCCCTCCGTCCCAACAAAAAATGCAATACTTCCTTTGTATGCATCTTTTATTTGGGACGGAGGGAGTATGTGCATAGAGAAAACTTGTGCATAGAATAAAAAAATTGTGTTTTATAAGTATTGATGTGTAAGTAATAAAATTATTAATTGTATAATAGTATAAGAGTAAATAAATATGTATCAAGAGTATAAACATACATTGCATTTTTTAAGTGTGCACAAAAAGGAAAATATGCAATTTTTAAAAGGGATAAAAGGAGTATACTGTATACCGCAATCCACCTCTAAGTGCCGACGTCATTGGGATGTTGTCAAATAAATAAATAATATATCATAAAGAATTATCATTGTGTATATTTTTATAAGTAAATTAACAGTGCATAATTTTATGAAAACGGATTATTACTATTTACTAGTAATCTTTGACATGTAACACAAATACTACTATAAAAGTTGTGAATCCACTAAAGGTGGAAGACCTTGCTTCCCGCGTTTTCTTCATTTCCCATTTTATTTTTCCTTTCCAATTTCTGAAAAAAAAAATGATGCGTGCAAGCAATTTGAGCTGAACCCACCACCGCCTTTCGTTTCCTTTTCTCTCATCTCAACGGTTTTTGATTTCAATCCTTTTAAGCTTTCTTCCTTTCTCATCACATTTCCTCTTTTCCCTTCCTTTTCTTATAACCTCTATAGTCCCATCACTTCATTCATTCCCCTCACATTTCAATTTCTTCCTACTCTCTAAATCCTTCACAAAAAACCCTCTTTTCCCCTTATGGATTAATTGAAAGGCTTTCACATTCTACCTTTTTTTTCACTTGCTGATTTTTCAAGAATCTCTCCAAACGGTATGCTTATTTTTTATATTTATTTTTGTGTTTTTTTAATTAAAGATTGAATCTTTTAGGTTTCTACTTCTGCGAGTTTAATTTTTGTCGGCTTTCTTTAATTTTGTTAATTGGTGAAAATCTGTGCTTGATTTAAGTGTTTATTGAAAATCCCCTGTTCCTGGAAATTGATTTTACCCTACTGAAGAGGACTGTGTATGTGTTGAATTTTCATGTTTTTCCAGTTTGTTTCTACATTTTCATGTTATTCTTGTTTAGTAATTTAGGTCAATTGTGTTTTTTTTAATTAAAGATTGAATCTTTTATGTTTAATTATTATGGGTTTTCTTTAATTTTGTTAATTGGTGAAAATCTGTGCTTGATTTCAGTATTCATGGAAATTTTCAAAACCCCCTGTTCTTGAAATTTTTGATTTTACTTTAGCTGAAGAGGACTGTGTGTGTGTGTTTTGATTCTTAATCTTCATGTTTTTCCTCTTTAGTAATTTAGGACAATGGGAAGCCACATGAGCAAGCCCCCGACGGAGCCCAACAACATCTTCTCCAAAGCCGAGCTGAATTCCTACGAGGCCGCGTGCAAGCTCGACGCGGACCTGCAGACGTTCGACACCACCCTCCAGGCCCGGACCAACAATGTCATAAACGCCCTCGCCGCGGGGGTCGAGGTGCGAGCCCTATCCTTCGACTCGCTGAGGGAGATCACCGAGTGCCTCCTTGAAATGAATCAGGAGGTCGTTAAGGTCATTTTGGACTGCAAGAAGGACATCTGGAAGAACCAAGAACTGTTCGAGCTCGTCGAGGAGTACTTCGAGAACAGCCTCAAGACCCTCGACTTTTGCGCAGCCTTGGAGAAGTGCCTCAAGTCTGCAAGAGACAGCCAGCTGCTCATCCACATCGCGCTCCAACAGTTTGAGGACGAAGATCATCACGGAATCGAAGGGCAAATTAGGTACTAATATTACTTTCTCCATCCCATGATATTATGCATAGAGAAAATGGCTCTTAAATTAAGAAATGTGATTTTTTGTGTGTTTAATAATATAAAGTAGGGGTATAATAGATATTGATCGTAAGTAATCAAGTAGTTAATTGAAACAGTAGTGGTATAAGAGTAAATAAATGTGTATTGAGAGGATAAAGTTGTGAAAAGGCATTTCATTTATAGATGTGCACTGTTTTAAGGATGGACCAAAAAAGAAAGTATACATTGTTTTAAGGGATAGAGAATATTACTTTTTCTCCGTCCCATAACATTATGCATAAAGAAAATGGCTCTTAAATTAACAAAAAGTGTTTTTTTTTTGTTTAATAATATAAAGTAGGAGTATAATAGGTATTGATGCGTAAGTAATAAAGTAGTTATTTGAAAAATTAGTGGTATAAAGGTAAATAAATGCGTACTGATAGGATAAAGCTGTGAAAATGCATTCTTGACAGGTATTTGATTCAAAATGTGTCGTCTTCTTTTGATTCAGGTACACGAAAACGCTCGAGGAGCTGAAGAGCTTCAAGAACGCGGGCGACCCGTTCACGGAGGACTTTTTCGTAATTTTCCAGTCGGTCTACCGGCAGCAGATGGTGATGCTCGAGCGGCTGCAGTCGAAGAAGAGCAGGCTCGACAAGAAGCTCAAGTCGATCCAAGCATGGCGAAAGGTCTCGAGCATAATCTTCGCAGCCACTTTCGCCGCCGTGCTGATCTGTTCGGTGGTGGCTGCGGCGATGGCAGCCCCTCCGGTGGCGGCAGCCCTGGCGGCAGCCACCTCGATCCCGCTGGGGTCGATGGGTAAGTGGATAGACTCGCTCTTGAAAAATTACGAGAATGCCGTGAAGGGACAGAAGGAGGTAATCAACAGTATGAGTGTTGGCACTTATGTTACTATAAAGGACTTGGACAACATAAGAGTGTTGGTTGATAAGCTGGAGATCGAGATCGAGTCGCTTCTGAGAAGTGCCGATTTTGCCCTCAGCGAGGGGAGCGTGAGGTCAGCGGTCGAGGAGATAAAGAAGAAGCTGGTTGTGTTTATGAAGAATATCGAGGAGCTAGGGGAGCAGGCGGATAATTGTAGCAGGGATATCCGCAGGGCTAGAACCGTCATTTTACAGAGGATCATCAAGCATCCCAACAGCTGATCAAGATTACATATAGTTACTACTACATAGGTTTTGGATCATGTGACTGATTTTTTTTATTCGTTTATTTTATTTTATTCTATTGTTGATTTTAGAAGTATGAATTGCTTTTTATTCTTCTTTTAAATTGATTATTAATACTGCAGTTGAGTACAAGCAAGGCAGAGCGATAAGTTGTCGTGTTGATTATCCATATCTCGAACATCGACTTGCTCAAAACATAGTCACGACCGGGGTCGACTTGGCCCCATGATAATCGTGAGATGTTTTTCCCTTAGACACATCACATGACATAAAGCCAAAAATAGAGGTTATGCGTCTACTTTTCAAATCAAATCACATTTAAAAATGTACTACTATAAAGTAAAAGTTCTAAATAATTTTTCAAAAAAAAATCAAGATTTCGAAGTTTTATTGTTTTAACATAAAACAAAACTTAAAATTAATAGTAAATCATAAAAATCATTCCACAACCATTTCACTTTCGAACGATTGGAGATGGTCTAATGTTAAAAATCGTCGCAGAAGTCATGTACGCACATACCAAAGAGACGTAAACCTTGAACCAAACCGAAGAGAACAATGTGAGGAACACACACGTCCCGGTCAAGCTCGTCACAAGGGCGAAATTGGCAACACATTTCGTCATGGAGAGGTCTTCCTCCGTCCCTTCATTCCGAAAATGCCCTTCCCTATAGAAATCGGAGAGGATTCGGTCTTTGAGGGTAAAAGTGTCCATTAGCCACGAAGATACTCGATCCTCCGATGTCGGGATGTCGACAAGCGAGATCCGCCGGACGTGTATGTGGACTTCCGAAGGGTCGACTCCACACGCGTTGTCCCAGAAGGAGGGGCAATTTCGTCTGTACCCGATCGTGACGTCGTAAACCGCATCCAACGAGCCCCTCAAGTTTTCCAAACACGCGTAGAAGCCCTTCGTCTTCGGCAGAAGCACGTTCTTCAGAACCGGGAGTCCGTTTTCCGAAGCGTACTTCTGACTGCGGGCTGACTTTTGTTCTCTGAAATCACAAAAATAACAAATATGAGTCACAAAGAAACTCTTTCAGAAACGCTAAGGAACTTTTCTTTAGAAATGAAATCGACTGAACTCAACTGCACGGAATAGATCTGAACTTAATTAAAAGGAATTGATTATTTTATAAAAATAATAATAAATTTTGTAAATTGTCAATTATTATTTTAAAAATATTAATAATATTCTATTATTAACTAGATTGTATACTTAAAATTATTTATTCAAATTATTATTATTTTTTAAAATTTATTTTGAAACAAAATTTATCCAAACTGAAACGATTTGAATTGAACTGAATTAATAAGATCTGAACTGAAATTAAAACCAAAGAAGATCTGAACTGAAATTAAAACCAAAAGAAGAGTACTAAAAAGACTCACGTGAAATCGGTGCCTTCGGGAAAAAGCGCGAGCCACAGAGCATCTCGAGGTTCGGTGAATCCGGAAAGAATTTCTCGCATTCTGCGTTTGTCGGCTTCCCATTTCCGGTCGACCGGAATGAACTCCATGACGTGGAAGACCCATCCGAAGACGGGCAGCTTCATGAGGCTGCTCTTGAGCACGTACTTGATGCAGCCGTGGGACCCTTTCCTGAGAGCTAGGTCCCACAGGTACATCCAGTCGACCTCCGTCCGGTGGTTGGAGAGGAGGAGCACGCGCCGGTCGGGGGGGAGGGGGTCGCCGGAGAAGACGACCCGGGTCTTGTTCAGCTTCTCGAAGAGGAAAGGCCAAAGGGAGATCCAGAGGCCGAAGAGGTACGCGGTGGATTTCCGGCTGTAGTGCACCGACAGGAGCCGGAGAGGGACCGCCGTCCAGAAACCCAAGTAGATTAAGAGCACGAATGCCGTCGAGGTTAGGACGGCCAGGCAGAGGACGCCGTTGATTATCCGTAACGGCGTTAACGGACGGTGTTTCGCCTCCATTGATTCTTCTAATCGAAAATCAGAAAATTAAAATTAAAATTAATCAAGAAACTAGGTTCTTGATCCTTCTAGATAATTCCTAAAACACATTATATTAATATAAAAAAAAAAAAGTGAACTTTGTACAATCCCAGAAAATGTCCATACCTTTGATTATTCTTTTTTTTTTTTTTTTGTGGGACTCTGTTTATTGGAGTGAAATTAAAAGTTGGAGAAATATTTTTGAATAATTATTTTCTTAGTCTTTATCGATTACAACGGAGTAGTGAGTATATTATTGTAATCTACTGTGGCGTTCAGACAGTGACAAATTCTACTCAACACCTGTCTGAATTTATTGCTTTTTATTTTCTTTTCATGAAATGTGGGTGAGGCGAGGCGCCTCTTTTAAAAAACAGAGTACTAGTATAATTCAGGTCTTTTTTTAGATATAAATAATTAATAAAATTCTTACAAAATACTGATGCAACATTCATTTATGTACTGTGATTTTTCCCATATATACTATTTGTACTCATAATTAATTAATAGTACTTGTAATTTGTAAATATTAAAAAATTATAATTTAGGAGTTTGTAGAAAATAAACATGAAGACATGATTTAATATGAGTGGGGTATATATGGGAAGGACGAAAAAGAATAGTGAACAATTTATTTTGTGGGCGACTGAAATAAATAAAAAGTTATTGATTTCCGCGTGAAAATAAAATACTCTCCTAGTAGTTGTTTGATAAAATGTAGTAGTAATTGCTCCACAGCACGAGAGATGTAATGAATTCATAATTTTATTTCTTGTATGCTGTTGTTCAAGAGAACTAGAGAAGTACCTTATTTATTTGAATATTTGTAGTACACAATATTTTGTTAAATACTTGGTAAGATTTATTAAAGTAGAAATAATATTATTATTTTAATTAAAATGCAGTACTATGGAAATAGTAAAACATTTATTTTAATTTTCAATCGTGTAATTTGAAATGGAAATGTAAAGGTTGGATATGACTTTTTTATGAAAATGTTTTTAATATAATATCCAGACAGTGGACTCACCGGTCAACGTGTGCTCCATATTTTGTTAGTAATTTATTAAATTAAAAATGTGACCAATCCCAACATTTTTCAGTGGCCATCGTCAGATACTCAGATATTTCATTCTGAACTATACTATGCAGCAGCAATAGCATTGTAGCCCATGTTCAACCAATGAGTTAATATCACTCTGCTTATTATATAAATGGAAATTTTTATTTACTTCATTGAATTTTAGATTCATATTTTACCATATAAGTTCATTTCTAATGAATTTACTTATGAATTGCATTATCGAGTGAAATCGGGAGGAGTGTCGAAACACATAAACATGACAATTGAGGAATTCTTACAGTTACGAGCTCATTCCCGATACAAGCAGACAGCCAGCACATGCGAATTCGAAAGGCATATTGCGATACTTGAGCTTAACCACCCACCATTAACAGATAATGTCATCAGAGTAAGCTGTTCGAGTTCGGACCACTCAAGGCGAAGGACACAGCTTTAGCAACTTGATAACTTCATAAGTTCTTGTATCTCTACCAGAGTAGAGGCATAGATCTAGCGCAGTGAATCCATTCTGAGAAAAAGGATTTGAAAAAGAAAACAAAAACCAAGTTTATCAAATGATAACGACCCCAACCTAAATGTTTTGAAATGAATAAAAGCTCAAGCATATTAAGTAGTAGTACTTAATTTTTTCAGAAAAGTAGCCTGTATAGGGCAAATATAACCACTGCAATTTATTCTCGAGATTGAAACAAGCTGAGACTTTTTTTTACCCGGTTCTTTAGAGATTTATCAGCACCCTTGATCAGCAGAAGCCTTATTATATCTGTCCTTCGGGACTGCACAGCCAGATGCAGCGGGGTCCACCCATCCTGATAGTAGTACGATATAAACCCAAGTTAATATCAAGCATCAGACAGATAGACGTATTGATCAAATCTGTCGCTTATAATCAAGAATTAGTAAGCTTACAGTGTCCTGAAGATTTATATCTACGTTGTACAATAACAGGATCTTTATCATCGGAGCTGAAGCTGTGAATACAGCATAGTGCATTAATGTAGCTCCCTCCTGTCATGACGAAAAGAAGAGAGAGAGTGAGAAAGCGTTGGGGTATAGTCAAAAGGAGGCAAAAAAATAGACTCAAAAAGCAACTAGAGAGCTCAAGATGAGCATTTCCAGCTTCCATAGCCAGCTTATAAAAATGGATATATTATTAATCAACTAACTGAGTTATAGTACATGACATTGCTTAAATCAGCACAACGCGTGCAGTAGCATAACAAATGACAAATGGAGAGATAGTTAATCACAGTTACGACGAACAACAATAAGTAATCGACTCACATTGTCTCGAACAAAGGGATTTGCAGATTCTCTCAAAAGAAAATTAAAAATAGCCTGCTTTCTTCCAAGTATTGCTTTGTGAACAGCAGTCAATCCATTCTGCAGAACAACTTAGTGAGGAATCCATCCACAAGATTATACAGCACATAATTACACATAAAATGCCAGGTGTCGGTTCAGTTCACCTTGTCGGGGGCATTAATATCAAGGTTGAGCTTTAACAAAGAATTCACGAGGTAAAATTCTCCCGAGGCAGCAAGAGTATGAAGAGGATGCCATTTTCCCTAAAAGGATCAATGTCCGGTTCCTGAATTAGCATATATATATATATATAGTTCTCCACATTGTTTGTAAACAACAGAGAAGGAACTGAATAGTAGCAGTGGAATCTACAAAATGGCGGAGATAAAAAAAGTGATACCCACCGAGATGGCAACTGCTAAATCAGGGACCCGCCGGTTCATCATCATCTTTTCTTCTTTTGAGAATAATTTGCCATGGGTGCCTATTGAAGAATGTTTTCGGATTAAAAACACCGGCAATTAGAACAACTTTTACAAACAAATCAGAACTGAGAATAACTATACAACTACTAGGTATCCGTCTCATATGCACTCGTCTTTCCCAACCTTATTTCGATTTATAAGTAGGATAATCTTAATAGACTTTGATTTTCAGCATACAATTACCATAAACTTTCGGATCAAAAGGAAATTAGAACAATCTTCACAGAAAAATCAGAATTGAGAATAACTATACAACCACTAGTCTCATATGCACTCGTCTTTCCCCGCCTTATTTTAATTCTCAAGTAGATAGACTTGGATTTTCAGCATGCAGTTACCATAAACTTTCAGATCAAACGAAAATCACACAATTCATACCAAAACCCCAAATGCGAATGTAGAAATATGACTTTCGATAAAAATAATTGCATCAAGCAATACCTTGTGATTTTTCAGCAGAGACACGGTCATACTTTCCACTGGTGAAGAACTTCGAGACATCCTCCAAACCCCCTCCGTACACGGCCAGCCTAGGATTCCTCGGTGCCGCTCTGCCTGCAACCGCCTTTCCACTACCGCGCTCATCCTCTTCGTTATTACTATTGTACCCCTCCGAATCGGACTGCTCAGGTGGCTCCGGATCATCGAGCACCAAGGGTTTCAGCTGCCGGAGCTTCTCGTTCTTAAACCTTTCGTACTCCTCGGAATTCGAATCGAGAGGCATCATGGCTTGCCTTCGCTTCTCCACTCTCTTGCCGAACTCCAATTCCTGCGACAGCTTGCGCCTCTCCTTCTTCGAGATGTTGATCTCCCTCTGAACATCCACCCATTTATCCGGGATTAGGTTTTCCGGCGCGACTTCTGTGGCGGCCTTTTTTCTGTTTGATTTGATGGCTGGGGCTGATACGACGTCGTTTCGGGGGTGTCGGGCATTTTGTTGAATGAATGGGTCGTCGAATATTCCTTCTTCGAAGACCAGGCAATCGCCGATGGCGGAATCTTCCTCGTAGTCGTCGTCCGGTAGCTGGTGTGAAACGGCGTCGTGCAGCGGCTGGGAAGAGAATCTTCGGGACGTGGAGGTGTTAACGAGGTACGTTACGGTGGTCGGGGGAGGAAAACGGCGGTTGCGAGGGGCGGAGACGGCGAGAGGTAGAGAGGGGATTACATTTACAGGGGTTTGGGGTTTTTGTAGTATGACTGAAGGAGAAGATAATGAAGACATTGTCTCGCTTCTGTTTTCCTATGATAAGGTTTAAGAGAGATATAATTGTTTTTTTGGTTTTAATAAAAAGTAGTACATAATTTGTTATTGTTTTTAATAAAAAGTTATTTTATTTTCACGAAATATTCTCATAAGCTAATATTTAAATTAAATTTCAGAATATTGTAATTTCAATTGTAATTTCAGTCTTGGGATTTTTATTTGAATTACTTGTTATAGAGAATGTCTCAAAAAATCAACATTTTTTTATGTTTTACAAAAAATATACTCATATGTCCACTAATTAAATTTTAGTTTACTTGTTTTTTCATAATTTTTGTATATTGTTTATAATATGTATTGAATAGACAAAATTTTTGTATATTGTTTATAATATGTATTTTTATCACATGTGCCTGTAATCAGTGGATAGAGAGTATCACTTTTAACACATTTCATTCGACAAAATGCACAAGTTATTCACGCAACATCAAATCAGTTTGAACGAAAAGATATCGAACGAACATTTGAAGTTCTACAAATTCGTTTATTTTTTCGATACTCATGACTTATTTGGAGATACTTTTTTTATGAAAATAGTTTTGATGACTTATATAATATCGTGAACAATACTATACTCTCTAGTAAAAATTGAATAACACATACCAAAATTGTTAATAATTTCATATTCTCACTTATTTTTTAACAATAACTTCACCTATATTTTCATGGATCATCCAAAGTTTTGATGATCAATGTTTTTTGATATTTTTATGTTTAAAATTGGTGAAAATTAAACCTAATAACATATTAAAAAAATACGATAAAAATTAAAATTACATTATCAAAAGGTGAGATCTTGAAACGACGTTAAAAGATTCACCTACTCGTTGGGATTGAGAGTAACGATAGAAACTAAAATCACATTATCAAGAGGTGAGATCTTGAGACGCCGCTCAAAGATTCACCTACTCGTTGAGAAGGAGAGTATACTAGATTCAGCGGATCAACTATTCAATGCTAATGGATCGAATCAATAATTTTCCATAAGAAATATATTGTATCCACCCGAACTTAAGCACTTAATATTTTTTTATTTTTTTCATTTTTATTAAAAAATATTTTAAAATTATTTTAATTTGAGTTCAGCGTTTAATAATTCAGTCCTTACAATTCAATTTTTTGATTTCGCTTCGAGTTTTCTCGTTAAAAACTTTAGAAAATTCATAAAATTCGTTATTTATAATAGAAAATCCATAAAATTCATCCTTTATAATCTATAATATAAATACTGCACTTTTTAATTCATATATATAAATGTAATTTGAATTCAAAACATATTAATTTTGAATAGTATATTTTTTTAATACTATAGTGTACTAGTATTGTAGGTATAAAATTTAGGACAAATTATTTTGAGGTTTGTTAAATTTTCTTGATTTCCAAATTGAATATAAAATGAATCTCCTACCTATATGTTTGGGACACAGAAAACAAAGAGAAAGCAAAGCGCTCCGAAGTTCAAACTCAGACTCTTCTGTCACTCACACAAACCCCACCTGAATTATCACGAGCTCAGCTCATCACGCATAAGTCATAACCTCCCTCAAGAGGCCTCTGCTAATTTGCGCCGCTGTGCCACGGTAACTTTCTCTGTCTATTCATTTCCCTTTCGTCGATTAAGCGAGCCCTGTTTTCATCCCCGAATTCATTTGGGGAAATCTCATTTCCATCGAAGGTATGTGCGTTTGCGCGTGCTCCCCGTGACGGGATTTTATTGATGTTTTGATGTCAGATCTTGTTCTGCTAACTTCCATGATGAAATTCTAACGGATTGAAGTGAAAGTTGTCTTTTTTTTTTTCTGAGTAAATTATTGCTTATTTCCTTTAATTG
Organism: Euphrasia confusa; assembly: GCA_954870475.1. NCBI lineage: Eukaryota > Viridiplantae > Streptophyta > Magnoliopsida > Lamiales > Orobanchaceae > Euphrasia > Euphrasia confusa. The sequence continues at coordinate 40,907,916 of OX940952.1, forward strand.
ACTGTTGCTGAGAACGGACTATTTTGGTGTTTTCAGTTTTCCATGAGTTGCTTCTTATGAACGAGGAGTTATTTGGTATGCTTTTGTGAGTCGATTGTTTTTGGTGGTTGAGAAATTTTTGCCCGGTAAGGGAGGCAAATCACGGATGTGGACGAATATTTTCAAGATCGTGAGTTCATGCATTATTGTTTTTTTGCTACATAATCGTTGTTTTGTTTTGTTCTGTTTTATTATGTACCACGATTGACACAACGGGCAGATCCCTCCAAACTTGTTGAAATCGGAGGTGTGTGTGTGTGTGTGGGAGAGAGAAACTCGAGTCGCCTTAGGGAAGTTTCTATCTTAAAACCATTTGTTGTTAGGAGGAGTAGCTCCCTAGGCTTATAAGATGAACTTTCTTTCCATTCAAATCCAATGTTAGACAACTTATAAGTGTACATCACAAATCAAATTTAACAGAAGTTCGTTTACTAAAAAACCTTATTAGTCCCAACAAGTTTTTCTCTACAGGGATAAGCAAGCCACACACACACACAACATTTATGTATAAATGCAGCTGAGACTGAGTTAGTGTAGTGTCCTGCCTCTACTTAGGTCAAGAACAGACACATGCCTAGTTACAAAATACATGGCTAAGTTTCAAAAAAATATTAATCCAGCTCTGTTGAGAATTTGACAATTTAGCTAGTAACAACAAAATAAAAAGAACTGATTCTGTTTACAGTCTGGTTGACATGATTCACAAGGATGCTAACCACGTCATTTATATTGAAATTGAAGAATCACTTTGGATGGTTAAACTTTTAATTTTACACGTGAGTTTTTCTCCCACATGTGAGGATGTCCTAATTTAACACATGGAAAATTTTCTGTCTTAATTGCTTCATATACTCTCTTTCTTAAGTTCTATGGAAGGGGACATGAACTGTTGTAAAATGCATTAAATAACAGTGCTTGGGGCCCACGGAAAATGTATTGCTATTCAGTTCCATCGGTCCACTAAACCAGTTATTTTCTCACCCGATCTCAGCTGGTTTTCCTAAATATTAAAAATTGCTTCTGGCATCAAGACACTTAATAAGCGTTCGTTGAAATGCAATCTGATTAGTTAGTGTAAGGGTTATAAAATCTTCAAAATGGGTTATTAATGCCTATTACATCATTGCTTGCCTTTGTTGAACTCCTTCCATGATAGGCTTATTTGTTTACAAACAATTTGCGTTTTAAATTTCATTATCGAGGATAAATGTCACTTCTCTATGATGGAAGTTTTTGAGGATTTGATTTTTTTTTTCCTATTATAGTCTATTGCTTGATTTAATATTTTCTACTTTCAACCTTTTCACAGGGTGGTTTGCAGCAGGTATCATGGTTTCAGTTTCTTCCGCATGATTTTGATTTCAACACGAGGTGTGGTTCCGAACCAATTTTGCCAGTTTATGTTGAATGTTTTGGAAGAAATAATAGGAAATTATTCTGTAAATAAATCTACTTGATCAAACCAAATGTTGAAAACCTGAAAAGATTCCGACTTTGGACATTGAGTATTATCCATTGGAATAAGTATACTTCTAAAATTACTTTACTTCTCATCTTATTTGATTTAAAACCCTTGTAGGTTATGGATTTTAAAAGAAATTTATCTGAATCTATTAGGTGGGTACTGATATGTGCTAATTCATTTTTGCTTGATATTTGATTAAGTTTGAAAGCCGACCAGAAAGATGCAACAACATCGGCGGTGCTTTCAGTACATCTGCAACTGCAGAAGGAAGGTTTTCTCAGCACATGGACTAATTCATTTGTGGGACCTTGGGACCCTTCACAGGGTTTGCACAATCCTGGTAAATATTATAAGTCTCATTTAGGATGAGACATAGCATAAAAGTGTTTCTCACTATTGCCTGCTGCTTTGACTGCACAGATGAAAAGATCAAGCTTTGGCTTTTCCTCCCGGGCCAACATTCTTCTGTTGTTGAGAAGGCACAACCTGCTGTTTCTAGATTGCGAGGTGTGTTGTGTTCTTGTGTTCAACAGAACTTTTATAAGTATTTTCTTTTTTAATCCTTAGATTATAATATGCTGAAATTGATTTCTAAGCTATCTTTATATGATTTTCCTTGTAAGTTCTTGCTTCTGGACTTTGGGTGGCTCCTGGTGACTCAGAAGAAGTTGCAACTGCACTTTCACAGGCTTTGCGAAATTGTATTGAAAGGTTTTTTCATATCTTTCTTGTGATTGTTTGACATACATAATTATTTATTAACGAATTTTTTTTCTTTCCTCGGCAGATCTCTTAAAGGGCTTTCATATGTACGATTTGGAGATGTATTTTCGAAGTATCATCCATTTGCACAGAGTGAAGAACTTTTCAGGTTGGCTACTGGTATTTATTTATTGAGAGTTATTTGTTAAAATGTTGAAAATTGTTCTTTGATAGTACCTTTTTCTTGGTATTTCAAGAACGGAGTGTAGTAGTTTTGGAGCTTTCTAATATTTAATACTTACTTGCACATAGTTCCTCAGCTCGCCGACGATATCTTCCTTACTCCTTACTGTATGCATTTAGTAAAACATATAGTTGGATCAATTGTGTTGCGACTTACAATATTGTAACTGGCGTGTCCATGAGTATAATCTTGTTCTCGCAGAAGGATTTTTTAAGTTGTTTTATTCTGTTGCCCATTAAAAAATTCCATTTGGTTAGATTTTAGGTGCGGGCAAGGACTAGAGAACAGTTGAATCCATATTGTAGGTCTTATAAAATTTTCCACAGCTCATATTGTTTGAATTCATGGCCTTTCATTTTATGTTTACTTTTATTGCTTTGCTTGTTAAGATGTAGTCAACTGACATTTTGGAGAATTTCATTACCATTTGAAACACGTGAGCTTATTTTTAACTATTCGTGAAAAGCTATTGCATAAACTTGCTACCTTGGTTAATGCTAGTTATTTAATTTGGGATAAAATGTCATTCTGGGTGATGTGATTTTATTGTAAGAATTATGGAGTTGACGGTTTAAAGCAATAACCAATTGGTATTGTGGCAAACTGGCATTATTCTCAAAAAAGACCATGTCTTCGATGTTGTGTTTAATATTTATTTTTTATTGCTTAATGTTAAATGTGCCATCAATAAATATGAAGAAATATATTAATCAGCCTTAGGTAACCTGGCTCTGGCTTTTAAATTTATGCTTGAGATTCCCTTTAAAATTATAAAACCACTACTATGATCTTTGCTCTCTTAGGTCTGGAATTGCTACCAAAATCATTATGGATGAGACACGGTCAAAGTGGGCCATTTTAAATATCCGGTTTCTATTTTCACCGTGTAACTCATGCCTCACATTGTGTAATTTTTGTTAGCCATTAATTCATTGCGTTTTGAGAAGTCATGACTCGCTAGATATTTGTGATGTAAAATGTCACATCTCAAGATGTTTTATTGGTGCAATGTAGGAAGGGTCAACCTGTAGCTGAGTTTATCTTTGCTGCAACAGAAGAAACAATATTTGCTCATGTTATTATTTCTGCAAAGTAAGTCTTTTCCCTCGTTGCATTCTATTTTTTAATTTCTTTATCCATACTGTTGTTATCTTTGAAGTCCTTTTTTTTTTCTTTTCCATGCCACTTTATGCCATCTTAAATCTTTGAAATAGGATTTTTCTTCTTCTCACTTTTTAGGCACGTCAGAGCACTTTCAAGTGGGGACATTGAACCATTCCTCCGAGGGTCGTGTAGACGTTCCAACGACCAAATTTCAGGTCTGTTTTTCTTTGGGGTGTTGCCGGACTTGTGTATGAGCCTCTTTCTGTGAAAACTGAAAGATGCACTATTCATTTTAATATGGCCACTTCTTGTAATATCATATTTAGTTTCACAATATCGATTTTCCACCTCCATTTAGAATGATGTATAACTTAGCAGCTCAATCTGACTCTTTTCTGTTGACACTAAAATTTCACATTTTTTAATACTAATCTAAGGTCCTCACTCCCTCTAAAAAATAAAATAAGCGAGAAAAAAGAAAATTGTCCTAATGTCCCATGCTGTATGGTTTAGTTGATGTATTTTAAATATAGTAAGCTATTATGTCTTAATGAAATCTCTTTGTTGAAGTCATTGTCTCTCCTCATGGAATGCGTGGGAAGCTCATGGGATGTTGTCCTGGCGATCTTGTGAAGCAAGTATATCTGAGGTTAGATGAACAACAGCCTGACATGTATTTTGCTCTCTCCATTCTTATCTTTCAAATACAGTGCTCTTCATTTAAATACCTGTTCTTTGGCCTTTTAGCTTTCACTCATTAATTTTTTTTTTTTTTTTTTTTTTATTATTATTTTTTTTTTATAACTTTGGGATGTTTGGTTTTTTCCTGGTATTTGGACAGCTCTGGGAAGGTCAGAGGTTCTAATGGAATTGTTGGTCTTCCCTACAATGTTGCTCAAAGATCTGGACTATCAGCTCAATCGAGGGGTCAAAATTGTTATGTTGAAGTGAAGCTTGGTTTCCATGAAAAACCGGTGCAGAAAAATGGCTACTTACATAGTGACTTTTCTCAGCCTCATGGTACTGAGTCTCAAGCTACTGGACTAGGTTCTCAGAAGTGGTCTTCAGCAAAGCCTCCAGTCAGTGAAAAATTGTTTGTTTATCCAGCTGAGGCTGTTCTTGTTCCAGTTATGCAGACATCTTTTGCCAGATCGTCTCTGAAGAGGTAGTACTATGATTAACATATTCTAAAAATGTTATCGTTCTGTAATTAGCTGATTGCTATGCTTCATTTAATTTGTTTTGAGTTGCTTCACTTAGTTCGTATCCTTATAGATGATTGTATAACAGATAACTAACACACACCTCTATTAATCTTCAGATTTTGGCTGCAAAACTGGGTAGGCCCGTCATTGTCTGGTTCATCACTTTTTATGCACTGGTTAGTGCAAGCATTCCACATCTATATTCCATCCAAAATTTCTGTCTTTGTTTTAGATCTGTTCCCTTAGTTTATTTTTTCACTTAGTTGTGATTTTGGCAGCGATGACAAGGTAGATTCAAGGAGTGTTTCTTCACTTGAACCAAGGGGTACTCGCTCTCAGCACGGCTACCGTAGCAGTAGTAACAGTATTAGTAGTAGCAATTGCAGCATAAGTAGTTCCTCCAGCGACAGTGATCACAAAACCTTGGATAGTGGTGATCTCGAGGCCGATGCAGATTCTTTATTGTCCAGTCAGTCTGGTATATCATCGCTGGGTCAAATGTTCAATGGTGGCCGCCAATTGGTAATCCTTGTTTTAAGGATTAAGGATCTGGAAAATTGGTAGCATGTTTGATTTCTTTGTCCAATATTTTTGTGTGTTGCGTGTAGATGGTCAACTTATTTACTTTTTCCGTCTTTTTCATTAATAGTTAATGGACGTCACAACATTCACAAACTTCCATCAGGGCTAGCATATGGCTCATTAGAGCTGTACTCCTTATCTTTTCTTCTTAAGTGGAGTTTATTTTCCTAGTTGAGAGATAGCTACCCTATGGGCCTTTTGTTGCATTTAGGCTAATCATAATGTGTCTCACGTTGAGGGATTAAATTAGTTACATACTCAATTTGACGATGTCTGGATTACTCATTTCATTTCGATTCCCTCTCAGGGTCCTAAAAGGCAAAGACCTGTAGCATCAGAGTCATTCAGTCAAGCAGGCATGGTTTCAAATCATTCCATAACTGATTATGGTACCATGGAAGTCAACAACATTTCCGCTAGTGGGGTTGCAAATGAACAGACTGGATCTGAATGGGGATGGGATGATGAAAGAGGGATAGGAATGGATATTAAAGCGTTGCTGTCAGAGTTTGGTGATTTTGGTGATTTCTTTGAGAATGATGCTTTGCCTTTTGGTGAGGTATTACACATAATATCTCCTTGTCTCTAAATGATCCAAAGTCTCTTGGTTATATAAAAAGTGACTGGTTTAGGGTATTTTCTTTAGTTTAACTAAATCCATAAATTTGCGAGCATCCCGAACTTGTTAATTTTGCATAAATCTTTCCTCTGGTGGCTAATTTTTTTAAATGGCCATAAAGCTGCTGAAATGTGTTCATGTTTAGAACAACCAACTGATGGGCTAGGAATTTGGGAACTTCATTTAATTGCATTAAAATGTTAAAGAAGAGATAAATCCTGATCTGCCTATTGATGGGTTAGGAATTTGGGAACTTTGAGAGCTAGGAAAATTCCTTGACCTGTATCACTAGTGCTCTTATTAATTTTACCAATACTTGTTTACTAGGTGATGTCTACCTCAATGTTTTGTTTTTATGTGTATCCATACCACCTTTCTGAATATCATATTCTGTAAGAATAAACAAAGTGCTCCCTTTCCATATTGTTTAAGGAGGTGATATCTTAGAATGCCTATAGTTAAATTTGCAAATTTGTAGGAGTATTAAATTTTTGATGTCCTATTATAAATATTAGCAAGCATCATATTGGATTATAATGATCATATATTAATTCTGCAAAAAAAAATAAAAAAAATTGGTTCACTTGATTGTGCTATTGGAAGAATATTGTCCTGTCAATTTGGAGATAAAAGGTCTTGTATGCTTCTTTTAAATCCTATATGTGGAAGATTTTATATTATATCGCTTACATTTTGTCATTATAACCTTTAATATTGAAACGTTTCTGGAAAATTTGCATTCCATAGAATTATGTGTTATAACTTGTCTTGGTTTATCAAGTCTTATTTTAATTGTATATTGTATACTCACTCAACAATATTCATATCAAAACCGGTTTTCCCTTGTTATATTATGAAGCCTCCAGGCGATGCTGCGTCTCAGGCTCCCATGTTAACTGCACCTGAGGGTGGAGATCTGTGTAGCAGCCCCAGCAATTCTGTGATGGATATGTCAGACCAGGTGCTTTTACCTGTAGGTTATCCAACTTTAGATAGCTTTAACCTCCTGCAGGCTCCTGCCTATATGGAAGATTTGACAAGCAAAAATCAAGAAGCCCCAAAGAGTTCTGCTTCTGGTCAAGTTACCTCTACTCTTCCACCTGTTAGTAGTGAGTTTGATCATGTTATAAAGGCTGAAGCTTTGATGACATTTGCTCCAGAATATGGGGGTGTTGAAGCCCCTAAAAGTGAGATCTCCTCAGTGATTATCAGAAGTCCGTATGTTCCGAAATCTTGCAAAGTGGATTCTGCTTCAAGCTCGAGCAATTATGTATACTCGGCAACACCACCTTCTTCCCCTTGCTGTGGTGGATCTGATGAGAAGTCTAACTTGCCCAAATATTCAAAAGCATGCACAAAAGAAAATGATGCTAGTTCCATTTTAAGATCAAAGAAATATTACACGCATGTTGATCGTGGGAAACAGAAAATCGGTGGAATTAACAATGGCTTTTCTAAAGGTGAGGCTGGAGTCGGTTCATCACAGCTTTCTGTTTATAGTCAAACAAATATCAAGCCTATTTCAACTAAAGCAGCTGAGGTCTCACTGAGAGAAGATAATTTTCTTTCATCTTCAAGGACTGTCCTTGCAACAGGAATTGAATGCCTTGTATGCCAGGCTTCCATGTGCAGGCTTCGACATACCCTGTTGTCATTTAGTAGTGCAGTGCCTGGAAATAGTACACCCAGTCAGGCTCATGCTAACTCTAGCACCACAATGAACAGTATTTCAAGCAGATCTGACTTCAAAAAGAAAGAAAACATTCCTGTTAGGATAGCTGGTGATATAGATGGAGGAATACTAGATGGGCCTATGACTGCTCCTGTTGGTGTTTGGCGATCTGTTGGAATCCCTAAAGCTACCAAAACAAGTACTTCTAGTATGGAAGTTGGGCCATCTATACCAAACAACTCATTCAATGAAGAAAACATGCTTTCTTATGGATTACGGAAACCGCTTCAGGAACTTCTTGATGGCATTGGTTTACTTGTTCAGCAAGCAGCTTCTTTTGTTGATGTCGCTCTGGATTCCGATTGTGGGGATGGTCCTTATGGTTGGCTTGCACTTCAAGAGCAGAGGAGTCGTGGATTTTCCTGTGGACCCTCCATGGTGCATGCTGGTTGTGGGGGACTTTTGGCTTCTTGTCACTCCCTGGATATTGCTGGCATGGAGCTTGTTGATCCACTGTCAGCCGATGTAAGATTCTACAACCATCGGAGATTAATTTAAATCCCAAGTGAATTATTTCTTTATTTAAGATGTTAAAATTCATTAAAAATTATGTTTGGCATCTTCTCTACAGCTTTCATCATTCATCTTTTTGTTGATGTTTTTTTTTTTCTATTTACCTGATTATATATCACGATCTTTGTATTTCCTTCTGTCTTCACTCTTCATTTATATGGATGAGTTTGTATTTTTTTTTCTCTGTCAATTATCAAAAGGACATTATCTTGGTTGACATCATGCCTTTAAAACCATGCATACAATCGACAGATAGCATTATGATATCTTTTTAATCTGTATTTCCACAGATTGAACTCATTTAATCTTCAGTGTATGGCACAACTCTGGGAAAATGTGTATAGATTTTGGTTTTATTCCAGGCTGTTATGGTTTCGTGCATGTGCAATAAGTATCTTTTACAATTTTTTGGACAAAGTCTTGTAATTTTGGTAAAGAATAAGACTTTGGCTTTGATGATTAATTAATTAATTATTTTTCTTTTGCCATTAAGATGCAATTGCTGGTACGTCTTTTTTCCAGAAAGTGATCCTAACGACAATGTGTTGAATACAAATTTCAGGTGCAGCCATCTTTAACAATTAGCTTGCTTCAGTCAGACATAAAAGCAGCCTTAAAATCTGCATTTAGCAATGTAGATGGTCCTCTACCGGTTACTGATTGGTGCAAGGGCCGTAGCCCATCCATTGAATCAGGAATGGCTTGTGATGGAGTTTCTGTAGAGTCTATTGCAAGTGCAAGTGAGTGTCGCGATTCTTTTAGTACAGTTACTGTTTCAGTCGGAGAACCCATGAGCCCATCTCTGACATCTGTTGGTGGAGTGTCTTGCCTAAGAGGTATGATAATGCTTATAGTGCAATGATATGTTAACTATGTTACCTGTTGAATGATTATGCAGTTTTTGACTTTCCTTACAGCTGATGGAGCCAGGATGGACGAGTCAGCATCTTCTGTATCAGAGTTGGATCCGCATCCAAGCTCACGCATTCGGCCCACACTTTCTGTAGTTCCATTTCCTTCCATACTTGTTGGGTATGCATGATTATTTTATCATTGGTGATTTCTATGATAGCTTAACTTGGGGCTTAATGTTGTTCTGTTGTGGCCTCTACCTGTTTGGGGAGTCAAGCGCAAACATCATGAATCTATTGGAAGTGCTACATGTAGGGATTTGCAGATCGAATATATTTTTGTATATAGCTAACCGACCGGTGTCGATAATAACTAACCCCCCGGTCCTTGATCTGTTTGCAAAGAGAAAATGACACTTATGGGACGTACGAAAAAGTAAAGTGTGCAAATAATTATGGGACGGAGGGTGTGTGATTTTCTATAATATGTGCATCATTGTGGTTGTGTCTATTCCGAGTAATTAGTCGTAACTTAAGGTTCAGAGAGTTAAGACTTATCATTCAAATGTAAATGATTTGCCGCCTTAGTATATTCTGCCTTCTATTTTATGTCATAAAATATGCAACTTTTCATGCATCAGGTACCAAGATGATTGGCTTAAAACCTCAGCTAGTTCCCTACAACTATGGGAAAAGGCTCCTCTTGAACCATATGCAACTGCAAAACATGTAAGATTTATTGTACTGTTAGCTGACCAACTTATGTTCTGCTCCTCTTTCACATTCCACTTTCAGTGATACAATGACTGATTTACGTGGTCCTTCTCCTTCCCCTCTTTTTCTTCTATCTCTCTCTGTTTGTAGATGAGCTACTATGTTGTCTGTCCAAATATAGATCCACTGACCACGGCTGCTGCTGATTTTTTCTTGCAACTTGGAACTGGTTAGTGTCATTAAACATCTCTTACTATTATTATTTATTCAAATGTTGTTGTGATTTTATATGAGCATGAAGTGTCATACATTTCGTCTTTTGCCAATTCTGTTAATGCGTAGCCTATAAAGTATCTGAAATGTCAGTATGGTATGATGCAAAATTTTCATTAATTTGTATTCATTATTCATCTACGAGGAATTTTTTATTGGCATTGACATTGCCATTGAAATTTTGTTCAGTTATCCACGAGTCCTTAGCTGTAATTTGGTTTTACTCAAAAAGTGTTCTCTACATCAGCTTGCTTCATATCATAGAGTTCGTTTTGATTTTTTTTTAGAGTAATCTTCAATTGTTAAGGTTTTTGATTGTTGGATGTGTGATGATGTTGTCTCCCAGTTTATGAAGCATGCAAGCTGGGAACACATGCACCCCAAAGTCTTGGAAATGAGATGGAGATAGATTCTGGGAAAATAACTCCTGGTTTTGTCTTACTTGATAGCCCACAATCAATGAAGATAGACAGCAATAATGCATCTATGTTGGGATCAGTCAGCGATTATTTTCTTTCCCTATCTAATGGTTGGGATCTGGCCAGCTATCTAAAGACTCTTTCTAAGGTTCTTAAAACCTTGAAACTTGGTTCACCCGGAAGCGCTAACACCAAGGATGGGAATGGCGGGCAGTCTACGGTAAGTTATCATTTCATGCCTTCTTTTATAGCATAGTGAACAGTGTCTAAAATTATGTTTACCATCAACCCCAGTGCTATATCATAAGTCTTAACAACAGCCATATGCCCTCTCCGTATTTAATATTGTAAAATCAAAAAAATTAGAACTACTATTGTTATTATCATAAATAAAGATCGTTTTAAAAGTTAGTTTTTTGTATTGAAGCATATAACACAAATACCAGGATCTCCGAAAACTTTTGACTACTGCAATTCATGTTGCAAAAGATGTAGTTATATAAATATCTAAAAATGCTGCCTTGCATTATATCTATAATTCTTCAATTATATTTTCAATATTCTTGAATGTACAGAACTATTGATCATCATTAAAATTGTAAATGATCAATGTTTTAACAGTTATAGTCTCAAAAATTATTTGAATGATTTCAAATTCTGTGAAAAATATTGTTTTCATCTTGTCAAACATTGCTCACATGCCATTTCATTCTAGTTTGTGTAAGAATATACCCTTATATGGATACAGGTTGTATATGTGCTGTGCCCCTTCCCTGAGCCTCTTGCAGTTCTACAGACCCTGGTTGAATCTTCTATTGCTATTGGATCAGTTATTCGGTCATCAGATAAAGAAAGGAGATCTATGGTGCACAATCACGTTGCAAAAGCCCTGGGTTTCCCAGCTTCCGTGGACGAGTCATTTTCAAATGTTTTGACTCTTACCGGATTTAGTATCCCAAAGTTGGTGCTGCAGATTGTGACAGTCGATGCCATTTTTAGGTTCACTAGCTCCACCCTGAATGAGCTCGTAATTCTGAAGGAAATTGCTTTCACCGTTTATAATAAAGCTCGGCGCATTTCACGAGGAGCCTCAGGTGAGGCCACATCATCCTCGTCTGTGCCAGGAGGAAGATCTCATTCGGCCATGATGCAAATGGCTTCTTCACCTGTTCCTGGTATGTGGAAAGATTGTGTTGGGCCTCGAATGATGGGCCCGCCTCTTCAAAGAGAGACTGAACTCGATTCAAACTTGAGACCGGGTTCTTGGGATAATAATAACTCTTGGCAGGCAGCAAGGGGAGATGCCTTCCCTCTGGATGAAATTCGTTGTCTATTTGAGCCTCTTTTTATACTCGCGGAGCCCGGTTCCTTAGAGCGTGGCATTTCTCCCTTTTTATCCGATTCCTCAAAACTATTATCGGATGCTTCTGCAAGTACGAGCTTTGATTCAGATAATAGGCCAGTTTCTCAGAATGATGCCATGGATTCGGAAAGTTTTGGGCCGGGCCATCAGAAACCACTCCCAAGTCTTCATTGCTGTTATGGTTGGACCGAAGATTGGCGCTGGATGGTGTGCATATGGACGGACTCTAGGGGAGAATTGCTTGACAGTTATGTTTACCCGTTTGGAGGCGTCAGTAGCCGGCAAGACACCAAGGGCCTGCAGTCCCTTTTTATCCAGATATTGCAACAGGGGTGCCAGATTCTCCAGGCTTGTTCTCATGATGCTAATAATGCTAAGCCTAGGGATCTTGTGATTACACGAATTGGATGCTTTTTTGAGCTCGAGTGCCAAGGTTGGATAAAATTGCTCTTTAACTCAACCCCACCCCACTCATCTCTCACACACATACAAAAAAAAATAAAAAAATGGGCTTGATAAGGGTGTTGCTGCATAATATATAACAGTTTTTTCTTATCTCAGACTTTTGCCTTGAGGGATCTTGGTAAGAAGTCCAGATTTTATATATTGTACTTTGTAGGATAAATAGTCATAGGAAATAAAAACAAGGATCAAATCATCCAATGGACATTTCTGCCCTTGCATGTATAATCAGGTGAGGATTACATGACTAAGATGAGACTTGAGTATAATCAGGTGAGGATTAAGGGTATTTTACTCAGGAAATTAGGGTTGTCAGTATAATCAGGTGAGGAACATGATTATTATATGGAAATAAATATTTTGTTGGAATTTGAGACAAATAACTACGCGAGAGTTGACTAAATACAGTTCTCCCTATATTTTATGTTATATTGCTAGAATCATGTTTGGAAGTAATAATGTACAAAACATAAAGCTGTAACCACCATTTCAGTCTTTCTAGTGATGAAGAGTAGTTATCTGTAAGAGAAGTAAATTGTGTATTACAGTGTTTTTTATTGATCTTGAGAAACTGGTGTTTCTTGACAGAGTGGCAGAAAGCTTTGTATTCAGCCGGGGGTCCCGAGGTGAAAAAGTGGTCCCTACAGCTCAGGCGATCCCTCCCCGATGGAGTACCTGCTACCGGTAGCAACGGAAATCCTCTGCAGCAGCCAGAGATGAATATGATGGCTTCATCACAAACTCCGTTGTACAGCTCTCATTCCAAGGCTTCTTCTGGGTTCATGAAAGGCACTGGCATCGGGCAGCCTTCCTCTAGGAAGCAGCAGCAGCAACAGCAGCAGCTAATTGGTGGCCAATCAGAATTCGACAATTCAAGGGGCTTGCTGCAGTGGGTTCAGAGCATCAGTTTCGTTTCCGTCTCGATTGACCATTCCCTGCAACTGATGTTTCAATCAGATTCAACATCACCCGGTACACATTTCTTTTTTTTAATTATTATTATTACAGTATTATTAAAAGAACCCGCGTTCATTTCCAGGAACAAGTCAAGCCAGCACAACATCATCACAGTCGAGCTACCTCGAGGGTTACACCCCAGTGAAGTCCCTCGGCTCCACGTCATCATCCTACATCCTAATCCCCTCCCCCACCATGCGTTTTCTCCCGCCAGCTGTCCTCCAGCTCCCCACATGCCTCAGTGCTGACTCACCTCCCCTGGCCCACCTCCTCCACAGCAAGGGCTCTGCAATCCCCATCTCCACTGGGTTTGCTGTCTCCAGAGCTGTACCCTCGACAAGAAAGACTCAGAGGACTCCGTCGAAAGACGAGTGGCCTTCAGTCCTTTCCGTCAGTCTGGTTGACTATTACGGAGGTGGAGGAGAAAAGGCTGTGAAGGGCATGAGCAATAATAAGGTATCTGTGAAAGATTCAGAGGTCGAGACTCGGGCGATTCTCGAGTCGGTGGTCGCGGAGCTTCACGGGCTCTCGTGGATGACGGTGAGCCCGGCTTATTTGGATAGGAGGTCGGCTTTGCCTTTTCATTGCGATATGGTTTTGAGGCTTAGGAGGCTGCTTCATTTCGCGGATAAGGAGGTGCTGAGGGCGCCGAAATAAATAAATAAATAAATCTCTGTTTGTTTGTTGTAGCTTATTGTTGTTGTTGATCATTTCATCCATGTTATAGTTTCAATGGTGAAGATAGTTTGTAGATGTGGAAGTAGTAGTGATAGAACCTATTTATATCAGGGAATTCCTGTAAATAATTTCTTTTTTACTGTGAAGCAGCCATTTTTTTACCTTATTATATGGAATAAATAGAATTTTTTTTTTTTTTCAAAATAAGTTGGTAGTATGATTAGAATAGTTTATACTAATGTGTAGTGTGAGGTACAGTTTTTGCGTGTAACAAAGTAATGAAGTATGATTGCATCAAGGGAAAATTACAAAAAACACCACACTTATTTTTGTCAAATACAAATATACAATTACATTTTCATAAACTTTAACTTCCTCCATTTCAAAATAATATCCACACTTTGTTAATTTGACATAAAAATTAAAAAATATATATATTGCTTATAAATAAAATAAGTAAGGTATAAAATGTATTTTTAAGTTAAAAAAATAAAATAAATGTAAGAAAAAAATACACACATTACAAAATTGATCCGGAAACGGAAGTTTCGACTACAATCAACCTTTCATCGATTTTTTTCTCGATTTTTCAACTCCCATGGGGGCAGGCAGCCTTTGTAATGCCAATGTAAAAACAATGACGATGTCGTGACTTGCCTTTCTTTGCGGTGCTTAGAAATCGAAGAGAAGTAGCTCAGGGATCTTCGCAAACTCTTCTTTTCACAACCCGTATCTTGGCGATTCCTGTCACGACGTATTATTGTACTTGCTCTAAAAGCTCCCGGAATGATACAACTGCAGTATGAACCTATATTGAAAAAAAAACACATAAACAAAATAATCAAAGTTTAATAAATCACAAAAAAAAAAATAACAAGTACAACTATCCAATGTATAGCTTATAAATATCAGGTGATATCTGTATATTATACTAAACAATAGCTGATTTATTTTGTAATTTACAAAAGTATCCTCCATGTTTGACCTAATTATAAAAAAAAATAGGCACAAGTTGACAGATTTTCGGTAATCAGATCAAACCTGCAGGTACTTTTTGTAATTAACTCTTTTTCATATCTACTTAACATTGAAGTTTCAATATGCATAATTCTCCACAGATAAATCATCAAAATTTTATTTATCACTATGATGCATCATAATAAATAAAATAAATGGTTAAAAATAGCAAATACCTATTCTTGCTAGCCTGTTGACCCATTTCGGAATCCGATTTCCGGTAAGCTTGTAGCACATGTCCTCACAAAAATGGTTGCAGTTCTTAACGACCAACTGATAAGTATCCCCGTTGTAATTCGCAGCTTGTTCCTCCATAAACTCTCTAACTTGATCACGGTTCAAATGTGTGGTGCCCACGAAAATAGATCTCCGGAATATATAGCCCGGGCATTCCCTAGGCTCGACTTCAAAGACCCCACTCGTGGGATATTCATGAGCTCCAAAAGCATATTCCACACCGTGCACTGCAAGAATTAAGAGTACAATGTAATAATGTTATAGTACATATAACTGTTTTGAAAACATTTTAGAGCATCATCAGCCTACCTTCGACCCCAGAGTGAAACGCACCAAATCCAGCCCAATAAAAGCAATCATTGATACATGATAAATCATACACATTGAGATAAACTGTGGATAATTTGCCTCGCTTATGAAGAGGTACAATCGATCGCCACGCATCTCTTAATTCCGAGTCCATGTTCAATCCTGAGGAAAACTCAAATATTTATTATATAGTATTTTGGATCATAACTAGCTAGTACTTGCAAGGTGTCGTTTTCTTAAATTTATGGTAGTCTTGAATTGATAAGGTCAACCATTCAGTCCTAGTAAGGGCTGCAAACGAGCCGAGTTGAGTCGACAGTTCAACTAACTTTTTTTTTACAGACACTAATTATGATTCTCGACTCGAATTTACATTTGAGAAACATGTTCATTAATGATCATATTTCTAAAATCAAATTCAACCTAATTAATAGTGTCGAGCTCGCTCACGACCTTCGAACTGCTCGAGTCGAACCCGTGTAGGCCCATAGAAATGACACATTTTATATTTCTGAACTCAGATTGATAATTAACAAACAATATTTATAGATGGAACTCGTATTTGGTACAAACACACAGAAATGAAAAATCTTGGGTGAAAAATATATAAAAGCAGAGCAAGTTTTGTATAATTACAAAAAATAAAAATAAAAAAATCGAAAACCCAATACCATTTCTTACCTCGTCGACTACACAGAGCAACGATACAAGAGACCCGTTTCAGAGCGGATAACGCGCCTGAGACTGAAACGCACGCGCGTGTGCTGGGAAAAGTGAAATGCGGAGAAGATGTACGAAATCGAAAGAACACGCAGATGTCGCTCTTGTGGTGGGTTCAAAGACTATTTATTTATTCAGTCTTTGAATAGAGAAGAAAAGAACAAAGGATCACCTGGCTTTCATTGTTGTGTTGAAATTGAGTGTCTTTTACTCTTTTGCCCTCGCTGGCTGGTCCGTGAGTTGTAGAAAATTGTATGTCAAGTCAAGGCTCTATAAGGATATTCTATTTTCAACTGAAACGAACCAGGTACATAATCGAGAATGAAGGGTGACAGCAAAAATTAAATTTTGATACTATAATGAAATTCAAGGAAATTGATATTATTCTAAAATAAGTAGGGTCTGTGTGATTGGAAAAGAAAAAAGATCGGTGCATAATTAAACTTAATTGAAAAATAATTTTACCTTAAAAAATAATAATGGGAGCATTATTTTACTAAAGTTTTTGCTTAAAAGTTTTCGAACAAATAAAATCTAAATAATTTGGTTTACACCGTCAAATGTTAGTTTAGGTTATTTCTGTGGGGCAAAATTGTAATTTCGATTATTGAATTTATGCTTAAGAAGGAAATACCCGAGAATACAATTTCTATATAAATAAATTCTACTCAACAAAAAGTCATTGGCGCCATCGGAATAATTCTTTCTAGGTTTGCTTCTCTCTCTCACACATCTATCTCTCCCTGTAATGCGTATGTGTGTGTATCTGTGTATATATGTATCTGTGTGTATATGTATATATACATTGCTAAATTGTATATCTCGTATCAATTTTTGATTTTTCGACTGATTTTTTATTTTGTGAGTTTTTGAATCCTCGCCAATCCTCTCGACTTTATGTACGGCGATGGCGTTCTTTCTACTTCTTTTATCAGATTTAGATGGATGAATTAATTAATTTGTATCGTTGATTTAATTTGTGTTTTTTTATCTGATTAATTTGAATAAGTGACGCGCGGTGTTGCTGCTTGTATCAGCAAAAGGGTTGGGGGTGTAATTAGAGCTTTTAGTTAGTAGTTGTACATTTTAATTTGATTGGTTTTTCGAGGTTTTTGGAAATCGAGATATACAAGTTTCATACATGGAGCCGATTCCGGTTAAGATGAGTTCTGTTGAAACAGCTTCGTATTGGTAGATAATCTAGACATATTTACTTGTTATTGTTACACGATATATCTTACAAATATTTGGGTTTTCCTTTTTAGTTGTTGTGCGCTTGTCTTGTGTTTTACGGGGTTAATGTATTGTGAACATAAGTATTTTATAACTTCGAATCTCTTGGATTTTGTCTAATGAGATCTTACTACAACTGCAGAAGTAATATACTGTAAGAGTCGGCTTATTGAAGACGAATTGAGTGGCAGCTGAATTTCGTTTCGTAGGAGCTGATGGGGTCCGAGTATGCCAACATCAAATGTAAACGTTCGTCGGAAATCGAACCAAGCAGAGAAAGGAAAATTTTAAAAATCTCCATACCATTGTTGGCAAAAAAGGTTAGTCCTCATGTCGATGTGATTCAAATTTCAAATTACGAATTTCTCATTCATAAACCCTTTTGTTTATTTGGATCCAAGAATATATTTTTTCTGTTTCTCATGCTCTTAATTAACTCTTTCATTTTATTTAATATTTCTGTAACTAGCAGAGTTTAGGATCGATGGATTTGGGGGTCGAAGAAAAGTCTTGTTTAAGGAAGTGTGATTCGTTGATAATCAATAACAGTCAGTGTGCTAATGTTGTTGAGAAAGCTACAGATAGTTGTTCACAAAGGTAATTTCATTCACTTATTTACTATTTTCTTCGTGCAATTTAAAAAACTGAAGGCGAACGATAGGTTCTTCAGGTCTCTTGGTTTTCACTGTTTTTCAAAATGACCTTAATGCAGGGAAACCAAGTCAGCAAACCAAATAAACGACGATGATTCTTTAAAGGTACAGTACTTTTTTATTTTCACCAGTGGAGTAACAGTCCAAAATTCTGATCAAAATATTTACATGCTCCCTTTTTTTTCAGAAATTCACCAGAATCGACAACATCGCGTGTGTGGAACTGGAACAGGAACAAAAGGGTAAAAATAATGTGTAGTAACTGTTTGCTCTCGCGTCTGTGACTGTAGTAGTAGTTTAAACTTTAAATGACGTTTAGTTTTACTGATGGTGAAAAAATAATTAATTTTACAGATGAAGAAGGTTGTCTAGAGCCTATATCTCTTTCGAGTCCGTTCGATGAATCTAAAGGTTTGAGACATGATTCAGCTTCTGATATCCAGGAAGAGCTATTGCCTGATAAAACAAAACAGGTAAATATTGTGCTAGTTAACTTTGAATGCCACTGTTATATTCACCTCTTGAGGGTTTAGATTCATAACATTTTATCCAGGTTAGAAGATCCGGTTTATGAACATAATACACGGCTGTTTGGTTTAACAATTGTTTAACCTTGATTTTAAAATATCTCGCATATATACATTACGACTATCATATGCACTTTGATTTCACTTAACCAATTTGTTCTGTATGCAGGATATACAAGTGATGGAAAAAGAGAGGACGGAACCATTAAACGACACGGAAACAGAGAGGAAGAAAAACTCAAGCCATCAAGCTGCTCAGAAGGTTAGTAATCACCACTGTGTATTGTTTGTTTGTTTTCCGAAAAGGAAATATGATTAGGAATATAATAAAACATTTTTTGCTTATTTACTAAACACTATATGCTCTCCTCTCTTTTAGAAAGAACTTCGTGAGTTCCTAAAAGTACGAATGGCTGAGCTGAAGCAGGAAACTACGTTGCTAAGCCGAGAACTGCAAAGGCACTCTACTATGTGTATGCAGCTTACAGAAGACAATGATCTTTTAATGGTTCATCCCCTGCACTAAACTTTTGATATCTTATCTTCCATTTTACAGCTCGTTACACCCTCTCTTTTTTTAACGAATGTGTGCGTTTAATGAAATGGGGTCTAGGACTAATGACGTGCGTTTACTTGATTTATTTATGCAGGCTGAGCTAAAGAAGATGTGCGAACCATGTGTAATAGAAATTCTGGAAGCAAAGAATCCAGCCAAGAATACTCACTGAAGCCGATGCACAAATTATTGATTTGGACAAATCTGTAATGTTATAGTTTGGTTGTAGAGTATAGTGAAATGTCAGATTTTATTTTTCTTCATTCTTTTAATGATAAATATTACTTCAGATTATTTTTTTTAGTGTTTAATCTCAGTTTTTTGAAAAGTAAATGATCAACGATAACAATCAAACCATACTCATATGTACACAACAACAATAAACAACAGGTAACCCCATAATAACATTCAGCAGTCCGTGTCAATTGATACGATTTGGTTCGTCGTCTTACGAGGATCCAAACGAGGCGATTAGCAAGCTAAAGCAAATTGGCCAATTTCGAGAATACCTAAGCGAATTTGAACGTCTAATGAATGCACTCCCACATTGGCATCCGAGCGCTTTGTTGGGTGTATTCATGGCTGGACTGAAAGAAGAGTTGGCATGCGAAGTCCGAATGTGGAAGCCGAAGGATTTACAAGCCGCGATTGAGTTAGCCAAGAGGAAGGAAGAGCAATTGCAACATACGCGACGATCGACGAGTAACATTCTAAAACCACCCATAAAATCGCAGAATGCGACTAGAGATGTGTCACAGGTTACACCGCCATTACCACGCATGACCTCCGCGGCACGTAGACTTCCTTGGGAAGAGGTACAAAGGCGTAGAGAGAATAATTTATGCTTTGTGTGTGGTGAAAAATACGGACCAGGGCACCGTTGCCAAGGGCCTAAGGCCATGGGCATTGAAATAATTATGGAGGAAGAAGGAACAGAAGAAGTGGGAGCAAACCAAACCGAACAAATTTCTATCAATGCATTGACCGGGCAGAATAGTAGTCGAACTATGAGGTTTTCGGGAAGGATTAAACATCAAGAATTTCAGTTTTTGGTGGACAGCGGAGCGAGCTTGAATTTTGTTTGCCCACGTGTTGCTCAACGTCTAGGTCTACCGGTAAGTAAGCAAGAATCCTTCTTTGTTCGAATTGCAAATGGAGAAAGAACACAGTGGATAATTATTTTTGAGTTTTGCCGTATTGAAATTTCTTATTCTTTTACCTTGCGATCGTATCATCAACAAAATTTAAACCTGATGTAAGAAGCTTACAAAAGAAAAGAAAAAAAACACACAAAAAAACTCGCATAACCTGTTTAGCAGTCAGCTATTCATCTCGTTGCTCGCTTGATACTCTGAACCATCAGGGAAAGGGTCCAAAGCATCTTTCTTCCCGTTAACATAGTAATCGACAACGGCCACCATTCGCGAATACTTATCCGGATGATAATTCACATGAACTATCACCGGCTTCATTTCTCTCAATCTCGAGTCCTTCCTCACAGTCTTGAAAAGAACCTTACTGTTCATAAACAAATAGTAATCCATCGTTCTCCTCGAGGCATGTAGCCCCTCGTAACCCGGATGCGACGGGTAGAAAAGTTCCTCGTTAAACACGGCTTGGTCCCACGCATTCTCCCGAGCAAGCCGCCCAGCCACTCGATCCAAAAGCTCAATAGAAGGGATCGTGGGCCTTATAAAGAAAAAGCCCGAGTTGTAAACCCAAATCCTCATCGTGTGCGCATACCTAGCCCAACCCATCGAAGGCTCGTCAGAGACATCGTTGTAACCGTAAGCTGTCATGTTATCGTGACCGTCAGTCATGGACTCGACATCCGAGTCCCTATAAAGATGTTCGAACGGATTTTGTAAGTAGACTATGTCGACATCAGAGAGGAGCACGCTATAGCCCATTTGCAAGAACTCTCTCAGTATCCGAAATTTCAAACCCGAGACAGCGTGATTTCCGCCAGTCTTGGCAATGGACTCGAAGCTCTTATCCGTTTCCCTTTTAGCTTCGTCCGGGTCCCGTTTATAAAACGGGACGTCGTTCGATTGGCAGAAATCGGCAATCTCATCGTCCAAGGCGTAGACTAAGTAATTGGGTATGCCCACACGTTTGATGTTGGTGAACCATACTTCCAGCATGGGTTTCACGTTGGAATTCGCGAGAGTCACTATGACTTCGCGATTCACAGAAATTGTTTCGAGTATTTTGGCTAGTCTCGGGTTGATGGACTCGTCAGGTACGACTGTGGGGTTGGTTCGAGATGCCTTGACTGTGCCAAATGGGCCGACTTTTTTCTGTTCGCCTAAAACTAATACTTCCTTCTGTGTAGTATCTTTTCTTGCTTCAGTCAGACGGAGCATCTCGGTTAATTCTCTGATTTCCTTTTTCAGCTTATTGTTTTCGTCGGAGGCAGAGGCAAACTCTGACTTTAGCATGTTGACTCGTTCGGATGGCTCGCACGAAGAGGTGATAACCTAAGCAGAGATGACACAGAATCTTAGTTGGTAATATGATGCACTTCAAGAAAGGGCTGAAAATCAAACCAAACTACTTTACTTGAGCTCGATTCATTAAGATATAAAGCTCGGTTCAGTTCAGCTCAATAAGTAAAAACAAACTAAAATGCATATCAAAATACTCGAGCTCGACTCGTTTAAAGATCGATCAGACTCGATTCGATTAGTAATCAAACAAATTGACCGTGATTTTCAGTTTAAATCACTGCATGAATAACTTTTAGTTTGCATCAAGATCGGATCAAAGTTCTTAAGAGCTTCCTAAAATGCGTAAACATATTTCGAAGTCAAACAGGGATTTCCAAGTCAACGCTAAATAAACATTAAGAATAGAACCTCCGAATCGGAGTTCGCAGCGGAGTGGTGAACAAGCGGCGACGAGACAAAGAACCCGTCGGGGCGGAGGAAGGCGAAAACGCATCCGAGGAGTATGCCGACGAAGATCGCGCCGGCGATTCTCGATCGGCGGAGCGATTGGCCGGCGCCGTCCTTCTTCATCAAGCTGCTCTCTCTACGAACACCGATCATTTTGATTTTCGCTGTGTATTTGGAGAAGAAAAAATAAAAATAAAAGTAAGTCAGCTTTGCAGATTTCAGAACAGATACGTTGTCTGTGATTTGCCTGAATTGTTTATGTTAGTTTGGCTTGCGTATTTTCTCATTAATTCCAAAAATAAAAAATATTACTCATAATTTTTTTAAATAATATTTTATATAAACTTTTATTATTATTATTATTATTATTATTATTTTTAAATTCAGTTCAATTTAAATTCATTGACAAAAAATGTGAAAGACTTTAATGTGAAAACTATTAACTACAGTATTGAACTAAAAAATGTTGATATTTTCTTTGAATACTTGAATAAAACGAGAGATGCGAGTCATAGAAGAAGTAACGTGAAATGATAACATCAGAATAAGGCAATTATACAATACCAAGTCCAACCAGAAGATCGATCTATTAAAAGTAACACTACCAACCGGACGAGCAATCCGATCAAAGTAACCACTTTTAAAAAGCTCGTGACATGGATCCACAAGACTGAACAGTATCTAAAAATAACAAGACCTCCCTATTCCCTACTCTGTAAAATTTACACACTCAAAAAAAAAGTATCAAAAGTTACTAGTCTGATCATGATCCATCTTTATTGTTTTAAGTAAATAAATAAAAGATGTATTACCCTATGCTTAATAAATTCAACAGATCTTCTGATTCTGTTTAGAGATATTTCAATCCACTTCTGAATCTGAAGTCTCTATTGGTTCTGGAGGACCTTCAATTGCGGAAACATTCGCTTGTCTTTGCCCCGGGTGCATGATTTCTTGAACTGTACTATTAGCTGTTTAAGACGAGAGAAATATCAGGAGGTATATATAATATAACGACTAACGAGATCGTGTTGCTAAATGCATTATTTTGAGGTTAGGCATAGAAACTTCAGTACTTATAAAAACATAATACTAAAATGGAAATGCATTCGCAATAGAGACAATCAGGTACCTGATAACAAAATCTTCACGAAGAGCTTCTTTGCAATATGAATTTCCGTTTCATGGTTACTCACGAATTTCACCTGGGGGAACATCACTAATGTAATATACCAAACTACAGAATTAGCAATCAATGTAACAAGGTTCACAGAAGGTAGTTACCATTTCACCATAAAAGAAACCCACAAGTTGATCAAGTCTCGATTGATGCTTTAGGAGGAAAGGACGCAAGTGATTCATATACAGTTGTCTTGCCCCCTGACAAGACCGGAGAAATAATAATTATAATTTCTAAATGACAATATCATGCCGACTAATAGTTTAATACTACAATCAGAACAAGCACTTTTCAGTTATTCTTGGACTTTTAATATCCCAGAGGAAGCTTAATGTCCATTAGTAATTAGTCATGATTTACGAAAATAATCAAAAAAGTATTGCACTTTTGGTCCCCACACAATACTTTAGCAGCTTAGACAAAACACCCATACAATTTTTAACAGTGATTAGCTTCTGGGCAAAATGAAACCAGTCTGCCAGCAAGCACAAATATAGTTTATCCTCTAATTCACACACAGTCATCACCAGACATGGTACCAAACAAATATTAAAGGGCATATGTAATATGTTTCAAAAAAAATTGGCAAATATAAATGGAAAAATAAAATAAAATTCAACTCGGGATATGGAATGGACATTGAGAAGCTTACGTCAACGGATGGTAGCTGCAGCCACACGAGAAATGCAAACTTCATGTGGTAGTAAAGTGGAAACCTGATAAGAAAAAAATAGTACGAAGTCTTAATGCATTAATGAAAACTAAGAGGCTGGGGAAGGAGATGACGAAGTAAGGGTCAAAATAGTACCAATAAATAAACTTATCAGTGAACAATTCTGCAACACTAAAGGATCCATAAGCTGCAAGCATACACAATTATCAGTTATAAGATGCAAAATAGAGAATCGAATAATAATAAATAAATAAATAAACAAATTCTGCATGTGAATCCCATAATAACATTGTTTCCCGCATTAGAGGCGTACAAGTCATTGAAGAAAACAAGACTCCTTCACAGTATATAAAAGGTAGAAGCTTTGAATAGCATCACTAACCAGCCCAATATAAAAGCCATTTGTGTTGTTCGTCATTATTCTTTGACTCAATTGCCTTGAAGGTAGAATAAACAGGTAAGACTACGCCCACAGAACAGCTGCAAAGACATTGCATATTATCAGTGAATTGTCCATTATAACAGTCTCTCGATAAATAATCAGCTCAACATGCTGTGATGTCAACTTAAACATGTTCTTAGGTTGACCCACCTTTAGATTACAAAAATGAACTTTTTTTAAGAAAATAAAATAAAATCATAACTGAAAACTCACCATGCTGTACGAATAACTACATTTGAGCCAAGGGGCAAAAGAAGCAATTTTAGCCCGGCCTGCAATGATCATAAGAGTCGATAAGCGTATGATTATATTGCATGAACCAGTAAATAAAATGTAAATAACTTCAATTGACTGATACCGATAAATCACGTAATCTCGTACTGTGTCTAGATTTCATGGATTTCTTTAAAAAAACGCACAGTTGAAAGCAATATGACGAGCTCGGTGTTTTTTATATCTCCAAAAAATTTAAAATACATCAGATAAAGAACAAATCAAACTAATAAATTGCAGAAAATTACTACGAACTACTCAGAAAAAAATATTAAAAAAATCCGCCTCAGTCATGACCTAATTTTAAACCAAACGAAATTCATCTGAAAATTAGCCGAAGGTGAAAAGAGATACAAGATAGGCGTACCTCAGATGACACGTTGGATCCGAACAGAGCCATTTTCAGCGAAGAAAGCTACCTCCGAATTTTGACTTGTTTAGCAATTGCTATCATAGATTCATATATATTCGGGGAGAGAGACGAGAAACAGAGTAAAGACTCGGGAAGTAATTTCTTATTGGGAAACATAAAATTTCACGACGTGCCCCTGTGGTTTATGGTATTTACCAATACGTCCATTCCCTCTTTTTTATCCAAATTCCAAATATTGGGCCTCAATATCCGTAAAAGTTATGGGGCCTGTTCTATGTTTGACCGAGAAGAAACAGCCCAATAATTTCGAGTGTGGACTTGAACTTTCGTGAAATGTATACAGTATTTCTTATATGTTTCAAGAGATCATCTTACGT
Organism: Euphrasia confusa; assembly: GCA_954870475.1. Classification (NCBI taxonomy): domain Eukaryota; kingdom Viridiplantae; phylum Streptophyta; class Magnoliopsida; order Lamiales; family Orobanchaceae; genus Euphrasia; species Euphrasia confusa. The sequence goes on from OX940952.1 coordinate 40,933,305, forward strand.
ACGCTTCTTCATCGTATATACCAATATTGACTTTGGTCCGAGCAACTTTATATGGTCTGGCTATTTGCCGCCCTGCCAGTGAGGGTGATCTGAGTATCCGTGATTTCACTGCTCAAAATCGGGCCCTTATGACCAGACACATCTGGGCAATTCTGAGTCAGGATCCGGAATCCGTTTGGGTTAGTTGGATTCAGGAGAATCGACTGAGGAGACATTCTTTTTGGAGTGCTAAGATGCCGAGGGCTTACTCCTGGAGTTGGCGTCAGCTTCTTAAGCTACGCCCATTTGTATTACCAGCTATACATGTTGAGGATTCGAACAAGAACAAACAAACACCACCAATCGCAGCCGCGGGAGCCACAAAAGCTTGGCGTCGGAAAGCTTCGAGCTCAAATGGTGAAATCGGGATACGAAGACAAACGCTCGATCTAAGGATCCTAAAAGTATCTCTGAACTTCCAGGAACACAACACAAAAGAAATCACACGAAATGACACACGATTTTACGAGCTTCGATCGATTGAAAAACGATCTACGTGCTCGGGGAGGGAGGTGGTTCTAGCGTGTTATTCAAGCTCTCAAGGCTATGAATATGAGTTCAGTATCAGCTCTTTTTCACACACACACGGTGAATTACATTTATACTCACGCACACAAAAAAAACCCCAAATCTGAAATCCGTAAGAACCCTACGATCAAATCAGATTGGGCAAATCCACGCCACACATTTCTAACAGAAATTGTGAACGTCATGCTGTGCGTGAGCTGGCGAGGAACTTGGAGCACTTGGAATCTCGCATTTTCATCCACTAACACGTGAGAGAGGATCGATCCAGTGCGCCGCGACATTTCTGTGAACCCAGGTAAAACGACACCGTTTTGCCTTGTTGGCGGCAGATTTAAATGAGATGCTGGAATGGCCACTTTGCCCAAACTCAAACCGCGATGAGATGGTCACTTTGCCCAGACTTCCAGAATGTATAGAAACACTTCTAGAATTCAAATCTTGTGTACATTCCAACAAATCTCCACCTTACACAATATTTGCAATTCCCAGCAAACATCATGTATCAACCAATCAACACCTGATCACCCCCAGAATCAAAATCAAGAAACTGACCTGTTCTTAGACTCAAAGATTCAGAATGCCAACTTTGGACCACCCTCCTGGAAGCTCAACCAAGATTCAAACTCTCACAATAGTAAATGCAGATCCCTCTCCTTCTCCTCTTTCTAGCAAGCTATAGACCATGGATTATCTCCAACCACAGCCTCCACAAACAGCAGAAAAACATAGCAAGCCAAACTGGTTTCTCCAGAAAAATTACCCAAGAACACAAACTGGGATTTTCTGAACCAAAACCTCCAATGCCAGAACCTACACACTCCAAACATGTGATGTGACTTCCCAGCACATCACCATGCCTCAAAATCCCTCAGCAACTTAGAAACACCAAGTCACTAGACCAAACCAGAAAACTGAATCCAAGAACTCCATGCCTCAGAATCCAATTCTCTGAAGTAACCATGCAAACCTCAGTGCATACAAGTCACTATAAACAACATGAACCTCTGGCCATGCCCAAACCACTCAGAAAACCACTGAGTCAAAAAACCATCAAGCCATCACCATGAAATGCTCAAAACTGACCTGTTTGAGTATTTTCTTGGATAACTTGACAACCACAACAGAACTACCATGCCTGCTGCCACTTCCACACTTCCATCTTCACTGAGATTGTGGAATGTCAACCAACTGAACCAGTTGTTGACACAGTTGAAACTTGTCACTTGGGATACTCTTGGTCAAACTGTCTGCAGGGTTAATTTCAGTTGCAATTTTCTCCACCTTGACAACACCCTTGTCAACCAGATCTCTCACAAAGTGTAATCTCACATCAATGTGCTTGGACCTGTCATGATAGACCTGGTGCTTGGCCAAATGCACAGCACTTTGACTATCACAATGCACTGATACCCTTTCTTGCAGAACTCCAAGTTCCTCAAGCAATCCTCTCAACCATATAGACTCCTTGATTGCCTCAGTCAATGCAATATACTCTGACTCAGTGGTACTCAAAGCAACCACAGACTGTTGGGATGCCTTCCAGACCACAGCACTACCATACAAGGTAAACACAAACCCTGTGAGTGACTTCCTGGTATCTACATTGCTGGCATAATCAGAATCTACATATCCAGTAAGAGCATCTCCAGAGCTCCTCACTCTTCTAAACATCAAACCAAACTCAGAAGTGCCCCTCAAATACCTCAATACCCACTTCACACCTTCCCAGTGTGACTTCCCTGGATTGGCCATGTATCTTGAGATACAACTTAGGGCATAGGCAAGGTCAGGTCTGCTACACACCATAGCATACATCAAACTGCCCACAGCTGAAGCATAAGGAACCTTACTCATGGCAACCTCCTCAAACTGACTCTTTGGAGACTGATTCACTGAGAATTTTAAGTGAGATCCAAGTGGTGTAGTCACTGCCTTAGCCTCATGCATATAAAACCTTTTGAGAACCTTCTCAACATAAGAAGTCTGAGACAAGAACAAAGTCCCATTTGACCTGTCCCTGGAAATATCCATTCCCAGAATCTTCTTTGCCTCTCCAAGGTCTTTCATCTCAAACTCAGCACTTAGCAATCTCTTCAGTGACTCTACCTCCACCTTGGAACAACTGGCAATCAACATATCATCCACATAGAGCAGTAGATAGGTAACAACCCTCCCTGTCTTCAGTTTGAGATACACACAGCAGTCAAACTGGCTTCTCACAAAGCCTATCAACAACATATAGCTGTCAAACCGCTTATACCACTGCCTTGGACTTTGTTTGAGCCCATACAAGGACTTCTTCAACAAACACACCTTGTTGACATCAGAGCACCCCTCTAGACCATCAGGCAGCCTCATATAGATCTTCTCCTCCAACTCCCCGTGGAGAAAAGCAGTCTTCACATCCATCTGTTGAAGCTCAAGGTCAAACTGAGCAACAATGGCTAACAGGACTCTGATTGTACAATGCTTCACCACTGGAGAAAAGATCTCATTGAAATCAACTCCCTCTCTTTGAGTAAAGCCCTTAGCAACCAACCTTGCTTTGTACCTTATACCAGATCCTTCCTGCTTCTTCTTAAAGATCCATTTACAGCCAACCACTCTTTGATCCTTAGGTCTCTGCACAACATCCCAGGTATGATTCCTATCCAAAGATTAGAGCTCCTCCTGCATAGCTAGAAGCCACTTTGCCCTATCTGAGGACCTCAATGCCTCAGAATATGAATTTGGCTCATCACTAACCATGTTCTCAGCTACCAATAGGGCATAAGACACTGTATCTGCCTGTGCATACCTCTTAGGAGGTTGTATCACCCTTCTCTCCCTGTCTCTAGCAAGTTGATACCCATCACTGACTTCAGGTTCTTCATCACTGACCTCAAAGTCATCCTCATCTTCAACTTGGGCCTCTCTCTGAGCTTTGAGTACATCTCTACCATGTAACTCCACCTCAAACTGATCCATCTCAGTTGATTCTTTCTCAGAGAGCATGGGCATAGTGTCTTCATCAAAAGTCACATCCCTACTGACCACACACTTCTGGTTTCCAGGTTCAATGCACCACAGTCTGTAACCCTTTACTCCCTTTTGGTAACCAAGAAACACACACCTCAGTGCTCTGGCTTCAAGCTTGTCACCCCTCACATGAGCAAAGGTCAAACTGCCAAAGACCCTCAGATTCTCAAAGTTTGGAACTTCCCCTGCCCAAACTTCCTGAGGAGTCTTCATGCTCAAAGCTGCAGCTGGGCTCCTGTTGATCAAATAGGCTGCAGTAGTCACTGCTTCTCCCCAAAATGATTTACTTAGCCCAGAGCTCAGAAGCATACACCTTACTCTCTCCAGTAAGGTCCTATTCATCCTCTCAGCAACTCCATTTTGCTGAGGAGTAGAAGCCACAGTCCTATGCCTAGAAATCCCATTCTCAACACAGAAGGAGTTGAACTCCTCAGAGAGAAACTCAAGACCATTATCAGTCCTCAAGTTTTTAACCTTCCTCTCTGACTGCCTCTCAACTTCAACTACCCAATCTCTGAAATTCTCAAAGGCATCACTCTTATTCTTCAGAATGAACACCCATACTTTCCTTGAGAAATCATCAATGATGGATAAGAAGTACCTGCCTCCACTCTTGGTATTTGTTCTAGCTGGGCCCCATAGGTCAGAGTGAACATAATCCAACACTCCCTTGGTTGTATGCCTTCCCACTCCAAAACTGGCCCTAGTAGCTTTGCCCAGAACACAATACTCACATACTTTGAGCCTGTCAAGTTGACCTCCCTAGAATGCACCCTGCTTAGACAACTCATGAAGACCCTTCTCACTGAGATGTCCAAGTCTCCTATGCCATAACTCCACCTTCACTGAGGCAGCAGCTAAGGAGTTCTCACCAACAACAGTAGAACCCTTCAAGAAATACAAGTCATTTCTCTTGACTCCCTCAAGTACTACAGTAGTGCCTTTCTTAACCTGAAGGCAACCACCCACTGAACTGAAGCTCATGCCCAAACTGTCAAGCATTCCAAGAGAAATCAAATTCCTCCTGAGGGATGGAATATACCTCACCTTAGTCAGTTTCTTGATTGATCCATTTGAGAGTCTCAACCTCACTGAACCAATACCCTCCACCTGACATGTAAGATTATTTCCAAGAACAACCGAACCACCATCTATGAACTCAAAGTCCTCAAACCAATGCTTCACAGGACACATATGAAATGTACAACCAGAATCAAGCACCCACTCCTCATTTCTAGAGTTAGAAGTAACTGCAAGTACCTCAGCATCCTCCAAATCAGAAGTTGACTCAACCACATCCACGGATTGAGCTGGCTCTTTCCCTTTGCCCTGCTGATTCTTTAACTGGTAACAATTCTTCTTCAAGTGACCTGTCTTGTTGCAATGGTAGCACTTCCTGGTTTCTGAGGTTGATGCAGCTGCATCACCACCCCCATATGGTTTCTTCTTGTTGTCCTTCTTTCCCCATGACTTCTTCTTTGTGACAGTTAGACCCTCTGGACTTTGATGATGTTCCTTGGCCTTAGGATCCTTCTTGTTCAACTCTTTTGACCTAAGTGCAACCTGCACTTCCTCCAGAGTCAAATCATGAACCCTACCATACAACAATGCATCCTTAAACTGATCATATGATGAAGGCAAAGAGCTCAACAACAACAGTGCTTGATCCTCCTCCTTCATCTGACCATCTACATTCTCCAGATCATCTAACAACCTCACAAAATCATCCAACTGGTCAACCACAGATCTATCCGAAGACATCCTAAAGGTATACAACCTTTGCTTCAAATATAACCTGTTTGCCAAGGATTTAGTCATATACAAGCTCTCCAGTTTCTTCCACAAACCATAGGCAGTCGACTCCTTGCATACTTCCCTCAACACTTTGTCCCCCAGGCTCAAGATGATCACACTATGAGCACGCATGGAAATCTCCACTGGATCAGGTGTTGATTCTGCAGAGCTCGACTCCTTCGTCTCCTTCCCTTTGCCCTCTGGCGCTGACGACTGCAACGGGGCATCTAACGCTGAGATCAAACCCTGTTGTACCAGAACCGCCTTCACTTTGATTCGCCAGAGGTTGAAGTCATTCTTCCCCGTGAATTTCTCCAGATCGACCTTCGCGGATCCACCCTTCATCATCTTCACCGCAGCTGGATTTGATTCCCACAGACGGCGCCACTTGTTGAGGATTCGAACAAGAACAAACAAACACCACCAATCGCAGCCGCGGGAGCCACAAAATCTTGGCGCCGGAAAGCTTCGAGCTCAAATGGTGAAATCGGGATACGAAGACAAACACTCGATCTAAGGATCCTAAAAGTATCTCTGAACTTCCAGGAACACAACACAAAAGAAATCACACGAAATGACACACGATTTTACGAGCTTCGATCGATTGAAAAACGATCTACGTGCTCGGGGAGGGAGGTGGTTCTAGCGTGTTATTCAAGCTCTCAAGGCTATGAATATGAGTTCAGTATCAGCTCTTTTTCACACACACACGGTGAATTACATTTATACTCACGCACACAAAAAAAACCCAAATCTGAAATCCGTAAGAACCCTACGATCAAATCAGATTGGGCAAATCCACGCCACACATTTCTAACAGAAATTGTGAACGTCATGCTGTGCGTGAGCTGGCGAGGAACTTGGAGCACTTGGAATCTCGCATTTTCATCCACTAACACGTGAGAGAGGATCGATCCAGTGCGCCGCGACATTTCTGTGAACCCAGGTAAAACGACACCGTTTTGCCTTGTTGGCGGCAGATTTAAATGAGATGCTGGAATGGCCACTTTGCCCAAACTCAAACCGCGATGAGATGGTCACTTTGCCCAGACTTCCAGAATGTATAGAAACACTTCTAGAATTCAAATCTTGTGTACATTCCAACAATACAGATGCAGGTCGGGGATGGATCACAGTTTTACCTTTGGAGGGACCATTGGCATCTACTTGGTCGATTGGAGGAAGTTTGTCAGTTGGGACTGTGGATTAAGAAGCTTCCTAGGGCTGCGTCTCTGAGTATGGTTATTGTTGATGGAGAGTGGAGGTGGCCTGCAAACTTTGTGACGGAGTTCGTTGATAATATGGATGACTTGCCGAGTATAGATGTGAGGACAGATACAGTGCGTTGGACACACCATGGATCAGGGACCTACACCTCCGATTCGGCATATACTCTTTTCCGCCCGGAGGGACCCAGAGTGTCGTGGGCTGCCCTTTTGACTGGACCAGGCCGTATACCACGACATTGCTTCATTCTTTGGATGGCTATCCGAGGTCGGTTGCCGACTAGGGATAAGCATTGGATTGGTCGGGGGATGACTCTTGTGTGCTATGTGGTGGGGAGAGCGCAGAGACACACTCTCACCTTTTCTTTGAGTGCCCTGCGGAGATTGAAGGTGGAAGTGGGATTTCTGTGGCCACGGGGTAGTTGGCATAATGCTGTTTTACGGGCTTCTAATCGATGGCGTGGGAAGCACTTGATATCTTGCGCGTATCGTGGACTTCTCGCGGCTCTAATCTATTTTATTTGGCTCGAGAGGAACACGAGAATTCATGAGGCTCGTTCGGTGTCTCCTGGAGTGATAGCATCTCAAGCGATTTCTATCATACAGGAGAGCATCCGTTCGTTACGACTCCCGGATTCTCTTCAGACACGTGCTCTGAAGAGAGTTTGGCATATAGCTTGGTGATTGTATTTTTTAGTGTTATATGCTTAGGTTGGATGGTCGTAGAGCTAGTCTGTTAGCTCGGTGATGCGGTGGGATTTCATTCCCCATGCGCTGATATGTATCATACATTTTTTATTTTCTATTTGATTGACCTTTACTAAAAAAAACTTTATATGCGTGATTATCAATCTACCTTAATTCTTGACGATTCACCGTAATGAAACAAGAAGAAAAGACTCGATCGAGTTCGATTGTTGTCACTTGTCACATAAATAAAAAACAGATTCCACTTATTTCACAAAATACAAATTAAAAAAAGTATATACTCCGTATTTCTTTGAGACGTAGAAAATATATTGTGTGAAAAACTTCAACCATGTTCGTTCTACGGGATGGGATGATGGATAATGAAAAGCACATGGATCGAATTAATTTATTGTTTTAATTTTTGAAAGAGTGTCAAAAACATAAAATTACTTCTCTATCTCTCGTCAGTCGTCACACGATACTATAATAGTGTTCTCACTAGGGGTGTTCATCGGTCCAAAACCGAACCGAACCGGACCGGAACCGGATTGGACCGGAACTGAAATCATGAAAAAGCATGACCCGAAAACCGGATCGGAATAATACCGGTCCGGACCGAATCAGACCGGTAAATTCGGGTCCGGTCCGGTTTTGGACCGGATAAAACCGGAATAATTTAATATTTTAATAAATTAAATATATAATAATAATTAAAATTAATTTTTAAATTTTTAAATTTTAAATTTTAAATTTTATTCAATAAAAATAAAATATCATTTTTAAAAAATAAAATATTTTAAAAATTAAAAAATATATTTTTGTTTAATTATTTATAGATTATTTTGTTTTATTAAGTATTAATAATTTAATATATAGTAAAAAAATTTGTTAATACAAAAATTATATTTGATAAGTAGAACAATTTTTATATTAAAATATAAATAATTTATCAAGTTATTTATTTATTTATTTCAAATATAATAATTTATATGTTAATAAATTAAATTCGATTCAATCCGGTACGGACCGGATTTTACCGGTTTTTAACCGGAATCGGACCGAAAACTGGAATCTCACTTTTAGTCGAACCGAAAACCGGTTCAGAATTTTAGCGGTCCGGTTCCGGTCTAGGCCATTTTATGAACACCCCTAGTTCTCACATTCTTCTTTTTGTTTGAAATTATTGGATTCGTATGCGTGTATTTTGTCGGGTTGAAACTTCAGTCCATACCTTTGAATATCGAAATACAATTTCCGTTTCGATAAACACTAAAGCGCAAAGCACGTGTAACAGTTATAAGTCCATTTTCAATGATAGATACAGTACCCACAATTGCGACCCATTCCACTTGTATAATTTAAACGAAATATCATATTATAGAAAAATTTATACAGTAAATATTATCTGATCATAGTAGTATATCTATTGAATTATTTACGAATTTCGAATCTAATAGAATCGAATTGAATTGCATGCTTCATACTTTTGCCTCTGTTGTCAATTCATACGACTTAGGTGTGGAGGAGGATAAATCGTTTTTAAATTTTTCCACAGATTTCATGCGCTTTGAAATGTCAATTAGAGTGGGCCCCGCGATGACACAAGAAAATGTGGGGACGGACTATCTCCAATAATTGGATCGGACTAAGTAGACCCCTCGCCTCGGTGTTGTATAAAATAAAAATACATCAAATTAAAATCAATGCCACGGAAAATGGACTTTTGTCATCTAATTATTTATCGTACCGTAAGAATTAAAGTAAAATGTGAAATGATTTTTTTTAAATGCCTATATATTATTGTGAGAGAAGTTCCAAAAAGTGTGCATATTAAAAAAAGAAACAAGTGTAATTTTAAATTATTTTGTCCTCTATATTTATAAATTAAAAAAATAATATTATTATAATACGACCACTTTTCTTAAATATATTTTCACAAACTTTTGAAAAAAAAAACTTTTTTTTTTATTTTAAAACATAATTTTACTTTATTTTATAATTTATTTTTTTAATATTATTCACAATTATTTTAAACTTAAAAATACATTTATACTATTATTTTTTTATATAAAAAATCAAAAATAATAGTTTTTTTTTTCATATTAAAAAAAGTGATGAGTAATTCATATAAGCTTATTTAAAAATTAATTTTTAGTCTCTCACAGAATAAGTTGCAAGTTGCCCGGTCAAACTAAAACTAGAGAGTAGAGGATAATGTTAAAAATTCAATCATCACAATTTTTCGGTTTTCCTTCTCTTTTGGTAACTACTCTTTATAGTGCTTACCAATTGAATACGTTGTGTACTCCGTACTTATCTTTGATCTATAGTTATGGCATCTTTGATTCAATACCTAAGAACACGATATAAATTGCCTCTTTGATCTATAGTTATGGTTGTTTATTTCCTTTAAAAATTATTTGCTTTAATTTTAAATTCTTCATGTAAACTACTTAAATAAGTGTTGAAATCCAAAGTATATAGTCTAGCGCCTAGGTGGTGAAGTAGTTCCCTTCACATATAACATATTTTTTCTTTCCTCAAATATTTAACGTAGGACAACTCACAATGAAAATCGCAAAATCATAACTTTAACCTCAAATATTCTTCAAAGAAAGAGAATTATACTGCTATGTAGTTTTGTTATTTTGAACCCATTATTTTTTCCACACCTCTATTGATTAGATATGATGAAGAAGATTATGTTTAATGAAATTGGATTAGGTAAAATATGCAGACAATCAACAAAATCTTAACAACTCCAATTCGATGAAATAAAACATATAATATCTCAAATAATTATATGTACATTTTTTTAAATATCTAAACTTGTTATGAACGTACTTAAATATGCGTGCTCCTGTCGCGATGCGTATTTGTAATCGAATAAATGATATAAATAAAACTATTAAAATAATATAGGAAAAAAAACAAGCTTTGACTATAAAAAAACTAAGAAAAGTGACAGAGGCCCCAATTGCCAACCATTCTTGACCTAAAAAAAGAATGGAAAAATAAAAATCTGAACTAACATTAAATCATTGTACACTCTAATTTATTTTTATGCACACACACGTAGTATTTTTTTAAAGAAAAATATTGTATGAAATAAAATAAAAATACACACAAATGTCCAAAATTGATTGCTGGCCCAACAAAGACCTTTGACTCTGTGCACTGGCATTGGACTACAAGCTAAAGCTATAGCGCATTTAGATATTTTTTAAGTCATGCAATTCATCTAATTTAAGCTCACCATATACATTGTCTATATATATATACTATATAGTATACACACACCATTATTCATACTCAAAAACACCAAACTCCCCTTGCTAATTACACAACCAATTAAGATTCACTCCCATGGCTGCTACATGGGAGAAAAACGGCACGGCCCAATCGCATTTGCCCGCCCTCGACCCGCCCATAAAGCCGAAACGAAACAAGTACGCTTTGGCTTGTGCTTTCTTGGCTTCCATGACCTCCATCTTGCTAGGCTATGGTATGTTCCATCGATCGATCGATCAATCGATTAATTTGTTGTCAAATTTTAAACCTAGTTAGTTAAATGTTAGAAGCTGCATCATCTAATATAAGTTGAAAAATTCTCATGCAGATATAGGAGTGATGAGCGGAGCTATAATCTACATACAGAAAAGTATCCCCATGACCGACGTCCAAAAGGAGGTCATCATGGGGATTCTCAACCTCTACTCGCTCATCGGGTCGGCCGCGGCTGGCCGGACCTCCGACTGGATTGGCCGGCGGTACACCATCATCTTCGCCGGATCCATATTTTTCGCCGGAGCTCTGCTCATGGGGTTCGCCACCAACTACGCCTTCCTCATGTTCGGCCGCTTCGTGGCCGGAATCGGAGTCGGATACGCTCTCATGATCGCCCCCGTTTACACGGCAGAGGTGGCGCCGGCTTCTTCCCGGGGATTCCTTTCATCTTTCCCTGAAGTGTTCATCAATTTTGGTAAGTCATTTATTCATTAATTAATTAATTAATGAAGCATCTACTATATAAATATTTAATTATATAACAGAAAAAGAAAAGGATTGTGATTGATTAAATCCAACATTAAATAAACTTTGGCCATTGCTTCGTTGCCAGTTGGTATGACTGAAACTCTGAAAGGTATAGGACAAAAATAATTCTTTGATTTTTATGGGGACAAATAATTAAATGCCCACAACTTTCCACAAATTACGCTTTCGTCCTTGACCCAAACTATTTTCTATATTTATTTCTTTCATGTGACAAATGACCATCAGTATATGTCATATCACATATGCATCATCATTAATTAATTAATTAATTAATTAAACTTTAAAATTAATTTGTTACTTTATTATCGGCGGCTTTTTTATAGGCATACTACTCGGCTACGTATCGAACTTTTTCTTCTCGAAGCTCCCGACCCACCTCGGGTGGCGGTTCATGCTCGGCATCGGCGCCCTCCCGTCCGTCCTCATCGCCCTCGCCGTCCTCTTGATGCCGGAGTCCCCCCGCTGGCTCGTCATGCAGGGCCGCCTAGGCGACGCCAAACTCGTCCTCGACAAGACCTCCGACTCCCTCGACGAGTCAAAGCTCCGCCTAGCCGACATCAAGGAAGCCGCCGGCATCCCCGACCACTGCCACGACGACGTCGTCTCCGTCCCGAAGCGCAGCAAGGGGCAAGGCGTCTGGCGCGAGCTCTTCCTCCGCCCCACCCCCGCCGTGCGCCACATACTAATATGCGCCGTCGGAATCCACTTCTTCCAGCAGTCGAGCGGCGTCGACACCGTCGTCCTCTACAGCCCGGAAATATTCAAGCGAGCCGGAATCACAAAAGACACCGACAAGCTCCTCGCGACGATGGCCGTCGGATTCACGAAAACCGTCTTCATCCTAGTCGCCACGTTCTGGCTCGATAAAGTCGGGCGGCGCCCGCTGCTTTTGTCCAGCGTGGCAGGGATGATTTTATCGTTGGTGGGCCTCGCGATTGGGCTGACTATCGTGGGCCAATCGGACCACAAGCTGGTTTGGGCCATAGCGTTGTGCATAGGGGCAGTTTTGTCTTTTGTCGCGTTCTTCTCGATCGGGATGGGCCCGATCACGTGGGTGTATAGTTCGGAGATTTTTCCGCTGAGGCTGAGGGCGCAGGGGTGCAGCATGGCGGTGGCGGTGAATCGGGTGACGAGCGGGGTGGTGTCAATGACGTTTTTGTCCCTGGCGAGGGCTATCACAATTGGAGGGGCGTTTTTTTTGTACACGGGGGTGGCGGTGGTGGCGTGGGTGTTTTTTTACACGTTGCTGCCGGAGACGCAAGGGAAGACGCTGGAGGAGATGGAGGGGTTGTTCGGGACGTTCTTCGGGTGGAGGTCGACGCTGAGGGTGTTGAACGAGAAGAAGAAGCGCGAGAAAACCGAGCAAGGAGTTGAGATGGGGAATGCTACTTGATAGATATGTATGTGTTGTGTGTGGTGTTGTTTAGAATTAATATAGGGTTATTGCTACTTGATGATGATGATCACAATTCAAGTATTGTGAGTTTGGTTTCTCCAAAAATAATAAGCAAAGCTACTATTTTATATCATACTTTAGCTAGTACTCCCTCGATCCCGAAGCTATAGACACACTTTCCTTTTTGGGATGTCCCATACTTATAGTCACACTCTAAAAAAGGAAAGTTTTTACTTACTCTTTACACTTAAAATATCCCAATATTACCTAAATGCCATTACAATTACATTAGATTTTTACTTCAAAATTTAACTTAAACAACTTAATTACAACAAACACACAATTAGTTACCAGTTCCTCCACATTGTAGCTTGCTGTCTCTATTTGCAGTGATTGAATAGCTCTGAACCACCCTAGGTCTAGAACATTCATGTCTGGTGAGTTGGCAGGTTGGCACACCAATTGGATATCAAATCCATCTTATGTGGCAGCTGCCCTAAAATCTGGATCTTCATTTGATATGTGAGGCCTTGCATTATCTTGTTGAATGAATATCCTTTTGCTAGCACCTGCTGGCCACTTAGCTCTCAAAGCTGGTAGTATTTGAGTCAGCATGCACTCTTTTATAACCTGTTTCAGAGACGCAAGGGAAGACGCTGGAGGAGATGGAGGGGTTGTTCGGGACGTTCTTCGGGTGGAGGTCGACACTGAGGGTGTTGAACGAGAAGAAGAAGCGCGAGAAAACCGAGCAAGGAGTTGAGATGGGGAGTGCTACTTGATAGATATGTATGTGTTGTGTGTGGTGTTGTTTAGAATTAATATAGGGTTATTGCTACTTGATGTTGATGATCACAATTCAAGTATTGTGAGTTTGGTTTCTCCAAAAATAATAAGCAAAGCTACTATTTTATATCATACCTTAATTAGTAGTATACATTAAGTGAAATTATGAAAGTAGGAACGATAATAATTTAAAAAGTATTTTAAGGTGTAACTTACCTTTGACTTTGACATGATATTAAGAGCAAACTCAACAAAATGATGAGTCAATGAGTGATTTTTTTTACTTGTCCAAAATATGTCAATGAGTAGAGTCTACAAAATCGAGGCTACTCGTGAAGAGACGTGTTAAATATTTTACATCAGTTGTAAATAAATCTTAAATCTCAATATAAGTTAGATTAACTTATAATTTTAATTAAACATTTTAAATTGTTATTTACCCGATTTTTACATACACAAATAAAATTAAAGCCAATCTAAATGTTATTGAATAGATGATATGTACAAAATTGACATAGGTTTGTTGTTTGAATGGATTGCAATTAACCATCAATTTAAGGATATTGTAGGATGTTGTATGAAGTGTTTTTTTTATTTTTAACATCTAAAGTTTATTTTATTTTTAACTCAACTTGAAAGGAATTGAATGAATATTATGTGAAACTAAATATTAAAAGTGAATCGAGTCTAAATACTCAACCAAGTTAGAAAATGAGAACATAAACATTAAAATAAAAATTAAAATATTGAGGTTAACTTTAGTACTAAGTAAGTTTTATTTAATTTTCATTATTATTGATAGAAGATTTCAATGAATATTCTTTGATAAAATAATTTATTAACTTAATAACTCTTTTTCCCGCTTTAGGCAACACGGAAAAGAATGTGATGCGCTTTCGTCCAAATCTAAATCTGGGTTACTCGAAGGAAAACCTTCTTCTCAATTCATGATAATCCGATAATTAATTAATTAAAAGGAATGTACGCCATTAGAGACAGTGTCTACCAGAAGCTTCCGAAATTATTTTCCGACTCACAATCTTGTCACGAGACGGCAGATCAAGATCCCCAGGTGCTTTTTTATTTATTTAATTTATGCATATTTTTTTATGTTTCCAGCTGATTTGGGGCTTTTTGATGAACTAGGGATTTAGTTAAATGATTATATACTTTTTTTTATGCAATGTGAATTGTTTTTTGAGATTGATTTCGTTTAGATGGTGATGCTGATTTTTTTATTCCCTGTTTCGGTTATGTATAGTAATGGATCTGAACCACTTGATAAATTAGAACCTGCTGGATTTTCTCTCTCAAATTTCTGGATTTTAGATATGATTGATATGTATGGTTTATGAAGTTGTAAGAAACTTATTTCAATTTTAATATAATACTAGGGGTTTATGTATGTGTATAGGTCAGGCAATATGCTAAAGACGAGAAATCGTCGTCTTCTACAATGGCCTTCGTTAGCCTTGGATGGTTTAGGTCAAAAGCGCGCGCTAACGAGGGCGGATTTACAGAGTCAGACTCGTTTAAATGGAGAAGTAAATCCTTTGCATGTAAAGATAAACCGTTGGATACAGAATTCAATGAAGAAATTAGTCAGTTAGAATATGAAGAACCCGGCTCTGGGACAAGCACCAGCAACAGCTCGGAAGTCTTTGAAGATGCCGCTACACCACATACGTTTGAGAAACGCACTCCAAAGTTTTTGGATGAGTCTCGTTTCATTACTCATGATTTGTATCAGTTCTTTGAGGCATCCCTTCCTAATATAGTGAAAGGTTGCGAATGGGTTCTCTTGTACAGGTATGTTTGAATGTGATATTGGTAAATAACAAAAGAAATAATTTCATTTAGTTACACCTTCGTTTTTCACAATTCTTCAACCTTCAAATAATTTCAATGGAGTATTCTGATTTTCAATGTTTTGTTTTCCAAGAAATAGATGTAGACCATTTTTGAAAAGTAGTTGTTGAAGAAATCATTTCTGAAGAAATATGGAAGGTTAGATTGTGTAATTGCAAAATAAAATTAAAATAATGAAGCTAGTATTTAATTGCAAAACGATTTCGAAAAAAAAAAAAAATGGAAATTTGTATAAATTTTTTGAACTTGTGAAGATAGAAATAAGTATCATGGGGTTTGTAATTTTGATAATCTGTCAAACTTTGTAATTGCACTACTAAAATTTTCATGGATATCTAATAATTTGCTGAATGAATGAAGGGCAGTACGGCAAGACATGGTATATCACTTCATACACTTATCCGGAAGAGTGTCGGCCTTAATGGTCCTTGTCTATTGGTATGCAGACTGCAAGTTGTACTAAATGACATGCTTTAACCTGTTTCATGAGAAACGAAACCACTTTTTTGTTTGTAGGTTACTGGTGATAAGCAAGGTGCTGTATTTGGTGGATTACTTGATTGCCCCTTGAGGCCTACTGCGAAAAGGAAATATCAAGTATGTGTTATGCTTGTCAAATGTAATCCCGTTGTAAAGGGTGAATTATGCCATGGATCAGGCCCACCTTACAGTGTGGACCCCATAAGTTTAGCTTTTATGTAATGTCCCTAGAAATTTAAATTGTTATAACTTGTTTGTATATTTATTGGACAAATATCTAACAGGGAACAACTCAAAGTTTTGTCTTTACAACATTGTATGGTGAACCGAGGCTATTTAGACCAACTGGTAAGCACAACTATACCTACATATTTCTAATTTTGGTTTTTTAATCAGGTTATACCATATTGGTAGTTTTTGTAGCCAACACTTAGTTTTATTCCAAACCACATTGTATTAGTTATGCATGCATGAATATATGTGAGCATTTACGTGTGTGTTGATGATGTTGGTATTTGATTGATGCTAACGTCAAAATTCAACTAGGAGTCTTTGGATTATGTTATACCCTTTCAGAAGTAACATTATACCATCTTTGTTCATTATTATAATTTGAATAGGTGCCAACCGATACTTCTATTTGTGCGTGAATGACTTGCTTGCTCTTGGAGGGGGTGCAAACTTTGCTTTATCCTTGAATGAAGATTTGTAAGTATTTTTCTCCACATTGCAAAATCAAATATGGTTCTTAATGTTGTATCGTGTGTGTTTGTGTGTATGCGCCTATTCTCTTACATGATTCGTCAATGTAGATTATGTGGAACGAGTGGACCTTGTGAAACATTTGGCAACTCATGTTTAGCTCATGAACAAGAGTTTGATTTGAAGAATGTAGAGGTATTTTGTCTTTTGGGTTAATTGCTTTGGGGTTTCAATCAGACTAATTAGAAAAAGAAGAAAAAAAAAAAAAAAAACAGATTCCTTTGGAATAATTAATTTCCCCACACACTCATGTAATTTTGTTCTTGTTTCTGTCCTTTTCAGCTGTGGGGGTTTACACACCGCATCGCAATATCTTAAGTGAAGCATAAGATATTACTTTGCCCCAATTTATTCATTGATTTGAGGACCTATTATAATCATTTTTTATACAAAATTGGAAAAACGTTAAAGAGTTTTGAAGCCTTTTACAGTTACAAGAATTTATTTTTTATTTTTATTTTTATTTTTGTTGGGCTTTATATAATTCATATTTTTATTTGTAAATCTACTGAATACTATTGAGTATCATTTGTATTATTATCATTTTTTATACATGAGAATATTGCTGGGATAATATAAAAATCTTGATATTATAATGGACTTATATATTTATAAAAAATATAGTTTATTTTAAATAACACTACAATTTTTTTTACTTGTAATTTATATCATACAAAAATATCAATTGGGTGATAGTGTTCTTTCATCCTACATAATACTACTAACATAAAGGGAAAACTGTCCATTTATCAATTATCACATAAAATAAGTTACAATTCAAATTCCCAAGGTTTTTTTTTTATCATACAAAGTCCTACATCAAGGACAGAAGAGTCCAGCTACACGTTCAAGAATATACAAATCAATAGCTTACTCACGAATTAATTTGTTTTGTGTAAGAGGCTTGCCGAGCCTCAACAAAATCATATATGCTTGAAGCATCACCTTGCAATACAATCTTTCCATCTTCCATGTACACTGCACCATCTGCATACTCGAGTTCTTCGAGCCGATGGGTAACCCATAATGCTGTAGTTCCCAAGGAACTAGTCATAGAGCTTTTAACTGCTCGTAAAACCCCGACCTACCACAAAAAAGCAATTCAATGCATGCATCGAATCTTGAAGAAGGTAAATTATATGTAGATCATGATTCACATTGCAGGTTTGATCCTTGTATTCTTTTGTTATTATGTGATGTATGATAACTAGCTTGTGAAACCTAACCTACCACGAAGTAGCAAATAACTCGATGCACAAATCACAAGGGAAAATGAAGAGTAAATTATCCACATTGCTGGGTAAACATGATGTATATTTAGTTATTATATGATGTATCTAGTTGTTTTAGTGGCTATGTTGTATATTACTACTATCTCATAATAATTTATATTTTGCTTAATATTATTTACATTTCACTATTAATTTGTGTATTTAATGGATCAAGCCTGCCTTGAAACATGGTTCCTTATCCATGATATAAGAGGGAGAGAAAAAGAAATGCAATTTAATTATCATTCAATTTAATTAACAGTCTTAATTAATCATAGCTATATGCTGGATAAACAATATCCGTCATAATCTTGAAGAAGCGGATACTAAAGTAGTGTCTATCGATTGTGTATATTCTACGGAAGTTGATTGTTATTCAGCAGTTCACTCAAAACCGTACTTTTTCTCATCAATATGCACTAACAATATATTTTACTTCAAAATAACTCGAAATTAATGAGAACCGTTTCCAACTTTTTCTATCCTCTTTTACTCAGCCGCCACCCAAAAGAAAAGATGACATTAAGTACTGAATTATCAATACCTGATCAACTTCATCCAAGAATGATGTGAGCTCGTCTAGTAACAATACTTTGCATGCTTCGGCTAGAGCCCCAGCTATCGCAACCCTCTGTTTCTGACCACCACTCAGAGTTTGAACAGGTCTCTAGAGTGAAAATGGTGGTTAAGCATTACAAATAATACATTTAAGAACAAACTATAAATAAGTTGTTAGTTTTTTATAAACCTGTAAATATTCATACATTCCAACTGCGTCCAAAGCTTTAGCCACTCTAGAAGTAATCTCATCATTGGCTATGCTAAGTTTGCCCAGGCCAAATGCGACATCTGCCTCCACAGTGGGCATAACTACCTGAAAAAAATAGGTCGCCAAATGTTTGTCCCTGTTAGTTAACAAGATCATAGCTATACAAAAAAACTGAAAAATCACAAAACCCCCATTGAGGTTTGCTTCCACTTGCATTTTGCCCCATCTGTTATTAAACTAATGGAAATGTCTAACATCATGAAATGTATTATATTTACACACCCAGCTTTTCAGAAAACTACAAATTACCCCCAAGTTTTCATCTGGCTATTGTAGGTACTTTAAATTGGGTGATGTAAATGTAAGAAGAGAAAATTTTGGGGTGGTTTGATATTTAGAATAGTTAAGATAATAATTGTAGAACAAAAACAATTAGATCATAAATTTACGTTCTCTCAACTAATGACATGTGCAAAATGCAAGGCGAACGTAACCTCAAGGGTGGGTTTTGTAATTTTTGAAGTTAGTTGGGTCTCATTTGTAATTTAGCTAAACTCAAGGGTAGCTTTAGTAATCATCTCTGATACTAATCAAATCATATCACAGTAACTATATTCTTTCCACCATACTTTATGAAGATCTTGGCTCGTAAATGATCATAACATGAGTCAGCCAACAAATGTTTTCGATGCAGACCAGTATAGGCCATTATATGTACCTTTTCTCGGATTTCAATCCATGAGCGACAGCATAAATGAAAATGCGGAAGAAAGTGTGGGATTATTAAAGCTGCCTAGATTCCATCCATTCATAACAAATTATGCGCGACCTTAGCGATTTTATTTTTAAAGGAAGACACAGTTATTAGAAGTTCAAGTAGTGTACCAATCGTAAATTGTAATCTGGATAAACCAACCTGATGATCAGGATTCTGAAACACAAAGCTCCTTGGCTTCTTCACACGCAAATACCCACCACTAGGATTCAATAAACCGCCCAAAATCTGTTCAGCATTGTAAACCAACAATAATACAGCGTTTAGAACAATAAATTAGGGCTCATGGACTCTGAGACAAGTATATACAAAATTCCAACTGAATCTTATGAAAAATTCTACTATAATTAACTTTCTCTATCTCACACACAGACACCTTTAGGAGGGTAGATTTCCCGCAGCCATTGGGGCCTAGGAGCATCCAGAACTGTCCGGAGGGGATGCTGAGCGAGCATTCGTTGAGAATCGGAACATGTTTTCCTTGCCTAGTTGTGACCGAGTAGCTCAGATTCCGGCAATCTATTGCCAAATTCTCGGCGACCGGGGAAGAAATCCCGGCGGAGTGAGAACGGATGAGTGGGAGTTGCGCCGCTGCAGTGGCGCGGACCACGGCGGTGGAATTCATTCCAAATCCGATGAGATCAAACCCGCGGCAAATTGAGTCGAATTGGTCTGATTGGTTTTAAGACGAAGCACTGCTACTCGGTAATTGGATGAAATTGAATTGTGCCCCGGGAGATAAAACACCTAAACCACTGCACCATCTCAGCAACTTTGTTAATTGTAAATTCTTTAATGTTATTATAAAATTTAAACTAATAAGATTATAATTTTTTTATTATTTTGAAACAAAATTAATACATACAGTAATTAGTTAAACATTTTTTTTGTTAAATTAAAAATTAAAAAAAAAATAAAAATATCAAAATTTATCATTTTTATTAAATAAATTGTTCATGAAATAAAAAAATGAATTAATCTTTAAATGTAATTTATTTAATAATTAATATATTACGAAACATAAATTAATCAAATAATTACTTAAGATATAATTAGTTAAATATTTTTATTGTTAAATTAGACATTAATAAAATAAAAATATCAAAATTTATTATTTTTATTAAATAATTTGTTCATAAAATATAAAAATGAATTAATCTTTAAATGTAATTTATTTAATAATTAATATATTACAAAACATAAATTAATTAAATAATTACTTAAATAATTATTAAAAAAAATTAATAATTAAAAATTATTCAAAATTAATTAAACACATTAATATACAGTGTAGCGGCGCGGTTAATTGTTTTGTCTTAGGTTCGAATCCTTACCCATAAATGATACAGTTGTTAGTATGAGTAGTATTTTACTCATTATTCTTGACAACTCGAACAAATTAACAAAAACCCAAAACAGACGAGCTTCAAGTCGATCAATAAAAAGGGGCTACATCTTTATACTTTACAAATCGAGGAAAAACAAATGTACTTCGACATCTTGATTGATTCCCCAATGAAAAAAATAGCACTTTTTTTTTTCTCTCCCTGCAGCTTTTCCTCAACTACAAATGTGCCCAGCAGAAATTTACTTAGAGATACAGCATGTACAATTACCAGAAAAAGAAACCGTTTAGTCTCATTTCTCGATGCCCTGTTGAACAAACTGAATCGCATCATAACCAGCAGTGCTCCACTTGTCATAGGAATCGGCACAAACATAGATCATATAGTTAGCCGCCTCACGATCAGTCATCTCAGGATGAAACCTCTTGCGAAGATTCCCAATAGGATCCCCTCTGCTAAGGCAAGGCAACCCGCTGTCCATCATCATTGAGACCGTGCTTATGATCCCATCCATATGGCGGCGGGCGGCCAGATAACCCTTCACGCACAAGCTGTGCACAAGAAAAAATTAATCTATTTAATGGGCAAATAAAGCGGAAGGTCATTATATTGGCAGTTAGCTGATGTGCGGATCTTACCGTACGAATCGGTACCAAGTGTCGCTTTTCATCACCCCTGATGGGTCAACTAATTGAGTCATTTCGTGGCTCAGTTTGAAGTGGGCACTCTCAAATTTCATGTTTCCACCGGGTGAAGTTTCCAGAATGAAACCAAAATCAATATGGACGAGCCTGCCTGCACTGCATTCACAAACAATGAAACTTGGAATCTGAGATTCATGGTCAAGATGTGAAATAAGTTTTGAGTAGATTAACAAAGTTCACAAGACACAGGTCTGTGGATAAATTGACAGCGGAATCGTAAATATCTGGGCTGAATGCAACTAAAAGAGCATATACCTAAATGCTTGATGATAAATTACGAACCGATGTTTAATATGCTACTGTACTGTGGTTACAATATGAACAGAACAGCAAACTTAAGTGTAGCTTCTCTTATGGACCTGTGCACACTGTCTATAGAAATGCTACCTGTCCAATAAAAGATTCCCATTATGTCTATCTTTTGGTTGAAGCAAGAAGCTAGCAACTGCATATCCAGCGCTGCTAATGAGAAAATTTTCACGAGCAGCTTCAAAGCTTGACGAGCCAACAGGACCAAAGTCCTGTTGAAATATCTCATATAGACCACCATCAGTGGTCTCACCCATCTGACTCCTGCTTCGTGAATTGGGTACAACCTGCCAAGTGAAAAGGATCAAATAATCTTTGCATATCCTTAAAAGTTATCCTTTATAGAAATAAATATCAACGGGATATTTGAAGTTTTGAAAGATAGTTACTGTCTGTTTTAATGGCACTGAAGGTCTACACCACAATGGTGTTTTTCGTAATTTATCACTTATTTTATCTACAAATATCACTTGCCAGCATATATATATATATATATATATATATATATATATATATATATATATATATATATATCGGAAACATTTTCATGTGGATTTTAAGTTTATAAACTAAAGCCCAGTTGGGCCAGGCACAGATGACTCTTTCAATAGGTCCAACAGATGGCTCATCAAACTGCTGAGATGAATGTACCTCAATAATTCCTCTCCCCGGTCCAGTTGGCAGTACTCCATAAGGAAACAAATAGAGCTTAAGCCCAACGGCTTCAAAGATGTCCTTCAAAAGTGATATCACTTGTAAAGCTAAAACGTCTTGCCGACAGTCATCCCCGACCTATATGCAAACCTAGCTTCATGAGGCAACAATTTATAACTTTTGACAAGAAAAACTGCATTGTATAATAAAACAAACATTTTCTAAGTTTAATCCACATATTTAAAATTTTATGTTTCTCTACAAACAAAATACAGGAAATAAGCAATTTTTCTATATCACAAAGGCACCTACCTCTACACGATGACGATGTTAACCTAAGTCGAAGGATACATTATATATCAAACCTTCCCAATAAGAATAGTAAATGCATCAGCAAGCAACAATTATCCATAAAAAGGAGGATAGAAGATGTTGGCTACCTTTATATTAATTAAGTTTTGAAAGATATTCAAATTAAATTTACTGAGTAAGCTTACTAATGCTCCTTGGGATATATGATATACCTTGAAAATACAAGCTTGGGGCTTTACATCTTTTTCGTCCCCATCCCGATCCACCACATTGAACGTGATCATTATAGGAACTTTTGCCGCTGATTGTAGAGGGATACCACTATCAACCTGAATACCCCTAACAAGTTTAGCAGGCGCAGTAGGTAGGTATAGATCATCTCCGTCCATCTCGATTTTCTCCAACTCCCTATTTCAACATGAAGGTAGAATAACCCATAATCACAGGTCAGTTACATATATATATATATATATATATATATATATATATATATATATATATATATATATATATATATATATATATATATATATATATATAAGTACATGAGATACAAGCTTGCAAGAAATTTTCCCAAACAGTTAATCTGTTACCTTCTTATACCAGCTCGTCTTTCCTCCTTTGGGAGTGGAAATAGGACTCCAGATATAGATGTAACTTTGTCAAAGAAGTCAAATTCTCTTTGAAACACGGCAAGAGCTTTAGGACTGAAACCATCGATAATTCGTTGCCTAACAACCGGCAGTAGTGCTTGAAACGCGTTATTCTGGATTTTTTAAATAATGCACAAAAAAGCAGTACACCAGAAATACTGAATTAGATCAACAGAAATTAAATACATGCAATGTGTGTATTTCTACTGTGATTATATAGGCTGAAAATATTCAACTAATAGCATACAATGGATCTTTTTCGAGAGACTAAAAGCAATTCTAAGAATCCAATGAAAAACACGAATTTACAAAAAAACACGAATATGTTCTTTTTACTTATAACATGCAGAAGTATTTTTTATTTATACCAAACATAAATATTCTTTATTTATAGCATATTTAGCATTGATTCACAAACCATGCATAAAAACAAAATATATTGAAAAGATGAAGGCAAACAATGCATATTTCAATTTTCCTACAGTGCAGAATCTATTACTTATGAGGAAGCATACCGTGGCAGATTGTGCATCATTCTCTGACTCAGAGTCACTAGTCTCACCCTGCAAAAGCATATTGTTGTTAAGTATAATATAAAGCAGTCTCACACTGCATGATAAGCTGTATTAATATTTCTTCAACAATCAATAGTAAATAAAAATAAAGTTAATTTTCACCTGCAAATGCCATATCAATATGTGGGAAAAAATATCACTCCTTTGCGCAGCTCTAAGTAAGTATCCCTCGACCAACTTCTGCAAAATAGAGCGAACCAACATGAAAGATCCATTATCACTTAAATGTGGAAGCAAGAAAAATCACTTCACAAAATTGAGCAAATAATTGGTCAGATGGTGATACTACAGACTGCTAAACACCTTAAACCATATCATTATTTCTACTATTCTTTTGTCCATTTATAGTAAAATGTCAAGAACACCCTATTTGCTTAAGTATCCCTCGACCAACTTCTGCAAAATAGAGCGAGCCAACATGAAAGATCCATTATCACTTCAATGTGGAAGCAAGAAAAATAACTTCACAAAATTGAGCAAATAATTGGTCAGATGGTGATACTACAGACTGCAAAACACCTTAAACCATACCATTATTTCTACTATTCTTTTGACCATTTATAGTAAAATGTCAAGAACACCCTATTTGCTTAATTACCCCATGGCCCATGTATTATCTTTTACTACATCAAGTAATTTCACAAGCTGTGAAACACATTAAACTCAGCATCAACAGAGTTCACAGAAGACAAAATTCGAAACTAATTAATCAATTATCATGCAGTTATACTAGGATTGACTTCTTTAGGTTGGCAGATCATCATGTCCAAAAATAAAAACATAAAAATGTCAAAACAAGAACTCACCCCTTCATCATATCGTAGTGCCTGAACCAGCTGAGGCATGAAGAATGTTACTCTCTCAGGTGGATATGTTTCCAATACCCTGAGAACATAAGCCATCACTCGTGGGTGGCCTTTATATGCTGGAGTAAGGAAATCCAAGGCTTGTGTAATTGAACAAGCTGCCCAGTGTGGCAATTGTTGCAAGAATGCTGAATTCTCATCCACCGCTTTGGGCGTGACAAAATATGGCAAGGCTTCGGCAATATTGCGCAACTGCAATATATGTGACTACAGGAGGAACATAAAAGCATAGGTCAAATTGAGGTCAAACTGAATATCATACTAAGGAAAGAAAAACAATGATGTAAGAAAGTGAATCACAGAAAGCATAACAGTCATTGATGGATTATCACTCAGATATATGATTAGAATATAACTGATGAAACTAGCACACATACTGCACAATTAAGTATTGTATAGACTATAACAATTAACAAAACAGGAAAAAAGGCTTAAACTACCACTCTCTTCTCCTATGTCAGAACTCACTTCTACTGTAAAATTATTTAAAAATATGAATTAAAAAATTATGACGCTCTTGCAACTTTTCTCATTCATAAACATACTTGAACTAGTTGAGTGATTTCAGTCTTTAGAGCAACATTTGCTTGAAATCTAGCAGCTAATGATAGAGCAATTCGGGGATCAACAGAAAAGGCCGTTCGCGCAAAGTCTATCCATTTCTCCGAACTAATTTTAAGCTTATAAGTGGTTTCCCTGTATTAGACATAAGACAGGAAGATTAAAATAGGATTTGCCTCCATCATATAAAACAACAAAGTAATTTTGAGATTATTCGAGAAAAAAACTCAAAAGGAAAGTACTTTGATCCAACTGGTTGAGCCCAAACTTCAAGCCTGTCAGCCTCATATTGGCACAGCATCAGCAGTAACCGCCTGCGCTTGTCTCGTCCAGAAGCATAGTTTTCCATCTGACCCCAGACTGGGTGATATTGATCCTTCTGCAGAAGAAAAAACTTCTTCCACTTCATAAACCTCATTAAAATATTTTTTGTAATAAGAAGTTTTACTACTATGATTTAAGGGCTGAGAGTTGCAAGATTTCCTGTTTTATAATCTTACCACATCAACTACAGAGCTACCATTTTCAACATCTCGAGCTACACTCTGGGCAGTCTCCAACCGCTCATTTAATAGATGTTGGACAAAAAATGAAACGGACTGAGCTTCAGTCTGAGAAAAATTATTGTTGTTAAGGTCAAACCACTCCGGTTCATGAGCAAACCACCCTAAGGATGCCCTACAGAATACACACCAGATTACTCAGACATCAATATACTTCAAAGAAAGCGATAAATTTAGAAAATAGCAGCTTAAGCGAGCCCCAAGTATAAGCAAAAAGAGACATGACTAAGGAAGATCACTAAAGTGCTAAAATCATGACGAGAATCTGTAATATCAAGTTGATCAGCAGCATTAACAGATAGAAAAAAGAAGTTTCATGTTCTCAATAAATGTGTGTGTGTTTCTGTCAAAGACTCAAAAGGTATATCAAAGCAGAAAGATTATAACAACTAAATGCCCATAGAAACAACAAATCTTCTGTAAAAATATATTTTGCATTCATCTTTAAATTATAATGTTAAAAGAATTAAAAACTCAATTCTTATGATTTGATTTCTCGCATAAGATAAAACTTCATACTTTTCCTCAGGGCGTTTTTTAGTAGGTTACAACTAGGTGAATCTTAAATAATATAATTGTTACTCGATAGCAGATAGAAAACATGCAAAGAATATATTTTCTTCTATAAAACATCCGCAAGAACAAAGGAATGGACTAATAATAAAGGAATGGACTAAAATAAAAGCTGAATTCTTCTTAATGGTCTTGTACCTATATATTCTATCCTCTAGCAACTGAAGCCCTGATCTGAAGTTCTGAAGGTTACCCTGTGTTTCGCATGAACACAATTTCAGGCCAAAAAGCATAATAGTGAAGAAAGTTCCTGTAGCAGCAGGATGCCGAGAGAATTTCCAGGGGAGTTTTGTCGTTCCTTGTAACATTCGACCAAGTAGCAAAAGCTGTTCAACACTATCATGTCGAACTACCTGAAATGGCAAGATTACAAAACTAAATGGATCAATAGACAATACTGAATACTTTGTGGGTTTCAAGAAAACAATTGCTACTCCTGCTAAATACTAGTCCAATAATGAGCAAATTCTTCAAGTTCAAGCATATGTGACTGTAAATTTAAGAGAGAATTATCAAGTAACATTTGAAATCAGAGTGAAATCTCGATGGTGGTCGATGCAGAAGGCATTGATGCTGAATAATGCATACAAGATTATATGTGTGATGCTTACTTCAAATCTATCAATAAAAAATCCAAGCCACAACTTATGAGCCATTATTTGTTCAACGGGGTCTTTCTCAGGCTGCAGCTCAGGTTCTCCGGGAGCAAGATGGGGCCTCAGCTTTGCAGAAGGTCCAGAGAACCTTACATCAGATGCAAAAATGCCTCGCTTTGTGTCTATTGTCCATAACCATGCATCTACAAGCTCAGAAAGGACAAGAGATCCCAACTGAGGAGCAGCAGACACTAACCACGTCCATATATACACGCCAGTCTCCACAGCATCAGTTGTGGATATGTAAGCTGGACACCAGCAAAGGAGGCGTAGAAGTTGCGCAAAGCTCTCACTGTTTGAATTTAAATCTGAATTCTGAAAAACAAGTTATATCATTATAAGTTAATAAAAACTCACATTAGTCTTTTTATCATGATAAATAAAAAAATATTTTTTTTACCAGATTTGAAAGAATCAAGGCCGTAGCTTGAGAACAACTTTCACGAAATTTAGATTTGTGTACATCCTCCCCTTTCTCTGCAGTATTTACAAACTTTTGAAGCAGCTTCACAAATTTGGAAAGCAAAATCTCATTGAAGGATTCATTTGTGGTTTGTGGTGATTGGGGAGAATATCCCATAACTGGAAGGTCAAGATCGAGGCCATCACTAGATTGACTAAGGCCACCAATGCTATCATATAACCTTCTCATGCCCAAAATTTCTCCAGCATGGTTACACTTAGTGGTCGCACTGACCATTCCAGTATTAAGAACCTCTAAATTGAATGCATCAGCCAGTTTCAAGTTTCCTCCTGAAGCCGCAGCAGCAGCAGCCATGACTGCAGGAATATTTGCAGTTTTTGTACCGGTCCAACAATCATTCTTACCGGTACCAATCCTTATCTCAGACAATAGAGATACCACATCAGCCGTAGGCTGTGTTCTCTGCAATGTATTAGCTTTGCACAGGTTTTCCTGAACATCATAGGTTTTGAAATAAGTAGTTAATAGTAATAGACTAATAGTGCATCTCCACGCACCATTAATTGTACTTATGGTGATGGAAAAGATAACACATTTATAAAACTCGGCAATGACTGCAAATAATATATCCTGAAGGAAAAACATATTGAAATAAAGAAAAGGAACAAGTAAACTGATAGCCATACCACTTTAAAAAGTAACAAAGAAACCAGATGAAATGCAAACACAGGGAATGTAAAAAAACCTGAAGAAGACCCTGAGTAGTGCATGGAGCATTTGAAAGTGAAACAACAATCCACTCCCGAACAATCTTTTGATATAAAGAGCGGACATTGGCAATATAAGCAGGATCACTAACAACAGCGGATGGTGGATCATTATGCATTGCGAGTAGCAGCACATCCAGACAAGAAGAATTCCATAAAATCTGCAGGCCATGAAAAACATTTACTGGTATCACTGGATATTGATGCAAGTAGATGTAGAGAAAGGAAATACAACCATAATGCAATTTCACCTGTGGAAATCTATCTCTAAGTTGAGTTAACAAACTAACAGATATAACTCGCACAAGCTCGTCCCTTTGAGACAAGTTTTTTACGAGGAAACATGCATGTATAGAGAGAGTGGAATCTCTGACCCCGGCTTCGGGCCCAGTATCAGATGATCGATCCTCCTGCCACAAGTCGCATAGACCATAATATTTGGAAATAAATCTCCAAAGAAGAAAACAGAAAACAAAATATATTGAGAAAATAAAACAAATAGATCGAGTCCATATATGCTTCAAATCATCACCATGGACGGTAGTTAGTAGCTAATTTGTCACATGCACATGGTGAACTGATGAGCACGTGCACAAACATAAACAAGAACAAGAAAGAATGCGGATGATTGATAGAATACCAGCCATGTTGTAGCTGTTTCAAATGCCTGATGGACCAGAGCTGTCAAACACTGGGAGACAGCAGGCACAAGATTAGGACTTCTTAGGTATTCAAACACACAGCTGAATGCACTCCGAGAAGCATTTGATTCTGGGCCTCCATTGAGAATGCCACCATTGCTGCTAAATCGTATTATCTCCAAAAATGCTACAGCTAAAAGATAGGTTGCCTTCACACCTGTAGAAGTCAGAAGAATAGTATCCCTTTTTTATTATTTTGTTTACCCTGCTCACAGCCTTGCCAAATAAGAAGCCTTTGATAACCCAGTTAAAGACCTGAAATTGAACTCATTGCAGAAATTTTCACTCGCCCTCCTAAAGCAGCAGAGAGTGCAGTTCTTTGACTCACAGCAGCTTTATCATTTCCACTCCCACGCCGACTGCCAGGGTTGTGAAGAGCATTAAGCTCCAACTCATCTTCAAGCCATTTCACAGAGCTCACAACCTGATCAATACATGTTTACTCTCAGAAGTCAGAACCCTATCCTTATAGCAAATTTATAATGATATCAATGTAATTAATAATGCCACAAATCAAGCAACTATAGAGTCATTAGATATTCAGAATCCCCCACGTTATGATGAACTTCATATTCAATATGGATCGTAAATCATGTAGAACCTCCACAGCCTAAGCTACTTTGAGCTGAATATCTAAATATAAGTGCACAAGAAATTTCTCATGACAAAGGAGTACCACATAAGGCACATTTGAGCGAGTAGCAGAGATAAAAGAGTTTCAACTACAGAACATTTGGGGAAAAAACACCGAGTCTTTCAACTCAACAAACATCAAGTAAGGTAAATCCAAATGCACATGCATATGAATATTCAGAGAGATGTTCAGTTCTTTTTTTATAAATTATTCAGTATTCACAAACAAATGATGACCCCAAAAACATAATAGCAAAAGAAAAGCATACTCTAAGTCAACTCACAAGAGGAGGGGTCCCTTGAGAAATTCGCTTAACAGCAGATGACCATAATGAATTCCACATATATGGTCCACCTACAGCTTGGAGAGGGATGGTGCCCACACTACCTACACTATTAAGTGCAGTTGAAACTGACTTTGTTGTAGCTTGGGTTTTCTGTATTGGAGGTGCTAACCCAAAGAGAGCGATATAGAACCACAAGTTTCGGAATAGCTTCAAGAGTGAAGGTTCCACATTTACACCAGGCTCGAAGTCTGAACATATTTCAGCCACGGCAGGGAGCAGAGGTCCAAGAAAATCTGCCCCACTCCTGAAATATTTATTTCATCAGTGAGGAAATCACAGCATCGCATTCAAACAAAGACACTAACAAATCAACTATGCTAAACTTTACCTTCCACTCTTCAATTCTGCAGCCAAGCCCACATCTGAGCACAGTGACAGCAAGCGCTGACGGTAATCTAAACGCAATTTATTACACGTAATACCTCCCGCAATAGACAAAAAACCTGCAGGCAAAGTCTAGAGTGTAGTTGAAGCAGTAAGAACCCATATCAAAAAATTATTCTGATCACTAATATGCTATCAAACAAAGTGACGCAAAGTTAAATTATACCTCAATGCGTTCAGTTGTGGCTTCAGGTACTTGGGTTTTACTTTCAGCAGAATCAACAGCAGAGAGTTTTCCCAAGTAGCTCCGAGTCATATAAACGACAGCTTCACGGTATGATTTCTCAAAACCTAAACTCGCCAGGCGAGAAACAGCATCAAGAAGCTGCAGTAACTCAACAAAAGCAGTTTGAGAAAATTGTACAAGAGAAATTATAGCATAAACAAATAAGAGCAGTTTATTTAGGAGATGCAAAAATCATGTGTTTTTAATAAAATTTTTTATTATAAGTTTATAACTAGCTTAGATTGAAGAAAAATTCAATATATTATGCATCGAAGAGATTGGAACAAACCCGGTTTCTCAAAAAGCCTGGATTTGAAGCATCACCCTCTTCTAAACTCTCAATAAATAGAGGTAATATCATATCAACAACTTCGGGCTTTTTAACAAAAACATTCAACTCAGCTAACAAGTGTATGACATTCAACTGAACAGGTGGAGCTGCAGGCTTCTCTTTGACATCCTGAAAAGTACACAAATTTAAAAATCTAGCAAAAGGAATGTACAATTTGGTCTCAAAGTAATGTAGACTGGGAAATGAGCATATAAAATTAAGTGGTTTGCAAATAATTGAACAACATGATTCTATTTGAGTATGAAACAGGACCTCATACATCAATATGGAATCTGCATATAGAGTTCCAATAAAGTCGTGGTTCTGAGCAAAAGGCGTTGTACATATGAAAGTGCAAGAAGTATTTTTAAATTGCATAGTCTGATAACTGTGTTTTAAGGCATA
Source organism: Euphrasia confusa (assembly GCA_954870475.1). NCBI lineage: Eukaryota > Viridiplantae > Streptophyta > Magnoliopsida > Lamiales > Orobanchaceae > Euphrasia > Euphrasia confusa. The sequence continues at coordinate 40,964,751 of OX940952.1, forward strand.
AGTTGTGACCCAAAATTCTGATTTTCTTATATTGTGCATAGGCTTGAACTTAAGTGCCTTTGTTGCATAGATTGCAAGTGAGTCGTATTCTATTGCTTCACAAAGGAACAATTTAAAGAGCATGAAGACAAGTGGCAGTCATAGAGAGAATAATAATGATTGTAGGTCTAAAAACTATTTAACATTAACAATAACTGCAGCTATAAAGAGTATACTGACATCAAAAGCTATTAAGTGCACTAACCTCTTCCTCGTAATCATTTCTTTCTCGAACACTAGTGGCCAGTCCCATGATAAAAGTATCTACAGAAGACCGGTCTTTAGCCCATCCAAATTCAATTATCTCACAGCATGTCTTTAAGACACTTTCAAACATGGATCCCCGGCTGCTGGCCAAAGTGTCAGCCTGTCCATAGCAGATCACAGGAAACCATTCATTAATGCAATTCTACAAGTTTCGTGGAGATATATCATATGTTCAACTGAAGTAAATGTACCTGAGAACAAGTAGCCAGCACAAGAGGTTTAAAACGAATGAGCAAGACTCGGAGGAGCTGCCCACCACGAATTACAGCAGCTTGAGAAATTCCAGAAAGCAAAGAGCCAAATAGCTCCTCACATGTTCTCAATCTGCGCCACACACAGAACAAGCACGCATCTGCAGCCTGTATCAACAGTGCTAGAGCTCCATGCAACAACCTCTTTGACGATTTACCCTCTGTGTCCGGAGATGCCAGAGTCTTAATTTGCAACCTTGCAGCAGCTTGGTAAACTGACAGTTTTGTGTTGATCCTAAACTTCAGCATTTGCCCTTGTTCTGACCAGTCGCGCTTTCTTATCTGTTCATGCAACAAAACAATTTTAAAAATCAATTATATGGCAATTTTCCATGATTTAGGCCGGTGTTAGCACTTTCCGATTTCCCATACATAAACATGTTGGGTTACCTTTAAGAAATAAAGCATGGAATCGAGTTGACCCTTTGCTATTTCTCTGACTTCGTCCATAAGTTGTGGATTGATAGTCCCCTTACTGAATATATTCCCTATCAACTTAAAAGCAATATCTTGTTTTTGAAGACTCTCAATGGACTCTTCCTCAAATAATTTTACCATCTTCTGATAAGTCAAGGCACCACCTCCCTCGCCATCATTAAATCCAAGGCTACCACCGAATGTATCCCCATTGCTTTTCCATGCAATGCTGCTACCCCCATTCGCTACAATCCCTGTTGATGAGGCATCATCTTTTGAAGCAAAGCTGCTCGGAGAGTCTGCTGAAACAATGCTGGACTCAACACTAGGAGACTGCAAATGGCTTACTCTCAATGGAGAACCCTGAGCCGAAGCTGCATCAGGAACCATTGAGTTTAGCCTCCTTGGTGAGCATGGACCCTCAAGATCATAACGATCAAGAAGAACAGAAATCAATTTATTAGCGTCGGAAGGCAGAATTGGTGGGAAGTTTAAGCACAGGGCGTTCAAGAAAACCCTAGAAACAGTAGAGTTGGCATTGCTTATCGTCTGTATCACAATTTCCCCTGTGAATCCTCCGACATCAGTGGCGAAATCAAGCGAGAGTTCTGCCGCCTTCGAAATGTAGCTCAAGAAATCATTGTAGAACGATGAAATCGCCTCAGCGGAAAATGCCTGCGGCCAGAATTTGAGACTGAATGACGAAGGAATTGATCGGTAAAAGGCCAGAACAAGCGATTTGGGGGTTCCTTGGTCGGAATTCGGGCACTTCGAGAGGAATCGCGCCACCGCCAGGATGGCATGGAGCTGAGATCTCGACACTGCCGGCGATCCACCGAACAGAGACTCCGGCGACGGGCAACTGCCGCAAATCATTGCGATTTTCTGGGGAAATCGTGTCGGGTTTTTTGCGATTAAATCACATAGCTCCACCAACGGCTCCATCATCCGAAAATCAACTCCGATTCTAAAGGATTACCCTAATTCCCCACTAAATTCTCAATGCGGGGTTTCGAAAAACGAAATCTGAGGATATTAGGGTTTACGAGTTGTGGGGATGGACGCGGTAATCGATGAAAGTCGTCGTAAGGTGGTTGTCGCACTTCTTCTTCTCCGCCCAGAGTGTTGCTGGGTCTGAGGGAACACACTTTACCGCGGCTCCTTTTTTCAGATTTTCTCGTTTTATCCCTCTATTTAAAAGGGTAATAAAGAGAATTTTGGTTAAATCTTTTTACTCCACACTATGAGGAGTTAAGCCAACACAGATTTGAATTTTTGTAAATGTCTTATTTGCCCCGTCAAGTAAATACAAAAACCATCCTCATTACAGTATTATCTCTCTATATACAAGTATCTTTGGTATGAATACCGACTTCAATTATGATAGTCTTCCATGGCTGCTCGCCCACCACTGCACGAAATGCGTTCAACCTGAGACTGAAATTTAATGTGAAGTTTTTGTATCCTAAAAATTCACATAGACAATTTTTATATCGACCTAGAGTACAAATGATTACATCAATGGATAATAATTCCCCAAGCCACCATTTGTAAATACATCACCAGTTCGGAAAAGTTATTATATTATAGCTGGGATACATTTATCAAGTGTTGGATTTCACAGGGTGGAATAGGTTGCAAATCTGAATATGATGTGGCTGATTATCTCCATGGCACAAGAGCTATGCAGTAATATCTAGAACACCATAGTATGGATTTATCCTGAATTTGAATAGGACTAGATGTTAGTACTCCGTCTCCAGAACTCCATCAATAAGACCAAACTCCATAGCCTGCAAGGACAAAGAGAGTTAGGGATAGAAACAAAATGACAAGGAAAAAAAAGGTTTAGTAAATATATTCATGGCACGGGTCATGAAAATGACTATAATTTTTTCGACCTGCTGTAGCCCGGACATATATTCATAGTTACTCGATATAATTTGCTTTTTAATTTTCTATACAAGCATATTTAATATAGCATCATAGAACATAGAATGTCATAAGCAATACCATGAAGTCAGAAAGAAATAAAACATAACCTCTGACACAGACAAGAACCGGTCTCTCTCCGTGTCCTGTTGCACTTTCTCGATAGGTTGGCCAGTAAAGGCAACATACATTTTATCAATTTTCTGCACACAAGAACAAAATAAGCTATAAGGTCTTCTAGTAATTAATGCACAAAAGAACAAAATAAGCTCCTTAGTTTAGGCATATATGAGTCGCTGGAATACGAACAGAACTATTACAGTGCATGACAATAAAATGAAAGATGTGCATGCACCTGCATATCTCCAATTTACAAAACCCAGCCACAAATAACATATTAACCATTGCAGTTATCTAGAATAAATGAAAGGATACTCACATGGCGACTCTGAACTGCTTCATTTACTTGACGCCTTACATCTTCCACATGACCCTACAAGCAGAGTAAAATCTTCAGGTCCATGAAAATTACTTGCTGAAGCCTGAAACTGGTAACTGTGAAATCTCTGTAAAACTTGTGCCAAGTAAAACACATTCCATGGTTAAGTTATTTCTCTAGGGTTCATAATTCTATCATCAATGGGATTAAGGTTCGTAGGGTTTTAAGGTTAGACTCAAAACTTATTTATCTATTAGCATGAGAATTGGGGATTGCATAAGACAAAATGAAAGTATTTGTTTTGGCAGCTATAAGCTGGACAGAAGATTTCCGGAGGAGAACTACGTGTTCTACAACTTCTACAACATATTTGTTTGGCAGGATTTATCATCCTGATTTATAGTATTTTATTCTCTTCAATCTACATAATTATATTGCTTCTTAATTCTTCATATTCAAACCCTCGACTCTATTATCTTCTTTATCTGGGATCTGAATTTTTAAATACCCAAGGATTAGTTCTTACCCCACACCCACTTTGGGGTTGATGTATCATAATACGGGAATTTGGCATAGAATACCGCATCCCCTTCTGCCCACCAGCAAGAAGAAGTGCACCTTGGCTTGCAGCCATTCCAAAACATACTGTCCCAACCTTGGGCTTTATCTGAGGAAAATATGTATTGCACAAAGAGTGATGTTATGAAAACTACAACTTCAAGCCAAAAAGATGCATTCTACTAGTCACACAGTCATGGGTGAGAATTTAAACCACATTAAAACAGAAGCAAGAAAATTAGCAATCTTACCCACGACATGCAGTCATATATTGCCAAGACAGAGTAGGTGCTCCCACCTGGGCAGTTCAGATATATCTAACAAGGCAACGATAAACATAAACAACTGGTCTAGATAGGACCTTAATTTTCATACTTAAATTGTGTATTACTAAATACTAAGAGCTTTAAATACACGCACCAAAATATCTGATTCTTCATCGATTGTCGCCAGAGTTACTAGTTGGGATATGACTTTCTGGGCTACCTGTGAATTTATTGACTCCCCGATGAAGATTATACGATTTCTGAATAATACTGTGGAAAGATCCAAAGGTCCACCTGGAGTCATCACAGCTGGCATGATTGCTGGGTTCCCCGTTTTAGCTTCAATCACACCATTGCTGGTAAAAAGGAAAGACATTTGATAACCAATATAAAAATACAGTAATACATCAGAATTGGTTAAAAACAAACTGTAGCCAGTTTCAAGAAAATATTCACATAACTGATGCATAAAAATGATAATTATTTACACTTGGAATTTTGTTTTTGCATTTAGATTATATATACCACAGCGTAAACCAATACACTAATAAGAACAACTTCACTTCATCTAATTCTATTGGATCTTCAGTACTCAAATAATCAAATAACCAGGAAATGCAAATGAAATATATCTAAAAGTGCGCCCATTTCCAGATACATTGTACATAAATTATTCACATTCAAATACAGTTTCTACATTCTATTCTAATATCAATAACTCAAAATTGCAGCATGAGTTAACCACCTATTTAAGCACGATGAAAATTATCAAACAAAGGTTCTTCTAGACATAGGCACAAACAGCTTAGGAAGCAGCTTTTATACAATCTTAACACATCAGGCGCACCCAAATTCATCCGAGTAAGTTGACACAGTTAATTTCAACTGGTCCTAAGTCAAATTCATTTTACCTATAACATCTCAATGAAAGGAGAACTAACCTCGGACTGGAATAAAGATCATTTCGGTCAAGCTTTAAAGGCAATCTGCTTGTTCTGCTCGAAAATCCTGGTAATACCACATCATACCACACTAGTCAGTATCATTCTTAATCACGATACACGCTAACCCAAACACAACAAAAAAATAAAAATAAACACGAGTAAAAATTTGATGCTGCTGTTAAAAAAAACTCGTTTCTGAAATGTTCAGACTATATGCCACATTTCATGTAGGGGTATCAATGTATAACACAAACACGATTACAGAGATAAAAATGACATAAGAACAATGTGAAAGCACAAACAGCAGAGGTCATATATATAATATAACAGAAAATGAGAAGCACGAACAAGCGCAGAACAAGGGCACGGCCGGCACGCACGATAATATACAATTTATCTCCTCTAATTTCATTAGGATTATGAAATAAATACCTATTCCTGAAGAATCACCATAGGAGTTCGACAAAGCTGAAACTGCAGATCTCGAACTTAAGTTTCTGGACACGAGAAGAAATTCTATCAATTAACAATCCGAAACGATAAATTTCAGATGAAACAAAAAAAAAAAAGTTAATTAAGAAATACATGAATATATCCATAAGCAGGATTACAGTACCTCTGAGGAAACATTTTAAAAGATGGGAGTTCGTAACGAGGTGAAGCGATTGACAGATTCAGCGGAGTTGCCATGGATGACGTCACCACCACTCTGCGAGGTAGCTTGAGCGGAGGATAAAAATGCCGAAATAGTGAGATTATGATGTTATTTATTTTTTGGGAATCGACCCGTTTGTGATCTGTTTAGGATCCGAATTTTCGTGCCGACCCATTTAACGACTGTTTACTGTTTAGCCATTTAGGATCCGAATTTTCGTCCATGGGCTCATATCAGGCCCACTGTCACGAAACCCGGTCCACCAAAATCCCCCAAGTCTCAGAGTCTCGTGAAATTAGGGTTTAGGGTTTAGAGTCACAAATCTCTTAGCTCTGATTTTTCGACAGTCCCCTTAGAAAAGGCTTCCGATTCTTTGTCCGAATTCTCATCTGTTAGAAGGATTATAAATGAGGGTGAAAAAGCAGAAGCGTCATCGGAGAGCCGTGCGGTTTTACACGGCTTGCTTTGGATTCCGAGAGCCGTTCAAGATCCTATGCGACGGCACCTTCGTGCACCATCTTCTGACCAATCGGATCACCCCTGCTGATACTGCATTGGCGAACACTCTCGGCGCCGCCGTCAAAATCTTCACTACCAGGTGAGGTGACAACCTTTTTTTTGGGGGTGCTTTTTTCCATTCATACTATGAACAGAACAATTAATTAATTTGTTTGATTAAAAATGGTGTATACAGTTATAAAGTATGTAGCTTTATTAGTATATATATGTGTATATCGATGTATGTATAATTATATCTGTTTTGGTTACAGATGTGTTCTTGCGGAATTGAGAAGCCTGGGAGATTCTTATTCTGACTCTCTTGATGCTGCTCGTAATCTTATAACCGCCAGGTCAGCTCCTCGCCTCCTCTCACTGTCTGACATTATTTTTGCATTATCGTCAATGTATGGCCCAATTCGGTCGAGGAAAATAAATATAGTTTGTGAAACTGGAGAAGATTTGATCTTTGTGCATTTTGTTTCCATTTTGCTAGTATTTTATAGAATTTCGAAGCATTATAAATCCAGGATATTTGAGTTGTAATTTACATCTTCCGATACCCAGCAAAGGGTAGCTGGTCAGAATGTTACCGTATTCCTTTAATGGCAAATCTATGTGGCAATGGCATTAGGGGGATAAATCATTTATGTAAAATCTTGATCTTATATCTCTTTCTCTTAGGAATTACCTTTTTGTCGTTCTACTGTTGTCCCAACTCCATGGTCTGAATTGTTATGGTCCTGTTTTTCTAGATGTGACCATGAGAAGCGGAAGAGTGCTGAAGCATGCATAACAGATGTTATTGGTGAAAAAAATTCCGAGCACTTCTTTGTTGGTACTCAGGATGCGGAGCTTAGGAAAAAGTTCCAAGAGGTTTCATTTTTCTTACCCCATAAATATCCTTTCTAGAGAATCAAACATCTTCTTTCATAAATACATACTTAGATGTTAAGACTAATACTCGGCCATATCATATGTAATATAATGCACTGGATAAAGCATAGCTAATTAATTACAACTTTACTGGGAGGCAGATTCCAGGCGTGCCTGTAATATATGGGCTTAGAAATGCCCTCTTTCTGGAGCGCCCATCAGCATCCCAACACGAGTTTGCGAAGACTGCCGAAGAACAACGATCACATTTGTCTGACTTGGAGTACAAGATATTAAAGGTAAAAAGGAAAAAGGTAGGAGCCCCCGATGAAGGGGATTCTTCTGATGCTAATGAAGATAACGGGCATCCTATTCTAGAGACACAGCAGGATCTGATCAAGAGAGATGCTAAAAGAAACAGAATAGATACAAAGGATAAAGCTCAATTCAAGCGAAAGAAAGCAAGGGTTATAATCTCTCATCACTTTAAACTTAAAATTCTTAATATCATTATTATTATTATTATTCCATAAACTGCTTTACCTTATGACTCGTTTTCTATTCATTTAATGTAGGGGCCAAATCCTCTTTCTTGTAAAAAGAAAAAGAGCCAAGGGAATACAGGTTCTAGTGCTACTGGCAGCATCAAGGAGGTCTGTGTTGATCTTAACTTCTTGTGTGTGTTTTGCACTTTACAAAATATTATATATACAAAAAACATGGTTAGCATATATTAAATGCAACGAAGAAACGAATATAAACTGAAATTTTAGTGCAAATGTTAAAATCAAGAGTATATTTAGTGAGATGCTAACACGTTTAAAAAGGTAAACATAAACTGGTCGCCCTCTTTTTTCTCCCTTATGAATCGATAGTTCCGTCATTCATTTTGCACTTGGATTACTTTGCTATAGAAAAATATATACAGTCAGTAGTAATGCATGTTCTGCTATAGAAAAATATTTCTGACCAAAACGTCTTTTCCTAGGTCCAGATTCTCTTAGGTGACCAATTTGCTTGCATTTTATTTTAGTTGTTTCTGAATTACTTTTAACCAGCCTCTGAGGAACCAAAACTTTGATTGCAGGAAACAAATGCCGATAACAGCAACGGAAACAGGAGTAGGAAACGTAAGAGGTCGAGGAAAAGCAAAATAACTACTGAGCCTATTGCTGGATGAGTGATATCTGATGGATTTAGGAATCTCAAGATACCATAACTTGTACTGCATATTAGAATCTTTAGGTTCATGGTTACAACCGTGATTACGTCTATTTCTTCTAGTAAGCCAAAGTACTCGCTGAATACAATTTCATGTCAGACAGTGTTTTGCATTAGTGGTTTCTTCAAGAAATATATGGCTACATTCAAATGTTATATTTGAAGTGCAGTAAAAACATGAAAACAAAGCTCATGTTATATTTCTAGCTCGAGTTGTGTTCGACTTTTGTTTGAAAAACATCTTTATTTGATTTTAGTCATTTACCCCAAATCATCATTTAAAGTTTGATTTCAAAAAATATATTCTAATAACAATTTATTTATTTTTTAAAATCAGTATAAAATTATACTCCACTATACAGATGTAAAAAACATAAATTCTTATTTTTTATTTTTTTTAATACCGAAAATAAGGCATGAAAAAAGTAATTTTGTTTTAGACGACTTTGGCAACTGTGTAAATAAAAGCGGGGTATCATATAAAAGCGAGCCCCATTCACATTTTTTATGTACCGACAATCTCAATCAGAACCGTTGATGAAAGAGATGCGAATTAATCCACGGTCGAGAGAGAAGCAGATGAGTAGGCCGGCGTCACAGAGGATAATAAAGTTGCACAATTGCACGAAATAGAGATGTATGATATTCTCAGGCGACTGTTAACGGAGAAATGGAGGAAAAGCTGAGAGATCTCGCCGGAACCCCGCCACCGAACGGATCCATGGCGGACGCATCTCCATCGGAACAACCGGTGTCTCGACGGAGAGGCGGAGGGCAAAAGCGGAAATCGGCCTCGCTAAACAGCGGCGGAGGCGGCAGCTTGACTTCTCAGACGACGTCGTCCAAGAGACAGGCGAGGGAAAAGCCTCTGGGAGTGTCTTTCCCCCCGATCCACATGAATGGGCCCCTAACTAGGGCACGCGTGCAGCCTTTGAACAGCAACAATTTCGCTGAGGTTGCACCGGTGAAGAGCGAGGCGGAGATGCGTGAGGCGGCAGCGAAGGCGGACGAGATGAGCAGAGTGATTGCGAATTGGGAGGCACTGGAGGCTAAGTTCGAGGCGGAGTACGAAGCTGTGAAATCGAGAGATGCGAATGTTCATGTGGTGCCTATTCACGCCGGTGAGTTAGTAATTTGAATTATTTTGTATGTGTAATTGTTGAATTTTTTGGGCGCATTACTCATTCTACCAGTATTTTGGAGAGTTCTTGTGAAATGTCAGTTAGGTAAAGTTTTGATTTTTATTTTATTTTTGGTCTTAGGAACTCGGAAGTGTCATACTGTCTTTATTTATATATTTAGAATTTTCTCTGTTCATCAACTTGTTAATTTTGCGTACTTGAGCTTATAATTTTGGTGGAATATGATTGCACATTTTTATTCTACGCGTTTGCGGTTCTTGTTAGCTTGGGTTTTTCAATGTCTTTCTCCTGTTGTGTGTGTGTGACATAGGTTGGTTTTCCTGGACAAAAATTCATCCACTGGAGAAGAGGATGTTGCCTTCGTTCTTCGATGGAAAATCAGAAAGTAGGACTCCAGAAATATATATGGAGATACGTAATTGGATAATGAAGAAGTTTCATGTCAATCCCAATGATCAAATTGAGTTGAAACATCTGTCCGAGCTTACAGTTGGAAAACAGGAGGCACAGCAAGAAGTATTGGAGTTTCTAGACTACTGGGGTTTGATTAATTACCATCCATTTCCACACCAAGAACCCTCTGATGCTAAGATTGTTGCTGCTGATGCTGACAAGGATGAAGCTGGGAAAATGGAATCTTTGGTGGAAACACTCTTTAAATTTGAAACGGAACAATCTTCGACCCCTCTGGTTCCCAAGATGAATACGACGGTATCAGCCATGCCATCTGGATCGTTACCGGAATCTGTCATCGCTGATGAACTGGTTAAATCTGAGGGACCCTCTGTTGAGTATCATTGTAATTCTTGCTCAGCAGATTGTTCTCGGAAGCGATATCACTGCCAGAAGCAGGTTTGGTTTCTTTCGCATCGTTTTCCCCTATCGTTACATGTTTAGTCAGAAGCATATCTAGGGTTCACTTTTTTTGTGCATGGATATTTACTTGCTTACTGTTGACATAAGGACTCTCAATGTCCTAAAAAGGTGCTGCAGTTTTTTATAAACGAATTATAAACTAAATGTTCAAAGTAGAATATTGGAATGTCTTTTCTTGGTTATTAGATGAGTTGAGGTGCATATTATTAGGGTGGATTACATAATGCATGCTACGGACTACTGTTGACACTTATTTCTTGAATGTTGGGTTGGACAATACAATTGTCACCTCTAATTTCCTTAGAATTATGAAATAATACCTATTACAGAGGAATCGCCATAGGAGCTCGACAAAGCTGATACTGCAAATCTCGAACTTCAGTTTCTGGACATGAGAAAAAATTCTGGATATATCTGTATCTACTTGTATTCACATGCTCATATAATATGCATTATCCATGTAATCCCATCCCAAGAATTATATTTATTTTTATCCTGCAAGTGTGATTGCCCATACCTACGCTTTCCATGAAACTTATTTTTCTTCTGAACCCAATCTGCAAACAGGCAGATTTTGATCTGTGTGCAGATTGTTTCAACAATGGGATGTTTGACTCAGATATGTCCCCATCGGATTTCATTCTTATGGAACCAGCAGAAGCTGGTGGGGCAAGTGGAGGGAAGTGGACAGATCAAGAAACTCTTCTACTCCTTGAAGCAATAGAAATATTTAGAGATAACTGGAGTGAGATTGCTGAGCACGTAGCAACGAAAACAAAAGCTCAGTGTATATTGCACTTTGTTCAAATGCCCATTGAAGATGCATTTTTCAACCTTGAAGACAAAAATATCGGCACTCCTAAAGAAAACAGTGTACCAGTTTCCACCACCACTGAAGTTTCAGATCCTAAAGCTGACCTGGACAGTGGTACTGCTCTTAAAGATGTCCATGAAAATACTGAAATCCAAGTAGGTAATACTGACGATCAGGACTCGTCCTGCCCAATGGAAATCTCAAAGCCAGACGATGCTGGAGAATCAGATGATAATATTGAAGTTGGCGAAACTTTTGTTTTGAAGGCTCTCAAGGAGGCATTCGAAGCAGTTGGCTCTCTTTCTTCACCTGGGAAAGGACTATCATTTGCTGAAGCTGGTAATCCCGTGATGACGTTGGTATGTCAAAGTCGAATTTGATTTCTCATATCTCTTTACCCCCATGATAAGCAGCTTATTTTACATACATAATTACATATATTCATATTGCAATCCTGGATATTGTATACGTTCAGGCATAACCTAAGATTTCTCTCTGTTATAGGCAGCATTCTTAATTCGCCTGGTGGAACCTAATACTGCCAATGTATCGGTCCATAGCCTTTTGAAATCTCTATCCGGAAACTACTCCAGCGAGGAGCTTGCCGCAAGGCACTGTTTCCCTTTGGAAGATCCAGTAGATTATAAAAAGAATCTCGCGAACTCAGAGCCGTTAGTGTATTTCGTCATTATTTCCAATCCATACTATCAGTTATGCTCTTTTCTTGATGTTAGCAATAAATTTGCAGAGCTGAGGCTGAATCAATTGAACCTGAAACTCAGAAGAATGAGGTTCAACATGCTGAAAAGCAGAAGGAAATCCCTGAATCAAATTCCACTAGTTTACGTGATGATGTAAATGGGAGTACCAAAGAATCTGCACCTGCAGAACATGGTGAGAAAAAGGACTCTGCTTGTAAAGACCAGAAATCTGTTGCTTCTCCTAGTAGTGGCGATGCAGATAAATCTGACACTTTGAAGAATCCAAATAAGATGTCCACGCATCAGGATGCTTTACCAGACTCTGAAAGTCAACCAATTAGCTCGGATTTGACGAAACAGGCTCCAAAAGATGCATCTCATTCCGAGCTTCAATCAGATACTGTAAAGGAATCAGGAGATGGAGCTTCAGCTGGAGAGGCAATTCACTCTAACGATCATCTGAAAGATAAAGATATGATCTCTCTCTCTGAAACTAAAGAAGCTGATCCATCGGTGATATCAACTTCAATAGCTGAAAAAGAAATTATAGGTATAAATTTTGCCTAAGCTTTTCTCCAAATTTTGAATGGAAAAATAATTTATTATCATAATTGACACCTGAAAAACCTTCAAGAAGTAAACTGGAATTAGTAAGTGTAAATATGGTAGTATGATAAGTGTTTGAGAAGGAGTTGATTTTTTTTTTAAATTTAGATTTAAAATATTTTGCATTTGGTAGAAACAATAGGGCTTGTTCGTAGAAATTGCATAGGAAATCTGATTGGCTATCATCTTTGTTATTAAAGTAGGTGATAAAGAAGCTAAAGAAATTGATAGTGAAAAGAAAGATCCCACAGTGAGCAAAAATGAAGATCCCATAACAAACAAAAATGAAGATCCCATAGCGAACGAAAACGAAGCTCCCTTAGTGTACAAAAAGAACCTAGATGTCCACGACAAGTTGAAGCGAGCTGCAGTTACCGCCATTTCAGCTGCAGCAGTGAAAGCAAAGTTTCTGGCCGACCAAGAAGAATATCAAATACTTCAGCTTTCCACTTTACTATTAGAAAAACAGGTATTTTTTGCATCTACCCAGCTATGATCCATCATATACTTTCTGGTAGACTTGAAAATGTACAATCCGTTTACTTATATTACTTCTATTGTGATTAGTAGCTACTCCTATCTTTTTGACAAAAAAAAGTAAAAAACCTTACTTTTACGGCGATTAGTTTGTTATCTTTTTTGGGTTAATGTGTTGGAGCTAGGGTTTCAAATAGTCAGTTGTATATAGGGTTAATTACATAAATTCCTGCGAGGTTTAGTATATTGACATAGAAAACCCAGTTGACTTTCAAAAATATTAATTCTCCATTAATATTTGTTTCAATTATACATATTTCAAAAAAAATTGTGTGGTTAGTCTAGTTACAAAGAAAAACTCAGTTGTCCTTCAAATATAATTCCCCTTTGATATTTGTTTCTAACAAACATGTTACAACCTTTAGAGGGTTATTTTTTTAATTGTCTCATCTGTAATTTTGAAGGGGTTTCATGATTAGGTCAAATCTAAAGGGTAATTTATCTGTGTGTATATGTTAGGTAAATGCAAAAACTTCAAGGGGTATTTGTATTTTTCTTTGTTTATACGCCTCTAACCGTTTATGGTATGCATCGGATGTAGTTGTACAAGCTGGAGGCCAAATTAGCTTTCTTTAATGACATGGAACATGTCGTGATGCGGGTTAGGGAACTGTTAGAAAAGTCAAAACAGAAGCTTTTCCAAGAGCGAGCTCACATAATCGCATCACGATTTGGGATTTCAGCCTCAGCTCGCCCTCCTACACAAATCTTACCTCCCAATAGAGCAGCAGCTAATTTATCCAACTCGGCCCCAAGACCCTTTATGGGCATGAACTCACTTAGGCCTCCTCTGTCAAGACCAATGATGCCAGCAAATCCTACTTCAAGCACATTTATGACAGCAAGTAGTGCCACAGGAGGTTCGATGCATCCCAATGGAGATAGGCTTTCTTCAATTGGCATGAAGTAGTCTCCGTAGTCTAGTATATTGGACAAATATTTTTCTATGGCAACTCAACTATCTTCTATCAAGTGAGTAAATTACGACCTTCAGTTTTTAATGTAGTTATGAGTGCTGAGTCTTGTTATTGGTTCTGCTTAAACAAGTAGCGAAAGTAATTTAATATTTCTGATTTTTGAGTTTAACTGGGTCGGCTGTTTTGCAATTGGGGAAAGTGAGAACTTCAATTAATTGTGTAAATTTTATCGGAAATTCCTATTCTTTCGTTACTGAAGTAGGCTTCATGTTTTATGCTCTTGGCCTGCATGTTTTGTGCAGTTTCTCATATGTTCAAGATTTATGGGTCTTTTTGTGTTACATATTCATCTCTATCCATGTATCATCTTTTGTTTTAGTATGTCAGTTAGATTTTATATTGGTCAAACTTGATGCTTACATGTTCTGCATTCTCTCCCATTACCCATTTCAAGTTCAATTATGTATTTGTTGGGTTAACCAGGTGTATGTCTTGTTTTAATGATGCAGGAAAGTGGCGAAGTGACCAAGGAATTTGTACCACTTGAAAGTGAGAAGCCAACTATCCATAATCAAAATGCAAATTATCACCCTTTCCCAGAAGGATTAGGGTTAGGGAATTAGCGTTGGAGCTGATGAATATTTGTATGCTCCAAAAACGTACTTATATTATATTTTCAATGTAGCTCCAATTGGTTTTGTTTGTATGTTCAACTTAATTTTTTCTTCTATTTTGTAAGTTGTTTCCAAGACCATTTTATTTTTTGGGAACATAGATTGCCTAGAGAATAATAGTACAATTTAAAACAAACTTTTGAACAGCAGTTTCAATCGCTCTTAAAAAACATTGGGTATTAAAAGATTTGCACAAGAACCACAATCATTTATCATAATATCCTGGGTAATATTCAGAGATCCTCTGCCAAAACACTAAAGCAGTACATACATTGTGGTAATAAAGCAAACAAAGTTCAACATGGAAGACGGTTCAATCTACAATAGGACAACTTGTGTTCAAGTTGTGGCCTTGGCAAACACAAAGAGGGAGGATATTGCACTTTGTTCTGGGTTCATTTAGGGCAAACTCAGATTCAACATTCACATCCAGACGAGGTTTGCCGGCTGCTGCTGCTCCCAACGTCAATTGTGTCGGGCAGGTATCTAAGCCAACAGCAAGAAGAGTGAATGTCACCAGAAACAAATGCAGAGTCATGAATTTAGGGTATTAGTGTGGTTCAGGGTTATATTACTCACATTTCTTCTTCTTCTCCGCTCTTGAGTGCATTCTTTGCAATGACTTGAAAAGCCTCTTCAACATTGGTTCCTTCTTTGGCAGATGTCTCAAAGTAGGGAATGTTCCCTTTCGAGGCACACCATGCTCGAGCCTTTTTCTCAGATACCTATGATGATGATTCAAAAGTAGCACAGTATACAAATAAATTGCTCTCAGATATGAATTGGTGTAAGAACATAGAAAATAACCAGAAACAGTGGGAAAGTAAATACCACTCTACTATTTCCACCATCCACATCAGTCTTGTTACCAATCACAACAAATGGGAAGTTTTCTGGATCGGATGGGCTTGCCTGCATTGGAAATTCTGTTTTTTTAGGAATTCTTATTTTAAATAAATTGATTTACCGAACAATACCAGTAAAATGTGCAAAGGGCACATAAGTTAAGGCATTATAAAAGAACAATGAACAACAATGCCTCAGACATTTGAAGTAATGATAATATTAAGAAACATTATGTTCTAAATAATAAGTTCATTCTAATCATATCCATACCACCACCACCCCTTGTGAAAAGGAAAAACTCAATACAACCTATTATAAAACTGAAGGGAGTTTGGTGTTGACCATGCATCATATACACGATTGAAGAAACCAAAACTCAGTTAACAAGCAATCAATTCCTTGAGAAAATGCAGGCAGACACACACACACAATAATCTAATGACAGTCCATGCTTATTTCAATCAGATGGGAAAGAACAGAGTGGGATAGGCAATCAAGAAGCAAATAAAGGAAAAGAATATCATAATTACCTGAATTAGGAATTCTTCCCTCCAGTTGTTAAGATTGTCAAACGATTTCATCACATTTACGTCATAAACAAGTACACAGCAATCAGC
The DNA here is from genome assembly GCA_954870475.1 of Euphrasia confusa. Lineage (NCBI taxonomy): Eukaryota > Viridiplantae > Streptophyta > Magnoliopsida > Lamiales > Orobanchaceae > Euphrasia > Euphrasia confusa. The sequence goes on from OX940952.1 coordinate 40,980,844, forward strand.
ACCACGGTAAAAAGCAACCCCAAGACTCTGGAATCTTTCTTGGCCAGCTGTATCCCATATCTAATTGAACACAAAATCAATCTTAGAGAATTCTACAGAAATCCGAAATCATCCAAGTTCATAAACACAAGAAGAAATATCAAAGGGCACACAGAAAGAAATAAAACTAGAACTAACAAAATGGTGCATATCAATAGAAACACTATTTCAAATTTCAAAATACAATTTGTTCGACCACTTATCGAATCTCAAACAATACCGCTATCCAAAACTCCAAATAAATAATTCCCCGACGAGTTAAGCATGAAAAATCGAACTAGCAGTGATCAAGTCTAACCTGTAAAGTGAAAAGGCGGTCCTCAAACTGCACTTCCTTAGTCAGAAAATCTGCCCCAATTGTAGCCTTGTATTGGTTGCTAAATTTCTTGTTTACATATCTTTAAATGACAAGTCAAGAAAAATATCCAACTACTAGCAATAATCTATACCCATCATACGGAAAAATGATTCAGAAAATTTTAAAAATAAATTAATGAGCTTTCTCAAGGATACTGATTCATCAAAGAGGTCTTCCCAACCCTGCAAATTAAACATAAAAATACATTAACTAAAACCTCTTACGCATTGTCCGACTTTCGATTTTCGATTAGGTTTGAAAGATCAAAAAAAAAATCACCGAATTAATCCTCAAAACCTAGAATCTACAAGATCGGGGAGAATTAACATGGAACACTAAATTCGGCGGCGCGAAAATACAATAAAAACTGACCCGCTGTCGCCGAGGATGATAACCTTGAGGAGGGTTCTTCTGCGAGACGGCATCGTTTCGATCCCGATCTAAGATTCTCGAGTTGTATGTATGAAAAAAAAAAAAAACTGGCTTTTCCGATCGAACCGCTTTGCGGACCTTTTTTAGCTCAAATTATTTTTGGCAGCATAAATTACGGCACATTTAATTTATGTCTCACGGATTCTCATTTAATTTTTTTTTTTTTTTGTATTTTTCCAAAATGTATTTACTCTTAACATTTTTTCAAAATGTATTTTTTTCAATTTGCTAACATACTTTATCATTCAATATATATTATGTTCTCAATACAATAGTACTAGTATTTTACAAATATTTTTTCGATCTATTTTGGATTGTACATTAATTAAAAATCAAATAAAATCTCCCATTCTCTCATTGAATATGCTGATGGTATATTATTTTATTTTATTATCCAACATTTCAATTATAATCACACCAATTTTTAAATTGTATTTGAATATATTAAAATATTTTAAAGTGCAAAAATGAAAATAAAAATTTTGGATTATTAATTTCCGGTTTTTTTGGAAGTTTAGGAGGATGTATTGGTGCTTGTAAGATGGCCAATTGGCCATAGTTTAGTTTAGCAACTATTCCCATCCTCCATATTTTCTCATCTCCAAACATTCTTCCAGAAATCAACCCTGCCATTCTCCTAAAGGTAATTTCGATCTCTGACTTATCTCCCTCGTAACTATCGTTCATGTTCATGTTCATATTTCAATAGTAAGTTTTACGTTTTTCGTTTTCTGTAATCGGCCAATTGCAAAATTATAACTATTTTGTTGCGTAAATTACGTCGATATTATGCTTAAAATTGTAACACATTAGATCATGACACCATTTTCTCGTGGTGTTTTTATAACCATGCTGCGTAGTCTATCAACATTCATATTTCTCATAATGAATTTTATATATAAATCTATATTTATTTACTTATTTTTGTGTAAATTACAAATCTATTGATCAGGACTCGTTTACCTTGGAGAACGGTTGGGACGTGAAATCGAATGCCTTAGTAAATCGATCGACGAAGACAACCGAGAAAAATGTCTTCGCCGGAGGCATCGCCCTCTGACAGCTCAACATCCCCTCCGCCGCCGAGCGACGAATCAACAACATCACCTCCGCCGCCGAGTGACGCCTCAGCAACATCCCCACCGCCGCCGAGTGACGCCTCAACCACATCCCCGCCGCCGCCGAGCGACGACTCATCGACATCTCCGCCGCCGCCTTCGGAGTCCGATAACGGCGATTCGAGCGCCAATTCACCCGATCGGAGCCCGTCCCGTCCGTCGCCACCGCGGAGCGGGAATTCGAAAGGGGGAGACCGGGACACGCCGCGATTATCATCGTCGGACGATAAACCCAAAAGCAAGGATCGCGATTCTCACCGCGATTCCGTGATAACAGGAGTAGCTGTTTCGGTAGGGTTACTGATCCTCGTCGTGATTGCGTTCATGGTGATTTGCTCGAGGAGGAGGAAGAAGAAACGAAGGGCTCGCGACGACGAGATGAAGTACTACCTGAATTCCAGTACGCGTATGTTGATTTTACGATTTTACCCTCCATCCACATATTTAATTACAGCTGCATACACAAATCGATTTAATTTTTTCCCCTGCAGCCAATAACTACAACAAAATGCCGCCTCCCCCCCTCAGCGGCGGCATGAGCTCCGCCGGATTCTCCGATCAAAACTGGCACATGGCCCCACCTCCCCCTCCGCCCATGATGAGCGGCAGCGACCTGAGCTCCGTTGGATTCTCGGGCCCACACCAGGCCCCACTGCCACCTCCTCACCCTGTGATGGCCATGAACTACAACAAGAGCAGCTTCACCTACGATGACCTGGCAGCCGCCACCCGAGGGTTCGCCCAGGAGAACCTGCTCGGGCAGGGCGGGTTCGGGTACGTGCACAAAGGCGTGCTGCCCAACGGGAAGGAAATTGCAGTGAAGAGCCTGAAGGCTAATAGCGGGCAGGGGGAGCGAGAGTTTCAGGCGGAGGTTGATATCATTAGCCGCGTGCATCACAGGCATTTAGTGTCGCTCGTTGGGTATTGCATCGCGGGGAGTCAGAGGATGCTGGTTTATGAGTTTGTGCCTAATGGGAATCTTGAATATCATCTTCATGGTATGAAAATGCGTATATAGAAATCGAGTTGGTTGGTTTTTATATTGAATTTCACTGGATCGAATATTTGTAACGTGCAGGGACGGGTCCGTCTATGGATTGGCCTACTAGGCTCCAAATCGCTGTGGGATCTGCCAAAGGATTCGCATACCTTCATGAAGACTGTGAGTTCTTCTTTTGTTTCAGTTACTTGTCTGACCATTTAATTTATTTATTCGTCGTTTAATCTAGGTCATCCTCGTATTATACACCGTGATATCAAAGCTGCAAATATTTTGCTGGATGAAAATTTTGAAGCAAAGGTACTCCTCTACATGCTTTATATGTTTCCTCCAACGATATATTAGCAGATCTCTTAAAATACATTTACTCAGAAGTATACTTCACTTCACACTTAAATTATGCGCGCTCAACACAATTAACTTGATCACATTATGTAGGTTGCTGACTTTGGATTGGCTAAACTTTCTTCGGACAATTTTACTCATGTTTCAACCCGAATAATGGGAACATTTGGGTAGGAACATAATACTTTTTGTTAATAAAGCGTTATGGTGGGATTCATAGTTTAATGATCCAAATAAATATAGGTACTTGGCTCCTGAATATGCATCGACAGGCAAGCTGACTGAGAAGTCCGATTGCTACTCATACGGGATCATGCTTCTGGAGTTGATAACCGGACGACGCCCGATTGACATGAACAGCGATGATGATGGCTTAGTCGATTGGGTATATAATTCATTTCACACACACACACACACACACATATAACAAATGCATGCATTTAATGTGAGAGTATATACTTTTCAAGGAATGTAGCTTGTGTTACATTGCTTTGAAAATCATCCATTTTTGCTTAAAACATATGATTAATTTGGTACAGGCAAGGCCTATTTTGGTTCGGGCTGGTGAAGGAGGAAGCTACGAGGAGATGGTGGATCCACGACTGGGAAACAACTACGATCGCCAGGAGATGCTTCGTGCGATGCTTTCTGCAGCCGCCTGTATTAGGCATTCTGCAAGGAGACGGCCTAAAATGAGCCAGGTACGTATAATAATATAATGGCCCTTAAACACCATTTATCAAGATTCAAATGACATGTTTGGGTCCTAGATTTCAACACATATTGACTTGACGTTTTTATTTGAATCAGATTGTGCGTGCCCTTGAAGGGGATGTCAATCTAGACGACTTAACCGATGGCAAAACACCTCATATTGCCATGTTTGGGTCCAGTGACTCTGAGTCTGACCTGAAAAAACTCGGAAAGGGCACTAGCAGCCAAGAGTTCAGCAACAGCGATGAAGGGGGTTCCCGAGAAATGCCGACGAATCGCAACAGCCCTCATTTGTAAAATTAAAAATAAAAAAAATTCATGTTATTATACGAAAACCACACCCACCCGAGAGAGTAGAGAATCTCGAGTGCAATGAAATGATACATAGGAAATTACCCTGTTTACACTATTTGGATAGAGTTTGTTTTATTCTTCCTTTGTACTGTTGTTACTCATGTTAGGTTTGGTTCAACATATATAGTTCATACTAAATGAGTTTTGTTTGGTTTTATTTTTGTTATGTTACATATATAGAGATTTTGGCATCAGAAACAATTGACAAAATAAAATACTTTTTAACATATATCACATTATAAAATTCAATATTTCAAAAAAAATTAAGTAATGAATATTTCTAATAAAATAAAAATCGAACACTGTAGAAGTATTCGTGTTTATTAGTGCGTGAGAAAATGTGTGTTAATCGATGAAATCTTTGTTACTTGGAGCCAAAGAAAAATGAACACGTTAACGGTAGCAGCGCAAATTAAACATGTTCTGCAATTTCAAAACCTCTCTCCAATTCACCCAATCGCCATTCTCCACGTGTCACCAAAACAAAATACAGTACCCACTAGCAGAAACTCTGCAATTTCCCTTTTTCTGGGCATGCAGCTGCAACGGGGAACAGTACCGTCTCTCCACCTCCTCCCCTCCTCCTCCACAAATCCCTCTCTCTAAACTCCAAAATCACCCACCGATTTCATACGCCGCCGTCGCCATTTTCGGGACATCTTCTTTTGAAAGGGTGCGTGTAATTTTTCTATTACTCACATGTTCTGTATTTTTTTTTTGTGTGTGTGCAAGTGGTGCTATGTGTTTGCTTTCTCTGTCGATTTTTGTTTCGAGCTACTATTATGAATGGTGCTATGTCCGTACTTATCTACTCACTGCCCGTTTTCGTTTCTGAAACTCTGTGCGTAAGAGAAACAAATCAATGTAATTATGTATGGTGGTATGTCCGTACTTATCTACTCACTGCCCTGTTTTCGTTTTCATTTCTGAAACTCTGTGCGTAAGAGAAACAAATCAGATGCTCTGTTTTCCCCCTTTTGCTCCAATATTGATTTTATGAATGTTATTATGAATGGTGGTATGTCCGTACTTATCTACTCACTGCCCTATTATCGTTTATGAAACTCTGTGCGTAAGAGAAACAAATCAGCGCTCTGTTTTTCCCCCCTTTTGCTCCGATATTGATTTTATGAATGTTATTCTGTGTTTGTTTTAATTTTGCTCTTGATTTGGTTAGTGATTCATATTGAGCCATTAATCTTTGTTACTAATTGTGTGTTTGTGTGCATAACAGAGAGTACTATAATTCAATGGAAGATAACGAGGAGAAATCGAGTTGTTTAGTGGATACAGGGACGATGAAGAACGAGGTCTTTGTTTGCCCATGGAAAGGCGTCGTCGCAAACATCCCTGTCCAATGGAGCAATGGAAAATATGTCGGTCAAAGCGGGTCAAGGCTGAGGGACGAGCTGACCGAGAGAGGATTCAACCCGGTCCGAGTTCACCCGCTGTGGAACTCCAAGGGTCACACTGGGTACGCAATCGTGGAGTTCAGAAAGGACTGGGTCGGACTTTGTGATGCCCTGAGGTTCGAGAAAGCTTATGAAGCCGATCATCAGGGGAAGCGGGAGTTCTTTGAATCAGAAAGAAGAGGAGACGGCAAGCTTTATTGTTGGGTGGCTCGGGAATTTGAGTATCATTCTAGGAATGTAGTTGGCGATCATCTCCAAAGGAATGGAGACTTGAAGACACTGGTGCAGTATCAGGAGGAAGAGAAGAACAAGAACCGGCAGCTGGTGGAGAAATTGTCCAGCACGGTTGAAGTTCAGAATACGCGGCTTCTTGAAATGGAGACGAAATACAAAGAGACTTCTACTTCCCTGAACCAAATGCTCGGCGAGAAGGATGATATGCTCCAAGCTTTTAATGAAGGTATAATATAAAGTATGTTTCTGAGTTTTGATAATTGATCATTTGTTGTTTACCAGAAATTATTTCCTCATGCTGATCCGATTTGTTCTGCTGTAATGATTAACTAGAAAGAGAAAGGATGCAGCAGAATGCACATAATCACCTGGTCAGGATTTTACAAGAGCGCGATAGAACGATTTTGGAACTGGAAGTGAAGCGGAGTAATCTCAATCAGAAAGAGGACGAGCTAAGGAAACGCGAAGCTCAGAATGAACATGAGGAAATCAAGCTTGAAAAGCTTAAAAACGAGCAGGAACAGGTAAAATTGATACTTTTAACTGACATAGTCCATTGATCAATTTGTTATTATTACTCAATATTTACTATTGTTGATAATCTCTTGTCGTGCAGAATGATATTGCTATCAAAGAGCAAAGGAGGGCGGATGAAAAATTATTAAAGTTGGCCGAATATCATAAGGTACTGAATTTTGTTTTCAGTTTATAGATTATATTCAACCCTTAGAAAGTTTTTATGATGGCTACTAATCTCGATTTTCTGGTAGAGAGAGAAAGAAAAACTACAAAGAAGGACTATGGAATTAGAAAAGAAGCTGGATGCAAAGCAAGCACTAGAGCTGGAGATACGACGTCTCACAGGGAACCTGCAGGTAGTAAAGCACATGGGGGGAGATGATGAGGATGACTCGGTGAAGGAGAAGTTGATTGTCATCGACAAAGAATTGAAAGACAAGGAAGAAGAACTTGAATATCTTGATTCGCTCAATCAGAGTCTTATTGTCAAAGAACGCAGATCCAATGATGAGTTGCAGGAAGCTAGGAAGGAGCTAATTGAAGTAAGCCTAAAAATTTCTCATTTCATGTGTGATATCTTTTCATTTCATGCCAGCAGATTTGTGTCAAGTTATTTGTTGCTCATTTTCCTAAACATGTGTCTATGTGTGACTTTTTTTTCATATTTTCTAATGTAGAGTAATAATTAATTATGTTGAGTAGAATCTGAACTGATGAGCCTACCGAAGGTTTAACATTATTTTGCCCCTGGCTATATAGCATCATCAAAAGTTCTAAGCTAGTGCCTCATTACCTTAGGTGAAACATTTTTTTATCTTAAACGAAGCTGCCGTAAACTATAATCGATTGATCTCACAACCTTTACAGATGAGAGAGGGTAAAACTAAAACTCATTTGTTTCCCTTCTGTGGTGAATTTCTTGAGAGGCAAAACAATATGATGAAATGGAGCTGGAATTTCTTACTTCTTAGTTCCTCCAAATCCAGTAGATTGCCCCTACAATCAGTATGATTCGTCTCTAATTTAAAAAAGAAGGAAATGATGCTCATTTTACTAGTTTATGTCGCTACATTTGTTAACTTAAAGCTTGTAAATTATTTTTTGTATCTATTGACTAGTGTTGGTACACACCTTCATGCCAACGCGTATTTTCTTATTTAGTATTTCATGCCAATAAATGCCAATTTATCGGGGGTCCCCTATATGTAAGGCCCGTTGTCTGAGCAAGCACAATCTCAACACCTTAAATCCATTCCTTTTAGAGTGCACATCATCAAAACCAGAGAGCATCTTTTTTCATTCCAGCTAAACTACTAATGCATATTTGGGTTATTTACAAAACCTCCCCTGAAATTTAGCCTAATTACAAAAACACTTTGTTTTCAAGATTACACGTTACACTTTTGACATTTGTTTCTATTTTACATAAATGCATCCTCGCAAAAAAGGGATTTTTATTAGGTAAATACAAACCTCACAGAGATGTTTGTATGTTTGTAACACTTGAAGGGGGGTATTTGTAGTTTGAAAGAATTAGTTTTTTCTGTAAAGACATTGACCTCAGGGAGTCAGGGGTACTTTTATAATAACCCTTAAATACTTTTACAGACATTAATATGCATATATTGTTAGTGCAGTCATTTGAAAGTAAACAGAAGTGTGTGCCTTATTTTTCCTTTCGTATTCTCAAATCTGAAGAAGCCACAGTGAAAACTATTTCGTTGCTAAAAGTTGTGATTTCACAGAAGCTGTAGTTTTTCATGTTCGTAATACCCTCATTTTTCGTTTTTTTTTTCTTTACGAAAATTCTTTATAGATCTTCCGGGAGAATAACTCTCGGTCAATCGGAATCAAGAGAATGGGGGAGCTCAGCAGTAAAGCCTTCATTTCAGCAGCCAAAAGGAAGTTTCCGGAAGAAGATGAAGAGGTGAAAGCTGTTAAGCTGTGTACTCAGTGGGATCGTTACATAAGGGATGCCAACTGGCACCCTTTCAAGGTTGTTCCTCTTGACGACGGAAAAGGTTACAAGGTATGTATTCCTTAATTTTTTGATTACATATGTTCAATCTATTTTTCTCGGCGGTGACTTCAGAAGTAGCACTATTTTGCCTTTTTCGTAAACTCGTTCTTTCCCTCCAATGTTGTGGTGTAGACAATCCTGAATGAAGAAGACCAGAAACTGAAACAATTGAGGAATGGATTAGGCGAAGAGGCTTTCGATGCTGTATCAACTGCACTGATGGAGATGAACCAGTACAACCCGAGTGGCAGGTACATTGTTCCAGAGCTGTGGGACAACAAAAACCAACAAAGAGCAACACTGGCAGATGGAATTTCTGTATTGGTCAAGCAATATAGTGCGCTGAAGAAAAAGAAACGCTAAGCATGTATATACATCTTATGGCGGGCGACGACGAAGAAATTAGTTTCACTTAACCCTATTTGTCCGTAAATTAATATTCACTCTGGTTGATATTTAGGCATGAGGAGGAGGATATACAAAGTTTTGTTTGAAAGTTTTTTTGGAAATGGCCAAATAGACAGACACATCTCATGTTATTAATTAGTTATTTAACATATGCTAAATGCCTAGGGAATGCTTATTGCTTTACAAGATCAAATATCATTTTTGAAGGTTAACAAATACTACTGTAGTATTTATAATAATAACAACAAAATTTAAAATTATATTTTAAAGTAAAAAATTAATTTTTTTAAAGCATGAATATAAAACTGAGACATGAAAAAAATTGAGAGTATTAATAACAGAACAATTTTCCTTGAATAAATACTCTAAAAAAATACTTTTATTTTTTCACTTTAAAATACAATTTTACTATTACTTTTGTTCAACTTATTTTTTCCAACTTATTTTTTCCAATTAAAAACAAATCAGGTTTACTCCCCTCCCCAGTCCCCACTCCCCACCCCCACACAAGTTTTTTGGTTTCAATTAATCTCTCATACTGTAATCTGTCGAATTCACCCAATCAGCATTCTCCACGTGTCCCCTAAACAAAATTATACAGTGCGATTTGCCATTTCTGTCCATGCAGCTTCAAACGTCGGGAACCCTGCTAATAGTTCAACACCACAATTTCCCATCTATCTCTCTCTCTAAGTTGAAAATCCCCCAAGGGTTTTCTGAAAAGGTACTCATCTTTACTTCTGATTTTTCTCGGTGTTTTTTTTTTCGAGCTATGAATATAATGATACTAGATCTGTACTACTTTACACTTCAATTTATTTATTTTTATTTTACGGAGTATGTGATTTTTGCGACCGGCCGGCGAGTTGACGTTGGTGCTCTATGTTAAAATTGGACTCGTGAGTTGTGTAATATTGAATTCGAAAATAAAAAATAAAATAAAAAAACGATTTTTTAGGTTGTTTATGTTTTTGCCAATTTCTACTACAGTAATTTTTAATTTTTTGTTTTTAAGACTTTGGAAAAGGGATTAGGATTATGTATTTTATGCATCTTGTTTTTGGAATTGATTGTGTTACTTCTCCGATTTCCGATTTACAATGTGCATATCAGGCTGAGAGACAGTACTGGAATGTGATGGAGGAGATCAACACAACGACGACACAAGACGAGCTCTTTGTTTGGCCATGGAAAGGCGTCATTGTGAACATTCCGGTCCAATGCAGCAACGGAAAATACGTGGGTCAAAGCGGGTCAAAACTCAGGGACGAGTTGACCGAGAGAGGGTTCAACCCGGTCCGAGTCCACCCTTTGTGGACCTTCAACAAGGGTCACACTGGATATGCAATAGTTGACTTCAGAGATGACTGGATTGGGCTTAGTGATGCCTTGAGGTTCGAGAAAGCTTACCAAGCCGAGCATCAGGGGAAGCAGGATTACTTTGAATCAGAACAGAGAGGATATGGGAAGCTCTATTGTTGGGTGGCTCGGGAATTCGATTTCCACTCGAGAAATGAGGTCGGAGATTACTTGCAGAAGCATGGGAATCTGAAGACACTGGTGGAGTATGAGGAGGGCGAGAACAGCAAGAATCGGCAGCTCGTGGAAAACTTGTCTAATACGGTTGAGCTTCAGAACATGCGAATTAAGGCAATGGAGACGAAATACAAAGTGACCTACATGTCCTTGCTCGGTAAGATCAATGAGAAGGATGATATGCTGCAAGCTTTTAATGAAGGTATATGTATAAGGTTTTTCAGAGTTTTGGTTGTTGTTCATTTTTGTTCTATAACAGAAAATTTTCTCGATTTTTTTTGGCAACAATGATTTACTAGAAAGAGAAAAGATGCAGCAGAAGGTGCACAATCACCTGGCAAGGATTTTACAAGAGCGCAATAAGACGGCATTGGAGCTGGAAGAAAGGCGGAATAATCTCAATCAGAAAGAGGAAGAACTGACAAAACGCGAAGCTCAAAATGAACACGAGAAAATTCAGCTTCAAAAGCTTGAAAACGAGCGGCAACAGGTAAAATTGATTTAACTTACATATTTATTTCATCGACCAACTTGTTAAATCTTACTCGAGAAACCAAATGACTAGTCTGATCAATGGTGCAGTGAATTGATGTCATTCTGGCAGTAGTAGTATAATTCATATTTTAAGCCTCGTATATTAGTTTGGCCTCGTAAAAATTACTTGCTGTGCAGAATGATATAGCTATCAAAGAGCAAAGGAGGGCGGATGAAAAATTATTAAAGTTGGCCGAAGAGCATAAGGTACTGAATTTTTTTTTTAGTTTTTATGGCGAGTATTGATCTCGATTTTCTGGTAGAAAGAGAAAGAAAAACTACAGAGAAGGACTGTGGAATTAGAAAAGAAGTTGGACGCAAAGCAAGCACTAGAGCTGGAGATACGACGTCTCACAGGGAACCTGCAGGTAGTAAAGCACATGGGGGGAGATGATGAGGATGACTCGGTGAAGGAGAAGTTGATTGCCATCGACAAAGAATTGAAAGACAAGGAAGAAGAACTTGAATATCTTGATTCGCTCAATCAGAGTCTTATTGTCAAAGAACGCAGATGCAATGATGAGTTACAAGAAGCTCGGAAGGCCCTGATCGAAGTAAGCCTAAAAGATTCCCATTTCGTGTCTGAGAAATTTTCATAGTACGCTCCCTTTTCATTTTTCTTTTATGAAAAATCGTTCTATTGTAGATCTTCAAGAAGATTAACTCTCGGTCAGACATCGGAATCAAGAGAATGGGGGAGCTCGACAGTAAATCCTTCTTTCCAGCAGCCGAAATGAAGTTTCCGGGGGAGGAAATAGAGGTGAAAGGTGTTGAGCTGTGTACTCAGTGGGAAAGTTACCTAAGGGATGCCAACTGGCACCCTTTCAAGATTGTTCCGGTTGACGATGGAAAAGATTACAAGGTATGTATTTGCTCCAAAAGAGAAAAAAAAACTAGTGCCTTTCCTTTACATGATTACATATATTTAATCTAAGAAAAAAAGTTCAGTGTTTTACATGATTAAGTATCCCGCACGCATTATCGATGTTGGTTCTAATTCTGTTTATGTTGTCTCTCTGTCTGTTTTCGACATGAATTCTTGGTGTTCGCTCCAATTTTCGGGTGTAGACAATCTTGAATGAGGAAGACCAGAAACTGAAACAACTTAGGAATGAATTAGACGAAGAAGCTTACAAAGCTGTAACAACTGCACTGATGGAGATGAACGAATACAACCCGAGTGGTAGGTACATTGTTCCGGAGCTGTGGCATAAAAAACTACAACGAAGGGCAACACTCGCAGAAGGGATTTCTCTTTTAGTGAAGCAACTGGGTGCGGTGAAGAGAAAGAGACGGTAAGCATAAACAGCAACTTCGTCTTTGGTGGGGGATTGGTCTCAACCGGCCCTTTTGTCTTTACTATTTCTTACTTACTGTACTAGTTACTTCAGTGTTTCGAGTTTTTTTTAGAGTTTTTTGGGGATGAATGTATTCTACTTGATAGGTACAATATAATGTATGTCTGCCCATTCGACTTCCCTGTGTTGGCTACGCATGGTGTCTAATGAATTTCGAGCCTAAATTGTCTTCGTCAGTTCTTCTGTTTCAAGTAATTGACGATTTCGCGAATTGAACTATATTATAGATCGGTTATAATATCAAGCTTTCGATAGAGAGGAAATTGATCCAACGTGCAATCAGCCAAGTGTAATACCATGCCACTGATCATAATCAAGCAAATGAAAAATGAAGCTTATATGCCACTATCCACAATTGGTCAAAACTCCGCATATAATTATCATTTTATCTGCTGAAACAAAGGTAGAAGAAGAAAATACAACACAATTACATTAGTACAACAACATACATCCGGGGCATTTTGACAATTATCGGAAGAAGTCCTGAATTTGCCCCGAGTCGTGGTCTCCACCACTCAGATCACTTTTCTGTACCCACCAAAAGCCCAAATCTGCACGGAAAAATTACATATCAAATGCTGTTGTTTTGAGTCCGAATTGTGATATACATATACGAAGAAGTTGCAAACATTACCCCTAAGGTCCATCATAGTAACAAAATATCAGTCATCGCTTATCATCTTTCAAGTTTCAAAATTACAAACACTAATCTTAAAAAATATCACAAAACACCCCACTGAGTTTTGTTTTTTTTGGCTGTTCTGTTAATTTTAAAATTGCACCTAAACTAAGAGGCATTAGTTTAAGCAGATACAAATCTCAAGTATTGAAAGATGGGTAGTCTTTGATCTTTTTCATAATCAATACTGAATCTCTTAAGTTTTTTTCGTTTTCTAATTATTCCAGATATTGACTCACCTTCAGGTTTGTGTCCCAACTTCCCGTACACAAGGCACTGCCATCAGCTGACAGTCCAAGACAGCTGATCCGACTATCGTGAGAATTTTGAAGAGTTCCCAAGTTCAATACCATCTATTACCAAGGGATGAGGGTTAAGAACTTGAGCTATATATGACTGGAAAAAAACAGTAAGACTAATACACACCTGTGCCAAAAGAGTGTCCCATACATAGCAATCTCCGTTTGTGTACCCAGCAAAGAGGAGCCGTCCAGAAGTAGAAAATGCAATTGAAGTCACGTGACGGACCTCGTTATCACTGGTAGGTGGACGGTACTCTTGTAGCTGGTGCCCGGTTCTAATATCAAATAGTCTGCAAGTTCCATCATCTGAACCCGTACCGAATCTATTCCCGTCCGGGAAGAACTTCACAGTATTAACATCTCCCTCATGGCCGTGAAAAGTACGAACAGCTCGACTAGCAACACGGGTGTCCCACAGACGGGCAGTCGAATCACAAGATCCCGAAACAAACATTCTGGAGTTGGACCCATTTATTGAGACACTGTAACAAAAAATATTGTTAAAGGTCCGTAATGATGGTATTTACTGAGCTCGGATGGTGAAGCAAGAAATGGATAATAACAAAACTACACTTGAAGTTTGAATATTTCACCAAAAAAAAGTTGCAAATAATCACCAGATTCACCTTTTAACAAATGTCCCCTTACAGAGGGTGCAATGCTGTAAATAGAAATAATATCAATGGGAAAGGGGTTGGTCATAATTTTGAAAGAGTTGGTCTTCTATAACTAGGCTAAACCTCACAGTATATTATGCAATTAACTCAGAAAGAAAGAGATAATTTCAAAAGCTACCCTTGGGGTTTGTCATAATCATCCAAAATAAATAAATAGTAATGAATAACACTGAGGTATTAAAAAAACAGCCTAAATTTGCACTATTTTTAACAATAGTTACTCAATTGAGGTTGCAATTTGTAAAACAGAAACAAATAGGAAGGGGTCATGTTAAAAAAATTAATGTAAACACAAGAAAGACGAACACCATACCTTAGAACGTCAGCAGTATGGCCCGACTGAAACTCGCCTCCAAATACAGATGTCCTAAGGCCAGTGGTTATATCCCATAGAACACATGTTTGGTCACCGGAAGCAGTTATCAGGTGTGTATCTTCGTCCGGGACATACTGGCATGAAGACACGTAACCCTTATGACCACTTAGCATTCTGGATACTGGAAGATTCCCGTCCTTGTCAGTTTGAGTGTTGAGGTTAAAGATAGAGCACATACTATCTAGCCCACCGCAGGCAACAGATTGCCCACTGGGAGAGAAGGCACATGTCATGACCCATGCACATGGTAGCTTGATGTAATGAGTCTTCTGGCTTGTGAGAGCATTCCATACGATTAATCTGCCATCTTGAGATGCACTGACAATTCGATTCTTTTCAGGAGTCCAATCCAGTGAATACACCTAAAATTAAATATTTATTCACAAGTAAAAAAAATGGTGAAAAATGAAAACTAAAGATGATTCTCAAACCTAATAATGTAAGTATCCATCATTGGACATCGATTAATCGATAATTGTGAATATATAAATACTACTATTATTAACGAACACAGCTATAAGATTCTACACAATAATTTGAATATGGAAAGAATAACAGATACACCTAGTGTTTATACTTTCTGCAGATTAAAGTAAAGACATCAGGTTTAGGAAAACCTAAGGCTTGTTAAAAAATTTAACAGCAGTGTTTTAAAAGAAGTCCCACTATCAGCCAAAAGACATAACTTTCCAAAAAGCTAGAGATTACTTTAATACGGTAAATTTGATTATTTAACCAAGATTAAATTTACATCGCATTGCGGGAGCTAATTCATTAAATGAATGATTTTCTACGATGGTGAAAATTCAATGAAACTAAGGTACTAACAACCAAGTGGATAGAAGTTTTTTTTAAAAAAGTTAGCATTCAAAGATGGTGACTACTGCGTCGAATTAAACAAAATAAAAAGGTGCATTCCGCAGCTAATACGGAATTTCTCCGATACAGTTCTGCCTACTTCTCAATATGGGTATGTAAACAGCATTTTCATCATTTAGGGTTTCATATGATCAAAAGTAACCATAACTGTCAATTGCATATTAACTGCAAATCCCACCAACTGTAATTCCCCATAATCACAAATGCAATTTCCTAACAGTAAATTAAAATGCTCATTCCAAAACAAACAACTGTAAATACAATAACTGAAATATAAAACGAAATTGAAAAAATATGGTTACCTTGCCCGTGTGCCCCTGTAGTGTCCGGCAACAAACCAAATCAGTGGGGCCAAAAGTGACCGGAGTTTTTCCCTGCGAACGCGCGTACCCAGCAACTGAAAATGAAGAATCACCGCACAAGTCAGTGCTAAAACAAGTAGATCTATTCAAAATAAAATAAAAAATAAATAAATAAAATCACGAATTGAGAAGAGGAAGAAAATGTAACCATCGGTGTCGAGAAGAAGAAGGCGCCTCTGCTTCAACCTATCCCTGAGGGAATTGACGGTTTCCGTGGCGGCCGTGTGCCGCTCTTTAAGCTCAGCAACTGACATCTCCTTCTTCACCAAAACCCGAGTTTACAGAGATGATGAAAAGCCTATCTCTTGAGCTTTCATTAGAACCCTAAATTTTGGTACGGAATTCGGGCTTGGATCATGGAACTTCGAAAAGGAGCTTCAGATACTTTCGAAATGCGCTTCTTCGTGCGGGTGTGAAATGGAGGTGGACTGCTTTGCTATGTGGGGGCAAAATTGACCGAACCCGCATTTTGCTGACGTGGAATTACGCATCAGCATTGTGATGTGTATATTATTAGTTGTAGGATATAACGATATTATAAAGTTATGATATTCCACTATTCTAAAAATACACAAAAATATTAGTGTTGTATTTTTTTCAAAAATACACAAAATAAAAGGTACTAACATCTTCATCGTCTCGATTTAAGTTGAGTTCAATCGTTTCAATTTTAAATTTTAGATTATGACAAGTCATGTATGTGTCGTTTTGGTGAACTTAGGCGATTGATCAGACGATTCAAACAAACAAGTCGAGTTTGATTAAAAACTTGATGTTACAATATAGTACTCCTATACATTGTTTAGTAAATGTAGTCACATGTAGTAAATTTGAGCTGGATTAGTTGTTGTTGGTAATTTCAATGAACTGTTAACTTATTTTTTTGTTAATTTATCAAGTAATATTAGATATAAAAAGTAAATTTCTATATAATTAGATATAATGGTGATTAGATAATAAAAAAAAAAGACTGTAAAATAGTAAAAATAATGGAGTATAAGTTTGAAGTTGTGGGTGATAAGTGATAACAGAAGATAGAATTACAAGTAGAACAATAATCATGGATAGCATTTTGACAGTTTACTACCAAAACTACCCCTGGCTATCTTCATGCACTCCTCCTCCCCACCAAGGCAAACACAACCTGCAGCAATTGTAGCAAAAACAAAAAGTTAGCTCTACCTTTTATCGACTATAGAACACTCCGTGGGGTTAATTTTTCTACGATTAGGCTAAGGTTCAACCAACAACTTACTAGGAGGATCAGCGCTAGTGAAGTTGGCAGCCTGCACGAAGCCGCAGTTCCTCGTATTCCTGAATTTAGATATATGCAAAAGATTAATATATGCTTAATTATATAGCATGAGATAAAACAGTTAGTACGTAGTTGGTTCTAAAAACCTAACCTGCTGATGCTGATGCTGGACTCGGAGTTCGGTTGACATGAGCTGCAGCTGCTGAGCCCATAGGAGTCGTTGAGGATGAGTTGACCGGGCCCACAGGAGTCATTGGTGCTAAACTCCCAGCTGGACTAGTCGTCGGTGCTGGGGTCGATGGGCCCGGTGCAAGAGTCGTCTACATTTGCAAAAATTAACCGAGATTTAATTCGAATTTCAAAATCAGTTCAATTAGACTCACACTCACCGGTAAAGCGGACTTGGAGAGGCCAGCGTCGTAAATAGGGGAAAGATCGGGCCTGTAAAGCCCGAAGGACTTCTCGGAGGCGGCACCGGGCTTCAAGTCCTCGTCGTAGAGGGCGAAGATGTAGGTGTCCACGGATTTTCCCGGCATGAGGGGAGTGCCCACCTTAGACCTCAGGTGGTTTATCAAGTTTCCGTTGTAGGCTTTCGCGTTTTCCACGCTGGGGCCCACTTCCGTGGGGTCCCCTTTGTAGGGCCACCCCGTCTCAGCCACTACAATCTCCACGTCATCGAACCCCATTCCTTTCAAGGCAGAGTGCACAGCATCAACCTGCACACACAGAGCATATATACTGTTTTCATTAACTTGATAAAGAAAGAGGGATAAATAATTGCAAATCCACCCCCCTGAGGTTTAGCCTATTTATAGAATATTCCAGTCGATCATTTCCAAAACTACAAATTAACACCCTTAAAAATAGGTAAATTACATGAAAAAAATTCATTGAAAAGGGCATTTACAATTTTCATTCATTTGTTTTTTGTAATTAACTGAAAGATGAGGGTCATATTTTTAAATTACCTGTGCATCAAACATGTTCATGTACTTGATCCCGGATCCCGAATCCAACCGTCCGGCGTTCGGTTGGAACAAGCAAAACGAGTGCGTTTCGGGCCTCGGGTCGCTCTGATACGCGAAATACGGGTACGGGTTGATCATGAACGGAGAGGCGTTGTCGCTGTGGAATTGCAGCAACGGTTTCAGTACGTCGGCGTATCCGAAAGCCCCCGCCGAGGGCGGCTCCGACTGAGCCAACACCGCCATCGAATGCACCGTCGACACCTTCACTTTCCCGCCCAACGACGCTGCAGTCGAATCGATTTTCAGCGACAAAAACTACATACGCACAAATTGAATTGAAATTGAAAATTCAGGGAATTGATTGATTGACCTGAGTTGAGGGCATTTTGGACATTTTGCATGGCGGGCAGGAGCTGGGAGGCGAGTTTCTGATCGGGTAAAGTCACCACCTCGTTGCCGACGGAGACGACGATGATCCTGCTGTCCGGGTAGTGCTGGAGCACGTTCGACCCGACCCAGCTGCCCGCGAAGCTCGGGTCGGAGGCGAGGGCGGGGATGTCTCCGTTGGAGGCGCCGATCACGATCCCGACGCCGGTGTTTGCGAGGGCCTTGATGACCACCGGATCGGACCCGTAGAGGCGCACCTTCTCGATGCTCGTCGACTGGAGGAGCTTCGCCGTCGCCTCCGGCGGCGGGAGGTTGTCCGCCACCTGACCGTAATTCACCCCGATGAACGACTGCCCATCTTGAGGAAAAAAAAAAGCAAAACAAAACGAGATTGAAGAATCTTGATTCTTGAATTAAAGCATGAGTATCTTGAAAAGAGTAAGAAGAATGAATGACTTACCGGCAAAGTAAAAAGAGGGCAGAGAAAAACAGAGGAAGAAGAAAGTAAAAAAAATGGCCATTATATCTGCGAATGGGGGAAACGAAGCTCTACCTGAGAGTATCTATATTAACTAATAGTAAAATCAAACGGATTATATATAATATTATATGAAGTATATTTAATTGAAGAAGTTGATCATAGTAAGGAAATGAAATGAGGGGAGAGTATAAAGAAACGTGGGGTATATATTGAAGTTGATCTGTATGTATTTATGTGTGCATGTTTGAATGAAAAGTAAAAGGGTTCAACAAAACAAAAAAAGATGATTGGAATTGAGAACTACTGCTATTTGGGAAGAGCTAGCTTCTTTACTTTTTAAGAAATTTTGTCAATTTATAAAGTAGTACTCGTTTTTATCTAACTTGCATTACCTCGGCTTATAAAAAATACAGTACCAATTAAATATTAAAATAATTAAAGTATTTTATCTCTCTCGGGTTGTTGTCACATTTATGTATACAAATTATAAAAACTAGTTTTATTAACTATATTTAAGATATTTTTTAGGGTGACAACATGGGTAATACGAGCCAACAATAATAGTGTGAGATTAGTTCAAGATAGGAGTATCATTTTTCTTTTATCATTTTTCTTGATTTTGCTGCTTGAAAAAATACGATTGTGGAACAAAATAATTACAAATGGTCATAAATGTATCAAATTTCATTGTTCTTTTGTAAATTGCAAAAAATAGAGTATAATTCATTAAAACAAAGTAATATACTGTACATATTAAATGAAATCAATGCATTTCAACTAAAATTGTTATTATAAACAAAAACCTCAAGAGTAAGATTTGAATTTAATAATCAACTGAAAATGAAAAGCTATACACTACATTTATTTAGGCACGAAAGTGGAACCACAGCTGGTAAGATGTGGAGGGACGAAGAGACCAAAAATAAGGCAGGCATCTTTAAAGTTCGTGTGTGGGGTCCTCAAAGACCAGTTTGACCATACTGATTGGAGGGTTTAGTGAATTAAAAGTTCTCCACAGAGAACAGATTTCAAGCAATGTCTTTTTCTTTCAACAATTCAAACAGAACAATGTTCTCTTACATGTTGAGCTTCAACCACAGCTAAACTTAATCAATCCTAGCTCAAGATCGTCAATGGTCGATTCAACTGGTTTATAACATCGGTAAGAAAAATGATTCTATGAGCAGTTTACATCAAAAGATATCTGAAGACAAAAATTGAGTACTGGCACACAACCACCAAACAAATTATCATGGGCAGAACAAAGTACAATACAACAATTCTGAAGAGCAGAAAACATATATTTTGTATGGATCAATCAAATTAAAAAAAGAAGATTTTAAATAAGCTCCCCAACCTTGTAAAAAAGGAAAAGGTCAGACTGGTGAAAATAAGCTCAAACGGAAATAGATAGATCTTCAACTCTCATCCATTAGGCACCGGAGTGTGACACTGGAGTTGTCACAAACTGGCCATTCTCGTAAACATGGATGTATTGTTGTGGTAAAGCTTGCTCGACCTGCAAAGAAAATGCAAATAAGTTTTGAATTGTTCTTTTTTTTACATAAAATAAATTTTGACCTGGAATGCCACTTTTTAGCCAAGGAAAGACCAATTTTTAACTGATCAAGAGTGCGGCGGACGATGCAATAGTATTATAGTCACCATTGATAGGCAAAAATATGCTTTTTAGATTAATTAAAATAATAATGAGTTGAAGAAACTATTGAAACATACCCAATCATCATCTGGTTCAGAACCAGGTACCAGTACATTGACTTCAGTCGACTTTGCAGTCGTAATGGAAGCCTCGAGAGCGTCTTTGCTCAAGTACAATTGGCAACCTGCAGTATTGTCTATTGAAACTGTTGGTGCTGAGCCCTACAAAAGATGAATTGCAGCAACAAAGAGCTGGTTAATAAATTTCATCCAATTAATTAATTAATTCTGCTAGCTATTTGCCTTTCCAACCAGGGATAACATTAGGTGCCACTTTTTATAATTTGCCTTAGTCTAGGGATAATTTTAAAAATTACCACTAAGGTTTAGCCTAATTACAAAAGGTTTACTTGTTAAGGTTTTTATTTACCCGAAAATAATTCTCTTGAAAGGAAATTATAAAAGAAAAATATATTAGCGGGCTAATTGTAATTGTAAAAAAGAGATGAGTAATGAAACTATAAAACAATAAAAGGAACGTGAAGATGGAACATCACCACCTAATGATACAAAGGAAAAGGAAAACAGCCCAACTTGAAAGAAAGAGGGGCGGGGGAGGGGGGATTACCTGACATTGCACCTCCACACCACTACTATTGACAATCTCACAAGCTGCTACAACATCCTAGTTCCAGTATTACAAAATAAAAACATGTGAGTTGACCTTGTAGAATATATTAGAGATAACCAGATGAGTTTAAAACAAATTCCTTTGCCAACCTTGAATACCACTCCCATCTTAGTGCACTTGTCAACTGTAATGTTGTTTACCTTCCCTGTATGTATCACACAGTAAGCTTTCATAACTCACTAAAAGAGTTTATTTGATGACTGACTTTATAAACATACCTTGGATATTGAGAACTGAATTTTTGCATCCATAGATATACACAGACTGTTTTGCATCACAGTCATCAATTACTAAATTATTTTGTCCAATTTGATTCTCAACCACCCATCTGCATAAAACATGGCATTTAATGGACAAAAGACTGAAAACCTAGACTCATATGTTGGTCAATAAACACAGTTTTACTCACTTACGACCCATTTGAAGCTCAAATTTTGGTGGTCCTGTCTTAGAAGAAGCAGTTGCAGTTGATTTAGTACGGCCTTCCTTCTCAGAAATGGTCACTACGCCAGATCTATCGGCACGGTTCTTGGTTTTCATATCATCTGTTACCTTCCTCAAACCTTTAAGCACAGAAATGATACATGAGAAAAAAAAAAGAGTGAGAAACAAAGATTCGGAGAACCGGATCGGACCAACAGTTTGGACCGAGAATCGGTCACCTCAGCAATCTGGTTCTCCAACAGAAATTCTCTCTCAAAACCGTCAAGAACCAATTGAACAGACCAATTTCTTATATATATTAGTAGTATTTTTTTACGTAATTCTATATATATTTGACGTATAAAATTAAAACACATTTCTATATATATTTGACGTATAAAATTAAAACACATTACATATTTCACATATGTATCGACTATTTTATATTAATTTAGATTTTATACTCATTTATATATAATACTTAAAATACTGTATACACTAATTACCACTGGTTCGACCGTGGTGAACTAGTGAACTGGTAGCTTAATTGGTTTGATGTCCGATTTCCAGAACCTAGAGTAAAAATTATAATCGAGGAAAGTAAAAGTAATAAGGGTGGTTAACATAATAACGATGCTTACCAGCAGTAACCGGCTTCCCACAACTAATCTCCTGGAAGACAGCAGACATCCCTTCCTTGGGCCTTGATGATGAAGGTTGAGCTGTTTCGGAACTGAAGAGTGAAGCAGGAGGCGGGGGTGGAGGGGCAGGAGCACCCAGTGTGGGAGCTTTGGTTGGGGCAGGTGCTGCTTTCTTTCCTGTGGCACTCCATACAGGCCCCAACGGATAGTATTTCTTCACATAATCCCTCAAGCCAGGTAGATAAAGCTCTTTTACTGCCTTTGCCCACTCAACGTGGTTTGCATCTTTGCTTCTATACTCCACAAGAATCTAGGCAATTATTAGAGAAAAAAGATTAAATAATGAAATGTGGTGGTACTATCAGCCATTGATCAGTGGATAAAACAGTTCCATACAACTCTTTTAGATTTCTTATATATGTGGATCTATATAGCAATGTTTTAGTCTGATAGTTCGTAAATAACTTGGGAATCGGTAGACACTAAAATGTTGGAAATCAACTGTAATTTCCAGACAACAACCCATCCAGAGAGAGACATCAGGTTCAAAATAGATCTACTAAATATGTTAGTTAAACACCAAACATAAACAATCTCCTGAGGACGACACATCACCTTAAACATGAATATAAGTTAGATTTTCAAGGCTCACCGCCCGACAAAAATAAATCATGTGCACTTACACTGGTTGCTGTGTAACACCTCAACATCCTGCAATTATGGTATAGAAAATATATTGATCCACATTCCTCATCACGAAAGAATAACAAACATATTAAACCATCAGCATAAGACTACAGCTGCTGCTATTGACTAAGCTAAGACCAACATAATTGACCACGAGGATGACACATTAGAGAGTTACCGAGCTTATCCCTCTGCCCATCTCTAATAGTCTAATTAGTACTTTCCCTAGAGATGGGTGGCATGCATATTTAAGTGAAGGACCCTAATCATTGGAAATTTACCTTGTTACAGTAAAATTCAGCCATCTGCCAACTTTCTTCCACATGTCCAATAGGCATGCTCATACCTAAAATGAGTTGTCAGTAGATTAATTATACAAGAAGACAGATAATCAGTCGATAACACAAAGGCATATACATAACATACACATACATATCAAAATTTTACTTACCACAGTCTTTTCCTGTGTACGCAATCCAGGCCAAAGCAGCCAAACTGTCGGCACCAGTCTTTAAGTGGATGAAAAAATCCGATCGCCTTCCCTCCGTCAATGCAGAAGCTTTCGCCATCACATCATTCAATGGTTTAAGGAACCCCACTAATCCTGCCATATCAGGTTTCTACACATACATATAACATTAACAGAGGATCACATTTACACACAATTACAAAGAGAAAAGGTATGACATACAAAATTGAAATGAGATTCTAAATGATCAATGACAGTCTTGGATATCAAACCATCCCATTATAACATTTGGTAATACAGTTGTTCAAAGTGTTCGCAAGAAATATAATATCAAGGATGTAATGATCCCAATGATGGCTAAGGAAACCTATTACATTAGTTTTCTTCTTAATCATATATATATACCATTAGGCCATTGGAAACATTATAACAAACTCATTTCAACTAAATGAATCGTGGAATGAGATCAATACCAAAACTAATAGAACTGATATCGCTCCACTTCAGTCATCTCTCATTTCGATAAATTTTTATCAAAGAGTTGGCGGAAAACTAACACATAAGAGTCGCATGGGAATTCAATTCAATCATTAGCCTTACGAATTCAACCTCAATTGATACGATTAAATAAACAAGCTATCACCATTTCATCTATTTCTCGCATTAAAGTTGATATCCAAAATTCAATCAGGCAATCACACAATGCTAATAATCGAAATGTAACTGACCTGATTTTGCTTGATTTTAACAAGAAGCTCCCTCTCGGCTTTAAAAGCTTCCGCGATGATCTTAGACACGTCTTGAACATGTCCCCCAATCTTATCAGCGGCGCTCGTGACTCTATTAACGTACTCCGAAATCAGATCGTCGAACGCGACAATCGACGGATCCATCGCCCCATCATCGACGCCGTCCTCCGCCGCAACTCCTTGCCGAAATCCGCCGGCGGATAGCGCCTCGAGCCGAACCACCGCGGCTTCCAACCTCTGTACCAATTTATCGTCCATGTCCGGTCAATAGTCTCTCACTCAAAAAACCTTCGGTTCAGTACACAGATAATAGATCTGATGAGTGTGTATTTGTGTAATTTTTTCCCAGTCACTTTTATGTGGGGAGCGAGTGGAGGTGGAGGGCATCTGGCACTCGCACGTGCCGGTCAGCACTTTTGACAGTTCCGTCAAAAAACATGCTTGAACCGGTTGTTAGAAAATAAAAATAAAATAAAATAATAAAATAAAATAAATCTTTTAGTAACATTATTTAACATTTTAACAAAATTGATTTGGGTAGTATATTAAACTTTTCAAGCTGAAAATAAATTTAACGAATTTTTATCAAGATGACAGACGGTGAAATGAAGAAGAAGCAGCGCGTCGGCAGCAGCAGCCGCCTCTCCTCCACCGCCGCCGCCATCGATTCCTCTTTCCTCGACGAAACCCTACCCGAATGCTCCCACAAACCACCTATACTCCACCGCTCATCCTCCCATACCCTAATTCCGATCGTCCCCTCGTTCGATCGGGGTTTCAACGACCCCAGGACCGGCGACATCCTCCTCCGCCTCGTCCTCGATCAAAATGCTGTCGAAATTTCAGACACGCCGGCCGATCAGCTCGAGATTCCGATCCACATCCATTCGAGCGTCCTCCGCCGCTCGAAGTACTTTGCCGCAGTCCTATCCGACCGGTGGTCGTCTTCCAGTAATTCCGAACTAAAGCTTACTGTTCCCTCCGACGCCGATTCTATTAACCACCACTTAACGGTCCTGCAGCTCCTTTACTCCTCCGACTTATTGCCATCGATCGATTGCGTGGGCACCGCCCTTAGTTTGCTTCCGATAGCCCTGAATTTGCTTTTCGAAGACTGTATCAAGGCCTGTGTTAGGTTCCTCGAGGCAGTACCTTGGTCTGAAGATGAAGAAGAGAAGATATTGTATTTAATTCCTTTATTGAGCAACGATGAATCGAAAGAACTCCTATCGAGGGTTTCTCCTTCGAAGGCCAATTCCGCTGAGGAAATGCTTCACGGATTAATTCTATCCGCAATTCACAACCATCCAAACACGGCCTTCGCCAAGGCCTTTGTGGCCAAGCTATTGAGGGATTTTCCGTCCAGGGAGTTGGCAAGGAAGGTTCTGGACAAGGCATTCGAGAAGAGTTTGAAGGTTGTGAAACAGTCTCTGGAGGAGTACTTGAGTCCAGATTTCAGGGGAGATCTTAACGAGACGGAGGCTATTCAGAGGTTGAATCTGCACACGGCCATGACGAATGGGAGGCACCTGTTTTGGTTGGTGGAGAGGATGATCGAGCTGAAGGTTGCCGATACAGCCGTCAAGGCATGGAGCGAGCAGGCTTCGTTGCCTTCGGATTTGCAGAGGGTTTTACGTGATGATGCTTGGAGAAATATTGTCCCAGGCCTTCCTGTTGTCGTGCTTCGTTGCACATGCAGGCTTGCAAGTGCTGTTTCCACGGGGAATATCCTAGCTACTAAACAGGTTCGTTTGTTCTCGACTCCTTGTTTATTTGAGGTGTTCTTTATCTGCAATGCTTGTGAAGTTTTATTGAAGCTTTGGTTTCTGACTTTTCGGGTCCCAATTCTGAAAAGTAAGGTTTTGTGCTTAAATACCGAGTTTGGTGGCTTTGGGAAGTATGTTGCATATAGTGACAGGGGTGTTGATTTTCGAATCTTCATCTGCAAGCACAATTGTTTCATCTTTGTAAGTAGCTATGATTGAAATTTGTTTCCTGGCTGAAAGAAGAACCTGGTGTAATTGTCACCATCTCTATGGGTGTTCATGGTTTTAACATTTAGCAATGTGATTCCATGTTGAAATTATCCTTGTTTTAATTCGCTGAAGAGAATTGTATAAAGTACAATTTTCTGTTCAGAGTCTTTGAAGAAGGCTCGATTTTGACCCAACATTCAAACATCTTTGACATGTATGAATGGAATGCATAACCCCATGAATTAAACCTGTGAGAAATCCACTTGTAGGTACCATGGGCTTTTAAATTAATTCCAATATGCATATAACTAACTACTGTATGTCTACAATGATTGGGGTGCAACAAAACAGGTTAGAATGAAACTTGTCCAAGAATGGCTTCCATTGCTGATTATATGCAAAGACATCGTCTCACCCATGGGGCCGAATAATAAAGTAATCTGTCGGGAGCTGGAAGAAACATTCTTGAAGATCATATCTACACTCCCTTTGTCGGATGCGCAAGACTTGCTTCAGCAGTGCCTTAGCTTCTCAACTCGAAATGACGATGATTGCCCTCACTTGGTTGCTGCTTTTACTACTTGGTTTCGCCGTGCAAACTGCCCCCCTCACCCCGAATAATCCCGCGAGTGATATACAAGTCGTGGATGGCTTTGGTGTAAAAACACTCTACAATATTATTATTTTCCATTGTTAGTTTGCAGATTGGATTCAAATCAATAGCAATGTCGGCAAACATGATTAGTAAATTCAGGAATATATTTTGTGTAAATTCTCTGGCTTATCGTGGAATAAATTATTTATAACTACAGGTTTTATACTTTCCTGCTTTTATCATCTCCATTTGAAAGTGATTTGGCAAGTCTCAAAAACTGTACTCACCCTGCTTATGATAGGTTATCACTTTAGGTCAACTGCCACCACAATACATGCATGAGAAAAAAAAAGGGATAGTTAATACATCAAAAAGACTGCACAAGCTTCATACTACTTCATTACAAGTTGGCTCATCAACAACCTATGTTACAGGTACTACTTTATTGAGTAAGAAGACTGATGAGAGTCCTGCATGACAGTTGGGGAAGTCACTTGCGGAATTGATGTAAGATTAACCAACGAAAAGACGTGCGGATAAAGGCATCATCACAGTAGACGTCTTCTGAAGTTTCCGGCTGTTCCTTGGTAAGTCCGAACGAGCAACCCAACTCCTATTCCGACACCAAGGCTTAAACTGAGGCCAATCCCTACGCCTAATCTTACCCCTGCATTGAACCATGATAACTCCCCATCTTCACCTTCCAAATATTCCATGTCGAGATATGGACTGAGATGACCTTCCTTTTCTTTGTATTCCGGGTAATCACTTGACTGCTAAAAATCAAGGAAAAAGGAAGTACATCATGATCATGTCAGATTATAATCAAACTAGACTTCAAAAATTTACCATATTTCATAAAGAACCCAAAACTTTTATTTTTGAAAAATACAGAAACACCCCAATTAATTTAGATTTTACTATAATCAATCAGAAATTACAACAAAAGATGGTGAATCAAGATATCAGATCGAAGATTGGCCTGTACACAGGTAAGTGACCAAATGCTATGCTTATAATATTTCATGCTGTCCTCTTCAAAGATTCTATTGACAAAAAATAAGTGAATAAAAAGTGACATTATTATATACTACTATTACAGTACAATAATGTATAGAGAAATGTGCCCACAAGTGGTCCTGAAATACTCTAGGATATGTTTTTTTATGTCTTACTACAAGGTTAGTTTTGTGTGTTCCAAGAAGATTGCTACAATAATACTCCACTATTCATTTGTTCAAACTTCATTCAGCAATTACCAGAAAAACAAGACAGCTGACTAATGCAAAACACAATTAAAATTACCGGTATTGATAGGGTAGACAAATCATCTTCCGGTCTCCGAGTTGACTCATACTCCGGTATACATTCCAACGCCCCTTTCCTCATTTGCTTCTTCTTGTAGCTAATTAGCTGCAAAGTCTTGGTCAGTACAACAGGACTTCCCGAAAAGCTGGCAGCGACGTAAACCTCGATAAGCGGTGATTGACTCTGATTAAGATTCCCCTTGAGAAAAAGCCCATTGTCCTCCCACAATATATCCGACTCACAGCTCATACTCCATCTTGTCCCTTGATTAAAATGGCACGATTCTAACGTCCCAGATAACACCAACCCGTCTCGATGAAGAACCTCAAACTTGACACTACCAGTCATTCTAACACAGTCGGTACTCACATATGTCACTTCCTCGGATTTCTTGTTCATCCGTGCCCTCTTCAAAAGGGTTGACTCTCCTTCCGAGTACATGCTGGTCCTCACGCAGTTGACCTCCAGGAGAGTGTCCCGGTTTAAGGGGACGTGGTTCAATGTAAGAAACTCGGGAGTGGAGCCGTGATTATCGATAACGAGTGATTTTTTATTGAGCCTGACAAAAAAGACTTTCAAATCAAGCCACTGCAAACTACTATTGGATACCTTGATCATGCTGCTGTTACTAGGCTGCTGGTGGTGGTGCGAGATGACGTGGCTGTTTTCGTGGGGGTCCAAGTCGGAGTTTCTCATGCTTCTCAGGGAAATCAACATTTCCTCTTCGTTGACATCCATGCGAGGAAAGATAACCTGAACACAGTAATTCAATTTGGGATGAATTGAAACCCTAATTAAGAAAATCACAGATCAATAAGCAAACAGTTCGAATTGAAACAACGCAAAATAAATGCAGGAGCGAGAAATCGGCAGTGGAAATCACACGTTGCAGAGGAGATAAATTGAATAAAATAAAATTAAAAAAAAAAGGTAAGAAGAAATTGAGAGAGTGGAAATTACTTGAGTTTTTTTTTCCGGCGGAGGATGAATGAATATCCGAGAAAGTGCAGCGAGAGGGAGGAGAGAGAAATGTGCGATCAGAGAAAATGCATTATTGAAAATGGTGCGATCGGGTCGGAGTTCGGAGACATGATTGATGAAGAAGAAGAAGACACAGAGCCCAACGAACTATATACCCCCGCAGCAGTAAACGACAGCATCGCCTTCTGAGTTTTCTCATGCAGTGACACGCATACAAACAAATCTCGCCTCCTCACCCACATCGTATTTCAGAGCTGTGTGTTTTCTGCACACACTCAACGTGTGACATTTATGGTTTTTTTTTTTTTACATTAAAAAAATAAATAGAAACTTTAAATTAATTGTATAAACTGTTTAAATTTTAATTGTGCATTTTTTTCATAGTAAGAAACACAACACAAAAAGAAATCTCCTCCAAGAAAACAAAAACAACATAACACCGTTTTTTTGGTTGATTTTAGAATCAATCGCCATCAATGGAATCGACAGAGGAAAACCATAACGACGGTACCTGTGAGATAAACATCTGTCTAATATAAATAAGATGATTTTTATGTTTAACAAGAAATACAAATAAAGTACATAAAATTATGACCATCTGTCTCTTGCTTGCATGCCTTTGATTTGAGAATCCTGTAATTTCTCTAGTATCAGGAAATGTCCATTAAATTGAATAGTAGAGACGAAAGTCGTTGATTCAAGCCAAGATCAAAGGTTGTCTGGGTCATTTACTGGTCACCGAGGAATCGCAAAATCTACGGCATGCATTGCAGAGTAAAAAATTATCAGTGGAAAAGAAAAGGCATAAAACTAGCAAGCAAGGTGGTTAAAATCACAATTACAATTCAATGAATTTAAAAGCAATTTCGCAAAAAAAAAAAAAAAAATGTTTAGGATATGTTGATAGATACAAAATAGGGATATCGGACTAATACAGGGGTAATTGGCACGTATGCTATTTAAAACAATTTATAAGATATAAGATGTTTAAGAGCAAGCAAGCTATAAAACTCCGTAAAGATGTTAAGGCAGCTTATAAGCTCCTTAATAAAAAACACATCTACCCCACTTTTTTAAAGAGCTTTTAAGCTCCATCATTTTAAACTTTATAAGAGACTAAGAGCCCGTTTGGACGATCTTATTTAAAAGAGCTGATAACGGTTATGTCTTATTTAATAAATAAGTTGTTAAAGATAAAATAGATATATAAACTTATAAGATGTTAATTTGTTTGACAATTTAAAATCTTATATAAATAAAATTACCAAAAAGAAATTGTTATATATGAAAAAAAATAGTAAAAAAAATTATATTAACTAAATAATAAATTTAGAATTTTTGTATATATGTAAAAGATAATAATGTTAAAGGTAATTTGATCTTTTACTATTTAAATTGCAAGAGCTTATAAGCTCTTTAATAATGTTATATATGTAAAAAAATTATATTAACTAAATAATAAATTTAGAATTTTTGTATATATGTAAAAGATAATAATGTTAAAGGTAATTTGATCTTTTACTATTTAAATTGCAAGAGCTTATAAGCTCTTCAAAAAAAAGTACCTCTCCTCTTATTTTTTTTAAACAGTTTATAAGCTGGTAAACAGCTTATTTAAAAAAAAAATTAAGATCTTTTTTTAAAACTTTACCAAACAAATTTTAAGAGCTTATAAACTCAGCCAAACAGGCTCTAAAATAGCTTATTGTTCAATTACTTATTTATACAGCATTTCGACAACTTGGTTTTAACATAAGATCCAACATACTCTAGAACATAAATTCTTCCACATGAATCACTATGTTACTATTTGGCTTCTATAGATAATTGCACAAAACCACAAACAAATCAAGGTTATTAAATAAGTTTAAACTTCAGTCTTGGTTCATTCTATAACTAGACTTTAAAGTTACTAAAATGTGATATGCAAATTTTGACCTAGACTTCAATTGGTGGTATTAACTTAATAACATAATTACATAAACACGACTTACTAATCGCTAATTTGTAATTTTAAAATGTGATTAGATATTTTTGTAAGCAAGGTAAAATCTATCACTTTCCAAAATTTAGGGGAAATGCATAGGTTGCATCACTATATTAGTCTAGGCAACCAAATCAAAAATCGTTAAAATAAGTGGAGAGGAGTTCTAAACAAAAAAAAACACTACAGAACAACAAAGCATTTGGATACAAATTCAGGGGTAGATAATAAAAATACTAATGCAATTTTACAATGATATTGTAAAGCAATTATTTTGAGTAACCGTTTTTTAAATACATCTATTGTGAGAGGGATGTAGTATTGTAAGCCTCTATGGATCTCCTCAACCCAATTAATACATGCAACATGTGTTAAAAAAACACTTAGTCGATTATTTTTTTATGAAAACACTGAACTAAATCTAATGAATACATAACCAAAATGCAATCAAAAATTCCTTACAACTACAAAATTCACACTAATACCCTTTAGTCCATATGAATCATAATAACATAAAACAAAGATAACCGATCTCTAATTCATAAAAAAAATCATGTGTTTTTTTATGAAAACAAATATTGGACGTAGATTACTTGACGGATTTGGGTAGCGAGTATCATTGGGTAAAACCGAACCCCTAACCTGTTTATTAATGGATAAAAGTAGTATTACTTTTTCATCTCAAACCCGAAAACAACCACTCATACCCTACCCCGTTGTCATCCCCAAGCACACCTACACTAAACTAAATCAACCACTCTAAGCAGTAAGCATCATTCTCCGATTTATCATACAAACATACAGTTTTATTCAGATCTAACAGAACCATCGGAGAAGTTAAAAAGCATGAATCCTGGTTCACAAAATCAGATAAAGTGGAGATAATAACCTTGGGAAAGCCAACTCCAGCAGGCGGTATCAACGGCGATATTGGACCTCAATCGAGCGGCTGCAATTGCACTGTGCAACGGCAACATTGTCTCCAAGCTTCCCAACACCAAAGCAAGCCTTCATATCCCGATAACCCATTAATTAACACAGAATAATTTACTGAAAATATAACTGAAAAATAAAAATAGTCCTAAAAAATTAAAAAGGAATTCAATCGAAGCGGGTGATAAAAATTGCGAGTGCGTATTACCTGAAAGCAGCAAACGGATTGGTGCAAGGAGAAAATGAAAATGCAGAGGGCGGTTTAGGGTTCATAATTAGGGTTTTGATGACTGAATTAGGGCGAGCGCACGGAGACCTTCGGGCGATCATCGCAGCGAATCTACAAGCTGACGCCATTGTTTGCAAAAATAATTCAGCTCCAGCTTAAACCCTCTACCGGGATTTTACTTCTCAAGTTTGGGTAAATTACTAAAATTACCCATTTATTTACGGAAATTACGAAAGGAGCCTGTGTTGTCTAATCTAATCTAATTATCTTAATTTACAAATAATAATATATAAATATCAAAATTATTTTCAATATTTGTTGATTAAAATTTAAATATAAATATTATTAATTTTAGTTTTGATTTTAATTTTAATTACTCACTACATATTTTTAAAAAACACAAAAATAATAATTGTAAACTTATTAAAAAAATGAAATGAGTACATTAGTTTATGGGTATAAATGTATAATAACTGGTTTAAGTGCTCAAATAAATTCGGAACTTAACATTATAAATATTTAATATTTTTTGCTATGAAAATTCATTTAAAAAAAAACTTGCATAATTAACAAAATGTGCAATTAATTAAAAAAAATTAATATTGACATGCGATTTGTGATATTACACGTAAATCGTTTATTTCATTTCATAGCCCTAAATAGCAGAGGAACACATTCATCTTCTATCTCATTTCCGATCGCGTGGAAGCTCAGCTCAGCTCGCTGCGACCGAAACTGGAAAAAAATGGCTTCCATCTTAGCTCGCAAATCTCTGTCCGCCATTCGCTCTCGCCACCTCGTAAGCCTGAATATCCATCGTATCGACCTTTAATTTGTTGTTTTTTAATCATTTTGTGATTGGGAAATTACCGCGCCCTAATTCAGTGGTGTAATTGTTGAATTTGTATAAAGCATCAATTTTTCTGTGTTGCGATTAGATATAATCTAGGGTTTACCCCCAATTGGATCTTGTTTGGCAATAAGGATTCACACCGTTATCACCTGATCGAATTCGGAGACTTTGGATTCCCATTTGAAGGATTTCATATTAGATAGATCGCTTTGCAATTTTTCACCTCAGGGGTCGTTTTTTTATATATAATAATGTTGGAGGCTCTCTTTGTAGGCGTTGGCAGGGCATGCCTTTCGGGACACCACGCGTACAGGGATGATATGCTGTGAGCGCACATTTGCCACAAAACACTCGTTTTCTACTGACAAAGGTTCACATATTTTGAGCATTAATCATTTATCTAGTGCTCATGGTTTTGATGAAAGCACTAGTAGTCCATTTACCAGATGTTTTATTCTGTTTGGTCCTTGTGGGTATGAATTTATAATACACTCATTTGTGAAACTATTATGTCGACACTGGAAGTTTATATTCTCCTTATTATAAGACAATTGTATTAAAGCTCATGGAATACTGATCTTGGGGAAGCCGAGAGGGAGTTGCTTGTGTGTAACAAATTTTATAACCCTCTTTCACTGTTGTACTTTTCTTGTTCTCTTCCGAGTTTACCTGCTCAGCCTTTTTTAGTGGAAACTAAACATCAGACGTTTTCATATTATCCTATAGATATTTATACAGTTCATTAGATATCGATAATATTTTGATGTAGATCCTGAAGAAAGAGGCCAAACCTCTTTGTAAAGTTATCCGTTGAAGATTTACCCTGCTCTATAGATATTGATAATATCTTGGTACTTCACTGTAGATGATGAAGAAAGAGAAAAACTCGCTAAGGAGATATCAAAAGATTGGAACACTGGTATAGCATATTTTTTTTAATTTATATTGTCATTGAATTTGCTCTTCTATATAATTTCTTCAACATCAAGACTTTTGATCTTGTAGTTTTTGAAAGGAGCATAAATACTTTATTCCTCACTGAAATGGTTCGGGGTCTTATGCTGACTCTCAAATACTTCTTCGAGCCGAAAGTTACTGTAAGTGGGTTCTATCCACTTTGTCGTTATTATTGAAACTCTGTTTTGACCTGCAAAATAGAGCTTGTGCATACTTTTTATTTCAAAGCCATTGAATTCCACTTGTTTGGTAACTGGACTGGCCATTAGGTTGCGATGGGTATACTTTCAGTGTGGAAATTCTTTACTACTAGAGAATTACCATTTTGTTCTTATTGAAAGAATATAGTATTGTGTTTGGAAATGATGGTTTCTAATGTGTGATTGGTTATAAGATGAAAATATAATGATAAGAGTTGTGATATGATATAAATATAGTAACTTAATGATCGAAAATGATTGATTTTTGCAGGGAAATTTGTAAAATTGTTGTGTTTAAAAAAAAATTTGGAAAATGCATCGAGCTCATTATTGCTGGAGAAAATGGGAAACGAGTTAATTGTGTATTTTCTGAAGAAATCATAGAACATTTGTATTTTTGAGTTATTCTTTTTTCCTCAAACAAATTGAAAGTAAAAATGAAATGATACCAACGATACCCTCAATCTCTCTCTAGTTGTTGGATGAACAATTTTCTGATTTTTTTTTTTGCAGATTAATTATCCATTTGAGAAGGGGCCACTAAGCCCACGCTTTCGTGGAGAACATGCTCTCCGACGTTACCCTACTGGAGAGGAACGTTGCATTGCTTGCAAACTTTGTGAAGCAGTAAGGACTTAGTATTAATTAACCTTTTTTAGTTGCGGCAGAATTCATGTGGAAACCTACTAATAGTGCGTACATTTGTAATATTCAATTGCTAAAAAACTCCATACATTCTTGATCTTGGAATGCGGCGATGAACCTTTTCTCTATTTTTTTATTATTTTTTTTGTATAATTTCCCTGGTAAATAATCATTTCTCCCATGATTATACTTCCCTAAATTTCTTACTGAATGATCACTCAATCCCCACCTGACTATGCAATGGTAATTATGACCATTGTATCTTTAATTTTAACCAAATGAAATGGAAAAAAGGCTGGACTACTTTCCCCAGTTTATTTTCCTGTTGAAACTTGTTTCTGCTTTTGCTCGTGAGCTCGTCTGAATATTTTTGTATGCCTTCATGGAGGCCAACCAACACTGTTTATTGTTAAGATATTGCTTTAGCTCATTTCTTGTCGATAATTTTTGCCAATGAACGTAAGTTGATAGATTGTTAATTTTTATATTTTTCTTCACTCACAGATTTGCCCTGCTCAAGCCATTACCATTGAAGCTGAGGCACGAGAAGATGGGAGCAGAAGGACAACCAGGTGAATATGTATATATATATAGTCTACTTTCCTATTTCGTTTACTGACATGTTAAATTTTGCAGGTATGATATAGACATGACCAAGTGCATCTACTGTGGCTTCTGTCAAGAAGCATGCCCTGTCGATGCCATTGTTGAAGGACCCAACTTTGAATTCGCTACTGAGACTCATGAGGTTGGTACCAATAATCCCTACATTTTGCTTTCTATCTATATTTGATGCAAAACACGAAAAAAAATCTGATTGCAATTTTTTTTACGCGCAATAGGAACTTTTGTACGACAAGGAGAAGCTCCTAGAAAATGGTGACAGGTGGGAAACTGAGATTGCTGAGAATCTCCGATCTGAAAGCCTATATCGTTGAGTGACCGGCGTTTTCACTGTCTTCGCAAAATGTGGATTTGGATCGTTTCTTATATCGTTTTAAATTGAATAAATGAACCACCATGTATGCACCTTCTTTTTTGTTGTCCTAAAATCCTGTTTGTTTCTGGCTTCATTCTTGACATGCACAGGAACTACTTTGCTGTTGAAATTCAAAATGTTGTTTGAACTTGTTGGATGGTGTACTCTAATTACTCCCATACTTTAATTTAGGATTTTATTTATTTTTTTATAATAATACAGTAACATTAATATTTAGTAAGGGTAATATAGATATTCCACAATTATTTTAAAAAAAAAGTAACCCTTCCTATAAAAGGTCGAGCGACATGTTTATTAAACAGGCACAGCGACATGATCAGTCAGACAACATACTGATTTCAATCATCTCTCTCTTCCCGACAAAAGAAGCTACATGATCAGTCAACTGCCGGACGACATACTGATTTCAATCATCTCTCTCTTCCGCGCATCGTGTTGAAACGCTGGGTGAATCTCTTCCGGTTTCTGTCGGCGGTCTCTTTCAGTGAAAGATGGAGACAATTGAATCAATGTATTCAACAGATGAAACTTGAAGCTGTTTCATGCAATTACTTGTTCAGAAATCTCCACAAAGAAAGCCCAAACTGTGTTGAATTCAAATCTTTTTTTACTTGTTCGGTGATAACTATAAATAATTATGGTTGCTGTGTTTTCATTAATCTAAAGTGTAAACGTAACATGCTAGTGTATATTTGCAATAAGATGTAATCTAAATAAACGTGAAATGAATATCCCGCTTGGATTTGACACGAATCAAAAGAATCACAAAACAACCTCATGTTAAAAAAAATGTCACGGCGATGACGAGCTATTATGATTATCAAATATTAACAAGTTTCCGCAATAGTACCAACAATAATACCATACATTCTACAAAAACCAAAATTAATACCATAACAACATTCTACACAAACCAAAAATAGTGTAGTAGTATTAAATTAATACCATAACAACATTCTACAAAAAACAAAAATAGTGTAGTAGTACTTCAATGCTTTTGAAACACACTTCACCTGTAGATACTGAAATTGTGTATATTGTACTATGATCTACCTAGAATGAAGTAGTGAAGGGTAGAGTACAATAACTTAACACAATTTGAGATTCTATAAAGATTCTTCTTCCCTCCTTCTCCAAACTTGTTTATTCTTTGTTGTCACTGGTGTGGGAAGAGCTGCTTTGACTTTCCATACTAGTTTAGCTCGACTATGGATAGGTTTCAAGATGGGTCTCCAAACTTGTCTCAACCTTACACCGTGCATATTTAAATCATCAATACGCTTGTAGCAAAAAGGTTTGATATGTCCCTTCTTCCCACAATAATCACACACGTAGACTTTCTTATAATGGTCAGTAGCATTTTTCTTCCTCTGAGTGGTCATGCTCACATCAGATTTACGAGCAGAGGTAGAGCCGGACGACCCAGCTTTAGTAGACGCCGTAGAGGTAGGTTTAGATGTCTTGGATCGATTCGAGACATTTCGAGTGAAATTTTTCTTGTTGTAGGTAGACTTCGAGCTAGTAGTAGGTGTCAACGTGGACATAGAAGCAATTTGGGTTTGAGGATTCGTAGTAATGCGTTTGAGAATTTTCACATTCGAGGTAGAGGCCAAGTTTCCTTTGGATGTTCGAGCATCCTCCGGCTTAGCCATATTAGATTCAATGATAGATTTGTCAATACCACGCACAAATTTAGGACAAGTATTAAGAGAATCGGAGTAAACGGAATCAAAGGTTTCCTTAAAGCCAAGACCAAAATGCTTGGTGTTCACACAGTTCAACATAGAGTCAAGTTTAGAGGTGCCAGTGTTAAGCTTTTTAAATAGACAATTTGCAACATCCAATTTGTCCTTTGCTTGATAAAGCTCCTTGGTGCGCATAGCATAGCCTTCCTCCATCTTGGCTAGAGAATCTCTGAGAAAGTCCTTCTCGGAGTCTTCCTTGTTGACAATCGCCTCCAGCTCCTTCACCTTCTTCAACGCTCTCTCCAGCTCCAACATCACAACATCAAAATCCTTCTTGTTCACCTTCTCAGCAGAGGGAGTAGAGGTGGCAACCTTCTCAGTCATACCTGCAATCACAGAGGTATAGCAAAAGATATTTTCATGAGTGGCCAAGTCAGCTTGGTCTACCTCATACTCTTCATCACTCTCACTGTCAATAGCACTTAAGAGTGCATTCACATTATTTGTCTCCACCATCTTTCCCTGCTCTTCCTCAGACGAGTACAAGGAATCATCTCCATCGAACACCAAATAGCTAACCTCCATATTGTTCTTCCGGTGTAGATTGGGGCACTCATTCTTCACATGCCCCATGCCCTTGCACTCGAAGCATTTGATTTTCGACATGTCCTTGCCGGGGTTGCTGGCCACAAACCGTCGGTTGGGGGTATACCCTTTAGAGCCAGCAGCAGGTGGAGTAGAGTAGGAATTTCCAGGACTCCTTTGGTTGCGGAATTGTTTGAACCTTCTCTTCCTCTTGATATCTTGGCGGACCAAGTAGCTAACGGAATCTTGGAGAGCAGCAAACTTATCGGGATTGGGAGAGTTGAGGAGAGAAAGAGCTTCACTTTCATCATCTGAGTCCTCTGCAAGAAAAGCATTCTGATCGATAGACTGAGAGGGATGAGTACCTCCTGTGTTGTTTGAGGTAGAGCTGGAGCCACTCTGAGTAATAGCAAGTGCCTTCATTGAATTTTCAAATGGAGTCATGGAGTAAGACTTGTCCTTCAGCTTCAGATTCAACTCATAGTTCTTTAAGTGACTCATGATCTCATTGTAGTCCCCAGAGAGACCAAGTTTAGTATCTTCCATAGTTGTCACTTTGACAGAGAACTTCTCTGTTACACCTCGAAGAACTTTAGTACAGATAAGTGGTGGAGGTATGGGGTCTCCAAGTTCTTGACATTCACTGACGATAGCCATTATCTTGTTAAAGAAGGAATCAAGGTCCTCATCTTCCCTCATTTCAAGTTTGTGGAAGGTAGTAGTAAGTCCTCTCAGCTTGGACCTTTTGATGCTCTCACTTCCTTCACACATTCTTTCCAAAGTGTCCCACACATGCTTAGCAGAAACAAGGTGCCTCACAACCGAAAACATATGAACGTCGATGAGATCGGTGATAATGTGGATGGCTTTCGAATTAAAGGTAGCGGCTTCATGTTCGGCGGTAGTCCACGTAGTTTCTTCCTTGATGCGCACATCACCATCTTCATCAGTGTAGGTTGGCGGACTCCATCCGTGTAGAACAGCAGCCCAAACACGTGAGTCTACGTTCTTCAGCTTCAACCTTGTCTTGCTCTTCCAGTAGGAGTAGTTTGTTGAGTTGAGAATGACGGGTTTGAGGACGGTAAACGACTCCATGGTAGAATCTCTTCCTAGGATCACACCGAAAGGGGTGAACTTGCTCTGATACCAATTGAAATTGTGTATATTGTACTATGATCTACCTAGAATGAAGTAGTGAAGGGTAGAGTACAATAACTTAACACAATTTGAGATTCTATAAAGTAAACTTGAATATATCTTGTAATGTGTAGAACCACTTTACAAAAACATCTACAAAATTCTAGCGAATCTTGTAGAAAGGTCACACGACCAAAAACTAAGTCTAGGTAGAACTAATCTAGCGATGAGTACTACTAAGACTAAACAGAGGGTACGACCGGAGCTTTCTAGCGAAGTCTCTCGGTCTACAATAATTCTCTCTCTAGAATATGTCTAATCAAAAGTGTAATAAATGAATTCCAACAACCCACTATTTATAGGCATCGAAAAGTAGGGTTTCCGGAATTCACGCTTAATGGGCCAAGCCCATGACGGCCCAATGGAATGTACGACCCCAAGGCATATTCAACGAATATTCCATTGTTCCGTACTTGATGAACGTAGCTCTACCCGCTGCCACACTAGCATGTGTTCGCGCTTCGAGCTTGTTGCATGCACAGCTAGTATACTTGGTATTTTCTTCTTGGACTTGAATTCTTCTAGCGAAGTCTTCTAGTCGCACCCGTGGCTGACTTCATTCCTTAGCAGTCATTCCCTCAGCCCAGTGTCTATCTGTGCTTGCTCCATGTCCATCAATGTGTTAGCACTGATTCAAGATCTTTATACAATAGAACTTGAACTCTCTTGTAGGTGGTGCAACAGTGAATTCGAGGACCACGCTGGTATACATAGAACTACGTGGGTCATTCACTGTTATGCACACAAGGAACTCCATGTTGTTTGTATCGCCAAGTCCGCTAGTCCAACTCTGAGTACGCTTGCATATCGTGGCTCCAGGAAGAACCACTTGTATTTTCCAGTTAGCACTACTCATACCTAGCAGACTTGTGTGAATTTAATCAATTAAAACAAACAAACAAATCACATGAAGTTACTACAAAACAATAGTGTATAGTTCAACGTAGTTCAAGCAAGAACAACATGGTTCTATGTTGAACTACAAAGAACTACACACTAACAGATACAGAGGGGTAGATATAGGGTAGATATAGGTAACATTCAGACCTTAGATATATAGCAACTGGAAATCATTTAGGCATTCAGGTAGTTTCTTTCAACATAAAGAAAAACGCAGAAAGAAAAACGCAACAAGATCAGACAGAAACTGGGAAGGAAGCTCCAATTGATATAAAACTATCAACAAATCTCTGTTTTGCATAAATGCAATTGATCAACCTATATTATTAAATAGAACTATTAACATTAAATGCTTTCAATACAATCATTTTGTGATAAGCTATCGTAATAAAACTAGAATTTATGAATTTAGGAATACAGATTAACCAAGTGAGTTTCATTAACATCAACCAATCGAAATCGAACTGTGATTTTCTGAGCAATCAAAATTTATCGATTCAGAAACAAATCAACATATAAGCAATTGAAAATAAATCCATAATCAACATGAAAAAATTGAAATCGACGAGCATGTTCACTCGTGATATTTGACGGATGATATCCAATGTATTTGTGTCGGAGAAATCGACAATAATCACTTGATCTACTCCAAGCATCCCCATGGATCCATTTCTGCAGTCTCTCTATCTAAAACTTGATTCTGTTACAAATCTCACCAAAGTGAGTTGCCTATTTTTGCTAAATTGCTTCTATATGAAAATGAGAAATTCATATATTAAAACGAGATAGTAGCTAGCTAGGATATTTTTGCCTCTGATCTCGGGGATGGCTTATGTTGTGACGGACAATTCTTGGTTGCATTTTTCGTTATGGTGGTGATAAGAAACATGGGGTGAAATAATATCGGAATTTACATCTTATTATTAGATTATCTCGTTGAATCGAAAAGATTAATATTTCTTCTAATATCATAACCACTATGTATAAGTTATTCCTCATCTATACAGACATAATATATGTGCAATCATCATCACTATGAGCCTCCGACGGTGGTTCACATGTGATACCAGATTCGAATCTTTTCCGTGTTTCGACGGCCTCTTTCACTCTCCTATCGAATTCCTCATCCGTGCTCGCCAACATGTACTGTAGCTTGAAATTAACCCGATGTTCCACCATAATCTTGTGCCTAGGAATCATCCGCCCTTCAAGCGAATAACTGAAAAACCTGTTGTACTATTCAACATCAGTTTCTGCTTTCTAATTCTGTAGGTCTAATTAAGAGAAGAAATTGCCTATCATAAACCACAAACAGTTTTCAGGGGTATTTTGGTAATTAAAAAATATTACTATGAGAATTAACCTCACAAGGGTACCTTTTTGTAATGAGCCTAAATTTTACAGATGTAATATGATGGTGCATACCTGGGAAAATCAATGACATCCTCCAAAGGCCGAATCATCATTCTCCGTAAGTAAGGACTTAGTATTAATTAACCTTTTTTAGTTGTGGGAAAATTCATGTGGAAACCTACTAATAATGCGTACATTTCTAATATTCGTTAGTTAAAAAACTCAATAGCTTCATGATCTTGGATTAATGCTGCGATGATCCTTCTCTATATTTTTTATTATGGTATAATTGTCCTGGTAAATAATCATTTCTCCCATGATTATATTTCCCTAAATTTCTTACTGAATGACCCCTCAATCCCCACCTGACTATGCAATGGTAATTATGACCATTGTATCTTTAATTTGAACCAAATGAAATGGAAAAAGGCTGGACTATTTTCCCCAGTTTATTTTCCTGTTGAAACTTGTTTCTGCTTTTGCTCGTTAGCTCGTCTGAATATTTTTGTATGCCTTCATGGAGGCCAACCAACACTGTTTCTTATTAAGATATTGCTTTAGCTCATTCTTGCCTATAAAAGTGTATTTGCCAATGATCATAAGTTGTACAAGCGTTATATTTTGTATTTTTCTTTATTCATAGATTTGCCCTGCTCAAGCCATTACCATTGAAGCTGAGGCACGAGAAGATGGTAGCAGAAGGACAACCAGGTGAATATGTATATATATATAGTCTACTTTCCTATTTCATTACTGACATGTTAAATTTTGTAGGTATGATATAGACATGACCAAGTGCATCTACTGTGGCTTCTGTCAAGAAGCATGCCCTGTCGATGCCATTGTTGAAGGACCCAACTTTGAATTCGCTACTGAGACTCATGAGGTCGGTACCAATAATCCCTACATTTTGCTGTCCATCTATATTTGGTGCAAAACAAGGGGATAGAATCATATTACGTCCCTCCGAGAATGCCTATTTTCATAAACGGCCATCAACTTTTTTTTTCTCAGATATCGTACTTTTGCTACTGTTTCCGGCAAAAAAGTCACGTAAAAGGACGATATCTGAGAAAAAAAAAGTTGATGGCCGTTTATGAAAATGGGCATTCTCGGAGGGACGTAATATGATTCTAACCCAAGGAAAATAATTATGAGATATTTATACGTGTTGTAGGAACTTTTGTACGACAATGAGAAGCTTCTAGAAAATGGTGACAGGTGGGAAACTGAGATTGCTGAGAATCTCCGATCTGAAAGCCTATATCGTTGAGTGACCGACGTTTTCATTTTCTTCACACAATATGGACTTGGATCTTTTCTTATTTCTTTTCTAAATTGAATAAATGAACCAACCATGTATGCACCTTTTTTTGTTGTTGTCCTAAAATCCTGTTTCTGGCTTCATTCTTGACTTGCACAGGAACTACTTTGCTGTTGAAATTCAAAATGTTGTTTGAACTCGTTGGATGGTATTCTAATTACTCCCACTGGTTTACTGAGTACAGAGTACTAGTACCTAAAGTATCACTGCCATTAATGGGTATAAGAACCCGGAGATAGATAGTGATTTTTAACCGCATTGATATTCACAATTTTGATGTTCTGTTTGAGAAATTTTAGGTTAATTATATTTTTTTTATTAAAAAAATTGAGTGATGATATTTTAATAAAAAATCGAATGACTTTTTTATCTTTTATATTGTTTTATATATTTATCATATAAAAAATAAATAATAAAAATAAATATTTAAATAATAAATAATACTTCATTTGTTTCGAATCATATTATTTTACAAAATTATTTAATAATATTTTTAATTATTTGATAAAATAATTTTTAATTACAATAAAATAATGTTTTAAATTATTTTACAAAATTATTTAATAATATTTTTAATTATTTAATAAAATAATTTTTAATTACAATAAAATAATGTTTTAAATTTTATACTGTAACAGGCTAGTTGTATAACATTTTAAAACTATAGTTAATTTTATTTTTTATTAGTTGTATAACATTTTAAAAATATAGTTAATTTTTTTTTAGAATATGATATTTGTAAGAGTTTAGAACTTAATTTATAATTGTTAGATCAATCACATTTTGAAAGTTTTTATTATAAATATATATATGAAATTATATCTTAAATTGAAAAAAGTATTACATTAATTTTATATAAATTATAAAACTACGAAATTTAAAGGTAGTAACATCTCATGCCATTATTTACTGGTTGAGAGATTAATTTTATTTATTTTAAATTTTAAAATTTATATTTATTTGTGAAATTCTAAATCGAACCTTTACCAGCAATTAATCTTATTTATTTTAAATTTTAAATTTGATTTCTGATTTATTTGTGAAATTCTAAATCCAAAAATACTTAATTTTCGAAAAATTGATATATTTGTTTATTATATATTTGGGTGTTAAAAAAATCAGTATGATTGATATTTTCGTTATAATTCGATAATAAAAATTCTGCTATGGTTTGATATATCGATATTTTTGGTATACTGAAAGTTTGGTAAAATATCGATATGAATTTTTTCGTATCAAAATTTTGGTATAATATATTGAAAATTTACGTTAAGTTATCCGTATAATTTGTTGGATATCAAAATTTTATGTATGATATTTCGGTACATGTGATTTAATTTAATTGTCTTACTTGTTTTAATTTGATTGTTCGGGTAAATATAGAATTGCGAGTTAGTAGTATATTAAAAACACCAATATTTGGAGTTAAGTGCCATTTCGCGTTTTTTCATGACCAGCTAAAAAGATGAATGCGGTGGCTTCTGTATACAGAATATATACATACTGCAGTTGTTAAAATAGCAAGTTTTTTTTGTTCCAGTATGATAGTCGAGTGAGTGGTAAGGTATGCAGGGACAAAT
The DNA here is from genome assembly GCA_954870475.1 of Euphrasia confusa. Lineage (NCBI taxonomy): Eukaryota > Viridiplantae > Streptophyta > Magnoliopsida > Lamiales > Orobanchaceae > Euphrasia > Euphrasia confusa. Next base: position 41,025,195 of record OX940952.1, read on the forward strand.
TTTCGTTAAAATATTATGAAATTTGTCATGAGTACGAACTTCAACAAATTTTCATTAAAAATTATGAAAGTTTGTCCTGAGGTGAGACTTGTTGGCTCTCTCGCACATGTGTCTGTTACTCGGGCACATCCCTCATTTATAGTTTACCCGATCGAGGGCGCTCTCGCACAGATGTATGTTACTCGGACACATCCCTCGATTTACATTCTACCCAATCGAGGTGCGTAGACTGATACACATGAGACACATTTGTAAGTAACTCATTAAAAAATGACCACTTCACAATATACAAGATTAACATAGACCAGTCGGTTGAGGTCAGTTGGTTGAGCACTTGAATTGAGAACTTGAAGTCCTTGTTTCAAATCCAAAGACACTGCAATTGACATAGACAAAAAAAAATTAACATTTCTTCTAAGATACTAAATTAGTAGTATCAAGTTATTCCATATTTTAAACAAACATAATATACGTGCAATCATCATCATCACTGAGCTTCGGATGGTGGTTCACATGTGATACCAGATTCGAATCTTTTCCGTGTTTCAACGGCCTCTTTCACTCTCCTGTCGAATTCCTCGTCCGTGCTCGCCAACATGTAATGTAGCTTGAAATTAACCCGATTTTCCACCATAATCTTGTGCCTAGGTATTATCCGCCCTTCGAGCGAATAACTGAAAAACCTGTTGAACTATTCATCATCAGTTTCTGCTCTCTAATTCTGTAGTTCTAGAAGAAGAAATTGCCCATCATAAACCACACAGTTTTCAGGGGTATTTTGGTAATTAAAAATTATTACATTAGAATTAACCTCAAGGGTACCTTTTTGTAATGAGCCTAAGTTTTACAGATGAAATATGATGGTGCATACCTGGGAAAATCAATGACATCCTCCAAAGGCCGTATCATCATTCTCCGTAAGTAACGATACTTGGGACGGAGGACGTCTATGTTGTAGCGGAGAAGCATTGGGAAATCAGAAATCATATCACCCAACACAGGAAGTGATATGCCGAGTGATAAAAAGTATTTTACATTGTGTTCTAGTTTATTTGCTATGCTGCATCCCAAGAGCTCCGGCACTAGGGCCACCACCTTCCCAATGTCATGTTGAGTAACACCAGCTTTTGTCAACAAGAAGATGACCTGTCAAGAAGAAGAAGAAGAACAACAATAATAGTGTGCAGTAATAATAATAAATTAATAATAGTAATAAACATCTAAATGTGTGTGAACAGTACCACAGGTCGTATCTTCTTGTAAAGACTGTAAGTCAACAACGAGGGAAACTTGGCGAGCATATTGGCAATCGCATCTTCCTCAACTCCTATGTCTCGTAAAAATTGAACCTTACCACAATATAAGATCACACAGAACCATTAGATCCGTGTCTATAGGTAAGACCGTAAGAAACACATGTATGTAATAGTACTACATGATAATACGATACATCTAAAACAAGGAAAGCATATATACCTTGGGTACGATGGTTTGCTCGAGATCAACACAGAAAACCATTGGCTTCATTGTTAGGATTCTCCTCATGCCATCTTTGGACATTCCAAGGTAATAAAAGTACCTCACGAGAGGTTTCCATTGATCTTCAATACTACAAGCCATCAATTGCGGTTTAAATGCCAATAATCTCCCCAGGTCTTCATCACCGAGCCCAAACTCCTTCAAATATGCTACCTTGATTAACAAGGAAAAAGAACCCATTTTGTAACTAAATACTACTAATTGATTACTAAAGAAGAAAAATCACCCAAAAGATAGGCAAACAACTATCAATCTCAATCTAAAAGATAAAGAACTATCAATATACGGAATGTCTGTTAAGACCCACAAATATACGGAATCATTGACATCTTGCTATTCTGAACCTTACTATATTTGTTATGAACTACAACTTATAAGTATCTTCAGATTTGTGGGTCTTAAATTGTTTGTTTGTTTTTTCGTTTTCTTTTTAAGGCCGTCCGTGTATTGATTGTATTTATCTTTGGAAGCCTACATTAATGTTACCATGCTTAAATCACAAACACATACTCAATATCAAAAAAAATGTAGTATACGTACTGAAACTAACGTAACATAATGTACCTTTTGATTCATCTCTTCCATGGAGAGAAAACCAATCGCTTTCGGACAATCAAAAAGCATTGTCCCAAAGTCATTTTTATCCATACCCATATTCATGTAGAATTCAACACGTGACCTCAATTCTTCCATGCTAAAAGTCAAAACTTCGGGACACCGGCTAACCACATAGCCCATCCAATCCTTCCTTACACCATATTCCTCCAAATACTCAATGATCTCCTCTAGATCCTCCAATCTCCGTTCCAATAAATTTCCACCGGCCCGTGTGAAAGCGACTCCGATAAACCTACCTTTCACATGGATCGACTTGAGCCATTCTGCTAACCGTCTAATGGCATCAAGATTTTCTTTAGACGCACATATTAATTTCCCGATTTGTGGGTATGAAAGTGAATTATGCTTTAACCACCTACACATAGTAAATTAAGGTAAAATTCAGAGAACATATACTACCTCAATTTGAAACCATGTCGCAAAGCGTATATATTACAACTAACCTCGATAGTCTATACAATCTTTCTGTCGAATTGCATAGCAAAAGGAAAAAAATATTCAAACTAAAAACTTGGTGTTCAGAGATCATGTACCTTACAAGCGGCACAAATCTACATTCATCGATAAAAGCTTTGGCACGAACATTATACGAAGACTGGTAGAACTCCCGAGACTCCTTCATGCGAGCAGCCTTGATCATCACATAATCGACGAATTCCGGTATTTCAGAAACCAGATTCTCGCAATAAGTGATCCCAAACCTGTCCTTTCTCAAAGCCTCCTTCAGAATATCAACAGTCACTCTCCTCCTTATCTCAAGGGCCCTCAGGAGCATTTCATCATCCACTTCGTCTGCGTGACCGAGATCAACTTTTCCCCCTTTGAAGACACACTGGTCAAGCGGCAGAGAAGCGTTCGCGGGAATGGAACCCGGGAATTTCGGGGGCCTTTTACCCAGCAACGAGATCTCGAGCAGCTGTTCTCTGTCTTGTTCGAGTAACGGCAGGTGGATTTCGTGAGTTTCTCCGAGTGGGTTCGGCTGTTCTTCGGGCGAGAGGTGTCGGAGGAGTAGGGCGGCGGACTTGGCGTTGTGGGTTCGGAGAATGGGGTTTCCGGCGGGTGATGCGGCGCCGATGTGATGGTCGGGGTGCGTATGGTGGTTTTGGAGGGAAGAGGAGATGGCGAGGAGATAGGGGTGTCTGGAAGTGGTTGAGATAGGATGGATAGCGGCGGCGTGTGTAGAATAACGGCGGTGGAGGACGGCGGAGATGTGGTTGTTGGCCGGAGACGCCAGCATTTTTCAGTCGGAGAAAGGTATATGTGGCTAAAGGCATAGAGCGGGTTTATCCGTTTTGGTTAACTGAAAAAGGAATCAATTTTTAAAATTATTTTTAACATTATCTTTAAAGCTTAATTATAATTTCCTACTGTTTGTCACTTTTAAGTTTTAACTTTTAACACATTCTTACTTTTAAAGATTTTTATTTTTTTAATTAATAGATTACTTGTATCTATATTTTTTTATTTCATTAATTTTGAAATTATAATACATCTCAACTCTCAAGTAGAAAACGGTAAACCATATCTTTTGTTATTACTTATTAATCAATCTTATTTATTTGTATGTTATATATATAAAGATCTCACAACTTTTCAAATTGGTCCCATGGTCTAGTGGTCAGGACATTGGACTCTGAATCCAGTAACCCGAGTTCAAGTCTCGGTGGGACCTTGTATTTTTTTTCAATTTTTTACTACGGTAAAAAAAGTCTATGAAACCAAGTTGATAATAATTTAACCAAGTCAAAGAATAATAAGTATACGCCAAAGATTTAACTAATACGATATTATGTGCAGTTAGACTCTCTATCATCGCCGACGTTATCAAACTTTTCCTCTTTCTCCTCTATAGGATCTTCCAGAAGCTTCCTCCCTTCCAATCCCCGGATATCCTCGTTTTCTCGTCGTGAGATTGAACTTGCAACCAATCGTTTCAACGATCGGAACTTGTTAAAGCGGGGCCACTCCGGAGACCTTTTCCTCGGGTCACACGAATTTCCCGAGGACGTAATCGTCAAGAGAATAAGCTCCCTCTCTTTCGAGTTGGACTTTTTTTCCAAGATAAATAATTGTGACAAATATCATTCGAGATTCGTTCAATTGCTAGGGCATTGTTTGGACGGCGGCAATTACAAGTTTCTTGTTTACAAATACTTGCCGAAAAGAGACCTGTCGAAAGCACTGGTTTCGGATGACGATGGCTTGCGGTCGTTGGATTGGATTACAAGATGGAAAATCGCACGAGGACTTGCGGAAGCTCTCTCGTATTTACATCACGAATGTTGTTCTTCTTTAGTGATAAACGAAGAACTCTTGGAGGAAGTCTGGGCCGTCGCAATCATTGCCAGGGCTTGTCTGAATCTCAACACAAAGAGACGACTCATCATCAAGCATGTCCTCAAGGCCTTGGAAAATCCAGCCAAGGTCATCAGGTTAATTAACAAAAGTCCCAAGTAATAATAAGTTTTTTTTTAATGTAAATTTTGTATTTCTGACTTTCAAAGATAGTGCATAGCAATGTAAATATGAAATAATAAATTTACAATTCAGCAACTGACCAAAAAAGAAAAAGGGAAAAAAAAAAAAAAAAAAAGAATCGTGGCTATGTTTTACTGAGAAAACACGCCATAATCAGCACAAAAGTATCCCAAACTCGATCCTCCGGGCCGCCCACAAAACCGACGCTTAACCCTCCGGAGTATCCGGGAACCCGATCCATGTTATTAATCACAAAAAGAATAAACCGAGATAGAAACAAAATAATCACCTTTTCCCCTTCTAATTAATCCACATGCCCTCCTCCTCCTTCTAAAGGCTCCGGGAATATCTCCCTCGACTGCTGCCTTCTCGCCGATGACGAATTCCCATTATTACCCTCCCCAATCTGAGACCCCGTCGTCCCCGACCTCTTCCCGCTACTCGAACCCTCCGCTATCCGAGCCGCCGCCGCGGAGGCGGCCGCCGCCGCCGCCGCCGGATTCGCCGCCACGTCGGAGGAGCTGTGCCGCCAGCTCCCGAACAGGGCTGCATTCCACGACCCTCTGGACGAGGTCGTCCTGAACCGGTCGGAGCTCGTGTGCTGCTCGTCCCTGACGACCTTCAATGGATTCTCGAGAGCTTTGAGGATGTATCGCATCAGGGGCCGGCGGTTGGGCTTAGGGTTCAGGCATGACCTGGCGACGACAGCCATGGCCCACACCTCCTCCAGGAGATCCTCGTCGATTATCAGAGAGGGGTCCACGATGCTGGTGACGAGCTCTTTGTCGTATATGCTGATGTGGGGTAGGGTTGAGTCCAGCCACTCTTTGGTGGTCGTGGGGTCCACTGATGAACTGATGCCTAGATTTCCCGTCACCAGCTCCAGGAGGACTTTTCCGAAGCAGTAGACATCGTAGGCACATGTCGCGTTTGGCGTGCCTGGAAATTAAATTAACGCATAATTCAGATATTCATTCGGGATTTGAGAAGACTAAAACAGAAAGGGATTGCAATGATTGAATTTATACGTACTCGAAGCACCTTGTTCCGAAGACCTGAAACAGGGAGAAAAAAGATGAATTAGTGTTTCCTATATTCGACTTCAGATCAAAGTATGACACGAAGAAAATAGATATTTATATTTCAAAGTCCAAATTTAGAAAGAAGTTACTCACTGCGGAAACCGAAGCAATCTTGTGATCCGATTTTGATGACTGCTGTCCCCCTCCTGAGCGCAAACCCCACTTAAACTTCCTAATCGTACTTCAAATTTATCGTCAAGAAGAATGCTGTTGGCTTGAATATCCCTTTTCCCAAAAGAAAAAATTTAGGATGGAATCGTATTGCATATTTAATGGAACAGTAAACTAGAAGAGTCGAGTTATAGTCCAAGACTTCAAGTTCTTCTTTTTTGTTTAATCGTAGAATAAGAAAACTCGAAAGAATCATGAGCAATCTCTATCTCTACCTCAAAGTTCGGAGAGTAATATAGTTTGATAAACTATCTCTCTCCAACTTACACGTTTATTTCACTGATCAGCTGAAAACAAGGGTTATATAAATGAGTGTTTTGAGTGCTAAGTACAAGTATATGCATTCATTCGGTCAAACACTAATTGGAGTTGGGTTCATAAATTTCACAAGAAAAAAACACGGCAGTTCAGTAAGTACCTGTGAACAAGTGGCGGAGTACACTCGTGATGAAAATAAGAAAGCCCCTCAGCAACCCCGATCGCGATTTTGAGCCTCGTGATCCAATCCAACGACTGCAGGCCGTCTTCAGAGCCACTCGTCTTCCTGAACAGAGAACTCGAGAGGTCGCCATTCGGCATGTGCTTGTAGACAAGAAACTTCTCCTCTTCATTTTCCAAGCAATGTCCCAAAAGAGGCACCAATCTCGGATGCGAAGAAACCTTGTTGAAAACATCCAGCTCAGACATGTACAATTCCTTCTTCACGGAAGAGCTGAAATCGATCTTTTTTATAACCACTTGAACTCCCCCCTCGAGGGCTGCACGGAAAAGGTCTCCAGAGTGACCATTTTTCAATAGATTCTCGTTGTTGAATTCATCTGTGGCTTGGAGAATCTGCTGGTAAGTGAAAGCGTCCCCAAGTTTAGATAAGTCCATAACCACCCCCGGGGGTGGGGGGCTACTACCCCCATTGACGGGGGCGGCCCCCACACTGACGACCCCACGGCTTTGGTTAGTATTCCTACGTCTGCATGCGATCACGAGCACAATGGTAAGTATCACGAGCGCAAATAGCCCGAGGCCTCCGAAAACAGAAGCCAGTATAATGACCAATTTTCGATTACTCCTGTCAGCAGGTCTCGACGGAATCGAAGGCTGTGTGCCGTTTCGGTTTCGCTCCCCGAAATTGTCGAAAATCAAATTCCTGTCGGCATAGAACGACCTGCATTGAGACACGCTCCTCTGGCGGGTCGAGTTTCGGAGGCAATTATTGACGAGCGAAGTGGTGGGCCCACGTGCGTAAATCGGGACAGGCCCCTCGAAGTAATTACCCGACATATCCACGATATCAAAGCCCCTGATTACGGGCGTAATATTTCCATAAAACGAATTGCCCGATATGTTAAACACGGAAGCAACACTACTAGCATTGTTCCTATTGCTATCGACTCGTAAGCTGACATTGGGCAGTATGCCGGAAAAGTTATTCGTAGACACGTCTACGAATTGCAAAGAGGGCAATGACCACAGAATATCTGGGAAATCTCCGGTGAAGCTGTTACCACTCAAAACCACAAATTCCAATTGGGACATAGAAGAGAAGAAATTACCAGGAAGCCCTCCCGTAATGGAGTTGTTTCTGATCACCAACCGCTGCAAGTTTCTCAGGTTTCCCAAATCCAAGGGAAGGGTTCCGGACAGCGAATTGGACCCGAGATTCAAGAACTGTAATCTGGAAATCGCCCCGATTTCAGGAGGGATAATTCCTGACAATGAGTTGTTGGACAAATCTAACACGGTGAGGTTCCTGAGGGCGGAGAGGGTTGTTGGAACCGAGCCCGTGAGAGAATTTCCAGAGAGATCAAGCTCGGTAAGGGCAACCAACTGAGATAAGGTCGGAGGGATAACCCCGGTGAGATGGTTCCGAGACAGGTACAGCTGGACCAAGCTGCTCAGGCCGCCGAGGGTGGGTGGAATAGCGCCGGTAATCGAGCAAGACCTAAGATCGAGCACCTGGAGCGCGTGAAGCTGAGTCCCGAACCAGTCGGGGATGGGGCCCGGGAGAGCGAAATTGGAGGCGTTGAAGGAGGACAAAAGGGTCAAATCGCGGAGGGCGTCAACTGAGAATTGGGGGTTTGGAGCCTTCCTAGTTCTTCTGAACCCGGAGATGTTGATTGCGGCGACCCGGCCGCCGCTCGTGCAGTGGACGCCGGCCCACGAATTGCACGGGTCGGATCCTTTGCGCCATTCTCGGGCCCTCAACCCTAACGAAAATCTCAACCGAAGCAGAGCCGATCTATCCGCAGGGAAAATCGAGGGCCGCTGCTGCTGCTGCTCCGCCGAGAAACCAAAAAGCGAGAGGAAGAAGAAGATTAAAAACGGGTTGCTCCGACGATCCGCCATTTTTGGTCAAGCTTCATCGAACTTCACGAAAAGTCGCACACACGCACGCACTGGGAATTCAGAGGTAAACGGGGTTTGCATTTGCTGTGTGTATTAAAGGTGTGGATCAGAAGGGCTTCTTTCTTCGGAGTTCTGACTCTTCAAAACCTCTACTGTATTTCTTTTTTGTTTTTCTTGCAAAAATAAATACAGTGGAGATTATTTATATATAAAAATAATGGAGATTTTGATTTTATAAAAAAAAAAAAGTCAATAAAAAATGTGGGGTTTAGGTAGAGAAAAGAAAATGGAGAAACAGTAATGGACTGTAGAGAGAGAAAGCGATGACCAGCAGGGAAAGGTAAAAAACTTATATTTATACTCCCAGAACCAAATACTATCAAGCTGTCCTTTCTTTTTTTCTTTTTTCTTTTTTTGTTTTTTTTTTTATTTCTATATTATTCGGAATTCATTTTTACCGGCGGGTCGTCGGCCCGTTAATTCTTATCGGGCTCGGGCTTACTAATGAATGCTAACGGGTCACCGCCGGTAATATCGACCAATGGGGCTACACTTAAATATTTGTCCGTCTGTTGATACTTGTACTTTGTATCTCAATACTTGTACATTTGTGGTACCATAAGAATTGTACATACTTGTATAATAAATAAAATATTTACTAATTTATTTTCAATGGATATTTTCAAATCAAGCGAGATTTTCCTATTTTTTGTGGAATATTTTGTTTTTTTAGAATGCAATCAAAATATGAATATTAGAATACTATATATCAAATTTCAATTTTAGGAAAGCTCTTGCCTTTTAAGTTTTAGTTTTATTAGGAGTGTGTTCTCAAAATGAGAATGCCGATAAAACTAGGTAAAAAATGTACTAAGAGATGTGTCTTGTTTTTTTTCATATGTCAAACAAATATTGTGAAAAATATTATGGATCAAATCGAAGCATTCCTCATTGTACAAGCGTTTGATTTTTTATTTTTTATTTTAAAATGACACGCCCTACCCGTCTTTGTAAATCAAGTGGAGCCTTAATTGGTATTTTTATATTTTAGTTGAATATATCTAATTTGGAAAATATACTGTATTGAATAATTAGGTTACTTAATTTTATTTGAGTCAAATTAGAAAATGATTGATATGCAATTTATGAGCCAGCTGACATTACCAATGTTTTAGCAACAGTACAATGTAAATTATTTTTTGGTATTTTTTAAAATTTATTTAATATGCACAAATTTATTTGATATCAATGGTCTTGTTGTATGACCATGATAGCGCATATACGTACATAGTACAATGTGCTCGAAAGTTGAAAGGGATTTGATGAAATTAAATGCAGTTCCATCCATAATTTAATTTAATATATTTGAGTTGTCATTTCGTCAGAAATCAGTTTTCATAAAAATGGAAAATATATAAGGAATGATATTCTATGATAAATTATAAACACATGGGAAATAGTAATTACATAAACTTATCATTTATAGTCTATTAAATATAGAAAAAAATGTACACCTTCCTATTCAAACTACACTCCAATAAAACATTATAAAAATTTCCAACATATTTAAAAAAAATCATATGTTTCGTAATAGTATGATTTTTCTTTAAATACAAAAGTCATTAGTCTAAATATATATATATATATATATATATATATATATATATATATATATATATATATATTAAATATTAATGTATTTACATATATAAATACATAAGTATATTAATTAATTTGCTTTATTTTCGGTGGTTGATTACGTTAATTATAATTGTAAAAATTACTGTATTGATTATAAATTGGCATTCATTTGTTAGTTGGTACTTGGTACATATGACATTATATGGACACATGTGGGCACTTTATTTATTAAAAGTAAAAATAATAATTAAAAATAAATGCAACGTTAAATGATTTATTTTGTGTTTGATTTTTGTGATGAAATATGTCAACAAATGGAAAGTGTACGAATTGAACATAGTGTGACCGTGTCGGATGAGATAATAAGGTGCAACATCCAAACCAACCATTGCTGTTAAAAATCATTATCAAAATAATTGAAAAATAGAATAAATATTTCAACTATCTTTGTATTTTCACGTCTCATTTTTTTCTCAATTCGTCTCAAACTTACGATTACACTCAATTTCATGAAATAGTTGATTTCACTTTTTAATTTAAATGAAAATTTTGTTCTGACTTTTTCACAATTTTTTTATAATTACTCACACCAATTTATTTTATAAATTTAAAAATAGATTCTGCCTTAAATTTGTAGTTTTTTTTTTTTTAAATTTATGTGTTCCAGTATACGTAATTACTATTAGTTCGGAACAAATAAGGTTTTGTTTAATTTCAGTACATCTATTACTTTGGTGCAACATTTTGGTCATTAGTTCGGAACAGATAAGGTTTTGTTTAATTTCAGTACATCTATTACTTTGGTGCAACATTTTGGTCATATAGATATGTAGGGGAATTATTTGAAAATAATATAATTACTAATCATTCTTTAAAAATCACATTTTCCGGAAATATTTCTTATTGTTATTTTAAAATATAAATTTATTATTGAATAGTGTTAATAAATCTTGTAGTATTTTTTTGTATTTGGCCATTAGATGAAGATGGAAGAAAAGAAAAATCGAATAAATCGATCTTCGTGTTGAACACGATTTTCTTAAAACAAGTTCGTTCTCTACGGGTACGATTGTTTCTCAGGATACAACGATTTCAAAACAAACATTTACTTACGGCGAACTGAGATGTTGCTTAAAAAAATATCATCGAATGGTAAAAAAAACGAAGTAAACAAAAGAAAAACGAGAGCGATTGCTCGGAAGATGTCTGTATATTCTCTTGTTCATCTTCGATTATTCTCGACGTTTCAAGTCGTTTTTTTTTATCATACTAATCGAATGCTCTTATATAGAGAATGTTGGAGTCGAAAGTTCGTTGAATCTAGATCGTTTGACCACAATCGTAACGTCTAGCATTCAATCACCACACTAATGTCACATAATGACCATTATTTCATTATTTAAAATTCAAAATGTAACTTATGATTATAATAATTATAATAATAATATAATTATATTATTATTATTATTATTATTTAATTTTTCTATAATAAAATAGTAAAAGTGTATGTAAATAGGTACTTTCTTATATTTTATTCATTACACCATACATATTTTATTTTGTAAGATATTATCTTATTTGCAATTCTCTTCGAACTAGTTACATATTTGAAAATTAATTTGTTATTCATACTACTCCAAATTTAGCGTATAAAATTTTAAATCGAAGCTCTTTACAAGACTCATTTTCCGACCAATCTTACTCTCTATCTAAATTAATTTCAACTTATCTCTCTCTCTATATATAGTAAGTACTAAGTACATGTGTGTTGTTTGATCGAAGGACAGCGTTACATCAACTAACTCACTCATCTATATTACTTTTATTCATTATTGAAATGAAATAATAGAGATGTAGTAGATATCATGTCTGCATCTTATTATTTTACTGCGTCTGCGTAAAGGAAAAAACTCAATACTCATATTTTATTTTTATACTTCCATTTAGAACAATTGGTAGATTGGTAGGAATTAGGTGGTGGGCATTTATATTTTTAAACAAAAACAAAACATGAGTACTTAAATATAATATTATTTCAAATTGAAAATCTTAAATATTAAATTAAACTATACGTGAAAAAATACAATGGTTAAAAAATTGCAAGACTCTTTGCTTAAAGTAATAAAATAGACCAACTTGATTTGATCCATTGTATTTTTCAACTCTTTCTCTCATTTATTCCAAAGTTACAATTAAATGCAATTTAAAGAATTTAAGCAAGTATATAGTAGATATTTAAATTTAAATTGAGTTCCTAGTGAATGAATATTACCGAATTTAATTTAATTTAGTTGGATGAGTAAATGAACTGTTTTCTTTAATAATAATAATTTATATATATTATTAAATATATATTACTAGAAAATATGAATACTACTGTAGCATGAGTTAGACTATTTACATTAAATTATCCATTACTTATTTATAGGTTTCTGTTAAAACTTGTTTTTAACTGAACTATGTAACTTGATATGAATTATACTAAAATTAACAACACTTCAAAGGGTCTTGCTAAATGTACATATTCTGTCTATGAGCAAAACTCTCTTTAAAATATATTTTAAATATGTTATGATATTTTAATTATTTTTTTTACATTTATTATAATTAAATATAGTATATAAAACATATATTACGCAACAAAAATAAAAAAATAATTTTTTAAATTAAAAATAATGATCATATTTTTATATTTATACTTATTTATATTAAAAAAATTTAGAAAAAATATATTTTAATATATAATAATAAAAAATAAAAATTGAATTCTAAGATATTTATTAAACTAGTTGTACTTATCATTATTTAAAAATAAGAAAATAGAAAATAAAAATAAATTTGGCTATTCTGCCGGTAGAATTTGCCCATATACAATTACCGCACTTCAAAAGGTGACTTTAATTTTATACAATTGGAGACCACATGTCACATGGTACGTAAAGTATTAATTCTATAATAATTGTGAATAATTAGATGTAAAGTGAATTAGATAAACCTGGGATCGTGAACCCAATTAACTTTCTGTCCATTCTATGATTACATATTCATTTGATTCTTTATAATTAATTAATAAATAAATTGACGAGAGATCGAGTTGCTATTTTTTACATTTAATTTAATTAAATATTATATTTAATAACAATTAAAATTTAAAAGTGTGCTATAGCTAGGATTGTAAATTAGGTTTTCGTTTGGCTCTAAGAAAAATCGGTTCCTTTGAATTTTTTTAGGGACAAGTTGGGCAAGGGTCCAAAAATTAAGGCCGAATTATATTGGCTGAGTTTGATCTTTACTATGCTCAGCCCATATATAACCCGACCCATTTTATAATAATTATATAATAAAATAATCATATTATTTATACATATAATTTTATTTTTTCAATTTATTCATATAAATAAATTAAATAGTAATTATATATATAATCGAAAGTGTTAAAAATACATTATTTATTTTAAATTTTGATAAATTAATCATTTTTTTTTTGTTAAAATTGTATAAGTGAGTTTTTATAAATTTAAAATTGTTGTTTTTTATTAATTTATTGATCATCCAAGCGGTAATTAACATATTACAAATATTTTAAAATATACTTTATAATTTTTTTATTTGAATGATATTATAGTATAATTTTTATTTATTTTTCAATTTGATATATTTATTTCGAAAAAAAGTATAGTAATAAATTAGAGCTTATCCGATAGCATTGTATAGGCCGAGCTTGAACTTGAATTTTTTAAGCACCGGTCAAAGCCCAAAGCTTAAAGTCCATAGCCCTTGAAATTTCAGGATCAATCAAAACTCGACTCATATGACATGGTTGACAGACCTCGGCAGCTCTATTTTATGAATTTTGTATAATTAGAAATCACTTTTTTTCTTATTAGAAATTATACGACATTGGTTCTAAATTGAATTACTTTTAAATATTCTATTCGTTTTTTAAATATATGATCACTTTTTTCGGACATGACTAATAAAAATGTTAATTTTAACTTTTTAATAGAAAATGAAAAATATAAATATATTTTTAAGTTAAAAATTAAATTACTTGTTAGTAAAGTTGAAAAAGTATTAAGAATAAAATTGTATATATTAAGTGAGAAAAATAATAGGACTTGTTTCATTTTGTTGGAAGAATCATATGAAATATTTATTTAAAGAAATTGATATTGTTATTACGAAATAAATGGAGTATTAACTGGGATTATGTCGTGTCATTATTAAGTAACATAAAGTATATAATATAGTTAAACAACATAAATATATGTAATTCTTTATAATATTGAACAATTACTAGCTTTAAAGAATATATTGTTAACATAATTGTAGCGTATATATATATATATATATATATATATATATATATATATATATATTATTTAACGTAATGTAGTGTGAATTTTGCAAATTGATCGTAATTAAAACATACATGACATGAAACCTGTTCGAAACTGACAAAACTGAACTGAACTTAAGCTATCTGAACTGAACTTAACTATCTGAACTGAACTAAGACAATTATTTTTTTTATAAAAATAATAATAATTTTTATAAATTAATAAATATTTTTTTTAAAATATTAATAATATTATGACAGTAATTAAATTGTGTATTTAAAATTATGAATTGAAATTATTTTTTATTTATTTTATGTTAATTTATTTTGAAACGAACATAATTGAACTGAAGCGATCTGAACTGAACTGAACTTAAACGATCTAAACTTAACTGAATTAAACTGAAATTAAGTCCAAATTAAAGAATACCGTAAGTATGTTAAGCGACACACTGTTTAGAAAATCATGATATTAGTATTATTTTTCAAGTGCAGTAACAATCCTTCTATCATACACCTGTGTGTATGATACATTGTACACCACATTCTAATTAAAATATAAAAAATATTAATTATAAAAACAAATAATTATCATTGAACAATAAAATATTCATCATTCTTAAAATCATCATTGCATAAAATATAAACTATCATATATTAAAATATTAATTATAAATCAATATAATTTTCATTAATAATACACTATAATGAGTAATATGTGTACAATACTCCGTATACATAGTAGCTATAATGAGTAATATGTGTACTACTCCGTACACATAGTAGCACGATAGAAATTTCCGTTAAGCACTGTATGTTTGAAAATATATTTGTAATTTATTTTTCTAATATTTTTCATAAACTACACAATGAAAAAGAAAATCGGAGGTTGAGGCGGAAGATTTGTTTATTAGATAACAAAAAAAAATTGACTCCGTCAATACCGTATGGATAGATCTCAAAATTTAAATCTCGATTGGACAAAATTATTTGACACCAAACCATTGACTATTTTATTTGAAAACCAAAAATAGGACACAAGAAAATATAAAAATTGTGTGTGAGATATTTTCAACCAACACCAAATTCAAATTACAGTAGATTCTTTTTTGCCTATGAGTTCTTTGCAATCATACAATACTACTAATTCATATTATTCAAATTACAGTAGATTCTTTTTTGCCTATGAGTTCTTTGCAATCATACAATACTACTAATTCATATTATTGCACTTTAAAAATATTGATTTCGTTTTTAATTACCGTTAGAGAAGTTGGACAACTAGACATTTATAGTGGGCCGAATATATTCTCCAATACTCCCCCTCACTTGTGGACCGATTTCAACCTAAGGGGAAGACCCAACAAGTGGATAGTTAATTCGGGTGAAGTCGCACATGGCGGGAGTCGAACCCAGGACCTGCCACAAGGCTAGGCTCAGATACCATGTTAGAAACCGCTTCATCTAAAAGCTCGAACGGTTAGAGAAGTTGGGCAACTAAACATTTATAGTGAGCCGAATATATTCTCCAATAGTGTATTAATCAAACAAATATATTATAGAAACGTCAAAACTGAAGTTCATTTAGGAAAAGTTCGATTAGCGAAGAAGAAAAATATGAAACGACGCTATTCCAATCAAAATCGAATGAAAAACTTCATAACCTAACGAAAATATATTGTCTAGAAATAAGATAAAAAAAACCAAAAAATAATACTATATTTTTAGAAGTAACATAATGTTGATTATTAATCAATCAATTGATTTCATATATATGAGTATAATGTATGGTACAATTGTACGGTATTTTAATTTAAGAAGAGAAGAGAGATTCAGACTGTGAGAGTTGCTTACTCGCGTGGGCCGGACCGAAACAATGGGCCACGCCCCAATGGTTACGGGACACAAAGTTTAGGGTCGCGTTATTTGAACACCCTGTTTCTCTTTCGAAGGACTAAAATTGAGATTATAATTTTTAATTGTAAAATATATTTTCTATCCTTTTTATTATCAAAATGTTAAATACTGATATTTTTTGTAATTCATGTGTTTTTTGTAGGATAAAAGAAAGAGAATTTGAGATATTTAGGGATAAAAGTGTTGAGTATATATATATATATATCGTCTTATCTTATAAAAATTTGGTTATACTATTTCAGAAATAATTACAAAATAAAAAGATCTGAGCGGGGAATTTTTGCGTGGTTTTCATTCCATCTGAGTGATAAATTGGATTGAAAAAATGTTTATTGTTGTTTTATCTCAGGAAGACACTGCTATATTCTGCAACAACTTTTGGCAAAATTGCAAAATCTTTTATTTTGTTTTGTTTTATTTTGTTTTTTGTCATTGATTTTTTATATTTTGGGTAATTTTTTATATTTTGAGTAATGTTTCAACAAAAAGTAATAAACAATTAAATACCATTGGATTCTTTACCTCTATATGGTAAATTTTATGGTACTCAACATGAGTACTATTTTAATTCATACACAACTTAACATGTGGTGACTACAAATGTTTTAACTAATCAAATGAAAAAATTAAAATTTTTACTCATGTAAATGTGTGTTTGGATTTAAGATAGTACACTTAAGCTTAGGGTGACATAGAATTAACCCATTATACAACATATCACGTGGTTCAATTTACTTATCCGTGTTTGATGTGTTTGCTTAGAAAAAACTGTCAAATTCCAAATGGGGGTGTTCAAGTGCGGTCCCATGCCTAGCGCACACACGAGAGCGGGAGCTTGAATATGCACTAGAGAGCCTCAATCTATCTCAAAACCATATGGTACTAAGTAGGAGAACTCCCTAGGCTTATATCATAGACTCCCCTCTCACAATTATTCGATGTGGGACAACTCACAAGTGGCCTTCAACACACACCCTCCACTTGTGAGTCCTAGTCAAAGGGTGGTTATAACCACTCACAAACAGGATCGAAACCTGCTCTGATACCATGTTAAATTTCAAATGGGGGTGTTCAAGTGCGGTCCCACGCCTAGCGCACACACGAGAGCGGGAGCTTGAATATGCACTAGAGAGCCTCAATCTATCTCAAAACCATATGGTTACTAAGTAGGAGAACTCCCTAGGCTTATATCATAGACTCTCCTCTCACAATTATTCGATGTGGGACAACTCACAAGTGGCCTTCAACACACCCCCTCCACTTGTGAGTCCTAGTCAAAGGGTGGTTATAACCACTCACAAACAGGATCGAAACCTGCTCTGATACCATGTCAAATTCCAAATGGGGGTGTTCAAGTGCGGTCCCACGCCTAGCGCACACACGAGAGCGGGAGCTTGAATATGCACTAGAGAGCCTCAATCTATCTCAAAACCATATGGTACTAAGTAGGAGAACTCCCTAGGCTTATATCATAGACTCCCCTCTCACAATTATTCGATGTGGGACAACTCACAAGTGGCCTTCAACACACCCCCTCCACTTGTGAGTCCTAGTCAAAGGGTGGTTATAACCACTCACAAACAGGATCGAAACCTGCTCTGATACAATGTTAAATTCCAAATGGGGGTGTTCAAGTGCGGTCTCACGCCTAGCGCACACACGAGAGCGGGAGCTTGAATATGCACTAGAGAGCCTCAATCTATCTCAAAACCATATGGTACTAAGTAGGAGAACTCCCTAGGCTTATATCATAGACTCCCCTCTCACAATTATTCGATGTGGGACAACTCACAAGTGGCCTTCAACACACCCCCTCCACTTGTGAGTCCTAGTCAAAGGGTGGTTATAACCACTCACAAACAGGATCGAAACCTGCTCTGATACCATGTTAAATTCCAAATGGGGGTGTTCAAGTGCGGTCTCACGCCTAGCGCACACACGAGAGCGGGAGCTTGAATATGCACTAAAGAGTCTCAATCTATCTCAAAACCATATGTACTAAGTAGGAGAACTCTCTAGGCTTATATAATATACTCCCTTCTCTCAAACTTTCAATGTGGGACAACTCACAAGTGGCCTTCAACACACCCCCTCCACTTGTGAGTCCTAGTCAAAGGGTGGTTATAACCACTCACAAACAGGATCGAAACCTGGCTCTGATACCATGTTAAATTCCAAATGGGGGTGTTCAAGTGCGGTCTCACGCCTAGCGCACACACGAGAGCGGGAGCTTGAATATGCACTAAAGAGTCTCAATCTATCTCAAAACCATATGGTACTAAGTAGGAGAACTCCCTAGGCTTATATCATAGACTCCCCTCTCACAATTATTCGATGTGGGACAACTCACAAGTGGCCTTCAACACACCCCCTCCACTTGTGAGTCCTAGTCAAAGGGTGGTTATAACCACTCACAAACAGGATCGAAACCTGCTCTGATACCATGTCAAATTCCAAATGGGGGTGTTCAAGTGCGGTCCCATGCCTAGCGCACACACGAGAGCGGGAGCTTGAATATGCACTAGAGAGCCTCAATCTATCTCAAAACCATATGGTACTAAGTAGGAGAACTCCCTAGGCTTATATCATAGACTCCCCTCTCACAATTATTCGATGTGGGACAACTCACAAGTGGCCTTCAACAAAAACAACCGTTTTTGATGTGTTTGCTTAGAAAAAACAACGCTCAATTTTAGACAATATTTTTTGTGTAAAATTTAGTGAATTGAGTTTATAATGAGTGTTGATGGCAAGTTAATAAAGATTTAATTAAAAACGTGTTGTTATATATTTTTTCGATCACATTTTTTTATCATTTATAAAAGAAGTATAACTATTAGTAACAAGACAAAAATAATATATATGAAAGTTAAAAAATGTAATAAAGTATATATATATATATATATATATATATATATATATATATATATATATATATATATATATATTTTAAAGGTCAATCACATAAAAAAGAAAAATGTATAATATAGTGCAGCGCATTAGAAATAAAAACCCCACGCATCACCGAGCTAACAAATTAGCTCTCCAACAAGCCAACTAAAACATATAGCAAAAAAAGAACAAACACAATCACCAGGCTATATGCCAAACCCTCTTCATTGCCCGTGCCTGAAGCGAGTCAGGAAGTCGTAAAGATAGTATCCTCTCCCGTATGATAGAAATCGCTTGAGAAGCCACCACTCCAGAAGACATCGAACGCTCCTCATGTATCCTCGTGTTCCTCTCGAGCCAAATAAAATAGATTAAAGCAGCAAGAAGTTCCCGATAGGAGCAAGATATCCAGTGCTTCCCACGCCACCGACTAGCAGCACGTAAGACAGCACTATGCCAATCACCACGTGGCCAAAAAAATTTCACCTCCACCTGTAACTTACGCAAGCAATCCTGTGAAAAGGCGCAATCAAAAAAAAGGTGAGAGTGTGTCTCTGTGCTCGGTCCTCCACATAGCACACACGATGTGCTAAATATATACTTCACATATGGTCATAACATTTTTTTTATATAATTTATAAAAAAAAAATACGGGACAAAAATAATATATATAAAACATATCCAACTTACTATTTCAATTAATCCATAAAAAAGACATATATAAAAAAGAAAAAGAAAAAGTATGGATCCTACTTTTCCGTTTTAACCACACGGTCCCCCTAAACAAACCCACTGCGCACTCGGCTCATTCTAAGTCACCTCCGCCGCCTTCGCAATCTCCACCTATATAAACCACATACACCCAACTTCCATTTTTCATCATTCTCTCTTTATCTACAAATACATAATTAATTAGTAATTGATTAAAATAGTAATTAATTAATTAGAATGGCAGCGGCCGATGTCGAGTTTAGATGTTTCGTGGGTGGGTTGGCGTGGGCCACAACCGATCAATCTCTCGAGCAGGCATTCTCTCACTACGGCGAGGTCATTGAATCGAAGGTCTCGAGCAGCCTTTCTCTCTATCTGATCATCTACATCTTTCAAAAAAAATGTTGCTAATGTTACTCTGAGTTACTGTTACTGTTTCTGTTACTAATTTACCCTTGAAACGGTACGTATTTCCGTCTTCCTCATTTTTTTTATCTGACCAGAGGGTTGAAGATCGAATCGTCGCTTTTCAGTTTTTTTATATAGAGAATCGTTTAGATCTGGTGTGAATCGATTGGATCTGATCGTTTGTGTGCGTGATTGTTTTTTTTTTTTTTTGGATCCACAGATCATCAACGATCGCGAGACCGGAAGGTCCAGGGGTTTCGGATTTATTACCTTCAGGGAGGAGCAGTCGATGAAAGAGGCAATCGGCGCGATGAACGGCTGCGATCTCGACGGGCGAAGCATCACCGTCAACGAGGCTCAGTCGCGTGGAAGCGGCGGAGGTGGAGGCGGTGGCGGTGGCGGATACGGCCGCGCTCCTCGACGTGATGGTGGTGGATACGGAGGAGGAGGAGGTTACGGAGGCCGTCGCGAGAGTACTGGATACGGCGGCGGCGGTGGCTATGACCGCCGTGAGAGTGGGGGGTATGGAGGCAGCCGTGGCGGAGGTGGCGGGGGTTACGGTGGTGATCGTGGATACTCCTCCAGGAACGGTGGCGATTCCGACGGTGGAAGCTGGAGGAATTAGTTCTTTTTTTGTTATTCCGCGTTCTAGTTGATGCGCAATGGGTTGAATTGTCACGTGTTCTATTTTCTGGCTTATGAATGAATGAAGTAAATTGACAAATTATAAATTTTAACCTTTTGATTTCTTTTGAGATATGAACATATGATCTTCAATCAAGCAAACTAGCAAAATTTGATATCGAATCAAATGGCGATATCGAAGAAATTTATGAGAGATTTAAAGAATGAGAAATTTAAGAGATAATGAGAAATAAAATGTGAAGTATGCTTATTTATCTATGGCATAATCAGGTAGAGTGGTTGACACTATTTCCAAATTGCTGAAATTGTATTTTATTAATTATGCAACCAATTTTTTTCTTTTCTGAATACTGCTATCAATTATTTCAATGATAAATAAGACCTTAAACAATGAGTGGAAATTTCACTATTAATGGTGAAAATCATAAAAGTTAAAATTCCTATTATAAATTAGATTTATGGTTAATAATTATGTCAATCTTTACACTAATAAAAATCATTATTTCCTAAAATTATATTCTACAAGACTACAACTCACATATACAGTTTAAGGAAAAACACTAACTTTAGTTTTTATAGTATGTTTTAAAAGTACAAGTTTATTGACACCTTCAATATTACTAAACTCAATTAATCTACTTTTCTCAATTTACTAATTTAAGGTGAGTTTAGTAATATTAAAAGTGTAAATAAACTTGTACTTTTAAAATATACTATAAAAACCAAAGTAATAGTTACACTTCTTTCACAAATAAGAAAGGAAGTGTCATTATAATTATGGGACAGAGGTAGTATATTTTTTAAAATCAAAATAAAATGGAGCCAATAAAATTCTACTAGCGAGTAGGTCATTGGTGTGGCATGATACGAAGTATTTGAGCCCAGTAAACACAATGGAATTGTCATTGATCTGGGCCGAGATAATCTGGTGTGGGCTTATTAATACACCATATTATTTGGGCTATGTACATTAGAATTTTCTTATAATTTTACTTTTGTAAAAAAATTGGAACTTTTAGTTTTTATACTCCTTCCGGGCTAATTGTTACCTATTTTTTATAATTTGTAAAAAAAGTATGACAACTAATTTGAGACAAAAAAAGTGTATAAAACAACTTATGGAGTACTACATACCAGTATACCACATTACCACCTATGCACTTGCTTTGTACTCCCTTCGTCTCAGAAGAATAGAGAATTTTTTTTTGGTAGTATAATACAAAGGACATGCATGTCTTTGTTCTTCTGGGACGAAAAGAGTAATTAACAAAGAAGGTGGACAATTGTTATGAGACATATACAGTATATATTACTACATTAGCCTCAACTAATTATGTATACTTTACTTTTTTGGATATCTAAACTAATTATGGAAACTACTAAAAAAAACTTTACTTTTTCACATAACTATTTTTTTTTAACTTAAAAATAAATTTTTATTCCTTATTTTTTGGTCAAAAAGAAAAAAAAAAGTAATTTTTTTTAATCTACATGTCATTAATCAATCAGTGCATATCTACATGTTTATGAGGTGTTTTTTATTTATTCTTGGAGATTCTAAGAGTTAGCCTGTTAGCTCGCTAATGCGGTAGGTTCTTCCTATGCGCTGTAATGTATCTCTAACTTTTTTTATTTTTTCTTTATATGATATTGACCGTTAACAAAATAAAAACTTGGAATTGAAGTAGTACGTACTCCTATATAATGTAGTATATATGTATATATTTGTATGTACCAGATGCTACAAGCACATCATATCCAAGAGTACACTTTGGTGTTGAGCACTCGATCACATCATCCGGCCGTATATATACATGATCATCATAAGCAATCAAGGTATACATATATATTAGTATAATCTTTTAGCCAAAGTTCTTCCAGTAAATTAAGAAAAATATTTGAAATATATTTGTTACATATATAATTACAAACAATTCCCATGCCACTTAAATATTTCCGTCTGGCTATCGTGAGACGTAACATGGAAAAGAAGTCTGAGATCTTTGGAAGAATATGAAAGGAAGAAACAGGCCCCCCTTGAACAAAACCACATCCAAACAACAACAAGAAAGCTATATGTGTAGTTTGTTACTAGAGAAACATGGAAAATTTTCAGGCATGGCGTCATACTTAGCTGCCCTTGTCGATCTTTTCTCGACTATACAACTAACACAATAATTGTACGTACTGCATTTTATTTTCTGAAATTTTCAAGGACCGAAATGCAAAGCATGATATGAAAAACAGATAACTAGTATGTGTATGTATACCGGCCATGACATGAGTCTCACGTTTCATGCAAATAACCACTGTGAAAAAGCTCTTACACTCCTTCAATACTTTTAAAGCTCTTACTACTTTCTGCTTCAATTATTTTTGGCACCTCACAAAAAAAGGGTTTATTACAATTACCACCCCTAAGGTTTCGGTTAATTACACAACAACCCCTAAAAGTTTCAAAACACTACTAAATTTAAACATATAGTATTTTTCATGCAACCATGCATGCATAAATATATGTTAATTAATGGCAACATTTTTTTATTTTTTGATTAGTTTTCCGATTAGTTCGTTTGTTTCGACTTTTAATTAAGTAGTTTTATTGTTGAAATAATTATAACCTAGCTAGCTAATTACTGGCATGCCCTCCAACACTCGTATTGCTATAAATAACCATCAGTTTTTCAACCTTTTTCCCACACAATTCAGTATATAGTACTTATTCCTCTTCTTCTTCTTCAATATCGTCGAGAAATTAAAAAAAAAAGAAAAAAAAAATCAAGATGACAACCCAAGGGTCGTCAAATAGCGAGATTGGAAAATGGAGTGCCCAAGAAAACAAGGCGTTTGAGAGAGCATTAGCGGTGTTCGACGAGGACACGCCGGAGCGTTGGGCCAATGTGGCTAGGGCTATTGGCGGTATAAGAAGTCCCGACGAGGTCAAAAAGCATTACGAGATTCTTGTTGAGGATATCAAATATATTGAGAGCGGCAAAGTGCCATTTCCAAACTACAGGATCACAGCCAGACGAGGAGCTGTGGGTGGGAAACTCTAGTACATACGTACGTATATATGTACGTACATTTAAGGTATATATATATATGTACTACTATACGTACACACACATGGCTATACCTAATTAAGATTAATTAGTTGCATGTTCGATCAACATGTGCACAACGCGCTTAATTGTTTATTACAATATTATTTATAAATATTACGTAATATGTTAATGTTTGAAATGCAGATCATATGGAGGGTGATGAATATGAGGTTATGATGAAGATCAACATGGATGAAATAACAAAAGCTTAATTTGTTACGCAGATGAATGATATATATGAATATGGTTAATTAATTAATTAAGTAATTAGCACTAATTTGAGTCTGTAGTACTCTTGATTAATTTCTAATGACGACGGATATCATATATTCTATTTTTCCTTGATTTCCAATTTGTACGTAATCTTCACCATGGAATGAAGATTTCCAAGTTTGCTCATCAAAGTACAGTACTCTTTACTCTTTAATTTATCGATCATAGGCACGAGTGCCCAAAATCAGTTCATACCTTGTTGATCAAATCTTCCCAAATTAAAACGAAAAGGATCAGATAAGTAATTAATATTATTATTACTAGATTGCAGTATATATTACATGATCATCCATTCTACGAGGAATTAGTGTGTTGCTTGATTCATGATCTATACTTCTGCCTAAAATGGCAAAATGTGCTAGGCCGCCAAGCATTTTGATCACGATATATATAGTAATTAAGTAAATAAAATAGTAAACACTTTGATCAACCTGGGCATAAGCTTGAATTCATATATATAAATACTGATGGAGGCGATCACTTATGTATGTTAATTTACTTTTTGATCATAAAGTAATTTGTTTTTAATCTTCACTTCAATTTACCATGCATTAACTTACATGAGTTACATTAGTTGAGACTATATATGTAGTAATATTATTTCAATTTTCTTTTCTTTTTTCAAGACGTAATTTGATAAAGGAAATGTCAGAACAGTCACCCTCATTTTATAACTTCAAAAGAAATAATAAATGACATCACGACATTATGTCTCAAGAAAATAATGACAATTATAACTCTGATCGATCGTAAAATAAAAGAAAATAGAATGACATTGAGTTGAGCTACTTGGTCACATCTATCTTCACATCTATATTAATATTATAGTACTTGTTAGAATTTGTTACATCAATTTAAGGAAATTATTCATGATATCATACATTATTATAATAATTAATTATCCATGAATTATATAGTTCGGTTCGAATTTTTTGGGACAAATCCCATCCTTACGGTCTTGTTAATTAAATTTGGTTGACAAACCCAAAAATTGGTCTTTTTTCAGTTATAAAATTGATTGATTGTAAATTATATCTCGTTTCCTTGTTCTTTAAATAGAAAACAAATAGATAACGTATACATTTAGGATTTTTTCTTTTGAACTAATTAAAAATTTGAACTTCAAATGAACTGAATGATCAACTTTAATTAAATGACGTGAACTTGATTTGAATGAACTGAATATATGTATATTATATATGAAAAAAATACTATTGCGTGAGAGGAATATTAAAAAAAATATAATATTTTTATCAATTAATTAAAAAAAATTGCTTTAAAAAAAATTGAAATTAAAAAAAAATAGATTTGTGAGATTATAATTGTGAAAGTGGGCCTACAAAAATATGAGAAAAGCCTATAAACAAATGTTGATCTCCAGCTGGAAAGAGAGGTGCGGCCCATTTCAGTTTTATCCAGACCAACAACCTTTAATATAATTAAATGCTTCTCAATCTTCATTTCCAGCAACAATAACCCAATTAATTATGTAATGGAGTATTATGTATTCATTATTTATTTATAAATTTTTAGTTAATTATTTTTATGAGAAAAAATGTATATTTAAATTGAAGAGTAAAATAGCTAATAAGTTGAAAAATAAAATAATTGTGAATTATGACTTGCGAGTAAGTTTAAGAACTACTCCCTCATCTTTTTTTATAAGTTGTTTAAGAATTTTATTTATTTTCATTTTATAAGACATTTTAGCGTTATTATATGACGTAATAACATTAATTTATAATTTTTTCAATTTTTTATGCACATGTTTTTTTTTCCCACCAATCAAATTTCATTGTTTTTATCATTTTAATTTTTCAATGAATATTAATTGAAATAATTTTTTTTTTTAATACTAGTGTTAAAGCTTAAGACTTCTTATAAAAAAAATAGGAAGGAGTATATTACAACAATATTAATAAAATATTTATTGTTCAGTTGAGTCTTGGGAATTAACAAAAATAATTTTAATTTTAAATTAATAAATTAACATTTTAATTTTAAATTAATAAATTAACGTTCAGTTGTGTGGATCAATTGAAAGTGTTTTTTTTTTTGTTGGAATGAAACATTATTTGTATATGCAAGCAAAGAGAACGTATATATCATCGATAAAGGAATTTGCAGGTTTTCTGATGCTCTCAAGTCTCACCTAACGAGAAAACTATCTACAATGCCTGCTCCATCCCTCTCAACCAAATTAATAATCACACTTGTTTTATATTTTGTAAAAGATCCCTCCCAACCAAATTAATAATCACACTTTTTTTATATTTTGTAAAAGAAGTGTAACTATTAATTCGGGGATAGAGAGTACTATATACCATATATAAGATTAATGCATGGCTGGAAATGATAAAAAAAATTGCAGCTTGATTTGGATTTAAAAATATAAATAAATTTAACCTGATGGGGAGTTAATTTGGATGTACTACTGTCTACACTTATCCATCAATAATAAATTTGTTGCCTTCACCTCATTTCATCCCTCATGAAGATAAGATAAGAGAATAATTAAATTGAATAATTAAATGGATTTATTTCAGATTGCACCAAGATTTTTATTTTTGTAAATTTCTCATAACCTTTTTGTAAAAATAAAAATAAACAATATATATATATATATATATATATATATATATATATATATGATTGCCTTCAATAATATTTTTATGAAAATGACCCATCATTGCATTCTTGTGGGGTGTTTGCAATTTTGTTTGAGATTTATGATTTTTTTTTTTACTTCTTTCTTTCTTTATAGTCTCTTTGGAAATGTTACATTTTTTAATTTGAATTATTAACAAAACAAATAAATAAATCACAACTGTACAATGTACATATTTAATTAATGCATCACACATTTTATTTTATTTTAATTTTCGTGTACAATTAAACAAATGAGACATTCTTATGGAAGCAGTAGTATAGTTGATCAGAGGGGATGATGTAACTAAGACTGTTAGAGTAAAAATAAATATCCTTAATTTGTTGTAATGGAACAATACAATATCAAAAAATTTATACATATATGTTTAAAAAAAATACTTATATGTTGCAACCAAAAAAATATACTCCATATATATAGGCAAATGATGGTACTGTTGATTGGTTCGTTGTACTTGGCTTTCCGGCAATAAAAGCATAAAGATGCGTGGAAAAGAAAATACATTAATTAAATAAAAAAACTTGCATATAGTTTTAATATTATATTATATCCATCGGTTTCATAATATTATGATCATTTTTCTTAATAAATAATACAGTAGGACTTTTTATAAAAAAAAAAATCTTACATTTTCAATTTAAATTACAATTTACTCTTATTTTATACATGGATTTACTTTTTCAACTTTAATCATAATTAATTTAATTTTTTTACTTAAAAAATACATTTATATTTTTTATTTTTGTTCAAAAAATCAAAAATTAATATTTTTTTAATCTCTCCAAAAGGATCCTATATTTATAAAATGAAAAGAATATGAATTAATAGCGCCCCACGATGAAAGTGACTGAAAAATTCAGATATAGACTTGACCCATTGGCCATTTGGTTTTGGGTTATGTGTGATTGTATACCAATGGTTTGCAAACCCCTTAGCCCCACCCTCACATTACTTCAAATATACAGTTTAAAAGCCATTTATTAAGTTGAAAATTTTGTTCAAACTTATATGTAAGCAAAAATGATCATTTTTCATGTGAGATATTTAATACGTCAGTCACTAGTATACTTGTTTTTATCAACTTTACTCGTGAATTTATGTGTCATTTTTTAATAAATCGAAAATTTCATATCATTTATCATTATTTTGTTAGCATGTTATGATACCATATTAAAATTGTTAAAGTTATATGTTGTTAAAGTTATATGTTGTATATATGAAAAGAGAAATTGATTTTGGGATGAAATCTCCCTAGGTGTCTCAGTTCGCCGTCTCTCATCTCGCGCGCCAAGCAATGGACCGCACACCTCCGATCTAAATCTCTTATGTTGAGTCAGGGCACATGTGATTATTCAGCCAGGAAGTCGGTCATTGTTAGAGGTGAAATCGATTTGTATGCATGGGAAGGAAGCTCATTATATTAATTTAGGGAACTACTCTTCCTATTTTTTTAGGATGAAACTTCCCTAAGTATATATTGATTCTCCATATCTCATCTTTGTACGCTAGATCTGAGAGTACACTCAACACCTTCAATTTCAACAAAAATTAGATCAATATCGATTCAAAGACCATTTAAAGTGATATAAATAAATAAGAATACAATGACTAGCCATACAAGTGAAATTGATTTCTCTTCAATTGTCAGCATCAGTTTACTATAGGCAGATTAAGCCATGCATACGATGCATCACTATTTACATATGTCAAATCATTTAACAAACCTACTTATTATCCTTACATTATTATTATTATTATTATTATTATTATTATTATTATTATTATTATTATTTGTGTCATCTTCAAACCAAAAATTGATCAATTATAGAATAAGCTTTGCATACTATATGATGCCCAAACACTAATCATTTGTTTGAAAGCGATTTATGATGATAAATAAATACGATTAAATTGATTAATGATATAATTAATTCACAATCATAACATTCGAATTTTCGAACTCATAGCACAAGAAGCCAATGATCTTCACAACCTATTAAGGCAATTAACCTACATTGGTCGCTGAGTGAGGTATAAGAGTACGTATTACCGCAAATGAGAAAACACCAAAAAATGCTTGAAAAAAGAAAAGAAAAAAATTACGGCGAAACTGTATAGACGGTATGTCCATCTAAACTAAATCATCACAACTTTGATGAACATGATTATTAAGAAATCACGTTTAATAAAATTACGTAAATTACACTTTTAAATACTTTGTTAAAGTAATAAGACTATCGAATTACTTAATTTAAAAAAAAATATAGTCAATTATCCATTATTATATTTGATTTCATATTTTTCCTTCTAACTTTTTTCCACTTAATCAAAATAAATTACATTTGGACGATTTTAATATATATATATATATATTCTAATGTTAAAAGATTCATTAATTTACATAAATTATGTACTCCATAATAAAAAAAATGATTTTTAACACATATATACTCCTATGTATAAAATTCAATAAATTTTAAAATGTTCATCAAAATTAATGAATGAATTAATTAATAACACATGACATCCCCAACCTTTCACCAAGTGCCCAGAAATTATTTGAATGATGATCTCATATATATAAGTACATATTAATATGGAGTATATATATAGTTTGCAGAAATATATTATAGTAATTGAATTAGAATTAGGCCCTCCTCCTCCTCCTGCAGCTCCTGCGGTGGGGCGACCCATGAGACACAACCACGTGTCCAGTCACGTCTCTGTGGACCCCACCCACCATTGCCTCTGCTTGTGGGTTGCACTCCATTCTTGTCTGCCCACCATTGCTCATCAGGTGGGCCCCACTTCAATGCAGTTAACTCAAGTTTCCGCTCCCGGCGATCGTTTTCCGGCCGCTTTCCCGCAATTATGATGTACCTACGTACCCTACTTTCTAAAATAACATTAACTACTATTATTACACACCTTAATTTTATCTCTTCAACTTATTGGATACTCTCTACACTTATGGGTCCAACACTTTTATTTTCATTATTTCATTTTTAACATTTATGGAAAGGAAGTTTCATCTTAAACAAATGAAATGAAATATATTTAGTTTTCAGTTCAGTTCAGTTCAGTTCTTCTGATTACATCATTTCAATATAATTCGGTTCAGATAGTTTATAAAAGTTCAATTTAATTCACATTACTTCAGTTCCGTTCATTTCAAATCACATCGCTTCAATTCAATTCAATTAATTTTATTTCAAAATAAAAATAAAATAAAATAAATAAACATTTAAACCAATAATTTTAAATATATAATCTAATTAATATTAGAATATTATTAATATTTTTAAAAAAATATTTAAAAACTTATAAAAATTATTATTATTTTTTATAAAAATAATCAATTCAGTATATAATTTTAGTTTTCAAATCAATTCAGTTTACTTCAACAACACGTGTGTAATGAATAATCATTTTACTTATAACTTATAAGTTAGAACTTTATTTCCATAAACATTCAACACGAAATATTTGTTAAATATTCCACGTCAATTTGAAATAAATCTTAAATTTCAAATATAAGTTGAACAATTTTATTATCTTAGCAATACCTTTAAAATGGTTATTGGCTCAATAAAAAATATTTAACGAGAGAATAAATTTAATAACTAATTTTAATAATTATAATAGTACCATAATAATTACACTATTATAATTTGTTATTAAAGTTTGTGATCACATTTGCCCATCAACTTTTGCCCTCTCAACTCTCAAGTCTCACCGCAACACTATAAAACCAAAGGCTTCCAGATATTTTCTCATTCACAAAATCTCAAAAAAAGAAAAGAATGTTTCAATCTTTAAATACAAACTCCGAAAACAATAATCGTGAAATGAGCGTGCTCGAACGGCAGCGTTTACGGCTCCAATGGCCGCAAGAACAAACGATTCTCTACAACGAACAATTGGACAACACCGACGTTTTCCCCGGCTTCAACTCGTGTGGTGGCGACCAAGGCCTCGGCGAGTTGCTCATGGGAATGAAGCCCGACCCGGATTCAAAAACCGGGTCGAGTTATGGGCCCGGGTTTCAAAATATTCCACGTACCCTTAGCTGCCCTCCTAATGTTGTGGCTCTGGAGCCGGCTCGGAGCTCAGCCGCAACAGCCTCCAAGAAGAGAAAAAAAGCAGATAAAACTCACAATTACCACAAGGTACGTAACTAGTTATCATAATTACACTTTAATTAATTACTAGCTAGTATAGTATTACTGGTACTACAATATTAATTTGTTTATAAAATAATGATTATTTTTTTATTGCACGAATTTTAATTAGGTTGTTGAAGCGGAAAAATGCGATGAGAAAAAGATGAAAGGGTGTAGCGAAGAAGAATCGAAGACGACGGGGCAGAATAGCAGCAGCAAGAGTACAACTACGACGGCTGCAGACACTACAAAGGGGACGTCCGAGAGCCCGAAGCCCGATTATATCCATGTTCGGGCCCGTCGCGGTCAAGCCACTGACAGCCACAGCTTAGCCGAAAGAGTAAGTAATTAATTAATTATAAAAGAGAATACTTACTAAATTTGTAAATTTAAATTAAACGGTAACTTTTTATTTACTGCAGGTAAGAAGGGAAAAAATTAGTGAAAGAATGAAATTCTTACAAGATTTGGTTCCCGGGTGCAACAAAATAACCGGAAAAGCTGGAATGCTTGACGAAATTATCAATTACGTACAATCGCTTCAAAGACAAGTTGAGGTAATTAATTAAATAATACTCCGTATATTTTAATTTTTAATTTTATAGTACTATTTAATTATATATAATTAATGACTTAATTATCAATGGCAGTTCTTGTCAATGAAGCTTGCCGTGATAAATCCAAGGCTGGATTTCGACGACGATAATAATAACTATATAGTTAAAGAGGTAAAATAAGAACGAGCGAACCTAATTAATCGATCGATGTTTTGTTGAATATGATCTCACCGATTAATTATGTTTTGAATAATATCATATGTACTTGGACAGATGTATTCACCTGATGTTCAAACAATCGTCAACGGGATGACATCTTCTTCGGACATGATTAATCACATTCCGATTCAATTCAATGGTTTAGGACAAAATTCGAGCCTAGAGATGGTTGTCAACCCTATGGATCTCGCACTTAGGAGAACCATAAGTGCCCCTCAGACATTGCTCGACTCCACCGGTTTGAATGTAAGTTCTTATATACTTGAAAGGATATTTGCAAAGTGTTTTTTATGATTATGAGTTTAACAACAGGGGTATTTTTGTAATTAATAATAAAAAACAAACTCAATATCTATCTATACAGCAAATTCAGCAACTAGTATGGGAGGATGAGTTGCACAATCTGTATGGCATGGATTACCAACAAGGACAAGCATCACCATTCATTTCTCAGTCATTTACAGGTACACAAACACGACCGCTAAATTAATTGTATACTCGATCGACGTGTATGGAATTATTCTAAATACTGATCAATTAAAGATTAATAAGTCCATGCCAACGCCTTATAGTATGTGGCAATAGGGCTAAACTCGACATTTGCGCAGGTCTCCTCGAGGCTGCAGGCCATGTGAAGATGGAGATGTAAAGTAAAGCACATCACAAGTCCATGTACAAAGCCATATTCAAGCGGTGTTAATTTGCTCTTTAATTTGTTCATTTCCAAACTACATATATATATTCATTGTGTATATTCTATTCTATTCATATAATAAGAGGTACCCCAATTTTGTTCTCAATTTGTACAAAGCCATATTAATGATAACAAAAAGGAAAGAGGTTACATTCATTCATCAAGTTGCCCAAATGAAAAAAATGAATAACAAAATCTGAAAAAAGTGTGTGAAGGATATGAAAAGACAAAGAGTCAGCAAGTAAAAGCATGTATGTTCCTCTTGTGATAGTAGAATGAGACATGACATTTATTACTCTCAAAGGCTCATAATTTTGATATGAAAGCCAAATGAATTCATGTACTGTATGGTGTTTTTTTTTCCTATTTTGCTTTTTGTTGTGGGGGGGCCAATAATCCTCACTGATGGAGATCAAATGTATGTGACCACTTTCAATTGTAATATTGAAAGCTATATATATTGTCAATCATAATAAAAAAAAATCCAATGATTAAGTAGTCCTTTAGAACCCTAATATGTTGGCCTTTTTTTGGGATACATCTCTCTATTTCATTCTTGCCATATATGTGAACATTTTCGAAATTGAAATATTTGATTTTCGACTCGACTATTACCTCATAAGTTGTACTGGATGTCCGAAGAAAAATTAAAATTATCACTCAAATTCCATAATTGAAGATGATACCCGACACTACGGTAACTTTATAAGTTGTACTTACTCAATTTGCCAAAGAAACTAAAATTATCACTCTATAAAATGATAATTCCTGAGTATGAGAATTCTAAACTTCAATTAGTGAGGTAGTAATAGTCACGTGTCTTTTGTAAATTATAAAAAAACTAGTGAGCATTACTACACCACAGAGGTAGTATACTGTAATCATTTATCCATTGACTGCTTTTGTAAAAATAAAAAATCATGTGTTTGGTTGACCAATTCTGAACAACCTTTGGGCATCATAATTAACCGATGAATAACTTTATGAAAATGGGAAAGCCGAATTTCCTTTTTCTGGTCATGAAAAGAAGGAAAAATGTACAATTGCCATCATTTTAGCTCAATACTAATAAGTGAAGTTCCACACAAAAATCACAAGAAAAATATAGTATACAGTATTAATTTTGGAAAATGTGAAATAGATCTACATTACAAATTACTTTATAATATTATTTCTACATCACAAAATATCTACTACTCCTAGTTTATATACTCCTATTATCTTTATTTTATTTTATTTATGTGTGTTATTAACAATTCTTGATAATGGGGACCTCAAAACTCAAAAGGGACATCCATATACTATTACCTTCATTTTCAAGCCATATGGAAAAAGGCAAATGCTGGACCAGCCTTCATCTCTATCCACAAGATCTTCTTGATTTTCTTTGCTCCTTAAAGAGAATTTTATCCGCCCTTCTAAATTCTCATACCATTTAAAATAATCAATCCGTTTCCTCTAATTACTTTTACATTTGTTAATTATTGTAACAATTATATCAACCAATTAATGGGCATATAATAATATTTCTTGTATAATAAACAAGTAAATATACTGTTAGTTCATATAATTTTATTTAAATCGCCCCTAATTTTGATATTAAAATCCTAGAAAAAGTGCCTAAAAGAGATTCTTGAGAAAAGTCATTCCAAAATTTATCCTCCAATAATAAAAGCACACAAAAGTAGTAGTACTACATTTAATTTGTGTTGGTACTATTTTCACATCAATACATATCATCTCATTCACTTTACTTGTGTGTGCCTTATAGAAGAAAAAAAATCTAAATATTCCCAACATGTCCTCTTGATTGAGATTGGCCCATAGTGTTTTAATGTTTCCCATGGCTGAATTTCAGGAAGACACCTTCATATGGGCCATAAGCCCATAACTCAACTCGGCCCAATAGAATTTTTCGGATATACTACCAGTAATTGGAAACAAGAGACATCAGCACTCACTCAAATGCATAATAAGAAGATAGTACAGTATATCATTACAACATTAAAAGAAAAAACATCACCTATACATATAATACACACATAGTAGTATAACATACCCTTGCAGTTGCTCGTGAATTCCTTCTCGTGCCGTGCTCGGTTACAGAACAGACCCTTCCCCTACATCTGTTGATCGAATAAAACCAACTCTTTAGGGAATAAGTATGTTGAGATTAATGATAACATATATGAAACTTCCGAGTATAATAATACAGTTGAAAGGAGAAATGTTTCTACCTTTCCCCGGGACAATGATGATCGGTGCAGTTTTACAATTATGGAAGCAATATTCACTTACACTCCCTTGTATAACACTGTAATTAGCATAGTATATAAAAAATAAAATAAGCGAATCAATCATCGAGCAAAATGAACATTACAATAATGTAAGCACGAATATTCTTGTGTAAAAATACCTTTGAATCAAGCTACGACCCCTGGTGCCCATAACGACAGCAGCAGGCTTCAGCCTCTCGGCCTCCTTGCAGATTGCCTTCCCCGCATCTCCTTCCACGATCCTTGCCTTTGTCCTTACCTATTCACCCGAATACTTAAATATTTTTAAGAATCATTCGATACTTATTTTTCAAAACAAGCCTAATTGTGTATTACCCTATATGCTAGCATTTTTATCCTAACTAATATGCATTTTCAGCCTAACTAACTAGACACTTTAGTGCAAGGCACGGCACAATGAATCGATCATCGTGTATGCATTTTTCGATTGTGCAGCAAGCCTCAAAACATTCGATCAAGCTCGGAAGAATCATGAATATGATAAATAGTGCGGAAAGCGGAATTCAAACACCTAATTGTGCAAGAAGAAAACACTGACCATGGCAACCTCGAATGCTTCCACTGCCAGCTTCTCCATCAGTCCCTGGGTCATCTCATACACAATCCCGTTCTTAAAACCTAAATAAACAATTCCAGAATTTTAATTTTAAATTTCTAAAAGGGGGAAAAGTGTGATTGAGAAATTAGGGCAAAATTACTGGAGACGGCGTGGACGAGATGGAGAGTATCGGCGAGGCGGCAAAGATGGGTGACGGCCCAATCGAAAGCGTGCTTGCTATTGGGGCCGTGATCGACGGCGACGATGATGTCACGGCCCCTCCTCCTCTCGCCGGTTTCTCTGTCGAGCTCGGGAGGTGGCACGACTGGTATCAGCGACGGCAACACCACTTCTCTCCAGTTGTATTCTTCCTCCTCCATCAACGTATCCATAGATCTCAATTGGTCGTGTGGTTATTTTTTACGAATTGTGATTTGTGACGTGCCGGGTCGAAATTGTTGAATAGGTGAGGACGATGATGTGGACGCGGGGTTTTGGGTATAATTTTCAATGGCGTGAGAGTTTGGAAAAATTGAGCTTTGATTATACGTGTTGAATTTTTATAAGTCGGCGGCGGTGTTGGCGGTAAACCACGGCGGTATTTCTGATAAACGGTGTCTGTGCGATGTGAAACCACGGCGCGGTATTTTGATAACCGGTGTCTGTGTGAGACGAAACCATGGCGGTTTAACCGTCACTGTGTATACAATAAAATACTACCCACGTATCTACAACAATAATTTATGCATTATTTTTTTGTTAAATAGAATTTTTTTCTTAATTTTATACTTCCTATTTCAATAAAAATAAAATACTTTCTTTGTAATTTACTATAAAAAAAAATAAAGTATTGCATTTTTATTGGAAAATAGAGAATACTCTCTTAAAATATACCCCCTCTATCCATTAGTGTGTGTGCAAAAAATTGAAAAATAATGCAAAAAATTAAAAAATAATATTATGATATTATTATTAATTAAAATAAAAATATTTAATTTTTGTTGATTAGAAGTAATTGTATTTTAGTAATATTTTATTACTTTAAATATATAAAGTGTAATAATAATTTTTAAATATATAAAGTGTAATGATGATTTCTTTTTTTTGGATCCGACAAACTTTCAAAAGAAAGTACAACAACTAAAAACATTCAGTATATTTTTTCTTAATTTCCTAAAATATTTCCTTGTAAACATAAAAAATAGTCATTTTATATTTGGAAGGTAAAATTAAAATTTATTTTAAAATTAAAAATTAAAAAAATTATAAATAAATTTAAAATATAATATTGTCTAAAATAGACAAACTTATATTTGAAATATTCATCTCTTTTATTAATCACGGTATTCACAAATTAATGTATCTTTTGACTTATAAAAAGTTTAGTCGTAAATTTATTTAACAATATTAAACAATAAAAAATTATTATGAGTTTTTATTTAAATTAAAGTCACATAAAATTTTTTATGAAAAAAATAATATTAATTTTATTATTTAAAAAAATATATTTCATATCATTCAATAATTCTTAGACTTCATTCAATACAAGAAATACAATTTAAATAATTATTTAAATGTCAAATATATCATTTATGTAAGTGATCACATTTATACAGTTTAGAAAACAATCTAAATAACAAATATTACAACTTTAAACATTTGTGTAAGTGATCCCACTTATGTTCTCATTTTTATTGTATTAAAAATATTTATTTCAATTTTATCTTAATAAAATAAAAAAATATTTGACAAAGTTGTAGGATAACAATTTTACCTGGATTAATTTAAAAACGAAATGTAACAATTCTTAAATTAATTTTTTTAGCAGGAGCAATAGAAATTTCATTAGATTAAAACCCACCATTATATTAATGTTGATCAAATGTAAAATAAGAGAAACCAATTATTCATTTTACCAATTTGGTACCCATAAATTACATAGCCCACCTTAAGTCAATTTAGTAAAATCATGCTGTCACTTGTAATTTTAATCGTAACTCAATAAAACCAAAAAGATGAACAATAATACTCTTAATCTGATAAATGAGAAAGAGGCAAAAAAATAAATAAATAAAATCAAGAAGAAAAATAAAAATAAAAAACAAATAACGAGAAATGTTGCTCAGAAGATTTAGAATGGAATAGATGTTTTTCAGCAGTAATAATCAGATTAACGAGATTATATTCTTTACATCATCACCGCACCTTTTCTAAAACATAAATCCGAGATTATATTCTTTACATCATCACCGCACCTTTTCTAAAACATAAATCCGTGTGTGACTGTGTTTTATTCCGTGTGTAGTGTGTGAAAACAGATCTAAACCACTAAGGCCTAAGTGTAGGCGGTGGTTTTAATCTAGGGTTGCGAGGTGTTTTATATAGAAGGGGTGGAGGGTATTTCGGTCACACAATATAAATTGGAACTCGGGCTGAGATAAGGGATGCTGGGCCCAGAATTAAATTTTGTATTATTGGCCCGAGATTGTTTAGGCCGTGAGCAAGCACTTGATTTCGGCCCAAACATTAAGTACTTTTTTTATTTTTATTTTATTTTAGAAATGATACTCTAAATAACACAGCTCCACCACTCTCGCCACCACCGTCGCCGCCCCAATAAAATTAATGTCGGACAGCCGGAGCAAAATACTGATAGTCGGAGTTACAGGAAACCTTGGATTCGAACTCGCGAAAGCCAGCTTAAACGGTTCGCACCGGACCTTAGGACTCGTCAGAGAATCGGCGTTTTCCGACCCGGAAAAACTCCACAAACTCCAATTCCTCTCCAATGCAGGCCTGCAAATCATCAAAGTAAGCTAAATTAATATTATATATTTGATTTGACGAGCTTCAATTCGTTTATTAATGGAATATTATTATAACTAGGGATCATTGCAAGACGAAGATAAATTAATGGAAGCCCTAAATCAAGTGGATGTTGTGATTTGTGCTGTCCCCGCAAAGCAAGCACTCGATCAGAAGCTTCTGATTGCCGCCATCACACGCGCCGGTTGCATCAAGGTCCTCATTCTGCAATTTATATTTATTTATTTGTATATAAATTTTCATCTAAATTCAAAATGATAATATCAAAATGTGGTATTTGATTTTAACCCTAATTGATCTTGTTTAATTGGCTAATTGAGATGGTGCAGAGGTTTTTCCCATCAGAATTCGGATTGGATCCAGACAAAACCCGTGTTTCCCACCTCGACCGCAACTTCTATTCTAGGAAAGCCGAGATTAGGCGTCTTGTTGAATCCAATGGCATCCCTTACACTTACGTTAGCTGCAACTTCTACACGAGCTACTTGCTTCCCTCTCTTGTTCAGCCAGGACTTCAGAAGCCGCCGACAGACAAAGTCACTATATTCGGAGACGGAAATGTTAAAGGTCTCATAATCAAAATATTAGTACTAAGCTTCGTTTGAGCTAAATTTGAAAATCTCTGTTATATATTCTTTGTGTATCTTTTAGGCGTCTTTGTGAAGGAAAGCGATGTTGCTGCCTTCACTATTAGTGCGGTGGATGATCCGCGTACGCTGAATAAGGTGATGTATTTGAGGCCACCTGGAAACACTCTTTCCATGAACGAGATGGTTGATATTTGGGAGAAGAAAATTGGTAAAAGTCTCGAGAGGAATTACATATCGGAGGAAGTGCTTCTAGAGAAAATTCATGGTATGTTGGATTGAATATAGTTACATGCATTTGATGAGCTAAATCAATAATAAAATTGAAAGTTTTCAGATTTTTGAAATTTATGTTTACCTGATAAAGGAAAAACTTGCTGCTTCGAAGTTGATAGAGATTCAAAATAATATGATTTCATCAGATTTTTTATTTTATTTTTATGTTCAACTCTTATTAGAAAAATAATTTCACCTTGTGCAATATTTTTTCTTACATATTTATCAAGGAGTACTTGATGACTTTTGCACATAAGATTCAAATTTTTACTGTATAATTTTTTGTTTTTTCCAACTTTAAATTCAGTTCATTAATCATTTCAGTATTTAGATGTCACGTTTCCTTCTTCAGGAACATTTGATTAGTGTAAATTTAAATTTTAAAGTTTGAAGCCTGAATTTTGAATAATGAAATAGTTTTGTGTTGAATTTCAAGTTTTCAAATAATATTTTGTAAATGCTTGAATATTAATGATAAAATAATCAATACTATTTGATAAATGTATGAGATGAATCATGAATTATGAATAATGTAAAACAATATTCTAACAAGAGTTGAGCATTAAGATTATGGTTTATCAAAATATCTTGAGGAGGGTTTATGTACTTTATATATAATTTTTTGAGCCTCTGCTTGAAAAAACATAGTTTAAGATTGGCCTAGAGCTTACTTATATAGTTTGATCTCAACAATGTATCGAAGGTTGTTATGTAACTAATAGTAATAAATTTGGCATTTCATTACAGAAACTCCATTCCCAGACAACATGCAGATGGTTTTCATATACTCAGCATTTGTAAAGGGGGATCAGACATACTTCGACATAAACTCATCCAACGGTGTAGAAGGAACACTGTTATATCCGTGTCTCAAATACACAACCGTAAGTGAATACTTAGACACATTGTTGTAACTTGTAAGGACTGTATTTCTACGTAGCCTCTTTGTTGTTTTTTCTTGTGTACAAGATGAACCAATGTTCATTGTTCGATGTTTGATGGTTTATTTCAAAGTACGAACGAGAATGTCAAATTGAATTGGTTTTGTTGGTGCTTTGTTTTTGAAGGTTTTGAGTAAGTGATCTTATGAAGCTTTTAAATGATACTCTTTTATAAAGATGTATCATCCCGCATATATTTGTACACTTCTTTTGTTATTTTATACACCCTGCCTTTTTTTAAATTCTTTATTTTTTTCTAATAAGAAAATTCAGAAAAAATATTATTTATATTAAGTCGACAAAAAAGTTAAAACAATTGTATTTAAAAGTACAAAAAATAAATTAAAATTTGGAGAATAATTGTATTTTAAAATTAAAAATTAAATTAAATTATTTATAATTATTTAATTTTATTTAATTTTACTTTTTTAATAAAAGGTAAAAATATACTTAGTAATATTATTTTCTAGATTTTTAATATTTTTTATGAATTAATTACATTTTTGCAATCTAATGTTCAGTGTTTTTTTTACACTTGCCGGATTTTAGTTGAAGTTTAATACCTATCACGTCTAAGAAAATTACACTTTCTAACCTCTCACGTCTAAGAAAATTACACTTTCTAACCTCTTGGTCATCCAATATTCCTTAAAATATTCTAATTATATGAGCTATAATTAAGGGAAATATTTGTAAATTACTTTTTATTTAGTCGTATGATTCACACATGTCAAGAATATTTGCTGGAATATTCAATTTAGACAGGTTACAAAGTGTGTAAATTATTTAATATGAGGTACTAAACATCAATAAAAATTCTGGGAGGTTGTAAATTATGAAAAACAGTAAATATTCAAATTTAATTAACCCTACTAAACATCAATTTAAGGAAATTTGACTTTTATATTGACAAAATTCGGTTCACTATTTCTAAGTGGAATACAATTTTGACTTTAATAAGCAACAGCTGCCTCATCAGTGACCAAGCGTGACGTAAAAAGTTAAGGGACAAATTTGTAATTTACACTATTACATACTCCAAACGTTAGGGTAATTATGTAAAAACACAGGATTCGGGGCCGTCCAGTGCCTATTTAAACTGCTGGATATTTAAATTTCATCATCACCGTTCATTTTCTCACAGCGAATAGAAAGCTTACTGTGAGCCTGTGACCAGATATTCTTTCAAAAATGGCCGGCAAAATCAAGGTTCTGGTCATCGGAGGGACTGGATACATCGGAAAATTCATCGTTCAAGCCAGCGCCGCCGCCGGTCACTCGACCTTCGTTTTAGTGAGAGAGTCCACTCTCTCTAACCCTACGTCCCCCAAATCCGATCTCATTCAGAGCTTCCGAAATTCCGGCGTCAGCTTCATCCTCGTGAGCTCAAATTTTCCACCGTTTCAATTATAATTCTATTTTCCCCTGATTATGTGTTCGTTTGATTTGTGGAACTTAAATTTTTGATTAATTATAGTAATTGATTAATTTATCCGGCTTGATTTGACTTCCTACAGGGAGATTTGTATGATCACGAGAGCTTGGTGAGAGCGATGAAGCAAGTGGACGTGGTTGTATCGACGGTTGGATATGCTCAGTTGAACGATCAGGACAAGATTATTGCTGCCATCAAAGAGTCTGGAAATGTTAAGGTAGAATTTACAATTTCAGTTCAGATAGTAGGTAAATAATGTGATTTGCTTGTGTGGTGGATTAGCCTTCTATTCGATTTTGGTATATTTACGGATGAATCGGTGTGATCAAATCAACTAAAACAATTTTTTAGAAGCTTGATTGACCATGAGATGAACGTGTATAGTGATTGTCCTCTTTGGCAAAATAATCGGGAATTGGTGGTTGTAAAAATAACAGAGATCGTGTATATTTGTCGAAAGATAGGTATTAGATCTGATTCCTTCTCTGACAATAATGTTATTCTTTTTGGTGTCTGATGATTGCTTGTAGCGATTCTTT
The DNA here is from genome assembly GCA_954870475.1 of Euphrasia confusa. Lineage (NCBI taxonomy): Eukaryota > Viridiplantae > Streptophyta > Magnoliopsida > Lamiales > Orobanchaceae > Euphrasia > Euphrasia confusa. The sequence goes on from OX940952.1 coordinate 41,067,096, forward strand.
CCTTCGGAGTTTGGAAATGATGTGGACCGTGTTCATGCTGTTGAGCCCGCAAAATCAACCTTCAAACACAAGGCCCAATTCCGCCGTCTTGTGGAGGCATCAGGGGTCCCTTATACATATGTATCGAGCAATTTGTTTGCCGATATTTTTTTAAGAACACTGGCACAGCTAGATGCTACTTCGGCTCCACCGAGGGACAAAGTTGTCATTTTAGGGGATGGCAACACAAAAGGTATGTATTGTAATTTGACTGAACCTCAATGGTGCTTTTTGTAATTTAACCCCAATATTTTCCGGGTCTTTACTCGCATGTTCATGAAAAGGTTGCTTGTTTCATATTCAGCTGTATATAACAAGGAAGAAGATATTGCCACTTTTACCATCAGAGCCATGGATGACTCGAGGACCCTGAATAAGATCCTCTACGTTAGACCTCGTAGCAATACAATATCTCTTAATGATTTAACCACCTTGTGGGATAACAAGTGTGGCATAAAGCTCGAAAGGATATACGTCCCAGAAGAGTAAGTTTTGAAAAACATTCAAGGCAAGAAAAAACTTGTTCGATTCTTACAACTTTGATTCACAAATAATATAGTTTATTGATATTATTCGATTATTAATAACTTTTAACGAACTATCTGGCAATGCTTGTTGATTGCAGAAGCCTCGTCACCGCTAAACGTGAGATTAGCAATCGCCCACTCTGTTTTTGTGAAAGGGGATCAAACAAACTTTGAGATCGAGCCCTCGTTCGGTGTAGAGGCTTCGGAGATTTATCCTGATGTCAAATACGCTACAGTGAATGAAATGCTTGACCAATACCTGTGAACTTTGTAGTTTCTACAAGTATGCTATTTTTCAGTATAATTTCTACAAGTATGCTATTTTTCATTACAAAATAAATGTTGTCATTGTCTCCTCATAATTATCTCTTCATAATTATTCACTTATTAGCATTGTACACTATGCTATCTTTAATATTGTATTTTCATGACAAAAAGGATTGAAAGAATATTCATAATTTACCCTATAATGCTAATAAATTCATAATAACACATTTGAATTGTTTGGTAAACATTGTTAAAAAAAACATCTCAAAACCCTATAATAATTGTAAATATTAATCTCCGAGAAACAACTCAATCTTCAAAATGATAATTTCAGAATTCTTCTCAGTCAAATGAGAAGTGGATAAATTACAACATAAATAAATACTTGATGGGTACATGAATTCAAAACTCACCCAAAATTTCGTTGCGGACATTAGAAATGAAGATAAGTCGAACATGGCAAAAAACTTGTTAATCAAAACTCCACTTACCCTTTCTGTACCTTCTTCCCCTTCTTTAAGTTCTTCCCTCCTTTCCCCTTCTGCTGCTTCCCTTTCTTGTCTTTGTTCATCCCATGCTTCCTAGCATCCTTCTTCATCCTCCGATCCACGAGTACCTTCCCTTTCCCTGTCCTAACCTGAACTCCTTTCTTCGCTACCACATATTCCTTCTCAACCCTCTTAGGCGCCGCCTTCCTATAAGCTTGGTCAATCATCTTTCTCTTTGACCGCTCAGAGATATCGGCCTGGTCAGATATCACATTCGCCTTCTTCCGTACCTTCTCTAGCTTCCTGTGGGCTGACCTCTTCTTCCTGGCCTTGGCCTCCGCCACCTTCTTAGCGGGCCGGGCATCAATCTCCTTAAATTGGGCTTTCATCGCAGCAACTTCCTCTTTTGTGATGGGCTTGATCGGCTGTCGGTGCCTCATTTCCTCATCCAGGAACCACTTGGGCAGTCCCTCGTCGTAAAACATGTATTTATTATAAGCATCGTCAAGCATATCCTCTCTCTTCTTTTTTGTGAGCATTTTTTTGGCGCACGCCAATATCTCGGCTTTCGTTCCAATGTCGTCTTCATCTGACGACTCAGATGATGATGTGTCACTCGAGTCAGTAGCGGGGGCAGGGACTATTTCAAAATCATCATCCACTTTGTTATTTTTCGTGGTGAGTTCTTGGAGGGTTTCTCTGGGTTTTTTCTTCTCATTGGCAGTTGTTTTTTTAGGAAGCGCGTCTGTCTGCATCTCGTCTTCGCTGTCATCCTTGTTCAGGTCACCTTGGTCATCTGCTGCATCCATGAAGACATCCTGGCTGAACCACTGTGCAGTGATCTCATCTTGGCTGGGTAGGTTTTCTAGAAGAGGTACAACTAGTGGGTTTGCTTCGTGGTGAGCGCCGTCATTGTCCGAATCTTGATCAGAATAGATCTTACTATCACCATCACCCTGCAGAATTAAATAAGATAATAATTAAAATCACAATTATAGCACTCCTTCGGTCCCAGAGTAGTTGTCACACTTCCTTAGTAAATAACAAAGGAGGTTCGTGCGACAACTAGTATGGGACAGAGTAATTATTATGGCTATTGTTATTATTATTGACTGTTAAAAATGACTACTCTCGTAAGATAATTAAACTCAAAAGTCCAACAAAAAATTCCTCAGTAAGTGAAACCAATTTACTGATCATACTAATACCCTGAATCTCTGACTATACCTCCTTAATACTTACCTCATTATACTGAAAACAGGTCTATTTTAATCCTCATCTATGCATGGGCAATTTTCAATGTTACCTTTGAGTTGGACTAAACGTCGATGCCAACAATTCGGTTAGAACTATTTGTCCTACAAAAGCCAAAATTTGGAGTTTTGCCGAGCACCCCTAATAGATTTTGTGTGTTTCTTATTAGCAGCCTCCTAAAAAATAATACTACAACTCTTTCTAAATACAGAAATCATCTCCTCTTTCAAATTAAGCAATACAAACTCGAAATATATTTCTAATTTTCACATTGCATCCTCAATAGGAAGAAATAAAAGCTATGGAAATGTGAACCTCAAGGGAATGTAAGTTAAATACCTAAAGGAATTACAAGTGTTAAAAGATTATTGAGATCCTGTAATTAAATGAAAGCTCAGGGTAGTTCATGTAATAATTGCTAAATAATATATTTTGATTACCTCCATAAGCTGGTGGTCGTCCTCCTTGTGTTTTTGCTTTGATCGCTTTCTCTGTTTGGAACTTCCTTCCTTTTTAGTCACAAAATGTTCATACGCCTCATCTAATAATTCCTCCACACGCTCATCATACCTGAGTGTAGAATGGATTTTATCAGCCATGGAAGCACAAAGATACATTGTTCATTTTTTACAAACTGAAGTGGAGAATAATTTACCTCTTCCGTTCTTCTTCAGAATCTAAATCACTAGACATGTATCCTTCAGAATCATGGATCTCTTCACTCTCACTATCTCCCATATCACCAGCATCATCATCAAACTCATTGTTATCAACGGCGAGAAGATCTTTTTTCTCCTGTAGAACAAAATCCAGAAGAAAAAAAGAGAGTATATTATCAAATAGCATGTCCAAGAGTGATGTAACAAAAATGTGTCGAAGTAGTAATAGAAAATTAAGTGACAATCTCATATTGATAAATCATGTAAGTACCTTGATGGCCGATAAAGAGAACAATTCGTGATCAACGTAACCATCCTCAACTGCATCCATATGTTTACCCAATGCTTTCCGAGCTTTATCCTGATAAAAAAAGATACAATAAGTACGAAAACAACAACTGATGCAACGGTTACAATATGTTTATCCATGTCATTTAGATATATCATTTAAAATTTAAAGTAGAGATTTGAGAGAGGTGTTTTATAAAATAATGGAATATGCATTCATCAACAAACCTTGACTTGTCTTTTTGCCACAATTTTCTTTGCTCGTTTCTTCCTCCGCTCCAAGGCATTAGTGAGCTCTTCCATTTCATTTAGAACTCTCTGTTCTTCATCTTCCATGCTCTCAGGCTCAAGAGTAGTCGTAGCAGGAGTAACCTTCTCTGAGGGAGACAGTGCTTTCCTTATGCCCATGCGCCATCTAATAAGATGACCAAATGATGAAACAAACTTATTATCAGGATACAAAAAAAACATCTATTCAATATTCGTGATTAATTACTAATTTAACAGAAGCCTACTTTAGAATATGCTTAAAGTCTTGCTTCCCCAGAACACGCAGATCATCACATAGAGCTTTAACCTGTTGCATTAATAGAATAATAATTGAATGGAACATGAAGGCAAGTATACATTTTATCTGTTCAACAGAAATTGGAAAAGTAAAAAAACTCACCTCTTCTGTTGTCAAACTATGGTCTTTAATAGGCAAACTTTCAGGGTCCTTAAAAGTAATAGAACTGACGGTGCCGAGGATCTCAAGAGGAGAGTCAGACAAAATAAATTCAGATGCAGTAGACAACTTCCTCAATGTTGTGTCTCCATCCTCGTACCTGTAAAGAGGATGACCTTACTAATTAAACTGGGAATGTAAGTAGAAATTAAGCATCTAACAGTAATTCCAGGCAGGGTAAAGAAAAATAAAAATGATTTTATGATATCTCGCTTATAAACATTAAAATTTAGAGAAAAAACTGTACCCATCACGGTGTCGCTTTTGCTTGGTTCCTCTTAACACATCCAAAATCTGGTTGCATTGATTTCACAGAGATGAGTATCTTATAAAAATCTGAAGAAGATTTGAGCTGACAACTAAAATTAGGTTGAGATGACAGATTACCTTTGGAGCTTCTTTCCCACCCTGAAATAGATGTTTTACATCAAGAAGGCGAGGATCAATCTTCCCAGGTGCTTTGTACTTCAAACCCAAAACGTAAATTTCGGCCGACGCTGAACGACTAGCTAGTGGTTTCTCCACTTCAACTTTCTCAAACAGCTGCAACGGACATTACTGCTAAGAGAAATTCCAATCATAAAAAAATAAAAATTGAAGGGCATGAAATCTTACCTGTCTAAGACAATAGAGAACGGCCGTATAATCCTGAGACCTGAAAACCTATTGGAAATAAAGACATGGATAAATATTACTTCAACTGAAAACTTCACTGGCAACCGGACAGAAATTAGAAAGGCTCTCCGGCTTCTAGGAAATCATGAATAAATAAAAAAAATGACGCAGATCAAATTTAGGCAGCAGGAAACTAATGTCGATTTTTGCTAATTCTCGATTCATTTACCAAAACTCCAGAAGAGATAATTACCAAAGAATTAAATTTACATGTAACATGATATGTACTAAGCCTAAGGCCATGCTTAGTTTGTGTTTGGTCTATGCATTTCAATACCAATTTCCACATTCCTCAAACCACACAATCACACACCCACTATCTAAACAGAGTCTAAAATAATTATACGAGCTTACGACGAACACTATCTCCCATTAAGATAAATACAACCAATAAACTTCGAATAATCATAAATTCACAGCAACTCATACCTTGGTTACGAAATTTCCTTTGGGAGACAATAATTCAGTAGCAAGCTTGATCGAGTCAATGACCAGCGAATTCTGGCTAGTTGCCTCCTTTGCCCACGCGCCACCAACATTCGGCGACCCATCGTGCAACACCAAATCGAATGCTCGGACTCCGTTCTCCGCCATGATTCTCTTCAACGTCGATCGGCACTTGGGGACAGTTATGTCCTCCTGCACAGCAATCGCGCCGCGGATGGGTCGGATGGGGTCGAGATCGACGCCGACGACGATACTTCCTACGGGAACACGGCTGGCAGCGACTTGCATCCATCCTCCAGGGGCGGCGCAAAGGTCGAGCACGGCGTGAGACGAGGGGAGGAATTTGAATTTTGCGTCGAGCTGGATAAGCTTCCAGGCGGCTCTGGATCTGTAGCCGTGGTCTTTGGCTAAGCGGTAGTACTTGTCCAACCTATGCTTTCCCTTCACTTTGCCCATTGATGGTGGATGAGGCTGTCGATGAAGTTAGGGTTTTGAGGGGTTGCTGGGTTTAAGCGGAGGGGCTATGGTATTCGGATCTGTTTGGGACCCGATTTTGACCCGACACAATAAGACGATGTTTCTCAACTTGCCGCGTCAATGATGTACACTCCCCCGATTCGGTCAGTGATAGTACTTTTTATTTTTACGGTTATACATTTGTTTTGAATTAGGGTAGAATAGAAAAAACCTATTTTTACATTATTTTTATTAGTCGATTAAAATACTACGAGAAAAAATCATAAATAATTCTCTTCGACACTATTTACAAGTAGTCTTTTTTTTTTTCTTCTGCTAATGGTCATCTTTTGGTATTTTCAGCTGAAAATACTACTGACGAGTAGGGGTGGGAATTCCGGTTTTGGTTATCGGTTAAAACCGAAACCGAACCGAAAATTTCGGTTTTTGGTTAACCAAATATAAGAAATTCGGTTTTCGGTTCGGTTATCGGTAAGAATATTTTTATATATTCGGTTATCGGTTAACCCGATAACCGATTGTTAAAAACCGAATAACCAAAATATATTATATATATTACATATTATATATATTCTTAAGGACGATTGTACGACAACACTCCCTTACTTATTTCGGATTTTTGGTATTTTATTGGATTTATGCATGTTAAGTTGAATAAATTGGATTTTAGTTTAAATTTATTTATATTTTGATTTTTTTTTCTTTTTTTTCCACGATATTCTTTTTAAAATCAATTTACTTTTTTTCTAATCGGTTTTTTGGTTAACCGATAACCGAACCGAAAAAATCGGTTCGGTTATTGGTTATCCAATAAGTTATTCGGTTCGGTTTTGGTTAGTCATTTTCGTTGTTTTTCGGTTCGGTTAACCGGTCATTCGGTTCGGTTCGGTTTTGGTTAACCGAACTTCCAGCCCTACTGACGAGGAATTACACGTGAAATATCTCGATTTTGTAATTAATTTTTCGCTACAAGTGAAAAATAAAGTTGTGATATAAATAGTCTCATTTCTCAATTCATTTTAGAATTTTCTTTCTCAAGAACCCTAATTTCGCATCTCTCTAAAAAACACGAATTTCTGAAAATCTTTCTCACGAGTTGAAGTATGTCGAGCATGTCTGTGAGCAATTGTGGTCGATCCAGTGGTTTGAAGTACGAGAGCAAGTTGTGTGGTAAATGTCAAAGGCCACTGGAAATTCGAGTTATTGGCGCAAGATCTCCAAATCACCAAAGGTTGTTCTACTATTGTGAACTGTGAAGAACATACATTCACTTCATGGTGTAACCCCATTAATGGTAACCATCAACTTCGTGAAGATCCAAATCCATTTGTGAAAAAGAACTATTTATGGATAGTGCTCTTAGAAAAGAACTATATGTGATTTTTTCTCAAAATACTACTAGTACATTCTTACTTTTACATTTGAATTATTTTTTAAATTTTATTTATTTTATTAATTTTTACAAAACTCTACTACTCTACAAATTCAATATAAATCAACATTTTTTTTCAAAATACAATAACCAAATATTTTAAAATCTAAATACATTTATAGAATGATATATGAAAGTTAAAATAATGTTTATTTTGGGTTTGTTTAAATTCATTACTAGTGTAGATTTATATTTTGAAGAGTATTGGGGTTGTTAAAATATAACTGAATCGTAGATTTTTTTTCTTAGTTAGGAAAATAAGAATTATATTAGATATAATTTTATTTCTTAATTATTGGGATTATAGTGTTATATTAGGCTTAAGATTTATTTCTTATTTTTATTTGTTACCTAGCTTATTAGTTTTTTACACCTATAAATAGGGATCTTCATAGACACAATTAAATTAGTGTTAAACACCAAGAAAGACATCGTATCACATATTGAGAGAGATTATAGAGGGTTGAGAGTATATCTATCATCTGTAATTATTGTGATATTATAGTGAGTTTCTCGTCGTTCCTCCCGTGGTTTTTCCCAATTGAGTTTCCACGTAAATTTATTGTCTTCTTTATTTATTTTTGAGTTATTTTCGGGGTTCCGCATTATTATTCGTACTATACATCGTCGATATGCAATAAGTAGTATCTAGTGACACCGGTCTTAATTGTGCGGCGTTCAGAGCTTTGTCCTAAAAGCTAATAGGGGTTTATTACAAAGCAAATGGTTTAGACCATAGTCTTAAAATCCGACCTGACTCGGTGAATTGAATGAAAACTCGAGTCGATTCAATTAAAAGATCATTTTATATTCAACCTGTTATTAATTTGTTTTTTCGAACAAGTTTAAGATGCAAGGCGTTAGTGGAAGGTACGTAATAATTGGATGAAAATATTAACATTCCTACATTAGTATCATGTGCTTACTCATACTTATTTGAAAAAAATATTTACACTCCTGTAAGGCCCTGTTTGGTGGCCTCGTTAACTCAAAGATAATTTAGTTAATTTTTTTATCTCATGTTTGGTAATGTAAATTTGGGCCATGTTAGATAGCAGACCCGGTTCTATTCTCTATTCACTTTCAAAGAAGATATCCGTCCAAACGTGGATGATAATGAATCTCGTTTGAATAGGAATTCAGTTCATTCCAAAATTACGATTTTACCCTTCAAGAATTTAAAGCAAACAAAATAATTGTGGGGTTTCACTTAACCTAATTTCAAGTGCAAATTCAATTTCTTCTCTCCTTTTCATTGCATCTTCAATTTCAAATGTCGAATGTTTCCTTCAAATCGTTTAATTTTTTGGTGGCTTATGGCGATCCAAATGATTAAATTCTTATCGAACGACTTCTAGGCGACCGAAACTATGCCATTTGGGGTGCTGTCGATAACCTGCAATTTGTAGACAAAGGACACGACACGACGTCGAATCCGTAGAAATCGTGGATAGAGAGGCGATTGAGAATGACATAAAGGACTTCGTGTGGGAAGATACAAGCGGCAGCATCCTGCGAAGGTGAAAGTGGGTGGAAGCTTTTTCGTGGGTTTGCTCGTTTGTTGTGTAAAAGTGAAATAAGATATTTTTGGAATACTTTTTTGAACAATAATTTATTTTTGGAAGAAATCAAAAGTGAACCAAACAATGAAATATGTATCCTATCGAACCAAGTCAAGATTAATTGACCTGGTTAACTTATCAACCCGATAAATTGTCTGAAGTACCAAACACGCCCTAAAGAAATAATATCAATCAATTTTGTTGTGTACTTGAAGCTTACATTACTTAGATTCCACACACATGTTCTTTTGGACTGAATGTTAAACTAAACAGAATTCAATGCTAGAACTAGCTAGTACGCTTAAAATACGATCAATGTACGACATTTTACTAAAAACTGTTAAGAGAAGATATTTAATTTTTCATGAATTTGAATGAATAAATAAATGTGGAATCTAACTATATATTAACGAATGTTGTAAACTCGAGATATTTATCTGGTAGTCTCTAAAAAAAACTCATCCCATAAGGCCTTTGTGAGCTCTGAATGAACTCTCTGTTCTTCATCTTCCATGCATGCTCTCAGGCTCAACAATAGTCCTAGCAAGAGTAACCATCTCAGGGAGACAGTGTTTTCCTTACACCCATGCGCCATCTAAAAAGATCATGACCAAATGAGGGAACAAATTTATGATCAGAAAAAAAAAAAAAAAAAACAATTCAATACGTCTTGACTAATTACTTATTTAACAGAAGCCTAACTTTAGAAGATGCTTAAAGTCCTGCTTCTTCAAAATACGCAGATCATCACATAGAGCTTTAACCTGTTGCGCATCAAATGAATAATATATAATTGAATATTAAAATCGTTTTTATCTGTTCAACAGATCGAAATCAGAAAGGGGAAAAACTTGATCACCTCTTTTGTTGTCAAACTATGGTCTTTAATAGGCAAACTTTCAGGGTCGTTAAAAGTAATGCAACGGACGGTGCCGAGGATCTCCAGATAGGATTCAGATAAAATAAATTCAGATGCAGTAGACATTGACGGTGGCTGTCAATTAGGGTTTGAGAGGGGTTGGTTTAAACGGAGGCAGTGGCTATGAAATTCGATCGGATTGGATTTTGACTCGATGATATATATACAATGTGACTTTTTTTTTCATTTATTTTTATTTTTAAAATAATAATATATTTTTATTTTTTAATTTTAATTATTTTTAAATTTTAATTACAATTCTTTTATTAATTTTATAGAACACTTCTACCCTACAAAATCAATAAATCAACATATGAAAATCAAAATAGAGTTTATATTGTGTTTGTTTGGAAATCATTAATATTTATATTTTGAAGCTTTTAAGTGCGAAGGGTTAATTAAAATGGAAGATACTCACTAATATCCTGTGTTTGCTCATATATATTTAAAAAACATTTACAATACTAAGTCCTACATCCAGAAAAAATAAATAAATTAAGACTTGCATCTTCCATACAATCCTCAGAAAATGTAACAAAATAAGTAAAATATAATTTTTTACTGTTAGGTTTACGAGTCCGTAAAATAAAAATATATAATTTTTCTTTCTTTCCCTTCGCCATTACCAGTTTGGTGTCATGATCAAATAACAGCACACACGACTATAACTATATTTCTATTTTGTCGGGTAATTACTGGCCTGTCAAATATATAAAATACAATTCCCACCTTCAAATTAATCCAAATTTCAGAGGTTCCTTCATGTTTTCTTAATCTGATTCATAACTACAAACCAGCTCAAATTTAGTCAGCACTCGAACCATTAGCACCGGCAGCAGGTCTTTTCCCTTTGTATTTCTGTTAAAAACGAAAACATTACACTAAGCAACACTGTATGATTAACAAACGAAAAGTCAAAGAAAAAAATAAAGATAAAATTACCAAACTATTCATGAGGTATAGCCTAAAAAAGTGTTTAACTGAACTTATAAACTATTTAAAACAACTGATAAGATAATTAAGTCGTATTTATAAGTATTAAATTTGTTGATGGTTTTCTTGAAACCAAGCTCTCCAAAAACGACGTTAAGGGGGGTCAATGACGGATATACGTAACAGCCCGAGCTTGGCACTCTGCTTCTGCTCAGGCAATGCAAAGTAAGAAAAAGGGGATTGATATGATTTAATTAAAAGGAAAACTCAGGCTCAGTAGGTCATCCAAATAGTGCTTAAAAAACAGAAGTAACTTTTTATTTTAAAATTTAAATAATACTTTTATAATAGTAAATAAATCTATGACCCCCAACAAAAAGACTTGCCTCAAATTTACACCTAACCACACAGAAGATTCGGTTTATTTAGAGAAGAGGATGGAGCGCAAAGATTTTTCTAATAAGCTCACCTGCTTCCCGAGACTAAACGGGATATACTTGTACTTGATCATATGCGTGATTTGGCGCCTCATAGTTAGCGTAAAAAGAATAAGCCAGTAAATCAACAGTATAGGCCAAAACACCGGGACATCAAACATGGAAAAGAAGGTCATCAAGAATGCTATAGAGAAAGCCTTAGTGATGGCATACCTGTAACACCATAAAAACAAATGCAGTTAACCACATCGACTTAAACTGGATTTCAACAGTATGCATAAGTTATCAGAAACAGCTCAACTATATAACCAATTAATCATCAATAATGGATGTGCAGTGTCGATTATATTACTCGTTGGGGAAGAAGATGCAACAGATTAATATAGTAAAACATGGGATAATAAATATTGATAAATCGAGTAAATTTCAGAATTTTTGATTTTCGACTTAGTTAGAAAATTAGCTTGTCTAGAAATCAAGCAGACACATGGGTGTATTTGGATACCAAAAGAAAAAAAAAAAGCATACTTGAAAAATCATGAAAAATCGGTTGAGCATGAAATTCCAAAGCCCATCATTAAGCATCAAATCACGAGTAAAGTTTTGTTTTTTTGTAATCAGGCTAGCTATACCTATGAAGAGTATTTGTAATTGACCACTAGTAGTAAAATACAATCAACACGAGGTTGTGGTTGAACATATTAAGGACAGAAAACAAATTCATCATCATGAACCGCGTAATTCTTGTCAACACAACTAATGTATGTCCTGTTTACGTTATCTCAAAACATCTGAGACAAGGTTTTCGATGACACTAAGAACCGAGAAGACTCATTTTTACTCCATTCCACGAGTTGAATTCACTCATTATATTCCTACCATCAGTTGCTTCCTTTTTCAAGAACTCCCACAATCAGGCAATAATAATAATAATAAAAAAACCATATAAAATCACAAGTACAAGAGAAGAAAAAAAAACCAGAATTTGAACTCAGGCAGACGGCGAATGAAAGGCTTGAACTCGTCCGAACCGCTCGTCGGCAGCATGGGCCCATCCTTCCTGTCCAGCTCCGGGTCAACCAGAGGCGACAAGAACCCAATGAGCAGATTAAGAATATAGATCCCTAAACCATATGTCACGATGTAGAACCCATGAAGATAGTAAGTCCTCAGAGCATACACAGACACCAAAACAAAAGTCCCGATCCACCGATACACAGCGTGGGGAGTGGATTTGTCTAAATAGTGCTGGAAAAGCCTCGACGCCTGCTGCCTCCTTTGGTTCAATGCTGCAGCTGGTGTGGGACCATCACCTCCAACCCCCTCCATGAAAAGTCAACTATAAAAAAAAACCTAACGAGTCAATTCATCGCAAAAGAGGCACAAATTTAAGATTGAAAAAACAATTACAACAAAAATCAATCAATTCAACACAAAAACATTGGTAACGAGAGACGATTAGAAGCAGATCTGAAAAAACGATCGATCCAATTATTGCAACAACATAAAAACTACCTAAAAGCACAAAACTTGTCGATTAAAAAACACAAAATTTGCGCATTGTCGATTGAACAAAACGAATCGATGGAATTTCAGTTCATACCTTTGGCGGGTGATAGATACCGGTTGGGGGTTTTCCGGAGGTGAAGCGAAAGCACTGGGTTTGGATCTGTTTGAGGGAAGGGGTTCTGAAAGCAGCGATGCCTTAACGTGGGCATTTCCGTAAATTTGCGAAATTATTTGTAGTTGAACATTGTATCGGATGTAGCCAATAAATTCAACCCATTGTCAACAGTCAACACTTTTTTGTGTTACATTTTTTTAATCTTATTTTATTTTTACTATTTAACACTGATTTTTGTTCATAATTTAGATTGCTGAACCAATTAGAAGCTTGTAGAGAGGTTATTTGTTCATAATTTAGATTGCTAAACGAAATTTGTAGAGAGGTTATTGTGCAATGAAATTGCCTAAATCACTATTTGTGCATGTTAAATCATGATTTCAATAGAGTCAAATCAATTTCACTCACAGTTGTGCACCTTGTAGAGAGGTTATTGTGCAATCAAATTGCCTAAATCAATACTGTGTGTGCATGTTAAATCATGATTTCAATAGAGTCAAATCAATTTTACTCACATTATTGTTGTGCAATCAAATTGCACTAATCAGTTTGATCCAAATTAAAAACAAATAAGAGTATATAAGAGCATCTACAATGGTGTACCTCTCTATAGATACCAATTTGTGCCACGTCATATGACACATCAAAAATAAATTATACTTATCAAATTATACCTACCTTCCCCAACAATACAAGGTACAATTATACTTTTGTAGGTCCCACCACTGTACCACTGTACCACTTTTATTTTTATTTGCATACATATATTAAAACTGAAATGAAACAAAATGAAAAAAAATTGAAAATGGGCCCATAATTACAATTGTACCTAGTATCAAAGTTTAGATACTCAATTTTTCTCTCACCTAATTATACATTCATCCTCAATGGTGTAGCTAGGTACAATTACATGCCATGTAGGAATTGTACCTACATTGGGGATGCTCTAAGAATAGAGTTATGACCGTTCTTTTGAATTTAATTTCAGTCTAGTTCACTTTTCAATTTCAGTTCGTTTCAAAATAAATTAAAATAAAATAAACAAAAAATAATTTCAATCTATAATTTTAAATATAAAATCTAGTTACCGTCCTAATATTATTAATATTTTTAAAAAAATATTTAATAATTTATAAAAATTATTATTATTTTTATAAAAAAAAAACAATTCAGTTGAGCTCAGATCCAGTTCACTTCAGACCGCTTCAGTTCAGTTCGTTTCAAAATAAATTAAAATAAAATAAACAAAAAATAATTTCAATCTATAATTTTAAATATAAAATCTAGTTACCGTCGTAATATTATTAATATTTTTAAAAAAATATTTAATAATTTATAAAAATTATTATAATTTTTATAAAAAAAAAAAAACAATTCAGTTCAGCTCAGATCGCTTAAGTCGATTAAGTTCAGTTTAGCCGATTTAAGTCTAAAAGAACAAGTCCTTAATCAATTAAAATTAAAAACAAAGTTTGTAAACATTATCTACAAAGATAAGTGTAAATATTTTCAAAAGATAATTGTAGATAATTTTAAAGCAATAATTGATAATATTAATTTATGTATTTCTAATAAATGGATTATGTTCTTTAGATTAGGTTATATTGATTTCATATAATATAAATAGAGGTAATATATTTAAAACAAAACATCTTTGAATTATCTTTTTGAATTAATCGTAACTTAATAACAAATACAGTACATCGCTCCTAATTTAAAAAATAAAAATAAAATTTCTGTCGACTTACACCGCCGATGTATCCAATGGTTTGATTTATCGTTTTATATTTGTTTCATCGGGAATGACTTCTGCCATGCACAACAAATATTTTTTTAAGAAAATCTCAATATAATTTAATGAAAAACAAAGGATAAAATTTCACTCACCGCAACACCGTTACACGCAGGTGATTACTTCGATGAAGCAGCTGCACTTGAAGACATTGTCGCTATAAATTATCTCTCTTTTTCTTTAGTTTACAAATTAAAACACTACTTACAGGTTCTTTCAATTTCATCTACTTACAGGTTCTTTCAATTTCATCGTATCATCTTCAGGTAAGTTATTTTATTTCATATCCATCTTCAAAATAATAACTCAGTTTGTTTTATTTCATATCCATCTCCTACTTTACCTGTGTTTTCTGATACTTACTAATAATTCAGTGGTTCAATTACTTCAAAATAGTGGTTCATTACTAATAATTCACTACTATTTGTTTCAGATATTTTTAGGGTTACTTGTGTTTTCTGTTTTGTGTTAGAGATTAAATTTTGTTATAAAAAAATCAAAAATTAAAATAGATCTGAAATTAAAGTTGATGAAATTAATTAGTGATATTTGCTTTTGCTGACAACAACTCCGAGTATCTGATAAAACTATGGAGTAGAGCAAGTAGTCCAGTTTTCGGATCCCACCAAAACCTATTTACTTTACTTATATATTATTTTTGGGTTGTTTATGATGAATTATCTCTTTGTATTTGGTAATAACATCATTTCTTGTTTTGCAATCTTGTTTCCTATAATATAGCTCAACTCACACAAATCCCATTCACCATGTCCGGTGATCAACCCGTCCAACCACCGGGAAGGGATGAGGCGACGAGAAAAGGCAAAGGAAAGCTCATCGACTTTTCCATGGGAGAAGCTCACAACAACAACATTCCAATTATTCCAAGAAGCTCATCACACACAACCCTTTCTCGCCCCCTCAACACACTCAACCTCTTCAACCCCCCCAACAAAGCAAGCGACGAGTGCCGGGTAAACCCAAACCCCGTCCCTACACCACCCAATAAGCAGACGACAGCTGTACCTCTCCCCCCGGCCGTTCAAATGACGAGGGACGCGTATTTCGAATCATGCTTACGGGGCGAAAAGTGCATTGATAAGGGTAAGGAAAAGATGAATGAGTCGACCCCTAATCAACCGCCAACGTTGCCACCTCGACCTCCGAGAATCCCCAATTTCAACTCGGAGACACCAGCACCCCCATTACAGGAAAATCGTTACGTGATCTCATCGAGGACTTCGGACAAGCGTGGGCCCATGCCGATGTCCTATTTCAACCCCAACATCCTCCCAGAGTCCGATATTGATCCCAACCCCAACTCATCGAAACCAGCCCCCGAGGCTGAACATACTATCAAGTTATTCGGAAAAGTCATCAAAACCACAATACCTAGCTCATCTTCATCATCAGAAGGAGGAGGAGGAGAAGCTGTGCCTAGGATGGAGCATAGCGGTGGTAATGAAGATGTGGTGACAAAACAAGAATTATTGGAGCTAAAGGCCGAGACTTGGGATGCGCATATGGTGAGGGTTTGGACGAGTAGGTGGCTTCGTAACAAGTCGAGGCTTGGGAAAAGGAATACGGATGTGGTTCGCGAGATAATGATGTCGGGAGAAGGAGAGAAGAAGAAGAAGAAGAAGAAGAACAAGGAGAAGGTTCCGAGTGGTGCGGCTATGGCGATGGTGGGAAGGACTTTGAGCACTTCCAAACCGTGCGAGATCAAGAAGATGAGCGGCTACTCCGTCTGGGATTAGTAGTTCATAGCTATCTATGATGATGTTGTAATATAATGGTTTGTTTCTTTGCTTTGTGGCTTGTTCTTTTTTTTTTTTTTTTTTTTTTGTAATTATTGTGTGAGTGATGTTTTTGTTCTGTTTTTTGTAAGTAAATGAATGAAATGTCTGTTTTAACCTTTTATTAATATTCTTGTTTGGATGTTAGGGATCCTAATTCTCAAACACTAGCTAGAGTCCATGTCTCCATCTATATGCAAGGCGCACAACACAAGTGACTCACCGAAAACCTAGAGGCCAAATTATAAGCACATACTAGTAACTACTTAAATAATGTCATCACACAACAATGGATATATATGAGTACGTAGAATCTCTGACCGGGACACGTGAGGAGGAAACAATCTCAATATAATAGTACTACTAGAAACAAAACAAGCCAATAATAGGAGCAAGCCCATGCTTCCTTCGACTTGGGAACTGGACCCATGCCCCGTGGCCATGGCCAAGCTCTGTAATGCTAGTAAATACAGTAAATACCAGCAGTAATATCAGAGCAGTTCGCAATACGGGAAGAACATGCAATCAACAGAATATTATTCAAAAAAACTACATATTTGATTTAACAGTATGATTAACAATGTTGTGCAACATTTTAATATCAAATATTAGTTTCTTTTAATTAAAGTGAAACTGCTTCTCGTGTCTTATAGTATCTTTTTCATAATTTATTTATAAAAACCATTTACCGACTAAAATGTTTTTAACATTTTTCCCCACAAAATGATATTTGTGTTATTCATGTAGCAAGAGATTAATACAAAGCATAATATTTTGGTTCAAGAGATTAATACAAAGCATAATATTTTGAATACGTTCATCAATACCGGGGTTGATGGTGCAAGTCAAAGTAGTCACACAATGAATTTTATCCAGCCATAAGTCCCACAGCGGTAGCCATGAGACTGAGAGAGTATAAAACACTCACATTGAAAAGGTCTTGTACCTAAATAGACCAACACCAAAATAGAGGCCATCTATGAAAAACATGAATTGTTGGTATATAAATAGATTGAATTCAATTTACCGTTCATGCAGTTTCTTTCCTTCTTCAAGAAGAAATTGAGTTAATTACAACATAAATATTCAGTATAGACCGAAATCTTAATAGACTTAGAAGCCTCTAAATGGTCCAGTGAATAAGCATGTTATCTCGGTTACAATACACTTGCAGGGACCGAAAAATAAGACAACCGAGTGAATATTACTGCAGCATATAAGAACTAAAACAGGAGAAACATTTTTAAAGCAGCTCAATATCGATATGGATGCGTTGGATAACAAAAACCTAGTAGCACAGAAAACTTGTAGCCTACAGTTTAACATCTTTCAAAGATGGAAGATAAAAATATAGTTCAATCCAGGAAAAAAAAAATCATTTCAAAAGCTCTGCAATACGGAAACATAATAACACCTAGGTGTTAGTGGCCCTGGTGTATATCAGCTGGCTCGAATGAGCCGACACCATTCTGATTAAACCTCTTTCCGTCAGTTCCGCAATTGCTTTCCGAGCCAGTGATCCACTGATCTGAAAATCACAGATCACACATTTGAATTATAATCAGTATATCTATCAGTTTTTGTATAAAGAGTAAATGAACTTTGTGATCGTGCGATATCATATCATTTCAATTTCCGACTAATCATACTCGATCCGAAAATTACATAGTCATACAGAACGTAATTAAATGTTCAAAACATATTCAGAAGAAAAAGAACGAAACTGAAATTGAAATTAAAATTGATCAGCAGCAGAAATCAACAAACGGAATTTACCCTGAGTCGATCCGAGAGCACAGAAGGAGTGATGAGCTTGTACTTAGGAGCCTCGGATAACAACTTCTCGTAGGTGGATTTATCGAACAGCACCATGTTGTTCACCTTCTCCTTTTGCTTTCCCTTGCTCCACTTCTGCAAACTCGACACAGCATTTTCAGGATATTAGATTACAAACACCAAGACACGTCAGCAAAAACAAACGAATCGGGAGAGTCCGACCTTCTTCTTCTGCTTTCCGCCGCCGGATTTCGCCGGCTTGGGTGGTGCGGCTTTTTCCTTCTTCGGTGCCTGCAAAAAAAATCGAACAAAAATAATAATCAGAATTTTGGAGTTCAAAGCGCGAGTAAGGAAAGTTTGAGAAGCGAAGCGGCGGCGCACCATCGGAACGTGAGAGTGGGGTGGGTGAGTCGGCGGCGAGGATTAACTTAATTCTAGCTAGGGTTTGGAATTGGACACATCTGGGGAGCAACGCCGTATATCAGAATTTGGTTTTACTTTGTTTTGGGCTTTTCGTTACGTCGAGCCCAGGTAATAAAGCCCAACCAAACTCTAAAATAATTAAATAACATAAAAAATCTAAAATGAAGAAATGGAAACTAAATTATTGAGGTCGTCTTACTTTCAATTTTCCCTCCGTCTCTAGTGAAAACGAAGAAACATCTTGCTTCCACTTCCTCTTAAAAATTTGAATTTTGAAATTATTTTCACTCTCATTGAAAATGAGTACACTACTGTAAAATTGGGTGGTTGTAATTATTTTTATAATAGTAAAATAAAAATAAAAAATTGAGAGTGAAAAAAAAAAACAAAAAAAAAAAACACGATCCAACATTCTTTTCATTAACCCCACGAAAAACCCTAACCCCTATTTCATTTCCAAAAACAAGTAAAAAAAGGAAAAGAAAAAATGGCTCTGAAAAAGGGGAAAATCCAAGCGAAATCCATCGTCTCCACCGCCGCCTCAGTGGCGGCCACCGCCATGGTCGTCCGGTCCCTCATCCCGCACGATCTCACGCAACACCTCCTCGCCCGATTCCAAAATTTCCTAACCACATTCAGCAATAACGTGACCATAATCATCAACGAGTTCGACGGCCTCAACAAGAACAAGCTCTTCTCCGCCGCCGAGCTCTACATGGGCACCATCGCCGCCCCCTCCGCCATGACCCTCCGCGCATCCCTCCCCGAGAAGGAGAAGAAGATCCACGTGTCCATCGGAAAGGACGAGGACGTCGCCGACACATTCCGCGGGGCACGCCTAATCTGGAGGCTGGTAACCGCCACCGCCACAGCCCAACAGCCCGGCCACAGAACCACCGTCTCCGAGGTCAGATCTCTGCACCTGACCTTCCACAAGAGGCACCGGCGTCAGGTCATCGACGAGTACCTGCCGTACGTGGTGGAGAAATCGAAAGGGCTCAGTGAAGAAAACAAGGTCCTGAAGCTGCACACGTTGGGCTCCGAGGACGGCTACTTCGAGCCGGGGACGAGTCCGTGGAGATCCGTGAACCTCGACCACCCGTCGACTTTTCAGACCCTTGCCCTCGACGACGAGGTGAAGAGCATGATAATCGACGACCTGGAGAGGTTCGTGAAGAGGAAGGAGCTGTATAAGAAGGTCGGGAAAGCCTGGAAGAGGGGTTACTTGCTGTTTGGGCCGCCGGGGACAGGGAAATCGAGCTTGATCGCGGCCATGGCCAATTACCTCAAGTTCGACATCTACGACTTGGAGCTGACTGCTCTCCGACAGAATTCAAGCCTGAGGCAGCTGCTGATCGCTACGGCAAACAGGTCGATTCTTGTGGTTGAGGACATCGACGCCACTATCGATCTGTCGGAAAGGAAGAAAGCAGCAACTTCAGCGATTCCGCATCATGCTTCCTACAATACCAAACCCATGGCGAGTTTTCGATCATATATAAAATTTTAGTGAACTTGAACTGTAGTATATACTGTATATGAGAAAATTGGAGTTTGTGTTTGTCTGTATTTTCAGGTTACTTTATCAGGGCTACTGAATTTCATCGACGGTTTGTGGACAAGCTGCGGAGATGAACGTATCATCATCTTCACAACAAACCACAAGGAAAAGCTCGACCCTGCCCTCTTGCGCCCAGGTCGCATGGACCTACACATCCACATGTCCTATTGCACTCCGTGCGGATTTAAATTACTTGCGAAGAATTATCTGGGAATCGAGGAGGAGCATCATCATCCGCTTGTAACCGAAGCCGAGCTACTGGTAGGGTCGACTAAGGTGACCCCAGCTGAAGTGGGAGAGCAGCTGTTGAAAAGCGATGACCCGGAGATGGCAATCAAGGGCCTCATTGTGTTCCTTGAAGGAAAAAAGAAGAAGAAGAAGAGTAAGAAGGTTTTAGAGGAAAACTTGGAGGCGACGATTGATATTGGTGTTGAGGGTCCTAAGGAGGTTTCAACGACTGAAATCTAAACGTATGATCTGTGCCGAAATCTGGGAAAGAAGACGATGAGCACCTTCTTCTTTCAAGTAATTAACCCCTCTTTTGGATTAATGGATATTGATTAATTTCTGTTTTATATGGAGTAGTATATTATTTCAAAATCAAAGAACTTAATGATCTTCAAATTGATTACCATTCACTTGCATAAATCAATTCAAGTGTGAAGGTTTTGGTGGTTAAGTAGGAGGCGACGAACTGATATTGGAGTCGAGTTGAGGGTCTTAAGTAGGTTTTGACGACCCTTGTGAAGAACCTTCACCTCCTGTGGATATACTATGAGTGTGGAATTGGGAAGGGTGAGAGGCTGAAATCTAACTACTAGTCTAGTAGTAATTACTCTTTATCTTTTTTACAAGTAATTTAACCCTGTTTTGGATTAATGGATATAGGTTAATTTCATTCTGTTTTAGAGTATATGTTAAATGAAGCAATTACTAGTATTTCAAGAATCAGAGAACAAAACGATCCTCATATTCAACCAAATCGCAATAGTAATAATTTCTAATAGTACCTCATCAACATTTAATCACATACTCTGATCAAGGTTTTACTATAGTATTTTATTAAAAAAAATTGATCAAAGTTTTACTATAGTATTTTATTAAAAAAAAATACTACTGCTGTAAAAATATGAAAAGGGTAAATTACGTACTCATCCATCCCTCAACATAATGCATAGAGAAAATTGTGCGTAGATCCATCCCTCAACATAATGCATAGAGAAAGTTGTGCGTAGATTAAGAAAAAGTGATTTTTTATGTGTTTTATAATATAAAGTAAGGGTATAATTTTTTATGTGTTTTATAATATAAAGTAAGGGTATAATAGGTATTGATGGGTAAGTAATAAAGTGTGAAAAAGTGATTTTTTATGTGTTTTATAATATAAAGTAGGGGTATAATAGGTATTGATGGGTAAGTAATAAAGTGTGATTTTTTATGTGTTTTATAATATAAAGTAAGGGTATAATAGGTATTGATGGGTAAGTAATAAAGTAGTTAGTTGAAAAAGTAGTGGTATAAGAGTAAATAAATGTGTATTGAGAGGATAAAGTTGTGAAAAGACATTCCATAAATGGAATGTGCACTGTTTTAAGGGATGGACTAAAAAGGAAAGTATGCATTGTTTTAAGGGATAGAGGGAGTATTGAGTTCCAACTTCCAAGACATTTTAGGGAGTATTGAGTTCCAACTTCCAAGACATTTTTTTGTCCGTTCGTTACTCAACTTCCTGCTCTGCGTTCACTTTTCCCTCCTTCTCCAGTCTAAGAACACGCAAGAAACGTTGCTTCCTTCTTAAACATTCAAATTTTGAAATTTGAGGTGACTCAGATAAAAATATTTCAAATTGATAAATTAAAAAACTTACAATAAACAAATAAGTCAATAAACTCCGTAGAAGTAGTGTATTTGTTTTCAAATTGATAAATATCAAAAACCCTACCCAGTGCCCCCAATTTTATTCCCAAAAACTAAAACCCACGAGAAAGGACAAAATGGCTCCGAAAATCCAACCCAAATCCATCGTCTCCACCGCCGCCTCACTGGCGGCCACCGCCGTGGTCGTCCGGTCCTTCATTCCGCCCGAGCTCACGAAACACCTCCTCGCCAGATTCCAGAGCTTCCTCTCCACATTCAGCAACGACGTGACGATAATCATCAACGAGTTCGACGGCCTGAACAAGAACAAGCTCTTCTCCGCCGCCGAGCTCTACATGGGCACCATCGCCGCCCCCTCCGCCATGACCCTCCGCGCATCCCTCCCCGAGAAGGAGAAGAAGATCCACGTGTCAATCGGAAAGGACGAGGACGTCCCCGACCGATTCCGCGGCGCCCGACTCATCTGGAAGCTGGTAACCGTAAAATCCGAGCAGCAGCTCGGCCGCCGGTCGGACAGAAACATCAACAGCACAGTCTCCGAGGTCAGATCTCTGCACCTGACCTTCCACAAGCGGCACCGGCGCCAGGTCATCGACGAGTACCTCCCGCACGTGGTGGAGACGTCGAAAGGGCTCGGAGAACAAAACAAGACCCTGAAGCTGCACACGCTCAACTCCAACAACGGCTATTTCGTGTCGGGGACGAATCCGTGGCTGTCCGTGAACCTCGACCACCCGTCGACATTTCAGACGCTTGCCCTGGACGAGGAGGTGAAGAGCATGATCATCGACGACCTGGAGAGGTTCGTGAAGAGGAATGAGCTGTATAAGAAGGTCGGGAAAGCCTGGAAGAGGGGTTACTTGCTGTTCGGGCCGCCGGGGACAGGGAAATCGAGCTTGATCGCAGCCATGGCTAATTACCTCAAGTTCGACATCTACGACTTGGAGCTGACTGATCTCCGACTGAATTCAAGCCTGAGGAAACTGCTGATTTCGACGGCCAACAGATCGATTCTTGTTGTG
Source organism: Euphrasia confusa (assembly GCA_954870475.1). Classification (NCBI taxonomy): domain Eukaryota; kingdom Viridiplantae; phylum Streptophyta; class Magnoliopsida; order Lamiales; family Orobanchaceae; genus Euphrasia; species Euphrasia confusa. Next base: position 41,090,099 of record OX940952.1, read on the forward strand.
GAAGACATCGACGCCACTATTGATCTGTCGGAAAGGAAGAAAGCAGCAGCAGGAGGAGGAGGAAGGGCCAATCCTTCCAACAATCAAGAATCCAAGGCGAGTTTTATCTATCATATATAGTAAGATTTTATTGAACATGAAAATTGGAGTTAATTTGTGTTTATCTGTGTTTTCAGGTGACCTTGTCTGGGCTGCTGAATTTCCTCGACGGTCTGTGGACGAGCTGTGGAGACGAAAGGATCATTATCTTCACGACCAATCACAAGGAGAAGCTTGACCCGGCCCTCTTACGCCCGGGTCGGATGGACCTCCACATCCACATGTCCTATTGCACACCGTACGGCTTTAGATTGCTCGTGGCTAATTATCTTGGGATCGAGCAGGAGCATCATCATCATCAGCTTGTGACAGAAGCAGAGCTACTGGTAGGGTCAACTAAGGTGACTCCAGCTGAAGTGGGAGAGCAGCTGTTGAAGAGCGATGATCCGGAAATTGCAATCAAGGGGCTGATTACGTTCCTTGAACGCAAAAAGGAGGAGAATCGTAAGGAGGTTTTAACGACTGAAATCTAACGTATGATATGTGCTGGTGGTATCTGGGAAAGAAGAGGAGTAGCACCTTCTTGTTACAAGTAATTAAGAATTAACCACTGTTTTGGATTAATGGATATTGATTAATTTCTGTTTTATATGCTTAACTATTTCAATATCAAAGAACAAAATGATCCTCAAATTGATTATCATCCTCATATTACTACTGTTGGTTGTTGGTTTCTCAGTTCTTCACAATCACAAACTACTTCTGGTCACTCTTTGCAGCTAGTGCCATTCGTACTCGCCCCTCACTTCAAGTAAAGCGGCAATGGTAACAAGAATCATGCAAACTATCCGTCTTCCTTTCTATTTTTCACCTCTTTTTTTCTTATATAAGAGGTCGTCCCACGCATTCATGCAAACTACTGAAGAAATATTGTGAAAAAGAAAATAAAAAATCAAGAAAAAGATATTAGTAGTATGTGACGTAGCGGAAGCTATAAGAACAATAAAAAAAGTGAACTTTAAATTTATTATTTGTGATTTTTATAAGATGTATATCCTTTTTTTAATACTACACACAAAATTATTTACTACTATCATTTAATAAGAAGGTGAAAATTAATATGAAAAAAAAGATTTTTATTTTTATTATAGGAGTAATTAACTATTGTGTAAAAATTCAATTTTAAATAAAGTAGAAAAATAATTTAAGTGACATGTTTCATATAAAATGTTAAATTTATTAACACTTGTATCTTTATTATACAAATTTCTCTTTATTTTAATTTTTTTTAATAAAAGTACAATGAAATATCTAATAATACATTTTAAACTTTTAATAATCCATATTTTTTTTTATTTTTTTTAATTTGTGAAGCTCTTGTAGAGAAAAATGTAAAACTAAAACACACAAGTGGGCTCGCGTCTAAACGTGAAAGAAATGTTATGAACGTTAATGTATAAGAAAGTTAAAAACGTTTCAAGTTAAAGTTAAAGTTTATGTCATACGTCTAAGTTAAGTACGTCGTTGCATTGCATTAAAGATCAACTTTTAAAATACAAACTAAGACGACAAGTGATAACATTAAAGCATATAGATTGCATGCCTACTTGCCAGTCAGTGGACTGACCCTTGTCAATATAAATCTTTTCAGGTGATACTATGATTAACCGGAGTAGTCGAGGATGCTTCTGCGCCGTGATTCGTACAAACGTTTAATATGTTAATTTATTTTAGTGCTTGTTGACGTGTTAAAACTATTAATGATTTCCGCTGCATTTACTTTATTTAAAGTTTTTTACCGTTGGAATTTCAAATGTTGACGTGGACGTCTAAGTTTTCAAATTCTCCGCCCTTGGTTTCTTTAAAATTAATAGGATTATTTACTTATTTAATAAAATAAAACGGGGCGTGACAAATGGTATCAGAGCGCTGAGTTTTAAAATCGGTTCTCTCGACCTGTGTTCAAAATAAAATAATTTTAAAGTTTAAAAATTAAGTTACGAGTATGAATCACGCCAGACATCATCGTTACTCCGGTAAGCTATTTCGTATACTTATTATCTGTTATGTGATTATGAATACTTGTATGATTAATGATTTTGATTGTTGCATTTGTTATGTGAACTTATATTGTTGTCTTTGGTATGTTGATGTCTTTGGTATGTTGATGTTGATTTTTCATTCTTTGCTGATATGGTGTGATGACTTTAAATCTTTTGATACATGATCTATAAAATTGAACTTAATTCGTGGACGAAACTTTTTACAAAGCAGGTAGAATATAATTACCCGAAATCATATAATAAAATTTAGTTAATTAAAATAGTTTGTTTGATTACGTGTTAATTGAACTTCGGTAATTTTATGGTTTGATTACGTGTTAATTGAACTTCGGTAATTTTATGGTTTGATTATTAAATTTACTTTAATAAGTTTCACTTGTATTTTGTGGGTTAATCAAATTAAATTTTAGTCGGTTTCAACATTTTATAAATTGAATTAAGTTTCGAGGACGAAACTTTTTATAAGGTGGGTAGAATGTAATGACCCGAATTTTTAATATAATAATTAAATAATTAAAATAGATCGTTTAAATAATTACATGGACTTCAATATTTATGGACTGAGCTTCTAAATTAATAAAACATATTTACTTTTTAATTGGGCTTAAACATTTTATAAATTGAGCTAAGTTTCGAGGACGAAACTTTTTATAAGGTTGGTAGAATATAATAACCCGAATTTTTCAACAACTTAACTTTTTGCTTTTTCCACGGTTTTTGAAACAAGCATATTAATTGCAGTAATTTATTTATTTTTGCATTAATTTCAAACTACATTAAATTCAATATATAATTAGTGTTTTTTTTAAACACACTAAAAATATGTTACGGTGATATATACTACTACTATAAAACTCTAAAATCTTTATATTATCTAGGGTGATATGTACTATACACTGTGTTTTTTTAAATAATTATATGTTTATATAAACATTTAATCAAACTTATTGAATGGAGATAACAATTGAGGACATTTTTTATTTTTGAGAGAATTGATTGATAGTATTAATTTTGTTTTTCAAATATATTGTACATTTAAATTTTGAATCATTTGTTATACTATTTGCCTTAGAATATAATATCACGAGTTAAAAGATATTTAAAAAAAATCTTTAAGCATTCATTTTTTATGAATAATGACATTCTCCTATTTTATAAACAAACATATTCCAAAGTACATTAATACATCATTATTTTATTTATGTTATAACAATTAAACTTAATAATATTTTAAAAAATAAACAATAATAAACTTATAAATATAAAATAAAACTTTAATTGTAAGTAAAATCATTATAAATCTATATATATCGCAATTAATCATTTTATTGTTGTAACTTAGGAGGGTGTATTAATTTCAGATTTTATTGGATTTTTGTAGACTTTAAAAAGTACATAGATTTTGAAAATCCACATACTCTACATAGAGTTTGACTAATTTTTTTTTATTGATTTATATGGATTTTTGTAGATTTCATTGGATTGCGTAATATATTTTTTTAATTATTTTTATGAATTTTATTGATTCTTACGCTATAAAAATTTACATGAACATACTGATATAAAATAAAATTAAACAATATTATTTGTTTTTGTTTTTTCTAAATAATTTTCAAATTTTATTACTCTTTAATAATAATGTTAATAATTTTTCTACAAATAATTTTCAAATTTTGTTAATTTTTAATGATAATTTAATTTATTAAAAGAAAAACGAGATTACTTTTTAATATAATTTTTTAAGTATTATTATTTTTTATAATAATTTAATTTATTAAAAAAGAAATAAATATAAATATAATTTTTATTTATTTTTTAAAATTTTATTATGTTTAATAATGATTTATGTTATTAAAAGTGAAATCCATGGAAATCTCTTCTCGTTACGGGAGATTTCAAATAGTGAAAAGTATTCATGTTTTTAGGAGAGGATCCAATAAAATCAATAGAGTTTTAAAATCCATAGACTTTTCAATACCGGTAAATTTTTAAAGACTTTTTAAAATCCGTATTGAATACCTTAAGATTTTTTTGGACTTTTCAAAATCTTAATTGAATACGCTAGATTTTAAAAGTCTTAAAAAATCTAAAAGACTCTCTAACCAATACACCCTCCTTAGTATAATTAATTATTTTTTCTAAATAAACAATTATCCACATGTCCAAGTTAATTTGCACAATATCAAAATCTTTGTAGAAACTAGAAATGATGCCAAAATATTATAAAAGTAGTTTAAAAATCAAGAGTCTTAACAATTATTCACATGTCCAAGTTAATAATAAATATGTAATTATTTATATTTCAAAGAAAGGATACAGTAATAATGAATATAAATATAATTAAATAACAAAATAAATAATATATTAAGTTAATTACAATTATAGGTATCATTATGAAAATATGCAATAATATTTTCAAAATGATATATATCATTTGATATTTATAAAGTGAACTATTCCCTCACATTCTATTTTTTTACACTTTGATATTTCAATTTTTTTTAGTCATACTGATTAAAAGAATTTATTTCACGGTTTGATTTTTTACGTTTTGAGTAATTGTAATACTCATACTGGATGGTGAAATAAATATTTTTGCCAAATCATGTCATTAACAATATCTTTGAAAAATATTGAGGTCAGTTTAGTTTTAAAATTTTAAGTAAGAAAATAATTAATGTCAATAATTAGTACTCAACTAGTTATGTGGAAAGACTAAAATCTAGGAAGTTTAAATCTAATTAATTAATAAAATACAAAAGGTTAAAAAAGTAATTTGAGTATATTATGGATATCCATAATATGGATACTAATCTTTTTCCAAAAAAAAATGGTAGGAAGTAATTCACATTTTTCTCCCAATATAAATACGTGTCTTAACACAATCACAATTAACAACTCCCAAGAAAAAAAAAAGTGTTTTTATTTTTATTTTTCTTACCTCGTTTTGCTCATGACTGAAATTCCAGTCACCATACGTAGTTGATTTCAGTCACCATAATTAATTGCTTTCCTTTAAATAGTATACAGTAGTAGGCTTTGCATTGGAGATGCTCTTATACCTGTTATAAATTCCACCAACTCAGTAGACCATTTTGCATCTAAATTTTAATATTCATAAAAGACTTTTAGGATTCTTGTCTAGATTTTACATTACGACAAGAACCTTTTGATGTGAATAATTGATTTCCTTTAATTCTATTTCTTATTATAAATGCTTATTACTCTGAAGGCCATTTAGGGTAAATAAATGTATAAACGCAAACGAAAAAAAAAAAAAAAAAAAAAAAAAAAAGAAATATAAATAGACTTTACAAAAAGTAAGTAATAAAAAAAATATGATGGGTAGTAATTCACATTTTTCTTCCAATATAAATACACGCATTTTAACACAATCAAAATTAACTACATGTAAATACACGCAATAGTGTCTTAACACATTTTTCTTCCAATATAGGAATGTTATAAATTAAATATTTGTAATTAATTAAATTATAATAAATTATAGTAAAATACAGGTAAATTTAACGTGATTTATTAAATTATAGTAAAATGCACGGTATATTGAACGTAGTTTATTAAATTATTATAAAATACACGTAAATTGACCAACACATTTTTCTTCCAATATAGTAATGTTATAAATTAAATATTTGTAATTAATTAAATTATAATAAATTATAGTAAAATACATGTAAATTTAACATGGTTTATTAAATTATAGTAAAATGCACGGTATATTGAACGTAGTTTATTAAATTATTATAAAATACACGTAAATTGACTAACACATTTTTCTTCCAATATAGGAATGTTATAAATTAAATATTTGTAATTAATTAAATTATAATAAATTATAGTAAAATACAAGGTAAATTTAACGTGGTTTATTAAATTATAGTAAAATGCACGGTATATTGAACGTAATTTATTAAATTATCGTAAAATGCACGTAAATTGAACATGGTTTATAATAAATTGCACGTTATTCATTTTATTTAGAAAAGGACTTAATTATTTATTACTAATTTAATACAAAAATTTGCCTAAAGCCCTTGTTAACTCAGGAACGGGCCACCGTCACCCCGCCTCAACAGAGGCTTCCTCCGCCCTCCCCGCTCGCCCCCGCTGCATCGGGGATCCGAATCATTGTACCACCACCGTCACCCCCGCCTCGACAGAGGCTGCCGCCGCCCTCCCCGCTCGCCCCCTCTGCATCGGAGACCCGACACTCTGTAACGACGCCACCGTCACCCCCACCTCGACAGAGGCTTCCGCCGCCCTCCCCGCTCGCCGCCGCTGCATTGGGGACCCGAAGCACTGTTAGGTTGTCGGGGGAACTGAGTCAAGAGTCAAGATCAAATATATTATTAATAAATAAATTGGTCTTTTACTTTATGTTTTAATTTAAGAAGTATGTATGTTGTTGGAGTTGGAGTTATTAATAATATATATATTTGCTTTTGACCGAACTCCACTTAATTCGCACCTAATTGACCGAGCGAATCGGATTTTTTTTATGGAAAAAAAGTAAAAAAAAAAAAAGAAAATTGTGCGACAGAGGTCGGTTTCATCAATATAAAGCAACTAATGAAGTAACAGAATACTTAAGCACAGCATTCAAAATAAATTTGGAATCATTTCAATAAAATTAATGTAGCATTATAATCATACATGGAATCAATTTCAGAAGAAATAAAATGTTTTGTTAAAAAATTATATTTTGGAGGTTCGTATTTCATCTCTTCAGTAATAGAAGGAATGAGGGGTTCTGGAACCCATTCATTAAATAACTCATCCACTTCCTGAAAACCATAAAGCAGCCATATTCATCAGCTTTGAGTTGAGGCTCAACAACAAGACTCAGAAAATTAGATACACGACAAACAATTTAAGATGGAAAAGACATCAAGCTAACTTATTTCTAGTGTTTAAAAGGAATTTATATTAGAAAGATAACTATACAAGCCTCAATGTGAAGTAGTTGGGGATATTAACCAAAAAATATCCAATGTGCATAGCCTCTACCTTATTCTTCAAAGGCCTTTGTTTTGTAACTCTTCTAGGAAAGAAGAAAAAGAATAAGACCCTCCACAAGCAGATGGCCTATACTGATTTGAACAGATGACTCAGTTCAAATAACACACGAGTTCGCAGCATGTCTCGAGACATCCCAACGCAAAAAAAATGACAGCTTATATCGCGGAAAGCAAGAACCTCTTCATCCTCGTAAACAATGCTAGAAGGGATCTCCTTTGAGATAATCTTGTCAAATCTATAATCAAATAGCATGAAAATCCAATCGAAGATTAAAGTCAAACAAAGGAAAATATCATCCGATCGAGCAGGCGAAGGGGTTCAAACATTGTGAGTGCCCCAGTATCAGTATTGTCGACGGCGGCTCTAGCAGCAGCCTCTTCATCACTTATTATTATTATAAATTAAATTCATGTTAATTTAGTGAAAGTTGAGATTCATTTAAATCAACTCAATTTAACAAGATTAATCCATCTAAATTAACCAAACAAGTAAAAAAAACACTTTGTTCCAAAATGAATATTAATACAAAGTATATAAATTAAGATCAATGTTATTTTTTGATAAATAATTACAAGATAAAATATATTTTTATTTAAAAAAAATTGTGAATAAAATTTAAAAAATACGTGAATAAGATTATAATAAAATTTGCTAACATATTTAGGGATTTGTTGATGTTAATAGCATGTTAACTTCTATTCAAAGAATTTTAGAGATTTGTTGATGTTAATAACATGTAAACTTCTATTCAAAGTAGAAATGTTATAGTATGGTCACTAGGGAGAAAATCCATGGGATGTCACTAGCAGATTTTAAAAAAAAAAATAAATGTAAATATAATTAATATTGTTAAATTAATATTTTAAACTTAGTACTATATTATACTTTGTTAATAATAGAGTATTTTTATAATAAGTTGATAATAGAGCATATTTCAAATCAAAACTATAGTTTCAAACGCTTTACTTAATTACTTATAAACTATATTTAATAAGTTGATAATGATCAATATTATAAGAGAATTTTTGAATAAAGTAAAAATTTAAGTTTCTTTAAAATTAAATAATTAATTTTTTTCTAATTATAGATTAGGAGTAAATACCACAATTAAATTTTATTTTATTTTTTGTAATTTTTAAAATAATTTTTCATTTGATAAATAAAGAGTAAATAAGATTTTTGAACGATGATTGAGAGTATATTTCAATTATAAAAACTGAAAGGCTCTTTTACTCTAATACTCACATATGTTCATAAGAATAATCATATTTGTTTTGTAATTATTTATCATTTACTAAAAAAGTAAAAATTATTGTAAAAAAAGTGAACTTTAAATTTATTATTTGTGATTTTTATAAGATGTATATCCTTTTTTTAATACTACACACAAAATTATTTACTACTATCATTTAATAAGAAGGTGAAAATTATTATGAAAAAAAAGAATTTTATTTTTATTATAATTAATTATTGTGTAAAAAATCAATTTTAAATAAAGTAGAAAAATAATTTAAGTGACATGTTTCATATAAAATGTTAAATTTATTAACACCTGTATCTTTATTATACAAATTTCTATTTATTTTAATTTTTTTTAATAAAAGTACAATGAAATATCTAATAATACATTTTAAACTTTTAATGATCCATATTTTGTTTTTTTTTTAATTTGTGAAGCTCTTGTAGAGAAAAATGTAAAATTAAAACACACAATACGATGTCAAGTGGGCTCGCGTCTAAACGTGAAAGAAATGTTATGAACGTTAATGTATAAGAAAGTTACGTAAACGTTTCAAGTTAAAGTTAAAGTTTATGTCATACGTCTAAGTTAAGTACGTCGTTGCATTGCATTAAAGATCAACTTTTAAAATACAAACTAAAACGACAAGTGATAACATTAAAGTATATAGATTGCATGCCTACTTGCCAGTCAGTGGACTGACCCTTGTCAATAAAAATATTTTCAGGTGATACTATGATTAATCGGAGTAGTCGAGGATGCTTCTGCGCCGTGATTCGTATAAACGTTTAATATGTTAATTTATTTTAGTGCTCGTTGACGTGTTAAAACTATTAATGATTTCCACTGCATTTACTTTATTTAAAGCTTTTTACCGTTGGAATTTCAAATGTTGACATTGACGTCTAAGTTTTCAAATTTTCCGCCCTTGGTTTCTTTACAAAATTAATAGGATTATTTACTTATTTAATAAAATAAAACGGGGCGTGACAAAAGGTGTGTTTTGCAACAAGTTTGTCGCACTTGGATAGTTCATACATGCGTTTGAACAGTAAATGCGATATAAGCATCTGCGTGACTCACTTCAAGGGAAAAAATAAAAGAATATTGTTTGCCTCCTACACGGGACCGGAATGAAATAACATAAAAAATGGAGATTTAATGGTTTGTTTGTAAAATTCTAAAATTCTGATAATTAAATGGGACGTGCTAAACGCGTCTGCCGGGCAGAAAAATAATAAAAATAATGTATATATATTAAATTACTATTTTAACCTTAATTAATTTATTACTATTACTGTTTTGATTCTCGTGTATGCATTACATGTGTATTTACCGACTTTTTTTTTATTTATTATTAATGCTGATTTAACTTTTTAGGGAAAATGAGATTGGGAAGCCAGCGTTAGAAAAATAAATTATGTACGTTACTTTTTTTAATATTTATTTTTCTCCAAAAATTATTTAATTTTATATCAAAATAAAACAATAGTGTAAAGTATGTTTAATTTAATTCATATATATTGTGAAAAAAAAAAATGAATAAAATATAATTATTATATAAAAATGTATTATTTTTATTTACTAACAAGTTTAATTTAATTAGGAGTATTATTTTAAATTAAAAAGATAAACATGTATTATCTTCATATTATTATTATTTTGTAACACAATTTATTACTTTTATATATATATATATATATATTGTGAAAAAATATTTTTGTAGAGTTGTGATTATCAATAAAAATTATACAAATATTAGATTTTTTATTTTGATTGCGTTAAAATAAAATGATTTTATCTTAAAACTTTTTTTAAGCATTTTTTTATTATGATTGAATTTATTATTATTATGGTGAAATTTTATTTTAAAATTAAAAATATTAATAAAGAAACATACTAAACACGACATAAAAATTGAGTGATGTAAAGTTTCATGCTTTACACTTCCAAGTCTGGTTGGTGTATACGTTTTAGCTATTCTTTATTCAAGTTTTATGTACAATTAATCGATCAATCTATATTACAAATGTACTTAACTATAGAAAAATATTGATAAGTTTATATTTTTTTTAATTCTATCAATTAATTATTCTCAAAATTATCATATTAAAATATGGCCTAAAAACTACAATTAAGCATAACGTATATAGAGAGAAAGAACCAGTTATAAAATAGCTTAAATCAATAATATAAAAAATATAAATATAGATATATTTTTTATATAGTTTAATTTGTAATTTGAATACAAATAGTTAATTTAATAATTAAACCTCATACTCTACATATATTCGTAGTAGAAATTAATGAATCTACAAATTCAATCACATTGCATAAAAATTCAAATTACATAATATTTGGATCATCATAAATGAAATTGTATGACTGATCTCATGCTCAATTACTTGTCATAATATTAGATTGAAATGTAAAATAAATATTAAGATTCAATTGATGTGTTAATAATTGAACTCAAGCTAATTATAAGAATGTGTTAGTAGTATTTAAATTTTATACAATGTATTATTATTGTTATTTGTTATGTATCAACATGATTTTGTATTCATATTTTTTTTACTATTTGTTTTGTACAATTTTTTATCTTCCTATTATTATATTTTATTTTGTTGATCAGTAATGAATTATGTTATCATATTGTTTAAAGATTATATTTTTACTTTACTTTGATTTTTAATTAAACAATAATAATTTAAAATTTAATTCATAATTTATTGATAAATATATTAATTTATTAAGTAATATTTTTATAAATAAAAAATCATACTTCCAAAGTATAATTCAAAAGTACAAAATAAAAATTAAATTGAAAAATCTAAATACTTTAATGTACTATGGTCTATGTATAATGGTGAGTTCCGTTTTTGGTATGGTGGGTGACCATTAGTTGATAGCAAAAGAAAAATAAAATTTGAAGTAATTAATTATAGTGAATTTAATTGTGTTTGAATCGTGTGCAGACATGATTTACAACTCCCAAAAATATATATTTATATATGTAAGTATATATAAGGGCATTACAAGTAATTTAATATGGGACATGCTAAATGGGCAGATTCTGCCCAAGACAGGATCCCTTCAAAAAATTTATTTTATATATGCAATAATATTTTATTTATTTTTTTAACCTATATAATAATTAGTTATAGTATATAAAATATATACAACACAAAAAAAATATAAAATAAATTTTTTTAGTGAAAAATAATGCATATCTTCATATTTATGTTTGAAAAAATAATTAAATAGAAAAAATATATTTTAATATATAATAATAAAAGATAAAATTTTAATTTTAAGATAATTATTAACTTTATAATATTTATCATTATATAAAAATAAAAAAATAAAAAAATATATATATTTGGGCGTTCTGCCCATGGGTAGATTCTGCCCATTTATAATTACCGATTTAATATATCAATTAATATTTTAACGGTAATTCCTTGTGGGCAGATTCTGTCCATGGGCAGCTAGGGGTGGGCGTTTGGTCCCAAGATGATCTCGTCCCGATTCCGTTCTTAAATGGGACGGGACAGGACGGGATTGAAATATAAAAAGTGTTAATCCCGTCCCGTCCCGATCCCGGATTAAAATAATGAGATGGGATCGGGATTAGTTAAATAAATCCCGAAACATCCCGTCCCGTCCCGTTATATATTTATATATATTAAAAATATATATTTTTAATTATTTATAATATATTATTGTATTTAATTATACATAATTTGTAAAAAATAAAATTTACTATACTAAAATTTAAACAAAATCAAACAACCTATGATTTTTATAAAAAGATAATAATAAGTTTTATAATACATAATTAAATTAAGTGTATAAAATTGTTTTTAATACTATATACTAGTAATATTTTTTTATTGAAATTAATTAAATTAAACGGGATCCGTTTCGATCCCGATCCCGTCTCGATTTTTTTAGGGATCTCGAACTCACGGGATCAATTTTTAAAAAGTGTGATCCCGTCCCGATCCCGTCCCGTTAAAAATTTTATGGGACGAGACAGGGATCAAGTAAATCCCGTCCCATCCCGACCCATGCCCACCCCTATGGGCAGCAGAACTGCCCAAATTTATTATATATTTTTTTTATTTTTATATGATTATAAATATAATTAGCTTAATAAATCTATTAAAATAATTTTTTTATCTTTCTTTTTTATATATTATAATAATTTTTTTCTAATTAATTAATTATTTTAGTATAAATATAAAAATATTCATTATCTTTATCTAAACATTTTTATTATTTTTTTTTTTTGAAATATATATTTAATATAGTGTACTTAATTATAATATATTTAACAAGAACAAACTCTTCTCCGCCGCAGAGCTCTACATGGGCACCATCGCCGCCCCCTCCGCCATGACCCTCCGCGCATCCCTCCCCGAGAAAGAGAAGAAAATCCACGTGTCCATCGGAAAGGACGAGGACGTCCCCGACCGATTCCGCGGCGCCCGACTCATCTGGAGGCTGGTGACCGTAAAATCCGAGCAGCAGCTCGTCCGCCGTTCGGACAGCAACAGCAAGAGCACCGTCTCCGAGGTCCGATCCCTCCGGCTGACCTTCCACAAGCGGCACCGGCGCCAGGTCATCGACGAGTACCTCCCGCACGTGGTGGAGACGTCGAAAGGGGTCGAAGAACAAAACAAGACCCTGAAGCTCCACACGCTGAGCTCCGACAATGGCTACTTCGAGCCGGGGACGAGTCCGTGGATCTCCGTGAACCTCGACCACCCGTCGACATTTCAGACGCTGGCCCTCGACGAGGAGGTGAAGAGCATGGTAATCGACGATCTGGAGAGGTTCGTGAAGAGGAATGAGCTGTATAAGAAGGTCGGGAAAGCCTGGAAGAGGGGTTACTTGCTGTTTGGGCCGCCGGGGACAGGGAAATCGAGCTTGATCGCTGCCATGGCTAATTACCTCAAGTTCGACATCTACGATTTGGAGCTGACTGATCTCCGACGGAATTCGGACCTGAGGCAGCTCCTGATTGGGACGGCGAACAGGTCGATTCTTGTGGTGGAAGACATCGATGCCACTATTGATTTGTCGGAAAGGAAGAAAGTAGCATTAGCAGCAGGAGGAGGAGGAAGGGCGCATCCTTCCTACAATCAAGAACCCAAGGTTACGATCATAAGATTTGTGTGTTCTCTGTATTTTCAGGTTACCTTATCTGGGCTGCTGAATTTCCTCGACGGTTTGTGGACGAGCTGTGGAGATGAAAGGATCATTATCTTCACGACCAATCACAAGGAAAAGCTTGACCCGGCCCTCTTACGCCCGGGTCGGATGGACCTACACATCCATATGTCATACTGCACCCCGTACGGCTTTAGATTGCTCGCGGCTAATTATCTTGGGATCGAGGAGGAGCATCATCATCTGCTTGTGACAGAAGCAGAGCTACTGGTAGGGTCGACTAAGGTGACTCCAGCTGAAGTGGGAGAGCAGCTGTTGAAGAGCGATGATCCGGAAGTTGCTATCAAGGGGCTGATTGTGTTCCTTGAACGCAAAAAGGAGGAGGCTGATAAGAAGGTTTTAGTGGTGAAATAGGACTAATATCTGAGTTAGGGTCTTAAATCTTAAGGAGGTTTTGAAATCTAAAAGAATCTGGGAAAGTAGATGAGGAGTAGCTTCTTCTAACAAGTAATTAAACCCTGTTTCTGTATTCTGATTAATGGATATGTGGATTAATTTCATTCTGTTTTATATGCTAAATTATTTCTAAATCAAAGAACAAAATGATGATCACCCAAGGGCCTCTCTTATACTATGGGACTTAATGGCAAGTATATCCTTAAATCAGCTGATAATAAATCTTAGTTCATTAATTTCGTACGTTGACTGTCGATTTGTCAAACATAGCTACGAAGTAGGATTCATATATTGGTCAACCGTCTGATGTTTCAATTCTATTTAGTTTCAATCATGACTTGAGTTGAGAGGAAAGAATTGTTCGTTGTAGAAAATTTTAGGGGAAGTGGATACGTATGATTAATCGTATTTTCGTTGCATACAACCTGAAAGATCAGAAGGCATGCGAACTAGAGTAGTCGCCCTTCGACTGAAGAAAAGTTCAACTTATAAGTATTCTTTTTTGTTTTCCTTGTTATTTTGCTAATGTTATTTAGCTAATCATTCAAATGAGCAGCGTTCTCGGACATGACATGGGCGAGTTCCATAATCACCATTTAGGAGCTGCTCAAAACTGCTCTGCTACCACAAAGGGCAACCACAAGCTCACTGATGTCATACTACCAGAATCGGTATTTTTATGTTTCCTTGTTCCCGCTTTAATTTACAATATCAATTCTATCACATGTAAATTTGACTCGATTATTATTGATTGCAGAAAGACTGGAGAACAACTGGCATATGCACAAGCATTCAGTAAGGGTATTTTGCAGCTGCAGCAGCTTGTGGATTGTGCTGGAGCTTTCAACAACTTTGGATGCAATGGTGGACTTCCCTCTCAAGCCTTTGAATACAACAAATATAACGGCGGGCTTCCATACACTGGAAAGAATGGTGCTTGTAAATTTTCGTCTGAAAATGTTTGAGTCCAAGTACTCGAATCTGTCAATATCAAGATTGTCCTATTTTCTTTGGAGTTTCAACAAAGCAAAAACCGATGCAATTTATATCTCGCCATTGGATGAATGAATCCAACATTGTACACGTGTTGCCATCTTAATGATAACCGATATAACAGATTTTTTTTTCTTACTAAGCTTAAACATTTTGTTTCTAGAGAAAGATTCCCATTAAATGTTGCCTTGGATTCAATGAAGAAGACAAGGATGGGAAGTGTGAAGGTTTTTATTTGTTTCTAATCATACCCGTCCCCTGACCTCGGCCTCGTCCACTATAGCTTCAATACTCGAGTAAAAAGAAGAATCATGCAAACTATTTGTCTTCCTTCCTATTTTCACTTTTTTTTTTATAAGAAGTCGTCCCACGAAATCATGCAAAATATTGAAGAAATATGTAAAAAAGAAAAAAAAAAACAAAGAGGAAGAAGATCCACGTGTCCATCGGAAAGGACGAGAACGTCCCCGACACATTTCCGTGGGACGAAACTAAACTGGAGACTGGTAACCGTAAAAGACGAACAGCAGCAAATCCGGAGCACGGTTTTCGAGGTCAGATCCCTTCAGCTGACTTTCCACAAGAGGCAAAGAAGTCAAGTCATCGACGAGTACTTGCCCTACGTTGTCGAGAGGTCCGAAGGGCGAAGCTGCACACTTGGAACGAGGGCGGGGGGATATTGAATCCGTGGCAGTCGGTTAATCTCGACCATCCGTCGACTTTTCAGACACTAGCACTTGACGACGAGGTTAAGAAAATGATAATAGATGATCTCGATAGGTTTGTGAAGAGGAAGGAGCTGTATAGGAAAGTCGGGAAAGCGTGGAGAGAGGCTACTGATTTTTCAATACTTTCTTCACTTGTGGGTCGATTTCAACCTCGGAAAAAGCTCAACAAATGAATAAATTCGGGACGAGTGACACATGGCGGAAGTCGAACCCAAAACTTATCACAAATCTAGACTCTGATATCATGTTAGAAATCGATTCACTCAACAGCTTACATTAAATGTCGCGTGTTCGCGACGCTCACCTTACAAGGAAAGTATTGAAGAATATATTCTCCAATACCAACAACCACTCAGAAAGTTCCAACTTCAACTACTCTTTCCTTTCTCAACTTTGATTATTCAACGGAAAGTCAATGCAAAACAAATAAACGAAGCTCCCATGAAAATGAAAAACAACAAAATGAAAACTTTTCTTCCATTTTTTCATATAAACAACCCAACATTCTCAATCTTCAACAGCCCACCAAAACCTCCCACACACAATTTAATTTTCAAAAAAACTAAAAAATGTCTTCGAAAACAGAAGCGAAATCCATCATCTCCACCGCCGCCTCATTGGCGGCCACCGCCATGGTCGTCCGGTCCTTCGCCGGAGACCTCATCCCCCCCGAGCTCACTCATTACCTCTTCACCAAATTCCAACACTTCCTAACCACATTCACCAATGAAGTCACGTTAACCATCAACGAGTTCGAAGGCCTCAACAAGAACAAACTCTTCTACTCGGCCGAGCTCTACATGGGCACAATCGCGGGCCCCTCCTCCATGACCCTACGCGCATACCTCCCTGAGAAGGAGAAAAAGATCCAAGTCTCCTTAGGAAGAGATGAGGACGTCACAGACAGATTCCGTGGGGCCCGACTGAACTGGAGACTGGTAACCGTCAGAACCCAACCACACCAACATCCCGACGAGTACTACGGCAGTACGATATCCGAGGTCAGATTCCTGCAGTTGACTTTCCACAAGAAGCACAGAAGTCAAGTCGTCGAAGAGTACCTGCCTTACGTGGTGGAGAAGTCGAAAGGCCTTAGAGAAGAAAACAAGACCCTGAAGCTTCACACGTTGAGATCCGACGATGGTTACCTCGATCCAGGGTTGAGCCCGTGGGAATCGGTGAATCTTGACCATCCGGCGACTTTTCAGACACTGGCGTTGGACGATGAGGTTAAGAATATGGTAATAGATGATCTCGACAGGTTCGTGAAGAGGAGGGAGCTGTATAGGAAGGTCGGGAAAGCCTGGAAGAGAGGTTACTTGCTGTTTGGGCCTCCGGGGACAGGGAAATCGAGCTTGATCGCGGCCATGGCTAACTACTTGAAGTTCGATGTTTACGACTTGGAGTTGACTGATGTCAAACGGAATTCGGATCTGAGGAAACTGCTGATTGGAACGGCTAATAGATCAATTCTTGTTGTGGAAGACATCGATGCGAGTATTGATCTGTCTGAAAGGAATAAAGCAGCAGGAGAGCCTCCTGAACCTATGATGTATCCTTACTACCACGATAAAGAACCTAAGGCAAGTTTTTCGATAAAAATTTTTAGTACTTAACTTGAACCATATTAAAATTGGACTGTGTTTCTCTGTATTTTCAGGTTACCTTATCAGGGCTGCTGAACTTCATCGACGGTTTGTGGACAAGCTGCGGAGACGAACGGATCATCATCTTCACGACCAACCACAAGGAAAAGCTCGACTCCGCCCTATTACGGCCTGGTCGCATGGACCTTCACATCCTCATGTCCTATTGCACCCCGTGCGGCTTTAAATTACTCGTTAAAAATTATCTTGGAATCACGGAGCATAATCCGCTTATAACCGAAGCAGAGCTACTAGTAGGCTCGACTAAGGTGACACCAGCTGAAGTGGGCGAGCAGCTGTTGAAGAGCGATGATCCAGAAATTGCAATCAAGGGTCTGATTGCATTTCTTGAACAAAAAAAGGAGGAGAGTGAGAAGGTTTTAGAGGAAAACTTGGAGGCGAAGACTACTGCTGGAGTTGACGGGCTTAAGGGGCTTTTAAGGACCGGTGAAGAACCTCCTGTGGATATGAGTCGAAAAATGGTTAAGAAGACTGAGGCTGCGAATGCTTTGAAACTCTTGATTGGATATTTTGAGCAGGAAATCAAGACGGGGAAAACGGAAGATTCTAACCCATCCTCTGTACTGGAATCTGGGAAAGAAGATGAGATTAAGTTTGAGTGAAAGAAAAAAGTGGCTATTCAGTTATCGAGCCGAACGAAGATGAGATGAGGGAGAAACAGCTCTTACAACTAATGACCTCTGTTTCGGATTACAAACCACTGATGTATTACAAATAGTTGTAATATAACAATTCGAATCAAACACAATTAACAAAATAATCCAAAGGCTGACTTCTAACTCAACTTCTCCACTTAACACTTTCTCTTGATATAATTAAGTTTGATTTTATTTTTGTAAAACCACTGCAAGCTTATGATTCTCAACTACTTCTGATACAAGTAAAATCACTTCGACCAACTCGCAACTTCAATATTTCAGGGGATACGACTCCTAACGTTTAGTATTAATTCGCCTAGCTACAAATAAAAAGACCAATACATGGCGGTTCGTGGCCTCATCGCATCACACCAACTCAAGATGATGACGGGTATGAGTAGGACAAACACAGATAACACATGGAGAACTCACTCACATATGTAACTGGAAACAAAAATAAGAGAACTATTGCAATTCTGATAGAACTTAAGGGCCTTTTTGTAAATAGATTAAAAGTTGAGTTCAACAGTTTTCTAATTGAGAAGAAAATGAACTCAGCAGAAGAGAAAAACGCAACCACTCCGCCCAAAACAACAATTATTATTTTTCAATCTGGACACTCAATCCATAATAATAGAAATTTCCTTGCAAATCAGTCAAAAGATTCTCTCATCAGAGTTTTTCTTTTATAAAAAAGCAAAAATAAATAATACTATCAAATACAGAAAAGTGGACTGTATAATCCAAATATATTATTCAAAATCAACGTCAACGTCAAGTCAATGCAAATACTCTAATAAAACAACAAATAAACGAAGCTCCCATGAAAAAGAAAAAAGAAAACCAAAGTCTTGCTTCCACTCTTTTCCCTTCGTTTTCACATTGCTAAACATCAAACACCTCAGTCTCCACCGGGTTTATATAAGCAACCCAGTATTCTCTTCACAACACCACGAAAACATCCTAGCAACTAAAACTAAATTCAAGTTCTAGAAACAAAAAAAAAAAAAAATGAATTCGAAAATCGAAGCGAAATCCATCATCTCCGCCGCCGCCTCGTTGGCGGCCACCGCCATGCTCGTCCGGTCCTTCGCCCGTGACATCATCCCACACGAGCTCACGCAATACCTCCTCACCAAATTCCAATACTTCCTAACCACATTCACCAACGAAGTCACGTTAACCATCAACGAGTTCGAAGGCCTCAACAAGAACAAGCTCTTCTACTCGGCCGAGCTCTACATGGGCACGATCGCGGGCCCCTCCGCCATGACTCTATCTGCTTCCCTCCCTGAGAAGGATAAGAAGATTCACGTGTCGATCGGAAGGGACGAGGAAGTCACAGACAGATTCCATGGGACGAAACTGAACTGGAGACTGGTGACTGTAAGAACCCAACCTAAGCGGGTCCACCATCCTGAAGAGTACTACAGCAGCACGATTTCAGAAGTCAGGTTCCTGCAGTTGACTTTCCACAAGAAGCACAGAAGTCAAGTCATCCACGAGTACCTGCCTTATGTTGTGGAGAAGTCGAAAGGGGTTAGAGAAGAAAACAAGACTCTGAAGCTGCACACGTTGAGCGACGATGGGATCCGAGGGCCGGGGGTGAATCCGTGGAAATCGGTGAATCTTGACCATCCGGCGACTTTTCAGACACTGGCGTTGGATGACGAGGTTAAAAACATGATAATAGATGATCTCGACAGGTTTGTGAAGAGGAAGGAGCTGTATAGGAAAGTCGGGAAAGCGTGGAAAAGAGGCTACTTGTTGTTTGGGCCTCCCGGGACTGGGAAATCTAGCTTGATCGCGGCCATGGCTAACTACTTGAATTTCGATGTCTATGATTTGGAGTTGACTGGTCTCAGACAGAACTCGGATCTTAGGAGACTGATGATTGCAACGGCGAATAGATCGATACTTGTGGTGGAAGATATTGATGCGACTATTGATCTGTCTGAAAGGAATAAAGCAGAAGGAAGACCCGCTCCTCCACGTAGGATGTATCCTTACTACCACGATCAAGAACCTAAGGTATGTTTTTCGATCATAAAAAATATTTTTTATGATCCCACTAAAGAGCATTTTTCATATGGTCAAATGTTGAAAAAAATCATTGAACTCTTTCCTCTGAGGTCTAAATCTTTCATTACAACTACATATATAGTCGTCATATACCTTAAACCATGTATAATCAACATATACATATATAGTCAGTCATATACACAACTACACATATAGCCAGTCATCAACCTAAGGAAGGAGAATTTTTTGACTCCTTCCTCTGAAATCTGAATCCTTTATCACAATTCACAACTACATATATAGTCAGTCATATACTGTTAGAAACCGCTTCATCCAACAACTCAAACTGTTAGAGAAGTTGGGCAACTAGACATTTATAGTAGGCCGAATATATTTTCCAATATATACCTTAAACTATGTATAATCAATCAGTTAATACTTTATCACAACTATATATGTATATGAGAAAATTAGAGTTTGTGTTTCTCTGTATTTTCATTCAGGTTACCTTGTCGGGGCTACTGAATTTCATAGACGGTCTGTGGACAAGCTGTGGAGACGAACGGATCATTATCTTCACGACCAACCACAAGGAAAAGCTCGACCCGGCCCTCTTACGCCCGGGTCGCATGGACCTCCACATCCACATGTCCTACTGCACCCCGTGTGGATTTAGATTGCTCGTTAACAATTATCTGGGAATTGCGGAGCATCATCCGCTTGTAACCGAAGCAGAGCTACTAGTAGGGTCAACTAAGGTGACACCAGCTGAAGTAGGAGAGCAGCTGTTGAAAAGCGATGATCCGGAGATTGCAATCAAAGGGCTGATTGTGTTCCTTGAACGCAAAAAGGAGGAGGAGGCTGATCAGAAGGTTTTAGAGGTAACTGATATTGGAGTTGAGGGGCTTAAGGAGCTTTTGGAGAATAATGGTGAACAAGTTCCTGTGGATATGAGTCGAAAAACGGTTAAGAAGGGTGAGGCTGCCAACGCTTTGAAACTCTTGATTGGGTTTCTTGAGGAGGAAATCGAGACAGGGAAAACGGAAGATTCTAAGGTGAAATCTGGGAACGAAGATGAGATTAAGATGGAGTGAAAAAACTGTATTGTGTTGTGTGTGTGCCTTCTTACAAGTTACAAGTAATTACCCATGTTTCGGATTCATGAATGTCGATTAATTAATTCCCGTATACCAAATCAAACAACTGGTTGAAAATTTCAAAATCAAAATCGTTGAACAAAACATCCAAACCCTTACTTCTGAATCGAAGTAAAATCACTTCATCCAAATCGCAATATAGTAATAATAAAGGTACAGTAATAAATAAAACAGCACCTCAAATTAAAGCTGGGCGAAGCCAAAATTTCCCCTAAATTTCGACTGTAAACCCTAAATTCAATATATAATAAGGTTGTAATTTAACAAAAACAGAGCTCGGATTCAGCCAAAAAAATCAGTATGCTGAGACGCAGTAAGTGCCAAAGGCAAAGTTACTGTATGCAGAAAATCAACCAATTATCTATGGGATGCAGAATAATTTTAACGTAAAAAACTTACCTTAATTCTTCAAACGACGGATCTCCCTCCAAATTCCGCTATTGTAACTGTGTCACATGAAAAGTAATGAATCCTTCTCACTGAGATGACATACTCACTGAGATTTACCGTTTTTACTAAATAAATATTTCGATTATGAATAAAGGTTACTAGAATAAGAAAATAAAATTAGTTACTGTGATGACTGTTGTATAATTATGTAAAAAAAATGTGTTTATTTTTCAAAACAATTCTCATAAGAATATCATTAAGATATTCTGATTTTATTTTGACTATTAGAGTATATTATTGTTGTTGGAGTTGTTATGTCCAACAGTTCCATTGTAGGGTAAATAATTTTCCTTCCTTTTTTTTCTCTTAATTTTTGTTCTCAATTAATTTGTATCTCTATTTCCCTATCACAGTTTCTCTCTCTCCCCTGACCTGCAAAGAAAAGCTCAGTTTTCATTTAGGTAATGATTATTATTTTATTTATTTTTGTCATCATGCATGATGTAATGCTTGATCACCCTCCTGGGAATGTATGTATTTATGTCTGAATAAAACTGCTACCTACATTAATCTTTCCATTGTGTTATGTTGACTTATTCTGTTTTTTATCCATCACAAACATGCATCGTTAAGCCATATATCTAAACGCTTGAAGCGAAATTTCGTACATTGAATAGCTTTTGGACGTACATACGATGATTATAAAGCACAGATTGTCGTGTTAATCTCGTTAGTCGTATCATAAAGAGAACCTCGACTCGACTTTGATCCAACTGCATGCAATATTATGTCGTCGGAAGCTCCAGAACGCCCGGACAGGCCGAGTAAGGCAACGATTCCGATAATCTTTCTTCACAAGTTTCGTATATATGCATCGGATATTTTATATAAAAAAATTATTTTTTTTCCTGGTGGGTGGGTTAAGGTCAGGAGAAAATCGACTCAGAAGGTTTAGACGATGAGAGGAAAACGAGGATGGGGTCCCTGAAGAAGGCGGCCGTGAATGCCTCTAACAAGTTTAGGAACTCGATAAACAAAAGAGGCAGGAGAAGCAGCAAAGTGATGTCCGTCGTGTTTGACGACGAGCACGACGCCGAGGAGCTGCAGGTAGTCGACGCGTTCCGACAGGCTCTTATCCTCGAAGAATTACTCCCCGCCAAACACGACGACTACCATATGCTGCTGAGGTAACATTGTCTGGTATAATTGCATAAATGCCCCTGGGATTTGAGAAAATTTCAAAATGACCCCCAAAAATGTGTTTGTACTTTGGAACTATAAAATAAAAACTTGAGAATTTGTTTTGTTTTGAGTTGTGAGGGGTAACTATGGTGTTTCTGCTGTAAACTTGGGGGTTATTTAAGAAATATGTTTTGCTTGTGAAACTCATGATATGGGAGTTTTTGTGATTAGAACAAACCTCTGGGTCATTTTTGTAATTTATTTATCCCAATATTTGGGAAGTTTTCAAACTGACCCCAAAAATGTTGTGTTGAGGGGGTAACTATGGTATTTCTGTAAACTTGGGGGGTTATTTAAGAAATATGTTTTGCTTTTGAAACCCATGATATTGGGAGATTTTGTAATTTTTGAAACATGTTTTCCTTTTGTAATTAGAACAAACAAACCTCTGGGTCATTTATGTATTTTATTTATCTCAATTTGGGAAGTTTTCAAACTGACCCCAAAAATGTGGTATTGAGAGGGTAACTATGGTATTTCTGTAAACTTGGGGGTTATTTAAGTAAAATATGTTTTGCTTGTGAAACTCATGATATGGGAGTTTTTGTAATTAGATCAAACCTCTGGGGCATTTTTGTATTTATTTATCCCACTGCTACCCTTTTCCGACCGTTAACACGACGAAAAAACGAAACAGGTTTTTGAAGGCCAGGAAACTCGACATCGAGAAATCGAAGCAAATGTGGGGTGACATGCTTCAATGGAGGAAGGAATTCGAGTCCGACACCATCATGGAGGTACGTAAATTCGTCGTAAAAAACATAGCCAAAAATTAAAAAAAACTGTTTTTTAATTGATGTTTGTTCCTTAATATATATATATATATATATATAGGACTTTGATTTCAAGGAGAAAGAAGAGGTCCTCAAATACTACCCCCAAGGTCACCACGGTGTCGACAAAGTAGGCAGGCCCGTTTACATAGAACGTCTCGGATTAGTCGACGCGACGAAGCTCCTGCAAGCCACAACCTTAGATCGATATCTAAAGTACCACGTTCAAGAATTCGAGAGGACCTTCATCGATAAGTTCCCCGCATGCTCGATTTCCGCCAAAAAACACATCGATCAAAGCACGACAATCTTGGATGTTCAAGGAGTGGTGCGTATTACGTTTTTTATAGTCTCGCCCTTCTTTAAATTAATACGAAACTAGTGTTGTTGATATTTGATCAAAGATTGAACCTTTTTTTTTATTATTATTATTAATAGGGACTTAAAAATTTCAACAAATCCGCGAGGGAACTCATTCAGCGCCTTCAGAAGATCGACGGTGATAACTACCCAGAGACCCTATTCCAAATGTTTATAATCAACGCGGGGTCCGGTTTTAGACTCTTGTGGAACACGGTGAAGTCGTTCCTTGATCCTAAGACCACAGCCAAAATCAACGTGAGCAGCTGCTACATATTATTGATATGTTTTCGGATTGTATATGTTACTGATCGAGTCGATGCTTTTGTAACCAGGTTTTGAGTAACAAATATCAGAGCAAGCTACTTGAGGTCATCGATGCAAGGTACCTACCGACGATTAATACTTTGTTTTTTTACGCATTTATCTTTTATTTTTTATTTTTTATCGTGTATCAGTGAGTTGCCGGAGTTCTTGGGGGGAACATGCACGTGCGAGGACAAGGGTGGGTGTATGACTTCTGACAAGGGCCCGTGGAATGACCCCGACATTATGAAGGTAATTTTTTAGTGCAACTCATATACAGTAAATAAGGTTTCTGAGGCGATTAATTTCTTTGTGCGATTAAAATTTCATTTCCAGATGGTCCGCAACGGTGAACACAAATGCTCGAACAAAGCGGGCATGTCAGCCGTGGACGAGAAGGCCGTTTCAGAGGATGATCAGAAGGCCATTTCCAAGGTACACTTCAATTAAAAAAAAATGCAAAAAATACCCACAACATTTGAGTTAATTGCAGAAATAACCCCGATTCAGGGAGTATTTTGTCACTTTTCAAAAAGTAACTGGGGTTATTATGTAATTAACCTAAAGTTCAGGGTATTTTATGATCCAAAAATAAATCTCAGCCTCTAGCCACGAAAAATACTGGCCGATTTTTTCCGGCTAGAATCGAATCTGACTTCCGAAATGTGGTGTTTGAAGAGAAACAGCTCGTTCGAGTTGAGAAGCGAATCAATTAAAGGTTCGAGGGACTTCAAGAAAAACATGTCTCAGCTAGCTCCTGTTCTCGAAGAAGCCGTAAGTCTACACAAATTTTATAAACATTAACTCTATCTATGTAACTTCATGAGAGTAAAGTAATCATCAAATGCCCTTCAGGAAACCAAAAGCTCCCCCAAGGCACCCGAGCCCGAAGAAAACGTCCAAATGGTTGAGAAATCCGTCGCCGGAAACTGGCAAAAGGCAGCCAAGAACAACAACTTAGCTCTCGCCAAAGGTTTTATTTTCAGCTGTTTTTTTGCAATTACACCAAATTTCAGAGTATCTTTAGTAATTTTTTTTTTTTTTTTTTTATCTTCGGCAGCTTCGGATTTCTCGACGGCCATCACCACCACCACCGCCAACTACATGAAGCATCAACCTACAGACAACAACCTCTTCACGGGGGTGATGACATTCGTGATGGGGGTAATGACGATGGTTCGCATGACACGCAACATGCCCAAAAAGCCCTCTGACGTCGGAGGACTCTACCCCGACGGGGACGGGATGATGAGGGGCGGCCGCCCCCACCCGCACATGCACCACCACCACGGCTACGAGACTCCGGATACTTCCATCTCGAAGGCCGACTACTTGATCATGATGAAACGAATGAACGAGCTGGAGGAGAAGGTGGGCGTTATCGACAGTAAGCCTCCGGCTATGCCGTCGGAGAAGGAGGAGATGCTGACAAACGCTTTGAGCCGCGTGGATGCGTTGGAGCAGGAGCTCTCGGATGCGAAAAAGGTTCGTTTTTTCGAACGTATTTGGGCTTTGTTGTAATTAAACCAAACCTCAGGGGTGGTTTTTGTGATTTACAGAACTACACACTGATCTCTTTTTTTTTTTTGTTTACAGTCTCTGGAGGAAGCTCTGTCTCAACAAGAGGAGCTCATTAATTACATTGAGAAAAAGAAGAAGAAAAAGAAGTTCTTCGCCTTCTGAAAGTTCATATTTGATGAGTTCTATATTATTTTTCTCAACATTGAATTTTTTTTCTGTCAATAAACTTCAACTCTGTTCGTAGTTTGTATTACGAAAATCTCCATGGTCTCGTTTCCTATTGAACTCCTATGCTAACTCCTCTTAAAAATTACTGTGCTTTTTGAGGTGTTCAATAATCTAACTAAAGATCTTACAATAGGGCATGTATATAATTTAATTTTGTGCAATGCAGTTTATAAATAAACTTTAAAACTAATTCAAAATATAATGGCAGAACATACATATAATTCATTTTTCGAATATTAAGGCAAATCAGCAAGTTTCTGAACATCAAGTATTCTTCACAGTAATAGGGTTTTTGTTTTTCAAACAGCACCCAAATCACACCTATAGAGAGGTTTTTCGTGTGGTCACGCAGTATAAACTATAAAGTTTTCATTTTCAATGAAATTTACATCTTAATCACAACTCGGAAGTTACAGACAGGTGCCTCAAAGATCAAAGCTCCCAACTACAGCAGCATATTACCAGCAAGACGATTTTCTCTGGACATTGAAATATAAAATCAGATGAGATTCTTGCGATTCAAGTTATATCAACGGATAATAATCACAAAAGTTATGATCGAGGTTTCCAAAAGTACAACTACTGAACTACTACCTTAAGTTTGATTTTTTTTTTTTTTTTGAAAGATAGTAGGGTAATTAGACCAAACTTCAAGGGTATTTTTGCCGTTAACCCTTACATCATCATTTTTACCAGAAAATAATCAAATTAAACTTCGCTTACCCGGTCCCTGGCATCCTCCTGGCTGTCTATATAAGCAAGCAGTTCCTCTTGTTTCATCAGAGCCTCGTACAAAGCCTGTTACAGATTATCAGTTTTATTAGCAAATAATCTATCGACTTCTAATTTTCATTTGCACTAATCGCTTTCTTGTCTTTGGCAAAACCACATAAAAAATTCATTCCCAAAGCAATATATATATATATAGACACACACACACACACACGCACCTTTTTGGTGGCAATCAATTCTGCTTCCAAGGCATCCACCCTATAAACAGCAGCATCTAGCAATTCCACTTTCTCGCATGGCATCTCGGACGGCTTTGACTGAAGTGTGGTTACTTTCTCTTCGAGCTCGCACAACCTCTTCATTACGGATGACACCAGTTCAGCTTCGGTAAATGAAGGTGTAGGGGATGGAGGCCTGAACTCCTCTTTTGGGCCAGCGGTGAAAGAGAATTCCTGACTAATCAGCTCGGGCTGCAATGAAGCATCCGGAATTTTCTTGGTGACGCGACTTGATAATGAACGGAAGAACATGAAAAGTGTCAGAAGGGCAGCCAGGAGACGAGCAAGGAATTTCTCTGATGCCTTCTGAGAATCAGGCTGTGAAAACATTTCTGTTGATATTACAGAATGTCAGCATCTTTGATACAAGAAAATGTTCCAAGGTTTACTTACACAACCTTACCATTTTTTTCTGAAATGGATGATTGCCAGTTAGTTCACTACCGCGAGGTTATTCATCGCAAGATTAAGAAATTAAATAACATGAATGTATGCTAAATCCGGAGATTGTATTGTTTGTGAAGAGAACATAATCCAAATACCTTCTAAGAATTGATTATCGAATTGAGGTGGTGATACAAGCTTTGATAATAAATCCACCTTAATATCTTGCTCGCAAGAGGTTAGATTATTTTAGTGATTAAAGCTAGAAATAAAAGTGAAAATATGTTTGACTGTTTGACCATAATTGAAATCATACAGATTTATTTGATTCTTCGTTTATTAGTTTATTTTACTTTAATAATCTCGTTTATTAGTTTATTTTACTTTAATAATTAGAATTTGTCTTCCTTGGAATAATTTTCCCGAAATCAAAGTTCGATTTTCTAAATAAAGTTTCATCTGTGGAATTGGAACTTCCTCGCTAGCTATTGCTATTCTATTTGCACTGTGTAAATACTATAAAAAGATCTTTGCACAAATAGCACAAACCTTTAGAAAGGCTAAGCTTTTGAGGGGAAGTTTGTGTCTTCCATCCAGAAACAACAGCCTTATCCACCATAGGAACACAATCATCATATCCTGCAAACTTAACAGCATAGCCAGCTGTTCCAGTTGACTTCGCCTGATAAACAAGTCGGATTACTCCATGGAATCATTGATTTAAAAAACTCGTAAAAGTAACATTTTTTGTTATCAAGTCCTTATTTTCTGTCACTACATTAGGCTTTAACCATACATACCTCCTCACGAACTGGAGTCAACCGAAGGTGTGAGTAACTGCTAGTGGCTTTTGGTGAACCAATGTCTTCAGCTTCAGATCCAGACTCTGCTGTAGACACGTCACTGCCTCCTCTTAACTAAAAACAGGAAGAAGAAAAAAACATAACATATCTCAAGTCAATACACATATGGAGATCAATGTATGCCCCAAACAGGAAAAAAACAACGAGGGAGAGTTTGTGATAGAGAGAGAAGCCATACCAAGGAGGAATGCGACTTAGCATAAACTACCTTCCCGTCGCTGTTGAGGATTTTAACAACCTGCCTGACACGCCGTGCTTCACCACTAAGTACCATCTGCAGCAATAACATCATGGAGACAAAACAATTTACGATCAAGACCAGAATCTAAACAATAAGTATATTAATTAATATGCAAGTTATTAGGACCTTGAGTATCTCTGGATCCTTCCATGGTCCTTTATCAGAATGAAGGCAGCCTCCTTGATCTGCACAGGAGCAAATGCCCCCCAAGAATTCTGGCAATTGGCTAAACCTCCCACAAAAAGGCAAAAAAAATCATTTAAAATATATTTCGTTGATTCGTATTTGACAAGAAAGACAACAAACGCGATGGCCACCCCTCTCACCTGGCATCTATAACTTCAAGCAACTTGTTCTGGTATTTATTACCAAGAACCTGCGACAGATTCAAGAAATGGAGAAAAGCTGAGTATGTCAAGTATACACTTAAATCTTCCAAAACAGAATAAACTGAAACTGGCATACATGAATCTTGGTGGCAGTCTTGGGATCTATAAATTTCTTCACAGTGTTCCACAATAGCCTAAAACCCGGACCAGCATTTATGATAAACATTTGATGTAGTGTCTGCGATTATGAAAGAGAATGTGAATAAAATACCATAAAACAATTTTGAAAAAAATACTGAGCAATGTGAAGAATTCAGGGGTTACTTCAGGATAATTATCGCCATCAATCTTCTGGAGCCGCGTGATTAGGTCCCTTGCACTCTTTGTAAAGTTCTTCAACCCCTGAAAAAAATTACCAGGGTTATTATTTTCTTATAATAGTACCGAGTCAGAAGTTAGCACTGGTGAAACATACCACACCATGAACGTCCAAAATTGTCGTGCTTGAATCAATGTGTCTTTTTGCAGCGATGGTGCACGAAGGAAACTTAACGGCAAAGGTTCTCTCAAATTCTTTCACATGGTATCTTACATAACGATCTATGGTCGTAACTTGCAAGAGTTTGTTTGGATCAACTTTCCCCAGTCTCTCAATGTAAATCGGTCTTCCCTCTTTATCAACCCCGTGATAGCCATGG
Organism: Euphrasia confusa; assembly: GCA_954870475.1. NCBI lineage: Eukaryota > Viridiplantae > Streptophyta > Magnoliopsida > Lamiales > Orobanchaceae > Euphrasia > Euphrasia confusa. The sequence goes on from OX940952.1 coordinate 41,119,665, forward strand.
GGGTAGTAGTTCAAAACTTCATTCACCTCCTTAAATTCAAAATCCTGGTGAAGAAAAATAAAAGTGAGAAAACAACCGGTTCCGTGGAATTAATTTAATTACACATACATAAGTGATAGTGATAGGTAATTAGTAATCACCTCTGCAATAGTATCCGTACCAAAATCTTTCCTCCACTGAATCATTTCAGCCCACATGAGCTTTGTCTTTTCTAGATCAAATTTCCTAGCTTTCAAAAACCTACACATACATGTAGGGAAATTTATAGAGAGAACTGAAAAGTTGTTGAATCACTACAGAATCAAGAGCTTCAGAAGACATTTAAGAATTCAAGACATAATTGTCCATATTTAATTGAGGGTATATAAATCATTTTTGCGAGTTTCTTAATCTGTTTAATCCAGAGATCTACGAAAGAATGCCAAAAGCGAAGGCAGTAATACTATATACTGGGGTACATTTTCTTTTCCCCGAAACTTCCTCACCAACAAATTAATACTTCAATTGATAAGTATATTTACCTCAACATCACATGGTAATCATCAAACTTCTCAGGTAGCAACTCGTCCAAAATCAAGGCTTGTCTAAAAGACTCGACAGATTTGAGTTCCTCGGCATCACGGATATCTTCAATTGAAAGGGACCCAACTCTACCGTCGCTCTTTCTCCGACCACTCTTCTTCTTGAGAGAGTGTTTGAACTTTGAAGATGCATTGAGTGCTTTCTTTTTCAAAGCACTGATTTTTGTCTTCCTTTCATCCTCGGAATTCTCAAAATCAGACCTTCTATCCTTTTTCTCGTCACTGCCAGATGACCCCTCAAAGCCTGTTTATTGGATGACAATATGATCAGATATCGGTGTCAGCATAAAAACAACAAATCTACACCGAGAATTTCAAAGGCACAATCTCTAAAATTCATTGCTACAAACAAGGAAACAACAGTCTTTCAACCCCAGATGATCAAAAAGTCGTAAATCATATCGGTTTAAATAACAGAACAATGTTACATGGTTCATACTACTACACTTTTATATTTTATGACTATTTTTTAACTCTGATTGTATAGCAAATAAACGAACGAATTCAGTCGATTTTCCTTGAACCAATTAGACCTACAAGCAGCTCAAGATAGACTAATTCATCCCAAATTATAACACAATCCACAGCTACAGTTCGCTTACAAGGCCTAGCGAGTCGATCCAACGGTCCTGACATCGACGAATTCTCTATGATCAAAGCGCTGGACGACCTATAATTAAATAAGTACAAAAATTAATAAATAAATGGTTTATTAACTCAGAAAAACACATTATAAGCGGAACCTCCGAAAGCACAGGTCTCAAATCGAATCCGTAACAGTTAGAATAATAATAATTAAAAAATGAACGAAAACGGTCGAAATAAATACACGAATTTGTATCGCCGGAAAATTAATCGCGGCGACGGATAACGAGTCGGGGCGGCGATTACTGGAGATTGGAAGGGTTGAAAAATATGAAGTTTGTCGGTAGGTGGTGGTAGTATAGGGAGAGTGTGAGACCGGGACACGTGGCGAGAAGAGCGGGCCGAGGGGTGAAAGAAGGAGGAGGTGCCGGCGGTAAGTCCAGCAAAATTCCAAAAGCGATTTATTTTTAATTAGATATTTTACAGCGATAAAGGTTTTACTTTGTGTGTATTTTGAATAGTGATTAAGCAATCATTATTATTCGGTGCCGTGATTCTCTGTACAGTGCTGTACAGTTAATCTGGTGCGCGTGCTTTGCGCCTGGTGTTTGTACAGAAGCGTGTGTTCGTTTTATTTTGACTCTTTCACGTGTAACCGAAGAAAAAGGAAAATTAAATAAATACTCCCTCAATCCCTTAAAACAATGCACACTTTCCTTTTTGTTCATCCTTAAGACAGTGCACATTCCATAAATGGAATGTCTTTTCACAATTTTTCTCTCAATACATTTTTATTTACCACCACTACTTTTTCAACTAACTACTTTATTACTTACACATCAATACCTATTATATCCCTACTTTATATTATAAAATACACAAAAATTTACTTTTTCTTGATCAACGTGTAAATTTCTCTATGCATAGTTTAGAGGGAAAGAGGGAGTATCAAGGTTTTATACATTGTAGAGTACTACTTACTAGGTAGAAACTAAGGTCAAATTATTCATAAAAATAAAATTTAAATTAATTTAATATTGTAATAAAATAAATTGAAAAGTGGAAAATGAATTTTCAAATTGATAAAAATGATAATTTTGTTGAGTAACATGTTGAATAAAATTTCAAAAGATACATATTATTTGATCAAGAGGCATGAGGGTGGGGTGAAGTTTCTCGTATTTCTTTCTAATAAAAAAAATTCAAAAGATATTGACAATCGAAAGTGATATTTTGACAAATAACTAAACTTTGTTATGAATAAATATACTCCTCTGTCCCAGAGTAATAGGAAAAACTGGTTAACGTTGACTTGTTTTGTCCGTCCAATACATATGATAAAAGGTATTCAAAATTATGAAAAAATAACTAAAATATAATTTAACTATTGAATTTTATTTTAGTTATTTTTTCATAATTTTTGTATATTGTTTATTATGTGTATTGAACTGACAAAAAAAGTCAACGTTGACAGTATAATCTTTTTATTTTATAGTAGTATTTTTTTTTCTTGTTTCCTCCGGAAGTGTCTCAACTTTTACGTGAGATGTAGTAATTTTTTTTTTAATTTTTTTTTTTTTTGCAGAGGTAGTACTGTAGTATTTCATTTAGTTTTTTATATACACTCTATATAAATTATCTCACATTTCACCTTCATATTGCACATGACCGAAAGAAGTATTCTTTCGTGAAGTGCAATTAACGTTAATATTTACCCCTTAAAATTACCAATTAATTAGTCTCCCTTTAAGAAACCCACTTGAATTAAACTTCATGTACACGGATGTTAATTAACTTCTCCAGCTTTTGTTAAGCACTTTCTTTTACCAGTCAAATGACAATTATGACCCTACTATATAATAAAACCAAAACAAAAAACGATCTTTATTTTTTCACCCGTATCGAACAAAATCTATTCTAAATGAATGTGTGATGTAACATTTTTTTACCCATATCCAACAAAATCAATTCTAAATGAATGTGTCGCGCACAAATATGTGCATTTACATATTTAGCTCATAATCAATATTTCAACAACTATTTTCATTATTCACTTGGTTATTGTTTGGTAGTTGATTACGTATAATTTTAAAGTTATTTAATAAATAATAAAAAACAGTTTATCGATTTTTATAAATAAAAAAAATCAGAATTTATAATATCCTGATTTATTTTAGTGTTGAATAATTGTTTAGAATTTATTTATATTTTAATAACTTTCTCTTCGAGTGGGATATGAACTTATGAATTAAGTATGATACTCGTACATTAGTGCAATCGCTTGATTGGGCCGATGCTTTCGCCTGGTCCAGTAATGGAAATTGTACAGGTCCAATCAAAAGTTAATACGCCCTCCTTCCAGTCCAACTAATTAATGCGTTTAAATTCGGTTCAATATAATTTATTTTAAAATTTTAATAAATAAAATAAAATTAAAATAAACAAAGAAACGACATAAAATAATTCTTATTTTACTTTTTTAAATGTTTCACTAATTTGGTCTTACTTTTTGTTTTTACAATTGTACAAGTTTATTAAATCAAATAATTAGAATCACATTACTAATTTTACAAATAAAATAATACTTGTATATATTTAACTCTCAAACAAGACTATTTTATTGGAATAGTGAAAATAATAGTAATTAATGTATACAATTATTTAATAATTTTTAAAATAACTAGTATAAAAGAATTTGACACCATACATTAAATATGATATTATATTGTGAACAAAATAATTGATTTTGATATTAATCCTAATTTAATTCTAATTACTATAGTACTATTTTTTTACTCTCTCCAAATTATATGTGCATTTTATTTTTTTAACCTGTAATAATGTGCACATTTTTTTTTCAATATGAGATATACCTCGAAATATTTCAACTTATTTTTTCACCAAAATTTTAAATTCCACTTATAAATTATCTACTTTTAAAATTAAAATAAAGAGAACATGTTTATTTATATTCTTTTTTGAAAAGTAAATAAATTATATTTTTCTTGATTTGCATGATAAATAATACTCTCTTGTCGTAGCTCTTTTTTAATTTACAAATGAACTGTCTACAGTACGATGCACAAAGAGTATTTGATATTCTAAAATCTTATTTATATTCTAAATAATACTAGTAATTCTTAATATTTTAAAATAAAAGTAGCAAAATAAACTATACTTTTGATACTTGTGTATTTTCTAAATAATAATTCGTAATATTTTAACATAAAAAAGCAGAGTACAAACCATAAAATGGTGTTGTGAAAATTTCAATAAAAATCTACTTGTGTATTTTCTAAACAATAATTCTTAATATTGTAACATAAAAAGCAGAGTACAGTTAATCATAAAATGATGTTGTGAAAATTACAATAAAAATATCATTTTAAATAGGTAAATACCAACTTTTAGCATCTTGCATACATGTATATATCACGGATCAAAGAAAAAAAATGATAAAAAAAATGGGGTCACTCAAAAAACTCAACTTGATGTTACTCTTCACCAACATTTGGTGCTATAATCTAAATAAGAGTAGTATATTTAATTAATTAAATCAGTCAATTATTTTTTGAGTTTACTATAATAATGATTACTTTGGTTGTTAACGATGAATAAAATAGTACTTACATTCCTAAACTATTAATCAATCTAATTTTACATTAAAATATAAATATAAATTAGTAAAAATTAATGTAGAGCACAGAACTAAAAATAAATAAAAAAGATATTCGTATATAAAATTGATAATTTAGTACAGTGCTTAAATTTTATTGTTTTATTAATGTTTTATTATTATTAACTTGTATTAAGAAAATACTAACTACACTTTTTAGAAAATTAAAGAAAAACGTTATTTAAATAAGTATATTTTGTGTTGTAATTTCGGCTCTCAAAATTACTCCACACAAAATAGCTTGAAATATACTCAAAATTACTCCACACAAAATAGCTTGAAATATAAAATAGATGGGGAAAAGAAAACGATATAAAAGATAGAACACGAATTTACATGGAAACCCAAAATAGAGAAAAACCACGGGAGGAAGAGAAAATATCACTATAATCGAATCAACGGGGTTACAAATATAGATCTCTCAATAGATCTATCTCACGAAACTCTCTCTCTCTAGAAACGCTCTCACAAAACGATGTTCTCAATAACACCGTGGCTCACGATATTCTCAATAATATCGATCTCTCAAATTAATGCTCTCAATAACATTAATCGAGTTGTGATGCTCTCGATAACATCATACTAATAATCAAGTATGAAGATCCCTATTTATAGGTGTAGCAAACCCATAAAATAGGTAACAATAGGATTAGGAATAAAACCTTTTTATTCCTATTCCAAATAGAACTCAAATCCTCTTTCCAAATAATATAATTATATCTCCAATATAATTATATTCCTTAATTCGATTGGATTCGAGACACCATTCAACAAATCTCCACCTTGACGAGAATCTTCTACAACCCAAAAACCAAAAGTCACCTAGACTTCAGACGTCGATTATAGCGATCTCCACTTTCTCCTCCACCGGCCCCCGCGGGCTCCTCAATAACTAAAATTGACTAAGTCCGACCCTCGTCGAAACTTAGTCCCCAAATGTGATTTCCTCACCCAAATTGCTTTGTACCTCTTGCGTGCTCTACTGGCATCCCCGCAACACAAAGCACTACTATTCGACTCCCTCGAGTCGCGAAAACGAGCCTCGTCGTTTGTACTAATATGAGTGCCCGGACCACCCATCCATAAAGCCATCGATTTATCCTTAGCGAGCATCGCATACTCAGCTTCCCCAAGACAGCTTGAACCAACGGGTACGATTACGTCGCTCCGAGTAACCGTAGATCCTTCTAGGACATAAAGTCCTCCGGTCTTTTTCTCTCCTCGAATCACTATACGAGCAGGACTGCTCACCTCTAGAACTCCACCTCCAGCGGAGTAGTGATAACCCTTCTCATCAAGGGCACTGAGAGATATAAGACTCACCCTCAAGTCAGGAACGTGCCTCACATTGTCAAGTGTTCGAATCACTCCGTCGAACATCTTGACCCGGATCCTCCCAATGCCAAGTATCTCACACGGTGCACCATTCCCCATAGCCACAGTCCCAGTACTGGCCAAAACATCATATGTATCAAACCAACCCTTAAAGGGACACATATGATATGAGCATCCGGAATCCAAAATCCACTCATCGCACGCTCGTGATCCCAAATCAGACGCCAGAAGAAGATCTCCATAATATTCTTCCGCAAAACCGACCTCCGGTTTGCTGCTCTGATTAACAGAATCGTCCTCGCGATTCTTATCCTTCAATCTCGGACAATCTTTCACGATATGGCCCTTCTTCTTGCAATAATAACATTCTCGTTCTCCCTTCGACCGAGAATATCCCTTAGACCTTCGGCTCGCCCCACCTTGGACGTTAAGGCCTTCACCTATTGCATCAGACCTTCCATCAACGAGAAATTTCATCCTCTCTTTAGAATGCAGCGCATCGACTACATCCTGCCTAGTAAGGGTTTCCCGGCTGTAGAGCAACGTATCCCTAAAATTTGCATGAGAAGGAGGCAAGGAACACAATAACCACAACGCCAAGTCTTCACTATCGTACTTTATCCCCAAATTCTCGAGATCCGAGACCGTCTCATTAAAAGCAGATAAGTGATCTTGCAAATTACCTCCTTCGGGCATCTTGTGAAGAAATAATTTTTGCTTGAGATGTAGCTTGCTCGTCAAGCTCTTCACCAAACAAAGCTCCTCGATTTTCTTCCACATGTCTGCCGCCGTCTTCTCGTGCATCACCTCTTCCAATATAGAGGTAGAGAGATGTAGCCCAATAACCCCCCTTGCCTTTCGATCCTTCTTCTCTTTCTCCTCCGTCTTCAACGTGCTTGACATCTTATCGAGCCCCAACAATGTCTCGTCTAGATCCAATTGCGCCAAGATCGCCTCCATCTTGAATCGCCACGTCGAGAACCGAGTGTTCCTATCCAACATCGGAATATCGTACTTCATCGCCATCTCCGAAAAATATTCTCAAGCTCCACAAGAATCCCAAGTCGCGAACTCAGGCTCTGATACCACTTGTTGTAATTTCGGCTCCCAAAATTACTCCACACAAAATAGCTTGAAATATAAAATAGATGGGGAAAAGAAAACGATATAAAAGATAGAACACGAATTTACGTGGAAACCCAAAATAGGGAAAAACCACGGGAGGAGGAGAAAATATCACTATAATCGAATCAACGGGGTTACAAATATAGATCTCTCAATAGATCTATCTCACGAAACTCTCTCTCTCTAGAAACGCTCTCACAAAACGATGTTATCAATAACACCGTGGCTCACGATATTCTCAATAATATTGATCTCTCAAATTAATGCTCTCAATAACATTAATCGAGTTGTGATGCTCTCAATAACATTATACTAATAATCAAGTATGAAGATCCCTATTTATAGGTGTAGCAAACTCATAAAATAGGTAACAATAGGATTAGGAATAAAACCTTTTTATTCCTATTCCAAATAGAACTCAAATCATCTTTCCAAATAATATAATTATATCTCCAATATAATTATATTCTTTAATTCGATTGGATTCGAGACACCATTCAACATTTTGCATGCGTAGAAGTTATGAGCAACGTCGCTATCACAAAGTTAGGACATACTGTTCTACTACTCTGATGTATATTGTATCCCATAAAAATGGTATTACTTCCTAAAATATAAAAGGAAGTATGATCATTCTTGTGATCAGTAGAAATGATCAGCAGTTAACAATTGTTTTGTACCATAATGAAGGAACCACCAACGAGAGAGAGACTTGTTGAGTTGTAGCCTGTAGGAGTAGTACTAGTTTGAGAGACTTTTTTGGTAGATTAATAAAAAATGTTAGTACTTCTTTATTTCTTGATAACATAATAAAGAGTAAAAATTTATTTTTTAAGTCAGAAAAATAAATTATTCATGAACAAAGTTTAAAATGTTGTTATATAAAATAACGATAAAATTATATTTTAAAATTAAAAAATTATAATTATTTTTTGATATATCAATTACTGTGATATATTAAAAAATGTAGCAATTATTAAGACTTAAAGAAATTACTGTGATATATTAAAAAATGTAGCAATTATTAAGACTTAAAGATTGATAGGGTATAAGTTTGTAGACAAGCCGAGCTTGACGACCTCGTTTGAACAAGATGATATATAAATGAGGCAAATAATAATAATAATAATAAATAATGAGAATAGATTGGCCACGCTCAATAGACGCTAGTTAATAGTTTTACTATACACTGATAATGTTTTACCTTAAATATTTATCTTCTACATACTTGTTTAGAGTTAAGCAAATGTTCAAGGTCTAACTTACTATATATGGTTTAAAATCATTATTTAATAATAACAAATCCAATCAATTTTCGAGTCTTATAAAAAATGGATATAAGTATGCGCATTTTTCTACGAGTAGTACAATAGAAAAACTCCGTCATATTTTTTCTATAAAAAATAATATAAATATAAAAATAATATATATACAAAATTATCTATCTTTAAATTCACAAAATCAATTTAATAGTTTTGAATAATAAAATTTGACAATATATGTGTAAAAATTATGTTTAACATACAAATTGAATAAACTTTGATCATATACTATATGTTATTGATTTTGATAAATGTTTCAAGTCATCTTAAACATATGTTAGTCGAGGGTTGTTAGCTCAGTTGGTTGAGCACTTGAATTGGGGACTTGAGGTCTTTAGTTCGAATCTCAAGACACTGCAATTGACTTAGACAAAAAAAAAAACATATGTCTGCAATTGACTTAGACCAAAAAAAAAAAACATATGTTATTGATTTTAATAAATAAAAATATTATTAATGTATTATTTAATCTTTTAAGACATGACTTCAAAAATGTATTATTTATGATAAGGTGTTACTGACCCAACTTTGACATGGAATTTATTTTAATTTATAACTGGTCACAAGTTGGACTTAAATTTTTTATTACTACAGAAGTTTATTCTTATATAGAGTATTACTAAATAAAATTTCTATTGTAGTAGTAATTTATTTAAAAAAAACAAATTTCTATAAAAAAGTGTTTTTTTTTTTCACAAAATACAAAAGAGTTGTGACCATTAGTCTAGTTTGGAAAGAATATTAATTATATTTGTCTTTTTCACCACGAAGGTTAGTCTTAAAATCTAGTTTTATGAAAGTAAAAAGTCCTTTTTCACCTTCAGGTTTGATACAAATGTTGCTTCCCAGCTATTTCCTGGACGCGAATCGCACCGCACATGTCCCATCACTATACCCCACACAACTAAATTCCAATCTCCACATTATTTTTACTTTTAAACGTATGGTTTGAGACTTTGAGCATAGTAAAAACTATTGTAATATTTAATCCTAATTATTTTGCAAAAAACTTATATTCATATAATTCAATGATTTTAGTTGAATTCTTTTAATGGATCGCACTTGAGACGTACATGATATTTTATCATAGAATTATTTCTTTTGCTATGCCTATTGTTATACTTAAACATGATTTTTAAAGTACAAAATGTATTCAATTTATTCATTTATCTTAATTTTTGTGTGATATTAATTCAACTTAATAAATGTCACACCCAAAATATAATTATGTGAAGTTTAATTAAAAACAATCAAATTCAAATTAAATAAATTAATATTGTGTTTTTCACAAAATTACCTCACTCCACACCTTTTTTCCCTCAGCGTATTGAGAATAAAATTTATCTTTTTATTTATTTTCATCCTTTGATGGTCTATAAAATTCACACCCAAGCCATCAACTTTCTTCCCCCTTTCTCTCCCTCACCCTCACCCTCATTTCACATAGTAATATTAGATTTTAATTTTAAGTAATTCTTTGTTTTGATCTAAGGTTATTACAAAATCAATATTCATGTTCAATCTCTCCGGTATTCATGTCTGCAATTCTGAACCATGAACTCTTTTTGGTGTTAGGGTTTATGATCAATTCCACTCACAGGCTCAGGACCCATTTAGTTCAATCTTTCTCTGTTGTTTTCCTCTACTGGTTTTACTACATTTCGTGACTTTCATCATCATTGTTATTATTATTATTATTATTATTATTATTATTATTATTATTATTATTATTATTATTATTATATTTTGTAATAATCTACATATATAAATAAAAAATAATGGACTCATCATCGTCAAATTCATCGGGGCAGCAGCAACAGAATTCGGGGTGTGGGGCCGGTCTGGTGGATCAGAGGAAGAGAAAGAGAATGATCTCGAACCGGGAATCGGCTCGGCGGAGCCGGCTCAAAAAGCAGAAGCACCTGGACGGCTTGATGGCTCGAGTGGCTGAGCTGAGGATGGAGAACCAACAGATTATCAACGGCTTGGCCGCCACCTCGCAGAACTTTCTGACTGTTGAGTCAGAGAACGCCATCTTGAGAGCTCAGCTGGCCGAGCTCAGCCACCGGCTCCGGTCGTTGGATGAGATCGCCAGCTTCGTCGTCGCCGGAGACGGCGGGTACGTGGCCCTAGCCGAGCCCGTGGCGGAGACGGAGGCGGCTTACGGGATGGCTGAGTTCGGGAACGGTTATTGGAATTGTTCGAGCCAGCCGATAATGATGTCGGCTTCGGCTGATCATGGGTTCTTGTATTAATTATTTTTATTATTAGATATAATATTAATAAAATAAAAATATATTGGTTGCTAGAGTATTATCTGTAATACTTACTGTATTACTAGTAATACTTAGTAGAGTGAGCTCGATGAATGAAAATAAAAATATACTATATACCTATCGCAACATAAATAAAATTGTGGCTCTCGATCCATGTTATATTTTGCAATCGATCTATGTACACTGATTATTTACTAACGCTTTTATAATTACTTATATATTTATACATAACTCTCTTTAATTGAGTTATTAAAGTGTATATCTGCTAGTTGCTATTACTTGTTCTTTTAGTGTGTTCAAATTAGCAACAAAGGAATACTTCCTATTTTTAACAATATTTATATAAAAAAATCAAAAATAATATATTTACCGGTTGGTCCTGTAATATATGAAATTACTTATATAATTATGGCAATTTCTATAGTGCAACATAGTGTACGGTGTATTGTACACATAGTATTTATTGTAGTGTATTATTAATAAAGATTACTTTGATATATAATGAATATCTTAGTAAATGATAATTTATACTTTTATTCATTGATGATTTTAAGAATGATGATTTTTAATTGTTCAATGATGATTATTCATTTTTAAAATGAATATCTTTTATATTTAACTTATATTTTGGTGTACAATATATCGTACACTTATGTGTACAATAGACGGATTGTATAATTATACGGAGTATGATTTTATTTTATTTTGAAAAAATTAAATGTGGGTTTTTCGGTGAAATTGATGATATGAGTCATATGACAAAAATTTCCGACTGAGCCAACTTAGGTAGATGATATTATCTTGTAAAATAAAAAATGCTTTGAAATATAAAAAAAGTATTTTTATTCTTTTGAGTCACTAGGAGTATTATCTTGTAAAATAAAAAATATTTGTATTCCTTTTTGTTTTCGCATCTTTACGAATATAAATATAAATATTTTTTAATAAATAAACTATATCAATTAATTTTTTAATTAGATAAATTGAATTTAATAGTGGTTATTGAAAAAACATCAAAAATTGAAATATAATTGATTCCTTGATTATATGAGGTGAAAAAATATACTAATATTTTTATTAAATACATTTAGTTTAAAATATTTTTTACAAAGTTGTTACTACAAGTTTTACAAAGCACTATTAAAAATGACCAAATATCTACATAAAATAACCAAAGCAAAAGTTGATGCATAGTGATAACATAAGAAAAGAAAAAAAAAATGAAAAGACAATGACAAGCACCATTGAAAAAAAAAGGGTGCCAAAATGCAAGTTGGTAATAAAATAGGATATTTATATTCTTTAGATTCCAATATTTTGTAATATGAACTGAAAAAAAGGAACAAAATCAAATCAGAGTTCCCTATATATGCTTTGTGAATTGGTGATGGTGAAAAACTGTCAACCCATCTTGTCTTTCTTTTAACATTGTTTTTTATTTGATGATGGACAAAAAATTGTTTTTTAATTTTATTTTTTTAAAGTGAAAAAAGCTGCCATGTTTTAGTCACAATCTAATGTTGCAAAATCAAAGTGTATGTTGTTTATCTCACTTTCCCAAACCTTTGGCTTTGTACCATGTTAGGCAGTCAATTCAACACATATCCCAAGCAAACCAGCCATCAATTTAAAATTACCAAAATGTCCTCACAAGAAAGGCATGTATCTCTACTCAATTTTAAGTAGTACTTGTACATATCAGAAAATACAATTACAGTATAATGATAACATTTAAATACTACAATTACATCAAATAATACAAGACCACCAAATAAACATCAATAATCTCGATTATTTGTAACAAAATGTTAATAATAACTTTAATATTTTTTGTAAAAGACAACATTTTATCTAATCACGCTCTGTTTTGGCTATATAAAATATTGTTAAATAATTAAAATTATGGTCTTCACCTTCCACCCAACCAAAAAATAGAGTGAACCAAACCTCATTCTGATCCATCTATTTTTGCAAGTAAGGAGGATTCAGAGGTAAGCCCCTTAAACAAATGAATTCACTTTGTCTTTAACACTTAATTATACATATGTAAACTATAGTCTCTCGGTCTCAAAAAAAAATTGCACTACTTCCTTTGTAAATTACACATAATGTAGTGCAACTTCTTTAGAATTGAAAGAGTAAATATGAGATACATTTATAATTTAAAATCCGTGTCAAAAAATTAGTCATTTGTCTGGGAGAGACAGAGAGGGAAGAACCAAAAGTCACGGAGAATGAAGAACCAAAAGTTTGAACATATAACATCTACAGACTACAAGCATCTCCATTGTTGAGAATTTGGTTTCATGGATTAATTACCTAACCTAAAGTACCCTTGTCCTTATTCATCGATCAATCAGAGATGATTGGGAGGTTTGGATGAAAAGACAAAACAACACACAATAGTGAAAATAAAAGGCAATTACATGAATAGTACTAGTATAATGTTAGGCACGAGAAGTTACCAGGAGTCTAGAACCACTTTATTTTTAATTGGACTCTTAGTGTTTTATAAGAATTTGCACACTTTTAAATAAAATAATAATTACAATTTAATTTTTTCAATAATCATTTATTTACATTTATTTATTAATTGAATTATTACAAAATAAATATATATTACACTTTGTAGTTTGTACTTCATAATTCTTCAACAAAGTTTTAAAAATGAGAAATAATATTATTATTTTTATAAGGAAGAGAGACGAGAAACTCCTCCCCACTCGGAGTTTTTTCGATCGAGTAGGATGTAAATCAAGGGATGTGCCCGAGTATCAGACATTTGCGGAAAAGAGCCAACATGCCAAATTTCAAGACAAATTTCATAATATATCAATAAAAATTTGCTCCGAGATTCGAACATTGGGTCGCCGAAAAATTACACGTCACCGCTTACCTTTAATTTTTTTCACACCAAAGACAATCTAATATAAACATTTGTATTGAGAAATTTAATACTCACTTTATCTCGTCAATATTAAAACAAATAGACACTGAGATAATTTTTTATTATTATTATGTTCATAGAAAATACATTTTAAAGTAAAAAAAATATAATCTAATTTTTTTTTTTTTTTTTTTGTTGGAAAATACGTGTTTAATTTTTAAAAGTGTAAGAATGTAAATAAGAGAGCAATACAAATTGTTAGTAAAATTTATGAGTGTAATTGAAGGGAAAAAAGTGACAATTAATCAAGGAAATATACTCCATATATGAGTGGGTACCATTTAAAAGTTGAAACAAGGGCAAAATAAACAAGCTATGGCTATTGGGCACTACATTTCTTAAAGAGTCAAAAGTGACTTCAGCTTTGGGATATGTAAATAAAGGAAAGAGAAGCAAGGACATTTCACGCACTCAATAAAGAGCAAACAAAACAAATAGAAAATTGAAAAAAAATAAGTATATGGTGCCCTAATTAATAAATACTAATACAGTACAATATACATTATGTTAAAATTATACTACTTTTGTCATATCACAATAGTAACATTTATTTTGTAAATTACAAAAGAGATGACTATTATGACAGAGATAGTAGTAATTTGGGATGTTCACTTTTGTGAGTTGTTATATGTTTGATGAATTTTATGTTAATTTTGAACTTTAAATCATCCTTGTGATATGTTTTATGATTTTTTATTTGAACTTTAAAGCATCTTTTAATCCACTAAATCTCAGTTATCTATTTAAGTTAAGACATAATATTCTCAACATGTTAAAAGTATAAATATGTTTCTTTCTTTTTGTTCAAATTCATATAAAAATTTAAATTAAATTAAGTAGGGAGTAGTATCAGCCACAAAAGGAGATGCACCTTTTCATTTGTGTCATAGCACTAAAAGAGTATATAAAAAAAAGGTGTTCGAAAAGATGAAAATACTCAATGAACTTTGTATTCAAAAGAATGCCTAAATATTTTTGCTAGTCCCACAAGCAAGTTGTTTTTGTTTTAAGTTTAATTAAGCTTTTGTTTTCAATTAATTAGTCATAATTTACGTTAAAAAAATCATTTTCGATTCACTCATTTTTTATCGAATAATTTAAAACCCACAAGAAACTGAGAAAGGAGTGTTACTACTAAACTATTTTAAGTTTCATGATGGGCTACATTTAGGCCCAGAATTGTCACTACTGATATAGCCCATCACAACTATGCTTTTTTGTTTCGTTCTTTTCGGCCCAACTATAACTTTTATTTATAACATTTATTTGGCTTAAAACATTTACTTTTCAACTATAGATTATACTGTAGAATTTAAACTTAGCATTAAAGGTGCACTTCCTGTTACAAATTTGAGTCATATCAAATATAATTTGTTCTACTATTATTTTTCAAAAAAGTGAGTAGTTCTTTTGTTATTTATAAAAGAATTGCACATGGTTTTGAAAAATACAGGGAGTTCCTATCAATTTAATCAAATAATTATAAATATTGAAAAATTCTAAAATATTTGTTGATAAGGATCTTTTATTAACCTAACTAATTAACAATCTTTAACCCGTGTAAGGGCAACAAAGAATATAGACTTAAATACACTTTAATTGACAGTATAATTACACAGTCAACAATCACTCAATATGAATTTATGATAGAGTACTAGTATATCAAAAGTATATGTTTATGCCCAACTCTTGCCATCAATAAATGAAATACTCCTCGTACCGTATAGTATTATTATCCCAAATTAATTTACTTATTTTTCGAGTCTATTTCGGTAATAATACACACTGAGACAGTATTAAATCACAAAAAAAAATGACGAAGAATACCGACTCACAACCAGTAGCAGGAATCACACAATCCCAAATCCAGATCTCTGATTTGTTTCAGGGGAAATTCAAGCATCGAATCTTCTTCCCCGGAGAAGATCAAAACGATCTTGATTTTCCGCTGCCCCAAATCAATCGTTTTCGTAAGTCTCTCTCTGTAACTCCTTTTGTTTCCTCGCCATTAATAATTATTTTGCTGATTATTTTCTGTAATTATTGCTAAATTCCAATTCCAGCATGTTCGTTTTGTGGGGGTTTCCTGCATTTCTCGATTTTCTGAATAAGGTAAGAAATATTTTTTACGCCTAAATTAGCTGAGTGGAAAATTGATGGAAAAAGAGTATTACGAAATATTGGGAATCGAAGTGGAATCCTCTCATGCAGAGATCAACAAGGCTTACCACCGACAGGTAACCTGTTTTTAATTACTTCTAATTCTCAGAATTCAATGTTTAGCTTGATTGCTTAATTCATAGGGCTATGCTTGACATAGTCTCATAGATATCCTGTTTCGATATGTTGAAATATACGACTGAATGTTGTGTTTAATTTTGTTCGATTTATGATAATTTCATTATAGGCAAGAGGAGTTCACCCCGATAAGAATCGAGGAGACCCCGAAGCTGCTGCCCGAGATTTCTCTGTAAGTTACAACTTGTTCATTTGGAGCTGTACATTTGGTATTTTAAACATCTTGTACAGTTGTACTCTCTTCGTTTTCAAAAAATGTGTTGTTTATGTTTTTGTTTTTCACGTGAATGACGGAGTCGAGAAAAAAAATTAATTTTAATTACTCTAGGAATAATACGTACACGAGTGAATTGAACAAGTGTAGCTACGATACACGACTGAGGTTAAAATAGGGAAAAACCGTTGAACAAAACTTATTCCGAACCTTTTTTTCTTGGTGTTAAACAACACATTTAGCTGTCAAATCTTGCCCTTCTTATTTTGTTTGCTTGAATTTATTAATTCAGTTACTCGGTGAAGCCTATCAAGTACTAAGTGACCCTGAAAAGCGCGAAACATATGACAAGTATGGGAAAGAGGAATTGCCAAAGTAAGTAAATTTGACACGCCTATAAATACTAAATTCCAGTGACTTTTGTGATCTTTGATTGCGCACTACTATTTTTTAAAGGGATTATGTGGTTGATCCAACGGTTCTGTTTGGAATGATGTTCGAAAATGAAACTTCCGAGAACTATGTTGGGCAGCTTAAATTGCTTTCTTCACCACCCTCCGAATTTGATCCGACTTTATCTCCTGAATTTCAAAAGCCGAAACTCGAGAAGATAATGAAGGTTTAACTTGATTGCTTTCCCTTTTTTTTGGCGAATTTTTAAATGCTTCTTCTAAGAGTGGCTTAACCAACAATTTTTCGTCTCTTCTCGTGAAGGCATTGCAAGAGGAAAGGGAACAGGCTCTCATTAAGATTCTGAAAAATAGTCTCGAACCATACGTGAAAGGTCAAAAGGATGATTTTGTAGATTTCGCAAAATCAGAAACGCACCGTCTTGGCAAAGCTGGTATGAGTGTGTGATTTTCACTTGATTTTGGATGTATTTTCTTTTCCTAAAAGGTAATTGGCAAATTAATCATTTTTTAATCATATATTATCTGCGTGATAAGCCCATTTAAGCTGTGTAATTCTCAGCATTTGTATGGAGACAGAGTGACAATTACATATGCTATTGTTCAGATAATTAAGACGTTTTTTTTATTATAAGAAAATCCTGTTAAATTAGCCAACAAAAATAAGAGGAAAGGAGAGGATTTTTGAAGTGTGTAGTCAACTAATGTTGCTTTGCAGCTTTTGGCAAGGTTATGCTGAACACTATTGGATACATATATTCGAGACAAGCTGCGAAAGAAATCGGAAAGAGGAAGCGGTATATGAGGGTCCTTTTTCTAGGAGAGTGGATTCGGGGTAAGAGACACACTAGAAAGACACAGTATAGAGCGGCTAAAGGTAACAATACTAGTTCAAAGCTTCTTATAATCTAAATGACGAAATGAGTTCTGTAAAGTGATTATCGCTTGCAAGATGTGGTCGTCAATTTTTTTTTTTTTGAAAAGTAAACGTTTGTGCTTATGGCCTGCATATATATATATTTATTAGATACATTTTGTCTGTGAAATGATTGAATCTTGAGACTGTGATGGGATAGTTACGATATGAATATGTAATGATGGAAATTGATATACTATATAAAGTAATAATGCTCGACTATGATCTCTATATAGAAATATGTGAGTGTGAGTATTTGAACATCACAATTTGTGAGAAATTATGGTAAACAGGAGTACTTCTCTTATGGAGGAAGACTCAAAAGATTTTTGTATCCTGTATCCAATCGCTGGCTCATATTTCTGATTATGCTTTTTAATCATATACAGCACACTCTTACACTTGCTCCATAAAGATTATTGTTTACCTTGTTCGTATTTTTTCCGCAATAGCTGCTATCGCCTGCATTCAATTGCGGGAGGAATGGAAGAGGTGCAACATGGAAGAAATCAAGGATGAGAATTCTCTGAAAGCAGCTCAAGAGATAAAAGACCGATTCTTTTATTCTTTCTGGAAAATGAACCTTCCCGATATCGAGATGACCTTATGTCGTGTGTGTCAAGCGGTACATCAACTCTTTAGTAACCACATTTTAGTAACCACATTTTTTTTTATGTTAAACAGTCCGCTTGTTGCACTTTTCAGGTTCTCAAAGATCCCACTGCTTCCAAGGATATTCTTCTTTTGCGCGCTCGTGGATTGAAAAAGCTCGGTAACATTTTCATCGTAAGTTGACTATAATTGACCTAGTGAGTTTTAGTGGTGTTCCCTTAGTAAGGAAGTTAACTCGTTTTAGTGCTGGCTTTTAGGGTGCAAATGAAAGATGAAGAGGCTGTGAAGCTTTGATTGGTTTTTAAAAACCGAGATCGAATTATTCACGTGGATGATGATATATTTAACTTTTTGATGCCGAAGTCATGAGGGATTTCAATATATCGAATGAAAAATGTTTCTACATATTTCTTGTTCGTATGTAGTGTCACTACTACAAAAACAGCCTTCTACATCGGTTAAAAATAGCTAAATTACAACGGTTCATGAACTGATGTCATAGCTCCCGATGTAAATTACCATAATTATTTACATCAGTCCTGGAACCGTCGTAAATCGCATTCTCTCACATCGGTTGTTATTTTAACCGATGTATTGTCAAGTGCATTCTCACACATCGGTCATTGTTTTAACCGATGTACCTTTGTATATTTTAACATCGTTTTTATCTTAACCGATGTGAATATGTAGCATTTATTTATATATATATATATATATATATATATATATATATATTATTTATCATTATTATCAAATTTTCAAAACCTAAATAATTATATTATTCAATACGCCAAAACAACAAAAAAAAACAAATGACAATTCAACACAAACTTTAATAAACCAAAAATTAAGTTCACACTCTACACATAAGTTAACATTCTAAAGTCTAAACCAATCCTATACAGAAGATTCTTCTTCTCCGAAATACGTACAATACAATATAATTAACTAGTCCGTCTCGTCTTGTCTCTGGATCTATCTCATTTGAAATTTCCTTTCTTGCCGTTGCTGTGAAATCAATTAAGCACCAATGTTATAAAAAAAAATATAATCATCTTTGAACATAATTGAAAGACAGAAAATGTATATGGGCATATTTTTTAACGTGAGATTCAAGTATTTGTAGAACTAAGTCAACTAACAGTACAATATAATCATTTAATGAATAGTCTATACTTCATGGGAGTTTTGAAATGATCATAAAATCATTAGACAATATAAAATAAAATAAAATGGATTAAGTACTTACGGCGCTTGTACTTCAGAGTTCAGAAACACATTCATCTCAACAATAATTATGACTTTTGTCTCTGCACAAGTAATCAATATTTCGCTCGGTTCTTGCGGTAAAAACTGCATAAAAAACAATAAAAACAATGATAAATTTATTTGTTAAGACTAACCAAATCAAAATTCATAGCAAAAAAGAACATTCGAACGAAAGTCACAAGGAAGAAACATGAATTGCAGACTATGCAATTATCTTACTTAACATCCATTTCTCAACATTTTAATGAATTCCTAACTTACCTTGAAAAACCAAAACCATTTCTAAATTAAACTTATGATAAATCTAAACTAGTGTCTTAGTTCTCTAGTAAAAAGGGTTAAGTGTACTAGCTAGCATCTGTACGGGGTAAAGTTACTTTGACCATGGTGATGATTCATACCTTTACTTAATTAGTATACTTATGATGTATTATGATTTATGAATTGTATCCGTTTGGTGCTACTCCATGAGTATTGAGTAGTACTTGAACTGTAGTACTCGAACCCACTCCCATTGATGCTACATGACAGGCTTTACTTTCTAATTTTCTCTGTTCTTGAATAGTTCTAATTACTTTAATGCATAACCAGGCTAACAATGGTTACTCACATGGCATATTTTGCTTTCTATATACCCATTCTTTATGTATTTTGAAGGCTGAAGCTTAATTGATTCCTTGCATCTTTAGAATTTTGTAGGTTAGAATTAAGTAACTACAAAAGTGTTCAATGAATTATTAAGCTAATATTAGTACACATTACTTCAGTTTCACTTATTGTCATACACGAATCACTTCATCTAACTCTTGATAAATGATAAATCTAAATTTTCAATCATCATAAACATTTTTTTATCAATTTCAGGATAATTCCACCGTATAAACAAAGAAATAAAGTAAAATCGACATAAATCGGCAAATGGAGGACACACGGGAGTAAAATATTACCCGAATCAAGTAAAACGACATAAATCAAGAAGATGAATCACGTGGTATCTTTTCTCCTTTTATCCGGCCGGTGGTTGGTTTTTAAGCTCCGAACAGTGGTGGCTAAGAGCGGAGGTCACGAGGTAGCATTTCGTCTCCCTCCTGGTCGATGGTTGAACGACTTGAAGCTGCGGAAGGTGGTGGCTGAGAGCAGAGATCACAAGGAGATTTTCGCCTCTCCTGATCGGTGTTGAGCAACTTGAAGATGCGGCGGTGGTGGCTGAGTTTTGAGGTCATGAGGGTCGGCGGAAATTTTTGGAGTTGGAGTTTTTTATTTTGCCGTAACCCTAGCTATTTGGGCGATATATATAGTATTTTAAATATAACTGATATATGGGAGTTTCACAACGGTTAAAAAATAGACCCGTTGTGTGTTTGTGCACCCCTTACATCGGTCATATTTTGACCGATGTCCACTAACAATTTTTTTTTTTGTCTATTACACTGGACGTCGGTTACAAAATAGACCCGTTGTGTGTTCGGGCACTCCTTACATCGGTCATATTTTGACCGATGTCCACTAACAATTTTTTTGTCCGTTACTGCTAACGTTGAATTTTAGATTGTCAATGGACGTCGGTTTGATAAAGAAACGATGTCCTTGTACTAAAATACATCGGTTATATGTTGACCCGATGTAAAGATCCAATTTTACATCAGTTAGTAAATAACCGTTGTTAATCAACTGTTGTTAAAGGCTATTTTTGTAGTAGTGTGTAGACACTACAAAAGGAGAAGGGGGATAGAAAAAGCATAAATAGTTTTGGTATAGAATCTGGGCAATCGGTTACCATCGACTGCATGTACGTATCACTGTCGGTACTAAGAGGTTCAATACATGTATTATCTATACGTATATTAATTACATGTAGATGGAAGCTAATATATATATTTGTATTTGATGATTTTTTTTCTTCTAATTATTATGTACATCCTAGTGAAATGGCGAAAAGCAAATGAACAAGTCGCGACGACGGGGACCAAATAATTTTGACGGTGAGTGTGTGTACACCGTAGAACAAAGGGTTTGAACAAAGCATGCATTTGTGCATTTTTTTAAAAATCTTTTTAAACTTCACAATTTAATATTTATGTTATGCTTTGCATGGTTAAGTATTCTATCATTTTTTAATACCTTGAATCAGAAACCCACCGTCTATCAATTTATAGATTATTTTTTAATTAATAGGAGTACTATGGATTAACAAGTACTCCTTTCCCCACATATTAACAATCACATTTTTTCTTTTTTTATGAATTATCTATATTAATGATCACATTTTAAATAATTAATTATATCTTGCATATTCATTTTAAAATAAATATATATACTTTTATATTTTTACATTGCCTTTTTTAAATATCACTTTCAACAATTTAATTTATTAATTTAAAAATACATTTTTAAATAATTGTTAAAATATAATATTTTTTTAAATATGTGAACGGACACATGTACAAGACAATTGTTATGGACAAGAAAAAATACTACTTATATTATTCAAAATCATTAGTGAAAATAAAATTGAAAGCAGTGTTTAAGAGAGCTGCCCCACCGTATTACTCCTATATTCGAAAAGAATAATTAATTAATTAAAAGTGTGATAGTGCTTCTAATCTTTATTCTCCACCACTTAATTAATTGAGTGGCATTATTGTCTTTGTCGTTTTGGATCATTCAATTCTCACTAAAAAATTAAGCTGTGTTTTAGAATTTCTTCTATGATAACTTAAGTGAGTAGTATCTTAGACCACAAGGTACTGTAGTATAGAATTAACTGTGTTTTAGCCCAGACTAATAATTTTGTTACCCAGCTCGATTAATTCCAACTTAATATTAATTTTAATTCGATACGAATATTGTGTTTCCACAATTGGAGCAGCAGTGTGATTAAATTGGTCAACGATTTCCGGTTTTCCTTGGAATTTAACAATCAAATAATGTGGCATAGTTTTCTTACACGCACACGGCTAAGTGACAGTAACAACTTCATTACGACCACGGCAAAGATTACTCCAATAATGCACTTTTTCAGGGATTGAGGGGGCGTCCAGTGCAAAAATGCACCGGACAATAAGCAGTGCACTTTCTCACCGTTAGATTATGTATAAAAATATCTAAAGGTGAAAGATATATAATGATTTCTGCCCCATTGCCCATATTTTTAATCTACACATTTTTTTTAATTTTACAATTTTTTACGCAATCATTTTTATTAATAAAAAAATAAGTTAATTTACACATTTTTAATTTTTTTTACGCAATCATTTTCATTAATAAAAAAATAAGTTAATTTACACATTTTTAATTTTTAATCTACAAATTTTTATTAATTTTACAATTTATTTTTACGCAATCATGTTTATTAATAAAAAAATAATTTAATTTACACATTTTTTATTTTTAATCTACACATTTTCATTAATTATACAATTTATTTTTACACAATCATTTTTATTAATTATTAATTTAATTTAAACATTTTTATTAATTGTACAATTTAATTTATTTTATACAATTTATTTTTAACGCAATTATTTTTATTAAGAATAATATTTGAATGATATTACATTATTTTTTTATTTTTTATTTGAATGATAATATTTTTTATTTTTTAATTGAATGATTATTTCATATAATATATATATATATATATATATATATATAATAAAAAATATAAAATAATATTATTAATATAAATTTTTTTAAATTATTTTGTAGTTGTATAATATATTTAAATTATATGTATTTTTATTATATTTTAGAATATGATATTTCTAAAATTTTAGAATATAATTTATAATTATTGAATTAATCATGTTATAAAAGTTTTAATTATAAATAAATATATCAAATAATATGTTGAAAAATATTAAATTGGTGTGATTTTTTTTATATAAAATATATTTTGAAAAAAATCATGAATGTTTTTATATAAAATATAAATAAATATAAAAAAATAATTTTACAATAAAAATAAAATCACTTAGATATTAAAAATGTGTAAATTAACTTATTTTTATTAATAAAAATGATTGCAATGTGTAAATTAAGTTAGTTTTTTATTAATAAAAATGATTGCGTAAAAAAGAATTAAAAATGTGTAAATTAAATTATTTTTATTAATAATAATGAATTTGTACAATTAATAAAAATGTTAATAAAAATATATAGATTAAAAATACGGGCGAGCAGAAATCAATATATATCTTCCACCGTTAGATATTTTTATATGTAATCTAACGGTGAAAAAGTACACTGCTTATTGTCCGGTGCATTTTTGCACTGGACTCAATCCCTTTTCCAGTGTTTCATTATTTGCCCCAATCTCATTTTTTATTTTATTTTTGTATTAGTAAAATTTTGATTTGGTTTCATATTTTTGATATAAAAAAAATCAGCAGTTTTATTTTTAACGTTACAATCTCAAATATACTCTATTGTATTTTTAATTAAAAAGTAAAATAATTTGCTTAAGATTTCTCCAAGAGCAAATTTAATTGAATACTAATAGAGTACTTGACCGAAAGGGTAATATGGTCATTTCGTTTCACAGTTTATGAAATATAAGAATAGAGCGGGTGATATTTGATAATGCCAACCTATAGCCTATGCTATATAGAATGAAAGCTGATTAATACGGTAATTTCCAGGGCCGGCTTTTAGCATGTGCGAGTTGTGCGCTTGCACAGGGCCCCCAAAATTTTGGGGTCCAATTTTTTCTAGAGGCGTTATATTAAAAAAAATAATTATTTTAGCGTTAATAAAGTGTAAATTTTGGGGCCCTAGAGGCGTTATATTAGAAAAAAAAAATTATTTTAGTGTTAATAAAGTGTTGTTACGTTTAATTTTTATTTATGTTTTAAAAAAATTTATTTTAAAAAAAATAATTTGTTTTAGTTAATAAAAAAAAATTTAGTGTTAATAAAATATTTGAGTGTTAATAAAATATCTGTTTTAGCGCTAATAAAAAATAGTGTTAATTAATTCATTAAGAATAACGAGGAGTCATATGAAAATTCATTTATACCTTAATTGATTTTTTTTTTTAAAATTCATAAAAAAAAAAGCTAATAAAAAAATAGTGTTAATTAATTCATTAAGAATAACGAGGAGAAAATCCATTTATACATTGATCTGAATTTTTAAAAAAAAAATCATAAAAAAAATTTATGAAATATCTTTTATTATTTTGTATTTGTTTACTTACTAGCGTTAATTAATTCATTAAGAATAACGAGAAGTTAGATGAAAATTCATTTATACATTGATTGAATTTTTTTAAATATTCATCAAAAAAAAGTTAAGAAATATCTTTTTATTATTTTGTATTTGTTTACTTACTAGCTAAAACCCTATACTGACATTTCACAAGTCTTGTTTTGCTTAATCTTTGTTTATATTTAAAAAAAAAATTGTTTAAAAAATATAATTTATTTTATTTCTAATAAAAAAAATCTAAATAGTAAGAAGTTAGATGAAAATACATTTATATATTGATATAAATTTTTTTAAAGAATTCATGCCAAAAACAAATAGTCAAGAAATATCGTTTATTATTTTGTATTTGTTTAGGCACTAGCTAGGGCCCCATACTGACATTTTGCACAGGGCCACCGAAACTTGCAAGCCGGCCCTGGTAATTTCGTTACATTTTTTTTATCTGGTTTGAAAAATTCAATAAAAACGGATATAATTATACAATAAATAGTCAATAAAAACGGGTATAATTATTCAATAAGAATGCGTACTTCAATTTAATTTATGTTAGGGTGAGAAATATTCCACACATCACACATATTTATGGGGAATTTATTAATTAATTAAAGTATTTATCCTCGAACTAAGTAATTAAGTTTAGTGCCCGACAACAACAATATGATGTACATCCACTTTTATCATCATATGTTTGATTTGAAATTTATAAAATAAAAGGCTAACTTAAAATACGGTCTTCTTTAAGGTCTTCTTTAATCTTTAGAAAGTATACAAGTAATTTCCTAAACCACCCTTTAATTAATTGGTCATGGTATTATATTATTAAATTAATTCTTCATCCTTCTTTTTGTACAATATAAATTTAATTGGGGTTTCATATGTTTGCTTTTGTATTGTGTGAGCCAAAAAATCATTAAGAACTTAAGCATATTGTGTTGCTGAAGAATAAGAACAACAATATGGTACTCCTCAAGATCAACCTTCTTCTTCTTCTTCTCGTTTCCATGGCTCTTTCTACGACTTCTTTTTCAGGTATCTCCGCACACTATTACAAAAATACCTTTCAGGCATCTTTAATCGACCTTTACTTTAACATAAGCTTAATTAACATCCATCGGTTATAATTAACTAGCAAGTAAGAATATTTTTGTTTAATTACAATTTCGGTGGGCGTTTATTTTCGTAATACATATATTCATATCGCGCAGGTCGAGTGTTGTATAAGCTAACGACGTCGAAAGAAGTGATGGTACTGAGTACGACTAGTGGGGTATTTTTTTCACGAACAGTAACCTAACTGACTTATAATTATTTGATATAAACAATATTTATAAACTAAGTACTAAATCTCATTTCGATGTTTAATTATAATTACATTTTTTGTATACCAATCAATTTTATGTTATTCTTTTTGTATTGTTTTGTTTTAACATGTTTTTATTTTTTTCCTAAAATTTGAGCAGGAAAAAGAATCGTCTCAAAATACTCATCATCGTCGCGGTGAAGTTAGTAAAATCCACAAAAGAGTTCTTGCGGTTCATGCAAATGATTATGAAAACTATGATCCAACGCCAACCTTAAGGAAGCCTCTCATCAAACCTACTCCCAACTAAATTATGCCTGATTTAATTAATACCAAGAAAATTTTGTTTTTAATAAGTTGTAACTCTTAATTACTGTATTAGTAATTGTTTAACTTTTTTTTTTTTGATTTTTTCAAACAATAGATTTAATTAATACCAAGATTTTTTTTTAATAAGTTGGAACTCTTAATTACTGTATTAGTAATTGTTTACAAAAACAAAAAGAAAAATAATAAGTTAGTAAAATCCACAGAAGAGTTCTTGATTTAATTAATACCAAGATTTTTTTTTAATAAGTTGGAACTCTTAATTACTGTATTAGTAATTGTTTACAAAAACAAAAAGAAAAATAATAAGTTAGTAAAATCCACAGAAGAGTTCTTGATTTAATTAATACCAAGAAAATTTTGTTTTTAATAAGTTGTAACTCTTAATTACTTATTAGTAATTGTTTACAAAAACAAAAAGAAAAATAATATATATATTAGGTCCGTCAACAGCAGGATTCGAACCTGCGCAGGCAAAGCCCAACAGATTTCGAGTCTGTCTCCTTAACCACTCGGACATATTGACGATTTGAACAAGCTTTTGTAAAACTAAAATTGATTATACAGCCGTATTAATATTTCAGTTAGTTGCGAATCATTCACCCTGCATTAAAGGGTAAACAAGTGAATATTTTGTTCAACTAATTTAATTTAGAGTTATTTTGGAAAAAGAATATTTGAATTTATTTATTAGATTTTTTATTTTATAAAATTTACTTTTTAATTAAGTATTTAAATATTTTACTTTATTTAGTTTTTAGGATAGCAACCAACATGTTATTACAATAAAAAACATATTATTAAAATGTTAATTACTATTTTATCTTTATCTTTAATTTATTTTTATTATTAATAAAATGTTAATATAGGTAAATTACTTAAAATTATTCTCTCTCACACAATAGATGCACTACTTTTTTTAAGGATTCTCATAATAGTTGATTAGTTGATACACTTTAAAAAATGAAATAAATATTCCTATTTTTTTTACTTTAAAATACAATTTTACTTCTACTTTATTCATATATATATTTTATAAACTCTACATCTCACAACTAGATTATTTTTCAACTAAAAAATATATTTTTACCCTTTATTTTTTGGTTAAAATATCAATAAACAAAAAAATTCTTAATCTCTAGATTATTTTTCAACTAAAAAATATATTTTTACCCTTTATTTTTTGGTTAAAATATCAATAAACAAAAAAATTCTTAATCTCTGTGAAAAAAAATATTGCATGTTTAAAGATATTTTTTGGTTAAAATATCAATAAACAAAAAAATTCTTAATCTCTGTGAAAAAAAATATTGCATGTTTAAAGAGTTAGAGAGAATAATTAAAAAAAAACTAATACCTTAAATTATATACAAACTTATAAAACTACATTTTTAACAAAATCACTCGTTAATTTAATTTGCTTATAATTTTTTTTTAAGAAACTATATTAACTAGTTAAATTGAAGAAACTGACTGTAAAGTTAAATGAATTGATTTTTTGACAAAAATAAAATTTTGTAAATTGAAAATATCTTTAAAATAATAATAATAATATTCTAACATTAATTATATTTTATACTTTAAATTTTAAATTTGAATTATTTTTTATTTATTTTATTTTAATTTATTTTAAAATAAACTTAATCAATTTAAATTAATGAGTTTCAACTAAATTGAATTAATTAAATTAAAATTAAGTTCAAAATAATAAGATTTAATAGTATTTTTTTCGTGTAGCAATATACAATATGCAATAATAATAATATTCCTCGTTTAATTATTGTACTTTCTTATTCATGAAAAAGAAAGATGTTGCTTTATTGACCAACAGTATTTCCTCTTTTGTCCGTCTTCTTGTGTCGACCTTGAAATTCGTTGGTGTCATTTTTTCTATTTTCTTGTTTCTGTTGGATCGCCTATACTGTTGGGCCCATATATTATTGACTCAAGTATAAAACTATATGGGCCGTTATTGGAAAACGGGGCCCAAAGCCCATAATATCCCTTTCGTTTTATGGACCACCAAATCACTTCAACAAGTTCACATCTTTCATTGTTTGTTTTCATTTGAATACGCAAGTAGCGATAGAGAGTGGCGGTTCAACAAGAGAATGAGTTAGTTAACAATCAATTTATAATTTATAAATATAAATTAAATAAATTATTTTCAAGGTTTAAATTACTTCTTTATACTATATGTTTTAATTTAAAAAAAAAACATTGTTATGATTATTATTTATTTATGTAATTTCGTATATTCACTTGTACAATTGTCATTACATATATTATATTGTTATCGGTTATTGTTTCGATTAAAATGTGAAACGAGGACAAATATACTTGCTTCCTGTTGAGGGGAAACAATTGTTGTGACTCGGGTGCACATGGGGAGATTTGTGTTCTATAGTTGAAAATGAATTTGAATCTTTGCTACACTTTCCACGCCCACTTTTGTGAATTTGAGCTAACTAAAAATGAGAATTATATGTTTTTATGACTTTACACGCAATGCTTATTCTTTCGTGTATCAATTTAAATTTAATGCACGCTTGTCACAATCTGTATTACAATATTTACCTTTTCTATAATTGATATTAGGGTAATTTAATTTTGGATAAAAATATTTACATACTTTATATTAACTTTCACTAAAATAATGTGAACTTCGTTTATTTTCAAAAATTATGCACTTACTATTTGTCCCACCAAGTGAATATATTCGAAGAGTTAATTATTCACTAAAAGTGAATATATTCGAAGAGTTAATTATTCACTAACTGGTCAGTGGCGAGTTAATTATTCACTTGTTGAGACTTGAGAATAATCGAGTGATAATATTAATTATTCACTAAAAAAAATGGAAGAATATATTCGACTCATTAATATAAATGTAAAAAGGTTTAATCATTAATATAAATATAAAAAAGTCCAACCATTAATATAAGTGTAAAAAATCTAATTTCTCTATCAGTTCTAATTTTTAGATGAAACTATTTTTAACATATGTAAAAAATATAAATACATTTTTCTATTTTATGAATATTTTTTTTATTGGATCCCCACTGTTTTGTCTACTACTTTTGTTTTCTCTCACAGTATTTTTATTAGTTATTTACTTCCATTCTTTTGGAGAAATATTTGTGGTGTGAGGTTATATTTGTAAATTACATTTATATAAATATTGTGAATTATTTTTACATTTTATATCTTACATTTACGTTCAACAATTGTGTTCATATCACTTATTAGAACTTTCAACAACTCCATTTACAATATAAGAAAGTATTTATTACAGAAATAGAATTAAAATAGTACGGACTACTAAGTAATACTAGGAAATGATATTTAATTAGATATTTCCCTCTTTAAGAAAGTACACAGGGTCCACGTAACGGCGTTTAAAAAACTAGCAACAACCTCCGTCTGCTTGCGTGCTCTCGTGGACCGTGCCACCAACTCCGTTAAATAAACCGTCACCCCTCCATGTCCTTCCCCGATTATTTTTAGTACTAAGAGCATCTCCAACCGATACCAAAAACCTATTTTGGAGTAAGTGAGATGCTCCAACCGATATCAAAACGTAACCTTATTATAGGTTTTATGATGGGACCCACATAAAAAATACTTAGATTTACGTTTACCTTAAACTCAAACCAAAAACTATTTATTATTTATAAAATGATCCTTTTATTTTACAAAATAATAAAAAAAACCTATTAACCTTTTATTTTAATTTTTTATTTAATATATTTTGTAATGTAATTTTTTTAATAATCATACCATTAATAATTAAAATAAAATTTTATTTTAAAAATAAAAATAAATATTTATAATGAAATATTAATATTTCATGTTAGCGCAATTTTGTTATATTTAATTAATATTTTATTTCATATCTTTTATATTTATTATTTTTGAAATTTTAAATTGAAAATAATATTTATTAGAATTATTTAATTTAATATCAAAAATTACGGGGTTAAATTATAAACTTGTAAAGATATTGGTTGTTTATAAAAATAATATAAAAAGTTGTATAAAAAGAATAATTTGAGAATATTCTTTTAAGTTTGAGTTTTGGAATCTCGGTTGGAACAAAATTACTGTAAACTTAAAATTAAACTTATTTTTTAGTTTAGGTTTTTATGTTCGGTTGGAGATGGCCTAACAGAAGATGAATCAGAATCAATTCTCTCTCCATACTGTATACACTATACATACCAAATCGTATATATTATATTCTTATGCATAATTGATGTGTGTATATATATATATATACATACAGACACCCCCACATATGTCAATCATATAATCTGCTGACTTTCAACACTTGCAGTTTCTCTCTCCCCTACTTTTCTCTAGGGTTTTGTGAGCGGTGGAAGGATATCGTTCGATCACGTAAGCTTCAGCTTTTTTTTTATACGCATTTTTTTTTTTTAATTTCTGTTTTTTTTTTTTTTTTCGTTTCGATTTTGTTAATTATTCGTTCAGAAATTGAACTTCTCTGGAATGGAAATGGTGAATATAACTCTCTCTCTCTCTCAAAATGTTTAGGCTCGAGTTTTGGATCTCTATTGACCTAGTTGCAGTGTCGTATTTTTAGGGTTTGTATAAGTCTCTCTCCGAAAATAGCACTTGAAACCCGAGTCTTAATTTTCCCCTAATTAATTTTATTATGGTATATGTTTGTTTTTTTAATTTCGTATTTAATTTATTTTGCTTCCTGACTTCTTATAAAATTGGGTTTCTAGCTGCTCGGACAGTAGCAAAAGTGAATTTCTAATTGGGTTTTGTAAGTGTTTTTTAATTTAGCTGGTTGTTGAATTTAGTTCTGGGTTCGGATTTTCATCTTACCCTGAGCTCGTTTTGTAAGAAAAAAATTGCGTAGGCGATGATTTCAGTGGATTTATGCAAGATAGTGAATCATACAACTCGTGCTTATTTTTATTGACCCGAGTGGGTTGAGACACTAGTTAGATACGTAGATTACTGCTTCGAGTGAGGAGGTTTAGAGGAGTTGCTATGCATATTACACTGTGGTTAATAACCGCCTCTATTTTTGATTTCTTAATTTTTTGTTGATCGATACTTTTTTTACTTTTATCATTGCAGGTGTCTTATGTTCTGTTGCTGTAAATCACATTAGTTATATTCTGCGGTGTTCATGTAGAAGTCAACTAATATAAGTTTTCACTTTTCCGATCTCAGTGTGAGAAAGAATGGGGGCTGCTTGTTGTGTTGCTTCTAAGGGTAGAACTGTGGCAAATGAGTCGCCTGGTGATAGTTTGCAGAGGCATCCCCACTATTCACCACGTTGGAGCTGTGGATGGGATAATCGTGGACGAGTAGCTGGGGAAGAGACACATCCAAACTGGGTTCGTAATGGAGGCTGTGGAATTGGTAGTAATGGAGTCAAATTCGGTACAAGTGCAGAAGCTACATTTGCATCTGAGGAGGGTAGTCCATTGGATAGTTTTCGATCGCTTCCTTGGCAGAAGTCCCCGCCTTCTGAAGGAAATGGTGAAACTTTAAGGCTTCAATCTTCTGGTATATTAACTGTTTTTTTAGAATAGTTAACAAATTTGTTGGGCTAGGTGATGAAAATCTAAATCATCTAAGATTTTCTCTTCTAGGAATAAATTTGGAGAAAATTGTTCATGCAGTCATGTCCGTCTATTACTTTATTTTAATATTCTGTATTGGACTCTTAGTTTCTGACTTGAGCACCAAGCTGATTAAAAATGCTAGAGATAAATTGCCTTCTATTATGAACTCCATATTTATATCATGTTATGCACCTGAGAATGAAGGAATGAGGTTTTGGGGTGAGACTTGGGGGTTTCTTGCAGTTTTCTGATCATTGGAGTTGCTTTATTTTTTACATGTATACTTCTTTCTTCAATGTGGAAATTGTTGATTTACTTGAATACAAATCAATAATGTTTCCAATGGGCTAATATGTAGATCATTATCCAGGTTGTGTTGTGGAAGTTTATCAAATAAGGTTGGGGATGCCCATTTCTGTAAACTGACATCGAGTACATTTCAAACGCACTTTCTCGATCATTTTGACCAAACTGGTTATGTTGTAGAATAAGAATATGCTCATCTATCTTCAGATGCTTGATCTCTGCTTTTAACCTAAGAGGAGAAATACAAGCATTACACATATTTAGTTCTTTCACTGATTTATTCTGCCAGAGTTATTTGAGACTTTTGCATTTTATACAGAAAATAGAATACAAGACTTTCTTTTGTTTCATGCTTGATACTTATTTATTTATGGCTTGCAGATCAGGCCACCTCACAGAATATTTTAGAGGTATGTTAAGAGTATTAGTCATTAGATGAAGTTGATGTATCATCTTTTGGTTTATACAAAAACGGAATCCCATCTTCCATTATTATTGTTTGCTTTTCTCATTTTCTTCCTCCACTCTGTACAGGTGAAGGAGTCGACAGATTCACCTTCCGTGTCATACACTTCTCTAAAACTATCCCCTTCGGTCCATTCAGTCTCATCCAAGTCAACATCTCCTCTCTCTTCCCAAAGCCACCTGTTTCCTCCAAATGCAACCCCTTCAAGATGGCACTACCGTTCTCCGGCACACCACTTATTACGCCAGGTGTCTGACAGCCGAATCCCAAAGTCTCCATCATTTTCAATATGTGAAGAGTCATCTCTATATCTGCCCCCTTCTTGGGGAAACGAATCAACCATGGGCTCCAATGGTGGATCCTCCGACAGCTGGTCAATTCCCGCCTTATCTGAGCTCGTGACCACTCGGAGAGAAAGGTGGTCTTTCGACAGTGAGACTTCGGCCTTCAGTCGTGACAAAATCACGAGATGTAGTGGACGCACTTCAGGCTCTCCTTCCTTTGATCTCCAAACTTGCAGTGTTTGTACTAAGCTTTTGACTGACAGGTCTTCATTGGGTGTAAGTGGCCACAAAATAATGTACGCCAACGAACTTGCTGTGGTCTCTGTTCTGACTTGTGGGCACGTTTATCATTCGGAGTGCTTGGAGTATATGACTCCCGAGATCAATAAGTACGACCCACCTTGCCCTGCTTGTACCTTTGGCGAGAAATGGGCTGCAAGGATGATATCTGAGAAGGCGTTGAAAGCTGAGATGGACTTGAAGGCTCGAAAAAGATCTAGGAAACGTGTGGTGGATAGTGATCTGAGTAGTGGTGAGATTATTGTGTTTGATCATCAGAGAAGTGGAGGGTTTGATGGAAAGGGAAATATTAAGCTGGGATCGAGTTCGAGCATGAAGGGCTCTGGCCGTAAGCCATTTTTGAGGCGCCACTTTTCATTTGGATCGAAAACAAATAGTAGGTCGTTTTCTGATAATAATCAATCTACTCCTAGGAAGGGTTTTTTCTGGGCCAGGTCAAGTAAGGACTGAAGTTCCTTGTAGATCGAAAAAGTAAGTATCCTCTTTGTTCTGTATGAGAAATAATGCAATGCAGGGTTAAGTACGAAATTGCCCCCGAGGTTTGACTTAATTATGTACCCGACCATTTTTCAGAATTACGAGCACCCCTTTGATGTTTTGCTTATATAATTTACACCCTCAATTGAAGTGAATCAAGTGATTGTCAAGTAAATATAAATAAAGGACTGAACCTCGGGGGATGGGGGTATATAATTATGAATCACTTGAGATTTCATGATTATGTATTTTCCCAAATTAAGTTTTGTTCTGAGATGCTATTTTTGTTGCTTCAACTGCGCAGGTAGTTTGGAAAAGTGCACTATGAAGCAAGAAGGGCACAAGTCATAAGCGTATATCCGTGAAGGGAAGGCAGGATATAGGATAGCTACTGCAGATCGAAGACACACTTGTAAAGAAAAGGAATCGATAATTAATACTGAGTGAAGGTCTTTTCTATTCATTATTATATAGAAAAAAAAATATGAAAAAGAAAAATGTTGTAGGGGAATTAAAATATTTGTATGACTTTGTTTTGTATAATGGTGATTTGGTTCTTTGGATCATGTTTTTTAAGTGCATGAGATCTCCCTTCCAGGCAGGCCTGTTTGCGGCTTGCCTGCCTTGATCATGCTTATGATATCGTTTCTTACATTGTGTATTAGTAGCAGATTGGGCCGTTGTTGGACTTGGACAGCTTTTGCAAAGGCCCACGAGAGGTTTGTCTATTTTTAATGGGAACAAATTAAGCCTGCAAACGAATTTGAGTCTTTCATTGAGTTTATCGAGCATGCATGTTTGATAAAATTTTAAACGTGCCGTGCATTTTCTAGCTCGAGCTTCGCTCGTGAAAAATATAGGCTAGTCGGGAGTGGTTCGTTAAGCATCTCGATAATAACAATATTCTTGATCAAAAAACCATCTGATAATACGACTTACGTGTTCATATTTTCTTTTTACGTGTCAAATGCACACTTACGTGGCGACTGCACAGTTCAATGTAAATCCTTTTTAAACACGTGTGAACTCCAGATCACATGCAGAATGATGCCTTGTATCCACCACCGTCTTCATCAATTTCTCACACTTTAAATAAACGTGATTTCCTATATAATATTCTCTGGAAAAAATTGGAAACAAACAAAAACATATATAATCGATCGATCAGTAATGGCTGATTTACGCGATGAGCATGGGAACCCGATCCAGCTGACGGACCAGTACGGGAAACCGGTCCAGCTGACGGACGAGTACGGCAACCCCATGCACCTCACGGGCGTCGCCACAAGTCCCACCGCCCGGAGTGGTACGGCCGCCGAAGTCGCCGCTAAGGTGGCCGAGGAGTTGAGCCACGAACAAGAACCGGCTCGGCCCCATGTGCAGCAAGAGCATCTGGTATATTATAGTTGATTATTTCTGGATTAATTTATGTTTTGTCGGTCAAAAGTTTGACTTTTGACTTTTTAATTTTTAATACTTCAGGCCGTCCCGAAAAAATATTCTAGCTCTCCCCTTGAGCACGTCAACCCCGCGGCGGGGGTACTGGGGACGGGGGCGGCTCTGAAGCACTATTCTCAGCCGTCGTCGGCGGTTCCACCTCTGCAGCCGGAGCAAGTTCGGAGATCCGCCAGCTCAGGCTCTAGCTCGGTCAGTTTCTTCTTTTACTATATATAGTAATTAAAATCTGCTTTCACTTATGAATTGTGTGTGTGTGTGTGTGATGATGACGTGGCAAATTGATTTATATATAGTCTTCGGAGGACGACGGGCAAGGAGGAAGAAGGAAGAAGGGTAGTTTGAAGGAGAAGATAATGGGTGCATTTGGGAGCCACAAGGACAAAGGTAGTCATGATCACACTGTTGCTGCTACTACCACAACGCACAGCAAGATGTCGACGACAACTGTGCCTGAGCACGAGAAGAAAGGGTTTATGGAGAAGATTAAGGAGAAGCTCCCTGGGCACCACCATGATCACCAAGGCAAAGGAACTACTAATTAATTAAACTAGCTGCTAGCTGGAGGATGATGCATGCATTTGGACAACTAAATTAAATAAGAACCCTGAATAAATTAATGCTGATTGTGTTCATGTGTGTTTAAGTATGTATGTGTGTTTGTTTTATATTTTGTTGTGGTTGTTTGTTTGATTTGATGGATTTGGATGTGAATGTTGATGAGCTACTTCAATAGTTTATGTTTTATGCTTAATTTTTTGTTTGCAAATTTAATCAACATTTTAATATTTTGTTTAAAAATGTACTTTTAAATTGAAAGGGTAAAATAGTTAAGAGAAAAGTGATAAAAGTAGATTAAAAAGTATTCACTCAAATAAGATTTTTTTTTTTTGTATTTTAAAAAGGAATTGATTTTTTTACTAGAACAGAGAGAATAATGAAATTTGAAAATGTTGCAACACCACCAATTTTGTAGGATTTCAAGTGAAATGAAAATATACATAAAAGCATTTCCAATGATATACCTAAATATAAGTACAATTTGATCTAAATATAGTTACAATTTGATGACATTATATATATGACACATCAACAAAAAAATTATATCTATTGATTTGTACTTCATTTTTTTTTTCTTTATACTCCTGGAACCAACAACAATGTAAGACACAATCCAATTTAAACATAGGTACAATTTGATCTATATATAGTTACAATTTGATGATATATTATATGACACATCAACAAAAAAATTATATCTATTGATTTGTACTTCAATATCTCAATGAGTTGAGGTACAATTTTTTTTTTTTTTTTATATTTGTGAAACCAACAATGTAAGACACAATCCAATTTGTAACTAGTTAACAAATATTTGATACTCAAAGTTTCTAAATTTGAATCTTACCTACTCACCAACGGTATACTTAGCTAAAATTTCACACTAGAAATTGTATCTACGGACTATCAATGCTCTAACACAGTAAATAATTTTACAGTCATTGTCAATTTGTTATAAATGCAGCACAAAACGAAATAAAATTCGTAAGAGAAAGCAAATACGTTTCACATCAATCGGCTGAGTTAGGCCACGATCCAACGGTGGAAAACACGTCGGCCCCCATTCTCTGTGTTTCCCCCTTTTCATTTTCATTTCTATTTTTACCGCCGGCACGCGCACTAAAAGCCATTCCCAATCACAGTCGGCGTATTCGTTCGTTTCTGATACAAAGGAAAAAAAAGTTTCTCACCTCCCACTTTCCCGCCTATATAATACCCTCACTATGCAATCGCCATCTCTCCACGTGCTCTCTCACTCGCACTCCAACTTTCTCTCTCGAAACCACTGCCGGTCCACTCGCTCGCCGGCGAGAGCTCCGTTCACATTTACCGGTACTACTTCCCTGACCTCATCCCCAAAATTCAGTCGAATTCAATTGTTTAATCCGGGTAAAATGGACACGGCTCGTTCCTCGCATTTCTCTTTTGGCAATCGAGCCGCGGCTGTTGGTATGGACAATCACGACGACGGCGTCGACCTCTTCGCCGAAATAGGAAATAAGCTCGCCGACGCAGCTGGTGACGTCATCCGCCAGTACTTCCGCAAGAGCTTCGACATTATCGATAAGGAGGATTTAAGTTCGTTTTTATGATTATTTAGTTGTCTCGTGTTAATAGTGATAATCTGTTGATTTTTCATGCCTCTTGAAATTTGTTAAAAGTGATTTGAGTTGTACTCAGGTCCGGTGACGATTGTTGATCAAGCGGCGGAGGAGGCAATGATGAAAATTATACAACATCATTTTCCTTCTCATGGAATGTGAGCTCTTATTCTTCTTCTCTGTAATGATTTAGATAATTAAACCATTTTAATCGTTCTAGTTTTTGATGGATTGAGATTTCTTTGTTGTGTTGATTGTTTTGCTGTTCATTATTTTTTGATTTTTTTTATTGAATTTAAAATTAAAACTGGCTCAGCGCTGCGCTGAATATTATTGATGTAAATAATAATATCATTATATTCAGGAATTTACTCAAATTATAAACAGAGTGAACATGTTTCTGTTTGTACTTGTGTGAGTGACAGTGTGTGTGATCATATTATTTTGCTCATATTTCACTGCATCTGATTTTTATGCTTATCATGTTTATGTTTCATAATCCACATTTATGTATAGTTAGTGAAACTTATAACATGTGAGTTTGTAGAAGTCTAGAAGATTATGATGCTCTGCTAAATATCAAAAGGTTAAAAAAAATATATGCCAACGACCGAATGAGTCGAGTATATCATAAATGAGAATGAATATAGAACTGAATTCATTTTCACTACATAACAATTTATTGATAATGTGGAAAAATATTCATCATGTTTCTCATTCTCATCAATCTTTAATACAAACAAAGGATTTCAATTCAGATACGGAGAGGAGAATGGATGGAGGTGCAGAGAAGATTTTCCAGACTTTGTATGGGTATTGGACCCGATAGATGGGACAAAAAGTTTCATCACTGGTACTAACTTTATGGTCTTTTTCATTGTCTAATGAAGTATGAAGTTTTTTTGAATAACTTAGTAATAATATTTTTCAAATTCTTCACAGGAAAACCAGTGTTTGGAACACTAATTGCCTTACTCCATAAGGGTAAACCAGTAAGGGTTCCAGCTAGTTTTTTGCATTCAGGGGCTAAGAGAGAAATCTAATCTGTCCTCCCATATTCTCTTTTCCCCTCCCCCCTTAATCCATTCCGGTAATGAAATGCAATCCAATTCTCTGTTTGCCAGATTCTTGGTATTATTGACCAACCTGTCCTCAGAGAAAGATGGATTGGGATAAGCGGGAGGAAAAGTACACTGAATGGACAGGAGGTCTCTGTGCGCAACTGTTCACAAATCTCTAAAGCCTACCTGTATGTTAATTATGTTTTTAGTATTTTTCAATAATGTGTGTGTGTGAGTGTGTGTGTTTGGAAGAGTCTTCCCAATCTGTTCATACAGAACCCTGCATCTTATCTTAAGATTATCTCATCTTATTTTTTTTTCGATGGGGGCCTTTTCAGATACACAACTAGTCCACATCTATTTAACGGGGATGCTGAAGTGGCATTCGCTCGAGTGAGGAGTAAGGTATGCCTATTTTACGTCTGTTAATATAGATTGGATATGTATAGTTCGTGCAACTTAATCTTGTATGACAAGTATTATGTGAGTAAAATTTTTAGAACTTCAGTTGCTGGTGAAACGTCTTATAATTGTGACCTCTCATATTGATGCATGTCCTATGAGAGCAAGGTGTGTATCTTTATATCTTATGTGATTTGTTTTTCCTGTTTCCCTGTTGAAAGTTGTGAACATGCAGACTGCAGTTGATATGATTCTTTCATGCTATGTATTTCTATAATTATATGGATGCTGGATGCATAAGGAAGAAAACGCTTATTGATTTTTTTTGTAGTTAATTGCTTCCAACTATTCTAGGCAAATATCTTATTTAATGTAGATCTAATTTGGATGGTAAATTATTTTTATTTTCCTTCAAATGGATGGATTCTGTTTGAGAAGTATGCAGCGACAACTTCTTCTCGTTTTAATTTATTTCTTTGATGCCA
Organism: Euphrasia confusa; assembly: GCA_954870475.1. NCBI lineage: Eukaryota > Viridiplantae > Streptophyta > Magnoliopsida > Lamiales > Orobanchaceae > Euphrasia > Euphrasia confusa. The sequence goes on from OX940952.1 coordinate 41,159,070, forward strand.
AGTACTTGGTAAAATCAAGGATATAAAAAAAATGTGTATATTTTATTGTCACTTCATCTAATGCAAGGTTATCTTACACTGGTATCAACTTGTTTGGTTTTGCAGGTCAAAGTGCCACTATATGGCTGTGATTGTTATGCCTATGCCCTGTTGGCGTCGGGTTTTGTAGACCTTGTCATTGAGTCAGGGCTTAAGGTGAGTTTGTTTTACACTCTTAAATCCACATTTTGAGTGGATGCCCTATAATCAAACATCACTTGTTCCTTTTGAATTTGAAGAGTTAAGTAGTCCCTAATCGAATATGGGAAACTATTCATTCAAAGTTTTACATTAGCCACTGAATGGAAAGATGTGATCTTGTGACTTGTTGTGTGAATAACAAAAGTGTCTTATCACCTTTTTTGGTTGAGCATGTGATGAAGTTAATACTGATTTCCTGTTTATTCACTTTGTTTCAGCCGTACGATTTCCTTGCCCTGATACCTGTGATTGAAGGTGCTGGTGGTGTTATTACTGATTGGAAAGGAAGTCAACTTTGTTGGGACGCTTCTTCTACATCTCATCCATCAAGTACGATTTTTTTCTTTTTTGTAGTTTATGAGATAATTACCAACGCTGCCACATTTCAAATGACACTCCTTATTGTAATTTTAAAGGCTTGTCGGCCTTTCAATATAATTAAGTGAAATCTTAGGTTTAGTTTTGTAATTATCTCCAGCTCACAACTAACTAGCCATTGTGCCATATAATCTATATGATGTCACTATAACATCTCATTTTCTATGTTACTCATTTCCAGGTTTCAATGTGGTGGCAGCAGGGGACAAAGGGGTTCATCTTGAAGCTATAGACACTCTACTGGGGCAGTAAACTCTACAATCGAATAATTCTATATTTTATATTTCATCATGCTATTCTAAATACATGTGTTAGCAAATATATATACATACTAAACTTGAATCATTGTCCCATTTATGAATGTACTGATTGATTATTCTAGAGTAATTTAATAAGAGTATTATAGTCAGTTTGATTATGTGTATTAGAAACCATCAACGCATATGGAGAAACAAAGGAGTATACGCAATAGAAGAAATTCGAGTGAGGCACACATCTTAAGAGGTTGTTTTTGAAGGGGGTAATACGAAACATGAAAGTGTTTGTTTCAATAAAAAAATTTCATCATTTACGAAACAAGTAATCGAGTACTATAAAGAGTAACCATTGCTAAGCATTTCTCATGAGAATATATTCATGATGCTTACTATCAGAGTACATAATGTCATAATTTACCCAAGTCGTCAACTGCTACATTGTCCCATCTGAGTAGAACACAATGCCTAAGATTCTTCTCAGTAGGACAAGCTCAAACATTTGACTTGAAGGTCTGTTCAGTAACAGATCGATAGGGTGAAAAGAGGGTGGTGCAAACACATTTATCAAAGCGTTCATCAACCGGAAGATGAGGATTTTAATCCTTCCCGAAATCAGTACTATAATGAGCGCTTGATTCAAGCTTCTTAGCTTCATTCAGTTTCCTTACGGCCTGGAAAATTTATATGCATCAGAATCACAATTCATTGCAAAATAATATAATCCAATATAAGGATTCCAATGTAAGGGGAAATGTATGCATAATGAATCAATCATATATGGACAACTTAAACCGGGTTCCCACTTTGCTAATTGCTTGGCAAAATCAGTTTTTATATTAAAAAATGAATGTTGACATTTCATCACCAAGTGATATCTCGACAACTTAAGGAGTTCCCCACTCGACTCATTTCTTGGCAAATTTAGTTTTTGTAATTAAAAAAATGAAGTGTTTATTTGTGGCAAATTTATATAATGCATTCTTGTTTTGTAAAGAAGTGGTCTCAAGTTGCATTTGTTAATAAGTGGTATTAATAGCTTGAGTTGAGATTCCAAGTTTTCATTTTTATCCTTTGGAATCACATATGTCCAATATTTTTAGGACTTGCGACTTTACTTGAGTTAATAGTAATATATCCAATCGTTACCTCAACATGAACATCTTAGAAGCGCAAGAAAATTACCTTCATGAAATCTTCATGAATGATGTAATCACGCTCTGCTCGAATTGCAAACATTCCAGCTTCGGTGCAAATATTACGAAGGTCAGCTCCATTGAATCCCTTAAAAAACATATCGATTAAACAACTTTTCAATAATGTCATTCCCAAAAGAATTTAGGAGAAAAGCATTTTCTAGATCACCTCTGCAAGTTTGACAACAGCCTCATAATCAATTTCCCCATGTTTGGCTATCCCGGCAGCATGGATTTTGAGAATCTCCATCCTCGACTGTTCATTAGGCAATGGTATTTCTATTTTCCTGTCCAACCGACCAGGACGGAGCAGTGCAGGATCCAGAACATCAGGCCTGTTTGTTGCCATTATCATTTTAACCTGCACGTAAAATGATGCCGGTCAGTATATAAGAGATGCTTGAATTTGAGAAGATATATCTAACATTAAATATTAAAATTAAAACAAACCTTCCCAAGCTGGTCAAATCCGTCGAGCTGGTTTAGCAACTCCATAAGTGTCCTTTGGATTTCACGGTCAGCACTTGTTCCCTCACTAAAACGACGTCCACCGATGGCATCAATCTCGTCCATAAATATGATACAGGGCTTCAAATTAAAAAAGTGGAACATCTCAATATATCAAAATTCCATACATGGACAGAAGATGAAGTTTCATATAATAAGACTTACTTGGTGCTCGCGGGCATAACTAAACATTTCCCTGATCAATCTAGCACTCTCACCAATATACTTGTCGATAATAGCACTTGATACGACCTGCAGAGTTCGTCGTTATTTTGAATTAAAAAAAAAACTTGCATGAAATGAAGAATATATAAAAGAAGATTTTACAGTGTTCACACCTTCAAGAAATTGGCATCTATGTTGCTAGCAATAGCTCTGGCAAGCAATGTCTTGCCAGTTCCAGGAGGTCCATAGAGAAGGACACCCTATAACAAGTAAAACAAGGTCTTGCTGAGAAAGAGAGAAAAAAAATAGTGGAATGTTGAATAAAAAAATACCTAATATTCTTTAAATAAAGCTACCTTGGGAGGTTTAATACCAACTCTTAGGAAGAGCTCAGGATTCATCAGGGGTAACTCAATAGATTCTCTCAGTTCTCGGATTTGATCAGACAACCCACCCACAGCAGAATAACTAATATTTCCAGGATCTTCATGAAGCATATTGTAAACAACAGGATCTACCTGCATTATAACATCAAAAAAATGTGACAGCAAAAATAGAGTTAATAATAGGTGAGCAATTACCAGTTGTTATGTACATGCATAATTCTGTCTACCTCACGGGGGAGAGCTCGCATAATAGTCAATGTTGTCATATCAAGAACTACCCTGGTGCCTGAAGTGAGTTTGTCCTTGTCCACCTTAGTACGGCATCCAACCACATATCTTGGGCCACTGCTAGCTTTGACTATCACTAATATGACAAAAGATAATGATTAAAAATGAGAATATATAATGATTCAATCTGATAAATAGTGATGTCATGGTGACCTAGATTCTAATTGAAAAATGGTCACTAATCAGGAAGCACAAGAGCAACAGCAACGCTGAGTCGTATAATGGTGACCAGACTGAATTAAAAAAAAAAAAAAAAAAACTCTGCCACAGTTTGCAACAATATAAATCCGTGATAAGACCCAACTTCCATAGTCATAGGTCCTTGATCCTAGAATCCGTAGGTGTAGGTGTAATAGGCTCACATACCATCGGTAAAATTGTTTTTTCTTGTAATAATCTGATATCAAATTTGCATGGTCTCAATCACTTTATACTTGATGTATTTCAAATGCAAATAAGTAAAAAAAACATGAAATGGGGAGTGGGGTTGGGGGTTGTTACTAACAATCTATTCCTGAAACAATGAAGCATACTTTTAGAAAATAGACAAAAATAATGGATGTTACACTGCATTAAAGATCAAAGAAAATTAAGCAAAATTCTTACATCGTTCATTATCCAGAGGCCTCAGAACCTCTCCTATGATCTGTCCAACACTCTGAAGTGACTTCAGATCATCTTCCGTTTTAGCGTATTCCTTCTTTGTGGTTTTTAAACTCTCCCTAACTTATAAATCAAACACGGCCATTTAGTAGTCTATATCACACATGCCCAGACAAAGGCATAATGTGGGCGATAGAGCAAAAAGTAGGTTCTAGAAAGGCACCTACATAGTAGTTTCATGTTAATATTTAAACAAAGTGAATTCAAAAACCCCATAACCCTAAAAATGTAGCAGAAGTAAAAAAAATCAACACACTCAGAATGTTTAAGCACGTCAAGTTCTACGAAGTCATAGAAGTAAACACTCACCCACCAACACCTTAGTACCTTACCTAGTCCAGTTCAGGAATAATAATAATGTTATAAACTCAAAATGTGCACCAAACTAACTGCATCTAGATTTCAAATCCATAGGGATCGAATTTTTTATTTTTATTTCGTTGAAAATCTAAAATAATAATGCAGATTCTAAATCAAACCGAATAATGATGGTCAAATTCACAGTATCAAACTACATCCAAACTTTCAAATCACTTGATCCAGTAATTCAGCTCAGTTTCACCAAATTACTAGCAACCGCATAAAGTAGTAATGTAATCCTAATAAAACGTTAGATCGCATAGAAAAAACCTAGAGCACATAATACACATCCATGGTCTCAATTCATAATAGCTCACCGAGACATTTGATATCTCTACCCCATAAACAGTACGAAAGCAGTACTCCGTAGATCGACAGTTTACAGGACCGTGAAAATGTTAGGGTATGAGAAATCGAATAGTTGATTACCAGATTTAACGCGGCCTTCGAGCTCCTTGTGGTTCAGAAGCTTTTTCCGGTAATCCGAAACCGCTGTCTTTCGGCGAGCAGCATCGTCGTTTACGCTCGACATTGTCAGTATAATTTCTCCTTCAAATCTCAATTTTTTTTGGAGGAGAAAATTTTCGTTTTTTATTGGATGTATATATATAGGCCTAAATTATGCCATGTTTGGTTAACACGAAACTCCTTGTGTGCTTTGTTTGGTTGAATCCGAATTACGATTTATGAAAAAATAGAAATAAATTGAATTTAATCGAAACTAAAATTTTATAAAATTAATAATAAATTATATATATATATTAGTATTAAATATTTTAAAAAAAAGATGAATAATATTATAACCAGAAGAATATTGCATGCTTAAAATAATTCATTATTATTATTATTATTATTATTATTATTATTATTATTATTATTATTATTATTATTATTATTATTATTATTATTATTATTATTATTATTATTATATTTTAAAAATATATATTTTATCAAATATTATTAACTGAATTTAATCGAAAAACATCTTTCAAAACATTATTAACAACATTAATTTTTGTCAATTGCAGTGTTAAATCTTGGATACGAATTTTGGATCTTAAATTTTCAATTTAAGTACTCAACCAACTAAGCTAAAATTTCAAAACATTATTGACAACATTAATTTTTTTTTTGTCTAAGTCAATTCAAGTGTTAAATCTTGGATTCGAATCTTAGATCTTAAATCTTCAATTTAAGTACTCAAAGGATTCGAATCTTGGATCTTAAATCTTCAATTTAAGTACTCAACCAACTGAGCTAAAATTTTTGCTTAACCAACTGAGTTAGCGAACCTTGACAACATTAAAATCTTGAAAGAAAATGAACTCTGAGAAAAAAATCAAGACCAAATACATGAACATTTTTGTAGTCTTTACTTAAAATCGAAACAAACCCACAAACATTCGCAGCAGACCTGAAGTTCGACTAAAACATTAACCCTAAAACCCTCCTCTCTTAATTTTTATCATCCAAAATTCATCGTGCACAAGAAAAATTGCAACGAAAACATTGACAACCTCTCTTTTCACCACAAATTCAAGCCCCCGAGAATTGGAATCCATTGACAACCTCTCTTTTCACCACAAATTCAGGCCCCCGAGAATTGGAATCGGAGTCCAGCATCCAACATTTACTTTTGTTTATGGAGAAGGAAGAATGATGATAAATTAATCCAAAGTAATCTAGTGAATTAGGTACACATTATCAAATTCGGCGAAAATCAGTAACACATGGTAGAGCAGCGAATGCACCTAAGCAACTACTAAAACACAATACCAGAAAGTTACAAGCACCAAAAGAATCACCATTCTCTTTGTACTCTACTAAGTTTTGGTGAGAGACATGCACATAGAAATAAACAAAACAAAAAAAAAACAAAACAAAAAACTCGCTAAGCTTCCCTTTTCTTTCCGTTTTCTGTATTTCGATCAAGCATGACTATATCTTTGCTACCATCAATCTCTTCTACTTTTCTTTTAGATTTTGTGAGCCCCACCAAAACATCTGGACTAGGATTGTCAAGTTGCTTCCTCTTCTTGCCCGTTTGAGAAGTGATAATTTCCAAATCTTCATCTTCTGCAGTCCCTAGAGAGATGGCATCGGTAGATCCAGATGTGCCGACACCATTTTCAATGAGTGACTTGCCGTTCTTTTTATCTGTCGGAGCTTGTGTCCAGCCAGAGAGAATCATTCCGTCGGGTTCCTTTTCCTCATCAAATTCCTCCCTGAAATTTAGCACATTGATTGGAATTTGGACATCAAATGGGAGTTTTAATTGATGAGATATAATGGATTCAAGCAAAAGCTATTAATAACTATAAGTGAAATGTAATAGAGAGGAAATGAAATAGGTAATATGTGAGAAAAGCAGATACTGATTAGGTGTGATTCGTTTCTCCAACATTTCAATAGGTCTTGCTTGTGAGAAACTGGTGCTGGAGAATAGACTTATTTTAGCCATCCATCCATTCCAAGTTATAGTCTAGGGATGTGTGTTCTATAGGATGGTCTAATAGCGTGAACAAAATATGAACAGATTTTTGGAGTGCGATGAAAAGGTTCATGATAGTTGATGTGATACTATAACAATAATTAAATAATCACTGAAAATGATTGGAAATTAGAATTATGTGGGTGAATGGTGATTTTTGTAGGGAGTAATATGTCAGTAGTAATTAGTTAGTATTTTTTAAAGTGTGTAATTGAGGTCAGGAACCAAGGATCGGCAGTAATCTGAAAATAGATCATATCATTTCTGATGATAGAAAGAGGCTAGAAACAATCAATACAACACATAACAAAGTGTTGAGTAATTCACATCCATACACATTACAAAAAAAAGTACTAGCATCTTCAGGTACTGGTAAAAAAATTGGATATGAGAGAATGCCAGGCAAAACAGAATAAAATTCTAGCATCATCGTGAAAGCATTTTTTTATAAAGCAGGCCAAATATATAATACTCTATGCAACATCAGAATTAAAGAACATCATTGAAACTTGGCAAGAAACAGACCTCTGTTTGATATTGATACTACATTTGAGCTCTTGTTGAAAATCCTCAATAGTAAGAATGGTCCCACCGATGACTGGAGAAGGAAGCTCAGAGAGTACCTAATAGAGGGGCAATATAAGCAAAAAAAAAGTTGAAAAAAAGAAAGAGCAAAAAGAACAAACAATCTATGAGGCACTGATTCGGAGTGCGGAAGACGTACAACACAGGTATATTTTTCAAATTTTAAGGATATGGGTAAGTCATAGAATACATATTATTTATATTATTCAAAACATATGCTTATCAAGTAATGTTAAAAAAAAAAAAAAAAACTTCATCCCATCAACAATATGCATAATTTCATTTTGGGTCCGTACCTCATTAATTTGCACATCCCAAATGTAAATAGCTTTAAAACACTTCACCCTCACAATATAAACTTATTAACATTTTACACCCATCACTATGTTTCCAACAATCTCAAATCGCCTATTTTTCCATAAAGTTGAATCACCAATTTTACCTTTCACTTTAGTCACATAAATAAAAAGGATGGCAATTTTATTAAACTATACGTGAAAAATATAGAGATCTGTATGAAAACATACAGATCTGTATTCACCATATCAGATAAATTCATGCTCACACAAGGGCCCGTTCTTCTTAGAATATATAATATGACTACTATATGTGACAGATGAAAAGAAGAGACAGACAAACCTTTTCAAGATTTGATGCATAGTTGGCAACCTCATCTTCCTCGAGATCATCACCGGCCTCATAGAGAAGGGAAGAACCATGCATGATCAGAGGCAAATTCATACCAAGCTTCGCTTTCACAATCTTGTCAACAAGGTCCCTCAGCTTTGAAGAATGTGTATTTATCTCAAGGGTCAAAGGTGTCTATTCAAACAAAAATCACAAGATGTGGTACGTTCAGTCATAACAAAATAAGATTCCACACAAGACAAATTAGTCGGGCAAAACAAGAGAATCCAGCAAACCTCGGAGCAGACATAGCAAGATTTGTTTGGTTCAAATGGCTCTACTGGCATAAGAAGCAACTTTCGTGAAGGATGTTGAAGACAATAAGTCATCCTACACACAAGAGGTTGTTACAATGTGAAATTTTAGGGAATAATAAAAATGGCATATTTTTAAATTGATTAAGACAATGGTGTTGATATAAATTCAACACGTCTATGAAGTTCCTCACAACGCCAATGAAAGAAAAGAAAATGAAAAGCTTAAGAATAGAAACATCAAAATTCATACAAGATATACCAGTTTTGAACAAAGGTCTAAGGAGCTGCTAAATTACTCAAATTCTTAAAACGTAAATTCAATATTATTAGTTTATGTAACATGTTCAATTTTCTTTCTTAGAAATACCAACTTTCCACTGCAACTGAAAAGGGACACAATGCAGTACTGACATTTATATATGCCGACGGTCTCAGGTGCACTTATAGCAGAAGCCAGAGGACCATGAAATACTCATTGTTTGTCAATTGTTATCATAACTTTCAGGAAAAAAATACACTTATAATTGTACATCTAGGTGATGCAGGAACACGATGTAAGCCAAAGATCAAATTAGTAGAACGTAAAAAAAATATCAAATATATTGCGAGGACTAATATACTCATGTCAGGGTTAAATGCTTAAATATTCCTAAAAAATTAATTTAAAAGAAGAAAATGAAGCAAGACAATAAATAATACACGTAGACGGCACATATGAACAAATGGTGATCAGCAAGTATACCCACCTATAGTTTTTTGTGTCCTTCTGCAGCACCTTAATAGCCTCTATCACAATCAACCCAGCAATGATGGCATTCGTTGTGGCAACAGCATGGACAATATTTCCAGCAATGCCTTTGGCCTCAAAAAGGCTATGCAAAGGGATACCAAATGAAGACGCTCTTATATTTGCTGCAGCAGTAACAATTTCAACAGCCAACTGATCGTCTTTGTCAAAACTCAGATTACCAATCTCCTGGAAAAGAAAAGTTAGATAACAACTACATCAGGGAACGACATAACTAAGAATACTTATATATCTTAGAAAAACTTTAGAATGTCTCAAACCTTTCCTCGTTCTGAAAAAAATAGCTTAAGGGACTCTAGAAATACGGCTGAGTTCTCTTTTAAGCTCCAAAGATCCTGTGGATTTTTCAGACCTAGAGACGCCATTGCAGAAACTGATGACAAATCTCCAGGAACTGAATTTTTTGCTTGATTCCCATTCTGATGGATAAAATCATCAGGAATCACGTCTTTGCAATAAATAGGCCTTGGCCTATTACGGTTTTTCCATGTGTCTTCATTGGACAAAGCTAACTCGATATTATAACCAAATACATGGTCGAATATCTTCCTTCCATATTGTTCAAGGTCTTCATCATTTTTGCGCTCAAAAACGTCTTCAATTTGTGAAGATGAGCTGGAAGCATCGCTAGAACGCACATTCAAATCATTTTCCTGATTTTTTGGCCCAAATAATTTTGCAAAAAGCAAGTCTTTCGCCCAGACTACACAGTGAACAAACTGCAATTTTGAAAAAAAACACACAACAATTTAGTTACAAAAACGAGGTAAAACAAAGATAAGAAAGACCAAAATCCAAGCATTAATTCTGCAATTCACTTAGACGGCAGGAGTTTGCAATTGTCATGCAAGAGAACCATGATAATGGTTCCAGAAAATTAAACACCAATTATGTGATAAGCACTGCATAGTTCTTTAGATTATAGTTCCAGACACAAGATAAGACAAAATTAGCATACTAATGTTTATACCTTTGATGGAGTGCTTGTGATAGTACAAACAGGGTATGTTTTCGGAGCTGGCTTAGGCTGGCATTCATAACATTCAGTTCTACCCTTCACATGAACTGTAACCTGCCTTCCACAATTTCCAAAGAAGGTTTAGGGATAACTGACAGTAAATGACATAAATACTTTGATGGAAATGCAGGGAAACTACAACAAATACAAGTATTTTATGCCGGTGAACGAGAAATAAATGATTTAATATTGGGGATTAATGAACTAGTGATATCACAGATTGATAGAAGGGCCTACGAATCTAAGCTGTTAACAAGAAAACACAACCTGTCCAAGAAAGCCAGTTGTCCCACTTTCAATTAATGGCACACCAGCTGCCAAGCAAAGACGGTTCACATGCCGTCTGGCATCTAAATTGTCAAGCCCATTCAAAACAACATTAAAGTTCTTAAAGAAATCAACATTGAAATCAGGATCTTTGACATTCGCATGGTATGGTGTAATACTGATGTGAGGCCTAAATTTGAGCACTGCATCACGAGCAACCTGGTTGAACATTCATGCATGAAACATTAGCAAAAACCAAAACAAGCCCAAGGGTGACAGAGGCGAGCATTAAACTACTTGGATTCTTCACTCACTTTGGCTTTGGATTGCCCAACGTGTGATTGGCGAAACAAGAACTGTCTATTTAGGTTGCTGACTTCAATTGTGTCCAAGTCAATCTGTTTTGAAATAACCAATACTAAATTAATCACATCATCTACACAGAATATATGAATCGAAAAATAAGAGATTCTTCCAAGCAATAGCATACCAAATATACAATGAATCACGATCCGTGACCTACCTTGACATACAGTTTTCAATATAAACAGAAAAAAATTGTGCAATGTCAGATTTTGCAAGTTATCTATGTCTTAGATGTTAAATCTTCCTCCATACACGCTAAAAAGGTGAACATAGTTTTTTAATTCCCTTCAAAAAGGGCTCATGTATGCCATCACAAATCTGGTGGCCTAAACTTAAGATCTGAAAATATTACATAATCCGAGCACAACCATTTCACTCAAATATCCATACCCCGCTATTTTTTCAATACATTTTGCATCATAAATACTCTCAGCAAAACAAGCCTTTTGCTAAAAAAACCCTATAGGGTTTTTGAAAGTAACAATCTGCAGCAGCAGCAGCATAATTGAGCATCCCCAAAAAAAAACCTAGTTCATAAAAACCCTAATAATCAACTGCCCAATAACAATCAAATAACTGAAAAATGACCAAAACGGAGGAGAAATTCTACTCACGATATGGATATCTTTGAAACCTGATAGCGCGAGGGTTTTTAGAAGTTCGCACCCGATACCGCCGGCGCCGACCATAAGCACTTTTGCGCCCTAGGCACACGAGATAAAACAACACTTGATTAGTGCTGAAGTTGAAAAAAATGAAAAATACAGAGCCGCGAGCAAGTTACAGTACCTTAATTGCAGATAGCTGCTGTTCGGAAGCCATTGAAGAAGACAGAACGAGAGACGTGGCAGTTATATAAATATTAGAGAAAGGGAATATTGAGCGTCATATTTGGATATTAATCTTTTTGGGGGAATAGATTCAGAAGAGGGAGCCAAAGCGAATATATCTCAGCCGCCTTATATTTTACTATGAGAGTACAGATCAGTGAGTAGCTGTGTGTTATGGCTGCGGGAAGAAGAAAGGGAGGAGAGAAATCAAATATTTAAAATAAAAATGGAAAATGTATAAACTCTATAAAATAAAAGCGTGAGTGATAATCCGAGCTTTTACTTGTTTGACTTCGCTATTGCCTATTGCTGTTGTTTTGTTCATAGCAAAATACTTTTTCAAAAACGAAAATTAAAAAAACATTACTCCGTATTTTAGAAAAATAATAACAAATGCAATTATAAATTTGAGACGGAAGGAATATTATTTATACTGTGTTGTATCCCTTAATACTATTAATTGGGAAAATTACACTGTTTTGTTTTAAGAGATAACTAAAAAAGAAAAGTATACATATTTTAAATGATAAAATAGTACTACTTACTTTTGAAATTTTTAAAGTAAAACCGTTTAAGTAAGTTGAATATTAAGTTGAAAAAATATATTTACGAATTATGACTACAATTGTGTGAATGACACATTAAAAAAATGTGACTAGCTATTTTATGAGCATGTAAAGAGTACTAGTACTGGTTAGATTTTTGGTTTACACATTTATAATTACATCATGACTCAGAGCATTAAATTTATATTTGAGGACAAACTCGTGTATTTATAAGTTGTGTTCTACTCCTATATTATTTTTTGATGAAAAAGAAAAGGAAAACATGTTTACAATATTAGGTGAGCTTATCATTCTTTGTATGCTTGCTTTGTTTAGTTTATACTATAAGTGAGCTAAGAGCTCGAGAGTTTCTTGTGGGAGAGTTGATTTCTATAATAATGAGTTTAAGCCCTAAGTCCATTTATATTCTGTCCATGCTCAACAATTTGATATGAATAATAATATCAATACTTTTCAAATAGGGGAACTCTAAAAAAGCATAACTGATTGATGAGACATGTTTACTCTGTCTTACAAGTATATTTTATTGGAACACATTTATCAATTTACATCTCATTCGATCGGCTCTCTCCATCACATGTCTCTGTTATTATAGTACATTTCTTAATTTACATTTTACTCGATCGAATGATCAACCAAAAAGTATGGGTTGAAATTTTTCGCCTCTTTATTTGTGAAAAAAAATTGTGAAATTAGTAAAAAGAGAATAAACCAATTAAAAAGAGTGATGTGAGAATAAGAATTAAAAATAAAAAACAATTAATGATGTTTCTTTTGTAAAATCAAGAAATTAAAAAAAAATTAATAAAGTAAATAAAAAGGTTAATAACATATAAATTTATCACATTTACTTCATATTTACTTCATTTGTAAAATAAATAAAATCTTTTAAATGTTGAAAAATAAAACATATCTCTCTAAAAATCATGGTTTATATTTTGCAAAATTAAAAAAAAAATGTTGTAAACATTTATTTTATAAATGAGATAAAAGTTGTGATTTTACATGACATTAACCCTAAATAAAGTCAAGATTCTCAGCTCAGTTTGTTGAGCACCTGAATTGAGGACTAAAGGTGAAACTTCAAACTTATATTCTACATTGACCTATAAAAAAAACCTAAATAAAATAAAATACTAGCACTACGGTAAAACATCAATTAGTGAAAGGGCAATTATGTAAATCATTCCGCAGAATTTGGCAGAGCAAATGGAACTTTTGTGCTTACTGTAGAGTATACTCGGAGTCGTACGTACACCATTATCACGCTCCTCATTTCCCGATTTCTCAAGCAATCAATCCCAAGAAGAAATCCAAAAAAAATCTCAGCATCTCTACCAGCCTGAGTCGGTATGAGTTTTGATTCCATTATTTTTCTATCGATTATCAATTTCGTGCTTCATGGAATTTCTCGTTTTCCCTGTACCGATTAAACATACCTTTCAATTTCTTCTAGCTAAATATTTTGGGGTTTCGGTTGAATGTTTAATAGTTTTTATTTTTCTGCGAATTAGTTCTAATGTGCTATTTACGATCGAGTTTATGACGATATGCATATGCTGTGTGTTGATTTTTTTCTGTGAGTGTTTTCAGTTTGACAATGGACGCAGTTACTGAAAGAAGCTACCGGACCCCGTCTCTGAAAAGGTTCCCGACAACTAGTTACAGCGGTAATTTCTTTTTTTACCGTATTGTGATTATCGCCCTTCCATTTTAGTCTACATTATCACATTTACAGCTCCCATCGGCATTGAATCACTTAAAACCCTAATTCATCGGCGAGCGTAACTCAAAATCATTTGTTTGGCAGGTTTTGTAATGTGTATTCTCTAGATGAATTTATGTGATGTTAAAATTATATTATTTTAAGAATGCCCATGTCGAGGATTTTATAAATCCTCGATGAGATATGACACCCTTTCAAGTTAGTTCCATTATTATTTTTATTTTTGGATTGAGCATTGTATTTGTCAATGCATTTTCGTGAATGCACCCGTAATGGTTGAAATGTGAAGAAGATTTACAGGAAAATCCTCTTACCCAGCAATTTTTTAGACACTTCCACCTGATAAAATTATGAAATAATTAGTTACAAGCTTATGTGATGAAGTGCAGACGATACAGTATACATGCATGCTAATAAATAGTCTGAAATACACTCCTGTTTATAAATTTTTTTACTAGAATGTTAGTTACATCTAAACAGCCGTTTCATTCTTCCCCACCAAATTAGCTATACTTACAATACTTCCCTGCATCAAGTTTGACCTTTTTATCTACAGATTCGGACCCCAGAGAACGGAAAAGGACAAAAACCGGACCAGGAACTGGGCACACTGCTTCTTGGCGATTTGATTCTGACCAGAAAAGGAATCTTGCTAATTCCCAACAGTTAGATTATTCAGATCCTTTCTCTGTAAATGATATGCTGACTGAGTTGGACTCCGGCAAGTACGGAAGTGCAACTAGAGAAATACTGGATCTTATCGAGCGAAGGAGGCAGTTAATGGATTTCTATTATGCACGGAACCCTGATCTTCCTTCATCAGCATGTCTTGTTTCGCGAGCGGTGGTTCCAAAGTCAACCGAAACTTCCCCTGATGTCATTGACCTAGACGATGATCAGGATGTAGATGATAGCCTTGCACTAACGAGGTTTGTTCCAAAAGTAGAGGAATCCCTAGATAATCTGGTTGTGATCATTGAGTCGGATGACGAAAATGATGACAAGAGTGAGAATCTTAGACCCCACTATCAGGAACTGAACATGCCGAAGCCTTATCCCTATCAGGAATTGAGCTTAAATAAGCCTTCTGGGACTTTCCTGATGAAAGACTTTTTGGTACGAACTTTTGAATTTTCCTCTATATTATGTCAGCTCACTAAAGGTGCTCTGAAGGGTTTATTACTTCAGAAGAACGAGTTTTTTTTTTTTGCAAGATTTTTGAATTCATTTTAATTTATTGATTCTTCATATGGTGTGGAAATGAGTGGACAGCTTGTTCATTATTTTTTATTTCACTCAAGGAAATGATTATTTCCTCTCACTGTGTACCTTTGTTTTGTTGCATCTCATTGTCATTCAGGAATCGAATTTAAAAAAGCCATCCAAAAATAATCTCATGAAAGACTTCGTGGTATGAACTTTATGGGAATTTACCTCTATGTTCTTGAACGGTTCCATTATCCATTCCATGAAATGAGTCTTTGTTCTCATTGTGTACCATTGTTCTCATTTGATCTCCATTCAGGAAATGAATTCAAAGAAGATATCTTCCAATCAGGAATCAAATTCAAAAAAACCTTCCAAAATTCTTCTCGTGAAAGACTCTGTGGTGAAAGATTCTGTGGTGAAAGGCTCTGTGGTGAAAGACTCTGTGGTGAAAGACTCCGTGGTGAAAGACTCCGTGGTGAAAGACTCCGTGGTGAAAGACCCTGTGGTATGAACTTTGGAGTCTAACTTTATGTTTAGCCTTTTGTTTTATATGACCTTATGAAAGCTGCTCTTATAGAGATGCTATATTACTCGAGAAGAACGATATTTTTGCTGAGTTTCTAATGTACAACTTCCGTGGCGTCTATTTTCACAATATTAATGTATTTACTCTATTTTATGCTTGTGGAAATGAGTGGACAGCTGTATGTTTTTGGGAAGCAAGTTTCCTTACTGGTTCCATTATTCTACAATTTATTTATTTTGCTTTCATTGCGTGCCGTTGTTTTATTTTATCTCATTCTCATTCAGCTGATAGTGCCTTAACATTATGCAGGAAAGGAATTCTGTTCGAAGCCAAAATTCTCGAGAAGCAGACCCACATATTGCTGATGGAACTGAACACACAAGGAATAAAGGCGAATATGTTGGCACCGATGATGAAGAGGAAAGTGATGATGTGTCTGATACCAATTCTGATGGCTTGGGTGACATTTGGAATGACATGACAGTTGCATTAGAGTGTTCGAAGGTAACCTCCTCAGCAATTCATTTTCTGTGTTTTGAAACTTTCTAGTTATTTGATCCCTTTTTTTCAGTTTATATTAAAATAATTTTCTAAAGAGATGGCTGCATTTGTTGAAATTTTTATCCTTGCAGACATTTTGATGTCATTGATCTGACTTCTCTCTCTTTTTTTGCCACTTTTTGTGGGATATGTTACAGGACGCTGCTAAAGACCCTTCGCACGATGAGCACTATGATGAGGATGAAGAAGAGTGTGAGCATTCGTTTATACTGAAAGATGACATTGGAGATGTATGTCGCATATGTGGGGTCATCAAGAGAGGAATTGCAACAATCATTGAGTATAATTTTTCAAAGGTATGGGTTTCAGTTCTATATTTATTTAAGCATTTATCTCTTTTTCTGTTTCATGTGAGAAGCTTGGTTGTATGTGTGAACCTATCTCAATTGTTTCTTAAAGTAAGCATCATTTATTATGCACGCTTAACAGACACTTAACTTGCCACAGCTGCTAGAAAATATGATCTGTTGTGCTATTGTGAGACATTATGACTTTTTTGTTCTTTTGAATCTTGACATGTGCATGTTTACTGTTCAGTCTGTTCTCCTTATCTTCATGATTTTATGCATCTCTCTAAGCTTCTGACTTCACCAAATGTCAACCTTTCTTTGGTATTAGTGAACACTTTCCACACAATATTTACAGCTAAATGTATCAGTTCATCATTTACTTACTGAGATAGTAGGACTTGTTATTAGATAATATTGCTTAATAGGAGTATCAATTTGAACTGTTGTAATCAGAATGGATAATTATTTTTTGTACTTGGGTGAATTCCAAAAACTACTCCTGAGGTTTAGGCTGATTTAAAAAAAATAACACAGGTTGCTGCTCTACATAAGCAAAAGCATTTTGGACTTCCCCATCACATTCATGATATTCTACGGTTCCCCTTAATTTATTTTAATAACCAAATCGAAACTCTGTTTTCTTTTAGTAATTACCACAAACCTCGGGGGTAGTATCTGAATCACCCTTAAAAAATATTCACTGCAAATAATATTTGGCGCATGACATACCAACTCTTTCTTAAATACAGACCGCGAGGAGTACAAGAACATACAGATACGAAGAACGTACCACAAGAGACCTTGACCACACAGACACTCTGCCAGTTGGCATCAGTTCATCTGAGATCGATTTCTCCTCTGCTGAAATCTACCCGCACCCCCGCCATAGAAAGGAAATGAAGCCCCACCAAATAGAGGGCTTCAATTTCCTCCTAAGCAACCTTGTGACAGAAAACCCCGGAGGCTGTATACTTGCACATGCCCCCGGATCAGGCAAGACCTTCATGATCATCAGTTTCATCCAGAGCTTCATGGCTAAATACCCAGCCGCTAGGCCCCTGGTAGTGCTACCCAGGGGTATTTTGGGTATATGGAAAAAGGAATTCATTAGGTGGCAAGTTGAAGAAATTCCTTTATATGACTTCTACACAGTTAAAGCTGATGGCCGTCCCCAGCAGTTAGAGGTCCTCAAGGAATGGGTGAAGGAGAGGAGTATACTGTTTCTAGGCTACAAGCAGTTTTCATCCATCGTCTGTGACCCGGATACTGGGAATATTCCGGTCGCGTGTCAAAATTATCTTTTGAAAATTCCATCTATATTGATATTAGACGAGGGCCACACTCCTCGGAACCAGGACACAGATGTCCTGACCTCCCTTGAACGGGTGGAAACTCCTAGAAAGGTTGTCCTCTCTGGAACCCTCTATCAGAACCATGTGAAGGAGGTCTTCAACATCCTGAACCTCGTCCGCCCCAAGTTTCTAAAAATGGAAAATTCCAAGGTCATTAGGCGGAGAATCCTGAGCAGGGCAGAAATCAACAGCAGAAGGAATCTGATGAAGCACGGGAGGGATAACGAATTCTACGACCTGATAGAACAGACACTGACAAAAGACGAAAATCACACTCGAAAGGTGACCGTCATACAAGATCTCCGTGAAATGACTAGAAAGGTCTTGCACTATTACAAGGGCGATAATTTGGATGAGCTTCCAGGGCTTGTGGACTTTACTGTGTACTTACGTCTTAGGCCCCAGCAGAAAGCCAATTTGAAAGAGCTAATGCGGACTGAATCCAGAAAGTTCACCATCACCTCACAAGGCAGTGCTCTCTATGTCCACCCGAGCATGAAGTTTCTCGCCAAGGGTTCAGGTGTCAAAGATAGAGTTGACGAGGAAAAAATTGACGAGATGTTGGGGAAAATAAATTTCAGAGATGGCGTGAAATTAAATTTTTACTTAAATCTCCTCCAGCTATGCGAGTCTAGTGGTGAGAAAATACTGGTCTTTAGCCAATATCTCTTGCCCCTTAAGTTTCTGGAGAGAGTTACGGCTAAGGTGAAGGGCTATAGCATGGGGAAAGAGATGTTCCAGATAACGGGTGAGTGTGACAATGAGACGCGTGAAGTTACCCTGAAGAATTTTAACGAGTCACCTGAGGCTCGAGTTTTCTTTGGTTCGATTAAGGCATGTGGTGAGGGGATATCCCTCGTGGGGGCTTCACGGATTATTATACTGGACGTTCATCTGAACCCATCTGTTACTCGTCAGGCAATTGGGCGGGCTTTCAGGCCGGGCCAGGTTAGGAAGGTGTATACGTACAGATTGATCTCATCTGATTCGCCAGAGGAAGATGATCACAATACTTGCTTTAAGAAAGAGTCGATTGCGAAGATGTGGTTCGAATGGGACGAGTGTAGGGGTACCACAAAGTTTGATATGGAGACTGTTGACGTGAATAGCTGTGGGGACATGTTTTTGGAGAGTGATCGGTTGAAGGAGGATGTGATTGCTGTCAAGAAAAGGTGAAAGTCGAGTTTTATGTGGGACCACTTTGTGACTGCCCTCAGTGTAGTTTTTTTGGTCGTTTTCTGGTGATTTGTGCTGTTAGTCTGGATTTTGAGCTTTCTCAGCTTTGAGATTTGCTTGTGAATATGGAAGCCTATTTAGTATTTAGTGATCCTGAATGTGGTGGTGTTATTAGACAAATTTTGCATCTAACGGAAGAACAGAAAATGAAAAACTTAACGTTATCCATAGTAGTGGATGATTCATGTAGATATAAAACATCTGGTTCATTTAGTTTCTTGCATTTTTATTTTATTTTTTGGCTAATTTCATTTTTATAGTAATTGTTTATATGTTGACGGGTTATTTTGTAGTAATAAGTATAAACGACAGGGGCACTTCTGTAATTATCCTAAACTTACATAACCTTTCTACAGTCACAAATATTTTTATTCTTTCAATACAACAAAAGTATGGTATTCAGTTTATACATTACACCAAAACACAATTCTTTACAGACACCCTCCCAACACTTCAACCAGCATTTCTCTACAAGCACATTCACATTTTTATTTTTATTTTTTTCCAATATTTAATCAATTACGAAAGGGCCCTTGAACAACCCCACAATCACACAGCGACCCCTCCATTCCACTTCTATGCACATTTCAGTTCTGTATATCTGAAGAAAGAGTCACGAAAAAGACGGAAGCAGAGAGGATACGAATTGATGCTGTCGATTTCCTGAATCCATGCAGTCGAACTCCGCCGCCTCGTTGGCCATAGCCGAGGCTGCGTCGTTATACGCTACACCGTCCGTCAGAGGATTAAACCCATGATTCGTGCTATCAGCCATAGATAAGCGATCACCTTCACACTGCTGCAACCCCAGAGTCAGCGACACAGGATTAACATTCCCAAACCGTTCCAGCTCCGACATGTGGTAGGCTGCTGATAAGAACCTATCCCCGCTGTCGTCCGCAAAAAGACTGTTTTGCCCCTCTCTCGCTTTCCCCATCACGTAACCGTTCTGGAAAATGGAGATGTTACTAGCCGATCCCATGATGTCTATATCTGTCATCTGATCTGATCTCGACTCCATCAGCTGCTGCTGTTGCCCCGTGGAAGCCGTCGCTTGCTGAGAGTCTTCGCCGGTATAAGTCTTTTCGGGCCTTGGTATGTTGTCAGACGAAGAGTTGGAGTCCACGTCAGCATCGCATGTTTCTTCTTTGTACATCTCTTCGACCATGGGCTTCCAAAGGCGGACTCGCGCGTTTATGAACCAGTTCGACACCTAATCCAAACACAGAAAGATCACAAAATTTGCATTTAATTTGTGTGTGTGTTAATTCTGAGTTCAGTTTTTTCACCTGACTTCTTGTTAATCCAGTTTGCCTTGCCAGCATGATCTTTTCAGAATCTTTAGGGTACCTGCAGAGTCGAGCAGTGTGACGGGCCTAATTGAATACAAACACCAGGAAATGAAACTTACGGATGGAGGAAGTGTTCGAAAAGCCAAGCTCGTAAAACCGAAACAGATGTTTCCGGAAGTCCCCTCTGCGGCCTCCAAGCATGCTGCTGCATAATCCCTAACTGCTGAAGTGCTCTCTGTTGCCTCAGCTGCTGGTCCACGAAACGAAGCCGAGATATCCCGACTCCTTTCTCGTTCAACGAGGCATCTTCCTCTCCGAGCCCTTTTCTCGCCTCGACGATCTGAGCGCTTATCGCGTCGCGCAAGCAGCGAAAGTGGCGCGAAATCGTCTGTAGCGCCAGCGCGGTGTAAGGCCTCGACGAGCCGGGCCCCGCTATCACGTCGAACGAAGACACCACGATTTGCATCTGGTGGTAGTACTGTCTGTACCGTCTATCCACCTGTTTGAAAACACTTTCTAAGACAAACGAAGAAACAAAACGAAAAAAAAGAGTCGAGTCGAGTCGAGTCGAGTCTGACCTCATCCAACATCGACAAAAGCTTCGTCACTTTACTTTGCAACTCCTGTTTCTCAGAAGCCGAAAGCTCGCCTCCGCTCGCCTTACCCCCCACCGAAGCATCCGAAACACCACTCCCCAATTCCCCTTCGATTTCTTTCGAGTCCTTCGACTGTTCCCTTTTTGCGTTCTGCTCCTTCTTAACGCTGACAACCTCGTCGAGCAACTGCTGAGTAGCTTTCAGATACTTAGAATCGGTTACACTCGTCGACACGCCATATGGCGCGACCTCATTCGCCGCGCCGGGAATTACGAAATCGCCATCCCGTGATTGCTTAGCCTGAAAACCGCCTTCGCCGTGCATCAGCTCGTTATTATGGCCCAAAACCGAAGAAAAATCCCGATTATTGTTGCTGTTGGTACCGTACTGCATAGACGACATTTGCATCAGAGACGGGACGTTCGAGCCGAGGCTCAGGGACAGGCCTTGGGCCTGCGAATTCGGGCCGATCATCAGCATCTCGTCGGGCCTGCCATTTTTCCACTGGTTTTCGACGGCTCCAAAGTTTAGAAGGATCTCTTGCTGTGAGATGGTGGAGTTAGAGGCGATGGAGGACGAGTAATTCGAGTACATTATCGGGCTCGGGAAAATCGGAGATTCCGAATTGGAATCTCTTTGATCGTTGCACTGTGGGAAATATGTCCCCATGAGAGATCAAGAGCCTGAAAAAACAAGAGTTCAGAAAAAATGATTGTGATTAATTCAAGAATTCGGACATGGAAAAACTAAATTGCACCTTGCAGAAATAATAATTAAATAACTAAATTAATATATATAAAAAATGATCAAACAACAAAAGATCGTGAGAAAAATACTGAGAATCAAAATTCAAAAATCCCTATTCCCCTTTCACAGCATCATCTTCACAACAATAATAATAATAAATAAATAAGTAAATTATTTCAGGAAAAAACCTGAAATTGAGACAGAGGTATGGGGGGACTGTAAGCTCACACTCAGCGATCCTCCAATCAGAAAAATCTTCTTTCTTCAAATTCAACCAATGAATCAGACAAAAAACAAAATTAAATTAAATAATTCATTTATATTGTATTGTACACGGAGAAATACTATTTTTTTTTCTCTCCCTATATATTTATCTACTGCCATAAAAAGCCCATAAAAAAGGGTCATCTCTTTGACGATTTTGAGAAAACCCCACAAAATAAAAATCATATCTTAGTTGTTATTATTTGTGCTTGACTTACTTGGGATTTAATTTTGATTTAATTATATATTAAAATTTAATTTTAATTGCTGGTGTTTGGTTATGGAGTGCCAATCTCTAACAACCAGTTGGTGGACCTAAACCTTCCCTTAAAACCACACTCTATTTTTGAAGGTGCATCTTAACTTATGCACCAAATGGAAAGGCGTGTGTTGCCGCAATTAGCAATATTCGAAAAACAATTTATAAAACATATCTCTATATTTTATTATAGGGTAAATATATCAAAATAAACTTTGATTAATATAAAATTATTTAATAGGAAAATTCTAAATTACATTTCACCTGTTGTACTATTGTATTGACGCATCGTGGAAGGGTGTAAATTGAGTGATTTGTCCGAACAGTAACACAAGAAAAAATAGATGATCGAATCTCCGTTGTCGAGAAATCACTCACATCACCACATGTGCTTCTAATGAAGAATCAATATTTTTAATATTAGAAAAAATGTCCTTAAAATAATAAGAATATTGTATTTAATTAAAAAAATGTTTTACATGCGATGACCGAAAACGGCGTCCTCAAATGGGATATATTTATTACTATTATTATTTATTCATTGGAATATTTTAATGCAGTTTAGAAAAATCTTTTATCTATTTAGATTTTTCCAATTGCGCCAATAATATATTTCGATGCCGATTGCCACGTCACTAAGATTTTGTCCGATTGTGGCACCTAATATTTGGGCTTTTTATTCTTTTCTATGCGGCCCTTTTAGCTTTTAGTATTTGCATAAGTATTTGCCTAGTTAAGCTTTTTGAAATAATTTATTTTCCCTCTATTTTCTTCATTTCTAATGAGTGGCAAAGTATAAATACAAGATTGACATTTGGTACATTTACTTGACAAATTCATTATAAAAATAATAATAATAATATTATTCTATATGATGTTTGCTTATTATTTAGAATCTCAATTTGGAAAAAAAGTGTACCATTCATTTTAACAAATTAATGATTTAAAATCAAGAACAATTTGACTCGTTCCACACTATCTCCCCATTTAAAATAAATTTTTTTCACTTTGAATTACTTTATAAAGTACTATTGATCTAAGCATTGATATTTTTTTTGTTCAATAATTAGATACACGTAATGACTAATGAGTCAATATTTTTCCGAAGCACTGATAGTCGATACTTTAAAATTACGATACATGATACATGTAATGAGTCGATTATTTGTTTTCTTCTAATAATTCTTGAAATTAGAGGATTGGTAGTCGGTCAATATTTTTGTATATTATGGAGAAGTACACATATAACGTCTATTATATGTGCATTTCCACACCAATTATTTAAGATGACAATGAAAATCAATATATATATATAGTGTATTTCCACATCAATTATTCGAAATAGATATTCTCGAATCAAATCTTAGAAAGTGATCAAGCATAATAATGCACGTGCTTATTTTTAGGAATACTTAGATCGATATTAGTTGACTAGACATAGGCTTGTACACGTACACAAATTCTGAGGGATTTTTTTTTCAAACTCCACTTACATTTGAGAAAAAAAATAAACACAATTCGTTTGTAAAATACCAAAAAAGAAAAATCATCAAACGGAAAGAGTATTAGTATCCCTTAAAAGGAGATAGAGATAGTACTATTTCAAAATTACATAAATCAATTGCTATTACTTTTAGTCTTTTACCTAAAAATGTCCAAACAAAGCATATGAATTTTTAAAATTTCTCATAATCACAAAGGCGGATTATTAACATATTGTGGTTGGCACACACGAACATAACATGTGGTACGCGTCATGAACTGTTCTAAAAGATCAGTTTTATTACACCTTTTTTGTGAATTGAGTTCAATGTATATCTTATGATAATTATATGGTGGACAATGTTGAAATTGGGGAGTGGTTTATTAAGCTTAATTACATGTTAGGATTTTTGTTTCCCCCATTTCTTTAGGTCAGAGACGACTCACAATTGATTAATTTAAATACTTGTTCATGTAGACATGTAGTACATAATTGTGATGTATATTGTTATGTGCAAAAATGAAAACAATAAATAAGTATTTGATGTAAATAATACTCTATTTCTATCCTACTTAGTTTGTAAATAACAAAATGAGTTGCGATGCGACAATGCTTTGAAACGATCTTTATCTTATACAGTAATTTGTTTATTTTTACCAATTTTATATATGATCACACATAAGATCGAATTGATTACTAGCTCCCTGGATATGTTTAACAAAAGAAGTCGTTTTTGATAAAATCATATATATTCAACACTTATATTAAGTTGAGTGAACTATATAATAAGCTAGTTCGCATTAAAAATTGCAATGTTGAAAAAAAAAAAATGAAAATGACAAGTCAAATATATGCTGGTGCAAAATTATTCTCAGAAAGTTCTAACAAACAAGTCGTATTTGATAAAATCATAAGTTATTCATCTGTACACGTTTATTCTCACAATCACTTAAATTGTATTTCAATGAGTATCAATAAAAACCTTTTCGTGAACCCGGCCACTGGCCACTAATATGATTAATGAAATAGCATGCTTATAATATACTACTATAGCAGACTTATGTCATGGTAGTTGGGCTCTATTATTAATTCTAAGTAAGAATCAACACAAATTACTGTAATTAATTAAGTAGGGTACACAATCCATGCAAGACGCAATCCGCGTTATATCCAAGGGCAATGAGCCCTTGTTGGGGCGGGTTTTACCCGTTTACCATGTACCCGTATTAATTAACATTAATTTTAATTTGTTAAGAAAATTCTTTTTTAGTTAAGTCTGTTCTCAAAGAAATTTTCTGGCTCCGCTCTTAGTTGGCCGTTGCCTTAATTTGATCAGCTTGACGCATCCATTAGAGAGCTAAGCTAGGATACTGAAGGTCCATAATCGAGTCTTGAATCCCAAATTATATTTTTATTTATTATTTTCATTTATTTATGATCTTTTTAAGAGTTTAAGTACTATTTATATGCTACTAGCTAGTATTGATTATAAGTTAATTAATTGTTTTAATATAAAATAAAAGACTTCTTTTTTCCCCAGGTTTTATATATCAAAATTTCGATATTATTATAATTCAACGGATTTGATCTATTAATTTTATTGGAATCAACGAGTATAAATTTTATTTTATACGTCCATAATAGAATTAGCTAGCTACTATGCGCTATGTACGTACCAATTTAATAATTAATTAATTTAAATTTGGAGGAACTGTTACACTTTTGAATCACAGATAAATTTGAAGGACTTTGTTACCTCCTACACAATCTAGGTACCAACATTCTCCAATCTGACTTTTGTATTCAAATTTTAATTTCGTACTCGCTATTATTAGTTACTCCACTATTTAGTCTAAAACCAGTTGGGTGGCTATATATTATTACCAAATCACCTGTGCACTCATAGGGATTATTAATTACATACTCCATACTTGGATTTATCTTCTTTGACTGGGTGAACAACAACAACGGCTAAGGAATTCGCTGGACAAAAAGTTTTGTCGAGGCACGTTTTTGGGTTTTATACCACGGGTGAAATGTACATCTTCCGTGCCTAGCTAGACGATGATATTATTCATCGATCGATCCATGTGGCTCGTTTACCTTAAAGACAATGCTTTCTATGCTCGGGCATATGAACAATCACCAAAACAATATTGGACATTAATTAACTAGTGTTTAGTTGAGGGTAGGAACTTAGAAGAAACAATACTTATTTTTGAATTAATGAGAAGTGTATTTTTTTTCATTGAAAATAATAAAATCTTAAAATGAATTAACTTTTTCTTATTAACTTTAATAGAAAAATAAATAAATCAACCAACTTTTTTGTCTTTGTCCCTGACTCAGAAATTCTACGGTCCAGATTATGAATGCTTGACTTTGGTTGCGATTTTCTGCACCTTTTCTGTACAGCCACGTAATTTCTGCCATGACTGACCTCGGTCTACTTCAAATTCTCATTTTTGCCATTCATAATTTGTTGTTGATATCAGCCGTCCAATCATACGATTCAATTCTCACCGTCGATCAAACACGGTACTACGATCGATCGTAGTGCTTTGCTATTAAGAAAAAAATACGGTTAAAAACCGCCGGTCACATGTACACTCCTCTCTCCCCTCCGCCACATGGCTAAAGCCAAACCCGGCCGCCGTACCCTCGATTCCTACACCGTCAAACACATCGGAAAAACAATCCGCCGTGAGTATTCGCAATTTCAAATCTCAATTTCCAGAGCTCATTCAACTTCAATTTACTCGCACTGTAATATGTTTTTGAATTTCGCTCGAAATTCGCCATCGCGATTCGCGAAGCTAATGTACTGTGTGATATGTTAAATATTTGGTTGATGCGATCGGGTAACTGATTGTCGTTGGTGCAGCCGGCGATTGCATTACGATGAGGCCTTCGGACGTTTCGAATCCTTCCTACGTGGCGCGCGTGGAGAAGATCGACTCGGACAGCCGCGGCACGAGCGTGCGGGTCCAGGTGAGGTGGTATTACCGGCCGGAGGAGGCGATCGGCGGCCGCCGACAGTTTCACGGAACGAAGGAGGTCTTTTTGTCCGATCATTTGGATTTGCAAAGTGCTGAGACGATAGAGGGGACGTGTAAGGTGCACAGCTTCAAGAGCTACAGTAAGCTCGATGCGGTTGGGAATGACGATTTTTTCTGTCGTTTTGAGTACAACTCGTCTACCGGTGCATTCGATCCAGACAGAGTCGCTGTGTAAGTAAGATTTGTATCGCATTATTTTAGTTGGATTGATAGCAAATGTGAAGCAATCAATGATTCAATGGTACAAGAGAACCATTTTGTTCCTCACTTTTTTGTTCGTTAGGTTTTGATTATAGGATTAGTTATTTGAAGGGTTAACTGCATATAATCTCATAACCTTTATTAGAGTTGCAAAATGAACTAAACATTTTGGCAAATTGTTGTACTCAATGCTTCAATTTGAATGATGGTTAAACATGTTAACCGGTTTCTAATTACTGTCGTTTATCAAAGCTAAGAAACGGAATTCTGAGCTTCGTGTCAAGCTACACCTACAAGAATGACTGTTTAGTTATCTTTTCTAGTTCATGTTGAATTTATATCCTTTTCTTTTCCTTGCCTTTTTCTTCTTTATTTAAATACTTGATACATTTAGATGAAGATACATTGCCTTGGCCATATTATACAAAGCTCATTATCTTGCCACCTATGTCTGAATTAATAGTTTCTTGAGGCTGTTAATGTGTTTGTATAGTGTTGTGGGTGAGTAATCATAACCAAGAACCTACGTTACTAATAAACATGAATTCTATTGTTGGAAGTATCAATTTTCCTAATCATCAGATACTCTGTTCTTATGCTAGTTAGTGATTCGAAATGTCTTTAATTGGTGGTATGTGACCTTTTTGTTCTCCATGTTACTGACCATTGTGGATTTGTGGTGCTTTTGCTTCTAGAACGTTAGCAGAAAATAGATAGGTAGTCTTGAATAAGATTTTACTCGCTGTGTTTGTTTGATGAAGTTACTGTAAGTGTGAGATGCCTTATAACCCTGACGATCTTATGGTTCAGTGTGAAGGATGCAGCGACTGGTTAGTTTGTGACAAAAAAACTCTATGATGTAGCAAGTTTTTTCTTCTTCTTTTGTAGTACTTAAGAGATGCAAAAACTCACGTGGACAAACAAACTCCACTTTCCACTGTTGTTTAGAGCATGTCGGTTGTTTTAGTGCCAAATGTCATGTCCTAAATAAGATATATTTAATACAATTTAAATTAAACAAGTCATTTTGTAGCATATGCATCTTTTTTTTTTTTTTTTATCATTTCATATAACTGAGGGTATTTCAATAGAGTCGATAGTGGTAGGCATAAAAGTAGAGGCAGACAGCATCGGCAGCAGCAGCAACAAATTAGGGCTAGCAATATTTTCTTTTGGCAGTGACAGGAAAAAATAATGAATGACCGTGGTGATATCTTTGAATATACAACTAAGCATGGTGGTATCTTGAAAATTTTTCCTTTTTGGCAACTTAAAAAAGAAAAATGTAATGATGAGATTGTAAAAAAAAAATATTTGGTTTTTTCTACCCCGGCTTAAAGGTCCAATGGTATATGAATTATCACTATTGTAAACCATGACTTAAAATTAATAATATATGTTGATCTTTAGAATGCCATAGTTTCTTGAAATACATATTTTACGTGCACTTCTCAACTCTTGGTTCAGGTTTCATCCTACTTGTATAGATATGTCACAAGAGGAAGCCAAAAGGCTGGATCACTTCTACTGTATTGATTGCTCCTCAGAAGATCAGAAGAAATTGCATAATTCTCACGTTTCTGTGAGTCAGGCTGATATGAAGGTAGTTCATTATACTGTGAATTTATTTTCGCCAACCCCAGTTAATTATGTTTTCCAAAGTCTAGTCAACTGGCATTTTTCATGAGATCGAAGGACAGTAAAATAGTTGTCTGGCACTTTATACATATTATAAGATGAGATTTTTTTGGATAACTGTTGTCATTTTGAACAGAATCTAAATCGAAGCTCGAATTTGTTTTTGCAAAACTTGAAGAAATCGGCTCATTTTCATGAGAAGATTCTCTGTAGTTTTTTCCTTTTGGTCCTTTGTAGAGTAACATAGTAGATAAATATAGAAACTAGGAAAATAAACACGGCTAATTATAGGTTCTCTTGAGTTGTCAGTTGTAACAGCAAAATATACTTGTCTAGCATAGTAAATTATAGTCCTTTAGTTATCAATTTAAAGAGCTTCTACAATATTCTGTCGAAAGAACAAGGAGACGACCCCCAAAAACACACACACACACACACACACACACACACACAGTAACTTCATTGAGATAAATTCATTCAGATCTACAAATTTTACATATGATGTGTAATTAGTACTAGTATATAGTAGTAATAGATATCATATGTAAAAATCATTTCAAAAGGCTAATTATCACCATTGTTTGGTACTCAAAATTGTTATTTTGAATCCTCTTAGTTATACGCTGAAACCCTCAGGGGGGACCACCCTCTATAACACCTTTATTTTTTCCCATAGGACCAAAACTCTGTGGTGCCCTTGAGGCATGGCCACTAGTATCTGCTCACCACACTGCAGTTAATGTTTACGGGCAGTTGTATGCTTCCATTATATTTATATTGACCCGAAATGAGTTTCAAATTTTTATAATTTCCAGGTGGATACCAAAAGACGACGCATGTGATATACATAGAAAGGCATCAATCTGTATGTAAACGCATACTGAGTCAGTGATGAAAAAGTCAGTGTGTGGATATGGGAAGGAATCGAACTCTTGGTATCTATTTAGTTTTCAGTCATAATATGTCAAGGTGTGTTTGGTTGTAATATTAGATGCTAACAACTTAGATAGAGATTGTTTGGGAAAAGGTGTGTATCATGATGTATGTTGACTGTTGTGCTTGGTGATGACACTCCGTGTGTGTAGTTATTTATGCAGGGATTAGCAGCATGTGTACTAATACTTCTTAATAACTAGGGTTTCTACTTCTAAATCTCGTCAAGTTTCAGGACCCGCAGAAGCCTCTTCTTCAACTTGTGTCTGAATATGGGGAGAGAGCTTTATTCACAGGTTACAGGTACGTGCTATATGTGAGCTTTGTTGTAGGATACGAAAATTAGAAACCTCGAAAAGCTTTTACCGTATGTGTTGATGGAATAAGATTAGTGTCCAGGGGATATTTGATAAGTTTCCAAAAAGAAAAGGGAAAAAACATTAGGCTTCAGAAATATATTATCTCGATTTGGACAATTTGCAGAAATGTAACATGTGATTTCCCACTATTT
Source organism: Euphrasia confusa (assembly GCA_954870475.1). Classification (NCBI taxonomy): domain Eukaryota; kingdom Viridiplantae; phylum Streptophyta; class Magnoliopsida; order Lamiales; family Orobanchaceae; genus Euphrasia; species Euphrasia confusa. The sequence continues at coordinate 41,189,265 of OX940952.1, forward strand.
TCTTCTGTGCGTTCAAAGATTGAACTGATTCGATATTTATTATATACAATAAGTGCGCCAAAATTGAAGAACTGTTTAGATAATACGTTTGTTCAAAATTGAACTGATTCGATATTTATTATATACAATAAGTGCGCCAAAATTGAAGAACTGTTCAGATAATACTAGCATACACATACAGTACGTATGATAAGTATTGATAAATAAATGAGTGAATTACAAAAGTAGTATTATAATTTATAAATGTAAATAAATTTATATTAAGATAATAGAGTCTGAACTTTTTATTTTAAAATTTGCAAACATTTCAGAGATTAAAAAAGAAAATGTGCAGAGAGAGTATGAGACACCAGAGTGTAATAATCATGTTTATTCAACAGAATGCTTCACAATTCGAAATGACCAAAAGATTATACAGCCATTACTTGCTTTTGTTCAAACAGCCATATATCCATTGATTCCATTCCAATCAATAACTTCCCTAACTGAAATGCACACTTTCGTGCTTAAAAAACTCGATTTTGCATCGATACACTCGATCACAGGCCGAATATAGTCGGCAAAAAAAAAAAAATGCCAACGATTTTTCAAGAGCGACCAGTAGTAGAATCATCAACTGGATGCCAAAACCTATTGAAAAACCACACGGAGTCGGCTTTTACAGCGTATCCATCCTGATTACGGTGCCAATTGTAATAAGCGTGAGTTCTGTTCTTGATATCGAGCGTTGCATGGCCAAAGCTAGCCTCACGGAAAGCTGAGTACTTAGGCTGTGGCTCGGTCATGCTGAAAATCAGAATAGGGTATTAAGTTTTAACACGGATCTAACTCTTCTAGTTCATATAAGGTTAAGAAATATCAAGTCTTACGAAGTGGCTAGGCCTTCAATATTGCCTCCATCTCCAATTGTTATATAGACAGGGGCCGATTGGTCGTGCACTGGAGTGCAGATTCCGTTCACAATGTTATACGCAATGTTGGACACTCGTTCCTGCAATGTACAACACAGTTCTCGGGTCAAGATTATATAGAGTTTTTGCAAAATACTTGATTTAGAAAAAAGTGCTCTATTGTATCTGCAATAGAAAGAGCAGTTGAGAAGCTGAGATTGGGACTGCATACCGATCTTTCGTACGCGTGGACATGGCCTGAAAATACGATATCAACTTTGTACTTGACGAACCACGCCTCATACATGACTCTCATGGATTCTCCTTCCATGAAGTGGTAGTTGTAGCTATTGTACCACGGAGAATGCACCGTAACAATCAACCATGGAGTCTCGGATCTGTTCACTTTCGGTAACTCCTCTTCAAGCCACTGATACTGAGGAGTGTATTTGCCTTAGAGAAAATGAAACATATATAAACTTGCTGATCAAGAAAATACTGTCGAATAAATCAGGGTAAACAAGACAGCTTCTTACCATACGCCGAATATGAAGACAAAACAATGATGTAAGCTGAAGCTCTCTTGATCGAGTACCAAAACGGAGCTGTGCTGTTAGATGCCTTGTACGGTGTCGGGTATCGGTTGGTAAAAGGCTTGAAAGGTTTTTTCTCGCCCTGCAACAATCGATGAAATAAATAAAAATATGCTTATATATGTTAATCGTAAAGTGGAAATTTTACTTAAGACATACAATCTCGGGAGCAAAATCAAGCTCGTGATTCCCGGTGGTCCAAATCCAAGGTTGATAGGCCACGCTTCTTTCGACAAACCTTGCCCAACTGTCCCATCTTATGTTGTTGTGGTTAGGGTAGTTATCGGCGTAGGAAAGGTCTCCAACAAACAACACGGTCTGCCCCTTGGTAGGGTTTTGCTCGTAGTGTGTGAGAGTTCTGTTGGAATCATAAGTCTGACCGAGATCACCTACAACAGCAAAAAAAAAAATAGTCGAACGAATGTGATCATCGATCTGTCATATTGCTATCATCATCCGATTACAAACATAAATTACCAATAAGACCAAATGTATATGGAACATCAGGGCCAACTTTCGGGGGCGTGGTGAACCAAAATGTTCTCTTCGATTTCGAAGTTCCAATCTCGTAGTAATATTTGGTATCATGCTGCAGTAGGCAAAATTCATGTTAAAATCACTATTGACAAAAGCTATTGAAGGAATAGAAACAAACCAAAAAAAAAAAATAAAGGAAAGATACCTTCAAGTGCTTAATGGTGCAGTGATGGATATAACCAGAGGTGTAGTTGTAATATTTATAAGTTTTCACTTTCCCTTTTGAATGTTTCTTTTCAGTAGAGTTCTCAGCCCAATACAGGACCTTTTCTGAACCTGGCTTCTCTACGGTGACCCATGATACAATTACTGCCTTTCCTTCATGATCTCCTTGTGTTATGTGCACCTTAAAACCCACAAGAAAACAACACGATGAAATTCAATAATAAATCCAATTTAAGAACCACTTTAAGTTATTATAATTAAAAAAAAAAAAAAGTGGGATTGATTCACCATAAAACAAAAATCAATAACCAATCAAATCAATTACGGGCACAAGTCGCAACAGTACATACAATCCAATGATTATGAACAAAAGGAGAAGATCTGTTATAATCCAATGATTATGAACAAAAAGGAGATCTGTTATAATTAAATAATACTGTAATTATAATAATAATAATAATTAAAAAGTAGAAATATGGTGAGACCTGTTGAGGCGCATTATAGCCGGGAGGAACCTCGAAGACATCACTATCGAGTGGCATATCGACACTCTCTTCAACCTTCCTCACGAAACTACTCGTGACACCTCCACTGCACGAAACCGTGCCATTCAAAACCGCAGCAGCAAGAAGACAAAACACCAACGCTCTTTTCCAGTACACGCCCATCTTAATTATTAATCGAACGAACGAGCCTACTCTTTTCTCTGTAGGTGAGGACTGAATTTATTTATATATATATATATATATAAAATTATAAATTATACTAATAAATTGAGAATATAATTACAACGCGTTTGCCGCGATGATTCAGAAGAATATCCAGGAGATTATACGATTACGAATACGTAGACTTCAAAGGTCAACAGTGTCTATCTAATCCTACGACTCCGCATTCACTTGATTTCGTATACGGTATTTACGCGACTTTGGTCTAGAGGACAAAATAGGTATTTTCATTTTCATTTTTATTTTCTGTGGATTTCGATGCAATTAATGACTGATTTTGTCTGTATTTGGGCTTTTAATTATTTCACATTCCAAAAGTGTTTTTTTATATTCAAATCCATTTTAGCGTTGAAATTTAATTATTTCACGTTCCAAAAGTGTTTTTATATCCAAAAGTGTTTTTTATATTCAATCCATTTTAGCGTGGAAATTAAATTATTTTGGAACACATCCAAAAGTGTTTTTTAAACAAAATTGAACAAAGTAGCATATAAATTTAATTAAAAATCCAACAGTAATTTAGAAGACCTTTAATTCGTTTAAAAACCATTCACTTCGCTTAGATTTTATATTTTATTTTTTCTATTCAGTTTACGCCGTGGAGCCGTGGAGGACATGGACACACGACAGACCCAAAATCGGTCAATAAAGTCTATTCATGACTTACTGCTAAAGACTAAAGAGTACTTTGTAGATATAGGGAATAACGGTAGGTTTACGCACTTTATTACTTTAATACAAAACGAATATTAAAAAAAATTATTTTTTAATTAAAAAATAATTTATAAAAATATATTTTAAAATTAAAAATTAATAATATTAATCAGAATTTCTTTTTAAAAAATATAATTTGTAAGTGTAAAATTATATTTTAAAGTAAAAATGTTTATTTTTTATATAGAACATAAAAAAAATGTATCAAATGTTATTTGTTATTGTGTAAACTAGAATGAAAATTTTCCTTTTTGAAAGGTTCCACACCAAATAAATACTAGGTACTCCTATTTTTAATCGTTACAAATTCTTAGAATTATGTACCACTTTACTTGCTATTTCTGTTCCAGCAAATTTTTAATCGTTTGTACAGTGATGTTTTAATTACTGGACAATAATAATAAGCACATGTGTTGAACGATATTTTTCATAATTTTGTATACTGTATTGATGTATTGGACTTCATAATTTTGTATACTGTATTGATGTATTGGACTACAAAAAAGTTAACGTGCCTGTTATCACTGAATAGATGAAGTATATATGAAGTACTAGTACTCCATAGTATACAACTAAGTATTTAAGTAGATATGAATCGTCCATTTCAGCAAACAAAAAGTCAAATGTGGAATTGAAAAGGGAGCGTAGTCGTACGTGCTAAGTAGTGGTTAGGCTAATATATCCCATTCGTTCCCATTTGTGGACCAGTAAAGTTGTGAAAACGAACATGCTCCACAGTTGGTGAAATATTGGACCCAAAACATAAAGATGCGATGCCTATTTTCTTTGAAAAGAAAATAGTATAGTATACTCTACCAGTAGTAAGTATTACTACTAGTAGTATATAAACTTAATTAGGCAACTCAATATCCTATCCAGAAAACTTTTTAGTTTTTCTATTTGTACAAAACCATTCCCAGAAATCGTCAGGTAATCAGATGTCATACAAAAGTAATACTACTCCACTCAAAAAAGCATCTTGGAATTTGTGAAACTTAAATGGCATAAAACAATAAAAACATTTAATCTTTTTTTTATTACAAAATACAGAGATATGAATGCTGATCGGTTGATTACAAATACAAAGATATGCATAATAAAATAATAAAATAGGGGATAATATTACACACGCTTTAGCTGTTGCAACATAGTACTTGGCAAGTGCAGGACTCACAAATAAGAGTCAACTTTATTATGGCAAACGAAACTGGGGGATAAAGTGAGCGAGAGTACAAACGGGATACCTGAGGCAAAATACCTCTCATTTTGCATGCACAGACAACATATAAATCGCTGCCTTTCCTAGTCATGGCACCAGGACGAAAGAATCACTTTGAGACACCCACAGTCTGCAAAACTCAACTACCCAAATCTTTATTACAGTTGTAACTTATCGGGCATAGTAGAGTCTCATTCCTCCTCGGAATCAAGCAAGGCAAATGAAAATGGATGAAATTTGTATCCATCTCCCTCATAGAACTTGTTTTGGTACTCGACCCAATGAAGCCTTAAAGCGTGCAAGAAGGCACTCAAAGTCTCCATCACCAACAATACTCCAACAGTTGCAAATATGAAGACGATGATGCCAATAATAAGGATAAATACATTGTTATACCTGCACAAGACGGTCAAATAGTCAATCATGTATCAGTTCTTTGTAATAATGATAATACTTATTATTACAAAAAATGAAATATATAAACATCCACAATGATGATTAATTAGTGAATATACAAGTTAAAGACTTGACTTACCCCCATGCAAGAAGAAGAACTTTTTCATAGAACACGGTGGATAACTCGGAGTGGGCAAGGCTGAAGATCACCAAAATGGGAATTGACGAAAAAAAATTACTTAACATCCTTTAAAATATAGTATTGGAAAACTTTAAGCAGAAGATGAAAAAATGAAAATACTAATCATTGGACATGAGTGAAAAGAAACAGATGAATCAAAAAGGTTTTGATGCTTTCATAGAAACTGAACCAAGTGCTTTCCAGCAGGGCGAAGCCAGAAAAATCTTGTAGGAGCTAAATTATTTTAATTGTGTTTATTCCCATATTTTAGTAGGGGCTAAACACAAATTAAAGCGATTTTAAAGTATTTTAGAAAAAAAATGCAAAGAAAATGTTTTATTTTATTTGTGTGTGTGTGTGTGTGTGTGTGTGTGTGTGTGTGTGGGGGGGGGGGGGGGGGGGGGGGGGGAAGGCTGCTTCCGTCACTGCATCCCAGCATAACACAAATTTGTACCTGAGAGCCCATAATCGAAGATATGAAGCTGTATTTGAAACAGCACCAAGCACAAATTCTATTGTGTGTATGAGCTGGTGTACAAAGACTTCACTGAACTCAAACTCCTCGTGACCATGGGAATCATGATTAGCTCCCGATGACAAAGACTCTTCCGTATCTGCAAGGGGTTCATAGGATTCCCCATGGTGCCTCTGGAAAAGGGGAGGCAAAATGGTTTGAACATAAGATAGGTTATATAAAATATAAATTACAGTTAATAACAAAATCTAGCTTTAAGGTTTAATCAACATAATTACAAAAAACTCCATTCATATACAGTTGCATGTATTCCCCCACAATTGTTGTGAGGTCTCGACTTTTTCCTACCAAATACCACCCCTTCTAGGGAATGCAATTTCGGCAAGAGAAATATATAAAATGTGTTTTAATAATTCTGAAAGATAACCAAAGGTTTTTGCAACTCGTGGGTTATTTTTAAATTATCCTATAAATAATTAAGAAGAATCGTGTCGCATGTTAAAAATGCATACATTGTGTTGCATCTTCAGAAGGAAAGGCTTTGGAAGCAGCATCCATGGGACAGAGACAAGGGCTAACATTAGTAACACAAGCTGTACACAGAGACAAGGGCCAGCAGTAGTACCAATTGAGATTAGATCAATTCGGAAATAATATGAATTGAATAAGAACAGAAGACTGTAACTCCATCAACTAATTATGTACTAAACCTGAGTCATCCTCTGACCAGCGAAAAGCTGGTTTTCACCAAGCTCATCGGTAGGACTCAGAAACATGTAGATCATCACGTGATATAAATCAGCTTTGGATCCAGAACACCATTTAATGATGATAAGGGCAGAAAGATAGCCAAATAGGGAGTTCAAGAATATTATCTGGGGAATAAATTGGAACCTGGAATAGCAAAATAGCAACACGACTACATGAGTAGATAATACAATTGAACTTATGATATTGTACTGTCCCCAAACATTTGGAATAACAATATAAATGGAATGGTATTTCCAGATGAAATAATCTATCAGTATAAACTTACCATGTATTTATGCTATTCTTGAAAAACTGGGCATTAAAATAGCTCATTATTATTCCCAGATTCATCTGGGAAACTCCAAGTAGGATTGACATTTTCATTTTTAGTGAATTCAGGAATGGCAACTCACTGCGTGAGCCATGCCAAGCAGGATCCACCCCGAATGGGTAAGTGTCAAGTGATTTAATCAAGCCCACAGTAGTAGAATCCCTGCAGTGGAAAAGTGTTAAAAATACGAGCATTACACAAATAATGTAAGAATCAAGGTATATCAGGTGTACCTGCAAGCTGGATCACGACATACATATGCTGAAGGAGCAAACAATTCGAAAGGCACGGAGAAAAACTCATTATAGATCAACCCAGTGTAAATTGAGAATAGGGACATCAACATAATAACATATCGCCCTCCAAAAGTCATTTCCATGATGTCACCAAGTTTCTGCATTTCAGAGAGTACTTTAATTATACGCCAATCACGAAAGCTAAAATTTTAGGGACAGAAGCCAAAAGTTTGTAGATTGATTCAGGTTATTTCAGCAAGACTATCCAAGTAATAAATTGATGACATACACAAGAGACAGAAAAACAAACAAAACTAAGTTGAGCAGAGTAGAAGAAAAATATCAAAATTAAATATGTTGGATTGTTGCAGGTCAGAAGGAGATCTTGTTGCAGTCAGCAGGAGATCATCAAAGCAATAGAAATTGGCTTTAATTGATACTAGTATATAAATTACAACTGCTCATAAACTGGTACAAAAAACTAACTCGTAGAAATTACCTGACTAGATAGCTTTTTCTCCCTAAAAATAAAATATGATGTAGCGAGTAGAAGGCATATGCCATGTCCCCAGTCGCCAAACATGACAGCAAAAAGAAACGGGAATGTGACAATAGTGAATACACCAGGGTTCGCTTCCTGATACTTGGCCACCCTGTCATGATGACGATTAAATGGAATAAGAAAACAGATTCATGTACAAAGTTACAAAACTCCATAACTGGGGTATGACATAAATAATTTGATGTTATAGGACTCCAAACAATCATATAGATAGTTAACGCAGGAGATATCACATCAAGGTGCAAGAACTGAAGAACAAACCATGGTTGCATTTCCTCTTGCAAGATCAAAGAAAACCAGCATGCATTTTTTGTTTCGTTTCGTTTTGATTTAGAAAATAGCATCAGAAAACTTTAATTGAGTCACAAACAATAAATGAGGTGAATGCAAGGACCATACAATATTACAATTCACATCTGTTCTCATAATCATTTCACGTTATGTATACACTCTTAAATAGAACCTTCCAGGATTGATCACATTAATCTAGAAACTCACCCATAAGCGTCCACTATCTCTTGGAAAGATGAAGTGAATTTGTTTGTTCTAAAATAGGTTGGTGGCATCTCGCGTGTCCGCAGGACTTGGAAAATAGAATCAACTTGTGAATTGGAATCAAGTGTTGCTCGATGCAATGCATCCTGGACCTGCAATAAGAAAATTCTCTTCCATTATGAAATGTCCAAATTTCGTATAAGACTGAATTTGGTGAAAAACAAACTAAAAACCATAGGATATCAAAACACAATGATTACCTGTTTTGTCGCGAAAACAGGACTCCACCCTTCTGCCACAAGACATTTTTTTGTGACATCAATGCTGAGCATATTCAGGGTATGATAAATGGACTTTTCTTTCCTCACCTATACAGTATTAATACACATCAAGATACACTTAAATTAAGAAAGCATTGGCTCATAAATCAAAAGGAACATAAAATAAAAAATTCATTCATAAATTAAAAGAAAAACATGTGAGCACGCAAAGGGCTATGGTGTTTTGTTAAAGTAGTTGATCAACCACAGTTTAGCTACTAATGTTGATTACATGATAAAAGCTTAAAAATGAACATAATGGTGGAATAATAAGTACTCGATTACATAAAAAGTAACGCACCAAGAAGTTCCACTGCTCATATTGTTCTCCAATACTATTTAGTAGATTTCCACGGTGGTCAAGCCCAGCATCTATAGTAATCTTCAGCTCGGATAGCCTTCCAGAAACCTGAAGTAGAAGACATAAATGTCACGTAAATTCATAATCATGGCTTATTCATAATGTTGCTGTCATGTAGATTCTTCATTCCATACTCTAATAGTCTAATCAACATGAAGTTTATTATTATGAACCCCCAAAACTTCACTTTTATTACGTAAGACGAGCAATTTTTTTAAAAGAGACATCCCTACAAATGATTTGGATTATATAGCATACTACCAATTTCTAGATAAATCAGAAATAAAATTGCCCCTAAAGTATTTTGACTACTAGTCCAAAGCAACTTTAAATCAAATTATATCCCAAATCACATTTATTTTCAAAGATTCTACTATTCCTCTCAAGCCAAATATGTAATATCACTACTCAGACTGCAATTCTCTCTAATATTTTCCCTTTCTTGCTAATGGAACCGCAAATATTACTCAAAATCATTGCCACCGCAGAATTAGGTATAAACCCAGTGGATGCCCATTTCGTTGAAAGATATGTCCCACATGTCTCGAGCAAAAGGGAAATGTAAGAATAAGCCCACTAGGTTTCTTATATCTCCTTCTAGGCGAGTTCCCAGTTATCAACTTTTAGCAGATCAAATAGTCACCAGCAACATGCAAATAAAATGATTTATTTTATTTATGAAAAGTGGGGTGTTGCAATAATTCTGGCTACAGTACAATATAAGGAAATGACTATTGCAACTCTTCTCTACAAAACATAATTAGAATGCTCACATATTAAATATGAACATACAACACAATCTGTATAAACAGGATATCAAGGAAATCAATCAAATAACTAAATACAGTAACACAAAGAATACAGCGAAGAAAAAAAAGAATGGAGTGAGTGAGTGAGTGACAACAACACCATGACTGAAGTATATAACTATATGAATACCTCAGAGATCATTTGAGATTGCTTGCTCAGGTCCTCACTAAAAGCATAGCGGTTTGCTCCAAAAGCTTCACATATTTTGAGAATTTTGTTTTTTGCCCTTTCTCCAGAAAAGAAGACCGCAAATACGTTTTTTTCAACCTATATATTAAGATCAGTAAATAAGGTATCATTGCATTGTATTTTTGGTACAAATAACAATTATAAAGTGAAACTGAATGTTACAGAACCAAGCAAATGCATAAACTGCTATCCATATCATCTTCTGGTACAAAATACAAATTTAAAGGGCCATTTAAGTTGTAATTACAACTACACATCTTAATTAACATCTGGCCATATAAGTGAGTTTGCACACTCAATGGTATGAGCATAGCACAAGTTTAAGATATTACAAAAAATATCAAAAATATACATTATCAATAAAATTTCATGATAAGAATATACACAGATGATGCACACTTAAGAAATTCCTGGAACCTAGAGATCCTCAACCAGTAAATAAAGACTGTCACAAATGAGCAACGGAAAAATTGCACCCTACTCGTGCAAACGAGCTTCCACAACAAAATATGTAATTTTATCAACTCTCCGCAGACTGCAGTTAACATGTATAATCACAGTACATGCCAGACACATACCTTCTCTCCTGATACAGGATCAATAACAGGCTCATCCACTGTAGCCTGTTTCATAAACACATTACCCCTGGTAGCGCGAAACAAAATCCTCTCAAATGGCATAGACTTGACTCTAGGAACAAGTCCAGTAATACATCCCAGCTTAACTTGCTTGGAAGAATCGGCCGTGCCCTAGAAAACAACAGGATATTTGATTGCTATTTAGAGGAACACAAGAAGCTTTTTAAAATGGTAAAATGCAAAGTAAAAGCTGGTACCTTCTCAGATAACAATGGAGTTTCCAAGGTCTCCTCGCCACTTTGATTGGTTGTGTATTCCCTTTGATGAGCCTCAGCACTACTGAGGGCAGAGTGGAAGAAATCACCAGCCTACCAAAGTACAACAGCATTCATGTCAGACAATCAGAGTATAACACGTAAAGCTTGTCAAAGTTTTTTTGTCTGGAAAAGATTAGTGCTAAACAACTTATAGAATCTTCATGGCTCTCATAATGAAAGATGCAGTAGAGATAACTTCTTTCCAAGACTATTTGTATTCCACTTGATAAACATATAGTAATTCTAAGTTGAGTTCATTTCAAGAAGCATATTTAAGGTGAGAAACTCATGCAGGAGAAATGAGACCTGCATCGTTTCGCCATTATTCACCGTGTACGTGGTATATTGCCTCCAACCATCGTCGAATTTGCTTTAAACTATAGGCTTAAGGTCTCTTGACCATGGTGGTTCCTTTATTCTAATACGTAAGGTAACAGAATAGCTGATAGGGGAGAAAACAACAAACTATAAACTATGTAAGGAAGTTATCTTTTATTATCCATCCCTTCGCAGCTTGGATTATCTTTTGGGCAATCATTGTTTACATGCAGTTCAATAGTGACGAGATAATATGGGGTAATGCAAGCAAAACAGTAGACGGTCTATGTTGGTAGAACAGCAAATTACTGGGGATGACCTGAAGATACATTGTAGCAGCATTTTTGGATGAATGGCATATATTTGGGCATCTTCAATGGTAAATTCCTTAAACGGTTTTACGCTCTTCCTCAATATAAATACCGCGTGTCTTTCCCATTTTTTTTGCTTTTAATACTTCATGATTCCCATACAAAGCAGACATGATTAACAGAGTATGAACACTGACAAATGGGTAAGGCATACCTTTTGTAAAACAAGCTTGTATTCGGCAAGTTCATTGTAAGAGCGATTTAATTTTTCACCATTTGCATTCATTTCAACTAGTTCTGACTCAAGGTCTCCAAGTTTGACCTGAGATTAGATAACACTCGAGGTTAAGCATGTCAAAAATAGTGAAACTCAGTAGCTACTGATAGGTCAATAAAGATACCTCGAGGTCATCTAAGCTGGTAATGGTTTGTATCGCAGACCCTTCTGCAGGTGACGACCCTGCCTTCGACATTTGGTCCCGAAAAAACCTTAATTTACGCGCCATTTCTCCACATCTTTTAATCTTCAAAAGGTAATAACAATGAATAGTGTTTCCAACTTATATATATATATATATATATATATATATATATATATATATATATATATATATATATATATATATATATATATATATATATATATATATATATATATATATATATATACACACACACACACACACACACACACATAATGTCATAATGCGAGTACTTGCCTAGCAAAGGGATCATTAGAAATAAATTAGATTAGAACAGTAACACTACCTGAATGGCATATGTTCGCTGGAAGGGGCTTTTTTCTGCATTCAGCTGAGAGAATAAATAAATTCAAAAGTCAAAACACTGATTCAGAAAGCAATAACTAGAAGCTCCAAAGAAAATCGTCAAAGTTTTGTTCTCGTAAACACCACTTGGCCGTGCAGGCACACAATTAATCAAATCAGTCTCTGGAGAAGCACATGAGAGAACTAGATGCAGTTATTTTCCGTTTTTAATATAAAAAACATACTGTATTACAGAGCCAATATATGTCCATCTCTTCCGGGTAATATGTTGCAACTAAACATACAGTGATACAACTCTGTGAAATCACTCGATGATTGCATTGTTACACTAGAAAGAGCAATGCACAGCTTAAAAACAACTCCAGCACACAAGCTAATTATAGTAAGAACTCCACAGAAACCATAGCTACAGATTATTAAAAAAACAAAAATTTTAAAAAATATGTGTCCAACAGCATTAGCTCAATCAGTCTCTCGCTACTCATTATATCCGTAATAGCCAAATATTAGTCAACAGTGAACCAAAACCCTAGATATACAACATCTCCGAGGAAAATATCACAATTGAAAAATCAAAATCAAAATCAATCAAGGAAAAAAAGGAAGTAAAATAAAAATAAAAATTACGTCTTTGAATTGGATGAGGCCGATGTCACCGAGATACGAAACGGCGAGACGAGCGGACTCGATTGGGATAATGACTTGGACGAGCTGCATCGCCTCCGAACGCATCAGATCCATCGACGGACAGCATCCCGTCCCCTGCTCTCCCATATTGCTCCGTCGGATTTAATCCGAATTTCTGCGTACGAGAGAGACGCGAGTAAATGGTAAATAAGGAAAAGATAGATCAGGACGATATCAGTTTCATCGAGAAGAAGGACTCGCTGGCAGATAATTATTTTTCGAATTGATATTTTTGTTGTTGTTAATTATTTGTCGACAGCATGAGCCACGTAGACACGTTCGGGTTCGGGGTTGATGGTGAAGATTGAACGAGTAGAGATAGAATTTTCGTGAATTAAATAATTGACCAAAACGACTCACGTTACGGAAACGAGAGCCACAAATAATTAAACAGCTCCACTCTTTTTTTTTTTCGTAATATCGTATGCGTTCTAATATTACAATACTTTTATATTTAAAAAAAAAAAATTGTACTCAAAACAATTTTTTGTAAAAACATAAAGATTACTACTATTGTTAAGAGAAATATTTCTTTATTAAAAAATACCAAAAATCAGTATAAAAATAAATTTTATTTATTAAAATAAATATTTAAAAAATAAAAGAAATGGGCCGGTCTGAGTTTCCAACCCAATTTTTTTTAGTCCCAATTTTTTTTTTGACTTGGAGGGTCCAACTTTACAATTTTCTGACATTTTTGTTTGGGCCAATCCAGAAAAAATTGAACTTTTCACGTGGTGGTCATTTTGTTTTGATTTTTTGGCAGAGATGGAAAAAAATTGATCTTTTTTAGTTTTTACTACTCTCTCTATCTTAAAAAAAACGTCGTACTCCCGGGTATAGCTGAGTGGTAAAGCTTGTGATGATTTTGGTGTAATTCTCAGATGACGTAGGGTTCAAACTTCGAGTGAAACAATTTTTTATTGAAATATTATGAAGATTTGTTCTGGGTGAGTCATGTTGGCAACTTCGAGTGAGACAATTTTTTATTGAAATATTATGAAGGTTTGTTCTGGGTGAGTCATGTTGACTCTCAAACTTCGAGTGAAACAATTTTTTATTGAAATATTATGAAGGTTTGTTCTGGGTGAGTCATGTTGGCAACTTCGAGTGAGACAATTTTTTATTGAAATATTATGAAAGTTTGTTCTGGGTGAGTCATGTTGACTCTCTCGCACATGTGTCTACTGTCTGCTACTCGAGTAAATTCCTCGATTTACATCCTACCTGATCGAGGGACCTCCGATCGAGTGGGTGGAGTTTCTCGTCTCTCGTCCTTATAAAAAAATATCACACTTTACTTTTATTGACTTTTATTGGTGTCCCAAATCAATGGTCACACTTCACCCCCACTCCTACTTACCCTCTAAAATTAATTTTTATACCCTTCAAACAATCAAAGAAAAATATTTTAAAAGCACTTTTCTTAAAAATCGTCCAGGCCCCTTTCCCCATTTCTTATGGTAGGAGGGAGTAGTACTAGTAGTTGTTAGTTGGGCATCTAGTATATTGTGCTTGATCAATCTTGCCCAATGAAAACAAGCAAACATGGATCAATCTTCTGCTCAACACAATCCATACTAATAAAAAAAATTAATATTGCAAGCGCAACTGGCTTGCAACTGGTTCATTTTAAGTTGCATTTCAACAAGTTTTGACCCCTAAACCTGTTCAATTATTTTATCAGTTGGTCCCTTGGTTCAATTCTTTTATCAGTTTGGTCCCTTGATCCTCCATTCAAATCTTTTTTTGTTTACCCCTAAACTTGTTCATTGATCATCTGGCCACATATGTGGATTTATAAAAAAAAACACAACTTAAAATGTGGGCACCTAAGCATGATTACAAAAGAGTTTTTATTTTAAGGGCTGATCGGTTGGTTGAGGGATTTAGACAAATATGGAATGAGATTTAAAGGGGCTGATTAGTTGGTTGAGGTATTTAGACAAATAATTGGTGTGTTTGATTTCCCATGTTTCAAATTCAAAATGTTGATGCTCATCCAAATTCGTACACAAATGCGTGTTGTCGTAGGATAATCTTGGATAATCTTGAGGCTGTGATCAATGTTATAATCTTGGATAATCTTGAGGCTGTGATCAATATCTTGGTTGCTCTTGAATAAGTTAGCTATAGGAACTCCTATTTCTCGATTCTGAAATTCAGATTATGGGTATATACAGATTCAAATTCAAGCAGCTAAAGGTAAATGAAACTTAGATCCAACATTCAATGAACCAAAAAATTAAAATAAAATGAATGCGGTTTGATTTGAAGATTCAACAAGTTATTTGCAATTAGAATTCAGAAAGAGCACCAGCTTAAACAACCATCCATAATCACATCCCACCAATTATTAACACCCACACGGCCTAAAATGTAAAATCATCTGTTCAAAAGCAATTTACCATTTTACCCTTCCTATATGAATGAGTGCTGCACGCCGTACCCATGCTTCCCAAACAGGCACCCAGGCCTATTATAGTAAATCTGCATCCTCTTCGCCCTGTTAGGTTTTGGCCCTCTTTTTCCCAATTTCTTGATTCTCTCCTTCCCGAACCTGCCCTTCAAATCCCATGGCATCAACTCATCGTCGTAATCACCAACATCGTCGTCGTCATCATCACTGTCGTCGTCGTGGACCTCATCTTCCACGTAAGTTCGATCATCAAGCGACATCTCAACGGGCAACGTCATCGGCGGCGACACCGACATGGTCTGGATCGAGATGACGTCGACCGGAGATACGGACTCATCCGCCGGATCGGAGTCCAGATCGGTGACTGCATCGTCCTCGCTGGTGACGTCATCCCCGTCGAAAGAGTAGAGGTCAACCTCGTCGTCGGACTGAGACGCGTTGACCAACTCCCACGTGGACAGATCGACTTCGCAGCGCTCCTCCGAGGGACTGGATCCGCCGATTTTCTCCATGGATGATGCGGCTTTCATCAGGATCCTCATCATTTTCGCCTGAGAAATGATTTTCCTTTTTCGGTTTTTATTTTTTATTATTTTTTTCTGTGGTTGCTTTTCTATGAGAGATTCTTGGAAGATATAAAGTGAGAGAGCCGTATTTAAAATAGTTGGAAAATGGGGAGTCCGAGTGACGTGGCATTTTGATTCGGAGCTTACAGGTGCAGCTCGAAATGTTATTGGTCGGTTTTGCGTGGCAGATGCCAGAAAGTATCGTACTCCATAATACTTTCTTCTTTATTCCTCCTCTTTTTTAGCCTTTTTTTTGGTTTAATTCAAAATTTATATAGTTATAAAGTAAACCGTGTATATTAAAAATAATTAGTTAAAGTATTAGTATTCTTTAAAATTTCACTCGTGTCAAGAAATATTTTAATGTACCATGAAATCAAAAATATAAAGTAACTAAAGCTGATTTAATATTTTAAAAGTTATAATACATATAAGTATATATCATTTTCAATGAACACAGAGACACGTCTTCGTTTCTCAAGCAGTTTTAAATGTATAGTACTAAATTTATGTAACAATAATTATTATGTATTTTAAGTACATAATATATTCATGTAACAATATATATTTTTAAACCAACAAAGATAAGAAACTACAAAAGTTCCACTTTAAGAAAAAAAACTTCAAATATAAGAATCGGAAGAATTTCAAACATAAAATATCATTTCCCATGTTACCAGTACTAAATGGTTATGTATTCTTTCATTAGGTCCATGTATCAAAAGGCGAATAATATATTAAAAAGAGTTAATTACATAAACCACCACTGAGGTTTGGACTAATTACAAAAAATGCAATATTTTCATTTGATTTGAACCTACTGGATGCCGCCTCTGAGTACATTAACGATCTCCTCTGCTCTAGCTTGGATGCCTTTGAGGTACTCGGTGAGAACACGCTGTTGATACGAACCACCCTCCTGAGATGGGAGTGTGTGAGGAAACAAGATTTTGAGCAACCGTACGAGATGTTTTTGGTGGGAAGAAAATACTTTTACTGTGCGATTTTGTATTTTTCGGAGCAGTGATTTACAAGTATAAATTAATAGATTGTGAACTATTTTAGTAGTCACTGTGAACTAAGAAAAAGGGAAATTATAGAGCATATGGATATTATGACACTTACTGTTCTTATCAGTGTCCTCTCAATGCGTTTCTTCACGACAGCGTATAATTCTTCGGGGGAAATGTTGCCTTTACCGATAGCCAATCCGTTGACTAACAGCCTATTCCATTCTGATTCTGGAGCTGTTAGAGAAACATGATGTACGCATGATAATGATTTTTTCAGATAGAGAGGATTTAATAATATCTTAATAATCGAAATATATTAATCAAATCAAGTTTTCTTAATTTTTTTATTTGCTAAACATGAACATTGAATGTTAAGGAAAAGAAGATATTTGTTTTTTGCTGACTGCAATATTAGGGCCCGTTTAAATAAACCTATATAATTGCTGATAACAATCTATTAAGATCGTGCTGAATTCGCCTGTAATTTTTTTTAGTGTGAAAAAAAATACTACTATAACCTAATGCCGCCTCTTATTAGAATAAACAAAATAAACAATTTTACCTTATTCATCATTTTTTAAGAGTTTTGTTTAAAAAAAAATTGAACTTAGAAATTCAAAATTAATGTTTTAACTAATTAAAATTCAAAGTTCATACATAGATTTATTAAATGGGCCCTAAGACAAAAAAAGGGTTTCCATAGTTTATGTTATTAAACATGTACAATCAAATTAATCAATGTTGTATTCTTTGTAGGTAAGTTATGATCATCGTAAAGTGGAACTCAGAACCTTCATCCACAAACAAGTCAATTTTTCCAAGTTTGGTATACTCGATGGAGAGAGCGTACCTACGATTAACGTCTCAAGAAACTGCTCAGCTTTCAAAATCTCATCTCCTACCAAAATGCAACAGTGAAGAGTCAACAAAAAATTAGTGAGTGTTTGCAGTTTAAGCAGTGTGAATTCAAGTAAACTATAGAAATGGCATAAAAAACAAAGTAAAGTATGGCTCAATAAAACAATAAAATTATAAATTTCCAGCATGTTGGATGATAGACCAACTTAATCGTGTTTTGTCTCCAACTACATAAATTAATTAATTCATGGAAATAATATACGGTAACTTAAATAGCGTAGTTAGGGAAAAGGCAAGCATCAAAAAACCTTTTTTGGCGTAACTACGCTTAGACAGGACTCTGGAAGAATAAAGTTGCAGGACCTTTTGCAACATAGCCTCCAACCCCGGCTTATCACCATCTACTTTTGCCTGCACATATTAGTAACACTAAATTGCTCATACTTCAAGTTAGTGGCAACTTGATATTCTAATCATGGGCTAATTAATATACCCTTGAGGATTGGCCTAGTTATAGAAATAACCTTGAGATTCAATGTGTTATCTTTACTCCTACAGATGTAAGAAAAAATATATTTCATAACTCCACGTTTATAAAACTATTAACCAAACCTCAAGGGCATTTTTGTAATTTGGTTAAAGGGTCAAACCTCAAGAATACTGTTTTTCATCACCCCTTAATAATTTGTGATATCAATCTTACTTGCCGCAGTTGTGCATTCACTTCTGAAAGGAAGCCTTCATCAAGATGACCTTCTTGCTCTCTTTGGTGTAGTTCCTACAAAAGCATCACGACACACATTATAAAAACGGGACGCACAGAAATAGAGAGTAAATCAAGTCAACGCATACTTTTTCCATGAGAATGAGAGCAATAGGGTCTTTAGGAGGCCAAGTAATCTCTTCCACTTCGTGTACCACAGGTTTCAAAATTTCCTTAAGCACATCTGTAGCTGACTCTATTTTTTCCTGAAGAAATTACAAAAAACCGTGGTAGGAAATAAGATAACAGAATAAAACAAGTAAGAATCTGAAATATAGTAATTGGATTGGATTAGTGAGAGAATGTTTTTTAATACATTAGTCTTGTGGACAAGACGGTCCACCACACCCATTAATAGTGCGGCCAATTCTTCGTAGTCTTTCTGTGAACGAGAGTGAACTGTTAGCTGATATCGGTGAATAAAATAAATGATTTAAATCGGAGTTGTATGTGACTGTAACTTGATGACTGAGTTTCAAAAGCATACTTTATCGTCCTCAGATTTGCATGTTTCTGTTCTAGCAGCAAGTCGTATCCAAAAAACCTCATTGAAAGAAAGAACATTCTCCACAACAAGTTGAAGAAGCTGATTTCAATAAAAGGGGAGAATAAGAAAATACTAAGAGTGAGACAATTTGGACCTTATTAGCTATATGCAACAATAAAGGAAGTGATTTCGATATATCCCATAAATTCAGGACGTACACGATACTTAACCGCTACGTTGCTAACTGGAGAGGAAAACACAGTTGCTAAAAGAAACAGATGGACCCAACCGTACTTTCATACTACAGACTTGATACCACTCAAATCGGATAGGCTTAGATAACAGAATTTTGATTAACATTACTCGCTTCTGTTTTTTTCCAAAAAATAAAATTATTACTCACTTCCTTATCATCTGCATCCCTTAGCAAGTCTATGAGTCTGTCTACTTCCACGGTCTTCTTAAATGATTTTTCGGCATCCTTACTGACTGCACATATCAAAGTTCTCCTGTTTATGCAGTCCAACCAAGCATTGTGATAAACATAATCAATACCTTTAAACTACAAAATAACAAAATCTATAAATCAAAATGTTTTGCAAAAATAATTACATCATATTATAATATGATCACAATTATATTAAATTTCCAGTTTAAACCCCCAACTAATTTACACATTATAATAAATTTATACCAATACCAACTTAAAAAAAGTATTACCTCTGTTTCCATCCCACAAAATTCAAAGAAGTAAATCTACTGCCCCGGACCTTCCCATTAGTCCATATTCTGTACAGAGAGAACTAGATACAGAAAAAAGAATATGATAATTATTAGGTATTATTTATTTATTTTATTAAAATTTAGGTAAAGTAAAATGAGCATATCAAGGATTTCAAGACAGAGTTAACAAGTCGAATCCCAAATAAAACAAATTCACGCATAATTACCGGATGAATAGAAGACGTTGGCTGAAAGAAACATATCCCACTCGCCATTTCCCAGTGAGATTTTTGCGGGAAAAAATGGAGGAAAAGGGGGTTGATTCTGTAAACAAATGGTTGATTTCATTCGATTTTTTGCGAACACCAAAAGCCACGTACGTTATCCTGAGGTGTCAAAAAATAGGGCCGGGCTCAGAAACTTCGACATTTTATAACGAGGCCCAATTACATAATAACGAGGCCCACATGGCTAACTTCCGACAATTGCTTAGGACATGTTTAAAAATAATAATAATTTTTTATAAATTATTAATGTTATAAACTCAAAGAATTGAGAGAGAATAATAGAGTATAAAGAGAGACAATATGATAGAGAATAAGATTATTGTGAATTGTTGTATTCATTCATATGGGGAGACCCATTTATATAGGATACAATCTAGGGTTTCTGACTTAGCCAACAAGTCATTCACTATAATATAATAATATTCATAACACTCCCCCTTGAATGACTATTTACAGGATTTGCTGCCTCGTTAAAACCTTGCCAGGAAAACCCAGTGGGACAAAACCTCGACGAAGGAAAAAGAGTACAGCCTGCTCCCCCTGATTGTAATCACCGAAGATCTTTGACTTTGTGATCAATCAGTCTCATTAAAACCTGTAACTAATAAAACCATATAGGAAAAACTTAGTTATTCAAGTATACATTTTGGTCTTCAGGACACAAACTTTGAATTTTCGAGTTTCACATTCATTTGTATTATTGTATATTTTTCGTCCTTCAGGGACATGCCTTTACCAGACATCTATATTGACTAGAGCATTCGCAATTGCTATAACCGGCCGGTAACTCTTCTGGAGTATTTGAGATGCATCTAGTGTTCAATATACATTTCTTGACAAATGAACAATAATGTGAACTTCAATTCACAATCATTTGAACTTCAGGTTCAATATCTCACTTTATCTCGAAAATAAACTCATATGGAACATTCTGATGTCCTCATTATTATCGAGTTATGTATATGCCTCGTTAAAAACCTCGTTATAAAACCCTGTAGGAAAAAATACTCGAGGAAAATAGTACATGACATTCACATTTATATTGTGGTGATTGTCTCGTTAAAAACCTTTAACTAAGAAAACCCTGTGGGAAAAATTTAGTAGAGGGAAAAAGAGTGCAATCACTGGTCTTCGGGACCAATCACTGTATGTATCTTTCTAATGACTTCTACATGGTCAGATCATACATTCGATGCATATATCTATCGTTGTTGCTGCCATAAATATTAAGTAGCGGAACTTAATGTCATCCTTAAAAATATTTGATTAACATCGAGTTTCTGCGAAAAACTCTTGAGCAACTAATCTCGCCTTTATATCTCACCACATCATTTCGTTTTCGTAAGAACACCCACGTATATCCTTCTGGGATAATATTTTTATCCAGCGAGTAATGCTCAGCCTCAATTGCTCATTTCTATTTTCTTGAGTGCTGCTTGCACACTATTATAGATATGAGTTTTGGATCCAAATTTTCTAGAGCAACTCTTGAGGTAAATATGTCGTTGACGACTTTTTATTTTTCCATTTGATGACAATTCAATATATCAACCAAATTTTTAATCATTTCCCAAAATATTTAATTTGGTTGTTCCGCAATCCCACGATTTTCTATTATCATGTGCACGTGCTTTTTCAATGGGATTTTCATCTAACTCTGTTCAGGAGATTTTGAGGGGTGACTTAATTTCATTGTTTTTCCGCGGATTTATTTTATATCTTAAGATCGATCTACTACGCTTCAGGCGTATATTAGAATCAACATTTGAGTTGATCTCTTTGGTATCTGAACTCTTATAGTTCATTTATCACAAATATATGTGATTTTGTCACACCTTCATTAATTTGGCAGATTACTTGCTGAATATTGCAAGTCACTTATTTTAATGAACTTCGGGTTCAATTGATTGGTGCATGGATCTAGAATTAAAGATCGTTTTCATTCAATGAAATTTCTCGGCATTTATATCTTTTATATTCTTATCTCCCCCTAATGCCGAGAAATAATTTTCCTTAAATATGCAAATCAGCGTAATTGCTATAAATCGATCTTCTGGATCGTGATCTTCTGGATCGTGGGCTAGAGATATTATGCCCGTTCATAAAAAATCACTTTAGTGGGATATAAATATAACTTGAATATTTCAAATCAATTCGCAGATGGGAAATAACAATTTCCACGCACTTAATAATAATCATGATATTCATCATTTTCAAGTACATTTGTAGTACTATTGGGGATAATTAGTAAAGCTCTTCCGGAGCCCACTATTAATATGTCTTATTTGCATAATAGTTGTTTTACCAACAATCCTTCGGGGATACAGTATTTTTACCAATGATCCTTCGGGAATCAAAATAAATCTCAATATATAATTTTCTCAG
Source organism: Euphrasia confusa (assembly GCA_954870475.1). NCBI lineage: Eukaryota > Viridiplantae > Streptophyta > Magnoliopsida > Lamiales > Orobanchaceae > Euphrasia > Euphrasia confusa. The sequence continues at coordinate 41,211,717 of OX940952.1, forward strand.
AATTGGAATCGACTTTTTCGATATTCCACAAGTACTCACATAATAAGATACATTTGTTCTCAATTTTCAAAAGATATCCTTCAGTGATAATTCATATATAATCATTGTTTCAACGAGAACAATCGATATAACTTTATTCAAAAACATTTAATGTTTGAACATTGCTTCTTCGGGAGCAACCAATAAAAATATTCTTTCAGAAATATTATTTCTTATAAATATCAATATCGATTTAAAATATTTAATGTTTAATTGCTAAATCATAAACAATTTGATTTGATATTTCCCCGGGAATATAATATCATGATGTTCTCCAAGAACATTTAAAATTTAATTTTAATATTTATTCATAAATATCATATCATAATGTTCTTCAGGAACATTCATTTTAATTGATATATTAAAAATAATTGATTTGATAATACTTTAGGAATATCAAATTTTCATGGGGATTCGAAATTATGTGGATATCACAATATTCAAGCAAATAACCATCGGACTATTTTGGATTAACTTTTCTAAAGTTTCACCCACTTTGGAATTCAATCAATTTAATATTGATATTTCTTCATGATATCATATCACGATGTTCTTCAGGAACATTTAATTTTGATATTTCATTAGGAATATCATATCATGTTCTTCAACGTTTAATTTTGATATTTCTTCGGGAATATCATGTTCTTCACGAACATTAAAAACTTTAATTGATTTAGTAAACATAATTAATTTGATATTACTTCAAGAATATCAAATTATAATGTTCTTCGAGAACATATGATATTACTTCATGAATATAAAGTTCATGAATATCATATAACAATGTTCTTCGGGAACATATGATATTACTTCAGGAATATCAAATTATAATGTTATTCGGGAAGATATGATATTGCTTCAGGAATATCAAATTATAATGTTATTCGGGAAGATATGATATTAAGAAGAAGGGAGAAGAATTAGATATATTTATAATTATTTAATAAATATAAACAAAATATAAATTCTTGCCTTGTACTTCGGATCTTGAATGGGTAGAACTTGGATGAAGAACGCGATTGAGCTTCTCGTGCTGATAACGTGTTATAAACTCAAAGAATTGAGAGAGAATAATAAAGTATAAAGAGAGACAATATGATAGGAGAATAAGATTGTTGTGAATTGTTGTATTCTCATATGGGGAGACCCTTTATATAAGATACAATCTAGGGTTTCTGACTTAGCCAACAAGTCATTCACTATAATATAATAATATTCATAACAATTAAATATTATTTACAAAATATTAATAATATTATTACAGTAACTAGATTGTATATTTAAAATTATAAATTAAAATTATTTTTTATTCATTTTATTTTTATTTAATTTTGAAATAGATTGTATATTTAAAATTATAAATTGAAATTATTTTTTATTCATTTTTATTTATTTAATTTTGAAACGAACTTAATCGAGCTGAACGAAAGCCATTTGAATTGAACTAAATGCGATCTGAACTGAACTAAAATTAAATTCAAAAAAACATGTTCTTAATAGTAAAATGTTACCTGCGTCAAAAATAATTTATAGTAGTACTTATCAAATATTCTTTTCATCCCGAAAATACTACTTAGTACACTTTTTTTTTTTACAAAAAGAAGTATGCAAAATTAATTTTAGAGAACTGAAAAAGTATTTGATACTTCCCGATTTCTAAATACAATAGAACCACTTTTTGGAAAAATATATTAAGAAAAATGTGGTTTTTACTTTTTAACCAAGAAAATAAAAAATAAAAATATATTTTTAAATTAAAAGTAATAAGTTAAAAAAGTGATTATTATTAAATAGATACAGTACTTTTACGTCTTCTAAATTTGTTATTACTTCGCAAATGATGTAACATAACTAAAAATTATTGCCACAAAAAAATTGTACCTTAACATTTGTGTTACTATATTTCACTTTTCATTGTTTACTATCAAACCATAAAAGTTCAATATACTGTAAATATATATATATATATATATATATATATATATATATATATATATATATATATATATATATGCATTTTGTCTTAATTACTACTACTACTATATTGTAGACAAATAAATAGTATATATTTTTTGAATATATTTTTATTTGGGATTCGGCTTTAGCTCGAGTAGTACACACAGTATTTTTGTCACAGCGAACAGACTCAGAATATATACTACTACTAATATATATACTGTAGTCTAATCAGTAATCAATCATTGAATGATCGTTCCGAAAAACTTAGAACAACTGGAGAGGAGAGGAGAGGAGAGGAGGGAAATAATGGCGAGAGAGCGACTTGTTTAGGCTGCCCATCATCACTGCAAGATATTATGGTGGTCTGGTGGAGCTCCATTCAAGATAGAGATACTGCCCTACTATTACTTATATGGTCTAATGGACCAAGTGCAGAGTAAAATTTTCTCATACTTGTGTCCCCACACGGCAAACCCATGCTGTTCATATACAATGAAACCAAGAATTTACTAATTTGTGGGCTAACTGATAGTAGTAATACGGAGTATAATAGTAGTACTATAAATAAATAAAATAAATATTTACAATTCTAGTTTAATGCATCAAATATATTATATATGCAGTAAATATAAAGTAAATACTCCTATTAATTAATTAGTATTATTTTCAATAAATAAATTGTTTTATTGTATTTTATTATATATGCGTGTGCACATAATTAATTATATAAAGGCCGAGGCCTGAGGGGACCTCCTCCCTCCAGTCATTGCCTCATGATCCCGACAAAATTTAAATTTCAGAAATGCATGTTGGATTACTATAGCCAAAAGACAACACACTGAGCATGTTGATTAAAAAGTTTAGTGTCTTTTGTAATGGACTGGAAAAATGAGCAATGCATTCGTAATTCAGGGATATCATAACCAAGCATACCTCGAGAGAATCCAGAATAATTAATTAATCGAGCATGAGAACACAATGACATATCTGCAAATAGTCGTGATATCATTTCTTTCTTTAAACCAACACCTCATAACCAAGAAGTATTTCAGAATAATGTTTAATCTTCTATTTAGCCACACGAATGATTATCACGTTCTTATTGAACTTTTTTGTCATTCGCCTTATAAAGCATCCTTGAAAAAATGGTGCTGTAATTCTCATAAAAAGAAATCAAATAAAAAAAATTTAACTAATTTTCAAAATAGAATGACAGGCGAGACAGATCATGAATTAGATGAAGAGAAGTAATGACAATTTACATGGATCTTTCCAGAGCTTTCCGATTTTAGTAAGTAAAAATAAAGACTTGATCCGGCTTAGCTGTGCATTCCTTCCTAGTTCCTACCCATATGCCCATAAAAGTTGTCTCTTTCCTCATTCAATTCAACCAATTTGCTACCAAACTTCTCTGAGCAATATATTGGCATATTCATTCATTTGTTCATTCACACACGCTCACAAAAGTCAAAAAGAAAAAAAAAAAGATTAAAAAAAACTCACATATCGAAAGATGAAGATCCAATGTGATGTCTGTGGGAAAGAGGCAGCATCCGTCTTCTGCACTGCGGACGAGGCCGCACTCTGCCAAAACTGTGACAATAGGGTTCATAACGCCAATAAGCTGGCCAGTAAGCATCCTCGTTTTTCTCTCCTTAATCCTCAATCGGAAGAGTCCCCACGCTGCGACATTTGCCAGGTTATAAATATACATAATAATGAAGAATTTTAATAAGCTTGTATCTAAAATTCAAGCTTTATGAATTGTGCAATTCTGTAACCAACAAAATGTAAGGGGTTAACGATAATTTTATAAGATCAACTGTATTTCTTTTGTAAAGAAAATGTTAATTATGTCACATATTCAAGCAGGAAAGGCAGGCATTGTTGTTTTGTCAAGAAGACAGGGCTTTACTATGCAAAGAGTGTGATATCCCAATACATAAAGCCAACGAACATACCAAAAAACATAACAGGTTTCTACTAACCGGAGTCAAGCTTTCGACTGATGCCTCATCGTTCCAATCCGTTACGTCCTCCAGTAGATCACAATCCGAGGCAGAAATTAAGGTCACAGTGGCTAATGAAGTTAATAACCAGCAAAACTCGGTTTCGAACTGTTCAGAATCGTCACTGAATCCATTGAGAGATAATGAGTGGAGCCAACCGCAACTTTCAGATTCAAACGATAACATTTCGGAGTATTTAATGGAGACTTCACCTGCCTGGCATGTTGAGGACTTCCTGGATCCTTCTTCCCATCATGGATTCTGTAAGGTTTGCAGTGTATTTTAATTTGCAACACCAAGAACAATAATACACAGGTGGAAATTATTGCATTTGGACATTGACATATTATCCTTCTTGCTTATAAGATTCTTGCGCGGGGTGAATTTGCAGATTCATGATCACCCAAATGAAGACTTTGAAGAAGCTTAAGATTTCGGCATCCAAAGACTACCCCAACTCAAAATCAAAATCCAGAAAAGTTAAAGATAACAATTTGAGACACATTTAGTGAAAAACGGCTAGTGGGGTCCGTTCACGCTTCTCTGTATTTGTTTAATTTTTTTCGTTCGTTCAAGTCCCTTTATGAAGCCACAAGGCAGAAGCTGCACAATTGTCACCTTAGGTAAGTAAGTTCATACCGACTTTCTCTATTAGAGAAGAGGTTTTGTGTCCGAATCTTGTTCAGTCCCTATTTCCCCAACTTGTACAGGATCCGAAATAAAAATAATTGGGAACAACAAACAAAACTACACTATTGTGCACTGTAAAGATATTTTAATCGAACTGATAAATATCTTCTGGTTTCCGCACATCCTTTTCGAACAGGGTGGATGGGCTTGATAAAGTTCTTTTTTTGTCCCCACGTACATGTAAAAAAAGACCACACGTTCTATCAGATGCTACTGTCTTGTCTTTTTTATTTGGTATACCTACTTCAATGAAAGGAAAACAAAAATCCTTAGTTCGAAACTTCGAATTAGACTTATATAACTATTCACTTCCAGTAATAATTCCTCAGATAAAGTTCCAATGAAAACAAAAGCATACTTTAACCAGTTATCCAGACTAAGGGCAAGTGATGTGGGTGAATACATCTTTGTGGTGATTTGAACACAAAAAAGATTCAATGAAGTAACTACGTAGATAAGAAAGACTTAAACGAATATTAGTATCATATAATCCATTATAAGCTTTATTCAAATTTATAAGAGATCAAACTAATTGTATCGTATGGGAAATTCCAAATGGTGAACGTAGTCGCTTTAACGGTTGCACGTGTAATCTAACAATAATCAAGATTCATGGCGATCGGCAACATAGCAAGTGCAAAGATCTGTGATACTTCCTCGAGTTTCTTTCGTGTCGATCAATATTATGATAGCATACACTATCTGCAAACAATGGGCGTTTAATATCATATAGAGTCTTAGGCATAAGCCCAATTACAAGTGAATTCCAAATCCCCAGCTACATGCCTACCGACCACTCAGGCCATTTTTACCTATTATTTTAATCTGGAAAATAATTTTATTAATTGTTATGAACACAGATCGGCGAATGTTACACCAAAATGAAGCAAATAAAACATTCATTTCATACCGAATCACTGCAGATATCCGATCAACTCGTATTATAAAACATGAACACCGTTGGAAATGAGAAATCGAACACATACCTTTAATACACAGATTTGCTCAATCGTCTATCGCCGTGAAACAGTAGTTCCCTGTACTCGTACGCCGATGACGGCGGCGCAAGTAGAGGCTGGGAGGCGCGCGAAGCCCACACCGTTCAGAAAGAGAAAGAAAAAAAGCGAGGGAAAAATGAAAAAAAATGGGGATTGCGAGATAAATGTAGCAAGTTGTTTCTGAGTTGAGCTAATGTTCACTTACAAATGGAAAAGTTAGGTTTATATAAAATCGGATGTAATTTATTTAAATTGTTTTAGTTAATGTACTCAAAATTAATATGTTAAATTTTATTTAAAAAGTAAATAATGGATTAAATTTAAGGGTGATTTTGGATAAAGGGAAATTTTTAAAGTTTTGTTAAAATTAAAAGACTCAATTTTTCTTAATTATCAATTTTTCCTAATTATCAATAAAAATTATCAATTTTTCCTAATTATCAATAGAAGCAGATTATAAACTATAATATGGCTAAATAGTTCTAAATTTAATGCAGGGCAAACATATTCTGATATTCATTATATAACAAGATATATTCTCTATTATAAAAACAAAATTCAGTTATAAAATTTTATTTTCTCCATTATAAAAAAATGGCCAATTTAATTGTTTGTTTACCAACAAGATAATAAATACTACTCTGCTAATCTTACAACATCCTCTGTAAAAGAGTCAAAATGCAAGTACTCTATGATGGCTTTTCCAAATATAATTCGAATTTGAGGAGTGATTACTAGTGCTAGAAGTTTTAATCGTGAAAGACATGGACAAAAACTCAAAATGCAGAGTCACTCATTTTTGACTTCCCGAGTAATATTTCTTTAGCTTCATTGATTTTAGAAGCAACGTAATGGCTACCGCCTGCATCAGGATGGTTTGCTACCATCACCCGTCTGTGCGCTTCTCTCACCTTATCAATCGGAGTGCTTTCCCTGACAGTTTAAAATCAACTATTAATATACAAAAATTTATGAGAAAATGTATCAGATTGGGATAAGCTATTATACAAAAGAAATGTGGAAACAACTATGCATAGATAAAAAAGAATATGGATTAATTACAAAACATACCCTTGAGGTTAAACCTAATTACGAAAAAAATACAGATAAGGATTGATGCGTTGAAAAGAATCATAAGATTAAGGGAATTAAATCTAGTATTTCTTGAAATGTGTGTTGGTTTGTGAAATGACTTGTGCTTAGGATGACTTTTAATTTCCCTAAAGATAAAGAATATAACAAACAAAAATCATATCAAGGACTTGAACCGACGAGACAATCTGAATGAAAGTTGCAATTTGGATCAAGATTCAAGACTAGCTCAATAGAAGGTAGCACGATTATCAGAACACGAGAGTCTCACTTTGGTTTATTATAATTGCATGTTTCAAGAAGATAAGTAACACCACGAAGAAGAAAATATTGAAGTGAGTGAAAAGCAACAACCAGAAATCAAGCCAAATACCTCAAGGGACCTAACAAAGGTGCAACTGATAATTCTAACTAAGTAAGTTACCAGAAAAACACTCTAATTTTTTACACTAAAACCGACCTTTCGGATTTCACAATTACAACATATTCCAACTTCTTTGTTTTGTAATTCTCAAAATGATTACGACGATTTTTTTCAGCCATAAATGGGATTCCTATCGACTTAGTACCCACTAGTGCGAATTCCCTCCATCAAGTCCAATGTAAATTTCTTTCAAAGAACTTCACTTTTTCACTTCATATTTTCTTCCATGTGCAAAACTAACATTATGAAATCAAAAGTTGACGGAAGGTATTTTCTTCAAACTTTTACGATGTAAACTCATTCTAAATTTGGAATTCATCGTTGTTTAAATTAAAACATACACACTCAAACACGCACCTAACTCCAAGAATAAGAGCTGCCTCCCTCCTTGTCATTGTTGGCTGGAAACCTCCTTCGTAGAATTTGCGCATTCTAGCAGTCGGCGGCCTTGCCTTGAAAGCTTGCCACGCCTGAACACCATATTTTCCGGCATAAGCGGCGGCAGCAACAGCAAGTCCGGCAATTAGTGGCGAAGCCTGTTAACAAAAATCAGGTTTTAAGTAATTATCAAGGGTGATACTATTCCTATAATCAGAGTTTTTTTTTTCCATTGATGGGAAACAAAATTCTTCATAAATCATTTTGAGGTGTTATTTTAATATATTCCAATAACTCTACTGATGATAAAATCAAACAAGAGAAACACTAAAACAGTAAAAACCCTTAATTTTTTACGAGACTCCTAAAAAGAATAATCGTCTTCATGACACACCAATAATATTTTTCAAACCATATATAGAATCTGAATGATTAATCCAATTTATGATGAAATAAAAGAGTAAAACTCACCATTTTCGATTTCAATTACGACTTCAGGTCTTCAAGTGATCAGAAAAGCATGCGTATGCCTTTGTCTTTCTTCTCCGATAAGATAGTACTGTATCTTTTTCTTGCCCCTTTTGGGTAGACCGGAATTAGGGTTTGTTTACTCAATTAAAAATCGATGGAATTAGGGTTTGTGTACTCAATTAAAAATCAATGGGTGTACTTCGTTCGTGTCAAAATAAATATATTCAGTATATTTTTTTAATTTTGAGTAATTTTTACATAAATTAGAATAATTGTATTTCACTTTTTGGAATGTATCACACCTTTAAGTTGTAAAAAATAAATCAACTATATTAAAATTGAGAGAATAAATAACAACATGCTATAAAAATAAATAAATAAATAAATCAAAAGACTTGATTAAATCCCCAAACAAAAACCAAGCCCTTTACAAATAAACCAATGAAAAAAATAAAAAATAAAAAATAAAAAATAAAAAATTTCAACAACCTCTCTTAGAGCATGTATAATGGTACCAATTTTTTTGAGTTTGAACTCATTAAAATGAACTCGTACCATTGGGAGTTTCAATTCATTATACCCACTCTACTTATCTCACCCCTTTTTCTTTTTCTGTCAGAGTACACAAATATTCCCAAATAAATGGACAGAAATGCTGCGTGGAAGACACGCCCCAAATGTGCAATTAAACTATAATCATAGTTTTTAATTTTAATTGTGTTAAATTAAAATTATTTGCGTTAAACTATAATTATAATTGTTAATTTTAATTGTGTTAAATTAAAATTATTTGCGTTAAACTATAATTATAATTGTTAATTTTAATTGTGTTAAATTAAAATTATTTGCGTAAAACTTATTTGCACAAATCAGAAGCAAAAGCAACTCAATCCAGTCAAATTCATAAATTATTAATTTATGAATTTTAATTTATTTTTAGTTTTTTTGCTGTTTTTTTTATTTATGAAAACTTAAATAATTTAAATTATTTATTAATTAAATTAAAATATAATTATTTTTTTAATTTATATTATTTTACACATAATTTTAAATTATTAACAAAATCAAATACAATTTATTATTTTTATACATAATAATGAATAATAAATATTTGTAATTCAAATATATATTTTATTTAATAAAAATATATATAATTAAAAAAGTAAAAGTTTGTATGACCCACCTAATTCGGTTCAAAACAAAAAACCAACGCAAGTATAGATTAGGTCTATGAGATGCTACTCCTGGAGCATTACTCCTGGTTGCATCTTAACCGTAGATGCATACACCATACAAGTCGGGTGTGGGTGATTGCGTGTGTATTTAATATAATAATATTAAATTTACGGTCAAGATGTACATGGTGTACTCCACCTAGAGTAGCATAGATAAAACCGTATAGATTATGTAGTTCAGTTAATAAGAAAAGTGATTGAAAATAAATTAATAAATTATTAATTTGTAGTGGGTTGGTATGAACTGAACCTGCTATTGTACATGCTCTTAGCGCCATTTTCATCACCCAAGTAGACCACCCGGCTCAACCTTCGGTGGGCCGGAGTGCCTCCTCGCGGGCCCAGCTGGCGAAGCCCGAAACGAAAGACGTTTTTTAACTGAACCTGTCTCCGGCGTACTATTCCCACCCTCCATTCCCAACGGGCTCAACAACCTCACCTTAGCATTGGCCGACTTAGTCGACGCCATATAACTCGGCACTGACCCACAACTCGTGTCGTCTCCACCAATACTGTGCCTCCTATTATTATTATTATTATTATTATTACTCCTGAATTCGGATCGAACACTGAAAGTGCTTCTCGAGTCGTCATCAAAATCTTGGCTTATCGCGCTCCCCGATTTAATTTTCTTGGAAGCTATCGAAGAAGCCGGCTTTTGGCTGGAGGGTGAAGATGGATTATTATTATTGTTATTATTACTATTACTATTGTTGTTGCTATCGGAGTTGAGCTGATGAAGAGCGAACGACTTTGCGATTTCTCCCCCAAAACCTTTGATGAGGTTTGCGTCTTTATTATCTTGTGCGGTTTGAGTCTCCAATGGGCGTGCGGCCATCCAACGCTCTAACCAGCTCCAGCCCCAGTGTGGGTTGGTGGGGTCCACGAATAGTATATTGTTCGACTTTGCTGATTTCTTCCACGTTTGCTGTTATGGAAAAAGGGAGCTGGTTTAGCCGAATTAAGAAAAACATAATTAACTCTACAAATTATAAGAAAAATGGTGTTAAGCTCAATTCCATTTGGACTTAATTTCAGTCCATTTCAGTTCAGATCGTTTCCATTCAGTTCAGTTCGAACACATTCAGTCGGTTTCAGTTCAAAAGAACAAAGCTTAGTAGGGCTATTTGCAGCATTTCGAAAAGTTATAGTTAGTGTACTGAGTAACTGTAAGAACTTTTTGTGATGGAAGTAAAACCGAGTCGTGTCGACAACTAAGGGTTGGGGCTAAAATGTAAAAAGAGAGAAATTCAGATTACCTGATGAGTATACGAATACGCCAGTGACTTTTCACGCCTCATTGCAGCTTCGTACTTGCGCAGCAAGTTAGCATCGGTTTTCTCTTTCGATTGTGAGCTATCGTCCCATCCCTCTCCCATCTGCAATAACATGTTGAAGCCTCAAACACACAGAGAAATTACAAATATAACCCTGAGATGAGATTTGAACCAACCCTGAGACTCTCGAGTTCTATAGCGCTTTTCTGAACGAGCTGTCTCTGGAGCGCTCGATTTTCCTCCAACATCACCAGCCTTCTCGACTGAATCTGAGACTGCAGGCGAGATAGAGTCTGCATGCATTTCAGAGTATTCGAAGTCTGACGTTTGGCAGTCGGCCCGTCAACGAGTGATTTCAGTCTGACCAGACCCCTTAGGGCACACAACGCCCTCTTCGCCTGAAAATACGAACAATAGTAAATCCACAAGCCAGTAAAAAAAAGAAGGAAAGTGAAATTTATAAGAACATACCAAGTGACCACGGAAGGCCGTCTGGATTCTAATAGCGGCTATTTCCTCTGTAGATTTTCCATCGAAATGGGAAGCCGTCTTCATCTGTTCGACCTCCTCCGCCTCCTCAGCTGGCTCAGCCGAAGTAACTGCGACATCATATGCATGTTTCGTCTGCTCACTCTCAACCTCAGCCTCTGCTAACTTTACATCTTCCAAAGGTGGCAGAGGTTGAGATACTTCGACTTTTTCCTGGTTCGGAGTTTCGGATAGCGATGGCTTCTCTTTCCAGAACCAAATTTTCTTTGAATTATTAGCTTTCTGCAAAACAAACACATATATTAGTAGGTTTTCACCTGTATATAAAAATAATTATAAATGAGATTGTGCATACCTTGGCCTTTTTTTCTTTATTAGTATTTGGGCTGAGAGCCTTCTTTACTGATGAGAACCAAGTTTCCTTTTTCACCATTTTTTCACTATCATTCCTCGTATCGGCTTACCTGAACTTTAGGAGAGGAAAACAAACTTAGAAATTATTTCAATGTTTAACAGCAGAATAACTGCAAAGCAACAAAAAGATCAATAAAGTCGAGTATTATATAAATTTTAGCCTCTGTGTTAAGATCTGTCAATCTTAAAAAGAAAAAATAAGGTATTCATGATACAGTTGTAGAAGCGGACAGTATAACAAAACGACGGAAAAGTTAGAGCATCATATAAATTTCCGCCTCTACATTTAGAACTTTCAATCTTAAAAGGGAGGACAAGGTAATCAAGATGCAACTGTTCTAACGGGAAGAATAACTATAATACAACAAAATAAAACAAAGAGTCGAGTATTATACCCAAGAGGCAGTTGAGCTCGCTAGCTCGTAGGTCCTCTGCTACCACTAAAGATCGATTGCCCGAAATGGCCTTAAACCGAACGAATGGAACGATATCAAAATTGGAACGAACATCATTTTTTCAATTTCCAATTCCGATCTATGTGGAATGGAGTTGAATATCCCGACTCTATTTCATACATTTCAGTGGTCACCTTAGGACATTAGTTAACCATTCATCTGATCTTGAGAAACTCATCTAGTTCTTGTATCAAGATTCCAAATACAATCTCCACTTATATATTTGATCAAGAAATAAATGAGTCAATGCCCATATTACTAAAACCAATTTTCCAACATAATTACCATGAGACATAATTATGTGCAAATCTATAAACATCATCGTTCATCATATGACTATAAAGGTAGTTCTACATTGTCAAATAATCAATCTAATTTAACCCCTCATTTTCAAGTTCACTTTATTTCTCTTCAAGCTTTTAAAAAAACAATGATAATAATTTCAAAAAAGTACGCTTATAGGGCATGGATTCATAAAAACAATAAGGAAAAATGAAACAAAAAACAAATTACAAGAAACTAACCTGAAATGAACCTTTCGAAGAATGTGAAATGTGTGTGATAGAGAGAAGAATGAGATCTTGGCAATGGAAATATTCAAAGGAATTTCAGTAGTCACAAGTTCACAGTTGTTGCTAATGTGGGTCCTACTTATTTGATTATGAATAATATTGACTTTTGAGTTCGCATAAAACCACGTTTTATTTTATTCGCCTCTTTTGGCAGTAACCTTTTGCTGTCGCCGCGTTGTCATTTAATTAATTCAAGAGTCAGATGTGTCCAAGGGACTGCAAATGGGTTTGATTGTAAGTTGTAACCCATCATCTTCTATAGTATTAGAAATGATATAATAGTAATAAAAATGGAATTAATAAAGTATTCTTCCAAACAAACATGAATACTTTCTTTTGTAAAATACAAAAGATATGTCCTTACTTTTCTAAGGAGAGAGTACTAGTAAAATCGAGCTCATGAAACAAAAATCTATATCAATATTAAACAGAATATTCGAACTCAATTCACAATGTGAACGAATCAAGTTCAAACACGTGAGAAACTATCGATATTGAGAGTCAGTTACTGACTTCAAAATTCTTAATTTTATCGACAATTTGTATATTTTCTAGCAAGAGATGATAGGCTTATACACAATTACAAATGATAAAAATGAGGTAACGTTATGTGATCTTCCCCTCACTCAGCTTATTTCACCGAGGAAGAGAAAACGAAGTTCAAAATTATACCAGCTGTAATAAATTACATACAGGTTAATTAATGAAAAAATGGCCCCTGATATTTAGGAAATGAGCAGGAAAACATTCCCTGCAGATCAAAGAATGGGAGTTAAATGATCAACATTGAGAGGTAAAATGTAGTAATGTAGTATAACAGTAGAAAATATATTGCAAATAAAGCATAAGAAATAATACTACGTATTCATTGGGTCCACTTGTACATTGATCATTTTTCTAGCAAAGTAAGAATGAAGTTTAAGGTTCTAGCATAAGAATTACTGTCTATTAGTTAATTATTCTAGCAGAAAATGATGTTTAATATTAAAGCATAAGAAATACCCCTCCATCCTAATTTCTAGCAAAGTTAAAATGCGACTGATAACGAGAGAGTATCAATATGTATATTGCATATGAAAAGAAAAGGAAAAGAAAAAATGTCTTCACCTTGTCACAACAGCAACCTTATCAAGTAAAGGCAAAAATTCTATCTGTGATATTTGTTCGGCAAATTGGACATTCGGTACAGGCAAGGGAACATGATTTACATACTGCAACGATAAAACAGACACCATTAGTGCTGCAAGCTCGATGTGGAGGCTAGGAAAAGCATCTAATCGGGAATATGACTTACAGCAAAAATGACGACACGGGAGAAGCATAGTAGCTGTAGGCGATTCAAAGCACACTTTACACGAATGAGAATTTGCGTCTCCATTCCCAGTGAACCTAAGTTCTTTTTCCTTCATCTCCTGCATTCGAGCCTACACGAATTTAAAATGAACAATGTGAACACAAAATAGTTGCACTTGGGGCATACGTTGAACTAAATAACAAAACTTGCACAGGCATATGCAAATATCCACTGAAACATTAAAAACATTTGAGCACCTTTCAGATGTGCACTTGAGCTTTTAAAAAGTTTATAATACCCATTTACAAAAATAAAAACAAAACAATATGATTACATTGTTCATAATTTGGAGGATAGGCTTTATGTTGAAAGATTTATTTGTGAATTAGTTGAAAACCCCTTTTTTGTGTAAATAATAAACCAAAAGCAAAAATTACTGCCAAAAGCTGACAATAAGTTGAAAGTGTTTGCACACTCTCACCAAATAGACAAGAAAATTATAATAATGCACGTGGGAAACGAGCAATAAACTCACTTTCAGGCGTACAACAAGAGGTTCTTCTTTGTGAACCGAGGCTGGAATTTGATTGTCATGCGTCTGACTTTCTTCAACAATCGGATTCTTACATTCAATATCATCATCAGCTTTCGGATCGTTTGTCCGGTCCGTACCTTCATCCTGCCAGCTACTATTCTTAAATTCTTGCAGAACACTTACTTCTTTCTTCAGCCGAGCAACAACAACCCACATGTTCGCCAGGTCATTTTCCAGAGCTGATTCTCTTTTCTTCGACTCCTCAATCTTTTTTCTATACTCGTCTTCCAGAATTTCTTTCTCGGCCAATGTAGCCTCCAGAGCAGTCTCCTTCTGTTTCTTTGCCAGCAACTCCTTTTTCATATCATCAGGGTCAAGATTCCACGACTCAAAGTCGTCATTAACGAGTCCAGAAATGTCATTAGGTCTCGTAGAAACCCGAACTCTACGATTGATCCTTTGAACATCATTGTGCTTGCGGTTATTATTATTATTACCGGAGTGACTGTTCAAGCTTCTAGAGCTTAACTCACGAGCGGATAATAATTCCTTTTCTAATTTGGCATTGTGTAATGACAACTTGGTAACTTCATCGGCTAGATTCTTTAGCTCGACAGCTGCCGCGGATGCCAGTTCTTTGGCGTAAGAAGCTTCCTCTGATAATTTCTGATTTTTTATATTTAGTTCTCTGTTCTCCTCTAAAATATGAACATGTTCCAGATTTAGTTTCTCACTCTCAATTTCCTGTCATTTCAGTAACAACTTTCATCAGAGTGAATCTACTAAAAACCAAGAGTAGTGGGTTTTATTGGACGGGCTTTCATTTCGTATATTTCCAATGCC
Organism: Euphrasia confusa; assembly: GCA_954870475.1. Classification (NCBI taxonomy): domain Eukaryota; kingdom Viridiplantae; phylum Streptophyta; class Magnoliopsida; order Lamiales; family Orobanchaceae; genus Euphrasia; species Euphrasia confusa. The sequence continues at coordinate 41,226,891 of OX940952.1, forward strand.
TTCTGGAGAAAATTATTGAAAAGTTATTTTTCAAAATAAGGATGACTATGGGGAGTGTGGTCACTGGTCAGTTGTGTGGTAAATAAATTACGGTAGTTGAAGTGATACAAAAATTGTTAAAAATTGACTGGTAGAAAGAAATGTTTGAATACTTATGTGTAAAATTGCTTTTTTCTTAAGAGGGTGGATTGAGAGAATAAAGGAATAATGTATTTTTTGAACTTCTTTATAGGCAATCGTAACTTTTGGGTTAAAAAGAAAACCTCAAATGGAATGGAAATAATAAGGTTGTCTAACACATAGTGTGATGTAAATCTCACAATGTTGGGTGGTTTGAGGTTAAGAATGACAATTTACCTGTGATTGAATTCTCTTTCTCAATTCTTCAGTATATTCATCAGCTAAATGAGCTGGCTTACTGTCACCAGAGACTGAAGCAAGTTGCTGCTCCAAGTGGCTAACTTTCTCCCCCAATTCCTTGTTTTCTGTACACTAATAGAAAAGACAGACAATCGACTTACATGGACAGGAAAATGAATAAATAACACCTAGAGAAGGAAGATATACGATAACATAGTCCTAATTCCAGACTGTGTTTCTCTTTTCCTTTTTCACAAACCGACAACACTAGGCGTTGTAAATTTCAAAAAGGTTTTAAGGTTACCTTGTTTTGAAGCTGTTCTTGAAGAATGCGATTGTCAGCTGATGTAATCTAGAATGTAATTTGCAAGGTTAGTGAATGATTACTAAAGCACACCAATATTTTATTATTAAGTAAATAGTACAGCCAATAAGTAGCTTGAAGAAAACATGGAGAAGAAAGAAGGAAAAAAAAACCTCAAGCTCAAAACACTTCTCACTACATTGTGTCTTCAATTTCATGACTGTCTGTTTGCAAGGAAAAAAGGTATATTCAAAGTTTCAAACAAGGAATACTGGAGCTAGTTTGAATAAAGAGGATTGAAACAATGACAAAGGTTTCCATTGATATGGGATTGGGACCTGCTGCATTTCAACCATAGATGCACTAGCAACTGAAGCTTCACCACTCTCAACTATACGCTGTTCTAGAACTTTCATCTGCTTTCGCTTTTCTTGGATTTCGTGCTCCAAGTTCTGAATCTGTGCAATTTGATGTAAAGTAATTTGAAGTTCAAAATCATGTTATCAATAATCCCAGCAACATAGTAACAGTTAGTAAATGAAAGGAAGGGGTGTCAAATTCCTTTTAGAAGTAAACCTACAGCTTGCTCATGGTACAAAACAAATGATATGCCCTCATTCTGAGAAATGCGAACTAGTGTATAGAATAATCAGCCACATTTAACAATCTCCTTTTTCTATAATTCTATTTCACATTTATGTCTGATAATAAGCAGAGAATGAATCCTATTTATATTTCAGTTATTGAGCAAAAAAAAGCCTTCAACATATATAGGGGTGTAAAGAGGAAATGTTCAAGATCTGGAGGAAATTTTATGATTTTTTTAAACTGGAAAAATACAGAGCAGTAGTAAAAAAATAATTGAGAGCAAGTTGAGACAAGGTTATACTACTATTTTTCTAAAGGAAATTTTGAGGTTACCTCCTGAGCTTTAGAGTTTTTCGGATCATTCACAGACTGCTCAATCATACGCTTTAGGGTGCTGGTGCCAAATGCAATCTCTCCAGCAAGCATCTTTACTTGCTCAACAAAGAGGTCCATATGATCTGACATTGTCACCTCATCCTACAATCAATTATAAAAGTACAAAAGGGGCTATTAATAGCATGCAACCAATAATATATTCTGAACCAGAACCCAGGAGCTGAAATTAACACGTTAAAGATGCAAACTGAGTTTTGGACTTTAGTTTCAAAAGTGAATCCAAAGGTGTTGTTCAGGAAAAAAAAAATACCAAGACAAGAATGACTGAAGCATAATATGAGGAGATCGGGACAAGTTTATACTAATGGATATACAAATTGGATAAATGACGACAAGTGAAGAAACAAAAACAGTTGTCCTATAATAAGTGTTTTAAGTGGTTCAACACATATCTCAGCAGATGTTTAATATTATAAATCTAGATAATTATAGTCATATTAGGAAATAGAGCATGTAGGTGTTTTAGAAGAAAAGGAGTAAGAAGTTATAACGTACTATAGGCAGTTTTGATGCACAGGAAGAACCACTAAAAAGTTCTCCCGCTTGAGTTGGTTCAGTTATAGTACTGCCAGCTTGTGAAATATCATCATTCCAATTGCTGTATGATCTTCTATGTTTAAAATAAGCATCTGATGCTATAGTTATAGCAGAAGATGGAGAAACATTTTGATTCTCGCCATCAAGTTTTAGAGAATCATCATGCAGAACATCCAATTTCTGTTAAACAAGCAAGAGGAGACAAATGGTGAAGAACCCACATAATTTTTCATCCAGATATATTGTAGAAGATACAGCATCACGTGTACAAGCACTATAAGCGTACTTTGAGGCATAGTTATAGCAACATAACTGGGAAGACTAAAGATAATTGACCAACATTCATTATTCTGAGAAATCGCTATACATGATTATAAAAAAAACCGATATTTATAAAGAGTGAATGTGTAGACTGACTGTGCAATCTATTGCAATGGACTACAGTTACATTATAAGAAGACAAAAGGTGAAGTAGGATTTTCTAAACACACACAGAAATAGAAGTCAATCAGAGCAAGGTAACTTACATCATCCTCAGAAACAGAATGACTCCTGTGGTGAGAGGGCATGTCACTTAAATTTCCTGGTATGGTGTTTTTTGAGGACACGAGTATTAACTTTGTTAGCCTCTGAATTCTGCTCATTAGAGCAGACTTAGCATCTTCTTCTTCCTCCAATCTTGATTGCATTTTCACTTGTCCTTCTTCCAACTATATAAAATGAGCAAGCAGTTAACCAAGTTTTCTATACTATTATGCAGAAGCAAATAAATTAGAGATATTGCATCGAAATTCATATAGCCGATAGTCATACTCCAGTTTGCTCTTTTTTTAGAGATATTGCTAGAAGAGTAAATGGTACCTTCTGTCGCAACACTATGATCTCTTCATGATTGACACCAACAAGCATACCACTCTTAAATTGATCGAGTTCGTCTTTTAGTGATGATATTTCTCGTTGATACTTCTTGATCAATGATTTTTCATCAATTATCTGACGCATTCAAGAATCTGGTATTAACACTCTGGCATAGGAAACAAACTCAACCTTAACACAATGAATTAAACTCACCCTATTACGTGAGGCATTTATTTCAACACGCTTTGCCCTGCTGGCAAACTTTAAAGTATTATGGGTTTCTTCCAAATTACTCGATGCAGGAGTAATTGTACATATAAGCTGGATCAAATACGAACAGCAATTCAGAAGCCTTTAAAGAAAATTTATGGTAGATAAACTTTACTGAAAGCAAAAACCGAAAATAAATTTCCAACCTAGCCGATGACGATGTTTCACAAAGAAGCTAAAGTGTGTAGTGATGTTTAATTGAGATTCGGAAATGCATAAGATTTGAAGTCATGAAATAATAGTTAGATGCTTACCGAAACATGTCCATGCCCACTTAGTGAAGATTGTAGGAGGCGGGTAAGCTTTGAGTCTCGATAAGGAACATGTAATGATTTCCCTTCACTAAGTTTCCCAATCACCTTCATATCAATTGAACAAAAATCAGTGCAAAGAAAAGAATACGAAACGAGAAATCTAAGATGAGTACAACGGAGGTACATATACTCACAGTTCCAAGTGTTAGAAGGCTTTTATTTATGTAGGCTCCTTCCTTTCTCCGTAACCCAGTAGTTTCAGTCTTTGAGCTTTCCGATCCAGCTAAATCGATTAAATTCTATAACAAAAAAGGTCAGACTAAAGCTGATATTTATTATGCATTGGAATGTGTAAAACAAACAGTCAAACACAACACATAATCCAGAGGATAAATATGCACGTACCAACTGTGAGAATATAACCCCATCATATTCATCTCCATGAGAACTACTTTCGATCATCTATATCAAACAGAATGATTGACGTCAGTTAGAACAACAAAAGTGGATAAAAACGAACAGAAAAGAAAGGGAAGATATAAATGCACTATAGAACACCAATGGAGAAAACGCATAAGAATGAAAAGAACATTATTAAAAAAGGCAATTATTATGAAATAGGAAAAGAAAGGGTCGCAAACTCACATGAAGTAGCAATCTAGAAACCATATACATTGTCATTAAAAAATACGTCCATGAAAAACACCAAAGAACAGGCACATAATTACAATTTATAAGTGAATATAAATGATGCACTTCTTAATGACAATCACAAAGCAGAATAGACTTACCATTGTAAATATAGTATGACTACGGCTGCTGAAAAGGTTAAAGTTATTTGATCCAACATGACGATGCTCTGCAATTATGTTAAAATAAATGTCAAAAATATTGATTAACTACTTCTACCAACCAACACTACACACCTCATATATCTAGTAGATGAGTAGATCATATATTGTATATTATTAATATAATTTATAATAGCAAAAATAATATAAAATTATAACACTTCACAGATTGCTTGAGCAGATCGATCTACTTACCCATAACCATAGCATGTTTCAAACACTTATTTTCTCAAATCTATAACTCATATGAAGACTTAAATGACATGGTATATTTTAGCATTAGCGATTTCAAATGAACCATCAATGGATGTAAATTTTGTGGAATGTGACAAGATTTGCTTAAATGCATGTCTGAAATTTGAAACCAAACTCGAGCATTTGCAAATTAAATATGAACAACACTTTTCATCGTGTTACACTATTCAATTTCTCTTTTATAAATACAATATTAATGTATGTTACTAGTAAATGCAAACAGTAGAGAGCAACAAAATTGATGTTTTACTGTTAATTTAGAAAATTGAAGTCGCATCAAGCTTCAATAATATCAGAAACGACAAATGACATAATATAGAGAAAAGGCAAAGAGCTAAGGCTGATACCTTCTCCTGCCGCAATAAATGAAAGAGCATGTCCAGGTGACAGAACAACTTCTTCCTTTATTCCCTCAACATAAGTTCCCTATGTAAGATTCACAAATGACTGTAAAGTGGGATGACATGTGAAAGATAGGAATTTAATGAATTTAGTGATTGGATAAAAGTTCAATAAATGCAATGTAATTGGACAATGAAAACTTAAGAATCTGCATACAAGTTACTTCTGGCTAAAACATATTATCAATCCAATAATATTTTGCGAACGTACTGCTTCACTATTTAAAACTAATATTATCCAAAAATATAAATAAAAAGTCATTTACAGTATATAAATTTCATTAACACTAAATAACTGCCGAGAAGAATTCGGCAAAGTATGAATACATTTGATACAATATTAAGAAAAATGCAGCTAATGAAATGATGATAGTGGGTAGGAAATTTTGATAGCACCAGACATAAGAACAGACAAGATAAAGACTAGTGGAAAGGGTAACGCCGTAAAAGAGAATGAAGAGAATAATGCAAATAGGAACCTGTGCATCCTCTCTAACACGCAAATTCTGGCCAGTTGGATCCAGCAAGTCATTAATCACCTGGTGGGATGGTTATACGAAAAATGAATTAAAAGCTTAAACACATACAGTTACTAAATCAACGTGGCTAAATGGAGGGTTCTGCACTCAATATTTGGTACATATAAGTCTACATCACGCAATAAATCCCCACCAGCGCTAAAATTCAAAGGACAAATGCATACTGCACGAAAAAACTCCATACACGCAATACAAAGATCAACTGCTCAAGCAACAAATGGTTCGGAAAGAAACTGAAAAAAAAATATGAAATCATTTCCAACTTAAAGGCACAATCTCCAAAATTTAGTATATATCATAATCTTTACTCACCTCGTTGTAGATTTCAAGATATGAAACTCGAAGTAAGAATTCATGGCCTGGAGTCTGAAGGCAAATTAAAATCAGTCACTGGTACATCTATAAGGTATTCTTGTTTTACAATATGAATGCACAAATAGACCAGAAAAAAATGTATTGTTATTGTTGTATCAAGATGCAACCAACAGGATTGAATCCCAAAGCTTAGTGAAAATAAAACAAACTTACATCTTGGATTATACTAAATACATCCTTAATGGCCAATGGTATGATTCCAGGAGAATCTTGGTCTCCCTGATAAGATATGTATTGAAACAATGAGTCATCAGTGGGCATTATGTAATTCCAGAAATTACAGATAGCTCTTATCAGGATCTACACTAACGCGAGTGCCCAACAATAGGGACAAGTGACCAACATAAGCCAAACTTTATACATATATAGAAATAGTACCACAGTGTAAGTAATTTGTTGAGGTGTCTCAGTTATTAGATTTAGATGTCTTGTCCTTGACCTTTGAATCAATATACTAAACTATGAATGTAATTAAGTTTATTATAATCACGGATGTTATAACCCTGGAAAACTTTTAAACATTATACTCAAATACAGACATCCAAAATACAATGCCAAACATATGTGTGCGGACAAAATGTTGCTAATCTGTTCATGATATTTTTTTAAATAATAAATGCATTTCTAGAGACTACCAATAGGCCATTTCGTCAAAGCGGCCCAATATATATGTATGACGCATTTTCAAATAAGTTGATTTATTCCCTGCATTTCCGTTTTCTTTGAAACTCCAATTTGGGCCGCAACGTGTTTAATGATTAGCTATGACCATTGATGGATAAATCAGTTAAAGATACCTCGTATTTAGGATCTTACTTACATGCATAGTGTGTGTCTTTCCACTACTGGTAACACCGTAAGCAAATACAGTTCCTGCAAATCGTCCAATGTTAGCGACTCAGCATTGATTGTGATTGGAATTATACACAAATTCAAGACATGGTTTAAAAACACTCAATTTATCAGAAAGATTGGAAGCAAGAGCAAGGTGGTCATACCATTAATACCATCCATCGCAGCCTTAACTACAGGTCGAGCAGCTACATCATACACTTCTGGGGTAACCGTATGAGGCCCAAACACCTTATCTGCCATCCAAAGAATAAATTTAAATTCCTGTAGTGTTTAAAACACGATGTATCTCTGGAATATGGTGTTCAGCTCCGCATATCACATTTGTCGTCTATAATAAGAAAAAGGACAAATGTTTACCAAATGCATAGGCAGTCATCGGATTATACTCATTCCGCACGGTTTTGTCATCATCTGCGAACCACGCGATCTCATCTCCTTTATGAAATTCTCTTTCACTGTGAGAAGACGGAATAATTCAAAACAAGTCCAAAAATCAATCCTCTCATTTCCTCCCCAAATTAGTAACCCTATTCCGTCCCTCCTCAAAAAATCACACTAATTCAAAATATCTAAAATCAGATCTGTCGTTGAGTTCAAATTCACCTTAAAGGTCGAAATCTAATAGTCACCGAAATGCTATCCCCCGATCTCGAAGCATCAGCCATCTGCTCGCCCGACAGCTGGTCTTCCATCGAAGGATAACTCACCGGCGTCTGGCTTCGGTTACAATCAGCTCTATCCTGGCTTGCGCTCATGGATCTAGACGCCGCCGAAGTGGAGCAAGAGCGAGGCACTACGCGGCCGTTCATCATCGATGATGAGGACGACGTAGACGAGTAAGGACTGGAAGGCTTTTGATGGGTGAACGGCGAACTGCTTCTTCCTTTGGAAGACGACGACGCCGCCATTTACGAAAATGGAGAATCTCGAACCGCTCTATCTCCTGCTTCAGTTCCGGTATCGATTGTGCTTAATGGAGATTGAAAAAAAATTGGGGGAATAAAGGAGAGAGCAGGATAACGTGTCAGAAATCACATGGTAGTGTGAAACAGTAGAGTAATCAACATTGCTTGATTTGTATCCAAGATTTTTTTCTTTCAGCTGAATACTCCCTGTGTATAGGAAGACTCACACACACATACACGTGCGTGTCTGTGAGTTAAAAAGTGAATGAAGGAAAAAATAGCTTCCTTACTTCTTCTTTAAGCCAAAAGAGGAGTTGCAGAAGAGAAAAGAGGAAGGTGGAGTGGTGGACTGGGGAGAAGTGTGAGAACGACTGGTGGTTTTTAAAAAATTTTTGTGTTTGATTATTCTTTAAAAAATATTTTGTGAATTTAATTGCTGATTAAAATAGTGGAGAAACTCCCTTTGGAAGTTTGTTTATAGAAACTCTTAGAAGTTAGAGAGAGGAAAAAAGAAAAGAATATTAAAAGAATTGTTTGAATGAGCTTATTTAAAATAACTTATAATTAAAATAACTTATAAGATAGTATATCTTAAAAGCTGTTTTAAGAGCTTATTCATGTAATTATATTTCATACTTCATAAGATAAATTTTTTAATTAAGTGTTATATTGTTTTATTTTATTTTATTTTTAAAATAATAACTTTGTTATTATAATAAAAAACACATCATTAAAGAGTTAATTACTATTTTATTTTTACATTCAATTTATATTTATTGTTAATTAAAGTTGTAATTTGTTATATTTAAAAATATAATTTTATACTATCAAAATCGTAATTTGTTATATTTAAAAATGTAATTTTATACTATCAAAATTGTAATTTGTTATATTTAAAAATAAATTTTTATACTATCTCATTCTAGATGAATAAATACATTTATACAAAACAAATGTGTTATTCGTATGTATATATATATATAAAATATATATATATAACCATATATATATATATATATATATATGTGTGTGTGTGTGTGTAGAAACTATATTTTTTAATTTTTTTTGAAATTATGCAATTATTATAGTGAAATTATGCAATTATTATAAAATTGATAAAACTATTTTTTGTTTATAGTGAATTTATTTGATTATAGTTATTTAAACAAACACTTGCCATATTTAGATAATTAAGACCTTCAAATCGAGACAATTTTGTGTGCGATTTGAAACAATTCATATATTAAATGGAGAAAAAATCAATAATAGTGTAGTAGGTTACACTTTTTGAAATAATTCAAATATTTTTTTAAACATATACAAACTACTGCTAGCTATGTCTCATAAGAAATAATATATTTTCTTTTAATTAAAATTAGGAATATTTATGAAAAAGGTAAATACAATTTATAAAATTATAAGTTATACTCTATAAAATATAATTTTTAATTAAATGTAATTTTTTTGTAACATTTTTATTAATTGGAGTATTTTGAATTTTATAATTATAAAATAAAGTACTACTAATTACTATAATACTCTTTTAATTTAAAAAATAACCACCCCACCAATGTATACAAGTATAATAAGCAAAAGTAATTTCCATATGTTATATTAATTTATAATTAAAAAAAATAAATATATTGAATTATAAGCAATTATTTAAATGTATTTTTTTTTCAAAATCTCCCTTAAAAATAAAATTTTCATACGAGCAAGTGAGAATTGAGACCAAAATTTTAAACAATGTTATATATATATATATATATATATATATATATATATATATATATATATATATATATATATATAGCATTAGATCAATTATTTAATCAATATTAGAGTTAAAAAGAAACACACAAATACACAATGTTAATTGTGCTAGTTTATTGATGAAACTTGATCTAAATGTTACTTTTTTTGTCAAAAAAAAAGTAATAAGTATTTCGTCACCTGAAAAATGTATAATTGCTTTCTTGAACCTAAAATATATTTTGTAAATTGAAAACCTAAAATATTTATAAATAAATAAATAAACAGAAATATTAAAATTACAATACAAATGCAGAGAGAGAGAGAGGGGTTGACCGTGTGAGTAGTAGTATACAATGGCCAGTGCAGTAAAATGTGACGTAAAGTGAAATCTCTATAAATTAATACTCGATACATTAATAACCTCTTTAAATTAATAGAATCTTTCGGTCCTGACTTGATATTTTAAATGAAAAAATACACTCGATAAATTAATTACCTTTTTAAATTAATAAAATTTTATGGTCTCAAGTCTATTAATTTATAAATGTTTTACTGTATAACTATGATTTCAGTTGGGTGATGAAATGCCTGTAGACAAGCTCTCCTCAACTAACACAGGCCTAAAGAACATTAAAAATAATGAAGGACTTAAAAGTTAAAAGTATGCAAAGCTTCAAATGAGTACAACTTTTCAGGCTGCACGAACTAATTAACTAACTAAAGTGGTTGGAATTAAATAGTTCGGGCCATCCTCTCACGTTGTCCAAAACTTCCCTTCATGGGTTAATTATTTGCGTGACACAAATTAAGAAAAAAAACATTATAATATTTTTATTATATTTATGAAAAATATAAAAGAAAAATTGTAATATTTAAAATAAAAAGTAAAAATAATTGTAAGTAAAGTAAATAAAATAAAATTGTATTTTAATTGAATTATATATAAAGTTAATATAACATTATAATATTTTTATTATATTTATGAAAAATATAAAAGAAAAATTGTAATATTTAAAATGAAAAAGTAAAAATAATTGTAAGTAAAGTAAATAAAATAAAATTGTATTTTAATTGAATTATATATAAAGTTAATATAACAAAACATCGTATTATAACATTTCATATTAATTTAATAATTTAAATTTATGAAAAATCAAATTTCCATTATATTTAACAAATTTTAGAACGATTGAGATAGTGTTACAAAAACATGTCTTTAAAAACAAAATACATTCAATTTTTTAATATTTGTAAAACACTTGCTTAGCTAATAAATATCCAATAAAAATAAAACACTATTGTAATCGGTCTTAGAGCCCGGGTACAACCTGTTAACGGTCAAAAAATCGGATAAGCTTTCAACCGAACAAGTATATTGTGATTTTGAGGTTTGGACGAACAAGCTAGCAGAAAATGACGATTAGACTAGCAAAACAGTAAATGACGAGTAGAAAGTAGAGGCTGGTTGTTCGAATCTCGAGGTCGGACAGACAAGCAGACATGGAAGATAGCAGATGACTACCCTTGTAAAATGACAAGGGTAAAAGCGACTTTGTACATGATAAAGCCCAATAAAGAAAGGGCCCAATAACATCTTTAGAAACCTTAATCCCCCTACTATAAATAGTTGAGCCATTTGTATTTACTGGACACGACACAATTCCCGAAAAACGGAGATAATAATACAAACATTTATGCTCTCTACTTTCTACTCGTCATTTACTGTTTTGCTAGTCTAATCGTCATTTTCTGCTAGCTTGTTCGTCCAAACCTCAAAATCACAATATACTTGTTCGGTTGAAAGCTTATCCGATTTTTTGACCGTTAACAATTGGCGCTAGAAGGAGGGGTGACCCTCGAGCGTTGGACGAGTAGTTAAGCAGTTCAAGAGTTTAAACGACTAACAGTTATGCAGTTCGGTAGTCTGGCTGTTCGGTAGTTTAGCAGTCCGACTATTAAGTAGACGAGCAATTTAGCCGCTTGGTAGGTTAGCAGCCTAACAGTCTAGCGGTTTAAGAGATTAGCATATTAGAAGCCCGAAATGGGTATAATCAAAATAGTTTGGCTGATCGCCGATGCCGCCGAATATGGGAGCAGAGACGCCCGTGATAAAGGAAAATTCCCGATGGTCTCGGGAGGGCTAGAAACACGTCCGCCTGTCATGTATGGCGAAGAGCAAGACCAATGGGCACTTATAGAGCCTACGAACAGAGCAACAAGATTCTGAAGAATGGTAGAGTTGTTCAAAAGGGAGGTGGGTAGTAATCCGCCTAACAGAAGCCAGAGTTCCAAGAGAATCGCAAGGAGCCGAACACCAACTGAATCGACTTTGGAAACGAAATGTTTCACCCGAAACGATCTCCACAAGTAAACACTGGGGCATTTGATGGGTGCGGCCATCAAATACCCCAACATGGTTGTTCACCTAGAAAGATCCCCAATTTTGACGAACAAAGCTCACGAGAAGGTGGTCTGGCAGAAAGCTTATCGTCGACCAAGAAGCCATTGTTGGAAGTCCGATCAGATGGACAAGTAGAGACCAGAAGATGGTAAAGGCGGATTCGGTGTAAGACGAACCAAGGAGTCCATGTGATGGACATGATTTCCAATTACAAATCTCGATTGAATAACTCGGGCATAACGAATAAAGATCTGCTAGACAGGATGACGACTTAGATCCCCGTTTGGATTTTGAGCCGAAAAAAAGAAGAAGTTATTCATATATCTGGCTTCAACCGAATGCGCGATGAGTCAAGTGATGGTCCGAGCTGACGGGCAGGTACACAGACCAATCTACCATTACAGCAAAGCACTCCACGATGTGGAGACCAAATATACTCCATTAGAAAAGTTTGCATGTGCATTAGTGATTAGCAATCAGGAGTTGAGTGAAACTCCTCCGAGAGCCTATCCGGGCGAGCTTATGCCTGCTCGTCACCCTGACAACTCGAAAAATTATTAATCAGGAGTTGAGTGAAACTCCTCCGAGAGCCTGTCCGGGCGAGCTTATGCCTGCTCGTCATCCCGACAGCTCGAACAATTATTATTTCGAGTTAAGTGAAACTTTTCCGTGTGCCTGACCGGGAGAGTGTATGCTAGGCGCTGCTCGTTATCCCGACAGCTCGAACAATTATTATTCCGAGTTAAGTGAAACTTTTCCGTGTGCCTGACCGGGAGAGTGTATGCTAGGCGCTGCTCGTCATCCCGACAGCTCGAACAATTATTATTCTGATTTAAGTGAAACTTTTCCGTGTGCCTGACCGGGAGAGTGTATGCTAGGCGCTGCTCGTCATCCCGACAGCTCGAACAATTATTATTCCGAGTTAAGTGAAACTTTTTCGAGTGCCTGACCGGGAGAGTGTATGCTAGGCGCTGCTCGTCATCCCGACAGCTCGAACAATTATTATTCCGAGTTAAGTGAAACTTTTCCGAGTGCCTGACCGGGAGAGTGTATGCTAGGCGCTGCTCGTCATCCCGGCGGGAGAAACAATTATTAATCAGGAGTCGAGTGAAACTCTTCCGAGAGCTTGTCCGGGCGAGCGTATGCAGTGTGCTGCTCGTCATCCCGGCAGGAGAGCAAAATAAAAAAAAGGGAGTTGTAATAAGCTTCCTCCCTGGAGCCTCCGAGGAGTTGTAACGAGCTTCCTCCTCGGACCCGCCGAGCCGAGCAGACAATGTACTGTTCGATAACTCGGGCGGGAAAGAAAAAAAAAAAAAAGAAAAAAAAAAGAAAGGGTAACAACCAGGGAGTTGTAATAAGCTTCCTCCCTGGAGCAACCGAGGAGTTGTAACGAGCTTCCTCCTCGGATCCGCCGAGCCGAGCAAGCAATGTACTGCTCGACAACTCGGGCGATTAAAAAAAAAAAAAAATGATAACAACCAGGGAGTTGTAATAAGCTTCCTCCCTGGAGCAACCGGGGAGTTGTAACGAGATTCCTCCTCGGATCCGCCGAGCCGAGCAAGCAATGTACTGCTCGACAACTCGGGCTGGAAAGAAAAAGATAACGACCAGGGAGTTGTAATATAGCTTCCTCCCTGGAGCCACCGAGGAGTTGTAACGAGATTCCTCCTCGGGCCCGCCGAGCCGAGCAGACAATGTACTGCTCGATAACTTAGGCGGGATAAAAACAAAAACAAGGAGTCGGAATGAGCTTCCTCCCTTAGAATCGCCTAGCAGACAGGCAATGTACTGCCCGATAAGTTAGGCGAAAAAATAAAATAAAATGGAATGAGCTTCATCCTTAGAATCGCCTAATAAGGGTAACAACCAGGGAGTTTTAATAAGCTTCCTCCCTGGAGCAACCGAGGAGTTGTAACGAGCTTCCTCCTCAGATCCGCCGAGCCGAGCAAGCAATGTACTGCTCGACAACTCGGGCGAAAAAAAAAAAAGAAAAAAAATGATAACAACCAGGGAGTTGTAATAAGCTTCCTCCCTGGAGCAACCGGGGAGTTGTAACGAGATTCCTCCTCGGATCTGCCGAGCCGAGCAAGCAATGTACTGCTCGACAACTCGGGCGGGAAAGAAAAAGATAACGACCAGGGAGTTGTAATATAGCTTCCTCCCTGGAGCCACCGAGGAGTTGTAACGAGCTTCCTCCTCGGGCCCGCCGAGCCGAGCAGACAATGTACTGCTCGATAACTTGGGCGGGATAAAAACAAAAACAAGGAGTCGGAATGAGCTTCCTCCCTTAGAATCGCTTAGCAGACAGGCAATGTACTGCCCGATAAGTTAGGCGAAAAAATAAAATAAAATGGAAATGAGCTTCCTCCCTTAGAATCGCCTAGCAGACAGACAATGTACTGCCCGATAAGTTAGGCGAAAAAATAAAATAAAATGGAATGAGTTTCCTCCTTAGAATCGCCTAGCAGACATGCAATGTACTGCTCGATAACTTGGGCAGGATAAAGACAAAAACAAGGATTCAGAATGAGCTTCATCCTTAGAATCGCCTAGTAGACGAGCAATGTACTGACTGATAACTTAGGCGGGATTAAAACAAAAACAAGGAGTCGGAATGAGCTTCCTCCTTAGAATCGCCTAGCGGACAAGCTGACCGATAACTTGGGCGGGACAAAAACAAAAACAAGGAGTCGGAATGAGCTTGCTCCTTAGAATCGCCTAGCAGACGGGCAATGTATTGCCTAACAAATCGAGCGAGAGCAAAATTCCAGGAAGTTGTAATGAACTTCCTCGTCGGAGCCGCCGAGCCAGACAAACAATGTAGTGCCCGATAACTTGGGCATGATAAAATTCAATCTAAGGAGTTGTAATGAGCTTCGTTCTGCCAGATGACCATTCATACTGCTATTCGTTTGCTAGACGACCATGCTAGGCAGTTGTCCGCTTGCCAGACAACCATCCTAGGCATCTGTCCGTCTGCCAGACGACCAATCTAGGCAACTGCCCGCCTGCCAGACAACCATGCTAGGCATCTGTCCGTATGCCAGACGACCATCTAGGCAGCTGTCCGTTTGCCAGACAACCATCTAGGCAGCTGTCCGCCTGCCAGGAATAGACAAAGTGGTTGGCAGACCTACCTACCACAACATTTAAGACGACCATACAAGGCATCTGTCCGCCTGCCAGAAAACCATGCTACGCATTTGTCCGTCTGCCAGACGACCAATCTAGGTAGGTGCCCGCCTGCCAGATGCAGACAAAGTGGTAGGCAGACCTGCCTACCACGAAATTCTAGGCGACCATCCTAGGGAGATATACACCTGCCAGAAAAACATGCTAGACATATGTCCGTATGCCAGACGACCAATCTAGGTAAGTGTCCGCCTGCCAGATGCAGACAAAGTGGTAGGCAGACCTGCCTACCACGAAGTTCCAGGCGACCATGCTAGGCAGATACATGCCTAACAGACAACATAACTTCCGATCACTCGATCAAAATAAAAATTCAATTTAAGGAGTTGTAACGAGCTTCCTCCTTGAACCCCGCCGATCAGACAGACAACATATCACCCGATCACTCGGGCAGGATAAAAATTCAATCTAAGGAGTTGTAACGAGCTTCCTCCTTGGACCCCGCCGATTAGACAGACAACATATCACCCGATCACTCGGGCAGGATAAAAATTCAATCTAAGGAGTTGTAACGAGAGCTTCCTCCTTGGACCTCGCCAATCAGACAGGCAACATACCACCCGATCACTTGGGCAGAAAAAAAAATTCAAACTAAGAAGTAGTAATAAGCTTCCTCCCTAGAACTGCCGAGCCGAGCAGACAGGCAACATAACAACCGATCACTCGGGTAGGATAAAAATTCAATCTAAGGAGTTGTAACGAGCTTCCTCCTTAGACCCCGCCGATCAGACAGTTAACATACCGTCCGATCACTCGGGCAGAATAAAAATTCAAACCAAGGAGTAGTAATAAGCTTCCTCCCCAGAACCGCCAAGACGAGCAGACGATGGACTGCTCGATAGACCGTGCGAAAAAAAAAAAAACAAAAAAAAAAAACAACAACAAAGGCCTAGCAATCTTGCGCTGAGAAGAAACGAACATATGGAGTGATGCGTCACCCAAAAAGCCGACCAAGCACACTAAGTAGGTAACCAAATGAAAAATAGAGAAATCTTTCAGATCGGAAAGTCCGGACACACGACGAAAACGGACAAGGTCCGAATAGGTACCGAACATTCCTGAGGCGCACAATGCAAGAATCAAAACAGGGAACTAACGACTAGCCCACCAAAAACAAAAAAGAGCCTAACAGACGACCTCCGTACATCAAATAAGCGGACCGAATAAATAAAAAAGAGGAAATCGAGAGTATTGTTACGCACCCAAAGTGCTGAACACCGTCCAAGAAGACGGTCAGATTTAAAATGCTACGAGCGAACTGAAGTAGATGAGACATTTTAACTTCACGCTTTAAATTATCATGTTAAATTTTCAATTGACGATCGACCGAGTCAGTCGTGAGCCGGGCAATTCAAGCCTCTATCCTTAAAAATTGAGTCCGTCTAGCCGAACCCAACCTGTCCGAAGTTTCGAAAAGGTCGAGTTCGGGGGGCATTTGTTGTACCCCATTTTTACCGAGGCCCAATAGACCGGCCCACGATATAAGCCCAACGTAAAATCGGGTCCTTCGGCCCACCTGAGCGATTCAAGCAATAAAGGTGAACAGACGAGGAAGGGATGAGCGACCAAGGACTTACTCCTTATCTTTTCATCCGCACTTTGGTTGATGACTATTGGTGACCAGACGGGCATGACAGACACGGGAAGGCTTGTTCTCCCAACTATAGAACGTCGCTCTCCTAATGGTCTGCTAGCCTGCCCGACCAGAGATAGTTGAGAAGCCCTCCTGGTAGTCAGCTAGTCTGCCCGACCAGAGATGACTAAGAAGCTCTCTTGATGGTCTACTAGTCTGCCCAACCAGAGACAGCTGAGAAGCTCTCCTGGTAGCCTGCTAGTCTGTCCGACCATAGATAGCTGAGAAGCTCTCCTGGTAGTCAGATAGTCTGCCCGACCAGAGACAGCTGAGAAGCTCTCCTGTTAGTCTGCTAGTCTGCCCGACCAGAGATAGCTGAAAAGCTCTTCTGGTAGTCTGCTAGTCTGTCCGACCAGAGATAGCTGCGAAGCTCTCCTGGTAGTCTGCTAGTCTGCCACCAGAGATAGCTGAGAAGCTCTCTTGATGGTCTGCTAGTCTGTCCGACCAGAGATAGCTGCGAAGCTCTCCTGGTAGTCTGCTAGTCTGCCCGACCAGAGATAGCTGAGAAGCTCTCCTGGTAGTCTGCTAGTCTGCCCGACCAGAGATAGCTGAGAAGCCCTCCTGGTAGTCTGCTAGTCTGCCCAACCAGAGACACTTGAGAAGCTCTCCTGGTAGTCTGCTAGTCTACCTGACCAAAGACAACTGAGAAGCCCTCCTGGTAGTCTGCTAGTCTGCCCGACCAGAGACAACTGAGAAGCCCTCCTGATGGTCTAATGGTCTGCCCGACTGAAAACAGCTGAGGAGTCAGAACAAGAGGCTGGTTGTTCGAATCTCGAGGTCGGACAGACAAGCAGACATGGAAGATAGCAGATGACTACCCTTGTAAAATGACAAGGGTAAAAGCGACTTTGTACATGATAAAGCCCAATAAAGAAAGGGCCCAATAACATCTTTAGAAACCTTAATCCCCTACTATAAATAGTTGAGCCATTTGTATTTACTGGACACGACACAATTCCCGAAAAACGGAGATAATAATACAAACATTTATGCTCTCTACTTTCTACTCGTCATTTACTGTTTTGCTAGTCTAATCGTCAAAAGTTTTGATTTTTTCATAAATACTTAAAGAACTGATTGTGAAATAATAAATTAACTAAAAAAACTAAATACTTAAATGTGAAATCTAACTATGTTATATGAACATTTTGTATATATATATATATATATATATATATATATTATATTTAAATTTTTTTTGCTCTCATTAAACAAATAAATTGGTGAATTGAGTAACAAGCAAGACTACTGTCAATGGTTAATGTAATTTCCTATCCTTCATCATTGTGTATAACCAATAGGCATATATATGTGGAGTGGCCCTAGAACTTCATGATTGTTGGATATGGTCCATTGTGAACATCATTCAATTTGACCACACACTAATCATCTTTTTGTTTAGTAAAGAAAAATGGTGGCGGCCTCACTTCACAATACACCAAGCTCGCTGTTTCTTCATCCGCCAAAATTCAACGGTAATTAATTGTTTCTTCCCCTTAAATTCATTTTAATTGAATCAAATATCAATAAAATCTCGAGTTCTCATACTCTCTCAAATTCACAAATTTTGATACCGATAAGAATCACTTTTCGAGTGACCTATAATCACTTTTTTTGTAATTCAGTAAGGAAAACCACAGCTATGAAAGTCGATATGAACGACGGCATCGAAAGAGGGGGGAAACGGTTGTACCTTGGAATGGACTTTGGTACATCCGGTGCTCGTTACATGTTGATCGATAAGGAAGGAAAGATACGCGCCGAGGGGAAGAGGGAGTATCCTTTGTATATGGTACAGTATGTGTATGTGTGTTGTGTTAAATATTAGTACATCGTTTGTTTTTTGCTGTTGCTTCATCGTACGATGAATTCGCAAACTCGATTGTGTTTTACTAGAAAGAGTGAAGAAAGTAGAGTGGACTGGATAGAGTCTTGGAGAACAACACTTTTCGGCCTCCTGGAAGATATTCCAGTTAGTCTCCGACAAGACGTGGGGTCCGTTTCTATCGATGGCACATCCGCAACAACTATCATCGTTGACAGGTTTGAACTTCTAATTCGAGAAAACGTTGATCGATGTCTCTGTGTCATTTAAAGAGTTATTTCTCACTGATAGTTTTTGTATTTAACTCTTTAATTTGTACTAGTATTTCTTAAATGCAGCAAATCAGGTGAACCCTTATGTGAGGCTTTTCTTTACAACAAGAGCTGTCCAGAGGCATTGCCAATCGTGAAGGAAATTGCTCCTTCTTACCACACAGTTTGTTCGGGATCTTCCACTCTGTGTAAACTTGTTTCTTGGTGGAACTCATCTGATACACGTAAAACTTCAGCTGTATTATTGCATCAAGCTGATTGGTTGTTGTGGCTTCTTCATGGAAAGCTAGGAGTCTCCGATTACAACAATGCTCTGAAAGTAAATATAATTTCTATTCATTAATTGAGTCGTTTTTCTATTGTGATAATTATTTGCTGTGGCTTATACTCATGGTTTGCTGTATGAACTGTGATATGATAGGTTGGTTATGATCCTGAATCTGAGTCTTATCCTCCATGGCTTCTCTCTCAGCCGTACTCTAGTGTTTTACCTCTTGTACAAGCTCCCGGGACCACGATCGGCGCTATGAAAGAAAATGTCAGAACACGTTTTGGTGTGTGTTTATAAATTGAAAAAAAATGTAATTTCTTGTGTCAATAGCCTATCTATATTAAAACTTATACCATACGAGAGGAACTCGGAAAGATAGAGGATTCACAGTTTTTTTTTATTTAAACTGAGCATTTGTTTGTTCTTAGGTTTTTCAAAGGATTGTGTGATCTGCACCGGAACCACCGATAGTATAGCAGCCTTTCTTGCAGCAGGTGCCAATGAACCTGGAAAAGCAGTAAGGCCACGTTTGGTATAAGTTTTTTTTGGGTTTACTTATTCATAATCTCACTAGTAAAACACTTGCCAAACACGAAATGAGTTCTTTTTTCATTTTTTTTTATCGAGGGAAAGGATCAAACTATATTTTCATCTGCGTTTACAATTGATACTCTTTGCTTATTTTGCTTTAATGATCAATGGTCACAGGTTACATCTCTGGGTTCAACACTTGCTATTAAACTGCTAAGCACTAAAAGAGTCGAAGATGCACGCTTTGGTGTGTATAGCCATCGGCTCGATGATAAATGGCTTGTCGGGGGAGCTTCAAACACAGGCGGAGCTGTTCTTAGACAAATTTTTACAGACGGTCAGCTTGAGAAACTGAGCCAGCAGATAAATTCCGAAAAAAATTCTGTGTTGGATTACTATCCCCTAACAGATATCGGGGAAAGGTTTCCCGTGGCAGACCCCCAAATGGAACCCAGGTAGTCACAACTGTATTATGTATACGTTCTTACAAATTACTCAGCAGTTAAAATTTTCATTCCAGGTTGCATCCTCGGCCAAAAAGTGATGTTGAATACTTACATGGTATTCTAGAGTCTATTGCTCGGATTGAGGTAAAACAGAAGTCATTATTTTGGCTTGTGGAGTATAAAATAAAATACTGACCCAGTATTATGTATGCGAAATTTAGGCAAAGGGGTATAACTTGTTAAAGGAACTGGGGGCTACCCCAGTGGATGAAGTCTTTACTGCTGGTGGCGGATCGAGAAACGAGAAATGGATCAAAATACGAGAGAGAGTTCTTGGTCTGCCCGTGCGAAAGGCCCTGCAAACTGAAGCTGCTTATGGTGCTGCATTATTAGCACTGAAGCACAATTAATATACATTTTTCCGCACTCGATATGTCATGTATCTATATTCTTCTATCGAGTTTCATTGGATAAAAATGTTGAACCACAAATTGAGCTTATTGACGAAGAATATGTAATGTGAATTGTCTTCCATTGATCTGTCAAAAAAAATAAAAATAAAAATAGGGGTATTCCGAGAATCGAACTCAGGACCTCTCGCACCCGAAGCGAGAATCATACCACTAGACCAAATACCCGATTGGAATTGAATTCAGCTTATATTTTATCTATAGAATATTAAATACGCAATTATAATTCACTAAATTAGCCGGTACTCCGGTAGAACGTGAAGATTTGGAGAAATTCAGGAAAATGGCTACAGTGATATTCTCCTCCCCACACCTCATACTACACCGTTTTATCCTCCGGCGACCCACCCTCCCGCTTACCACCCTAGCATCCCAAGCCAAACAATCCATCCCTTACCTCAAAGCGACGCCATTTTTTTCCAACTCCTTCCGCTACTCCACCTTCTCACCCCTTTCTTCTCCGCCGGCTTTTCTGTGCTCTCTCTCGCAGCAACTCGAAAACGACGTCGTTGTGCTCGAGAATGTGCAGACCGAGACTGAAGCGGTTTCGGAGGGTTCGAAGAGTTTGAATTTGAGGGCAATTGAAAGCCCGCCGCCGCCGACTCTTAGCGTGAAGGAGAAAAAGGAATTGGCTTCGTTCGCGCACGGGCTGGGGAAAAAGCTAAAGTCACAGCAGGTCGGGAAATCGGGTGTCACGGACACTGTTGTGATGGCGTTGGTTGAAACCCTAGAAGCTAATGAGCTTCTTAAGGTAAATAATGAATCAACTTTCATTTCATTTTATTTTTCTTAGTAATTTTTGTTATGGTGCTCTTTTTATTTGTATAATGTGGGTAAATTATTGAGTAAATTCCTTTTGTAATGACTGGGTTTTCCTCCCAAGTTGTTAATCTGATCAGTTATCCATATTATAACCATGAATGAATTAGTAGAGTGATGACAGTAATCGAATCACGGAATTGAATTACGTGGTTCAACTCATTATATCCTTTCCGTTTTTGCTCTTCTTCTTATTCTTGTGTTATGAAACAGCTGAAAATACATAGTTCTTGTCCCGGAGAGTTGGTAGACGTAGTGAAGCAATTAGAGGAGACCACCGGCTCAGTAGCAGTAGGTCAAATCGGTAGGACGGTGATTCTGTACAGGCCCAGCATGACCAAGCTCAAAGCAGAAGAGAAAAAGAAGCAGAATCAAAGACTTCTTTTAAAAAGGCAATCTTTTCCAAAACCTTTTCCAAAACGATCCCCCCAGGTATATTTTTGCCCTTAAATCTGTATTCTCTGTAATGGCCCCTTGAATTTGTAACTGGTTAATGAGTGATAGTTGTTGATAACTCGGTGGCAGGATAAAAGGGAGACCTCGGAAGAGCAACAACAGTATGGTCGTGGTCGGAGAGGGAGTAGTAGATTTTGAGCATGGCTTGCTCGGATTCCTGTCTCCAGTTTTACATGGCAAAACACCCAGTAGAGTTGATCGGGTTCATAATTGTTTTGTTAGCGCTTAAACAAACGAATAAAGTATGGTGTGTATTATGGCAGTAAATTAATTTCATATTGATTTTCTGGTTGTGATTGTAGTTGGTGAGGATTCTTGGTTCACAACTCCAAATTAAACAGAAGCTTTGCTCTAAGAATTTACTGCATAATTTCTAAATTGGATCATAATTTATGTATCCCAAATCTTGCTGGGTAATCTACAAATGAATCTATCTGGAAAAAGAAAACATTTGTACATCTGATGATGATACACAATGTATTATACATTCTTCGGATGTAGGTAACGAGTCGAGTCTTCAGAATAAAGTATACCGTTCTGTAAAGTGAGTCGCCATAGAGCAATTAAGAAGCGCGACTGGCAAGATTAAGAGCAAAATATCAGGTTTAGGTATCTTGATAAAAATATAAAGCCAGTGAAAATATAGAAATTTTTGTAGACTTATTACCCATTGGAATGCAACTAGTGTAAACCAACACCCCGTTAGACCGTAACCAGTTCTGCTCAACAGCTATATATATAAAAAAAGGAAAGATAAAGATTAGCAGATGGAACGAGTCAGGGTCACCCAACCGATCATAAACTCGAATAACAGCAGAAAAATATTTTAAATATTTTTACATTTTTCTTCCTTTTGGTTTGTGGGGGTACAAATTGACCAAAATATCCTCAAAATACCACAATTCCGTAGTCGAGAAACCCCCCGCCTACAGGGGGTAATTTGAAGAAATCGCAAAGATTGGAGGGAGGTTTGTCCAAAAGAAAAAGAAAAGGAGGCTATATGGTTAATTGTAAGTACACCCCATAGTTCGGGTGGTAATTGTATTTAACCCTTTTCTGTAGTTGGGTAACATATCAAGGTAGCTTTTGTAATTATTCCTGAAACTATAAGGCAGATATGGTAAACAGCGTACCAGCAGGGCAACAGAACCCAAACAAAAGATTCCAGACATCGACATGCTAATGAACTTCAAGTCTCGCCCAGCCTGTATGTAAAATGCACCTTCTTGTCAAATAAAACTAAATATAAACTCCTAAAAATAAATTCACAGTCCCATGTTCAGGGGATACTCAACGAACCAAAAGGAGCACATACACAAGCAGCTATTTAAAGTATAAAATCTCAAAGAAACCAATCCGGCCATCTAGTTTTTTCCCAATTCATTAAAACCATTCTGTGTTAACCGAGATTCAAAATGTATGAGTTGAATGTGTACTTCTTGATGTGATTTGGATACCAATTTCAGTTCTAGATCCCTACAGTGCATGTTAAGATCCACGATGGATGAATAAATGAAGTTCTGAAAGTGGCCCCAACGAAAAAAGACGAACACATTCTATCTGACCAACTAAAATTTTATCAATGAAATTTTTGAGGTAAAATATTGAACTAAAAACACAACAGTTTTGGTCCGAATTTTTTCCTTGACAATTAGATGACAGTTTTCAGCTACCCAATTTGAGCAACAATTTTACATTTTCTTACTAAAGGTAATGCCTGGTAATAGCAGCAAGTCCTGAACATTTTTAATCAGAGTAAAGATGTAACAACTAACTGATGTATAAATAAGATAGGAGATTGACATACCAATAATGTACCCTCAAGGCTATGAGTACTTGGCGTGATACACAGTGCAAGGAAGTAAGGTATCAACACCTTGTGCATCTGCATGTACAAGACAAAACATAACTAGGAAATACCTAAATTATCGAATTAGTTTATTTTAGCTTGCTATGAAATAATACTGATGATGTGCCCACTTCTTAATGATATGAATGTGCACATAAGCATACATACTAACATTACTCATTCCGCATCATAAAGTGGAATTGCTATATAGAGGAAATCAAAGGGCATCGTCTTCTTTACCCACATAATATTAAGTGTTAACTAAACATAATGCAAAATCGAAATATTGGCCTTTCAAAAAGAAGGGAGAGACAACAGAAATCAACTGACCTCTTGTATGACCTCAGGATCGGGTGAAAAGATTTTTGGGAATCGCCAAGGAACTGATGTTCCGATAAATCCCAATATCAGTCCAGTTAGTGCGCCAATAATGACCAGTGATTTCAGTAATGTTCGAGCCTGTCCTCCGCATAAGTTTTACAGAAAATATAAGCTATGATGTTTTATAATAAATAATATTTCACTGGTGGGGACATAATTTCAAAAAATAATGGAAACACGTGTTCGCCACCAATGAATGTGCATATCCTAAACGGTATAAGACTTAATAAGTTGAGGGTTACAACCTTTGCTAAATTTCGTTTAGCTCCATACATCATCTCAGGCATAAAAGACTGGGCTGTTTGCGAAAGAGGCTCACCCCATACAGTACACATACAGTACACTTGTATCATGACCTAAACAAGGATGAAAGTAAGAGAGCCTCCCTGCAATGAGGTCATTATGAAAAGAAAGTTACGCCCATTAAGAAACCCGAACCTGATGAGCAGCAACAGATTTTGTACCCATAGATGTAGCAAAGTAAACAAGTAGAGAGTAAAATGCCACCTAAATTAAAGAATGTTAGAGAAATAGGGAGGATAATATATGATAACAAGAGTAGAATGACCAGATGCATCACACACCTTTGACATCATTGTCACAAAAACTGGAGCCGCAAGCGTGAATATCTGGTTGAGTTCATCAGGTGATGGAATAGAAATGGCAAAACCATTATATCCCTTACTGTTCAGAGCTTGAATCATCATGTAACCTGCAACAACCTAAGGCAATATTTAAGCATTAGAGAAAAACTCAAATGAAGCAAATGCAAATTTTTAGAGAAAAAAAAAACAGAAACTACTACATACCTGAGAAACCATTGTTGCCCATGCTGCTCCAGCAATACCATAGTCTAAGAATCTGCATAGCACTATGTCACCAACTCCGTTAATAACACTTGCCGCCGCCAAAGCCTTTAATGGCCCCCAAGAATCTTTCATTCCTAAGCTGTCATCAAAGAAACGGAAGATAAGCAAACGTTAAAAAGGAACAGAAAAACGCATTTAACATTGCGAATTTCTTCATGCTTCATGCGAATTCGGAACTATGCAATTAATAAGCAGATTATAGCTATGCCTCAAACTAAGATTATTTTAGGCCTTAGAACTTTTCGAAAACTTGTTTCAACAATCATAGAGAGAAATTTAAAATTACATATTAGAAGAAACATTTTTCAAAAGGGCAATTCCAAAGGACCACATGATAAAAGATTAAAATGCTCAAACGAGAATGCATGAGAATATAAAAAGTTATCAGTGAAGCAATTTGCTAAAATGATATGCTGACTTCTGATTGACTAAAGACATCATAGATGGTGAAGACAATTATTTGAATTCAACCAGTAAAAGCAATGGTGCAGCTAGGATGAGAAGTTGGCTGGGCCGTTATATTTTTTAAACATGATACAAGTGCTAGTATTTTTTAACACTATATTTGGATGAATGTGCACCTGGGACAGAGATTTTTCAAATCAAATACAAGTCACCTGTTTTTAAATTATTATTTTAACACTTTTTGGGCAGAGATTAAGCTAGGCCACTTTTGTTTTTATCAAACAAATCATACAAATCCATTTTTATTTTATTTTGTTAAACAGTCTCGGGGGTGAGCCTAGGGCTGGGCTGCCCCATTGTCTTCCCCATCGAATAAAAGCATTAGGATAACATACTACAAAAAAGTACACTATATATATATATATGTGTGTGTGTGTGTGTATATATATATATATCATACAAATCCATTTTTATTTTATTTTGTTAAACAGTCTCGGGGGTGAGCCTAGGGCAGTAGGGCTGGGCTGCCCCATCGAGTAAAAGCATTAGGATAACATACTACAGAAAAGTACACTATATATATATATATATATATATATATATATATATATATATATATATATATATATATATATATATATATGTGTGTGTGTGTATATATATAAATATATATATAATCAGGTGGTGATGGACCTTGCACTTTGAGCAACCCATCCAATCAGCACTGCTGGCCATGCTAAGCCTCGAATCTGTAAAAACATGTAGTTTACTAACCTAAAGATGGAAATTCGAGTAACTACCGATCAAAGAAAGATGTGAAAAAATACAAAGATTTAACGACCAATCCAAGAATAGGACACACGGCTAACGGACCTGGACATATGTATTAGCTGCAGTTACAATTTCCGTGTTATTGGCACCCGCGAAAGCTGGAGATTCGTGCAAAGAAATTCATCAACTATACAGTCAAAATATAACAAATCCTAATGCAATGGATGCAAGTGTTACATTCATTACCGGTCAATGCCCAAGGACCATAGCACCTTGTAAAGAAAAGCATCAGAAAGCCGCAGACTAATCCAATAAAAAGCAAGATAGATATCTGATGTTGCACCTCAGTTTTATCCTGCAACACTTATAACCATGCTTTAATTACACAACCCATTTTTTCAATCCCAATTAACCTTGCGCTTAATATATAAGTGACCGTTCGGGTTTAGGCACAGTAACGACACGAAACCGGTGAACCCAAACACGACACCATGATTAATCAATCTAAATTACATCTATTTAGTTGGGCCTTTTCATTAATTTCTTGAGTGGAAATTACAAGAAGTTAAAATGTACTACAAAACTCATGCTTTAATCATTTACAAACAGCTCAAAAAGCGTCATTTCTGGGTCGAACCCGATCCCGAAACACCTCAACCTTAGCCTACTTGTAGTGTTTTGGGTTCAGGTCATGTTTTCGTTTTCGTGTCGTACCGGGAATTGTCACCCATGAACAGCACACAATAACAGCAGAGCGAATTCCAAACAATTCATGAATAGTAACACCAGCAACAGACCTGTCTAGTGAGAGAAGTGGCCACCAAATTTGAAGTAGCAATCGAAAGAAACATAAACACATAGCTCGCATTATCGCAAAACACCGTCCCTGGACCTGCCAAAACATCATACAAACAAAAAAAAACAGTCGATAATCAACACCACCAAATAAATACAGTAAATAAAAGTTATAATAATAATAAAAGAAAATACATGGCAGAACCTAAAGCAGCAAGCTCAATGGAACTTCCTTGCCCAATAACGGCGGTGTCGATTAGGCTCATTAACGGGCCACAAATCCAAAGCCCGACCGCCGGCCCGG
Source organism: Euphrasia confusa (assembly GCA_954870475.1). NCBI lineage: Eukaryota > Viridiplantae > Streptophyta > Magnoliopsida > Lamiales > Orobanchaceae > Euphrasia > Euphrasia confusa. The sequence continues at coordinate 41,254,084 of OX940952.1, forward strand.
AAAACTTGGCGATTTCGACCATCTGACTCCATAGATTCTCATTCTCCGACAACTCTTCTAAAATATTCTCGGGAGTCGTTTCTTCGTTTTGTTCTTCAATCGGTGGAATTCGATCGACGGCGCCGGTAACTTGATCGCTCGGAGAGATGCGATTGGGAATAAAAATCCGATCGGTTTTACGGTTGAAAACTCGGAGGGTGGGTGAGGGTTCACATAGAATGTACGTTCGGTTCAAGGTCCGTGTGTGGAAAGTGGGGTGGCAAGAGTATCGAATTGGCGCTCTAATAAGATTCATAGCTCCAACTTTTGCGGCGGAGTCGTAGATTCCTGTGGAATGTGAAAGCGGAAGCCTTGAAGAATACATGAAGAATGATAAGTTGTGGGAAATTGTGTGGAGCTTAAATTGTTTTTTTCATTTTAACACTTTTTAATTTTTTATTTTTCATTTTATTTACTTTTTTTAACAAAACAATAAAAAATAAAAGTAATTTTAAATTAAAAGATAAAATAATTATAGTAAAATTTAAAAGTACAATATTTTAAAAAATACTTTATAATTTTAATTATTTTTTTGACAATTTTTTTTATGTATTTTTAAATTAATAAAATAAATATTTATATTTTGTTTAGGATAAGTGAAAATGTAAAATTAATTTTTAGAGTTGCCAAAGTGTCAACACGACTCGATCTCTATTTTTTTATTTTTTCACACAAGATATATTTTTATTTAAATGGAACTAGTGTCTGGTTTCCCAGGCTCAGTACATTTCTAGTAATAAAAAATTAAATAATAACCACTTGTTCAGATTTGTGTGTATAGTGTATACAGAGTACAAAAGAACCATACAAACCACACTGACTCTCGGAGTGTCGGGCTTTACCGTCCAAACCAAAAACTATACTATGCAGTTTTCATCTTCCCAAATTGATCAAGGGTCGATTGTTGAGAGTAAAGTATACCATCAGGTAACGTGAGCCTTCGCAGCAAAACAGTAAACAGAGACTGTTCACAAATACAAACAGTTAAATGGTTTACAATTAATAGAAAAGCTACAAGAAATATCTGGGCCAAAACATTACCACTTGAAACGCAACAAGTCCAAACCAGCACCCAGTTAAACCATAACCACTCCTGCTCAGCACCTATAGCAATCAGAGATTGGATGATTACATCGATGGGCTATGAATACTGAAAATTTTAGTTCTCGACTATGAACTGGAGTATCATAGTATAATTCTATTTAACTACAAAAATTAAATTTCTCAAATTATCATATAGTTCAGGGGTAGTTTGGAAATTATATACCAGAAGTAGGAGTGTTCCCAAACAAGCAATCCCACTCATTGATATACTCAGGAACTTCAAGTCTCTACCAGCCTGCACGGATGACAAGACCTCAGAGTCAGTAACTGAGAAGGTAAGTAGCTGAATATATTACCTATAAATATCAGGACTTCTAAATTCCACCATTTGAATCTCGGAGAGACTTACCATTAATGTGCCCTCGAGGCAATTAATAGGCGGTGCAGCACATAGTGCAATAAAGAAAGGAATCAACACCTTGTGCATCTGTGTTCAGTACAAGACAAACAAAAATTAAATTAATTTTCAATTCAATCATTTTATAGCATGACAATTCAATGACTACTGACTAATGATTGTTTACTTATTTGACTTCAAAAGTCACACACAGATGTTTAGCTGGATACCCATCTAAATAGGTAAAACCGAAAAAAATACGGGTACTCGAGGTTTATGATGAAAAAAGACTGTTAGTAGCACTTTTTTACTCTTTCAACATCTTTATAAAATAAACTACAAAAACTATATAAGAAAAGTGAAAATCTCAATCCAAAAGTACGCAGCCTAAAGATTTACTAGTCTTCACTTTAGCTTGTGGGGGCTAATATGGGTCTATTCTTGAATCCAAACATGTTAGTTTTCCTTTCAAAGCTTAAAGAACAAAGAGGGAAGAGGATGACCTCAAGTATGACTTCAGGATCAGAGGAAAATATTTGAGGGAATATCAATGGAATTGCTGTTCCAATGGTTCCTAGTATCAGTCCACTTAATGTGCCAATGATGACTAGTGACTTCAATAGTTCTTGCACCTGTGATAACTCATAAATATTAGTTTTAAAAAATTAAAAATTAAATAAATTAAGAGTAGAGTAAATAAACGTGGTCATATTTATTCATACGACATTTTTCATCATCACTTTTTTGGATTTTAATGGAGCTTGTAGAAATCACAGAGACCAATTACAGTATAAAATATATTCATAGATTAAGATCAAACAAACCTTTGTTGAACTACGTTTAGCTCCATATATCAGCTCAGGCATAAACGACTGTGCCGTTTGAGAAAGAGGCTCGCCCCATACAGCGCATATGCAGTACAGTTGGATCATAACCTAATTCAAAGGGTAAATACAATATATACCAGTTTTTTTAAGTAAGCATTGGTCTTGAAAAGGGGAAACCAACCTGATGAGCAGCAACAGTTTTCGTACCCATTGATGTCGAGAAGAAGACGAGAAGAGCATAAAATACGACCTACATCACAATATGTCAAGACATAATATAACATTTAGCGATGAAGGATTGAAGGTAGGTTAATTGAAAGCAGAATTATGATTGGCTTGGCGCCATAAACCTTTGACATAATTGCCACAAAAGCTGGAGCTGCAAGCGTGAATATCTGCAGGAATTCCTTAGGTGATGGGATAGAGATGGCAAAACCATTGTATCCTTTTTTGTTCAAAGCCTCAACCATCATGTAAGCTGCAACAGCCTATGACGACCATGCATTAGTGTGACTGAAATGGAAAGCAGCCTTTTAAATTAAGGAAAAATTACAGAACTTGCACTTGATATTTAATTTAAATCACAAAACTAAAAAATAAAACTTCAGAAGACAAATATCATTTAAAATATTACAAATTACAAACACCCACTTGAGAATGCACATGATAAAATAAAAACAATTACCAAGGGGTATTTGTAATTTTGAAATATTGTTTTTTTTTTTTTTGTTTCTTCTAATAATTAGAACAAGTGCAATGTTAGTAAATAAACCTTCAAATTACACATCAGGAAAAACAAGAGTTCAATCTACAATATCAATGTTATATTATCAGATATTGCATAAAGATAGATATCATGATGTTTGTGCTGAATAGTGTACCTGTGAAACCATTGTTGCCCATGCTGCTCCAGCAATACCATATCCAAGGAATCTGCATAAGACTATATCACCGACACCATTGATGGCACTTGCAACTGTCAAAGCCTTGACAGGTCCCCAAGAATCTTTCATTCCTAAGCTGTGCCCAGATAAACATATTCAAGGAAATAATATTAGAAACGTGAAGTGTAATCAGAAAACATCTGAACTGGTACAAGTCAGAACAAGTCAGGGAGAGAGAGAGAAAGAGACCTTGCACTTTGAGCAACCCATCCAACAAGCCATGCTGGCCATACCAACCCCCGAATCTGAAAATGCACTATTCAGAAGCCAATACCGAAGAAATTGATTGCACAAAATTAATTATATAAATTTTAAGGTATGGCAACAAATTGGACTGTCTTCAAAAGATCAATGAAGTTATGATCATTTTTCAAACTAGTTAAAAGTGAAGTCACGAATTCAGCTATAACTGAGATTGTCACTTACAGACAGTTCACACAATAACAAAGTAGTCAAAAGATACTGATAACAATAAATGGACCTGAACATATTTATTTGCTGCATTTATAATATCTGCATTCTTTGCCCCTGTAAAAACTGACATAGTAGAGATATTCATCAGAGAAAAACAATACGAAAAATCATACTGGACAAACAGTCAAACTGAGAAAATAGGTTCTCGTTTACCAGTCAACGCCCAACGGCCATAGAACTTTGTAAATAGAAGCATCAGGACACCACAAGCCAGTCCAATAAATAGCAAGGTCGATATCTGATGTTGGACCTCATTTTTATCCTGTGTCACTTAGTTGCAAGAGAGCATAAAGCTAACATTAAGTAAGCTTCACAGTTCAAACCACATAACAATAAAAATGCAGGTGTCAACGAATATTATTCTTATTTCATAATAACCGAAAGATATCTAGAATTTAACTAACAGACCTGCTTCGCAAGAGATGTTGCGACCAAATTGGAAGTGGCAATCGAAAGGAACATAAACAGATAACTTGTATAGTCGCACAACACAGTTCCTGGCCCTTACAATTACAAGAAAACCAGACAGGAAAATTTCAATTGGAAATCAAAATGCTGCCTATGAAGCATAATACTTTCGTTCAATTGGAAATTTCAATTGGAGATCTTATGTACCTAAAGCAGCAAGTTCAATGGAGCTGCCTTGACCAACAACAGCAGTATCGATCAAGCTCATTAACGGCCCGCAAATCCAAAGCCCAACGGCAGGACCAGAAAACTTCACGATCTCAGTTATCTGGTCCCACAAATTGCCGTTCTCTGTTAGTCCTTCTTCGTTGTCTTCTTCGGAAACCACTCCTGATAACGATTGCATTTTCTCCATTGCTGCTGCTTCTACTTCATTTTCTTCCCCGGCTGACGAAACCGAAGGGGCGATATCGGCGCCGCCGCTTGCGGGGAAAGTGCATTTTGTGACGATCGAGGTATGGTTTCTGAAACTTGTGATTCGGATATTAGTTTGCGGTGATTTTTTATTGTATCTTTGGATCGGGATTTGGTGGTAATGGCAGTGAAAGTGAAATTGGTGAGTTAGGGTTTGGAGATTCATGGTTCGTTGTTTTGGCGCTCTGAGATAGAAGCGCCAACTGGTGAACTAATGGATATGGAAATTGGAAATCAGATTTTTTTTTCTTCTTAGTACTAGTAAGTAGTACTAGTAGTAACTACTAAAGTAGTAAGGATAGAATAAATATAGGATAAAGAGATTTTTAATTTTTTTAAATGTGATTACAAATTAAAATTGAACTATGCAGTAAAATAAGATATTTTATCTATTTTATCACAAAACATTATGTAACATGACTAAATTTCACAATAGTTTTTAAAGTTTATGAAAAACCAATTCTCGTTTTATTTGATGATTTTTGATGAAATTTCGAACATTGATTATATCCAAAATTTACTTTATACTTTACTTTAAATTTTAAATTATGTTATGTGTAAAATTAATTTAATTGAGTGAGTGTCACATAATTATAACTTAAAAACATTTAATTTATTTATAATTGTGTGTGTGACACTTAACTGAATATGCATCAAATAAGATAAAACATTCGAGTAAGCAATCAAATATATAACAAATAATATAACTGATAGTATATATAACCATTTAAACTAATAATATAAATGATAAAATATATAACCATTTAAACTTTTATTTGAGATACATAAAATAGAAACAAACTAATTATTCAACAATTTTATAAAAATTAAATATCCAACTAATAAATTATATAATTTACATACACTTTTTATTTTATTTTTATATTTTTTAAAATTATTAACACAAATAACTTAATAACATAATTGAAAAGTTAGATAATTAAAAAAATATATTTAACCCTTTATTTTTATTATTTATATTACCATTCATCCTTTATTATTCACATTACGATTTAAGTGATTCATGAAAGCGCAAAAAATTTCTCCATTATGTTAAAATAATTCAACAATTTTTTTTATTTTCTATATCAAATTTTAAATAAAAAATAGATGTTGAGAAGAGCGGTGTTCACACACGGACAACAATATGTTGCAGTTTCAAGAGTAGTAAAGTTGAAATTCTTAATTTGTGATTCAAATGATGACCTCGGTAATAAGACTACAAATGTCGTTCACAAGGAGGTGTTCAGATATGTGAATTGACCTTCCAAATTTCCTATTTTTTTAAAATCTATTATCAAGTAGGATTATTTTCTCCAATCGTTGTCCTCATTTTACAAATAAGGCTACAAATGTCGTTTATAAGGAAGTATTTAGAAATATGAATTGACCTTCTAAATTTCCTATTTTTTTTTAAATCTATTATAACGTAGGATTATTTTTTCCAATGGTTGTCCTCACTTTTTGTAATATATATTTCAAAATTTATTTAAATTTATTTATCAGTATACTTATATTATGATAGTAACCGGAGAAGCTTCCGATAACACTTTTTTTTTTCTTATAACACAAATATTTTAATATAAAAAATTGAAGAGTGAGATAATTGAAATAAAAATAAAAAAAATTATTCAACCATTTAATTTTATTTATTATTAAATCAATTATCTTTTATTATTCCCCCATAAGGATTATATGATTTAAGTGACAAATGAAAGCGCTAGAAATTACTCCATTATATAAAAAATGAAAGAGCTAGAAATTACTCCATAATAAAGTCGGTTGTCCTATCAACAACTTTAGTTTCAATTACTCCAGAATTTTTTTGATGTCTAACTATATTTGAGGTTCGATTAATAGACATCTCAACCATCAATTACTCCAGATTTGTTTTGATGTCTAACTATATTTGAGGTTCGATTAATAGACATCTCAACCATCAATTACTCCAGATTTTTTTTGATGTCTAACTATATTTGAGGTTCGATTAATAGACATCTCAACCATGCGCATAACAGCAGGAGTCATTCAGTTTTACCCTCACCCTTAGCGTCTGTCGTTAGTTCATGTTTGAAATTTGATCACAAGAAGTTGATTAGTAATTTCATAATGCCGACGATATTGGTATTCAACAATTACAATTTACAGTCAAGATATGATGAATAATTGGTTTTGCAGGTTCTGACTATTTTTTGACCCTTAGCGTCTGTCGTTAGTTCATGTTTGAAATTCGAGCACAAGAATTTGATTAGTAATTTCATAATGCCGACGATATTGGTATTCAACAATTACAATTTACAGTCAAGATATGATGAATAATTGGTTTTGCAGGTTCTGACTATTTTCGGATCTTATTTATTTTTGTCTATGACATATGTAAATCTACTGCAAAATATTTTCAAGTTTCCATCTCTTCGTATTTAATTTTGTTTTGGTAAGAGACATCTAAGCTTTTTTATTTCTAATTTCTTGAACTAACGCAGGTTTGTATCTACGGCTACTCGGCGTATTCAGCCAGTTAGTTTTGTGAAAGGAGCTTACCAAAATCACTCCAAAAAGGAGATCATATCAGATGTCATTCACTTTTCGGTCATCTTCCCTCCGGCCGATATCGAGACTCTTGGTTTTCTGAAAGGTAAAAGATCTCTATTCGATTGTTACATGATCCTACTAAATTATTTAGTTTTCGATTAACAATTAAACCATTTGTAGATAGAGTTTAATCTTTTTCTTTTGCATATCCATGAGTAAGTTTTTATTGTTTTATTATAAAAAATATTTTGTTGCTAATTTGTTTTGTATTGATCACATACAATGTTGGTATTTAATTTTAACACTTTAAAAAGATCTTTTGAAATGTACAGTAATTGTACTAAAGAAGAATATTGAAGCTTACCCATATGATGACCGTGATTTATGGGTAATTATAAGATTGTTGTTAAAAGTTTGGAATGTCTTATGTTTTGTAACATGACTTTAATTTATTGTGACAAATTTTACTAAGAGATGTCAAGATTCAATACCCCATGTTTTTCAATAATAGATAGTTTAGAATTTGTTTCAATCATATAAAAAATCAAGTTTATACTTAAATAATTAATATACACTGTTACTTATTACTTTTGTTATAAATTTACGGGAATTTAAGTCTTTTGTTAAAGCTAATACACGTCATGTTTTGTAGGTTGGAGTGTCGATTATGTTGTTAAGAAATATCGACCATACGGCCGTATTATGTAATGGTACTCGATTGGTTGTGACCAAATTGAGAAACTACGTTATTGAAGCGAATGTATTAGGAGAAAAAATAAAAGATGAAATCGTTTACATTCCAAGGTTGTCACTTTCTCCTTCACATTCAAAATTCCATTTTCGCTTTCAACGTCGTCAGTTCTCAATTATGATTCCGTATGCTATGACCATTAACAAAAGTCAAGGGAAAGCATTGTCAAAAGTGGAGATTCTGTTAAAAAGGCCTGTTTTTACACACGTACAGTTGTATGTTGCAGTTTCAAGTGTCACTAACAGAGCAAAATTGAAATTCTTAATATGTGACGAAAATGGAAACTTGACGAATAAGACTACAAATGTTGTTGTGTATAAGGAGATTTTAAGAAATTTGCAGTAAATTTAAATTGTACTTATATTTTTTTTTCTATGTTTTGGAACTCTAAAAGTTTGAGTTTTTTTTAAAATCAAAATATGTATACAAAAAAAATTATTGTACAAAAAATTATGTATACATACTTAAATTAAGATTTAAATAAATCCGGTAAGAATTTTGAGTTATAATCCCAGTGCAACGCACGGGCAAAAAAAACTAGTTTATTTATAACTGTGTGTGTGACACTTAACTGAATATGCATCAAATAAGATAAAACATTCGAGTAAGCAATCAATAGGCTTCAAATACAACTAACGGCGAAATATAATTAAAAGTGTACGACGAGTATTGAGTTTTTATAAATTTAGAGAATTAACTATAAAATTTGATTGTATTAGATATTTTATGATATTATCCACAATTTTAATTTTGAGTTCTTTAACAAATAATTTGTAAAAAATTATGAATTTAATTTAATAAGGCAGAACACTATAGTAAGCAATCAATAAGCTTCAAGTTCAACGAACATGCAAAATTTAATTAAAAGTCATTAAATATGACGAGTATTGAGTTTTTATAAATTTAAAGAATTAACTATGAAATTTGGTTGTATTAGATATTTTATGATATTATCCATAATTTTAATTTTGAGACCTTTAAGGAATAATTTGTAAAAGGCTATGAATTTAATTTAATAAGATTTTAATCTTATATTGAAATATTATTTCTAAAGATGCACACAATTTTGATATTATTATTAAGTTTAAGTTCAATTATCTTTTTTTTATAATTTACATTCACAATAATTTTAACAATGAATTAATATACAAGCAATCAATGATATATGTAATGTACATAAAAATTTATAGCAAGAATTTCAAAATTAATTAATTAGGTGTTTACGTAATTATACAATCAATATAATTAGAAAAATCAATAAAAAATGAACAATTAATATAATTAAAAATACAATCATACATTTACAATTATGACTAGAGGTATAATGGTACGGATAATTTTGCTCTGAATTCGCATTCACGTCAATTTTTAAGGATATAGTATGCGAGTATATGAATCCGGCGAATACGAATGATGATATGAATATTGCTCGTGCGAATATCTGGTTGATGTAAATTATTCGGTTTTTTACGAGGATTATTCGATCTTTTTAATTCAGTTTATCCGATTATAATTAGCTTAAATAATAAAATTTTTTAATTTTTCAAATAAATGATAGTTTGTTAAATTATTCTTTTGTATTGGACAAAGTAATCATATTTAATTTCCATTCCTTCTTTTTTCTTTAACCCAACAATATATAAGAAGTTGCAACAAAACTTTTACTTAAGTATTATATAAGTACGACCTTCATCTTGATGTAATGAAATTATATCTATATACTACCATCTTTGCATTGGTGTGGTTTTGAATTATACGTTACTCTCTATCTAGCGTTATCATTTTGAAATTATGTCTATTGCGTATACTTATTCGATAATATTTATTCGTATTCAATTCGAATTCACTTCGTTTCAAATTTAAATTCGTAGTTCGATATTATTTGCATTTGTATCCATATCCGATCATTATTCGCTTCACTTCGAATCGATCGAAAAAATATAATTAATAATATGAAGAGACCATTATCCGATCCGCGGATCCGTTTACACCCTTATTTATGACACAAATTATGATTTCACAACTTGTCTAGTTCATTTTATTTCTAAACAAGATTCTTAGTTGTCAACTAATGACACAACTACTTACTCCAAATTATTGGTCTTTTGCCCAACTTATGATATTTATGATATTTGTCATTTCACACCATAACCTTTATTTGGCCTAAAAATTAAACCCATTTACTTTTTGCGTTCATGGAAAAATCCAAAACCAAAAATTAAAAATGTGTTGACATGTGCTGCGACTTTATGTTTCAAAAGGGTTGTTATATGGAATAAGTATACTTGATTATTGATATAGAAAAAAAAAAGTATGTAAGATGCCTAACAAACTAAACTAACCCACTATTTCCAAATAGTAATTTATCTTCCGCCCTAAAATAGACATCATAGTTGTGAATAAAATTTTAAAATATTGAATAAAGCAGTGTAAAATTATATTTTAAAATTAAAAAATTAAAATAATTATTTTAGGTGTGTCAACTATTGTAAAACATTAAAAAATAAAAGTATTTCAACTATTTTAGCACTGTAAAAGTAGTATTAACACGCAATATATATATATATATATATTACTTTATTAGTCAAATATTTTTTAAGTATTACTTTATTAGTCAAATATTTTTTTTTACATTTTAATTTAATTTTTAAATGCAAAAAAATTAATTATACACAGCAAATTGTATCAATTTAAATTTAAATTTATTCTATAATTAATTAATACTAAAATACGTCTGCGACAATCTTTGTAGGAGTATTAGACAGAAAATCAGAAATAGTAATATTTTTGTTATGAATATTATTAATTAGTACTAGTTTACCCTTTTTTGGTGAACAAGACATAAACCTTAATTTGTATCCTATATAAAGGGGTCTCCCCATATGAGTGAAAGAACAATTCATAAGAATTATATTCTTCTCTTCATATTGTCTCTCTTTTTACTATATTATTCTCTCTCAATTTCTCTTGAGTTTATAACACGTTATCAGCACGAAAGCTCAACCGCGTTTTTCATCGAAGTTCTACTCATTCAAGATCCGAACTCTAAGGCAAGAATTTATATGTTTGTTTATATTCATTAATAATTATAAATATATCTACTTCTCCTCTCTTCTTCTTAATATTCATATGTTCCCGAAGAACATTATAATTTGATATTCCTGAAGTAATATCATATGTTCCCGAAGAACATTATAATATGATATTATTGAAGTAATATAAAATTAATTATGATTAAGTTCCTGAAAAACATTACAATATGATATTCTTGAAGTAATATCAAATTAGTTATGTCTAGTAAATCAATTAAAATTTTAATGTTCCTGAAGAACATTGTGGTATGATATTATATCAAAAAATAAATGTTCCTGAAGAACATGATATGATATTCTTGAAAAAATATCAAAATTAAATGTTCTTGAAGAACATCGTGCGAGTTTTTTTGTGGATGTGCGAACTCGACCCGTGAATCAATTGAGGTATTTTCTGAATTCCAAATGGGGTGTAACTTTAGGAAAAGTTAATCCAAACCTTGTTGAATAGCCCGATGGTTATTTGCTGGAATATTGGGATAGCGCATGAGTTTCAATCCAATGAAAATTTGATATTCCTGAAGTATTATCAAATCTATTATTTTTAATAATCAATTAAATTTAATGTTCCTGAAGAACATATACTCATGGTTTAAATATTATATTAATTGTTCTGGAAGAACATCATGATTTGATATTATTCGATAAATATCAAATTAAATTGCTCCCGTAGTAGCAATAAGTTTGGAAATATCAAATTAAATTGCTCATGTAGTAGCAATAAGTTTTAAATGTTCCCGAAGAACATAAATATCAAAATTAGATTTTAAATGTTCTTGGTATTCATCATAATATGATATGATATTCCCGAAGAAATATCAAAACTAAATGTTCCTGAAGAACATTGTGATATTGAAGACAAGGTCCCGAAGATCAGTGATTGGTCTCGAAGACCAGTGATTGCACTCTTTTTCCCTCTACTAAGTTTTTGTACACGGGATTTTCTTAGTTAAAGGTTTTTAACGAGACAATCATCACAATGTAAATGTGAATGTCATGTACTCTTTTCCTCAAGTATTTTTTCCTACAGGGTTTTATAACGAGGTTTTTAACGAGGCATGCATAACTCGATAATAATTAATGAGGACATCAGAATGTTCCATATGAGTTTGTTTTCGAGATAAAGTGAGATATTGAACCTGAAGTTCAAATAATTGTGAATTGAAGTTCACATTATTGTTCATTTGTCAAGAAATGTATATTGAACACTAGACGCATCTAAAATACTCCAGAAGAGTTACCGGCCGGTTATAGCAATTGCGAATGCTCTAGTCAATATAGATGTCTGGTAAAGGCATGTCCCTGAAGGAAGAAAAATATACAATAATACAAATGAATGTTAAACTCAACAATTCGTAGGTTGGGTCCTGAAGACCAAAATTTATATTTGAATAACTAAGTTTTTCCTATATGGTTTTATTAGTTACAGGTTTTAATGAGACTGATTGATCACAAAGTCAAAGATCATCGGTGATTACAATCAGGGGGAGCAGGTTGTACTCTTTTTCCTTCGTCGAGGTTTTATCCCACTGGGTTTTCCTGGCAAGATTTTAACGAGGCAACAATCCTGTAAATAGTCATTCAAGGGGGAGTGTTATGAATATTATTAATTAGTGAATGACTAGTTTACCCTTTCTTGGTGAACAAGACAAAAACTCTACTTTGTATCCTATATAAAGGGGTCATACCATATGAGTGAAAGAACAATTCATAAGAATTATATTCTACTCTTCATATTTTTTTTCTCTTTCTACTATATTATTCTCTCTCAATTTCTCTTGAGTTTATAACAATTTTAATTTTATTAGTTAAAAATGTTAACTAATGTGTGAGTGTAAAATTAATTAAGTGCCTACCACAACTTCTCCTGTCGACTTCTAAATCCGATATTCAAAAACAGCACAACTCGTCAACTCCCCCTTTCATATTTTTTCACACACACAATCCAATAAAACTGAAAAATATAGTACTAATTAAATCACACATTTTCAATTCATTTATCCTCTCTAGTTTTCAACACGCATCGATCTCATCGTTCGCGTATAAATACGACATTAACCAATTCAATAATAAAATCCTCACGGCCAGATCGAATCAGTTTCAGAGCAATTCAAGTACGGAACGCATGTTTTTATATTTCTGCACTAGATTTATTCGTCGTTTTCAATCCATTTTCTTGTTGTTCTTAACTCAATTGATTTTCGTGAACTTTGAGGTGTTTATTTTTCGGTAATGGTGTTCGAGACAAAGCAGTTCACATCTATAATCAAATCGTTCGATCAGGAGTAATGAATTCGTGTCGATCTGATTAAATTGTTTTTTCGTTTTCTCGCCAGCTGTAGAATGGGGAGTTTGCGAGCGATTTTGAGGCATCCAGATGATTTGTATCCGTTGGTGAAGCTGAAATTAGCGGCGAGGAGGGCGGAGAGGCAGATCCCGGCGGAGGCACACTGGGGATTCTGTTACTCTATGCTTCATAAGGTTTCCAGAAGCTTCGCTTTCGTTATTCAGCAGCTCGATACTGATCTTCGTGATGCTGTGAGTTTTTCCTCTTTCTGATTTTTTTCTAGAGTGTGTTTATGCGGTTACTGATTTCAGTGATGGTCATTTTTTTAGTGAAAATGAGTTGACTAGTTATCAGCTATTGCATGCAATAGATGTTTGATGATGGCATAAAATGACATTTAACAGTGTTTGGTTTCAATGATTTGAAGGGCGAAGTCAGATTCAATTGAAATCTCATTATTCTCGAATTTGCCCCGATATTTTCTTCAATGCCATTTTCGTGGTCTGATTATTTGAATCTAAATAACAGTGAGTTCATATCAGTAGAATAAAGAGAGCAGTATTAAATGCTTTAGTAAAATAGCATTTCTATATCTTCTATAAATTACAATCGTTTTAGTGTGTGTTGTGATATGATATTACTTTTGTACTTCTTAATGCCTTCACGAAATTATATATTGGATGACTAATTGCGAAAAATTGAGCACAATATCTGTGATTGTGTTACATATCTGTGTTGAAGTTGGGAAGATATTTTATTAGTGCAGGATGCGCTTGCCATTTCCTATTTCATTTTCACGTCACATGTTATATATAGTTTTATCGAGTATCCCAAAGGTGTTGGTTGCCAAAAAATATGAAAATTTATAATGTAACCCTCAGGTAATTCATTTGTTGGTGATGGCATTGTTTTTTATGTATTCTGGATGGTAGTATACACTCCATGTTTAACTTACTTAATTGACATATGTGTTGCCTTGTCTACTGATTTTGCATAGTTATATGTTCTGTTGTCTTAAGAATGACTGAGCATAATTTCTTGCACTTTTCAGGTATGCATTTTCTATTTGGTTCTTCGAGCACTTGACACTGTTGGTAAGTTCCTCTATTCAGAAATGATTTTACAAATAATTGACACAGTTGGTAACCATCTGTGTTGGTTGTTTTAACAGAGGATGATACAAGCATTGCAGAAGGTGTCAAAGTACCTATACTGATGAATTTCCATCAACATATATATGACCGTGAATGGCATTTTTCATGTGAGTTTTCAACTTCGTCTTTTAGTATATATGGTACTTTTGTATACTCGAGAAGTTGAAGCGACGTTGTAACAGTTTATTGACATGTTGGTTTATCGTAAAATCCGTGCCCATAAATATTTAATTGAATTTATTCATCAAGCTACAGACAGTTTTTCATCCAGTCACCATTAACATCAAATTTAACCAATTACTTGTCAATTGCAATGTACGCTGCCAGTCAATCTGAATTTGATCGGCATTATGTGCTTTGCAGTCTAAATTTGACATATTTTATTCCCAGCCTGTAGCCAAATCAACTAAATTTATGATTAGTTAATGAGCAATGTATTACTTCTTTAGTTACTTTATCACCAAATCAAATGTCTATTTATATCCTTGCATTTGGTTGGTAAAGAGAAAATTAATGTCCCTTGCATTAGGAGTAATAGGTACTTGCAGTATTTAAATCTGTTTTATTTTTAACATGTGCAATGGAACCGGTTATTGTAGTTGGTTACTTTCCAATACACCTGAATATCCTTTCAGGTACCTTTTATTGTAATTGTTTTGGATTCACTGCCATCATTTTCGAGGGAGTTGATATTTTTTATAAACCTTTTTGTTGTTTAGGATGAGGATAATCTAGACATGTGAACAGTGTTTAATCATTGTTTTTAATTTTTGCTCTACAGGTGGTACAAAGGAGTACAAAGTTTTAATGGACGAATTCCATCACGTTTCCACTGCTTTCCTGGAACTTGGACGCGGGTATTACTTACAGAACAATTATTACCCATATGTTTTTCCCAAACCAAATCATAACATTGTTAAAACTGATTTAATGATAATTCCTGTATACATACAGACTAAATGCAATTTGGCAGTGACTCGTTATTAATTTTTTTATTATTACTATATTAGTTAGGACACGATTTATTACTTTACATGCTTTCCAAACGATTATTTTAGTGGTGGCTGATGATCGAGCATTATGTCTAAATTATATTTTCGATACTTATAAGCAACAAGGATTTTTAAAATTGTGCTTCTGATAATCTGTATTATGGTAGTTATGTAGTTGGGGTTTAGTCCATAACTAGCTCCACAAAAAATCCATGAATATAAATGTACTGTTTTCTGTGCATGCAAATGTAATTTTTTTTATCTTTCCTTTTTGGCAGCTATCAGGAGGCAATTGAGGATATTACCATGAGAATGGGTGCAGGAATGGCAAAATTTATCTGCAAGGAGGTATAGTTGACATTCCATGCCGCCAGAAAGGCAGTTCCATTGTCCTCCAAAAAAATGTGAAATTACGTGCTTCATTTTCATGAGATCAAGGAATAATGTCTATTTATGCTTCAATACACGAAGAAAAACTTTAAAGAAACAATCTGTTTTGCTGTCATCATAAACAAGCATGTCATTATTTGATCACTCTCGGCTCAGTAGCAGGAACAACTTTTAATTAGTTATGATTAATTATAACCAAATTGCTGAATATGCTTAGACTCTCAGCCAGGTCATGGCATTGCTTATGGATTTTATTTTTATTCCAGGTAGAAACAATTGATGACTATGATGAATATTGCCACTATGTGGCTGGACTTGTTGGATTAGGGTTGTCAAAGCTATTCCATGCATCGGGGAAGGAAGATCTGATTTCAGATACTCTCTCTAACTCAATGGGCTTGTTCCTTCAGGTAATTGATTCCATATGCAGCAATAAGTAAATTATAATATTAGAGACCTTTGGTTGACTATTAAAACAATAAGACCTGTCTTGATTATTTCTAAATAATGCAGAAAACTAATATTATCAGAGATTATCTTGAGGATATCAATGAGATACCAAAGTCGCGCATGTTCTGGCCTCGTCAAATTTGGAGTAAATATGTCAACAAACTTGAGGTACTTTTATTACCCATTTGGATAAAATACACTTTTTCAGCAGTCAAGTTGCACCACCAGTCAATGGTGTCAAATGCCGTCCTCATAAATTATTTGATATGTTCTCAGGACTTGAAATATGAGGAAAACTCGGTTAAGTCAGTGCAGTGCCTAAATGACATGGTCACTAATGCTTTATTGCATGCAGAAGACTGCCTGAAGTATATGTCTGCTTTGCGTGACCCAGCAATCTTTCGCTTTTGTGCAATTCCACAGGTATATATGTTTATACATTGTTGCCGTATATTTTAGCCTTCTAACTACAAATCATTTTCTTTAACACTACTACTATCGTCATCAGTATTAATTTTTACAAACCCTCGAAGTAGCAATATTTCTATGATGAAGGGGGTTGTTGCAAGAGTTATATGTTAGTCTTGAGGTTTCTCCTTCTGCATGCATGTGTAACTTCTCTTCCGAGTTCCTTTCACTCAATTTTATCTCACTTTTGTCTTTTAACGACCATTTTGTTGTGGCAAAAGACAGCCATATTTCAATTTTATTAGACACGGTCCCATCAACAGTATCTAAGTAGACAAGTAGTTGTATGACTTGAAGATGGGAAGTTGAATTTGTTACAAGTCTGAAAAGCAAGGTTTTTAGATGCCTTGCCACATTGACCATCTCAAAGAGAATGGTTTACGTGTATACTACATCCCTTATTGAGTTAAAAAGTTACATAGTACAGTAATATCCTTTCTTGAGCTGATTTGAAAAGTAATATTCACTACACCCAGGAATAGTTCTTGCATTTTCCTTTAAGATGCATACTTTATAGTATCAGAAAATGGTTCTAATTTTTGAACTCCTTTTTTTTCTAGATAATGGCGATTGGCACATTAGCTTTGTGCTACAACAACATTGAACTCTTCAGAGGTGTTGTGAAATTGAGACGTGGTAAGATTAAACATTCTTGGTGTGAAAATGTAGTGTTCTTCTTCATAGGTAACAGCCCATTTGCTAAAATGCGACCAATTAATTTTCAAGTAATTTTGTTAAACTGTGATCAGTGATAATTTAACTGAAGTATGATTCATAATATCAACAATATTTGGCAGCTTTCTCAAGTGGTGAAAGGGTACATGTTGCTTATTCTTTGTTATGTATCATGTTCATTAGTTATTAAATCAATCTATTTTATATTTTTTTCAAGGTCTTACCGCAAAAATTATGGACAGAACTAAAACAATGGCTGATGTATATGGAGCTTTCTATGACTTCTCTCGTATGCTCAAATCTAAGGTATGATGCTTCTTGGGCTGAAAAAGATGGTTTCACGATATAATAGATTCCCCAACCTTTTAAACTCATTTCGAGCTCTTTTATATTTTGATGTTGTTCAAACTGACCTAGTATTGGAGTGTATAAATATTTCCATAAATTCAAATCATCCCATATTCCCATGTACACACAACTGACGTTATTAACTTGAGTTTTTTTAATTATGTTTAGTTCAAGGAGATTGATATCATTTGCAAACTATACAGTCTGTAATATGTTGAATAATAACTGATTATTGATGTACCTAGTTTCTGAAGGACGGTTGTATGCGAACTTTCTTCTGTCTGTATTCTAATTCCTGTGAACTTTGATTCCCAATATTTACTACTGATTCATTCAGGTTGATGACAACGATCCGAATGCTAGAAAGACAAAGGACAACTTAGAAGTGGTCTTGAAAATTTGCAGGGATTCTGGAACCTTGAACCAAAGGTAGTTTTAACTATTCCTGAACTTTTATGTTCCTGGAAGATGTTTATTTTCTTCTACTGTAACAGTGTTCTCTTTTAAACCAGGAAATCTTACATTATCCAGAGCAAAACCCAATACAATGCAACACTGGTTAGTTTTCAAATAGTTTCTCCTTTTAATAATAATTGACGAAGAGGAAGTTTATCTAGTCATTATTTTTATAAGTATAATATATATTTTCAGATTGCTGTCCTCTTCGTCATACTGGCGATTCTTCTGGCATACTTATCTGCAAGTCGACCATCTAATATGTGTAAGTTTCCCCGACTCTTTAGTGGTGGTCCATTACTGTGGAAAGATTTTTGGCAGTGATGGACATCTTTAATGTGACAAACAATACTTGGAATATGTCCGTCCCACCACAAGTCTCTCTTTTTTTATTAATAATTGAGGCAGTGATTGATTGTCTTTTTCTTTGAAATTTCACTTCACTAAACTTTCTACAAATTTGGTTTATATTTTCTAATAATAATCTAGAGAAATGCACCTTTCACTTGTTTTCATGCTTCAATCAAAACAATACAGTTAAAAAATTCATTACTATTAATTTAACTATATACCCACTCACATATTTCTAATTATCAGTCATTCTCCATATAACAATTGACATTTCTTAAATTATCTGACCTTTTAAAAATTACAACTTAAATGTTTAAGCATCATATTTATTTATTTCGTCTTTACCGATCAATCATGAATGTGAGATGGTACTCAAAGGATATTTTCATTTTTCATTAATTAAATACCAATTATCTTGATTAGTAAAGCATATGTGCAACAGTTACTAAGTCGTTATTGTGAGAATATGGATTGTAGATATGTTTATGTTTTCAAAAATTCTCCTCAGGTTGTATTTTTTATGATTTTGCAGGATTGTTTTTAAGCGGAAAGACATCATCATTCCGTATTCTGATGTGCAGTGGAATTCCTTGTGTGCTCATTATCTGCTGGCCACATTTCATTTTTATTCTTGTGTGTCATTCTGACTATTGTAAAGCCCAGTGCCTAATTAGTAAATGCAAGATAAATATATATTGTTTTAATGTAGTTTTTTGAGATTATCTTTCAGAATTTTAAATGATAATGTTTGGATTCCTTTCATTTTTAAGTTGGGTATTTATTTATTTTCTTGTGTAATAAATCCAGTTCGTTCCATCTACATGAAAATAAACAAAAATAATACAGTATCAAACTGATAACCAAAAGGGATATGATTTCACTGCTGAATCACTCTATTGTGTTACTACAGTATATAATTATTCTTAACACTGTAGTTTCACCTTACACTTTTATTGAAAAAGAGCTAATTGCAATTGGATTTTAACCACTTGATTACTTGGGATTTTAATTTCTAAAGTTTCTGAATCCTCCAAAAGACAGTTAAATAAAGTTAAATTTTACTTGTTGGAAATATTAAAAATAACTTCTGAATCAAATCCACCTAGCAATGTTTCAAGCGATATAAAAACGAGAATGATTCAAAAAGGCCAAAAATAATTAAAAATAAAATCAAATAATACTTGTGAGAAAATGTTTGATGAAATCTAACACAATAAAAAGACTGCAGGCGATACATCAATTTTCAAAGCTTGGATACACATACAAAAACACGATTAAAAACCAAACCATGGCGACGAATGACTATAGATCAAAAAACTTCAGCTACCTTGCTTGCAAGAACACGTTCACGCCTCTCTACATATCCAAATGGAAACCAACCAGCTTTTCCTTTGCACTCTCCTTCAGCCCACCCATTGTTAACAACCTTGAAAGAAAGCACAAGAAACTTTTAGGGACAACCGAATCGGCATGTTTCTGGCCTAAGTACCACATATTTAATTAACTAATCATTTTAATATAACTACTGGAGTAGAGTTTATAGTTAATAGCCAGTTAAAAAGTTAGTTTTCAATTCAACTGAATGCTGGAATAAGAAAGGATTCAATTAATAGTGAAAATCGTTAAGTTAAAGATCCTAGTTTTAATTTACAAATTTTCATTCATGATTATGCGTTTGCTTAGTGCTTACAGACGCAATTCGTTTAACTCCTGGTCAACAGATCAATACGTATTCATATAGTTTATAAACAGCAAGAAAAAAGAATGTTTGTTCAGGCTTTATAGCGTAGTATTCACATGGAACAAAAAATAATTCAAGGCTAAATAATGATTAATCGAAATTATCAAACCTTGCGAATGACGACATAATCACCAACTGACAAATTAAGCTCCACGTCAGATTCAGCTTGATACGAGTACAAAACCTGTTGTAAAACCAAAACGCAATAAAAGAAATATAAGGAGTTGATTATCAACAACTGGGGCGGATATATAGATTTCTCAGGCAAAACAGCAAAATCAAATAAACGTGTTACTGACTGACCTCCCCAAGAAAGTAGCCCATGCTATCGGTTGACCCATTTTGCATCGGCGAGGTAGACACGCCGTTAAGTTCTTCATATGATGGAGGAGCAAAAGCAGGCATACTAGTACTATTGTCCACGCTTGGAGCAGGGGGTGCTTCTATTCGTTGCCGCTCAGACAACATCTAAGAGGAAAATACAATTCATCGTGCATTCAAAGATAGGGTTAGTTACAAAAAACACCTTCGGTATTTAGTCTAATTACAAACACCCCCTTGATATTTGTTTCTATTGTTCATGTTGGACTAAATGACAATGACAAAAATAGGTTGGATCCTCCAATTACCAATTTGTGTCCTTTTTGCCAAGATCCCCACTTTTTTATTAATTAGATTAACCTCAAGGGTAGTTTATGTAAATATCCATCTAGGATAAGAAATCATAAAGCAGTAAAGCACACGATAGGTTAAACATACTTCGCCTTCTAGTTGATCGAGAATTTGAAGAACTCGCTGGTGGTAGGCTCGTTCAGCTTCAACCTTCAAAAACACATTATAGATAAATTAGAAACACAGTATTCAAGAGTATTCAAGAATCAAGAACGTCAGGTTGCCAGATACTTGAAAAAAAAACAGAAGGCATTACCATGGTTATTAATCGTTGCAGGGTTAACCTTTGTTGTTGAGCTTCAACAGCAGCCATAGCAGCAGCAGCTTCTTTCCCCAGTGTGGCCACGTTCGACTTCAGTTCTTGCAATTTAACCTCAGCTGCTTCGAGTTTAAACGCCATATCAGGATGAGCAGTTCCTTCTCTTACTTTGGCTTGTTTTCTAGACACTTCAACAGCCTAACTAGGTCAACAATTCAGTGTAAAAGCTCAGTCCACAAATGTTAATTTGAGGTGATTGCAGATGCAACTTGGTAATGTGTACCCAAATACCTGAGCTTCAGCCTCCTGTCGCATCCTATCATATCTCTGAGCAAGATGACGAGCATCTTCCAATGGAGCCCCCATTACCATAGCTCTCAATGGTTCTGCGACCTAATATATCACGAGTCAGACCCTTAATTGAAAAACAACATAAAAATATACTTCCTCACTTCTATTTTGATGGTCCCGTTTCTCCTTATGTTTAGTTACAAAATGGTGATCCCTTTTATAAGTTGGGGGGGTGGGGAGGGGGGAGGAGTATATTTATGTATATTATCCCTATTCAAACAGTCACCATACATGCATTTCTTAATAACTGTGAAAATTAGAAAAAGGAAAATTAAAATGGGACGGTGAGAGTTACATTTAATTCTAGATTTGAAAACATTAGGAAACATCTATAGTTATTATTAAGAAATATAGTCTCATGAAGCAATGCAACAAAAAAAAATGAGCAACGCCATCTCTAGTTACCTTTAAACCTAAGGAGTTCAATAGTTAGCATTTAAGACTTTAAAGACAGCCTGCGATGCCTAGAATATCAGTCTATCCAATAAATATTATAAGCAAATTAGATGCAATCGACGAGCTCTTTAGCCATATGCGCAATACAAGGTGTATGAATAATGATAAAATACCAGAATTTTTAAAAAAAACTTTGATCTGAAGATTCATTTAGCATAAATGTTACCAGCATAGGTCATGCCACCTAAATATCAATCAAGATTCTATAAAATCTCAGAAAGCACAATTGTAACCTGTGTGCCAAAGGCTTTCAACAGATTTCCACGTTCTTTTTCCATTTGAGCACGAGACCGGGCAAAATTTGCTGCTGCTTTGGATAATGTACTGCCACTCGTACATGTGTTTTCAACACCATACTTCCTGCTATCTTCTGACAATTTAGTTCCTGAAAGAAAAACAAATTCACAGAATCAAAATCTTGACACCTTCATCAAAATATTCTTTTGTATTGGGGACTGGAGGCAAAACACAGTCAACAGAAGCTTGGAAGTTCATTGAATAACCTATCTCAACTTGCTTAGACCCTGTAACTATATAACCTTCAACTCCACGAACGATGTCCCTTTGGAAATGCTGAAAAAAGTAGGAGAAAATAGATCAATTTCAATGAGAAAGTGCGAAAAAAAGATACCATTCGTAAATCAAACACTGTATAGCTGAGTAAGCATTGAAAGTCCATGGATGTAATAATACGATTTTGACTGCCACACAACCCCCAACACACACATGCACAAGCCCACACACTCTCTTGCAAAAATGAGCTTTAAGTAGGCAAAGGGAACCTTGGCAGCACGGGTAGATATGTATAGTTTTTCAAGTTTCTGGTGCTGCTGGAGCTCCGCATCATCAGCCATAACACTATCTGAAGCTCCATATGCTCCAAACTGCTTCAAAACAGCCTGGGAAAAGTACAATATCATCCCAATATTTCCGAAGTTAAAACTAAAAAAAAAAAAAAAAAAACGAGCTCAAATTAAATGCCAAGCCATCATCATAGTAATCAAATCTAGTTCGAGACGATTCAACTCCGTGTTTGATTTTAATAGCAACTGTGCATTTGCTTTTTAATAAGAAACTTCGAAGTTTCGACGCAAAAACTGGAAGAAAACAAAATGTGATAAAAAAAACCGGAGGAGTAAACTACTGACGATCTCACGAAACTCATCACATATTTCAATGGAACAAACAGAACTTAATACACCGTTCCAAAACCTAAATCACGGCGGTTGTACACAGACGCTGAATCTGAAATCCACATGTCGGATCACCATCGATTTATATGAAATTCGAGGAGATATGTACCGAAATGGTCGACATTTCAAGCAGATCTAAATCATCGCGATGTTTGCAAATCCTCTGATTTCGGAAATCGAAGAGTGATGTGTGTGTGAGAGAGAGAAAGTCGTGTACCTGTTGTTGTCTGGCGACCTGTTCTCTGAGCCTGGAGGCTTGTTTTCTGATGGCATCCATTCGCGAATCGATCAGCAGCTTCCAATTTGATGAATTTACGAACAGGAGCAGAGCTCAGCTCAGGGTGCGGAGGTTTAATGGAGGAGACGTCGCTCGCCGATTTTAATTTGATTGTATTTTTTTGTTTATTTCTGATTTCCTTTTATTTCTTTTAATGTTTTTTTCTGCATCTCCCTTGCGCTCGTTTTTGAATTGATATGCGTTGATATTTTGAGCCGAAACAAACACTGGGCTTTATTGAAAATTAAAGAAGTAAATGTATTATTAGGCCCATTTGTGTTATGGACTTGCACAGTTTAATTTACGTTTGAAGCCCGTCAATTTATAATAATATGTAATTTTTTCTTATTTTGAATATTTAGTGTAATCAATTTATAATATACGAAGCTCGTTTTGTGTGGTACGATTTTTAAGCCTAAAATCGAGATATAAATTTCTCCAAACAATTTGCAACATGTTACATTATTGGAAAGCTGCCTGAATAGCTGGCAATGAAAGCTCAGTTTTTGAAAAATAGATATAAATAAAATAGCATTTGAGAGAAAAAAAGGTTATATTCCTTTCAATTGGCATTACGTTCAATTACAAATGTGCAAATTTTAATTACGTTTAAGCTATGCATGAGATCGATGTGCAAAGTTAATTAAACCAGTTACTAAAATTATAAGTTTAAAAACACGGAACATGTGTGAGCTAGCTAGCATTCCATATTAAAATAATTTCAAACCTTCATGTCCCATAACAATAATTTCGTACTCTGTATGATCAAACACGAAAATTAATGAAATATTATATTTTTTTAATTTTTTTACCAAAATTTTTAGATATTTTAAATTAATAATATAAATAGTTGAGGTAATGTTTACAAATATATGTGAAAATTTGTGAAGAAAATTAAATTGAATTTAATATGAAACAATTGAAAAATGGGAATTATTCATCCATGAGAAGTGGAATATATTAATTATTTACAAATATATTAATATGCTATAGAAAAGTATATTTGATAGTAAAAAAATGCAACAAGCATGTACAATCCTTTGGTTGGAGGAAGGTGTTTATTCCGAATCATGATTATTAAAATTTGCTAGAAATATATCAAAAAATCAAATTTATTTACTTATTGCTGAAAAGGTGAAAAATGAGAATGATGTAGTTCAAACACAATAAATTCAAACATGCGTTACTTTTCCTTTATATTTTTCTCGTAAAACCAAACACGGGTACTCGATTTTGTGGGCATTGTAATATTTGATTTTTGTTTTACTTTCTTGTAATATATATTCTCTTATATTATATAGTAATGTCTCACAAAGTATGAGTGACTTAATTTGTAAGCCATCATGCGGAATATATGGCATTAAGACACGCGATCAACTTTTTATTTATTTATTTTTAGACAAATACACGTCATTAATATATATTTTTCACGAAATATTGCAATTTTTCTATCACTTTAATTAGTTAAAATTTGTATACTTATAAACCATTAATTGTGAGATATATAGTAAATTGAATCATATTAATATCGAGTACATACGTATTAATATTTACTGAACTTTGTAAGACGTTTTTTCCCCTGAATTTCGCCTACCACTATAATTGTGGGCAAAGCCAACGGGGCAACAACAGTCTACGTTTCTCCACTCTTATTTTGTATTTGTATGAGTGTAAATAAATGTATACGATAAAAAAAAAAGTAAACAATTATGCAACCAAAAAGAACATAAAATCGAGTAAAATAATGGATTCGAAAATGACCCTTACCCCTTCGTGAAATAGTACTTAGTCATTAACCACTACTCCGTATTTTGTATTCGCAAGTTACAACTGATCAATCTATTGCATGCCAAGTTGCCAACGCGGTTAAGCAAAGACTTAAATCATCCAAGTAAATAGACGCTGTTATTCTGTCAAACTAATTTGTACACTAGTATTCGCCATTCGGCATCCATGTTGACCCCATTGGAAATAATCAATTACACATTTTTGACTTTTCGTTTACACGACCGGTCAATAAAAAATCAATGTCAAAAAACAATTAGTGAACAACGAAACAATTAGTGACCCCATTGGAGTATAAATTTAAATAATTGATCATAACCAAATGAATTTTTTTAAATTATAAATGTACCTAAGATTCTAAAAATACCATTTTTTTATTTATATATATATATGTGGTGGTTATTTATTAACTTAGAATGTTCACTCTTGTTTATAATTATAAACTAACAA
The DNA here is from genome assembly GCA_954870475.1 of Euphrasia confusa. NCBI lineage: Eukaryota > Viridiplantae > Streptophyta > Magnoliopsida > Lamiales > Orobanchaceae > Euphrasia > Euphrasia confusa. The sequence continues at coordinate 41,279,821 of OX940952.1, forward strand.
CACCTCAAATAATTAAAAAAAAACAAAAAAAAAAACTATCCTTAATTATAAAGTATATTTTATAAAATTTAACATGTAAATTAATAAATTTAAATACCTATTTTCATAAAGACTTCTAAAAAAAAATATTACTACTATTTGTTTTGTAAAACATATTTATAATTTTCTTTTGTATTTTGTGAAAAAGTTGTCCCGTTTATTTATTTAAGAATAGTGAATTTTGGTTTAAAAATAAAATATTTATCAAAAAATATTAAAATGTTAGTGAAAAAAATATATGTAAAATTATATTTTAAATTAAAAATTGTTTATTAAATTGATACATTTAAAAAAAACAATACGAGAGTAATAATAAAATACTTGTAAGAAATTAGCTATGGATGCATATTGAAAAGTCGGCCCATCCATATTGAATATTTGAATCGCTGATATATAAATAAAAATCTATTTTGAGGGTTAATTATCCAGTGCGTTACAACTCACCTTTATTAACATACTCTCCCAATTAATTTACAATAAAATAAAAGGAAAAATTCAAAAAGAAAGAAAGCAGACCATTGACACGCATACCACTAGTTTCGGCCCACGAACTATCTTTCATTTTAGTGCTCTTTTACCCACCCTCTCCCTCCCACCCTCTCTTTGCTATTATCGTTTCTCTTCACAAGATAAATATACATACACAAAGGTATACATATATATATATATATATAATATAAATAATATTTATATCGGTGATTTTGTTATTTAACGGATGGATTAATATTATTTATTTATTTATTTTTCAGTTGAGTTTTTGGTGATTTCAATTTGGATTATGGAGTGCATTGAGGCAAGAGCGTTGAAATCAAGTTTCCTGCTGTCTCAAATGGCCATGAAGACGACCACTTCTCAGATGTTCCAAAACGACGACGTTTGGGGTTGCGTCGCACCCGATGATTTCCCCGTCGAGGACCTTCTTAACCTGGACTTCCCCGAAAAAGGTCTTACTAGCTTTCCCCACAAAAAAGACGGAGACGACGACGAAGATGAGGACGAACTTCCACAAAAGGAAAGTTCGAATTATTCGTCTTCCACCTTTTCCGGCGCCGACGAAATCGACAGCCTCTCCGAACTTCCTGTCCCGGTAATTATTTATCCAATTTTTTTTTTATATAATTAAATAAAAACTTGACTGAAATGAAATTTAGATTTATTTATTATTTTTTAAAATTATATATTTATTTTTTTCATTTCAGGTTGATGATTTGGATAACCTAGAGTGGCTATCACAGTTTGTAGACGACTCAACCACGGACCTCTCTTTACTCTGCCCGGCGATTTCGGGCAACGGGCAGCCTCAGCAAATCCGGGCCCCGTATTTCCATGTTCCGGTTCCGGTCAAAGCCCGAAGCAAGCGGTCGAGGAAATCGAGCGGACGGTCGTGGTTGCCGCCCGCCGACGGTCCTTCCACCTTATCTCGGTTTGTGTTCATGGACCCGGTTCATGGCGCGGAAAAACCGGCCGGAAAGAAACAGAAGCGAAAACCGGAGTCCGAGAGCGGTCCGGCCCGGAAGTGCACGCATTGCCAGGTCCAGAAGACTCCCCAGTGGCGAACCGGGCCGCTCGGGCCGAAGACCTTGTGCAACGCATGTGGTGTGCGGTTCAAGTCGGGCCGGCTTTTCCCCGAGTATAGACCGGCTTTCAGCCCGACGTTTATGCTGGAGATGCATTCGAACAGTCACAGGAAAGTGTTGGAGATGCGCCGGAAGAAGGAGGTGGGACCCGGTTTTACGGGAGATTTAGGAGGCCTAGATCAGAATGCCGGTTTTGTTAAACCGGTCGCGGTTTAGAAGGAAATTTTGGAGGAGGGCGGATTGGGTAGGCTCAGCTGTTAGGCATTAGCCAATAGGATAGAATACGGAGGTTATGAATGAATTGCTACATTTTATTTTGCAGTGCCTAATTAAGACTAATCTAAATAAGCAATATTAATTTTTTTGTTAATTAAAAAAAAAAGAATTTGAACTAAATCTACGAAAATTAAAAAATATTTTATTTTAAGAAAATAATTATTCGGCACGTAAATGGAGGGAGTATAATTAAAGAAAAAGTTTGAATTATTGATGAAAATGAGTCATAGTGATAAATATGTTAATGAAAGCAAGTGTGCCACTAACCAATTGGTATTTATAATTGCTATAATTAATACACTTGACTATTTTATTAATTATATTTACGATTTTGTGAGCTATTTAGAATTTAAAATTTGGAGTGCAATTGAAAGATTCCAAGATGTATTTACAATTTTGTCCATTTGGTTTAGAAAGTCATCCTTGATTGGGAAAAAAGTTGCAAGTTCGAAGAAATTCAAAGCGGTTGAGCGGTTTCTGAAGTTGAAAATGAAATCCAGGGGATGAAATGACCTTTTTACCCATGGCCGAAATTATTGATACTAATAAGGATGAGAATGGGCCCACGCATTCACGTCATTAGGTGTGGGTTGTGAGCCCACGGTTGTTATTGTGGCATGGTTTTCGGATGTTGCTTTTGACATACAAAAACTCGGTGTGGTAGTGAGTATTTAATTCGAATCCAGTACCCAAATTTCTCATCTCACATGCCCCAAATTACTTGGTATTAAAAATTCAATTTAAGTCGGTGGAGTCGAAATAAATTAACGCTTGATCTGTATAGATGAGACGGGTGGCTACTTTTCTCTATATAAAGAAAATGTTGAATTAATATGATAAAAAAATGTATCAAGAAAATGATGCAATTTGAATATTTAATACACATTAATAAGTGATATGAAAACTAAATTAAGTATGCAACATTGTAATGATCATTCATCATTCATCATCAAGTTTGATTTCGTTAAGCTCTCAGGAGGCTTCAGCCCCCTCTAAAAATATGTTTCTTTAATTTTTTTTTTATAAAATGTTATTTTATTTATAGTGAGTTTGATGTGCCTATATCATGCATTCATGCTATAGACATTAGAATTTGACACGTTTGTAGTACTGAATATATTTTACAAAAATATCCTTGTTCTTGTGATATGGCCCCTGCCCATGAAATTAATCAATTATTGGTGTTAGTAAAAAGTAAGCAGAGCAATGTCATGTGGGACAGCTGTGCTAAAACACTTGGCAAGGTGGAGTACTCAAAACTTTTTTTACTAAATTAAATTATCTTCATATTAGGTAATCCAAATATATTAGGTAACTGTACTTCAAACTACTACAGGTAGTGTAAGAGTTGAAACATCAAACAAATGTATGATTGATTGATCATTCATGAAGAGTATCAAATTCCATACTACGAATTCATATTTTATCACATATTTATCGAATATTAATACTCAAGTAAATATAATTTATCAAAACATATGCTGGATTTTCGAATTTTACCCAATTTCAACTTGAGAAGGAGAAGAAAATATCTGTGATAGGTTTTGAGGATGAGAGTAGTATGTTCTGTGATGAATAATTTATGGTACATCCACATAGTAATCAAAGAATTCATTGATGCAAAAATGATCTTAGAGGTACCACAAAAAGAGTGTCTTGCATCAGCTACAGACCAAGCTTGCATATCGGGTTTCTCTTGATGAGACTAAGATCGACCTGCAAAAGTGCAGTAAGACAAGCATATAAACGACCCAACAACGATTTCAACATAAGGTATTAACGACGATAGATGCGTTAGGAGGACAAATATTACCTTGTGGCCAAAGAGATCTCTGATGTTATCAATGCCATAAAGAATCATCGTGGGCCTGTAAAAAGTTCAAATAAGTAAGAACAAAGCAATAAGAGTATATTACTATTATGGTTATTATGCAAAAAGGTAATAGCAATCGGATTAATAAAAAAATCCTGAGTCTCAATGTTTTTTGTCTACTTGCAAGAGAATCCTAACATTTAAAATTGGTTACCAAGGCGCCTTATTTTAATATTGTGAAAAAAATATTAGTTACCTTTCAAGGGAAAGTCCCCATGCTATAACCTGAACATCTTCCGGAAGCCCCATGGGAAGCAGCATTTCTGGTCTAAACATTCCTGAGTTTCCTATTTCCACCCATTTCTGCAAACCTTCATGATAACTGATATAAAAAAAATATCAGTATCTCGTCTTACATTGGTAAAAGCTTCCCGACAACAATTAATTATTACCTGAAGATTTCCATGCTGGGTTCAGTGTAGGGGTTGTAGGCGGGCTTAAACTTAAGCTTGGACATCCCTGAAATCAAGACAGAATGAGTCCGAACAATCCTTTGCAGTATATTTAACAAATAACACGTAATAACCCAAGCAATCTGTGGAAGAGTTGAATGCTAATATTTTCTTACCTAGACGAGAGAAGAAGTCTTGAAGAACTCCTATCAAGTGTCCAAGAGTAAGGCCGCGATCACAAATTAGCCCTGTCAACAACCATAAAGTAGTAAATTGTGAGAGTAGGGAAAACAGTAACATATCATTCGTCCAAAAAATTAATTATTGACAGGAAATACTAAATTTCACAAGGACAGCAATTTGAGGTTCCACTTCCAAGTGAAATAAAAAAAATTGAAGCACACTACTTTTACAAGTAAACATAATGTAAAATTTAAAAGAACCAAAACCGATTAATATTTTTCACCATCTATCTATTCCATTTTTATCTCACAACTGCAGCAAAATGGAATACAACCTTAACAAGATGTGCCGGGTTCATGGAACTGAATAAGAGTTTCCATGAAGATTCAAAGAGTCAATTACCTTCTATCTGGTGGAATTCTGCAAGATGAGTTCGGTCAACTGCTTCATTTCTAAATACGCGGTCAATCGAATAGTATCTTTTGGGAGTGAAAGGTCCCTGGTTGAATAATAATTGAAAGTGAGTGTACTGCATAAGGTAACTATAACCAAAATGAGTATAAAACCACACTACACTCGCACCACACCCTAGATGTGCTATTTAGAAAAGTAATACCACATAATTAAAAAAACAAAACAAATGGACAAACAGCAGCAGCAACGTACACGATAAGATATTTCAAACAATCTTTCAACATATCTAGAGAAAGAAAAAAGGAAATAATTATCAACAAATTATCAGTTCATTAACTGATACAATGTCATAACGAATATTGAGCTCATTAGTATACAAGGTATTTTCCAATCAATTTTCAGAACATATCTAACGGATAATAACGGTTTTCAGAAGAGAAGGAATTAGTTTTCCAGGCAACGAAAAGCTGACCTGAGCAAGTGCATAAAGCATCCTGGAAGAAACAGCAGTAGTGTGGGTCCTCAGAAGATTCTTGTTTGCCTCCTCTCTCTTCCAATCATACCCATACCTAACACAAACATAAAAAAATTGTTTGGTTGCACTGGAGAAGTGGAGGGTTTCAGTCACATGCATACATGATAAGCAGTGCTTACCCCCTGGATCCATAGCCGCCAGATTCGTGAACGCGTTTTACTCGCTCAACATAATCTTCAGGTATACTTCTAGTAGACGAGGGTTCTGCGAAATATAAAGCACCGGTAAGGAAACTGATGACAGCACAACACCAACAGTTCACATACAAGCTGAAATTTCGGAACAAATTACAAAACCTTTCAAAAAGAAAGTATCAAGTGAATCGCGAGCTGGGTGTTGTTGTGGCTGGAAAAGTGCATCAAAATTCCAGAAGCTGCAAATGAGTATTACTATTAATTTTAAAAAAATGGAAGTGTTAATTGCAAATACAAGTAATTGCACATGAATAAGTTTAAACCAACTTACCTTTGTATTTCAATTGCTTACAAAATGCATCTCAAGTTAGTTACATGTCCAATCAAATAGGGACCATAATTCTACATACTTCTACTTCACAACTTCATTCTCTTTCATTTTGTTTCTTGGAACCATCGAACTTATGAAATGATTGAAATCAAAATATTAATTGATAAGCTGAATTAATTTAGTGAGACCATGCATTCTATCACTGTTTCCGCTAAACTGAGTCCAATACTATATAATAATAGCTGAAAAAACTTCTCCATGTTCTCCTATATCTCTTAATTATACAGTAATATTTGGAAAAGCAAGAAATGCAAGATAACTAAGATCTCAATAAAGTCTCAGAAATGCAAGAATAAAATACCTGCTCTCAACAAAGTTATTTGTAGGCATCTCTTCAAACCTGTATACCACGAACAAAATTCATCAATTATAGGCACTTGAGAATGAGGTTGTTACATTGAGACAAACTTTCAATGATAAAATGCCCCTCCTTACCCCAATTGAACAAATATCATCTGAATTTGGCGTTTTACCTTCAATAAATAATTTCAAAGTAGGAGTCAGCAAGATACATGTATAACAGTGACCATAATGATGCAAACAAAACATCTATGGATGTCCCAATAAGTTCATATTTTCACTGCGCTGTCAAATGTGATAAATATATGCATGTATAATGTCAACAAGTGTTGTGTCAGACTCAGTTGCATGAGTTCCATCTACAAAATTGAGAAAACTCAGCTATGCATGACTTATAATAAACTAAATCTATACTGCTTAAACAGCAAATTATGATACCTCAAAAATCATTGCAACACTCCTACCAATCATGCTGTTCTATATTTTAGTTATAAATTTATTTGAAGAAACACAAGGACTCAGTTAAAACTCCATTACATTTGCAGCAATGAACTCTTGACTATAATAATGGGCAACATCAAGATTGATCAAACAGTAGACTTGTGATGGAAGTGAATGAAACAATACGAAAAATTACTATAGTCGTGCCTTGAGCAACGGATGAAGACAGCCACCTTCCGTTGGCTGGCCCTTCGCAAGGAAGTTATATTCTTTAAATTCAATCTCCTTCCAATCACCCCTTCAAAGGAAAATAAAAAATTTAAACATCAGACAATACAATCATGTGTTTGTTTGCTTAATACATACAAAACAAAATACACTCATGTATGGAAATAAATGTATATTCTAGAAGTGTTAGCGAGGGAAAACCAGATTGGAATGAGTAACCAGTTTGCTAATTGCTATTAAAAAGCTATATTTGTCCTCATCTCTTTACATCATTAACAAAAATTCTACAGGAATAAATTTTCAAGTCTTTTCTTTTCCAAGTATTAGTTCCACCAAAAGCACAATTACCCTAAAAGTTATAAAAGTAGGAGGCTCACCCAATCAAAGTTAAAACATATTGGGGATTCAAATTACAACAATAACATTATTTTCTTAATAAGACAGTAGAAGTGGCATGAAGCCGTATTTCTGAAAAGTACAATAATGGATAAGATAAACAACTATAAATTCCAAATTTCATTTTATGTGCCACATCACAATTTAAAAAATCAGAGAAAATAAGTTGATGAATACCTTTGTAGATTATCGCGAGTTAAATCAGTAGCTACCTTTTTCCTTTTAGGAGCATAATTAGGGCCTTTCTTTACCAAATACCCTTTCCAAATACTTGTACAAGGAAAAAAAATGGCATTAAGTCATAGAGAAAACACGCATTGAGAGGCGTACTGTTAAGGAATATGATGATTCACATGATACTGAATAAGAAAAAAAACGATTAACAAATGAAAAGAAAAATGATAATTACTGAGAGATAATAAGCTTTCTTCGTTTGAGAGCATCAATATCCTCAGCCCTGACAACCTGCAGTTTAATTGCCATGTCAGTAGCAAATTATGGGATGAACAATATTAAGGACACCAATTATGTAAGATATAAGGAACATTGAGAATCTACAACAGTGATCATTTTCCCACCAAATAAACTACACATGCATACAATAGTATTATTAAAAACTCCCAACTGAATATCCTTCTCAGTGTTCTTGCCTCCATTCTATCAGCACTAATAAAATAAACATTTGCATGAATTCAACATCCAATAAAAAAAATATTATAGTGCAATCAAATTACTGATGAATTTGATCATCTTAACATCTTATAGACACTATTTTTCAATATAAACCATCCTGCAAAAAAAGTTGATACAAGTAGAAAACAAGCATAAATACAATAGCAAAGTGCTCTATCATATATAGATGTATACATTTGTGTGCTTTCAACCATGGAAAGATCAAAATGCAAATAAAGAAACGAGAGGGAAAAGTAAGAGCTGGGTATTCAAAGTTAAATAACACACCTCACCATTCTGAATTCGAATAAGCAAGTCTTTAACTCTGTCATCAACATGTTGGACCTGTATCAAATCAAAAAAATTAGGAACAATCATACTCAAAGGATCAAAATCTTTAAATTGTAAATAAACCCCAATCAATGTTCAAAAAATGGTTTAGGCGGCTTCCTAGGTGCTAGCCACCTTACCAATTTGTCCCTACCGTACTGACTTTCTCCCTAAACAGCTTTCAGCAAACCCTAGCATCATGTGTGTTTGTGAGGGCAACAGATTCATTTATTGAAGCCACGGTGAGAAAAAAAAACATTTGGCCAGCTAGCCTAGCACAAGCTCAAGCCACTTTACCGCCATCCACCTCAAGTTTTTTATAAAAAAACTTTTACGGCATTTTACTTCCCTGTATTGCATATGTTTTACACCTCGTGGTATTAATTAAAAAAATACCTATATATGCCTGTGTTAGGCTCTAGGTCAACAATGTGTGATAGTGTCTAGTGTCTTAAGAACAATACGAAATTGGCAGAGAGAGACCATGTGTGTTAAAGGCTACCCCAAGCGTAAATATCCCAGTCTAATTATCTTCACTGGAGTGCATTTTATAAGGATATATAGCAGTATCTAATCACTACACTAAAGTATATAAAAAAAAATCAGCGTTACCTTTCTTGATACTTGCGACTTTCCCATTTCAATCCATTTATTTTTAATGGCTTGCGTGCTGCCAACCTTGAAAATTGAGGATTTTAACTTTTCCTGTATCCGAAAAAAAAATTAAAAAAAAACATTGAAGTACGCTGTCCATGTAAAAATGAGCAAAATATACTATTACAAAGCCCAGAGACGATTTCCCATGAAAGTGTAATCACTGTTATGTAGCGTGAAATCAGACAGTTCCAGAGCACAAAAAGAAGTTTATATCATGAAAATTTAATCTAAATAAACAGGCATGACCAAAAAATAATCAATTAAAATATGCATTACTTAGCATAAACTAACAAAAAGGTCAATCGCACAGTTTATTTCAGTTGGATAAATGGATATTTCATAATATATATATATATATATATATATATATATATATATATATATATATATATATATATATATATATATATATAGTACTCTTTATCGACTTTGCATTCCCTTGTGATTTTACTAGATAAAGTAAGAATTATAGACAACTCACCACCAAACTAAAGGATACAAAAAAACCTTAAACCTAAATCGACAGACAAGTAAAGAAGAAATCCTATCTCTTATTAACTAAATTAATCTTAGTTAGTTACCTCAATATCATCTGGCAAACTTGACGCAAAAGTTTTCTGCAAAGAAAGCATCACTCGATGATAAGATGTCATATTCATTAAGCAATCAATTCACAGCCCTTACATTAATCGTTAATTACCTGCAACTCTTCTCGGGTGATTCCCTCAGGTGGCAATGTTAAAAAGAGCAGTACTTCCGGAGATCCGTATTTAGCATATAGTTCCCCCTCCTGAGTTAGCACCCATCTTTCCCTCTTGATATCCTGCAAACAAAATAAAAAATTGTAACACATGAACGAGGGACGGGGGTCGCCTTTTCCCTAACTAAAAGTCTAGAACTCCCTCGCTGAATTTAAATTAAATGAAGTTGCATAGCTAATCTTAGGACCATACAATCCTATTAAAATGTGAATCGGTTCCCTTAATTTAGTTTACTTGAGATGATAATCCGAATATAGAACCCGTACAATCCTTTTGTCGAATCCGTAAATCCTCAGACGAATCATTACATTGGGCCCAACTATATTTGAGTTCACGCCATTGAATAAATATGATTTGCAGGAAGAGAATATCGTGGAAATAAAACTTACCTGAGCATCGACGAAACGAAAACCATTGAGGCTTTTGATGATGTTGACGATCTCGTCGTGGCTGATTCCTTTTTCCTCGGCGAATTTTCCGGAATCCGATATCAGCTCGTTCTTCTCTAGAAACCCGAGCACGGCTTCCTCCGCCATTGATACTGGATAACTTGCAGACACCACCCTATATGAAGCTCGCCGCACTAATAAGCTAAAACCTAAACAAAAGTAAAACCAGCACGATGGAGATCAATTGACAAATCTACCCTCGTCATTTGACTCGTCGAACTACTTATAAATTAGTACGCAATATTTATATTTATATTTATTATTATTTTAATTTAAATAATATTTACGTAGTTAATAAAAATTGAGTTGATTTTTCAATTTTTGCGAGTCGTAGCTCAAACATTTAAATACGGAGTAGTAAGTTTTAGTTACTTTAGCAAGAAATTTAAGTTTAAGTTACTTTAGCAAGAAATTTAGGATTTAGGGATTGTGGAGTGTACTTTTGGAATGCACAATAATAACGGTACTTTATGTCCTTATCACCAAATCATTTCGGAAAAAAATATTTTTTTTATATTATTTTATTTTTTATATTTTATATTTAAAAAATCAACAACCATATATATATATATATATATATATATATATATATATATATATAAACAAATTTTCTTAGGACTCTATAATTTTCTTATGTTTATGTTAAAATTCTAAGAAAATTTCTAAAATTTATTATATAATTTTAATTTTGAATAAAAAAAAAAAGAATAGTGAATAAGGAGTACATTTAGTTGATATAATATTCAAAATTAAAATTATAAAATAAATTTTATAATTTTTCTTAGTATTTTATGTTAGGATAATTATAAAAAAAAAATTATATAGTTCTAAGAAAATTTATGTTTATATATATATATATAGTTGTTGATTTTTTTTTAATTTTTTTAATATAAAATATAAAAGAATATAAAAAGTAATACTACTACTAAAAATTTTTATTTTAAATAAAGTAAACAAAAATTTTAAAAAAAAATATTAGAATATAATTTTGGGGCAATTACAGATTTTTGGGCGCGAAAAACTTTTGAAATTGTGAGCGTCACATCATTTCACCTAAATCAAACGGTGATAAAGTGCACTTGTTATTATTCAGTGCACTCACCCTCACGTCATTTCACCTAAATCAAATGGTGATAAAGTGCACTTGTTATTGTGCAGTGCACTTTCACATCATTTCACCTAAATCAAACGGTGATAAAGTGCACTTGTTATTGTGCAGTGCACTTTCAAACGGTGATAAAATACACTTGTTATTGTGCAGTGCAAAAGAGTACACTTGTTATTGTGCCGTGCACTTTCAAACGGTGATAAAATACACTTGTTATTGTGCAGTGCACTTTCAAACGATGATAAAATACACTTGTTATTGTGCAGGTGCAGTGCATTATTGTGCAGTGCACTTTCAAACGGTGATAAAATACACTTGTTATTGTGCAGTGCACTTTTGCACTGCACGACCCCTAAATCCCCCTAAATCCATACACTTGTTATTGTGCAATGCACTTTTGCACTGCACGGCCCCTAAATCCCCCTAAATCCGAATTTCGTATCTTATTTAACACAAATTTTGTATCATCAATCATCATTGGACGAGTGCACGAGTCCAACTACTTATAAATTACAATATTTATTATTTTAATTTTTTTAGAGAGTCGAGCTCCAACTAAAAAATGCTTGAAACTTGTTTGAAACTCTCAACAACCTATTAGCTTAAAACTAATGAACAATAGAAGAGACTGCAATAGTAGTTAAAAGAGTTTCGTTTTGTGAATTGTAATGGAGACTATTATCAAAGTCTAAAAAGCTGGGGCTATTGTTACACATCTTCCATACAAAGTTTCAATTACAAGTTCAGGTCGTCGTCATTTAAGATCGATCCCCTTCAGTGCGAAAACTAGCTGGAAACATGGTACGTAGCCGTAGCAAAATTGCACGGAAGTTCTGAGAATTTAAATAACTATGTAAGAAAGTCAACAACAATTTTACCAACTCAAAGCAAAGGGGACTGACTCATGGCGAAATAAAGGTTCCGCAGCATCTAAATATTTAACCAAGAGCCACAAGAAGCTTGTAACTCTAAGTATGCATATAATCACATAGCAAACCCTTCCTACACCTCCCCTTCATATTGTAAGGACACACCATGTCCCCCTTCCTAAAACCTCCTCCTCCTCCATTTCCACTACCAACAAATGACGACTGCCTGTTATTCCAAGGCCTCGGCCCACCGCTATAACCGGAATCCCGACCCCGACCGCCCCTCTGGCCTGAGAACTGACCCCCCATATGGTTCGGCTCCCCACCACCACCCCACGACCCAAATCCCTGGTTCGGAACTGCTGCTGCTGCAGGAAGTGAAGATCCCACAACATTTCCACTGGGCGGGCCCCACCCGTTCGGAGTGCCCCAACCGGGATTTCCATACCCGCCGGGCATTGGCACTGGCATCGGGGGTGGGCCCCAGTTCATGTTATTGTTCTGATTAGGCGGCGGCAATGTGCCCCAGCCCATGTTAGGGTTTTCGGGCCTAGCTCCAATGGGAGTAGTGTTGTTGTTCTCCGCGGGCCATGCACCCCACGTTGCAGCATTCTGTGTGACGGGGGGCAGAGGTATGTTTGGTTGGCTGGTCTGAGCAGGTCTCCAGACATCAGGTTGAAGCCCACTGGTGGGGCCCGGGCCCGCATTCGAGAAGCTTCCGGGCGAATTCTGAACGTTCGGCGTCCCCCAGTAATAACCACCCTGCGCTTGTCCTGTGGCGGGCCCACGAGCATGCATCTGTTTTGCGTGTGGAGAGAGTTCGCTTGTCGTGTTTGACTGGCCATGAAGAGAGACTCCAGAGTTGGCCAGTTGAGAATTCGGTGTTGGGCTAAAAGGAGCAGTTTGGACGACCGGGTTTATAACTGATGCAGCAGAAGAAAGAGTCCCCATATTTGGTATAACTGGAGTAGGAGATGAAAGCGGTCCATTTACACCAATAGGTGTTTGATTAATTTTCCCAGTTAGAACACTCCTTTCTTCCTCATGCCAACCTGAATTATTAACTTTACCTTGTTTTGGAGTTGGGGAAGGTAGATTTGTGGTGTCATTTCCGCGCCACTTCTCGGCAGACAGTCTTGGCAGGGATCCTGAGTTTTGATCCATAATAATTGATCTCTCCTTATTATCTGTTAAATTAATATTGTCAACAACTGGCAACTCTTTGGAAAATTTTCCTATCAAAGCATCGGCTAGAGGCATCGAGTTATCTTCCTTTTCGGTCACTCTCCATATTTTTAAATCAGCAGGGAAATAACCAGTATTGTTCCATTTACGAAGCTGTACCATAGAAAAGGGTCCTTGCACTTTTCCAGAAGGGTCTTTATAATGCCACATTTTTTCAGATTCGTTTATCTTGACAGCATTTTCAACTGCTCCAGCTGAAAGAGGTGCATGTGAGGCTACTGTAGAAGGTGTAGCATCAGGAAATGATTCGAACCGGGACACAGGATGCGGAGACCGTTCACCCAACTCAGTATTGCTGACAAAATTTTGCTTCGCTAATAAGTTACCAGATTCCTCTCTCTCTTTCTCTTTCTCTAAATTCCAAGAATTTTCATTAACTATCTCACCGATATGACTAGGATTGATAGAAAAGCTACTGCCAGAAGCATATTTACTTGATTCCCAAATTTTATTTGTTGGTTTTGTAGGATTGTCGCTTCCAGGGGAAATCGGGGCCCTTCCTCTCCTGCTAATTCCTTTAGATCTCATGAAAGCATCTACAAGAGGAAAAGATGGATGCACAATCAGGGTAAAACGATAGCTTATAGGATTTTGAATATCAAGTCATAAAAAATATGTAAAGGACCTCTTCTGCTGTCTTCATTTTCACTGTCATTGTCTTCAGATTCATAACTCGGGTCCATCTTTGGGTCAGCATGTATGTCTGGGATTTCATCAAGTCTACGTCTTCGCTCTTCAGGGGTCTTCAAAAGCTGTAATTTCTCCACACATTCTCTAAGCGTGATACTCAGTCAAAGATAATCAAGAGAATAAATTCACGAAAGGAACACACTAATCGTCATGTTTATAGTAAATAGTACTAATAAATAAACTACAAACATAACTTTACGATGAATTCTTGAATCAGGAACAGAGTAATATTTAAAAATATTCACCATTTTCTGCATGTTTCACCTCAATATTTAAAAGTAATATCATTATCTAACAATAGGCCGGAAGTAGAAGTGGTTTTAGAAAAATACAAAACTAAATACTCCCTCCGTTATATGTTTTCCATTTTGGGCATCAACTCTAAGAAGTTACCACTAGATTATAATTTTTTATATTAGTGGGTTCAACTAAATATCACTACTTTATTTATAAAATACCAATAATATACTACAACATCACCATATCTCACTCCACACAAAATATCATTTATCTTAATCTATGTGCCCAAAAGAAACGTCAAATTCTCCGTGTGATGGAGGGAGTATTAAGTATCGACTAATTCTCAAAAATAAGGAAATGGAGACAGATCTCTTAGGCTGAAAACTCAAATGATGGATAATAGAAAATAACAATCAACAAAAGGATATTCCTTCCGACGGCCTAAATCACTTGCTCGATCACGAAGATGGCTCAGCCGTAAAACCTCTGATTCTAGCCACTGCATAAGGCCATGAGAAAATAAAAGGAACGTGATTTAATATGACATCACACATTCGTCCACATATGTAAAAAGATATAAACCAGGAATTTTAAAAGTCCAGTTAATATTAGCATGTGTAAGGAAAGTCACATTTGGAACATTTCAGATTCAGATACAGAATCATCCTTATACACATATTTCTTTTCAGTTGATGAAAATATATGATGATGTGATCCATTTCAATAATAAATAAATAAACCCATTTGCAAAAGATTAGTCAAAGGTAGACATACGTCATTGACTCTGGCATTCTGGATTTCCACGGTTTTGTCAAGAATCTCACCCTACAAACCATGAAAAGTTAACAGAAATATCCACTTGACGCTGAAATTACACAAACAGAAGTATGGGCATTATTTACCACGGTCAGACGGCTAATGAGACCACATTTGATACTCTGTCGAAGACGCTTGCATTCTTCCTGTAGAAGTTCAAAAAAATAAAGTACAATTGAGTTCAAAAAGAACTTTTCCTTGAACCTCCGTAGTCATGGCCAATAAAATAACACTGATAGAATAAACTGATTAATTTGTAACATAACTGAACAAGTACTAACGTTCGTTGTCATCACACGCATCTGAGAAGTAAAACTGAAATAGAAACTTAAGAACTATGGAAGGAACCTTCAACTTAACTTTATTCATGAAAAGGCTGATCACCTATCTAATGAACTCTTCATTTTCTAAAGTGTACATCAAAGTGTTTTTGTCAAGGAATCTCTTAACAAATTATTTTCAAGATCAAAGCTTTTCAAACCAAAAGCATAATGTCAACTTTTCAATAATTCTAGACTTGATATAACAGGGAGAGACCCAATTAGCTTTAATATTATGTTACTTGGGGCCTTTTTGGTTGTTTTGTTTTACGTTTCCTTTTCTTCAACCTGTTCAATTCTATTAGAAGTGTATAGAACATGTACACTAGTGGATGAAAAATAGAAACCATAGGTTGATCGCTATCACCTCAGTGAACTCTTGATTTGATATTGTATCAATTGATATGATCTCAGTCTTGTCAAGGTTTAAAATTTCCACCATAGTGTCAGTGCTCTTTTTGCCAATTTTGTACGGCTCCGCTCCTTTGCTTGTGCCTGCAAAACAAAGTGCCCAGAAACGGTAATAATAACTTCAATTACAATTTTTATTTGGAACACACACAAACAGTAATAAAAACTTCAGTTACAATTATATATGTGTTAGGAGAAATAGAAAATTGAATGGGGAAGGCTGCTGGGTAAATACCACAAAAAGCGTAGTGTGGATTTTGACTTTCTATAAAAGTGTTTTGAGTATTACAAAATGTTTGGTGCAAGTGCTGTTTGATGGAAACCCAGCATAAGCAATAAATGAAATTTCTCCAAAATGGAATTCGGTAGAAGTTGCAGATTATAAAAGCCCATTTAGGTAAGGACAAATAAAATCTTACTACATAATATAGTAAGATAATTAGAAAGTTCTTACCTACAACTGGAACTAATCTATACAAATCTTGCTTCTGGTTACTTCCAGAGATCCTTATTCGTACAAAAGTCCCAACGACTTTATCACGGAACATTTCCGCATCTTCAAGAATATCCTCCATCAGCTTTCGTCGCAGGTAAATCAAACCAATGTTGTGCATGTCAATAGCCGCATAATCATCAAGATTAGATTGAGGACCCCGATCACTCTTCTTGCGCGATTTACGTTTCCTATCTTTCACACCCTTTGTCATAGGGTCAGCATTCCCATCAACATCTAACAGGTTATTTTCAGTATCAACAACACTCCCTTGAAAATCATCATTCTGCTCATCTCTCACAAGAAAATGAGACTCAAGAAGTTTCAACATTTCAAAATGCCCAACTCTCGGTTTACCAAATAAATTCTCAAGTCTTGCATCACATATTATTTGACTTTTCCGACGAGGGTCACGCAATTTGTTTCTTTTTATATACTCGAGCAAAAGAGCTTGAACGTCAAACTGCGATAGAAAAGTTGTGTCCCCATCTCTCATGTGCGAAACAAATTCAAGTAGCTCCTTTGATGCCCACTCAGAGTTGTTCCCAGCCGCAAAACCCAAATCATATTCTCTGGAGAGGGCCTTAGATTGTTTCCTTGTCTTTCTTCTTTTAGGTCTGATAGTTTCTATATTTTCAATAGAATCGCCTGAACCAGATCCTCTGTCATTAGTATCAGCATGTGATTTCGATGATTCTCGTTTGCTGGGACCAGGAGATATGTCGGCTCCCTTCCATGAGTTTTTGGCCTCGGCAATGTCAACTGACGAAAGTGATAGCTTGGCTTTTAATTCAATGTAATAATCCTTAAAGAGATACTCCCAGCTACTTCTATCATTAAAATCTATTTGAGTCTGCATTGTCAATAAGAGCAGCAAGAAAACAATTAGAATACTGTTGAAGCTTAATAATAAATGACAAGAGAAAGAATTTACAGCACTAAGTCAACATTATTGACCAAAATTTTAAAGTTCAATGTAATCAGAAGCAACTGATAAGTAAAACTGAAATAGAAACTTAAAATGATCGGCTAATGAGTTGATCAGAATTGATTAATGGTGTGTGTCATGTGCGAGGGATATATGTATACAGAGAACATGAACTTAAACAGAAGTAAAATCTAGAACAAAGTAATGACAACAGTAGAGTAAGCATCCAATGTAGATCACAATTTTGTCCAATCTTACCCCTAGAAGAAGGAAAGGATCGATAAGAAAAAGAACAAATTTCAATAGACAGTTCGGAAAGTTGAATAAATGGTATGATATGGGTCAGTGGATGAAAAATAACTAAAACCCACAAGGAGATGTGAAGAATAATTGAGGAAAGCAACATTGCTCAAGCAAAATTTTCAAGTTAGGCCTATCACATGACTGCATTCTTAAGACTTCACATTAGGATTAGGTGTTGAAGAAACAAATTGGCTCAAATATATACAAGTGATTTTTCAACACCAAGATATGAATCAAACACCAACTGAAGCTCAAAATCCAAAATAATTACGAGGTACGCTTTCAAAATCAATTGTTTCCCAAGCCAACAATTGGTCATTCCACTACATTCTCTGACAATTCACCAATGCCACCAAGCTCCAATAAAGTGCATCATTGGAAAAAAATTGTCTCAAACAAATGCACTAATATGAAATAGAACAAGAAAACCTGAATCAAACATGGTTCAAAATAATTATATAATTAAGATTCATCAATGATAACCTGAAATGGTATCAACGTCAAGATAAAACAATAACGGTGGTGTAAATCTCTTGATATATAACAACATTATTAAAAGCAATCTCAAACTTTGGGTTCATATGTTACTCAGACCGCGTCAGAAGCACAAACAGAGGAGGGTGGTGAGAGGAGAAGAAGGTCATGGAAGCACGTACATTTTCATTTCCCTGTTCATTGTTCTCAATAAGCTTAACAGTTTTCATGCATGTCTCGCAAAAACCTTTATTCCCCCGGACACATAAGATAGTTGCATCTTTAGTGCAACTCTTGCACAAGGAGAAAGTACAAGTGTAACACATGTAACGGGCATTCTTCTCACAAATGCTACACAAATGCCAACCTGAAAACAGGAAGAAAAAAAAGTTTTGTATTAGGGTGGAAAAAACTTTATTTCTTCATTTCTTAAATTAAACCTACCCAAAGTATCTATTTAGCTCCCGAAACTTAGTCCAGTATGCAATGAGTTAATTCAAACACATCAACAGAACAACTAACTTAATATGACAAAATAATTAGTTTGCATAAAATGTTCCATAGAGTTCTGCTTAGGACATAAAGGAATGACGATAATTGATAGACATGGCTTGAAATCACAAACGAAGTTTAACATCAATCTCAAGATGACGTCTATAAGAAACACAAGACTAACACAGTATGAGTGAGCTCAAGTTCAGGTGAACATTAAATCCAAGCCTAATAACACAAAAAACAAAATAGGGTTTGTTACATTGTTTTTTGTAATACTTTTGGTTGAATTAACTCATTTATGTTGTTACTAAGTTAGTATTTTGTAATATGTGTGATTGAATAAACTCATTTGTATAACACGGTTGTCTTCTGTAATACTTTTGAACGAATAAATAGTTGTTGGTGTGATTATTGAACTTTGTGAAAAAAATGTCTGGTATATGCAAATGTAAGTCTTACGTTAAAAGTTGACCCTATAGATGAGTGATAAATATTCTAAGCATATGGATCACTTTGGGTACATATTAGGATTGGGTGGGGTGGAAAACTCACGACTATCATTCAAGGTCGTTAGTGAAACAACCAAATCCTCCATTTTTTTTTAACTTATAAAGAACATGATAGTTCCAAAGAATGCCAAGATCCCCTAGCATATCCCAATTTTCTTCAATTTATAGTAATGCAAATCTCCCAATTAGTCAATTATCACGGTGAGTTAAGTTCCTACGATAATTGACACCCTTCAATGCCTCAGCACATGCTTTGCACATTTAACATTGATCAGCTGCTGAGGCCTTTAATCCTCTTACATATAAATTAATATTAATGATGCCATCAAGAAAGACCAGCCATTATGATTTCCCATCAGCCTCTAATCGCAGTTCAGACAGCATTTAAAATCTTCTCTTTCCAATTGTCACTATTCATCATGATTTTAAAGCCTCACAGTCATAATGAGGAAACCACACAAGGAAAGTTACCTGGTAGCAGTAACCTATTAATGTAGAAGTTGACCATGTAAATGTAACAAACTTAGCTTGCTTTAATATATCATATCAAATTCCAAATTGCCACAGATGCTATGAGTATGCAGCTACATAAACTGGAGCTAACAAAATCATGATATGTAGACATGTTAAAGACACAATGCCATTACTCATTAGCATGTATAAACTTTGCTCCCTAAACTTTGCTAAGTATACATGGAACACAGAGTATAGAACTTCACAATAAGATATTTCAAGTAAGATTTCTTTCCTCCACCGCTTACAATGTGCTTGAAATTGAACTTCCATGACACACAATATGTAATGCTAATAATAAAAACCTGACATACATATTGCAATCTTTAAAAAATCGTTAGCAAGCCCATACATTTGAAATTTTGGGTGGGCAACAAATGATCACAGAAAAAACGGCATCGACATGTCCTATATGTTGAAGTTATTACAAATGAAACGCAACTCATAGTAAAGGTACAAAATAACACATCTAGAGGATTAGTAGCAGGTACAATATTTAAAAGCATCCATAAACAATCATCAAAATTCTAAATGATTCCAAAGTTAGACACATGTGGCACATACCACAGTTCCAGCGACCCTTAGATTTGAAAAATGCCTCATCTCGATTGACGCATGAAGGATGATAGGCCTTCGGGCAACCTCTGGGAATCCATAAACGGATTTCAATCAGTTAGAAAATAAATAATATATGTACATACAAGGTCATGTTGGTACTTCTTAGAAAATATTCAAAATAAATCATCAAAGTCATCTAAAAAGATTTACCTGCGGTCACATAGCACTAGTTCCCCCCCATCAAAGCATATGAAGCATACATCTTCTCCCACTGCCTTTTTTGATGACGACCTTGTTGCCACCATGGAATTTGATGGACTTTTTGACAACTTCCCTCTCTTCCGCTTCCCACCTGAAGATTTCTCGGAATCCGGAATATCCATTTCAGTATCTTGTATCCCTGTCTCCACCTCTGTAGCTATTGCTTCATCTTCCTCTTCTTCTAAAGCAGCCGGTGAATCATACAGTTCATGACTGGGCTCATCCGCATCATCACTGTTTGTTTCCTCTGTATCCATCTTGCCATCATCATCTGGGGATTTATCATCCATCACCACAGTATCATCTGCAGTAACAACTTCAGCATCTGCCAATGGAGCCTCCTTTAACACATCATTAAACTCTAACTCGGCTTCCGTCTCAGTTTTTTGTTCAATGTCCTCTTCTGGATCCTCTTCTAGAAGGCATTCCTCTTTAGGTACTGCATTCTTATTTTCTTCACTATTCACAGGCTCGTCTAACGTGGGATCCCCCAATAAATCCATACTCATGCTCTCATGCTCCATTATCTTGGTTGCAGATATCAAACCCTCCTTGGTGTCTTCAACACGAGTACTTGATTCGGGAATCTGCTCTTGTTCACGTGTACCAACTGCGCGTGCATTTACTTCAGTTATCATCTTCACATCCGTTTCATCTTCTGTGATTGGTATATCCTCAGTAATCATGGCATCAGGTTTTTTCTCTTCAATGCCCACTACTTTTTCAGTAATCACATCATCGGTTTTTTCTTCTTCACTGGCCACTGCTTTTTCAGCATCCCAAACTTCTGAACCACTTACAGCAGCATCAACCTTCTCTTCATTTACTATAGCACTCGCTGCTACGGCCACCGCATAATTTTCTACCACACAACTGTCCACTGTCTGATTCTCCACTTCCACTGCTGCTTTATTATTCTTCACATCGCTCACTTGCCCCTCAGCTTTATCATCGAATGCCCCCATCCCAATCATTTGAATTTCAGATACCTGTTGAGTATCACCTACGTCAACTACTTGAGTGAAGTCTTGCTCAGCTTTCATTTCAAGTTTTGCCTCCGGTTGAGAAACAACCATCTCCGATTTGGCATCAACTTCATGTGTGAAGTCTTCTATTGATTCTGTTTCTAATTTCAGCTCAGCTAACGATTCATCTCCCATGGTCTCTATTTTTGGTTGAGTATGCATCGGCCTCTCCCCTGAATCAGTAACCACCGCCTTCTCCCCTTCAGCATCACCAAATCGGTCGGATTCTTCATCAGGTTTTGTCTCGATAGGGGGAACCTCACTTTGGGCGGAAGTAGTTTCACCACCACCTTCCTCTGCCGCTGCCACCTCATCGGCCACAACCGCCGGAGATTCATTCATCTCTGCCATGGCATTCGAGATTAATTCTGTGTCCACCGTTTCGATTCTTTCTCCATCAGCACTGTGACTCGAATCAGCCAATTCCGAAATCGCCCCGCATTTCTCTGCGGTTCCCGATTCTTTGTCTTCTTCCATTTCTGGTTTGAAGGGTTTATTCACGTCGGATAAAGAATCTCCGTCGCCCATCATGGGCATCCGATCCTCTGGTTTCCTTTATTCAAAACCCTAACCCTAATTCCTTTTTCTGTGAAACGTCGAACGATAATTGAAAATAATTTGTGAAATCTCCAATTTCAAACTTGAGGTTTGAGGGGATAAAAATTCAAGGATTTCAGTTTCTGGTTTTTCCTCTTTCTTTGATTTTTCGTTAATTGGGATATGGCAGGGACTGAAAAAAAGAGGGTTTTTGTTATGAGGAGGGAAGTAGAGTAAGTTTTCGCCGGTACACCAATAGGTCCTCCCTCAATTGAGCGATCGGAAAATGGGCTAAAAAGAAAAATTATATGTAAGGCCATTGATAATGGGCTTATGGAGAATGAAGTTTGTGTCCGGCCCAATATATATTTAACTAAGCCCAATTTACACACACATGATCTTTTTCTAATGAAAAAATATTGACAAATAATTGTGAGACATGAAAAATGAAAAATGATGAAATCTATACATATATAATTTTATTAGGATTCACTGTGGACCAATAGTAAAGCAATAATAATACTGTGTTCACACGATAAATTATAAATAAAAAATTTATAAATTATAGTTAGTAATATTATTAAACATATTTAAATTATTATATATAAATTTTAAATAATAATTTGAAATTATATATTTTTGGTAATAATAATTAATTATTATCTTAAATATATACATTTTTTTTAATATTCTTTTTTTTCTATTAATATTAATTTAATTTCAATTAATCATATATGATAAAAATCAATATCTTCTTATTTTTCAATCCAGTTAAAAAAAATAATCAAACTTTTTAATTATTATGTTCTTTAATCCATTCTTTAATCGTATATTAATTTAATGTCCTTTTTTATTTTTCTGAAAATTGAATTAATTATGTTCGACTAGATTTTTTTTTAATTTTTTGTTTATCCCTAATTCAGTTATGTTAAATTTGTTTTGCAGGTTAACATACTTATATTAATATAATTGCATTTCTGTCATCTCATGGCCTTCATGTTCACCAAGTAAATTTGGATTTTCCCTAGCGGTTTTAGGTATTTGTCGGATGCGTTTGACACTCCAGAAATGCAGAGAAGAGAAACTCCTCTTCCACCAGATCAGAGGTTTCTCGATCGGGTAGGATGAGACGAGAAACTCCTCTTCCACCAGATCAGAGGCTCCTCGATCGGGTAGGATGTAAGATCAATGCAGAGAAGATAAACTCCTCTTCCACCAGATCAGAGGCTTCTCGATCGGGTAGGATGAGACGAGAAACTCCTCTTCCACCAGATCAGAGGCTCCTCGATCGGGTATGATGTAAATCGAGTGATGCGCCCGAGTAGCAGACACATGTGGGAGAGAGCCAATAGGTCTCATACAAGGACTAACTTCATAATATTTCAATGACAATTAGCCATAGCCAATAGGTCTCATACAAGGGCTAACTTCATAATATTTCAATGAAAATTTGTCATATCCGAGATTCGAACTCTGCGTCGTCGAGGAAGTACACCAACATCACCACAAACCTTACCACCCGGCTATCGTAGTGTTTGAAAATAATAAAAATTTTATAATTGTGATAATGGTTAATAATGAGATTAATACGAATTTACAAATTTAAGTGTTAAATAAAATAATTTGTTAGTCCATTAATAAATTTTTGGCCAAAATAATTGGAAAATAAATAAAATTTTAGATTATTTCAAATAATTAAATCACGTGCATCGCACGGGCAGTGGTACTAGTTTAAGTATAAAACTTCATTATTAATAGATTAATATAGATATATGTTCGAAATTTGCACATGATATCGGTGCTCACAACTTAAATATATATATATATATATATATATATATATATATATATATATATATATATATATATATATATATATATATATATATATATATATATATATATATATATATATATATATATATATATATATATATATGTAACTATTTCGTGCAAAAATTATAGGAGAAACTAGTACCACTTCCCGTGTGATTTATTTAAAATTGAAATAATCTAAAATTTTATTTAGTTTTCAACGTATTTCGCCAAAAATTTATTAATGGACTAAAAAATTATTTTATTTAATAATCGAACTCTCACTTAAATTTGTAAACTCGTATTAATCTCATTATTAACCGTTATCTCAATTATGAAAATTTTATTATTTTCAATGATTACGCCTATTTGATGTAATTTTTATTATGTAAACTTTTTGGGGCATAGGCGAGTGGTAAGGTTTGTGGTGATGTTGATGTAATTCCCCAACGACACAGAGTTCGAATCTCGGATATGACAAATTTTCATTGAAATATTATGAAGTTAGTCCTGGAATTAGACCTATCGGCTCTCTCCCACATGTGTCTGCTACTCGGGCACATCTCTCGATTTACATCATACCCGATTGAGGAGCTTCTGGTATGATTGGAGAGGAGTTTCTCGTCTCTGCATTTCTCGAGTGTCAAACGCATCCAAACATGAAGGGGATGAGATGACAGAAATGCAATTATATTAATATAACGAATGTTAACCTGCAAAACAAATTTTACATAACTGAATAAGAGATAAACTAAAAATTAAAAAAAAAATCTAGTCGAACATAATTAATACCTTTACAATTTGATTCAGGAATTGCGAAAAAATCATAATTAATACATAAAATTAAAAAAATCGAGAAAAAAAATGAATGAATAGAAGATAGTATACATGTAAATCGATACAATGTTCAGAAAAATAAAAAAGGACATACGAAACCAGATTATAGCAAGAGAAAATAATATACCTATAAAGTTTGATCAATTTAATTTTAACTCGAGTGAATTAGGGAATAGGAGAATATCGATTTTTATTAGATATAATTAATTGAAATTAAATTGATATTAATGGAATAAAAAATATTTTTGAGAAGAGAAATAAAAACGTATATATTTAAAATGATGATTAATTATTATTACCAAAAATATATATATTTAAATTACTATTTAAAATTTATATATAATTTAAATATACCTATAATATTACTATTTAGAATTTATAATTTTTTATTATAATTTATAGTGTGAATATAACATTATTATTGATTTTCTATTGGTACACGTGGGATTAGTGGATCCTGAAATTATATATATATATATATATATATATATATATATATATAGATAAGAGAGAGCTCAAATAAAACAATTAGTTTTTTTTTTTTGTATAGGTCAATTGCAATGTCTTGGGATTCGAACCAAGGACCTCAAGTCCCCAATTCAAGTGCTCAATCAACTGAGCTAACAAACATTGAAAAAAAAAAAGTCCAAATAAAACAATTAGTTATGGTATTGGTAGGTAACATGGATTGGTGCATGTGAATTTTAACTGTCTCTACGACACTACCGCACGTGTCGGCGCTTTTTCACCGCCCGTCACCCGTGAGCACCCAAATGTGACAACAAATAAAAAGCAAGCACACCCATCCAACTTTATAAAATTTTGTAATTTGATTATTCCCTCACGGGTGGTGACACACACTCCTTTTCGACTTATATTTTCCCAAGATTTTGGAAATTTATAAAAAAAATAATTTACAAATAATTTGAAATACAAATTACTCATTCGATCTCGAAAAAGAAATAAACACTCGATCCTATTTTTATCTTAAAATATATTTAAATAAAAAGGAAAGTTGGTTTATGTATTTATAACTTACAACCCACTAATTTTAATTCACAATTTAATGTTCATGTTTTTTTTTATAATTATAAAAAAATTAAAATTGTTAATTATTATAATTGTGACGATCCGTTTATTTTATTAAATAAATAAAATACAACTATTAATTTATAAAGATCTCAAGAGAGCGAGATTTAATTTTTCAAACTCCACATCGACATAACAAATTTTTCAACGGTTATAATGTTTAAATAATATTAAATGCATTTTATTAAATTGGAATTTCAGTCCATAAGTATTAAACTAAAGTGTTTAACACGTATCATCAACAAGCTATTTTAATTACTTAATTTTTATTCTAAAAATTCGAGTATGGTTATTACATTATACTCACCTTAAAAAATGTTTTCTCCTCGAAACTTAGTTCAACTTAAAAAATGTTGAAAGCCAACTAAAATATGTAATACATAAGTAAACAAGCTATTTAAATTAAAAGAAATTATTTAAAAAATTTAAGTGATTAGATTCTACTTACCTTATAATTTTTTTTTTCAACATTGATACAATTATCACATAACAAATACCACAATCATGACCATCAACCAATCAAATATTCAAAATCAACATTGATACAATTATCACATAACAAATAACTGAAAAAGAACAAATTATCGGAGTAACGAAGATGTCTGGCGTGATTTATACTCATAACATGATTTTTAAACTTGTAAATTTTGAAAGTTTGAACACAGGTCGAGAGAACCGATTTTAAAATTATGAGCACTGATCCATTTGTCACGCCCCATTTTATTTTATTAAATAAATAAAACATAATTATTAATTTTTAAGGATCTCCTTAAAAGCGCGCAATTTATTTTTTTCAAACTCCACGTCGACATAACAATTTTCCAACGGTAAAAAGTTGAAATAATATTAAATGCATTTTATTAAATTAGAAGTCCACTCCATAAATATTGAACTAAAATGTCTAACACCTAAGCAACAAGCTATTTTAATTAGTTAATTTTTATTTTAAAATTTTGTATTATTACAATAATACCTTTACTCATGTGTAGTTTACTTTTAATTCTAATTATAATATTTATGTGCTCTTATTTAAATAAAATATTTGTCAATGCCTTATATATATCAAATTTACCCTTATTTTAAAATTCAAATTTATCAAAATATTTTAATTATAAGTGTTTTATTTTTTAATTTAAAAATACATTTTTTTTATCAAAAGTAAAAAAATGGAGTATCATTTCTAAATTTTGCACTCGAAAAAATGGTCACCCGCACAATTTTTTTTTATTGTTTTAAGACAGAAAGAGTATATGTATTCATGATAATATATTTATAAATTAAGAAAAATAAATAATTTAAGTTTAAAAATTATAGTAAAATTAAATAAGTAAATGTTTATTTTGTAAGAAATAAAAAAGTGAAACATTTGAATTTTTTAAAGTTTACTCACAACAAATTAGTTTATTAATTTATAAACTCATCTTTGCTTCTAATTTTATAATGAAAATAAATAAATAAAGTATTAAAAATTGTAAAATGAAAACTAGGGGAAAAAATGATCTACTCCTATGTACCTATAAATACGTTAAACCTCTTCAGTAACCGTACCAATTGTATAGGGGTTTTACTTCACTGAGTCATTACGCCCCTTCAAGTTCCTGACGAACTATACCCTCTAAAATTCCACACTACAAAAACCGCACATCACTTCACCCTCTCGAACCGGAGAGAATTCGCCATGGGAACACACTCCCCACGTTTTCTTCTGGTAGCACTACTCTCACATTTCCCCATTTTCGCGTCCAGCTATCACGATTACGCCGACGCGCTCTCGAAATCGATCCTGTTCTTCGAGGGCCAGCGTTCGGGGTACTTGCCGCCGGACCAGCGCATGACGTGGCGCGGCCACTCCGGCCTCGGAGACGGCTGGTCGGAGTCGGCGGATCTGACCGGCGGCTACTACGACGCCGGCGACAACGTGAAGTTCAATTTCCCGATGGCGTTCACCACCACGATGCTGGCGTGGAGCGTGGTGGAGTTCGGGGACACCATGCCGCCGGCGGAGGTGAGGAACGCGCTGGTCGCGATTAGGTGGGCCACGGATTACTTATTGAAGACGGTTTCCAGACCTAACCGCATTGTCGTCCAGGTAAAGTAACAATCGATCTATTGCCATAAAAAAAAAAAAAATCATTCTCTCCCTTGCTCCTTGCTCCGTTTATTTTTATGGAATATTGAGTGATTATTTATTTTCAATACACTAATCATATTGGATTTTTTTGTTCCTGATTAATAAGACCCCATAACATGTGACACTTATTAGACTAAAGAACACTTGCAATCCTACATTGATACTTCATTGCCCCTATATATTCCTACGGATGCATAAGTACTTCATTGTCTCCATTCCGAAAATTAAAAAATAACGAAAGTTATATTCAAATTGTATATAGATGACAATGTGTAATTTCTTGCAAAGAACAATAATGATATAATTTCATGTGAATAATAGTAGTAAACCTTAAATGTGATTAATGGGGGGTAAAAGTGGAATAGTGTATTGTAGGTAGAACTTAATGAAATGTGAAGGCCCAAGGAACATGACCCATGGGCCATGGGTATGTGAGTAGGTGTGGTGCAGGGAAAAATTGTCAGGTCCTTGACCCGTGGAGCATTGAGTTTGTCTGTTTCTTCCATTTCCTTGGCCCCACTCATCTTATGCATAAATTATAAATTAATCCCCCATGAAATGTTTAAATAATGTTGAATTTCAATTTTTTTGATTTAGTGAATTAATGTGTTTTGGTTGCACACTTATAGATTGGTGATCCAATTGTGGACCATAACTGTTGGGAAAGGCCAGAGGACATGGACACAACCAGGACTGTCTACGCAGTCGATGCACCCAACGCAGCATCGGACGTGGCCGGAGAGACGGCTGCAGCCTTAGCTGCCTCCTCCATCGCATTCAGGTCATCCGATCCAAGCTACTCCGAGACCTTGTTACGAACCTCCGCACGAGTTTTTGAATTCGCAGATACTTACAGAGGTGCCTACAGCGACAATTCGAACATCAAAGACGGGGCGTGCCCTTTTTACTGCGATTTCGATGGATATCAAGTACTAATAAACATTCTAAACATTTTACAGAATAATCAATGATCAGCTTGTTCTGATTAAACATTTTTATTTACTCTAAATGGACAGGACGAATTGCTGTGGGGAGCGGCATGGCTAGGACGGGCGTCGCAGGATAACTCCTACCTCGACTACTTACAGAACAACGGTAAAACATTAGGCGCCGAAGATAACATTAACGAATTTGGATGGGACAACAAGCACGCCGGTCTAAATGTGCTCGTTTCCAAGGTTAACATCGATAAAACCTATTTCTAGTTGTTTTATATCAATAGTCACACTCAATTTAAGAAAATAATTATTTTTACTTTTTCATTTATAAAAAACGTATATACCTTTACCTTTACCGAAATATTTTTTTAAACACTATTCTCAACTATATATTTTATTAATTTAAAATTTCATTTTTACCTTTTAACTTTCTCGTCAAAAAATCAATATTAACATTCTTACTGCATGCAGGAGGTATTGGAAAACAACATCTACTCTCTCCAATCGTACAAGTCATCGGCCGACAGCTTCATGTGCACGTTGATCCCACAATCCACCTCGTCCCACATCGAGTACACTCCCGCCGGCCTCATTTACCGGCCCGGCGGAAGCAACTTACAGCACGCCACCACCATCTCTTTCCTCTTACTCGTATACGCAAACTACTTAGAAAACTCGTCCCCTTCCCAAACCATGATCAACTGCGGTGACATCAGCATTAGCTCATCGACCCTCAGGCGGATAGCTCGGAGTCAAGTGAACTACATTCTCGGGGAGAATCCAAAGGGAATGTCGTATATGGTCGGATACAGCCAAGTGTATCCGAAAAGGGTTCATCACCGCGGATCGTCGATCCCGTCGACTAAGGATCATCCGGAAGTTGTAAAGTGCAAAGAGGGTTCGGTTTATTTTAACTCGTCGGACCCTAACCCTAATGTGCTGGTGGGGGCAGTGGTGGGTGGGCCTGGGGAGGATGATGAGTATGAGGACGATAGGGTTGACTTTCGGAAGTCAGAGCCGACGACTTATATAAACGCTCCGTTTGTTGGCGTTCTTGCGTATTTTGGGGCTAATCCGAATGGCAATTAGAGTGTGGTGGGAATTGTAAATAGGTTTACACATAGGATTTGTTTGGCTTACAATAGCTCATTGGAAAGAGCTGAACAAATTCTACTACTCTTGAATTCTAAAGTTATGGTTATAGTTGTTGATGAATGTCACGTGACAACATTTGTTGGTTGTGGGCCATTGATTTCACACATCACCTACCGGATCTGAATGAAATGCACCAAAAATATTAAGTTGATCACCTACCTTCAACTTTATAATTTCACGGGCATTAAGTTGAGGTGTCGAATTTAGTCCGTTTTGATCAAACACAACTTTAAGTAGCTACATATCCACAATTTTGAACCACACCATGGATACATTAAGACTCTTGAAAGAACATTGTGGTGGGTGGACATGGCGTAGTTGCATAACCAATGTTGTTAAAATAGAGCAAGTAATTAATATTCGAAATTTATACTACTCTTGCTTGTTCCATAAGAAGGATTTATTTTTATTTTTTTTAATTTCAAACAACACTAGTGCTATTCTCTTAGTTCTCTAAGACATATAGAGCAGTAATTTTTATATATTGGAAACTAAATTTAGCATGTTTTATTGGTTATATAGACTTATAAAACATGAGTCCATGACAATCAACAATTCCGTTGTAGTCTAGTTGGTTAGGATACTCGGCTCTCACCCGAGAGACCCGGGTTCAAGTCCCGGCAACGGAATATTTTTTTTTCCCCATTTTTGTTTGCTATCAGCGTTGATCGAACGAACCCTAGTTTTTTTTTTCGTTTGTTTCGAGATTCATCATAGAATAATAACGGTTCATGGGCGATGATCGAACGAAACCTGGTACGGTTTTGTTGTATTGATTTGTGTTTGCCGTTTATAGAAAAATTGGGCTTCGAATTCTTGCTCCTCGAAGGCCGAAAACAGAAGTGAAGAAGTCGAAACACGCAGCAGCAACGGCCACCGGCGTAATCTTCCAGCGCCGAATTAAAGGTTTGGACTTTGATGTTTTTATACTCCAGTAGGTTCAGGTGGATATATTTTACTCTTTTTGATAATTTTCTAGAATGTAGTTTCAGCTGAAATACAGTATGATGTTTTTAGTGATGAAATATGAGCTTGTTTTGGTCTATCAATTCCTCTGATTTGAATAGGTAAATTTATATTCTCGTCTCCCAGACTGTAAGATCGAACTTTTTTGCTTTGACTCGTGCTGCCTGGAGTGTTTGATTTTTGTTTCAAGGATCAAACTTTTGGATTTAATTCTGTTTAATTATCATGGTACATATATTCGACTATTCAGTCTATTTGTATAGTATAGTTCAAGCTGGATGATATGATATGATATCAGACTAACGCAAAATCACCCTCACTGTGGTAATTCAACATCCGAACTTTGTTTCATCAGCAAATGTTATATATTCATGCCCTGTGTTAATTTTTTCATCTTTTGTTTTTAAATGTTTTGTGACAGGTTGATGTAATCGAACCTTACCCGAGTCGTTCACAGCACTAATTCCAATGGCATTACCTCTTAGAAAGCTCAACGACCAGAAATTTACGTGAAGGTTGGAAGGAAGCGTTTCGTGTCATTATAGGTGTTGATGGAGTCAGCAGTGGAAAGCCATCTCCTCAAATGTAAACGAAATAAGTTAAAACCTGATCCTTTTTCATTTTGATTACCCATTTTTTTGTCAGGTGTTTTAGCTCAACTTATTATTTTGTTTAGGCTAAACCTTACATTTAGTGTTTGCAACTACACATCTTGCTTTTATTGTACGTAGTTGTACAGACCAACTTTCCGTCTCTTGAAAGACAGAAATATAACCGAGGAATCACTTGAAACGCCCCTGTATTTGAAGTCCATGATCCTTATTTGAATACTTGTTTGCAGCATAATATCTTGTTAAGCGACGACTATATTTTTTCGATTAGTCCGAGACTCAGAATTGTTGATGTTGCCGGCTGTGAGCGTAATAGGTGTACTGTTCTATCATGTAACTTTCTGGAACATGCAATTTATATCATATTATTATATTAAAAAAAAAAATACTCCACAATAATAATAAATAAAAAACAATTATCTTTATATTTTCTAATTATCTTTAATTTCGGAGGCGGGTATGGTTCCATACACTTGCACCACGTTCCGCAAGATGCCAAACCAGACAAATCGCCCCAGCCCACATGTCATCCCGTGATTGGCCGAACCTTAACAGCCTCAAACGACACATCTTTTGTCACTTACATATACCACCGAGGAGATAGAGCAGCTATATACATACTACTGTGTGAGAGTGAGTGAGTGAGGGATAAGGTTTCAAACCCAAGTATTATTATCAGCCTTACCTTCATTTTTGATACAGATTCCATAGAGAGCAATGGCCTCAGCTTCCCTCCTCAAGTCATCCCCCGTCCTCGACAAGTCCGACTTTCTCAAGGGCGGCCAATCCCTCCTCCGCCTGCAGCCCCACTCCGCCATCCGCTGCACCCCCAACGCCACCCCGTCTCTCACCATCCGCGCCTCCTCCTATGTCGACGAGCTCGTCAAGACCGCGGTGAGTGTCACAAAAAAATACCTTAAAAAAATTCCATGATAGTAGTAATTTTTTAAAATTATTTGAAAAGTCAGTTCAGGTCCAATAAGTTCAATTCAGTTAGTTTCAGTTCAATTCAGTTAGTTACGGTATTGACAATGCGGTGTAGAAAACTATTGCGTCTCCTGGGCGTGGAATTCTTGCCATGGACGAATCAAACGCGACCTGCGGAAAGCGTCTGGCATCCATCGGGCTTGAGAACACAGAGGCTAACCGACAGGCCTACAGGACGCTCCTGGTGAGTGCACCCGGGCTGGGCCAGTACATTTCCGGGGCTATCCTCTTTGAGGAGACTCTGTACCAATCCACAACTGAGGGCAAGAAAATGGTGGATGTTCTCGTTGAGCAGAAGATTGTTCCCGGTATCAAAGTCGACAAGGTAATTATTATTAAACTAGGATTCTTATGTATCAACTGTGTATGTAACTGGATTTTGGGATTGATCTTGACCAGGGCTTGGTTCCGCTTGCTGGCTCAAACGACGAGTCGTGGTGCCAAGGTCTCGATGGGCTCGCTTCTCGCTCGGCGGCTTATTACCAGCAGGGTGCTCGTTTCGCCAAATGGTATGTTCCTCGATTGGTTTGCGATATATATATATAGTTTTTTTTGAGTTTTTATGTGTGTTGATTTCAGGCGTACTGTTGTGAGCATTCCGAACGGGCCGTCTGCTTTGGCGGTGAAGGAGGCTGCGTGGGGGCTGGCCCGTTACGCGGCCATATCTCAGGACAATGGATTGGTCCCGATCGTGGAGCCCGAAATCCTGTTGGACGGCGAGCACGGAATCGACAGGACTTTCGAGGTTGCCCAGAAGGTTTGGGCAGAAGTCTTCTTCTACTTGGCTGAGAACAATGTGACCTTTGAGGGCATTCTGCTGAAGCCTAGCATGGTGACACCTGGCGCCGAGTGCAAGGAGAGGGCAACCCCGGAAAAGGTTGCCGACTACACTCTCAAGCTTCTCAAAAGGAGGATTCCACCGTCTGTCCCTGGAATCATGGCAAGTTTTTCTTTCTTCTTCTTTTCATCTCTCGTTAATTAGAGTCGAAAGTTGACATATGATGATGATAATGATTTGGGCAGTTCTTGTCTGGTGGGCAATCGGAGGTTGAAGCTACGTTGAACTTGAATGCGATGAATCAAGCTCCTAACCCGTGGCACGTGTCCTTCTCCTACGCAAGAGCGCTTCAGAATACCTGCCTGAAAACATGGGGAGGCCTGCCTGAGAACGTGCAGGCAGCTCAGGAGACTCTGCTTGTTCGAGCCAAGGCCAACTCTCTGGCTCAGCTCGGAAACTACACAGCCGAGGGCGAATCAGAGGAGGCCAAGAAGGGGATGTTTGTCAAGGGCTACAGCTACTAAGGATTTTTATTATTATTACTACTACTTTACTATTGTTGCAAACGCCTGTTTTTGTTTTCATTACATGTACTCCTTTTGACCCTTTATTAATAATAAACCTATAAACCCAAACATAATGTGTGCATAGCTTTGATCAATAATAAATTAATAATATTCCAACTGTATTACTAGTAAATAACAGTGAGGAAGAAAACTAAATACAACTATTTAAAGGGTCCATTACAAACACATAATTTTGAAATTAAGATGAACATGAGACTCTATATACCTAGCGATTTCCTCGACACAAAAATCTTAAAGCAAAGAAGGGAAAGACACCTCTTCGTGTAGTCTTATTAGAGACTTCAAGACTCACAAGTTTTTTTTTTTTTTTTTTTTCTGATTTACATAAGCCAGGTCAACAAACTTCTATCCTTGTACGACCGGTGATTTCTTGGGAATTCTCATGCCTACTATCAGTAAGGACGGAGCTCAAACTGCAGGCAGGCCAAAAATAGAGTCAAGAGTAGAACAGTTTTGACTAGACATCACCTGTGATAAACAACTCAATTAAGATTTAATACAAAATGTACCCTCGAGTTTGAACTAATTACATAAACCCCCAGCTAACTCTCATGATTAAAAGGAATAAGATAAAAGGAACCTGAGATTTTCTTCTGTCTTACAAATTACCCCCAAAACACTTTACATTTATAAAATCCAATAACAACACAATGCATATGTGCACTCTAGGCATATGGGAAAAAAACGGAAGGGGATAGTAAATAGACGTCGGCACAATTTGCAGAATTCATACTACTATTATTATTATTATTATTATTATTAAGTAGCCTTGAAGTAAATAACCTTCTCCTTCATTTATGAAGTAAATTAACAGTATGTGCGTATTTCCTTAACACGAGAAGAAGGAAAACTCACTTGTAATTACCTTCATTACTTATCAGGCTTCACTTTTGAAGTATCCATCTGGAACCATACTAGTTGATCCATGATTGTTGCATACCATATTATCCACCCGTTCCTTCCATGAAATTAGTCAACACGGCGAATTCTCAAAATTACGAAGCCGTAAATATTCAGAAAGCAAACACAAGCAATAATTCTAATTATATACCTGGTTAGTCGGAGCTTGTCTGTACATCCTTTGAGGCCTAGCATTGAGATCAATCAACCTATTCTCCATTTTCCTATCACCATCAACATTGTTGTTCCCAAGTATTTGGTGATAATTATCTTTCGCCCTAAGATCGGATATTTCCCTCTGAGACCTTGGCCCGTCTACACTCCCAGGTTTGTCACCTGGAAACTACAAAACACGCGACTTTTTACAAAAAATCAAACAAAAACAAAAGAGAGGACTTAATTACAACTACAAACCTCAACTCTCTGCCTCAGAAGGAGATACCTTCCGTGAGTTCTTTTGCCGCCGACATGGACAATCATGTCGCATTGCAGACAAAGGGAACTTCCATCGATCTCACAATAGAAGAAAGCTGCGTTTAAGTTCAGTTTTAGGACAGGTGGCCATTTCTTTCACGAGAACGAATGAGGTACAAAAAGCTTTTACCGGGAGAGTTTTCGCAGATGTCGCAGCGCGGGACCTCGCTTGGCTCGGCAAGCCCGACTCGTACGTGTCTACTAGCAAGCTTGTTACACATATGAACCTATCACAAGAATTTAACACACCGAATTCTGTTGAAAGCTAACAAAATTTGGGGTTTTACTGAAATATTGACAAACCTAATTATGTAAATTAAAATGAAAAAAACATGATTATATAGGAAAACATCTCCAGAAATTACAAATGAAATATTCAAACCAATGATTTACCAATTAATCCACGCAAGACAAAAAAAAAAAAGTAAAGAGAAAATGGTCAAAATTCTTAATACCTTATCATCACAAGACCGACAAAGCGCCGCCTCATCAGCCGCGCAGAATAAAATCGCCGCCGCGCCCTCGCAAACGTCGCACAGTGTCCTCATTTAATTATTTAGCTAATTAACTATTTAAATATTAATTACCAACAGTAAAAACCTCTTCTTTTTTCACTTCATGGTAGTAGAGAGGCAATCGAAGAAGGTGAAGATACAGGTAAGTGTATGTATACATCACCTGAATTTATGAGCTGAGGAGGGACAGGGCAGATCGAGAGAGAGGGGTTTTAATAAGGTGAGAGCAGAATCGGAGGACAAAATCGGGATTTCGCTACGACCGGAATTGTGTTTTGAGTTCTAGGGGCACTTTATGCTCACTCACTGCTGGTGTACGGTACACGACTTTATTCGATACTGGCCTCTCACTAGCTGACACGTGTCAATTCAGGAGGGCGTGGGCATAAACTACCAGTTGTCTTCCTAAACCACCCTTTTGTTTTTGTCCTATTTAGGTAACTAATCCTTAATTAACTAATCCAATTTCTTTTTTAAACATCATTTAGTGATTTGTTTAATTATTGAAATTAGTTACCTGTTTTTTTTACTTCATTTCAATGCATTTCAAATTTTCAGTTGGTTATCATTTCAGTTGTATAATATTTGTTTCAAAATGAATTAAAATAAAATTAATAAAAAATAAATTTAATTAATAATTTTAGGTATATATAGTTAACAATATATTATTATTAATATTTAAAAAAATATTTGATAATTTATAAATTTTATTATTATTTTTATAAAAAAATCAATTTATTGTACTCGAGTTCAGTTCAAATTTATTCAATTTAGTTTAGTTAATTTGATTTCAATTCAAAAAAAGTAAACAAAATTTTGTGAAACATAAAGAATATTTCTTTTTTATTATAGAAATTAAAAAATATTGTTCACTCTAAATGGATTATTCATGCATTATTCGTAAAAAAAAAAAAAATTATTACTTTTTAAAAAAATTGATCGAAAAATAAAAATAAAAATTGTTTTTAAAATAAAAAATAAATTAATATATTTTTCTTTAAACATATTCATATTAATTTTAGAATGTTTCAAAATAAATGTGTATATCTTTGAGTATAATATCTTATTAACAAAAAAAGTTTATTAAAAGAAATTATGCACACTTTTTTTTTTATGCACACTTTTTTATAACTAATTATAATCATTTTTAAAAATAAAATAATTTTTTGTTTTAAAATTAAATTTTACTTTTACTTTTTTATTTAATTTTTTTAAAATTAATTTATTTTTCAACTTAAAAATACATGTTACTTATTACTTTTTGATAAATTGTATTATATTTGTGTGGTCTTAATTATTTAATTATTTTTATAAAATATAAGTAATAAACTTTATAATGAAAAAGAATAAGTATTATTCTATTTTATTAAAAAATTAAATATGTAATTTTTTGATTGAATTAAAAAATATAATGAGCGAGATTAAGTTATTATTATTATTATTTTTAGGTGTAAGTAAGTCAATTGAGTTTTAAAAAAATACTATACTTCTTTTTCAATTAGTATTTAAATCTAAGTTAAACATGAAAACTAATAAAAATATTAATCCATTATTTTACTCTTTTTACCAAAAAAGTGAAGTAAATATAATTTTTTACTTTTTCTTCTAAAAAAACTATAAAAATATTTATTATTTATTATTTTAAATTTTTGGAGACATGATAATTGATTCAAAACATAAAAAATTATTTAAAATTTTCTTTTAAAATATTTTAAAATTTTCAAAATATTGGTGGTAACCAAAAATTAACTCATCACCAAAAATAGTTTATTATCAATAAATATAACATGCATATCATTAATTAAATATTACTACTAATTTAAATTTAACAATAAATTAATTTGGTGGTAACCAATTAATCATTAAAAAATTAATTACTTAATAAATTAATAAAAAAAACATGTGATTGGCAAGAGTAGTGTTAGGATCATAGGAGCACTAATACACTGCATCTCGTCATAAATTTGAAGCTAGGTGTGATTGGGCGAAAGCAGTATTCCGACGGGTGATCTTATAAAAAATCGTCATGTTGCACCCTTTTTTAAGTTTTAGAGGGACAAACCACTGGTAAAAGCTATGATAATGTGAATTCAAATTCTATGCAAAGCATGTTTGACCCTTGGTGAAACAAAATTTTTATTAGAATATTATTGAGTTTGTCTTGTGAAAATTTTGTTGGTTTTTTTCACAAGTGTTTGTTACTCAGATAAATTTTTCGATTTATATATAACCACTTTCGATTTACATATTCGATTTACATCTCACCAGATAGAGGAACTTCGATTTACATTTATTTTCGATTTACATCTCACCAGATCGAGGAATCAACAATCGGAGATCGAGCGGAGTGAAATTTCTAGAATATTTGTCTTATAAAAAAAATACTATAAATACTTGACTAATAAAAAAAATCATTTAATACGCCTTATTCATTCACAGCCACAAACAACAGAAGGCGATTGTGTGGAATGAAAGCAACATTCCAACCATTCTCAACCGCCAATTTCATATCTTTCTTGACCCCAACAATATTTTTCTCCTTTCACCTCACCTCATCCGATTTCAAAATCATTGCTGGCATTTGGATAACATTTTACTTTCAAAGATATTTTTGAAAGAAATAAAGTATCAAAATTTTTTACTCACCCACTGTAAAATCTACTTACCATAATTATTTAACAAATTTATTTTAATTATTTTTTTATAATTATTATACATTATTTATCATATGTATTGGGTGGTCAAAATATGATCAAGTTGACACTATTTCTTAGGGTGAATATTTTATAATAAATATATATACATATGTTATATGTATGTATATTTTTGTACAATAAAACGAAAGTAAATACTTATTCTCTCATCGAGATAAATGATATTTATATGAAAAATATTCACCAAAATATTTTGTTTTAATTTCCGAAAGGTAAATTGTAAATTATAAAACCTTAAATAGTATTTTGCGTTTTTTTTTTTAAATTTTATTAGGACCTGTTCTTTTGGACTTAATTTCAGTCCAGTTCAGTTCAGATCGCTTCAGTTCAGTTCGTTTAAAAATAAATTAAAATAAAATAAACGAAAAATAATTTGAATCAATAATTTTAAATATAAAATCTAGTTACCGTCGTAATATTATTAATATTTTTAAAAAAATATTTAATAATTTATGCAAATTATTATAATTTGAATCAATAATTTTAAATATAAAATCTAGTTACCGTAATATTTTTAAAAAAATATTTAATAATTTATGCAAATTATTATTATTTTTATAAAAAATCAATTTAGTTCAGTTCGCTTCAGTTCAGTTCAGCCGGTTTCAGTCCAAAAGAACAGGTCCTTATTTACCCAACAAACCTATTATATTCATATAATTTATTTATTTTTCATAATCTATGTGAAAAAACACCATTCTCATAATCTACATGAAAATTTCTCTAGGCAAAGTCTTCCGAAAAGAGTAATCAACAACATTAGAGCTAGAAGATTCAAGAAAAAAAAAAAAAAAAACGTCAAAAGATTGTAAAAAATATCAACTGATAAAATGCAGAAAGATGAACAATAAATCATCTCCTTCAAATTTGGACAAGAAACAACTGCACTACTCCTCCCGAAATCCCACAAGGCACATGAACCAGTTCCACTAGTTTTCAGCCACATGATGACATAATATAAGCAAGGTGAGTTATAGACAAATAAATATACAATCAACCCTTTAACGAGTATTTCTTCCCGGTAAACGCCTGGAATTTCGGTTCTTCTTCACTTTTTGGGGGTTCTGGCTTCGCCACCTCTTTTAAAGTTTCCTGCAGTATGCATATAGAATCTCTGACATTAGAGGCATAATAATCACTCGATAGGGAAAGGATAATGAAAATTACTACCCTCTCAACATATGTTCTATATTGACAAACTATTCTTGACACCGTAGAGTATCTTTTAATTTTACAAATATCCACTTAACATGTGTTTCTATTTATGAACAACACCATATTGACGGGTGGGGGAGCAAAATTATTTTTAAAACAACTACAACCCTCGAGGACCATATATACACAATCTCATTTTGAAAATTTGGACAGAGAATAGTGATAGTTCTATAAAATAAAAAACAGAGATATCTTTTAGTGTGTGAGTGGATATAAGATTCAGGTAAATGATTAAATTTGATTCAATATAGTGTAATATTTAACAAAATAATGATTGTATATGGTGTCAATTAGAGCATCTCCAATGGTGCTCATTTGGGTGCTTTGGACCAAGTGAAATGGGCATAGGCACCCAAAAGTGGGCAAAACATCATTGGAGCAAAATAAAAAAAAGTGGGCATGCCTACCGCTCTACTATGGTGGCCATGCCCATTTTTACTATTCATGTTACTTTTTCATTTTTTTATTGTTGTTATTAATATTTAATTCACCCCACTCATCTTTTAATTGGTCTTTGAAAATGTCAAAAGTGGGCTTAGGATTGTATGAAGTTGCCCACTTTTTCTCTTTGCCCACTTTGTGATGATATGGGCACGTAATGGGGCCATATAAAGTAGGAAATGACTTTCGCATTGGAGATGCTCTTAGGTATGTACAGACTACATATTATCAAAAACTTGTGGTTGATGAATTATGAATAGTGATTGGATGAATTAAATTTTAAAAATGGGTTAAAGTCAATATTATAATTTTAAAGTGTTTTTGATAACCACACCTTTTCTGTTTCCCGAGGGCGGTTGCCATTTGCACCAAAGACTAGCTTTCCCTGGGACTGGCGATTGGTTCCATGTGAGACAGAACTGGAGGCTGAAGCTGTAACTCCATTGGTAGTACTATTCTTCTGGGAAGCAGATGATGCCAATGGTGAAGACTCTGTTTTCATAGGTTTTCCATCCAAACGTCTCCCGGACCCAGTAAATGGGTTGAACTTTGGTTCAGTCTCGGTTGGAGGTTCCTCACCTGAATAAACCACACAAAAAGGAAAAAAGAGAGCCAATAATAGTGAGGTCAATGGTGAGTTAAAAGAAAACATTATCCAAAATATAATAATCTATATGTCATATAGATATGATATAGAATCATCACCATATTGGATTACATGTCATATAGATATATTATAGAATCACCACCATATTGGGCTTAGAAATCATGTTAATTAAATAAAATGAAACTTGAAACCTTAATGACTCGCAATGATTTCTAAGAAAAAGCCTAAGAAATGAGTAGGAATCCTTATATTGCGAAATAATAATTAGTAAATGTTGCACCTTGAACTGGTGCTTTGCCTGTTGAAAGGGATTTAGCAGGTTTCTCTGGTTCCTTGTAATCAAGAGGAGGAGCAAAGTCCACTTCACAATCAGTTTCAATAATACTTATGGCATTGGAAGGCTTTGATTCGACTATATCTATGTAATATTTTTTATTATTATAAGCCACCATTATGCTATCCCCTGTGCTCAAGCAAGAAAAGTTCCTCAGTGTGGTCTCCAAACTGCCAAAAAAAGTTACATATAAATACCGAGAATTCCATTCAACCAGAAACTTGTACTATTAACATGCAAATTTTAGCACAAAATCATCATTTTGTAAAATTCATTGGCCCTACCATCAGTCCATCACAAACATGTTGTAAACTCCCCTAACAAAAATGACATTGTAAGCTACACAACAGAAATCATCCACTTTTTTCCCGACTGATGTTCCTTAAAACAACAGAACATTTGGCACCTAAACCTATTTAACTACTTACATAGGTTTCTTCAACCCTCAAATGCAACAGATATTGGAAATTTGGAACTAGGGGAATCAATTCTGCATGAATTGATGCATAATGCTACTTGAGTGTAATTTAATTGGATTGCAAAATAAATATTCTACGTATAAACACTTCACAGCAACCACACTAAGGGACTAAGGCATTCCATATTTCAGAAGCTTGTGTAAAAACTCCATTGAATATCCTGATGAAGGGGAAGTTAAAAGATCTTCTCTACACATCATGTCAACTATCTTACGGTAATTTCTTATTCCAAAATGGAAAATTAACAATTGGGAGTTAGCAAAAAAAAAAAAAAAAAAAAGGCAAGTCAAAGAGTAAAAATTATGAAATAATACTAC
The DNA here is from genome assembly GCA_954870475.1 of Euphrasia confusa. NCBI lineage: Eukaryota > Viridiplantae > Streptophyta > Magnoliopsida > Lamiales > Orobanchaceae > Euphrasia > Euphrasia confusa. The sequence continues at coordinate 41,321,554 of OX940952.1, forward strand.
TGAAGACAACAGCGAACAAACTAGAACGCAATCATGATTATAAATCCTGCAAAACTTCAGGAAAATTACAAAGGCACTCACATAGCTTTTGGGTTGGAAATGTCCAAGAAGTCCTTAGTGTGCGGCTGCAATTTGACATATGTGCCCTTAGGAAGTGTCACATTTTTCAATCGCACAAAGTCTCCTTCTCGTAACAATAAATTCTCCATCATCTAAAATACGGCATAATTATAAATAAAAATAAAAATGGCAGGCCTCTAACCGAAGTCCAATTCATAATGATAAAGTTATGTTTCACCTACCCAATAAGGCATGTATATCATGCCTTCTTCAGCAATGAACTCAAGAACCCCACAATGGGAAACACGCTCAGCAGCATCATTTCGCAGCTCAAATAACATAGGGTAATCAATATGAAGTGAAGCTATAAAACAAGGTTAAACACTAAGTTAGATAATAAAGTTACACAGATGGCAATATCTAAAGAACATCTATAGAAATGTTGAGGCATATCAGAATTTATAGTAGTAATTTACCAAGACGGTCAAGAGCTGAAGGAGGCATGATAACTGGGAAAAAATAAGAAAGCAAACATAAGGCATCATGTGAACATTTAAATACAGCTGACTACATTTGTAGCTTCAGAGGATTTAATTACCTTTGTCACCATTTTCTATCTGTGCCTGCAAAGGTAACAGTTATGATGAAATCAGCATTACAACAAAAACTTTATAAAACTAAAATGCACAAATCAAATTTCATTATGTCCAAACACTTGTTAGCTGGTAGTACAAGAAAACTCAAACTCTTGTAAGTTTACAAGACATCAATCCAACAGTGATCAGATTGATAAAGATGTTCAAGGGCACCGAACCTTGTCGATAAAAGACGCAGGATAACACCGATAAGTTTGCTCGAATGACGTTCCGTGGTATCCATATCCGTCGAAAAACTGCAACGCAAAAGTTCAAATAAATTATCAGGCTCAATACTCACACACAGTCAGATAGATTGAGGATTGCAACAGCCAAAACTCGAAATACAACACTCGATCCGAATGACTTCTTACATGAAAAAAGCACAATCACTAAAAGCATTCCAAGTGAAAACTCACGAGGATAAACAGAAACAATTCTCACAAAAATGCTAGAATAAAATGTGAAAACTCAACAAACAAAAAAAATGCAGCAAAATCAAAACATACCATAGTTACTGTATTTCAGATGATATCGATTCAAGTCTCAGTTCCGCTACACCAATATAAGAAAACAAAAAAAAATGATCAGGCACAAATTAAAATTAAAATTAAATTAAATAAAAACAGATCTGTTATACTTTGAACTGCAGGATGAAGCCTTTGATCTTCTGACGAAGATTTATCGGTACGCGCCGGATAGGATTATAACGGAACGGAACTAAACGGAAGGAGAAATTTTGGACGGAGGAGATGGGAAAAGGGTAAGATGCATCTGGGAGCTTGCTGTGCACGCTAGTTTCAGTTTTCTGCCACACGTGCAGCTCAACAAGAGACGCTATTGGGCCTTTGGTCCATTAACGAATGGGCCCCATGCTGGACATAATAAATGGACCACTTGAAATAGAGAGCAAGGCCCAGAAGATTTAATAATTATGGACCACATGGTGGACATAAAACACTTCAACTTTACTCTCCGAATTGACAACAGTCAAGGCCTAGCAAACTCCAGAAAATCCAAATATACTTTCAATTACTTTTTTTTTTTACTTAAAAATACATTTGTATTTTTTTATATTTTGATAAAAAAAAAACTTAATATCTAAGCTAAAAGTGTCCAAATTATTTAAAAAATGTGAGAGTGTAAGAGCAATCACAATTCTAATTGTAGGTATGAATGATATTTTGTAATTAGGTGCACAAGTATGGTGAGAAATACAAATTACAAAAGAGAAAAATAATTATCAAATATTTATGGTGAAAAATACAAATTATGAAAGAGAAAAATAAATATCAAATATTTGATAATATGAGGATTTCATATGTATTTGTGTTTCGCATATATAAAAGTTAAAAGTTGAATCTCAAGACATTAAAATGGTGACTTATAAATTAATCGAAACAAATTATTTATGATATGTCAAATAACAATGACAATAGCGCACAACTAAAAATGCTCTAGAACTATCTATTACATGTAGAAATTATCATAGTTTTTTTTTATAAATTCAAAGGAAGTGTAACTTTTTATTTAAAGTAGAGAGGGGTGTAATTCAATTTTCAAACTTATCAAGCGAATTAAATGCTTTCCCAAATTTTCATGTGTGGGTCTTTCTTGTCTTTCTACTACTTCTCGTTCTTTTTTTTTTTTTTTTGTTTAGTCAATAATCATTGCTACGGTTTCTTTTATGCTAATTTGAGTTTGACCATATAGTATTTGAATTGCTTTGCATGTCTTATTAGTTATTAGGAATTAAAATGCATATTGGCATCCTTTATGGTCAACTTCCAATACATGCCGCAACTAGTTTTTTTTTTTTTTTTTTTTTTAACTTAAAAAGGTATGTACTCCCTTGTCATTTCATTTTGAGCATTTTTGAGAATCTTCATCATCCCCGTCACAAATGCCAAAAAATAAAATTTGCTTTAAATTCAATTCATTTTAAAATAAAATTATACAAAAAAAATTAAACTGAATTATTTCAATAATAGTACAAAATTTAGGTAATACTAAAAAATTATTTATATTTTTAAAACTTATTTTCTGCTAAGATTTGCAGGAGCTCGGAATCGGGTCAGGCCAGGCAGAGAAACTCAATTGGGCAGGTCAAGTCATATGGGCTAGTGGGCGGCCTCGGTCGGAACCTAGGCAGGCTCTCACCACTTTCTGCCCCCACCTTTCATGACCATCTCAACAAAAATCCATTACAGTAAAATCTACCTTCAGAGATTCTATACTGAAGCAAGAAAATGACAATACATTTTCGCATCCAATATCCATTACCCCACCAAGTGGTCTTGACAGGGAGAGGCCAATGTGTGTTTAATCTGTCGAGACCACTTTAGCCATATGAAATATATTCGACCGGCCGGGATTACGAATAAGCCCCACACACAACAGAAAAACCGGCTTAACCTCTTGAAATTGATGTTCGTTTCTTCAAATCAACTCCGTCAATATCATTCCTCATTCGATTTTTAATGTATCTGGACTCATAACAACAACAAACGTAGTCTGATGTTAGTCGGGAAGACTAGCAAAACCTCGTCGGCCCGACCCCTCAATACAAAAAATAAATAAGTACTCTATTCGACTTTTTTTAATGGATTGCAAAAGAAGTGTGACCATTACAAAAACACAAAGAGTATCAATTAGTGTAAAGAAAAGATGAGAAAAGATACAAAATCTAATAAATGACTACTTAAAGAAGACAAACAAAAAACCTAAAGAAACTGTTTACCTTGTGATTATTATCTTGTCTTGTTGGTTGCCAATAAAGAACGTAACCGTTAGAAAAAGAGTTTGCAACGTACACACCCAAAAACTTGCAAGAAATAGAAAAAAGAATAAACAAGAACTACAATTGATTAAAGCAACAGTGAATTTTGATCAAGCAACAACATTACATCACATATCAAGCTTGCTTCTTCCACAGAATGCTCAACAAAGGCACTGCCTCTTAAGTTATTAATGTTCATCCCATCAAGCTTAAAACCGATAAAAACGAACAACAACAGAGTCGAAACACGAAACGAAAAAAAGGGACAAGGAAACACAAACTAAAACCTTTGCGATATGCCGACTAATTTTCGCCATCATAACATATTTTTTTATTCGACTCAAGCCAAGCAGTACACCCACCGCTCATCCTCAGCCGCAACCGAATCACCAGAAGACGATAAACTCTCGTCACTGCAGTAATAGTACTCCTTCCCACCATCAACACAATCAGTCAACCAGCAATTCGCCCCAGCCGATAAATAAGGCATGTTATTAAACGAACAAGCGAGCCCATTCGTAATCCCCATCACACCATCCCCACCGAGTTCTTCCTCCACTCTGTGCTTCAGCGTCTGGAACATCATCTCGGGCTCATGCTGCATCACTCTAAGCACGTCCCCGCACGATGGGCCTGGGACGGCCCGCGTAACTGCGAACCCGTGCGGGCCATCGCTCTGAGAAACACGGACCACACTGGGCCCACCGAACAAGTTGTGGTAGCCACCCAGGGCCTCCTCGTAGGCCCCACCCAGAAACATGCCCAGATAATACGGCTCGGAGGCACCGTTAAGTTTGTGAAGAGGAAGGCTAGATTCACCACCGATGAACTTGTCTATCTTCCCGTCACTGTCGCAGGTCAGGTCGGAAAGGATTCCCCTGAGTGTGGGCTTCTCGTCGAGCCTGTGGATGGGGATGATCGGGAAGAGCTGGTCGATGCCCCAGAAATCTGGGATGGAGGTGAAAACGGACATGTTGACATGGTAGGTGTGGATGGGGTCCGAGAGGCCGATGGCTTTCGAGATTAGCTCGCAGAGGCCGTCGACGGCTGCGAGCTGCTCCATTCCTAGAAGACCTTCTTTGAATTGGTCGATGCACCTCTGTTTCAGGTTCTCCGCGTGGAGGAGACACGTGTCGTACTCGCAGAGGGCGGCGGCCGCGGATAGGCTCCGGTAGTCGGAGAGGGATCCGTCGTCGGTCAGCTGGTCGAGGAAGGACTGAAGCCCTAAGGGCGAGATCTGGTTGTCGGAGTATATATTGACGGAACTGGAGGAGACGGCTTCGAACACGAGGATCGAGTGGTGGGAGACGATGGCGCGGCCGCTCTCGCTGGCGATGACGGGGTGGTCGACGGACTTCAGATCGCAGGCGGCGCGGATGGTCTGGACGACGGCGGAGGCGTAGTCCTGGAGCGTGTACCCGATGGAGATGTCGGAGTCCGGAGATCTGGAGCCGTCGTAGTCGATCCCGAGGCCTCCGCCGATGTCGATCACGCGCATCCGGGCGCCGAGGCGGACGAGCTCACAGTAGATCTGGGCGGCCTCGCCGACGCCGTCGGAGAGGAGGGAGGTGGAGGGGATCTGAGATCCGATGTGGAAATGGAGGAGCTGGAGGCAATCGAGCATTTGATTCAGATCTAGCTTTTTGACGACGCGGAGGATCTGGGTGGTGGTCAGCCCGAATTTCCCCTTCTCACCGGAGGTGGATCCGAAGTGGCCGGCGTGCTTGGTTCTCAGCTTAGCCCGGACTCCGATCACCGGTCGGACGCCGAGCTTCTTGCTGACGTCGATGACGATGTCGAGCTCCTCCTCTTGCTCGAGAACGATGACGGTGTTGAGGTGAAGCTTTGTGGCGATTAGAGCCAGAGATATGTACTCGACGTCCTTGAATCCGTTGCAGATGAGAAGTGCCTCGGGGCTCCCGTTGCAGAGGGAGCTCATGGCGAGGAGGAGCTCGGGCTTGGACCCGGCTTCCAGCCCGAATCGAAAACCCGATCCGAATTTCACGATGTCCTCCACCACGAATTTGTCCTGATTGCATTTGACCGGGTACACGCCCTGGTAGTGGGACTGGTAGCCCTGGGATTGGATCGCGAAATCGAAGGAGGACTGGAGGGATTCGAGCCGGTTTTTCAGCACATCCGGGAACCGGACAATGATGGGTAGCTGGAGCCCTAGCCCACCCGACTCCTTCGGGTCGGATGCCTTCTTCACAACCTTCACCAGATCGATCTCCTGGTGGGCCAGGGTTCCGTCTCCGTATGGACGGACGGAGACGTTTCCGTTCGAATTGACGGCGAAGTAAGGCGCGCCCCACCCGTCCACCCTGTACAGGAGCGAGGAGTGCGCCGGCGACCACGCGGCGGCGGCAGGGGAGGGGGCAGCGGCGGGGAGGGTGCTGTCCCAGGCGGCGAAAGCGTAGGGAGGAGGCGTGACGGCGGCGGCGTCGACGAAGCAACCGAGGGCAGGCATATCTCTCTTCTTTTAGGAGGGGTTAGATATAAAAAAATAAAATAATCGAAAATAAAATTAATGAATTAGGAAAGGGATCGAGATTCTGGAGATGGTTGTGTCAGATGGGGGCTTTAGAACCCGCCGAGGCCGGAGCCCCGGCTACCCCCTCAAAAGTGGCAAAAAGGTAACCGGGTCACAAAACGGTATCCACGAACCCGATTACAGGAACCCGAAATCCCCACACCTACCCTTCAGAAGAAGCGGGTGTTGAAATGGAGATGGAAAAAAAACACGAATTCCACACGGAAAAAACGAATCAAGAGCTGGTAAGAAATCGCACCATGCAGATATGGAAATTTTTTAATGGAGAAGACGGAAAACGTAACGGCGAGATAGGATAGGGTGAGTTTGTTTAAAGGACGTGAAGGCAAGGAGGATGAAGGGTGAGCGAGAAATGCATGAGGAATAAGCGGCGTTTTATAGGGGGGAAGTGGTGATGGAGGGCAAGGGGATGAAACTGGGGCCCGTTTTTTAGACCTAATTTAAATTCAATGTTTTCTTTTAATATTTATTTATGTGTGTCGTTTGAAAGTGTGGTCTAACTTGTGGTCTCACTGGTCTTACCATAAATTTGACTAATATAAATACATACACACAGTATACAGTATTAGTTTAATGAATAATAGTATTAATTTAGATAAAAAATGATTATAGAGAATATAAAAAATTAAAATAAAATTATTTATTGGTGTCAAACTTTGAGACAATGAAAAGAAGTAAGTAAATAAATTTGTAAAGAACCTAAGTTGTATCAATTGTCATGCATTTTTTATTATATAATTTTAAACAATATTATTATATATTTTTATTAAAAACTTAAGAATTATATTTAATTCTTAAGTTAATAAAATTATTAACAAAATTGATAAAAAATAATAATAATATTTTTAACTAATAAAAAATGAATAATTTATTTTTAAAATAAAATATAAGTATTTGTTTGTAAGGAAGAATGTTGAAAACGTGACCATTAATTCTAAATTATTTTAAAATTAATATTTTATTGAAATTAAAAATGTTGAAAGTTCAAACTTTTTTTAGGTGATAAATTTTGATTTTATTAAATCTCGTGAGAGTGAGATTCTCAGGGATAGGTTAGTCGGCTTCTAGTTGCCGCGTGGCGAGAATATATTGGGTGGGACCTACCGCGCCTACGTTTGCACTTTGCAAATGCCGACTGTGGCCGCGAGAAGGCCAGCCCCACCGGTAAATTGTCGTCAGTATTAGACGGTGTTAAAGTCTTTATTTATATTTAAATATATATAATTTCAAGATCATTTATTTGTTTGATTTTTCAAATATATAAATGACTACAGATGAATTTAAAAGACAGATTATCTCATTTAAATATAAAAAAACTTTACTATACATTTAAAATAGACTATGTTATTCTGAATATTAATCATAAGATAAAATACTTTAATTCAAATTAAAGAACATATTAAATTAGTAATATATATATTTATGTGTGTGTGTTTTATTGTACTTATTTTTATTACATCTCATTGGTTCAGTTCAAATTCCAAATAAAACATAAGGAAAGTGAGTAACATTTTGAGTCTTATACATAATCCAGTTAATAATTCAAATGAAGCCAACTCGAATTGGACCCCAAATATTACGAAGGAAACAGCAGCGAAGTTTCTCATGATTGTTGAGGTACTCTTGATTTTTGTGACCCGCTAATCTTACTCGTGGTTGTGTGAAATTAATTGTTTAGACCGTATTCAAAGGGTGACAAATTTGTATTAAAATTAAATGCCTAATTTGCCACAAAATACTCTTTCAATGTCATAAATTGAAACTCTAATTTGAGCTCAAATTGAGTGTAGTAAATATAGTGAAATGGAAATTTGTTTACAATTAAGCTCTCTCTCTCAAACATTATTCATGCACTTAATAATTTATTTTAAATTTATAAAATATTAAAATTTAACTAATTTGATAGATAAATATTTGTTAATACAATTAGTGTGTAATTTTTAAAATTATAATTAATTTGTTTTATCAAATATGTTTTTAAATAAAATCAATTTATTCTTACTCAAGAATAATTACAAAATTGATAATTCTATATTGTTTAATTTTAATTATTTGATTAATAGTTATGTAGATTATAAATTATAAATTTATAGTTTTGTCGACAATTTCACGTGTCTATAAGTTTATTTCTTGACACTTTGGCACGAAGAGAGTACATGACAATCTGAGAACTTTAGTCACAATTGACAACCGATGATTGGAAATGAGATTATGTAAAAAAGAATTGATTTTTTTTACTCATCAATATTACTCTGTCTCATATCAATCTATTAATATATAATTCCTAAATCTTAATTTTGGTTGAATACCCAATGAAATGATTCAATTTTGTCACATAGATTTCTATTATCCAATCAGAAAGCTCAATTTACTCATCTCCAATCTTTTCTCATTTTCTCTATTGAATTCCAATAGCCAATGAAATACTTCAATTTCTATCTCTTTCAGTTTTCTATATGGTTTCGTGTATTTTTCTCTTATCGTCTTCCCCAGTCCATACCAGCAATTAATTTTGGCACTGATCTTATTGCTTTTTTTTTTTTATAATTTTGCAGTATCAGAATTTATCAAATTGATAAATCGTTTATTCTGGCATATTTTTTGCAGGATAATTCTCATCCCTCATCGTGCCCCAAATTCGTAAGTTTCCCAAATTCGTAAGTTTCCTTGTAGATCAGATTCTTATCCCTCATCATATGCCAAATTCGTCTTTCCCAGTCTATAACCCCAGTTATCTTGGCACTGATCTTATTGCTCCTTTATAATTTTGCAGTATCAGAATTCATCAATGTTATAAATCGTTGTTTGTGGCCTATTTTTGCAGTGTAATTCTCATCCATCTTCGTGACCCAAATTCTTTCAATTATTTGTAGTTCAAATTTTTATCACTCATCATATGCCAATTTCGTATTACCAGGTCTCATCCCCCTGTTATCTTTACACTGCTTATATTCATCCTTTATATTTTTGCAATATAAGAATTTATCAATTTGATAAATAATTGTTTGTGATCTATTTTTTGCAGTGAAATTGTCATCCCTCTTCGTGCTCCAAATTCGTAAGTTTCTTTGTAGTTCAGATTCTTATCCCTAATCATATCCCAATTTCATATTACTCGGTCCATTTCTCCTGCTATCTTTACACTGATATATCGATCCTTTATAATTTTGCAGTATCAGAATTCATCAATTTGATAAATCATTGTTTGTGGCCTAATTTTTGCAGTTCAATTGTCATCCCTCTTCGTGCTCCAAATTCGTAAGTTTCTCTTTAGTTCAGATTCTTATCCCAATTTCGTATTACTTGGTCCATTCTCCCTGTTATCTTTAAACTGATTATATTAATCTTTTATAATTTTGCAGTATCAGAATTCATCGATTTTATAAATCGTTGTTTCTGGTCAATTTTTTGCAGTGTAATTCTCATCCCTCTTTGTGTTCCAAATTCGTAAGTTTCTCTGTAGTTCAGATTATTATCCCTTATCACACATCATATCCCAATTTCATATTACCCGTTCTATTTTCTCTGCTATCTTTACACTGATTATATTGATCCTTTTTAATTTTGCAGTATCAGAATTCATCAATTTGATAAATCATTGTTTGTGGCCTATTTTTTTGCAGTGCAATTGTCATCCCTCTTCGTGCTCCAAATTCATAAGTTTCTCTTGAGCTCAGATTCTTATCCCTTATCATATCCCAATTTCGTATTACCCGGTCCATTCTCCCTGTTATCTTTACACTGATCTTATTGCTCCTTTATAATTTTGCAGTATCAGAATTTATCGATTTTATAAATCGTTGTTTGTGGCCAATTTTTTGCAGTGTAATTCTCATCCCAATTATTAATTTAGTACATTATTTTCCGCTTCTTCGTCTTCTCATTCTCATTCACAAGGTTTGCAGATCTTATTCTCATTTCATCTTACACTATTAGGTTTTCAAGTTTTTAGGGTTTGTATAATTATACTGATATATTTTTTTTTTGCAGTATTTGAATTCAACAATCTCAGAAAGTCGATTCTTTTCTTTCAAATTCGTAAGTTTCTATCTCTTTCAGTTTTCTATATGGTTTCGTGTATTTATCTCTTATCGTCTTCCCCAGTCCATACCCGCAGTTATCTTGGCACTGATCTTCTTGCTCCTTTATAATTTTGCAGTATCAGAATTCATCAATTTGATAAATCGTTGTTTATGGCCTATTTTTGCAGAGTAATTCTCATCCCTCTTGGTGCTTCAATTTCGTAAGTTTCTCTGTAGTTCAGATTCTTATCTCTCAACATATCTCAATTTCGTATTACTCGGTCCATTCCCCATGTTATCTTTGCAGAATAATTCTCATCCAAAAACTTATCTCAAATTCATAAGTTGCTCTGTATTTTAGATTCCCAAAGTTTCAAATTTTCATTTTCAAAGAGATAGATTCATTCTATTTGCTTAAACACAGATACATATATTATCTTTTTCTTAAACCGTTCATTCTCCATGTTTTCTTGAAAGCAGACTGCATATGTCCTGTTATCTGAAATGTTTGCATATATTCATTTATTAATTAAATATTTTGACTTCTTTATTAGCATAGACCGTTGCATTGCAGGTTTGTACATCAAAATTTATTATATAATGTGTTCCTTGAACATAACATCTTCATGATATATATAACATGTTGATTTTTGTAGCTTCTAACCATATTCAATAATAAATTTTCAGCTATATCTTAAAATATTGAAATATGAATAAAATAATTTAAAATAACTAAACTAAACTTAGTGAATTTGAAATAACTGAACTTCACTTAATTATTCAACTATTTAACTTCATTAGCTACTTGATCATTCAATCCCCACAATTTAACTCCATTAGTTAATTGTTGTGAATGTTTAATTTTAAAAATATATTTGTTTATGTCAATTTTTATTAATAAATGATAAAACAAATAATATAACTGATAAAATATATAACCATTTAAACTTTTATTTGAAATAGTTAAAATAAAAACAAACTAATTATTCAACAATTTTATTTTATTAAATACACAACAAATAAATTATATATATATATATAATTCACAGTTTTCATACCGTTTTTATTTTATTTGTATATTCCTTAAAATTATTAACACAAATAATTTAATAACAAAATTGAAAAGTAAGATAATTAAAATAAAAACAAAAATAATTATTTAACCATTTATTTTTATTAATTATATATATAATCATTCATCCTTTATTATTCACATTATGATTTAAATTATCAATGAAAGTGCAAGAAATTTCTCCATTATGTTAAAATATTCCAACAATTTTTTTATTTTCTATATCAAATTTTCAATAAAAATAGTTGTTGAGAAGGTCGATGTTCACACACGGACAATTATATGTTGCAGTTTCTAGAGTCACTAATCGAGCATGATTGAAATTCTTAATTTGTGATTCGAATGGGGAACTCACGAATAAGGCTACAAATGTCGTTTACAAAGATGTGTTTAGAAATGTGAATTGATCATCCAAATTTGTTATTATTTTTTTAAATCTATTATGAGATAAGATTATTTTCTCCCATTGTTGTTTACATAATTTGTATTTAGATTTTTGTTAAAACTTTTTTATTAGTATACTTATATTAAAATAGTAATCGAAGAAGCTTTTGAAAGATAATTCCGATGCATCGCACGGTGAAAGATTCTAGTTATCATTAATTTGGTACTGAGAATTAAAGTATATGACAACATGATTACTTTACTTGATCTCCATACGTGATCTAACTAATTAAGAGAGTACTATATTAATTTTTTGATTTTTTAATTTATAAAGAAGTAAAAACACAATTACGAGACAGAGTAGTAATATTTTTCATATGTTCTTCTATTTGTCTATATAAGCATAAAGCATGCGATATAAAAAAAAAAAAAAAAAAAGGAAGTCAATCCACAACAACTGAGAAAGAGATGTGTTACGTTACTGCTTGCAGGTATTACCTACCTCACATAAATTTATCATTCCATATTATTTATATTTATAACCCTTTTAATTTCAAATTCTATAACAAAATGAAGAATATTTCTTAAAAATAAGATATATGAATTTATATTTAAAATATTTTTTATTTAGTTTGCGGAGTATTACCTGAATCAATCAGTGATACTTTTACCTACTGAATCACCAACGAATTAAGCATGCAATATGCGACTCTATATTTTTGTAGCGAGAGACGAACATATCAATTATGGTTCGATCACATCCGTCGAAAACAACTAGGTTGGATTGGTGCTATTCAAAATTAACAAGATATCATTGGGACGGATGGAATAATATAAACTAATTTTCGATCACTTGTTTTGTAGTACTACTCTTCAAACAAATACAAATTGAAAATATAATTAATTTTTCTGGACGAGTATAAGAAGGTTTGATTAATTTTGAAACGGAAAGAGTACGTTATGTTAAATTTATGCTGTAACAAAAATCCCATATTTTTGGATTTTGATCATCTCGTCGTGTGTATATAAAATAGTAATAGGAGATGAGGAAAGTCATAGTGAAGGAAAAGAAAAGGAAGTAGATGATGATAATATTTTTTTTTCTTTGGAAAAGCAAATTGTATTTGGAATCTTTTTTGGACCCAAATGAAATAAAGGCAAAGACTAAGGGGAGTAATCCATGTGTAACTCACCATTTCTTGCACGACTTTCCACTTCTACCCTTCCGTTTCAGAATTTTGCATTCAATTTTATCAAAATTCTACTGTATCTGTTTTGTACTACTAGTAGTATATACTAAACTTGTAAAGATAACAGGAAAATTATTTGTTATAAACGTATAATGATACCTTATTATGTCACTTAATATAAATAAAATAAAATTTAGTATTACGTAAATTGAAATATTAAAATGTGGCGTCATGTCACGTGCATGCATAAAATAGGCTTCACCCGCAACTTCCGAACGTGGTGGAGAGTTCGAATATTACACTTGTCAAATTATTATGGGCCAAAAGTATAAAATAGAAAAAGTAAGGGGGTGGCCTCGATATTTTTAACTTTAATTTTTATTTTTATTTTGGGATTAAAGGAATCTAATCAGTTGGATTCATCGGCGCTTATCCCGGTATTTCTTTAATGTGTGTTGGGTCCATGAGATTATTGTGGGGACTCAATTAGATTATCAGTAGCTGGCTGAATTAGGGGGACTTAATTTTTATTTCTTTAATGTGTGTTGGGTACTTGGGTCCATGAGAATGTGAGAATGTTTTCAACATTGGAAGTTATAGGACGCTTTTAAATTTACTTAGAAACTATTTTAAATTTAAATTTTATGATAACTAGCTAATATTTACTCGAGCGATTTTAAATTTATGCATTCATGAGTCATGTCTTCGAAATTCTTGATATTATTAGAAATTATTAAAGTTTAAGTCAATATACAACTTTAAGAAACTTTACTAATATAATAAAGTTACTCGACTTATATTTGATTTTTTTTTCTTTTCAATTCGAGTTTGAGATCTTTAAGACTTTAACAGAATAATTGATTGCATGATCAAAATAATTAGTCCCATGATCATTCCCCCTCCCACTAATATCTTATTGTACTACTTAGATAACAAGTAATTTTTTTATGTTTTGAGATATATATAATTTTAATCAACATATATATAGCTTTAACAAAGAAAACGATGAATGATAGCACTTGAGCTTAACCTGGTCCTATCAAATTAAATGATTTTTTTTTCTTTTGTTAGTGACAAATTAACAAAAGAAAGAGTAATGTACCATCCATTGATATATATATATATATATATATATAAAAGTATATTTTAATTATTATGTTTCTTTTTAATTGTGTAATGTTAACTGCAATAGAAAAAGCCAAATTAAAAGGGCAATGGGTAGTGAGATCATAACCTAATTTGTAGTGTCCAAAACATGCAAGGATTGGCACATGGATGATGGTGCTATACAAAACGATTTATTTTCAACATGGGCTCCATGTTTCATGCCATCATTTCTATCATGACATATTACTTTTATTTATTTATTTGTTACTGCTATAATTATATCTTCTTCTCTTATTATTATTGGACTTGACCTAATTAGCTAACCTCATCATCTTATAATAATAATAATAATAATAATAATAATAATAATAATAATAATAATAATAATAATAATTATTATTATTATTATTATTATTATTATTATTATTATTATTTTTTGCACATTTTACCAGAGTGGTTCAGATATAAATGAAATTTTGTGAAAACGTGAATGAAATTTTGTGAAAATGAAATTTACGATGACTGATTTTTAGTTGTGGAGTGGTTCAAAAATTTCATCTAAGAGCATTTCTATTGTGTATCTTTGCTTAGGGTACGAATTTGTATAGCATCACATGCCACATCAAAAATAAATTATATCTATCAATTTATACTTATATATTCTTCAACAATGCAAGATACAATTTATATTTTTGTAGACCCCACCACTAAACACATTTTTTTTACTTACACACATAATATTAAAAATAAACAATAAAAAAATGAAAAAATATCAAATTGGAACCACTTTATCAATTGTACCTAGTATCTAATATATTAGATACTCTATTTTCTCTTTCATTAGTTGTTCCAATGGTGTACTTAAGTACAATTCCATGCCACATAAAATTGTAACTACTACTGAGGGTGCTCTAATGATTATAGTGATATAAAAAGTATATCAACAAACAATTCTACATAAAATGTGAATAATTTTTTGAAACAAAAAGAGCATTACTTAAAAGTTAGAATAGTTAAAAAAATTTATTTTAGATGATTTAAAACTAAATAATTAAAGTTAGACAAATTAATCTAATCATTATTTTTAAATATTTCAAAAATTTATACTCCCCCGTCCCATATAAGTTGTTATATTTACAAAGTATGCCAACTTTTATGGGACAAATGGAGTAATACATAAATTGTGTTTAGAGGATTGAGTAGTTTAACAATGAATAATAATATGGCATTTAAATGTCATGACATCAACCATGTTTGATGCAGAACAACTTTCAACTGTTTTTTTTGGACTTCTATGGTTTTTTCCATGCTACCCTTACGGGGTAGTACTTTAATCCATGGATGTATTGACATGTGGCTTTATTAAAATGTTAAAAATAAATCATGTGGTTGAGCTTAAAAGTACTTTACACGTGTCTATAAACATGTATGGACTTAGGTTAGTACCCTTAAGTTAGCATGGAATAAACCGGACTTCTAGATGGACTTGATTTTGCAAAATTAAGTTGTCTTGTAGAAATCATAAGATTTCCTAACATAACCCAACAAATGAAGAAGGAACCGGAAACTTTGATCTGAAGTTATGAAAGTTCAAACATAATTCATATAGAAACAAGACCCATGTCTAATAACACAAAACAGTCTTAGAGAGAGAGAGAGAGAGAAGAAATCACCAGTACCTTAACCATGAAGAATAATGGAAGTAACGAATAGAAATTCAAACCTGACTCGACAACTCGATTTCTCCCACATTTCCTTCCCCAGGAAATAACTTACTATAATTTAAACATACCGAGACTTTAACCTTAGTCAGCTCTGGACTGGCCTGCTCGTGAAGACAATATAATTCCAACAATAAGACCATAGAGCGCCAAAGCTTCAGCAAAAATTAGAATAAGAATCATCCCGACAAAAAGCTTAGGCTGCTGTGCATTAGCCCTGCAAAAACACATACAATATGATCATGAAATCAACCTGTAATATATTAACCAATCAATAGTAAATGTATATTACATCTTTACTATGTATATCAACAATTACCAATAAATCTCACCTAAACATAATCTTTTTCCATTTATATATGCATTGGGCTCCTAATCGAGAATGTTAGTGAGATAAAAAAACCTGCTTACAAAAAGGGCAAATCCAATTGTGCAAATTTTATCGATAAACATAACCTACCTCTTCAAATTCATGTTCAATTCCTAGGATTAAAAAAAAAGCAATAAGCCCTAAAATAAATGTTATTCACTCCAATTCCATGATGGATATCAACTTAAAATTCACCTCTAAAATCTCAAATCCAAGAAAGTAATAACAGAAAAAACTAAAGATTGTAATCTGCAAGCTTCATGTGTGATCCTCAAAAAGCCAATTCGTGCCACGCACACAATGTAGCAAGCAATAAAACTAATCACACTCCCTAAAAAGAAAGAGAAATCCAAGTTCAAGTAAATCGAATTCTCGTCATGAATCATACCTAACACCAGCATCACCTACAATCCCGATAGCCATTCCAGCAGCAAGGCCAGCAAGGCCACAGGACAAGCCCGACGAGAGATGGGCGTAGCCATCAAAAAGGTAATAAGACTTGGCCTTGGGGTTAATGCCGGTGCTGATAATCACAGCAATAATCAGTCCATATATACCCAAGACACCAGCCATCACAACCGGCACGATCGACTTCATCACGAGCTCCGGCCTCATAACCCCCATCGAGGCAACGCCGACTCCACTCTTTGCGGTTCCGTAAGCCGCACCCATACCTGAGAAACCCCCCCAAAACATTGATTCAGTGTCTTCAAACTTGCGAATTCGATCATAATTTTACGGAATTTTATCATCACAATTAGATCGAAAAAACCAATAAGAACAGGAAAAGTAAAAAAAAAACAGCGAGAGGAGTTTACGGGAGCTTACAGGAGAAGACGAGGGCGGCGGCGGCGCCGAGAAAGCCGAAGAAAGGAGCAGTTTCATCGCCGCTGAAGGTCGAAGACATTTTTTTGTGTACGGATCGAGAGTTTATTGATGAAAATTAAAATCTGTGTTGTTAATTTAAGACGAATGAATATATATATGGTTCGATTTTACAGAGAAACGAATGAACCATTCGTATATTTTGCAGGCCCAAATCAGGGTTGAACATTGCAGGCCCAATTTTGTGTGATTTTTGTATAGCCCAAATCTAGGTTTTAATTTAAAAAAAAAAATAATATGAAAAAATGAAAGTAATTATGTCTGCAGTTCAAAAAAAAATCCAAAATTTTATAAAATGCAAAACAGAACTTAAATTATTGGTCCTTATTTAATTATTAAAGCAAACACATATTACAACTACGTACAAATTTTATTAAAAGTAAATAACTACAAAATCACGAATTTATTCATTCGCACACAAAATTCCGTGAAGTACAAACATATAGTCCAGAAAATAATTTAGAAGTGGAAAGTAGATGAAGAGGAGCGTGGAGGAGGCTGAGATCTCGGGTTTCGTGGGTTAAAATATTTCCTCGGGACCGGCGGGATTTGAGGAAACTTTGGAAGAGGTGGCGCTCTTGGGATGGGATTGAATGTTCTCTTTTTCGGAGAAGAAATCGGAGATAGCACGGAAGGTGTTTGATGAAATGCTTTCGGTGGTTTTCCTGGTAACTGTTTGGAAACTGGCTTTGGGTGCTGAGATGAAATTGGGCCGTTGGACGGGGGAATTTGTGGGCTATGAAATTCCGGTGTTGGTTTCGGCGGAAAATACGGAGGCTCCGATGCCGGAGATGGTGGGGGCATTGATTTTTTTGGCGGGAGAGCCTCGAATGGTGGCTGGGCGGTTGGAGTTTGGGAATGGGGGTCTTTGGGGTGATGTGGTGGGATTGGAGATTGCGGGGAAGGTGTTTGATGAAATGCTTTCGGTGGTGATCCTGGTATTTGTTTCGAAACTGGTGGAGGAATTGGCTTTGGCGGCGGTTTTGGATTTTCGAGCGGGGGAGACTCTGATGGGGGCAGTATTGGATTTTCCGGCGAGGGAGCTTCTGATGGAGGTGGTATTGGATTTTCCGGCGAGGGAGCCTCTGATGGAGGTGGTATTGGATTTTCCGGCGGGGGAGCTTCTGATGGAGGCGGCGGGGTGTATTCAGTAGGTGTCTCTGGGGGAGGAAATGTGATATTTTTCGGGTGTGGCAGACAGAAGAAGGCCGATTGGCATGTTAAGGGGGAGAAATTTAAACTCATAGTGCTATTGTGATACTCGGAGTGAAGGAATTTGACTGAGGCGGTTTGGGGACTCTGTATAGGACATGACAAAGTGGATTGGCTCTGAAGCTCGGCAAAGCAGTCTTGTCTTGTGATCATATCAGCTGATAGGGTCATGTTAAACTTTCCTTCTCGGTCAACGGGCCCATTTCCGAGTGCGTTCGTCTGTCTTTTTCCGGACGTGCAGTGTATGAAGACGCTGATCCCTCCTGCGTATAAAAACAGTGTTACTTACTTACAAGGGATGAAAAACATCGCAAAGTTAGTTGATCGAGAAAAGCATTACACATACCTAAGGATTTTAGTCTGCTGCTGAACTGAGGCCTGAAGCAATCTTTGCAATTTATGAGTCCAATTACCTGAAGTGTCGCATTCTTACCATGGCAGTAGCTGAGAGAGAGCAGTAGGAGAATCGAGAAAACCGGGAGCTTGAGTCGAAACGCCATCGATCGATTGATAACTTAACTGGTTTTGCATGTAGAATATGGCATGTATCTGCGGGTGGCGATCATTTTATACTGCTAAAGAATGTTGCATGCACTCATTATTTGAGGGCCCGTTCCCAGGCCCGAATTAAGGCACCGGCTTTGCTGATAAAGAGGTCATTTTCCTTTACTGTAAGGATTGAAGGCTTTGTTAGTTACTCATCTTCAACCATCACAGCTATCCTGAATTGATTACAAATGAATAGCACATTTTATTAGGTGAAATTGAAAAAAAATAAAAATTGGACCATGAATTCTTGAAAAATAAAGGCTGAAAAAAAATGGAGTAAAATTATATTTTAAAGTAAAAAAGTAAAATAATATTTCTTAGAAAATGCAACATTACTTAGAATGGGACTAAGGACTCCATAAGCAAGCTTGCTCTGACTTGAACATTGCAACATTGGAATCTAATGTTGGTGGTTACTTCCCGCTACTTGTACATGCATGGTTTCTTTTCATTTTAATAAACGAGCCTTATCTTTTATAAGTATTTCGCGTTATACTTATAAAAAAAGAGCGAGATACTGCCAGTTTAATCTTATTTTAACATTGTCTTTTGTAGTTCATAGGGAAAAAGGTTGCATATGCCTTGAACGAGGGTCTAGGAGTTATTGCTTGCATTGGGGAGTTACTGGAAGAAAGAGAAGCTGGAAAAACTTTTGACGTTTGTTTCCAGCAGCTAAAGGCGCTTATGCTGGCAAGTTTACATTGAGATCTGATATGATTTATTTTCATTCATAGCTTTTCAAAAAGTGAACAAAATCATCACTACACATTTTCCACGAAAAATACTACGGAGTACTAACCGATCACATATTCTACTAACACTATTTTTCTCAATTGGTATTTTACTATCCGTATACCACAGCACTTGTAGGATATAAATTTATAGTATTTAAATCTGGGATTTTCTAACCTTTTTCTTTCTTGTACCTTGAAGGTTCGGTCAATGGGGGCAATTGTGATGACTGATGAGCATGCAACACAAGAAGATATTGACGGATTTTTTGTGGGGGTGGCGATCTTAAGGTATAATTTAGAATTTTTGTCGGGATAATTAAGAAATAATGGGTCAGGTAATGAATCGCAGTAGAAGTATCTGCAGCTAAGTCATGAGACATTCTTTTGAGTTTCGATTGTAGAGGTATCGTGCAGCTAAAGCCATGATACATTTTCATTTCGATGATAGAAGTGACTTGCGGCTAATGTAAGGAGCTAGTTCTTTCGATGGCAGATCACGTCTTCTGTTGTCCTCCATAAACATACAGGTACCCAAGTTAACATCATAGCATGTCTAATGTTTAATAGCATCGGCTCCGTATTAGTAAACGATGAAAATTGTGCTTTTTCAATACTATGGATATATCATCACATGCCTCAATTTGTTTGTTCCATTTTTGTGGAGTGATGAGATTTTATTAAAATACTTACTCCATATGTGTAAAGAGATTTTTTTTTTTTTTTTTTTGTATCTCACAATAGTTGACACACCCAAAAAATAAATATTTTAATTTGTTCACTTTAAAATACAATTTTACTTTTATTTTATTCATTTACACTTTTACTTTTTAACTTGAAAATACATTTTTACATACTTTTTGGTTAAAAAGTCAAAAATTAGTAACTACTTACTACATTTCTCTTAATTTTTGTGTCCAGTAAAATGTATCAACTTTGCTTTAAGAAAGAATAGTAATGAATATGATTGATACAGACATACTCCTATAACATATTTTGGTGAAAATATGTGTGATAATGATGATTTGATAATGTTTTTTTGAACATAAGAACATGATGTTTACATTGAAAATATAATCTCACAAAACTTAAAACATTTAGTGTATTTAAACAACACCTCACAAATTATGTGGAAATTAGGAATATAATATAATAGACAACAAAGTGAGAAATTATTTAACTTCTTTTTTTAAAATAGACACGCTCATAGGTAGGTTTTGTCATTTGTCTATGGTCTATGCTTGTAAATAATCTATTCATAGGGTATAACAAAGTAATAGTGTTAATTTATGACTGTTGATTAAATAACTTGAAATAATTGCACCTCCACTTGGTGCTTTCCACCACAATGTATAAAACTATCGTATCAACTTATCAACATCAATTAAAAATAACGGATTGATCATACATCTACTTAAGGATTTATCACAATTTAAAATGAGTATTGTTTACTTTTTTTTTGTAATGGCGTGTCTTCTTGAAATTATACTATCTCATTTCGATTGATTGACTATTAAATTAAACTACAACAATCTACTTTATCTTCAACCATATCCCATTTCCATTGATTGCCTATTAAAATAAACTACCAACAAAAAACACAACAAAAACCTATTATTAAGACTAATATGCAAGATGTTGAAATTTCTCATCATTTTATACAAACATTTAAACATCACAAATAAATTAATCTAAAACATACTATTGTTCATTCATATAAACCAACTCTCAAGAAAAGTAGACTGGTACTGAAGCAGCACCACCACCAGCAGTATCATGGCCGCCACCCCCCACGGCGATCCGCCCTCTCCCGCCGCCAAGTAGTTATAACCATTCCTCCGCCTCCTTTCCCATGGCGTGTCGCCGGAAAACCACCAGCCGGGGCTGTCGAGGGTGGACAGCCACCTGACGGCGAACAGCAGGACGAGTGGGGCTGCCATGAGCAGCCAGCCCAGGCCCTCCTCAGCAGCCTCGACTATGGACTCGTACGAAACGTACCATTGGAGGCCGAGGAAGAAGAAGATCACGGCCAGTAGTAGTATGACTGGATATGGCAAAGGGTTCAGAGAAAATGCTTCAGAATATGTTGTGTTTCTTGATCTGTATGACATCTCTTGTGTGTGGACTGACTGATTCAAGTGGCAGTTGAGAATTGAAAGATGGGCTTTGCTGATTTATAAATAAGCTGGGGGGGTGATGTTAGGGTGTGGTGATGCCTACTGGACTTAAGATGCACCAATAACTCTGTTTTGTTGTGTGTGTTTTGTAATTTTGAAATTTTTTTGGGGTTATTTTTGTAATTATTATATCAACTACTCCCTCAGTCCTAGAGAAACACTTGCCTCTCATTTGTATTTCACTAAGAAGGAAGTAGAAGAGATGGTGTTAAATGATATGGAGAGTATGACTGCATTACTTCATTTATTTGTCTATCAAAATTTCAAGAATCAAATCCAATATGTCAATGCCGGCCAGCAGCAGCATAGAATACCAGCTGCATTACTTGTTTATTTAGATATTGCTTATGTACACGAGCAATAGACATTTTTTTCGTTACTTCTGTACACGAGCAATAGATGTCAGAACGAGAATCTTTAAATTGTTCTTCACAATTGCAGTATTGAGACCGAGATGTTGCAATACCCAACTCAATTCCCAGTTCTAAACTGATCATATTATGATGAAGTAAAAATAATATTATACTACACATTTCTTATGTATTATACAAAATTTTGACATACAAAATTTAAATTTTACATTGATAAATGACTTTACGATCGTTAGAAATAGTAAAAACTTCTGGATTCTAAGTCGGTGTTTTCATTTGGGTACTGTCTAGAACCGGCTATAAGCACGAGTAAGCAAACCAACGTTTAGGATCATTCGGTTCATTCCCCATAACGCAATATCATTTTCTACCAAAAAGTTCTTATATTCCCTATTTTACCCCCCAAAAATTACCCTATCCCCTTTTCACCATTATTCCTAAATTAATGTAAAAAAAAAAAATCCAAACGCGCGTACGCATACGCTCAGGCGATACACACAACACACATCTCCGCGTTCTTCGCAAAGATGAGGCCACCGAAGAGGCCGATCCAGGCCGCGGCGACATGGGTGCGGCGGCAGCCGCCCAAGGTGAAGGCGTTTCTGGCCGTTATCACCGGCATGGCGGCGCTCGTCATCCTGCGCGCCATCGTTCACGATCACGACAATCTCTTCGTCGCGGCGGAGGCCGTGCACTCGATAGGGATTTCGGTTCTTATTTACAAATTAACCAAGGAGAAGACTTGCGCCGGTACGACGTCGTTTGTTTTCGCCCCTCAATTTTGGTTGGTTATCTGATTTTATTTTTTTTCAATTATTTGTGATTTGCTGGGGTTTGAGAGTTCGGGGACGAGGTGTTTCATCGCATGGTAGATATAGCTAATTAGGAATTTTACTTTATTTTATTATTTTCAGGGCATTTGAAGATTTGAATTTTATGTGTGTGTGTTTTCTACGTTTCATATGAAGAAATTGCCTGATGACAAATACTGCTGCCTCTATTATTATAATAAATCGGAAAATGAATTGTTGTGTCTTGAAAGATTGAGCTTTTATGTACTTTTCCTCTAAAAAATATTTTCTCGGAAAAAGTAGTTGATGATCGATTATCTTCGTATATTTAAAGGATGATAGACGGAAAATATTAAGATTTGCTCGGACCTTTTGCTAATATTTTCTCCTTTTGTCATCTCCTTCAATTAAAGGACAGTGGACAGAAGAGACTGAGATTGTTTAGACTTTATACTAGTGT
This sequence comes from Euphrasia confusa, assembly GCA_954870475.1. Classification (NCBI taxonomy): domain Eukaryota; kingdom Viridiplantae; phylum Streptophyta; class Magnoliopsida; order Lamiales; family Orobanchaceae; genus Euphrasia; species Euphrasia confusa. Next base: position 41,344,624 of record OX940952.1, read on the forward strand.
TTTCTCTTGTTTGAAGTTATATGCAAACATTCACATTTCTTCACCTTTTCGTTTTTGGGAAAATTATGCGTGGTTTCAAGTTTCATTCGGTTCTTTCTGTCTGGTTACAAATAAAAATATATGACAAGTTTGTTTTGTTTGGTTTTTTCCCTACGTTTATTATTTTTCATCCAGATGTGCTTAATCTCAGGAGTTTGTTTCCTCGACATTATACCCTTTTATTTTCCTTTTTTTTCCTCATTTTTATAAATTAATGCCATTGCAGGTCTTTCGCTTAAATCTCAGGAGTTAACAGCCATCTTTTTGGCTGTTAGATTATATTGCAGTTTTGTAATGGAATATGACATACATACCCTGCTTGACCTTGCGACTTTGGCTACTACAGTGTGGGTTGTTTATATGATCCGATTTAATTTGAACTCCAGTTACATGCGGGAAAAGGACAATTACGAATTATATTACGTGGTGAGCCATCTCGTAGAAATGTCGACATCTTATTCTCTCTTCTTCAACTGACTGGGTTCTTATCTCCCAGTCGTTTTACGGTTAACTGAAAATGGCTTCTTCTTACAATTTAGTTGCTACATTAATTTCATGGCATCCGTAAAATGCATGCATTCTGGCAGTAGTTACTCCCTTTGGCCCAAAATAAATTCCGTTTTAGAAGATTTCACACAAATAAGAAATCTTACAAGATGTCTAGTTCAAACTTATTTACCAGTTACCACTATTTAAGTGTAATTGTAAATGATTTAAGGTAGTTTTGCAATTTGTAGGCTAAAAAATGCATATAGGCTATTTGTGAGAAAAAGGGGAGACTAAAAAACGATATTTATTTTGGTACAATTTTTTCTGAATAATTGTATTTGTCTTGGGCTGCACGCATGTGCAGGCGGTTCCTTGTGCAGTATTAGCTTTATTGATTCACCCATCCACAACGCATCACATAATGAACAGGATCGCATGGGCTTTCTGTGTCTACCTAGAAGCTGTTTCTGTGCTACCGCAATTACGTGTTATGCAAAATACTAAGGTAAAGTGTTAGAGGATAATGTTGAATCGCGTTCGTGTTATTAAGAAGTTTGGACACATTTTTCACTTTTTTTTTTTGTTTGTTTGTTTATGTCTGATAGATTGTTGAACCATTCACCGCTCATTACGTGTTTGCATTGGGTGTCGCGAGGTTCTTGAGCTGTGCTCACTGGGTACTTCAGGTTTGATTCGCGAATTCACCCCCAATAAACTCTTTTAATGTGTTTTAGGGATAATTACGAAATGTTGTTCTATAGAGCATTTTAGTCATGTGAAGAGGGTGTTTCAAAATGCTTTTTTTTTTTTTTAAATTAGACTACACCTCTTGGGTGTTTATTGCAACTAGAAACACTCCTATTACTGAAGCGTAAATTACGCACGTTTAAGGAAAAACACAGGCATCACTATTTTGTGCAATTTTCATTTGACAGGTTTTGGACAGTCGTGGTCATCTCCTAGTGGCATTAGGTTACGGACTTTGGCCTTCAATGGTTCTTATATCAGAAATTGTCCAAACCTTCATTCTCGCTGACTTTTGTTATTACTATGTAAAAAGGTCTGCACCACTCGTACCATTATTGCCCTTCTGCAAATGCTCTGAAATGATTCATCGTTAATCCTTTTTTTTTTTTGTGATGTGCAGTGTTTTTGGAGGTCAGCTTGTGTTGCGCCTTCCTTCTGGAGTGGTTTAGCTTCTTCCAACTGTAATGGTCTCGCGTTTGGGACTCAGTTCAATATTTATCTCACTTCAAATTTTGTTTTACAGCGCGGATCGATTGAATCCCTTGTAAACAATTTTAAATCTGCATTAACTATATATGCAATACTTAGCTTTATAGAACTCGTGGTGAAAGTACTTAATTACAGTTAGTTTCTGATCGCAATTAGGATATGATTGTTATTGAGACTTGAGAGTAATATATATCCTAACATATATTTGTAACGCACTTTGAATATCATTGTTCATGTGCACCTAAGCACTCCCCAGACAGTCTATTCCATAATTAATTGTTACGTAACAAACACGATTTGCTTTTTAAAAAAATAGTTTGTTTAAGTAACATATTCCAAAAAAAAAAACTTAAGCTTGATTTGGAGGTTTTACACTCATCCATTGATTTTGGTAGGATCACATTGATCAATTTATGATAACATATACTGTATCTCAAGAAAATGAATCGACAAGTAGCAAATTATTTTCTCTTAATTAAAATGATTTTTGAAAATTTAAAAAGTAAAATGTAAATAATTTTTTAAAATTAAAAAGTGAAATATTTAAAATGTTTTATTATTAGCTTGTCAGAATAAGAAAATAATTTTTTAATTAATTCTTGAAACAAAGTACTATTGTCTGGTTGTGGGGATTTCTACGTGGTTTTTGGACCATGCAGTGCTGTCATTTCAAGCTTTAATGATCATTATCGATAAAGAATTGATAAAGAGTGACTTCCAATAACCAATCAATCAACTTGTGGGCCGGGCCGGAGGTTAGCCACTCAATTAGGCCGACTTACTTTAATTAAACATATATATATATATATATATATATATATATATATATATATATATATATATATATATATAATATACATTACACTTACACGCGTATATGCTACCGTCGCTCTCTTCTCATTCTATATACTCCTCCTTTCCGTAACACGACGAACACATGTATTTGCACACAAAAATTTAAAAAAAAAATATCTAGTTTATTTGTTTTTAAAAACAAAATTATATGTAAATTATATATAAAATTAATCCAAATTTTAGATATATTGTTTAACTAGGTACAGTAAGAAACAACAATTTTTTTTAACTACTTCATCGGTCATGTACTCGCATAGCACATAGCAGACACAAGTGATCATTGACGTGATCATTGACTTTTTTTGTTCGTGAAATATATATAAAAAATATTATAAAAAATTATGAAAAAATAATTAAAAATATAATTTTAATATAATTTTATTTTAGTTTTTTTTTTTTCCATAATTTTTGAACTCGCGGAAGTGCCAAAAGGAAGACAGCTGTGAAAGCACAAACAATACTGTATAAAACTAATTGACCTTTTTTGTTTTGGAGTTGAAAACAAAAAATTGCAATAATTGTGTTTAATTTCAATTGCAATACTTTCTTGGCAAAGGGTCAGTCTACATACACCTTCCCCTACGCTACAATACTGTGGAAGTTGAGTCAATATATATATATATATTAATTTTTTTATTAAAATAATATGATTACAACTTATGTATTTGGGTTTATAAATTTTTTTCAAGCAATATAAAAATATTTAATACGCTTTCTCATGAGTCGATGTGATTTTGCCGACTAGCTCTACTATTGGACATATGTTTCATACTATATGAGTTAGATGATACCTTATTGAAATTCAATAAAAAAAACACTTTAAAATATATTGTAAGATGATAAATTGGTCCAATTTCAATTTTTTTATTATTATATACATATATAAATATACATTTTATTTGCTATTCCTAGCTATCGTTGTATCACTTGTATGTGTACGTGTGTGTGGGACTACAAGTTGACATTTTTATTTTATCTTTTCACCAAAATAAACAGTGCTATATTTATTTTTATTTTTTACTAAAAATAATCATTTCAAAAATAAGATAAAGATCATTTGCTTCAATAATAAAATAAAACATTAGTCTTCAGTCTTCACTACAAATCCCAATCTTAATTTTAAGATAAAGACCATTCTTTGCTGCTTCAAAAACACTGATTTTATGGTTATGTTAAAATGACCTCATGATATTTCAAAACATTACTATTAAAAAAAAGTATACTATAGGTACATATAATTTACATCTAATCATTAATTAAATCATTATACAACTTACATATGAGACAACTTTTCATCTTAATTTATATTGATATAATTAATGAAGTTGGTGCTCTTTTTAAATTAACCACTCCAAAATAATTTAAAAATAAAAAAATAAAAAAAATTCAAAGTTTATTAAACCTGCAGTCTCCATGCACCGGTCTAATTTATAGTCAACTACGCGATTTTTTTTTTCTTTCAACAAATGCATTGAAAAGTATATAAGTATATACATTGGTTTGTAGAGTCAGAGAATATATCGACTATAGCAAACAAACATAGGTAATCATGTCAATGATATATAATATATATTGAAATTGTGTAATTTTGCATTTGGGTCTGCCTACAATCCGGATGAGTAGGGTAGACCAGGAATACTTAATACAATTTAGAGATTCTAAAAACTTTTCTTGTATATAACTTGTAATGGGTAGAACCACTTACAAACACATCTACAAAATTCTAGTGAATCTTGTAGAAAGGTCAACACGACCAAAAACTAAGTCTATGTAGAACTATTCTAGCGAAGCATCCTACGAAGACTAAAACAGATGGTAGAACCGGAGCTTTCTAGCGAAGTCTCTCGGTCTAACAATATTTCTCTCTCTAGGAATTTAGAAATGAATGCATGAATAGTGAATTCCAACAACCCGGTATTTATAGGTGTCGAGAATTAGGGTTTCCGGAATTCACGCTTAATGGGCCGAGCCCAAAGCATCTTCATGGTATATTCGAGATTCCATTTTCCCGTACTTGACAAACCCAGCTCTACGCACTCCCACACTAGCATGTCTTCGTGCTTCAAGCTCGTGGCGGGCATAGCTGGTTACTTAGCGTTTTTCACTTGAACTAAAATCCTTCTAGCGAACTCTTCTAGTCACACCCATAGCTGGCTTCATTCCTTAGCAGTCAATCGTCCAGCTCTATGTCTAGCTATGCTTGCCCCGCGTCCGTCAATGTGTCTGTACTTGAAGAACCCAGCTCTACGCACTCCCACACTAGCGTGTCTTCGTGCTTCAAGCTTGTAACAGGCATAGCAGGTATACTTAGTATTTTTCTTTGAACTAGAATCCTTCTAGCGAAGTCTTCTAGTCATACCCATAGCTGACTTCATTCCTTAGCAGTCAATCGTCCAGCTCTATGTCTAGCTATGCTTGCACCGCGTCCGTCAAGATGTTATCACGGTAAGACCTTGAACTCTCTAATTGGTAGTGCGATGGTGAACATGCAATTTATCCTGATCCACGCTGAACCACGTTGACGAAATAGCAAGTTCCACGTTTACGCACTTATGCAACTCCATGTTGTTTGTAGATACCAAGTCTGCTTGTTCGACGCTGAGGGAACTCTTCATGATGTGGTCCCACGTTGGACCACTTGTATTTTCCCGGTCCACTCAACTAGCTCTACCAATACCTATGAGACTTCATGTTGTTTGTAGAGGCCAAGTCTGCTTGCTCGACGCTGAGGGAACTCTTCATGATGTGGTCCCATGTTGGACCACTTGTATTTTGCCGGTCCACTCAGCTAGCTCTACCAATACCTAACGTACTTCATGTTGTTTGTAGAGACCAAGTCTGCTTGCTCGACGCTGAGGGAACTCTTCATGTTGGGGCCCCACGTTGGACCACTTGTATTCTCCCGGTCCACTCAGCTAGCTCTACCATACAAACATTCAACATGAAGATACTACAATACAAAGTGTATAGTTCAACTTAGTTCAAACAAGAACAACGTGGTTCTATGTTGAACTAGGAAGAACTACACACTAACAATGTGACGTTGACTTGATGTGCCATACAAGTCAACCCGGTTGCACGTTGGCGCAAGAGCATGATAACGTAGCTCCACGTTGGGGCGAGTGCTTGTCCAACGTTGGCGCAACCGACCAACTCTATGTTGACGCAGAGACCAACTCCGCTAACTCCACGTTGAGCCAACCCTTCATAACTTGGTCCCACGTTGGAGCAAGTGTCATCTCCACGTTGACGCACATGTATTCTCACATGCGCTTAGCTAAATCTTCGAAGTCATTCCAGCTCTACGTTGGCCAAGGTGCATTTTTCACGCCATGCGTAGCTAACTCTACCTCCAGCAAAACCTCTCTCTACCTTCAGCAGGAGCTCACTCTACCTCCAGCAGGGATATACTACCAGCTCACTCTACCTTCAGCAGGACCTAAGTGTACCTTCAGCAAGAGCTCACTATACCTCCAGCAAGACCTCTCTCTACCTTCAGCAGGAGCTCACTCTACCTTCAGCAGGGATATACTTCCAGCTCACTCTACCTCCAGCAAGAGCTAACTCTACCTTCAGCAAGAGCTCACTCTACCTCCAGCAAGACCTCTCTCTACCTTCAGCAGGAGCTCACTCTACCTTCAGCAGGGATATACTTCCAGCTCACTCTACCTCTAGCAAGAGCTAACTCTACCTTCAGCAAGAGCTATACTCCCAGCTCACTCTACCTCCAGGAAGAGCTAACTCTACCTTGAACAAGAGCTAATTCTTCCATACTATGAAGTGAGTCAAAAACAAGGTGTATAGTTTAAGTTAACTTATCGACAAACTCGATCGAACTATACACCAACAATCTCCCCCTTTTTGATTCAACTTCATAAGTAGTGCTTCATCTTGGTCTTTCCTTCCATTATGAAGTTATTCAAAACAAAGTGTATAGTTGGGTTCACCAAAGAGTTAGCACTCTACGTTGAACCGACCAAACTATACACTAACATATATATGTCGATTTGTGATATCATTATAGAAAACAGTTAATAGTAATCAAACTTAAAAATTATCATTATATTTAGATAAATTTTAAAATATAACTCCACTCTCCATATATCTAAACAGTCTAGAAAGTAAAATTTATATTAAATAATGTCAATTTTTATAAAAACTAAAGAAATGATTGTGTCATATTTTTTAGGTTTGTATAGGATATACGTAGTGTATAATAAAATGCCAGCTGCGTTGATGTCATCAATAATTGTTTATATTATATGCATGCATGCCACTTTATTTGTTGTGATTATCTCATTTTCCAAACTCTATTTTCTTCTATAAATACTTCAATTTCATCCTCAATCTAATATTGCAATTCAAACACATAATTTCTCTCTTGCTCGCCAATTAATTGATAATTATGGCTATTCCCAAAGTCCTTATTGCATCATTTTTTCTTCTCTCTCTATCTCTACTGCTCCTTGACGATGTACAAGCCTCCCAAACAAATCAACTACAGGTATATATCGACCTCGTTTTACAAGTTGCAGTTCATCATGTTTTGAAAGAAATAAATCAGATCAATTTTTCGACCATGGAAATATTTTTTTATGTCACGTTCCGTTATCTGTTCTGACACGTGGCTGCCAATCATATTCCATTCCAATCTATAAATTATGCACCATCGCAATCGATCGAACTATTAATTTCGTAACATGATTCGAAGTTTTTTATCAATATAATAATTTATAATGTAATTTTAATTATTTATTTATTTTTGCAGGCTAGCAAAGGTGGCGTGGTCACCCAAAAAATAGGCAATTAATCCATCAAACTCTCTAGATTTTTCTTATTACAATATAAATTAATTATTACTTATAAGGAGCATTTATTTTATTTCAGATTGTGGAGGTTTATGTAAAATAAGGTGTGGAAAATCAAGCAGGCCAAATCTTTGCCACAGGGCGTGTGGGACTTGTTGCTACAGGTGTCAGTGTGTGCCCCCGGGCACTTATGGCAACTACGAGACCTGCCCGTGCTATGCTACTATGACTACCCGTGGTAACAAGCGCAAGTGCCCGTAATTCTATTTTACTATAAATATTGCATTTGCACTTTGTAAAATACTTATTGTATTTAAATTTGAGTCGATATATTTGTGTTTCTCTTTTTTATATGTTGGGGTGTAAAGTTTGAGTTGTTTAATGGGGAACAAATAATTGTACTATGATTTGCAACCATGGTTGCAAATTAATCATTTAATAATATTGTATTGTGTTTCAATTCATTTTCCTATTTCATTTTTGTCCTCTCCACTCGTTCAATTTTTCATTATTGATAACTTTGTTTAATTTAAATAGTTGTACTATGATTTTCCATTCACTTAAAATGAATATAAAATGGATAATAAAAACTCGTTAGTTAGAACGTATATATTATTAAGATTTAAATATAAATTAATAAACCAAATTACTCAATTTCTTAAAATACTTTTAAAAAAAATTGTATTACATTTTTGTTTTGACCAATTATCACAATTTTTTTACAAAATATTAAAGAAGTGTGATCATTAATTAATCTAACGCAACATATCTGTTTTTTTTTTACTTAATTTCAGTGTTCAAATAACTTAAGTTCAATTCAGTTCAGATAGTTCAGATTAAGTTTTAAAAAAATTAATTACAATTTGCATTAAAAAAAATTACGCAATTTTAATATAAATCTAATTATTGTCATAATATTATTAATATTTTTAAAATTTTAAAAATTTATAAAAATTATTATTATTTTTATAAAAAAAACAATTAAGTTCAATATAGATACTTCAGTTCAATTCAGATTAAATTTTTTAATTGTTCCGGTACAAAAGAACAAGTCCGAAAAGAGTAGTATTTTTTTTTTCTCCGTTCAAAAAAGTATTATTAAATTAATAAATAAAATTTATTTTTATTTTCCAAAAGTGAGTCTTAATAAAATATCATTTTCATATGTATCTAAATATACATTTCATTTAATACATTAAAACAATTTGTACTTTATCGACATGTCATTTAATACATTAAAAACGATTTGTACTGTGTTATTTATATTTCAATATCTCAATAAGTTAATATATAATTATTCATTTTTATGAATATAAAATTTACAAAATAAGAGGCATATTTAATTTATTAAATATTTGATATTTTTTTTAATTAGTACTCATTCAGTTTAAATAAAAGATGCAATACTTTCTTTGTATTTTACAAAAGAATTATTGATTTTTTGTTGGAACGAAACAAATAAAAGATACAATTTTTTTTTTGTAATTTACAAAACAATTATTAATTTTTTGTTAGGAAGCTTTATAAAAAAATAAAAAAATAAATGCGATTGTAAATGAAACAATAAATTTTAGAGAGATAAACATCAATGTGAGAATACATTTTGTTGATCCCGCGGAGATGCCAGACAGAACACAGCTGTGAATTAAGCACAAACAAATTGCGGAAAATTACTATAAAACCAATTGTTCGTTTAAGTATTTTATTAATGTTATTTTTTCTTGGACAGGGTTTATACCGTCAAATATTTATAAATTAATAATTTTATGAGCTCAAATTTTATTAATTTATTTAATATTTTTATTAATTTGAAAGACCAAGTTGAAATCCAAAGATTTTATTAAATTAAAGAATTATTAATTTATAATATTAATTTATAAAAGTATTACTATAATTTATATTTAAAACAGTAATTTTTAAAAAAAATTTTACAATATAAATTTAATATAAGGTAAATAAATGTCTTTTTTTATTTTTATGAACATATTCTCCACATTTAGATATACAGTACCTTATGAATACTTTCGCAAACAGTCGGTCTACATACACCTTCCCCTACCCTACATAGCTACTTCTTTTTTTGACTTTTTATTAGAATAATTGTATATGTCCATTTTATTTGCTGTGCATGTACGTGTGTGTGGACTACGACGGACAAATTGTCTACTGCCGCTTTTCTCTAAGTATATAGACATTTTTATTTTTATTTGTTTAATTACTCGTACAAAAGAAACTTCTCTATTTATTCGAGAGAGATCCGTTATTTATTTATTTTAAGCAATTATTACCATCTATAAAAATAATAATTATAAATATTCACTTAATTTATTCAAGTTTCTCTTAACAATCTATTTTATTAATTAAAAAAAATATTTTTACTTCTCAACATACATGACTATTTATTCATGATAAAGAGTTGAGTACTAATCATGTCCCATAAAATATATGCATTGGGATATTGCTTGCATACTAATTTTTTTTATAAACCATTCTTATTTTTGGACTGTTTGATAAAAAATAAAAAAGTAATACCACTAATAAAATTTTATTTTAAAATAAAAATAAAATAATTATTTTTTAAGGGCTGTATATTTTGTATTTTTTGGGGGCAACAAAAAGTAATAGTAGATGTAGACTTTGTTTTTTTGTTTGAAATTAATTTCAGTTAATTAACTGCAGTTCTATTCAATTCAACTTTGAATTATTTAAGAGAGTAGCTTATATAGTCTGGTGATTGTGTTTGTATTGTTTAGTGTTATATGTGTAGTATAGTGGTTTGGAGAGCTAATATGTTAGTTCGGTGTTGCGATCGGGGTTTCATCTCCCTGTTTTGTATCATATATATATATATATATATATTTTTATGTGATTGACCTTTAAAAAAAAAACTTTAAATTACTTTTATCATTATCACCACACTCACTTTGAATATTTTATTTTTTATATTTTATTTTCATAAAATATATGTACTATGTTAATATAATTAAATAAAAAATATTTCAAAATCGAACGATAAACATTTTTTAAAATTATTTGAAAATATCATTTCAGGTTTAATAAGTTTAGTTCAATTAGTTTCAGTACAAAAGAATAGTAGAATAAGTATATATAAATATAAGTAAAGAAGCTTGAGCTATATTTTAATCAATCTCCCCAATACATAAAAACAATTTAACATAGTTGATTAATGCCGTCTCTACCGGTCAAATTTATAGTCAACTGCGGCGTACTTCAACTCATGCAATATGATTATTTTAAGTTAATTTAATACAATAATTTATTCTCTCTATCCATTGATAATATGGATAGAGAAAGTATATATATATATATATATATATATATATATATATATATATATATATATATATATATATATATATATATATATATATATATATATATATATATGTCCATGATGATGATTACATATAATGTAAATTAATGAGTAGACATATCATCAATATGAGAATAATAAACATATAATATAAAATAAATAAAATTTTCAAATAATATGCAAGAATATTACCCTTATGAAATTCAGTACTATATGATATTACTTCTATTAAAATGATGATTCATCACATTTTTTTTGTAATTTGTAAAAAAAAAAAGATTGACCATTGATGTTGAATAGAGAAAGTACTACAAGACCAGAGTCACCTCAACGCTCTATTTTTCAAAACAATTCTAAAAAATTGAATAGAATATATTTTTTAAATAAAAAAAAACAATGTATTTTAATTTTTAGACATTTATTTATAAGAACTTTAAAATTAATTAAACTTGTTTACTCTTCAACAATTAAACTTTTTTTTTTACTTTGAACCATTTTATTTTTATCAGTTTTCAATAAAAATTGTTTTGATACTATAAATAATTATATGTGTCTTTTATATAAATAAAAAAAGAATAATTGAGCATCTTTTATAGGTGTGTACATAGGATGTATGCAGTATATAATATGCATGCCAGCTGCGTCGTTGATGTCACCAATAATTGTTTATATTATATGCATGCATGCCACTTTACTTGTGATTTTATCTCATTTCCCAATCTCTACTTTCTTCTATAAATACTTCAATATATTTCATTCTCATTCTAATATTGCAATTCAAAAACTTATATAAATATATACTTTCTCTCTTGCTCATCAATCAATCAATTAATTAATTAATATGGCTATTCCCAAACTCCTTATTGCATCATTTTTTCTTCTGTCTCTGCTGTTTCTTAATGCTGTTCAAGGCACCCAAACAAATAAACTACAGGTATATATTTAGGTCAGATTTACAAGTTGTAGTTCATGTTTTGTTTCTACAAACTCGCCGAAGAGGGAGAAGAGTTCGCATTTTTTGGAAATAAATCATTTCGGATTAATTTTTCGATCATGCTAATATTTTTTATTTCATTTCAATCAATAAACTATGAACCACACCATACGTGATGAACTATTTCGTAACGCGATTCTAAGTTTCAGAATTTATTTTTCAACAATATTAATTTATAATGTGTTTCCACACCCGTACACGAAAAAAACATGTTGGATCAATATTTAATGTAATTATTTTCATTTATTTCTGCAGGCTAGCAAAAGTGTGGATACACCAAAAATAGGTAATCCATCAAACTCTCTTGCTAGATTCTTATCACATCATTCAAGTTTTAATATTATATTATATATATATTAAATACTACTGATGTATTATTAATTTTTATATATATTTTGTTTTGCAGAGCTAGATTGTGGAGGTTTATGTATTGTTAGGTGTGGATCATCAAGCAGGCCAAATCTTTGCAAGAGGGCATGTGGGACTTGTTGCTCCAGGTGTCAGTGTGTGCCCCCGGGCACGTACGGCAACTACGAGGCTTGCCCTTGCTATGCTGCCTTGACTACCCGTGGTAATCAGCCCAAGTGCCCGTGATTCTATTGCGTTTACACGGTGAAAATAGTATCCAAGAGCAGCATTTTCGAATCATAGTCGAAGGAGTCTTGAAATTGTGTTCTTGTATTTACATCGGGTATTACTTGATTGTATTATTAAGATTGTTTTGTGTTTCTGTGCATTAATAATTAATAATTATGTTTCATTTTTTCAATTTTTCATTATCGTGTAGTTTTGAGTTTTTTTTGTCTTTGTAGATTAAAAGTTGTTTTAATAGTTATTTGTGATGAAGATAAACAGATGAAATCCGATGAACAAAATCATCAATGAATTGTGCTTTGCCTGTAATCTTTATAATCTTCCAATAATGTGATTCACGGGAGAAGGGTCACAGCCACAGGTCTGACAAAGCCTTCCCATCGATAAAGTCGACCACTTGAGTCGCTGTAAGGCCAAGCACAGTTGTGGCCGTAGCTAAATTTCGCAAGAACTCCTCAGCCGTGGGCTTATCGCCATCCACAATATCAGTCACGGCTTTTAGATAGATTGTCGGGATTTTCAGAAGGTCAGAGACGTAAGCAACAGCTGCTCCCTGATATGCAAAACAAATAAATAGTCATTAACTAAAGTAACACGATTTCATTTGACATAGAAAGTGTTTTAAATTTGAACAAAAAGTATAAATTTTATGGATGCTTGTTAGTTGTTACAAAAGGTACACTGAGCCTGCGGTTTGAGCTAATACAGAGAATAATTCCTCATTAGCAAGTATAAACACGCCACATGTGTAAAAATATAACAGATGGTCTTATAAATTCTAACCTTCAATCAAGCCTGTGAGGGTATTTTGGTAATTCTAAAAGTTTGCTGGTTTTTCTGTAATCATCCCTAATTTTGTTTTCTTTGAAAAATTTCACATAGAAAGTACAAGCACAACTAAGCAAGCAAATACTTGCAGAAAATGAAACATAAAATTTCCACATTAAGAGATTGTACAGAGCTGAAGAACTTTAAGAGCAACTATTTTTTTTGTGTTCAAGGAAAGATAAGCTCAAGATAGGTGAAGGCTACCTCCATGTCCTTAACAGTTGCATCATTTGCAGTTATCCTTGCCGCATCCTGTGGGATCATGTCTAAGGAATTGCCGGTGGACAATTTGGCAACCTAAATAAAATTTACACATTTACAGTTAATACTTAAGAACTACCATATTATTCCGAAATGATATCACAAATACTAATGTCAAAATGTTATTCGTCAGCTTATATTTTCAATTTTCTTACAAGTGCCTTGTTAAATGTAAATGGCCCGGCTCGGCCCGTCTTTCTAGTACTTGGGACATAGTTTTATACTCCCCAAAATCCGATGATTCGGCCAGGTTCGTTGGCCCGAAATATTTTCCTTTCAATTTTCAATTATTGGGTCAAGCTGAGCCAGGAAATTAGAGGTTCAAAAAACTGGATTGACTCAATTTTTTGTTTGGCCTGGACTGACTTTTTTGTTGAAATTATTAATGTTGTAAACTTGAATGTATGTTCTTAGAATAATATGAAAAGTTATGTACCTAAAATATGATAAGTCATTTATCATACTTAATATTGTAGTTGAAGAGTCACACATGACATTATAAATACTCGTGTGGAATAAGAACTCATTAGGGTTGTCATTCGACACATGAGTTATATCTTATAATGGTTTACCCCTCTTTTCAAGAATTACTATATGGACCACCCTCAAAATTCTATCATTTTTACCAACTCTAGTTAATATGAACAAAAAATCCCAACACACTCCTAGTGCTCAGTACAATTTCCGCAATACAAAAGCACCATACATTTTTTCCCCTTCATATTTAAATCAAGGCAAGACCAAACACAAACACACAGAATAGTTCATAGAGATCTCCCAAAAAATATTAAAGAGTAGTGACCTTTATGTTCAGCTCCTTTGCGAGGTTTGGTGTGGAGAATGCTTGACGGGACCCTATACAATAAATGTCTTGCATCTGAACATCATCAAATGAGGAAAAATAAATATATGATAATAAGCCAAAAGATGTGTCTTACTTGTAGTTTCATCGGATAACAATCGCATTCTCCCAAAACAAGGCCAACATATATCGCGTTATTTACTAGCTCCACTGGGATTTTTTTTAAGGGACAGAGATACCAAGTATAATAGAACTTCTAAACTGAAAATAAAGCTGAAAATAAAGGTGAAATTAGTAGGCTTACAGGAAGAGGATTTCTTCTATCGTGGAAAGCAACATGTGATGCAAGAAACACATCACCTATGGAAGCACCTTTTGCCTGGTACATTCTAGACACATCAATATGAAAATTTATCAAGAAAGACACTGACAAAAAACATGGAATGTTCTTGCAGAGAAGAAGATGAATTGCATTCCTCTTTAATGGAGGCCAACTTTGAGATTAATTAGCTAGAATGGTTGAGAAAATCAAAAGGAAACATATTCACACTATGAGATCACTTGAATAGAATAGTTGAAAACAATCAAATGTAACATATTCTGATATTCATTGTCCATAAAACACAACAATTATAAAAGAAACACTAAAGCTGCTATATAATACCTTGAAGCCTCCAGCAGTGCCCGCATTTATGATAATGTCAGGCTGAAGGTTTTGAATAGAAGCAAAAGTCACAAGAGATGCCGGAACTGTACCAACGCTGTCGACCCCTGATAGGGAGATATTATCTTAATCAAGAAACTGAAAATTGAAGGTGTGATATCTAACAAATGACAATATATGCATGTCAACTGACAAGAAATATGAAACGTGTTTTGTATGTATATATATATATATATATAAACATAGCACCAATAACTGGCGATAAGCATAAAAACAAGAGTGACTGTAGTGGGAAAAAGTACGAACCCAAGGCTTTGTCTTTTCCTGGACAGACAATGTTGATATTCATATTCTTATATTTACCATAATACCTCACCCATGGAACTCCCTCTGGAAACCTGCATCACATGTTCAGCTGATAAAATTTGTAACGCGACTGAAAGTTCACTCTGGCCTACACAAAGTATGATACCACAATTTCAAGTCCATAGTACAAAGAAACTCTAATAGGAGTAATAAATAAACTTCCTACATATAGTTTATTAGTCGCTCTGGGATGTCACGGAAATATATTGCACTTTCGATATTTAATACTCTCCTATCTAACTTAACTGATGGACGAATTCACACACATTAAGAATCAAATTAAAAATCATACCTTCTATTAAAAGGTTAAATGGATGTTTGAAAAATACTCACAATAATAGATCTAAGGGTATTGTAGGAAGTTTGCCAAATTTTATCCCTGTAAATTATAAAACGTCATACATTGACAAAAAAATTAGAAGTTATAACATTTGGGCAAGTTTATGAAATATTTTACATGCATTAAATAAGAAAAAATGATGAAATATTTTCATATTCACGGCTCAATTGGAGTATTGGACTATACAATTGGAGTTGCAGTATCATGAACGTGGTTTCATGATGCACATCGTGCACCCTCATGAATGAACAAGACTCGGGCGATGAATATACAAGTGTGAATTCATATCCATTACCCGTTTCTTCTATATGTAGTATAATGCATGATGAATATACAAGACAAGTGAAAATACAAACATTAAGATACCATAATATGAACCGGGGGAGAATATAAATTGAAAAAAAAAAAGGTGAGGATCATAAGTACTCATTTATCCCAATGTTTAGTACACTCCTAATAATCTATAATAAAGCATTTGACCAATGTGATTAACAAACTACTTTGATGTTCTTGAAAATGAATCTTACTTGCGATGATAAAACGCATAAATCAATCATTCAAATGCCTTTGCAAAATGAGAAAAAAATATGTATACAAAAGGGGCAGAGAAAAGCGATTTACATAGAATCAGCTTCCTCTGTGAGCTGGAACTTGTTCACCAATGGTGACGCCTCCGTCTGCATAGCTACACAGGAAAAAAAACGAACCCCCAAAAGTCAATAAATGATTTCTCATAAAATATAGTATAAAAAAATAAATACGAAAAAAAAGAGAGAATTACCGATAACGAAGAGAATAGTAGATATGCGGCATACGGGAATTGGCTCGTCTCCGCCGCCCTCCGCCGCATCGTTGCCATCGCGAGCTAGCGCCATTAATCTATTCGCCTTCCCAGTGACGTTGAGGAAAAAAAATGCGGTTTCGTTTCAGAGTGGATGTAGTTGGAGGCTTGCGGGGCGGAGAGTATATGGGATCTGCAATTTTATACCCAATTGAATTATGACACGTGTATCGATTACACGGTGGGCCCGTTATGTTCTACTGATCATTGTTGAATGTTGAGAATTGAGATTTAATTATGTAGTAATCAAACTTTTAAAGTTTGACATTTTAAATATTTACAATTTAATAATTTTAACTTTAGGTTGTTACTTCAATTATGTTTTTTTCTCAAATAATCTGGAATTATTTAAATACTGTAGTCTAAAATTGTAACATTTAATTAGGAATTATGATTGAAAGGGTAAATAATAGTAAAACAATAGTCCAATTACCAGCAGTATTAAAAAGATTAATCAATAATTTTACAACATTTTTTTACACATCCAAGTAACTGCAGTCTGCATACAAGGTAGTAATTTTAGTGGTAAATAAGTAGCTCAGGCTAGGTACAACCATCCTGATGGCTTCACTCAAAAAACAGAAAACTCGAGTTTTCGAGCTTATTCCCACAATCACTATTATGGCGATGGTGGCTGCAAGAGGGTTGAGGATGAAGCAATCGGCTCGTGTACGACCGAGTTTACAGAAACCGAAATCGGGTTGCCTTCTAACTGCAGCATAATGCTCCCTAAAACTTCGGTCAATAGTTTCTTGAACTCGTCTTCCTTAACATACTTCCCATCACCAGCATCAAACATTTTAAGAGCTTCACTCATAATAGTATCCATCTGCAAGCATATAATAAACCAAAACCTCAAGGATAGTATTTGTCTAATAACCAACCCGATTCCCAGTCAACAATTTACCAACCTGGTCAACGGCACCAAGAGGAGGTAACCCAGCAGATGCAGCCAAAGAGTCAAGTGCGACACCCAAATATTCCTTCGATATTTTCCCATGTCGGTCTTTGGGTACAGTCTTTAAAGCAGAATCCAGCGTCTACATTTGCACCAAAAAACAATTAAAGTATTGTAAAATCTCATCAAATGAGCTTGTAAACTAGTATCTGTACAAAGGGAATTTCACTAACCTTATCCAGCTCGAATTTGTTAGACAGCAGCCTCTTAATGCCACTCCCGTCGAAAGTGTTCTGACTGTGAGCAACGATAGCCGGCTGTTCCTTGAGAAGTTGCACCACATTCTGCGCAGCCTTTTTAAACTCGGCCAAGAACGCCTCCTGTGTGACAGGTTGCTTGAGGGCCCCACCAAGTGATTCTATAGCCGGTTCAAGAATGTTACTCACGACCTACAAAAAAAAGTGGGAGAGTTCATAAATGCAGTGCACCAGTATAATACAGTATATTATTTATGAAATTGAAAGAATTAGCTTTAGTAACAAAAATCATCCGTTTATCTTTCGAAAATCGCAATAATACTCTCCTATTGAAGATGCAACTGGTGAAATACAAATACAAACGAGGGATAATTGCAAAAACTACTCCCAAGGTTCGAGGGGTGTTCTTCATAATTTTCAATTTTTTTTTTTTTTTGTAAATAGATCGAATCTCAAGGGTAGTGTATGTAATTATCAAAGAATCAAATATCAAGAGGTACAGATTATCAATAATTTTGTAATTAAAACTATACAAGACGAGTCAACTATCTTACCCAAGGATCAGTAGCCGGAGGCATCCCCTGGTCGACAGTGAGTTTCTCAAAAGCCATCACCACATAATCTCTAAGTGAGCCGTCTCGCGGCTCAATCTCAAAGAACATGGACACCATTTCTGGTTCGAAACCTGAACTCTCGACGAACTCACCGAGGTCTTCCCCATCTATCCTGAGGATCACCACGGGATCACGTTTCAAGCCTGCGGCCATGCCAAGAAGAAAATCCGAAAGAACTTCTTTGAACTTGGTCTTGCTTATCTTCCCTTTTTTACCGTGCGTGAACTCATTAAGCACCTGGGATCATACCACACGAGTCGTGTGAGCTCCATTTAACAAAAGTATGGCCTATGAGAATGCAGTGAAGTGAAGGTGTGTAATGGTATTGCCTACGTGTATTTCTTCACTAACCAATGATAGTATATTCTTCACAAACCAATGATAGTATCAAACCAGTTATCTATATTGGCCGGTGTGAGGATGATGCTTACTAAATGCTTGAGGTTGACAAACGGGCCCACCGTCGACCGGGCCCTCCTCTTATTTTATTTTTGTTTGAAAAATTATTTTGTTCTTCATTTCAATGGCAATGTTAACTTCAAAGCAAAGCTAATGAAAATGCACTGTAAGCTTGGCCATAAAAAGGCTAGTATGATTATCCAGAGCTAGCTAAAGACTCGGCCCGGCCCGATGTCACGCGAAGTAGTATTCAAGTTAGACCCGTAATGACAACGGGTTGCGGGCCGTTGTTCGGGCCTAAAAGCAATTTTCAGGTCCAATAAAATCGGGCCGGGCCGGATCAGATTAAGAAATTATTAAAGGCGGTTTTCTGAAGGAGAAGGGTAAGGAGGAGAAACCTCGGTGTAAATATGATCGGAGTCCGGTGAAGTGCCCTGAGCCGGCAATCCAAGGGCGGCGCCGATATCCTCGACGGCGGGCTGAAGCTCCTTGACGGAAAGCTTGCCGTCGCAGTCGGTGTCGAGCTCTTGAAACTTGTGGTCCACGAATTCGCTGAACACTTTCTCATTTCCAACGAGCTCCATTATATCCGAACCGTCCATCACCTGCTGATTTTTGCTGCTACTTTTTTCCTGCTGTGAATCGATACTGTGCTTCTTCATGTTGTCTTTAGATAAATCCAACCAACGAAATATGTTAATTAATGTGGACACGGTAAAGGGGATTTTGCCCTGTGTTCTTTTTTTGCTTTTCGGGTGTGATTCTCGTGACTGTGTGAGAACTGTGGGTTATATACGAGTGACGGTGACGGTGTGGGTGAGGGAGATGAGATGAGCTTGAACTTTGTTTTGGATAAAGTTAATTAGTAACTCAATCATTATTATATAAAATTGTTTTGTTTTAATCTCTTCTTTCAAAATATTCTTTTGAAAAATTTGACACAAAATAAAAAAATAATTACTTTTCAATATTTTAAAAATAAATAAATTTGTAAATATTTAATTTTAATGTGTCAAAAAAATAAAAAAATGATCAATATTATTATGAGATATAAATTAAATATTTTATTTAGTTTTTATTAATATAATTATTGAATGTAATGATTTTTATTTTATAATTATTTGATAATTGTATTTAATAAAAAAAATTAAACATATATTTTAACGCACAAAAGAATAATTTTTTTATTTTAAAATATAATTATACTCACAACTTTTTTATTTTATTTTTTTACACAATTAATTCTTTTTTTACTTTAAATATCAAATTATGTTTATTACTATATAATTAAAATAATACTAGTATATTTTTTTAAATTATGTTTATACAAAAATATAAAAATATTCATGTGATAGAAATAGAAGAGTAACTACATTGAAGTTTTACAAAAAAAGTATTATACATTTTGTTAAATATTAGTAATAATTAAATATACATCGAAGGAGTCAATTTTTTAATTTATAAATTAAAGTTAAATAATTTGGACTAAAAAATGAGAATAAAATTTTGGGCCACGAATAGGTGTGTGGTTAAGACACGTGGGGCGGTTGGGGTTGGTGGCAAAAGTGAATTTGCTTGAAGCCGATTTGATTAACTTTTCATTGCTTTTGGCCGGCACATATTTATTGGACGCGTGTTGATACTAGCTTGATTGCACAACGCACCGGCAACTTATTTATTATTATTTTTTTATTTTTTTTATTAAATATAAATATATATAAATTATTCAAATTTTTATTATCAAATGTTAATAAAATTCTACGATAACAATATTAACAACAATTGAATTTTAATTGTAGTATATTTTCTTAATATAGAAATACTTTGGAATTTAATTCAACAATTGACATGTTTTTTTATTATATTTGTTGGTAATTATGTAATTTAAACAAAAAAATATATAAGAAAATCAGCAATTATTTTTCAATTTTCTTTAGTTATGTGAACCAAAAAATATCACTCTTTAATTAATGTTAATGAAATTGAGAAATGTGTAATTAATTAATATTATAGAATGCTTAGTTATATTTAATTGGAAGTAGTTTACATATTTAAAATGACAAATATTTTTGAATGAAAGAATGAATTTTATAAATTATTGAGAATGAATGTTATAATTATTTTTAATGTTATAAATTATTGATTGTATTCAATCTCAATTGTATAAAACATAAAAGTTCATACTATTGTACTATGAAAATTCATAAATAGAAAAACAAAGACATGACCTCATGGATACATCATTGGAAAGAAACAAAATTCAAACCGGACTGAGCTTGGGGTTTGGCCCAGTTCTATCATCTGCTTGATAGTCTTACGGGTTTAGGCCCAATTAATTTGAGCCCAACTGGTGTTACCAGGACCAATAATGGGTAAAGATCACTTTTTTTTTTACCATAATTTCATTTTGTTTTGAATACGAAATTTAAAAACAATACTCGTCTCAATTTTATACGCACTCTGACGTAATTTTTAAATATATTACTTTTTTATTTTTTAAGTAAAAATATAAAAAATAAAAATATATTTTTAAGTTAAAAAATAAAATAATTATAAGTAAAAATTAAAAAGTAAAAATAAAATTTTATTTTAAAATAAAAAAAATAAAATTTGAATTGCTCATAAATTAGAAAATAAATAATTTTACACATTGTTTTTTACAAATAAATTATTTAATTATATTTGTACTATATTTATACATATGAACAAAAATGTAAAAGACTAATTGTTTTCTTCAAAATTGTTCTTAGCATTTAAATGATTTAGCATTTGATTTAAAATCTTAAAATAATTAATGAAGAGTTTTTATTTAAGACCTCGCACAGTCACACACTCACTCTTAAATCGTGTTATGCGAGGGGCTAGAGCAAGGAACCGGACCGTAGCAACCGGAGAGAGCTATGCCATACGGCCCATACACTATATGGATTCCTTCAGTCACTCAGTCCGTTTCTATCTTCACATAAATGACGCATACTATCCTCTCGTCCACTTCCATCATATCCTCGAAACAATCACTGTAAATCAATCAATCCAATGGGCTCGACTTTCAACGTCAAACCCCAATCCTTTTCGCTGATCACAGGCGCTCCGATTTCTCCGCCCATCTCTCCTACCGCCATTGGGCTTTGCCGCAGCGAATTCCTGAGCAGCGACCGCCACACTCTCCGGCTGCCGCGGCGGAGATGGAAGAAGCTACGGTCGAGGCCTCAGCCTCATACCCGCAAGTTTTTCTTCAAGGCCTCGCTCGAATCGCAGCCGATTGTTTTCTTCGCCGCGGCCGTTGCCACAGTTTCTGCAGTAACTGTCGTGTACTTCACTTATCCGAGAAAGCAACTCGATATGAAGCAGGTATCCTGGTATTTGTGGACTGTGAATTTGCGATTCTGCATTTATGTTTTTGGTGCAATTCTGTTACAATTTTCGTGATTTTTCGACTCCGTCATGCACTTACAATACAGTGGATATGCATGTTTAAAATGTGTAATATAGACATTGCTTAATTTTGATATGTTGATGGAGAAGAAGACGAACAGCTCACTCACGTGAAAAAGTGATAAGTCGCCTGATTTTGGGTTCTTTGTCCTGCACCCTTTACGATTGAAGAGCAACTTAATATCAAGGAGGTTTCCTGGAATTTGTGATACTACTATGTTTTTTGTAGATTTCATAAGGATATATTACAATTTTTTGATTTATCGACTCTTCTTTTAAGTCGAGCACATACGCATTTTTTTTACTGAAGATACACTTGATATGCATTTTCATTCTATGAAGTATAGACAGTGATTAATTTGATATGTTGATGGAGAAATAGACAAACAACACAGATGAAGAAGTGATAAGCCTTATGATTTTGGGTGTGCTGTCATGTACTATCTTTAATTTTTGCATCACTACCTGAAATAGAAAACGAGACGTTAGTTATCTTTGGCTGTATATTTTCTTTTTCCATTATTACTTCACATATATTGCGGGAAATTAATGCTCTTTCATTTGGTTCTCAATTGTAGATGACAGGAAGGCTAGCACTCGATCTATCCAAACAAATAAGAAGTATGGTGAGCTGGATTCTTACAGATCCTAATCCTCAAGATATGATGAAGAAAGAATCTGTTGATGAGAGCAAAGATCGTATGGAAAAAACAAGAGAAATCAATCATGAAAATAATGACACGAGTGACGAGATCAATGGTAGGGAGACTGATGTGACACCTGGAGGAGCGCTCATTGCAATGGCGCATCAGTTTCAGTCGAACATGGATGATTCACGCTCACAGGACCATTTAGTATCCCAAGAACCTGAAACAATTGAAATATCATCTTTGCCTTTTTTATTATCCAAAAATGGTATCCCAAATGCACATGGACACTCCAATTCAGTTGCTTCTGAAGTGTCAGTTGCTGTTATGGAGTCCAGGTTGAGTAATGCTCTTTCTTCATCAGACCACATATATGTAGAAACAGATAGGAGTGGTATAAAACTTGATTTTCTTGAAACGGATGAAAGAAAAGATTTAAAACAATTTCTCAACGAATCTGCACGCAAAGAGCTGCACACAATTAATGAGACCTCTTTGGAGCAGTTAGATAACCTAGAACAATTGTCAACGCGTGCTACCCTTCAGATGAAAAGCAGCTATGCTTTGCTCATGAACAATGTTTTGTCGGAAGGATCAAATCTTACTGCATGCAATGTTATAGGTAGTTCTCTTCGATCACATAATTATCTGTGTGTTATATTGTTTTAGTTATGATTTTTGATACACTACATTGTTTATTATTTATAACCAGACAAGTTGGAAGAGGATAAACATCTTGGATATTACAGTCAAACCTTCTTCTGCCAGCAGAAGGATTCGAGAAATAGAAAAGCGCTAAGAAAAAAGGACAAAACAGTGTTCCATGGCGATAGGCTAAAAAATTCCTCCCCTTCTTCTGATCCCAAGGAGAAGCATAACCCTTCATGGAAATTACGTGTTTATAACCAACTTTTGAGGGAAGGAAGGTAAATTCATTCTAAGTTACTGAAAGTATTCATTTATAAGCTTTCTTGGAGTTCAAATCAAAAAGTGCAAGAATTCTTGGACAAGTAATAATGAATATAGGGCATTGCTTGTACGCAGTACGTGACATCATTTATTCTAAACAAATTATGACATGCTTAATGATTCTCAAAAACATTTTCTTATTTATCAAGCCCACCTGCCTTTACTTGTTATTGTAGGTTAAATGACTGCATAGAATTGCTTGAGGATTTGGAAGAGAAGGGTTTGTTGGATATGGATAAGGTCACTTTGCATTTTGCTGATTTCATACTATTACAATAAACCATCCAAATGTTTATTTGTCTGTTCAATGTCGTCCTTCTAGGTTTATCATACGAGATTTTTTGATGTCTGCAAAAGTCAGAAGGCTGTTAAGGAGGCATTTCGCTTTGCCAGGTTTATCCGAAACCCGACACTGAGTACATTCAATATGCTTCTGTCTGTTTGCACGAGCTCTCAAGATTCAGAAGGTATTCCTCTCTTCCTTAACTAAGTGGTCCCTATATAGATGTCAATGGCATTCAATCCAATACTTGACTTACTCATTTGTCTCCTATGTAGGTGCTCTTCAAGTTCTTCAACATGTCCAGAAGGCTGGTTTAAAAGCTGACTGCAAACTTTACACTTCTTTGATATCAACATGTGCTAAAAGTGGTAAAGTAGATACAATGTTCAAGGTACAGAAACCCATTTGACATGGACATTTTTCTAGATTTATGTGTCCATTTGATATTGTTGAGATTGGGTATGAGATGCAGATTGTTCTTAAACTGAGATGTTTGGTTGGATATTTTCACTTAAGACATACAAAGTATGGAAAGGTATCTATAAGTTCCCCCCCTAGGATATACCCCAACCTAAAGTAGCTAGATGAGGAAGTAAAATTAATCCTTGTTCATACATATTCCTGGAATCCAGAATCCGTTTACGTTTCTGTTTCAACTGTGTATGCAAGTAAATACTTCCCTGTATTGAGGATATGTTCACATGTCTCCGGGTAATCAATATAATGTTGCTTTGACCAAAAAACAAGGGGTACAAATGTTTTTTTTTTTTTTTGGGAAAGTAAGGTATTTGTGAGTAAAGTTATAAAATTGTCTTTTTAAGTGAAAACATAAAGGTAATTATTTTCTTTTTCTAAGAATGAATGATATAGCGGAACGTCCGGAAAAATAAAATATGAACGCTATCACGGACGGAGGGAGTATATTTTAATCGAGTCGATCTTGATTATTTTGTAAAGTACTAATTGGATTCTTCTGCCGCATAAATTATGTCAACGTTAAAATCCATGAGTGTAGTTAAAGAACTCAGCACGTTATGTTCTTGTCCCCAAATTTCAGTTCCTTATGGAATTGATTGAATATTAGGTTTTCCACGAAATGGTAAATGCTGGAGTTGAGCCAAATCTTCACACATTTGGTGCACTGATTGATGGATGTGGAAAAGCAGGGCAAGTAGCTAAGGCTTTTGGTGCCTATGGAATTCTAAGATCTAAGGTGAAATGTACTTTGGATTTGAACTCCTATCATCAACATCATATAAGCTAGCAAGCCCTTGCATATATCCCAATTAAAATGGTACTATGGTATTCTGTCCGTTAATTGCTCATCTATCCTGAAATTGCTTTTATATTGTAGAATTTGAAGCCAGACAGAGTAATTTTCAATGCGCTTATCACTGCATGTGGTCAATCAAGAGCAGTGGATCGTGCGTTCGATGTGTTAGCCGAAATGAAGGCCGAAATGCAACCCATAGACCCTGACCACGTTACTATTGGTGCTCTGATGAAGGCTTGCGCTAGTGCTGGTCAAGTGAGTTCTTCTAGTTCCTCTTTGAACTATTCTCTACTTTTATTTTAGTTTTTATCTTTTCATTTTTTTTTATTTCTTTCATCCATTGCATGTTAAGTGAGCTTTGAATCCTTTTTAGGTTGAGCGAGTGAAAGAGGTGTATAATATGATTCATAAGTATGACATTCGTGGCACTGCAGAGCTTTATACTATTGCAGTGAACAGCTGCAGTCATCCTCATCATGCTGATTGGGAATTTGCCTGCAGTGTTTACGATGACATGATAAGAAAAAGTGTTGCTCCAGATGAGGTGCCTCTTCTAAACCTCCCAAGCTTCTACAGTTTTACTCAAGCTGATTTTAACTATTAATCTTTTAATTGATTATTCTGAAGCCTTCTTAGAGAGTTTATAATATATGTTTCACACATGAAAATTCTCTGTTTTCTTTTTGGATTGTTTCCCACAGATCTACAGTTAATTTTCTGAATAATGCTTCACTACTTTACAACTGTATCTAAAGGATGATCTTAGAAAGCCAATGACTTCAATGTGCAAAAAACAGTTCGCACGTCAAACATGTTAAAAAAGAGCTTGAATCTTTCAGATTAACCCTTACCATTTTGTTATTACTTATTATGACATTTTGTAAGTGCGCACCTTGTGTGGCACCAAGGTTTTTTGCTTTTTAGCTGGCGTGTCCTTTTATGACGTCATGGATATGTTTGGTCATTTCTTAAGTGTATACACATTTTCCAAAGTTTCTTTTTAGTGCATACATAAACTTCTAATAATTCTTTCCTTTTTCCTATATATATTTTAATTTGTTGTTAAATAATGAGTTTATGAGATACTGCTTGTAAAATTGGTTATTTAGAGGTAATTTACTGAAGTGTTTCTTACATTTTTTTTATGATATGAAAATCTATCACATTTCTCTTTGCTGTGTTCATTTCCTAGATGTTTATCAGTGCCTTGATAGATGTTGCCGGGCATGCTGGAAAAGTGGATGCTGCATTTGAGATTCTACAGGAAGCTAGGGCAAGAGGAATGCATGTTGGGATAATTTCATACAGCTCCTTAATGGGAGCATGTAGCAATGTATGGCCAACTCACCAATATAAAGAGATCAAGTTTCAAAATTTCTCGTACCATTATAGTTTTAATTAAAGCTTTTTGATGCTTGTCCTTATGATTTGTTGAGTTTAAACAGGATGGTTTTCTTAATGCACACATTGTTGCATCACACCTTGAAATTAATCCTGTTAGTGAGAGTTCTACACTTGGATTTCTTCTGGGTTTTGATAGATCATTGTTCTAGTTCAGACAATGATAAATATAAATAATGTGGGATGGAAAATAATTTAATGGATGACATTGCCTAGTCTTTTCTGTTAAAGGGCATAGAAAAGCCTTATTATAAAGGAAAAAAGATTGCTCTCCCTTGTTTTGGCATTTGTTATGCGAAGTCTGCGTCTCTATGCTAGCAATCTCTGTGTGTCAATGACATAACTATTTGCTAAATAAATTTAGGCTAGAGTCTGGCAAAAGGCACTGGGACTGTACGAGGACATTAAGAGGTTGAATCTGAAGCCGACGGTTTCAATGATGAATGCCTTGATAACTGCTCTGTGTAAGTTAATCTTCCAGTCCCTCAACATATCACTGTTGAGTAATTGTTCAAAATAAGTTTAGTTTCTGCATTTTTTTTGGAATTCATGGACTTTCATGCCACACCCTAGCCCTTTTAGATTATATAATGCAGGGGATTGTGGTTAGAAATATGAAAAGCGCTGGATATCTTACAGTTGGACTGAGATCCAAAGTATAAATACAAATATCCATTCTCAAAAGCTATATTTTTTCATTGTGTCATTTAAAAAATAATGATTCACCTCATCAATGAGATAATATATATATGTTGATGTGAAAAACCTTATATTCAAATTGCCCTGCAGGTGATGCGGATCAACTGCAAAAGGCCATGAAAACGTTATTTGAACTGAAAGGCACTGGCTTACGCCCAAATACCATAACTTACTCCATTCTTTTAGTGGCGAGTGAAAAGTAATTACATTTTGCTATACTTAATCAGTATGATTTTTTCACCTTGTTTTTTCATACAACCTTCTCATCTTTTCTCAGAAAGGATGATCTAGAAGGTGGTCTCATGCTTATTTCTGAAGCAAAAAAGGATGGTGTAACTCCCAACATTGTAATGTGCCGGTCTCTCATAGGTGAGTTTGATGTGTATTTTATCTTCTCTTTCTTAGATCAAGATGCAAATGTAGTCACGATTCATATGATTAGCTGCTTGTATGCTGCTGCTATTTTGTGGAAGGACTAGACAAGGGGTTCTTAGGAACATATTAAATACTAATTCCACGTTTCAGTTATTGAATCAAGTGTTTTTTGTTCCTCTGAGTGGTTGATCGACTATGTAACTGAATTTGATGTAACCTTTTTACAGTCCCTGTTTACTTTTCTCTCTTCTTCTGCTGCCGACATGTGAGCCAAAAGTGGATAAATGGTATAAGACTCGTGATTTTAAGGTGATAAAATGGGATAAAATTTCTATTTCAAAACTCACGCCTCAGCATAGACTGGTAGAGGGGATTAGGGAAAAGTAATCAGTTCTGGATTATACGCTGGCATATTTTATTTGGTAGTACCAAATTTTTTTTTCTTTCTTCTATTTGTGGATTATAAACTCTTTGCTGACTCCAAGTTACTCATGGAGTTTATTTTCTCAAGCTATGTGCTTAAGAAGATTCCAAGCAGCTTATACATTTGACGAGCCGGTGCTGTCTTTCACCTCTGGACGAGTTCAGCTTAATAGTAAATGGTTTGCACTCTTAACATTTAATAGTAAATCATTTTGTTAATTACCGCTTTTAGCGGAGATGCAATAATTTTTTTCCAATGAAAAGACGCATTGTGTAAAAATGTTGTTTTCTTAGTGATATATTGCATTTGAGAGAACGCTCTAATTTTTCTGTAAAGTAATCTTGTGAGTTGACTGTTTGAACTTCTTAATCCGAAGTATGCCAATATACGCCCCCCTTATTGTCAGTCACTTGGTATTTCAATCATAATCCTGGAAATGAATTGTTGGTCGATTTACTTCTCATCATGCTTTTCTTTTCTTTCCATTTTAATCTGGGCACTTGGTATAGATTTGGTCAAGAGTGCGGATAGTTATAGACTTCCACTCGAAGTAGAGTATTTAAATCAGTAATTAATATTGTACTTCTGTTGTAGTTTGTATTTGAAAATTAAGAAAGTTTGTTGAGAGTGAAGTTATCTTGAGGTTTCAATTTTCTGACTTCTAAAATAAAAACAGAAAGATGATGTTTGCAGACATTAAAATGTTTGATGGAACTGTAACATCATACAGCTATTTAACGCATATTTAGTTATTTACCCGTCTGCACGATTTTTGTTTTTCTTCTTGAGATTTTATTTTCATCTTTCTTTTATTGTTTTGACTTCTTTTGAAAGTAAATATGCAAAAACATCCTCATTCTTTGTTGAGATTTTTTTCAATTGAAATAACAAATCAATCTGTAATCATCATCACAATGAGCATAATGGCTGGATCATGCATCTTACTTAAGAAACTACTTTTATGTGTCGTCAGCCGAATGTTGGTTCACCTCAAAAAGGGGATAACATAAGAAGCAATTAGCAAGATATGCTTTATGAGATGAAGATATTTCCGCAGGACCTCTTTGGCCTTGATGGTGTACAGGGAAACAATCATAGCTGGTGTGACACCTACAGTGGATGAACTTTCAATATTGTTGGGTTGCCTACAACTCCCTCGTGATGTCTCTGTAAAAAATAGACTCATTGAGAATCTAGGAGTTGATACTGGTACCTCAAAAGGCGCAAATCTCCTTTCATTTATTGATGGATTCGGGGAATATGATCCTCGTGCTTTATCTTTAGTTGAGGTCTGCCAATATTTCAAAAAACCTCTATCTTTGCTAACTGCTTACGAATCTGCATCTCCTTGAAATTCATGTCAGTAAAAGTTCACAAATCTTTTTGTGAATTTTTAGGAGGCTGCTTCTCTTGGAGTTATACCATTTGTCTCTTTGAAAGAAAGCCCAATTGTTGTTGATGCGAGGAACTTTCAGGTTCATACAGCTGAGGTGAGCTCATAGCTTGTAGCAACTATTTTTTATTTCAGCAATAATAAATATACAAAGTAAAGTACTATATGCTGTATGCTGTTAAATCCATTCTATCGACTTAGATCCAAGTGATTTTAGCTAGTCTCTTAGGGTTCACACTGACCAATAATATTTTCAAATATTAATGATCTGAAGAGGTTTCTAATTTCTATGGTATATAAAATGTTCTGGTTTAAGCACTTGCTTTTTTTGTGTGTCGCTTAATTGATTTTTTTATGTTATATTTGAATCACAAATTTTATGTGTCATCTTTTATCATGGTAATCCTAGGCCCGCCCGGCAAACGTGTAGGTTGCAACATTAAGAAAAATAATTCACCACTATTATCCTCCAACTCTACAATTTTCCTCATCCTACACATGTTCACAGGCACAAAATGGCACTACAATTGAGTGCCATTCTATATACCTTTATCTGCAATGAGAAATATCTCTGAACTTTGTTGCAAATATTGGCCAGGTGTACCTCTTGACAGTTCTGAAAGCTCTCAAGCATCGCTTGGCTGCTGGTACCAATTTACACTTCTTTGTTTATTTCTTTATTTCGTCATGTTTTTTGCAATTGACCTATCTCTTGTATCCTTAATGGTCTCTATTCAATGACATCATAGGACATTCTGAAAGGTCATAGGCTATATAAACTGTTCAAAAATCGGTGAAAATTATAATAATATGAAGTACCTTTGCCCAAAATGGGATAGAACAAATAAAATATGTTTTCTTTCTTTCTTTCTTTATTTATTTACTATTCACACTTTTCTACTTATCTTGGACAGGTGTGAAGCTGCCTAATGTAATTATTTTAGTGCCCACAGAAAAGACACAAATTCAGACTTCTTCAGGGGAGAAAATAGTTAATATTGCGGGCAGGTTAGAGATTTTTCTTTGCTATTTGAAGAAGACCTTCTTTTCATGGATCCGGCTGTGTGTTTGCTTACTCCAATACTATTTTCAGACAATATGTTAGCGCATTATAGGGAAATTTGATTGTATTATGTCGTTTTTGTATCCTCTGAAACTGTTTTATCATTCCCAAAGATGGATGTTAATTCTTCGAGTAAATTTTTTTATCGTACATTCAAGTAGAACTTCTACCTCTGTAATCGCTGATTATCATGCATGATGATTGTAGAATCAATAAGCTTCAATATGTATTGATAATGTTCCATTTCCTCAACAGGTTAAGCCAAGCAGTTGCAGCGCTGTTGAGGAGACTTGGATTATCTTATCTAGGACATGAGTCACATGGAAAGATCCGAATAAATGGTTTGACCATAAGGAAGTGGTTCCAGCCAAAACTTGATTCTCATTTCAGAACAAGAAGAATAGATCGCAGCTTATCTCCAAGACATTTAGGTTCAGGGATTAGCCGTCAACAGTCTAAAATCAGAACTGATCATTTGTCGTTAAAATGATTTGAAGAAATATTGTTATCTTGGAAACTGCATTTACTTTATAAGTGATACTCTAATTCGTATCTGTAATGATTTTTCCTCATACCATAAGTTGGCCGGTACATGCTGATGTTATAATATTGACGTGATAGAAGGTTCTTCAAGGAAGCAGCACTAGAATTTGTGTCTAAAGGAAGAAATGGAGGTGTCTTAGAAGTATCTTTCACGTGAGCTGAAAACTCTTGATGTGATATATATATATATATATATATATATATATATATATATATATATATATATATATATATATATATATATATATATTCCTTGGATTATATATGTAACTTGCAGGTGGCTTTGAGAATCAGAACTTGAAGGGTACATAACATCGAAAATATCAGGATGTCACCTTTTTAATTGATCCTATTTGTAATATATGTGTAGCACTGGACGATGACATTGCCATGTTGGCTTTTCGTTCCTTCCAATAACGAATGCGCAATTGATGTATAAAAGGAGCTGAATTAGACTATTCTGATACCTTCACATTTTGGGTGGTAGATGATTCTTAGGACTAATTAATTTGCAATTTAGTGTTTTGTTATTAAGGCCTCATTTTTATGACTACTTAGCTTTTTCCTCTTTTATGTTTAAAATGAATATATATGCATTAACTCTGTCTATGCTTATGTGTTGCTTGTTTGAGAAGCTGATGAAAATTTTGACTGAAAAGTATATTCATGGCTCGTAGAAGAAATAATCAATCTCTGAGGTCCAGATGAAGACTGAAGAAGGCTTCCTCCTTACATGGGAATGTCAAACCACCCATAGGAGGATCAAAGTCGAACTCTACCTCTGCTTTCCATAACTAGTCTTGAAATGTGGAATGGCTCAGGTATGATATTGGTATAGTGTACCTGTTCTGACTGGTATTCAAGTTTACATTTAATAATTTCAACATATTGTGCAGCGACCAGCCTAAAAAACGGGGACATGTAAAATCGTGTTTTTTGTATTAAATAAGAATGTGTTGTTAGGGTATATGGTATATAACTTTCTGAAGCGTAGATATTTATGAACACCGTCGGCAAGTTGCACCTGCAATTAGTTTGCAACCTTCTGGGATATTTTTGATGTCATTGGAGATGTTTATTTGATTAAGGATGTAGTTAAAGGTTGTTTGGTTTGAGCATTATAGTCATTCAGAGACTTTTAACGATGATTTAACCGAAGGCAACCAGCGGAAAATTTTACTGCCACTTTATTTAATAACTGAAGTCTGAATGAATGTTCTCAACTGTGCCACGAAGAGTAATCCTCAAAGTTTTCCTTAGTTTCACACTTACACAAATGTTCGAACTTTATAGAAAATTCTGGAAGTTTGTGTGTTTCGTTTTTTGGAGCTAGTAATATCAGGTAGAGCAAAACACTAAAACTGATTAAATATTCAATTTGGAACTTTATTCAACCGAACTGTTTTGTAAAAAATAGAAAAAAAAATCTATGTTGTCTTCTTTTACACCAGTCTACACCCTACATCTATTTTCTCAATAGAGAAAAAAACTCAAAACTGTGTAGACATTGCTGTTTGTGCATATCAGGAATTCAGGATAGCTGCATCCCTGAAGTGAGTTCAATGAAGGCATTCTCACTGCATGGAAATGTAAGTCCTCCAGCTGGGTGATTGAATCCAAATTCTTCCTCCGCTTGATGCAACAAATCTTGAAATGACTGGTGCTTCAGGTATGATATCGGAACAACATATCTTTTCCTTTGATTTTCTCCAACGTAAACTGCGAGATGTCCCTTGGGCACGTCCTGTTGATTTCTCTTGAGAAGGGACTGAAGCTTGTAGAATTGCTTTGCGTTCGAAAGCAGTGATTGTAAACGAATAGCCATAGTTTGTTTTTCCAAATTGTGAAGAAAAAGTTGCTGGATTTTTCGATAATCTGGTATTTGTTGAGTTTGCCTGTGTTGTGATGTCTCAAGTATCAAAGAATCGTTGCATATATATATTGTTGCAATTTGGAGGTCACATTAAGGAGGGGCCTGCAATGACCAGGAGCACATGGCTTTTGTCATGAAATTGAAAATAAGTTTATCTGTCCTACACCATCACATGGTTTAAAAACCCCACTTGTACCTTTGAAGTTATATCATGAATGAAAAGCTTTTATTGTGACGTAAGCCCAGGTGGACCTTAGAAACATCTGGTTGATTTCTGTTGACAAGGGATTGAAGCTTTTAGAATTGCTTAGCGTTTGAAATCAACGACGGTAAACGAATAGCCATGGTTTGCTTGCTGATCGAGAAAAAAGAAGTATTGAAACAAAAGATGTTTTTGTATTTGAATTTTGATTTCTTATAAGAATTGTTGGTTTTTGAAAGTTGATCACATCATTAAGAAAGGATCTACATGAATAGTGAAGGATCACATGGATTCTTATGTCATGTAATTGCACTAGAGCTTATCTTTCTATCTACACAACATCATTCAAGAACCCCACTTGTACCTTTGAAGTTGTCATGAATGAATGAACGAACCGGGTTTTTTTTTGCAGATTTTTCCTGAAAAAAAGGACAACATATACGGCAAAGTTACGAACAATTTACGTGGTATGTTCTGTTTTGTCATTTTTTATTTTTTTTCTGTGGGGTCATGTTTCTATTATAATCTACCTTGGCTTCTATCATATTAGTATGTTGCAACTTGCGAGTGTTGTTGAATGGTTGCTGCTTTCTTTAATATGAAACTCAGATATTAGCAGCTGTCCACTGTTTTCTACTCCTATTTTGGGTATGTTGTTGCATATTTAAATATATAATATTTTACACTTGTATAACGATTTCTTCAAGAAAAATCATGTATGTATAAAAAAATAGCAAGGGCGCAACCGCGATTATTAGAAATTTAGTTTGGACTAGAAGTACAAAACAATCTTAGCGTGCGGAGCCAGGATTACATAACAAAATTTTAGGTACTTTTGATGTCGTGTTCTCAAGAGAACTTAGATTACGATTAGGAAATGGACTCCTGACCTCTTATAAGGAACAACTTTGAGTTCATACTCGCCAACTGCGTAAGCACTACATTTGCATAGTATTTGTAACTATGGAACATTTACCTTGATAAAAGTTTAACATTTGATAAAGTTACATTCTTGAATGCATTTTCATTGCATAGGATTAATGTCAATCCCCCAATTGGATGATATGCCCGTATTTCTTCCTCAGAAATCTTGAACAGGTTTTAAATGATATGAACGAATGACCAAGTGACCCTTTTGGCACGAACATATCGATTTTCATGCTTCTTATTTTGCTCGACATGAATGACCAAGTGACTTTCTGGTATTGATGGACTTTGGAATCGATCAATACCCCATCTTAATTAATTTTGTAGATGGAAATATATATTCATGGATGTATTCTATGATAATATGGACATTGATTTATCAGGTGTTTACAAGTTTACTGAACTCAGTATGATAAATTTATAAACCCCTCCTATATAACTAACATTTTGTATACAGTTGGTGAAGCTTCTACAAACAGAAACTAGTACAGTCGTACGTTTCAAAAGTGTACTTGCTACCTCGGCAAAATTATTACAGTAACATTTATAGTATATATTACTAAATGTTTTTTACTGTCACGCCGTATCATCTGAACATTGCGATTTTTGGTGGTCACATATTCGTGTTGAGGTATTTGAAGGGAAAACACCTCAAACCCAATATTTCTAAATGAAAAAGAATTAAGGAAAACAGCAGCTAATTAAGCTGAACTGTCTCAGACATTACTGTATATTGCAAATTGTATAACAATGAGCTTCGACAAAATCTAGTTAATTAGTATATACTAGTATATAAAAGATCAAGAAGAAGAATTTACTAAAGTAGTAAGACTCAAAAAATAATCCTCGGTGCAGGGTATGGTGAGGCCTCCCTTTGGATGATCGTATCCAAACTCCTCTCCGGCCCAATGCAACAACTCTTGAAACAACGGGTGGTTTAAGTAAGATATCGGCACCACAAACCGCTTGTTGGACTCCCCAACATAAACCGCAAAATGACCCTTTGGGACATCTGTACATGTCGAGTTTGCTTTGCGCAGTTTCTTTGCATGATGAGGATTCTTGATTCCCATTCTGTTTTTATTTTTTTTGATAGAAATAAAATGTTTGAAAAAACTTGGGAAAATATGATGTATTTGAGGAATCTAAAGGGTTTGAATTTATATTGAGTCTATTGTGATGAAGTATAGTTATATACTACATATTTATATACACACACACACAATATACATGTAGACATATCAGGTGAAGTTATAGAATAAAGCTATGATGATCACATGGTTTTGACTAATATGAATCGTGACATTTGTGGCCTACCACTTAAGGGGACAAACAAAATTGACAAAAGCAACTTGGGAGAGACTAAATAGTAGTAGTAATAGTAGTAGTAGAGTAGTATTATACGTTGGTATACGTTAATACATATACGTATATGTATATCGAATAGAGTACCATAGTATTGAAGATTTCACCGTTTCAACTATTTATAAATTATGATTCAAACTTAAAATTCAGTTTTTTATGTATGTGGTTCAATAATGAAAACACTTGCTATCCATGAATTGAAAGGAATAAAGCATTAGTTAGTTAAGAAATAATTCCAAGGCCGTTTTTTGCTTCTTGCATGTTTTCTTCCTTTCTTCCTTCCGGTTACACACTGCCACTCGTTCAGTTCATGTATCGACATCTTGTGATGGGAGAAGTTAATGATGTTAGAGATTTGTCGAAATCGCTCGATCAACCTACATATGTATACGAATATGATATAAATCGATTAGCTAAATAGATAAGATCTATCGCATTTGTGGTGAAAGGATAATGCTACAATAATACGAGCATTTAGCATGTCGTAAACATTGTGATTTATATTAAAAAATCAATAGCCCATAACAGAGTTTGTTATTTGAGGCCCCTGTTGTCAAGGTTTTATGCAAAACCAACTAGCTATATAGGCCATTGTGTAAGCATCATTATAAAATATGTATATGAGATTATGAATTCAACTTTGATTTTTTTTTTAAACTTCAAAGTCAACCCTTTTGAGTATATATGGAGTTCAAGAAATCCATCAAGTACTTCTTGGTTAACGAGTTTTGGTTCACTTGTATGTGTATACACTCAACAGTCAACAAAAAAAAAAAGGAATATATTGTTATTGCGACTCTGCCGACTCATCAGTTAATTAGATAACAACGACTTCCTAAACGTCCTCGTTAGTTAAGTTTACATACATTGCATCGAGCCTACAATCCATATTCAAATACTTTTCAATGTTTCAAACCGAAAATCGATTAGATCATATTCAGGTGTTTTGGGGTCCCTATTATTGTCTATTGAGGTTTGAGAGTGTTTTTTCTTTCTTATTCAGTTGAAATCAAAATGAAGCTCAAGTGGAAAATGTTGTTGTTTGTGGTGGGGCAAATGCACTTGGACAAGTATATACTATTGTACAAGTGTAAATTCTTGACAAAAAGCTATCAAATGGAAACCAAACCCATGTGATGTCTCATGTGCAATTGTCCTTAATTTGCACTATTTCAACTAAATCTAATTGCACCACCAGTTTAACATCATTTTTAGAGAACACAAGTTTGGCCTAATATCACAACCACTATGACTATGTCCTAATCGATCGATCGAGATGTATTTCCTGCTAATAGGCCGAATCTATCGATTCTACCAAATCGGGTCTCACTTCGTTTGGGGCACACCCAAATCATGAAGACTCGTACCATATGACAAACGACATAAATTGGACTGAGCCAACCTCAATACTTCTACTGCGTATAGATACGACTTCGGCGCTTGTAAGATATATATGTGCTAAGCGTGACGATCATTTAGTTGGGCGGGTCGACCCGACTTATGGTCAACATAATTATGAGTTAATAGGCAAAGGGAATAGTTGAAACTTGAGAAGCAATAGCACAAGGAATCCACGTTCATATATATATGATTGGTGTCTTCCCAAAATAAGTAAAATCTAAAAGCATATGGTCTTTCACTAAAATAGGCAAATTGTTTTTTAAC
Source organism: Euphrasia confusa (assembly GCA_954870475.1). Classification (NCBI taxonomy): domain Eukaryota; kingdom Viridiplantae; phylum Streptophyta; class Magnoliopsida; order Lamiales; family Orobanchaceae; genus Euphrasia; species Euphrasia confusa. The sequence continues at coordinate 41,381,780 of OX940952.1, forward strand.
TAGTTCCCATATCTTGCAACATTTTGTAATACATCCTTGAGGTTTAGTCTAATTATAAAACAATCCATTTCTCTCTCAAAATTATGAGAAAGCACCAAATATATTTATGCTATTTTTGGAAAAATTTGTATTCATTAATAAATCTACAATCTGGTGCATTACAAATTAAATTGAGTTTTCTCAAATAAAATTAAACTATACTATAAAAAATAAAAGCTACATTATTAGATTAAATTAAAGAATGAGAAGAAGTGGTGAGTTGAGAAGTGAGGGTAATAAAGTAATGTTCATTGCATGGGATGGTGAGGCCTCCCATTGGATGGTCATACCCAAACTCCTGTTCAGCCAAGTTCAACAGCCCTTGGAACAGAGGGTGGTTCAAGTAGCATATTGGGACCACAAACCTTCTGTGCATTTCACCTACATAAACTGGGAAATGGCCTCTCGGGACATTCTTGAATGTTGAAATTACCATGTTGCCCTTCCTTGGTGATATTGCTCTCCTCACTTTCTCATTTAATTTTAACCCACCCAACAAGAATCCCATTCCTTATTAGTAATTCAGCCTTGAAGAAAAAAGATAGAGCTAGTATAAGATATATGGCTTCAGTATACTACTAGTAGTTTATATATATATATGGAGAGAGAGAGAGACATATCAAGTGAGATAATCAATTAGAAATTAAATGACATGTTTTGTTTTGAATAATTCATGGCCTACAATGTTTGAGAAGCAACAATCAAAATAGAATTTTATAATACTTGGTATGTCGAGAGAAAAAGAGTCACTTTCTTTGTAATATATCTAAAGAAAGTATATTTGTAACATGGGGATCGAGAGAGTATGTTTTTAAAAAATTTGTTATGGACAAGAAAACTTGATTGAATAGCATTCATTGTGTTATTCATAATGAAAGGAGTAAATGGAGTTTAGGAATTATCTCTAATGTACAGATGCATTGAACTAAAACTTTTGTGGTGGTTATGTGTGTGCTCACATGTTCAAGATTTTTTGTTATCATGCATGACTTGAGGTTTAGATTAGGGTTGATCATGCTAGTTGGGCTAACAACTACTACTATATATAGAATGGTTCTCATTTACCATGATTGCATATTGGAGGACTACTAATATATAGTAGTTTCCTTATGCTAGCTAAATAATATACGATCGTCTCAACTAAGACAAGACTGGTCATTTGATTAAGTTTTAAAAACGTGTTTAGAGTTGATTAAAAACAATGTGTTGCTTAAGTGACAAACGTCTTACCAAAAAAGGATGAGTATGTACGCGTCATGTGAAATTTGAATCGAAAATCATGTTTTATTTCTTTGCAATACCTTGGTTCTCTACGTTGGTTAATTAGCTAGCAAAACCTAAAACAAAGAATATTATAATTATTTTTTTATTTATTATTAAAAATTAAGACCCAGGCCCAAATTTGATTTGAGAATTTGGACTCGTCCAAGCCCTATCCAGTGAGAGTGATCCAAGTTGGGCCCATTAGAGTTTTGTGACGAAAAGGAAAGCCCGGCCCAAATTGTTCGAGCCCTGAAAGGCTGGTAAAACCCTGGTATACTCTTCTCCCTCATTCCTCTCCTTCCCTCCCAGCTCACCGCCACAGTCGCTGCCATGCCGAAGCATTACAGGCCCGCTGTAAGTTCTGATTTCGTCGTAATTCAATAATCTGAATCAGGAAGATAATACTCTGAAGCCCACGCTAATTCTACGCTCACTTTCTTTCGCTTATGTTTTAGGGAAAGAAAAAGGAAGGAAACGCGGCTAAGTATGTGACAAGATCTCAGGCGGTAAAGTACCTTCAAGTCAGCCTTCCTGTTTTCAGGTTTGAACTGGCTTTTAGTTGTTGTTATAATTTGAATACATCCATAGCCGTTCTGTGTTTTTTTTCTTATGAAGATTTTCTCACGGATTTGTCGGTATTTAGTATTTTGGTTATCATATTGATTTAGTTGCATAGATAATTATGATGTGTGGTGTTTTATATGAATGCTAAGAGTTTGGATGTTGCAGGAAATTATGCATCCTCAAAGGCGTGTTTCCTCGGGAGCCGAAGAAGAAGTTGAAGGGAAATCACCATTCTTACTATCACATGAAAGATATAATGTTCCTTAAACACGAGCCCTTGCTAGAGAAGCTGAGGGATATACGATCTTACGATAGGAAGGTGAAGAAGGCTATGTCAAAGAAGAACAAGGACCTTGCCGAGCGGTTGTTAACTCGGAAGCCTACTTACACTCTTGACATGCTTATTAAAGAGAGGTGAACTTTTTATTTATTTGTAGTTTTAAGGTACTTTTTCATTCGATAATAAATAGGATTATTGGCTGTTGCTGTTTGTTTTATATTGCTTTTCCTTGGACAGGTATCCTAAGTTCATTGATGCAATTAGAGACCTTGATGACTGCCTTAGTATGGTTCATCTGTTTGCGGCATTGCCTGCAGTGGACAGGGCTGTGGATGGAGAAAAGATACCCGTAAAACGTGTCCATCATTGCAGAAGGTAACTTGCTTTTCATATTTTGTCATTGGGTTTGTGAGTTTGTTGGTTCTTTATGTTGCAACTTCCAAGCACATAGGAAATGTTAATCTTTATTGTTGTAATGATGCTTATAGGTTGAGCCATGAGTGGCAGGCGTATATTTCCCGTACCCATAAACTGAGGAAGACGTTCATTTCTGTGAAAGGAATTTATTATCAAGTATGTACGATATGGAATATGCAAGCTTTTAATTTCTGCTGCCCAGCCTTTACATGCGTTATTTTTCACCACAGGCAGAGGTTGAGGGCCAAAAGATTACTTGGTTAACTCCACACGCATTGCAGCAAGTGCTTCCTGAAGTGGATTATAGAGTCTTGTTAACGTTTTTGGAATTTTACGAGGTTGGTTCATATTATTATATATGAGTATTGTTTTAGTTTTATATGAAGTTTTAATTTTGAGCAGTTTGGGAATAAAAAATCTCGTTGGATCACTACTAGTCTCTTAAACTTTACTTGCATGATCAAGTTGTTAAGAGTTCATTCCAATTAAATTAAAGATTAGTCTTGAAATTTTTTACTTTGTATTTTAAAGAACTCTTAATAACCCTCCTCCTGCTGACCTGTCAGCGATTAATCGATTATAACAGATTTTATATTGAGCATCCACACATTTCTTCCTTGGGGTATTATACTATGATATGTACAATGATTTTGTGTTATACTATTTTTTTTTTGTTTGTGCAAATTGCTGATATCAATTTGCTTGCAGACCCTTCTTTCATTTGTCAATTACAAGCTTTACCAGTCAATAAATACGAAGTATCCACCAATTCTCGACCCTCTGCTGGAAGCTCGGGCTGCAGGTAAGACTCGTCTTTTGTCTTCTAACACATTCGAGCTTGCATCTTTTATGCATTTCTATCAGTATAAGAATGCAATAAAATTATAGCGCATGTCGCTTCTGATTCTAATGGTCTATGGGTGCTGTTGTAACTATGCAGATCTTTATGCCCTGTCAAGATACTTGGCTGCTAATGCTTCCTCAATGAACGCACAAGCCATTACTTCATCTGGATCTCAGCAAACTGACCAGCCTGAAGGGAGCAAACTACAAGAGTCTGAACTTAGGCTTGCCCAACTTCAACAACAACTTCACGCTAATGAACCTGGTGCTTTGATGCACCTTGAAGATGTTGCTGGTGAGGATGAAGATGATTCAGAAACACAAGAATGTAAAAATCTCTTCAAGAACATGAAATTCTTTTTGAGTCGTGAGGTGAGGTGTTATGCCTTCTTAATACTATACTTATTGTAATTTTTCATGAGTGATTTCAACACTTTTATCAAGTTTCATGAGAACTGGAACTTCTTGTACTGCTATTTTGTTTCTCTGAATAATGTTGTTTACCCTAATTTACTGATACAGGGAAGATTAATTTGGTTCTGTTATAAATTTTGTGTTTTCTATTTTGTATTTGCGTTTTGTCGGCTGAGTAACTAATATGCTTATCTTGTTTGTTGACCCAATTTATCCTTGTTCAGGTCCCTAGAGAGTCGTTAGTGTTCATCATCCCTGCTTTTGGTGGCACAGTTTCCTGGGAAGGTGAAGGAGCACCGTTTGAGGAGTCTGACAATAGTATTACTCATCAGGTATGTTATTCTCATAATTTTATAAAAATGCTTGTATCATTCATTTATGTGCTGAAGGACTTGTTGGATTGTTTTATAGGTTCAACATGATTATGTATTTTTCTGTTTTATTTGTGTATTCTTTTCTTGATGTAGCAGGTCATTTACAAAAGCATGTCATTAAATAAATATGGGTAAATTGTTAGTGCCACATGTATGTTTAGTACTTATTTATTTTGCATATCTGTGCAGGTTGTTGATAGGTCAACTCAGGGACGCAAGTTCCTTTCCAGAGAATATCTCCAGCCTCAGTGGGTGTATGATTGCGTCAATGCACGGATTATATTGCCAACTGAGAAATACATGGTTGGATGGTAGGAAATCTCCTACCATTTCATCTAGCACTTATTTGATCTTTTTCCTAGAACTTAGAAGCAGCTTTATTTGACATCTGACTTTCTTAAGAATGTTTGCTTTACTGTCTTGTTAGTGTTCCTCCTCCCCATCTGTCTCCGTTTGTCGACAATGAAGTAGAAGGTCACATTCCTGAATATGCAGAGGTCATCCAACGACTGAAGAATGCTGAAAGAAAAGATGTTCTACCATTGCCGGGCATGGGAAAAGAAGACTTAGATGACCCTCACAGTTTGCTAGGTATCAGTGATCGGAAAGAAGCTATCGAGGCTGCCGAGAGAAAACAAAAGGTATAATGTTGCAATTGAGCTTGATATGAAAATCTGTAGGAGAAAAATAAAAATTATAAAAAAACACTAAAAATCTTACCTTGTGAGAAACATTGTATCTTGGCAGTCATTTTGGGTTTTTGATAAAACTTGGGAATTTTTCAGATGACGAAAAAACAGAAGCAGTATCATGCAGAACTGAATCTCGAGCTTCAAGGGGCCCACTACTCTGGTCCCTCTACCTCTAATGAGGTCGGAGATGTTGAAGATGGCATAGTCTCTGATTTGCAGCAAATTGCCAAGGATGATGATAATATGTCGAAGGTCTTGATGCCTCGCAAGAAGAGAAAGCTTCTAGCAGCCATGGAGGTAAGAATGCCGAACCTATTTATATTCAGTTTTGTTTTTTGATTTTTTTTTTTATGTCGCTTATATGATGTTATATCTGATTTTGTTCAGATTGGTAACGAGAGGAAACGGGCTCATGTTGGTCGTTTGAAAGATCGGAAGAAAAAGCTTGACGAGGCCAAAAAATCTGCTTAAGTAGTGTATTGTTCGTAAATCAGATTTTCGAAAGGGTTACTTCTTAATTTATAAGAACTTGTCCTGTAGTTTTTGTTATATTGATATTCATCCAACAGAGGCAAATCAGTTAAAAGGTTACTGCAATTTTGATGTAATGTTTAATACAATATTTATTCACTTTAAGGTTCTTTACAAAACTACACCTTTTCAAGAATTGTTAACACAATCTTTTTGATTACACAATTTCTTGTTTTCCAAGTTTCTTAGGTTACCACATTTCCACTTACTATGTTTACCATTCGCTCCAAATTCTATATAACAATGCACTTTGGAGAACAGAATTTTCTTATCTTGCATTATTACAGCAATGGCCATCTGCAAAATCTTGAGGCGAACTCTATCTCGTGAAGAAAGATTGGTTAAAGTTCCAAAGGGTCATTTTGCCGTTTACGTTGGAGAGAAAGAAAAGAAGCGTTTTGTAATCCCGGTTTCGTACTTGAATCATTCTTTGTTTCGAGAATTGCTGTCTCAGGTAGAAGAAGAATTTGGTTATGATCATCCGATGGGCGGCCTTACTATTCATTGCAGTGAGGATTTATTCACTGATCTAACCTCTCGCTTGAGACGAACGTAATCTTTAGAGTATATTCATGCATGAAATGTTGGATTTATTTTTTATTGAATTAATAGATCATTTTAAATGAATGAAAATTAACAATCATTGTTGATAAATATAGACATTATATGGGGCTAAAAGGGGAATTTGACTTCTTATCTTTCTACTTATGAAGGAAAAAAAGGCTATTCAATGCAAAACTTGAATAATTACATAATGAATTGATTCCTAATTACAGTATAATGTTTCAGAATACATCTAGGCCTGATTAATAACAAAATTTTGCTCAACTTGGCACAACAGTTCTTGAAACAAAGGGTTGTTCAGATACGAAACCGGAATAACAAAACGCTTCTTCTCGCTCTCACCAACATTTTCTGTTGAGTTTGTTCGTTTCTCAGACGATAAAGACCGTCTCAGATACGTTGAATGGCCATGGATTTTTATGATATGCAGAGAAAGATTAGTTTTGAAGACTTAATTGGTACTGATATACTAGTACTGAGCTAAGAAATTCGTATATATATAGTATAGATGAGCTTGTGCAATGTCATATCCGTGGTAGATTCGATTTTTTTCTTTACCAAAATTAATTTTTCCGTGGTCCTACGATGTATTTAAGATTTGAGGACAACCCATATGAAAGATGTTAACTTCAATAACTAGCATGTGCTAATGTCTCGGATTAGACTCTGCTTGAATGACTCTTCACCACACTTCCTTCGTTTCTTGAACAACTGTCGAATAGAATACGGACCTACGAACTAACGTATAGGGTCTCGATTTTTATATTCAATATCCGCCTCAGATTCTACATATGTCTGGTTTATCATCGTAGGGTCGTCTGAGGGCCGCATTAACATAGTTGGTAGGATACATTTTTTTTCTTATAACACGTTTTCTTGTCGCACCTTCGAATCATTATGGTTCTTGGAAGACAAATCCATGTGATTCATCGTGTTGTAATAACGACATATTCACTTGCTGAATTCGACGACTTATATATATACTACACAACGCAATTCTGAATTCAATCAAAGCAACAAGTCATCAAATTTACTTCACCGAAAATCTCTCTTTTGACTTAATCCACAAAAATGGCCATTCGTCAGATGCTGAGAAGGTCTCTCTCCAGTGAAAAAAGATCGGCTGAAGTTCCAAAGGGTCATTTCGCTGTTTATGTCGGTGAGGGTGAAAAGAAGCGTTTTGTTATCCCGGTTTCGTATCTGAACCAACCTTCGTTTCAAGAATTGTTATATCAAGCTGAAGAAGAATTCGGGTTTGATCATCCGATGGGCGGCCTCACGATTCCATGCAGAGAGGATTTATTCGTTGATATAACCTCTCGATTGAGGAGGAACTGATCGATGTATACGCTACTAATTAGAAACACAGATTCTTGTAAAGTAGGTTCTCAGACACATAGAGTTTTTGTTTCGGAATTTTGTAACTCTTTACTGCACATAGCTAGTATGCATGAATATATGAAATCACAAATTCTTATAATTCCAATGGAAAGATAATTATCTTCTTTGAATTATTATAAAAGTTGCATATTGAGTATTGCTCTATGATCTAATCAGCATATCTTGCTGTTCCCATCGGCATACAAGTTCAATAAACAACTCTTCACTTGATAAAGATCGAATCTTATTTACGTGTCGATTTTAAAACACTCTTCGTTTCAAGAGTTTCCATTTCAAGCATATGATCATAGCATTTGCTTCTCGCGTGAGCTAAATCGAAAGATGAATACAAAATCAGAGATACAGAGATGTTTCACAAAGAACCTTTTTTTATCGTGTGCCAAGACTACAGCCGATGAATACACGAAAATTGAGCTTGTACTTCTCATATCAATCATAATTTCAGTTTTCGTTTTTACCAAGAAAAAAATAATTGTATGTGTGGTCCTATGAGCTGTTATGATTAGACGACAATCTTATGAAAGATTACTTTAATTGCATGTGCTAATGTTTTTTAATGAGTTAGTCTCTTGCTTGAATGACTCCTCACCACACTTCGTCGTATCCTTGAGATCGAGCAATTGTCGAGTAACATACGGACCTACAAATCAAGGTACCAAACAACATAAACCCACCTTGAAATGAAGCTGATATGTTCGGTTTCTTAGAGTAGGGTCTCAAATTCTTCTGGTTTTTAGAGTAGGACAATTTGAGAGACTAATCCATGTGACTTGTCCTAAGCCACCACTTGCTATTTGTGCCTATATAACACCACAAATGTATGGATTCTAACCCATCAACAAATCATCAAAACACACATTACCTTTCAAAGCAAAAAATAAACACGAAAAATGGCAGTCCTTCAAAAGCTGAGACGATCTCTATCCAGCGAAAAGAGATCAGCTGAAGTTCCAAAGGGTCATTTGGCCGTTTATGTTGGGGAGAGCCAAAAGAAGCGATTTGTTATTCCGGTTTCTTACTTGAAGCAGTCTTCGTTTCAAGAATTGCTATACCGAGCCGAAGAAGAATTCGGGTTCGATCATCCAATGGGTGGCCTCACGATTCCATGCAGCGAGGATTTATTCGTTGATCTAGCGTCTCGTTTGAGCCAAGCTTGAAATGTATTATACTACAAATTTAGAGTAGAACAGTTTTTGTATAGTTGTAGCTACATACTGTTGTTATGTATACAAAAGATCCCTGAGGTTTTTGAAAATTACAAAACATACCATGATGTTTGGTTATGCATAACACTTTACTCCCTTTTATGAATATAAGCATAGGATAAAATTACAAAATTACAAAATTTAAAAATTAATTAGAAAAAAATGTATGATCAAATTCTGCATTAAAAAAAACTACTTGAAAATTACAAAAACAACCCTTGACATTTGCTGGTGTATTACACTTTACTCCTTTCATAATTAGTAGAAGACTAGAAGCATTTCAAACACCCCACTAAGAATTCTGATTTACTACAGTTAACCCCTCACATTTAGAACATATATTCAAACCTCTGCATATGATGTGTGTTAATTAATTTATCCCATTGGATGACCACAACCGAATTCTTCTTCGGCTTGAAATATCGATTCTCGAAATGAAGAATGGTTGATTTTGTGATCTTAGAAACATTTAGTCCCTACAACAAAAATGAATATAAATAGACAAGTCCATGTGATTCTTCATGTGCTTTTGTTTCTCTAAACCTCATAGCCACCACATAAAATACACTACAATTCCTTTCATGTATTCGATTACTTCAAAATTCAGTTTTCGTCTGTGGCCACAAAACGTACTCGATATTTTTAGACGGTCTTTGTTGTCTGTGTCCATAAAATGTACTTGATATTCGATTGAGGGCTGTGTTTCCGTATTTACTATGATCACGCAAACTCTTGTTACACAAGTGTGTTCTGATTTTCTCTATGTTGGAAACATTGTATGGTAAAAACTACTTAACAAAACTATACTGTTTCTAATATACAGAGTACACAAGCTACGTTCTGCTCAATCGAGAGGTTATATCGAGGAATAAATCCTCCTTGCATGGAATCGTAAGGCCCCCCATCGGGTGATCAAACCCATATTCTTCTTCAGCTTGACATAGCAATTCTTGAAACGAAGAATGATTCAAATACGAAACCGGAATAACGAAACGCTTCTTTTCGTACTCCCCAACATAAACTGCGAAATGACCCTTTGGGACTTCGGCCGATCTTTTTTCACTGGAGAAAGACCGTCTCAGCATTTTTCGGATTGGCATTTCTGTACAAGTAAGTTGGTTTTTTTCTAAGGACTTAATTTTGTATGGTTTATAATCAAGAAAGGTTCTTTCTGAGGAAGTGAGGATTTAATTTTGGATGGTTTATAATCAAGAAAGGTACTGTATTATATATAGGCGCAGATCGCTAGCTAGGAAGCGTAATAAACGAGAACATGACGAAGCACATGGATTTGTCTTGCAACAAGAATATAATTTGTGTGATCCAGAAACTTTGTAACCTACCAACTACGCCAAAATAGCCCTCAAGTGACCCTAGAATTTAAGACTAGAGCTCGATCGATCACATGGATCAGCATTCGATATGACATGCATTTATAGAACATATATATAATATTCAAAACAAGCGCAATGAATGAACTGTACGTCGTGTTGCAAGCGTTTATTTCCCCCACCATGTTCAAATATATTGTGGTGTTTTCTGAATCTTCTAGTAGGGAATTAAAACCTATCCATGTGATTGTGCATGTGAAGGAAAATATAATTATATCTCTCGATTGGGAAGAATGAGATAGAGATATAGATTTAGTAGCAGTGAAGGTTTGTTGTTAGCTTAATTTTTTCCTAGACAAATTTTAGTAACTTCACTATCGAGTCTTGAAAAGACGAATAGTTTAAATATACGCGACTAGAATAAGAAAACACTTCTTTTTGTACTGCCCCAATAAACGAAAAAAATTATCCTTTCGGACTTCTTTCCTCGTATAAAGTGGTTTTCTGTGCTTTGAAATGCATGAAAGCTAGCTGAGAAGGTATTGTATTTCTGTGCCCAATGAATGATGGAACCCGAGTTTTAAATTACGAGCATATATACACAGGTTTGAATTGCCGTAACCGAGAGTATATAAAATTAGTGTCACAAACTCTGAAATTTGCTCTGCACAGTTTTCTCCTTGAATAAATTGTATTGTAAGAAAACTACAAAATTCTAATTTACAAAACTATATATGTGCTGCTAATTCATAGTAGAATAATACTATACATTATGTTCTGCTCAATTGGGAGGTTAGTTCGATGAACAAATCCTCGCTGCAAGGAATCGTAAGGCCACCCATTGGATGATGAAACCCGAATTCTTCTTCGGCTCGGTATAGCAATTCTTGAAACGAAGAATGGTTCAAGTAAGAAACAGGAATAACAAATCGCTTCTTTTGACTCTCCCCAACATAAACTGCCAAATGACCCTTTGGAACTTCAGCTGATCTCTTTTCGCTGGATAGAGATCGTCTCAGCTTTTGAAGGACTGCCATTTTTCGTGTTTATTTTTTGCTTTGAAAGGTAAAATGTGTTTTGAGGATTTGTTGATGGGTTAGAATCCATACATTTGTGGTGTCATATAGGCACACATAGCAAGTGGTGGCTTAGGACAAGTCACATGGATTAGTCTCTCAAATGGTCCTACTCCAAAAACCAGAAGAATTTGAGACCCTACTCTACGAAACCGAACATATCACCTTCATTTCAAGGTGGGTTTTTATGTTGTTTGGTACCTTGATTCGTAGGTCCGTATGCTACTCAATAACTTCTCGATCTTAAGGATACGACGAAGTGTGGTGAGGAGTCATTCAAGAAGAGACTAACTCATTCAAAAACATTAGCACATGCAATTAAAGTTATCTTTCATAAGATTTTCGTCTAATCATAACAGCTCATAGGACCACATACAACTTATATTTGTTTTGGTAAAACCGAAATTATGAATGCTATGAGAAGTACAAGCTCATCTATACGTAAATATTTCGTGTATTCATCGGCTGTAGTCTTGGCACACGATAAAATAAAGTTCTTTGAGAAACATCTTTATATCTCTGATTTTGTATTCATCTTTCGATTTAGCTCACGCGAGAAGCAAGTAGATCAACGAATGAACAAATCATTGCTGCAAGACTGGTCTAAATCGTATAAGGCCTGCGCTATGATCATATGCTTGAAATGGAAACTCTTGAAACGAAGATTGTTATAAAATCAACACGTAAAAAAGATTCGATCTTTATGACTTTATCAAGTGAAGAGTTGTTTATTGATCTTGTATGCAGATGGGAACAGCAAGATATGCTGATTAGATCATATAGAGCAATACTCAATAGTCAATATGCAACTTTTGATGGCTCGAAGTAATGGAAGACATTATAACGATAAAAACTACCATAATAAATCTCTCCATTGGAATTATAAGAATTTGTAATTTCATATATTCATGCATACTAGCTATGTGCACTAAAGAGTTACAAAATTCTGAAACAAAAACTCTGTGCCTGAGAACCTACTTTACAAGACTATGTGTTTCTAACTATACGTAGTGTTTACATCGATCAGTTTCTCCTCAATCGAGAGGTTATATCAACGAATAAATCCTCTCTGCATGGAATCATGAGGCCGCCCATCGGATGTTCAAACCCGAATTCTTCTTCAGCTTGATATAGCAATTCTTGAAACGAAGGGCTGTTGAGATACGAAACGGGAATAACGAAACGCTTCTTTTCGCCCTCACCAACATAAACGGCGAAGTGGCCCTTTGGAACTTCAGCCGATCTTTTTTCGCTGGAGAGAGACCGTCTCAGCATCTGACGGATGGCCATTTTTTGTGGATTAAGTCAAAAAAGAGATTTTCAGAAAGTATTTGTGAAGTAATTTTGATGATTTTCAGAATTGCGTTGTATTGTAAGTATATATATATATATATATATATATATATAGGCGATCGAGCACAGCAAGTGAATATTTCAAGGACTTGGGAAATTGTTGTTACAACACGATGAATCAATCACATGGATTTTTCTTCCAAGAACCATAATTAATGATTCGAACGTGTTATAAGAAAAAAATGTATTCTACCAACTATGGTTATATGGCCCTCAGACGACCCTACTCTGATAAACGAGACATGTAGAATCTGAGGCGGATATTGAATATAAATCGGTGGGTCGACCCTGTACATTATGTTATAATTAGCAAGACATGTGGTTGCTTATGCCGATTAGCATGTTAGGTTCTTGATATATTGCGAGGTGGGGGTTTATGTTGTTTGGTACGTTAGTTCGTAGGTCCGTATTTGTTCAAGAAACGATGGAAGTGTGGTGAAGAGTCATTCAAGCACAGACTAACTAATTCAAAAACATTAGCACATGCAACTAAACTAATCTTTCATGTGTATATATATACAACACACCTGAGCACAGCAGTAGTACCAGCACCAATTAAGTCATTCAAAACTCGTTTTCTAAGACGTCATCGAGGATTTATCCATTGATCTCGCATGAAGAATCAGATATAGATAAAAAAAAACATCTTTTTTTACCTTTTTTTTTACATGTATAGAAGATACATGGGATGATGGACTTATGACAATTGGTCCGGCACAGAGTAATATACTATTCTTCAAGTAACTTATGAAATATTACTGTACTGCAGTAATAGTGTTAAAGTTGTTACCTTTGACCAAAACCCCTAAATGAGATTAATTGGGAACCCTAATTTCACTTCGATATTTTTTTGGGGGAGCTGAAGTCGGAGCCTGAAACCAGCAGCAGCAGCTCCATCTCGTAATCGCAGCGCCCGAAAATGAACAAACCCGCCGAAGAAGATGAAAAAAAGGTATATTCCCTTTATTCGTCTTTCTTTGAATATCGACCTAAAAAATCTAAGTTCATGTCTTGTGCAGAGTTCAGCCCCGAAGCTGAAAGACTCGGAAATTTGTATTCCCATCGTTTACGGTAACATCGCATTTTGGCTTGGTAAAAAAGCAAGCGAGTAAGCACTGAACAATCAGTCTTTTCTGTGTGTTTGGTTTTCGGGTTTTGTTTTTTCGATTCCATGTGTTTGATAAAATTCTGTTTGTTTTTTTTTTTTTTTATTCCCATTGCCCCAGGTATCAGTCACATAGATGGACAGTGTATGTTCGCGGGGCGACGAACGAGGACCTAGGAGTGGCGGTAAAACGCGCTGTTTTCCAGCTGCATTCGAGTTTCAATAATCCCACGAGGGTCGTCGATAGCCCGCCTTTCGAGGTCTCGGAGTCTGGATGGGGGGAGTTCGAAATCGCCATTACCCTTCATTTCCACAACGATGTCAGCGATAAGCCATTGCACTTGTGAGTTGTCCTCCTTCACATGCGTGTATGTGTAAATACGTGTGTATCTTGTTCGTATCTTTTGATTTCGTGTGTGCAATGTGTATAAGGTATCACCACTTGAAATTATACCCTGAGCAAGAGTCGGGCCCACTGTCCACTAAGAAGCCCGTTGTCGTGGAATCTTACGATGAAATAGTTCTCTCGGAGCCTTCCGAAGCTTTCTTTGCCCAGGTGCAAAATCACCCGGGGGTTCTTGTGCCTAGATTGCCTGTGGGCTTCACTTTGCCTCCTGGTGTGTTTTGAGTTATCTTATATATTAATTTAAATGTTTTGTTCGTTGTATTTCCGAAGAGCGATATCTTCAATATGTGTTTGCACAGTGCCTATGGAGGATCTTGACAACAGGAACAGGCGTGACACTAAGGATCATCCCATGAATCAGTGGTTTACTAATTTCTCCGAGGCGGATGAGCTGTTGAAACTTGCGGCAGCTCGACAACAGGTCAATATGAATTATGAATATACAGAGATATAGTTTTGTTAGTGTGAGTTATATGTTATGTATCTGAGCTGGGTTTAACTGTGACCCTTTCGTATCGAAGGAATAGCAACTTAACTCCTTAATCCGCACATTATTATACTTAAAACTCGGAATTCTGATTAAAATACCCTTTAATCCACATCTGATTATACTCTTATTATTTCATCATCACCTGATCATGCAAGGGTAAGTTTGAATATTATCTCCGATTTGGACTATGTAACAATGACTAAAAAATAGACTGAGCTATTTCTCCTACAGGCTACAACTGCCAAGTTTCATCCTTTTGGCTAAGATCCCCATAAAATAATTGTCTATTGGCAAGGTTGTATCTTATCAGTTACTGTTCATATTGTCTGTGGTGCTTTTCGATTCACCGTGGGTTAATGTTTATTTATGGGTATCAGGGTATGTCATCAATTTACTTGAAAATTTTATGGGTTAATGTTTTAAGGAGTATTAATACGATATGTGAGCTTCCTACTTCTCCCTAAATCAAAGCTACTAAATGATTTTCAAAGAAATGAAGAATTAAAAAGTGATTTAAATTTTAAAGAGTTCAGTTTTTAAATCACTACCCTGCAGATTCAAGTCAGTAAAATTACTTGTAATTTATTTGATTATTATTATTGGGAAATCAGGTAATCGTGTGGAAAAAAATACATTTTTCAAGGAGAAATCAGGAAAATCATGGAACCAGTGGACGACAAATTTGATCAACTTTAATGCAAAATATTACGGGTGATTATATTATTACTCCACTGGTTGATCACCCAAAATCAAATATAGCTCAACTATATGAAATTAGAAATTTTTAACATAACATATTTTTTGTTACAACTAATAGTTTATTGAAAAAAAACTGTGTTTCACAATTGTCTATGAATGCACAGGTGCAAGCGCACATTGTAAGACTAAGGAGGCAGATGACTGTGGTTGATGGACAGCACCAGCAACTGAAAGCAGCGCCTGATATGTAAATATTTAATTAAATTCTATGAATGATGATAATTAAATCTTAACTTACTCTGAGATTTCATTTTCATTGATGAAAAGTGTTAATTTGTCTTGCTCTGTTAAATTTACTCTGCATAAACTTGAATGCATTTTCAGCTCGTTGCTGCAATTTGTCTCATAAAATTAACAATGTATATATCTCAAGAAAAGGAGGAGGAAATGTTATAAAAAACATTCCTTCCCTATAAAAAAAAAAGGGAGTAAAATAAATGAAAAATTCTTGGGAGCTTGCATCTTAAAGTGTCTCTCCTTTGTGTACTGTGTGTGTTTATATGTTGTACTTACATGCCAACTAGGTGGTAAACGAAATTGAATTAGGAATACGTGTGACTTTCAG
Source organism: Euphrasia confusa (assembly GCA_954870475.1). Classification (NCBI taxonomy): domain Eukaryota; kingdom Viridiplantae; phylum Streptophyta; class Magnoliopsida; order Lamiales; family Orobanchaceae; genus Euphrasia; species Euphrasia confusa. The sequence continues at coordinate 41,397,452 of OX940952.1, forward strand.
AAGAATAGTAAGACTAATCTTTGAGAGCTCTCGGTCGTGCTTTTACAATATTATCATGTGAGCTTGACTTACGTTTAGGGCTTGATCTTAAAGTGTTGAAGTATAAATAAATATAGTCAATTAGCTTGTGCAGGTTGGACATCTCTTGAAGCATGAACATGAAGAGCCCTTGAATGGATTCGCTTTTGTTAGCCATTGTGAAATGGTATGGATATTTGTATCCAGCTCCAGTATATCTGAACTAATGAATGAGATTTGATGAATCACTAAATGAAAAATTAGAACTGTTTTAGGAAAAAAATGATTGTTTTATGTAAAATTTATGTGGCCTTTTTTTAATCTGATTAATTATTTATTTTTCATATGGGCTATGATTGTCCCGTAAAACAAATTCCATTTTCACTCATATTTACCAATGATTCATTCTGCGGGCATATCAGGTACGCAATCGTTATCCTTGTATATTTTTATCTTTAAATTACTTTTATATAAAATTTTGTGGGTCCTTCATACAAAGCCTTGCACATTCTTGTGTTTCTATGATGCTGTGATAGTGTGGTATGTCTAGAGGAACTATTTATTGTTCTCGATATGTATGGGTTCAGAATCTAGGACTTGTTGTGCTTCAGGTCTTGTGACATGCAAAAAACTTGCCCAGCTGTTTTTAGCCCAACTGCCTGCCCTTAAATATTACCCCCTCCATACAACAACTCATTTGGGACAATCTTGTCTTCTTGTTTTTGTTGTTTTAAATCTATCTACTTTACTAAGAATGATGAATGTGTGCTCGATTCAAAAGAAAAATACACACTTGCTCGGAAAATATGCCCTATATCTCACTTGTACATTTGTGTTTCAATTTTAAATAAGCATGTGGTGTGTTTTTGCTATTAAGCTTTGTAGTTTATGTGTCATGTTTCCATGATATAAATGTATCGGTTAGAACATGTGGAAACATGTGAACATTCGTCATAAACTACTATAGGGAATATAAAAATAGAAGTGAAATTAAAAAAAATAAATTACAAGTGAGATATAGAGAACCTAATTTTAGGAGTGTGTTTGAAGGGAATTAAGGTGACAGTTTCGAAGTAGTTGGGAATGACCTCAAGAGGAAAGGGCCAAACCCTCACTGTTTATCCAGGGTAGTTTTGGGGCATGAGTAACATGGGCTGCATGTGCATTATGGATTGCTAGGTCATCATCAGTCCCTAAAAATCGAATATTATATTTCCGGTCTAAAATCGGGTATGAAGTAGAAGATGTAGAGAACAACAAACGGCTAGTTGGGGTGCCTTCATTTGAAACTCTCCGATTTCTCAAGTGACAGACAGGTGAAACTCACCATCTATCAGTTCGTCTTGATTTCAGTCCAGTCACTCTTTACCCAAAAAAAAAACTAGTATTAAACGAAAAAACTCTAAATATCCAAGATTTTTATTTGAAAATAATTCTACTAATTTGTTGGTCCAAACAAGCCCTTAATGGTTGTAGGGTTGTGTGGATCTTATTTGTGAGCCTTGGAACATGCTGCTAGTGCTGAATATATTGATGAATGGTAATAACTTATTTCCTCTGGGCACGGGTCGGAGATGGTGTATGTATATGTTGAGTGGTTCTTATTGCAACTGACCTTTCGGTTTGTCCCTTCCCGACTTACAATTACTATTTTATCCTCGGTTTCGATGTCATCAGGACCACAAGATACCACCATCAGAGTTGCATCTGATTATGATGTCTTCCCACCACAAATGGTGTTTTAGTCTATTTACGGCTATTCAGAGTATCTTATAAAACTAAAAGTACACGTAAGAAACTCAACAAATAATGAGGTTTGGATTTGTTTTTTACAAATCAAGAACAATGTACTTATGTACTCTCTGAGTCCTCTATCTGTTTGCTCACAAGTAATATTTTTGTATTTGTTTCACAACATTTTGCTTACCGTTTCTTATAAGTTTGTACATTCTAAGATTAAAATAATACTTATTATATTATTATTTTTTCACTACTTATACTACAGTTATTTTGATTAAGATATTAATCTATTGCGAGATTTGAAGTTACACACACATTATATATACAGTTTTCCTAATTAGGCTTGATGTTTTAGTATTTTAATTACTTCTTGGTCAAAAGGTTCACGTTCCAATGTTACCTAGATTTTACGTAATTTTCATGGTTAGGCTCTGAGTTATTTTAATGCTTTTTAGGTCAGAAAGTTTATTTTTTGTAATAGTATTAATAAAATACTTTATACTAACTTTTAGTTACCAACAATTATATTAATCTCTCTTCACAAAAAATTATGTGCACTTTATTTATAAATTACAAAAAAACAGTACATAATTTCATGGGACGTAAGTAGTACATTTTTTTTCTTTGTTTCAGTAAGGCCAATCGCAATTTTTCCGTACGGGGACCAACGGATTTTTTTTAATTTTTTTTTATTTGTAATTTACAAATAAAGTGAAGTGAGAAATAATAGTACTCTCTATAAATGCAAAAGGGTCAAAGATTGAAAAAAGTATGTTGAATTCACATGGATTGACAGTAGTGAGAATAATAATTTAGCAAGCAGAGCAGAATCAGTCACAAGCCCAACAATCAGAAAAGACCAAACACTACTTACTTATTGGAAATGCTTTCATGTACTATCCAGTACAGTACACTGCTAGTTTATTGACTCTCCGTGATTCATTCACACGCGAGAATCCACACGAATTAACTAATTAATCTTCTCTCTCAATTAAATATGCATGCACATTTTGATGATATGAATATTAAAACAAATATTATATTTGTTTTATGATAGTTGTTATTCTTCCTTTGTAAACAAAAAAAAATATATGACAATTATTTTAGGACGGAAGTAATATTATTTTTGCTCTTTATATATAACAAAAAATTTATATAATAAAAATATAAAGTATCTTAATTTTGAAGTTAAATAATGAAACATGATAGTTGGAAATGGAAAGTTGTGATGTGATATGTTGAACCGGGCCGGCCTAGCGAGACCGAGTAGAAACAGTGAAGGCCAAGTTTGAGGCCATTTTCCTCTCCATCTTTCTTATGTTCTTTTGTGTGTCCTCTCACAGTTAGAAAATAAATGCAGAGTAAAACACACAATTTTATAGTGTATAGAGCTTTCTATACACTCTCTGACATAAATTTCTATTGGGGTTTATTTAATTTTTTCCATTTTTTTTTTTAAATTACGCTGAAGATTCTGTTGGATGACGGTGGCCTAGTTCATCACCCTCCTCCTTCCTACATGATACAAGCCGTAACATAAATGAAATCCAACTTGTAAACGACATTGTCAATTAGTTTTCAGAAACGAGCGTGGGGCCCACTTTCAATGGGCCCCCATGTTAGCTCAAGGAGCCCAACACAACCAATGGGCTTGGGCCCCGCACCTGTCCTTTCGTACTCAAAAAACGCAGCCCAAAACGCCGTGGTATGTCCTTCATACTACTTCTAAATAAATACTACACCCCCCCCTCAAACTCAAATTCAATCCATACTACTCCAACTAATAATTCTCTCCTTCAGAAAATAAAAATTAATTAATAAAATTTCCATAATATATAAATAAAAAAAAAAAAAAAATGGGAATGAGAAAATCGTCGAACAAGGTGCTGCCGCAAGCGGCGGCCCTGAAGCAAATCCTGAAGCGATGTTCTTCGAGCCTGGGGATGAGAAACAGCCACGTGTACGACGACGGCGAGTGCGGTGGTGGGGCCCCCACCGACGTGCCGAAGGGGCACTTCCCGGTCTACGTCGGAGAGAATCGAAGCAGATACGTGGTCCCGATTTCGTTCCTAGCCCACCCGGAATTCCAGCGGCTGCTCCGGCGGGCGGAGGAGGAGTTCGGGTTCGATCACGTCATGGGCCTCACCATCCCCTGTGAAGAAGTTGTTTTCCGATCTCTAACCTCCATGCTCAAATAGCTACTACTCATTTATTTCTTTTTTTATTATTATTATTATTATTATTGATAATAATTTTTTTATTAAAAAAAAAAACAGAGGATTATTAGGGTGCACCGTGGACTAGGGAGATGAGCAAAAGACGATATTGGGGTTATTAAGCTGTTTTTTATCGTCTTTTTTTTAAACGTCTTTCTGATTTTTTTTAGTGCGCCCTTTTCTTTCTTTGTTGTTGTTGTTGTTAGGGGGTGTTTTTGTAATTTCGTAGTGACTTTTTAATCTGACGACCCATGAAATAATATATGTTGTGGGTAGGATGTGTAAAATGAAAGCTTGTAATTTTCCTCACGTGGTGACTTGTGAGAGGATCTCGTTTAATGCCAACATTGATTCAATGCAACCATTTTCATTTTTATTAGTTCTTACTGCTTGCATTCTCAATTTCTCGTGATGGTGGGTTTGGTTGTACGGAGTCCGTCGATGGTTCATAAAAAGTAAAAGAGTAAAAAACGAATACTTTTTCATTTTCGTAATTGTTTGTCAATTTTCTTTGTAAAAAAAACAAAAATTGACAAATACTTGAAAGATCGATTCTGAAAAATATGAAAAGGTTGAAAATGAAAATCTTATTTTCTGCTTTTATTTATTTTATTTTGTAAGTATTTTGTACAAATGAGTTGCATCCCTCTTTTTCCTTTTAAAATTCTTCCTTAATATACTATTACTACGTACTCCATGCATGTCTTCAGGTTGAACAATGATTAAGTCATTTCCAACGGAAGAATACATTTAAACTTAAAATAAGTTTAATTTTAAGTTTACGGTATTTTAACTTCAACCAAAAAATCAATACTCAAATTTAAAAGAAAATTCTCGCAATATTCTTTTTATACCATATTTTATATTATTTTTATAAATAATCAATATTTTTACAAATTTATAATTTAACTGACATTAAAAAAAATATAATTTTAACCGTTTAGTTTAAATTAGGAAATTAAAGTCACTACTTTACTTACACGTAACTTGTATGATCTTGTTATCAATATATTGCCTGTAAAAGAAAAACACAAACTCATGATCAGATACTGACCCATTCACTGCGTGTACTGTGTGTGAAAATCTTAGATGGATTTCATACACAAACGCAACTATATAGTACAGTATTTTTAATCGGGGACCATATAAATTAGTTTAGAAGCTAGCTACAAATATCTTTTGCTTGTGTTCAAATAATATTGTCTTTATTCAAATATTAAAATAAAATAAAAATTGTCCCACGTGTAATTATATTCATTAGTTGATTTGATACGAAGTAAAAAAAAATATATATATATATTACATATTTATAAAAAAAATATAATTATATTTTATAGTGAAAAAGTAAAAAATAATTATTTATATATTATTATATTTCTTCTAACTATTTATGCGATTTATCGAACAGAAGAAAAATGTTATTTTTTTTGACAAAAAATAAGAAATGAAAATGTAATTTTAAGTTATAAAGTAAATTAATTGTGAATAAAATTTAAAAAATAGTGAAAAAAATAAAATTGTACGTAAAATTAGATTTTAAAATGGAAAAACTAAAACTTTTATTTTATTTTTAGTGTTATTCAGAATTAGTTGAGATATGAAAAACGAAAATATGCATAATTAATTTAGACAGAAGAAGTAGCAAGTATGAAATAGATGAAATAATACTTTCTTTTTTCTTCGTCAGAATCGTCACACAGCATGGTACTTATTACTTAATTCTTATTGAACATGGTTGTTTAAGAAATACTACTAGTATATTTTATGTGTATTGTACTATGTCTATGTGATTGAATAAAATTATTTTATGTAACTTCTAATTAACTTGAATCGCATAATTAACTAATGCTCGAACGACAAATTAAAATCATGATCCGGTGATTGATCCATTCGAATATATATGTTGATTTCCAATTTTATAGGGCAAAATTGAGATGAGCAATATTATACACTTAGAAGAATATGACATTGATATTGAAATGACATGTACGTACTTGTTTAGCTGCAGATGAGAACATGGCAAAACACTGTAAAAGAAGCACACGAGGAAGCTTCCTAGCTTATTATTCTTTTCAAATTAAAAAAATGCTTAATGTTGTAGATATTAGATAATGTGGGACCGGATGAATGGGCGGGCCTCGTGTCGCGTGTTTAATGGGCCCTTATATTATTTTTTCGGTGCAGCATGTGACCCGGCCCGTTACCTGGCCCAGGAACGAGCTGCATAGGAAACGTTTAGCTGATTTTAGTATGAGACAAAATTTCAATACTTCCTTGTTTAGTTCAAAGTTTCTTGGTTTCCATTCAAAGTATTATATTTATATTATCCTCTTTTTATTATTAAATAATCACAAATAATACCACAAGGAAAATATTGTTTTTCAATTAATTTTCTTGTGCAAAAGAAATATTAAAAAAAAAACTGAGTATTGTTTAATTAAAATAATTATTTTTGCCATTAACATTTAACATTGTTAAATAATACATCTTGTTTTTATAATCTCATCAGTATTTTAGCAACATTGTAAAAATTTAAAATACTCAAATAATAATAGTTATACATCATATTAATTACTTAAAAAATATTATAAAAACTATTTTTACGTAGCATTGTCTTCAAAACTATAAGTATTATTTTATTTTAAATGTGTTATCGTCATAGATAAAACTATAAGATCAAAAAACGAACATCACTATTGAGTTTGCCAGTACTTCATCACTTATAGTAATGATTATATGTTCTTTATAAATTAAAAAGGACATTTGATCATTATATTAGTGTATCCAATTTCCAATCTGTATACAAAGAATTCACGGTTGAATATTTGGACTTGCAAAAGTCTTTAATTTTTAGCCTTTTAGGTTCCAACAGTACAAGCCCAAACTATATCGGATTACAGATCACATAAAACTTGGACCTGGGCTATAATAAGCCCAACTTGTTCTTACAGCCCAAACCCAAAGTTCTCATAATATGCATTCCCCAAACTACCCTCAAATCGGCGATCAGATATTTGTACCCTCCCCTCCAATTCAATCAATCTCACACAGAAAAATATGCTCTAATGCCTCACCTTCTAATCCACCGTTCAACAATCGTCTCGCCGTCATGTTTCGCAGCACATTCGACGCCGTCGTTTTGCCCTGTAGCCTCCGTCGAACTCCGCCTTCCTCCGCCTCACCAGAGGATATCAAGCATCACTTTCGGCGGCCGCAACGCAATTGGTAGACATAGAACCATCATATGCATGGCGAACCCTAGGAGAGTGAAAATGGTGGCGAAGCAGATAAGGAGAGAGCTCTCCGAGATGTTGCTAACGGATAACGTTTTGCAGCACGCCGTGTTGCCGGAAGCTGCTTTGGGAGCCGATCGATACCTGTCGTCGATTACTACGATTAGCGACGTTGAAATTTCAGCTGATTTGCAGGTGATTCGTTTTTAGTGTTTTTTTTTTTACCTAAATTAGGATTTATTTAATTTTTGTGCGGAGTTGATGTACAACTGTTGAAGCAAAAAGTACTAGGGAATTAGGAATGGATGAATCGTGAAGTTTGATTGAAGGAGGTAGTAGGAAAGGTGTGACGATGTATCTAGTACTGGCATTCAAAATGGAGTGAAGTCTTCGCACTTGTCTTACATTTGAGATTGTTGGGCGAATTGATTCGTTCAATGTGTGTTTACTGCCATAGGATAATTGGATTTCGCTTGCGTATTTGATTTTCATAGGACCTTCTGTGTGCCTTAGGAAAGCATAGATGTGCCATTTTGATTGGTTCAGCAGAGTTGTGAATTTGGCTATTTCTTGAATCTTTTTGGTGTTTATTGAGTTGACATTTCTGCATTCTATAAATGCTTGCTTCTAATTTAATTTCGGTGTAGGTTGTTAAAGTATATGTATCTGTTTTTGGAGATGAGAGAGGAAAAGAAGTTGCTTTGGCAGGACTGAAGTCAAAAGCAAAATATGTTCGTGGGGAGCTGGGCAAGCGTATGAAGTTGCGGCTCACTCCTGAAGTTCGTTTTCTGGAAGACGAGTCTCTAGAACGAGGAAGCAGGGTTAGTTGTACATTAATTTATTTATTCCCACTTCAATGTGCTCTTTGTAGGTTACTTCATTATGCTGCCTTGAGAATTTGCTTTATATAATCTTCCTGGTTCTTAATATTCTGTACTCCGTATTTGTTTTTTTCCTCCTCCCTACTTGGCCCTGTGGAATAAATGTATCTCGTATTAAACATGTTCAGTTTGAATGTTGATATTTATGTATGCTTGGTTAGTAATCTGTATGATTTTAAAAAATGTACATTATTTTATAAAGCATCCAGCTTAATTCGTTCACATCTTTTCTATTTATCTTTTCTGAATGGTGAGACGATATCCTTAAAATACCATTTACAGTATCATATTTAGGTTTCTATGGCTTCCACTTGTCTTTCCTTGTTCATTTGACTTATTAAGACTTCTCTTGTATCGTGAATGGGTTGACACTGTTTTTGCATAATGTTATGTCCTTATTTTTGTAGTAATGAATTTGTTTAAGAGTATGTTGGCTAAAAAAATTCAAAAGCGAAATCAATTTTGAGAAATTCAATCATTGTTGGAGCAACTTTTCATCAAGTTTCTATTAGAAGATGATATTCTGCGGTTGTACATCTGAGAACCCTAAATCATCTTAAAGATATCAAAATCTAATAACCTTTTTTCTCTTCTTTCTTCTTTTTTTCACGTGCATGTCCGCGTAAGGAAGGTGAATAGGAATTGAACCCAACCTTGGGGTCTACGTTTACCCAATCTAATAACCTAACTTCCACCACTTTTATTTTATTTTATCTAATCCTAGAGATTTATTATGCTGTCTCTTCTGTGTCAATACTCGTAAACCGAAGGACTTGCTTCTTTTCCGGTTAATGTTTCCGAATATAGTAATGAAATTCTTGTAAACACTGACATCACTTTTTCTGCTCATATGATGTGTCCGTAGTTCATCATTTCCGGTGTTACTTAGCGTTTCAAAGTAAGTGGCTTTTCTTCTTTTTCAACTGATCAATGTTGTATTTGATTCAGGTAATCGCTATATTAGATAAAATAAAAGATGAGAATAAGAAAAATACCACGAAAGATGGAGGCTATGATGAATCTGGAGAGTTTGCTGATAAAAGCAATGATGATGTGGAATGGGAGGACGATGAGGGCATCATTTATGTAGACTAGTTTCGTCTAGGCATCCATGGGAATTTGCCCTGTTTGCTCAGCTGACAAATGTATGTAAACTGTTATTATTATTAGTTTGCATTTTGCAATACACTTGTCAAAGATGGTTTTCTACACAAATGTATCAATACCTATATCATGCTCCTAGGAGTACGATATAAATAGTGCTCTCAGTCTTTAAAATATAAAAATCATCATTTAATAATAAGAAATCTTCATTTCAAAAAATAATTATTATAAACATTGAATTAACATAACAATGAATATATTAGCATACCTAATGAATATTTATTCAAAAATAAATGAATATATAATCATGGGTGTACAATTAGAATCGTGCTCCTAGGAACAAGATATAAATTGCCCAAATGTATTGTGAAATTGAGGTATTTAATAAACAAATGGTCTTTGGTCTTCATAATTGGTAATAAGTGGTAACCGTTCATTAGAAACTTTATTGTTCTATTTGTATCTCCATCAGAGCTTCAGTGTCTTTATTGTTCTATTTGTATCTCCATCAGAGCTTCAGTAACTAATTACTTCGAATTCAAGGTTGTGATGTTTACTAAAGAAATGCTTAATCCTCGTGTTCTGTTTACATTTTTGGCCCAAAATAAAGGATTTACTTCAAAATTTTGGAAAAAAAGAAAGAAAAATCACATCTCAATGAACAATGCCTAAAACCATATTCTCGCATAGTCAGCAATTACAAGTAGAAATGCATGGCCCTGCACATTAGGCCAGAATGGGAACGAGTTTTTTCTCATCAATTATTTCATCAGGCCAAAAAAATAAATTAGTATTTCCTCTAATGATGTCCCTTAGCTTCAGCTTTCTTATGAGACTTGGCCTGTGCCTGGTGAACAAACAGAACAGAAAATCAGCCAAGATGGTAAGCACGTCTTCTCAGCATAAAGCATGACAGGAAAATCATCAAACAATATTATGGCTAATAGAAAACATTGCTAAGAATTCTGCACAAAAAAACTCGTTGTGCATTTTCCGAATTCTACAAATAAATTTTACATTTATTCAGAGGATTAGGAGATGAGCTTATGCCCTATTCAATATGGCAAAGGTCGTGTGACAATTCTTCTGTGTTGCTCCATGGAACCTAAAGTTATTCGAATAAATTTCTTCTTCCACAAAATTTATATTCAAGACCAAGATAGCAATCTACTTCAGATGGAACCAGCTTCATTTTCTCATTAAGATGAAATGAAAAATAACAGAGAGAACTAAAGAACTTGCATAACAAATGTTTCAACTAATCAATCAAGTTTAGGTTCATTTGGATTCAACTGTGCATCTCATATCCGAAAGTTACAAATTTAGACACATATTTACCAATTATTGAATTTTACAATTTTAGCAAATAACTAAACATGTGATTTCACTCTTAGGACACAACCAAACATATCTCAGCCCTTTTTAATTTCAAACTAAAGGAATGAATCAAACAATCCCTTTTCCACTTTTTTCCAGCAAAATTTACGTTCTACACCAAAAATATCAGAAACACAATCTTCTTATCAAGAAAATGACTAGCAAAAACATATCACCACAACTGTTAGGGATCGCATCAGATTAGGTATCGTGGCAGACTTTTATTTTATTAGATTTCTAATTGAAGAAGTACCAAAGTGGGCTTTAGGAGTTCGGACCGTAGGTTATTCTATAATGAGGGTTATTGTTTACCATTTGTTTGAAGTCTGCCATATTTATTGTTTACTATTTGAAGTCTGCCATATTATGCAGAAGATGGCGTGGATAATACTAGGATTTCAGCTTAAGTCGTATGCTTGTTCTTTATTTTCAACTCTAATATCGAACCCTCGACTCAATCAAGGATAGATGTTCCTAATACACTTTAGATCCAAACAATCATGAGAGAAGCTACAATTATATCACGCACGACAACCATACATTAGGCATGGAGGTCTGAAATAATATACTACAAACGCAGCCGTCAGTATTACCCACAAACACGCAGCGATCGTGCGATAGAGGATGAGTGCTTCTGAAATTAAGGTTTCGAGGTCAACGCCATACATTGTGAGATCTAATATGATAATTTTCACACCTATCTCCAACAAATTCAATTCAATTCAAACAAACACAAGCAGCAAACTTATACCGATTACCAATTCACCATGTACAACTCACATATGAAATTCTCAAGCTGTATTCGAATCCATGAGTTAAGCTATAATCAGCATAACAAAAAATCTCAGATGATTTCACTTAAAAAAAAGAGGAGAAACAAAGTACCTTAAGAATCTTCAGTTTCACGCTCCCGTAAACAAGTCCGAATGAGAACGCAGAAGCCCTAGCCACCTGCACCACGTTCAGATGATTTTATCAATGATTTAAGCACATACAAACTACATACGATCGAATCGGATAAATCGAATGATAGATCGGACGCTGAGAAATTATTTTTACCAACGCGAGCGTGCTGGTTCCGGAGTACGGTCCCGGCGGTAGCGCCATTGATACGAGCTTTTGAACAGTGTGGGGAAAAGGATATATCGCAGACCGAGTATTTTCTCTCTCACCTCGTTTTCGCCATCTATACTTTAAATAAATAAATAAATAAATGAGTGCATAATACTGGGCCTAAAATCGAACCATCGACCCAGATGTTTGTTGGGCAGGCCCAAACCGTCACAAAATAGATATGATCCTTTAAGAAATGACTTTTATACCCTTTAATTTAACTTGCGTATGTAAATTATGTGAGTTGTTGGTCATAAATAAATTATGAAAACTTAAATTTTTTTGGCTAAAGTAATAAAATAGGTGAGATTGTGAAAAGAACAACGGACAAAATCAATAATCACATCAATAAAAATATTTCCAAAATAGGATATTTCAAATCTCTTTTTTCTTTTTGTCAAAAAATAAAAATACAAAATAAAAAAAAAGGTCCACAAAACCAAATAAAACCTAGTCCCATTGACTCCATCCCCACTCACTCACTCACTCTATCCCCTCAAACACTGCCATGGCCACCGCCACCGCCGCATCAACCGCCGTGGCCACTCATTCGGCATACCCCACTAACCCCACCTCCCGCCTCAACCCTTCATCGCCGCCGCCACCAAAGCCCTTCCTCCCCTCCCTCCACAAGCAAACCGTCCGAAAACCCCTCCACGTCACCCTCTCCAGAAACCCTATCTCAGATATCATCTCCACTCACAAGAACACATCAATCGACGCCTTCTCCGACGACGACGGAGACGACAAGCCCCGCGAGGAGTGCGGCGTGGTCGGCATCTACGGCGACCCCGAATCCTCCCGCCTCTGCTACCTCGCCCTCCACGCCCTCCAGCACCGCGGCCAGGAGGGCGCCGGCATCGTCTCCGTCCACGACAACATCCTTCACTCAGTCACCGGCGTCGGTCTCGTCTCCGAGGTCTTCAACCAGTCCAAACTCGACAAGCTCCCCGGCGACCTCGCCATCGGCCACGTCAGGTACTCCACCGCCGGATCCTCCATGCTCAAGAACGTCCAGCCCTTCGTCGCCGGCTATCGATTCGGCTCCGTCGGCGTCGCCCACAACGGGAACCTCGTCAACTACCAGGCCCTCCGGGCCGAGCTCGAGGAAAACGGGTCCATCTTCAACACCAGCTCTGACACCGAGGTCGTCCTCCACCTCATCGCCACCTCCAAGGTCCGGCCTTTCTTCCTCCGAATAGTCGAAGCCTGCGAGAAGCTCGAAGGCGCCTATTCCATGGTCTTCCTCACCGAAGACAAGCTCGTCGCAGTCCGTGATCCGTTCGGTTTCCGGCCCTTGGTGATGGGCCGAAGGAGTAACGGGTCAATCGTGTTCGCCTCTGAAACCTGCGCACTGGACTTAATCGAAGCAACCTACGAGAGGGAGGTTTTGCCCGGCGAAGTCCTCGTGGTGGATAAAGAAGGCGTTAGGTCCCTCTGCTTGATGCCCCATCCCGAGCCGAAATCGTGCATCTTCGAACACATATACTTCGCATTGCCCAACTCTGTTGTTTTCGGGAGGTCTGTTTACGAGTCGAGGCGAGCGTTTGGGGAAATATTAGCCACTGTGGCCCCCGTTGACTGCGATGTGGTGATAGCTGTGCCCGATTCAGGAGTTGTTGCGGCTTTGGGTTATGCTGGGAAAGCAGGGGTTCCTTTTCAGCAAGGGCTGATTAGGTCGCATTATGTGGGGAGGACGTTTATAGAGCCGTCTCAGAAGATTAGAGATTTTGGGGTGAAGTTGAAATTGTCTCCTGTGAGGGCAGTGTTGGAGGGGAAGCGTGTGGTGGTGGTGGATGACTCGATTGTGAGGGGAACGACTAGTTCGAAGATCGTGAGGTTGTTGAAGGAGGCGGGAGTGAAGGAGGTTCATATGAGGATTGCAAGCCCTCCGATTATCGCGTCGTGTTATTACGGGGTGGATACACCTAGCACCAACGAGTTGATTTCGAACAGGATGAGTGTGGAGGAGATTAGGCAGTTTATAGGGGCGGACTCGCTCGCGTTTTTGCCGATGGAAAGCTTGAAGGGTATGTTGGGGGAGGATTCGAATAGTTTTTGCTATGCGTGTTTTTCTGGGATGTATCCGGTCGAACCGACTGGGAAGGTTAAGAGGGTGGGTGATTTTGTGGATGATGGATTGAGTGGGAGTATGGAGAGTATTGATGGGGGTTATGTTTTGAAGTAGGAGATCAAGAACTTGCCCTTCCTAATTTTATGTTTTTTTGTTTGGGGTATAGAACTGCATTGATTTTGCCAGAGGGGGGGTTTTTGCTTTTTCATTGTTTGAATTTCATTTTGAGTATGAATCTTTTTGGTCAAAGGACAATTTTGGTTCTACATGTTTTATGTGAGATTCTAATCCTCCGGGTTAATTTCTGGGCATTGGCTATTTACTGTGTGTGTACCCTTTGTCTCACTGCAAGGTTATGCTATCATTTATTTACAGGGGGAGTAATATATGCAAGCAGAAGCAGCAGTGTAATAATGTGTGAAATGTGACAGGTGAAAATGTGTTGGTGAATGTACTAAAACCCTATTTTGTGTTGGTGAATGTACTAAAACCCTATTATGCATAAGCAAATTAAATATGATAAATGTGCATACAAAGCATGCTTCAAAGCTCAAATTATAATTGAATGTTTCTTTAATTCAAAATCAAGTAGAGACTAAATAATCTGAAAACTAAACGAATTACAAGTCAGAAAAGTACAAGGTTCCATTATGAAATTCCAAATTATTCATTGTGTGGCATGAAAGAACTGGATGGTGACTTCATTTTTAGCCGTTTTCTGCTTTGTCATACGCGTTCGACTTGTGCTTGGGAGCAAATGTGAACCCAGCAGGCACCTTGCCAAGCAACATCTCAGATATCCTAACCTGCACCCAAAATGCCACCAGAAAAAAAATTACGATCCATGAAATACACCCAAGGTTGATGAAAAATGCCTTTAAACGAAGATAATAAGGAAAATACCCAGTCAGCAGCGGATTCAGAAGCCATTAAGGTCTCAAGTTCATCACGGCCGAAATACGAGGGTGGCCGCCAATTTATCCTTTGGGGAATGACATCTAAGAGGCCAACGGGTATATATCTGCAAGTGTAGCTTAGCCATTCCAACAAGAAATGCCTTGTTGTCTCAATTCCTGCCATTAAATTACAGAGAAAGTATTGTGAGTGCCATGTTTTTAGCAAATCTGAGATGATATATGAATTATGCACCACTGTTTCTAACTAATACAGTTGGAAATATAAGAAACACTTCATTGGGGTTTGACGTTTCGTGTTTACTTAACAGAAATCCCCCTTCTTGAAAATGCAATCTGTGGACATTAAAACAAATAGCACGGGGCATTTTAAAAATTGTAATTAGACTGAACCTCTCAAGGACATCTTTCTGCAAAATGGAAAATATAACTAGTGAAGAAAAAACTGTTTGATGGAGGAAAAACTGCGATAGAATTCTAATTTCTCTCTTATAAGATGTATGTATACGTCTGAACAGGAATATATATATATATATATATATATATATATATATATATATATATATTATATATGACAATGAGAGCCTTTCATTCTAGCAATAAATAAGGAAACTAAATGTTCAAAAATATACCTTTTGAGTCGGAACCCCAATGTTGAAGGCCAAATCGTACATAATCCTTCAAAATATTCAGTCGCTCTCCGGAACTGATGTCCCAATGCCTCTGTTCCTTAATTTCGGTAAATATCCAAGGCTGCAATGTCAAAACATATTGTTTATACAAGTAATAAATAACCTAAAAATAATACAAGGAAGATAAAGCTCAATTGCAAACCTTAACCAATGCCCCTCGTGCAATCATACAGGAAGAGAGCTCAGGGCAGTCAGATTTGTGTTTGTTCCAGTCCAAATAAGAGAAGACATCACCATTTCCCAGGACCTGAAGGCTAGAAGGCGCTGCACGTACACACTGATAAATGTAATCCCAGTCAGCAAGCTTGCTGTACCTTTGCTGACGTGTTCTACCGTGTATTGTTACAGCACTGGCTCCCCAGTTTCCAATGTCTTGTATCAAAGAGTCAATTCGGTTTTTGCCCTCGAAATAACCCATTCGTACCTGGAGATGCAAATATGAATATAGATACTGCAGAGGAACCTCATAAAACAACAACAATATATTTATCTTATAGTATGGGTTGAGAGAGATTATTACTTTATTAGGTCTTTAAAGGTTCAACAACAATAGTAATAAGAGACTAAGAGAGAGAAGAAAGAGTACCTTGATAGTTACTGGTGTGTCAACTGCTCTAGAAGAGGCTTCTACAACACTTTTCATTCGCATGGGTTTTGTAAGGAGGGCAGAGCCAGCACCCTTGTTAACAACAATATCAATTGGGCATCCCATGTTAATATCAATAAAGTCCACTGTGCAATGCTCCTCTATAAGTTCAACTGCTCTTGTTACGGTATCAGGAAATGCACCACAAATCTGAACGCCAAATAAATCCTCTGAGGAATGGCGCCTTAGCAGAGCCCATTCTGAAGCTTGACCCTGTACAACAACCCATAAAACAGTGAGGGGTTGAGAATTGAAAATTTCTCTTCAGTAGAACCTTAATCAGTAAATGCACATAAATTGAGAACCCATGTTCTCAATTATTTGACAGTGCCTGAAACAGATCGAATGCATATTTTTCTTGTTTTTCCTTTTTAGGAGTATGTGAGTAAATTAAATGATCCACGTATTGCAATTTCACCGTGTCAAACTCTTTAACATCATTTTTGGGTCTTTAGAAAAACCCTTTATTATTACAAGGCAATCCATTTGCAATGGTTGATATATGACAGTGTTACTTATTTGAGACATCTAAAAGGTCATATATGACAAACAATTAATGGATTTCAAATAAAGGGTTCTAGTAAAGACTCAATATAATGTCACAAGGTAAAATCGACACGAGTTTAGTTTACTCAAATTACCCAAAGAAAAATAAAATGCTTTGTAAGCAAACAATAAAAATGACAGCCTAATATCATCAATTCTGCAACACCAATGGTGTTTTGTATACATATTACCTAAATTCTTAGCAGAAAAAAAAAAGTTAGCTTTTTGCAAACCTGCAAAAGATTGGTGCACATTGCCATCTCACCACACGTAACATCAGCACCTAGAACCTTGCAGACCCGGCGATATGGAAGATTTCCAACTGTAGTGAGAGGAGCAAGATAGAGCTTATCTCGGAAGTCAATGAGCTTCCTTTCCCTTGGGTGTAACTTTAGGCACTTATCATTGTCTTCCACAATATTCTCAATGATGGTTTCTGGCTCGTTCTGTTCGCAGCTGTGGTCCATGTCATCTTTCTTGTCAATAACTTGAACTGCCAGAAAAATACTAGTTGATTCAAAACACCATAAACTCAAGCTTAAAATGGAGCATGTACCAACAATTATACGGCTAACCATCAGAGAGCGGTGCAACACATGTTTCATCAGTTGAGCATTTTGACTTCTTGGGCGGTCTAAGTTCATCAGACACATCAGCTTCATCGGGTTTATCTTCTTCCAAGACATCTTGAACACCATCCAGTTTCTTGCTCGAGTCAGCAGGCACTTTACAACAACTTCCATCAACAATTTGGCCATCATTTTCATCATCCTTCATCTTTTTATTCTTTCCCTGCCCTTACAACAAAGTATAAAAAATAAACAAAATGCAGTATATAAAAAAACATAAAAAGGACAACTTTGACAAATTCATAACTGTACAAAATAGTATTATTAATAATAAAGGGTTTTGTCCTTGCCAGAAGCCCGAGATGTTTGAGTGCAGCCTCTGCCTTGGGAAATTTCATCTTGTTCTTCCATAAAAGCTTCTGAACATCCTTTTTCAAAACATTCATTTCATTTTTCCTCTTGTCTTCACCATTAGCTCCATTAGCAAATTCACCATTACTATCATCCTTGTGCGTGCCAGCAAATCTACAGGCCAGACCATAAGGACATGGCCCTTCAATACTTAAAAAAGGGCAGATACCATCTAAATCTTCCGGTTTCTGCAATTAACCACACAACAAGTAATAACCCATCACATTATCGACATAACTAAATGAAATCATTTATTCACTATAAATAACCAAATGAAACATAGAGAAATTCAGTTCCCAAGTCTACCTGAGCTTTGAATGCTTCAAGATCATGACTGTAGCGGCAGTTTTCGTTGTAGGGACACGAACTAACCTTCCCAGTTTTTGATACCTCAGGGCATATATGCAATGCAGATTTTTGTTCCTAAATCAAAGTAAAATGGAAAATTAATCCCAACTAATTTTGCAACATAAGTAATAACCTAATCAAGTAAGAATGTAATCTTTAATTAATTTTAATTCATATATCAGGCAATCAAACAACGAAGAAGGCGGTCCAACCTGACGCCGGTCGCGCTTTTGCTGGCGCTTGGATTTCTTCTCCTTGAGAATCGGAGCCGAGGCGGCGGCGTTCTCGACGGTTGCTGCTTTTTCATCAGCTTTATTAGTGTCGCCTTTACTGTCGCAAGCTCTGACGGGCGGCGGGCGGATGAAATCTCTCTTCACGGGAGCTATGGCTTTAGCCACCAGCTCCTCCGCGCTCATCTGAGAATGTGTCAGTGCCGGAGCCGGGGCATCAGCGGATGAGACGACGTCGGATGTATGGTCTCCCATTGGTTTGACGGCTACTCGCTGGGCGGGAACGAAAGAGTAGGGTTTGGGAGGCGTGAATGGAATGACTGCCTGCATAGCGGTAGTTAACGTTCAGGGAGGCAAGCAAGCAAGTCGCAGTAACGGATGATGAAACGACGTCGTGTGTAAGGGTGTTTTATTTGGGCCGGGTCATCGGCCCACATTCGCGTCTTCTATAATGGGGCTCCACGAGTCCAACCTTATAATATTACTTCATTTGTTTACGAAAAGGAGATAGTACGTACTACGTACTGTATGTATTTGCACATTTTAATTGTTACTTTTAATTGTTAGGTAAATATTTTACTTGAAAATTCATTGTAAGATTATCTTCTAATTGAGAATAAGTATTTACAAAACCCCACTTAGAGAAAATAAGAGTAATCCATGAATCATGATCCACGAGCTCTAGCTCAACTCAACTCTAAATTTTTTGGCTCGATCTTTCGACTGGAGCCATCACCATCAGTCATGTGAGCCATGTATTAAGTTAGTTTCCAAGGTTAACTAATTATTTCTTTAACTGAATTTCAGTTGAAATAAACGTACTTGGAAGGATCGGGTATATTTAATACTTAATGGGATACTAAAACAGGATTACTATGGAGAAAAACAAATTCATGGAATATTATTTGAAACTCAGAGGAAACAAATGATCTTTTGATAGAATATTTGATCCAACAAAACGGAGTGATCAACCCGATCGCTTCTTAACTAGAGGGTAAATTCAATGCTTAAAGATACTAAAGTTTGTTTACGGCTAAACATGACTTGAAAACACGGTAGAACAAAGAAGATTAGACACATAAAAAATAATTTACTTTTCAAGGTGCATATCTGCTTACTGATGCAATTCAGCAAAAAATCTCCATTTAAAATATAGACCGAATAAAGGACTCATCATTTGTAATATTGCGTTTTTTACTGATTTAGGTTTAACATCATTTTACCCAAAAAAAAATTAGTCATGATTGCAAATAAGCCGGGTCGAGTCGAACATTTATCTTATCGAGCATGCTCGATAAAAATTTAAACAAGTTCGAGCTCAACTCGTTAAAATTGACTGCTCGGGAGGAGCTATATAATTAATTATTTTTATTATATATATATATATATATCATTAATTGAATAAAAATAAAAATATACAATAATATATCGAGCAGCTCGTTAACTTACTCGATGAGTCAGTCACGAACAGGAAATAATGCTCATGTTCGACTTGTTTATAATAACAAATTGCTCGAGTTCGATTGGCCCGGAGATCGACTCTAGCAGCTCACGAACCGCTTAGTTCATTTGCGCCCCTAGTTAGGAGTATTTATTTATATTCATTTTCAAAAGCATTCCATAATTTATGAATTAAAGTGTGTGATCTATAATTAAATTGGAAATAGAATACAGTAGAACCTCTATAAATTAATACTCGATAAATTAATAATCTCTTTAAAATAATAAAATTCTCCGGTCACGACTTGGGCCTTTGTAAAAAATGAGCGAATTCGATAATATAATATAATAATAATTTTTTGAAAAAACCCTTTATAAGTACGAGGTCCCATCAAAATTTTAAATTAATAATTTGTAAATATTACAATTATAAATATTAGTTATTACAATTATAAATATTAGTTCTCATCAATAATCTCAAAGTTGGTATTCAATCTATTTAGAGTGTTTGACATTCACTAACATTCAAAGAATATTATTCATTAACTAATTTTTGTAATATTTTTAGTGCATGATGGTCCCTTTTATATTCACATAATATTTTATTATGTGTTTGATCATTTATTGATGATTTTGTGATGTATTTTAGATGATGAAAAAATATAATTTGGTATTATAAATTAGTTTATTTTTATGAATATATAATTAACATTATACATTGAATCTATATTAATATACATGAATATATCGATTTGTCGCAATAAAGTTGATACATGAATTTTAATCCAATTATTTTAAATAAATATATTTAAATTTATTGAATTTGAAAATTCTCTCTTTTAATTAATAAAATATTAATTTATCGATATATTAATACCTCTTTAAATTGATAAAATTTTACGGTCCCGATAGTATTAATTTATAGAGGTTTTACTGTAATTATTAATTCATTGATGGTGACAAAATAATAAATATATTTAACAAATTATATATAGTTAAAATCAATTATATAACAAATAATATTATCTTTCACAAATTTATAATATATCTAAAATAAAAACTACATGCTTGAAGTTTCTAAAAACACAATCTAAACTAATTCATTCATCTATTCGTATATTCAATTCATTTTGATCATATGAGTTTTAGTTTATTTCATTTCATATAACCTAAATTGAGTTTTATTTTATTTATATCTAAAATATTAACTATATCATGAAATAAATTGAAGCAAGCAAATTTAATACAGTGCCAACAATAATAGTACTTCCTAGATGATTATGAAAATCAATTAAACTTGCTTATAAAAACACATCAAAAAATTTATCTAAAAATATTTGGAAAAAAACGGCACAGTTGATTATATATTTAAATTCATATAAGTGGCCACTAATTAACATAACTAAAATTAATGACAAACTTTTGTACACTTTGTGGAATTGAAAACATAAAATAAAATAAGAGTGATTTTTGAAAAAAAGTAAATTTAAATAATTGATTGTAATTTAATTAAGTAGTTTTTTTTAATTATAAATATGTGTAAACTTTTCAAAATACCCTTTTTATTTAAACATAAGTGATTGATTTTTTTATTAACCGTAAAGGGTAATATAGTATTTTTTTTATAATTATAAAATTATTAATACCCTAAATAATAATAATAAAAATAAAAATAAACTATCCTTAATTTAAAAGTATATTTTATGAGTTTGAAATGTAAATTAAAAAATTAAAATAGCCTGGAGGCTCAGGTGCGACTGCCCAAGGACCCTTGTTCAAGTGGACTCATTTAAAAAAACTATATATATATATATATATATATATATATATATATATATATATATATATATATATATATATATATATATATATATATATACCAGTGAGAGGTTGCGTACGGAGGGAGCTATGAGTCGTGCGTAGTGATGTTTGTTGATAGCGAAAGGCGGTGATGTTGAGAGTATTGTATGAGAGAACACAATATAATATGAAATAATTTTTCTATTCCAAATCAAGTCTGAAAAATACAACATACAAACCTCTCCTTATATAGAGAGTACAAAGGTTCTAAAACAGAACAAATTCAAACACTACGGACAATACACATGACTTTTACAGACCACTATTACAAAGCTACCATTATAGATGTCGGGTACTCTTTGGGCCCCATCGTCACATCATATAATGCACTATGTAAAGACACAAATATAAAATTACAAATTATTAAGAACCACGTATAGTGGTTGAGTGCATCTGACAAAGGTGACACTAATTCCTTGAGTGCTTCTGCGAAGATAGCACTTGTAATGAGTGCTGCTGCTGAGAAAGCATCAGTGCTTTTAGCTTAATTAAACTGGATTAGGGCATTCTTATCCCAACTTGGCTTTGCCTCGTTTAGAGTCTTTAGCTTGCTGTGTTAATGTCACTATTAGGGCATCCCAGACGTCGGCTGGTGTAGGTTCGTCTTCTTGTCCTTCACCCGCAAAATAATTAAGGGAACTGTTGGAATCAATAGATCCTCTTGGCGAAGCTGACTTCATTGATTCATCTCCGTCTTTTGCTATCTCGGTTGAGAAGGTGTCAAAGAATTGATTTTTCATGTGATCTAAAACTTTCTTCATTATTTCTTCCTCCGATTCCCTTGGATATTTTTTCTGAAAGAAATTTTTCAAGCTAGACAGTGAAAGTTGTTGGGAGCATTGTTCTTTTTCTCCTTTTCTTTTATCTTCAACAATTGTTGACTGGATAGTTGAGGCCATTTTCTCTATATTTTCTTCTCCCATATTAGTCCACCATTTGTAGAAAAATTTTCTTTTTAGCATGGGTATATTTAGTTTATTCGAAGAGACTGAAATCGTCCATCTCCAAATCCAAGGAATTTGGAATTTTGTAAAAAACAGGAAAGGACATTGTCCAACAATCAACCTGTCTGAGTTTAATTTGGTGACTAATGAACTATTGTCACACCAAGGATTATATAAATCCATAATTTCCTTTGGCAGTATTTCCAAAGAAGGGCCAAATTTTTACCACCACTCATAAAACCAATTTGGAATATGCTTATTAAGGATTTCTGGGTTTATTGTGAAAAACCAAGAATGCTTATTCTTAGGGTTCTGGTAGTAGAACGCTTTTGAAAAAGCCTGGATATAATCCCAATAATTGAAGTAGATATATTTACCTTCTGCCATTCGGATGGCTTTGTCTCCATTAGGGTTTATTCCCCACTCTCTTGGCAGTAAAACTTTATTAATATGACACTTGCTGAAGTTTATAAAACTTTCAGGGTTATTATTTTGATAGTGATGAGTAATGGTTACCGATTCGGTAATTTTTAGGAGGACTTCATAATTTGGCCTTGTTTTTCCATGTAGACCGGCATACCCTCTTGATTCAAGATACCTTGTTCTGATTGACCATCCATCATTTGGCGTCATTTGAATATCTTCATTTTCTATGTACAGAACATCTTCTGTGATTGGACTTTCAAAGTACTCTTTTTCTTGTTGTACTTCATTGGTAACGTCTTTATAAGACGTTTTATTAGAAGAGGAGGAAGGTATATCTTCCTTTTTTGGAGGAGGCAATTGTGGCACAATTTTGCCTCTGCTATGGTATACTGTCCAATCCCCTATTAGGGGAATCGTCGATTCTGTCTGGGATAACATATTGCTAATCCCATATCCGCGGCCTCGGGAATATCCACGACCTCTTCCCCTATTAGGGGTTGTCATTTCCCTGTAAAAATTCACGGGTTAAGAAATCAGCAAGAGAATTATTTTCTCCTTTTATGTATTCAATATCAAATTCAAAGGCCGATAACTGAGCTTGCCAACCTGCAAATATTTGCTTAGAGACAAGATTTTTAACATCTTTTTCAACTATTGATTTTGCAGAACTACAATCAATTCTCAGTAAGAATTTTTGATTTAATAAGTCATCTTGAAATTTTGAAATACACTTTATAATAGAAAGCATCTCTTTTTTAATGGTTGAATACTTTGACTGCGTGGGATTCCATTTTCCTGAGGTAAACCTAACAAGATGTTCTTTTTTGCTGTCAGGATTTAATTGTTTTAAGATTCCGCCATAACCAATGTTTGAGGCATCAGTTTCAACAATTTTAAAGTATTTAGGATTAGCAAGAGATAAACATGGCAAACATCTTACTTTGGACTTATTTTTTCTAACAGCTTGTGAATGCTCTTCTGTCCATGGTGAGACGTTTTTTCTTAATCTAGAGTACAAAATTTTTGTGTCTTGGGCTAAATTCTTATAATAATCTGAAATATAATTTAGACTTCCAAGAAATCTTTGAAGCTGTTTTGTATCGGTGATATTATCTGGGAATTTTGAAGCAAATTCTATACTTCTTTCAATTGGGATTATCTTTCCTTGCGAAATCGTATGTCCTAAAAACCTAACTTGGACTTGAAATAATTTCATCTTAGGGGCGGAAATGACTAACCCATTATTTTTTATTAAATTTTTAAATATTTTTAAATGTTTTATATGTTTTTCTATCGTTTTAGAAAATACTAAAACATCATCTATATAAACAATTATAAATTCTGTATATGGGTTAAATATTTCATTCATGATATTCTGAAATTCAGAAGGAGCATTTTTTAAACCAAATGGTAAAACATTCCATTCATAATGACCAAATGGAACTGTAAAAGCTGTTTTATACCTATCAGACTCATTAATTTGAATCTGCCAATATCCTGACTTCATATCAAATTTTGAATAGATTAGAGCATCGTTTAGTCTATCTAATAAATCCTTTTTATTGGGAATTGGATATCTAATCCATTTCAATACCTTATTAAGGGGTTTATAGTTTATGACTAACCTTGGAACTCCTCTTTCCTTTTCAGCAGCATTATTTACATAGAATGCTGTACAACTCCAAGGAGATTTAGATTTACGAATTAAACCTTTCTTTTCGAGTGAGCTTATTTCTTTTTTGCATAATTCTAAGTATTCATGGTTCATTTGAGCTGGCCTAGCTTTAGTAGGAATTTGATTTTCTTTGAATTCCTCTTCATAAGGTAGAGAAATAACATGTTTCTTTCTGTTCCAAAATGCATTAGGTAGTTCATTGCATACTTCTTCTATAAACTGTTTTTCAATTAAATTAATTTTTTCTTGTATTTCTTTTTTCTTTAGCTGATCATTTATATTAAGAATTTCTATTTCATCTTTTAAGAAACATATTTGTTTTTCTTTATTGAGAAGAATATCTCTTACTTCATTTAACATTCTTGTGTGCGGATCAGTTATGAATTTGAATAATACATTTTTTCCATTTATTATTGAAGAAATACCATTTTGGTCAATATTATTGATTGGCATAATTTTGTGGAGGAAAGGAGTTCCTAAAATAATTCTGTGAGTAAGATTTTTTACCAAGATAAAAGATGTTGGCAAACATATTTCTCGATTGCAAATATTGACGTTTGAAAGTTTATATTTAACTCTAAGTTTATCACCACCTGCTTGGGTTAGTGATTGTGTTGTTTTGGAAAAATATTTTGTAGGAATTATACCTTCTTGGATGCAATTTAAATCAGCACCGCTGTCAATAAGCGCTACCTCATTTTCTAATATAAAATCCCTATTAATAATTAGAGTAATCTTTACAAACCATTTTTGTGATGTTACTTGATCTAAAAGATTTAGATACTCCAAATTATTTGTTTTTTGAGGAATTTCCTCTATTTCTTCACTTTTGAAAGGTTGACTTTCTAATGTTGTAAGTCTTTGTGATAGTACAGCTTGATTTTGTTTTAGCTGTCCTATTTCTCCTTTCAGAGAACTAATTTCTCTTTTTAAATCACCAATTGAGACTGGAGTCTCTTTAATTTTTGTCTGTTGGAATCTGTGTAGTACTTCACTTAATTGATAAGGTGCCTCAATTAGTAAGGGAGGTTCTGGTTTGTCTTTTATTAGAGTTTCAATTATTTTCTTTTTTAGACCGGAGTCTGTAATTGATTCTAGTACTTTTAATATTTTATCTTGATCATCAGTCAGGACATTTAACCCATTCATGTCAACAATGGATTTCCAGTAACTATCTTCATTACATTGACAATCCTCATTGTCAGTATTTGAAGATTCAGAGGATGTTCCATATATAACTCCTAATTCTTCTTCATTTGAAGATTCAGTATCAGTTTCAGAGTTTATTAATACTTTTTCTAACTGCAATCTTAGGTTTTCATCTTGTATTTCATTAAGAGCTTTCTTTGTCCAGCATCGATTTGCATAATGACCAATTTTGCCACATTTATGACAGCTTATATCTAGTTTTTTAGCTTTCCTTTTTCCTTTATTAGGCATATGTGGTTTATCTTTTCTTAAGAATTTTTTATTATAGTAATTTCTTTTGTAATTCTTTTTATAAGAATTTTCTTTGATATAATTCTTTCTTCTAATCTTATCGAATTTATTATTTTTAATATCTGGCGGCCTGAGAGGCTTTCCTAGGTCAAAAGCAAATTGCTCGCAGAATTCACCAAGCTGGTGTTTTTCCGATTTTTGTTGCTTTTTTAGTTGATTTTTTAATTTAATATCATTACAAAGGTTCAATCCTTCATTTATGCAGGTATTTATTAGTTGACCATAAGTCAATTCTGAGTAATTAATATTGATTCCATCATTTTTAACTCGTAATGATTGCCGAACTTTTTCAGCAAAAAGATGAGGGAGGCCGTCTATAAACTTAGATTTCCAATGAATTGAATTGGGGTTTGTGAGTTGATAAACTCTTGACAAAAATGTATCTTTGTACCATCTAAAATGAGTTAAGGAAGGACATCTTAGATTTTGAAGAAGAGTTTGAATTTTTTCTCCTAAGGGAGTTGAAGTTCCTACAAAATGTTGTAGGATCGATAAACACAGTGTATAAACTGCGTCTTCTTCGCCTGTTGTAGCCATACTAGTACTTGGATTATTTGGTTCTGGCTTAATTAATTTTTTGTGGTTTAGAATTTCTATTTTTTGTGTCTCTGTTAAATAATGATCCCACCATCCTCTTAATTGTCCAACAAAACCAGTAGTTATAAAAGATGCTATAGAACTGTCACTATTTCCATGTTGCTTACAGACAGTTGAGTACATAATGATTCTATGTATAACATCAATTATTTGTTTATCATTTAAACCGTCTATATTCCATTCGTATATAGCCTTTCCTGAGTACGAATTTTGAAAAGGTTCAGGTTCTTCGAAAAGAAGATCCTGAGGGGATGGTCTTTTGTAATAATATTTTTCAAGAGGTTTTGGCATATAAATAGGATTTATTTCATTCATATTATGACCTTTAAACATTTCAGTTAATTGATCTACCTCATCTGTTTGACTTTTAATATCATTTGGTTCAGAATCATCTGCTTCGGATAAAACCCTTAAGTGTAAATCTTTTAATTTCTTTTCAAGGATTTGAATAAAATTTTCACTATTGGTTTCCATTCTGAAGCCATTTATGTTAATTGGAGGTTGAATCATTGGTGTATTAATTAATGAAGGAAAATTTTCAGTATTACTCTCGCTTTTACAAAATTTTTGTATTATTAATTCTTGTTGGCTAATCTGTTTCTCAATAGATTGTTGAAGGGTTTTTAAATCTTTCTCAAGGGAAAGAAATTGATCTCCTAAACAAATCAAGTAGGTATTTGTATAATTTTGAGATTTAATTATTGCATTTAATTCTTTTATCGTAATTTGAGCACTTTCTACTTTCTGTAAATTTAAGTAAGCAGTGGCTTCTGTACTAGAATTTAAGCAAATTGTTTGTTCAGGAGGAAAAGGTGCAGTTATTTCACCTTGATTAGTTTTCCATGTTTTTTGTAAAACTGAAATTTGATTATTGGTATTATTTATATAATTCTTAATAAACCAAGTAACGAAAGAAAGGTAATCTTGAGTTTTCTCAATATAATTGTAATATTCTTCTTTAAATGTTTTTAACTTGTTTGAAGAATATTTATTGAAATACCATTTTCTAAACAATTCATGCTTGTCTTGCTGAAATTCTGCATTAAGAATTTCTCTCATCTTACTTCCTGGGGATAAATCAATCATTTAAACGTGAAAACTCATTTCTGATTGAGTAGGTGATTTTCTACTTTGGGTATAAATTCCTTCTGGAATTTTATTTTGACTTATTCTTATTGTTTCAACTGTGTCAATCTCTTCTCTTAATTGAGAAGTGCTTGCCCTAGCTGATTCGTGAGGGGTACAAAAATAATCGTTTATGGTCGAACATCTTGATGATGTTGTTCGGGGTAACCTTATTGTTCTATCAGAACCAAATTTTATCTCTACGTCTCCTTCGGAGGTTTCTATTATTTGATCTATTTCATTGTTTATTTTTGGTTTTGGTTCCAACTCTTGCGGAAGGGTCCAAGATTCTGGGAAATTTATTTCATTCCACTTAATTAATCTGTTGGTGGCAATGTTTGAGGTTAATAAATTTGTTTGAACCACAGTTGTAGTTCCTGGGGAAGATAATCTTCTTTTATTAATGTTTGGATTTAAAGTTTGTAAAACTTTATAATAAACTCTATAGCAAATTGCTATTATTTCACTTCCAGGTTTAAAATTATAACCATTTGTATGAATTGTTAATTGCATTGCATCTTGTAAATTACTATCTGTCATTGAGAGAGTTAAATTTGGGGATACGTCGAAATAAACTGGTCCATGACATAAACTAGTTTCAATTAAGGCGGCTAAAGAAGGTTTAAAATCTCTACATCTACCATCTCTTACGTATGCCATTATACTTGAATTTACACCTAACAAGGTTAAGGGTTTAAATGCTACTTGAATTAACCCAATATGGATAAATTTATAATTTTTAAAAGGGGCTAAGTCTCTTTTTGACAATAACCTAATTGTTTGTGTATTATCGGAAATTCTGATTGTTTGTTCTAGCGTTTTAATTGCAAATCTTGCTTTTAAGTCAAGAAATCCAATTTCATAAATTTTATGTGGGGATACTGAAGGTATAACCCATTTATTTAATTTATCCAAATTTTTTGGATATTCTATTAGTTCTGCGTTTTTAACAGATTCAATTTCATGTTCATCGTTATCCCAATTAGACATGGATATTAAATGCTTGTAAATTTGTTGTGGTTAGCAAGACATTAGAATTGTAAGCTCAACTTTAAACATGTTTATTTTAAAACAAAATTACTTAAATAAACATTCTTTTTGTAACCCTTACAAACGACAAAAGTCGTTTAACTATCAACCAAAAAGGGATAGACGGAGAAAACTCCAAAAATCAGGGTTAACGAAAATTTTAGCAAAATTTTCTTTTTATCTAGCCTTGAATATGCAATCGAAACATTGTGGCAAGAAAAGAAAACACTAAAAATTTTCGACATTTTTACTCTTTTTTTTTTTTTTTTTTTTTTTTTTTTTTTTTTTTTTTTTTACATGTTCAAATTTTACTTACTCATCTAACATCTTACCACCCACAACAAAAATTTAGCTCTGTAATTCCATTAATTTAATGGATATCGAAATAGTACCTTATATGGGGGGTTTGGCTCTGATACCAGTGAGAGGTTGCGTACGGAGGGAGCTATGAGTCGTGCGTAGTGATGTTTGTTGATAGCGAAAGGCGGTGATGTTGAGAGTATTGTATGAGAGAACACAATATAATATGAAATAATTTTTCTATTCCAAATCAAGTCTGAAAAATACAACATACAAACCTCTCCTTATATAGAGAGTACAAAGGTTCTAAAACAGAACAAATTCAAACACTACGGACAATACACATGACTTTTACAGACCACTATTACAAAGCTACCATTATAGATGTCGGGTACTCTTTGGGCCCCATCGTCACATCATATAATGCACTATGTAAAGACACAAATATAAAATTACAAATTATTAAGAACCACGTATAGTGGTTGAGTGCATCTGACAAAGGTGACACTAATTCCTTGAGTGCTTCTGCGAAGATAGCACTTGTAATGAGTGCTGCTGCTGAGAAAGCATCAGTGCTTTTAGCTTAATTAAACTGGATTAGGGCATTCTTATCCCAACTTGGCTTTGCCTCGTTTAGAGTCTTTAGCTTGCTGTGTTAATGTCACTATTAGGGCATCCCAGACGTCGGCTGGTGTAGGTTCGTCTTCTTGTCCTTCACCCGCAAAATAATTAAGGGAACTGTTGGAATCAATAGATCCTCTTGGCGAAGCTGACTTCATTGATTCATCTCCGTCTTTTGCTATCTCGGTTGAGAAGGTGTCAAAGAATTGATTTTTCATGTGATCTAAAACTTTCTTCATTATTTCTTCCTCCGATTCCCTTGGATATTTTTTCTGAAAGAAATTTTTCAAGCTAGACAGTGAAAGTTGTTGGGAGCATTGTTCTTTTTCTCCTTTTCTTTTATCTTCAACAATTGTTGACTGGATAGTTGAGGCCATTTTCTCTATATTTTCTTCTCCCATATTAGTCCACCATTTGTAGAAAAATTTTCTTTTTAGCATGGGTATATTTAGTTTATTCGAAGAGACTGAAATCGTCCATCTCCAAATCCAAGGAATTTGGAATTTTGTAAAAAACAGGAAAGGACATTGTCCAACAATCAACCTGTCTGAGTTTAATTTGGTGACTAATGAACTATTGTCACACCAAGGATTATATAAATCCATAATTTCCTTTGGCAGTATTTCCAAAGAAGGGCCAAATTTTGACCACCACTCATAAAACCAATTTGGAATATGCTTATTAAGGATTTCTGGGTTTATTGTGAAAAACCAAGAATGCTTATTCTTAGGGTTCTGGTAGTAGAACGCTTTTGAAAAAGCCTGGATATAATCCCAATAATTGAAGTAGATATATTTACCTTCTGCCATTCGGATGGCTTTGTCTCCATTAGGGTTTATTCCCCACTCTCTTGGCAGTAAAACTTTATTAATATGACACTTGCTGAAGTTTATAAAACTTTCAGGGTTATTATTTTGATAGTGATGAGTAATGGTTACCGATTCGGTAATTTTTAGGAGGACTTCATAATTTGGCCTTGTTTTTCCATGTAGACCGGCATACCCTCTTGATTCAAGATACCTTGTTCTGATTGACCATCCATCATTTGGCGTCATTTGAATATCTTCATTTTCTATGTACAGAACATCTTCTGTGATTGGACTTTCAAAGTACTCTTTTTCTTGTTGTACTTCATTGGTAACGTCTTTATAAGACGTTTTATTAGAAGAGGAGGAAGGTATATCTTCCTTTTTTGGAGGAGGCAATTGTGGCACAATTTTGCCTCTGCTATGGTATACTGTCCAATCCCCTATTAGGGGAATCGTCGATTCTGTCTGGGATAACATATTGCTAATCCCATATCCGCGGCCTCGGGAATATCCACGACCTCTTCCCCTATTAGGGGTTGTCATTTCCCTGTAAAAATTCACGGGTTAAGAAATCAGCAAGAGAATTATTTTCTCCTTTTATGTATTCAATATCAAATTCAAAGGCCGATAACTGAGCTTGCCAACCTGCAAATATTTGCTTAGAGACAAGATTTTTAACATCTTTTTCAACTATTGATTTTGCAGAACTACAATCAATTCTCAGTAAGAATTTTTGATTTAATAAGTCATCTTGAAATTTTGAAATACACTTTATAATAGAAAGCATCTCTTTTTTAATGGTTGAATACTTTGACTGCGTGGGATTCCATTTTCCTGAGGTAAACCTAACAAGATGTTCTTTTTTGCTGTCAGGATTTAATTGTTTTAAGATTCCGCCATAACCAATGTTTGAGGCATCAGTTTCAACAATTTTAAAGTATTTAGGATTAGCAAGAGATAAACATGGCAAACATCTTACTTTGGACTTAATTTTTCTAACAGCTTGTGAATGCTCTTCTGTCCATGGTGAGACGTTTTTTCTTAATCTAGAGTACAAAATTTTTGTGTCTTGGGCTAAATTCTTATAATAATCTGAAATATAATTTAGACTTCCAAGAAATCTTTGAAGCTGTTTTGTATCGGTGATATTATCTGGGAATTTTGAAGCAAATTCTATACTTCTTTCAATTGGGATTATCTTTCCTTGCGAAATCGTATGTCCTAAAAACCTAACTTGGACTTGAAATAATTTCATCTTAGGGGCGGAAATGACTAACCCATTATTTTTTATTAAATTTTTAAATATTTTTAAATGTTTTATATGTTTTTCTATCGTTTTAGAAAATACTAAAACATCATCTATATAAACAATTATAAATTCTGTATATGGGTTAAATATTTCATTCATGATATTCTGAAATTCAGAAGGAGCATTTTTTAAACCAAATGGTAAAACATTCCATTCATAATGACCAAATGGAACTGTAAAAGCTGTTTTATACCTATCAGACTCATTAATTTGAATCTGCCAATATCCTGACTTCATATCAAATTTTGAATAGATTAGAGCATCGTTTAGTCTATCTAATAAATCCTTTTTATTGGGAATTGGATATCTAATCCATTTCAATACCTTATTAAGGGGTTTATAGTTTATGACTAACCTTGGAACTCCTCTTTCCTTTTCAGCAGCATTATTTACATAGAATGCTGTACAACTCCAAGGAGATTTAGATTTACGAATTAAACCTTTCTTTTCGAGTGAGCTTATTTCTTTTTTGCATAATTCTAAGTATTCATGGTTCATTTGAGCTGGCCTAGCTTTAGTAGGAATTTGATTTTCTTTGAATTCCTCTTCATAAGGTAGAGAAATAACATGTTTCTTTCTGTTCCAAAATGCATTAGGTAGTTCATTGCATACTTCTTCTATAAACTGTTTTTCAATTAAATTAATTTTTTCTTGTATTTCTTTTTTCTTTAGCTGATCATTTATATTAAGAATTTCTATTTCATCTTTTAAGAAACATATTTGTTTTTCTTTATTGAGAAGAATATCTCTTACTTCATTTAACATTCTTGTGTGCGGATCAGTTATGAATTTGAATAATACATTTTTTCCATTTATTATTGAAGAAATACCATTTTGGTCAATATTATTGATTGGCATAATTTTGTGGAGGAAAGGAGTTCCTAAAATAATTCTGTGAGTAAGATTTTTTACCAAGATAAAAGATGTTGGCAAACATATTTCTCGATTGCAAATATTGACGTTTGAAAGTTTATATTTAACTCTAAGTTTATCACCACCTGCTTGGGTTAGTGATTGTGTTGTTTTGGAAAAATATTTTGTAGGAATTATACCTTCTTGGATGCAATTTAAATCAGCACCGCTGTCAATAAGCGCTACCTCATTTTCTAATATAAAATCCCTATTAATAATTAGAGTAATCTTTACAAACCATTTTTGTGATGTTACTTGATCTAAAAGATTTAGATACTCCAAATTATTTGTTTTTTGAGGAATTTCCTCTATTTCTTCACTTTTGAAAGGTTGACTTTCTAATGTTGTAAGTCTTTGTGATAGTACAGCTTGATTTTGTTTTAGCTGTCCTATTTCTCCTTTCAGAGAACTAATTTCTCTTTTTAAATCACCAATTGAGACTGGAGTCTCTTTAATTTTTGTCTGTTGGAATCTGTGTAGTACTTCACTTAATTGATAAGGTGCCTCAATTAGTAAGGGAGGTTCTGGTTTGTCTTTTATTAGAGTTTCAATTATTTTCTTTTTTAGACCGGAGTCTGTAATTGATTCTAGTACTTTTAATATTTTATCTTGATCATCAGTCAGGACATTTAACCCATTCATGTCAACAATGGATTTCCAGTAACTATCTTCATTACATTGACAATCCTCATTGTCAGTATTTGAAGATTCAGAGGATGTTCCATATATAACTCCTAATTCTTCTTCATTTGAAGATTCAGTATCAGTTTCAGAGTTTATTAATACTTTTTCTAACTGCAATCTTAGGTTTTCATCTTGTATTTCATTAAGAGCTTTCTTTGTCCAGCATCGATTTGCATAATGACCAATTTTGCCACATTTATGACAGCTTATATCTAGTTTTTTAGCTTTCCTTTTTCCTTTATTAGGCATATGTGGTTTATCTTTTCTTAAGAATTTTTTATTATAGTAATTTCTTTTGTAATTCTTTTTATAAGAATTTTCTTTGATATAATTCTTTCTTCTAATCTTATCGAATTTATTATTTTTAATATCTGGCGGCCTGAGAGGCTTTCCTAGGTCAAAAGCAAATTGCTCGCAGAATTCACCAAGCTGGTGTTTTTCCGATTTTTGTTGCTTTTTTAGTTGATTTTTTAATTTAATATCATTACAAAGGTTCAATCCTTCATTTATGCAGGTATTTATTAGTTGACCATAAGTCAATTCTGAGTAATTAATATTGATTCCATCATTTTTAACTCGTAATGATTGCCGAACTTTTTCAGCAAAAAGATGAGGGAGGCCGTCTATAAACTTAGATTTCCAATGAATTGAATTGGGGTTTGTGAGTTGATAAACTCTTGACAAAAATGTATCTTTGTACCATCTAAAATGAGTTAAGGAAGGACATCTTAGATTTTGAAGAAGAGTTTGAATTTTTTCTCCTAAGGGAGTTGAAGTTCCTACAAAATGTTGTAGGATCGATAAACACAGTGTATAAACTGCGTCTTCTTCGCCTGTTGTAGCCATACTAGTACTTGGATTATTTGGTTCTGGCTTAATTAATTTTTTGTGGTTTAGAATTTCTATTTTTTGTGTCTCTGTTAAATAATGATCCCACCATCCTCTTAATTGTCCAACAAAACCAGTAGTTATAAAAGATGCTATAGAACTGTCACTATTTCCATGTTGCTTACAGACAGTTGAGTACATAATGATTCTATGTATAACATCAATTATTTGTTTATCATTTAAACCGTCTATATTCCATTCGTATATAGCCTTTCCTGAGTACGAATTTTGAAAAGGTTCAGGTTCTTCGAAAAGAAGATCCTGAGGGGATGGTCTTTTGTAATAATATTTTTCAAGAGGTTTTGGCATATAAATAGGATTTATTTCATTCATATTATGACCTTTAAACATTTCAGTTAATTGATCTACCTCATCTGTTTGACTTTTAATATCATTTGGTTCAGAATCATCTGCTTCGGATAAAACCCTTAAGTGTAAATCTTTTAATTTCTTTTCAAGGATTTGAATAAAATTTTCACTATTGGTTTCCATTCTGAAGCCATTTATGTTAATTGGAGGTTGAATCATTGGTGTATTAATTAATGAAGGAAAATTTTCAGTATTACTCTCGCTTTTACAAAATTTTTGTATTATTAATTCTTGTTGGCTAATCTGTTTCTCAATAGATTGTTGAAGGGTTTTTAAATCTTTCTCAAGGGAAAGAAATTGATCTCCTAAACAAATCAAGTAGGTATTTGTATAATTTTGAGATTTAATTATTGCATTTAATTCTTTTATCGTAATTTGAGCACTTTCTACTTTCTGTAAATTTAAGTAAGCAGTGGCTTCTGTACTAGAATTTAAGCAAATTGTTTGTTCAGGAGGAAAAGGTGCAGTTATTTCACCTTGATTAGTTTTCCATGTTTTTTGTAAAACTGAAATTTGATTATTGGTATTATTTATATAATTCTTAATAAACCAAGTAACGAAAGAAAGGTAATCTTGAGTTTTCTCAATATAATTGTAATATTCTTCTTTAAATGTTTTTAACTTGTTTGAAGAATATTTATTGAAATACCATTTTCTAAACAATTCATGCTTGTCTTGCTGAAATTCTGCATTAAGAATTTCTCTCATCTTACTTCCTGGGGATAAATCAATCATTTAAACGTGAAAACTCATTTCTGATTGAGTAGGTGATTTTCTACTTTGGGTATAAATTCCTTCTGGAATTTTATTTTGACTTATTCTTATTGTTTCAACTGTGTCAATCTCTTCTCTTAATTGAGAAGTGCTTGCCCTAGCTGATTCGTGAGGGGTACAAAAATAATCGTTTATGGTCGAACATCTTGATGATGTTGTTCGGGGTAACCTTATTGTTCTATCAGAACCAAATTTTATCTCTACGTCTCCTTCGGAGGTTTCTATTATTTGATCTATTTCATTGTTTATTTTTGGTTTTGGTTCCAACTCTTGCGGAAGGGTCCAAGATTCTGGGAAATTTATTTCATTCCACTTAATTAATCTGTTGGTGGCAATGTTTGAGGTTAATAAATTTGTTTGAACCACAGTTGTAGTTCCTGGGGAAGATAATCTTCTTTTATTAATGTTTGGATTTAAAGTTTGTAAAACTTTATAATAAACTCTATAGCAAATTGCTATTATTTCACTTCCAGGTTTAAAATTATAACCATTTGTATGAATTGTTAATTGCATTGCATCTTGTAAATTACTATCTGTCATTGAGAGAGTTAAATTTGGGGATACGTCGAAATAAACTGGTCCATGACATAAACTAGTTTCAATTAAGGCGGCTAAAGAAGGTTTAAAATCTCTACATCTACCATCTCTTACGTATGCCATTATACTTGAATTTACACCTAACAAGGTTAAGGGTTTAAATGCTACTTGAATTAACCCAATATGGATAAATTTATAATTTTTAAAAGGGGCTAAGTCTCTTTTTGACAATAACCTAATTGTTTGTGTATTATCGGAAATTCTGATTGTTTGTTCTAGCGTTTTAATTGCAAATCTTGCTTTTAAGTCAAGAAATCCAATTTCATAAATTTTATGTGGGGATACTGAAGGTATAACCCATTTATTTAATTTATCCAAATTTTTTGGATATTCTATTAGTTCTGCGTTTTTAACAGATTCAATTTCATGTTCATCGTTATCCCAATTAGACATGGATATTAAATGCTTGTAAATTTGTTGTGGTTAGCAAGACATTAGAATTGTAAGCTCAACTTTAAACATGTTTATTTTAAAACAAAATTACTTAAATAAACATTCTTTTTGTAACCCTTACAAACGACAAAAGTCGTTTAACTATCAACCAAAAAGGGATAGACGGAGAAAACTCCAAAAATCAGGGTTAACGAAAATTTTAGCAAAATTTTCTTTTTATCTAGCCTTGAATATGCAATCGAAACATTGTGGCAAGAAAAGAAAACACTAAAAATTTTCGACATTTTTACTTTTTTTTTTTTTTTTTTTTTTTTTTTTTTTTTTTTTTTACATGTTCAAATTTTACTTACTCATCTAACATCTTACCACCCACAACAAAAATTTAGCTCTGTAATTCCATTAATTTAATGGATATCGAAATAGTACCTTATATGGGGGGTTTGGCTCTGATACCAGTGAGAGCCACCCACAAAGTCAAATTTTGCTAATCCCATATCCGCGGCCTCGGGAATATCCACGACCTCTTCCCCTATTAGGGGTTGTCATTTCCCTGTAAAAATTCACGGGTTAAGAAATCAGCAAGAGAATTATTTTCTCCTTTTATGTATTCAATATCAAATTCAAAGGCCGATAACTGAGCTTGCCAACCTGCAAATATTTGCTTAGAGACAAGATTTTTAACATCTTTTTCAACTATTGATTTTGCAGAACTACAATCAATTCTCAGTAAGAATTTTTGATTTAATAAGTCATCTTGAAATTTTGAAATACACTTTATAATAGAAAGCATCTCTTTTTTAATGGTTGAATACTTTGACTGCGTGGGATTCCATTTTCCTGAGGTAAACCTAACAAGATGTTCTTTTTTGCTGTCAGGATTTAATTGTTTTAAGATTCCGCCATAACCAATGTTTGAGGCATCAGTTTCAACAATTTTAAAGTATTTAGGATTAGCAAGAGATAAACATGGCAAACATCTTACTTTGGACTTAATTTTTCTAACAGCTTGTGAATGCTCTTCTGTCCATGGTGAGACGTTTTTTCTTAATCTAGAGTACAAAATTTTTGTGTCTTGGGCTAAATTCTTATAATAATCTGAAATATAATTTAGACTTCCAAGAAATCTTTGAAGCTGTTTTGTATCGGTGATATTATCTGGGAATTTTGAAGCAAATTCTATACTTCTTTCAATTGGGATTATCTTTCCTTGCGAAATCGTATGTCCTAAAAACCTAACTTGGACTTGAAATAATTTCATCTTAGGGGCGGAAATGACTAACCCATTATTTTTTATTAAATTTTTAAATATTTTTAAATGTTTTATATGTTTTTCTATCGTTTTAGAAAATACTAAAACATCATCTATATAAACAATTATAAATTCTGTATATGGGTTAAATATTTCATTCATGATATTC
Source organism: Euphrasia confusa (assembly GCA_954870475.1). Classification (NCBI taxonomy): domain Eukaryota; kingdom Viridiplantae; phylum Streptophyta; class Magnoliopsida; order Lamiales; family Orobanchaceae; genus Euphrasia; species Euphrasia confusa. Next base: position 41,435,234 of record OX940952.1, read on the forward strand.
TGAAATTCAGAAGGAGCATTTTTTAAACCAAATGGTAAAACATTCCATTCATAATGACCAAATGGAACTGTAAAAGCTGTTTTATACCTATCAGACTCATTAATTTGAATCTGCCAATATCCTGACTTCATATCAAATTTTGAATAGATTAGAGCATCGTTTAGTCTATCTAATAAATCCTTTTTATTGGGAATTGGATATCTAATCCATTTCAATACCTTATTAAGGGGTTTATAGTTTATGACTAACCTTGGAACTCCTCTTTCCTTTTCAGCAGCATTATTTACATAGAATGCTGTACAACTCCAAGGAGATTTAGATTTACGAATTAAACCTTTCTTTTCGAGTGAGCTTATTTCTTTTTTGCATAATTCTAAGTATTCATGGTTCATTTGAGCTGGCCTAGCTTTAGTAGGAATTTGATTTTCTTTGAATTCCTCTTCATAAGGTAGAGAAATAACATGTTTCTTTCTGTTCCAAAATGCATTAGGTAGTTCATTGCATACTTCTTCTATAAACTGTTTTTCAATTAAATTAATTTTTTCTTGTATTTCTTTTTTCTTTAGCTGATCATTTATATTAAGAATTTCTATTTCATCTTTTAAGAAACATATTTGTTTTTCTTTATTGAGAAGAATATCTCTTACTTCATTTAACATTCTTGTGTGCGGATCAGTTATGAATTTGAATAATACATTTTTTCCATTTATTATTGAAGAAATACCATTTTGGTCAATATTATTGATTGGCATAATTTTGTGGAGGAAAGGAGTTCCTAAAATAATTCTGTGAGTAAGATTTTTTACCAAGATAAAAGATGTTGGCAAACATATTTCTCGATTGCAAATATTGACGTTTGAAAGTTTATATTTAACTCTAAGTTTATCACCACCTGCTTGGGTTAGTGATTGTGTTGTTTTGGAAAAATATTTTGTAGGAATTATACCTTCTTGGATGCAATTTAAATCAGCACCGCTGTCAATAAGCGCTACCTCATTTTCTAATATAAAATCCCTATTAATAATTAGAGTAATCTTTACAAACCATTTTTGTGATGTTACTTGATCTAAAAGATTTAGATACTCCAAATTATTTGTTTTTTGAGGAATTTCCTCTATTTCTTCACTTTTGAAAGGTTGACTTTCTAATGTTGTAAGTCTTTGTGATAGTACAGCTTGATTTTGTTTTAGCTGTCCTATTTCTCCTTTCAGAGAACTAATTTCTCTTTTTAAATCACCAATTGAGACTGGAGTCTCTTTAATTTTTGTCTGTTGGAATCTGTGTAGTACTTCACTTAATTGATAAGGTGCCTCAATTAGTAAGGGAGGTTCTGGTTTGTCTTTTATTAGAGTTTCAATTATTTTCTTTTTTAGACCGGAGTCTGTAATTGATTCTAGTACTTTTAATATTTTATCTTGATCATCAGTCAGGACATTTAACCCATTCATGTCAACAATGGATTTCCAGTAACTATCTTCATTACATTGACAATCCTCATTGTCAGTATTTGAAGATTCAGAGGATGTTCCATATATAACTCCTAATTCTTCTTCATTTGAAGATTCAGTATCAGTTTCAGAGTTTATTAATACTTTTTCTAACTGCAATCTTAGGTTTTCATCTTGTATTTCATTAAGAGCTTTCTTTGTCCAGCATCGATTTGCATAATGACCAATTTTGCCACATTTATGACAGCTTATATCTAGTTTTTTAGCTTTCCTTTTTCCTTTATTAGGCATATGTGGTTTATCTTTTCTTAAGAATTTTTTATTATAGTAATTTCTTTTGTAATTCTTTTTATAAGAATTTTCTTTGATATAATTCTTTCTTCTAATCTTATCGAATTTATTATTTTTAATATCTGGCGGCCTGAGAGGCTTTCCTAGGTCAAAAGCAAATTGCTCGCAGAATTCACCAAGCTGGTGTTTTTCCGATTTTTGTTGCTTTTTTAGTTGATTTTTTAATTTAATATCATTACAAAGGTTCAATCCTTCATTTATGCAGGTATTTATTAGTTGACCATAAGTCAATTCTGAGTAATTAATATTGATTCCATCATTTTTAACTCGTAATGATTGCCGAACTTTTTCAGCAAAAAGATGAGGGAGGCCGTCTATAAACTTAGATTTCCAATGAATTGAATTGGGGTTTGTGAGTTGATAAACTCTTGACAAAAATGTATCTTTGTACCATCTAAAATGAGTTAAGGAAGGACATCTTAGATTTTGAAGAAGAGTTTGAATTTTTTCTCCTAAGGGAGTTGAAGTTCCTACAAAATGTTGTAGGATCGATAAACACAGTGTATAAACTGCGTCTTCTTCGCCTGTTGTAGCCATACTAGTACTTGGATTATTTGGTTCTGGCTTAATTAATTTTTTGTGGTTTAGAATTTCTATTTTTTGTGTCTCTGTTAAATAATGATCCCACCATCCTCTTAATTGTCCAACAAAACCAGTAGTTATAAAAGATGCTATAGAACTGTCACTATTTCCATGTTGCTTACAGACAGTTGAGTACATAATGATTCTATGTATAACATCAATTATTTGTTTATCATTTAAACCGTCTATATTCCATTCGTATATAGCCTTTCCTGAGTACGAATTTTGAAAAGGTTCAGGTTCTTCGAAAAGAAGATCCTGAGGGGATGGTCTTTTGTAATAATATTTTTCAAGAGGTTTTGGCATATAAATAGGATTTATTTCATTCATATTATGACCTTTAAACATTTCAGTTAATTGATCTACCTCATCTGTTTGACTTTTAATATCATTTGGTTCAAAATCATCTGCTTCGGATAAAACCCTTAAGTGTAAATCTTTTAATTTCTTTTCAAGGATTTGAATAAAATTTTCACTATTGGTTTCCATTCTGAAGCCATTTATGTTAATTGGAGGTTGAATCATTGGTGTATTAATTAATGAAGGAAAATTTTCAGTATTACTCTCGCTTTTACAAAATTTTTGTATTATTAATTCTTGTTGGCTAATCTGTTTCTCAATAGATTGTTGAAGGGTTTTTAAATCTTTCTCAAGGGAAAGAAATTGATCTCCTAAACAAATCAAGTAGGTATTTGTATAATTTTGAGATTTAATTATTGCATTTAATTCTTTTATCGTAATTTTAGCACTTTCTACTTTCTGTAAATTTAAGTAAGCAGTGGCTTCTGTACTAGAATTTAAGCAAATTGTTTGTTCAGGAGGAAAAGGTGCAGTTATTTCACCTTGATTAGTTTTCCATGTTTTTTGTAAAACTGAAATTTGATTATTGGTATTATTTATATAATTCTTAATAAACCAAGTAACGAAAGAAAGGTAATCTTGAGTTTTCTCAATATAATTGTAATATTCTTCTTTAAATGTTTTTAACTTGTTTGAAGAATATTTATTGAAATACCATTTTCTAAACAATTCATGCTTGTCTTGCTGAAATTCTGCATTAAGAATTTCTCTCATCTTACTTCCTGGGGATAAATCAATCATTTAAACGTGAAAACTCATTTCTGATTGAGTAGGTGATTTTCTACTTTGGGTATAAATTCCTTCTGGAATTTTATTTTGACTTATTCTTATTGTTTCAACTGTGTCAATCTCTTCTCTTAATTGAGAAGTGCTTGCCCTAGCTGATTCGTGAGGGGTACAAAAATAATCGTTTATGGTCGAACATCTTGATGATGTTGTTCGGGGTAACCTTATTGTTCTATCAGAACCAAATTTTATCTCTACGTCTCCTTCGGAGGTTTCTATTATTTGATCTATTTCATTGTTTATTTTTGGTTTTGGTTCCAACTCTTGCGGAAGGGTCCAAGATTCTGGGAAATTTATTTCATTCCACTTAATTAATCTGTTGGTGGCAATGTTTGAGGTTAATAAATTTGTTTGAACCACAGTTGTAGTTCCTGGGGAAGATAATCTTCTTTTATTAATGTTTGGATTTAAAGTTTGTAAAACTTTATAATAAACTCTATAGCAAATTGCTATTATTTCACTTCCAGGTTTAAAATTATAACCATTTGTATGAATTGTTAATTGCATTGCATCTTGTAAATTACTATCTGTCATTGAGAGAGTTAAATTTGGGGATACGTCGAAATAAACTGGTCCATGACATAAACTAGTTTCAATTAAGGCGGCTAAAGAAGGTTTAAAATCTCTACATCTACCATCTCTTACGTATGCCATTATACTTGAATTTACACCTAACAAGGTTAAGGGTTTAAATGCTACTTGAATTAACCCAATATGGATAAATTTATAATTTTTAAAAGGGGCTAAGTCTCTTTTTGACAATAACCTAATTGTTTGTGTATTATCGGAAATTCTGATTGTTTGTTCTAGCGTTTTAATTGCAAATCTTGCTTTTAAGTCAAGAAATCCAATTTCATAAATTTTATGTGGGGATACTGAAGGTATAACCCATTTATTTAATTTATCCAAATTTTTTGGATATTCTATTAGTTCTGCGTTTTTAACAGATTCAATTTCATGTTCATCGTTATCCCAATTAGACATGGATATTAAATGCTTGTAAATTTGTTGTGGTTAGCAAGACATTAGAATTGTAAGCTCAACTTTAAACATGTTTATTTTAAAACAAAATTACTTAAATAAACATTCTTTTTGTAACCCTTACAAACGACAAAAGTCGTTTAACTATCAACCAAAAAGGGATAGACGGAGAAAACTCCAAAAATCAGGGTTAACGAAAATTTTAGCAAAATTTTCTTTTTATCTAGCCTTGAATATGCAATCGAAACATTGTGGCAAGAAAAGAAAACACTAAAAATTTTCGACATTTTTACTTTTTTTTTTTTTTTTTTTTTTTTTTTTTTTTTTTTTTTTACATGTTCAAATTTTACTTACTCATCTAACATCTTACCACCCACAACAAAAATTTAGCTCTGTAATTCCATTAATTTAATGGATATCGAAATAGTACCTTATATGGGGGGTTTGGCTCTGATACCAGTGAGAGGTTGCGTACGGAGGGAGCTATGAGTCGTGCGTAGTGAGAAATTTTGTTGTGGGTGGTAAGATGTTAGATGAGTAAGTAAAATTTGAACATGTAAAAAAAAAAAAAAAAAAAAAAAAAAAAAAAAAAAAAAAAAAAAAAAAAAAAGAGTAAAAATGTCGAAAATTTTTAGTGTTTTCTTTTCTTGCCACAATGTTTCGATTGCATATTCAAGGCTAGATAAAAAGAAAATTTTGCTAAAATTTTCGTTAACCCTGATTTTTGGAGTTTTCTCCGTCTATCCTTTTTGGTTGATAGTTAAACGACTTTTGTCGTTTGTAAGGGTTACAAAAAGAATGTTTATTTAAGTAATTTTGTTTTAAAATAAACATGTTTAAAGTTGAGCTTACAATTCTAATGTCTTGCTAACCACAACAAATTTACAAGCATTTAATATCCATGTCTAATTGGGATAACGATGAACATGAAATTGAATCTGTTAAAAACGCAGAACTAATAGAATATCCAAAAAATTTGGATAAATTAAATAAATGGGTTATACCTTCAGTATCCCCACATAAAATTTATGAAATTGGATTTCTTGACTTAAAAGCAAGATTTGCAATTAAAACGCTAGAACAAACAATCAGAATTTCCGATAATACACAAACAATTAGGTTATTGTCAAAAAGAGACTTAGCCCCTTTTAAAAATTATAAATTTATCCATATTGGGTTAATTCAAGTAGCATTTAAACCCTTAACCTTGTTAGGTGTAAATTCAAGTATAATGGCATACGTAAGAGATGGTAGATGTAGAGATTTTAAACCTTCTTTAGCCGCCTTAATTGAAACTAGTTTATGTCATGGACCAGTTTATTTCGACGTATCCCCAAATTTAACTCTCTCAATGACAGATAGTAATTTACAAGATGCAATGCAATTAACAATTCATACAAATGGTTATAATTTTAAACCTGGAAGTGAAATAATAGCAATTTGCTATAGAGTTTATTATAAAGTTTTACAAACTTTAAATCCAAACATTAATAAAAGAAGATTATCTTCCCCAGGAACTACAACTGTGGTTCAAACAAATTTATTAACCTCAAACATTGCCACCAACAGATTAATTAAGTGGAATGAAATAAATTTCCCAGAATCTTGGACCCTTCCGCAAGAGTTGGAACCAAAACCAAAAATAAACAATGAAATAGATCAAATAATAGAAACCTCCGAAGGAGACGTAGAGATAAAATTTGGTTCTGATAGAACAATAAGGTTACCCCGAACAACATCATCAAGATGTTCGACCATAAACGATTATTTTTGTACCCCTCACGAATCAGCTAGGGCAAGCACTTCTCAATTAAGAGAAGAGATTGACACAGTTGAAACAATAAGAATAAGTCAAAATAAAATTCCAGAAGGAATTTATACCCAAAGTAGAAAATCACCTACTCAATCAGAAATGAGTTTTCACGTTTAAATGATTGATTTATCCCCAGGAAGTAAGATGAGAGAAATTCTTAATGCAGAATTTCAGCAAGACAAGCATGAATTGTTTAGAAAATGGTATTTCAATAAATATTCTTCAAACAAGTTAAAAACATTTAAAGAAGAATATTACAATTATATTGAGAAAACTCAAGATTACCTTTCTTTCGTTACTTGGTTTATTAAGAATTATATAAATAATACCAATAATCAAATTTCAGTTTTACAAAAAACATGGAAAACTAATCAAGGTGAAATAACTGCACCTTTTCCTCCTGAACAAACAATTTGCTTAAATTCTAGTACAGAAGCCACTGCTTACTTAAATTTACAGAAAGTAGAAAGTGCTCAAATTACGATAAAAGAATTAAATGCAATAATTAAATCTCAAAATTATACAAATACCTACTTGATTTGTTTAGGAGATCAATTTCTTTCCCTTGAGAAAGATTTAAAAACCCTTCAACAATCTATTGAGAAACAGATTAGCCAACAAGAATTAATAATACAAAAATTTTGTAAAAGCGAGAGTAATACTGAAAATTTTCCTTCATTAATTAATACACCAATGATTCAACCTCCAATTAACATAAATGGCTTCAGAATGGAAACCAATAGTGAAAATTTTATTCAAATCCTTGAAAAGAAATTAAAAGATTTACACTTAAGGGTTTTATCCGAAGCAGATGATTTTGAACCAAATGATATTAAAAGTCAAACAGATGAGGTAGATCAATTAACTGAAATGTTTAAAGGTCATAATATGAATGAAATAAATCCTATTTATATGCCAAAACCTCTTGAAAAATATTATTACAAAAGACCATCCCCTCAGGATCTTCTTTTCGAAGAACCTGAACCTTTTCAAAATTCGTACTCAGGAAAGGCTATATACGAATGGAATATAGACGGTTTAAATGATAAACAAATAATTGATGTTATACATAGAATCATTATGTACTCAACTGTCTGTAAGCAACATGGAAATAGTGACAGTTCTATAGCATCTTTTATAACTACTGGTTTTGTTGGACAATTAAGAGGATGGTGGGATCATTATTTAACAGAGACACAAAAAATAGAAATTCTAAACCACAAAAAATTAATTAAGCCAGAACCAAATAATCCAAGTACTAGTATGGCTACAACAGGCGAAGAAGACGCAGTTTATACACTGTGTTTATCGATCCTACAACATTTTGTAGGAACTTCAACTCCCTTAGGAGAAAAAATTCAAACTCTTCTTCAAAATCTAAGATGTCCTTCCTTAACTCATTTTAGATGGTACAAAGATACATTTTTGTCAAGAGTTTATCAACTCACAAACCCCAATTCAATTCATTGGAAATCTAAGTTTATAGACGGCCTCCCTCATCTTTTTGCTGAAAAAGTTCGGCAATCATTACGAGTTAAAAATGATGGAATCAATATTAATTACTCAGAATTGACTTATGGTCAACTAATAAATACCTGCATAAATGAAGGATTGAACCTTTGTAATGATATTAAATTAAAAAATCAACTAAAAAAGCAACAAAAATCGGAAAAACACCAGCTTGGTGAATTCTGCGAGCAATTTGCTTTTGACCTAGGAAAGCCTCTCAGGCCGCCAGATATTAAAAATAATAAATTCGATAAGATTAGAAGAAAGAATTATATCAAAGAAAATTCTTATAAAAAGAATTACAAAAGAAATTACTATAATAAAAAATTCTTAAGAAAAGATAAACCACATATGCCTAATAAAGGAAAAAGCAAAGCTAAAAAACTAGATATAAGCTGTCATAAATGTGGCAAAATTGGTCATTATGCAAATCGATGCTGGACAAAGAAAGCTCTTAATGAAATACAAGATGAAAACCTAAGATTGCAGTTAGAAAAAGTATTAATAAACTCTGAAACTGATACTGAATCTTCAAATGAAGAAGAATTAGGAGTTATATATGGAACATCCTCTGAATCTTCAAATACTGACAATGAGGATTGTCAATGTAATGAAGATAGTTACTGGAAATCCATTGTTGACATGAATGGGTTAAATGTCCTGACTGATGATCAAGATAAAATATTAAAAGTACTAGAATCAATTACAGACTCCGGTCTAAAAAAGAAAATAATTGAAACTCTAATAAAAGACAAACCAGAACCTCCCTTACTAATTGAGGCACCTTATCAATTAAGTGAAGTACTACACAGATTCCAACAGACAAAAATTAAAGAGACTCCAGTCTCAATTGGTGATTTAAAAAGAGAAATTAGTTCTCTGAAAGGAGAAATAGGACAGCTAAAACAAAATCAAGCTGTACTATCACAAAGACTTACAACATTAGAAAGTCAACCTTTCAAAAGTGAAGAAATAGAGGAAATTCCTCAAAAAACAAATAATTTGGAGTATCTAAATCTTTTAGATCAAGTAACATCACAAAAATGGTTTGTAAAGATTACTCTAATTATTAATAGGGATTTTATATTAGAAAATGAGGTAGCGCTTATTGACAGCGGTGCTGATTTAAATTGCATCCAAGAAGGTATAATTCCTACAAAATATTTTTCCAAAACAACACAATCACTAACCCAAGCAGGTGGTGATAAACTTAGAGTTAAATATAAACTTTCAAACGTCAATATTTGCAATCGAGAAATATGTTTGCCAACATCTTTTATCTTGGTAAAAAATCTTACTCACAGAATTATTTTAGGAACTCCTTTCCTCCACAAAATTATGCCAATCAATAATATTGACCAAAATGGTATTTCTTCAATAATAAATGGAAAAAATGTATTATTCAAATTCATAACTGATCCGCACACAAGAATGTTAAATGAAGTAAGAGATATTCTTCTCAATAAAGAAAAACAAATATGTTTCTTAAAAGATGAAATAGAAATTCTTAATATAAATGATCAGCTAAAGAAAAAAGAAATACAAGAAAAAATTAATTTAATTGAAAAACAGTTTATAGAAGAAGTATGCAATGAACTACCTAATGCATTTTGGAACAGAAAGAAACATGTTATTTCTCTACCTTATGAAGAGGAATTCAAAGAAAATCAAATTCCTACTAAAGCTAGGCCAGCTCAAATGAACCATGAATACTTAGAATTATGCAAAAAAGAAATAAGCTCACTCGAAAAGAAAGGTTTAATTCGTAAATCTAAATCTCCTTGGAGTTGTACAGCATTCTATGTAAATAATGCTGCTGAAAAGGAAAGAGGAGTTCCAAGGTTAGTCATAAACTATAAACCCCTTAATAAGGTATTGAAATGGATTAGATATCCAATTCCCAATAAAAAGGATTTATTAGATAGACTAAACGATGCTCTAATCTATTCAAAATTTGATATGAAGTCAGGATATTGGCAGATTCAAATTAATGAGTCTGATAGGTATAAAACAGCTTTTACAGTTCCATTTGGTCATTATGAATGGAATGTTTTACCATTTGGTTTAAAAAATGCTCCTTCTGAATTTCAGAATATCATGAATGAAATATTTAACCCATATACAGAATTTATAATTGTTTATATAGATGATGTTTTAGTATTTTCTAAAACGATAGAAAAACATATAAAACATTTAAAAATATTTAAAAATTTAATAAAAAATAATGGGTTAGTCATTTCCGCCCCTAAGATGAAATTATTTCAAGTCCAAGTTAGGTTTTTAGGACATACGATTTCGCAAGGAAAGATAATCCCAATTGAAAGAAGTATAGAATTTGCTTCAAAATTCCCAGATAATATCACCGATACAAAACAGCTTCAAAGATTTCTTGGAAGTCTAAATTATATTTCAGATTATTATAAGAATTTAGCCCAAGACACAAAAATTTTGTACTCTAGATTAAGAAAAAACGTCTCACCATGGACAGAAGAGCATTCACAAGCTGTTAGAAAAATTAAGTCCAAAGTAAGATGTTTGCCATGTTTATCTCTTGCTAATCCTAAATACTTTAAAATTGTTGAAACTGATGCCTCAAACATTGGTTATGGCGGAATCTTAAAACAATTAAATCCTGACAGCAAAAAAGAACATCTTGTTAGGTTTACCTCAGGAAAATGGAATCCCACGCAGTCAAAGTATTCAACCATTAAAAAAGAGATGCTTTCTATTATAAAGTGTATTTCAAAATTTCAAGATGACTTATTAAATCAAAAATTCTTACTGAGAATTGATTGTAGTTCTGCAAAATCAATAGTTGAAAAAGATGTTAAAAATCTTGTCTCTAAGCAAATATTTGCAGGTTGGCAAGCTCAGTTATCGGCCTTTGAATTTGATATTGAATACATAAAAGGAGAAAATAATTCTCTTGCTGATTTCTTAACCCGTGAATTTTTACAGGGAAATGACAACCCCTAATAGGGGAAGAGGTCGTGGATATTCCCGAGGCCGCGGATATGGGATTAGCAATATGTTATCCCAGACAGAATCGACGATTCCCCTAATAGGGGATTGGACAGTATACCATAGCAGAGGCAAAATTGTGCCACAATTGCCTCCTCCAAAAAAGGAAGATATACCTTCCTCCTCTTCTAATAAAACGTCTTATAAAGACGTTACCAATGAAGTACAACAAGAAAAAGAGTACTTTGAAAGTCCAATCACAGAAGATGTTCTGTACATAGAAAATGAAGATATTCAAATGACGCCAAATGATGGATGGTCAATCAGAACAAGGTATCTTGAATCAAGAGGGTATGCCGGTCTACATGGAAAAACAAGGCCAAATTATGAAGTCCTCCTAAAAATTACCGAATCGGTAACCATTACTCATCACTATCAAAATAATAACCCTGAAAGTTTTATAAACTTCAGCAAGTGTCATATTAATAAAGTTTTACTGCCAAGAGAGTGGGGAATAAACCCTAATGGAGACAAAGCCATCCGAATGGCAGAAGGTAAATATATCTACTTCAATTATTGGGATTATATCCAGGCTTTTTCAAAAGCGTTCTACTACCAGAACCCTAAGAATAAGCATTCTTGGTTTTTCACAATAAACCCAGAAATCCTTAATAAGCATATTCCAAATTGGTTTTATGAGTGGTGGTAAAAATTTGGCCCTTCTTTGGAAATACTGCCAAAGGAAATTATGGATTTATATAATCCTTGGTGTGACAATAGTTCATTAGTCACCAAATTAAACTCAGACAGGTTGATTGTTGGACAATGTCCTTTCCTGTTTTTTACAAAATTCCAAATTCCTTGGATTTGGAGATGGACGATTTCAGTCTCTTCGAATAAACTAAATATACCCATGCTAAAAAGAAAATTTTTCTACAAATGGTGGACTAATATGGGAGAAGAAAATATAGAGAAAATGGCCTCAACTATCCAGTCAACAATTGTTGAAGATAAAAGAAAAGGAGAAAAAGAACAATGCTCCCAACAACTTTCACTGTCTAGCTTGAAAAATTTCTTTCAGAAAAAATATCCAAGGGAATCGGAGGAAGAAATAATGAAGAAAGTTTTAGATCACATGAAAAATCAATTCTTTGACACCTTCTCAACCGAGATAGCAAAAGACGGAGATGAATCAATGAAGTCAGCTTCGCCAAGAGGATCTATTGATTCCAACAGTTCCCTTAATTATTTTGCGGGTGAAGGACAAGAAGACGAACCTACACCAGCCGACGTCTGGGATGCCCTAATAGTGACATTAACACAGCAAGCTAAAGACTCTAAACGAGGCAAAGCCAAGTTGGGATAAGAATGCCCTAATCCAGTTTAATTAAGCTAAAAGCACTGATGCTTTCTCAGCAGCAGCACTCATTACAAGTGCTATCTTCGCAGAAGCACTCAAGGAATTAGTGTCACCTTTGTCAGATGCACTCAACCACTATATGTGGTTCTTAATAATTTGTAATTTTATATTTGTGTCTTTACATAGTGCATTATATGATGTGACGATGGGGCCCAAAGAGTACCCGACATCTATAATGGTAGCTTTGTAATAGTGGTCTGTAAAAGTCATGTGTATTGTCCGTAGTGTTTGAATTTGTTCTGTTTTAGAACCTTTGTACTCTCTATATAAGGAGAGGTTTGTATGTTGTATTTTTCAGACTTGATTTGGAATAGAAAAATTATTTCATATTATATTGTGTTCTCTCATACAATACTCTCAACATCACCGCCTTTCGCTATCAACAAACATCACTACGCACGACTCATAGCTCCCTCCGTACGCAACCTCTCACTATTAACCCTGATTTTCGTTAACCCTGATTTTTGGAGTTTTCTCCGTCTATCCCTTTTTGGTTGATAGTTAAACGACTTTTGTCGTTTGTAAGGGTTACAAAAAGAATGTTTATTTAAGTAATTTTGTTTTAAAATAAACATGTTTAAAGTTGAGCTTACAATTCTAATGTCTTGCTAACCACAACAAATTTACAAGCATTTAATATCCATGTCTAATTGGGATAACGATGAACATGAAATTGAATCTGTTAAAAACGCAGAACTAATAGAATATCCAAAAAATTTGGATAAATTAAATAAATGGGTTATACCTTCAGTATCCCCACATAAAATTTATGAAATTGGATTTCTTGACTTAAAAGCAAGATTTGCAATTAAAACGCTAGAACAAACAATCAGAATTTCCGATAATACACAAACAATTAGGTTATTGTCAAAAAGAGACTTAGCCCCTTTTAAAAATTATAAATTTATCCATATTGGGTTAATTCAAGTAGCATTTAAACCCTTAACCTTGTTAGGTGTAAATTCAAGTATAATGGCATACGTAAGAGATGGTAGATGTAGAGATTTTAAACCTTCTTTAGCCGCCTTAATTGAAACTAGTTTATGTCATGGACCAGTTTATTTCGACGTATCCCCAAATTTAACTCTCTCAATGACAGATAGTAATTTACAAGATGCAATGCAATTAACAATTCATACAAATGGTTATAATTTTAAACCTGGAAGTGAAATAATAGCAATTTGCTATAGAGTTTATTATAAAGTTTTACAAACTTTAAATCCAAACATTAATAAAAGAAGATTATCTTCCCCAGGAACTACAACTGTGGTTCAAACAAATTTATTAACCTCAAACATTGCCACCAACAGATTAATTAAGTGGAATGAAATAAATTTCCCAGAATCTTGGACCCTTCCGCAAGAGTTGGAACCAAAACCAAAAATAAACAATGAAATAGATCAAATAATAGAAACCTCCGAAGGAGACGTAGAGATAAAATTTGGTTCTGATAGAACAATAAGGTTACCCCGAACAACATCATCAAGATGTTCGACCATAAACGATTATTTTTGTACCCCTCACGAATCAGCTAGGGCAAGCACTTCTCAATTAAGAGAAGAGATTGACACAGTTGAAACAATAAGAATAAGTCAAAATAAAATTCCAGAAGGAATTTATACCCAAAGTAGAAAATCACCTACTCAATCAGAAATGAGTTTTCACGTTTAAATGATTGATTTATCCCCAGGAAGTAAGATGAGAGAAATTCTTAATGCAGAATTTCAGCAAGACAAGCATGAATTGTTTAGAAAATGGTATTTCAATAAATATTCTTCAAACAAGTTAAAAACATTTAAAGAAGAATATTACAATTATATTGAGAAAACTCAAGATTACCTTTCTTTCGTTACTTGGTTTATTAAGAATTATATAAATAATACCAATAATCAAATTTCAGTTTTACAAAAAACATGGAAAACTAATCAAGGTGAAATAACTGCACCTTTTCCTCCTGAACAAACAATTTGCTTAAATTCTAGTACAGAAGCCACTGCTTACTTAAATTTACAGAAAGTAGAAAGTGCTCAAATTACGATAAAAGAATTAAATGCAATAATTAAATCTCAAAATTATACAAATACCTACTTGATTTGTTTAGGAGATCAATTTCTTTCCCTTGAGAAAGATTTAAAAACCCTTCAACAATCTATTGAGAAACAGATTAGCCAACAAGAATTAATAATACAAAAATTTTGTAAAAGCGAGAGTAATACTGAAAATTTTCCTTCATTAATTAATACACCAATGATTCAACCTCCAATTAACATAAATGGCTTCAGAATGGAAACCAATAGTGAAAATTTTATTCAAATCCTTGAAAAGAAATTAAAAGATTTACACTTAAGGGTTTTATCCGAAGCAGATGATTCTGAACCAAATGATATTAAAAGTCAAACAGATGAGGTAGATCAATTAACTGAAATGTTTAAAGGTCATAATATGAATGAAATAAATCCTATTTATATGCCAAAACCTCTTGAAAAATATTATTACAAAAGACCATCCCCTCAGGATCTTCTTTTCGAAGAACCTGAACCTTTTCAAAATTCGTACTCAGGAAAGGCTATATACGAATGGAATATAGACGGTTTAAATGATAAACAAATAATTGATGTTATACATAGAATCATTATGTACTCAACTGTCTGTAAGCAACATGGAAATAGTGACAGTTCTATAGCATCTTTTATAACTACTGGTTTTGTTGGACAATTAAGAGGATGGTGGGATCATTATTTAACAGAGACACAAAAAATAGAAATTCTAAACCACAAAAAATTAATTAAGCCAGAACCAAATAATCCAAGTACTAGTATGGCTACAACAGGCGAAGAAGACGCAGTTTATACACTGTGTTTATCGATCCTACAACATTTTGTAGGAACTTCAACTCCCTTAGGAGAAAAAATTCAAACTCTTCTTCAAAATCTAAGATGTCCTTCCTTAACTCATTTTAGATGGTACAAAGATACATTTTTGTCAAGAGTTTATCAACTCACAAACCCCAATTCAATTCATTGGAAATCTAAGTTTATAGACGGCCTCCCTCATCTTTTTGCTGAAAAAGTTCGGCAATCATTACGAGTTAAAAATGATGGAATCAATATTAATTACTCAGAATTGACTTATGGTCAACTAATAAATACCTGCATAAATGAAGGATTGAACCTTTGTAATGATATTAAATTAAAAAATCAACTAAAAAAGCAACAAAAATCGGAAAAACACCAGCTTGGTGAATTCTGCGAGCAATTTGCTTTTGACCTAGGAAAGCCTCTCAGGCCGCCAGATATTAAAAATAATAAATTCGATAAGATTAGAAGAAAGAATTATATCAAAGAAAATTCTTATAAAAAGAATTACAAAAGAAATTACTATAATAAAAAATTCTTAAGAAAAGATAAACCACATATGCCTAATAAAGGAAAAAGGAAAGCTAAAAAACTAGATATAAGCTGTCATAAATGTGGCAAAATTGGTCATTATGCAAATCGATGCTGGACAAAGAAAGCTCTTAATGAAATACAAGATGAAAACCTAAGATTGCAGTTAGAAAAAGTATTAATAAACTCTGAAACTGATACTGAATCTTCAAATGAAGAAGAATTAGGAGTTATATATGGAACATCCTCTGAATCTTCAAATACTGACAATGAGGATTGTCAATGTAATGAAGATAGTTACTGGAAATCCATTGTTGACATGAATGGGTTAAATGTCCTGACTGATGATCAAGATAAAATATTAAAAGTACTAGAATCAATTACAGACTCCGGTCTAAAAAAGAAAATAATTGAAACTCTAATAAAAGACAAACCAGAACCTCCCTTACTAATTGAGGCACCTTATCAATTAAGTGAAGTACTACACAGATTCCAACAGACAAAAATTAAAGAGACTCCAGTCTCAATTGGTGATTTAAAAAGAGAAATTAGTTCTCTGAAAGGAGAAATAGGACAGCTAAAACAAAATCAAGCTGTACTATCACAAAGACTTACAACATTAGAAAGTCAACCTTTCAAAAGTGAAGAAATAGAGGAAATTCCTCAAAAAACAAATAATTTGGAGTATCTAAATCTTTTAGATCAAGTAACATCACAAAAATGGTTTGTAAAGATTACTCTAATTATTAATAGGGATTTTATATTAGAAAATGAGGTAGCGCTTATTGACAGCGGTGCTGATTTAAATTGCATCCAAGAAGGTATAATTCCTACAAAATATTTTTCCAAAACAACACAATCACTAACCCAAGCAGGTGGTGATAAACTTAGAGTTAAATATAAACTTTCAAACGTCAATATTTGCAATCGAGAAATATGTTTGCCAACATCTTTTATCTTGGTAAAAAATCTTACTCACAGAATTATTTTAGGAACTCCTTTCCTCCACAAAATTATGCCAATCAATAATATTGACCAAAATGGTATTTCTTCAATAATAAATGGAAAAAATGTATTATTCAAATTCATAACTGATCCGCACACAAGAATGTTAAATGAAGTAAGAGATATTCTTCTCAATAAAGAAAAACAAATATGTTTCTTAAAAGATGAAATAGAAATTCTTAATATAAATGATCAGCTAAAGAAAAAAGAAATACAAGAAAAAATTAATTTAATTGAAAAACAGTTTATAGAAGAAGTATGCAATGAACTACCTAATGCATTTTGGAACAGAAAGAAACATGTTATTTCTCTACCTTATGAAGAGGAATTCAAAGAAAATCAAATTCCTACTAAAGCTAGGCCAGCTCAAATGAACCATGAATACTTAGAATTATGCAAAAAAGAAATAAGCTCACTCGAAAAGAAAGGTTTAATTCGTAAATCTAAATCTCCTTGGAGTTGTACAGCATTCTATGTAAATAATGCTGCTGAAAAGGAAAGAGGAGTTCCAAGGTTAGTCATAAACTATAAACCCCTTAATAAGGTATTGAAATGGATTAGATATCCAATTCCCAATAAAAAGGATTTATTAGATAGACTAAACGATGCTCTAATCTATTCAAAATTTGATATGAAGTCAGGATATTGGCAGATTCAAATTAATGAGTCTGATAGGTATAAAACAGCTTTTACAGTTCCATTTGGTCATTATGAATGGAATGTTTTACCATTTGGTTTAAAAAATGCTCCTTCTGAATTTCAGAATATCATGAATGAAATATTTAACCCATATACAGAATTTATAATTGTTTATATAGATGATGTTTTAGTATTTTCTAAAACGATAGAAAAACA
Organism: Euphrasia confusa; assembly: GCA_954870475.1. NCBI lineage: Eukaryota > Viridiplantae > Streptophyta > Magnoliopsida > Lamiales > Orobanchaceae > Euphrasia > Euphrasia confusa. The sequence continues at coordinate 41,452,691 of OX940952.1, forward strand.
TATAAAACATTTAAAAATATTTAAAAATTTAATAAAAAATAATGGGTTAGTCATTTCCGCCCCTAAGATGAAATTATTTCAAGTCCAAGTTAGGTTTTTAGGACATACGATTTCGCAAGGAAAGATAATCCCAATTGAAAGAAGTATAGAATTTGCTTCAAAATTCCCAGATAATATCACCGATACAAAACAGCTTCAAAGATTTCTTGGAAGTCTAAATTATATTTCAGATTATTATAAGAATTTAGCCCAAGACACAAAAATTTTGTACTCTAGATTAAGAAAAAACGTCTCACCATGGACAGAAGAGCATTCACAAGCTGTTAGAAAAATTAAGTCCAAAGTAAGATGTTTGCCATGTTTATCTCTTGCTAATCCTAAATACTTTAAAATTGTTGAAACTGATGCCTCAAACATTGGTTATGGCGGAATCTTAAAACAATTAAATCCTGACAGCAAAAAAGAACATCTTGTTAGGTTTACCTCAGGAAAATGGAATCCCACGCAGTCAAAGTATTCAACCATTAAAAAAGAGATGCTTTCTATTATAAAGTGTATTTCAAAATTTCAAGATGACTTATTAAATCAAAAATTCTTACTGAGAATTGATTGTAGTTCTGCAAAATCAATAGTTGAAAAAGATGTTAAAAATCTTGTCTCTAAGCAAATATTTGCAGGTTGGCAAGCTCAGTTATCGGCCTTTGAATTTGATATTGAATACATAAAAGGAGAAAATAATTCTCTTGCTGATTTCTTAACCCGTGAATTTTTACAGGGAAATGACAACCCCTAATAGGGGAAGAGGTCGTGGATATTCCCGAGGCCGCGGATATGGGATTAGCAATATGTTATCCCAGACAGAATCGACGATTCCCCTAATAGGGGATTGGACAGTATACCATAGCAGAGGCAAAATTGTGCCACAATTGCCTCCTCCAAAAAAGGAAGATATACCTTCCTCCTCTTCTAATAAAACGTCTTATAAAGACGTTACCAATGAAGTACAACAAGAAAAAGAGTACTTTGAAAGTCCAATCACAGAAGATGTTCTGTACATAGAAAATGAAGATATTCAAATGACGCCAAATGATGGATGGTCAATCAGAACAAGGTATCTTGAATCAAGAGGGTATGCCGGTCTACATGGAAAAACAAGGCCAAATTATGAAGTCCTCCTAAAAATTACCGAATCGGTAACCATTACTCATCACTATCAAAATAATAACCCTGAAAGTTTTATAAACTTCAGCAAGTGTCATATTAATAAAGTTTTACTGCCAAGAGAGTGGGGAATAAACCCTAATGGAGACAAAGCCATCCGAATGGCAGAAGGTAAATATATCTACTTCAATTATTGGGATTATATCCAGGCTTTTTCAAAAGCGTTCTACTACCAGAACCCTAAGAATAAGCATTCTTGGTTTTTCACAATAAACCCAGAAATCCTTAATAAGCATATTCCAAATTGGTTTTATGAGTGGTGGTCAAAATTTGGCCCTTCTTTGGAAATACTGCCAAAGGAAATTATGGATTTATATAATCCTTGGTGTGACAATAGTTCATTAGTCACCAAATTAAACTCAGACAGGTTGATTGTTGGACAATGTCCTTTCCTGTTTTTTACAAAATTCCAAATTCCTTGGATTTGGAGATGGACGATTTCAGTCTCTTCGAATAAACTAAATATACCCATGCTAAAAAGAAAATTTTTCTACAAATGGTGGACTAATATGGGAGAAGAAAATATAGAGAAAATGGCCTCAACTATCCAGTCAACAATTGTTGAAGATAAAAGAAAAGGAGAAAAAGAACAATGCTCCCAACAACTTTCACTGTCTAGCTTGAAAAATTTCTTTCAGAAAAAATATCCAAGGGAATCGGAGGAAGAAATAATGAAGAAAGTTTTAGATCACATGAAAAATCAATTCTTTGACACCTTCTCAACCGAGATAGCAAAAGACGGAGATGAATCAATGAAGTCAGCTTCGCCAAGAGGATCTATTGATTCCAACAGTTCCCTTAATTATTTTGCGGGTGAAGGACAAGAAGACGAACCTACACCAGCCGACGTCTGGGATGCCCTAATAGTGACATTAACACAGCAAGCTAAAGACTCTAAACGAGGCAAAGCCAAGTTGGGATAAGAATGCCCTAATCCAGTTTAATTAAGCTAAAAGCACTGATGCTTTCTCAGCAGCAGCACTCATTACAAGTGCTATCTTCGCAGAAGCACTCAAGGAATTAGTGTCACCTTTGTCAGATGCACTCAACCACTATACGTGGTTCTTAATAATTTGTAATTTTATATTTGTGTCTTTACATAGTGCATTATATGATGTGACGATGGGGCCCAAAGAGTACCCGACATCTATAATGGTAGCTTTGTAATAGTGGTCTGTAAAAGTCATGTGTATTGTCCGTAGTGTTTGAATTTGTTCTGTTTTAGAACCTTTGTACTCTCTATATAAGGAGAGGTTTGTATGTTGTATTTTTCAGACTTGATTTGGAATAGAAAAATTATTTCATATTATATTGTGTTCTCTCATACAATACTCTCAACATCACCGCCTTTCGCTATCAACAAACATCACTACGCACGACTCATAGCTCCCTCCGTACGCAACCTCTCACTGATACCAGTGAGAGGTTTTCCTAGGTCAAAAGCAAATTGCTCGCAGAATTCACCAAGCTGGTGTTTTTCCGATTTTTGTTGCTTTTTTAGTTGATTTTTTAATTTAATATCATTACAAAGGTTCAATCCTTCATTTATGCAGGTATTTATTAGTTGACCATAAGTCAATTCTGAGTAATTAATATTGATTCCATCATTTTTAACTCGTAATGATTGCCGAACTTTTTCAGCAAAAAGATGAGGGAGGCCGTCTATAAACTTAGATTTCCAATGAATTGAATTGGGGTTTGTGAGTTGATAAACTCTTGACAAAAATGTATCTTTGTACCATCTAAAATGAGTTAAGGAAGGACATCTTAGATTTTGAAGAAGAGTTTGAATTTTTTCTCCTAAGGGAGTTGAAGTTCCTACAAAATGTTGTAGGATCGATAAACACAGTGTATAAACTGCGTCTTCTTCGCCTGTTGTAGCCATACTAGTACTTGGATTATTTGGTTCTGGCTTAATTAATTTTTTGTGGTTTAGAATTTCTATTTTTTGTGTCTCTGTTAAATAATGATCCCACCATCCTCTTAATTGTCCAACAAAACCAGTAGTTATAAAAGATGCTATAGAACTGTCACTATTTCCATGTTGCTTACAGACAGTTGAGTACATAATGATTCTATGTATAACATCAATTATTTGTTTATCATTTAAACCGTCTATATTCCATTCGTATATAGCCTTTCCTGAGTACGAATTTTGAAAAGGTTCAGGTTCTTCGAAAAGAAGATCCTGAGGGGATGGTCTTTTGTAATAATATTTTTCAAGAGGTTTTGGCATATAAATAGGATTTATTTCATTCATATTATGACCTTTAAACATTTCAGTTAATTGATCTACCTCATCTGTTTGACTTTTAATATCATTTGGTTCAGAATCATCTGCTTCGGATAAAACCCTTAAGTGTAAATCTTTTAATTTCTTTTCAAGGATTTGAATAAAATTTTCACTATTGGTTTCCATTCTGAAGCCATTTATGTTAATTGGAGGTTGAATCATTGGTGTATTAATTAATGAAGGAAAATTTTCAGTATTACTCTCGCTTTTACAAAATTTTTGTATTATTAATTCTTGTTGGCTAATCTGTTTCTCAATAGATTGTTGAAGGGTTTTTAAATCTTTCTCAAGGGAAAGAAATTGATCTCCTAAACAAATCAAGTAGGTATTTGTATAATTTTGAGATTTAATTATTGCATTTAATTCTTTTATCGTAATTTGAGCACTTTCTACTTTCTGTAAATTTAAGTAAGCAGTGGCTTCTGTACTAGAATTTAAGCAAATTGTTTGTTCAGGAGGAAAAGGTGCAGTTATTTCACCTTGATTAGTTTTCCATGTTTTTTGTAAAACTGAAATTTGATTATTGGTATTATTTATATAATTCTTAATAAACCAAGTAACGAAAGAAAGGTAATCTTGAGTTTTCTCAATATAATTGTAATATTCTTCTTTAAATGTTTTTAACTTGTTTGAAGAATATTTATTGAAATACCATTTTCTAAACAATTCATGCTTGTCTTGCTGAAATTCTGCATTAAGAATTTCTCTCATCTTACTTCCTGGGGATAAATCAATCATTTAAACGTGAAAACTCATTTCTGATTGAGTAGGTGATTTTCTACTTTGGGTATAAATTCCTTCTGGAATTTTATTTTGACTTATTCTTATTGTTTCAACTGTGTCAATCTCTTCTCTTAATTGAGAAGTGCTTGCCCTAGCTGATTCGTGAGGGGTACAAAAATAATCGTTTATGGTCGAACATCTTGATGATGTTGTTCGGGGTAACCTTATTGTTCTATCAGAACCAAATTTTATCTCTACGTCTCCTTCGGAGGTTTCTATTATTTGATCTATTTCATTGTTTATTTTTGGTTTTGGTTCCAACTCTTGCGGAAGGGTCCAAGATTCTGGGAAATTTATTTCATTCCACTTAATTAATCTGTTGGTGGCAATGTTTGAGGTTAATAAATTTGTTTGAACCACAGTTGTAGTTCCTGGGGAAGATAATCTTCTTTTATTAATGTTTGGATTTAAAGTTTGTAAAACTTTATAATAAACTCTATAGCAAATTGCTATTATTTCACTTCCAGGTTTAAAATTATAACCATTTGTATGAATTGTTAATTGCATTGCATCTTGTAAATTACTATCTGTCATTGAGAGAGTTAAATTTGGGGATACGTCGAAATAAACTGGTCCATGACATAAACTAGTTTCAATTAAGGCGGCTAAAGAAGGTTTAAAATCTCTACATCTACCATCTCTTACGTATGCCATTATACTTGAATTTACACCTAACAAGGTTAAGGGTTTAAATGCTACTTGAATTAACCCAATATGGATAAATTTATAATTTTTAAAAGGGGCTAAGTCTCTTTTTGACAATAACCTAATTGTTTGTGTATTATCGGATATTCTGATTGTTTGTTCTAGCGTTTTAATTGCAAATCTTGCTTTTAAGTCAAGAAATCCAATTTCATAAATTTTATGTGGGGATACTGAAGGTATAACCCATTTATTTAATTTATCCAAATTTTTTGGATATTCTATTAGTTCTGCGTTTTTAACAGATTCAATTTCATGTTCATCGTTATCCCAATTAGACATGGATATTAAATGCTTGTAAATTTGTTGTGGTTAGCAAGACATTAGAATTGTAAGCTCAACTTTAAACATGTTTATTTTAAAACAAAATTACTTAAATAAACATTCTTTTTGTAACCCTTACAAACGACAAAAGTCGTTTAACTATCAACCAAAAAGGGATAGACGGAGAAAACTCCAAAAATCAGGGTTAACGAAAATTTTAGCAAAATTTTCTTTTTATCTAGCCTTGAATATGCAATCGAAACATTGTGGCAAGAAAAGAAAACACTAAAAATTTTCGACATTTTTACTCTTTTTTTTTTTTTTTTTTTTTTTTTTTTTTTTTTTTTTTTTTTTTTACATGTTCAAATTTTACTTACTCATCTAACATCTTACCACCCACAACAAAAATTTAGCTCTGTAATTCCATTAATTTAATGGATATCGAAATAGTACCTTATATGGGAGGTTGCGTACGGAGGGAGCTATGAGTCGTGCGTAGTGATGTTTGTTGATAGCGAAAGGCGGTGATGTTGAGAGTATTGTATGAGAGAACACAATATAATATGAAATAATTTTTCTATTCCAAATCAAGTCTGAAAAATACAACATACAAACCTCTCCTTATATAGAGAGTACAAAGGTTCTAAAACAGAACAAATTCAAACACTACGGACAATACACATGACTTTTACAGACCACTATTACAAAGCTACCATTATAGATGTCGGGTACTCTTTGGGCCCCATCGTCACATCATATAATGCACTATGTAAAGACACAAATATAAAATTACAAATTATTAAGAACCACGTATAGTGGTTGAGTGCATCTGACAAAGGTGACACTAATTCCTTGAGTGCTTCTGCGAAGATAGCACTTGTAATGAGTGCTGCTGCTGAGAAAGCATCAGTGCTTTTAGCTTAATTAAACTGGATTAGGGCATTCTTATCCCAACTTGGCTTTGCCTCGTTTAGAGTCTTTAGCTTGCTGTGTTAATGTCACTATTAGGGCATCCCAGACGTCGGCTGGTGTAGGTTCGTCTTCTTGTCCTTCACCCGCAAAATAATTAAGGGAACTGTTGGAATCAATAGATCCTCTTGGCGAAGCTGACTTCATTGATTCATCTCCGTCTTTTGCTATCTCGGTTGAGAAGGTGTCAAAGAATTGATTTTTCATGTGATCTAAAACTTTCTTCATTATTTCTTCCTCCGATTCCCTTGGATATTTTTTCTGAAAGAAATTTTTCAAGCTAGACAGTGAAAGTTGTTGGGAGCATTGTTCTTTTTCTCCTTTTCTTTTATCTTCAACAATTGTTGACTGGATAGTTGAGGCCATTTTCTCTATATTTTCTTCTCCCATATTAGTCCACCATTTGTAGAAAAATTTTCTTTTTAGCATGGGTATATTTAGTTTATTCGAAGAGACTGAAATCGTCCATCTCCAAATCCAAGGAATTTGGAATTTTGTAAAAAACAGGAAAGGACATTGTCCAACAATCAACCTGTCTGAGTTTAATTTGGTGACTAATGAACTATTGTCACACCAAGGATTATATAAATCCATAATTTCCTTTGGCAGTATTTCCAAAGAAGGGCCAAATTTTGACCACCACTCATAAAACCAATTTGGAATATGCTTATTAAGGATTTCTGGGTTTATTGTGAAAAACCAAGAATGCTTATTCTTAGGGTTCTGGTAGTAGAACGCTTTTGAAAAAGCCTGGATATAATCCCAATAATTGAAGTAGATATATTTACCTTCTGCCATTCGGATGGCTTTGTCTCCATTAGGGTTTATTCCCCACTCTCTTGGCAGTAAAACTTTATTAATATGACACTTGCTGAAGTTTATAAAACTTTCAGGGTTATTATTTTGATAGTGATGAGTAATGGTTACCGATTCGGTAATTTTTAGGAGGACTTCATAATTTGGCCTTGTTTTTCCATGTAGACCGGCATACCCTCTTGATTCAAGATACCTTGTTCTGATTGACCATCCATCATTTGGCGTCATTTGAATATCTTCATTTTCTATGTACAGAACATCTTCTGTGATTGGACTTTCAAAGTACTCTTTTTCTTGTTGTACTTCATTGGTAACGTCTTTATAAGACGTTTTATTAGAAGAGGAGGAAGGTATATCTTCCTTTTTTGGAGGAGGCAATTGTGGCACAATTTTGCCTCTGCTATGGTATACTGTCCAATCCCCTATTAGGGGAATCGTCGATTCTGTCTGGGATAACATATTGCTAATCCCATATCCGCGGCCTCGGGAATATCCACGACCTCTTCCCCTATTAGGGGTTGTCATTTCCCTGTAAAAATTCACGGGTTAAGAAATCAGCAAGAGAATTATTTTCTCCTTTTATGTATTCAATATCAAATTCAAAGGCCGATAACTGAGCTTGCCAACCTGCAAATATTTGCTTAGAGACAAGATTTTTAACATCTTTTTCAACTATTGATTTTGCAGAACTACAATCAATTCTCAGTAAGAATTTTTGATTTAATAAGTCATCTTGAAATTTTGAAATACACTTTATAATAGAAAGCATCTCTTTTTTAATGGTTGAATACTTTGACTGCGTGGGATTCCATTTTCCTGAGGTAAACCTAACAAGATGTTCTTTTTTGCTGTCAGGATTTAATTGTTTTAAGATTCCGCCATAACCAATGTTTGAGGCATCAGTTTCAACAATTTTAAAGTATTTAGGATTAGCAAGAGATAAACATGGCAAACATCTTACTTTGGACTTAATTTTTCTAACAGCTTGTGAATGCTCTTCTGTCCATGGTGAGACGTTTTTTCTTAATCTAGAGTACAAAATTTTTGTGTCTTGGGCTAAATTCTTATAATAATCTGAAATATAATTTAGACTTCCAAGAAATCTTTGAAGCTGTTTTGTATCGGTGATATTATCTGGGAATTTTGAAGCAAATTCTATACTTCTTTCAATTGGGATTATCTTTCCTTGCGAAATCGTATGTCCTAAAAACCTAACTTGGACTTGAAATAATTTCATCTTAGGGGCGGAAATGACTAACCCATTATTTTTTATTAAATTTTTAAATATTTTTAAATGTTTTATATGTTTTTCTATCGTTTTAGAAAATACTAAAACATCATCTATATAAACAATTATAAATTCTGTATATGGGTTAAATATTTCATTCATGATATTCTGAAATTCAGAAGGAGCATTTTTTAAACCAAATGGTAAAACATTCCATTCATAATGACCAAATGGAACTGTAAAAGCTGTTTTATACCTATCAGACTCATTAATTTGAATCTGCCAATATCCTGACTTCATATCAAATTTTGAATAGATTAGAGCATCGTTTAGTCTATCTAATAAATCCTTTTTATTGGGAATTGGATATCTAATCCATTTCAATACCTTATTAAGGGGTTTATAGTTTATGACTAACCTTGGAACTCCTCTTTCCTTTTCAGCAGCATTATTTACATAGAATGCTGTACAACTCCAAGGAGATTTAGATTTACGAATTAAACCTTTCTTTTCGAGTGAGCTTATTTCTTTTTTGCATAATTCTAAGTATTCATGGTTCATTTGAGCTGGCCTAGCTTTAGTAGGAATTTGATTTTCTTTGAATTCCTCTTCATAAGGTAGAGAAATAACATGTTTCTTTCTGTTCCAAAATGCATTAGGTAGTTCATTGCATACTTCTTCTATAAACTGTTTTTCAATTAAATTAATTTTTTCTTGTATTTCTTTTTTCTTTAGCTGATCATTTATATTAAGAATTTCTATTTCATCTTTTAAGAAACATATTTGTTTTTCTTTATTGAGAAGAATATCTCTTACTTCATTTAACATTCTTGTGTGCGGATCAGTTATGAATTTGAATAATACATTTTTTCCATTTATTATTGAAGAAATACCATTTTGGTCAATATTATTGATTGGCATAATTTTGTGGAGGAAAGGAGTTCCTAAAATAATTCTGTGAGTAAGATTTTTTACCAAGATAAAAGATGTTGGCAAACATATTTCTCGATTGCAAATATTGACGTTTGAAAGTTTATATTTAACTCTAAGTTTATCACCACCTGCTTGGGTTAGTGATTGTGTTGTTTTGGAAAAATATTTTGTAGGAATTATACCTTCTTGGATGCAATTTAAATCAGCACCGCTGTCAATAAGCGCTACCTCATTTTCTAATATAAAATCCCTATTAATAATTAGAGTAATCTTTACAAACCATTTTTGTGATGTTACTTGATCTAAAAGATTTAGATACTCCAAATTATTTGTTTTTTGAGGAATTTCCTCTATTTCTTCACTTTTGAAAGGTTGACTTTCTAATGTTGTAAGTCTTTGTGATAGTACAGCTTGATTTTGTTTTAGCTGTCCTATTTCTCCTTTCAGAGAACTAATTTCTCTTTTTAAATCACCAATTGAGACTGGAGTCTCTTTAATTTTTGTCTGTTGGAATCTGTGTAGTACTTCACTTAATTGATAAGGTGCCTCAATTAGTAAGGGAGGTTCTGGTTTGTCTTTTATTAGAGTTTCAATTATTTTCTTTTTTAGACCGGAGTCTGTAATTGATTCTAGTACTTTTAATATTTTATCTTGATCATCAGTCAGGACATTTAACCCATTCATGTCAACAATGGATTTCCAGTAACTATCTTCATTACATTGACAATCCTCATTGTCAGTATTTGAAGATTCAGAGGATGTTCCATATATAACTCCTAATTCTTCTTCATTTGAAGATTCAGTATCAGTTTCAGAGTTTATTAATACTTTTTCTAACTGCAATCTTAGGTTTTCATCTTGTATTTCATTAAGAGCTTTCTTTGTCCAGCATCGATTTGCATAATGACCAATTTTGCCACATTTATGACAGCTTATATCTAGTTTTTTAGCTTTCCTTTTTCCTTTATTAGGCATATGTGGTTTATCTTTTCTTAAGAATTTTTTATTATAGTAATTTCTTTTGTAATTCTTTTTATAAGAATTTTCTTTGATATAATTCTTTCTTCTAATCTTATCGAATTTATTATTTTTAATATCTGGCGGCCTGAGAGGCTAGTGGGGAATAAACCCTAATGGAGACAAAGCCATCCGAATGGCAGAAGGTAAATATATCTACTTCAATTATTGGGATTATATCCAGGCTTATTCTTAGGGTTCTGGTAGTAGAACGCTTTTGAAAAAGCCTGGATATAATCCCAATAATTGAAGTAGATATATTTACCTTCTGCCATTCGGATGGCTTTAATCAAGCTGTACTATCACAAAGACTTACAACATTAGAAAGTCAACCTTTCAAAAGTGAAGAAATAGAGGAAATTCCTCAAAAAACAAATAATTTGGAGTATCTAAATCTTTTAGATCAAGTAACATCACAAAAATGGTTTGTAAAGATTACTCTAATTATTAATAGGGATTTTATATTAGAAAATGAGGTAGCGCTTATTGACAGCGGTGCTGATTTAAATTGCATCCAAGAAGGTATAATTCCTACAAAATATTTTTCCAAAACAACACAATCACTAACCCAAGCAGGTGGTGATAAACTTAGAGTCGTGCGTAGTGATGTTTGTTGATAGCGAAAGGCGGTGATGTTGAGAGTATTGTATGAGAGAACACAATATAATATGAAATAATTTTTCTATTCCAAATCAAGTCTGAAAAATACAACATACAAACCTCTCCTTATATAGAGAGTACAAAGGTTCTAAAACAGAACAAATTCAAACACTACGGACAATACACATGACTTTTACAGACCACTATTACAAAGCTACCATTATAGATGTCGGGTACTCTTTGGGCCCCATCGTCACATCATATAATGCACTATGTAAAGACACAAATATAAAATTACAAATTATTAAGAACCACGTATAGTGGTTGAGTGCATCTGACAAAGGTGACACTAATTCCTTGAGTGCTTCTGCGAAGATAGCACTTGTAATGAGTGCTGCTGCTGAGAAAGCATCAGTGCTTTTAGCTTAATTAAACTGGATTAGGGCATTCTTATCCCAACTTGGCTTTGCCTCGTTTAGAGTCTTTAGCTTGCTGTGTTAATGTCACTATTAGGGCATCCCAGACGTCGGCTGGTGTAGGTTCGTCTTCTTGTCCTTCACCCGCAAAATAATTAAGGGAACTGTTGGAATCAATAGATCCTCTTGGCGAAGCTGACTTCATTGATTCATCTCCGTCTTTTGCTATCTCGGTTGAGAAGGTGTCAAAGAATTGATTTTTCATGTGATCTAAAACTTTCTTCATTATTTCTTCCTCCGATTCCCTTGGATATTTTTTCTGAAAGAAATTTTTCAAGCTAGACAGTGAAAGTTGTTGGGAGCATTGTTCTTTTTCTCCTTTTCTTTTATCTTCAACAATTGTTGACTGGATAGTTGAGGCCATTTTCTCTATATTTTCTTCTCCCATATTAGTCCACCATTTGTAGAAAAATTTTCTTTTTAGCATGGGTATATTTAGTTTATTCGAAGAGACTGAAATCGTCCATCTCCAAATCCAAGGAATTTGGAATTTTGTAAAAAACAGGAAAGGACATTGTCCAACAATCAACCTGTCTGAGTTTAATTTGGTGACTAATGAACTATTGTCACACCAAGGATTATATAAATCCATAATTTCCTTTGGCAGTATTTCCAAAGAAGGGCCAAATTTTGACCACCACTCATAAAACCAATTTGGAATATGCTTATTAAGGATTTCTGGGTTTATTGTGAAAAACCAAGAATGCTTATTCTTAGGGTTCTGGTAGTAGAACGCTTTTGAAAAAGCCTGGATATAATCCCAATAATTGAAGTAGATATATTTACCTTCTGCCATTCGGATGGCTTTGTCTCCATTAGGGTTTATTCCCCACTCTCTTGGCAGTAAAACTTTATTAATATGACACTTGCTGAAGTTTATAAAACTTTCAGGGTTATTATTTTGATAGTGATGAGTAATGGTTACCGATTCGGTAATTTTTAGGAGGACTTCATAATTTGGCCTTGTTTTTCCATGTAGACCGGCATACCCTCTTGATTCAAGATACCTTGTTCTGATTGACCATCCATCATTTGGCGTCATTTGAATATCTTCATTTTCTATGTACAGAACATCTTCTGTGATTGGACTTTCAAAGTACTCTTTTTCTTGTTGTACTTCATTGGTAACGTCTTTATAAGACGTTTTATTAGAAGAGGAGGAAGGTATATCTTCCTTTTTTGGAGGAGGCAATTGTGGCACAATTTTGCCTCTGCTATGGTATACTGTCCAATCCCCTATTAGGGGAATCGTCGATTCTGTCTGGGATAACATATTGCTAATCCCATATCCGCGGCCTCGGGAATATCCACGACCTCTTCCCCTATTAGGGGTTGTCATTTCCCTGTAAAAATTCACGGGTTAAGAAATCAGCAAGAGAATTATTTTCTCCTTTTATGTATTCAATATCAAATTCAAAGGCCGATAACTGAGCTTGCCAACCTGCAAATATTTGCTTAGAGACAAGATTTTTAACATCTTTTTCAACTATTGATTTTGCAGAACTACAATCAATTCTCAGTAAGAATTTTTGATTTAATAAGTCATCTTGAAATTTTGAAATACACTTTATAATAGAAAGCATCTCTTTTTTAATGGTTGAATACTTTGACTGCGTGGGATTCCATTTTCCTGAGGTAAACCTAACAAGATGTTCTTTTTTGCTGTCAGGATTTAATTGTTTTAAGATTCCGCCATAACCAATGTTTGAGGCATCAGTTTCAACAATTTTAAAGTATTTAGGATTAGCAAGAGATAAACATGGCAAACATCTTACTTTGGACTTAATTTTTCTAACAGCTTGTGAATGCTCTTCTGTCCATGGTGAGACGTTTTTTCTTAATCTAGAGTACAAAATTTTTGTGTCTTGGGCTAAATTCTTATAATAATCTGAAATATAATTTAGACTTCCAAGAAATCTTTGAAGCTGTTTTGTATCGGTGATATTATCTGGGAATTTTGAAGCAAATTCTATACTTCTTTCAATTGGGATTATCTTTCCTTGCGAAATCGTATGTCCTAAAAACCTAACTTGGACTTGAAATAATTTCATCTTAGGGGCGGAAATGACTAACCCATTATTTTTTATTAAATTTTTAAATATTTTTAAATGTTTTATATGTTTTTCTATCGTTTTAGAAAATACTAAAACATCATCTATATAAACAATTATAAATTCTGTATATGGGTTAAATATTTCATTCATGATATTCTGAAATTCAGAAGGAGCATTTTTTAAACCAAATGGTAAAACATTCCATTCATAATGACCAAATGGAACTGTAAAAGCTGTTTTATACCTATCAGACTCATTAATTTGAATCTGCCAATATCCTGACTTCATATCAAATTTTGAATAGATTAGAGCATCGTTTAGTCTATCTAATAAATCCTTTTTATTGGGAATTGGATATCTAATCCATTTCAATACCTTATTAAGGGGTTTATAGTTTATGACTAACCTTGGAACTCCTCTTTCCTTTTCAGCAGCATTATTTACATAGAATGCTGTACAACTCCAAGGAGATTTAGATTTACGAATTAAACCTTTCTTTTCGAGTGAGCTTATTTCTTTTTTGCATAATTCTAAGTATTCATGGTTCATTTGAGCTGGCCTAGCTTTAGTAGGAATTTGATTTTCTTTGAATTCCTCTTCATAAGGTAGAGAAATAACATGTTTCTTTCTGTTCCAAAATGCATTAGGTAGTTCATTGCATACTTCTTCTATAAACTGTTTTTCAATTAAATTAATTTTTTCTTGTATTTCTTTTTTCTTTAGCTGATCATTTATATTAAGAATTTCTATTTCATCTTTTAAGAAACATATTTGTTTTTCTTTATTGAGAAGAATATCTCTTACTTCATTTAACATTCTTGTGTGCGGATCAGTTATGAATTTGAATAATACATTTTTTCCATTTATTATTGAAGAAATACCATTTTGGTCAATATTATTGATTGGCATAATTTTGTGGAGGAAAGGAGTTCCTAAAATAATTCTGTGAGTAAGATTTTTTACCAAGATAAAAGATGTTGGCAAACATATTTCTCGATTGCAAATATTGACGTTTGAAAGTTTATATTTAACTCTAAGTTTATCACCACCTGCTTGGGTTAGTGATTGTGTTGTTTTGGAAAAATATTTTGTAGGAATTATACCTTCTTGGATGCAATTTAAATCAGCACCGCTGTCAATAAGCGCTACCTCATTTTCTAATATAAAATCCCTATTAATAATTAGAGTAATCTTTACAAACCATTTTTGTGATGTTACTTGATCTAAAAGATTTAGATACTCCAAATTATTTGTTTTTTGAGGAATTTCCTCTATTTCTTCACTTTTGAAAGGTTGACTTTCTAATGTTGTAAGTCTTTGTGATAGTACAGCTTGATTTTGTTTTAGCTGTCCTATTTCTCCTTTCAGAGAACTAATTTCTCTTTTTAAATCACCAATTGAGACTGGAGTCTCTTTAATTTTTGTCTGTTGGAATCTGTGTAGTACTTCACTTAATTGATAAGGTGCCTCAATTAGTAAGGGAGGTTCTGGTTTGTCTTTTATTAGAGTTTCAATTATTTTCTTTTTTAGACCGGAGTCTGTAATTGATTCTAGTACTTTTAATATTTTATCTTGATCATCAGTCAGGACATTTAACCCATTCATGTCAACAATGGATTTCCAGTAACTATCTTCATTACATTGACAATCCTCATTGTCAGTATTTGAAGATTCAGAGGATGTTCCATATATAACTCCTAATTCTTCTTCATTTGAAGATTCAGTATCAGTTTCAGAGTTTATTAATACTTTTTCTAACTGCAATCTTAGGTTTTCATCTTGTATTTCATTAAGAGCTTTCTTTGTCCAGCATCGATTTGCATAATGACCAATTTTGCCACATTTATGACAGCTTATATCTAGTTTTTTAGCTTTCCTTTTTCCTTTATTAGGCATATGTGGTTTATCTTTTCTTAAGAATTTTTTATTATAGTAATTTCTTTTGTAATTCTTTTTATAAGAATTTTCTTTGATATAATTCTTTCTTCTAATCTTATCGAATTTATTATTTTTAATATCTGGCGGCCTGAGAGGCTTTCCTAGGTCAAAAGCAAATTGCTCGCAGAATTCACCAAGCTGGTGTTTTTCCGATTTTTGTTGCTTTTTTAGTTGATTTTTTAATTTAATATCATTACAAAGGTTCAATCCTTCATTTATGCAGGTATTTATTAGTTGACCATAAGTCAATTCTGAGTAATTAATATTGATTCCATCATTTTTAACTCGTAATGATTGCCGAACTTTTTCAGCAAAAAGATGAGGGAGGCCGTCTATAAACTTAGATTTCCAATGAATTGAATTGGGGTTTGTGAGTTGATAAACTCTTGACAAAAATGTATCTTTGTACCATCTAAAATGAGTTAAGGAAGGACATCTTAGATTTTGAAGAAGAGTTTGAATTTTTTCTCCTAAGGGAGTTGAAGTTCCTACAAAATGTTGTAGGATCGATAAACACAGTGTATAAACTGCGTCTTCTTCGCCTGTTGTAGCCATACTAGTACTTGGATTATTTGGTTCTGGCTTAATTAATTTTTTGTGGTTTAGAATTTCTATTTTTTGTGTCTCTGTTAAATAATGATCCCACCATCCTCTTAATTGTCCAACAAAACCAGTAGTTATAAAAGATGCTATAGAACTGTCACTATTTCCATGTTGCTTACAGACAGTTGAGTACATAATGATTCTATGTATAACATCAATTATTTGTTTATCATTTAAACCGTCTATATTCCATTCGTATATAGCCTTTCCTGAGTACGAATTTTGAAAAGGTTCAGGTTCTTCGAAAAGAAGATCCTGAGGGGATGGTCTTTTGTAATAATATTTTTCAAGAGGTTTTGGCATATAAATAGGATTTATTTCATTCATATTATGACCTTTAAACATTTCAGTTAATTGATCTACCTCATCTGTTTGACTTTTAATATCATTTGGTTCAGAATCATCTGCTTCGGATAAAACCCTTAAGTGTAAATCTTTTAATTTCTTTTCAAGGATTTGAATAAAATTTTCACTATTGGTTTCCATTCTGAAGCCATTTATGTTAATTGGAGGTTGAATCATTGGTGTATTAATTAATGAAGGAAAATTTTCAGTATTACTCTCGCTTTTACAAAATTTTTGTATTATTAATTCTTGTTGGCTAATCTGTTTCTCAATAGATTGTTGAAGGGTTTTTAAATCTTTCTCAAGGGAAAGAAATTGATCTCCTAAACAAATCAAGTAGGTATTTGTATAATTTTGAGATTTAATTATTGCATTTAATTCTTTTATCGTAATTTGAGCACTTTCTACTTTCTGTAAATTTAAGTAAGCAGTGGCTTCTGTACTAGAATTTAAGCAAATTGTTTGTTCAGGAGGAAAAGGTGCAGTTATTTCACCTTGATTAGTTTTCCATGTTTTTTGTAAAACTGAAATTTGATTATTGGTATTATTTATATAATTCTTAATAAACCAAGTAACGAAAGAAAGGTAATCTTGAGTTTTCTCAATATAATTGTAATATTCTTCTTTAAATGTTTTTAACTTGTTTGAAGAATATTTATTGAAATACCATTTTCTAAACAATTCATGCTTGTCTTGCTGAAATTCTGCATTAAGAATTTCTCTCATCTTACTTCCTGGGGATAAATCAATCATTTAAACGTGAAAACTCATTTCTGATTGAGTAGGTGATTTTCTACTTTGGGTATAAATTCCTTCTGGAATTTTATTTTGACTTATTCTTATTGTTTCAACTGTGTCAATCTCTTCTCTTAATTGAGAAGTGCTTGCCCTAGCTGATTCGTGAGGGGTACAAAAATAATCGTTTATGGTCGAACATCTTGATGATGTTGTTCGGGGTAACCTTATTGTTCTATCAGAACCAAATTTTATCTCTACGTCTCCTTCGGAGGTTTCTATTATTTGATCTATTTCATTGTTTATTTTTGGTTTTGGTTCCAACTCTTGCGGAAGGGTCCAAGATTCTGGGAAATTTATTTCATTCCACTTAATTAATCTGTTGGTGGCAATGTTTGAGGTTAATAAATTTGTTTGAACCACAGTTGTAGTTCCTGGGGAAGATAATCTTCTTTTATTAATGTTTGGATTTAAAGTTTGTAAAACTTTATAATAAACTCTATAGCAAATTGCTATTATTTCACTTCCAGGTTTAAAATTATAACCATTTGTATGAATTGTTAATTGCATTGCATCTTGTAAATTACTATCTGTCATTGAGAGAGTTAAATTTGGGGATACGTCGAAATAAACTGGTCCATGACATAAACTAGTTTCAATTAAGGCGGCTAAAGAAGGTTTAAAATCTCTACATCTACCATCTCTTACGTATGCCATTATACTTGAATTTACACCTAACAAGGTTAAGGGTTTAAATGCTACTTGAATTAACCCAATATGGATAAATTTATAATTTTTAAAAGGGGCTAAGTCTCTTTTTGACAATAACCTAATTGTTTGTGTATTATCGGAAATTCTGATTGTTTGTTCTAGCGTTTTAATTGCAAATCTTGCTTTTAAGTCAAGAAATCCAATTTCATAAATTTTATGTGGGGATACTGAAGGTATAACCCATTTATTTAATTTATCCAAATTTTTTGGATATTCTATTAGTTCTGCGTTTTTAACAGATTCAATTTCATGTTCATCGTTATCCCAATTAGACATGGATATTAAATGCTTGTAAATTTGTTGTGGTTAGCAAGACATTAGAATTGTAAGCTCAACTTTAAACATGTTTATTTTAAAACAAAATTACTTAAATAAACATTCTTTTTGTAACCCTTACAAACGACAAAAGTCGTTTAACTATCAACCAAAAAGGGATAGA
Organism: Euphrasia confusa; assembly: GCA_954870475.1. NCBI lineage: Eukaryota > Viridiplantae > Streptophyta > Magnoliopsida > Lamiales > Orobanchaceae > Euphrasia > Euphrasia confusa. The sequence continues at coordinate 41,470,878 of OX940952.1, forward strand.
CGGAGAAAACTCCAAAAATCAGGGTTAACGAAAATTTTAGCAAAATTTTGTCGATGGGGCCCAAAATTTTAGCTCCCTCCGTGTCAAAGAATTGATTTTTCATGTGATCTAAAACTTTCTTCATTATTTCTTCCTCCGATTCCCTTGGATATTTTTTCTGAAAGAAATTTTTCAAGCTAGACAGTGAAAGTTGTTGGGAGCATTGTTCTTTTTCTCCTTTTCTTTTATCTTCAACAATTGTTGACTGGATAGTTGAGGCCATTTTCTCTATATTTTCTTCTCCCATATTAGTCCACCATTTGTAGAAAAATTTTCTTTTTAGCATGGGTATATTTAGTTTATTCGAAGAGACTGAAATCGTCCATCTCCAAATCCAAGGAATTTGGAATTTTGTAAAAAACAGGAAAGGACATTGTCCAACAATCAACCTGTCTGAGTTTAATTTGGTGACTAATGAACTATTGTCACACCAAGGATTATATAAATCCATAATTTCCTTTGGCAGTATTTCCAAAGAAGGGCCAAATTTTGACCACCACTCATAAAACCAATTTGGAATATGCTTATTAAGGATTTCTGGGTTTATTGTGAAAAACCAAGAATGCTTATTCTTAGGGTTCTGGTAGTAGAACGCTTTTGAAAAAGCCTGGATATAATCCCAATAATTGAAGTAGATATATTTACCTTCTGCCATTCGGATGGCTTTGTCTCCATTAGGGTTTATTCCCCACTCTCTTGGCAGTAAAACTTTATTAATATGACACTTGCTGAAGTTTATAAAACTTTCAGGGTTATTATTTTGATAGTGATGAGTAATGGTTACCGATTCGGTAATTTTTAGGAGGACTTCATAATTTGGCCTTGTTTTTCCATGTAGACCGGCATACCCTCTTGATTCAAGATACCTTGTTCTGATTGACCATCCATCATTTGGCGTCATTTGAATATCTTCATTTTCTATGTACAGAACATCTTCTGTGATTGGACTTTCAAAGTACTCTTTTTCTTGTTGTACTTCATTGGTAACGTCTTTATAAGACGTTTTATTAGAAGAGGAGGAAGGTATATCTTCCTTTTTTGGAGGAGGCAATTGTGGCACAATTTTGCCTCTGCTATGGTATACTGTCCAATCCCCTATTAGGGGAATCGTCGATTCTGTCTGGGATAACATATTGCTAATCCCATATCCGCGGCCTCGGGAATATCCACGACCTCTTCCCCTATTAGGGGTTGTCATTTCCCTGTAAAAATTCACGGGTTAAGAAATCAGCAAGAGAATTATTTTCTCCTTTTATGTATTCAATATCAAATTCAAAGGCCGATAACTGAGCTTGCCAACCTGCAAATATTTGCTTAGAGACAAGATTTTTAACATCTTTTTCAACTATTGATTTTGCAGAACTACAATCAATTCTCAGTAAGAATTTTTGATTTAATAAGTCATCTTGAAATTTTGAAATACACTTTATAATAGAAAGCATCTCTTTTTTAATGGTTGAATACTTTGACTGCGTGGGATTCCATTTTCCTGAGGTAAACCTAACAAGATGTTCTTTTTTGCTGTCAGGATTTAATTGTTTTAAGATTCCGCCATAACCAATGTTTGAGGCATCAGTTTCAACAATTTTAAAGTATTTAGGATTAGCAAGAGATAAACATGGCAAACATCTTACTTTGGACTTAATTTTTCTAACAGCTTGTGAATGCTCTTCTGTCCATGGTGAGACGTTTTTTCTTAATCTAGAGTACAAAATTTTTGTGTCTTGGGCTAAATTCTTATAATAATCTGAAATATAATTTAGACTTCCAAGAAATCTTTGAAGCTGTTTTGTATCGGTGATATTATCTGGGAATTTTGAAGCAAATTCTATACTTCTTTCAATTGGGATTATCTTTCCTTGCGAAATCGTATGTCCTAAAAACCTAACTTGGACTTGAAATAATTTCATCTTAGGGGCGGAAATGACTAACCCATTATTTTTTATTAAATTTTTAAATATTTTTAAATGTTTTATATGTTTTTCTATCGTTTTAGAAAATACTAAAACATCATCTATATAAACAATTATAAATTCTGTATATGGGTTAAATATTTCATTCATGATATTCTGAAATTCAGAAGGAGCATTTTTTAAACCAAATGGTAAAACATTCCATTCATAATGACCAAATGGAACTGTAAAAGCTGTTTTATACCTATCAGACTCATTAATTTGAATCTGCCAATATCCTGACTTCATATCAAATTTTGAATAGATTAGAGCATCGTTTAGTCTATCTAATAAATCCTTTTTATTGGGAATTGGATATCTAATCCATTTCAATACCTTATTAAGGGGTTTATAGTTTATGACTAACCTTGGAACTCCTCTTTCCTTTTCAGCAGCATTATTTACATAGAATGCTGTACAACTCCAAGGAGATTTAGATTTACGAATTAAACCTTTCTTTTCGAGTGAGCTTATTTCTTTTTTGCATAATTCTAAGTATTCATGGTTCATTTGAGCTGGCCTAGCTTTAGTAGGAATTTGATTTTCTTTGAATTCCTCTTCATAAGGTAGAGAAATAACATGTTTCTTTCTGTTCCAAAATGCATTAGGTAGTTCATTGCATACTTCTTCTATAAACTGTTTTTCAATTAAATTAATTTTTTCTTGTATTTCTTTTTTCTTTAGCTGATCATTTATATTAAGAATTTCTATTTCATCTTTTAAGAAACATATTTGTTTTTCTTTATTGAGAAGAATATCTCTTACTTCATTTAACATTCTTGTGTGCGGATCAGTTATGAATTTGAATAATACATTTTTTCCATTTATTATTGAAGAAATACCATTTTGGTCAATATTATTGATTGGCATAATTTTGTGGAGGAAAGGAGTTCCTAAAATAATTCTGTGAGTAAGATTTTTTACCAAGATAAAAGATGTTGGCAAACATATTTCTCGATTGCAAATATTGACGTTTGAAAGTTTATATTTAACTCTAAGTTTATCACCACCTGCTTGGGTTAGTGATTGTGTTGTTTTGGAAAAATATTTTGTAGGAATTATACCTTCTTGGATGCAATTTAAATCAGCACCGCTGTCAATAAGCGCTACCTCATTTTCTAATATAAAATCCCTATTAATAATTAGAGTAATCTTTACAAACCATTTTTGTGATGTTACTTGATCTAAAAGATTTAGATACTCCAAATTATTTGTTTTTTGAGGAATTTCCTCTATTTCTTCACTTTTGAAAGGTTGACTTTCTAATGTTGTAAGTCTTTGTGATAGTACAGCTTGATTTTGTTTTAGCTGTCCTATTTCTCCTTTCAGAGAACTAATTTCTCTTTTTAAATCACCAATTGAGACTGGAGTCTCTTTAATTTTTGTCTGTTGGAATCTGTGTAGTACTTCACTTAATTGATAAGGTGCCTCAATTAGTAAGGGAGGTTCTGGTTTGTCTTTTATTAGAGTTTCAATTATTTTCTTTTTTAGACCGGAGTCTGTAATTGATTCTAGTACTTTTAATATTTTATCTTGATCATCAGTCAGGACATTTAACCCATTCATGTCAACAATGGATTTCCAGTAACTATCTTCATTACATTGACAATCCTCATTGTCAGTATTTGAAGATTCAGAGGATGTTCCATATATAACTCCTAATTCTTCTTCATTTGAAGATTCAGTATCAGTTTCAGAGTTTATTAATACTTTTTCTAACTGCAATCTTAGGTTTTCATCTTGTATTTCATTAAGAGCTTTCTTTGTCCAGCATCGATTTGCATAATGACCAATTTTGCCACATTTATGACAGCTTATATCTAGTTTTTTAGCTTTCCTTTTTCCTTTATTAGGCATATGTGGTTTATCTTTTCTTAAGAATTTTTTATTATAGTAATTTCTTTTGTAATTCTTTTTATAAGAATTTTCTTTGATATAATTCTTTCTTCTAATCTTATCGAATTTATTATTTTTAATATCTGGCGGCCTGAGAGGCTTTCCTAGGTCAAAAGCAAATTGCTCGCAGAATTCACCAAGCTGGTGTTTTTCCGATTTTTGTTGCTTTTTTAGTTGATTTTTTAATTTAATATCATTACAAAGGTTCAATCCTTCATTTATGCAGGTATTTATTAGTTGACCATAAGTCAATTCTGAGTAATTAATATTGATTCCATCATTTTTAACTCGTAATGATTGCCGAACTTTTTCAGCAAAAAGATGAGGGAGGCCGTCTATAAACTTAGATTTCCAATGAATTGAATTGGGGTTTGTGAGTTGATAAACTCTTGACAAAAATGTATCTTTGTACCATCTAAAATGAGTTAAGGAAGGACATCTTAGATTTTGAAGAAGAGTTTGAATTTTTTCTCCTAAGGGAGTTGAAGTTCCTACAAAATGTTGTAGGATCGATAAACACAGTGTATAAACTGCGTCTTCTTCGCCTGTTGTAGCCATACTAGTACTTGGATTATTTGGTTCTGGCTTAATTAATTTTTTGTGGTTTAGAATTTCTATTTTTTGTGTCTCTGTTAAATAATGATCCCACCATCCTCTTAATTGTCCAACAAAACCAGTAGTTATAAAAGATGCTATAGAACTGTCACTATTTCCATGTTGCTTACAGACAGTTGAGTACATAATGATTCTATGTATAACATCAATTATTTGTTTATCATTTAAACCGTCTATATTCCATTCGTATATAGCCTTTCCTGAGTACGAATTTTGAAAAGGTTCAGGTTCTTCGAAAAGAAGATCCTGAGGGGATGGTCTTTTGTAATAATATTTTTCAAGAGGTTTTGGCATATAAATAGGATTTATTTCATTCATATTATGACCTTTAAACATTTCAGTTAATTGATCTACCTCATCTGTTTGACTTTTAATATCATTTGGTTCAGAATCATCTGCTTCGGATAAAACCCTTAAGTGTAAATCTTTTAATTTCTTTTCAAGGATTTGAATAAAATTTTCACTATTGGTTTCCATTCTGAAGCCATTTATGTTAATTGGAGGTTGAATCATTGGTGTATTAATTAATGAAGGAAAATTTTCAGTATTACTCTCGCTTTTACAAAATTTTTGTATTATTAATTCTTGTTGGCTAATCTGTTTCTCAATAGATTGTTGAAGGGTTTTTAAATCTTTCTCAAGGGAAAGAAATTGATCTCCTAAACAAATCAAGTAGGTATTTGTATAATTTTGAGATTTAATTATTGCATTTAATTCTTTTATCGTAATTTGAGCACTTTCTACTTTCTGTAAATTTAAGTAAGCAGTGGCTTCTGTACTAGAATTTAAGCAAATTGTTTGTTCAGGAGGAAAAGGTGCAGTTATTTCACCTTGATTAGTTTTCCATGTTTTTTGTAAAACTGAAATTTGATTATTGGTATTATTTATATAATTCTTAATAAACCAAGTAACGAAAGAAAGGTAATCTTGAGTTTTCTCAATATAATTGTAATATTCTTCTTTAAATGTTTTTAACTTGTTTGAAGAATATTTATTGAAATACCATTTTCTAAACAATTCATGCTTGTCTTGCTGAAATTCTGCATTAAGAATTTCTCTCATCTTACTTCCTGGGGATAAATCAATCATTTAAACGTGAAAACTCATTTCTGATTGAGTAGGTGATTTTCTACTTTGGGTATAAATTCCTTCTGGAATTTTATTTTGACTTATTCTTATTGTTTCAACTGTGTCAATCTCTTCTCTTAATTGAGAAGTGCTTGCCCTAGCTGATTCGTGAGGGGTACAAAAATAATCGTTTATGGTCGAACATCTTGATGATGTTGTTCGGGGTAACCTTATTGTTCTATCAGAACCAAATTTTATCTCTACGTCTCCTTCGGAGGTTTCTATTATTTGATCTATTTCATTGTTTATTTTTGGTTTTGGTTCCAACTCTTGCGGAAGGGTCCAAGATTCTGGGAAATTTATTTCATTCCACTTAATTAATCTGTTGGTGGCAATGTTTGAGGTTAATAAATTTGTTTGAACCACAGTTGTAGTTCCTGGGGAAGATAATCTTCTTTTATTAATGTTTGGATTTAAAGTTTGTAAAACTTTATAATAAACTCTATAGCAAATTGCTATTATTTCACTTCCAGGTTTAAAATTATAACCATTTGTATGAATTGTTAATTGCATTGCATCTTGTAAATTACTATCTGTCATTGAGAGAGTTAAATTTGGGGATACGTCGAAATAAACTGGTCCATGACATAAACTAGTTTCAATTAAGGCGGCTAAAGAAGGTTTAAAATCTCTACATCTACCATCTCTTACGTATGCCATTATACTTGAATTTACACCTAACAAGGTTAAGGGTTTAAATGCTACTTGAATTAACCCAATATGGATAAATTTATAATTTTTAAAAGGGGCTAAGTCTCTTTTTGACAATAACCTAATTGTTTGTGTATTATCGGAAATTCTGATTGTTTGTTCTAGCGTTTTAATTGCAAATCTTGCTTTTAAGTCAAGAAATCCAATTTCATAAATTTTATGTGGGGATACTGAGAGGTTGCGTACGGAGGGAGCTATGAGTCGTGCGTAGTGATGTTTGTTGATAGCGAAAGGCGGTGATGTTGAGAGTATTGTATGAGAGAACACAATATAATATGAAATAATTTTTCTATTCCCAGTGAGAGGTTGCGTACGGAGGGAGCTATGAGTCGTGCGTAGTGATGTTTGTTGATAGCGAAAGGCGGTGATGTTGAGAGTATTGTATGAGAGAACACAATATAATATGAAATAATTTTTCTATTCCAAATCAAGTCTGAAAAATACAACATACAAACCTCTCCTTATATAGAGAGTACAAAGGTTCTAAAACAGAACAAATTCAAACACTACGGACAATACACATGACTTTTACAGACCACTATTACAAAGCTACCATTATAGATGTCGGGTACTCTTTGGGCCCCATCGTAAAAGAATTATAAACGAGGCAAAGCCAAGTTGGGATAAGAATGCCCTAATCCAGTTTAATTAAGCTAAAAGCACTGATGCTTTCTCAGCAGCAGCACTCATTACAAGTGCTATCTTCGCAGAAGCACTCAAGGAATTAGTGTCACCTTTGTCAGATGCACTCAACCACTATACGTGGTTCTTAATAATTTGTAATTTTATATTTGTGTCTTTACATAGTGCATTATATGATGTGACGATGGGGCCCAAAGAGTACCCGACATCTATAATGGTAGCTTTGTAATAGTGGTCTGTAAAAGTCATGTGTATTGTCCGTAGTGTTTGAATTTTTTCTCCTAAGGGAGTTGAAGTTCCTACAAAATGTTGTAGGATCGATAAACACAGTGTATAAACTGCGTCTTCTTCGCCTGTTGTAGCCATACTAGTACTTGGATTATTTGGTTCTGGCTTAATTAATTTTTTGTGGTTTAGAATTTCTATTTTTTGTGTCTCTGTTAAATAATGATCCCACCATCCTCTTAATTGTCCAACAAAACCAGTAGTTATAAAAGATGCTATAGAACTGTCACTATTTCCATGTTGCTTACAGACAGTTGAGTACATAATGATTCTATGTATAACATCAATTATTTGTTTATCATTTAAACCGTCTATATTCCATTCGTATATAGCCTTTCCTGAGTACGAATTTTGAAAAGGTTCAGGTTCTTCGAAAAGAAGATCCTGAGGGGATGGTCTTTTGTAATAATATTTTTCAAGAGGTTTTGGCATATAAATAGGATTTATTTCATTCATATTATGACCTTTAAACATTTCAGTTAATTGATCTACCTCATCTGTTTGACTTTTAATATCATTTGGTTCAGAATCATCTGCTTCGGATAAAACCCTTAAGTGTAAATCTTTTAATTTCTTTTCAAGGATTTGAATAAAATTTTCACTATTGGTTTCCATTCTGAAGCCATTTATGTTAATTGGAGGTTGAATCATTGGTGTATTAATTAATGAAGGAAAATTTTCAGTATTACTCTCGCTTTTACAAAATTTTTGTATTATTAATTCTTGTTGGCTAATCTGTTTCTCAATAGATTGTTGAAGGGTTTTTAAATCTTTCTCAAGGGAAAGAAATTGATCTCCTAAACAAATCAAGTAGGTATTTGTATAATTTTGAGATTTAATTATTGCATTTAATTCTTTTATCGTAATTTGAGCACTTTCTACTTTCTGTAAATTTAAGTAAGCAGTGGCTTCTGTACTAGAATTTAAGCAAATTGTTTGTTCAGGAGGAAAAGGTGCAGTTATTTCACCTTGATTAGTTTTCCATGTTTTTTGTAAAACTGAAATTTGATTATTGGTATTATTTATATAATTCTTAATAAACCAAGTAACGAAAGAAAGGTAATCTTGAGTTTTCTCAATATAATTGTAATATTCTTCTTTAAATGTTTTTAACTTGTTTGAAGAATATTTATTGAAATACCATTTTCTAAACAATTCATGCTTGTCTTGCTGAAATTCTGCATTAAGAATTTCTCTCATCTTACTTCCTGGGGATAAATCAATCATTTAAACGTGAAAACTCATTTCTGATTGAGTAGGTGATTTTCTACTTTGGGTATAAATTCCTTCTGGAATTTTATTTTGACTTATTCTTATTGTTTCAACTGTGTCAATCTCTTCTCTTAATTGAGAAGTGCTTGCCCTAGCTGATTCGTGAGGGGTACAAAAATAATCGTTTATGGTCGAACATCTTGATGATGTTGTTCGGGGTAACCTTATTGTTCTATCAGAACCAAATTTTATCTCTACGTCTCCTTCGGAGGTTTCTATTATTTGATCTATTTCATTGTTTATTTTTGGTTTTGGTTCCAACTCTTGCGGAAGGGTCCAAGATTCTGGGAAATTTATTTCATTCCACTTAATTAATCTGTTGGTGGCAATGTTTGAGGTTAATAAATTTGTTTGAACCACAGTTGTAGTTCCTGGGGAAGATAATCTTCTTTTATTAATGTTTGGATTTAAAGTTTGTAAAACTTTATAATAAACTCTATAGCAAATTGCTATTATTTCACTTCCAGGTTTAAAATTATAACCATTTGTATGAATTGTTAATTGCATTGCATCTTGTAAATTACTATCTGTCATTGAGAGAGTTAAATTTGGGGATACGTCGAAATAAACTGGTCCATGACATAAACTAGTTTCAATTAAGGCGGCTAAAGAAGGTTTAAAATCTCTACATCTACCATCTCTTACGTATGCCATTATACTTGAATTTACACCTAACAAGGTTAAGGGTTTAAATGCTACTTGAATTAACCCAATATGGATAAATTTATAATTTTTAAAAGGGTCTAAGTCTCTTTTTGACAATAACCTAATTGTTTGTTCTAGCGTTTTAATTGCAAATCTTGCTTTTAAGTCAAGAAATCCAATTTCATAAATTTTATGTGGGGATACTGAAGGTATAACCCATTTATTTAATTTATCCAAATTTTTTGGATATTCTATTAGTTCTGCGTTTTTAACAGATTCAATTTCATGTTCATCGTTATCCCAATTAGACATGGATATTAAATGCTTGTAAATTTGTTGTGGTTAGCAAGACATTAGAATTGTAAGCTCAACTTTAAACATGTTTATTTTAAAACAAAATTACTTAAATAAACATTCTTTTTGTAACCCTTACAAACGACAAAAGTCGTTTAACTATCAACCAAAAAGGGATAGACGGAGAAAACTCCAAAAATCAGGGTTAACGAAAATTTTAGCAAAATTTTCTTTTTATCTATGAGTCGTGCGTAGTGATGTTTGTTGATAGCGAAAGGCGGTGATGTTGAGAGTATTGTATGAGAGAACACAATATAATATGAAATAATTTTTCTATTCCAAATCAAGTCTGAAAAATACAACATACAAACCTCTCCTTATATAGAGAGTACAAAGGTTCTAAAACAGAACAAATTCAAACACTACGGACAATACACATGACTTTTACAGACCACTATTACAAAGCTACCATTATAGATGTCGGGTACTCTTTGGGCCCCATCGTCACATCATATAATGCACTATGTAAAGACACAAATATAAAATTACAAATTATTAAGAACCACGTATAGTGGTTGAGTGCATCTGACAAAGGTGACACTAATTCCTTGAGTGCTTCTGCGAAGATAGCACTTGTAATGAGTGCTGCTGCTGAGAAAGCATCAGTGCTTTTAGCTTAATTAAACTGGATTAGGGCATTCTTATCCCAACTTGGCTTTGCCTCGTTTAGAGTCTTTAGCTTGCTGTGTTAATGTCACTATTAGGGCATCCCAGACGTCGGCTGGTGTAGGTTCGTCTTCTTGTCCTTCACCCGCAAAATAATTAAGGGAACTGTTGGAATCAATAGATCCTCTTGGCGAAGCTGACTTCATTGATTCATCTCCGTCTTTTGCTATCTCGGTTGAGAAGGTGTCAAAGAATTGATTTTTCATGTGATCTAAAACTTTCTTCATTATTTCTTCCTCCGATTCCCTTGGATATTTTTTCTGAAAGAAATTTTTCAAGCTAGACAGTGAAAGTTGTTGGGAGCATTGTTCTTTTTCTCCTTTTCTTTTATCTTCAACAATTGTTGACTGGATAGTTGAGGCCATTTTCTCTATATTTTCTTCTCCCATATTAGTCCACCATTTGTAGAAAAATTTTCTTTTTAGCATGGGTATATTTAGTTTATTCGAAGAGACTGAAATCGTCCATCTCCAAATCCAAGGAATTTGGAATTTTGTAAAAAACAGGAAAGGACATTGTCCAACAATCAACCTGTCTGAGTTTAATTTGGTGACTAATGAACTATTGTCACACCAAGGATTATATAAATCCATAATTTCCTTTGGCAGTATTTCCAAAGAAGGGCCAAATTTTGACCACCACTCATAAAACCAATTTGGAATATGCTTATTAAGGATTTCTGGGTTTATTGTGAAAAACCAAGAATGCTTATTCTTAGGGTTCTGGTAGTAGAACGCTTTTGAAAAAGCCTGGATATAATCCCAATAATTGAAGTAGATATATTTACCTTCTGCCATTCGGATGGCTTTGTCTCCATTAGGGTTTATTCCCCACTCTCTTGGCAGTAAAACTTTATTAATATGACACTTGCTGAAGTTTATAAAACTTTCAGGGTTATTATTTTGATAGTGATGAGTAATGGTTACCGATTCGGTAATTTTTAGGAGGACTTCATAATTTGGCCTTGTTTTTCCATGTAGACCGGCATACCCTCTTGATTCAAGATACCTTGTTCTGATTGACCATCCATCATTTGGCGTCATTTGAATATCTTCATTTTCTATGTACAGAACATCTTCTGTGATTGGACTTTCAAAGTACTCTTTTTCTTGTTGTACTTCATTGGTAACGTCTTTATAAGACGTTTTATTAGAAGAGGAGGAAGGTATATCTTCCTTTTTTGGAGGAGGCAATTGTGGCACAATTTTGCCTCTGCTATGGTATACTGTCCAATCCCCTATTAGGGGAATCGTCGATTCTGTCTGGGATAACATATTGCTAATCCCATATCCGCGGCCTCGGGAATATCCACGACCTCTTCCCCTATTAGGGGTTGTCATTTCCCTGTAAAAATTCACGGGTTAAGAAATCAGCAAGAGAATTATTTTCTCCTTTTATGTATTCAATATCAAATTCAAAGGCCGATAACTGAGCTTGCCAACCTGCAAATATTTGCTTAGAGACAAGATTTTTAACATCTTTTTCAACTATTGATTTTGCAGAACTACAATCAATTCTCAGTAAGAATTTTTGATTTAATAAGTCATCTTGAAATTTTGAAATACACTTTATAATAGAAAGCATCTCTTTTTTAATGGTTGAATACTTTGACTGCGTGGGATTCCATTTTCCTGAGGTAAACCTAACAAGATGTTCTTTTTTGCTGTCAGGATTTAATTGTTTTAAGATTCCGCCATAACCAATGTTTGAGGCATCAGTTTCAACAATTTTAAAGTATTTAGGATTAGCAAGAGATAAACATGGCAAACATCTTACTTTGGACTTAATTTTTCTAACAGCTTGTGAATGCTCTTCTGTCCATGGTGAGACGTTTTTTCTTAATCTAGAGTACAAAATTTTTGTGTCTTGGGCTAAATTCTTATAATAATCTGAAATATAATTTAGACTTCCAAGAAATCTTTGAAGCTGTTTTGTATCGGTGATATTATCTGGGAATTTTGAAGCAAATTCTATACTTCTTTCAATTGGGATTATCTTTCCTTGCGAAATCGTATGTCCTAAAAACCTAACTTGGACTTGAAATAATTTCATCTTAGGGGCGGAAATGACTAACCCATTATTTTTTATTAAATTTTTAAATATTTTTAAATGTTTTATATGTTTTTCTATCGTTTTAGAAAATACTAAAACATCATCTATATAAACAATTATAAATTCTGTATATGGGTTAAATATTTCATTCATGATATTCTGAAATTCAGAAGGAGCATTTTTTAAACCAAATGGTAAAACATTCCATTCATAATGACCAAATGGAACTGTAAAAGCTGTTTTATACCTATCAGACTCATTAATTTGAATCTGCCAATATCCTGACTTCATATCAAATTTTGAATAGATTAGAGCATCGTTTAGTCTATCTAATAAATCCTTTTTATTGGGAATTGGATATCTAATCCATTTCAATACCTTATTAAGGGGTTTATAGTTTATGACTAACCTTGGAACTCCTCTTTCCTTTTCAGCAGCATTATTTACATAGAATGCTGTACAACTCCAAGGAGATTTAGATTTACGAATTAAACCTTTCTTTTCGAGTGAGCTTATTTCTTTTTTGCATAATTCTAAGTATTCATGGTTCATTTGAGCTGGCCTAGCTTTAGTAGGAATTTGATTTTCTTTGAATTCCTCTTCATAAGGTAGAGAAATAACATGTTTCTTTCTGTTCCAAAATGCATTAGGTAGTTCATTGCATACTTCTTCTATAAACTGTTTTTCAATTAAATTAATTTTTTCTTGTATTTCTTTTTTCTTTAGCTGATCATTTATATTAAGAATTTCTATTTCATCTTTTAAGAAACATATTTGTTTTTCTTTATTGAGAAGAATATCTCTTACTTCATTTAACATTCTTGTGTGCGGATCAGTTATGAATTTGAATAATACATTTTTTCCATTTATTATTGAAGAAATACCATTTTGGTCAATATTATTGATTGGCATAATTTTGTGGAGGAAAGGAGTTCCTAAAATAATTCTGTGAGTAAGATTTTTTACCAAGATAAAAGATGTTGGCAAACATATTTCTCGATTGCAAATATTGACGTTTGAAAGTTTATATTTAACTCTAAGTTTATCACCACCTGCTTGGGTTAGTGATTGTGTTGTTTTGGAAAAATATTTTGTAGGAATTATACCTTCTTGGATGCAATTTAAATCAGCACCGCTGTCAATAAGCGCTACCTCATTTTCTAATATAAAATCCCTATTAATAATTAGAGTAATCTTTACAAACCATTTTTGTGATGTTACTTGATCTAAAAGATTTAGATACTCCAAATTATTTGTTTTTTGAGGAATTTCCTCTATTTCTTCACTTTTGAAAGGTTGACTTTCTAATGTTGTAAGTCTTTGTGATAGTACAGCTTGATTTTGTTTTAGCTGTCCTATTTCTCCTTTCAGAGAACTAATTTCTCTTTTTAAATCACCAATTGAGACTGGAGTCTCTTTAATTTTTGTCTGTTGGAATCTGTGTAGTACTTCACTTAATTGATAAGGTGCCTCAATTAGTAAGGGAGGTTCTGGTTTGTCTTTTATTAGAGTTTCAATTATTTTCTTTTTTAGACCGGAGTCTGTAATTGATTCTAGTACTTTTAATATTTTATCTTGATCATCAGTCAGGACATTTAACCCATTCATGTCAACAATGGATTTCCAGTAACTATCTTCATTACATTGACAATCCTCATTGTCAGTATTTGAAGATTCAGAGGATGTTCCATATATAACTCCTAATTCTTCTTCATTTGAAGATTCAGTATCAGTTTCAGAGTTTATTAATACTTTTTCTAACTGCAATCTTAGGTTTTCATCTTGTATTTCATTAAGAGCTTTCTTTGTCCAGCATCGATTTGCATAATGACCAATTTTGCCACATTTATGACAGCTTATATCTAGTTTTTTAGCTTTCCTTTTTCCTTTATTAGGCATATGTGGTTTATCTTTTCTTAAGAATTTTTTATTATAGTAATTTCTTTTGTAATTCTTTTTATAAGAATTTTCTTTGATATAATTCTTTCTTCTAATCTTATCGAATTTATTATTTTTAATATCTGGCGGCCTGAGAGGCTTTCCTAGGTCAAAAGCAAATTGCTCGCAGAATTCACCAAGCTGGTGTTTTTCCGATTTTTGTTGCTTTTTTAGTTGATTTTTTAATTTAATATCATTACAAAGGTTCAATCCTTCATTTATGCAGGTATTTATTAGTTGACCATAAGTCAATTCTGAGTAATTAATATTGATTCCATCATTTTTAACTCGTAATGATTGCCGAACTTTTTCAGCAAAAAGATGAGGGAGGCCGTCTATAAACTTAGATTTCCAATGAATTGAATTGGGGTTTGTGAGTTGATAAACTCTTGACAAAAATGTATCTTTGTACCATCTAAAATGAGTTAAGGAAGGACATCTTAGATTTTGAAGAAGAGTTTGAATTTTTTCTCCTAAGGGAGTTGAAGTTCCTACAAAATGTTGTAGGATCGATAAACACAGTGTATAAACTGCGTCTTCTTCGCCTGTTGTAGCCATACTAGTACTTGGATTATTTGGTTCTGGCTTAATTAATTTTTTGTGGTTTAGAATTTCTATTTTTTGTGTCTCTGTTAAATAATGATCCCACCATCCTCTTAATTGTCCAACAAAACCAGTAGTTATAAAAGATGCTATAGAACTGTCACTATTTCCATGTTGCTTACAGACAGTTGAGTACATAATGATTCTATGTATAACATCAATTATTTGTTTATCATTTAAACCGTCTATATTCCATTCGTATATAGCCTTTCCTGAGTACGAATTTTGAAAAGGTTCAGGTTCTTCGAAAAGAAGATCCTGAGGGGATGGTCTTTTGTAATAATATTTTTCAAGAGGTTTTGGCATATAAATAGGATTTATTTCATTCATATTATGACCTTTAAACATTTCAGTTAATTGATCTACCTCATCTGTTTGACTTTTAATATCATTTGGTTCAGAATCATCTGCTTCGGATAAAACCCTTAAGTGTAAATCTTTTAATTTCTTTTCAAGGATTTGAATAAAATTTTCACTATTGGTTTCCATTCTGAAGCCATTTATGTTAATTGGAGGTTGAATCATTGGTGTATTAATTAATGAAGGAAAATTTTCAGTATTACTCTCGCTTTTACAAAATTTTTGTATTATTAATTCTTGTTGGCTAATCTGTTTCTCAATAGATTGTTGAAGGGTTTTTAAATCTTTCTCAAGGGAAAGAAATTGATCTCCTAAACAAATCAAGTAGGTATTTGTATAATTTTGAGATTTAATTATTGCATTTAATTCTTTTATCGTAATTTGAGCACTTTCTACTTTCTGTAAATTTAAGTAAGCAGTGGCTTCTGTACTAGAATTTAAGCAAATTGTTTGTTCAGGAGGAAAAGGTGCAGTTATTTCACCTTGATTAGTTTTCCATGTTTTTTGTAAAACTGAAATTTGATTATTGGTATTATTTATATAATTCTTAATAAACCAAGTAACGAAAGAAAGGTAATCTTGAGTTTTCTCAATATAATTGTAATATTCTTCTTTAAATGTTTTTAACTTGTTTGAAGAATATTTATTGAAATACCATTTTCTAAACAATTCATGCTTGTCTTGCTGAAATTCTGCATTAAGAATTTCTCTCATCTTACTTCCTGGGGATAAATCAATCATTTAAACGTGAAAACTCATTTCTGATTGAGTAGGTGATTTTCTACTTTGGGTATAAATTCCTTCTGGAATTTTATTTTGACTTATTCTTATTGTTTCAACTGTGTCAATCTCTTCTCTTAATTGAGAAGTGCTTGCCCTAGCTGATTCGTGAGGGGTACAAAAATAATCGTTTATGGTCGAACATCTTGATGATGTTGTTCGGGGTAACCTTATTGTTCTATCAGAACCAAATTTTATCTCTACGTCTCCTTCGGAGGTTTCTATTATTTGATCTATTTCATTGTTTATTTTTGGTTTTGGTTCCAACTCTTGCGGAAGGGTCCAAGATTCTGGGAAATTTATTTCATTCCACTTAATTAATCTGTTGGTGGCAATGTTTGAGGTTAATAAATTTGTTTGAACCACAGTTGTAGTTCCTGGGGAAGATAATCTTCTTTTATTAATGTTTGGATTTAAAGTTTGTAAAACTTTATAATAAACTCTATAGCAAATTGCTATTATTTCACTTCCAGGTTTAAAATTATAACCATTTGTATGAATTGTTAATTGCATTGCATCTTGTAAATTACTATCTGTCATTGAGAGAGTTAAATTTGGGGATACGTCGAAATAAACTGGTCCATGACATAAACTAGTTTCAATTAAGGCGGCTAAAGAAGGTTTAAAATCTCTACATCTACCATCTCTTACGTATGCCATTATACTTGAATTTACACCTAACAAGGTTAAGGGTTTAAATGCTACTTGAATTAACCCAATATGGATAAATTTATAATTTTTAAAAGGGGCTAAGTCTCTTTTTGACAATAACCTAATTGTTTGTGTATTATCGGAAATTCTGATTGTTTGTTCTAGCGTTTTAATTGCAAATCTTGCTTTTAAGTCAAGAAATCCAATTTCATAAATTTTATGTGGGGATACTGAAGGTATAACCCATTTATTTAATTTATCCAAATTTTTTGGATATTCTATTAGTTCTGCGTTTTTAACAGATTCAATTTCATGTTCATCGTTATCCCAATTAGACATGGATATTAAATGCTTGTAAATTTGTTGTGGTTAGCAAGACATTAGAATTGTGAGAGGTTGCGTACGGAGGGAGCTATGAGTCGTGCGTAGTGATGTTTGTTGATAGCGAAAGGCGGTGATGTTGAGAGTATTGTATGAGAGAACACAATATAATATGAAATAATTTTTCTATTCCAAATCAAGTCTGAAAAATACAACATACAAACCTCTCCTTATATAGAGAGTACAAAGGTTCTAAAACAGAACAAATTCAAACACTACGGACAATACACATGACTTTTACAGACCACTATTACAAAGCTACCATTATAGATGTCGGGTACTCTTTGGGCCCCATCGTCACATCATATAATGCACTATGTAAAGACACAAATATAAAATTACAAATTATTAAGAACCACGTATAGTGGTTGAGTGCATCTGACAAAGGTGACACTAATTCCTTGAGTGCTTCTGCGAAGATAGCACTTGTAATGAGTGCTGCTGCTGAGAAAGCATCAGTGCTTTTAGCTTAATTAAACTGGATTAGGGCATTCTTATCCCAACTTGGCTTTGCCTCGTTTAGAGTCTTTAGCTTGCTGTGTTAATGTCACTATTAGGGCATCCCAGACGTCGGCTGGTGTAGGTTCGTCTTCTTGTCCTTCACCCGCAAAATAATTAAGGGAACTGTTGGAATCAATAGATCCTCTTGGCGAAGCTGACTTCATTGATTCATCTCCGTCTTTTGCTATCTCGGTTGAGAAGGTGTCAAAGAATTGATTTTTCATGTGATCTAAAACTTTCTTCATTATTTCTTCCTCCGATTCCCTTGGATATTTTTTCTGAAAGAAATTTTTCAAGCTAGACAGTGAAAGTTGTTGGGAGCATTGTTCTTTTTCTCCTTTTCTTTTATCTTCAACAATTGTTGACTGGATAGTTGAGGCCATTTTCTCTATATTTTCTTCTCCCATATTAGTCCACCATTTGTAGAAAAATTTTCTTTTTAGCATGGGTATATTTAGTTTATTCGAAGAGACTGAAATCGTCCATCTCCAAATCCAAGGAATTTGGAATTTTGTAAAAAACAGGAAAGGACATTGTCCAACAATCAACCTGTCTGAGTTTAATTTGGTGACTAATGAACTATTGTCACACCAAGGATTATATAAATCCATAATTTCCTTTGGCAGTATTTCCAAAGAAGGGCCAAATTTTGACCACCACTCATAAAACCAATTTGGAATATGCTTATTAAGGATTTCTGGGTTTATTGTGAAAAACCAAGAATGCTTATTCTTAGGGTTCTGGTAGTAGAACGCTTTTGAAAAAGCCTGGATATAATCCCAATAATTGAAGTAGATATATTTACCTTCTGCCATTCGGATGGCTTTGTCTCCATTAGGGTTTATTCCCCACTCTCTTGGCAGTAAAACTTTATTAATATGACACTTGCTGAAGTTTATAAAACTTTCAGGGTTATTATTTTGATAGTGATGAGTAATGGTTACCGATTCGGTAATTTTTAGGAGGACTTCATAATTTGGCCTTGTTTTTCCATGTAGACCGGCATACCCTCTTGATTCAAGATACCTTGTTCTGATTGACCATCCATCATTTGGCGTCATTTGAATATCTTCATTTTCTATGTACAGAACATCTTCTGTGATTGGACTTTCAAAGTACTCTTTTTCTTGTTGTACTTCATTGGTAACGTCTTTATAAGACGTTTTATTAGAAGAGGAGGAAGGTATATCTTCCTTTTTTGGAGGAGGCAATTGTGGCACAATTTTGCCTCTGCTATGGTATACTGTCCAATCCCCTATTAGGGGAATCGTCGATTCTGTCTGGGATAACATATTGCTAATCCCATATCCGCGGCCTCGGGAATATCCACGACCTCTTCCCCTATTAGGGGTTGTCATTTCCCTGTAAAAATTCACGGGTTAAGAAATCAGCAAGAGAATTATTTTCTCCTTTTATGTATTCAATATCAAATTCAAAGGCCGATAACTGAGCTTGCCAACCTGCAAATATTTGCTTAGAGACAAGATTTTTAACATCTTTTTCAACTATTGATTTTGCAGAACTACAATCAATTCTCAGTAAGAATTTTTGATTTAATAAGTCATCTTGAAATTTTGAAATACACTTTATAATAGAAAGCATCTCTTTTTTAATGGTTGAATACTTTGACTGCGTGGGATTCCATTTTCCTGAGGTAAACCTAACAAGATGTTCTTTTTTGCTGTCAGGATTTAATTGTTTTAAGATTCCGCCATAACCAATGTTTGAGGCATCAGTTTCAACAATTTTAAAGTATTTAGGATTAGCAAGAGATAAACATGGCAAACATCTTACTTTGGACTTAATTTTTCTAACAGCTTGTGAATGCTCTTCTGTCCATGGTGAGACGTTTTTTCTTAATCTAGAGTACAAAATTTTTGTGTCTTGGGCTAAATTCTTATAATAATCTGAAATATAATTTAGACTTCCAAGAAATCTTTGAAGCTGTTTTGTATCGGTGATATTATCTGGGAATTTTGAAGCAAATTCTATACTTCTTTCAATTGGGATTATCTTTCCTTGCGAAATCGTATGTCCTAAAAACCTAACTTGGACTTGAAATAATTTCATCTTAGGGGCGGAAATGACTAACCCATTATTTTTTATTAAATTTTTAAATATTTTTAAATGTTTTATATGTTTTTCTATCGTTTTAGAAAATACTAAAACATCATCTATATAAACAATTATAAATTCTGTATATGGGTTAAATATTTCATTCATGATATTCTGAAATTCAGAAGGAGCATTTTTTAAACCAAATGGTAAAACATTCCATTCATAATGACCAAATGGAACTGTAAAAGCTGTTTTATACCTATCAGACTCATTAATTTGAATCTGCCAATATCCTGACTTCATATCAAATTTTGAATAGATTAGAGCATCGTTTAGTCTATCTAATAAATCCTTTTTATTGGGAATTGGATATCTAATCCATTTCAATACCTTATTAAGGGGTTTATAGTTTATGACTAACCTTGGAACTCCTCTTTCCTTTTCAGCAGCATTATTTACATAGAATGCTGTACAACTCCAAGGAGATTTAGATTTACGAATTAAACCTTTCTTTTCGAGTGAGCTTATTTCTTTTTTGCATAATTCTAAGTATTCATGGTTCATTTGAGCTGGCCTAGCTTTAGTAGGAATTTGATTTTCTTTGAATTCCTCTTCATAAGGTAGAGAAATAACATGTTTCTTTCTGTTCCAAAATGCATTAGGTAGTTCATTGCATACTTCTTCTATAAACTGTTTTTCAATTAAATTAATTTTTTCTTGTATTTCTTTTTTCTTTAGCTGATCATTTATATTAAGAATTTCTATTTCATCTTTTAAGAAACATATTTGTTTTTCTTTATTGAGAAGAATATCTCTTACTTCATTTAACATTCTTGTGTGCGGATCAGTTATGAATTTGAATAATACATTTTTTCCATTTATTATTGAAGAAATACCATTTTGGTCAATATTATTGATTGGCATAATTTTGTGGAGGAAAGGAGTTCCTAAAATAATTCTGTGAGTAAGATTTTTTACCAAGATAAAAGATGTTGGCAAACATATTTCTCGATTGCAAATATTGACGTTTGAAAGTTTATATTTAACTCTAAGTTTATCACCACCTGCTTGGGTTAGTGATTGTGTTGTTTTGGAAAAATATTTTGTAGGAATTATACCTTCTTGGATGCAATTTAAATCAGCACCGCTGTCAATAAGCGCTACCTCATTTTCTAATATAAAATCCCTATTAATAATTAGAGTAATCTTTACAAACCATTTTTGTGATGTTACTTGATCTAAAAGATTTAGATACTCCAAATTATTTGTTTTTTGAGGAATTTCCTCTATTTCTTCACTTTTGAAAGGTTGACTTTCTAATGTTGTAAGTCTTTGTGATAGTACAGCTTGATTTTGTTTTAGCTGTCCTATTTCTCCTTTCAGAGAACTAATTTCTCTTTTTAAATCACCAATTGAGACTGGAGTCTCTTTAATTTTTGTCTGTTGGAATCTGTGTAGTACTTCACTTAATTGATAAGGTGCCTCAATTAGTAAGGGAGGTTCTGGTTTGTCTTTTATTAGAGTTTCAATTATTTTCTTTTTTAGACCGGAGTCTGTAATTGATTCTAGTACTTTTAATATTTTATCTTGATCATCAGTCAGGACATTTAACCCATTCATGTCAACAATGGATTTCCAGTAACTATCTTCATTACATTGACAATCCTCATTGTCAGTATTTGAAGATTCAGAGGATGTTCCATATATAACTCCTAATTCTTCTTCATTTGAAGATTCAGTATCAGTTTCAGAGTTTATTAATACTTTTTCTAACTGCAATCTTAGGTTTTCATCTTGTATTTCATTAAGAGCTTTCTTTGTCCAGCATCGATTTGCATAATGACCAATTTTGCCACATTTATGACAGCTTATATCTAGTTTTTTAGCTTTCCTTTTTCCTTTATTAGGCATATGTGGTTTATCTTTTCTTAAGAATTTTTTATTATAGTAATTTCTTTTGTAATTCTTTTTATAAGAATTTTCTTTGATATAATTCTTTCTTCTAATCTTATCGAATTTATTATTTTTAATATCTGGCGGCCTGAGAGGCTTTCCTAGGTCAAAAGCAAATTGCTCGCAGAATTCACCAAGCTGGTGTTTTTCCGATTTTTGTTGCTTTTTTAGTTGATTTTTTAATTTAATATCATTACAAAGGTTCAATCCTTCATTTATGCAGGTATTTATTAGTTGACCATAAGTCAATTCTGAGTAATTAATATTGATTCCATCATTTTTAACTCGTAATGATTGCCGAACTTTTTCAGCAAAAAGATGAGGGAGGCCGTCTATAAACTTAGATTTCCAATGAATTGAATTGGGGTTTGTGAGTTGATAAACTCTTGATATGTTATCCCAGACAGAATCGACGATTCCCCTAATAGGGGATTGGACAGTATACC